>CP106718.1:19058020-21558020 GCA_025503065.1 Gossypium bickii
AGTTGATTTCGATTAAGTTTAAAGTGATTAGTGATTAACTATTGGTTTATTAGGGTGCTGATTGTTGGAAGAGGAATCACTGCTCGACTCGGATTTGGTAGGAAACCAAATCACCTTCAAGGTAAGGGATTGAAATTAACCCCTTTGGGTTTATATGTCTTGGCCGAATGGTCTTAGTGCTTAATCCTATGTTGGCCGATTGTTTTAGGGGCTTGACAATCGAAGGACATAGATCGTTCGTTGGATTCTAGACTCGTTTTTACCAGGTGTGTAAACTAACACCCTGATACGTAGTAATATTATTAATAAACCGATTTGCCTGTTAAAATTATAACAGTATGATGGACAAGGGAATACCCAAATGGGGTATGTGGACGATTCGGGTAAGTCTGTTCTATTATGAGTACTATTAATGAAGTATAATATCATGACCTATGTTTTGTATGTATGCTATGAGAGATAATGCTTGGTATGTTGGCATAATATGCATAACTTGTATGAGATGCATGATTACATGAGTATGGTATGTTGATGGGTGATATGAGAGGAGGGAGCAAAGTGATATTTTTGTCGACGAGCACCGGTGCTTTGGTAGCACACTTTGTGACTTTGGGTCACAGAGGTTTGGCACCTCCAGAGGTTTGGTACCTCGGCGTCTCGTCCCAAAGTGGCTCAAGTACCATGGTGGGTTGGCCCCACAGATGATTTTACGGGATTGACGCCAGTGTTTTGGTAACACACGATGGGTTGGCCCCATCATCAGATTTGTGACTACGGTCACCAGTGCTTTGGTAGCACATTGTGTCTTTGGGACACCAGAGGTTTGGCACCTCATTGCGACTTGTCCCTGTGGTTTGACCACCGTGGGTTGGCCCCACTTGAGACATGGGATCGTCTGCTAGTGTTTTGGTAACACACGATGGGTTGGCCCCATCATTGGATTTGTGACCTCGGTCACCAGTGCTTTGGTAGCACAATTGTGTCTTTGGGACACCAAAGTGGTTTGGGACCACATTGATGGATAATGTGTCTTTGGGACACCAGTGTTTTGGTAACACATTGTGACTATACGTCACCAGTGGTTTGGCACCACCAGTGGTTTGGTACCACACGGGGTAGAAATGGTGTATGGATGGTTAGGATCGGGTTGCATTAATTATGTTGCTATGTATGATGTGTGTTAGCATGTTGTTTTATCGGGAGCGGGATTTATACACTGAGTCATTCGACTCACCCTCTCCTTTGACATTTCAGGTGACACTTAGACGCGGACATGGAGCCGGGATGGACTCGGGGTGCTTATGCCATGCTGAATAAAAAGTTTTACTCAGACATTTTCATTTGGGTATCTTAGTTTGCTTACCTTTATTTTGGGTTTTTATCTTGGATTTGTAAAAAGCCTTTTTAAGATGTGCTTTATGATGTTTATACTTTACGTTGGATTTTGATATGCTGTAACAAAATAACTTGGTACGAATTTTATTAAGATTTGGAAAGACGACGTTTTCAAAACCAACAAAGCGATACGTTTTCAACTATACCATCGGGTATCACATTGATTTTATAAAGCAATAAAGATCAATTGTTTTCAATCGTGAAATCCAATTTTACTAAGTCTAAATGTTTTATTTACGATATTAAACAACTTGTTTTTCTAAACGGATCAAAGTTTTACCAATTCTATTTGGTACAGATTCGAGATTTTCAAACACGTTTTTCCCCGTAACCTACCAGATTCGGTCGTGGTGTTTGGACCGGGTTTGGGGTGTTACATGAAAAGCCCATACATTTCTCTATTTCATAGTATTAGCATGAGATTTTACAACTTTAACAATTAAATCCTTAAACATCAAAATCACTAAAAATTAATTTACAAAATAGTCTTATTTAACAACCAAACTTAATGATTTATCATAAAACTTCAAAAATCTCTCAAATTCAACAATGGCACATTTCAAACATTTAATAGATTTACAAATTAATCCCTAGGTTAGCTGGACCTAGTTGCAACGATCTAAAAAACATAAAAATTACTAGAAACGAATGCAAAGTACATTCCATGCAATGAAAATAACCTTGGCCGAAACTTCTTGCTTCTCAATAATGGTGAATCGATTTTGGGTAAGTGAAATAAGAAAGATGATAGCTTTTTCCATTATTTGTTTTAGTTTAATTTCATTTATTTACCAATTTACTATTTTACCCTTTAAAAATTAAGCATATTTTCTTCTAAAACAACACCAAAACCGTCCACTACACTTCTACATGGTATATTTACCTTTTATGTCCATTAATTTTTATATTTCCATAGCCATTCAACACATTTAACTAATAAATACTAAATTTTGTAGCTTTTATGATTTGGTCCTTTTTACTTAATTAACTAACTAAACATTAAAATTTCTTAACCAAATTTTTATACGACCTTGTAATAACCCTATAAATAATAATTAATATAAAACTAACTTACTAGTCGGAATTGTGGTCCCAAAACCACTAGTCCTACCACCATTGAAAAAAGGGATGTTACAAAGAAAATGAAGAATAAATTTATAGATCAATCTAATTAAAAAGGAATTTGAATTCATGAAAGGTATGAAATGAGAGCTAGAACTATACTCATTTTAATTTCATTTGTAATGTGAAATAAACCCTAATAATCCAAATTGTAGATAATAACTGAAGAGATAAAGAGTATGCAATTGGTGATTAGGTATATGTCAAGTTGCAACCTGTAGAGGGAACGTTACAAACCAGTATAACAAAGTATTGTGAAGAGATGGAAGAAAAGCAAAAGCTACGATAGTTGTTGTGTTTGTAGAAAAAAGTTTCAAAGAGAATTCAGAATGTGCTTAATTTTGCCAAAAAAAATGAAATAAGAAAAAGAAATTCCCTAAAATACACCAAGAGGGGAGTGGAATGGTGTTTTTAAAAGGTTAAATTCTGCTATTAGTCCTGTACTTTGCAAAAAATGTGAATTTAGTCATTATACTTTAATTTGGTCATTTTTAGTCCTTGTACTTTTCAAAATTTTAATTTCAATCATCACCAAATGACAACTATTAAACTCGTTAAGTTTTGTTATTTTCAAAATCTGATGTGCCAAACATATTATCATATGTGTAATGTCATGTCAACTTGTTATTTTCACATATTACTTACTAAAAATTCAGTTAGTGGATTAATGATTATCATTTGCATCAAGACTGAAATTTCAAAATTGTGACTTAGAATGATCCAAATGAAAAATATGGATTAAATCCACAACTATACGTATAGTACAGGACTAATAATTGAATTTAAACAAACAAATTTAATAACCATTGTTTGGGGACTAAAATTCAAAATTTTTAAAAAAAATACTAGGACTAAAATTGACCAATTCGAAAAGTATAGGGACTAAACTTGATCGAATTAAAGTATAGGGACTAAAATAAGATTTTAACCTTTTAAAAATTTAAAGAAAAATATGACAATATTGTGATTCAATCTCAATTGATTAACTTCATTATCGTAGCTTACCATTTCTGTAACACCCCTAACCCGTAATCATCGCCGGTTTAGGGTTAAAGACATTACTGGACAAATTGGAACTCTAAACAGACATTTCGGAATTTATTTCAAAGAATCTAGTCCAAGTGTCCCTGAAATAGGTTAACGAGACCTTGAACATGCTTTAGAATAGGGTCGGGACTAAACCGAACACATACAAAATTTCTTGGAAATTTAAAATTTTTTCAAAGTTATAAAGGTCACACGCCCGTGTGGACAAGCCGTGTGCCTCACACGGCCTCAGACACACCTGTGTGTCTAAGCCGTGTCAAAACAGGGCATACATACTAACTTGACCACACGGCCTGAGACACGCCCGTGTGCCCCACCCATGGTCGAAACTGACTTGCACTACACTGCCAATCCCACGCCCGTGTGTCTAGCTCGTGGTCGAGACTAACTTGTTTCAAATTGCAACCTCGAAGGACACGGTCAAGCCACACGCCCGTGTGTTCAACTGTGTGGGCAAATATAGGCCATTTTCAAGACCAAAATGCCACCCACACTTGGGTCATCCCTATAAACACATGCAAGCATACTCCCATACACAATTGGCAACCCAAAATACATCAAATTGTGCAACATTTCTACCCATTCATATGCATCACAAACTGTCCAACTTAGGAATCATTTAACTCAATAACCACAAGCATTTCAAAGTGTAAACCATCACAAGTTTACCATCATTAATATGATAACTATGCATCAATAAGCTTACCATTTGTAACACCCCAAGCCCGGCCCAAACACCATGGCCGAATTTAGAATGCCACTGAGCAAAAAGGTTTGAAACGAGTTTGACATAGGGGTGATAACATAAGGATTTTTCTGTCATTTTCAAAACATTGTATATTTAAAATTCTAAGAAAAATTAGATTGTTACAAATCTTCCAGATTTAAAACTTCAATATAGGTTTTTAAAATATAAATTGCTCTTAAAACAAATAACATTCCCAAATATTAAATTTTATCGTCAATCCAACTTAAACACAGTAAAAACCCCAAATACTTTAAGTGGCCTTATTACAATAAAGAATCACTTCAAAAGTACTGAAATGTAAAGTGTATAAAATAAGTAAAAACATCTTCTGCATGGCCACCTCGTATCCGCTCCAGCCCGGTCCAAGCATCATGTATCACCTGCGATGTTTGGTAAAAATTGCGTGAGTCAGACTGACTTAGTGTGTAATTAGTCCACAGATTTCCACACATGGGCTTAGCCCACAACCACACCAAACCACATATCAGATAATAATGCAATTAATCCATATGAGTCCACAAATAGGCTTGGCCCATATCCACACCAATCCACATACCACACATGATTATGCAAAGTGCACCCAACCCAGCCTAGGGCCCATCATCTACACACCCCCGTATCCAGCCACCACACACCAGGGTATTACTAAATAACCCTCCAACCTCTACACACCAATTCGGCAGTCAATGCCGCCCACGTGAAATAAATCACAAAATAATCCACAACGCGACCTCAGTCAACGTCAATCCACGATGTAGCTCGTAGCTAACATCAAACCACGATGTGGCACATAGCCATCACCAACCACGATATGGCACAGAGCCGATACCAACCACGATGAGGCACAGAGCCACTCATCAATCCACGTGAGGCTCGTAGCCATCACTAAACCACGTACATAAATGTACACCCTGTCCTTCTTTCATATATACAATCCTACCCCATGCACATGCAACATACGATAGTGTCATGATGAATAATGCATGAACATGTTATTCGGCATACCACACATATATACACCAATAACTACAATTTTATCAGATTTAATATTGACTTGATTATCGACATACTCACTCAAGAGTACCTATCTCATTGTTTCCACTGCATTAATCACATATGCATAACACATGCAAACATAACATACAACCGGGAAATTGTGGATTAATCATACACCTAATAACCTGAAGTGTTACGCTCTCAATACTGATGCTGTCACTAATCGAAACTACAGCTATCTGCCTATAATCCTGCCCTGCCGCTGGTCTACACCCTGGTGGCCAATCCCGCACTATAGGGACTAATCTCTTCTTAAACTTAGAGATAGGGACTACCCCTTTCTCCCCTTGATTGGTATTCGCCTCCATCAATAATACTTAATCAGAATCAAACGGTTAATCGATAACGTTAGCAACTAAACAAACCAGATCTAAACTCACTGAATATCCTTACCGAAATGATCTTGAAACCCGAAGGCTTTGCTTACTTCTGTCGATCTGCCCCTAAATAACCATAGTCAAAATCGACTAACATTAATAGACAAAATGGCCTAAGGCCGAATGTCATCAACCACTTACCTTGCTTATCTCAATCCCGGAAACCACCCCTTGTCTATGGAGTTGACGAAATCCCTACTTATCAATTGCTAGAATTAGCTTCTATACCAAAAAGCATAAATAATGGCCTTCGGCCTACCACTACCATTATCCTACCTCAACTGACCGAATCCCGGAATCACACGTTTGCACCTACAAGCCTGTCGAAATCCCTAAATGAAACCACATTAGTTTCGGCCTCCACTCTAAAGACATAAAGAAATATGTGGCCCTTGGCCGAATACCACTACTGCCTTACCTTGATGAATCGAACCCAAAAGGATCCCTTAATGCTCCTTCACTCTAGCTACAAACAAAGAAATACAATATTATGACCCTATGAACATTCGGCCATCCCTAGAAATCAAGGCCAACCCTTGATTTCGGCACACCAAAAGAGAAAGAAGGGAAACCGATTGCTAAGGAAGAAATACTTACCACCCACGTTGCTTACGAAGACTAAAAGAGAGTAGTCGACTGCACTACCCCTATAGATTCGGCTTTAGAGACACAACAAGAAAAGAATGGTCTCAGGGAAGATGATACGAATGAACAAAGAAAGAAAAAGAGAAGAGAATGAGGCTATAAGGTTCGGCTAACCAAAAGAAAAGAAGGAAGTTGGGACAAAGATATAGATTCGGCCAAGAGACAAATAGAGAAGAAGAAAGAACCGTTAATGACCCTAATGGTCTTTGAAGTTTTTGGTCAACAATAAAAAGAATATGCAAGCCGAAACTAGGTGGCTTTTTCACAAAAAGAAAACGGTACTAAAGAGAAAAGAGAGAACTAAATTCGGCATACATTACTTCCATACTTCAAAACCGAAAATGCCACCCCTAGAGTCCTATATTCGGCCACCACCCTTTCTCCTCTCCTATCCCTTATTTTGCTCCTATTTTCTCTCCATACTACTCATTCAAAACTTTTTGAATGAGTCAACTATTATCTCTTCCCCTTTAGCCGAATTTTAAAAAGAGAAGGCCAAGTCTCATCCTCATCCTTTAAAGTCCAAGTGCCGTCCAACTCTACTCCCCTCTCTTGACGCCAAAAAGCAAAATAAAACCACACTCCCTTGCTGCCAACATGACTTGAACCTCCTCCCTTGGAACCCCTTGCTGACGCAACCTTCCCTGTACCTTAGGTAGCGTCCCAAGCCACTCTACCACTTCACTTGTTGTGTCATGATCCACACAGAATTTCTTTTAAGACCTAACTCCCCTAGCTTCCCTTTGCTCAGGTTAAAACTAAAATTTCCCTAGGACTTCCATCCAAGCCTAAGGTTTCCCGAAACCCCTAAAACATATCTAAACACACACCAAGCCCACTATCACATAAATTATGACTTAAACGCATAACCCCTAAATCCTGGATGTGACACCATTACTTTGACCATTTCATAACCATGAAATCATACCAAACCAAGTATCATAACATGACCACTCATGCATATCACCAGCATTTATCTAGCCATATCACATGGCTATTTACATTTCTCAAACATATTCCAAAATAACTAGCCTATACATGCTGTATTAAACCATAATCACATTCAAAAATACCAAAATAGAGTTTGATAGTGTGGCGATATCCTAGACGATTCCCGAGCCTTTCTTAGCTTTGACGACCTATAAAACAGAATAAACACACACAAAGTAAGCTTTCCAAAAGCTTAGTAAACCATATACAAATAAACTTAGCATAAAATGCACATAACCGGAGTAATACAATGGCATTAATGTTTCTCATTTGCAAAAATTCATCACATATCCTTTGGCTCATTTGTTTAGCCATTACTTACCCATAATTCATAGCTCAAAATATCACTTTACTCATAGCTCATTCAAGCATGTATCATATATTATCTCATCAAATCTATTCACATATCTCATCTAGGTAAGTTCATATATATACTTACCTTTCATACACTTGTTTAGTGTACAATTCAAACGTACCTGATTCGTTTATACATATCACGTAGACTTTCATTTCTCGGATTTGCCCGTTGAACCCTTAGGAATCAAATAGGATACTCAGAGTAATCGGAATAGTCGTACAATGCCAACGTTCTATACGTGGTCTTACATGTACTCAGATATCGATGCCACTGTCCGAGACAGGGTCTTACCCGAATCAATACGATGCCAATGTCTCAGACACAGTCTTACACGTAAATCTCATATCGATGCCAACGTCCCAGACGTGGTCTTACATAATATCACAAATCAATGCTTACGTCCCAGACGTAGTCTTACATGATAACACATATCGAAAACCTATGTCATGACATATGTAATCCTATCTATTCCTAGTGTAACATCCTGAATTTTTGGGCCTATGCATTTAATGGGTGAATATGTTTCATGTGTTAATTTAAGTGTTAGGGGTCCAAATTGGGCTCAGGATGTGGTCAAGGCCTTGGTTAAATTTTCAGTTTGGACACTATAGGGCTTAAAACATGTTATCTGTGTTTTAAAATACAAAATGGGCTTGTGACCCAGTGGTCAGTAGCGCCACTTAGAAGGTAAGGAGGTGGCGTCAATTGGAGGCCCAAATTCAAGTTTCATGGAGCCCAATTCTTTTAGTTTAAGTTAGCTACTTTTCGGCAATTAATTAGGTGGAGTTGGACGGCAACAAGGCTCAAAAATAGGAGGATTTATGTAAATGGGATAATGTAGATATTATAGTTGATAATATGGAAGATAAGGGAGGAAATTTAGGAATTTATTTAATGTGATATTGTGCTGATAAAGGAAGGAAGAGGTAGTGTCATCCATGACACTGTGGATGAGTAGTCAGATGAGGATAAGGAGAGAAAAGATAGGATTTATCTGCTGAGTGCAGTGTTGGCCGAATTTCCAACTCTAGGGGGTGCCGAAATTCTCTTTAAATAGAGGGGATAGCTCATCAATTCTGGCATTTGGAATCCTATTCTTTTCCTCTCTTCCTATGCCAAAATCCTCAGTCTCCTTCTGCAATTTCTTTTCTTTTGATTTCTTCAAAAGCTGAAATCTCCCAATCTTCTCAACATCTTTTCTTCCAAAAGCCAAAAATCACCACCTCCCTTACCTTTTTTTCCTTTTTCTTTGAAACTTCCTTTTAGCCGAATCTTCTGATCCCCATTGTTATTCTTCTCCCATTCACTAAAAGCCGAAACTCCTCATTCAATTCTTCTAAAAGCCGAAAAACACATCTAGTTCATCTTTTCGGGATTTTTTTAAAAGCCGAAATTCCTAGATCTATACTCTTCTACGCTTCGATCTTCTGGGATTGCCGAATCTTTCTGTAAGGGGGTAGCCGAAATCATCTGTAGAGGTAAATGTCGATTTGTGTATTCTTTTCCGGCTTTTAGAAACCATAGCTGAATGGCTATATGGTTAACTAATTGGGTGTTTTTTATCATTTGCGGCATTTCGGGATTTGAAGGGGATTCAATCGCTTAGATTTCTAAGCCAGAGTTCAGTAGGCTTGGATCGTATCATTTTCGAGATTTCAAGGTAAGGAGATCTGTTAATTCAAGCATATAATTCGGGTAAAACACTAACCTTGGCCGAATATAGGAGAGGCTTTATCTTCGCGTTCTTCCGACTTTTGAGCAAAGTTATGGACAAAGTGCAGTAGATCTGATTAGTGAGGGTATCGACATAGAGAGTAGTCCTACGCATTAATCAGGTGTGTAACACTCTCACACCATTTAGATTGCTTGATTAGTATGCATATAAACCTGTTATATTCTGTATATTCTGTTAAATGCCGAAATACAGGCATGGCTGTTGAAAACCCAAAAAGGTATAAAGGCGAATCACCAGGTTAGTGATCTCTGTCATTCTAAAGTGAATGTTTCTGTTGAGATGATATGTTTTATATGTATGCATGGGGTTGGGTGATTGATGAAAGGGGAAGTGTTCTGTTGTAGTGGCTAATGCCATGATCTGTTGTAGTGGCTTTTGCCATGATCTATTGTAGTGGCTAATGCCATGATCAGTTGTAGTAGCTATTGCCATGATCTGACGATGAGCAGCTATCTGCAGCATGACTACCATCGATAGTGTGTAGCGGTGTGGGTTGATTGTAGAAATCCCCAATGGTGTGATTAGTAGGTACGGGTGGTGTGTAGCGGATGGAAACCTAGGATTGGGTTGGGCTTTGCATATTTTCTAATTTATTATACTCTGTTATCTGTTCTGTGTGGCTAAGGCCCAATCTGATTGTGCACGAGGGTTGCACACTAAGTCTCGCGACTCACCCCATTATTTAACAACTTTCAGGTAGCACCTAGTGCATCGGACCGGGCTGGAGAGGAGCGCAAGGTGGCCATGCAAGGGATTATTTTGATTCAGCAAAAGACTTTACAAGTTTATTATTTTTTTAATATTTTTAATTAGAGGGTTTAAATTTTGTTGTAATAAGGTCATGGGCCACTTGCTTTATATTTTTGTTTGTTCTGGGCTTTTATTATTACTAGACATTTATATTTTTCATTTTAATTAAGTTAAGGCATGTACTAAATTTCGGTTTTTAATTCATAAAGGCATTTAAATGAAAATTTATATCTTCTACAAACTATCTAAATTATTAAGTTTTCCGATATACATGCTTACAATCGACGATTGTTTTCCAAAAATGCGACATGTTCTACTAAATCTTCTTAGTGACATGCCAGATCCGGTCGTGGTGTTTGGGCCGGGTTTGGGGTGTTACACCTAGGTTCGTACGGGACTTCTCTGACATTGATACATTATCGATACTTTCTCAGAATTCATATACTACCATTCTCGTATACATTAATCATAATGAGATTTCATATGAACATATAGAAATTAATACAAATACATTTATTTGTATATAGACTTACCTCGGATTCGGTTAACGAACAGATTCGGCTATTCAATCACTTTCAACTTTCCGCGATCTAAATCTGTTTTCTTCGGTTCTCGATCTATACATATTCAAATTTAATCCATTTATTCACTAAATCATTCAATTCAATCCAAAAACACATATTTAGGGAAATTTACAAATTAGCCCTCATATTTTCATATTTTGACAATTTAGTCCTTATTTCACAAAATCACAAAATACACAAAATCTCATGATACCCATGCATAACCGAATTTTACTCATGGTCATCTAAGTCCATATATTTTATTTATTTCACAATTTATTCCCTCAAAATATTATTTTCTCAATTAAGTACAAATTACTCAAATTCATCAAAACTCCAAAGATAAAACTTATTAATCTAATACATATCTTTCATTTTTCATCAATAATCATCACAAAGCTCATGAATTCATCAATGGAACTCTTCAAAATCTTCATCAATTCACAAAATTGAGTCATGGGTTTTGAAGAACACTAAGCAACGATTACAAAAGCGTAGAAATTATCAAAAACCGAACAAAACTCATACCGTAATTTACTTGAGCAAGAGCCGAATGTTTGAAATCTTCAAACTATTTCTTTTTCTTTCAAGAATCGGTGGTGGATGATGAATAAAGCCATAATTTAACTTTGTCTTTTATTTAATTTTACTTTTTTACTTTTTTACTTTTTAAACCTTTATAATTAAAGAAGAAAAACATATAAACTATGTCCAAAACCGTCCATTTGCCATCCACTATCATATTTATGGCATATTTCCACTTTAAGGACTTCACATAATAAGAACATTATCAATTCGACACTTATTTAATTAAAAAGGCCAATTTTACCTTTTATGCGATTTAGTCCTTTCGTCAAATTAAGCACACAAACAGACAAATTAATTTACGAAACTTTCACACATGCCAAATCATATATTACAGATATAAAAAATAATATTAAAATATTTTTATGACTCGAATTTGTGGTCCCAAAACCACTATTCTCGTTTAAGGTCTAAACCGAACTGTTACAATTTCCCGAATTTATTAATTTGAATGTAACATCCCAAAATTGGGCCTAGTAGGATTGGGCCCAATGGGCCTTGAGCGTAGTAGAGTTTAAATTTTTTGAGAATAAGAGATCGGTTTAAATGCAAGTTGGACCTATTAGATAAGTGATTTTAGAAGGTTAGAGGGCTTCTATGAAGTCCCGGGATCAAACATTGGCTTTAGAGAATTTTGGTTTTAGGCGAAAAAAACCCTAGGAGTTAGTAGGTAGGTTTTAAGAATAAAATATGGAGAAAAATGACACAAATGGAGTGTGTGGTGTAGTGGCAAAGTGACGCCACATAAGAGGCAAGGGGTGACGCCACAAGGAAGGAAGGAGGTCCAAGGTTCCAGTCTTAGCTCTTACATTTTGGTTTTCTTTTTACATGGACCTTAGTATTTGGCTATAGATTTAGATTTAGTTGCGCATGGTTTAAGGCACAAGAGGAACTTGTGGCCTAGTGGCTAGCGGCGTAGATTATGCTACAGGGGAGCCTGGGTTTGAATCTCATGATAAACAAGGGAGATTTTATTTTGCGAATTGGACTGGAAGAGTTTGAGTTGGATTTAAACTCTACTGACCGAACTCGGAAAGATACAAAGAAGGAAGGTGAGAAGCTAGCTATATATATAGCATTCTAGGAGGAGGATGAATACACCTTGGAGGGCGTTTGGGCACAAGAGTGGTCGGAGCGCGGATTAGCACCAGATTCCTATCAGGTGTGTGTACTTCTCTACTCTAGTTGTAGAGCGGCAAATGTCGAAGTGCCGGTCACGGCAATAGTAGCCACACGAGCGTGCGAGCGCACGTGTGGGGCTTCGACGCGATAGTTGAGGCCATCAGTAGTATTCTTGTGGGTTGAGGCTGCTTGGGCCGCAATGGGCCGCAATAGGCCCGTGAGCCCAATTGAATAAAATGTATGATGATGTAGTATATAGTGAACTAGACTAGGTGAATCTTATATACGTGGCTAGATTTGTGTTAGGTGGGCCACACGAGCGTGTGGGCCCGAACGGGCCAGAATCGGGTTTTAGGCCCAATAGTCCGGTACGACCGAAAATGGTAGCTGAGTCGCTCGGGGCGACATTAGGCCTTCGGAAAGGCCATTGCAGATGCGAAATTATTGAAATACCCTCGATAGGTAAATTACGGTTATACCCTTAGAGGTTGATTAGCTTGATTATGTTGTATTATGTCTATCTGATTATGATGGTAATTCATGTTATACTTATATTTGATATATGTTTTGCATACATGACACATCTGCATACATACAATTATTATGTCATATTGCATGGGATTTGGGATGTTATGATGTTTAAGGGGAAGTGCTTGATTATGAGGTCACATAGTGATCGGTGGCTATGCCACGTTATATTATGAGGTTACATAGTGATCGGTGGCTAAGCCACATTATATTATGAGGTCACATAGTGACCGGTGGCTCTGCCACATTTGATTATAAGATCACCCAGTGATCGGTGGCTCTGCCACAGTGGATTATAAGGTCACATGGTGATCGGCATTATAACTGACAGCATGACTGTCGAGATGGCGTGTAGCGGATGAAGGGTTGATTGTAAAAATCCTCACGGTGCGATTGGCTGGTACGGGTTGGCGTGTAGAGGATGGAAAACTAGGTTTGGGCTGGGACATGATGCATTCATTTATTTTTATGTCATCTTGAGTGGGCT
Organism: Gossypium bickii; assembly: GCA_025503065.1. Classification (NCBI taxonomy): domain Eukaryota; kingdom Viridiplantae; phylum Streptophyta; class Magnoliopsida; order Malvales; family Malvaceae; genus Gossypium; species Gossypium bickii. The sequence goes on from CP106718.1 coordinate 19,071,529, forward strand.
AAGGCCGATATGTGATTGTGGGCCTCGAGCTGTTTACGTGTTATAGGGGATTTACACACTGAGTCTCAGTGACTCACCCATTTGTTTAATTTTGCATGTAATCATTAGATCACGGATTTGGGAGCTGAGGCGGACTTGTGGTGGCCATGCAATGTTTTCTCGTTAAACTTATTTTTCTTTTATTTGGACTTATTTTTATTTGGGTTTTTGTTATGTAATAAGGCCACTATAACTTAAATTTTGGTACTTTATTTGGTTTAACTTCTCATTTGATTACTGCCTATTATTATTAAATGTTCAATACAGGAATTTCCTAAACCCTTAATAATCGTTTTCCAAAATGTTAAAGGATTACCAGCGAATAAATATTTAAACTCGAAATTTTTAACAAACGCGCAGTTTATAAACAACCCTTTTATGTGACATACCAGATCCGGTCGTAACGTTTAGGCCGAGTTTGGGGTGTTACATTGAACCTTTCAAGAACAATGTTTAACCTTTACAATCACTCTCTTTTCAATAGGCAAGATAGAGCTACTTCCCCTTAAGGTTTTCTACCTAAAACCTTAAGTAAGCCCTCACAAAAATGAGAAACGTGATTAAGAATGAATTGTCGCTATAAGACAAAAGAATGGATTACAAATGAACCCACAAGTGTGTACAAGTGAAAATAAGAATAACAAATCAAAATTATTTGATTTTTGCTCTTGATCTTTGTAAGCTTATTTCTTGTCTTCATATGAGTGTCCTTTAATCATATTTATAACCTTTCATTGATTTTTGGACATTTGGATCCGCTAGAGGGAGTTTCTAAGCATTGAGAGCATTTATTTTGTGCATTTAATGTATGTCTCGAGACACAACAAAATATGACCTTTGGAGCATATAATCTTAAGACACAACAGATATGTCTCAAGACATTTTGGGATATGTCTTGAGACAATTACATGATTGCCTCGAGACAGGGCTTCCCTAAAAGCAACTCATAGCTCTGATGTTTTCTTGTCTCTAGATAAATAGGTTTTTGTCTCGAGATAATGTTCCCCTGAAGCACACCTTTAACTTCGATGTAGGTTTTTCTCAAGACAAGACCCCAATTATCTTGAGACAATGTTTCCCTTGAATAGTTTTATATTCGAAATACATGTGTCTCGATACATTAGACTTAGAAACAGGACTTTGGGTACTTAGAAACTTTTGTAGAAAAATTAATTCATTTAAAAACTTTGATTAAAGTAATTTGTGCAAATTTGATTAAAGGAATTTAGAAAAGTGGCATATTTTATAAAAGTGGGAGAGAGTGATGGACAATGAAAGTGAAAGAAATTGCGATCATGTCGCAAATTGTGATCATGTTGCAAGTAGTAAGTAATGGGAAAAAAATTAATTTGTATAATAATAATTTTGTGGAAGTTATACTTATGTAACTTATTTGACAAAGAGAATGCAAGTGCATAATTTAATCAATAAAGATGGAGGAAATACTTGCACTCCAAGAGGGTTAAGAAGTAAACTTTTTAATAATATGCTTGTGAACTTTCAAACTATGCTCTACAATTATTTCAAAAGTAGAGTGTACTCAAGAATTTTATCAATATTTTTGAGCTTAACTTTAAATACTTCCAACATGGAGAAAATTTCTTGTAGGAACTCTTGGAACTTTTAATGGAAAGTTTTTTATCATTTATAATTAAAATTTTAAATTAGTAATAATAAAATTATACTTAAACTCCTCAAAAATAATAAAATTTTAATTTAATCCTTTAAAAATTATAAAAATATAAATTATTAAAATAATAAAATTATATTTTTACTATAATAAAAATATATAATTTAATTTCCACTATAATAAATTTCCATTCCCTCAAAAAGATTTCTGCATTCATTAATGACAAATGTTAATAACCTAAAACGGGTATATACACCGCCTTCTAGACAATCTTCTTTGGTGCGCCGTAAATGCTTAAAGTTAGCTGCTAAATACTTTGAACCATGTCAAGTGATTGGCAAGTGGGTAAGTTGAACTATCAACTATAGCTGCCTCTGGACTCGAAGATCCACATTCCATGTTTCTCAGTTAAACATGTTGGTAATAGACCAACTTAGCTGCAGTTAACTTCAGTGGATGAAGATGGGACGATCACTAAAGAACCCACGTAGATTTTAAATAGAAGAAAAACAATTATGACAGTTAATAAAAGAGGAATATCTAACTGCTCTGCTTCTAAGCCTCAGCCACCAAGGAAGCGGAAACAACCGCCCCTTATTTCGCTAAGGGAATCGCGAGACAGCCGGTTCAACACTCAAAACAGTCGCACATTTTTTCAGTTGTGCACCTTCATCAGTCAATATTTTCATCACTTTTCGACGGTCTCCGATTGCACTAGCCTAATATCAAGCTCTTGAAACCGGAATTCTTAAACTTTATCGCCGCCATCTTCTTAACCTCCCCTAGTAGATCAATGATGGAGGAAATGCCAGTAGGCAGAGGCAGCGGTGGATTTGAACGGCGTCGTTCAGTGTTTGTTGGCGAATTTTAGAGGGAATCTGAAGTTGGAGAGGAAGGGAATGTCAATATGAGAAGAACTGAACTGTTTATGTTTTACATTTGTTGTCCCCTGATTTCCTCGATTTCTTGGTCCGGCCAGTGAGGGGGAGGCTTGTCTACGTGTCTAATGAAAAGGCAGTGGATGAAGATTTTGCTGGATTTTCTTTTTATCTTTGGAGGATACGAGCTGATTCCCCTTGATTTCTGTGGGTTCCATATTGATTTAAGGGCGTGTTTGTTACTTACGAAAAAAACAAAGCATCGCCGATTCATTGTTAAAGTTCGAGTCGAGAGTATAAGATAAGCTCAAACAAACACTTCAAGGACAGTTCTTTGTCTCATTCAAGAAAAGTTTCTTTAAATTACTGTAATTTCGTAATATTTTATATACTATTGAAAACGACCTGTCTTGATTATTCACTCACCTTTCACAACTAAACAAATAATTAAACAACAAAGAACTGATCGGTTGACACCATTGTTCTTTGAAATCCTCGCTTGATCGTTAAATGCAGCTTCGTTTTCATTTATAGAGCACAGACTTTTCACTTTTCTTTACTCTCTGAGCTGAGTTTATCGTCCAGGATAACCATGGCTGTTCATGGGGCGTGGATTTTGGTTTTGGTCACGTTGATGAGCATTTGGTGCGTTGAACCTAAGTACATTATTTACAATACTACGTCGAAGATAGTTCCCGGGAAACTCAATGTTCATTTGGTTGCTCATACGCATGATGATGTTGGTTGGTTGAAAACTGTTGATCAGTACTATGTCGGCTCCAATAATTCCATTCAGGTCTTTTTTCATATTTCCCCTGGTTTTTTTTTAAATTTTCTTTTTGGGATTTCTTGAGCAACTTTTGATTTTCCTTTTCCTTTTTGATTGATAATCTTTGCAGGGAGCTTGTGTCCAGAATGTCCTAGATTCTATTGTGCCGGCATTATTAGCTGACAAGAACAGGAAGTTCATTTACGTTGAACAGGCAACTACTTTTTGTTTCTTAAATTTCTCGAAACCCTATATGAATTGTATATGGAAATTGAAAATGATGGAAATTATTTGGGTTTTGTTTGATATTACAGGCATTTTTCCAGAAATGGTGGAGAGATCAGAGTGAGACAGTTCAAGAGACAGTAAAGCGGCTCATCAACTCTGGTCAACTAGAGTTAATGTAAAGGATCAATAAACTCAAATTTGCTTGAATTTTTTCTTTTTGACTTATGGGGGAAATTGTGGGATCATGCCATTGAAGTTTTGTGGGGCATTTGATGATTTGACTTGCAGAAATGGAGGCATGTGTATGCATGATGAAGCTGCCCCACATTACATCGACATGATCGATCAAACAACTCTCGGCCATCGATTTATCAAACGAGAATTTAATATCACCCCAAGGATTGGTTGGCAAATTGATCCCTTTGGACATTCTGCAGTGCAAGCTTACTTGTTGAGCGCAGAGGTATGGCTTTTGATCTTGTGGTCACTCAGAGTGTTAAGCACTTTCCGATTGAAACTATTTTGGTCCATCTAAGCTACACAATATTTTGTTAGTTGATGTAAGCTTTCCCTCCATCCTGTATCTAGCATCTGCTAAGTAAGCTTTTGTTTACTGCTAAGGTTGGATTTGATTCTCTTTTCTTCGCACGAATTGACTACCAAGACAGAGCTAAAAGGAAAGATGAGAAGAGCCTTGAAGTTGTTTGGCGGGGATCCAAGAGTCTTGGCTCATCATCACAGGTGGGTAGATGGTGAAATTAGGTTCAGGTGTTGAGGATCAGTGAGATGGTTATGTTCTATCTTCTTAAGTTCTCTAAGTGATTCATTTACTTCTCTTTAGATATTTGCTGGTGCATTCCCTGAGAATTATGAGCCTCCAAGTAATTTCTACTATGAAGTTAACGATGATTCTCCTATTGTCCAGGTAAGTTCTTTGCTATATACATTACTCATGAGCTCTTTACTTCATATGTTTGCACAAAATGAGATTTTATGTTATTGTCTTTCACTTTGAAGGATAACATGGAGCTGTTTGACTACAATGTTCCCCAGCGTGTGAATGAGTTTGTAGCAGCAGCATTGTCTCAGGTAAGATGCCTCATATGAGTTCATATCTATTCAAATCACACTGGCATGGCATGCCTTTATGACTTTTGCTGCAGATTCAGCATTATTTGGACATCTTCCCCTCTGAAATATCTGTTATTACCAGTCTCGGTTTATGAAGATGCAAAGTTATTGATATTTTAGAAGCAAGATCTTAATTATGATGGACTTCCGCAATTTCTTTTCAGCGCTGCTGCCTTTACTTGTATTAGAAAAGGTCGACACTTTACCTAAAATTTCTTGTCATTCTCAGGCTAACATAACTCGAACAAATCATGTGATGTGGACTATGGGAACAGATTTCAAGTATCAATATGCACACACATGGTTCCGGCAAATGGACAAGTTCATTCATTATGTTAATCAAGTTAGCGTTCTCCAAGACCTTTCCTATGCTTGTTTATACTTGTTGTCTCCAGCTTTTTCTGCCCTGTCGACTTGGCTTTCTTGCAGCCATTTAAATTGACTAGTTATGTCACAGTTTACATGAATACACATGATTTTGCATACACCAACATGAAAATACACTAGTAAACTTCCTTGTAACTGAAACTGAGAACTATGAATGCTGTTTTGTCTGGATTGACACCCTCAGACCTCAACTCCCAGAAAAAAGAATAATCCGATTAACAAGCATCGATCTGACTTGTCATTTCTTGTTTCATCAGATAGAATCATGAATGCCAATGCCTTACGTGCATGGTTTTGGTTCTGCTTATCTTACGGGAATAAGTCTCAGTTTAACATCGATATGTTAGTGCTTTTTCTTTGTTCCTTACTAATACACTGCTGATTGTAATGCTTTTAGGATGGACGTGTGAATGCCCTATACTCTACCCCATCGATATATACTGATGCAAAATATGCTACAAATGAAGCTTGGCCACTGAAGACTGATGACTACTTTCCGTGAGTTTAATTTCTGAAGTTAAAAACTTGTCTATGTATGAGGTTTTGCTTTGGTTATGTAACCAACATTCAGAACTGATGCATGCTATTATCAGATATGCAGACCGTATAAATGCCTACTGGACTGGATATTTTACAAGCCGGCCTGCACTCAAAGGTTATGTTAGGACAATGAGTGGCTACTATTTGGTAAGATGTATATCATATTTAACTAGTATAACATGTCATATATATCTTGTGATGTATTTTTAACTTGGTTTTTGCTATGGTCCTGAGTTATGGATCGAGTCACCAGGCAATTCACAGGGAAGTCCCCTTCGGTTGAGAAAGCCTTTCCTTTGTTGCATTTTCTACCACGTGAATGACATATGTTTAATATATAGAACTCGTTGAAGGGAGATTCTAACCTTAAAACTCAACGAAAAGAGTTCTTAATCTTGGATCCCTAGGAGATAAGAGTATTCTCTATAAATTGAAATAATTTTCATCTTATTTTATTACTAAGAATTGTCTCCTTAAGTAGAGGTTTCGTATTTTTTTATTCTTGTAAAATAAGTAATTATATTTAATGAAACTAAAATTAATAACTTCTAATTGCAATAAATATTTTCTAAATAAATTATTCTAATTAATAATATTACTAAAGAACTTATTTGTCTTATTTGCTGTTCTTTTTGTTTTCATCTTTGACTTCTTTTTCTTGCCCACAAATAGTAACAGTTTCCTATACATGAACAACAGGCAGCAAGACAGTTAGAATTCCTTAAGGGAAGAAGTAAAGCTAGACCAAACACTGACCATTTAGCCGATGCTTTGGCACTTGCTCAACATCATGATGCAGTCAGTGGCACTTCAAAGCAGCACGTGGCTAATGACTATGCGAAAAGACTATCCATTGGCTACGAGGAGGTAAAGTTTAGACGTCATTTGTCATACAATTAATTAATACTTCAAAGGCTCAAGTTTTTTCTGATTCTCGTGTCAAAATGGTTCATGCAGGCTGCAAAGGTGGTCGAAACATCGCTTGCCTCTATAACAAGGTCCTCTTCAAAGACAGACAGTGGGAAAAAAGTGACCAAGTTTCAGCAGGCAATAGCATGACTAAACTCTGATCTTTGGTTTCAAATGTCTAAGAATAGTTAATCTATTCAGAGGTTCATAAAGCATATTTCAATGCTATTATAGTAGAATTCTATAATTGATTATATGTATTTTCCTGGAAGTTCCTATATTGATTTTGAATTTACCCTTTTCAGTGCTTGCTTCTGAATATAAGTTATTGTCCTTCGTCAGAGGTTGATCTGTCAAACGGTAAAAATCTGGTAAAAGAGACTAGAGTTTCACAATTTCATCTTACTATAAGTTTCCATTGATTATGAAAAGATGAATCTAACTCCACTTATATTGTTCTCTATTGTTGTGCTCTTTTCTCAGGTGGTTGTTGTATACAATCCTTTGGGATGGAAAAGGGAGGACATTATACGAATCCCGGTGAGTAATGTACTTTTCATAATTTTATGACCTTCAATTTAGGTCCTGTGATGTTGCACATACATCCACAATCCCACTTCACTCTTATACAAAAAACAAAATAAACAGCCACTCGTTTGCTAATAGTTCTTTTCTTGCATGTGTCTGAAACTACAAATTTATTAACTGATACCTATATACAACTGAGTGATTGACATTCATGCGTGGGTTCCTACTCATGAGAGGACTTATGTTTCGACAATAAAGAAACTCATATATTCTCTGTTGTGCAAGCTTTGGAAATATGGCCAGGCAAGGTCTGAAATGAATTCCACAGTAATGTATAGCTTCATAAGCACGGTTCACTGGCTCCTCTCATTGTTATTATTGTCATATAAGCCTTTTGTCTGCAGTCCCATATTGGGATGTCTTGTATGAGAAGGATGAGAGTCTAAACTCTAATTTTCGATCTTTATAGAAGACAAAGGGCCTTCTATTCATTTTGTGTTGTCCGTATGCTTCCGTAATGATTTTGCATCATTACCTGTTGCAGGTTATTGATGGGAATGTCATCGTTAAGGATCATAGAGGAAATGAAATCGAATCGCAGCTTGTACCTCTGCTAAATGCTTCTTTGGCCATAAGAAATTACTATTCCGTGGCATATTTGGGTAAATTCCCAAGTGTTACCCCAAAGTATTGGCTTGCATTTTCAGCTTCTGCACCTCCTCTTGGGTTAAACACTTACTTCATCTCAAGCGGAAAACAAAAAGGTTCCATATATCATTGCTATTCTCCGAAAATAATAATACACAAGGCAATTAGATTTTGTATTAACTTTCTTTTGACATAAAATGTATATTTGGTTGGCCTTGTTTCACAATACAGCCATAGCAGCTCCTTCAAAGAACCAAGTAGTGTACAGTTCTAAAGAAAAACAAAAAGATGTAATCGAAGTAGGGCCAAGCGACCTGAAACTTGTGTTCTCTGCAAAGCAACGAAAACTCATTGGCTACATTAATAGCAGAACTAAGGTACGATATATGGTTCTTGGTTTCCATTTATGCATTTCGCTAAATCTATTTACTTAATATGGATTTCTTACATTAATTTCTTATTGTATGAAATTGAAGGTAAAAGAAACTGTAAGGCAATCATATAGCTTTTATACCGGAGCAACTGACATAAAACAGGTGATAATATACCTTTTATGAAAGCCTCTACTTTTCTTTACAATTCTGCTATTTGATTATATATGTTAAATTTTTTTACATAACTATTTTGATGTAACTTATTGAAGGCCTCCGGAGCATACATCTTTCGACCAAATGGCACGAATTCATTGAAACCTGATCACCAGGTACCTATTTTTGAAGCATACTCATTTAGAATTCTACTTTTGAACAGCAACTGGTTTAAACTTCATGAGACGGTAAAATTTTCAGGCTTTGACTGTTTTACGGGGACCTATTTTGGATGAAGTACACCAGAGAATCAATTCATGGATATATCAGGTTATTTCCTCAACAAGTGACATTTGAATCAAATAATAGAATCGCATGCAAATGCCTGTTGGTTCATGTAGATGTCTTCAATTACCTCCAATCTGATATTTTCTGCTACATTTTCAGATGAATATTCTCTTTCATTCTCTCTAAACTTGAAAAGTAGCAGTTTTTGTTAAATCCCTGTTCGTCTTGTAACTAACGTCACTGTGTGCATAAACAGATCACAAGAGTGTACAAGGGAAAGGAGCATGCAGAATTTGAGTTCATCGTAAGTATTCGAGTATGCATGTAGATGTATTTACTGTGAAATAGCTGTCTGGCTGGATAACAGGCTTGTTCTTAATTTTAGGTTGGTCCTATTCCGATCAGTGATGGAATTGGAAAAGAAGTTGTGACTAAGATTTTAACACATATGAAAACCAGCAAAACATTCTATACAGATTCCAGTGGTCGTGATTTCCTTGAAAGGGTTTGTTGCCTGCTTATCTTGATATCTTAGCATGTTGGTGGAGTATGTATGACTGCAATATTCAATATTGGCAAGGTGCTTGTACATATCCTTATTGGAATTATTATTTTGCAGATTCGAAACTATCGAAAAGATTGGAACCTGGACGTGAATCAGCCTGTTGCAGGAAACTATTACCCTGTATGGTTTCGTAACTGCTCTAAACCTCTTCATATACTAGTGCCTTCCGACAAATTTTACGAACATTTCACTATAGAAAAAAAGACAAATTTTACGATCTTCCCTTTGATTGATTGGTCTTTAAGGCTCTGCCAAAAAAAAGTTCTTTTTTTTTTTTTTGCTTTCATTTCAGATTAATCTTGGGATGTATGTTAAAGATGACGATAAGGAGCTTTCAGTCTTAGTAGATCGATCCGTAGGTGGAGCCAGCATTAAGGATGGTGAATTGGAACTAATGCTCCATAGGTTAATCTCTTCCCTATCATTGCTTGTTCGATTATATATTACATTTCTATATGAATTTCCGTCAATAGATACACCGATAAGTTAACCATTCATTTCATACAACTCTAAAATTTGGTCCTACTTTCTTCATACAGGAGGTTGCTTCACGATGATGGTAGAGGTGTTGCAGAAGCCCTAAATGAAACAGTTTGTGTTCAAAATAAGTGCAGTGGGCTAACTGTAAGCACATGTTGGTTATATATTTGATCTTACTTTGCAGAAAGACTCTAGTATTTTGCATAGATCTTTGCTAACAAATCTAGTTTCAATAGATCGTTGGGAAATATTACCTCAGAATCGATCCTCTGGGAGAGGCAGCTAAGTGGCGTCGATCATTTGGTCAGGAGATATATTCTCCATTTCTCTTAGCCTTTACTCAGCAGGTGAAAGCAATAAGCTGAATAATTTTGTTTTGCATATTCTACATCAGCCCAAGTCTAATGAATGTCTGGTTTAACATTTTGCAGGAAGGAGATAGATGGACTAATTCCCATGTCTCATCCTTTTCTGGGATGGATCCGTCCTATGTTTTACCAGATAATGTAGCAATGATAACCCTCCAGGTACATATCTCTTGTCTTGTTCAATGACCAATTCCCCCCAACATGAATGGAGAAAGAAAAGCTTATAGAAGATACCATGGACTGCAGTTCCGTCCTTGGTGTCAAACTCTGCCTAATGCAACGGATATGTGATTGAATAAGATTGTTTCAATCCTATTTGTACTACATCAATGTATCTCCTCCTTACCATGACTTGGAAAAGTTCATTTCATGCTTTACCATATTTCTTTGAATCTGCAGGAATTGGACAACGGGCAAGTTCTTCTTCGGCTGGCACACTTATACGAGGTTGGTAATTTGTTTTGATGTATCATCTATAGAATTCAACCATTTCCTTTCTTTCCCTAACCTTTGATTTTGTTTGTTCTTCAAATTGCAAGGTTGGGGAGGACAAGGATCTCTCAGTTATGGCAAGTGTACAGCTTAAAAAAGTATTTGCACATAAGAAGGTAAAGCAATGCAAAGTTTGCCAATCAAACTCTCACAAAGTCTGTCGTCTTTGCCTTCACTTGCATTGATAAATGACTTGTAAACCTTATTATAACTGTCCCTCATTGGTTCCAATATCAAGAAGTGTATCAACAGCTTATTGTGGCAATTTTTTGGGACATATTACTAAGTATTGTTTTGATAGATTATCTGCATCTATCTGAATAATTGGTCATAAGTCGAGAGGAAGAACCAGTAATAGACATAAAAGCGTCATTCCGGTGCATGAAAACTCTTCATCTTGTGTTCGTTATTGACCAATTTACATCATTTTAATTTCTTATGTTCAGATAAATAAAGTAACAGAAATGAGCTTATCTGCTAACCAAGGAAGAGTTGAAATGGAAAAGAAGAGGCTGGTGTGGAAAGTCAAAGGCTCCCCCGAAGGAGTGCCGAAAGTAGTGAGAGGTGGACCGGTTGATCCGGTTGCATTGGTGGTTGAACTTGCTCCGATGGAAATCCGAACCTTTTTCATCGACTTCAATTAGAAGACAACAAATAAGTTACGTTCATTGTTCCTGAAGAATGATCAAATAAAATGCTACTGGTTTCATCCTTGGAGGCGAGCGAGTTCGGCAATAAGATTTGCATGAAATTCCCTTGACTGTATTTTTCTGCCAATTCCTTTAGTTCAGGTCCCTCAAGCAAACTGCGAATCTGTTGTGACATTAAATAAATCACTGTTTCTTTTGTACTTGATATGCTTGTTGTTGGCTTCATTCATTATTTTCACTTTTTTTGTCATCCGACTCTAAAAATCCAACAACAAACATATAAATCTAAAGATTTGGTTGAATGAATGAAACAAATTTATTTGACAATGCAAAAAATAATAGGCTCTTTAAGAGAAAGACCTAATTAATTGTGAATTGATTTTAATAGTTAAAGTGATTAAAGATGAAAACCGTAATTGATTTTTTTTTAGTTAATAGTGGAGATCTAATTATCTGTGAATTTAGTGCAATGGTTGAATTAATTTTTTTCATTTTCTTTAAAGGCTTTTTAATCTTAAGCCAAAACCATATTAGAATTAAAGTCTTTCAATATAATTTGGATTGAATTTGAAAAAAATGATAAATTATTATTTAATTAATAAAAAAAATTGGTACAACTCTACCATCAATAGCAAATCATTGTTATACACATCATCAGTGATCAATTCCTGCTATTTAATCTCGCGAAGTGAATATATATTATATTTGGATAAGCTAAAAAAGTAGGAAACTGCTACAAAGATAAAAGTTACAACAGTGGTATGATCAATACAAAAAATACCCTCCTCTATATCTATAACTAATACCCCAATTTATACACAATTGCTTATTTACGGTATCATTCCTATTGAATTTAGCATTTACCTATTTAATTCTCAAATAGTCTTTTAGCAACTGCAATTTAATCCTCCTCTGATCCCTGAATTGCCTACAATTTCTACCGGCTCTTAAAATTCAATCCCGCGCTTCCGCACAACACATCTGCAAAATATCCTTTCATATCTTCCTAGAGTAGGGTCACTCCAAGAACAAATGATCCCTTGTTTCTTGGTTATCACAAAATTTGCAGCCACCATTAACATCCGTCCCCCAGCTACTTAGCCTATCTTTAGTAGGCAACCTCTCCATAAAAGCAAGCCAGGAAATAAAAGAACGTTTAGTAATTAGTCTTAATTAGCAAGATGATTAGCTTATCAACATTGATTCATTTAGGAACATTTTTTAGCATTTCATGTATTTTTGAGCAGAGGTTTCGAGACATAGTGTGCCAAGTTTTGAGATGTAGTGGTTTTGTCTCAAGATATAAAACATTGAAGCTAAATTAGTGATCTTTCAACCCAGGATATCGAGACATGAGACTTTTTCTCGAGGCATAGGAGTTAGTGTCTTGAGACATGGTTCCATTGTCTAGAGACATCAAACTTTGAAGCAAAACTAGTGAAATAGGGGAGACATGTCTCGAGACATGACTAGAAGTGGGCCGAGCCACCTGCCTAGGCCCAAAGGCCCGCCCGAAAAGTGAGAGGGTTTGGGCAAAAATTATAACACCCCAAACCCGACCCAATCGTTGAGTCTGAGTTACAAGGTGTCACATTCATTGCCGAAGCAACTATGATCAAATCACAGTTCGATTACAAAATTAAACATTCAAATATAAGTAAAATAGTTATATAAAATTATAAGTATTTATTTCCAGGTCTTATACGAGCTTACGAAAACTCTACAGCTAACTTGAATTTGAACTAGGACCAATTTGTAATGTTTTTGAAGTTTGGATTTGACGTCAGGACGTCTCATACTAACTTGGCCTCGTCGCAGCATGTTAGATCTAGTGTCCTATGTGTAGCATATTCATTTGTAACCTTGTAATTTTTTCGAATAGATTGGTTAATAAAATAATTTATGAATTACATTAATATATTTTGTATAATGTCCTTATATGGTTTTTGCATGCAAAACATAATAGAAGAAAATATTGGCTCACTGGTTGTTTAATGTTTAAACTAATATTAAGTGGTATTAAGTGGTCGGATTGTAATACGAAAAGACAACTTATATTAGTAGATGAACCTAAACATGTCCTTAGTGTAATCGAAAATGAGCAAACAGATTGAATGACTAACATATCGTCTATCAAGTCCAATTGGGGAGATGCCTTATCTTGGGCATCGGAACAGATGACTCTCCAAAAGATAAAGACATAGATGTAACTGACTAAACTAACAGTATATCGGACTGGACCCAATTAGGATAGATCCTGAATATGTTTATGAATTTATTCACTTGTGACATTCAAAGTGTGACATACCTTAATCTTGAGTGGATGATGGACTATGTTTGCATGACTCATATACTTTGATGTAAGTAAAAGGTCGAGTTCAAATAGATAAGGAACCGAAAGCTGGTGCATTAGGTATACCACTTCTGCAGTTTGTAACATCATTTACAACAGTGGAATTCATATCCCGAGATATGAATAAATGATATTCTCTCATTGGCATTACATGGTTGATGAAAAGTAAACATAGCCATGGGTCATTCATTTTTGTGATGATTGACTTTATTACTTTGTGATAGTAGTAATTGACTTTTTATGAAGGAAGATGTAATGGTTACCATGAGATAAAATAGGATCATATTGGGAGAACGAATTTATCCCAAAGAGATTAAGGATATCCTATGAGGGTAACACATTTATGACAAGGTCATTGGACGACCACTGATCGAATTGCTTTTGTAACGATATAGCATTAGGGAGAGCTCAGTCACGATATTGTAGTGGAATGACTTCGTGACTAAATGAGTTTATAATTAATAAGCAAAAAGATGAAACTTAATTATAAATCATTTGAACCTAATTGCATATGTCCAATCGGCTCCTTCGCTAGCTCATTGAAGCCATAAATAAATTGTATGTTGAATCAAATGAACAGAAATTGATGGAAATGGTAAAGTTAGAGAAATGAGAAACATTTGGAATTAAATGTAGTTTTCTTTAAATGGAAATGACCTGAAAAATAAATTTATAGTTTTTTGATTTATTATTTAATTAAGTGATTAAATAATTGAAGTTCAAAAATAAAAATAAATTTATTAGTCATGGTGAATCCATTGAATGTAGAAATATTAAATATATTTTCTCATAATTTTTTTACGGTAAAGTCGTCATGATTTTAACGAAATTAGAATTGGATCGAGAACATTATTTAATTGAGAAATTAATTAATTAAATTTAATGTAAAACATTTATTTTGGGAAATAGAAAAACAAATATCAAGTTAGATTGAATTATAAAGTACTTGGTTAAAAGTTTAGGAAGTACTTGTAATTGGACCCGATATGGGAAAGGCCCAAAAGCCCCTTATGTTTAAAGCAAGGGATGACAAACCCTAGTTTGTTTAACTAGGGTTGTCACACCCTACTCCTAGTTAGACTAGGAGTTCGTTTTTCTATTGAAATAAACTTCTACAATTCAACAAGGGTTTCATATCTTCTTCATATAAATATATGACATAGTAGGGCTAAACATACAACTTTGAGATATTGTTATTATGTCCGTAAATAGTGAAAGTTTATTCTCTAAGTATTAATTCTATTTTTCTAAAATAAAAATTCTATTGGTTTCTATTGAGAGAGATTTTCTTTCACATTGAAAGTAAAGAAAACTATTTTTGGTTTGTGTTTGATTTGAATCATTCTAGCCCACACTTGAAAAGTTCATGGTGCGAGGATAGTAGAGAAGGATCTGTCTAGCCGAAAATACAAGTGCAATTTTGGTAAAGGGTTTATGCTATAAATATAACGAATTGGTTCAATTTTCAAAAAATTTATTTTTCGCTGTGCAAGAAAACCATTTTCGAATCAGAATTTTTCCAACACAGCAACCATTACTCGACATCGTGGCATGGCATAAAAATTTGATCTCGTCATAATGACTAGAGCTTGACTTTGCGATGTGACATACTATTTCTAAATGATACCAATTTGACACCAACCTGCAAGCACCAAATCATCCCAAATACACAACTACAACACATTTTTTTGCCAAAATATACAATCCTTTCAAACATGAACAAAAACACCTTATTCAATGGTGTACCAATGCCATATTACCTAGTACAATTCATTCAAACCTTTAACATATATGCTTAACCATTTAAGCCATGAACACATCAACATGTTATACATTTCAGCCATACATTAAACTCAATTACATATTACATTTATATGACCAATTCTATATATATTTACCATATAATCTTTTACTTAATTTTCATTGTCATTCACAAGTATACGATCTTCAATTTGTATTTACATATATGTATATACTCAATTCCATGTTATCATTTCAATCATTTCTGAGCCTATAAGCTCATTCATATTCAATCCCCCCAAGGACTCATTTTCAATTTTTTTCACATGATCTTTCCCATGTTGCCATACTTTACAACACAATATCATTTCATTACATATATCATTTAACCAATTTGTATGTTTATAACCCTATTAATAAGAAACAGACTCAGAAAAAATATGTGGATCTGTCGCCTCAAGTTGCCCGACAACGATGACGCTATACATGTACATAATGCCACCCTGGGTTGCTTGGCAATTGTAACACCCTAACCCGTATCTGCAGCCAGAACAGGGTTACGGAGCATTACCGAACAAACAGAACAATAAACCATTCAATTCATATATCATTGCCAATATGATCTAATTTCATTCAAATACATTTATAATGACCCTTAGCTGAGCCCCCGAGGCCCTAACAATACTATAGAAACAATTCAGGACTAAATAGGAAACATTTGGAAAGTTTAAAAAAAGTTGAAAAATTTGGATTGTAGGGTTCACATGGTCGTGTGACTCACACGGCTTGAGACACACGAGAGACACGCTCGTGTCTCAGGCCGTGTAGACCCAAAATGAACCTTAAAACACAAGTTTACCATTTTAAGTTTGCTTGAACTTTAAGAAACTCAAATACCAACCAAAATTCCTATTCAAATTGACATTAATCAAGATAAAAACACACCAAAATCAAGCTATTAAGTGCCTAACCAATGTACCCTCATTTGTACCACAAGTATATATAATTAAGCATCAAAATAAACATTAATTCAACTCATCAATTCATTCAGGCGAATACCTAACCAATATACCTATCAAAGGTACCTTAATCACAACATATCCTCAATTCATGTCATTCATATTAGCATAGAAACTATACCTCATTCTCATATATAATATAAGATGACCATTTACACAAAAGATCATCCATAATATTTACATAATCCAAAACATTAATAATTGCAACATTCAAACCTATTACATGCCATATAATCTGAAATAAACGTTCCAAAAACTACCGAAATAAGCTGGATGGTGTGACTTGAGTGCTGGTCCCATCGTCCAACCTTCCAAGTATCTACAAAATCAAATATTAGAACTAGTAAGCTCAATGAAGCTTAGTAAGTTCGACATATTAAAAAGATAAATCTTGCCGAAGTAAGTATAACAATTCAAAAGTAATAACAACCATGAAAGATTCCTATCATCCAAAATCCCAATTGGTAAATCACAAACGATCAATTCAAAGCTCAGATATATATAGATTTCATCAAAATTACTCAAAAAGTTACCTTACCAAGATTTTCAATCTGACGGACGAATTACGGATAGAAGTACATCATCAGATCAACCAAAACTCACCAGATGATCACACGAGCCAATCTTTCCAAAACACACTATATGCTCACAAGAGCCAATCCCTCCAAAACACACCGATGCTCATAAGAGTTAGTCTAACCAAAACACACCAAACAGAGAGTATAACAAGAGAGTTCGCAACAAATGCTGAACCTCAATTTACTCGAGTAATATGCAAATATATCCCTCTAATACAATCTCTACTCCAGTCCCCCGTAACACACCAAATCATGATTATACTCTATCCTGTGTTCAATCCAAATCGAGCACCAAATTCAATAATAGATCTCAAATAACCATTAATAGATCTCAAATAACCATTCATTATCAACAATTATATATATATATATATAAGTTGTACCATGTTAATCTACTCAACATTTCATATAGATGTTAAATTCTAAATCGTACGAACTTACCTGGGCTGAATTATAGTAGTTGCAGAAGTTCAGGGGCTATTCTGCTATTTTTCCTTTTATACGAGTATCTACGGGATCTTGATCTAAAATATAGAATTTCTCAATTATTAGCTTACATTTCACATTCCAATTCATATTACAATTAATACCCTTTTCTTTTTTGAACTTACACAATTACCCCAAACTTTTACAATTCTTACAATTTAATCCATAAACCCGAAATTCCTCAATTTAACCATTTTTTGCAAGTCAATACTCCATCCAAATATAATAGGCCCTTAAACAACCCCTAATGAATTTTAAATTCACTATCAAATTGTAACACCCCAAATTTTTGGGATTTTGATTTTGAGAATCTGCAGTAATTAAAGTTTTATATTTGTGGTTCTGTGCTAAGCTTTTGTGTTTAAGGTCTAGGGTTCAAGTCGCATCGTTAAAAATTTTTATCATTTTGGAACAAGCCCTATCCATGTGTTATGTAGTTAAATTCGATTCAGAATATGTCTATGTTAAGAATGAGTCTATTGGTTTATTGGTTAAGCATCGTATGCGATAGAGAAATATTTTTGTTAAACGTCAGAAGGCTAGTTGGTGGTTAATTTAAATCCTTTTTACAAATTCTATCGTCTATTTTCTTTTCTTTTTTTTTCATTCTTTCCTTGTTCTTTATTTTTTTTATTTTTCTTCTTATATTTTTACCTTTTTGGTTGCTTCGATACTTGATTTTGCGCTAATTGGGAATTTTTTCGTTACTTGTCAACTCGATTGTATGAGTGCTGTATAAGTTCTGTCATTATTTCTTTCTAGTGTTCGCGAGTTTGTCTTGTTATTGTTATTTCTGTCGAAACGGGGTTGTAACTTGTTTTACTTGAATGCAATGTTTAAACTCTTGATTTGCTATTTTTAAGCGAGGATCTCAGGAGAGACACTCCTTCATCTCGTTAGTTCGATTTTTTCTATTGCGTGCAAGGTAAGTGTGCGAAATTGAGTTGGGGTTTTTATCGAAACTTTCGACATGACTTTTACCGATATGTCGGTCTTAGCATGGAATTGAGAATGATAATGGAATTGATTATTTAATGGTCATATTAGGTTCAGATATACTCTTGCGTCATTCCGACATCAAAACGACTTTAGGTGCATGTCGAAAACCCCATTTTTTGTAAAGTTCAATCGCCAGAAAATATGGTTGTCGACACCACACAGCCGTGTAGCAGGAAGTGTAACTCACTGTTCATTGATTTGGAGCCACATGGGCAAGGCACATGGGTTTGTGTCCAAGTCATGTGTGGCCATGTTAGTGCAGGGTTCACACGGGCGTGTGTCTAGGCCGTGTAACTCACTATTTATGACTTAGGACCACACGGGCGAGCACACGGGCGTGTGCCCAGGCCATGTAAGTCATACGGGTAAAGACACGGGCGTGTGTCTAGGCCGTGTAACTCTCTATTTACATTTCAGAGCCACACAGACAGAGGACATAAGCGTGTACGCAGGCCATGTGAGCCACACGGGTAAGGGCAAGGGCATGGGAGTGTGTCCAGGCCGTGTGACATATAAAAAGGGGTCGAAACCCGTTTTTAAGGCCTTAAATGTTGCCCAAGACTGATATTGACTTCCCCATTGTATGTATAATCTAAATTGACCAAATGAGAACTCTTTGATACTTTGTGACAGACGTATGAATACCATAACTGTATGTGTACTGTGATACTTAATCTAATATTGAATTGTGTTATTTATTTGTGAAACAATTTAGAATAACTGAATATATATTGTGGATATTTGTACTCTGCATCTGCATGGGTTGGGATATTGTGAAGAAGGAAGTAATCTGCTCTAAATTAGTGGCTAAGCCACCATGTATATAATTTTGATTCTAGCACTTTGTCGCATTATGATCTAGCAACTAAGCTGAGTTTCTATAAACGTGTCAGACAGACACTCTGTGGTGTGTAGGGTTGGCTGGGCATTGAACGCCCTTAATAGTGTGTTGGGATGGCCGAAGATGATGTGTAGCGGATGGGGTTAGGAATATCTACATCTGAATCTGATCTATTCTGTATATGAGACTGGTATCTGTAATTAATCTCTTTCGAATCTGAACTAGAAATGCTTCTGTTACCAAATCGAATCTTTAAATTCAAAAACTATTCGATAAAAGTGTTTTAGTTGAACAAACTTCTTTTACGCACTGAGTTTACAACTCACTTTTTTATTAATTGGATTTCAAGTGGTTCTTAGAATTGAACAGGTCAGTGCCGTGGGAGCTCGGTCAAGCTTTTGTCTTTCTTTTGAATACTACTATTAGGAGTTTTGATATTTTGAGATATTATGATGTTTGGAAAGATTTTATACTCACTTAATTGTTGTGTTGGATATTATGTGTTAAATGGTTTATTTTGACTGTGTCATAAATATGGTGTTTTAGTATCGTTGATGTAACTCTCTGAATTTGATCTGAACGTCTAGGCCAGGTTTAGGGTGTTATACAAATCCTAAAATTTTGACATTTTCACAATTTAATCCTAAAATGAAAATCTAACAAAAATCACTTTACAAAATCATCAAACAACACAATCAAAGTTCTGAATACCTGGTTTTCATAAAAAAACATTCAATATTCATCAATGGAAACTTTCAAAATTGTTAACAGAATAAAAAACTAAGGTACAGGCTAGCCGGGCCTAGTTGCAACAATCTCAAAACATAAAAATTACAAGAAACGGCTTAAAAATCACTCACATGCAAAGAATTTGTGCTTGGCTGATTCTCCCAAGTTAAACATCCATGGCATTCGGTTATCACAAGCAAAATTAAAGAAGATGATGATAATTTCATATTTGTTTTATTTTTTATTTTAACCTAATTACCATTTTGCCATTAAAAATTACCCTATTTTATCATTTTCTTTTGGTTTAGCTGTCCAACTAAGTTAGTTAGGGCTAAAGTATCACTTTACTCCTTCCTTAGGGCTAAACTACCACTTTACTCCTTCCTTAATTAACCTTCAAGATATTTAATCAACTAAATGCAATATCTATCAAGTTTTGCACCTTTTACAATTTTGTCCTTTTTCATTAATTAACTATCTAAACGTTAATATTTTCTAACCAAATTTTAATGTGACCTTAATGACTCCATAAATATTATAAAAATAATATTTACGAGTTGACATGACGAAAATTTTTGGTCCCGAAATCGTTGTTCCGTCACCACTGAAAATCAGGCTGTTACAACTCTCCCCCTTAGTAAATTTCATCCTCGAAATTGTTACCTGAAAATAGATTCGGATACTATAGTTTCATTGATTCTTTAGTTTCCCAAGTAGCTTCTTCCAAACCATGATGATGCCACAAGACTTTTATTAATGGGACTCGTTTATTCCGCATTTTTTGATTTCCCAAGCTAAAATTCTCACTAGTTCCTCTGAATACGTTAAATCTGGTTGTAGCTCAATCTCATTATTAGGAATCACATGCGAAGGATTAGATCTGTGCCTTTTTAGCATTGAAACGTGGAATACATTGTGAATTTTCTCGAGTTCAGAGGGCAAGGCTAATTTATAAGCTACAAGGCTGATTCTTTCAACAATTTCATACGGTCTGATAAATCACAGACTCAACTTGCCTTTCCTTTTAAAACGTAACACTTTCTTCCACAGAGAGACTTTTAAAAATACTTGATCGCCAACAACAAATTCTGTATCTTTTCTTTTCGAGATCTGCATACGATTTCTGACAATCAGATGCAACTTTCAAGCAATCTCGAATAACTCAAACTTTGTCTTCAGTTTCTCGAATCAAATCAATTCCCACCATTTTGGATTCACTCAATTTAAACCAATACAACAGTATTTTAAACTTTCTCCCATAAAGAGCTTCAAACGGTGCCATTTTTATATTGGATTGATAATTGTTATTATAAGCGAATTCAGCCAACGGTAGGTACTTTAGTCCTTCCTCAATTAACCTTCAAGATATTTAATCAACTAAATGAAATAACTATCAAGTTTTGTATCTTTTACAATTTAGTCCTTTTTTCATTAATTAACTATCTAAACATTAATATTTTCGAACCAAATTTTAATATGACTTTAGTGACTCCATAAATATTCTAAAAATAATATTTACGAGTCGACATGAAGGAAATTTGTGGTTCCAAAACCACTGTTCCATCACCACTGAAAATTGGGTTGTTTCAGCAATGATGGCTTTCAGTTAATGATCTTATCCTATGGCATGTCAATTATATCTGACTCGATCTGAAGATCTAATAGGGTAACAAATTTCTGATTCATTATATAGTTCAATTCACATTCTTCCATTCTCAATTTATCAGAAAATCATTATTTTATCATATAAAACATCATGCTTCAACTCAATTTCATACCAATTAACACACATTAATTATATCATACTATTTTCTATTCTATTCAATTTACTCCCTATCTCAATATTCAATCTTCACCATATCAAATCAGCTCAAATAACCATAGGTAACTCACATCAATACCATATAATGCAAAATGACATGAACATGCAAAAAATAAATGGTTCCCAAAACATAGGAATACAAACCAAATTTTCGAGCTACTCGTCGATAACTTTCGATTTTCCTTTCCCTCTTGATTGTTTCGTGTCAACACTAGCTAAATAAAATCACATAACATATAATATCATAAAATTCCATCCAAATTGCAATAAATTACAATATCAACCATATTTTACAATTTATTCAATTTAATCCCTAAACCTGGGACACACATAACTTTCAATTTAAAACTTCGGATTGAAATTCAATTTCACATATATTCATTAGGGACCTCCTACTTTTTATTCTTACCAACATTTCACAATAGTTTTGCATTTTATTCAATTTGGTCCCCAATGTACGAAACTAACAACTAAGCTTTACAATTTAGTCATTTTCTTAATCTAAACTTAATTTCTAACAATTTCACACCAATTTCATCTAATTCTCAACAATGAAAACTTTCTAAAACTTTAAAAATGTTACAAATTAGTACATAAGCTAGCTAAATCAAGCTTCCATGATTCAATTTCCATAAAAATCAAAGAAAAATGGTTAGGGACTTACTTGAATTAAAGGTCGAATAACTTAAAAACCTAAAACAGCGTCCTCGTTTGTTCTTTTCTTTGTTTTTGTAGGTTGGAGAACATGATACACTATCTCTCCATCCACTAATTCATGTATATATACTTAGATTAATAGTTAACTAACTTAATTAGTCATGTTAGATTAATAGTTAATTAACTTAATTAATCATGTTTTCATTTAATTAATCACATTTTGCTTAATTAATCAACACACATCATTATAGTCCACTATCTCTTATTTGTGAATGTTCTAATTGCTATTTTGAACCTTTCATTAATTACAATTTAAGTTTCCAAGCCAATTCCTAATTAAAAATCGAAAGTGATTGAAATTTTACAATTTAGTCCTTGGGCATTAAAAATCGATAGTGATTGAAATTTTATAATTTAGTCCTTGGGCCCTAATTAACCATAATTTTAGCTAAATTGGCTATCCAAATTTTAATTCATCTATATAATAACTCTATAAATATCCGCATTTAATATTTGTGGACTTGGTTTATAGAAACGGGGTCCCGAAACCATAATTTTTGTCACTATTAGAATCTAGGTCGTTACAAAAATATAGGCCCAAAAAATGGGTTTGGACAAAACTAATGCTCATTTTCTAAGCAGGTCGAGCGTCAGACATGATTTTATTTTACCTGAGCCCAACCCAATTGCATTATACTATAAAAATTATATTAATTACATATAGTTATAGTTATATATATTAAATCTCTAACCTAATTATAACTAAATCTATTACTCAAAAGTCAAAACGCAAAAAACTACCCAACCTCCTTATCTTAAACCCAATCTACCAACACACACCAGCCACCACTATCATCATTCACCAGCTACCACCACATCCCATTGTCGCTTCTCTTAACACACACTACCAGCAGGTCGGGCAACACCGTTCTCCATTGACATTTGTTGTGGTTCTCTCTAATCTCCACCAACACCCATTAGCCACCACCATCATCATTCACCAGCCAGCACCACACACCCACTATTAATTCCCTCAACACACACTGCTAGCAAGTCGGGCAACACCATTCTCCATTGACATATATTGTGGTTCTCTAATATTCTTTATTTCAGCATAGAAGGTTAACTAAGAGAAAACATAAATGAAAGAAGTGTCAATTTGAGATCATAATTAGACTTGTAAAACCTTTAATCTTACTCTTCTTTTTTGGCTTAAATTTATTAAATATTTTTCTACGGCTATTATAGAAATATTCATGGTCTAATGACTCAATTGTAGTCTCAAAATTCCAAATTCATTATAGAGAACCAATATTTGAATGATTCCTTTTATTTCCCCTTTAGTTAAAAGAAAACATATAGTAGGATAATGCTGATTAGTTAAACAAAATTGGCAACTTATGAGTAAGGAGAGAGAGGTAAACTTATTTTCCATAGTCAATTTTGTTGCCATATAGAATGGATTAGAACAGAGTATTTCTAATTTCAAACTTCCAACAAGATTGTTTGTCTTTTATATTGCTACTAGTTTGTTGTTATCGTTTGAATATTGTATAACTATTGTTTTATTGCTAATTTTGCTACTATTTTAGAGGTATTTGCTTGCTAAGTTGCAACTGTCTTAGTGCTATTTAAATACTTTTTTAATGTATTTTTAATTTGTTGGGAAACACTTATTTTAAAATTTTTAGTGTATTTGATGTATTATATTTTTTATTTTTTATATAAAAAATAATCTAAAAATTTTTAATATGGGGGGTTTGAGTTTAACATTTTTAATCTAGGTCAAGCTTGGGCAGAATTTTTTGCCCATTTTTCGAGTTGGGCCCGGGCCTAGTAATGGGCATAGACACCTTGCATCGGCTTGGGCCGACCCATGATCAGGTTTAGACATGCCTTAACTATCTCGAGACAAAGCCTTACATATTGCTAGTTTGACCTAAGACTCAGAACTTAGCTCCGTGTTTGACCACCTTTGACCTTGGATTGTTGCATGTGGGCCCGGTTGATTTCATTTAAGTGAATTTAACACTCATGACATTCTTCAATTGAGATTGCCACACTAGTTTAATTTTTAGCTTCGGTGCTTGTTTTAAATATTTTCTAAGTTGCTTGGGCAACAAATGTGGCGTCTTACATCTGGATTCGCCGTCCATGTCAAGTGTAAGGTGTTATACAAATTAATTATCTTTGTATGTAAGTAAATATTCCTTATGTTTAGAAAATTTTAAAGTATATTAAATGATGGATGCTTCTGACATTAAACCTTTCGAAAATGTAGTCATTGCAACAATAATTCTCACACCTACTAGATTATGTCACTTTGAGGCAACCACAATAAATTAGTAAAAACATGGACGTCCATCCACTTAACATATGAATCTAAAATTATTATAAGAATTAAAATAGTAATAACTATTTCAATTTGGCCAATAATTATTTAACTTAGTAGAGATTCGTAGGTAGTTACCAATTAAATTAGTTTTTAGTGCATAATCATTAACTCAACAACCGTCAATTTAGGTTTTAGTCATTGTTGGTAATCTTTCATACAAATGTATACAAATTGTTGACCTTTTAAGGAAACCCATCTAATGACCCTAATGGGAAAACACTTATTATTGGGTGAAGCTAGGGCAAAATCGGCATCAAATGTTACTATTCTATCACTTAAGAACCATTAATGAAGGTTGGGGCTTTGTTTAAGATCCTTTTCCCACTCAATTTTTAAAAAACCTTGCAAGATTTTTAATTTTTGGTTTTTATGTATGACCAAAATACAAATATAACCAAATGACATTCTCCCTAATCTGGATGAAATGTTATCTTAGATGTATGACATGCTTATCTTGATTTCAACTTTCATTAAAAAGAAATGTGATGTACTTGAGAGGTCCTTATATTAGTTCCAGACCAAATTAATATAGAGACTTGATCAAATTAGTCCCTCTAATATTAAATGGTTAAATTAGCCCTTATACAAAGAGAAAGAATAAAATAAGGCCAAATTGGAATATAGTTAACATGTAACACCTTATACCCGACCCGATCGCTGGGTCCAGGTACCAAGTATCACAATCAACCCGAGATACTTAACAACAATTCTATATTGATTTATTTCAACTTTTAAATGCCAAGATAGGTTTCCTATTTACACATAACTTCACTCCAATCTCTTTAGTTAGCAATAGGTTACAAAATATCACTACAGATAAATTTTCTACCGCTTCTAAAGTTCTTACAATCAAAATTTCCTTATTGAGCAGGTTTAAGTTTATAAGAATATAGTGACTTGGGAATTTAAAACTTCAATAAAAGCCTTCTTATTTGAACCCTGATGCATAGCCTCTAAGGGTGCCCCTTTATATGCATGGTACAACTATGGCGCCATTCGTAAACTTGGCGATGTCTGGCTTGGACCCTCTATGACCCTTAAGTCATTCCTTAATCTTGTATACAAAGCAGTACAATTGTAAGTTCATATGAACTTAATGAGATTTTGTACAATAAAAATCAAAGGCTCTCAACTTTTCGGTAAATAAGAATAAAAGTACAAAATTTAAAAATCTCTGACAAAACTTAGGAGATTTTGTAGCAAGACTGGTGTAGCCAGCGCTCACGCGTTCTTTGAATTGATCGATGATGGACATACAGATTGATCTGATCATAGACGCACCCTTTCAAACAACCTATTTTTGAGGCCCAACTCTATCTAGCTCCATCTTAGGCTCCCATTTTACCTTTCTGGCTCGACTCATCAAGGTACCATATACGCAAATATGCGGTTTGACGATTAATTTTGGTGGGCTATCAGACATCTCGCTACAACTGCGGATCTTTACCTTAATCTCTTCATTCCACACTAAACTCAAAATAGACTTACTGTATTACCCTAAAAATTTTCTTCTTATGACTTAGCATGTGCTTAAATCCTTTTTGTAAGGAAGACTCATTTACCGACAATCTCATTTATTGTCTTGAATTTGAGTTTTGGTTGATATATGATCACCTCATTTTTTGCGGACTTATACTCATAAATAGTCTTGGAAAACTTTCCCACCTCAGATTGTTCTACTAAAATACTTCCAATAACAGATAGTTCCCTGCGGACTATCTCTTTCTTAGATTTCTCTTGGTAGGTTTTCACATTTGATAGTTCCAAGTGGACTTCCTCGCGCTATATCGTCCTGACGGACCTCCGTTTCTTTCATTATTTCCCGACAAACTTTCTACCCAAGATAGTTCTCGGCGGACTTCCTCTTTAAGAGATTCCTCGAAGGACTTCCCTCTTTATCTATGAATACTTAGGACTAATATTTGCACAATCACCTTATTTTATTATAGCCAAAGTTGGTTTACTCATCAAACATTGGCAGACTCTGATGACAAACACCTATTTGGCAATACTTTGAAGGAATTGCTCATTCCTCTCACATATACCTGTGTTAAAACGTTTCCACCAGTTCCACTTGCCTTCGCATTTTGGCAAATCCTCTTATTACCGCGTTTGCCCGCGTTTGTAGATGTGCCATGCTTATTCTGTCAGACTGCTCGCTGCGTGAGTCATAGTGATTTCCTGTAACGCCCTGACTTTTGGGCCTTGTGTATGGATCAGTAAGGAGGCTGTACATAAGTATTTAATTGTGCAAGGAAATGACACAATTAAATGTCTGCTTCAGTGGTTAAGGGCCCTGAGAAGTGTTGGAGAAGTCCTAGGTTCAAACCTAGACTTAAGCAAAAAATTTAGTTTTAGGTGAATAAAACCCTAGATGTAAGTGAGTAGGTTTTAAGAATATTGTTGGGGAAATCATGACACAAGGAAGCATGTGGCCTAGTGGTTGTGGCATCATTAAGGTTGTAAGGGAGCTTGGGTTCAAGTCTTGGCTCTTGCAATTTATTTTGGTTTTTATTTTAAAGGAACCTGGACTTTGGCCTAGAGACCTTTTTATTAATTGAGGATATTTTGTGACACAAAAGAGCTTGTGGCAAGGAGGCAAGTGGCATGTTGAGCTATTGAGGGGGGCTTAGGGTCGAATCCCCTTGCAAGTAAAATACAATTATTTTGCTACATGGGGATGGTAAGTGGTTGAATTGGATTGAAACTCTAGAAGGTTGTTGTGGGCTTGGTAAAAGGGTGAAGTTTGAATTGGTCATGGAGAAAGGTAGGAGGAAAAATGGGAATTTGAATTGGATGGTGGAGAGGTTGGAGGAGGGATTTTAGGAGTGGATTAAGGGTGGTGGATGGTTTGAGTGATTTGGGGAGGAAAATTTAGGATTTTGAAAGGAAAGAGGGGTGTGTGTCGAATGAGAATTTTGGCTTATCAGAAATCGACTTTGAGTAGTCTTTTACTATCTAACTCGGTGGCTTGAAACATTTTGGTTTTTTTCCTTTCTTGGGAGACTGATTTGTGCTAAAAGAGTGTGGGCAGTATCTTTTCATTTTTGGGTCATATCGAATACCTTTTGGGTTCTTTTGTTCTCTATTTTGCATTCCTCTGAAAACCTCCTGTCAAACCGATTCTTTTTCTCTCCTCTACCTCTTCACACTTTTGCCGAATATTTCTTTTGTCTCTCAATTGGTTGATGTGTTTTTGGCCAAACACATTGTTATCTCCTCTCTTCTTTCTTTCAGCTTTTCTCATTTCCCTCCTCTTTTGCTAGAGCCGAATAACCTCTGAACTTCTGTGCTAGTCGAATACTTGGTCTCAGGAGAGTGCGATTGTTTCTTCTCGTGCCTTGATTTAAGGGTGTGTTGTGGTGGTGGCTGAATACTTCTGTCTCTCAGTCTTAATTCCACAGTTTGGGTAAGTTGCGATACTCCTGGTTCAATTACGTGCATATAGGATATTAGTTTTTGAGTCGCGAATGGGATGGAGGTAGTTTTTTTTAAGGACTTGAAGTGAAGTGATCTTCTGCGACGGCCTGAGTGAGATTGATTAAGGCGGGTGATAGTGAAGCCTCCGAACAGGAGTTTTGGGGTTTTGGGTTAAAGTTCTCTTCAATTGATTGGTAAGCGACTAACCGAAGTTTCTGATTGTGTTAGGTTGGTGTTCTTGTGGGTTAGTCGCGCACGTTCGCAATCAAGTGTTTATTTTTACCCTATACCTGATAGTCGGCTGATAAGCCGAAGGTGAGTAACCACACTCCCTCTGATCGTAGATCGACAAAATGTCGAAAAGCCGAAGTACGGCCGAATGATGCCACACAAGCGTGCGATCGCACGTGTGGTGGACCGAGCTCACGAAGATGGGCATAAGATGGTTGAGGCCACCATGAGCATTCTCATGGGCTCAGGTCGTTTTGGGCCGCGAAATAGACCGTGTGGGCCCCACAGGGATTAAATTTGCATATTTTGGTAAATGTTAGACCGAGCGTGTAGTCCACATGGCTAGGGTCGTTTTCGGCAATAAGTCGTGTGGGCCCACTGGGTTGGTGGGCCTAACACAGATAAAATGCATGTTATATGGTTTCTATTAGTTTGAATGGTGATGCTCGTATAACCGAGGCTATTTCTGGGCTAAATAGGTCACATGAGTGTGTGGGCCCACTTAGGCTGAATAATGGGCCTTAGGCCCATTTACACCGTTGTGACTGTTTAGGTTACTTAAGCCGCTCGAGGCAATGGTGGACCTTTTGTTGGGTCGTTGAGACCCCGATTTATAAAATTACCTAAATACTTTCGAATTGTAAATTTATCGAAATACTCCCGATTTGCAAAATTACCAAAATACCCCTAATTTACAAAATTACCGAAATACCCCCGATTTGTAAAATTATCGAAATACCCCTAATTTGTGAAATTACTAAAATACCTTCAATTTGTAAAATTACCGAAATACCCCTAACTTGTAAAATTACTAAAATACCCCGATTTACAAAATTACCAAAATACTCCCAACTTGTAAAGTTACCGAAATACCCCTAATTTGTGAAATTATCGAAATACCCTCGATTTGTAAAATTACTAAAATACTTCTAACTTGCGAAATTACTAAAATACCTTGATTTATGAAATTACCGAAATACCCCTGACTTGTGAAATTACCGAAATACCCTCAATTTGTGAAATTATAAAAATACCCCTAACTTGTGAAATTACCGAAATACCCTCGACTTGTGAAATTACCGAAATACCCTCGATTTGTAAAATTATCGAAATACCCTCAATTTGTAAAATTACCGAAGTACCCTTAATTTGTAAAATTACTAAAATACCCCCAATTTTGTAAAATTAATGAAATACCCCCAATTTGTAAAATTATTGAAATACTCCCGGCTTGCAAAATTACTAAAATATTTTCAGTTTGTAAAATTACCTAAATACCCCTGTAGGTAGAATTACCGAAATACCCCTGAAGGGTAGGATTATTGAAATAACCTTATAGGGTAAAATGATTGTTTTGCCATCATGGGTAAATGACTGACTTAGACTATGAATTTGACTGTGATCGTATGACTGTGTTTAAACTGACTTGACTGTGGTCGTGTGACTGATATACTTTTCATATATATCTAAATGCCTGTTACTGAGCATTGCCATTTTGCGTACATGTGTAATGATTGAGCATAACATACACGACATATTGCATGGGGTTGGGACATTGATACGGAGGAAGTTCTGATAGGGTCGCACGGGTAGCATGAGACGACCGTGGATCCAGTATTGATCTGTTAAGGTCGCATGAGACGATTGTGGACCGACGGACGGCTTAAAGCCGCGTAATATGATTATGGCTCTGTGCCAACCTAGATATGGCTCTGTGCCATTTTGATTATGGCTTAGTGCCAATCGTATCTACCCGTGGCTATGTGCCTAACATATATACTGATGACTCTATGTCGATCATAATTACCCGTGGCTGTGTGCCGATTATATTATTGATAGCTTTGTGCCATCCTGACTATGGCTCTTAGCCATTCTGATTACTGGCAGCTTTGCTGCGCTACTGATTAGCGCCGCAACCGGTGCTGATATTGGTGTGTTGGCTGGGTGGGTCAATTTTATCCCCACAGGAGTGTAGGGTTGGTACGGGTGGTGTGTTGGCTGGATCGGGGTGGGATGCATCCTTATACTGTTGCATATTTGTTTATAAGATCTGTTACTATACTGGGCTTAGGTCCACTTGTTCTGCTATTGGTTTGGGCTAGGCCCAATTGATTCTGTTATGGGCTATGACCCAAATGATATTGTAGTGGGTTTTGGCCCACGTAGGCTCTAAACTAGACTCTACTATTACTATTAAAGGCCTTTGGCCCTGCATCGGTTTACGTTTTACGTCAGATATCGATCGTTACTGCGGTAAGTGGATTACACACCGAGTTTTCGCAAACTCACCCGCTTTTAAGCTGCATGGGTAATCCCCAAAGATTAGGAGGATCGGTGTTGCGAGGGACTCGGAGACGACCACACAGCCACACATGTTTTTCTATTTCGTTCACTTATTTAAGCACTTTGGTTTTTGAGTTGGGTTGTAATAAGGCCTCTCTATTTTTAAATTTTATTTGGGATATTTACTTAAGTATGTTTAATATCTGCTAGAAGTAGGACACAATTTTTCTAAAACAATAACTGCTTTCAAACACTACGTTTCCACAACTCAATTTTTAAATATCATGTTTCCATAAATAATTTATTTTAATTAAGCTTCTGCAATTGAAAAAGATTTTACTAAGTGATTAATAACATTTTGAAAAGGGAATAGTTTTTTATAAACCACGTTTTGGAAATAAATGAACACAAATGAAAACATGATTTTTGGAAAACACTTCAATGTGACACGTCGAATTCGTGCCTAACTTCTAGGCCGGGTTTGGGGTGTTACGTTTCCTCTCTTTTTTGTGCCTTAACAGGTTTTTTAAACCATCCTAACAGACTCCATTTCGCCATAAAATGTACCTATTCACAACTGGATCATGCCATGGCTAACCATGAACTTTTGATTTCAAAGAATCCATAAACCCCTTTCGAGGTGTCGCCCCAAAGGACCTATATACTGTCGTCACAATGTCACCCCAAAGGAGCAGTAGATATTCGTTCCACGATGTTGCCAAACTCCCTTGTTTCCCATAACAATCTGCCTATTCCTCCATCATGTCAATTTTTCCTATTTTCATATAACCAATCATAATAACCCCCTCCATGTTCTGTATTTTAAAAACATGTTTTTCATAAATAACAATTCAATTATTACTATAACATATAGCACGCCATATTTCAATACATCAATCCAAAACCAAATCGTGCATTAAGAGAACATACCAACAATCATCTATATATTTATATATCCATGACGTTATGCATGCACAGTTTACCCATTCATCATAATCATATACAACCATGGATTTTAATCTGGACTTAGAACAGACACTCGAGCAGATCATTTTGGCAGCACAACAACAAATATCACCCAAAATAGAGTATAAAAACTCAAATTAAGTCCTTCGTCCTCACCAGCTTAGTTTGTCTAAACGCCAGAGTTTCCTTTGTCTTGACAGCTAGGCATGAAAACCATATATACCAGTTAAACCGAAAGTATCCAAACCTTAAAACTCATAATTCAATAACATTCAAAAGCTTTCCAGAGATTTTAGAAATCCTTACTCCCCTTTCTCAATCCACGAATACAGAAAGATAGAAAGATTTACTAGTTTCTTGAATCCTCTACTCCCTAACCTCAATCCTCATGATCATTGCCCATGCAACGTTTCATCAATTTTCTCTCCTTCGAAGGAACCGAAGAAGATAATTGAAAAGGAAGGAAAGTAAAACAGAAATGAGGAGAATTCTACCTTCAAAATAATCCTCCTCTCTCGTATATATAACCCTTCTTACGCACGGTTCAAGGCCTCAAGTAACCACCCATCGACCATCATTTTGTCTCCCACTAAGGAACCAGCTAGTTCCAACGTAATCGAACCAGAATTGGTTCCAAACTAATTACCAATCAACCACCAAAATTTTTCAAGTTTTCCAATAGAGCCCACCAACTTACTATTTTATTAAATTAACTCCCAACTTTCCATTAATTTTCAGGACTTAAAGAAAATCGAGTGTGACATAACATTTACTTAATAAAATGTCATTAACTGTTTCCAGAGTTAATAATGTTTCTGTAAATAAAATCTTTGTTTTGAATTGAACTGCAATTAAAATATAATAATTTAAAGACATTTTTTATATAATAAATGTTAACTTTATTACAACTTGGATTTATTTGATGCTTTTTAATAATATAAAGACTAAGTTAATCTATTTAATAATAGAGAGACTAGATTTATCCAGTCCCTATAATACAGGGACCTCCCAAGTATACTTTTCCTTTCATACGGTTAAGAATTCTTTTCGAGTTTTTTTATTATCAATGTTTTAATAAAAGTGGTTATCTAATAATTATTATTTAGAATTTTCAACAAAATTATTGTATATAAGAAATATTCAGTCACCACTTTTATTTATAGTTTGTATAATTTTATAAGAATGAAACCCCCTTTTAAATTATGCTTTTAGTTTTTTTTTTTTTTAAAAAGC
The DNA here is from genome assembly GCA_025503065.1 of Gossypium bickii. Taxonomy (NCBI): domain Eukaryota; kingdom Viridiplantae; phylum Streptophyta; class Magnoliopsida; order Malvales; family Malvaceae; genus Gossypium; species Gossypium bickii. Next base: position 19,104,338 of record CP106718.1, read on the forward strand.
AAAATGCAATTACTTTTTGGTAATTTTTGAAAAAGGAAAGAAGTATGAGAGAGAGAGAGAGAGAAGCAGAAAAGGCGGGCTATGTTTTGAATTGTCATTGTTTTTTAAAAAATAGTTACAGCCATAAAAGTTCGCGGAGGAAGTTCAAAGTTTCTAACTACAAAAATGAAAATCTCTTTTCACCATTCTTAATTTTGCGCCCTTTTCTCAAAGCCTCCCATACCTAAAACACAACTAAAATAAAATCCATTTCTCACTCTCATTTTTCATAATTAATTTCATTACACAAAACGAAGAAGATCCACCCAAATTCTGCGTTTCTCCAAAAATGCAGTTCACCAAACTCGAAGATACACCGATGCTTCGGCAAGAGGTTCTTCTTCTTGTTTAATGATGCAATTATTTGCCGCTAATTATTTCAGATAAAAATGAAATTTTCATTTAGATCGCATGCCTAGTTAAATCTTTTAAGAGAACTAGAAGCGGAATATAAGGTTATGTTACGATCTCTTTGTCTATTTCAATATGAATTCACTATTTATCAATCTGCATTTGCCTGTAATAAAATCTTTTAATGGTAATTTCATTCGTTCAGCCAGCTTGTTTATTTTGAAAAAAAAAAAAAAAGAACAAAAAAAAAATTAAACGTTATCTTTCCAGGATTAACGATGAATTTGTTTCTATTTTTCGAGAACATTTCTTGCTCTGCTTTAAATGGAACCTTATGCTTCTTGTAAGTAGTGTAATTTTTTATGGAAAGCTCAATAGTACTTGCTCATTTAACATTTTAAAATCAATCTTAGAATTATTAGTAATTTTGCATTATGCTTAGGTTAGTTTATCTTGTATATTGGCAGTAATTGTTGTATTGGTTGCTGAAACAGATGCAATGCTTGGAAGAGAATGCCGAGTTGATGCGAGGAAGATGTTTAAAGTTTTATAAAGGATGTCGAAAATACACGTAGGTTTACATTTTTGTTGTTGTTTCAATCGTTTGCATACACCCTTTTTGAAGAGCAATCTCTTAACTGATGTTTATTGTGGTGTTATTGAGTTGTTGATATCTAATGTTTGTTCTACGTTGATAAAGCAGAAGGCGAGTCTGTGGAAAAAGGGGGAAAAACCCACAAAGAAGATACTTAGTAACTCATGGAGTTAGAAGCTGCTTATGAGTTTTAATGCATAATTGTTAATGGTGTCTCAAGCAATGGCTTGATATGCACTTGCTTTCCTATTTATGGTCGAGGAGATCTCCTCCTTTGTTCTGTTTAAGCCTTCTTAGCCCTCAGGCCACCTGAGCAGCCTTGAGAATGGGGATATAACGTGATAACCTGCTATTTGTTAAATACTAATCTTCTAATTTAAGTTATATAAGAGCTAACAAACTGAAACTCATATCTTGTAACTAGTAACACAAGCTCAAGCTAATAGTTCTGTTTATCTAAAAATTGGTAAGTCCACAAAAATTCCAAATAAGAATCGTTACTTTTTTTTATCTTGCTGTCCAAGTTTTGTTTTTGCTTGAATTTAATATTACTATAATAGAAATTCTGAGTTTAGGGTCACAAATCAAAGTTACATCAATTGACCACCTCAATCAAGGGTAGTTCTAAAAACCACTAGGGATACATATGAATTTTTACTTTAAAGAGAAAACTAGTCATTTTATTTTACCTAATTCTTTCCCAAAAACATATATAATTTATATATAAATTTTTTCAGCCACATAACAGGTATTTCCAATTCTATATTATTGAATGATCTCACATGGACTATTCCTTCTAAATACCAGAGAGGGGCTTGTAGAGGGGTATGCTGGTGACCTTTCTTTCGTAAATGCCCTTGAAACTTTTGGAGGGGAGCAAAATGATCCTATATGTGTTGCTTTTGGAGGTACACATTCTGGCTTCCTAACCCTCTTTGAGTAATACCTTAAAAATGCATATGCTGCGATTCACTTCAAGACTAAGTCCGTTTAAGCATTGCATGGTGTTAACTGGATTTATCACGTCTATTTTCTGTGTTACTTTTGATCCGTTCTGTGTTGTCCATACATCCTGTGTCCTTATCACCTTGGGAACAGGCAAATGCTTTAAAAAATTTGTTGGGGGACAAATAAATGCTAATTATTTGAATTTGTCAAATTTTTATAAATTGGTACTTAAGAGGAGATGCATAAGAAGAAATGTTTGTTTCATTCTTTGATAAACTGAACAAATCAATGCTAATTACTGAATTTGTTAAGTTTCAATAAAAATGTACTAAAACGGAGATACTTGAAAAGATTTTTTTTTTTGAACAATAATCTCGTATGGTCAACATTTTGTTTTACTTAGCTACTTATGCATTTATTATGTAAATTAGGCCATTTTGCTATTTTGGTGTTATGGTGTTACTTAAACTGACGTCAAGGTTGGTATACAAAAAGTAAGTCGAACTTTAAGGTCAGGAAATGCAATAAATTGCTCATCATATTAGTGCTGTTCTTAATGATGGAATTCAGGCCCAGTCATGACAAATTTCACTGTTGCATTAAGAGAAATTGCCTCATACAAGGAAGTTCTTCGCTCACAGGTAGTGACTTTTGTGATTTCAGAGATACACATTTAAAAACATTGTGTAATATGTTTATATTTTCTGTAGGGTTTTTGACTATTGAATTTGGTGATATTACTTAAGTTTGTGTATGATTTACTCTTGGAGTATAAATCTCTATTAAAATTTGTAGTTGTAGAACCGGTTTCATCTTGAGCAATTTTAGTATAAATTATGAATAATTACAAAGAAAAAGGACAATGCAAGTCTTAATTATGCACCTAATGACCAACCTCAAGAATTCACAAGAAGAAGAAGCCTGTGATACAATAGAAGGTGATTGGGTTCTTCTCCTCTAGAGCAAGTATAAGTTTCCAAATCTAAATGTTCAGACTCAAATTCAGGCCTTAACTATTTAAATGATTTAATAAGTAGGATTTTTGTCTTCAAGATTTATTTACACCTAAAGTATCTATAGCATTACATTAAGGTGTGATCTTACAAGAATGAACTGGGTAGTTGTTCATCAATTATAATTTGTATGCTTATGTCAAATTTCTTTCACTTCCTTACACGACTGATCACTTCCATTAAAATTTGCTAGCACGTTCAACTGCTCTATGGTAGGTCATTCTCTCTCTTGCAATATGCTCGACATTGTCTGCTACAATTAAAGTTTTTTTTTTTTTTTTTTTAAGTTGTTCCATCCTATCAAAGTAGTTAGTTTATGAGATATGGTGAAATATTTTTAATTAAATTACTTCCATCTTTTAACACATGTAATGTACGTTTTTCAGATAGAGCACATGCTAAATGATAGGTTGCTGCAATTTGTCAATATCGATCTGCAAGATATCAAGGTACTTTTTATCATCTGAGATATTTCATCTAAGTTCTTATCATCTTAATGTCGGGTGTTTTATTTATTAAAATAATTTGATATTTTGTTAGTTATCACTAGTTTCAGCTCCGAAGTTACAGTGTTTTCTTTGTTATGAAGCGACGATATTGTTTAGAATTCCTCCATTCTTCTTTTACTTCTTAACTTATATTCACATGATTTAATGTAACAATATTGGGAGAATAGTGCCAACTTTTACTTTTAGCGGAATATTTCTCTTTGTTGCTGTTGGAAAGGAGAAAGTTAAAAAAATGAGAATGTTGTGGGCACTTTTATGACATTTGATTTGCCTACATGTACCATTGAAAATTCCTAGGGTACTTTTGAGAACAGCATTAATGCCTTATTTGTCTGCATGCATAGTGGATAAGTTCAGTTACTTTTCTTATTTGTCCTAGATGGATAAGGTGTGTGGTTATCTTCTTTTACCGCCTTCTTACCTGGCTACAAATGGTGTCACCTGCTTCTATATCACTGCAGACCCGGGTGACCAGCTTCTATCTGAGCTCACTCAAATAATGAAACAACTTAATACGTGACAGTCTTGATGATGTGAACTGGTTTCTCACATATTTTCTGACCCAATGTTAAACCATTGTTTCAGGATGCCCGAAAACCTTTCGACAAGGCTTCACTTACATATGATCAGGTGAATTTCAAATCAAAAAGTTAAACAGTTCTTTTTCTTTACCTTCTTTATGATTCAGTTCTATAGTATTAAGGATGCCTCTAATCATCGTGATGATTATTGATTGTAAATTTAAATTTATTGATAATGAATGGGTAGAAAATTTCTGGGCCTTTGAAGCATATGCAGATCTTATTGAAAATAGAAAATACCATGTTACCAACGACATTTTGATAGGTTATTCCACATTCTAGAATACCATTTGTAGACTTTCCTTGATGTTGATTTTTGATGACGCACTCAAAAACCAGAAGATGGAATGGTGGCAATAGGGAACAGGGCCAATTCAACATTATCATAAGGCCTCTGTTTGGTTGTTTCCTTTGCTACTTGCTTTTGGTTTCTGTAAGTAAATGGAAAAAGGAATGTTTCTATAAAAATAACCGATGATACTTTAAATAATTATAAATTAAAATGAAGGTTTATAAATAAAAGAATGGCTGGTTTTTTTTCTACAAAATAATTATATTTGAAAAGCATGTTCATTACTTCATTTAACTTATTTTCTTATATTAAGCAATAATGGTTTCCTTAGCAACTTTGATGAAACAAATTGCATGTAGCTAAAGCAACAATCAAGGAAACCTAAATTGAAGCCTTTAAAAAAAAGAGTAAACCTAAATCAAGTCTTCTTTCCAATCAGCAGTAATCATTTGATATTCTTATGAGTAATGCATGCATAAGACTTCATTTAGGATTGAAACAACCAGGCGTTATGAACCTGAGAACTGGTTTTAGTAAACTATTTTTGTTAAGTTAGTTCTTTAAAACATTATAGCTGGTATATTCTTTATGGTGGCCATTGGTGTTTTTGCCCTTTTTGGCGTACAGGCACGAGAGAAGTTTCTGTCTTTAAGGAAAAGCACTAGGACTGATGTAGCTGCAGCCATAGAGGAGGTATATACAATATTAACTTTTTCTTGACCCAAAGTTTATCCTACAAGTGCATAAAATGTTGGGCTATTTTGTAATGGTTAACCATTATCTTTCAAAATCTAATTTGGTAGAGAGACATTCCAGGAATTGCATACTGCTAAAACCTCATTTGAGCTAGCCCGCTTCAATCTGGTAAGTTACTTTTGCCAACAAGTGCTTGTTCTTTTTTATATTCTTACTTTTGCCAACAAGTGCTTGTTCTTTTTTATATTCGTTTACTTGAAGCTTCAAATGTACATGTTCTGTGTCCAGGTTAGTACTCTCTCCAAGTTTGAAGCCAAAAAGAGATTTGAATTTTTGGAGGCTGTTAGTGGGATGATGGATGCTCACCTACGGTTCTTCAAACAGGTGTGGAACATTTCAAATGATGACTTGTTTTCCTGTTACAGTTGGTATCTTTTTAATATGTTCAACTTCTGAACCCTTGTTCCTTGCAGGGATATGAACTCTTACATAAGATGGAACCCTTCATTAACCAGGTTCGTCATCTTAACTTTTCCTCCTATAAGATGAAACGAAACATTAATTTTCAATACCTTTTAACATGCTAAAGGTCTAAGATTCTTTCATCCAGTCTATAACTTGTTTAAAATAGAAAAGAGATTGAATGAAGCTGCTAAAACTAGCTGCCAAAACTTTCGTAACTACAAAAAGTAGCTGAGACATGCTATTAACCTTTGAAAGAATCTACCAACAAACCTCTTCTAGAGATGAAGGTTATTACTTTGTAGCTCGCAGAGAAATATTTCATCAAGTCATAGCAAAAATTAGAGGGGTGCAAAAAATTAGTGCCCTCAAACCATAGGGTTGAAATTCTTACTTGTCCAGCTTATGCATGTATCGTTAATTGAAGCAAAACTTTTGTTGCCAGTGTCTGTGGTGACCAAAGGTAATAAAACCAAACAATCATCCTAACATTGAGAATATAGTTGACTTTATTCTCGATACGAGAATACAAAACAAGCTTCATTGGACTACAATGCTAAATTAAGCTCCCATGACACATTAATGGAGCTATAATACAAGTTTGTCATTGCCAGCAACCTGCTACAGTCAGATTGATTTCTACTTGAGAAAAAGGTATGATAAGAGCTCAGATATGATCTTTCTTATCTACTTTACTAAAAAAAGCAAATGACACTAGTCCACAGTAGTATTTGATAATGACTCAAAATTCTTAAATCTATTTTTCAATTGATACTATGAGGGATGATACTGTTATTCTGGTGCAAATCACTAGCACAGTATCTTGGGTTAGTCCAAGTAGATGGAAGTCATAAGCCTGAATCACATTTTCTCCACAAACACTGCTTTGACAAACCTTTTTCCCACTAGTAAAGAGAAAAAACTTTGCCTCAAGAGAATCAGTTTTATTTTCCCTCCATTTCTACATCTGAATCCAGTTCCTTTACTGATTTTTGGAGTCCATCAGAGTTCCCATAAGCAAGCAATTCCTTGGGAAACTTGGAATGAGGAAATAAGTATTTTTTCTCAAGTTTTCTGCGAATAAAGTTTACCTCAGAAACTTGTTTCTTCCATCTTTGAAACTTTCATCTCTCGAACTTCTGATACTAGTGCTTCTGGGTTGCAGGTCTTAGCTTACGCACAACAGTCTAGGGAATGTTCGAACTATGAGCAAGAATCTCTATGTGAAAGGATGCAAGAACATATTAGGCAGATAGATCGAGAAAGTAAACAGTTAAGCAATGCTGGTCTTCCTGTAGCCGATGGAATGCAACCTTTTACAAGGGGATCCCAAAAAGTTATTGAGGCAGTTATGGAATCTGCTGCGAAGGGAAAGGTGATGTCCTTTTGCATGGTTCTCTTCGATAATCTTTATCTTAGTTTTAATTTAAATGATTTTGTATTTTTAAAGGAGTTTCTTTGCATTTCATTCTTTTATACTACTTTTACTCAGGTTCAAACCATACGACAAGGTTATCTTTCAAAACGTTCTTCAAACCTAAGAGGTGATTGGAAGAGAAGGTTTTTTGTTCTCGATAGTCGAGGGATGCTGTACTACTATCGTAAACCATTTGCGTGGTCTTCTGTAAGCCCCTAAATGAAAGCTCACCTACAATAATAATATGGGCTGTAAAATTTTCCCATACTAAATTGTACTCATTCAGGCAGCTGGAAGTCCGTCTACTATTCAAAGGAGTAGTTCTGAAAATGGTCCTGGGCTGCTGAGCCGATGGCTTTCTTCTCATAACCATAGTGCTGTACCTGATGAAAAATCTGTTACCCGCCATACAGTAAACTTGTTGACATCAACAATCAAGTTTGACGCAGATCAAACAGATTTAATGTTTTGTTTCAGAATTATCTCACCAACAAAAATATATACATTGCAGGTATTTGTTCAACATTTCAATTTTGTGGTGAATGCATAACCGATGCTTTCATTTTTTACTAGAATTTATTTCTTGGTAATGTTTTGTGGTTATTAAGTGTGGAAATGATTAAATTAGCAATAAATTGCTGAAAGAATTCACTTGGCAATGCAGGCAGAAAATGCACTAGACCAAAGGGATTGGATTGAAAAAATTACTGGAGTGATTACTTCCTTACTGAGTTCCCAAACACCTGAGAAGGTAATTGACTAAATTTTTCTCTAAACAAAATGTGGGAAAAAATATTGAACTGTGCAATCTTTCTTCTTCCTCAGCCAAAAAACAAAATGAGATGCATATTTGTTTAATTTTCTTAAAAGTTTATTTTCTTGGATTGTGAAAAGGAGGCATTAATCAAGTTTTCCTCACTACGTATCCTCTGATTTATTTCTCCATGCAACGTTTATGTCAGTGTCTCTCTGCTTTCCGCGCGGGAAGTGGTGATTACATTACTAGTGATAACAGTTCACTGGTAGGGTACCCTGATGGTTATCCGATGTCAATTGGACAATATAAATGTAAGAATCTCTCACCTGGAAGTCTTTTAGACATACCTAGAAGTTCGCAGCATCAAGAATATTGCGGAAAGAGTGAAAAGCCAATTGATATCTTAAGAAAAGTAGCTGGGAATCATAAATGTGCTGATTGTGGTGCACCTGAGCCAGACTGGGCATCTTTAAACCTTGGTCTACTTATATGCATTGAATGTTCCGGAGTGCACCGCAATCTTGGTGTACATATATCAAAGGTATGCCGTATAAATTTGCTCTGGGAACCTAATGTCTTTCTAAGAAATGCTATTGGCAGATGTTCAATATTTTCTTGAAAAACTTTTGTTTGGGCGATTGGACCTTTCAAATATAGAAGGATCTAAATAGCTGAAGTAGCTTTCTTTTTCTTTCTAAGTGAAAATAGTTACTTTTGACTCAACATTCAAAATGTTTTTAGAAAAGAGAAATAATGAGATTAGAAAATTTTAGAGTGAGGTACTTCTCACTTGTGTATTGGAATGAATGTTTACATAAGTATTTATACTAGAGGTACAAGTCTAAGGAAGAAATGCAAGTTGTAAATAATAGTAAAATCCCACAAAATCAGTGATATGATTCCTATAATCATGTAATTCGTATAATGTTGCTAAGCTGTCAATTTGTCCGCTGTTTGGTCAACTATGAAGCTGCCAACACTCCCCGAGTTGGTGCATGGATATCACACATGCCCAATTTGCAAACCAAATTATGAGAAGTCCTATTGTTTAATCATTTGCTGAACACCTGCTCATCAGATACCACATGAACTAAACTCAAGACAATTGTTAATTTTTCTTTGGTGGAGTCCCGATTGATCTATTCATGTTTCGTTCGATCATGTTGCATTGAATTTTGAGTATGCTGATGGCAGACTTGTTGTCACAATATAAGTATAATTTGTCTTTTCTTGGCAAATTTAATTCCCCTTCGGATATTACACTTTTGTTAGTTTTGAGGATCATAAATAAATTGACTTACTAAATTAATCTGCCTACCAATCTTTGATATCTTTCTTTATCCACTAACTCTCCAATCTTTGCTTGCAGCTTATGATTGCTTTCAGTCAGTGTCTCTTTCGGTTTGCAACCTATCTTATCGAATTTTTTAAAAAGATCTAAATATATTTCCTTTGAGAAACGAAAATCCCCCCCCCCTTTTTTTTATCTGGCAACTTCAATTTTCAGAAAATATTTCAGCTTTTGAAGGTCTTGATTTCAATTTTCTTGAACCAACAGCCTTTTTAATTGAGTAATCTCCTCTTTGTCATCCCCTATCATCACTATGTCATCAACATAAACTAAGAAAAGTAATCTTACCCTTGCAATGTCTTTTGAAGAGTATATGATTAGCATTGCTCTATTGATAGCTAAAAGTGGTCGTGGCTTTACTGAATTTGTCAAACCATGCTCTAGGAGATTGCTTCATCTCATACAAGGCTTTCTTCAATCTATATACTTTTCCTTGTGTCTTTTCATCGTCAAAACTTGAAGGGATCTCCATATAAACGTCTTCTTTTAAGTCTCCATGTAAAATGCATTTTTCATATCAAACTATTACAAGTCCCAATCAAGGTTGGTTGCATAAGATAACAAGATTCTGATGATGTTCATCTTGGTGATAAGGGCAAATATCTCTGGATAGTCCACTCCATAAGATTGAGTGAAACACTTAGCTACCAGTTTCGTTTTGAACCTTTCAATAGAACCATCAGCCTTGTGTTTCACAGTAATCACCCACTTGCAACCTGCCAGTTAGTTTCCTAGCGAAGGAATAAATAGTTCTCAAGTCTCGTTCTTTGCTAAAGCCTTCATTTCCATCTTGGATCATTGAAAGCTTCCTGCTAATCTTTTAGAATAGACACAAATAAATGATAAGGATAAGACAAAGGCTCTATAGAAAGGACTCGAGGAATCATAAGAAATAAAATTAGAAATAGAAGGTTTAGTTCAAATCTTGACACCTTTTCTTTGAGCAATGGATAAATCTAAATCACTAGTTGAATTGGGATCACAAAATGACTCACTAGGAAAAGAAGATTTTTGGCACTGAGTAGGATGCAAGATGGTTTCTTATGCCTTACTTCTCTTTGAGTAAGTTCTTAAATCCGGTTTGTCCAAGCCCCCAATAGTCTCCCCTTGAATAGGATCTTTTCTTCGAATAAAATCTTCCAATGTAACAGAACTAGGCATATTCATCATCTCTTCTCTTCCATTCTCTACCGAAGAGGTGATTGGATTGTGCCAAAATAAGATTCATTTTCTTTGAAAGCAATGTTCATAAATACCTTCTGGATGGAGGATGATAACACTTCTAACCTTTTTCTATAGGAGAATACCCAATAAAAATGCATTTAAAGGCCTGTGGATCCAACTTTCCAACACTCTCAGTATGAACAAAACAAATACATGCAAATACTTTTGGAGGAGCTGTATAATCTCTTTTCCCTTCTAAAACTTCTAAGAGACTCTTGAAATGAAGAGCTTTGAGAGGCATTTTGTTAATTAGATAGGCATTAAATGCATTACTTGACTTCACAAAATTAGATGTTGCATTGGAATCAATTTGGGACAGAAGATGCTTGAGATTCTGAATTTCATTTGAAAAAACACCTTAGTGGGAGCTAGAAGGTTGTAGGGATTATCTGAACTAATTGCAACAATTTTCTTTTCTGCCATTCTAAAAGATTTGAAATTCAAACACAAAAGTTCTTTTTAATAAGATACTTACAGTAGCCAAATATATTAGTTAAAAAAAAAGTGACTTTTGAATCAAGACTACTTGGACTCAATGAAGTAAAGGATTGTAGAAAATATGGCTACAAGAATAACAGCAAGCAGAAGTCAGAATTTTGACGAGGTGGGCGTCATGTTCCGACGTGTGAAAAATAGCGCAAAATACTATTGGTGGTGTGTGAGACTCATGGGCAGGCTTGATAGACACCAAACTTTAGGGGTTCGTCGGGGATGGTGTTCCGACACTTCTAAGGGCGGTGGTGAGAGAAGAAACAGAGGCTAAGATAGTACGTACCAAAAAACTCTTATTTCTAGGGTTTGAAAAGAAGGCTCTGACACCATGTAGAAAATGTAAGTAAAAAGATTAGAAAAAATTTAGAGTGAATTACCTCTCACTTGTGTATTGGAATGAATGTTTACATAGGTATGTATACTAGTGGTCAACGATGAAGCTGTTAACATGTTTTGATGTGGAGAATCCCATAGTTGACTGAAGGATAGGAATAACTGAAAAGACTTTGTATCCCTTTAATGAATGTTTACATAGGAATGTTAAGAAAATTCCACAGTGACATACTGTTGTTGAGCTTTTGAAACTTTTTAACAGGACTGGAAAATAAGAGCTAAGGAACGAAACTAAGCATGCCTTATGCCTATAGGGAAGCTGAGAGAAATATCTTGTTTTAGCTTTTCTAGTTGGGTAAAGTACACATTGGTAACCAACTTTTTTAAGTTTTTATTTTGGGTGACGAAAAATTAAAAATTGCACAAAGGGCACTGTTGTTACAAATCATTTTCATTTTGATCACTTGCCATTAATTTGAGATTAGGCAATGTTATTATACGCTCATTTTAGTCACTTAACTTTAGTAAATTTTCATTTTGGTATTTTTTTAAATATCCTTAATTTTTTTAAGAATTAAACTTGGGTCTTATGGAGAAAAACTTGAATTTTTACTTGGAAAATCTATTTTATCTTTTTAATTTCTTTTATTTTTCCTTTGTAGAATTAACTTTATTTTTTGTCTTTAAAAGGGAATAATTTGATGTTTACATGGAATTATTTAGATTTTTATAGAAAATTTTTAGTTTTCACAAAAAGAGTTATTTTATTTTTTTTTAATTTCCTTTAATGTTGTCCTTTTTTATGATAAATTTAAGTTTTTCTTTTCCAGTAAAAAGGAACCATGGGTTTTTTAAAGGGAAAGGAAAGCTTTGAATTTTTGCAAGAAGTTGAGTTATAGGAGAAATTTTAAGTTTATAGTTGAATAATTCAATTTTTTGTAAAAAAAAATTAATTTTTTAAAAATAAAATTAATTCTTAAAAAAGAAATGAGTGATAAATTTTTTTCTTTTATTTTGACACCTAAAATTAAAAATTATGAAAGTTAGGATAACAAAGTGTGTAATGTAACACTTTATTTGTCGTTACCATGTGTCTCTTGGACATACATTTTGGTTTGGCCCATTTGTTAACTTGTACTCAACCTAAAACAAACACATATTTCTTGAAGAAATTTAGGGATCAGGGAATATTTGTAGAGCATTATATATTTGGTTGGGTAAGTTAGGAAGATGTAAACAACAGGAAAAGAGACTACTGTTTTAACCATGTTATCTAGTTTATCTGTACTACAAATTTTGCTCGGTCCAAGGACTTGAAATAACTTTTTTTTTCCCTCGGAATTCTTCAGGAGTTGGACTTGTTATCATTTTTATGTTATACTCATGCAACCATTATTTGCTGTATGTATGTTTAATTGCCTAGTCATGCAGCTTTTATATAACCTTTTACCCAGGTAAGATCACTGACACTTGATGTTAAAGTGTGGGAACCGTCTGTGTTGGATTTGTTTCAATCACTGGGAAATATCTATGTGAACTCAATCTGGGAGGAGTTGTTGCACTCGGGACCTACAAGAACTGTTATACCTGCGGGGTAAGTCAGACTATTTGATTTGATGGGAGAGCTCTTCCTATGATGAACCTTTTTACTACTTCTTGTAGTTCTTCCAACTCTGAAGGACATAAGCAACTTGTGAAAATGAAACCTACTCACGATGACCCCATTTCAGTGAAGGAGTTGTTCATTCATGCAAAGGTATTGCTCCGAATTATCTAGTTTTTCCTACGGATGTAGAGTTGATGGTTTCCGATTATTTCAGTATGCAGAGAAAGCTTTTGTTCCTAAGATAACAGACAAACGGCGTCTCCACTCTGTAGCAGAAGAGGTGTGGGAAAGTGTTCGTTCTAATGATCCAAGGGCTGTATACCGCTACATTGTTTGCTATGGGGCTGATGTGAATACTATTTATGGTCATGCATCATATTGTACATCCTCCCCCTCTATCCTCAACTCCAGATTAATGTATGTAATGGGAAAAACCAAGGAAATCCTTTAATTACAACTTTGATTGCTTTGCAGTTGACTCTCTGGACCCCTCATCAAGATCTTTGAACTCGTTAAATAAAAGCGAAGATCAGATCGAGAAGGAGCATCCCGACAGTTGTTCACTACTTCATCTTGCCTGCTTAACCACCGATATCTGCATGGTGGAGCTGCTGCTTCAGTATGGAGCAAATATAAATGCGTCCGATTCAAGAGGTCGGATGCCACTCCATATTTGTGTCATTGGCAGGAATTTTGCAATAGCAAAATTGCTTCTTACAAGGTGACTTTTCCATTTTCTCACTTTTTTTTTGTTCATAATTTTCATAAGTTTCTGCTTTTGGGGTATGTTATCCTTTTTGGACAGATAATTTCCCTTACACTGGTTATCTTTCCCACTACTATGAATGCAACTGAATTGCAGGGGAGCAGATCCACATGCTGTGGACGGAGAAGGTCACACTCCTCTTCAGCTTGCATTAGCATCAGGCGTCGATGATCATGAGGTTTTGCCATTCTTAACGGAATGATAGTACAGTATAGCACAACCCCAGAAGGGAACGTCAAAGACCCTGAATGGAAGAAATCAACCATACATTAGGGCTTTTAGCATACAAAGCTGAAAGTTTGGCTTACCCCATGTGAAACTGCATCATAATTCATAGCTTTCTTCAAGTATATGACTATATGCAATCCCCACCACCATCTTGGTAGCTCCTTTGGATACTCTGTTTTAGTAGCTTATATTTTTAGGTTCTATTTATTTCTTTCATATATATATATATGTAAATTTTATTTGAGGATCGGGTAGCTCATGCATTTAAATGTATTATAAGCTTTATAAGAGAATGGTCTTTTTTCTTTTTCGAGAGAGAGTGATAAAATATAATGTAATATTAAAATCTTAAATACAATAACAAGTGCATTTAAATATATCGTGACATATTCAGTAGTGTTTATTATACTATATTCGTATTTATTAACCTTGTGTTTTTATCGTAGTCTCATATTTATTACAGGGAATAAGGAGCTAAAAGTATTAATGTCATATTATTGAGAGCCAAAAGCTTGCTTGTAATTGATGATGAGGGTATAAATTATCCAACAGCTAAGACGAATGAAAACTAATACTAATAATACAAACCTTTGAGGCCTAAACAATGTGACAGACACTTCCACTCCTGCCGCCTACATTGCTTATTCAGCGTTTACATGTAAGTCAGTTACTATCACTGACCTTTCCGAGTGTCCCGCTCACCTGAACCTTCCACTTTGATAGGAAGCATCTAACACGACAAGTTTCCAGATGGTTTTGAAAACACCATGATTTCTGAGCCTGGCTGAGTTGGTCTACTCTAGCACTAGCATGAGCCTACTCCATTAGTGATTCTGGAAGTTTTTAACTGAAGTGCAAAGAAAGAACAGATGGTCTAACTTTTTCTCCCGTAGTTTTACACTTGACAAGCAACTCCGCATGTTGCTTGCCTGGGAGAATTGCTAGGGCTCTCCAAGTTTGCAACATCATTTTCTTTATCAATTATGCTATTCACAGTGGTGGTGTTTGGAATCCATCCGAACCGGACCAAGCTCTCAAGAATCCATTCTGCTTTCTCCGGATTTCCATCATCGTGAAAACCATGAACAAGCTTGTGACATGTAATTGGACTGAGCTTAAGTCCTTGTTCTGCCATTTCTTCAAGTGACTTTGGAACTTCTGAAAACTCCTCTCTTTTGCATACAGAGTCCAGCAGTAGAAAAGCGGGATTTTTATCGAACACAACATCCTTCACTAGTATTTCATCCAACAGCTTCAACATTCCAATCAAACTATTTTCTTCCGAGTAAGCATTAGCAATAAGACGATAAATAATTTCATCAGGTTCAACCCCTTTTGCAGCCATGGACTCGAAAAGATCAAACATCTCTGCTTTCCTCCCTAATCTGTAGTAACCATGTAAAAGCAAGTTGTAAGTTACAACATTCGGAACCAGATTCCTCCTTTGCATCTCCAAAAAGAGAATTTCGGCTTCTTCCATCCTTCCTGCCTTGCAGTGATAATCAATTAGGATTGTATAGGTTATATGGTTTGGTGTAATATAGTTACTGGCCATGTCTTCTAACAGCCTCACAGCTTCATTTGGTTTCCCCGACTTGCATAACCCATTGATCAATGCATTGAAAGAAGATGTGGGATCAAAGCCCTTCTGCAACATTTCAGAAAACAAAGAGAGTGCCTTGTCCAATTCTCCTCCTTTACAGCATCCGTCAATAAGGGCACAATAAGTAAAACTATCAGGTGGAACACCCTTTGAGGGCATTTTATCCAGTAACTGAAATGCCTGAGTTAAATTTCCAGATTTGCAATATCCATCTATAATTATAGAATAACTCTTGACATTAGGTGCCAAGCCTCTCTGTGAGATTTCATTAAACACCCTCCTAGCTTTCTCGGTGTCACCCAACTTACACAGACCACCAATCATTGAGTTATATGTAACAATATTAGGAGCAATGCCCTTTTGACACATCTTATCATAAAGGTTGAGAGCAGCCTCCATATCACCAAGCTTAGAAAAGACAGAAATGAGAGAAGTATAAGTGAATACATCAGGCACTATACCCTTTTCATCGAGTTGAGAGAACAGTTGCATTGCATCATTAATTCTACCATTTGCTGCAAGGCCGTGGATGAGCGCAGTGTAAGTCTTTACGTCCGGGAGCACACCTTTTTCAGACATGTGCCTAAATGTCGACAGAGCCTCGGTTACATTTCCCACTTTGCAAAGGCTATTAATCAATATAGTATAGATAGCATTATTTGGAGCTATACCATAACCATGCATCTCTCTGAAACACCTTTCTACTGCCTCCATTTCCCCGGCCTTAGCATATCCATGGATTAAAGTCCCATAGGTAATTCCATTAGGCTTCAACCCCCTGTCAACCATTTCGACTAAGAAGCTCCTTGCTTCGTCCATCATTTGGGCCTTACATAAGCCACTTAAAAGAGTATTGCAACAAAAGATATCAGCCATTTGTCCATTCTCCATCATTCTGTTGATAATCTTTCTTGCTTCCTCGAATCTACTTTTCTGAATATGACCTTTTATCAGATTTGTATACACCACAACGTTGGGCTTCAACCCTACCTTAATCATTGCCTCAAAAACATAATTAGCTCGACCAAGATCTCCACAGTGACATAATCCACTAATCATACCATTATAAGTGTACACCGTGGGTGTCAAGTTGTGTTCCTTCATCTCTTCAAACAATTCATGGACCTTGAGAAAATTCCCTTGTCGACAATAACTCTCGATCATAAGACTAAATGTATGTGCATCAGGTCCGATGCCTATCAAAACCATCTCATCGAACAGAGCTTTTCCTTTCTCCAAGTCACCAGCCTTAGAAGCCCCACCAATAAGCGCATTATACGTGAACACATTCGGTTTAATTCCACAAGCAACCATCTCATCCTTGACTTGGAAAGCCTCGGCCATGCTCCCCCGTTTCATGAACCCATCAATCAAAGCTGTGTAAGCAAAATGGTTAGGATTTAAGCCTTCACAACGCATTTCCTCCATCATCAATTTCGCTTCCTGACATCTGTTGTGCCTACAAAACCCATTAATAACCGTATTGTAAGTATATGCATCAGGGTTGAAACCCTTCTGACTCATGGAGTTTTTCAACTTCAATGCTTCATCAACAGCACCAGCTTTACACAATCCACCAATCATAACATTATAAGTAACCAAACCAGGACCACATCCCTTCTCCTCCATATCCATAAACACCCTTTTGGCCTTCTCAATATCCCCAACTCGACAATGAGCATTAATCACATTGGTAAAAGTAAAAACATCAGGCACCAATTTAGCATCTATCATCCCATTGAAAACCTTCCAAAACAAATCCAACTTATTTACCTTAAGCAAATCACCTAAAAAGTTATTACAACAAGCCAAACCAGGCAAAACCCCAACTTCTTTAGCACCCAAAAAAACATAAACAGCATCGTTCCAAGAACCCATTTTCTTATAACAACCAATCAAAATATCGAAAACCCCGACATAATTCCCTTCATAGCCCTCCTTCCGGCACCTAATAATTGAACCCAAAATGGCCTGAACGGGCCTCCTAGTCCTAACCATGCTGTCTAAAACAATAGTGGCTTTACGAAACATCTTCGAATTACATAAAGTAACTGCTAGAAAAGAAAAAGAATCCAAATTTTGAGGGTTCGGGGATTGGTGACTTGCCCAGTTGAAGAAACTGAAGAGGCGTTCGGGATCATGAACCGAGTTTTGGAGAAGAACGGAGTGAACTATTTCTGGGTTCAGCTTTCTTGTCAATTCTGATGATGTTTCAAGAAGTCGTTTCCAGTCATTCTTCCTGAGGATAGAAGCGATTTCCACGGCTTCGGCGTCATTTGAAGCTGATGTGCAAAGGGAAGCCCATTTGATACGAGAGAGCCTTGATTTCTTGAAACAATAGACCGTTTGCTTTAAAGATAAACGCATTGTTTTGAAGGATTTTCAAGGTGAAAAAATGGCGACGCTTTTACGCTGCAAAAAACAGAATAAGAAAAAAGAATCAGCGAGGAAGGAGAACGTTTACAGCACACTTTGGTGGGCTTTCGGCTTCACTTTTCTGGGCTGTTTGGCCCATGTATTTGTACTCTAATTAAAATACCGGTTTAAACTTTTCAGTCAACGAAATCGAACACCTCAGCATTTTAATTTTAAATTTATAAATATCTAAAAATAAACTTCAAATTATATTAATTTATGTTAAAATTAAGAAATTTTTAATATAAAATTTTAAATAATTTATTTTAAGGTAATTTTAATTAATTTATTGAACTCTAAAATTAATTAAACTAAATATAAAAATTAATATAAAAGTAACGAAAACCGTTAGTAAATTTATCAATAAGTATTAAGCGTTGTGACAAGATATTTTGCATTCTCAATTAAAAAAGAACAAATTTAGACATGGAAGAGGATATTTTTGGGAGTGAGCTATAAACCTTAAACATGATCTATAAAATGGACATAGAGAATATTAAAAAAAAAAGTAATTTTTTAAAAATTTTAAAGCTAAGTGAATAATTAATATAAAGTAAATAAAGTTAAGTTTTTATATTTATTATTCAATACTTTGTTTAAATCAATAATATTTGACAACACAATTTTTTTTTAAAAAAAATTGTTTAGTGTTATAATTGATAGAACTAAAATAATCTATAAAAATTAAGAGTATTGTTTTTGTTAGGTCCAAAAATATCAAGAGAGAGACGAATTAGTATTTTAAATTTTTATCGCCTATAAATGAGTTATCGTTTAGAGTAATAAAATATAACACAAATATATATAAGAATTTAGGACGGTGGTGTCCACAAGTGCACGGATTGAATTGTAATATAGTTAGTAAAACGAAATACTTGAATGTAACACCCCAAACCCGGTCAACACACCACGACCGAATCTGGCATGTCACAGAAGAAATCATTTTGAAGAAAACAGGTTACCGGTTAATATTTTAGTGAAAACTCTTTTGTTTTATTTTTGTAGAAATCAGGTGCATGACTAGTTAAAACTGATAGGTTATTGCTGAAGTCCTGGTAATCACTCTTTAAAACTTAGTTGTCGATCCATAAATAGAAAAATGTTTAGGTTATAAAAACCCGATTGATTCTTGCTTAGTTAATTTGAAATCGTTTGAATTAAGTGTGGAAAACTTAAGTTTGGAAATCGTTTGAGCCCTCTTTATTATTAAGTGATCAGTATTACCCGATGGTAAAGTTTTGAAAACCTTTGCGTTTTTGTAGTTTAGAAAACTTGTGTTCAAATTATGAATTTAATCAAGTAATTTACTAAGCCATGTTTAAAACAATCCAAAGCATATAAATAATCCAAAAAAAATATATATATAATCTAAAAGGCCTTATTACAAACCCAAATAAAAACTGAAATGAAAATAAATATCCAATTCAAAATCCAAGTAATACCAAATGTTTTTTAATGCATGGCCACCTCGAGTCCATCCGGCTCCTCATCCGCAATCTACGAGTCACCTGAAAAGATAAGGGAGAAGGTGAGTCACCAAGACTCAGTGCGTAAATCCTCCTCCCGGTTAATGCAACACACTTACACAAATCATAACCAAGCAATATAAATAATGCACCCAAACCTAGCCATCCATAACTCATTTTCTACCCCGTGTGGTACCAAACCACTAGTGGTGCCAAACCACTGGTGACCCAAAGTCACGATATCCAATAATAATGTGGTGCCAAACCATTGGTGACCCAAAGTCACGAATAATCCATCGGTGGGGCCAACCCACGTTGTGATACCAAATCATTGGCGACAATCCCGTAATATCAAATGTGGGGCCAACCCACTGTGGTGCTAAGCCACTGGGACAAGTCGCTATGAGGTGCCAAACCTCTGGTGACCCAAAGTCACAAAATATCATTAGTCCAAGTGTGGGGCCAACCCACGTGTGATACCAAATCACTGGCGACGATCTCAAAATATCAACTGTGGGGCCAACCCACTGTGGTGCTAAGCCACTGGGACAAGTCGCTATGAGGTGCCAAACCTTTGGTGACCCAAAGTCACAAAATAATCTGTGGTACCAAACCACTGGAGGTGCCAAACCTCTGGTGACCCAAAGTCACGGATATCATCTTCCCCTCCTCTCATATCACCCATAACAATGCAATAATTATGCAAATCATGCCATCATGCTTTATTATGAAACGCGTAGCAAATACCTCATAAATCATAATGTCATACATTATATAACAACAATCATATCGAAATGGACTTACCCGAATCCTTGCTCATACCCATAGGGTATCATATCAAGATCTACACTGTTTTCGGCTTTAATACATTCAGGTTATTAATATATTTACTTAATTATAAAGTGTGTAAGTTACACACCTGTTACTAACGCAAGCCCTAAATCCCTAAGAACCGATCTACTGCACTAGATCCCTTGATCCTACATTCGGCCAACACTAAGGTTAGTAACATAGGCCATTCGGCTATACCAAATAAATCCTGAAGGGTGAGATTACGCATAAACCACACCACCCTTACCTTTCTGCCTTATAAAAACAAATCACAACGCAAGGTATGCGAGACTGCTTCTCCCCTTACAATCGGCCAACAACCAAATTCACTTTCAATAGCCTTTGGCTTAACCACATAACAACAAGATTGATTAAATCATCATGGATCCTTACCACTTGACTTACCGAATCCGATTGACAGAGAAAAGATGCTTAGATCAACTACTTCCAAAACCTCAAAGAACCTAGGAGAAATCGGTTCTTATAGATGATTAGAACCTTGCTAACAGATGCCGAAATTTGGCTTTTACCTTTATAAAAATCGACAGAGAAAAGAGAAAAGAAGCAATGGGTTTCGGCCATGGACACTTATCTTCTCTTAAAACCGATGGAAGAAGAACTCAAAGAAGATCCACCCTTGTTGATATTCGACCAAAGCAACTAGATGAAAGAATAGGGTGATTCGGCTAGAGTGGGAGAAGAGAAAGAAAGTGAAAGGGGAAGGGATAGAATTCGGCAAAGAAGATGGAGGGAGTTTCGGCACAAGATGAGAAAAGAAAAAGATGAAAGGGAAAGGGAATACTTTCGGTTTTGAGCAAGTATGGGAGAAAGAAAAAGAGAGAGATGGGAGGGTAAGGGATTCGACCAAATACTGAGAAGAAGAAAAAGAAGTAAAATGAATAAAGATTGAAGAACCTAAAGGAGCATTCAGCTAGGTGCTAAAACAAAAAGAATTTTGGCTTTTACTTCACTATAGTGCACTAGGGAGAAATCGGCAAGGCTTCAAAAGGATTTTTCGGCTTTTGGTACAAAACACAAGCTAGCCGAAAATGTCATCTGAGCACCTAAGAAAATTCGACACTTCCCTCCCCTTAGTTTCCAAACCGAACACTTCTCTCTAAGCAGGAGTTCAAAATTCGGCAACCACCTAAATTCTCTCCTGGCCAACTATTCAAATGAGTTTGAACTCATCAAACTCCTAAATTTTCTCTCTGCCACCTATTTGAATTAATTTGACTTACTCCATCCTTATCTAATAGAATTTGAACTGAGCACAACTCCTCCTCCCCCTTGGCGTCAAAAAGAATGAGCAGCAGGGGATCTCCACAGCTCGAACCCAGGCTCTCCTTCCTCTGCCTGTGGCGTCAATCACAAGGCCTTAAGTGGCGCCTCCATGCCACCTTACCAAGCCCATTCTTGTGCTAAAATCCCCCTTAAAATACATATAACCCCTAGCTCCTTCAGCTCCCTTTACTTAAAGCTTAAAAACAAAAATTCCCACCACACAGGCCTGCTCTAGACTTATAACTAAATCTTAAAACACCTCAAATAATAACACCACAGTCCAAACACATGCAAAACAATTCAATTAAAAATAACCCCTATTTCAGGATATTACATTGAAAGTATTCTGAGGATCGTACCCAAGGGAGGATGGAGTAAATTATGAAAATATTTTTACAATAATAAGTCTAAGTAGTAGTAATTAATTCCTATATTACGATAAATCATAAAATAGATTAAAGAGATAATTTAATTAACTAAAATAAATAAACAAGAAAAATAAACAAACGACTTAATCAATAAACCAATCAGGAAGATTAACTCGCTTCAGGGTTTGTAACTAACTTTGAATTAGGGTTTTAGGGTTGATTAGCTACCAATTAACCAATTATTACCTCCCGGTCTTTAATTAACTAATCAATTGATTGATACTTGCTTAGCTCCTGACCTTACTTTCTCAACCAGGATAAATTTGTTAAGAACGAAATAAAAAATTCGAAAAAGAGAAGAGAAGAATAGAAAATAGAGGAAAGAACAATACATATTAGAAAGGTGTGTTGATAGTTTTTAATTTTCATATCCAATACTGTCAATTACATGATGATATATAGGAAAAACAATTGAATTGTTTAACAGTCAAAATAACAGAAAAATAAACAAAACAAATTAAACGATTTTTTCTATGAAATGTTTCATTTTATTTAACCTGATGTGCACTGTTTTTATAACCTGCTCTCGGCCCAACTAATCTATCCCATTTATTTCATAATTTGACCCATAACAACTACTCCCTCCTTGAAGAAGATCCTTGTCCTCTAGGATCTATATGAATGTAAGCATCCTTCAGCTGCACCAAGGATTCCCATGTGGCATCCTCTAGAAATGAATTCACCCATTCAACCAAAACTTCAGTTGTGGCCATATTCACACGCTTCACCATCCTTCTATCTAAAATTCGAATAGGTTTTTTGGCCCAAGATCCTTGGTTGTCCATTACGGGCAGAGACACTTATACATGAGCAGCTCCAACATGTTTCTTAAGTTGTAAAACATGAAAAGTAGGGTGAACTTTAGATCCATGGGGCAAATGCATCTTGTATGCTACCTTCTAATCTTACCTTCCACTATGTATGACCTTGGGAGCTAATTTTTGGTTAAGCAACCTTCTCACAGAATACTATCTGTAAGGTTGAAGCTTCAAATAAACCCAGTCCCCTACTTCAAAATGTCTGTCTGTTCGGTGTCTACCAGCTTGTTACCTCATTCTATCTTGTGCTCTCTTTAGATGAAATTTCAGCAGTTGTCTTGTAGCCTTACGATGATGCAAAATTTTATCTACAGCAGCCACCAGTCATGCCCCGGCTAGTTATTGTGTATAATGAGGAGGTGTCTGGCCATATAGTGCCTCATAAATTGTGCTTTGAATGGCTAAGTGGAATGTGGAATTATACCACCACTCAGCTAATGGAAGCCAACTTACCAAGTCTTATGGTCTCTCCCCTAACATGTATATCAGATAGCCTTCAAGACACCTATTCAGTACTTTTGTTTACCCATCAGCCTCAATATGGTAAGCAGTGGATAGGTGAAGCTTAGTTCCCACTCGTCTGAACAAATCCTGCTAGAAATTACTGAAAAATATCTTGTCCTTATTAGCTATAATAGAGTCAGGCATCCCATGTAGCTTGTACACATTTTCCATAAACAGTTGAGCTACAGTCATAGCAGTATAAGGATAGGATAGGGCCATAAAATGGGCATATTTTTTTATATGCTCTACTACCATCAAAACAACACTCTAATTTGTCGTAATTCACATTAGCAGATTAAACTAATTTCTCCTCTTTAAGAGCTTGAAAGCAAGCATTTTCATAAGGTTTTAATTATGTTTTGCAAGATTTCTTAAAGTTAATAAAATGTACAAATTGAGTCTTTCATTTACCTTAGGGGCCGAATGAGGCCTAAGGGGGAGCTAATGAACTGTGTAAGTGTGTAGGAGACCTTTAAAAGGTGTAATAAATCGATGTTGGTCACTATGTCGTAACGCGAAATGACACGGCATACCTTTGAAGAAATCATGAAGCTACATTTATTGTCGCAACATAGACTAAGAGTGTCACAACATACCCTTGAAGATATCCTGTGATGAGTATATTAACTCTTACGTCGCGACATTAGTTCTGGACAAAAACTAACACGAGCCAAGGGGCGTTTTGGTCTGCACAATCAAACTTAAAGCTTAGGAACGTCAATGAACCTAGGGTCAAGGACGACGACGACCACCTGAAATCTATAATTAGGCTCATTTGTCATATGCTATGGACACATATTACTTAGTTTAGAATTCTGCTTTTAATTTCGATTTAGCTTTTCTTTCTTTTTAGGTTTTAGATTTGTTTTCAAGTTGTTCTTTTTTATCTCGAGAGATTCGATTTGTGGAAGACGACCAAACTTATGGATTCATATTCATCTTTAATACAAATCAGGCATTTCTTTAAACTCTATACTTTCAATTCGTTTATCATGCTTATTCTCTATATCGAATTTATAATGTTCATGAAAACCATGATGAACTAATCCATTTATAGGGGACTAGCAAGTAGAGGTATGATCTATTAACTGTTTTGTAGGGTTACTCAACGAATCAACTGTTTGGGAAAGGAAAAACCTAAAGCCCTAGGCCTGACAACCTCAGGAAGTCATCAAGGTAAGAATTAACCCAAAATTGGTATGACCTATCCGTAAACACCTTCACCCAAACCAGTCTGGACTTTGAGGTTAGAAGATAAGTAGTCCTTGCTGACTCATTATTTGAGTGGAAAATTGGAAGATCTTACTGGGATAATGACTAGTTGATTGACGAGGAACCCGAAGCGACAGCTGATGGGAATTGCCAAAGCGAGCTAATCACCCATAACCAGATTTAATTTATTCTATTATTTGATCTCTTGAAATTTTATTTCTTTATGTTATTTTGTTTTATTATTACAAAAAATATTAAAAACTCATTTTATTTTGTCTTTGTCTATAACTAAATTAAAGTACTAATTAGATATTTTGGTGTTTAGGTTAAAATTGATCTAGCACTTGCCTCCTTTGGGTACGATCCTTGTAGTACTCACCTACTCTGTTGTAACTATATTACAACTGGACCCGTATACTTGCAGATATCGCCTCATATATCCATATTGTTTACTACAGTATTCACACTCTAGACGTTAGTACATTAAGAGGCGGTCATACTCCTACCTTTAGAACATGGTAACCCTTCTATGAAGTCTATAAAAATAAAGGACCAAGCTCTCTCTGGTATTAGAAGAGGTTGAAATAGTCCTAGAGGGGCCACATTTTCTGCCTTGCTCCTTTGAATGGAACATTCTCTTATACACCTTTTAATATCATTGAGAACTCCTTTCCAATACAACAAACTGCTTATCCTCATTGTGGTTGCATGAACTCTAGAATGGCCACCTATAGCTCTGACATGGTGATCTACCGTAATTTGGTGTAGCAGATTAAACTAGTTTCCACACTTAAAGACCCTGGATACAAGCATTTTCATTACATTTTATTTAAGTTTATTTAGTTTTACTTACATTCAATAAAATGTGCAAATTGAGTTTTTTATTGACCTTAAGCACAACATGGGAGGTCTAATGTCGCAACATAGGGAACAAAATAAAGAAAACTCAAGTCTACCTTCAATGTCGAGACATAGAATGAGGGTGTCGCGACATACCCCTAAAGATGGCTACATAGGAGCGTACTGGTTGTTATGTCGTGACACAGATCCTGATGTGTCACGACATTGACTCTGTGACAGAAACTAAACACGAAGTAGGGGTATTTTAGTCTGCACAATTAAAATTTAAAGCTCGAGAACGTTAGCTAACCTAGGGTTAAGGACAACGACCACCTGAAGGCTATAAATAGGCTCATTTATCACTTGTTAGGGGACATCATTCCATTAACCTGGATTCTCTCTTTAGATTTAGTTTCATTTTATTTCTTTCTTAGGTTTTCTAGAGTTAATATATTTGCTCGTTGTTTTCTTTCAAGAGATCTGATTTGTGAAGATGACCAACTTCTGTGGATTTGTGTTATTATTTATATAAATAATACTTTTCTTATACTCTCACATTCGATTCATTCACCATGTTTTATTCTTCCATCTATTCTATATTGTTTATGAAAGCCATGATGAACTAATCTTTCTATAGGGGATTAGTGAATGGAGGTATGATCTATTAACTATTTTGTAGGGTTACTCAACAGATCAACTATTTAGGAAAAGAAGAGTGTGAAATAAACCTTAGGACTGACAACCCTGATAAGTCATCAAGGTGGGAATTAACCCAAAATTGGTATAGCCCATCTATGAACACCTTCACCCTAAGTCAGTCTGGACTGTGAGGTTAAAAGATAAGTAGTCTTTGCTGACTCATTATGTTAGTGGAAGATCGGAAGATCCTGTTAGGGTAGCGACTAGTTGGTTGACGAGGAACCCGAAACAATAGTTGAATTGGATTACCGAAGCAAGCTAATCACCCATCATCAGATTTGATTCATTCTAGTTTTTCTATCTATTGAAATTTAGTTTTCTTTTATGTTATTTTCTTTTATTATTAGTATTATAAAAATTCCCACAAATCTCTTATTTACATTTCTGTACTATATCTTAATTGATCTTTTAGTGTGTTGGTTAAAATTGATCCAACCTTCGCCTCCCTTGGGTATGATCCTCGGAGTATTCACTCATTCCGTTGTAAAACTATATTACAACTAAACTCGTATACTTACAGATACCACCTAGTAATTTTATATTTTATTGCAGTATTCACACTCTTGACGTTAGTACATTTGGAGGCGGTCAAGTTGTTGGCTTCGTTGCCAGGGAGGCAACCTCACTAGATTGATTTTAATCTTTTCATTTCAAAGAATAATTAGGAAATATGTAGGTTATAGTTGCAAATTTTAATTGATTTTTTAATTAACACTTCTAACATTTGTTTATTTTTAGGGAGCCTAGACACAAAAAAATCAGTTGGCACACAGTCATGGATAACTTCTATTATATGTGGTCCGGTGAAGACTTTGATTATGATGAAGATATTTACGAAAGAGTCTATGATAATTGGGAAATCTAGGAGAATGAATGATTACTAATATCAAATTAAGTCAAATCCAAGGAGAAACCCCAGCTTGTCTGCAAGATGAGAACGACCACAATGATATGCCATAAAAAAGGTACCAAGAAGTGCCAAGTCCGAAATTGCGTAGAGAGGAGAATGTCATCATAAGTGGTTACAAAAAAGGAGAAACCCTAGATCTCCAACTATTTATAGCCCTTCCCGTATGATCTTCAACCGTGTAAAATCTACTTGTTTTCAATCATTTTATTGTTAGGAAATGTGCCCATATTGTAGTAAAAATGTAATTGTTTTCTATGTATTTGAACAATGAATAAATAAATTTCACATTTCAATATTATGTCTTGTAACACCCCAAACCCAACCTAGACATTACGACCGAATCTGACGTGTCACATCGAAGTGATTTCTAAAATTTGAACTTGTTGATAAAAATTCATATTTAAGTTAAAACCCATTTAGTTTTTATTGCTTGAGAACATTCGGCAATTTAAGTTATTACAATCTGAAACCAGCTTATCAAAACGATTGCCATATTTAGTACCGTTGGTTTCTTAAACTAAATAAAACGGCGGAAGCTTCTCTAACTAAAAACCTTGAAGTTTAAAATGCGTTTTTTTCTTGAAAACAGTTGTGATTTTGAAAACTCTTTTGTGACCGTTTGGCAGTTTAAAACAAGAAATCAAACCCAAATAAAAATTAAATC
Organism: Gossypium bickii; assembly: GCA_025503065.1. Classification (NCBI taxonomy): domain Eukaryota; kingdom Viridiplantae; phylum Streptophyta; class Magnoliopsida; order Malvales; family Malvaceae; genus Gossypium; species Gossypium bickii. The sequence continues at coordinate 19,131,672 of CP106718.1, forward strand.
CACCAATGGCCTTAATACATAATCAATAGCCCAATATGACAATTAAAATTAAATAAATAAGTCTAAAGCAGAACATTAGTGATTATGTGGCCACCTCCGAGTCCCTCGCAGCTCCAAATCATCTAAGGTTGGGGATTACTTGTATAGTCAAAAAGAAAGGGTGAGTTTACGAAAACTTAGTGTGTAATCCCCTAACAGTCAATCAGTAACAACATATGTAGTAACAATCTGGGCCTGAGCCCTATTTAGTAACAGTGTAGTGTGGGCCTTAACCTTAATTCTGATATGGTGTGGGCCTAAGCCCAATCTGATCGATGACGGTGCAAATATACAACCCACCCCAATCCAACCAACACACCACCCATACCAACCAACACACCATGTGGGGATAAAATCGACCCACCCAGCTAGCACACCAATATCGCAAAGATAGCGCGCCAAGATAATAACGCAGCAGAGCCGCCGATGCCGATAAATGTGGCAACGCCACCGATGAATGATGAATGTGGCTGAGCCACCAGTACAATACTTCCTCCATATCAGAATCCCAACCCCATGCAGTATGTCATGTCATTAATAGTTCGTGTATGCAAAGTGTCTGATAAACCGTAATAGTAACATATTTTAATCCCACATTTAGCATACTTTCGGATGATTTAGCCCTTGATTTATGTAAAAAAGTGCTCTTAATCCTTTCTTTTCATGTATTATACTCAGGAAAGCACCCGAGGATAAAAAGAACGAGAAACGGGCCTAAAACGAAGCAAATTGGGCAAAGGAAGAAATCAGCATGGCTTGGACTTTAGCCCATATGGTCGTACCTCATCAAGCAACTAGAACACGGCCTGACCCCGATTTACACGGTCGTGTCTCATTAAAGAAATCCAAACACAGTTTGAAGACTAGTCACATGGGCGTGTGACATGGCCGTGTCCCTGTCGTGACAAAGAGTAATTTCACTTGGAAAAGGGATACTTAGGGGCAAAGAAACATATTTCGAAAGCCTATATATATCTTTTAAGTACAGCCTTGAAGGGGGAGGTTAGCTAGGGCAGTTAGCTAGGCCAAGGAGCCAAGCCAAAAAGGTCAGATTTGTGGGAATCACTACAAGATAGCCAGTTGATCCATCTCAAGAAGCCAGAATTCTACTCAAGACGACGAATCTCTCCTTCAATTTTTTCAGGAAGTTTTAGCGATTTCTTATGTTTTGTTTTATCTTTTCTTCTGAGATGTTTTCTTTATTTGTTATGAACTAAACCCTTCAGATACCTGAAGGGGATGAAACCTATGATGGATCTTGTTATTATTTTCTGAACTATATGATAAATACTTGATTTGTTCTTAATTATGTGTGCTTAATTCTTGTGTTAATATTTGCGGGATATTAATGCAAGTATGATGAGCTTTGGTGGAGGAGCAAAAGTCCCTGCTTAAGAGTAGATCTAGCATAATTAAGCAGAGTTGATTGCATGCCTAGAGATAGGGTGACGAGATTTTGCCGGATTAGGGTGAAACCTAATATGGGAGTCCATAGATCGAGTTAATGCGATTCTAGGGGTTTTAATTAGAAAGGGATTTCAATTAATCAACCTAGGGTTAGACGTTATTCGCCTCGAGAAAGGGTTTAATATAAATTAGGGAGTCTTATGGATCAAGTCAAGTGAATAAATCATCTGGTTCAGTGTTAGATAACAAGTGAAGTCTAGGTGGATTCTTCCTAAGGGCATCGTTGTGATCAACTATGTTTTTCCTCAAGTTATTCCCCAATTCATTCTTTTTGTCTTTGTGTCTTTAGCTTAGAAGTAGTTAATTTAGATTAAACAACAACTTCACTTTATTTTAGGCTAGATAATAAAAAGAAAGTTAGTATTAGTACTTTTAGTTCCTTTGGGTTCGACAATCCGGTCTTGCCGCTATACTACTGTTCGATAGGTGCACTTGCCTTAAATCTTTGTCAGAGTTAGTTTCCAGGTTCGATCATTCTCTTTATAAATTTTAAAACTCAACAAAACAACGATCAGTGTCCTAGTCAGTACAGTCTTACAAATAATCATACACTCATCAGTCAACCTACCTCTAAGGGTAAAATGCTCATTTCCATCTAGTAGGGGTATAATAGTAATTTTACCTTTTAGGGTATTTTGGTCATTTCACCTACTTTACTTATTGTGGGGTCTCGGTGCAAATAACGACCTCTCCGACGGTCTACAGTTACTTCGAGCGACACAGATAATTTAAATGGTCATAACGGCATAAATGGGCCCAAGGCCCATTATTCGGCCCAAACTCAATCATGGATATGTGAACTATATAGCCCAGTTCAGTATTTGCCACTTATTGTGGTATTTATTCGTGTGGGGCCCACGAGCCCATTGGGCCTACACCGCCCATTTTAGCCAAACGAGGCCCATATCGGCCCAAGAGCACGAGAACGCTCGTGGTGGCCTCTACAGTCTATCACCCATGATTTGTGGGCTCGATCTACCACACAAGCGATCGCACGCTTGTGGGGCCACAAATGTTGAAGTTTTGGCATTTCAGCTTTTCGGCTTCTGCCGATTCAAAGTAGAGAGGGGTGTGATTACACACCTGTTTGCGCAACGAACATATTATCTCACGTGCGATCAACCTACAATCATCCCATCACAATCAATCTTTCATCCATTAGAACATTAATACTAAAGCCCCAAACTGGTTTCACCACTTGCCTTGACCGAAAGTTATGCGATCATTCCTCTTAGATCGCTGGTTGAAAATGATCGCCCCCTTCTTCTCGATTTACTGCGCATAAGACGTATTTCATTAGCAATAATCGTTTAATACAAGGCTTGAATTGATGCCCAAAGCCCAAAGAATTAGCGTTAGAGCATATTGGGTATTCGGTCAATACTACAAAACAAGCCTACTTACCCCACAGTATTCGGCCAAAGAGATATTCAAAGAAAGAAGGCAGATATGTGCAGAGAAGCAAGGCAGTCGACGCTCCACCGGTTGTCAGAGACTATCAACCAAATGGTTTGGAAATAGCAAGACAAGACTTATGTTATTTAGTCTATATTGGAAAAGCAAAAAAACAAAAGAGAAGGGAAAAGATGAGATGTAGGATTCGGCTTACCATAGTGTTATGAACAGAAGAAGAGATCGTCGCCCACTACCAAACCAACTGGCACGGTAGAGAAAGAAAAAGGGAGCTGGCCACTCTGTCAAAGAGGAAAAAGAAATGTTGAAAAGAAGAACAATAAGGTTTGGCTATGAACCAAAAGCCGAGGAATAGAATGGAGGAAAAGGGGATTCGGCAGCAGAGAAAAAGAAAAGTGCAAAAGTGTGCAGAGAAAAGTGCCAAAAGAGCCTAACACATTTGGTCAAAGAGAGAAAACAACCCAAACGAGCAGTATACCTCCCCTGGCCTAATTTCTTGAGTACCAGAGTCCAAATTCGGCACAGTTCTCCTCCCACTCAAACTCCTTGATTCTCTCCCCTTATCCCTCCTTGAATCTCTCCATGACCAGTTCAAACACATTCAAAATCCCCTTAGCTATGTTTCAATCCAACTCTACTACCTATACATCTCAAGCAGCAAAATAAATACCCTTTTATGCAACCCAGGACTTGAACCTCAGACCTCTCAGTTACACAACACACCACCTTGCCACTAGACCACAAGCTCTTCTTGTGTCATAAAACATGCATTAATTTTTATAAAGCCTATATGCCAGTGTCCAGATTCATTTAAGAGGAAAACTAAAAATTTTGCAAAAGCCAAGACTTGAACCCAGGCTTCTCACACACTCCTATACACACTCAAATCACTTAGCCATTAACACAAACAACTAATTTATGTTAGAACATGCAAAATTAAAGACCCTATATTTTTAGGGTATTACATGTCTTTTGTATTTTTATTTTTCATATTTTGCACGTATAGCAAAATTGTGATAAGCAAATATTAGCTCATTGATTGTCTAAGTGTAAACTGATGATAAATGGCACTGTAAGAACGTTTACATTGCGAGAAAGACTACTTTAGTAAATAATCTAAATGAGTTTGTATTTCCTTAAAAGAATCAAAGTGAGCATTTGATTCAAATATTGAGAAGGATTATTATGTTGTCTACAATTACAATTGAAGAGATGGTTAGTCTTGGCTACCGAAGTAGTTAACTCCACGGGTAGAGACATAGATGTATTCATTGGCAAAATGATAAATCAAACTAGACTCAAGTTGAATTAATTCTGAATCCGTTTGTGAATTAATTGATTTGTGATATCATGGTGTGATTTACCTAAATACTGAGTGAGTCACTGCCATGCGTATGTAGCTCATGTGTTTTGATATAAGTGGAGGCTTATGCTCTAAAGATGATCGAGCAGATAGCCGATATGTTGGGTACATGACTTGTGTATGGCATGGTTTTACAAGCAATAGTGGAATTTATAACTCAATTAAAGAGTTAATGATATCCTCTCATTGGCATTGTGTGGATTGATAAATAAGAAACGTGGGCACGGGTTGCTTTTTCTCAAACGACCAATTTATCACAGTCATTTGTTGACAGTGACCATATTAATCATTAAGAAGACACAATGGTGACAATGAGATAAAAAATGATTGTATTGAGTGAACATATTTAACTTAAAGGAATTAAGGATATCATATGAGAGTAATACACACATGACGAGGTCATTGGTCCTCTGCTAGAGCCTAATTGTATATGTCCGATTGGTCCTCTGCTAGCTCAACAAAAGCTCGATCAAACTGCTTTTCAATTAGAAGAAAATGCCACGACTTTGGAAATAATTTAATTTAGTCGATTTGTTTGATGTTGAATTAAATTGGGCAGTCATAAGAATTATTTAACTAGAGAATTTGATTAAAGAAATTTCTTAAGAAATTAATTTAAAAAATCTAAGTGATTTTTGGGAAAATTAATCTTGATTAAGTAAAATTAAATTAATCAAATTAATATGATATTTTTGGAAATTAATTTTCGAGTCAGAAAATTGGCCCAATGGGTAATTGAATTTGAAAATTGGACTCGAGATTGTAACTTGGGCACGGGGGCCCAAAACCAAGACCAAGACCCAAAAATTGGTCGAATTGGGCTTGGTATGTGAACCCAGTCGATGGTTCAACTGGTGGCTAGACCGGACCAATCGGGCCATCATTTGCCTGGACGGGATCGAATGAAATGGAACCAGCTTGGGGTGCTAGCAGTTGCGATGGTGGTATTCCAGTGGCCGAAAAATGGTTAGTAGTGGCGGGTCTTTGGTGGTTGAGCAGTGGAAGAATTACACTCCTACTGGGACTCTGCCAGACAATTTGATTTCAGATTAACTATTTTATAAATAATAGTATTTTAATAGATTTAATATTAAATTTAATTTAATACTTATCCTAATAGTATTTTATTAATTTAATATTAAAGTGATTATCTTAATATTAAATTTAATTTAATGTTTATCCTGTAGATAAATATTATATTAGTTTAATAAGATTTAATATTAAATTTAATCTAATGTTTATCTTTATAAATATTAGATTAAATTTAATATTAAAGTGATAAACTTTAATCATAGTTGAATTCTCTAAACTCTCTCTATATAAAGAGAGTCTTGGGTTATTATTTTTCCCGCACTTGAATTTAGGAGAAAGTTGTAGAGGAAAATTTTCTGAAGAAATTATTTCAGAAAATTTCTAGAGATATTTTACTTATTTACAACTTGACCCAAAAGTTCAGAGAAATTGTGAAATTACTGCAATGGTAATTTTTGTGAAAATTTTTCTAATTCGAAGCAAGCCCACACTCGGTAGACGTGAGTTTGAGGATAGCGGAGGAGACTATTTGGTCGAAGCATTCATTCTAGACAATTCGAAAAGGTACAATTTTGATTAACTGTTTATTACTTTAGATATCACAATCAAATTCTTATTTTGGAAAAAGAAAATTAAAACTCTGGTTTTTCCTTAAATTTATTTCTTGCTGTGTTTTCCAAACCTGGTTTTTCAACATTTATCCCCTACTAAAGGACTGGCTGGTTCTAATCCAACCGAACCAAAATTGGATTTCAACATTGTCCAATATTGTTTCTAACTTTTCCTATTTTTTTTCCAATAGAGACCATCAGCTTATTGTTCCTAATTTAACCCTTAATGTTCCTAATTTTTCGAGTTTAAAGGAAATCCTGGTGTATTCACCGCCATTCTACTCCCAAGGCCTCTAGTAAGAACCCATGCCATACTGGCAGAGTTCACCGTATTTCATCTTTTCTACTTCTACCCTACATTCGGGTTGAAATGTTGTTTGAATTACTTCATTGTAATCCACCCTATTTGCGATAGCTTGCTTTTAAAGTGTAACATGTTCGTCTACAGTAGACCGTTTTGGCCTATAGTATCCAGCAGGCTGTTACGTAAGTGACTATTTGAGTTTATGACCGCCTCTAGACGTACCAACGTCTAGAGTGTAAATACTGGAATAAAATATAGATGACAAGGCGATATGTAACAGTTCGGTTTTGAACCTAGTTTGAACAGTGGTTTCGGGACCACAAATCTGAGTTAGAAAAATATTTTAATATTATTTTCTGTGTCTGCATTATATGATTAAGCATGTGTGAAAGTTTTGTGATTTAATTTATCTATTTGGGTGTGTAATTTGATAAAAGGATCTAAATGTGAAAGATGCAAAATTTGCATGCTTAATGAAAAGATATCTATTTAACATAGCTTTATAAATATGAGGTCCTTATAATGCAATTGGACCATTTGAATTATGGATGGACATTAATGCCATATGTTAGTGGAAATTTAATGTTAACAATAAAGGTTAATTTAGTAATTTGGAAATTATATGTTATTAAATAAAACCCAAAATGAAAATCATGCATGTTCATCCAATTTAGTGCCGAAAATACAAAAGAAATAAAAGAAGAAGAGCTTTGAACATTCGGCCATGGATGTTCTTTGATTCAAGGTATGTTTTGCTTCGGTTTTTGATAATTTCTACGTTTTTGTAATTGTTGCTTCGTGTTCTTCAAAACCCATGTATTATGAATTCATGAGCTTTGTGATGTTTGATGATGAATTACGAAAGATATGTGATAGATTATGTAACACTCCTATCCCGAGTCTGTCGCCAGATTAAGGTTAGGAGTGTTACCGGACAGATCAGAAACTTTCACAGACAAAATCATACATTCAATCATTATTCTCAGACATAATGTCCCTTAATCGGGTCCTCGAGACCTTAAGCATGCTTATAAACCGAGTCGGGACTAAACTGAAACACATATGAAATTCCATGAAAATTTGAAACTTTTCTAAAATACAGGGAAGACACACCCGTGGGAGGAGACCGTGTGCCCTCCACGGCTTCTAGACACCCCCCGTGTAACCATCCTTGTTATACAAACTATTCTCACACGGTCATTAGGCACCCCGTGTGCCATGGCCGTGTACTTTTAGGCCAAATACTGACTTCCCCACCACGGCCACCAAGCACGCTCGTGCTGAGGCCGTGTATTTTTATGCTAGCTACTGACTTGTACACCACGGCCAGGTGACACGCCCGTGTCGAAGCCGTGTGATTTTAGGTTGTATCCTGCCAAATTACCCACGGTCTAAGGCATGCCCGTGTGCCACAACCGTGTGACATTATAGGCCATTTACAAGGCTAAAATGCCAACCAAAGGTTCATACCAATAAACATCATTTACCAACACATATCAAGCATATATGGCAACCAAAAACATACAAATTGCCATCCAAATCATGCACATTTGATCACTAAGATAATCACAACTATACATTAAATTTTCATTCAATATATACCTTCAAAACCAATTCTAAACATACCAATTTGCATAACTAAAACTCAAATCATGCCTATGCACCATTTGTCTATAAACTTACCATATCAATCATATCATATATCAACTAATCATGCCAAAACAACTCTCCAATTCACATTCATCTAAGCATGATACCAAAACATAACTAGCCAAATCACATGGCTAAGTTCACTATACAAAACATCACTAGAACTAGCCTATACACGCCATATCTAGCTATATACATATCCAAGGTGTACCAAAATGATATTAATAGTGTGATGACGATTCTTGACGGTCCCGAGCCTTCAGTAGCTTTGACGACCTATAAAACAGATTAAACACACACACAGAGTAAGCTTTCCAAAAGCTTAGTAAGTCAATATACGACAACTTAGCATAAAAAGCATATGTTTGCTTTGATTCATACAATTTTGACCACATTAGACATATTCCCAATTCAAAGATCATATAATCACATATCTCATTTCATCAAAACCTTATACAACATATCATCAATTCCATATTCATAGCATCATAATAAGATCATATTGATGCTTACCTTGTATACACAATTAGTGTATAATCAACATACCTGAATTGAATTTACTATCTCATATTTGTTCATAGCTCGGACTTACAATCAGTATCATAGACTTGCCCGTTGAACAATGATAAATCCAATGGGATACTCAGAAAGCTCAAATTAATTGTACAATGCCAACGTCCCAGACGAGGTCTTACATGCACTCGGATATCGATGCCACTGTCCCGGACAGGGTCTTATACGAATCAAAACGATGCCAATGTTCCAGACATGGTCTTACACGAAAGTGTCATAATGATGCCAACGTCCCAGACGTGGTCTTACATGATAAAACAGAACAGATACCTATATCAAGGTTCGTACGAGGCTTCTCAGACTTAGTCAATATACCGAACTCATCTCGGATTCAATTACAGAATTTCTCATAATTATTCATTATTATCATTAAACACATGAATAATTACAAATGCATACATATTCATTTATTTGTATAGTGACTTACCTCAGATTCGGTTTATCGGAATAGAAAACGGCTACTCGATAACTTTCTCTTTCCCGCGATCTAAACCTGTTTTCCTTGGTTCTTGATCTAAACATATTTAGAATTAACCCTTTTATTCACTAGTTCATTCAATTCAATCTAAAGACACACATTTAGGGCAATTTGGAAATTAGCCCTCACATTTGCACAACTTAGCAATTTAGTCCATTTTTCTCAAAACATCAAATTCACAAAATCTACTTATACACAATCTTGGCCGAATACATATATATCACATACAAACCCACATTTTTCATTAAATTCACAAATTAGTCCCTCAAAATAACATTTTCTCAATTTAGCCCTATTTAGCTAAATTCATCAAAACTTCAAGAACAAAACATGTTCATCTACCACCAATCTATCATTTAACACCTTAAAGCATCACAAAACTCAACATATCATCAATGGCATAACTTGCAAACATCACCAATACACAAAATTGAAACATGGGTTTGATAGTAGACGAAGCAACGATTACAAAAACTAGAAATTATCAAAAACGGATCAAAAACTTACCTTGAATTAAGGCTTGAAAGTAGCCGAATATACAAAGCTAAAACCCTTGTTTTCTTTTTTCTTATTTTCAGTCATAGGAACAAAAGATGAACATGGATTTCAATTGATTTTGTTTAACATGAAATACATTGTTAATGTACAAAAATAACCTTTCATAATAAAATGTATAAAACATAGTTACAAGGTCATTTATGATCTTAGCCATCCATTAACCATGGAAATGGCCAAATTGCTACATAAGTCCTCATATTCAAAAAGCCATAACACATAAGCACTTTAACATATAGCATACAACTTTCATATTTAATGCAATTTCATCCTTTCATCAAATTAAACACACAGACAACTAAATTAACTTACGAAACTTTAACACATGCTTAATTATATATCAACGGCACAGAATATAATATCAAAATGTTATACGGACTCAGATTTGTGGTCCCGAAACCACTATTCTGACTAGGGTATAAACTGGACTGTTACAGATTAACATAGTTTGTCTTTGGGTTTTAGGTGATTTTGAGTAATTTGGACTTAATTGAGAAAATAATATTTTGAGGGACTAAAATGTGAAATAAATGAAATGTATGGACTTTTATGAAGCTTGTGAAAATTCGGCTAGGCATGGGTAACATGAAATTTTGTGTATTTTGTGATTTTATGAAATAGGGGCTAAAATGTCAAAATGTGAAAATGTGAGTGCTAATTTGTTAATTTCCCTAAATGCGTATTCTTGGATTGATTTGAATGAATTTTTGAATAAAAGAGTTAAATTTGAATATGTTTAGATCAAGAACCGAAGAAAACATATTTAGATTGTGGAAAATCGAAAGAAATTGAGTAGTTGAGTCCGTTCGCTTATCCGAGTTTGAGGTAAGTCGATATACAAATAAATGTGTTTGGATTGAGTTATTTATGCATTTATGAAATTTAGATGCGATGAATATGCTTGAGATGTTATGTACATGAAATCCAAGAAGGTATCGATAATTGGTCAATATCCGAGAAGCCCCGTATGAACCTAGGAATAGATAGGATTACATATGTCATGACATTGGTTTTTGATATGTGATATCATGTAAGACCACGTCTAGGACGTTGGCATTTATTCGAGATTTCGTATAAGACCACGTTTGTGACGATGGCATCGATATGAGATTTACGTGTAACACCATGTTTGGGACAATGGCATCGATATTTGGTTACATGTAAGACCACGTCTGGGACGTTGGCATTGTACGACTATTTTGAGCATTCTGAGTATCCTATTTAGTTTTGAACGGTTCAACGAGCAAGTCCAAGAAAATGAAAGGCTATGTGAAATGTATAACCGAATCAGGTACATTTGATATGTACACTATGTAAGTGTATGAAAGGTAAGTATATATATGAACTTACCTAGATGAGATATGTCTATAGATTTGATGAAGTAAAATGTGATATGTGAATGAATGAACTATGATCTAATGAAGTACACAGTGATATATATGTTGGTAAGCAAATGGCTAAATTAATGAGCCAAGAAGAACTATGAATATGCAAATGAGTTATTAGTAATCTCATATTTGATATGAATAATGAATGCTTATATGTTAAGTTTATTTGTATCTGGCTTACTAAGCTTTTGAAAGCTTAATTTGTGTGTGTTTACTTTGTTTTATAGATCGTTAAAGCTACGAAAGGCTCGAGAATTATCAACGATTGTCATCACACTACTCAAATCACATTTTGGTACCCCTTGAATATGTGATCGTGTGTCTATCGAGTTTTAAAATTTATAAAGAGAATGATCGAACCTGGAAACTAACTTTGACAATGATTAAAGGCAAGTGTACCTATCGAACAGTAGTATAGCTTAGGCAAGATCAGATTATCGAACCCAACGGAACTAAAAGTACTAATACTAATCCAACGGAACTAAAAGTACTAATACTAACTTTCTTTTTATTATTTAGCCTAAAATAGAGTGAAGTTGATTTAATCTAATCTAAATTAACTACTAAGCTAAAGACACAATGACAAAAAGAATGAATTGGGAAATAGCTAGAGGAAAAACTCAGTTGATCAAGATGATACCCTCAGGAAGAATCCACCTAGACTTCACTTGTTATCTAACACTGAACCATACGATTTATTCACTTGACTTGATCCGTAGGACTCCCTAACGTATATTAAACCTTCTCTCGAAGCGAATAACGTCTAACCCTAAGTTAATTAACGGAAATATCTTTCTACATTACCCCTAGAATAACAGTAAATTGATCTATGGATTCCCATATTAGGTTTCACCCTAATCCGGTAAAATCTCGTCACCCTATCTCTAGGCGCGCGAACGACTCCACTGTAATTATGCTAGATCTATTCTTAAGCAAGGACTTTTGCTCCACCACCTAAGAACATCTGACTTGAATTAATATCCTGGAAACATTAACACAAGAATTAAGCACACATAATTAAGAACAAATCAAGTATTTATCTTATAGTTTAGAAAACAATAACAAGATCCATCATAGGTTTCATCCCCTTTAGGTATCTGAAGGGTTTAGTTCATAACAAATAAAGAAAACATCTCAAGAGAAAAGATAAAACAAAACATAAGAAATCCCTAAAACTCACTGAAGGGATTGAAGGAGAGATCTGCCATCTTGAGTAGAGTTCCAACTTCTTGGGATGGATCAACTGGCTATTTTTGAGTGATTCCCACAACTCTGACCCTTTCGGCTTGGCTCCTTGGCCTAGCTTGACCCGACTAACCCCTTTCTTTAAGGTTACACTAAGGGGGTTTATATAGGTTTTTGAAAAAGGTTTCTTTGCCCCTCTGTAACTTAGAAAAAATTTTAAATTTTTGAGAATTTTCATATGTGTTCGGTTCAATCCCGGCCCTATTCTAAAGCATGTTTAAGGTCTTGTAGACCTATTCCAGGGACACTTTGATTTGTTTTGTTGAATTATGCTATAACATGTCTGAAAAAGGATCCGATTTGTCCGGTAATGCCTTTATCCCTAGATCAACAATGGTTACGGGTTAGGGGTGTTACACGATATTTGCAAGTATACAGGTTGAGTTGTAATGTAGTGGTACAACGAAGTAGGTGACTACTCCGAGGATCATACCCAAGGGAGGCAAAGGCTAGATCAATTTTAACCTACACACTAAAAGATATAATTAATACTTTAATTAAGTTATAGTACAGAAATGAAAATAAGAGATTTTTGGGTTCCAATCAACTGTCGTTTCGGGTTCCTCATCAACCAACTAGTCACTAACCTAGGAGGATATTCTAATCTTCCACTAACATAACAAGTCAGCAAGGACTACTTATCTTCTAACCTCTCAATCAAGACTGGCTTGGAGGTGAAGGTGTTCACAGATTGACAATACCAATTTTGGGTTAATTCCCACCTTGAGGACTTCCCGGGGTTCTCAATCCTGGGGTTTGTTTCACGCTCTTCCTTTTCGAAACAACTGATCCGTTGGGTAACCTTACAAAACAGTTAATAGATCATTCCTCCACTTGCTAATCTCCCTTAGAATCATTAGTTCCTCATGGTTTTCATAAACAACATGGAATAGATGGAAGAATAAAACATGGTGAATGAATTGTAGTGTAGAGTTTAAGAAAAGCCTGATTTATATAAATAGTAACACGAATCCCTAGTAGTTGATCATGTTTACAAACTAGATCTCCTGAAGGAAAGCAACAATCAAATAAACTAAACTTTGAAAAACCTAAGAAAGAAAAAAAATGAAACTAAATCTAAAGAAAAAATCTAAGCTAATGGAGTGGTGTCTATAATATATGCCAAAAGGATCCTATTTATAGCCTTCAGGTGGCCGTCGTCCTTAACCCAAGGTTAGCTGACAGTCTCGAGCTTTAAGTTTGATTGTACAGACCAAAACACCTCTATTTCATATTTTTCATCCTAGGGTCGATGTTGCGACAAAACAGGACCTGTGTCGTGACATAGAAGTTAGTATGCTCCTTCTTAGGATGTCTTCAAGGGTATGTCGCGACACCCTTAGTCAATTTCATAACATCGAAGGTTGTTTCGTACTTTCTCTATTATGCTCCTTATGTTGCGACACTAGACCTCCCATGTTGCGACATTGTAACACCCTAAACCTGGCCTAGAAGTTAGGCCCGAGTCCGGCATGCCACATTGAAGTGTTTTTGCGAAAACCTTGTTTTAATTGAAAACTCTTCTAAAGAAACGATAAGTAAAATCCAATTTGCTTTCAAAACGAGGTGTATCCAACAAAAAAGACCATTTCCTTGTTACTATGTACCAAATTTCCTTTGACAGCGGAAGCTCGTTCTTAAAACACAATTATTTTCGAAAACTTGAAATATGCTTAACAGAAATAAATTCAGGTTCCGTTTCAAAATTTCAATGCATAGTGGAAGTAATGGAATAATAACTAGAGAGAAAGCCTTATTACAATAAAAAATAAAATAACCTAAAATAAATAACTTAAAATCTAAATTTTAGATATTAAGAAAAACAGGTTTAATCGTCTTACTCAAAACACTTAAGCAATTGTTATCCACTTGAAAACGTAATTACTTTTAAAACTTTATCTGTTGCGGAAGCATATTGAAAATAAATAATTTACGAAAACGTGATGTTTAAAAATTGAGTAGCAGAAGCATTTTGAAAACGTTGTGGAAACGTAGTGTTTTGAAGACAATTATCATTTAGATCAATCTGAACATGCATATACCCATTGCCACACCTTAACCTTATGACTTGTTCACGATCACAATTAGTTAATTATTTAAGTTTTATGCAAGGTTAAGCAATTTACCAAATACTAAGCCCAAGACCCTTACAAAGCCCAAAACAAATTCACATACGTTCATATGGCCCACCATGCCCAATCTCATTCGTATGGCCCATTAGGCCCAAATCACATTCATATGGCCCAATGGCCCAAATCAATTCAAGCAATATACTTTACCAAAGCCAAAGTCTCACACTTAACCTTACTTGAAGCACGAGCCTTGTGGCTCAAGCTTTCCCGGGTCCACTGATCAGGTTGCTTCTTAGCCGTGCATCCAGTCTTGGTGTGCTAAAAGCCCCAAGGCCATAGTGACTTATATCCATGTTGAGTCCTTGCCACATCTTGTGACCATTAGGCCTGCCTTCAGCTCCAAAGTAAAGTCATCACCCAAGCTACACAAAGCATAAGAGTAACCAGCGGAGATCACGGAGCATTCAATTTCTTTCTGCCATAATCGGTTAGAGTAGTGAGGAGAAGAGAAATTGTATAGCAAGATCAAGTGAAAAAGTAAGTGCTTACACCAGGAATCAATTTGGGTTAAAGAAATAGTGGCGGCACACAAGAATTACTGGCACAGGAGGTTGTATTATTCGACACACTTTGAGTTTGGAAGGAATAAGAAAAGAAAGAAAAAGATCAAATGTGCTTGCGTGAGGATTGCTCGAGGATATTTAGTTAAGAAAGAAAAGCCGACTGTTTGCAAAACTGCTCCAGAATAAAAATGACTGGTAAATTCGTAATAGCCCCTACAAGAGACTAAGTGACCTCGTCTACCCTCCCTATGAAATTTCAACACTTTCCACTTCCCAGCAGGCACCAACTCTTGCCTCCTCGACTCACCAACTTTTCTCAGGATAACTCCTCGATCAATCCTCATGGCTCTCAGATAGAGCTCCACTGTCTCATGGCCGAGCACCAATCTCATCCATGGACTTTCACGTAACACCTAAAAACTCTAGCCGTCTGACAACGGAATAAATACCAAGCCTGCCCGCCTGCCTTCTCTCGAACCTTGACACACCACCCGCCTCTGTGCGCCACCTCTACTTGCTCCTAAGTGGTGCCAGCTTTTGCCCTTTACACAACAAGCTCTTTTGTGTCAATTTTCTTATTCATTTATTTAAAGGCCTGCTAAGCGAAGTCACGGTTCACATGGGGCTAAAACCAAATTTTTCCTATACCCATGCCAGTCCTGAGACATCTCCATTACCCTAGACACTCCAAATTCATTAACCCACCAAGCCGCTGCCAATTGTCATTTTCTCGCTCCTTAAAGAATTTTACGAGATGAGCTGAAATCCCAGCCAGGCCCCATTCTACTAGGCCCAAATTAGGGTTCTTACGGACATAGTGTCAGTGTCGGCCTAGAATGCCTTCTAATGTTCTCCTACACATTTCTGAAGCAGTATTAGCTCTCATAGGCCTCAATTCTGACCATACAGATTCAATAAAGGACTCGATTTGCATATTTTATTAGATATAAGTAAAACTAAAGGAACTTAACTAAAATATAACGAAAATGCTTATATTTATGCTCCTTAAGTTCGGAAACTAGCTTAATCCACTACACTGAATTATGAAAGATCAGTTTATGATCTCTCTTATATGATGGTTCCCTACAGAACTAACTTTATGGTGGGTGTACTCTCAATAGATTCCCCTCAAAGAGAAATTGTCTTGACAGACATAACTGTCACTCGAATAATCCTTATTAATACCACTTTTTATCAATAGGTTCTAACTAACCCCTCTTTACAGATTAGACTATCTAGAGTACATACGACTTAACCTTTTCATCTAAATTGCAGTTTCAATGAAGCCTTATACTAGGAGAAGCGGAGGTTGTAGCTTAGGTTTAGTAAGCTCTTTAGTTTAGGTTTAATGTAGTTTTCTTTTTAATAGCTTAGGGTTTAATTTTCCTACACATTTTCTTGTTCTTCTTAGTGTTAATGGTAGTTAGTTAAGTCAATATTTACTATTGTTAGGTTTATTTACAACTTTAATCCTTTTCCCTTTCTTGTAATGACATTTTCAACTTTAAGTTTGATGCATTTTAGTTTCTTTTATGTTTAGTCAGTTAAAGGTTGTCCATTTTATGTTCCTAGCTTTAGGTTTCTCTGTTAGATACTTCCATTTATCTTTCTTGCAAGCTTTAAAGAGTAAAAATCCCAAATTTTATGTTTTCCTTAGGGTTTTTGTACATGGCTATTAAAGTTTTGATTTTTATGTTTGTTTACTCAGTTTTTAACATGAATAACTAAACTCCAAAGGGAGTTAGTTAATAAAGATATGAGTAAGTTGATTTTTACCTAGGGATTAAATTTAAATAAATTGGATTAATTGAATGAACCTAAAAACTTTGGATTGACAACCCTAAAGGAACATCAAGGGAAGTGAGACCAAGAGATCTTGTTGGGCACCAACTCATTAGTCTCAGGTTAACCAATGAGATTGAGAGATAATCTGGATTAATTTGTCTAACTTGGTAAAACTAAGTTCGAGAGGTGAACTGGAGTCATTTTGGGAGTTCAAACAATTTAGGACCTTAGTTCAAAGATTAATTAACCGCATCAAAGTTAACCAACACCTGCTTGTTAGTTATTTTTAAATTTTTAGTACTTTTACAATCTTTAGAATTTAGTCATTAGGATAATTAATTTAGAAATTTGTAACACCCCAAGCCGATCGACACACCACGGCCAAGATACGTATCACGAGAGAGATCACATTTGCTGAAAACAAGTTGCAGTTTAATTTCGGTGAAAAACTCTTACTTTGCTTTGTGTTTGCAGAAATCAGGTGCATGTATAGTTGAAATTGTTAAGTTGCTTTGAAGTCCGGAAATCCTTTTAAAACCCATTTGCCATACATTGCTTAAGAAAGCGTTCAAGTCTAATAAAGCTCGAATGAGTTAAACTTGGATCACTTTAAAACCCGTTTGTATTGGAACTTTGGAAAAACATAGATTTGAAAATCATTTAAGTTAGCTTAACTATCATCTTCACGTGTTTTGTTTTACCCGGCGGTAGCGTTTAGAAAACCCATTGCGTAGTATAATTTTGAAAACTTTGATTATCAGGTTATTGAAAACATGTAAAGCAGTTTACTTAGCAACATTTGGAGATTTCGCGAGATATAATAAAACCCAAGATAAAAATACTAATGGCACTTAATACAACCAAAATAAAACCAAAATATAAAAGTTAAAGTACCCAGAAGTTGAAAATCATATGTAAAGCGAAAACAAAGTATGCATGCCAGCCATCTCGAGTCCACCCGACTGTGCATCAGCGATCTACGAATCACACGAAAGATAAGGAGAAGGTGAGTCATAGAGACTTCGATGTATAATCCCCCTCCAAGATATAGCAAACATCCTTACACAAGTCATAACCAAATAAACATATATCATGCACCAAACCTAGCCATCCACGACTCCTTTTTTCTCTGCTGTGTGAGTGCCAAACCCTTTAGTGGTGCCAAACCCTTTGGTGACCCGATATCGCGATATCGATAATAATGTGGTGCCAAACCACTTCCGGTGACGAAAGTCACGAATAGTCCCATATGTAGGGCCAACCCGCGTTGTGATACCAAATCCTTGTGACAATCCCCGTTTGATCAAATGTGGGGCCAGCCCACTGTGGTACTAAGCCCCTTTGAGACGAGCAGTATGAGGTGCCAAACCTCTGCAGTGACCCAAAGTCACGAGAAATCGGCTGTGGTGCCAAACCACTTGGTGGTGCCAAACCAGCAGTGACCCCAAAGTCACAGATATCAATCTTCCCCACCACTCTCATATCACCCACAATAATGCAATGCACATACATATCATCCCATTATGCTTAATCATTAAACATACGATGAAACATAACATATGCGATTTCCGCCGAGTCAAATATCTTAAACTTATCAAACAGGACTTACGGGATCCTTGCTCATACCAGTAAGAATTTGCAAATCAAATCTACCATGATTTCGGCTTTTAACATAGTTTTTCACGTTATTAGCAAGTTTACAATGATTATGAAGTGTGTAGGTTACGCACACACAGTTGCCTAACGTGATCTTGAATCCGAAGATCCGATCTAATGCAGATTCCACACTTTCATTATAAACAGATCATTAACAAGATCATGGCTACGCAAACAGATTTGTACCTGATCACTTCACCTTACCCTAACCGTCGAATCTGAGATGCCATCTTGACACAATGTCGGCCTAAACAAGATCACTAATTTTTCAAACAAAAAAATCGTGTGCCATCACTTACAACTGGGGCCTTGGTGGAAGGAGAATAACCAGCCCTGTCCTCCCATCCTGCAGGAAGAATCGACTAGATGGTTGAATCATGTGTCATTTAGGCCTGTGTCCACGTAGAAAGAGTGAGAATGGAAGTGTCATGATGAGCCTATTAGAAGAAGTTAAATCATGAGGACCGATTGATATTAGACATATAGTTATGAATTATAAAGAGATTTTGAGTCGAATGATGGATCTCGATGATGATTGATTATATATTTTAGAAATCAAAGGAAAGCGGAGGTTCTTTGATAATGAAAAGAACAAACAGGCTCCGGGTTTTAAACACAAAAAGATGAAATGAAGAAGAGAAGAAGAAAAGAATAGGAATTAATGGATCAGTGTGGAGAAAGTTCTTATGTAAGGTGATTGAAAGAGATGAAGTGAGAGAGTTAAGAGCGAAGTGCATGGTTTTGAGTTCATTTCATTTCAGGAAGAAAGAAGGAAGGCTTGAAATGAGGATCAGACTGAGGTCAGTGATGCACAAGTGCAAGAGTTTAGCTTTTGTCAAAATGTGCGTGGAAAAATCAACAAGACTAATGGGGGTTTTGCTTCTATGATGAGCACTATCTACTCAAAAAATGCCTAAATAGTTGCAATTTACTTTTTAGACCCACGTAACTCTATAGCGAGTCCTCTCCTCGACAGTTCACCGCAGGCTGCGTTCTGGCACATTGGCGCAGTTTGAATTAGTCAAAACTAAAATTTTTCTTCCTACTCATTCAAACAATTTGACATTATTGGCAGTTTATCCATCAGTTTGGTACAACTGACCTCTGCGGCCGACAACGTCAAAATTAAGAATAGGACATTGTCACGCCTTCCCGTCTTGGTTGATCCGGCTCAGGCTTGCGCTGCCGACAGCAAGGTACAAATAATGCAAGTTTTAATATCATAACTCTGCCTCGTGACACTACTCCCTTAAAATAAAAATTTTCCTATAGTTGCTTATCTGCATACAGAACAGAACGCGCTAATTAATAACACAACCGTAACATATGCAAACATTTCCAAACATATAGCCCTGTTTAAGAGATTGTTGGCTACCCTAAAAAATATTGGCGGCGAAAATAGTCCCAGTTGTTCACCCCTATCTGGTCCATTTGCTTCTTCGCATTTCCCATATACCTTCACTAATGGAATTGACTTTCTCTGTGCAAAACCCACATCATCTAAATACTCTTTGTTCTGGTCAGCACATAACATCAATACAACATCGGATGATGAGCCTTATAGGCGCGGAACATGACTCGGATTCCGTTCAGTTTAACCGCCATTCGTCGATTATTCTAGTCCACTCTCAACATACTCACCCTGATGATGGACTTAGCTTTTTCCTTATCACCTCCAATCAGCGAGCACTTCCGAAACATGCCACTATCTCCGCAGATCGTACATGACCCTAATCGAAGTCTTAAGCAACGAGATCAATTTGACCTATTCGGTTTCCGATAGTAACTAAACCCTGGACCCACATGCTCCGCTCCCGACACGGTGGTGTCACGCACTCTACATGTCTCATGGTGCCATCTTACTTCTTGCTGGTGGTAAAAGCTGTTATGCCTTGGTCAATGTTATGGTGATTGCCTCAGCTGGCCGACGAGTCAAACCATATTTCAGATTTGTATAACTCGCTCTCCGGTAGATGGATGAAATCGTGCTTGAATCTGTCTGTGATACCGTCGATGCTTAACTCCGTAATTCTAGGATTTCAGGAGTGATCGTGCGGCTGAGCTGCCGCCGTCAACTCATATTTTATGTTTTATCAGAAGGCGAGTAATCACTGCGAGAAATAAGGCAGTCAAGCGGTTCCCACCATCAGAGGTTCTGCACAAGGCGATGTGTGCATGCAAAGTCCAGTAGTGATCCTTCTCACCTGATTCACCTCCATAGGTGAATATTGAAATGGCGGCATACATCACCGCGTGACCACAAACGTTTACCGCAACTGTTAAGTATGTTCAAGTACTAGCTAGCTATAATCATCATATATCTACACTAGAGTACATAGTCACATATGGCCTGAAAGCATGCCGCGAAACGGCGTGCAATATACTCACTTCTTTCGCAGACATACCCCCACATACCGGACAGTAAGGCACACACACACACAGCCACCGTTTCAGAGACACACCTCGGGCATTCAAACCCTCATCCATATTTTAACAGCCAAGAAGCAACTAGAATACACAGATCATGATCGTACATAGCAAGAAGAAGAACATGGCTCAAGGCAGTGCTTATCACTGACGGGCCTGCGCATATGATAGCATATCGGGATGATACTCGATTGGGTGTCAACTCACGCAGCTCTCAATCCGTCTCAGTCCTCAATTCAAGTCTCTCGTGTGAGCCAAGTGTATTTTCTCGATCAGTGCGGTGAACACGAACTTTACCATAAGTAGGTTCCATTTTCAAGCAGGCGCTTCAATAATTCAGTCGCTAGATAGTTAACTCATCGATCGGTAGGACGATGCATATTCCCTGCGGCCGCACCACATCCCAGCTATGTTGAGCTGAGATCACGCATTAATCACTGGCAATCGCAGGAGGAATCCCAGAGTTTTCTTGTCAAAACTTTGTTGCTTCTTCGTCGAGGAATGGAACTCTCATTATAGTCGGTCTGTGTGAGGAGAAAATCTACACCGCAAACCTTGTATCCATACACAGACCTCTAAACTGCTCAACACTCGCGTGATTCAAAGCGGTTCATCTGTCTCTGCAGGGCCATGTGCTCTTAAATCTGGTGAGCCACGCGTTACATCTAGCCAAAGTCACGCTTACTAAACGGCAATATAAGCATGCTTTCTAGAATGCATACGGTCGTCGAATCATGTGATCCTCGCAGTTGTGCGCGCGTATATGTTGTCTATAAATACAACAGAATCTGATCTGAGACATGTTGGAACTCGATTATCATGTCACAATCTGTCTGTTGTTGGTCGCAACAGCCCAGACAGACACGGACAGAACCGTGCTTCGCTCTTACGCAAGAGAAGCGCGCTTGTGGATCGGCTCTTCACTTATGTGTACGCTGACCTATCATTGAAACGTGCGCGCGAGCCGATCAATAAGTCATCTCATCATACGCGGATACTTGTTTTGATGGCTCTATTCTTCGATCACCATCAGTATATATTCTTGCAAAGCAAACGAATGTGCCGGCGATATCTTGCGGCCGCGCGGATAAACCATCAACCCACACGGTCTGCATTTATTCTTCTCGGTTGCATCCACATATGTGTGGCGAGCAGATAACAGCTCCAGCCGATGGCAGCGATGCTACCTCGCGTGGAGACGAAGGGTTTCCTCTCGGAAACATCGTCGATACTTCCGCAGATTCGGACATTTTCTAACTGTGAGTGACCTTTGGCGCCTCGCGCATGAACCATAACACTAACCTTACGTATTCCTTGCAACAACACTTGATAGATAATCTTTACTGTACACACCATCATACCACACCATTTTCAAACTAAACGTAGCAGGCTGCCAGTAGTCAACTGCGCTCGCGGTACTTCCATCCCATCGGTCTGGACATCATGCAGGCCTATGTCCGCCAAACACTACGCGTGGATCAAGAGTCGTACATGACATTATTCATACAGGGTGACAGGAGCGGGCATATTCTGTCATCATGTTGTCATCAAGTAAATCGGTCAGTCATGGTTTCCTATTTACGGAAACATAGTATCAAGATAGCATCTATTAAAGCATTATAAGGTGGTCAAGATTGCGTTAAGTTAGGTACGTGTTGTGTGTCGTCCTTCACGCCAGACTGAGATGCATACAATCGGGTGCCGTCTATGCCGGACCTTGCACTCCGTGCGGCTCGGCCAAAGCACCATTCGCTGCAGGGCTTGTGCTGCGCCATTACTGGCTGGCCCAAGGCAGCGGCCCACGACCTCACTGTACTTGACAATCACCGGATCCATCAGCTACCCACATCGCATCCAATCACATTTCTCAGGAATTTCACACGCCGACTGCTCAGACAAAACGTGGCTAGAATTGATCTACGCACCCATACTCGCGCGCACCGGAGCAGCGCGAACATCAACTCCCATATACATTCTAACCGACCGCTATGGATTCCGCGGCCGGCTGGCTCGGCTATCTTACTTTTACTACCACTGAGAAAACCACTCTCGTGGCATGGATGACTCAGTGATCCTACCATCTAGTCCTCGACGACATTCCCCAGCGTGCAACGAGCCGCAAGCTGCTCATTCACTACCATGACCACGACGCCGACTGCAGCCCGTAAACTTCGCATAAACGGAAGATCTTTGCTTTGTGTTTGCGAAATCAGTGCATGTATAGTTGAAATTGTTAAGTTGCTTGAAATCGCTGAAATCCTTTTTTAAGAACCCATTTGCCATACATTACTTAAGAAAACGTTCAAGTCTAATGAAACTCGAATGAGTTAAACTTAGTTACTTTAAAATCGTTTGTATTGGAGCTTTGGAAAAACTTAGATTTGAAAATCATTTAAGTTAGCTTAACTATCATCTTACGTGTTTGTTACCTGACGGTAACGTTTAGAAAACCCATTGCGTAGTATAATTTTGAAAACTTTAATTATCAGGTTATTTAAAACATGTTAAACAGTTTACTTAGCAACATTTGGAGATTTAAGGCAGATATAATAAAACCCAAAATAAAAAAACTAATGGCCTTATTACAACCCAAATAAAACCGAAATATAAAGTTAAAGTACCCAAGTCGAAAATCCATGTAAAACCGAAAACAAGTATCGCATGGCCACCTCGAGTCCACCCGACTCCTCATCCACGATCTACGAATCACCTGAAAAGATAAGGGAGAAGGTGAGTCACCAAGACTCAGTGCATAATCCCCCTCCTGAATGTAGCAACCATCCCTACACAAGTCATAACCAAATAAACATATCATGCACCAAACCTAGCCATCCACGACTCTTTTTTCTACCCCGTGTGGTACCAAACCACTGGTGGTGCCAAACCATTGGTGACCCAATGTCACTGATATCAATTATAATGTGGTGCCAAAGCACTAGTGACCCAAAGTCACGAATAATCCATATGTGGGGCCAACCCACATTGTGATTTGGTAATCATTGGCGACAATCCTATTTTATCAAATGTGGGGCCAACCCACTGTGGTGCTAAGCCACTGGGACGAGCCGCTATGAGGTGCCAAACCTCTGGTGACCCAAAGTCACGAAATCAACTGTGGTACAAAACCGCTGGTGGTGCCAAACCACTGGTGACCCAAAGTCACAGATATCAATCTTCCCCCTTCTCTCATATCACCCACAATAATGCAATGAACATACATATCATGCCATCATGCTTAATCATTAAACATATAGTGAAACATAACATATGCGATTTCATCAGAATCAAATATCTTAAACTTATCAAACGGACTTACCCGAATCATTGCTCATACCCATAAGGGTACCAAATCAAAATCTACACAGTTTCGGCTTTTAACATAGTTTAGGTTATTAACAAGTTTACAACGATTATGAAGTGTGTAGGTTACACACCTAGTTACTAACGCGATTATTGAATCCCGAAGATCCCGATCTAACGCACTAAATCCCCTTTTCCTACATTCGGCCAAACCAAGATCATTAACAAAGGCCATTCGGCTATACTACCAAATCCCGAAGGGTTAACGCACAACCATAATCCTTACCTTACGGCCTTTCATGCTTAAATCAAATCCCAAAGCACTCGATAACACGTCTTCCCTACAATCGGCCAAGACTAAACAAGATCACTAATTGCCTTCGGCTTTTTAAACAAATAAGAGGAAGATCGAATCGATATGCATCCTTACCACTGACTTACTGAGACTGATTGGCAGAGAATAAATAACCCCGATCTATTGCTTCAAAATCCCGGAGATCCTAGAAGAAATTGATTCCAAAGATAGTTAGGAATCATGTCAACAAATGCCGAAATTCGGCTTTTGTCCCATGTGAGTCAATAGAGAAAAGAAAGTGAGAATAGAGGAGATTCGGTCATGACAGACTTACCTATTCCAAACCGATTAGAGAAGAAGTCAAGGGAGATCTCTGCTTGATTGATATTTGGCCATAGTTAGAATGAGAAGGGGAGAGTTTGAGAGATTTCGGCAATGGTGATGGATCTCAAGGTGATTCGGCTATGGCTTGAGAAAAGAAATCAAAAGATTCGGCCAAGGTTCTTTGATGCAAACGAAAGAACATTAAGGCTTTCGGCTTTTCAACACAAAGGAAAGATGGAAGAGATTGAAGAAGAAAAAGGGAATGGGAATGAATAGATTCGGCAAAGGGAGGAAGAAAAGGTTTTGGTACAAGGTGATTGAGAGAAAAGAAAGATGAAGATTGCCGAAAAGAGAAGAGCAAGAAAGTGCCAATGGGGTTTCGGTTTCAAAGGAGAAAAAGAGAGAGCTTCAAATAAGGATTCGGCTAGGTGCTTCAAAGGGTATCCGACAAGTGCCAAAAGAGGTTCGGCTTTTGTTTCAAATGGTGCATTAAGGGAAGAAATCGACAAGACTAAGGGGGGTTTCAACTTTTGCTCACAACCGAAAGCACTTATGCTAGACTTAGCCGAAAATGTCACCTAGCTTGACTTAGCAATTTCGGCACTTCCCCCTCTAGACTCCCAACTGATTACTCCTCCTCAACCAAGAGTTCAAATTCGGCAAACTGCTCAAATTTCTCTTGGCCACTTGTTCAAACGAGTTTGAATTAGTCAAACTCCTAAATTCTCTCTTCTCCACCCGCTCTAATCAATTTGACTTATTCAACAGTTATCCATCAGAGTTTGAGCTGAGCACAATTCTTCCTCAGCTTGGCATCAAAATAATTAGAAGAAAATGGGATCTCCGCTGCTCGAACCTAAGCCTCCTACCTCTGCTTGTGGCGTCACTATTCAAGGCCCTAAGTGGTGCCTTCTTGCCACTTTACCAAGGTAATTCTTGTGCTAAAGTTTACCACAAAATATCCTTAACCCCTAGCTCATTCAGCTCCCCTTAACCAAAGCTTAAAAATAAAAATCTTCCTATAGTTCGGGCCTATCCTTGGCTTATACCTAGACCCTAGAACACCTCAATTAATAACACAATCAAGCCATACACATGCAAATAGTTCAAACATAATAGCCCCTATTTAAGGATGTTACAAAATTAGTGTTAAAATTCTTTGTTTATGTTTTGTCGTACTATAGCAATTAGTGAATAGCTAGCTAGGCTCCTTTCTTGTGCGTATTTTTTAATAGAAATACTTAAATCTTCGCCTCATTTGGGTTCAATCCTTGGAATACTACGGTGTTCCATTGTAACACTATAAATACTACAACTGACCTGTACGCTTGTAGCAAAAATGTGCATTAAAAATTGTCTTCTAAAATCATTGTTTTATGTGCACATGTGCAATGTTGATCGATCCCGAGAGACTACCCTACATTAATTGTCCCAGTGGACTCATTATGCTGCCATCACTAAGTTATGGTTTTACACATCATACCCTATGTTTAATGTCCTGGAAGACTCTCTATGTTGTCATAGTTGAGCTATGGTCTTACATATTATAGCACATATTTAATGTCCTAGTGGACTCTCTATGTTTCCATAGCCGAGCTATGGTCTTACGCATTATACCCCATGTTTAATGTTCTAGTGGACTCTTCATGTTGTCATCGCATAGCTATGGTCTTACACATCATACCCCATGTTTAATGTTCTAACAAACTCTCTATGTTGCCATAGCCGAGCTATGGTTTTACACATTATACCCCATTACAGCCCATCCATTCTGCCTCACTACTTTCCTAAATTACCAAATAGTACATTGCCTAAAACCATTTCCTAAAACCATCTACCCAATCCTAAAACCATCTACCCAATCCTCCACATTGCCAAAACCTAACTTCATCTAACCCGTCAATAACTTTCCCTTCGTACTCAACCTTTATAAACATGCAATACATGCATATCATAAACATATTATCATAGAGTACGCTACTTTTTAGGCATGGAATCATAACCATTTCATGCATATCAAAATACATTTGCAGATACTCATATACCTACACAATCTTATACATGCATAGCATTCTCAATCAGTAGAGATCATACACCATCACATAACTCTCTCTGAGCTCAAGATAGATTCATGCCAGCCATACAACAACCTAGGAATAGAGCATAGAAACTCACTTAATGCTTCTTTGCCTCCTCATCTTAGCTTTTCTGAACGCCAGAGCTTCCATTCTCCTGGAAGTTAAGCATTACAACCAAAGCCATAAGTTATAACATTCCAGTTGAAAAACTCCATTTCCATAAAGATGCATAACCCCCTCAAAGGTTCTAAAAATCATTAACTCCATTTTTTTCAAATTTATGAACACCGAAAGACTTAGAAGCTTACCAATCCTCTTGCTTATCCATCTTCTCGACTTAATCTTCACAAATATTTCTCCATGTAGAGCTCTCTTATCTTCTTCTTTTTCTTTATAGTAACTAAAGAAGATGATGGAGAGAACAAAATAGGGTTAAAAAGAATTCACCCCAATAATTATGTTCTCTACTATTTATAGCCTTTTACACCTGGTTATTAACCCTATAAAAGTCATCAATTGGCAATCATTTTGTCTCCTATTAAAGAACCAGTTAGTCTTAATCCAACCAACCTAGAATTGGAACTCAACTATGTCCAAATCATCCATTAAATTTTTCCTGATTTTTTAGTAGAAGCTACCAACTTAAAACTTCTTTCAATTTAACCCCCAATTATTCCTTAATTATAGGATTAAAGAAAATTGTGTGTGACATTATCCTATCACCAAATCGGTAGCTTTTGGTCACTTTGAACCTAAAGTTGTGGCATTTATATATTGGATGTCTTAAAGTGATTTAATGTATATAAGTGTTTTGGTATATGTATAAAAAGTACAACTGCCATGTTGAGTCTTTGATAACTTGTGATGATCTTGGCATATAATGGATTAGATGAGTTTATATCATGAAATTTGCTAAAAGCATGAATTTAAAATGTTTAGTAATCGATGGAAATGGAAATGCTTGAATGACATGTTTAAGGTATGCATAATGAAATGTTAATAGCATGAAAGTGATCATGGTTGAGAAATTTTGAGATTGGAATTGAAAGATATATCTTGATAAATAAGTGAATGAGTTGAAATGTATTTGAACATATGTACTTTGGAATATGTTGTATTATGTTGTCTAGTATTTGTTGATGATGGCTTATGTTAATGTTTAATAGCCATATTTGAATAAATATATACTATATAGGTGTTGAAATGATAATAATTTGGTATGTTTGGTGGGATTATGTATGTGTTTTAACATGA
This sequence comes from Gossypium bickii, assembly GCA_025503065.1. NCBI lineage: Eukaryota > Viridiplantae > Streptophyta > Magnoliopsida > Malvales > Malvaceae > Gossypium > Gossypium bickii. Next base: position 19,159,544 of record CP106718.1, read on the forward strand.
ATTTGGCAAGTTGATTGGTTATTGAATAGGTCGTCTGAAAGTTTTTGAAACAGGTACTATTTGGTTCGTATTTTTTTTACCTAAATAGTATCATGTTGCGAAGTCGAGCGATGGTCATCACAACGAGCTTCAGACTCCAAGCCACGATGCAACGAGGAATCCCATCATTGCGACGAGGCTAAAACATTATGTTGTGTCATGACGAAGAACCCCCTCTTATTGCAACATCAATATGAAGTTTTGTAATTGTTACAAATTGGTCTTTATTCGATCTTGGGTTAACTTTAGAGCATTCATAGGCTCGCATAAGACCTAAGAAAGATTGTATAACATATCTATTACATGTTTGCATGCATAATTTTTCAGATTGAATGTTAAAAGATTCTATTTGCTTTGGTATTGAATGTAGTATCCTGTAGCTCAAACCCGACGATTGGGTCAAACGAGGGGTGTTACACACATTTTCCATATAAAGGGATTACATGATTTATGCAAATGAAGCCTAGTGTAGGGTCATGTCAGAGTGGCCTAAATCATTCAATGAGTGAATGATTATTTACACAAGGGTCAATATAATACAACTTTTAAAAGAGGTGATAAAATTCGATGAATGGATAAAACCTATCGAGATCATGAGTACCATGTAAAGGTTGTATACATATGATAAGGTTAGTGGATATTTTCATGTTAAATTTTATAATGGTATATAATTTGGAGTTCAATATTGAGTCTTTAGTGAGACGACACTAAAGTGACGTTAGAACATTATTATAAAATAAAATAATTTTAAAGCTTCTGTTTACCACAAATGTACGCTTGTAGTTCAAGTAATAAATTTACAATGAAATACTCGTGTGGTGAGTATTTTAAGAATTAAACTCATAACATTGATAGTAATTGATGAGTCATCATCATATGATTATTTTGGACTATATCTTATTTACATTTGCTTGGTTTCCTGAGCATTTTTATATGTTTTAAATTTATTTTAGTGATCTGAATTTTTTGTTTGTATTGTAAATATTGTGTATTTTTAGTGTTTTTCATTTATTTAGTTTTAATAAAATATTCCATATGGAATTTGTAGGTAAAACAGGTGTGGGAAGAAGTTGTCAATACATGGAACTATAAGATTAAATGCACTAAGCCTAAAGTTGATCCTACATGATGAATAAAAGTTCAAAGCTCAAAAGATTAAAGATTTGTAATTTGAATACATTCAGAACTTTAAGTTGGAACACTTATTAGTGTTTCTATTATGTCTTGAGCTTCAGGTGTAACACCCCTAACCCATATATGCCGCCGAAATAGGGTTACGGAGCATTACCGTAAAAACGTAACATAAAAACATACATTTCATACATTAATAAAGTCATGAATTAAATCATTCATTCACATGCTTATCGTCCCTTAATTGAGCGTTCGAGGCCCTAAAAACACTTTAGAAACAAATTGGGACTAAATTAGAAACATTTGGAAAGTTCAGGAAAAAGTTAGAAAATTCACACTATAGGGGTCACATGGCCGTGTGACTCACACATGTAACATCCGAGATTTTGGGGTCTCGCATTTTACTTCGTATCTATGTGTTGGTATGCTTTGCATGATTGTTTAAGTGTGTTTGGGGCTTCGAGAAACCTTGAGGTTAAGTCTGAGCCTTAGTGAAAATTTTTGGTTCTAAGCTGTTAGGAGAGAGCTAGTGGAGCCAGGCTTTAAGGGATTAAATTTGGTGGCTACTGACACAAGGAGAGAGTTGGTGTAGTGGCAATGAGGCGCCACCTTGTGAGCATAGGAAGTGGCGTCAGAGGGGAATTGCAAGGGGGAAGGAGTTCGAGCAGCATGAATGACATTTTGGGGTTTTTATTTTTCACCTAGAGAGGTAAGTGGTGGATTCGGGAAGGGCACTTAAGGGGGAGGTTTGAAAGGGTTAAATATTATGAATGGATGGTGGAGAGTGAGGCATAGAGTTTGAATTGTTCAAACTAATTTGAAGAAGTGGAGGAGAGGGGATTAAGGAGAGAATTAAGGGAAGGTTTGAGGAGTGAGGTGAGAGAGAGTGTTAGCCGAATTTTAATGGGTGATGGGGGGCTAGGGGGGTTTAGGTGCCGAATTTAGGTGTGTGAGTAGCTTGGGTGTGTTCATCTTTTTTGTTTTCTCTCTTCTCTAATCTCTTTGCTGAAAAGTGCTAGTCTAAAGCCATTCATTTCTTTTCTTCTTTTCCTATGACCAAAAGTCGAAACTGAAGAGACCATTTGTGTATTTTCGTTTCATCTTCTTTTCTCTCTACTCATTCTCCAAAACACCTCAACCGTAAGCATCACACCCTTCCTTTGCAACCTTTTTGTTTTTCTCTTCTTCTCTACTTACTCTCTAATGCCGAACCTTACCTCTCTCTTCATCTCTTTTACATTATTGGTAGCCTAAAGCATTGTTTTCACTTTCAAAAGCGGAACAACCTTTCTCTTTTGGTAGCCGAATGAATTTTCCATTCATGTGAACCTTAGCCGAATCTTCCAATCATCTTTACTCCTTTCTTGTTCATCTTTTATTAGTTTATGTCTCAATCCATCTCTTGGTCGAATCTTCTCTACCCTTTTTCTTTTTGATTCTCACCTCTTTTAACCTAGTCATAATCTATTTCCATTTCATCTCTTAGGTTTTCTTTCGGTTCTTATTCTTTCAAAGCCGAATATCTCTCTCTTGTGGTGATTCTTTTCGTTTGTTAATCTCTAGAGGAAGTGTCGTCACTCATCTCCTGCCAAGCCTCTCAATCGGTTCTTAGTGGTAGTTGTAAGGGTTCTCTTCTCTATGAACCTTTCTTTTTCTTTTCTGTTTGGGTTACCGAAACCAGGAACTTAACTCTATTTCTTAAGTGTTGGCCGAACATATGAAGGGCTTGACTTTGTGTCTCTTTGCTTGTAGCCAGTGGGAGGGGTATTAGGGATCATTTGGTTTTCGATCAACCAAGGTAAGAGGGTTACAACTTTCGATCGACCGAAGGCCACTTCGTTTGGACCACAAGTTATTAGGCCGAATCTAATATGGGTTTATGTAGGGACTTCGACGATCTTTTAGTTCCAGGGTAGACCCTCCGGGTTCTGTCAATTTTGGTAAGGAGTATTCGATTAAAGTATTTATTTAGTTTCGTTATTATCTGAATCAACGTTTTAACCGGGTCTTCTGACCAAGATCGTATTCTATGGATTCGAGAACCAGTCAAGTGAAAGAAGGGGTTGGACACGTAGTCCCTACACCTAAGTTTAAGAGACGATCAGTTTCAGCAGTTTGGGATTGGCCACCAGGTTGTGGGCCAGCGTCTGAAAAGGACAAGCAGATCGCTGTGATCTCTTCAAGTGAGGACGTTAGGGAGGTTGATAGTTTAGTTCTCCAAGTCTACAGGTGTGTAATTATCACACTATTCCTTTAATTTTATAAATGTATGTGTTATGCTTGGAAGCCGAAAATAGCGGCAGTGGTGGGTGAATTACCTGTGTTGGGTAATCGGTAAACCAGGTTAGCATACTACCTATATGAATAATCGTGGATAAGCTGTTATGGACGCATGTGAGTATGATATATATTTATGTTTTATCATGTTGCCTATCTGTCATATTATGTTGCATGTGCATGGGTTATGGGTAATAAATGATGAAAAGGGGAAGTATATATATGTGGGTGACTTTGTCACGGTTAATGATGGCTTCGAGCCTCATTGTGGATTTTGTGATTTAATCACGTGTGGATTTAGTGGCTAGACCACTTATGTGGACTTTGAGCAGTGTGTGCATCAAAGCATGAGCGCCAAAGAGGTGTGTAGCGGATGGAGGGTTGATTGTAGAAATCCCCAGGTGTGTATGAGGATGGATGTACGGAGTGGTGTGCAGAGGATGGATATTAGGTTGGGTTGGGCTATCATATTGAACATTTGTGCATGGTATGATGATTCGATGATAATTTGGGGCCAAGCCCACTTGTGGAATTGTGTGGTATAATTGCACACTGAGTCTGGTGACTCATCCTATTTTTCTAACACATCGCAGGTAGCTCATGACTCTTTGGACTGGGTTGGAACGGACTCGAGGTGGCCATGCAGGAGTGATTTTAGTAAACTTTTTATTTTTAACTAATAATTGCTATTTTCTTTTGGGATATTTCAAATATGTAATAAGGCCACCATCAGTTTGGTAAATTTTGGGATTTTTAAGTTGGTTTTATTATTTAATTATTATTGGAAATATGACTTTACTATACCTTAACATGGAAGAAATAAAATGGAGTTTTCAAACAGGAATACATAAAAACAACCGATTTTCTCTCAAGTACCAACAAAGATAACAAATAGAATTTAACTCAATTCGGGAATTTTCCTTCAACTACAAACCACAGTTTTCAAAACCACACCTCAAGCGAAAAGTTTTCAAACTGACGGTACTTTCCTACATTTAGAATAAAATTCGTTTTTACACCTTTTTTCTAGTAACACGCCAGATCCGGTCGTGGTGTTTGGGCCGAGTTTGGGGTGTTACAACACGGCTGAGACACATGCCCGTGTCTCAGGCTGAGTAACATTTGAAATAGGAACACATGGCCGTGTCCTAATTGGTGACCGTGCCCGTATAACTGAGTAACTTGGGTTACACGACCAAGCCACACACCCGTGTACCATTTCATGTAACTCACGAAATGGCCTCACATGCTCATGTGCCAGGCTGTGTGCTAGGCCGTGTATCTTTCAAAAAACAACCTTTAAAACCTACAGGGGACACACGACCATGTCACGTGGCCGTGCGTCACACATGACTAAGACACACGCCCGTGTCTTAGGCTGTGTGGACAAGAAAATGGCCTTTCACCCATTCAACCATGAACCTACAAGTCAATCTCACATATAAACAAGGCTTTTAAACCTACCCAAATTATGCATAAAATGACCAAATCTCTTTACCAAATGTCCATACAACCAATATGTGAAAAGACACCTCAATCACAATTCATCTAACCTATCAAAACATGTTCATTTTTATCCATTTATCAACCATTCATAACTAACCTATTTCCATATCAAAACTATCATATATGACCACAATTATACCATTACAAATAGCTTATATCTATCTCAAAGCATAACTCAACTTGGCCACATTAACAACATACCAAATATGATCATTCCAAACATACATCAATTTGACCATACAAACACCAACCATTAAGTATCAAAGTGCCAAAAGCATACCAACCATCAAGGCATTAAAATACCATAAGTACATAAACCAAAATAACTTATACATGCTGAACTTATCAACTAACATTAAACACAAGTCCACCTATACATGCCATTATAACCTTAGCCAAAAATGCTTAAAAGCTACTAAATAAACTACTGGATAGTGTGATAGGTCTCCGACGAGCTTCCAACCAAATCAAGCTTTCCAATGACCTACAGGAAAAGAAAACAACTAACATAAGCAATAATGCTTAGTAATTCGTATCAAGGTAACCTAACTACTGAACATATTAGAATAAACAACTATGCATAAGTTTTCATTATATCCTAAGTTAACTTTCACTCTTCTATTCAATACACTTCTCATGGAAACTTAGTGTAGCTTTGCATATACACAAACATATATTTTCTTTCTTATAAGCATTTCATATAACTATTTTGCTTAAACGTTTCTCCTTACCATAATACTTAGACATTTAACATATAAGCATTCTATAATTTATCTTTCATTTTAAAGTTTCATATAAACATATCAACCTAGAATCATTTTCTTTCACTAAATAATGTGAAAATTAAATAAACAGATTGATCATACCTTTTTATTCATTCATAAAGCACTTATAAAATTAGTACTGAAAATGGTTCATCGTATGCTTCTTGTACTATAATAATTTAATCCAAACTCATTCATATATGTATATAAATATCTAACTTTAACCATAAAATCATCAACATAATTATACTCATGTATGATTAAATAGATCATTGAACATTTAACATTTATTACTATCTTGACTATACACTAGCCTTTAAGCACATAAATAATTTTATAAATTCCATTAAACTTTAGTCCGATGAACTAATAACTTGACTCGGATACTCGGGTAACTACACCACACCAGGGGCATCATAGATGCATAACAGGGGGACCGAAGTGCAATCAGGGGCACAGATGTGCATTTAGGGGTATTGAATTACAAACAGGGGCACTTCTTCATTTCCATATACATACTTAAATTCATCTCATTTGCATATAACTTTAATACAATCCCAAGAAAAACACTACTATTAATCTCTTTTCAATTTCATATATATATGAGTATTTACACCACTCATCGTTATATAAATAACCGAAGTAATTTCACATAATATAAATCAATTAATTAGAGAGCAACAACAACAATCACAAGTGAATTATATTAAATAACAAATCAAAATAAACTTACCTGGTTAAATTGCATAAATGACTAATTATAGGGGCTATTTGGTAATTTTCTCTTCTCCTCGATTTTCATCTCGTTTTTCATCTAAATTAATAATTCCATTCAATTCATTAATTTGGAGAGTAAAACCAATTCATTTTATGCAATTTAGTCATTTTTTACATTTTTACAAAATTACCCTTAACTTTTCATTTTTTATTCAATTTAGTCCCTTTGTCCTAATCATGCAAAAAAAAAAACCAATTTTATTGAAAATTCATACTAGAATATTAATAGCATCCATTATAGCCCACATTTGTAACAATTTCACACTAAGTCCTTGTATTTTACTATTTTAACAATTTAATCCCTAATCATTAAATTGATTAAAATCACTTAACAAAATACTTAAAAATAACAACCAATTCCTCAAATTCATCATTTAACATCTAAAATCACAAATATTTATCAATGGCAACATTCAAAATCTTTAACAGTTTCTAAAACGAAGGTACGAGCTAACTGGACCTAGTTGCAACGATATCAAAAACATAAAAAATATATTAAAAACAGGGCCAAAATCACATACCATGCTAGCTTTTTAGCTTGCCGAAATTTAAGGTTAAAAATGGCTTCTTTCTCCATGAACATTCGGTGAAGAAGAAATGTAAAAGATGATGAAATGATGAAATGATGAAATGATGAAAGATTTTAGTTTATTGAATTTTAAGTTTAATTGACTAATTACCATTTTACCCTTAAAAATTCAACCAAATTTCACCAAATGCATCCACTATCCTTTAAATCGGTTGAATTACTACTTTAGGTCCTTATTTCATGCTTTTATATCCATTAGATACAAATAATTCTATAGCCATCAAAATTTTACATCTTTACAATTTAGTCCTTTCCAATTAATTAATCACTTAAACATCAAAATTTCTTAAAGAAACTTTAATACAACCTTAATAACACTCCATGAATATGTAATGAAATATTTATAGCTCGGTTTATAGATACAAGGTCCCGATACCTCATTTTCTAAAACCACTTGACTTTAAGGTCTTATCACTTGAACTTAATCATTCATTCAAATAACATAATTTGCCTATTCAAAATTTATTTTAATACAATAATTGACTCATAAATATTAAATAATAATATTTACAGGCTCACTTGCCGAATTTGTGGCCACGAAATCATTGTTTCCAACACCACTAAAAAATAAGTTGTTACATCAAGACTCTATTTTGGGTGTACCTTATATTTTCGGAAAGGGGATTTGAAGATCTATTCAAATATTGGAACACCAAAACCAAAATACATCAGGAAGAAATCCAAAAGTAAAGATAAAGTTACAAGTTTCACATTGATAGACAGTTTTGACACATTTTCGTGATTAGCTCATATCTCCTAACACAATTGGATTTTAGAGTTGAATGTTTTACAACATATAGACAAGATGAAGACCATCAATCAAATCTCTTAGACTATTCCGATTGAGAGCCATTAACTTGGACAAAAGGAGTCATCTTTTAACATGTGAAAAATGACTCAAAAGATGAAAAAGAAGTAGGCCTAGAAATTTATTATTAGCAAGTCCTTTGTATTGTCTGTAACAACCCAAACCCGGCCCAAACACTATGGCCGAATCTGGTTCGCTACAGGAAAAACATTCTTGAAAAGCCTTTTTGTAAACCAACTTAAGTTTTGAAAATTTTCATTTTAGTGGGCTTGCCAAACCGTACTTAGATTTTTTTTTTAATTTGAAATTTGGTTAAGTCGAATTAATATAAAAATTATAAATGTGCCTGATGGCTTGTTAAAATAAATTTCGTTTTAACTTGGAAGACGGGTGATTTTCATCCATATTAATATTAAAGTTTAAAACAAGTATTCAACATATGAAAATAATAAAGCAAGATATCAGGAGGCCTTATTACAATCCAAATAAATATACCAGAAATAAAATATCAAAACTTAAAATCAAAGTTCATTCAATTTAAATTCACTGCATGGCCACCTCGAGTCAACCCGAATCCACATCCGCGATCTACTCGTTACCTGAAAAATGTAAAGGAGAAGGTGAGTCACCAAGACTCAGTATGTAACCCTTCCCCCGGTTTTAAACATGTTCATACACATCATATAATGATTAACATGCAAAACATCATATATCCCAACCTAGCGACCATACGCCCATGTCTACCCGTTGTGGTACCAAACCACTTTGGTGGTGCCAAACCACTGGTGACATATAGTCACGATGTGCTACCAAAGCTGGGTGTCCGTGAGACACAAATCGGGTGATGGGGCCAACCCATCGTGTGATACCAAATCAGCGCGGGACGATCCCATATCTCAAGTAGGGCCAACCCACGGTGGTATTAACCACGGGGATAAGTCGCTCTTGAGGTGCCAAACCTCTGGAGGTACCAAACCTTTGGTGACCGTAGTCATAGTGTGTTACCAAAACACAACGGTGCCCGTCGATGCGATTACACTTTGCCCCCTCCACTCAATCAACCCACGTGGTCAATAGTCATGTATAGATTCATCATATGTATTATCACAACATGTTTCCCAAAAGCATAAAATAGCAAATCATATGCATGCAGTACTTACCGTTACCAGTATACCGTTATGGTATTCAAGCCATTGCTACATACATCAAGTTAGCAATCACATTACTTAGCACAATTTAATAAGTTAAATGGTGTGTATGTACACACTGTCACCACGAATAATCTATATCCGAAAAAGAGAGTCGCCACCTAGATCTATCTCGCACCTTTGCTTTGCTACGAACCACGGCACTCGATATGCAGTGCATTACTTACCCAAAAATCGAATTCTAGAGATCGGCTTTGAGTCGATCGCTGCTACGTTCGAGCACCTTCACAATCGAGAGGAATCCAAAAGCCTCAATGCCAAGAGAGGAAGTAGGGAAGAGGAGGTAGAGTTTGGCTAAAGATCAAAAGAATGGGAAAGTGGATGTTAATAGGATTTTCGGCTTGAGAGACCTTGAAAGAGAATAGTAAAAGATGGGATGTAGGCTTTGCAGAAATTTTTATGAAGTAAGCCACCAAGGCATTTGGCTTTGTGTAAGGTTGAGCAAAAAGAAAATAGGGTGCTAGGTATGTGCTTTATATAGGATTCGGCCCCTATCAAGCTTGCTAGCCCACTCCTTCTCATGAGGAGTTCAAAATTCATCAAACCTCCCCAATTGCTCTCGACCACTCATTTATTTTAATTCAAATAATTTTGAATTAAATAATAATAATCTCTTATTAATCCATGCAATATCCTTAATATCCAAATAATATCCTCTTTAAAATACTTGATTATCCCATGATATTTGAATTAAATAAATTACAACCTTATTATCTAAAATAAAAAGAATTTAAGGAGAGAAATTCTCTCCCCTTGTGCCGCCCCACCAAAATCAAAAAGAAGGGATTTCTGTGACTCGAACACAAGCTCCCTTACTCTCCTTGTGGCGTCAACTCCAACCCTTAAGTGGCCTCCTTTTGCCACTTTTCCAAGGCCCTTTTTGTGTCAAATTACACTAATTTATTCTTATAACACCCATTCCGCTAAGGCTCCTACCTTTTAAGTTAAAAACCGAAATTTTCTATTAAGCAAGAGCCAACTCAAAGCCTTAAATTACGCTCTATTATTCCATAAATAATACCGCAATAGTTCATACATGGGAAAAATAGTTAAATTCCAAATAACCCCATTTTTGGGATGTTACAGATTCTACCCCCTTAAAATAAATCTCGTCCCCAAATTACTTAACTAGAAAAGGTGGGGTATTGCTTGCCTCATTACATCCTCGGGTTCCCACGTAGCTTCCTCTGTACCATGGTTCCGCCACGGCACCTTCACCAAGGGCACGCGACTTTCCTACGTAGAACCTTCGCGTCTCGGTCTAAGATCGGCGGTTCCTCCTCAAAGCGATAAATCGAATTCACCTCGATTTACGCGCGCGCGGCACTACGTGCGATGGGTCGACCGATACCGTCTCGGCATTGATACGTGAAAGACATCATGGATCTGTTCGGTTCGCCGGTAACTCAAGTTGATGCGCCATGGTCCAACACGCTTAATCACCGTATATGGCCCGATGAACCTTGGGCTTAGCTTCCCTTTCCGTCCAAATCTTAACACCTTTTTCCAAGGCGACACCACCGGAAAACCTTGTCTCCTACCGCATACTCCATTTCCTTGCGTTTTAAATCGATAGGATTTACGCCTATCCGATGCTTCCTTAAGACGAGACCGAATCACCTTAACTTTATCCTCTGTCTCTGTCACCAACCAACTGGACCCAAAATGCATGCGTTCGCCTAATTAGTCCAACACGTTGAGTCACGACATTTCCGCCCATACAATGCTTGCGTATGGTGCCATGCGGATACTTGTCGATGATATTTGTTGTTGTAGGCGGACTGCGCTAACGGTAGAAATTCCTCCCAACTACCACGGAAATCCAAGACACAACCTCTTAACATATCCTCCAAGATCTGTATCACCCTTTCCGATTGTCCGTCGATTTGTGGATGGAAAGCGGTACTAAAATCAACCGTGTGCCCATAGCTTGATGCAAGGCTTTCCAAAACCTTAGCGTGAACACAGGATCCCTATCCGAGATGATTGATGTTGGAACCCCATGCAATCTTACTATCTCGAGACGCGTGCAGTTTAGCTAGCCAAGAGAGAAATCCATCCTCACCCGGTATGAAGTGAGCCGACTTAGTTAACCTGGTCTACTATTACCCAAACCGCGTCTTTCTTCATCGGGCGTAAAGGGTAGCCCACTAACAAAATCCATAGTGATCCGTTCCCACTTCCATTGGGGAATCTTCTTTGGTGAAGCAACCACGGCGGCAAGCGATGTTCAGCCTTAACTTGTTGACAAGTTAGACACTTACCAACAAACTCTGTTACTTCACGTTTTAACCCGCCACACCAAAAGCGCTCTCTAAGATCCCTATACATCTTGCTTCCTCCCGGATGCATAGCGTAAGGGCTGCTATGTGCATCATGGAGAATCTTACGCCTCAACTCCACATCCTTTGGCATACGCGCTCGCCCTTGAAAGCATAATACTCCATCACTCGACAGTTATATCCTTCCAAACCACCATCCCGAACTTGTGCTCTCTTAGCGTTTAACCCTTCATCCACCGATTGCTTTTTCCTTAACCTCTCGATCCATGTTGGCTTAACTCGAAGTTCCGCCAATAGACTTCCATCATCATATAGACTTAACCGAGCAAACATTGCTCTTAAGTAAAATCCACGACCTTCAGGCTCAGCGCGTCGGCTACCACGTTGGCCTTGCTCGGATGATACTCGATTGAACAATCGTAATCCTTCAAAAGTTCAATCCACCGAAGCGTTGTCTCGTGTTTAGATCATACGAGTCAAGAGATACCTCAAACTCTTGTGATCCGTGTAAACTATCGACTTCTCCCCATAAAGGTAGTGTCTCCATATTTTGAGAGCGAAGACGCATCGCCGCTAGCTCTAAGTCGTGCGTTGGATAGTTCAATTCATGAGGTCTTAGCGGCGTGATGCATAGGCTACTACCTTCCCTTCTGCATCACACACACACCCTAAACCGGTGTGAGATGATGCATCACAATAGACGGTAAACAACTTTTCCGCCTCGGTTGCACCAAAACCGGAGCTTAGTTAAGATTTTCCTTAGCTTATCGAAGCTTTCCTATTACTTCTCTGACCATACAAATGGGACACCTTTCCTTAGTAGCTTCGTCAACGGCGCTGCGATTAGAGAAAATCCTTCTACAAACCTTCGATAATACCCCGCTAGACCTAGAAAACTTCGGATCTCTGCCACTGACCTAGGCGATTTCCAATCCAACACCGCTTCAATCTTGCGAGGGTCCACTCTAATCTCTTCTGCCGACACTACGTGACCTAAGAAAGCTACTTCCCTTAGCCAAAATTCGCACTTACTGAATTTGGCATATAATTGCTTCTCCCTTAGTACTTGCAACACTATTCGCAAATACTTGTCATGCTCCTCCCCCGTCCTAGAGTAAACCAAGATATCGTCAATGAATACCACAACGAATTGGTCTAGGTACTGCTGGAATACCCTATTCATTAAGTCCATAAACGCTGCCGGTGCATTGGTCAACCCGAATGGCATTACCAGAAACTCGTAATGTCCATACCGAGTTCTGAATGCCGTCTTGTGGACATCCACCTCCTTCACCTTTAGTTGATGGTAGCCCGACCTAAGGTCTATCTTTGAAAACACCGCGGCACTCCCGCGGTTGGTCAAACAAGTCATCGATCCGAGGCAGCGGATACTTGTTTTTGATCGTTAACTTGTTTAACTGACGGTAGTCGATGCACATTCGCATGGACCCATCCTTCTTCTTGACAAATAGCACAGGTGCTCCCCACGGGGATATGCTTGGTCGAATAAACCCTCTATCCAAGAGCTCCTGAATTTGGGCCTTCGGCTCCACCAATTCCTTTGGTGCCATTCGGTATGGTGCTATAGACACAAGTGCCGTTAGGGTAGCAAGTCAATACCGAATTCAACTTCCCGATCCGGAGGCGGACACGGAAGTTCTTCCGGGAATCGTCGACCAAATTCCCCAACCGTTCGAACCTCAACTCATCGACTCCTTAGCTTTCAAAGCACATCTCGAACCAAATATGCCTCGCAACCTTTCTTGACCATCTTTTCGGCCTTCAAGGCCGACACCACATGGATAGGTAATTCCTTCTATCATCTATCATAACCACTTCATCACCCTCGGTGTCTTAGCACCATGCGCTTAGCGCGCAATCCAAATCGCGATACTTAACCAACCGGTCCATTCCAAGGATCAAATCGAACTCTCCGAAAGGTAGTTCCATCGGATCGGCTACAAATACGACCCCTTGGAGTTCTAGGGGTACATCTCTATAAAGTTTGTCTACTACTACAGAGTGTCCTAGGGGCTTAGCACGTCATCTTCCTAAGAGTAGTCTCGAGTCTAGGTCCATAGTTCCTACCACACTACTAGCAATGTACGAGTGCGTCGAACCCACATCAATTAATGCAACATAGGGTAAACCAAATATTAGAAACGCGTCGGTTATGACGTCCGGTGCGTCTCCTCCTCGCGCGCGCGCCTCACTTTGCATAGACTAAGCCAGCCGCCTAGCCCTCTGTGTTACCCGAACCTGCGCCCCGAGTTCCACGACCTCGGTTGAAACCATTGTTTTCTCTCGCCATTACCCCGAACCCTCCGTGGTGGTCCAACATTTACGCCGAGCGCGATTCGACCTTCCGGTGATCCTTAGCGCCTTTTGAGGGCGGTCCCTTACCCGATGCTCCAAAGACCCACACTCAAAACAACCTTTGTTACCGGTCCAACAACCTCCCAATGGGTTTTTTCACGGTGGTTGCACTGAGTGCTAAGCCTTTGATTAGTAGTCGTGGGCCTATCGGTCCGATTTGGCCCACTCGCCTAGCCCGCACGAGCATTAGTGCTACCCGATCGGTGACCCAAATCCTCTTTTTCGGTTATTCTTGCTATAGTTTTGCCTTATGACCTCCTTAACCGTTCGCCACCTTGGCCTTCTCCACAAGAGATGAGAACTCACGCACTCGCTTGCGGGGCAATTAGTAATCTCAGATCATCTCTCGAGCCCGTCCTCAAAGCGGACACACGGCGCTCATGTTCGGTGGCTACGATTCCTCCGGCATACCTACTTAGCCTTAAAAACTACGCCTCATACTCGGCCACCGACTTAGTTCCTTGCACTAGACCTAGGAAGGCTTTCCTTTGAGCATCGGTGTAACTAGTGCCCACATACTTCTTACGAAAGGCCGTTTTAAAGTAGTCCCACGTGAGATCATCGGTTGCGGCTCCATCCCGGGACGATCGACCACCAGCAGTACGCTTCATCCTTTAGAAGCGACACCGCCCCTTTCGGCTTCTCCTCGTCGGTCGGTCGAGATCATCCATGACCCTTTCCAGTAGATTCCGGCTAATATTATTCGGCAGACTGGTGCCACTCCCGAGACACCACGGAATACCTCGGCCCCGTTAGACCGAATTCACTCGGGAGCAGACTCCGAGCTCCCAAATTCCCACCAGCCCGGCCACCATCTCCAAAACCCGCAGAAAAAATACCTTGCGACCACGGCCTCACCACCTGTGCGGTCTCGCTCCTCGGCCGAAAGTAGGAGGAGGTGGTGGTGGCGGTGGTACCTCGTTTTCGAACCTTGACTGACGACTGACGGGTTCGGACAATCGTCATCCTACCCCTACCCCGTCCACGGCGTCCACGCCCACGCCCCTAGAACTCATTCTATCTATCGCGTTTTTAATCGATTAAGAAAATTTTTTATGTGTTAGCATTTGTTTCACTTTCTTATTCGCGAAGAAATTTTATGAAGCAGAATTTAATTAGGGATTCTTTCGAGAAAGCGCACAAGGTTTGATCTTCTATCCTAGTTCACACAAAGAGTTCATGCATCCATTCCTTAATGCTTTCCATACCTATTCACTCTTCTGGACATTTTCGCCCATTTCTAACCCGTGGGTATTTTCGTCATTTTCCCTACGAGGTATTTTCAGTAAATAAAGAAATTTTAAAACTTTAGTAAAGTAGGTCATTTTGAAATTCCCAAAACTGGAGGATATTTATGAAAAAATTTGTAAAATCGTAATCGTTTTGAAACTAGGGGTATTTTGGTAATTTTGTCAATCGGGGCAATTTTGTCATTTTGATAAATCAGGGATATTTTTAACGATTATAAAACTTCGAGGTCCTTTTGAAAGTTTTCCTTTTCAAATAGTGATGTTGGTAAAGTTTTCCAAGGATCGGTCATTTCGGTAATTTTCACAAATTAAGGCGTTTTTCGTAATTTTCTAAAACCAAAATATTTTGATGTTGATTTTCAAAACTAAGTTGTTGGATATTTGTAAAGTAGTTGAAATTTTTGAGCAAAACCATTGAACTGATATTTTATGAGTCGGGCGTTTTAGTAATTTTTTTCCCTAAGGGCATTTTTGTAATTTTCCAAAAATTTGAGTTTTTCGAGGAAAACGTTGTAAATATGATGTTTTCCGATTTGAAAGAGTTGTTGCAAGAGTTTTGAAAACATTGGAGTTGTTGTTGTTTCATTTTTTTTCAAAACATGGCTAATCCTTTCGGGTTTTAGTCATTAGGTTTAGCCTATGACCGAGCCATCTTGATCGGGGTGAACCAAGGCTACGCACCAGGCGAGGGATTCGAGTGAAGAGGAGGTGGGTCACGCGGACCGCTTAAATACCAAGCTCTCACCGAACCTTTCTGACATGCGCACAGAGGTTGCCACACCACTGAACCCTCGAGTTAGGGTGAACCAGAAGCTACGCACGGGTAGGATACTGCGAAGAGGAGGTGAGTCACACTGATCGCTTAAATACCGGGCTCTTAGGATCCAATCCTCGACATGCGTCTGGGGTTACCACACACCTAGCTCATTTGGCTAAGTCATAGATTGGTTTAGTTCTTTAATGTCTTATGTTTGGTTCATGTGTTTGAGTAATCTAATCCTAGGGTTCAAGTCCTATAAGTCTATCTACGTTCCATACTTCCTACCCTTCTACTGAATATAATTCACCAAGAGGTTCGAGAAGTACTTACAGGCGGATCGGGTGCACGGAGACTCGGGCCATGCTTTGTTCAAAATCCAAAAATTATTTCATAAGGCCTTTTAAAACATTTTTTGGGCCTTGGGCCCCACAAACCAGCTTTGAACTGGCTCGATACCAATTTTGTAACAACCCAAACCAGGCCCAAACACTATGGCGAATAACTGGTTCGCTCTGGGGAAAAACATTCTTGAAAAGCCTTTTTGTAAACCAACTTAAGTTTTGAAAATTTTCATTTTAGTGGGCTTGCCAAACCGCATTTACTTAGATTTTTTTAATTTGAAATTTGGTTAAGTCGAATTAATATAAAATTATAAATGTGCTGATGGCTTGTTAAAATAAATTTCGTTTTAACTTGGAAGGCGGGTGATTTTCATCCATATTAATATTAAAGTTTAAAACAAGTATTCAACGTATGAAAATAATAAAGCAAGATATCAGGAGGCCTTATTACAATCCAAATAAATATACCAGAAATAAAATGTCAAAACTTAAAATCAAAGTTCATTCAATTTAAATTCCTTTGCATGGCCACCTCGAGTCAACCCGAATCCACATCCGCGATCTACTCGTTACAGAAAAATGTAAAGGAGAAGGTGAGTCACCAAGACTCGATATGTAACCCTTCCCGGTTTTAAACATGTTCATACACATCATATAATGATTAACATGCAAAACATCATATATCCCAACCTAGCGACCATACGCCACTGTCTACCCCATTGTGGTACCAAACCTTTGGTGGTGCCAAACCACCGGTGACATATAGTCACGATGTGCTACCAAAGCACCGGTGTAAAGTAGACACAAATCGGGTGATGGGGCCAACCCATCGTGTGATACCAAATCCGCGCAGGCGATCCCATATCTCAAGTGGGGCCAAACCCACGGTGGTATTAAACACAGGGGATAAGTCGCGCATCGAGGTGCCAAACCTGCGGAGGTACCAAACCTCTCGGTGACCGTAGTCACAGTGTGTTACCAAAACACTGGTGCCCGTCGGCACGATTACACTGCCCCCTCCACTCAATCAACCCACGTGGTCAATAGTCATGTATAGATTCATCATATGTATTATCACAACATGTTTCCCAAAAGCATAAAATAGCAAATCATATGCACAGGTACTTACCTGGTTACCCCGTATACCGTTATGGTATTCAAGCCATTGCTACATACATCAAGTTAGCAATCACATTACTTAGCACAATTTAATAAGTTAAATGGTGTGTATGTACACACCTGTCACCACGAATAATCTATATCCCGAAAGAGGAGTCGGCCACCTAGATCTATCTGCACCTTTGCTTTGCTACGAACCACGGCACTCGATACACAGGTCTGCATTACTTACCCAAAAATCGAATTCTAGAGATCGGCTTTGAGTCGACTGCTTTACGTTTCTGAGCACCTTCACAATCGAGAGGAATCCAAAAGCCTCAATGCCAAAGAGGAAGTAGGGAAGAGGAGGTAGAGTTTCGGCTAAAGATCAAAAGAATGGGAAAGTGGATGTTAATAGGATTTTCGGCTTGAGAGACCTTGAAAGAGAATAGTAAAAGATGGGATGTAGGCTTGCCGAAATTTTTATGAAGTAAGCTACCAAGGCATTCGGCTTTGTGTAAGGTTGAGCAAAAAGAAAATAGGGTGCTAGGTATGTGCTTTATATAGGATTCGGCCCCCCCTATCAAGCTTGCCGTCCACTCCTTCTCATGAGGAGTTCAAAATTCATCAAACCTCCCAATTGCTCACGACCACTCATTTATTTTAATTCAAATAATTTTGAATTAAATAATAATAATCTCTTATTAATCCATGCAATATCCTTAATATCCAAATAATATCCTCTTTAAAATACTTGATTATCCCATGATATTTGAATTAAATAAATTACAACCTTATTATCTAAAATAAAAGAATTTAAGGAGAGAAATTCTCTCCCCTTGTGCCGTCCCACCAAAAAAAAAAAGAAGGGATTTTGCGACTCGAACACAAGCTCCCTTACTCTCCTTGTGGCGTCAACTCCAACCCTTAAGTGGCCTCCTTTGCCACTTTTCCAAGGCCCCTTTTTGTGTCAAATTACACTAATTTATTCTTATAACACCCTTACGCTAAGGCTCCCTACCTTTTAAGTTAAAAACCGAAATTTTCTATTAAACCGAGCCAACTCAAAGCCTTAAATTACGCTCTATTATTCCATAAATAATACCGCAATAGTTCATACATGGGAAAAATAGTTAAATTCCAAATAACCCCATTTTTGGGATGTTACATTGTCGTTTTCCTCTTCACAAATCTCTATAAATAGCCTTTGGTTTCAGCATAGGAGGTATCGTAAAGTTGAGTTCAAGATCATTTACTTGTTAAGTTTTTGTTTGTTTCATTATTAGTGTAAAATTTCAAGTTTCTTATTTTTAATATGTTTATTTCATCTAAGTTTTAAGTTTTCAATGCTGAGGTGAAAGGGTGAAACCCTTGGGAAATATTAAGGTAAATTCCATACTTATCATTTGAGCTAAAACTAATTATCAATCACTTGTTATAATTATACTTGTAAAGTAAGATATTTTATTTGTTATAAATAATATATGACACAATGAATGCTTGGATAGATTAACCTTGATTTTTTGTAGGCATAAAAATTGACATAATAAATATTTGAAATCTTTATCTAAGTCTTGAAGTTATCAGGTGATTATAATACCATATGGTAGGACTGAACTTAAACAGTTGAACTGTCATATTGCACCATCCTTTGCTTATAGATTCATTTGCTAAACTCTTGAACTTATTGGATAATCATTTTGGACACTCCATTGATGAACATACCTTTGCCCATGGATTCGTATGCTTAATTAGTGGACGTATATTGCTAGATCATCCGATTGAGACCTCCATTTATGTCTGGATTTTAATTGAGTATTAACATTGAGTATTAAAATTTAATCTTAATATGACACCAGAGTTGGTCCTCTAACCTCAGTATATTTTTTCCAGGTATTTTCTTTTTATTATTTTTAGTTAATTACTTATGTTGACTTTTTATTTCTAGTGTTTCTAGCTGCTACTTTCATTATCAAAGCTTATTCCAAAATCAAGTGTTAAATTTCTGTTCTAGCATAATACTTGTAATCTTGTAAGTTCTACTCAACTTCTCTGTGGATTGACCTCAGACTTCCGAGATTTTATTACTTGAATATAACCTGCACTTGGGTTGTAGACCTAGAAAGTCACAGTCAAGTTTTTGGCATCCTTGCTGGGGAAGGTAAGATTTAGATTACAAGTTTATAAGTATTATTTTTTCTATACATATATTTGGTTGGTTTTACTGCCTAATTTATTTATGCATAATTGGCATCGTGATTTTAATTCTCGTCATCTAGTTGGTAATTTGATTCAGACACCTCCATATTCACCAATCATGGATGAAATTGAAAGAGCTCCTGATGAAAATGAGATTTGACAAGTGCACACCATGTGTGATTACTTGCAACCTCCTCGGAACTCAACACCCTCTTGCTTTGTTTTACCTTTGAATGCAAATAACTTTCGGTTCAAACCTGATATGATAACTTTACTTCCTAATTTTCATAGATTAGAGCCTGATAGTCCTTACTTACATCTTAAAGATTTTGATGAAGTATGTTCTACCTTTAATGATCCACCTTATGCTAATGAAATTGATAAACTCAAACTATTTCTTTTTTCTTTAAAAGATAAGGCAAAAATTTGGTTTAACAATTTAAAACCAAGATTAATTGGTACTTGGCAAGAAATGCAAACTGAACTTTTAAAGAAATTTTTCCAACACAAAAGACCAATGCTTTCAAAAGAAAAATTCAAAATTTCTTGCAAAATTCAAATGGACAATTTTTTTTAATGTTGGGAACTTTTCAAATATTTGTTAAGTTGTTTCCCACATCATGGTTTTGAAAATTGTAGGACTTTAAGTTTCTTTTATGACGATTTAACTCCCGGAACAAACAATTTGTTGAGACAATGTGTAATGGAGAGTTCCTTGAAAATGAACTTGAATAGGCCTTTGACTACCTAGATCATCTGGAAGGAAATTCCCTAACTTGACACATAGTTAACCCTTATGAAGGTTCCATTAGAGTTAATATTGCTAATAATAAAAGAAAATATCACCTTAGTCAATAAGATGATCTAAGTGTTAGGATGGCTAGTTTAACTAGAAAGGTTGAAGCCATTGAACTTAAGAATGTACAAGAAGTTAAACCAGTGAAAAGTAAGGAAATTTGTGGTATTTTTGAAATGACAGGACATTCTACTGTGGAATGCCCAAATATTACACTTTTAAAAGAAATGTTGCATGATCAAGCAAATGCTGTGGAAACATTCAAAAAAACCTTTTCATTCTCCATACTCAAGCACTTACAGCCCTCAATGGAGAAACCACCCTAACTTCAGCTGGCAGGATAATAGTCATCCTCGTTTCCTCCACCTTCCAAAACCTCCCAACACCCTGATCCAATTGTCTTCGGATGTTAAAAGTTTAGAGGAGACATTGCAAGAATTCATGCAGACATAAACAAATGCCAATAATCAGACTTCACAAGATATCAATGAAATCAAGAGTACATTTTCTATGTTGATAGCCTCATTGCACATTTAAGAAAAAGGTAAGTTTCCTGCTCAACCTCAACCTACTCATTCTACTTAATGTCCTGTTTCTTGTCCTAAAGAAATCCAAAAAAACAAAAAAACAAAAAACAAAACAAAGATGTGAATTATATCACAACTCTTCAAATTGGGAAGGCCATCGATAAGAGCATTCCTTTCAAAGCCCAAGAGCCTTCTCTTGCTCCACAAAGTAGTGGTCAGGATGATGGTAAGCCTAAATGTTCTGACAACCTGGACCAGAAAAATTGTGGGATTTCTGCTCCTTTCTCTCAAAGATTGTAACCAATAAGGAATTTGAATCAAAATGCTAAAATTTTAGAAATTTTCAAACAAGTCAAGATTAATTTTCCTTTATTGGGTGCGATTAAACAAGTTCCGTCATATGCTGAGTTTTTGAAAGATATATGCATAGTTACAAGGAAACATAATATGCAAAAGAAAGCCTTTTTAACTGAACATGTGAGTTCAATCATTCAGCATATCACTCCACCTAAATATAAATATCCTGGTTGCCCTATAATTTCATGCATCATTGGGAACACTATAATAGAGCGTGCTTGTAACATCCCTATCCCGTATCTGTTGCCAGATTAGGGTTAAAGGCGTTATCAGACAATTCAAAAACTTTTACAGGCATTTCATAAACAATCCATTAATCGCAATCAAAGTGTCCAGACCTTAATTGTGCTTTAGAATAGGGTCGGGACTAAACTGAACACGTACTAAGATTTCTCAAAAATTTAAAACTTTTTTAAGTTACAGAGGCCACACGCCCGTGTGGGCAGGCCGTGTACCTCCTACAGCTACCAAACACACCCATGTGTCTAGGCCGTGCCAATACAGAGCATGTATACTAACTTATCCACACGACCACCAGACACGCCCGTATGCCATGGCCGTGTAAAATTAGGCTAGCTACTGACTTATTCACATGGCCACCAGTGATCGTGTGTCAGAGTCTTAAAAATTTATAAAAAGAATGATAGAGCCTAGAAACTAACTATGACAACGATTGAGGCAAGCACACCTATCGAACAGTAGTCTAGTTTAGTGGCAAGACCGGATTTGTCGAACCCAAAGGAACCCAAACTACTAATACTAGCTTTCTTTTTATTATTTTCCTAAAATAAAAGTGGATTATTAATTAATCTAAAATTGACTAACAACTAAGCTAAAGATGCTAAGACAAAGAGAATGAATTGGGGAAAATACTTGTGGGAAAAATCAATTTATTGAGATAACACCCGGGGAAGAATCCACTTAGACTTCACTTGTTATTTAAATCTGAACCAGACGATTTATTCACTTGGCTTGAACCATAGGATTCCCTAATGTATATTAATACGTCTCTCGAGACTGCTAACGTCTAACCTTAGGTTGATTAATTGAAATCTCTTTCTAATTAAAAACCCTAGAATTGCATTAACTTGATCTATGGACTCCCATATTAGGTTTGACCCTAATCCGGTAGATTTTCATCATCCTATCTCAAGGGTTGCGATCAACTCCGCTTACTTATGCTAGATCTACTCTTAGACAGGGTCTATTCCTCCACTGCCTAAGCACATCAATACTTGAATCAATATCCTGAAATATTAAAACAAGAATTAAGAACAAATCAAGTATTTATCATATAGTTCAGAAAACAATATCAAGATCCGTCTTAGGTTTCATTCCCCTCAGGTATTTAAGGGTTTAGTTCATAATAATAAAAGAATACATCTCAGAAGAAAATATAAAACAAAACATAAGAAAAACCCTAAAACCCCTGAAAGAATTGAAGGGAAGTTCCTCTGTCTTGAGTATAACTCCAGCTTCTTGAGATGAATCAACTGGCTTTCTTCGAGTAAATCTCACAATTCTGGCCTTTCTGGCTCGGCTCCTTGGCCTAACTGGACCCCCCTGAAGGTTGGCCTCTAGGGTGTTTATATAGGCTTTTAGAATGGCTTTCTTTGCCTCTAAATACCCTAATCCGAGTGAACTTCTTCTTTGTCACGGCAGGGACACGCCCATGGCACACGCTTGTGTGAATCGTGGCGAGGCCGTGTTCAGGTCTGTTAATAAGGCACGGCCGTGTGGTCTTGGGCCCAGGCTATGTTGATTTTGTAATTTGGCCCATTTACTCCGTTTTAAGCCAGCTTCTCATTCTTTTCATCCTCCTGTGCTTTCCTAAGTATAAAACATGAAATTAAAGGATTAAAAGCATCAAATTCCATAATTCAATGCTTAAATCATCCAAAAGTATGCTAAATGTGGGATTAAAATATGTTTCTATAACGGTTTATCAAATACCCCCACACTTAAGCATTTGCTTGTCCTCAAGCGGAATTCTCAACTCACAATTAAAATGAACTTCCTTGATTCATAATATTCATCAATAATGTTCCGTCATAATTTAAAGATAATTCATACATTGATAATTTAAGTAAAAGGGTCATAAAGATTCAAACAATCAAAGTCATAGTTTTTACAACACGAAAACATAGGCATTTCCTTTTACCTAAATAATCACCTTTAATTCAAAATCAACAAGAGTTGACATCCTCACTAAAGATTCACTGAAATCACTCAAAGTGTTTAAGGTTCAAAATTAAGCACTCAAAAGCCGAACATGAAAAGTTAATCCCATAGGCTTGCCTGAAAATCAAATCTCCACCACTGCAAAATGAGATGATACACAAATCAAAAGGTCTTTAAACGGGTTGTAATGGGGCTCGGATTAATGGTGTGGATAAAGGCTGAATTAAAGGGTTAGAATTGAGATTGAATTGACAATTTGCCTCACTAGAAAAAATGAACTAATCCTAAATAATTACATCAATTAAAAACTTGCAATACTACTAATACGAGCTTTTTCTTCAGTATGTGGAATTTAAATGCATAAGCTCGCTTAATTATATAACTAATTATGGATACACTTTTTTTTTTTAAAAACGGATCATTGTTTTCGCAATGTCAAAATCTTAAAATTTATAAAAAGAATGATCAAACCTAGAAACTAACTATGACAATGATTTGAGGCAAGCGCACCTATCGAACAGTAATATAGTTAAGGCAAGACCGGAATGTCGAACCCAAAGGAACCAAAAATACTAATACTAACTCTCTTTTTATTATTTAGCCTAAGAATTAAAGTGATTTGTTTATCTAAACTAAAATTAACTATCTACTAATCTAAAGACTCCAAGACAAAGAAGAATGAAATTGGGAAAATAACTTGAGGAAGAACCAATTGATTAAGACGATACCTAAGGAAGAATCCACCTAGACTTCACTTGTTGTCTCACTCTGAACCAGACGATTTATTCATTTGACTTGATTCGTAAGATTCCGTAAGTTATATTAATCCCTCTCTTGAGGCGACTAACGTCTAACCCTAGGTTGATTAATTGAAAGCCCTTTCTAATTAAAACTCCTAGAATTGCATTAACTCGATCTATGGACTCCCATATTAGGTTTCACCTTAATCCGGCAAAGTCTCCTCACCCTATCTCTAGGCGATCAACTTCGCTTAATTATGCTAGATCTACTCTTAGGCAGGGACTTTTGCTCCTCCACCTAAGCACATCAAACTTGAGTTAATATCCTGGAAATATCAACACAAGAATTAAGAACACATAATTAAGAACAAGTCAAATATTTATCATATAGTTCAGCAAACGATAACAAGATTTATCTTAGGTTTCATCCCTCTTAGGTATCTGAAGGTTTAGTTCATAATAATAAAAGAAAACATCTCAAAAGAAAAGATAAAACAAAACATAAGAAATCCCTAAAACCCCCTGAAGGAATTGAAGGAGAGATCCTATGTCTTGAGTATAATTTTGGCTTTTTGAGATGAATCAACTGGCTATCTTGGAGTAAATCTCCACAAATTGGTCCTTTTTGGCCTAGTAGGATGCCCCCTTACTAAAGCCCTAGGTTCCCCCTTTTCTGGTCATACTTAGGGTGTTTATATAGGCTTCTGAATATGTTTCTTTGCCCCTAAGTATCCAAATCCGAGTGAAACTCTTCTTTCCTACGGTAGGGACACGCCCATGGCACAGGCCCGTGTAAGTCATGGCCAGGCCGTGGTCGAGGCTGTTGAATGAGGCACGGCCGTGTGGTGTTTAGCGCAGGCTGTGTGGATTTCGTGATATGGTCTATTTACTCCGTTTTGGGCTCGTTTTCCGTTCTTTTCATCATCCGGTGCTCTTCTGAGTATAAAACATGAAAACAAAGGATTAAGAGCACCAAATTACATAATTCAAGGCTTAAATCATCCAAAAGCATGCTAAATGTGGGCTTCAAATATATTACTTTTACAGTTTATCAAGAACAAATCAAGTCATAATAAAAGATGAATTTAACTACTGAATTAAAGATTATAGTTAGACAATTGATCAAATCAAATCTCGATGTAAGGGTGGTCAAGAGGAATGGTGATAACAAATACATATCAGGTTTTTAGGTTAATATTAGTGGGTGAGTCAATAAAAAGGGTTGTTAGGATCAAAGGGGTTCACTAGGGGTTAATTATGAAGGTAGACTTTTAGTGGAGTAAGTGGGTTAAATCCTAAGTGCCTTTATCATCTCTGTATGTCAAATCAAAGGTGTGGTCTAGACATGTATAATCGAAGCAAGTTCTAGAATAACAACTCAATGTTGACACACTCATAATCAATAAAGTGAGCAAAAAAGAATATATGCTTTAAAAGGCTCAAAATCTCACAAAAATTATGGGTTTTTGATATCAACCTTGTAAATTTTAAACTTCAAGGTAATAATTAGATTCAGGTAGACAACCTAACAAAATTTTAATTTTTGAAAACTGACTCATCATTCTTGATTCTCTAGTCTCCTAAAGTTCAAATCATCACTGTACAATTATCAATGACTTATTCCAAAACATATCAATAAAAATCATGATTCATAGGAATTTTCATTCAAATCATAATATGAGAAAATTACTTAAAGACAAGATATCTGATCATTGTTTTTGCGATGTCAAATTCTTAAAATTTATAAAAAGAATGATCAAACTTGGAAACTAACTATGACAATGATTTGAGGCAAGCGTACCTACCGAACAGTAGTATAGCTTAGGCAAGACCGGAATGTCGAACCCAAAGGAACCAAAAGTACTAGTACTAACTCTCTTTCTATTATTTAGCCTAAGAATTAAAATGATTTTTATTTAATCTAAAATTAACTAACAATTAAACTAACGACTCTAAGACAAAGAAGAATGAAATTGGAAAAATAACTTGAGGAAAAACCAATTGATTTAGATGACACCCAGGGAAGAATCCACCTAGACTTAACTTGTTATCTAACTCTGAACCAGACGATTTATTCATTTGACTTGATCCGTAAGATTCCCTAAGTTATATTAATCCCTCTCTCGAGGCGACTAACGTCTAACCCTAGGTTGATTAATTGAAATCTCTTTCTAATTAAAACCCCTAGAATCACATTAACTCGATCTATGGACTCCCATATTAGGTTTCACCTTAATCCGGCAAAATCTCGTCACCCTATCTCTAGGCGCACAATCAACTCTGCTTAATTATGCTAGATCTACTCTTAGGCAAGGACTTTTGCTCCTCCATCTAAGCACATCACACTTGAATCAATATCCCGGAAATATCAACACAAGAATTAAGAACACATAATTAAGAACAAGTCAAATATTTATCATATAGTTCAGCAAACGATAACAAGATTCATCTTAGGTTTAATCCCTCTCAGGTATCTGAGGGTTTAGTTCATAATAACAAAAGAAAACATCTCAAAAGAAAAGATAAAACAAAACATAAGAAATCCCTAAAACCCCCTGAAGGAATTGAAGGAGAGATCTTTCGTCCTGAGTATAATTCTGGCTTCTTGAGATAAATCAACTAGCTATCTTCAAGTAAATCCCCACAAATCTGCCTTCTCTGGCCTAGTCGGACGCCCCCTGACTAAAGCCTTGGGTTCCCCCTTTTCTAGTCATACTTAGGGTGTTTATATAGGCTTTTGAATATGTTTCTTTGCCCCTAAGTATCCAAATCCGAGTGGAACTCTTCTTTCCTGTGACAGGGACACGCCCATGGCACATGCCCGTTTGAATCGTTGCTAGGCCGTGTGGATTTCGTGATATGGCCCATTTACTCCGTTTTGGGCCCGTTTTCCTTTTTTTTCGTCATTGGGTGCTCTCCTGAGTATAAAACATGACAACAAAGGATTAAGAGCATCAAATTACACAATTCAGGGCTTAAATCATCCAAAAGCATGCTAAATGTGGGCCTAAAATATGTTACTTTTACGGTTTATCAAATACCCCCACACTTAAGCTTTTGCTTGTCCTCAAGCAAAATTCTCGACTTACAATTAAAATGATCCTCCTTAACTCATAATATTTATCAATAATGTCTCATCATAATTCAAAGATAATTTATACATGGATAATTTAATTCAAAGAGTTCTAAAGACTCAAACAATTAAAGTCATACATTTGTAGCACGAAAACATAGGCGTTTCCCCTTATCTAAATAATTACCTCTGATTCAAAATTGACAAGGGTTGACATCCTCACTAAAGATTCACTCAAATCACTCGAAGTGTTTAAGGTTCAGAATTAAGCACTCAAAAGTCAAACATGAAGAGTTAATCCCATAGGCTTGCATGAAAATCAAATCTCCACCACTATAATATGAGATCATACACAAATCAAAATGTCTTTAATAGGGTTGTAACGGGGCTTAGGTTAAAGGTGTGGATAAAGGTTGAATTAGGGGGTTAGAATCGAGACTGACCTGGCAATTTATCTAACTAGAAAAAAATGAACTAATCCTAATTACTTACATCAATTGAAAACTTCATTACTAATAATACGAGCTTCTTCTCCAAGATTTGAAATTTACACGCATAAGCTCACCTAACATAGAACTAATAATGACTATACTTTGATTTTTTTTTTTAGAACAAGTCAAATACAATAATAAGAAAGAACTTTTACAACTGAAATATAGAACATAGTTAAGAAATTGTTCAAAATCAAATCTCAACAAAAAGGTAGCCAAGGAATGGTGATAACAAATACAAAAGTTTTTGGGTTAATATTAGCGGGTGAATCAATAAAAAAAAAGGTTGTTAGGATCAAAAGGGTTCACTAGGGGTTAAATTATAAAGGTAGGCTTTTTAGTGGAGTAAGTGGGTTAAATCCTAAGTGCCTTTATCATCTCTGTATATCAAATCAAAGGTGTGGTCTCGACATGTATAATTGATGCAAGTTCTAGAATAACAAATCAATGTTGACACACTCATAATAAAAAAAAATGAGCACGAAAAAGAATATATGCTCTATAAGGCTCAAAATCTCACAAGAAATTATGGGTTTTTAATGTCAACCTCTAATTTCAAACTTCAAAGTAATATTCAAATTCAGGTAGACAACCTAGAAAATTTTTTTAATTAGTTGAAAAATAGACTTATCATGCTTGATTCTCTAGTATCCTTCAAATTTAATCATTAATGCACAATTATCAATGGCTTAATCCAAAACATATCAATAAAAATCATAAATCAGAGAATTTTCATTCTAATCATAATATGAGACACTTACTTCAGTACAAGTCATAATTCAAGGATTTGAGAATAATGAAGAAAGTTAGGCACTTTCTTAAAATAAATATTCACCCCCCACACTTAAGATGTACATTGCCCTCAATGTACAAAGATGTATATAAGATTTAAGAGAGAGGGAGAGGTGAAACTTCCTGAATTTGGATGGTTTCCAAGAGTTGGAAGTCGATAGGGGTGGTCGCTGCTACCGAGCTCTGCCCTAGATGAAAAAATTGGGGAGCTCGTAGAGAATTAGCTAGGAATTATAAAAATAAACTAAATATATAATTAAAGATAAGGAAGATAAAAAAATAAAATATAAATGTAAATAAAATTAAAATGAAAAATGAATGGACCAAAGAGTCCTTATTGTTGGATGGTTCGCGAGGCGGGTGTGACTTCTAAGGCTGCGGTGGTGCTGGCGGTGGTGGAAGTGGCGTGATTCCCAAGCAGCCTTTAGAACCTGACACTAAGAAACTAAAATAAAATAAACAAAATTAAGCATAAGATAGTCAAAGAGAAGGAAAATAAAGGAGAAGATAAAAGTAAAACAAAAGATAAATGGTCTCAAAGACCCTTGGCTTGTCGAGTGGATGAAGCGGCCGGCATGAACTTATTTAGACTGGTCTTCCTAAGGGAGACTGTGCTGGGATCCTTCCGCTTCTTTGACATAGATGTGGTGTAGCTCGATGGTTGTGGGCAAGGGTTAAAGAAGGAAAGTTGGGAGAAGTTTGAGAAAGAAAAGAAAGATTAAATGGGCTGTATGGGTGAGAAGAGGGAGGGGTGGGTGGTTTAAATAGAATTTTCAAGTCAGGTACATTCACACGCCCGTGTCTCGTGGGCATGGCATGTCAGACGACCGCATCATATGGCCGTGGTGGGCTTCGTTCATTTCTCCCATGCCCATGCTCAGGTCGCCACGCCCGTGTGTAATCTAACAATGTCGACCACGACCGCATCGCACGGCTGTGGGGTTTTGTCGGTGCCCGTGGTATGGTGGTTGGGGTCTGTGACTCGACGATTTTATTTGTTCTGACTTGTACCATCCCTGCCATGTCAGTACAGAGATTCAGTGTACCTACACGGCCACGGCCATGTGCAAGGACGTGTGGCTTAAAATTCTGTACTTTTGGTTAGTTTATAGTTAGGTGTTATAAAGAAAGAATAAAATAAAATAAATAAGATGAAAAATGCAGAAGTTAATGGGGTTAGAACTCGAATTGCCTCCCGAGAAGCGCTCGTTTATAATCTTAAGCTAGACTCTCCTCTCCTTTGTATATTCATGGTGGTTTGAGGAGTTGAAAGTCCTTCCTCATGCTGGCAGTTCCATTATCATGATAGAGTTTAAGACGAGTAACATTTATTTTCAAAGTACCGAACATAGGTTGCTTACCTAGACTGTTCTGTACGGAAAAACATCGATTACCTTGAAAGGGATTTCCTTGCTGGTGTTAGGATCAGGAGGGGACACTCGTGGATCTGCTTTATATAGCAATATCTGATCTCCAATTTTGAACTTGTTTGTCTCGTAGGGTAGCCTTGGTTCTATTTTGTGTCTCCCTAGTTCTTTTTTAAAGTACTTCTTCCCCTCTTCTAATTCATCGATCTGAATCCTTTGTTCCTCATGAGTTATTTCTTTGTTGGCGCAGGGTTTAGGATCGGGGTCATGCTGTGGTGTTTCCTGAAAAGAAGGGTTAACCGAATGGTTATCAATAGAATTTACTTCCTCATCTTGGCTATTCGATGTTCTAGCTGGGTCGAGGGCTTGAAGAGTGACTGTCTCGTCACCTACAGGAGTATAAGTTCACTTGCATCAACGTCATTTTAGTTTTGGCAGTTGCTAAGAATGGTCTTCGTAAAATTAGGGGGATCGTATTGTCCTCATCCATGTCTAAAACGACGAAGTCTACTAGAAATACGAATTTATCAATTTTCACAAGTACATCTTCAATTATACCCCTAGGAACTCTAATATTTTATCAGCTAATTGAATTTCCATCCTAGTTTGTTTGGGTTTCCCTAGACCTAGTTGTTTAAACAATTTATAAGGCATGACATTTATGTTTCCCCCTAAATCAGCTAACGCATTATCAATAGATCAACTACCAATTAAGCATGGAATTGTAAAACTCCCCGGATCTTTTAATTTCGGTGGTAGTTTATTTTGCAACATTGCTGAGCACAGTGCGTTCAGTTCCACATGTGGTTCCTCGTCTATCTTCCACTTATTTGTCAATAGTTTCTTTAAAATTTCCTAGAATCTGGCATCTGTGGAAGAGCTTCAAGAAACGGTAAGTTAACATGTAATTTCTTCAAAAGTTTAAGAAACTTATCGAACTGTTCCTCTGTGTCGTCTTTCGTTATTGCTTCAGGATATGGTATGTGAGGTTTGTACTCTTTGATTACTGGCATCGGCTTGTTATTTATCTCAATCTTATCTTCTTCTACCACCTTCTTTTGTTTAGAATTAGGCGCGTCTAACCCTTCACTATCTTGAGCTGTTATGGCTTGAACTTGCTTCCTTAGGTTAGTCTCGGTGTTGCTCGGTAGTCTTCCCTGTGGTCTCTCAGACAATTACTTTGCAAGTTGCTCGAATTCCTTGAACTCTTGTGTTAATGCCTCAAGTTTTGTTTCTATCTTTTGGAAACGTGTTTCTGTATTTTGAGACCATATTTCTGAGGCTGCTATGAAGTTTGTCAGCATCTCTTCAAGGTTCGGCTTCTTTTCCTGTAGGTAGGGCTGTTGTTGGAAGTTTTGGGATGGTTGTTGCCTTTGATTTCTTTGACCGCCCCTTGAGAAATTGGGGTGGTTCTTCCAACCTGGATTATAAGTATTACTATAAGGGTTATTGTTAGATCTAAAATTATTACCCATATAGTTCATTTGTTCACTCTCCATGCCCTGTCCGTAGGGTGGGTACTCAGGATTCGCCACTCCTTCACTTACGTCGCATTGCATAACTGGATGTGCCTGTGAAGAACCATATAAACCATCAAATTTTTTATGTAGCAATTCTACCTGATTTGATAGCACGGTTACTGCGTCGTGGTTGAAAACTCTGACTGCTTTAGCTAGCCTTGTCCTTGTAACTTGCCACTCATAGTTATTCAGTGACATCTCTTCTATAAACTCATAGGCTGCTTTAAGAGTTTTGTTATTCAGGGTTCCGGTAACAGCTGAATCGATTTGTTGCCTTGTTGAGGGGTTCACACCATTGTAAAAAGTTTGGACCTGTAGCCACAAAGGTAATCTATGGTGTGGGCACCTCCTTAACAAATCTTTGTATCTCTCCCATGCATCGTAAAGTGTCTCTGAATCCATTTGCACAAAAGAAGAGATATCATTCCTCAATTTGGCCGTTTTGGCCGGTGGAAAATATTTTAAAAAAAATTTCTTGGTCATTTGATCCCATGTAGTGATTGACCCTCGTGGAAGAGAATGCAACCACTGTTTGGCTTTATTCCTCAAAGAAAAGAGAAATAACCGAAGACAGATGGCATCATCAGAAACGCCATTTATGTTGAAGATATCACAAAATTCTAGAAAATTCGCTAAGTGTGTGTTAGGATCCTCATCCTGCAAACCATCAAACTAAACAAACTGTTGTATCATCTGTATAGTGTTAGGTTTCAGTTCAAAATTATTTGTAGCAATAGTAGGCCTAACAATACTAGACTCAGTTCCTATTAAACTAGGTTTAGCATAATCATACATAGTACGTTGAGCATGATGTTCGGCCATCTCTGGAGGTGGCAGATTATTTTTAGCCATCTCTTATGTGGTATTTATTTCAGCTTCTTGCTCTTCTTCTATGTAGTTTAAGCTTCGCCATATTTCTTTACGATTTCTACGAACGGTACCTTTAATATCACTGTGGTAAAGTAAGGGTCCTGTCGGGTTCCTTCTAATCATAAACTAGAGGTACCTGAAAGGAACAAAAGAAAGAAAATTTAGCAAAGTTTTAAAAAAAAATAAATTGAAAAAAATAAAAATGGCTAAAGTAATAAAAATTGAGTTTTCTTAATATTTTAGTTCCCCGACAACGGCGCTAAAAAATTGATCGTTGTTTTCGCGATGTCAAAGTCTTAAAATTTATAAAAAGAATGATCAAACCTGGAAACTAACTATGACAACGATTTGAGGCAAGCGTACCTATCGAAAAGTAGTATAGCTTAGGCAAGACTAGAATGTCAAACCCAAAAGAACCAAAAGTACTAATACTAACTCTCTTTCTATTATTTAGCCTAAGAATTAAAGTGACTTTTATTTAATCTAAAATTAACTAAAAATTAAACTAACGACTCTAAGACAAAGAAGAATGAAATTGGGAAAATAACTTGAAGAAAAACCAATTTATTTAGACGACACCCAAGGAAGAATCCACCTAGACTACACTTGTTATCTAACTCTGAACTAGACGATTTATTCATTTGACTTGATCCGTAAGATTCCCTAAGTTATATTAATCCCTCTCTCGAGGCGACTAATGTCTAACCCTAGGTTGACTAATTGAAATCTCTTTCTAATTAAAACCCCTAGAATCGCATTAACTAGATCTATGGACTCCCATATTAGGTTTCACCCTAATCCGGCAAAATCTTGTCACCCTATCTCTAGGCGCGTGATCAACTCCGCTTAATTATGCTAGATCTACTCTTAGGCAGGGACTTTTGCTTCTCCACCTAAGCACATCACACTTGAATCAATATCCCGGAAATATCAACACAAGAATTAAGAACACATAATTAAGAACAAGTCAAATATTTATCATATAGTTTAGCAAACGATAACAAGATTCATCTTAGGTTTCATCCCCCTCAGGTATTTAGTTCATAATAATAAAAGAAAACATCTCAATAGAAAAAATAAAACAAAACATAAGAAATCCCTAAAACCCCCTGAAGGAATTGAAGGAGATATCCTCCATCCTGAGTATAATTCTGGCTTCTTGAGACGAATCAACTGGCTATCTTCAAGTAAATCCCCACAAATCTGCCTTCTCTGGCCTAGTCGGGCGCCCCCTGACTAAAGCCTTGGGTTCCCCCTTTTCTGGCCATACTTAGGGTGTTTATATAGGCTTTTGAATATGTTTCTTTGCCCCTAAGTATCCAAATTCGAGTGAAATTCTTCTTTCCTGTGACAGGGACACGCCCATGGCACACGCCCGTGTGAGTCGTGGCCTGGCCGTGTGGATTTCGTGATAAGGCCCATTTACTCCGTTTTGGGACCATTTTCCTTTCTTTTCATCATTGGGTGCTCTCTTGAGTATAAAACATGAAAATAAAGGATTAAGAGCACTAAATTACACAATTCAGGGCTTAAATCGTCCAAAAGCATGCTAAATGTGGGCCTAAAATATGTTACTTTTACAGTTTATCAATATCATTCAATGCTTTGAGAATAATGCAGAAAGTTAGGCACTTTCTGAAAATAAATATTCAACCCCCACACTTAAGATGTATATTTCCCTTAATGTATAAAGATATATATGAAATTTAAGAGATAGGGAGAGGTGAAACTTCCTGAATTTGGATGGCTTCCTTGAGTTGGGAGTGCTGTGGTGTAGTGCCCGCCGATAATCTCTACGCTAGATGAAGAAATTGGGAAGCTCGTGAAGAATTAGCCAGGAAATAATGATAATAATTCAAAATATACTAAATATACATTTAAATATGAGAAAGAGAAAGAGAAAGAAAATAGAAAGTAAAATAAAATTTAAAGAAATGATTAATGGACCGGAGAGTCCTTATCGTTAGATGGTTAACGGGGTGAGTGTGATTTCTAAGGCTGTGGTGTCGTGGCTATAGTCGTGGTGTGGTGATTCCCAAGCAGCCTTTAGAACCTAAATAAAAGAAAACATCAAATAGATTAACTTAAGTTAAAGAAAAATAAAGAAAAGGAAAATAAAGGAGAAGTGAAAATGAAAAGAGAAATTAAATGGACTCAAAGGTCCTTTTCCTGTCGAGTTACTGAAGCGTCCGGCATAAACTTATGTAGATCTGTCCCACAAACGGAGACTATGCTAGGATCCTTCCTTTTCTTCGACATGGATGTGGTTAGATCTAGAGTTAGGGGGAATGAAGATGAATGAGATTGAAAAAGAAGGAGAGGTGTAAAGGAAGAAGAAGGGTGGGGAGTAGGTAAGAAGGGGAAAATGGTGGTTTAAATAGAAATTTTAGGTCTGGTACGTCCCCACACCCGTGTACTGTGGGCGTGTCGAGTCACACAGCCGTGTCGCATGGCCGTGTTATGCTTCGTTCGTTTCTCCCATGCCAATGTGTAGGTCGCCACACACGTGTTGCTAAAACAGTGTCGGCCACAGCTGCATCACATGGCCGTGGTGTTCAATTGAGGGCCGTGGCTTGAAGATATTTTTCGTTCTATTTCGTACTATCTCTACCAGTCAGTACGTACATCCGTAGCATCCACACGGCCACGGCCACGGCCGTGTGCATGGCGGTGTGGTATGGAAAGATGCACTTGATTAGTTTATAGTTAGGTGCTAAAAATGGAAGATTAAAGAAATAATAAAAAAATTAATGGGGTTAGTGCTCAGGTTGGCTCCCAAGAAGCGCTCGTTTATAGTCCTAAGCTAGACTTACCTCTCATTCGCACATTCATGCTGGTTTCAAGAGTTGAAAGTCCTTCCTCATGCTATCAGTCCTATTATCAGTATGTATTTCAAGTCGAGTAGCGTTTACTTTAAAAGTGCCAAATGTAGGATTACTTACCTCGACTGTTCCATATGGGAAAACATTGAGTACCCTAAAAGTGATTTCTTCATTTGTATTAGGGTCAGGAGGAGGTACTCGAGGGTTTGCCTTATCTAACAATACCTTATCTCTGATCTTAAATTCGTTTGTCCCACGGAATGGTGATGGTTTTGCTTTGTGTATTCCTAATTTCTCCTTGAAGTGTATCTTCCACTCATCTAGCTCATCGATCTGAAGCTTTTGTTCCTCATGAGTTATTTCCTTGTTGGCATGAGGTATATGATCTGGCTCAGTTGTGTAGTTCCGTGGTGCTTCCTGAAAAGAAGGTTTAACCGAATGGTTATTAATATAATTTATATTCTCACCTTGACTACTTGATATCCTAGCTGAGTCAAGAGCCTGGAGACTGATTGATTCATCACCTACACAAAGAATGAGTTCACCTGCGCTGACATCAATTTTAGTCCTAGCAGTTGCTAAAAAGGGCCTTCCTAAAATTAAGGGGATACTATTGTCCTCATCCATGTCTAAAACGATGAAGTCTACTGGGAATATGAATTTATCAATTTTTACGAGAACATCTTCAACCCCTAGGTATTCTAATAGTTTTATCAGCTAATTGAATGCTCATCCTAGTTTGTTTGGGTTTCCCTAGACCTAGTTGTTTAAACAATTTATAAGGCATAACGTTTATGCTTGCCCCTAAATCAGCTAAAGCATTATCAACAGATAAGCTACCAATTAAGCATAGAATTGTAAAACTCCCTGGATATTTTAATTTTTGTGGTAGTTTATTTTGCAACATTGCTGAGCACACTGCGTTTAGTTCCACATGCGATTCCTTGTCTAACTTTCGCTCGTTTGTTAACAGCTCTTTTAAAAATTTCCTTAAATCTGGCATCTGTGAAAGAGCTTCAAGAAACGGTAAGTTAATATGTAATTTCTTTAAAAGTTTAAGAAATTTACCGAATTGTTCGTCTGTGTTGTCCTTCTTCATCGCATCAGTGTATGGCATACGAGGTTGGTACTCTTTAATTATCGGTTTTGGCTTATCATGGTTTACCTCAACTTTACCTTTCTCTACCAAATTCCCTTGGCTTAATTTAGGCTCATCTAACCCTACACTATCCTGAGCTGTTATGGCTTGAAGTTGCTCCTTTAGGTTAGCCTCAGTGGTGCTTGGCAACCTGTCTTGTGGTCGTTCTGAGATGATCTTGGCAAGTTCCCCTAATTGGTTCTCGATCCCTTAAATCGATGCTTGTTGATTCTTAAGTGTTGTCTCGGTGTTTTGAAGACGAGTTTCTATCACCGTGATAAATTTTGTCAGCATCTCCTCAAGGTTCGGGTTTTTTTCTTGTGGGTAGGGCTGTTGTTAGAAGTTTGGAGGGGGTTGTTGTCACTGGTTTCCTTGACCGCCCCCTGAAAAATTGGGGTGGTTCCTCCAACCTAGATTATAAGTATTATTATAAGGGTTATTTTGAGATTTAAAATTGTTACCAATATAGTGAACTTGCTCTTTTTTAGCTCCCTGGTTGTAAGGTGGATAGCCTGTGTTGTTCATCCCTCCTCCATTCGTATTACACTACATAACTGGGTGTACCTGCAAAGAATCATATACGCCATCAATCTTTTTATTTTTCAGTTCTACCAGGTTTGATAGCATGGTTACTGCGTCGAGGTTGAAAACACTGGCTGCTTTTGTTGGCTTGGTCCTTGTGACTTGCCATTGATAGTTATTTAATGACATCTCTTCAATGAATTCGTAGGTAGCCTCAAGTGTTTTGTTATTCAGTGTTCCACCGGGGGCTGAATCAATCAATTGCCTAGTTGAAGGGTTCACACCGTTGTAAAAAATTTGGACTTGTAGCCACAAGGGTAATCCATGGTGTGGACACATTCTCAATAGATCTTTGTATCTCTCCCATGCATCGTAAAGTGTTTCTAAATCCATCTGCACAAAAGATGAGATATCATTCCTTAACTTGGCCATTCTAGCCGGCGGAAAATATTTTAACAGAAATTTTTCGGTCATTTGTTCCCATGTAGTGATTGATCCTTGTAGAAGAGAATGCAACCAATTTTTAGCTTTATTCTTCAAAGAAAAAGGAAATAACCGAATACGAATGGCATTATTAGAAATGCCATTTATTTTGAAAGTATCGCAAAATTATAGGAAATTCGCCAAGTGATTGTTTGGATCTTCATCCTGCAAAACGTCAAACTAAACAAATGGTTGTATCATCTGAACTGTGTTAGGTTTTAGTTCAAAATTATTTGCAGCAATAGTAAGTCTAATAATACTTGACTCAGTTCCTGTTAAATTAGGTTTAGCATAATCATACATAGTTCGAGGAGAATGATTTTCATCCACATCTTGAGGTGGCGGATTATTTTCAGCCATCTCTTCAGTAGTATTGGTTTCAACTTCTTGCTCTTCTTCTATGTAATTTAAGCTTCGCCTTATTTCTCTACAATTTCTGCGAACAGTACCTTTAATATCACTGTCGTAAATTAGAGGTCCTGTCGGGTTCCTTCTAGTCATAAACTAGTGGCACCTATCGAATAAATAAAAGAAGAAAAATTAGTGAAGTTAAAAACAAAATAAAAATAAAAATAAATTGAAAAAAATAAAAATGGCTAAATTAATAACAATTGAGCGTTTTTAATATTTTTGTTCCCTGGAAACAGCGCCAAAAACTTGATCGTGTGTCAGAGTCTTAAAAATTTATAAAAAGAATGATCGAGCCTAGAAACTAACTATGACAACGATTGAGGCAAGCGTACTAATCGTGTGTCTATCGAGTTTTAAAATTTATAAAGAGAATGATCGAACCTGGATGAACTCTGACAACAATTAAAGACAAGTGTACCTATCGAACAGTAGTATAGCTTAGGCAAGACCGGATTATTGAACCCAAATGAACTAAAAGTACTAATACTAACTTTTTTTTTATTATTTAGCCTAAAA
Source organism: Gossypium bickii (assembly GCA_025503065.1). NCBI lineage: Eukaryota > Viridiplantae > Streptophyta > Magnoliopsida > Malvales > Malvaceae > Gossypium > Gossypium bickii. The sequence goes on from CP106718.1 coordinate 19,197,555, forward strand.
TAAAGTGAAGTTGACTTAACCTAATCTAAACTAACTACTAAGCTAAAGACACAAAGACAAAAAGAATAAATTGGGAAATAACTAGAGGAAAGACTCAGTTGATCTAAACGATACCCTCAGGAAGAATCTGCCTAGACTTCACTTGTTATCTAACACTGAACCATATGATTTATTCACTTGACTTGATCCGTAGGACTCCCTAACGTATATTAAACCCTCTCTCGAGGCGAATAACGTCTAACCCTAGGTTAATTAACGGAAATCGCTTTCTCGAATAATAACCCCCTAGAATAGCAGTAAATCAACCTATGGACTCCCATATTAGGTTTCATCCTAATCAGGCAAAATCTCGTCACCCTATCTCTAGGCGCGCGAACGACTCCGCTTTAATTATGTTAGATCTATTCTTAAGCAGGGACTTTTGCTCCACCACCTAAGAACAACTAACTTGAATTAATATCCTGGAAACATTAACACAAGAATTAAAGCACACATAATTAAGAACAAATCAAGTATTTATCTTATAGTTTAGAAAACAATAACAAGATCCATCATAGGTTTTATCTCCTTCAGGTATCTGAAGGGTTTAGTTCATAACAAATAAAGAAAACATCTCAAGAGAAAAGATAAAACAAAACATAAGAAATCCCTAAAACTCCCTGAAGGAATTGAAAGAGAGATCCGCCGTCTTGAGTAAAATTCTGGCTTCTTGGGATGGATCAACTGGCTGTCTTCGAGTAAATTCCACAACTCTAACTTTTTCGGGATGGCTCCTTGGCCTAGCTTGACGCCCCCTCAAAGGTGGTACTTAGGGGGTATATATAGGCTCTTGGAATGTGTTTCTTTGCCCTTAAGTATCCCTTTTCTGAATGAAACTCTTATTCCAGCGACAGGGACACGGCCATGTCACACGCCCATGTGACATGTCTTTGAGTCGTGTTCGGATTTCTTTAATGAGGCACGACCATGTGGATCGGGGGTCAGGCCGTGTTCTATTAGATTGGCATGGCACGGTCATGTGGTCTTGGGCCCAGGCTGTGTGGATTTCGTGATATGGCCCATTTACTCTGTTTTGGGCTTGTTTTATGTTCTTTTCATCCTCGGGTGCTTTCTTGGGTATAAGACATGAAAAGAAAGGATTAAAAGCACCTTTTTATATGAATTAAGGGATAAATCATCCAAAAGTAAGCTAAATGTGGGATTAAAATATATTACTATTACGGTTTATCAGATACCCCCACACTTAAGCTTTTGCTTGTCCTCAAGCAAAATTCTCAACTTACAATTAAAACGAACCTTCCATAATTCATAATTCCTAGCAACAATGCCTTATCATAATTCATAGATAATTTATTCATGGATAATTCAACTCAAAGAGTCCTAAAGATTCAAACAAGATAAGTCATGAAGTTTTAGCTCGAAAACATAGGTGTTTCCCCTTATCTAAATAATTACCTTTAATTCAAAATTGACAAGGATTGACATCTTCACTAAAGATTCACTCAAAGCACTCGAAGTGTTTAAGGTTCAGGATAAAAGCACTCATAAGTCGACCCTGAAAAGTTAATCCTATACGCTTTCCTGAAAATCAAACTCCACCACTATAAAATGAGATGATATACATATCAAAAGGTCTTTATCAGGGTTGTAACAGGGCTTAGGTTAAGGGTATGGATATAGGCTGAATTAGAAGGTTAGAATCGAGATTGAATTGATAAGTTACCTATCTTGAAATACTGGAACGATAATAAATAATTACATCAACTGAAAAGTAATAACCCTAATAATACGAGCTATTTCTTCAAGATTTGAGATTTAAACATGTAAGCTCATTTAATTGCGTAACTAATAATGAATATACTTCGTTTTTTAAGAACAAATCACCTAATAAAAGATAAATTCAACTACTGAAATAATATAATTAGGTAGCTAATCAAATTAAATCTCGATATAAGGGTAGTCAAAAAGGAATGGTGATAACAAATACAAAGGGGTTTTTGAGTTAATATTAGTGGGTGAGTCAATAAAAAGGGTTGTTAGGCTCAACGGGGTTCACTAGGGGTTAATTATGAAGGTAGGCTGTTTAGTGGAGTGAGTGGGTTAAATCTTAAGTGCCTTAATCATCTCTATATATCAAATCATATATGTGGTCTCAACATGTATAATCGAGGCAAGTTCTAGAATAACAGTTCAAAGTTGATACACTCATAGTCAATAAAGTGAGCACGAAAAAGAATATATGCTCTATAAGGCTCAAAACCTCACAAAAATTATGGGTGTTTTTGATATCATCCTTGTGAATTCCAAATTTCAAAGTAATATTCAAATTTATGTTAATAACCTATTAATAAATTTAATTATGAAAATTAGACTTATCATGCTTGATTCTATAGTACCTTTAAATTTCAATCATCAATGCACAATTAACTATGACTTATTCAAAAACATGTCAATAACACTCATAAATTATCAGAAATTTCATCCTAATTAGTAATATGAAGAAATTACTCGAAAATAAGGTATAGTTCAGGGATTTTAGAATAATGAAAACGAGTTAGGCATTTTTTGAATGAACTATTTATCCCCACACTTAAGATGTACATTGCCCTCAATGTACAAAGATAGATAAAATATAATAGATAAATCAAAAGTGAAGGGGAAAAGTGAAGCTCCCTGAATTTGGATGGTTTTCCGGAGTTGGCAGAGGTCGCTACCGAGCTCTGTGTTTAGATGAAGAAATTAGGAGCTCGTGAAGAATTAGCCAGGGTTTATTAAGACTCATTAAAAATAAACTAAATATATAAATAAAGATAAGAAAGATAAATAAAAAGGAAAAAAATGTAAACAAAATGGAAATTAAGGATGAATGGACCGAAGAGTCCTTATTGGTGGATGGTTTGCATGGTGGGTGTGACCTCTAAGGCTGCGGAGGTGCTGGCAGTGGTGGAAGTGGCATGATTCCCTAGCAGCCTGACGAACCTAACACTAAGAAACTAAAATAAGTTAAACTAAATTAAGCAGAAAAGAAGTAAAAATAAGGAAATTGAAGCAAAAGAGAAAAGAAAAATAAAAACTAAATGGCCTCTTATGTTCTTGGCTTGTCAGATGATTGAAGCAACCGGCATAAACTTATGGATTTCAGTCTCCATGATGGAGGCTGTGCTTTGATCCCGCCGTTTCTTTGGCATGATTTTGGTGTAGCTCAAGAGTATAGAGACTTCCTATAGAGAGGAAAGAAATTTGAGAGGAGTGGGAGGAGAGAAAGAAGTGGATAGTGGGTGGAAAGAATGGGGAAGAGAGGCTTGAGTTTAAATAGAGGCACTATTCTGGTACTTCCCCACACCCGTGGTCTGAGGGCGTGTCGATGTACACGGCCGCCTCGCACGGCCGTGTCTCAAGGCGTGTTGATTTTCCATGCCCATTTTTCAGTCTACCAAGCCCGTGGTTGGCAAGTCAGTATCTTCGCACGGTTAAAGGCACGAGAGTGTTCTGCCCGTGGTTGGCAAGTTAGTAGCTTTACATGGTCATGGGACACGGCCGTGCCACTTTGTCAGTGCCCGTAGGGGAGTGGTTGGGTCCGTGATTTTGAAAATTAGTTGAATCTGACTTGTATCGTCCTGCCATGTTAGTACCAAAATTCTGGTGGTCCACATGGTCACGGACACGGCCGTGTGCAAGACTGTGTGGTCAGGATTTCTGCACTTTTTGTTAGTTTACAACTAGGTATTTAGAAAGAAAAGAAAGAAAGAAAAATAAATTGAAAGCAAAATGTGAAAATGAATTGTGTTAGTGCTCGGGTTGCCTCTTGAGAAGCGCTCGTATATAGTCTTAAGCTAGACTTTCCTTGTAATAAAAAAATCATGGAGGTTTAAAGGTTTGAATATCTTCCCTCATGCTTACAGTTTTATTTTATTGATAAAGTTTAAGTCGAGAAGCATTTACCTTAAAAGTGCCAAAAGTTGGATTGCTTACCTCGACTGTTCCGTGTGGGAAGATATTGTGTACCTCAAGAGGAATCTCTTTGTTTACTTTCAGGTCTGATGTGGTGATGCGAAGATCTGCTTTGTCTAACAGTACCTGGTCTCCTATTTTGAAGTGATTTGATGTTCCTATGAGCTCTTCTAGGGGCTCCTCTGGTTGGACTTCATGCGGTTTTGGTTCATCTTTAAAGTGTGTCTTCCACTCTTCTAGTTGTCAACCCTAAGGCTTCGTTCCTTATGTAATTCATCTTTGCTGATACTGGGTCCATGATTCGGCTCAGGTTTGTAATCTTGTGGTGTTCCTTGTGGTGAAGGTTGAACACTTTGATTATCAACTGGATTGACTTTCTTACCTTCATCGATTGTTGTCCTGGCCGAGTCAAGAGCTTGAAGACTGATTGATTCGTTACCTACACAAAGTATGAGTTCTCATGTGGCAACATCAATTTTAATCTTAGCAGTTGCTAGAAAGGGTCTTCCTAAAATTAAGGGGATTGAATTATCCTCATCCATGTCTAAGACAACAAAATCTACTGGGAAAATGAATTTATCGATTTTGACAAGAACATCTTCGATAATGCCCCTAGGAATTCTAACAGTTTTATCAGCTAATTGAATACTTATCCTAGTTTGTTTGGGCTTCCCTAGACCTAGTCATTTAAACAATGTATAAGGCATAACATTTATAGTTGCCCCTAAATCAGCTAACGCATTATCAATAGTTAGACTACCAATCAAATATGGAATTGTAGAACTCCCTGGATCTTTTTGCTTCTGCGATAGTCTATTTTGTAACATTGCTGAGCATTCTGCGTTTTCCACATGTGGCTCCTCGTCTAATTTGCGCTTGTTCGTCAAGAGCTGCTTTAAAAATTTTCTCGAGTCTGGCATCTGAAAAAGAGCTTCTAGAAGAGGTAAGTTGATATGTAATTTCTTTAGAAGTTTAAGAAACTTACCGAACTGTTTATCTGTATCGTCTCTTTTCATAGCTTCAGGATAAGGCATGCGAGGATGGTACTCTTTGATTACCTGTTTTGGCTTTTCTTGTGTTACCTCTACTTTACCTTCTTCTACCTCATTTTCTTGTATTGAGTTGGGTTCAACTAACCCTTTACTATCATGGGCTGTGATGTCTTGGATTTTCTCTTTTGGGTTAATCTCTGTGTTACTTGGTAGACTTCCTTGCGGTCGTTCAGACATTAACCTTGCAAGTTGTTCGACTGCCTTAGTGACTCCCCTTATCGACTTAGTAAATTCCCCGACTCGGTTCTTGTTTTCTTCAATCGATGTTTGGTGATCTTTAAGTGTTTTCTCAATATCTTGGAGTCAATTTTCTGTGGCTGTCATGAATTTTGTTAGCATCTTTTCAAGGTTTGGCTTCTTCTCTTACAGATATGGATGATTTTGGAAATTTTGAGGAGTTTGATTTCCTTGATTTCCTTGATTTCCTTGACCTCCCGACGAAAAATTTGGGTTGTTCCTCCAATCTGGATTGTATGTATTACTATAAGGATCATTATTGGATCTGAAATTATTACCTATATAGTTCATCTGTTCACTCTCTACTCCTGGTTGGTAGGGTGGGTACTCAGGATTCGCCACAGTTCCACTTGCGTCGCATTGCATTACTGGGTGTACCTGCGGAGAACACAAACTATCAAGCTTTTTATTCATCATTTCCATTTTTGTTGATAGCATGGTTACTGTGTCGATGTTGAAAGCTTCGACTGATTTCGTCGGTTTCGTCCTTGTAACTTGCCCCTGATAGTTATTTAGTGACATCTCTTTAATGAACTCGTAGGCTGCTTCAGGAGTTTTGTTGTTCAAAGTTCCACCGGCGGCTGAATCAATCAATTGTCTCATTGAGGGGTTTATACCGTTATAGAAAGTTTGGACTTGTAGCCACAAGGGTAAACCATGGTGCAGGCACCTTCTCAAGAGATCCTTGTATCTCTCCCATGTATCGTATAATGTCTCTAAATCCATCTGCACAAAAGAAGAGATATCATTTTGTAATTTGGCCGTTTTGGCCGGTGGGAAATATTTTAATAAAAATTTTTCGGTCATTTGCTCCCATGTAGTGATTGATCCTCGTGGTAACGACTTTAACCATTGATTGGCTTTATTCCTTAATGAAAAGGGAAATAACCGAAGTTGTATGACATCATCAGAAATGCCATTTATTTTAAATGTATCACAGAACTCTAAGAAATTAGCTATATGAGTATTTAGGTCTTCGTCCTATAAACCATCAAATTGAACAAATTGTTGAATCATTTGTATTGTGTTAGGCTTTCATTCAAAATTATTAGCAGCTATAAAAGGCCTAACAATACTTGATTCTGCTCCTGTTAAATGTGGTTTAGCATAATGAAACATAGTACCTGGAGCATTGTGTTCCCCCATATCATGGGGTTGTGGAATATTCTCGTCCATCCCTTTAGTAGGATTGGATCTGCCTTCTTGATTTTCTTCTGTGTAATTTAGGGCTCGCCTGATTTCTCTTCGATTCCTTCGAGCGGTGACTTCAATATCACTGTCGTATACTAAAGGTCCTCTCGGGTTCCTTCTAGTCATAAACTAGATGTACCTGAAAAGAAAAGAAAGAAAAAAAAGTTAGCAAAATTAAAATTTAACCTAAAATAAAAATAAAAGTAAATTGCGTAAAATAAAAAATAATGGCTAAAGTAATAAAAATAGAGTTTTCTTAATATTTTAGTTCCCCGGCAACGGCGTCAAAAACTTGATCGTTTGTCTATCGAGTTTTAAAATTTATAAAGAGAATGATCAAACCTAGAAACTAACTCTGACAACGATTAAAGGCAAGTGTACCCATTGAACAGTAGTATAGCTTAGGCAAGACTGGATTATCGAACCCAAATGAACTAAAAGTACTAATACTAGCTTTCTTTTTATTATTTAGCCTAAAATAAAGTGAAGTTGATTTAATCAAATCTAAACTAACTACTAAGCTAAAGACACAAAGACAAAAAGAATAAATTGGGAAATAACTAGCGGAAAGACTCAGTTGATCTCAACGATACCCTCAGGAAGAATCCACTAGACTTCACTTGTTATCTAACACTGAACCATATGATTTATTCACTTGACTTGATCCGTAGGACTCCCTAACGTATATTAAACCCTCTCTCGAGGCGAATAACGTCTAACCCTAGGTTAATTAACAGAAATCTCTTTCTTGAATAATAACCCCCTAGAATAGCAGTAAATCGACCTATGGACTCTTATATTAGGTTTCACCCTAATCCGGCAAAATCTTGTCACCCTATCTCTAGGCGCGCGAACGACTCTGCTTTAATTATGTTAGATCTATTCTTAAGCAGGGACTTTTGCTCCACCACCTAAGAACATCTTACTTGAATTAATATCCCGGAAACATTAACACAAGAATTAAGCACACATAATTAAGAGCAAATCAATTATTTATCTTATAATTCAGAAAACAATAACAAGATCCATCATAGTTTGAAGGGTTTAGTTCATAACAAATAAAGAAACATCTCAAGAGAAAAGAAAAACAAAACATAAGAAATCCCTAAAACTCCCTGAAGGAATTGAAGGAGAGATTCGCCGTCTTGAGTAGAATTTTGGCTTCTTGGGATGGATCAACTGGCTATCTTCGAGTAAATTCCACAACTCTGACCTTTTCGGCTTGGCTCCTTGGCCTATCTTGACGCCCCTCAAAGGTGCTACTTAGAGGGTATATATAGGCTCTTGGAATGTGTTTCTTTGCCCCTAAGTATCCTTTTTCCGAATGAAACTCTTATTCCAGCGACAGGGACACGGCCATGTCACGCGCCTGTGTGACATGTCTTTGAGTCATGTTCAGATTTCTTTAATGAGGCACGGTCGTGTGAATCAGGGGTCAAGCCGTGTTCTAGTAGATTGGCGTGGCAAGACTGTGTGGTCTTGGGCCCAGGTTTATTCCCTTTTGGGCCCGTTTTATGTTCTTTTCATCCTCAGGTGCTTTCCTGGGTATAAGACATGAAAAGAAAGGAGTAAAAGCACCTTTTTATATGATTCAAGGGATAAATCATCCAGAAGTAAGCTAAATGTGGGATTAAAATATATTACTATTACGGTTTATCACGCACCTATCGAACAGTAGTATAGTTTAGTTGCAAGACCGGATTGTCAAACCCAAAGGAACCAAAAGTACTACTACTAACTTTCTTTTTATTATTATCCTAAAATAAAAGTGGATTATTAATTAATCTAAAATTAACTAACAACTAAGCTAAAGATGATAAGACAAAGAGAATGAATTGGGGAAAATACTTGTCGAAAAAACCAATTGATTGAGACAATACCCGAAGAAGAATCCACCTAGACTTCACTTGTTATTTAACTCTGAACCAGACTATTTATTCACTTGACTTGATCCGTAGGATTCCCTAATGTATATTAATACCTCTCTCAAGGCTACTAACGTCTAACCCTAGGTTGATTAATTGAAATCTCTTTCTAATTAAAACCCCTAGAATTGTATTAACTCGATCTATGGACTCCCATATTAGGTTTGACCCTAATCCGGTAGATTTTTGTCATCCTATCTCTAGGGTTGCGATCAAGTCCGCTTAACTATGCTAGATCTACTCTTAGACAGGGTCTATTCCTCCACTGCCTAAGCATATCAATTCTTGAATCAATATCCTGAAATATTAAAACAAGAATTAAGAACACATAATTAAGAACAAATCAAGTATTTATCATATAGTTCAGAAAACAATAACAAGATCCGTCTTAGGTTTCATCCCCCTCAGGTATTTGAGGGTTTAGTTCATAATAATTAATGAATACATCTCAGAAGAAAATATAAAACAAAACATAAGAAAATCCCTAAAACCCCTTTGAAGGAAATTGAAGGGAAGATCTTCCATCTTGAGTATAAATCTGGCTTCTTGAGATGAATCAACTGGCTTTCTTCGAGTAAATCCCACAATTCTGGCCTCTCTGGCTCGGCTCTTTGGCCTAACTAGACCCCTTAAAGGTTGGCCTCTAGGGTGTTTATATAGGCTTTTGGAATGGCTTTCTTTGCCTCTATGTACCCTAATCTGAGTGAACTTCTTCTTTGTCACGACAGGGACACGCCCATGGCACAAGCCCGTGTGAATCGTGGCTAGGCCGTGTTTAGGTCAGTTAATGAGGCACGGCCATGTGGTCTTGGGCCTAGGCTGTGTCAATTTTGTAATTTGACCCATTTACTCTATTTTAAGCCCGTTTCTCGTTCTTTTCATCCTCTGGTGCTTTCCTAAGTATAAAACATGAAATTAAAGGATTAAAAGCACCAAATTCCACAATTCAAAGCTTAAATCATCCAAAAGTATGCTAAATGTGGGATTAAAATAAGTTTCTATAACGATTTATCAACCAGGCATGCCCGTTTGCCACAGCCGTGTAGGCAAAATAGGCCATTTGCAAGGCCCAAATGCCACCCATACATGGGTCAACCCTACAAGCAATACACCCATACATTTCATGCACAATTGACATCCAAAACATGTCAAATTAATCAACAAACCTTTACATTCAATTTCATTTCTAATCATGTCAATTTGCACAACTAAAACACATAAATACTCAAGCATAATTCATCCACATTTACCATTCATATAATCACTTCTTTGATCAAACATGTACACTCAAATTTCATTTATATGCTTACCTTAAACTTGACCATTTCATGGTCATGTGATCATACCAAAACCAACATCATATACCATATTCACAAATGCATAATACCAACATATAACTAGCCACATTACATAGCTAATTTCATTTCTCCAACTTATACCAAAATAACTAGCATATACATGCCATATTTAGCTATATATACATTTTCAAAATACAAAAAAAGTTTGAGTACTGTGATGGCGATCCTCGATGGTCCCCGAGCCTTTAGTAGCTATAACGATCTATAAAACAGAGCAAAAACACATACAGAGTAAGCTTTCAAAGCTTAGTAAGCCATATACAAATAAACTTAGCATAAAATGCACATAACATAATGGATGCAATGACATTAATAGTTCTCATAGCAAAAACATCATATATTCTTTGGCTCATATACTTAGCCATATCTTACCACATTCTTCAACTCAAATATCACATATACACATAGCTTATTTAAGCATATCTTCGCATATCATTCCATCATTTCATTGCACATATTCATCTTAGTAAGTTCATATGGACACTTACCTTCCATACACACTTAGTGTACATATCAAACGTACCTGAAATGGATATACAATCACATAGGCGTTCGTATCTTAGATTTGCCCGTTGAACCGTTCAAAATCTAATAGGATACTTAGAGAGCTCGGAATAGTCGTACAATGCCAACATCCCAGACGAGGTCTTACATGTACTCAAATATCGATGCCACTGTCCCAGACAGGGTCTTACACAAATCAGTACGATGCCAATGTCCCAGATATGGTCTTACACCTAAATCTCATCTCGATGCCAACGTCCCAGACGTGGTCTTATACGAAATCTCAAATCATTGCCAACGTGCCAGGCATGGTCTTACATTATACCACATAACGGACACCTATGTCATGACATTTACTATCCTATCTATTCCTAGGTTCAGAAGGGACTTCTCAGACATTAATCATCTCTCGATACTTTCTCAGAATCCATACATTCATCATTTCGAGTATTGTTCATAGCAATTCAAATTTCACATATTCACAAATAAGTCAATTCAAATTCATTTATTTGTATATCGACTTACCTCGAGTTCGGTTTAATGGAAACGTACGGCTATTCAATGATTTTCAACTTTCCCCGATCTAAATCCGTCTTCTTCGGTTCTTGATCTATACATATTGAAAATTTAACCCTTTTATTCACTAATTCATCCAATTCAATCCAAAAACACATATTTAAGGCTAATTGCAACTTAACCCTCACATTATCACATTTGGACAATTTAGTCCCTATTTCACAAAATCACAAAATTCATCAAATTTGCTTTTACTCATGCTTAGTTGAGTACATACTATGCTCATATCAATATATATATATTTCATTTATTTCACAAACTAGTCCATCAAAAATATTATTTTCACAATTTAACCTTATTTAGCTAAATTCATCAAAATTTCAAGAATAAAACATGTTCATTAATCACATATCTTTCATTTAACACCAATACTCATCACAAAGCTCACCATTTTATCAATGGCACATCTCATAAACATCATCAATTCTTCAAATTACAACATGGGCTTGATAGTAGACTAAGCAACAATCTCAAAAAAATAAAAATAATCAAAAATGAAAGTCAAAACGTACCTTAATTTGGATCAAAAGCTAGCCGGATGCCCTAACTAAATTTTCTTTTCTTCTTCCTTGATGTTTCTGCCAAAATAAGATGATAACTATCACCATTTGATAAACCGTAATAGTAACATATTTTGATCCCACATTTAGCTTATTTTCGGCTGATTTATCCCTTAATTCATATAAAAAGTTGCTTTTAATCCTTTTTTTTATGTCTTATACCCAGAAAAGCACCCGAGGGTGAAAAGAACATAAAACAGGCCCAAAATAGATTAAATGGGCCATATGACGAAATCCACACGGCCTGGGCCCAAGACGACACGGCCGTGCCACGTCAATCTACTAAAACACGACCTGACCCCTGACTCACACGGCCATGTCTCATTAAAGAAGTCTGAACACGGCTTGAAGACATGTCACACGGGCGTGTGACATGGCCGTGTCCCTGTCGCTGAAATAAGAGTTTCATTCGGAAAAGGGATACTTATGGGCAAAGAAACACATTCCAAGAGCCTATATATACCCCCTAAGTACCACCTTTGAGTGCGGGAAGCTAGGCCAAGGAGCCAAGCCGAAAAGGTCAAAGTTGTGGAATTCACTCGAAGATAGCCAGTTGATCCATCCCAAGAAGCCGAAATTCTACTCAAGACGGTGGATCTCTCCTTCAATTCCTTTAGGGGGGTTTAAGGATTTCTTATGTTTTGTTTTATCTTTTCTCTTGAGATGTTTTCTTTATTTGTTATGAACTAAACCCTTCAGATACCTGAAGGGGATGAAACCTATGATGGATCTTGTTATTGTTTTCTGAACTATAAGATAAATACTTTATTTGTTCTTAATTATGTATGCTTAATTCTGGTGTTAATATTTCCAGGATATTAATTCAAGTAAGATGTTCTTCGGTGGTGGAGCAAAAGTCCTGCTTAAGGATAGATCTAGTATAATTATAGCGGAGTCCTTCACCCGCCTAGAGATAGGGTGATGAGATTTTGCCGGATTAGGGTGAAACCTAATATGGGAGTCCATAGATTGATTTACTGCTATTCTAGGGGGTTATTATTCGAGAAAGAGATTTCCATTAATTAACCTAGGGTTAGACGTTATTCGCCTCGAGAGAGGGTTTAATATACGTTAGGGAGTCCTACGGATCAAGTCAAGTGAATAAATCATATGGTTCAATGTTAGATAACAAGTGAAGTCTAGGTGGATTCTTCCTGAGGGTATCGTCTAGATCAACTGAGTCTTTCTTCTAGTTATTTCCTAATTCATTCTTTTTGTCTTTGTGTCTTTAGCTTAGTAGTTAGTTTAGATTAGATTAAATCAACTTCGCTTATTTTTAGGCTAAATAATAAAAAGAAAGTTAGTATTAGTACTTTTGGTTCCTTTGGGTTTGATAATCCGGTCTTGCCTAAGCTATACTACTGTTCGATAGGTACACTTGCCTTTAATTGTTGTCAGAGTAAGTTTCCATGTTCGATCATTCTCTTTATAAATTTTAAAACTCAATAGACACACGATCAAGTTTTTGGCGCCGTTTCTAGGGAACTAAAATATTAAGAAAACTCTATTTTTATTACTTTAGCCATTATTTTTTATTTTTCGCAATTTACTTTTATTTTTATTTTAGGTTAAATTTTAATTTTGCTAACTTTTCTTTCTTTTTTTTCTTTTCAGGTACCTCTAGTTTATGACTAGTGATCGCTAAAATCAGAGCTTTAAAATTTATAAAAGAATGATCAAACCTGAAAACTAACTCCGACAACGATTAAAGGCAAGTGTACCTATCGAACAGTAGTATAGCTTAGGCAAGACCGGATATCGAACCCAAAGGAACCAAAAGTATTAATACTAACTTTCTTTTTATTATTTAGCCTTAAAAATAAAGTGACTTTTGTTTTAATCTAAATTTGACAACGACTAAGCTAAGGACAAAGACAAAAAGAATGAATTGGGGAATATCTTGGAAAAAGACTCAGTTGATCACGATGATACCTTCAGGAAGAATCCACCTTGACTCCACTTGTCATCTAACCTTGAATTATATGATTTATTTACTTAGCTTGATTCGTAGGACTCCCTAACCTATGCTAAACTTTCTCTCGAGGCGAATAATGTCTAACCCTAGGTTAATTAGTAGAACTCTCGTTCTCTTATAATAACCCCCTAAAATAGCAGTAAATCAATCTATGGATTCCCATATTAGGTTTCACCCTAATCTGGCAAAATCTCGTAACCCTATCTCTAGGCGTTCGATCAACTCCGCTTAATTACTCTAGATCTACTCTTAAGTAGAGTCTATTCCTCCTCCACCTAAGCACATCGAATTTGGATTAAGCATGCATAATTAAGAACAAACTAAGTATTTATCATAAAATTCATAAATCAAATAACAAGATTCATCTAGGTTTCATCCCCTTCAGGTATCTGAGGGGTTTAGTTCATAACTAAGAAAGAAAACATGTCAAGAGAAAAGATAAAACAAAACATAAGAAATTCCTAAAACTCCCTGAAGGAATTGAAGGAGAATTCCACCGTCTTGAGTATAATTTCGGCTTCTTGGGATGGATCAACTGGCTATCTTCAAGCGATTCCCACAATTCTGACCTTTCCTGCTTGGCTCCTTGGCCTAGCTCACCTCCCCCTCAAAGGTGGTACTTAGGGGATATTTATAGGCTCTTTGGAATGCGATTCTTTCTCCCTAAGTATCCTTTTCCGACTGAAATTATTCATTCTGACGACAGAGGCACGGCCATGTAGCACGCCCGTGTGGGTCAACTTCAGGCCGTGTTTAGATTCTTTAATGAGACACGGCCGTACAAATCAGAGGAGAGGCTATGCTCTAAGTGATTGACAAGACACGGCAGTGTGGACTTTGGGCCAGGCCATGTTGATTTCGTGCCAAGGCCCATTTTACTCCGTTTTGGGCCTGTTTTACGTTCTTTTCATCCTCGAGTGCTTTCCTGGGTATAAGACATGAAAAGAAAGGATTAAAAGCACCTTTTTACATAAATCAAGGGATAAATCATCCTTTTAGTATACGACAGTGTTATCGAAGCTACCGCTCAAAAGAATCGAAGAGAAATCAGGCGAGCCCTGAATTACACAGAGGAAAATCAAGAAGGCAGATCCAATCCTACTGAAGGGATGGATGAGAATATTTCACAACCCTATGATGTGGGGGAACACAATGATCCACGTACTATATGTGATTATGCTAAGCCACATTTAACAGGAGCAGAACCGAGTATTGTTAGGCCTGCTATAGCTGCTAATAATTTTGAATTAAAGCCTAACACAATACAAATGATTCAACAATTTGTTCAATTTGATGGTTGGCAGGACGAAGATCCAAATACTCATATAGCTAATTTCTTAGAGTTCTGTGATACCTTCAAAATAAATGGCGTTTCTGATGATGCCATACGACTTCGGTTATTTCCCTTTTCATTAAGGAATAAAGCCAAACAGTGGTTAAACTCGTTACCACGAGGAATAATCACTACATGGGAACAAATGATCGAAAAATTTTTATTAAAATATTTCCCACCGGCAAAAACGGCCAAATTACCAAATGATATCTCTTCTTTTATGCAGATGGATTTAGAGACATTATACGACACATGGGAGAGATACAAGGATCTCTTGAGAAGGTGTCCGCACCATGGTTTACCCTTGTGGCTAAAAGTCCAAACTTTCTATAACGGTGTAAACCCCTCAACAAGGCAATTGATTGATTCAGCTGCCGGTGGAACTCTGAACAACAAAACTCCTGAAGCAGCCTACGAGTTCATTAAAGAGATGTCACTGAATAACTACTAGTGGCAAGTTACAAGGACGAAACCGACGAAATCAGCCGGAGCTTTCAACATCGACACAGTAACCATGCTATCAACACAAATGAAAATGATGAATAAAAAGCTTGATAGTTTGTGTTCTTCGCAGGTACGCCCAGTAATGCAGTGCGACGCAAGTGGAACTCTGGCGAATCCTGAGTACCCACCCTACCAACCGGGAGCAGAGAGTGAACAGATGAACTATATAGGTAATAATTTCAGATCCAATAATAATCCTTATAGTAATACTTCAATCCAGGTTGGAGGAACCACCCAAATTTTTCGTGGGGAGGTCAAAGAAATCAAGGAAATCAAAGACAACAACCTCCTCAAAATTTCCAAAATCAGCCATATCCGCAAGAGAAGAAGCCAAACCTTAAAGAGATGTTGAAAAAATTCATGGCAGCCACAGAAAATCGTCTCCAAGATATGGAGAGAACACTTAAAGACCAACAAACATCGGTTAAAGAGACTAAGAACCAAGTTGGAGAATTCACTGAGACAGTTAGGGAACTCACTAAATCAGTGGGACTACTTACTGAGATGATTTGTGAAATACGGGCAGAAATTTTTTCGAAAGAACTAGAACAGGTAAAGGTACTAGCACTAAGAAGTGGAAAGGAGTTGGTCGAACCAAAGAAAAAACTACCACACGAAGACAACAAAACAAAAGATGAGGAAGTTGAGGATGTAAATCCAGTACGCAAAGAAAGTAAACCACCAATCCCATATCCAGCAAAGTTGAAGAAAGAATGATTGGATGCCCAATACGGTAAGTTTCTTGAACTTTTTATACAAATACACATTAACTTACCTTTTGTTGAAGCTATTTCACAGATGCCGACGTACGCAAAATTCTTAAAGGAACTCCTGACAAATAAAAGGAAGCTTGAAGAAGTATCGACGGTGGAACTCAATGAAGAATGTTCAGCCATCCTCCAAAACAAGTTACCAACTAAATTAAAGGACCCAGGAAATTTTACTATTCCTTATTTAATTGGTAGTTTAAATACTAAGAAAGCATTAGCTGATTTACGTGCCAGTATTAATCGAATGCCCAATAAAATGTTTAAGCAACTAGACCTCGGGGAACCAAAACCCATTAGGATGAGTATTCAGTTAGCCGACAGATCTATTAAATATCCAGATGGGTTATTGAAGATGTCCTGGTAAAAATTGATAAATTTATTTTCCTTGTTGATTTTGTTGTACTTGACATGGATGAGGACATTGAGGTCCCCTTAATTCTAGGGCGCCCTTTTTTAGCTACTGCTAGAGCTATGATCGATGTTGGTAATGGTAAGCTTGCAATAAGGATAGGTGATGAAGAAATTACTTTTCAAATATATGATGCAATGCGATATTCTAGCAAACAAGATGATTCTTGTTACTTCATTGATACTACTGATCATATTATTCAAGATTCATTACAGGAACTCATACATGATGACAAGATAGAACTGTGCCTGACTCAAGAAGAAGGGGAAGAAGATGAAGTCGACGAGCTAAAAACATCTTCATCAAGACAAACGCAAGAAGAAAGCATTAAAATCAATGATGAACTAAAGCAAAAACCTTCTATTGATGAGCCACCCAAATTGACTAAAACAATTGCCAAAACACTTAGAATATGCATTCCTTGGGACAATTCTATGCTACCGATGATTATCTCTTCAGAACTAAAACCCAAGGAAAAAGAAGAGTTGATACAGGTTCTAAGAGAACATAAAAAGGCCATAGCTTGGAAAATTTCTGACATCAAGGGTATAAGCCCAGCATTCTGCACCCACAAAATTCTAATGGAAGAGGAATACAAGCCATGTGTGCAGCCTCAGGGACGGCTAAACCCCAGCATGAAAGAAGTGGATAAAGTCGAGGTAGTCCTAAAGAAAGGAGGTCTGACTGTGGTACCTAATGAAAGGAATGAGTTAATCCCTACAAGAACAGTTACAGGTTGGAGAGTTTGTATCGACTATAGGAAGCTGAACGATGCCACCAGAAAAGACCACTTCCCTCTACCCTTCATAGATCAAATGTTAGAAAGACTATCTGGGCATATGTACTACTGCTTCTTGGACGGACTCTCCGGCTACTTCCGAATCCCAATAGCTCCTGAAGATCAAGAGAAGACAACATTTACATGCCCATACGGTACGTTTCCTTATCGTAGAATGCCTTTTGGATTATTTAATGCTCCTGCTACTTTTCAGCGCTGCATGTTGGCAATCTTCGATGAATTTGTGGAAGACATTATGGAGGTATTTATGGATGATTTCTCAGTATTCGGTAATTCTTTCCATTTTTGCCTTAAAAAATTAAAACGAGTTCTAATGAGATGTGAGGAAACAAACCTTGTTTTAAATTGGGAAAAATGTCACTTTATGGTTAAAGAAGGGGTTGTGTTAGGACATAAGATTTCTAGTAAAGGGATCAAGGTAAATAAAGCGAAAATTGAAACCATAGAAAAATTACCTCCCCTTAGTTCAGTTAAGGCTATTAGAAGCTTTTTAGTGCATGCAGGATTCTATAGAAAATTCATCAAAGATTTTTCAAAAATAGCTAAGCCTTTAACAAAATTACTAGAAAAAGATGTCCCTTTCAACTTCAATCAGGAATCTTTAGACCCATTCAATATCCTTAAGGATAAATTAATAAATGCTCCGATTATAATTGCACCTGATTGGAATTTACCCTTTGAACTAATGTGTGATGCAAGTGATTTTGCAGTAGGTGCAGTTTTGGGACAACGAAGAGACAAGCATTTTCAGCCAATTTATTATGCTAGCAGAACATTAACACCCACACAAGAAAACTACACCACCATAGAGAAAGAATTGCTAGCTGTAGTTTTTGCTTTTGACAAATTTAGGCAGTATCTAATATTGTCCAAAGTTGTCGTTTACACTGACCATTCAGCTCTTCATTATCTTTTAACTAAATCTGATGCAAAACCTCAACTCATACGATGGATTTTACTCTCACAGGAATTTGATTTAGAAATACAGGATAAGAAGGGAGCTGAAAATCTTGCAGCAGATCACCTCTCTAGACTTGAGAATCCACATACCGAATAACTCAATGAAAGTGAGATAAACGACTCGTTTCCCGAAGAACAAATTTTTTCTATAACACATTCTGAGGTACCATGGTTTGCAAATATTGCAAATTATTTAGCCGCTAACATCTTGCCAAAAAGACTAACACATCACCAGTAGAAACGATTCTTTGTTGATGCGAAAAACTATTTTTGGGAAGATCCCTTTCTTTTCCGCATATGTGCAGATCAGGTAATTCGAAGATGCCTTACAAAGGCAGAAGCAAGCAAAATCTTGGAACATTGCCATTCAAGACCTTCAGGAGGACACTACAGTGGCATTAAGATAGCACATAAAATACTCGAATCAGGTTTTTATTGGCCCACTCTATTCAAGGATGCAACAGGTATGTCACTTCATGTGATAAATGCCAACGAACAGGTAATGTTTCTAAACGCGATGAAATGCCTCAAACATATATGTTATCATGTGAAATATTGATGTATGGGGTATTGGTTTTATGGGTCCATTCCCTAGTTCATTTGGAAATAAATACATCTTAGTGGCAGTAGATTACATGTCAAAACGGGTAGAAGCCGATGCCTTACCCACCAATGATGCTAGAGTAGTAGCCAAGTTCCTCAAGAAACTATTCTCTCGATTTGGAACACCTAGAGCCATCGTTAGTGATAGGAGCACTCATTTCTGTAATACTCAATTAGACAAAGTCTTAAAAAAATATAGAGTTCACCATAGGATAGCTACCCCATATCACCCTCAAACCAGTGGGCAAGTTGAAGTAGCAAACAAAGAACTTAAACGTATCCTAGAAAACCGGTTGATTCAAACAGAAAAGATTGGGCATTAAAAGTAGATGATGCCTTATGGGCCTATAGAACATCGTTTAAAACCCCCTAGGAACATCCCCATACAAACTTGTCTACGGGAAAAGCTGTCTACCATTCGAACTAGAACACAAAGCTTTTTGGGCTATAAAATTTTTAAATTACGATCTTAAAACTGCAGGAAAGAAAAGAATAATGCAGATGAACGAGCTAGACGAATGGAGAGCTGAGGCTTATGAGAACTCGAAACTATACAAGGAGGCAACAAAGCGACACCACGATGCTCGTCTAAAAAAATCGAAACGATTCGAAGTAAGGGATTTGGTCCTGCTATACAACTCAAAGCTTAAATTATTTCTTGGGAAGCTGAAATCAAGATGGTCAGGCCTATTCATGATCAAAACAATTTTTCCATATGGCACAATTGAGGTAACCCACCCCATTAAGGGCACATTCAAGGTAAATGGTCACCGACTTAAAATTTATAATGGTGCAGATTTTAAGGATATATGAGAGGAGCTTCGGCTCTGTGAACCTTCTTTTATAAATGAAAGCAGGGAAAGTCTAGCCTAGGACTTTAAGCAAGTGCTTCTTGGGAGGCAACCCGAGTACTAACTTCCCAAACATTATACTTTTAATTGTTCTGCATCTAACTTCATACTAAGTAATCTAATAAAGTGAACGTTTTAGACCACACGGCCTTGCACACGGCGTGCCCGTGGCCGTGTGAAAGACAGGAGACAAACCACAGGCGGGCCAATAGCCGTGCATGACAAAGAAGAATTTGTTTTCCCAAACATGACCTGCGATAAAAGTCCACATCCGTGTCGACTACCTGTGCGAGGTTACTGACTTGATGAGCACGGGCGAGACACGGTCGTGCCTTACAACCGTGCATGGTTACTGACTTGATAAGCATGGGCGAGACACGACCATGTTTTACAACTGTGCGAAGTTATTGGCTTGTCGAGCATGGGCTAGACACACCCGTTCCAACCAACTGTGTGAAGAAAAACACAGGCGTGCCACTATACCCACGGTCGTGGCCGAACACCTAAACGTGCACAAAAAATCAAAATCACGAAAAACACGGGCTAATTAAAATTGAACACGGGCGTGGCACCTGCCCATGCCACCACCCCTATTTAAGCAACTTAAATTACCCACCCCATTCTTTCCACCCACTGTTCACCTTTGTTCTCTTTCCCTTCCTCTCAAATTTCTCCCTTCTCCATTAAAAAGTCTCAATAACTTTTGAGCTACACAAAAATCATGTCAAAGAAACAGCGGAATCAAAGCACAGGCTCCATCATAGAGACTAAAATACATAAGTTCATGCCGACCGCTTCACTCAAACAACAAGCCAAGGGTCTTTAAGACCAATTAGTTTCTATTTTTCTTTTCTCTTTTGCGTCAATTTCCTTTTCTTTAACTATCTTATGCTTATTTTAGTTTTACTTATTTTAGTTTCTTAGTGTCAGGTTTGCCATGCTGCTTGGGAATCACGCCGGAATCACGACCACCAACTCAAAGTAGCTTTAGAGGTTTTAAAGGCTGCTAGGGAATCACGCCACTTCCGCTACCGCCAGCACCTCCGCAGCCTTCGAAGTCACACCCACCTTGCAAACCATCCAACAATAAGGATGATCACTGTGAAATCAAAGTTTTAAATATTTATAGAAGAACGATCAAACCTGGAGACTAACTCTGACAACGATGTTAAGGCAAGTGTACCTATCGGGCAGTAGTATAGTTTAGGCAAGACCAGATGTCGAACCCAAAAGAACTAAATTGACTAATACTCACTTTCTTTTCACTACTTAGCCTAAAGAAAACAAAGGTTGGTTGTGGATGGTAGTAACGATAACTAGACTTAATGGAACAAGGACAAGAAGACTAGATTGGGGATAACTTGGAAAAGACTCAGTTGATTTTTATGATACCCTCAGGAAGAATCCACTTAAACTTCACTTTATTACTGAACCTTAAATTATACGATTTCTTTTACTTAGCTTGATCCGTGAGACTCCCTAACCTACGCTAAACCCTCTCTCGAGGTGAATAACATCTAATCCTAGGTTAATTAGTGGAACCCTCGTTCGCTTATAATAACCCCCTAGAAAAGCAGTAAATCGATCAATGGATTCCCATATTAGGTTTCACCCTAATCCGGCAAAATCTCGTAACCCTATCTCTAGGCGCCCAATCAACTCTGCTTAATTATGTGGATCTACTCTTAGGTAGGGTCTATTCCTCCTCCACCTAAGCGTAATTGATGTTGATTAAGAAACATAATTAAGAACAAACTAAGTAATTTATCATATAATCTAAAAATCAAATAATAAACATCTGTCTAGGTTTCATCCCCCTTCTGGTATCTGAAGGGTTTAGTTCATGAAAGGAAAATAAAACATCACAAGAGAAAAGATAAAACAAAACATAAAAAAAATCCTAAAACTCCCTGTTGGGATTGAAGGAGAATTCCGCCATCTTGAGTATAATTCCGGCTTCTTGGTGATGAATCGACTGGCTATCCTCGCGTTATTCCCTAACTCTGACCTTCTCGGCTTGGCTCTTTGGCCTAGCTTTCGACCCCCCTTCAAGATGGTACTTAGGGTGTATTTATAGGCTCTTGGAATGAGATTGTTTCTCCCTAAGTATCCTTTTCTGATTGAAATTACTCTTTCCAACATCAGAGGCATGACCATGTCACACGCCCGTGCAAATCGTGGCCTAACCGTGTTCGAATTTCTTTGATGGCACGACTGTGTGTGGTGGTGAGGAGGCCATGCTCTAGGTGTTCGTCGAGGCATGGCCGTGTGGTCCTTGGTCTAGGCCGTGTGGATTTCGTGGAAAGGCCCTTTTTCTTTGTTTTAGGCCCGTTTTACGTTCTTTTCGTTCTCGGGTGCTTTCTTAGGTATAAGATATGAAAAGAAAGGATTAAAAGCACATTTTTGCATAAAACAAGGCTTTAAAACTCTAAAAAGCATAATAAATGTGGGATTAAAATATGTTATATTTTCGGTTTATCAAATACCCCCACACTTAAGCTTTTGTTTGTCGTTAAGCAAAATTCTCATCTTACAATTAAAATGAACTTTTCCCACAATTTATAATTCTTATTGACAATGTCTTATCCTAATTCATAGATAATTCATACATGAAAGATTTAATTTAAAGTGTCCTAGAGGTTCAAGCGAGGCAAGTCATGAGTGTTATATCTCAAAAATATAGGTGTTTTCCTTCCCTTAAACGGCTACCTTTTCAATCTAGAATCAACAAGGATGGATCTCCTCGCTTATGGTTCACTCAAATCACTCGGAAGTGTTTAAGGGTTAGACAAGATCCCTCATACGTCAAACCTGAAAAGTTAATCCCATAGGCTTGCTTGAAAGTCCAATCTCCACCACTGTAATACGAGATGATAATTAGGTCAAAAGGTCTTTGATCGGGTTGTAATGGGGCTGAGGTGAAAGGTGAGGTTACAGGCTGAAATTAGAAGGTTAGAACGAGATTGACTTGATAAGTACCTATCCTAAAATTTTTCCTAAGAATTTCATCAAATAAACTGAATAATACTTTACTAAAACGAGCTTTCATTGGAGTTACTCTTTTGATTATGTAAGCTCTTTTTTCAAACTACAAATTAACAAACTTTGAATTTTTTTTTAAGAACAAACTAATAAATTTTTGGTAGCTAATCAAATCAAAACTCGATTAAGGGTTAATCAAAAGAAAAGGGAAAACAGATACAAAGGGTCAGGCTTAATTTTAGCGATTAAGTCAAGAAAAAGGGTTGTCAGGATCAAAGGGGTTCATTAGGGGTTAATTTGTGAGGGTAAGCTATTTAGTGGAATTAATGGGTTAAAACCTAAGTGCCTTTATCATCTCTATATATCAACTCGTAACTGTGGTATCGATATGTATAAACGAAGTAAGTTCTAGAATAACAGTTCATAGTTGACACACTCATAATCAAAGAATGAGCACGAAAAAGAATGTATGCTCTATAGGTTCAAATGCTCACATAAAATTACAGGTGTTTTGATATCATCCTTATAAATTTCAAATTTCAAGGTAGAATTTCATTTCAGGTCAACAACCTGGCAACAATTTTATTGTCTTGAAAAACAGACTCATCATGCTTGGTTCTCTAGTATTCTTTAAACTAATCTTCAATGTACAATTAACTATGACTTATTTAAAAAGCATAACAATAAAAATCATAAATTGGTTAAAATTTCATCCTGATTAGTAATATGAAAATTTTACTTTAAGAACAAGAGAACAAGATTTAATTAGGATTTTTAGGATAATAAAGAAAGTTAGGCACTATGTGAAGGTCATGCAGAATTTAACCATTTTTTACCCCCCACACTCAAGATATACAACATCCTCAATGTACAAAAATAAATAACTCAATAAGGGAAGAGGAGAAAATGGTACTTCCTGATTTTTATTGATGATATCCTTGAAGGTATGAATAATGTGTGGATAGTGTATTGCGCCTAAATGTTCTCTTGTGTAGGTGGAGTATCTGATTGATTCTGCAAAATCACTTTTGTTAATGATCTTTTTGAGGAAAAGAATATGTTTTTTAGGGATACTGGAATAATTGGATAGCCAGTTTTTAGAAATTTGCAATTGTAATAATAGTTCAAATGAAACATCCAAATAAAATGTAAAATAAAATAAAATGTAACAAAAAGTAAAATGAAAGCAAATAAATTGAAAATGACTCAAATGTCCTTATCGTTGGTCGGGTCTGGTGGTGGTGCCGATGCGGAGATATGGAGATGGTGGCATATCTGTTGAACTGTCGCCTCTATCCCATCAAATCACCGGGCGTTTTCCGTAAAATGTAGCTCAAACTGATCAAGTCGTGCGGAAATGTCTGCCAATGATGTTACGGCTCGGTGTGAGTGCTGGCTCGACTGCGGTGCCTCCTCTGAGGGTTGTAGGACATCATCAGGAATGCCCTCGTCCTCCTCCTCAGTATATGGTGATTTTAATATGTACTGTGGAGGATTGGTCCCTCAGCGTTGTTTAATCATCCTCATATGTAACATGGTTTGGATACGTTGAGGAACCATGTTTCCCATTAGTGTGAGGGAGGAGATTTGCTCGTCGCTGTTGAGGAGGTTGAAGTGCCGAGCTATCCTTGTAATGTACGGCCCCATCGACAGTATTCCCTTCCTATGAGCTTCGATTTGATGTTGTATCACGCAGGCAATGAAGTACGCTAAGTCGAGCACGTGTCCTTCAGACATACAGGACAAAAAGTAGACGTCGTGTTTGCTGACGACGCCAGTGCTCTCCTTGCGACCGGTAATGGTATGCGCAAGTATGGCGTGGATGTATCGTAATGTGGGAGGAAGATCTATTGCTTTAGATTTGCTGGGGTTGTAGAAGGCCATCGTTGGTCAGAGGTGGAGCCAGCAGTCGTATAGGAGGCTGTGAGGTTTTCGGGTTAGGCCTTTGAGCGGGTTTTCGGCGATGAAGTCTACCGTGTAGAGGCTTAGGGCGGAATTGGGGTACGCTGAGTCTTCGTACCTCAGCCCTGAGACGAAATTGGATAGTGCCTGGATCGTCGAATTGAGCCATCACTGTTTGCATTGTGAAGGTGGAGCAGAACTCGAGTGTGAGCTCTAGGTATGTGGGCTCATTAATTGAGAAGAAGGTCTCCCATGGATCAGTCGATAGGAGTGCTTGGATATCAGTGGTGAGCCCGACTTGCCTGACGACGTCCCAATCAATTCATCGTCCAGTGCCTATGGCCTTATCCCGGATGGCTTTGTACCGATCTTCCTGGGCTACTTGTGAAAATTAGAGGAATAGGTGTCAAAGTTCAGTAGTGGCGCTTGCGGAAGAGGATCCGGGCCCCTTTCTTTTCTTGCTTGGGACTGCTTGTTTCACTCGAGATGTCAACATATCTCCTGCAAATTAAAATCAAATGGACAACAATTTTTGTAGTTCAACCAATGTATTTGAGAATTGAGAGTCATTATTATTCATAAATTTTTGACAATAACAGAGCATCAATTCTTCAAAAAGAAAAACAATCTTGAAAAAAAATCTACATGCATTTAACAAATAAGAAATCAAACAATGAAAATCATGTTGTTAAAAATTAAATAAGAAAAATGAAGCATCAAGAAGAATTCCAACAAATAAGTAGATGAACTTAAACAAAAACCATGTTTTAACATAAACTAAACAAGAAATGAAATAAACTAAACACTATGAATTAGATTTTTAAGTCTAAAATTAAGCAAAAACTTAAATAAAGAGGAAATATGCAAAAATGTGAAGAAAAAATAACCAAGAGCGGTGGTAAGTGACGAGCACTGGGGAGGACAAGGCGGTGGAGTTAGTTTTCATAGTATGGGCACGGTGTCGTGTTCGTGGGCATGGTGGTCCTGCGGCGAAGGCATCGGTATGGGAGTGGGTTGCGTGAGAGCCAGGATTTATTAAGACCTAAGAAAAAGAAACTAAACAGATATTTAAGTAAAAAAAAATAAAATAAAGAAAGAGGAAACAAAAATGTAAACGAAACAGAATTTAAGTATAAATGGATTGAAGAGTCCTTATTTAGGGATGGTTCGCAAGGTGGGATTCATTGCTAGGGCGAAGGATGTGGTGGAGGAGGCGGAAGTGGCGTGATTCCATAGTAGCCTTTCGAACCTGAAACTAAGAAACTAAAACAAATCGAAACAAAGTAATAGTGCAAAAATCTAGAAAAGGAGAATAAAGGAGAAGGGCAGCAAATTGAAACAAAAGAGAAAGATAATATCAAAACTAAGTAGCCTCAAATATCCTTGGCTCGGTGTTGGAATGAAGCTGCCGGCATGAACTCATAGTGATCGTTCTTCCTTGCGGAATGTGGCCTTTTACACTTCTTCGTCATTGTATTTTGGCTTTGCTCAAGGATCTAGAGGTTTAGTGAGGATAGAATTTAAGATGGAAGAGTTTGAAACTTTAAGGAAATAGTGAGAAAATTGGATAAGAAAGAGAAGGGGTGAAAGGTTTAAATAGATGCTCAATTTCTTGCTCTTCCACGGTCGCGGCTCCTGGGCGTGTCGACTTACACGACCGTCTCTCACGGCCGTGTATTAGGGGTGTTGCCTCTTTTGGCCCGTGCATGATCTCACCACGTCCATGCTTGCTGGGAACGGTTCTTTAACACGGGCGTGTGCTGCCCGTGGTCGATAAGTCAATATCCTCAGTGTTTTCACACACGATGCGTGCCCACGGCGTGCTCGGTACCGTCGCGTGCGTGCCAAAAAGTGGTTGGATCTGTGACGTCAGAGTGGTGGTTGGCCAACTACACGGCCTCTGCTCCGTCAGTGTGGCAGTTTTGGTGGTCCACACGGTCATGGACACGGCCGTGTGTAAGGCCGTGTGTTCTGGATTTCTGCACTTTTGGATTAGTTAAGAAATGAAAAAGAAAAGTGATAAATAAAATAAAAGGAAAAACTACAAAAAGAAATGAAGTTAGTACTCGGGTTGCCTCCCGAGAAGCGCTCGTTTGTAGTCTTAAGCTAGACTTCCATAATACTTGAAAATTAAGGAGGCTTGAAAGTTTGAATGTCTTCCCTCATGTCTATGCTTCCAGTTTTATGACAAAATTGAAGTAGAGGAGTGTTTATTGTAAAAGTGTCGAATGTCGGAGTACTTACCTCGACTTTTTCTTGTGGTAAGATATTGTGTACCTCTAGAACAAGTTCTCCCTTTTCCTTCAGGTTTGTAGTGGTGACGTTGGACTTGCCTTTTTCCAACAATAGCTGGTCTCTTATTTTATAGTGATTTGACATCCCTACAAGCTCTTCGGGTGGTTCCTCTGACTTTGCTTTGTGTGGAACCGGCTCTGTGTTGGCTTGTGTTACCTGGTCTTCCACGCGTAATCCTAGTTTCTCCTTGAAGTGTGTTTTCCATTCATCTAGGTCATCAATTTGGATTCTTTGTTCCTTGTGATTTAATTCTTGTTAAGCACTGAACTGAGGATCTTGCTCAACTGACCCTTTTTCTTGAGATTCCTGAAAATAAGGTGAGTTTAAATAGTTATTCAAAGAATTTTCTTGCTTACCTTGAGTCTTTGGTGACCTGGCTGAATCGAGGGCTTGAAGACTAATTGAATCATCACCTACACAAAGTATAAGTTTGCCTGTGGCGACATCAATTTTAGTCCTGGCAATTGCTAGAAAAGGTCTTCCTAAAATTAAAGGGATTGAATTATCCTCGTCCATGTATAAAATGACAAAGTCTACTAGGAAAACAAACTTATCAATTTTGACGAGCACATCTTCTATAATACCCTTAGGGATTCTAACAGTTTTATCCGCTAATTGTATACTCATCTTGGTTTGTTTTGGTTTCCCTAAACCTAATCATTTAAACAATGTATAAGGCATAACATTTATACTTGCCCCTTTTTAAACTACCAATTAAACATGGAATTGTAAAACGCCCTGGATCTTTTTGCTTCTGTGGTAGTTTATTTTGTAGCATTGCTGAGCATGTTGCGTTAAGTTCCACGTGATGCTCTTCATCTATCTTGCGTTTGTTGGTCAAGAGCTGTCTTAAAAATTTTCGTGCATCCGGCATCTGAAAAAGAGCTTCAAGAAGTGGTAAGTTAATATGTAATTTCTTTAAAAGTTTAAGGAACTTACCGAACTGTTCTTCTGAGTCGTTTGTTTGTCATGCCGCGAGATAAGGTATGCAAGGTTTATACTCCTTGACAACAGGTTTTGGCTTTTCATGTGCTTCTTTTGTTATACCGTCGACTACCTTACTTTCCGGATTTATAATAGGTGCTTCTGACTCTTTGTTTTCTTGAAGTGTGATGGCTTGTATCTGCTCCTTAGGATTGATTTCGGTATTGCTGGGTAACCGTCCCTATTGTCGTTCAGACATTATCTTTGCAAGTTTTTCTATGGCTTTGTTTGCTTCATTGAGTGTCTTAGCAATTTCTTCCATTCGACTTTCATTTTTTTTAACTATTCGATCGACTTCTTGGATGCGTTCCTCGAATGGGGGCTTCTTGTCTTGTGGATAGGGCTGATTTCGGAAGTTTTGGGAGGGTTGTTGTCTTTGATTCCCTTGATTGCCTTGTCCTCCCCATGAAAAATTTGGCTGGTTCCTCCAACCTGGATTGTAAGTATTACTAAAAGGATTATTATTACAGAGGAAATTGTTACCTATATAGTTCATTTGTTCATCTTCTGCTCCTAGTTGGTAGGGTGGGTACTCAGGATTCGCCACAGTTCCCCCTACATCGCACTGCATGACTGGATGTATCTGTGAAGAACATAAACTATCAAGCTTCTTATTCATCATCTCTAGCTGCGTTGATAGCATGGTCATGGAGTCAACGTTGTAAACTCCTATCGATTTTGTTGGCTTGGTCCTCGAAGCTTGCCATTGATAGCTGTTTAAAGACATCTCTTCAATGAACTCGTAGGCTGGTTCAGGCGTCTTGTTGTTCAGCGTTCCACCGGCGGCTGAATCTATTAGTTGCCTCGTTGAGGGATTTACTCCATTGTAAAAGGTTTGGACTTGTAGCCACAGGGGTAAACCACGATGTGGGCACCTCCTCAAGAGATCTTTGAACCTCTCCCATGTGTCTTATAGCGTTTCTAAATCCATCTGCACAAAGGAAGAGATATCATTACGTAATTTGCCGTCTTGGCCGGTGAAAAATATTTCATTAAAAACTTTTCGGTCATTTGATCCCATGTGGTGATGGACCCTCGTTGTAACGAGTTTAACCACTGTTTTGCTTTATTCCTTAATGGAAAAGGAAATAACTGAAGACGAATGGCATCATCAGAAATGCCATTTATTTTACATGTATCACAGAACTCCTAAAAGTTAGCTATATGCATGTTTGGGTCTTCGTCCTGCAAACCATCAAATTGGACAAACTGTTGAATCATTTGTATTGTGTTAGGTTTTAACTCAAAAGTATTAGCAGTTGTAGCAGGCCTAACAATACTAGATTCTACTCCCGTTGAATGTGGTTTTGCATAATCAAACATTGTACGTGGAGCATTCTGTTCTCCCACATCATGTAATGGTGGGCGGTGTTCGTCCATCCCTTCAGTAGGATCGGATCTGTCTTCTTCCTCTCTTTCTGTGTAGTCTAGGGCTCGCTTGGTTTCTCGGCAATTCCTACGAGCGGTTGCTTCGATATCACTGTTGTATACCAAAGGTCCTCTCGGATTCCTTCTAGTCATAAACTAGAGGTACCTAGAAAAGAGAAAGAAATGAAATAAAAATAAAAATAATTCAAAAATTAAAGTTCTAATCTAAGTAAACAAAAATAAAATGAATTATAAAATAATGCCTAAAATAATAAAAATAAAGCTTTCTTAGTATTTTAGTTCCCCGGCAACGGCGCCAAAAACTTGATCACTGTGAATCAGAGTTTTAAATATTTATAAAAGAATGATCAAACCTGGAGACTAACTCTGACAACGATGTTAAGGCAAGTGTACCTATCGGACAGTAGTATAGTTTAGGCAAGATCGGATGTCGAACCCAAAGGAACTAAATTGACTAATACTCACTTTCTTTTCACTACTTAGCCTCAAGAAAACAAAGGTTTGTTGTGGATGGTTGTAACGATAACTAGACTTAAAGGAACAAGGACAAGAAGACTAGATTGGGGATAACTTGGAAAAAACTCAGTTGATTTTTATGATACCCTCGGGAAGAATCCACCTAAATTTCACTTTATTACTTAACCTTAAATTATACGATTTCTTTTACTTAGCTTGATCCATGAGACTCCCTAACCTATGCTAAACCCTCTCTCGAGGTGAATAACGTCTAATCCTAGGTTAATTAGTGGAACTCTCGTTCACTTATAATAACCCCTTAGGAAAGTAGTAAATCGATCAATGGATTCCCATATTAGGTTTCACCCTAATCCGGCAAAATCTCGTAATCCTATCTCTAGGCGCCCGATCAACTTCGCTTAATTATGTGGATCTACTATTAGGTAGGGTCTATTCCTCCTCCACCTAAGCACAATTGATGTTGATTAAGAAACATAATTAAGAACAAACTAAGTAATTTATCATATAATCTAAAAATCAAATAATAAACATCTGTCTAGGTTTCATCCCCCTTCAGGTATCTGAAAGGTTTAGTTCATGAAAGGAAAATAAAACATCACAAGAGAAAAGATAAAACAAAACATAAGAAAAATCCTAAAACTCCCTGTCGGGATTGAAGGAGAATTCCGCCGTCTTGAGTATAATTTCGGCTTTTTGGTGATGAATCGACTGGCTATCCTCGCGTTATTCCCTAACTCTGACCTTCTCGGCTTGGCTCCTTGGCTTAGCTTTGGATCCCCCTCCAAGGTGGTACTTGGGGTGTATTTATAGGCTCTTGGAATGAGATTGTTTCTCCCTAGGTATCCTTTTCCGATTGAAATTACACTTTCCAGCGTCAGAGGCACGGCCATGTCACACGCCCGTGCAAATCGTGGCCTAACCGTGTTCGGATTTCTTTGATGGCACGACCGTGTGTGGTGGTGAGGAGGCCGTACTCCAGGTGTTCGTCGAGGCACGGCCGTGTGGTCCTTGGTCTAGGCTTTGTCGATTTCGTGGAAAGGCCCTTTTTCTTTGTTTTAGGCTCGTTTTGCGTTCTTTTCGTTCTCGGGTGCTTTTCTGGGTATAAGACATGAAAAGAAAGGATTAAAAGCACCTTTTATATAAAACAAGGCTTTAAAACTCTAAAAAGCATAATAAATGTGGGATTAAAATATGTTATATTTTCGGTTTATCAAAGGACCCTTCGGTCCATTCATCTTTAATTTTTATCTTTCTTGTCTTTATTTATATAGTTAGTTTATTTTTAATGAGTCTTAATAAACCCTGACTAATTTTCTGTGAGTTACCCAATTTCTTCATCTAGCACAGGATCGTCATCCAGACCGGCTCCTCCAACTTATCTTTCACCTCTAACTCCGGGAAACCATCCAAATTCAGGGAGTTTCACTTTTCCCCTTCTCTTTTGATTTATCTATTTAATATTATCTATCTTTATACATTGAGGGCAATGTACATCTTAAGTGTGGGGGGTGAATAGTTATTTCGAGAAAATGCCTAACTTTTTGCATGATTCTCAAACCCTGAGGATAAAAATGCATAACTTTTTTCATTATTCTCAAATCCTTGAATTTTACCTTGTTTTTTAGTGATTTCCTCATATTACTAATTAGAATGAAATTTCTGATGATTTATGATTATTATTGACATGTTTTTGAGTAAGTCATTTTTAATTGTGCATTGATGATTGAAATTTAAAGATACTATAGAGCCAAGCATGATAGGTCTAATTTTCAGAATTAAAATTCTTACTAGGTTGTTAACCTAAATTTGAATATTACTTTGAAATTTGAAATTTACAAGGATGACATCAAAAACACCCATAAATTTTGTGAGATTTTGAGCTTTATAGAGCATATATTCTTTTTTCGTGCTCACTTTTTTGATTATGAGTGTGTCAACGTTGAACTGTTATTCTAGAACTTGCCTCGTTTATACATGTTGAGACCACATTTATGATTTGATATACAGAGAGGATTAAGGCACTTAGGATTTAACCCATTCACTCCACTAAAAAGCCTACCTTTATAATTAACCCCTAGTGAACCCTGTTGAGCCTAACAACCCTTTTTATTGACTCACCCGCTAATATTAACCCAAAAATCCCTTTGTGTTTATTATCACCATTCCTTTTTGACTACCCTTATATCAAGATTTGATTTGATTAGCTATCTAAGTATATTATTTCAGTAGTTGAATTTAATTATTACCTGATTTTTTTCTTAAAAAAAATGAAGTATATTCCTTAGTTATACAACTAAGTGAGCTTACATGTTTAAATATCAAATCTTGAAGGAAAAGCTCGTATTATTAGGGTTATTACTCTTCAGTTGATGTAATTATTTATTATCATTCATTGTTCCTAGATAGGTAACTTGTCAATTCAATCTCAATTCTAACCTTCTAATTCAGCCTATATCCATACCTTTAACCCTAGCCCCGTTACAACCCTAACAAAGACCTTTTGATCTGTTTATCATCTCATTTTATAGTGGTGGAGATTTGATTTTCAGGCAAGCTTATGGGATTAACTTTTCAGGTTCGACTTATGAGTGCTTTTATCCTGAACCTTAAACACTTCGAGTGCTTTGAGTGAATCCTTAGTGAGGATGTCAATCCTTGTCGATTTGGAATTAAAGGTAATTATTTAGATAAGGGGAGACACCTGTATTTTTGAGCTAAAACTTCATGACTTATCTTGTTTGAATCTTTAGGACTCTTTGAGTTGAACTATCCATGTATAAATTATCTATGAATTATGATAAGGCATTATTGATAGGAATTATGAATTATGGAAAGTTCGTTTTAATTATAAATTGAGAAATTTGCTTGAGGACAAGCAAAAGCTTAAGTGTGGGAGTATTTGATAAATCGTAATAGTAACATATTTTAATCCCACATTTAGCTTATTTTCGGATGATTTATCCCTTGATTCATATAAAAAGGTGCTTTTAATCCTTTCTTTTTATGTCTTATACCCAGGAAAGCACCCGAGGATGAAAAGAACATAAAACGGGCCCAAAATAGAGTAAATGGGCCATATAACGAAATCCACACGGCCTAGGCCCAAGACCACATGGCCGTGCCACGCCAATCTACTAAAACACGCCCTGACCCTCGATTCATATGGTCGTGCCTCATTAAAGAAGTCCAAACATGGCTTGAAGACATGTCACACGGACGTGTAACATGGCCGTGTCCCTATTGCTGGAATAAGAGTTTCATTCGGAAAAAGGATACTTAGGGGCAAAGAAACACATTCCAAAAGCCTATATATACCCCTAAGTACCACCTTTGAGGGCCGGAAGCTAGGCCAAGGAGCCAAGCTGAAAAGGTCAAAGTTGTGGAATTCACTCGAAGATAGCAAGTTGATCCATCCCAAGAAGCCAGAATTCTACTCAAGACGGCGGATCTCTCCTTCAATTCCTTCAGGGAATTTTAGGGATTTCTTATGTTTTGTTTTATCTTTTCTCTTGAGATGTTTTCTTTATTTATTATGAACTAAACCCTTCAGATACCTGAAGGGGATGAAACCTATGATGGATCTTGTTATTGTTTTCTGAACTATAAGATAAATACTTGATTTGTTCTTAATTATGTGTGCTTAATTCTTGTGTTAATATTTCCAGGATATTAATTCAAGTAAGATGTTCTTAGGTGGTGGAGCAAATGTCACTGCTTAAGAATAGATCTAGCATAATTTAGCGGAGTCTTTTGCACGCCTAGAGATAGGGTGACGAGATTTTGCCGGATTAGGGTGAAACCTAATATGGGAGTCCATAGATCGATTTACTGCTATTCTACGAGGTTATTATTCGAGAAAGAGATTTTCGTTAATTAACCTAGGGTTATACGTTATTCGCCTCGAGAGAGGGTTTAATATACGTTAGGGAGTCCTACGGATCAAGTGAATAAATCATATGGTTCAGTGTTAGATAACAAGTGAAGTCTAGGTGGATTCTTCCTGAGGGTATCGTCTAGATCAACTGAGTTTTTCCTCTAGTTATTTCCCAATTCATTCTTTTTGTCTTTGTGTCTTTAGCTTAGTAGTTAGTTTAGATTAAGTTTAGATTAGATTAAATCAACTTCACTTATTTTTAGGCTAAATAATAAAAAGAAAGTTAGTATTAGTACTTTTAGTTCCTTTGGGTTCGATAATCCGGTCTTGCCTAAGCTATACTACTGTTCGATAGGTACACTTGCCTTTAATCGTTGTTAGAGTTAGTTTCCAGGTTCGATCATTCTCTTTATAAATTTTAAATCTCGATAGACACACGATCACCTTTCAATTTTTTGTTTATTCAATAACATATTATTAACCCATTTACAAAATTATCCTTATTACAAAACATATATATCACATATATATAAGGCCATCAAAGTCTTTTAACCAACCACTATCTAAATATTGGCATAATTGCCTCATAAGGCTTCCTTATTTAAAAGCCACAACACATAGATGCTTTAACAAAAAGCATGCAAATTTTACATCTAATGCAATTTAATCCTTTTGTCAAATTAAACACACAGACGGACAAATTAACTTAGGAAACTTTAACACATGCTTAATCACATATCAAAGGCACAGAAAATAATATTAAAATATTTTTAACTCGGATTTGTGGTTCTGAAACCACTATTCCGAATAGGGTCTAAACCGGACTGTTACAATTCTACCCCCTTAGGGATTTTCGTCCCTGAAAATCTTACCGTTGAACATATTCAGATTTTACTGTCTCATTGAATCTTCAGGCTCCCACGTAGCTTCTTCTAATCCGTGTTGATGCCACAAGACTTTCACTAACGGGATTTTCCTGTTTCTCAACTCTTTCACTTCATGAGCCAAAATACGGATCGGTTCCTCTTCATAAGTCATATCAGATCGGATTTCAATCTCAGACGGAGTAATCACATGTGACAGATCAGAACGGTATCTACGGAGCATTGACACATGAAATACATTATGAATCTTTGCTAGCTCAGAGGGCAACATTAATTTATATGCAACTGGCCCAATAAGTTCAATGATCTCATACGGTCCAATTAACCTCAGACTCAACTTGCCTTTATGTCCAAATCGGAGTACTTTCTTCCACGGAGACACTTTTAATAAAACTTTGTCACTGATTTCAAATTCAATCTCTTTTTGTTTCAAGTCTGCATAAGACTTCTTAAGATCAGATGCTGCTTTCAAGCTATCCCGGATCACTTTCACTTTCTGTTCTGTATCTTTTATCAAATCGACCCCGTGTACCTTACTTTCACTAAGCTCGATCCAATACAGAGATGTTCGACATTTATGTCCGTACAAAGCTTCATAAGGTGCCATTTTGATGCTTAACTGAAAACTATTGTTGTATGCAAATTCAATCAGTGATAAGTACTGTTCCCACGTACCATTTAACTTAATAATGAAGCATCTCAACATATCCTCGAGAATCTGAATAATCCGTTCAGACTAACCATCCATTTGCGGATGAAAAGCGGTACTTAAATGTAATTTTCTGCCTAAAGCTTCTTATAATTTCGTCCAGAATCGTGATGTAAACCTCGAATCTCTATCTGACACAATGGATAGTGGCACCCCGTGCAATCTCACAATCTCAGAAAACTAAAGCTCAACTAATCTATCAAGTTAGAAATTAGATCGTACAGGAATAAAATGGGCGGATGTCATCGATCGATCAACTACTACCTAAATCACATCTTTCTTTCTCGGAGTTAGGGGCAATCCAAAAACAAAGTCCATCGTTATTCTATCGCATTTCCACTCGGGAATCTGAATCGGTTGTAACAAACCAGATGGAACCTTATGTTTAGCTTTAACTTGCTGAAAGATCAAACATTTTGATACAAAGTCAGAGATATCTCATGTAACACCCCAACCCGGTCATTCACACCACGACCGAATCCGGAATGTCACAGGGAAAAACGAGTCACTTAAAATAGGTTACCAATTAAAATTCATTTGAGAAAACTCCTTGTTGTAGTTAAAATCCCAAGAACGATTGTTCGAAACTGACGGTGCATTTTAAAACCCGGAACTTTAGAAAACGTAGGTGTATCCATAAGTAAAACGATTTCATACCAATTAAAAATCCAAGTAATTTCATTTAGTTTCTTAGAACATTATGACCTTATTGTGCAAAAATCTTGAGTTTGGAAAACATTTGAGTTTCATTCATTTTAAAATTACCGTGCTCTACCCGATGGTAGAGTTTAAAACGTATCGCGTTGTAGTTTTGAAAGCCCCTTTAATTCCAAGTTTTATCGGATTATTAAAACAGTAATTTGTTAAGGCATCTTCAAAATAACACCCAAGCATATAAATATCCAAAGCATAATTTTAAAAGGATTTTACAACCCAAAATAAACCAAATGAGAAATAAACGAAATAAAATACCAAGTTTAAAATAGTGCAATTCCAAATTTATTCCTGGTATGTCTCGAGTCCACCCGGCTCCACATCCGCTAGCTATGTGTCACTTGAAATGATAAGGGAGAAGGTGAGCCACAGGACTCAGTGCATAAATCCTTCCCCCGGTTAATGCAACATGCTAACACACACCATAACAGAGCAATACAAATAATGCACCCGATCCTAACCAACCATACTCCTTATCTACCCCGTGTGGTACCAAACCACTTTGGTGGTGCCAAACCACCGGTGAGCCAAAGTCACGATATCCATAAGTGTGGTGCCAAACCCTTTGGTGACCCAAAGTCACGAATAATCCAATTATGGGGCCAACCCATCGTGTGATACCAAATCATTTGGCGTCAATCCGTATAATCATCGTGGGGCCAACCCGCGTGGTAATGGCCCAGCGGGACGAGACGCTATGAGGTGCCAAACCTCTGGTGTCCCAAAGACACGAGTGTGATACCAAATCACTGGTGACCGAAGTCACGAATCCAATGATGGGGCCAACCCATTGCATGATACCAAATCACTGGCGTCGATCCCATAATATCAACCGTGGGGCTAACCCAATGTGGTGCTAAGCCACTGGGACAAGACGCTGAGGTACCAAACCTCTGGTGACCCAAAGTCACAATAAATCAATCTGTGGTACCAAACCACTAGAGGTGCCAAACCTCTGGTGTCCCAAAGACAGGGATATCATATTCCCCCTCCTCTCATATCACCCTATAACATCTCATACTGATGCAAAACCATGCAACCCATGCAATCATACTAACATGTTTAATGCTGCATCTCATAGCACATATATCATAATCATGATATCAATATATATCAACAACGTAGCTCGTAATGAAACGGACTTACCCGTATTCGTGCTCCTACCCGACAGGGTATCATATCAATCACCCATACTGTATCGGCTTATTAACAATCAGGTTATTAACATATTACTAAGCAAGAGTGTGTTAGTTTACACACACATTAAGCGAAAAGCCTTAAACCCAACGAACTGATCTAAGCCCCTTGATTACCCTGCTCCTATAATCGGCCAAACATGGGGTTAGTAACCTAGACCATTCGGCCATAGCTATTAACCCGAATAGGTTAATGTTTGAACCCTCACCTTACACCTGATTTGGTTTCCTACCAAATCCCGAACCAACCGATGGTTCTCCTTCAATAATCGGCACACCCTATTAAGATTAAATATTAGTCTTTCGAAACTTTAACTTAACGAAACCAAAAGAGTAGACCAACAAAACCAACACTTACCACCACTTACCAATCGATCACCCACAGTTGAAGGCTTCAATTGACTGCTTCGAAATCCCGGTTGTCCTATAATGAAGTCGATTCCAACATAAGAGGTTAACTCCTTTCAACCAATACCCGAAATCGGCTTTTAATCAAACCAAAATAAAACAAGAATGAGAGAGAGAAGAAATGGCCATTCGGCCAAGCACTTACCCCACTCCAACCGATTGAAACAAGAACCCCAACAAGACCAACACCCTTCTAATATTCGGCAAAGATGGTAACTACTAGGAGAGAAAGGATCCGGCTAACACTTAAACAAGAGAAGAATAAGATTCGACTTTAGGTGTTTAACACCCTTGTGTTCGGCTTTGAGTGAGAAAAGAGAGAAAGAGGGTGTGAAATGGGTAGAGTTTCGGCTAAGAGGTATTGAAAAAATAAAATGAAAGTTTGAGAGGACAAGATGATATGGTTTCGGCTCAATAGAAATGGAGAAAATGAATGGAGAATTCGGTTTAGAAGCAAATGGTAAGTTTCGGCACTTATGAAAATAAAGAAAATATGGGAGGAAGAGAATGGCTATTTTAAACAGCACAAATGAACAAAGAAAAAGAAATGGGAGAGAAGAGAACATTCGGCTACTAAGAAGGTTGAAAGAAACAAAGCAATTTGGCAAAGGTTCCTTGGACATTCGGTTTCAAGAAGAAAATGAAGAACACTCTTGAAATTTTCGGCTAGCTAAACAAAAGGAAGGATTCTGCTTTGACACCAAATGACCGAATATGCACCAAAATTCAAAATGAATTTCGGCACTCCCCACTTCCCACTTACCAAACCGTCCACTCCCCCCATGAAGTCCCCAAGTTTCGGCCATCACCTCCAAACACTCCCCAGTATTCGGCCACTACCCACATTTGCTCACAACCATCCATTCAAACTAGTTTGAACTAGTCAACCTCCACCATTTACTCTCCACCCATCATTTGAATATTTGACTTGGTCCATGACAGAGTTTGAAGCGCCAACAACTTCTCCCCTCCATGCCAGTCAAAATAGAAGCAAAATGTGAGGTCTTTGCGGCTTGAACACAGGACCTCCTCCCCATGCGGTTGACGTCACACACACAAGCTCTAAGTGGCGCATGCTTTGCCACTCCACCGACTTATTTCTTGTTCTAACATTCACCAAAATTAATTTATAAACCCCTCCTCCTTCCCTCACATAACACTTGAAACTAAAATTTTCCAACCTCTCAAAGCTTACCCCAAGCTCCTAACTAAGCCCCAAAACAATCAAAACATCACAATGCAACCCAAACACATGCAAGCGAATGCAATAACAAAATAACCCCTAACCGGGATATTACAGTTCTACTTCTTAAAATAATTTCGGCCTCGAAATTACAGTCAAAAGAGTTGAGGGTATTCTTTGTCTCATCACATCATCCGGTTCCCACGTAGCTTCTTTGCACGCCGTGATTCCGCCAAAGTACCTTTACCAAAGGCCTCGACTTCCTATGCGAACCTTCACATCCCGATCTAGAATCTACCACGGGTTCTTCCTCCATGGTCAAATCTGGATTTACCTCGATCTCTTCCATCGCTATGACATGCGATGGATCGACCAGATAACGCCTAAGCATCGAAGCGTGAAATACGTCGTGAATCGACTCAACTCTGCGGCAACTCAGGCGATACGCTCTCTGGTCCCACTCGTCGATTACCACTATACGCCCAATAAACCTCGGACTCAACTTGCCTTTCCTCCGAACCTCAACACTTTTTCCATGGCGAGACCTTCAGAAAAACCTGATCTCCCACAGTGAACTCTATATCTCTCCGCTTGAGATCGGCATACGACTTCTGCCTATCCGAAGCTTATTTCATTCGAGCCTGAATTAACTTAACTTTGTCTTCGGTCTCTGCAATCAACTCTCGGTCTCGACAAGCGGCGTTCTCCCAACTCCGTCCAACACGTAGGTGAGCGACACTTCCTACCATACAACGCCTCGTATGGAGCCATCTTGATGCTTGCTTAGTAACTATTGTTGTAGGCGAACTCAGCTAATGGCAGAACCTCCTCCCAACTACCTCTGAAGTCCAGAACGCAACCTCTCAGCATATCCTCTAAGATCTGAATAACCCTTTTCCGATCGCCGCCGTCGATTTGCGGGTGAAAAGTCATCTTGAAATCCAAACGCTGCGTGCCGAGGCACGATGCAACGCGCTCTCCGAACCTTGCGTAAATCGGGATCCCTATCCGAGATAATCGAAGGCGGCACTCCATGCGGTCTCACTATCTCGGACACATACGACTTCGCCAACCTCTCGAAGTGAGTAATCAACCTCTACAGGAATGAAGTGAGCGACTTAGTCAAACGATCCACCACTACCCAAACTGAGTCTTTCTTGCTCGGCGTAAGAGGTAAACCACTGACGAAATCCATAGTTATCCTTTCCCACTTCCACTGAGGAATCTTCACTAGCTGAAGCAACCTTGACGGCAGCTGATGTTCCGCCTTGACTTGCTGACATGTCAGACACTTTCCAACAAACTCTGTCACCTCTCGCTTCAGACCTGGCCACCAAAACTGCTCTCTTAGATCCCTATACATCTTACTACCTCCAGGATGCATAGCGTATGGACTACTATGTGCGTCCTGAAGAATCTTCTGCCTTAGCTCAACGTCCTTTGGCATACAAGGTCTCCCTTGAAAACACAGCACTCCATCACTGGACAAACTGTAACCCTCCAAACCACTGTCCTGCACTTGAGACCTACGCGCACTCAAAACCTCATCTTCCAACTGTTTCTCCTTGATCTGCTCCACCCAAGTAGGCTTAACCTGCAACTCTGCCAGAATACTTCCGTCGTCATACAAACTCAAATGGGCAACCATCGCTCTTAAGTCGAAACAACTTTACGGCTCAGCGCGTCGCTACTACGTTAGCTTTGCGGGTGATACTCAATCGAGCGATCGTAATCCTTGAGCAACTCAATCCATCCGCATTGCCTCGATTCGGATCCTTACGAGTCAAAAGGTACTTGGACTTTTATGGTGCGTATAGACTATCGATCTCTCTCCGCATGTGGTAGTGCCTCTCGGATCTTCAAAGCGAAGACTACAGCTGCTAATTCCAAGTCGTGCGTCGGATAATTGACCTCATGTGGCCTCAGCTGCCTAGAAGCATACGCCACAACCTTCCCTTCCTGCATCAGCACACAACCCAATCCCGTATGTGATGCATCGCAAAGCTACCGTGTGAATTTCTTACGCCTCAAAGTTGAATTAAAGCAGGAGCTTGGTCAAAATCTTCTTTAACAGCCGAAACTCTCTGCTTTGTTTCTCACCCAAATAAATGGAACTCCTTTCCTTAACAACTTAGTCATCAGCGCTGCGATCAACGAAAAACCCTCTACAAACCTTCGGTAGTATCCTGCCAACCCCAGAAAACTTCAAATCTCAGCCACTGACCTAGGAGGCTTCCAATCCAAAACTGCCTCAACCTTCCGAGGATCCACCCTAATCCCCTTAGCTGACACTACATGACCCAAGAAAGTCACTTCTCTGAGCCAGAACTCGCACTTACTAAACTTAGCATAAAGCTGTTTCTCCCTCAGAATTTGCAGTACCACTCGCAAGTGTGCATCATGCTCTCCTTCTGTCCTTGAATACGCCAAGATGTCATCTATAAAAACCACGACGAATCGATCCAAAAACTGTTGAAGCACCCTATTCATCATATCCATGAATGCTGCCGGCGCGTTAGTCAACCCAAACAGCATTACCAAAAATTCGTAGTGCCCATACCTAGTATGAAACACTGTCTTGTGGATATCCGCCTCCTTTACCTTTAACTGATGGTACCCAGACCTCAAATCGATCTTCGAGAACACAGATGCACCCTTCAGCTGATCAAACAAGTCATCTATCGTGGTAGCGGATACTTGTTTTTAATCGTCGACTTATTCAATGGCGGTAGTCTATACACATCCGCATCGTACCATCTTTCTTCTTGACAAAAATCTGGCGCTCCCAAGGTGAAACACTTGGCACGATAAAGCCTCGATCCAACAACTCACGGATTCGAGCCTTTAATTCCACCAATTCCTTTGGTGCCATTCTATCTGAGCAATTGACACCAGTGCGGTTCACGGTAACAAATCTATCCCGAACTCCACCTCACGATCCGGTGGCAAACGGAAGCTCCTCGAAACACATCAACAAACTCCTTAGCTGCTTGGACCTTCTCAGCAGCGAGACTCCTTAGCCTCCAAGGCATACACATGAACCACATATGCTTCACACCTTTCCCGACCATCTTTTTTGACTTTGAGCGGACACCACGTTGGGCGGGTAATCTCTTCTGTTACCTATCAAGACCACCTCGTCACCCTCAGCCGTCTTAAGAACCATGCGCTTAGCCGTGCAATCCAACATAGCCTGGTACTTAACCAACCAGTCCATCCTGAGAATTAGATCGAACTCCCCAAATGGCAGTTCCATCAGATCAGCCACAAACACTACCCCTTGGAGTTCTAGGGGTACATCTCTATATAGTTTACCTACGACTACAGAGTGACCTAGAGGGCTAATTACTGTCATCTACCTAGAAGTAGTTTCAGAGTCTAAATCCATGGTCTCAACTATGCTACTAGCAACGTAAGAATGCGTTGAACCCAAATCAATCAAGGCAATATATGGAGAACCAAAGATCAAAAAACGTACCGGTTATGACGTCCGGTGCATCGCCCTCCTCTCGGCGCCTTGCTGCATACATCAAACTCGGGTGTCGTGCCTTAGAATTTCCTGCGCCTCTGCCCGGTGCTCCGCGGCCTCTACCAGAACCATTACCTCCTCTGCCATTACCACGACCTCTCTGCGGTGGCGGTCCATTATTCCTGAACTGAATATGGCCCTGACTCTCAGGCTGAATCCTAGCCAACTTACGCGGACAGTCCCTCACACGGTGATCCAGTGAGCCACACTCAAAACATCCTTTTCCACCGGTCCAGCATCCTCCCCAATGAGATTTCCCACAACGGTTACACTGGGCGGGTCCCTGATTAACAGCAAGCCTACTAGACTAATTTGGCCCACTCGGTCTAGCCCTTTTCTGAGGATTACCTGACGACCCAGAAGATCCAAAACTCCTCTTATCCTTGTTCCTATCCATGTTTTGCCTCACAGATTCCTTAACACCCTCGGCTACCTTAGCCTTCTCAACCAGGACGGCAAACTCACGTTCCTGCTGTGGAGCAATCAGCAGTCTTAATTCATCTTTTAGACCATCCTCGAATCGAACACACCTCTCGTGTTCAGTGGCCACAATGCCCCTAGCATATCGACTCAGCTTCAAGAACTCTGCCTCGTACTCGGACACAGACTTACTCCCCTGAACTAGCCTCAGAAATGCTTTTCGCTGCGCGTCAATGTAGCTAGCTCCAATGTACTTTTTCTGATAAGCAGCCCTAAAATAATCCCAAGTAAGATCCTCTGCTGCAACACTGTCCTGAACCGTGACCACCACTGGTATGACTTATCCCGAAGAAGTGATACTATCCCGCTTTCTTCTCCTCGTGTCAGTCCAGATCATCCATGATCCACTCCGTCGCCTCCAGCCAATACTCGGCAGTGCTGGGAGCAACACCAGAAACACCTCGAAAAACCTCAGCCCCGTTTGCTCGGAGTCGCTCCGGCACATATTTTCGAGCTCCTCCGCCTCCACCTATTCCAGCTACCCTTTCCAGAACTCGCAGCATCGCCTGAGACACTGCGTCATCACCAGTCTGATCCTGAAACTCACCACCTCCAACTGGTGGTGGTGCCGGTATCTCATTCTCTGACCCCTGACCAGACCCTACTGGTTCAGAAACTGTCATCCTACCCCGACCACGTCCACGTGTATTACGACCACGTCCACCTCGAGTGCTCATGACTAAAGTCTCAACCTATCTGTTTTAGGAGTTTTATGCATCAGTAATTATTCCACTGTCTTTTAAGCAAAGTCTTATGAATATTGTTTATTAAAGATGTTT
Source organism: Gossypium bickii (assembly GCA_025503065.1). Classification (NCBI taxonomy): domain Eukaryota; kingdom Viridiplantae; phylum Streptophyta; class Magnoliopsida; order Malvales; family Malvaceae; genus Gossypium; species Gossypium bickii. Next base: position 19,240,898 of record CP106718.1, read on the forward strand.
CGTTTTCGCAAGTCCCCAGAGTCTTATCAGTTTCAGTCTCTAAAGTAAGCCACTATTGCTAGTCATTCAATCATATCATACTCATATCAAAATCACAAGCAATAGTAAGAGGTACTTACCTGGGCGGATTGGTGCCGGTGTCTCGGGCCATGCCTTTCAAACCATACATTTCCAACAAAACACTTAAAAACCCATATTTAAAACATTTTGGGCCTCGAGCCCACAGCTGAGCCTTTGAACCTGGCTCTGATACCACAATTGTAACACCCCAACCCGGTCATTCACACCATGACCGAATCCGGAATGTCACAGGGGAAAACGAGTCACTTAAAATAGGTTACCAATTAAAATTCATTTGAGAAAACTCCTTGTTGTAGTTAAAATCCTGAGAATGATTGTTCGAAACTGATGGTGCATTTTAAAACCCGGAACTTTAGAAAACGTAGGTGTATCCATAAGTAAAATGATTTCATACCAATTAAAAATCCAAGTAATTTCATTTAGTTGCTTAGAACATTATGACCTTATTGTGCAAAAATCTTGAGTTTGGAAAACATTTGAGTTTCATTCATTTTAAAATTACCGTGCTCTACCCGATGGTAGAGTTTAAAACGTATCGCGTTGTAGTTTTGAAAGCCCATTTAATTCCAAGTTTTATCGGATTATTAAAACAGTAATTTGTTAAGGCATCTTCAAAATAACACCCAAGCATATAAATATCCAAAGCATAATTTTAAAAGGCTTTTACAACCCAAAATAAACCAAATGAGAAATAAACGAAATAAAATACCAAGTTTAAAACAGTGCAATTCCAAATTTATTCCTGGCATGTCTCGAGTCCACCCGGCTCCACATCCGCTAGCTATGTGTCACCTGAAATGATAAGGGAGAAGGTGAGCCACAGGACTTAGTGCATAAATCCTTCCCCCGGTTAATGCAACATGCTAACACACACCATAACAGAGCAATACAAATAATGCACCCGATCCTAACCAACCATACTCCTTATCTACCCCGTGTGGTACCAAACCACTGGTGGTGCCAAACCACTGGTGACCCAAAGTCACGATATCCATAAGTGTGGTGCCAAACCACTGGTGACCCAAAGTCACGAATAATCCAATTATGGGGCCAACCCATCGTGTGATACCAAATCACTGGCGTCAATCCCGTATAATCATTTGTGAGGCCAACCCACTGTGGTACGAATCCACTGGGATGAGACGCTATGAGGTGCCAAACCTCTGGTGTCCCAAAGACACGAGTGTGATACCAAATCACTGGTGACCGAAGTCACGAATCCAATGATGGGGCCAACCCATCGCGTGATACCAAATCATGGCGTCGATCGTAATATCAACCGTGGGGCCAACCCACTGTTGTGCTAAGCCACTGGGACAAGACGCTGAGGTGCCAAACCTCTGGTGACCCAAAGTCACAATAAATCAATCTGTAGCACCAAACCACTGGAGGTGCCAAACCTCTGGTGTCCCAAAGACACGGATATCATATTCCCCCTCCTCTCATATCACCCAATAACATCTCATACTGATGCAAAATCATGCAACCCATGCAATCATACTAACATGTTTAATGCTGCATCTCATAGCACATATATCATAATCATGATATCAATATATATCAACAACATAGCTCGTAATGAAACGGACTTACCCGTATTCGTGTTCATACCCCACAGGGTATCATATCAATCACCCATACTGTATCGACTTATTAACAATCAGGTTATTAACATATTACTAAGCAGGAGTGTGTTAGTTTACACACCTGTTAAACGAAAGCCTTAAACCCAACGAACTGATCTAAGCCCCTTGATTACCCTGCTCTTATAATCGGCCAAACATGGGGTTAGTAACCTAGACCATTCGGCCATAGCTATTAACCCGAATAGGTTAATGTTTGAACCCTCACCTTACACCTGATTTGGCTTCCTACCAAATCCCGAACCAACCGATGGTTCTCCTTCAATAATCGGCACACCCTATTAAGATTAAACATTAGTTCTTCGAAACTTTGACTTAACGAAACCAAAAGAGTAGACCAACAAAACCAATACTTACCACCATTTACCAATCGATCACCCACAGTTGAAGGCTTCAATTGACTGCTTCAAAATTCGGGTTGCCCTATAATGAAGTCGGTTCCAACATAAGAGGTTAACTTCTTTCAACCAATACCCGAAATCGGCTTTTAATCAAACCAAAATCAAACAAGAACGAGAGAGAGAAGAAATGGCCATTCGGCCAAGCACTTACCCCACTTCAACCGATTGAAACAAGAACCCCAACAAGACCAACACCCTTCAAATATTCGGCAAAGATGGTAACTACTAGGAGAGAAAGGATCCGGCTAACACTTAAACAAGAGAAGAATAAGATTCGGCTTTAGGTGTTTAACACCCTTGTGTTCGGCTTTGAGTGAGAAAAGAGAGAAAGAGGGTGTGAAATGGGTAGAGTTTCGGCTAAGAGGTATTGAGAAAATAAAATGAAAGTTTGAGAGGACAAGATGATATGGTTTCGGCTCAATAGAAATGGAGAAAATGAATGGAGAATTCGGTTTAGAAGCAAATGGTAAGTTTCGGCACTTATGAAAATAAAGAAAATATGGGAGGAAGAGAATGGCTATTTCGGCTTAGCACAAATGAACAAAAGAAAGAGAAATGGGAGAGAAGAGAACATTCGGCTACTAAGAAGGTTGAAAGAAACAAAGCAATTTGGAAAAGGTTCCTTGGACATTCGGTTTCAAGAAGAAAATGAAGAACACTATTGAAATTTTCGGCTAGCTAAACAAAAGGAAGGATTCTGCTTTGACACCAAATGACCGAATATGCACCAAAATTCAAAATGAATTTCGACACTCCCCACTTCCCACTTACCAAACCGTCCACTCCCCCCATGAAGTCCCCAAGTTTCGGCCATCACCTCTAAACACTCCCCAATATTCGGCCACTACCCACATTTGCTCACAACCATCCATTCAAACTAGTTTGAACTAGTCAACCTCCACCATTTACTCTCCACCCATCATTTGAATATTTGACTTGGTCCATGACAGAGTTTGAACTGCCAACAACTTCTCCCCTCCATGCCGTCAAAATAGAAGCAAAATGTGAGGTCTTTGCAGCTTGAACACAGGACCTCCTCCCCATGCAGTTGACGTCACACACAAGCTCCAAGTGGCGCATGCTTTGCCACTCCACCAGCTTATTTCTTGTGCTAACATTCACCAAAATTAATTTATAAACCCCAGCTCCTTCAGCTCCCCTCACATAACACTTGAAACTAAAATTTTCCAACCTCTCAGGCTTACCCCAAGCTCCTAACTAAGCCCCAAAACAATCAAAACATCATAATGCAACCCAAACACATGCAAACGAATGCAATAACAAAATAACCCCTAACCCGGGATATTACATCTCGTTTCATACCAGACCACCAATAATGTTACTTCAGATCATGATACATCTTTGTACTTCCCGGATGAACAGATAAGCGACTGTTATAAGCTTCATTTAATATCAACTGAATCAAATTTGAGTTTCTCGGAACATAAAATCGATCTCGAAATCTCAGACAATCATTAGCATCCACTCCAAATTTAGAATCAGAGTTCGAATCACATTGAGCTCGTTTCGCTAACAATTCTTTATCAAAATTCTGAGCATCACAAATTTGTTCTAAAAATAACGGTTTTGCTTTCAATTCAGCTAATAGTGAACCATCATCAGACAGGTCTAAATAAGCATTCATAGCACGTAATGTAGACAGTGGTTTCCGACTCAAAACATCAGCTACAACATTTTCTTTACCCAGGTGATAATCTATCACAAGCTCATAATCTTTCAACAGTTCTAACCATCTTCCCTGTCGCAGATTCAAATCTTTCTAGGTCATCAGGTATTTCAAACTTTTATGATCTGAAAACACATGACATTTCTCACCGAATAGATAATGGCGCCAAATCTTTAATGCGAATACAATTGCAGGTAACTCAAGGTCGTGTGTTGGATAATTCTTTTCATGCGGCTTTAATTGTCTCGAGGCATAAGGTATAACTTTGCCATCTTGCATTAGTACGCATCCCAGACCATTCAACGAAGCATCATTGTAAATTAAAAACTCTTTACCCAATTCTGGTTGTGCCAGAACTGGATATTCTGTAAAAAGAGTTTTCAATCGATCAAAACTTTTCTGACATTTATCGGACCATTCATATCTCACATCTTCTGAAGTAATCTACTTAACGGAATAGCTATCACCAAAAAACCTTTTACAAATCTTCGATAATAACCAGCAAGTCCCAGAAAATTGTGAACTTCGACACATTCTTTGAAGGTTTCCATTCCAGAATAGTAGAAATTTTACTCGGATCAACTCGTATTCCAGAGGTTGATACAATATGTCACAGAAAACTAACTTTGCGTAACCAGAATTCACATTTACTGAATTTCGCATATAATTGCTTTTCTCTCATAGTTTGCAGCACAATTTTCAGATGTTCAGCATGTTCATTTTCATCCTGTGAATAAATCAAAATGTCGTCAATGAATACAACAACAAATCAAACTAGGTACGGTCTAAAAATTCTATTCATCAGATCTATAAAGACAGCAAGAGCATTTGTTAGTCCGAAAGGCATAACTAAAAACTCATAATGCCCGTACCTCGTTTTGAATGCAGTTTTCGGAACGTCTGAATCTTTTACTCGCAACTGATAGTATCCCGATCTCAGATCTATCTTAGAAAACACAGTGGCTCCTTTGAATTGATCAAACAAATCATCAATCCTAGGCAACGGATATTTTTTCTTTATAGTCATTTTGTTCAACTGACGATAGTCAATGCACATTCTCATCGTGTCATCTTTTTTTTTGCACAAACAGAACAGGAGCACCCCAGGGCAAGAAACTTGGTCTTGCGAACTCTCTATTAGTTAACTCTTGCAACTGTGACTTTAATTCTTTCAACTCAGTTGGTGCCATTCTATACGGATCTATCGAAATAGGAGTTGTACTAGGCAACAGATCAATACCAAATTCAATTTCACGTATCGGAGGCAATCCCAGTAATTCTTCAAAAAAATACATCAGAACACTCACAAACAACTGGCATTGTCTCAACTTTCTTGTCAGACACTTTTGAATCAATTACATAAGTGAAATAAGCTTCGTAACCCTTTTTCTCATAACTCTGAGCTTTCAACACAGATATTACAGCAAGCAATCCATTCAATTCACTAGACTCAATCTGAACTATTTCATCATTCTGACCTTTCAAATCAATAATCTTTCTTTTGCAGTTCACAACAGCATCATGCAATGTCAACCAATCCATACCCAAAATTATATCAAACTCATCAAACGGTAATAGCATCAGATTAGCAGGACAAAAAATATCTCGAAACATCAACAGACAGTTCTCGCATATATATGAATGTGTGAAACCAGGGTCTATCAATGCAATCATAGAAGTATCATAAAGAGTAAATGTACCCGTAATAACATCTGGGGATAAAGCTTCCTCAAGAGCTCGAATAGCATACGCTCTGGCAGGTGCTCTAACTTCAGATCTCGCAACAGTATCTCTCATAGTTCTCTGACTACCACTGACATTTCTTACATTTAGAGAAGGTCTACCTCTCGCTGGAGCATTATCTGATCTCAGATTCTGAACAATCTCTGGCTCAACAGGCTCTGGACAGTCACGGATGAAATTATCTAATGATCCACATCTGAAACAAGCTCGGTCATTCAATCTACAACTTCCTAAATGTGTTTTTCCATAATGCTTACATTCAGGTTTCTCGGATCGTACATTCCCAACACTTGCCATGATGTTGCTGGAGCTTTGGAACTCAATTGGGATCTAGCTCGTTCTCTACTCGAATGTCCCATATTAACTCTCGAATGGCTTTGTTCATCTCTAAATTTCTTCAAAGTAGTTTGAAACGGTTTACTCGGAAATCTCTTTCTCACATCTTTAGCTTCAAACTCAGCTTTTCTTTTATCTTTCTCAAGTGCCTCAGCCTTACACGCTCTATCAACAAGCACGACGAACTCTTTTATCTCTAGAATTCCAACTAGCAAAAGGATATTTTCATTTAATCCATCTTCAAACCTCTTACACATTATCGCTTCCGTCGATACACATTCTCGAGCATACTAACTCAGTCTCACAAACTCTCTTTCGTATTCAGTGACAGATATGTGGCCCTATTTCAATTCTAGAAATTCTTTCTGTTTTTGATCAATGAATCTCTAACTAAAGTATTTCTTTCAGAACTCAGCCTGAAAGAAATATCAAGTGACCCGCTCTTTAGGGACAACAAAAATCAAAGTCTTCCACCAGTGATAAGCGGCATCTCGCAGCAATGAAAGAACACATTTAATACTTTCTTCTAGAGTTAAAGACATCTCATCAAATACTCGGATATTGTTTTCTAACCAAAATTTGGCTCTCTCAGCATCATCATCACTGGTAGCCTTGAACTCTTCAGCCTCATACTTGCAGATTTTATCAACCGGGGAATTACTCAACAGATTCAGATACATAACCGGAGGCACAACTGAAGTCTGAGGGGGATTAATCGGGGGCGGAGGTTGTGAAACAGTGAGGTTATTTCTCACAAACTGAGTGAACCACTCACTCATTATCTGGAAGAAAGCTTGTTTGGCTTCTCCCTCTTTACCGCTCATAACCAGTCTCGAATCAGATGGCGTTGTCCCTTGAGCAGGAGCAGGCGCATTGCTTTCTACATCGTCAACTACAGCTCTTTCAGGATCCATTACTATACAAAAATCACATTGTACACGTCAGGATTCATCACACTATCACAGTTCATATATATGGCATGTATATCTAGACTCTCATACGCTACGTTAGTCCGAGAATCGGCTAAATCGTAGCTCTGATACCAATCAAATGTAACACCCATATTTCGTATCCATCGCCAAATTAGGGTTAAAGGCGTTATTAAAAAATTTAGAAACTTTTACAGGCATTTCATAAACAATCCATTAATCGCAATCATAGTGTCCCTTTTATGGGTCATCAACAACTAAATCATGCTTTAGAATAGGGTCGGGACTAAACTGAACACGTACTAAAATTTCTCAAAAATTTAAAACTTTTCTAAGTTTCAGAGGTCAAAAGCCCGTGTGGGCAGGCCATGTACCTCCTACGGCTACCAGACACACCCATGTGTTTAGGCAATGCCAATACAGAGCATGTATACTGACTTATGCACACGCCACTAGACACACCCGTGTGCCATGGTCGTGTAAAATTAGGCTAGCTACTGACTTATTCACACGGCCACCAAGCACGCTTGTGTGCCACAGCCGTGTAGGCAAAACAGGCCATTTGCAAGGCCAAAATGCCACCTACACATGGGTCAACCCTACAAGCAATACACCCATTCATTTCATGCACAATTATAAGTGAAATTTTGTGGCTTGGGATTTGGTAGAATGTATTGTTAAGTCTGGTAATGCCTCATACCCGGTTCTGGCGTAGTATATGGGTAAGGGGTGTTACATTTAATGGTATCAGAGCTAAGGTTTAGTCGGTTCTCGGACTATCATAGTGAGTGTGAGAGTCTAGCTATACATGCCATAATGAACTGTGATAGTATGACGACTCTCGACCCTGATGTAAGTTATTTTATTAGACCGATGCGCACTTCAACCGAGCTAAATTTGATAGTGCAAACAGTGTGTTTATAATGAGTTGAGACTCGTAAAAAGTAAGAATAATAGTTTATGATGTTTATGTGATGATGTATAAATTGTGGATAGGAATTTCTTTTGAAATATGAAAGATGAGATGAAAGGAAAGTTTATACTATGATAAGTGTTCATGTTTGATTGGCATTTGTATGATGCTATGAGTATAACTTGTGAAATTAAGTAAGTGTTACGAGTAATTTTACTTGAGATTTATGAATGAAAGTATAAGTGCACTTGTTTGTATAAGATGATAGGAAGGTTGTGTAAAATGTGTATGCATTTTAAGTTACTTAAAACAAAATATATATTGATGAGTGTTCAGTTATATGCATGAACATATAAGAGGCAAGTCAGAGGCGTTACAACTTCACCCCCTTCCAATAAGGTATGTTATAAAGAAATTTTATGAAATTCAGACCAAATGGATTTACAAGTGGAAGACTAAAGAGTTGAGTTGTAGATTAACTGACAACGTGATCAGAGTTGAGAATGGTTTAGTAAATGAACACAGTTGCAGAAAAGATGTCAGATTAATATGAAGATCATTCAGATTCCAAAATGTAATAGTTAAAGAAAGGTCAGGCTCAATTAATTAACTCATCTAGGTATGAGACCTAAAGTATGTAATTGCTGGAATTTATTCTGAATTTATATCTGTTTGCTATTGGAATAATATCATATTAGTAATGACAGAATTAGATAGTGCAATCATGATCGAGATGTATTAATGACTGAATGCAGTGTTTATGGTTGAGAAATTACAGCAATCTCTTTCGACTATTATATGTTTCCATTTACTCTCAGAGGTATATATAATTGTAAGATTTCGAATGAAATTCCTATAGTATGAGAATGTCAGCTAAATTTACAGGTAGATGAAAGCATTGTAGCCTATTTGAGCGATGATCGAAATTGCTCTATCTTTTCTGGTTTTCTGCGTGATGCACAGATAGAAAGTTGACGGTAAGGTTCGTATGATGTTAGCGTCCCGTTTTACTAGCTATTGTTCAATGAAAATAAAGGAAGATTGTGTGTCTTTTATTAAGATTATTTTCAGTACTTATGAGTATTTTCTGTGTAGCTCTATGTTTTGAGATTTTGTTACTTTTGTTTCCTTAACAAAATATTGTTCAAAGTATCAGCCATGAGATATCAGTAGGAAATGTTCCATTGATGAAAATGGTTTCTTCTTATTATTAAAATGCTTATGATGATTATAAGTTTTGATTTGATGGCGAGAGTACTTTGATACAGTTACCATAGGTATTAAGGTTGTGCTTTTGTATTGGTTGTTATGGAAGTTTGTGTTTAAATTTCTCCGATGATGGAGATGTTTTGTTTTCAGCTAGGACATTATCTACTAAAGTAATTGAGAAGTTAGTCTTGTTATGGTACTATGATTTTTAAGCTGTATGAGTATTGTGACATCAGTATAGTTAAGTGCTTCGACGAGTAACAGTTGAAGTAAATTCTATTATATGTTTAATCTTTCACTAGATTTGAGAAGAAATTGAAGTTGGAAAAGTGTGAATGATAGGAAGTTCAACTCAGACCTGTGTATTGGTTTTCATTTTCAAATGATCTTGATACATATATTAGCGAGTTAAAGATAGAATGTTATGATGTCTAGCACAGTGATAATTATCTGTTTATTTAAGAACTAAGATGTTGAAGATGCCGAGACTATATAAGAAGCTCAAAGTGACTTGTGAAATTAGACCTAAATCCATTAACTGGTGAGATTTTTGGGGACGAAAATCCCTAAAGGGGGGAGAGTTGTAACAGCCCGATTTTGGGCTTCGTCGGAACAGTGGTTTCGGGACCACAAATCCGACGTGGAGAAATTTATTTTATTTATATTTTTATGGTCTACAATTTCACAGAATAATATCATGAAAATCTCATTCGAAAATTTTAACGTTTGGGCACTCAATTTAGTCAAAAGGACTAAATTGTAAAAAGTGCAAAAGTTGAGTTCTACATGTTAGACGTGTCCAATTGTTATGAAATTTTAAATTGGAGGTCCTTAAATGAGAATTAGTCCATTGGTTAAGTTGTTGGAAATAATTGGACATGGATGGGTATGTTTCAAAAGATTTTTTTTAAGGGGCATTTTGGTAATTTAGTGAATTAAATGAATTAAAAACAAAATTTAAATGCCAAATTTGTCCATCTTCAAGCTTAGGCCGAATTTAACATGTGGGAAGCCATGGATAGGGTTTTCAAGCTTTCCAAGCTTCATGGTAAGTCCATTCGAGCCCCGTTTTTCATGTTCTTTACGTTTTTAGAGTCCCGGTAACTTGATTTAGCTTATTCTAGCAATAATTTAACCTAGGGTTCATATTTGGAAAAATACCCATAGGTGAAATGTGTTTATTTTGATGTTTTATGGCAGAATATGAACCTTAGAATTATGTTAAACAACTTTTACTAAGCGATTTTAAGTGAAAACGAGTAAAACGACATAATCGGCAAAAATACCTAATGTACATAAGTGCATGTTAGAGCAAGAATTTGATGTTTCCATAGAAGGGAAAAATGATCAGCATGTTATAAAACCTAAGAATAAGGGATGAAGTTTAATTTTCGAGCCTATAGGCAAAATCATAATTATGCAAAAGTTTAGGGGCAAAATTATAATTTTTCCAAAGTTTGAGTTAGGGACTGTTTTGAGTAGTACATTAATTAAATAAGTGAAATGTGATGTCTTAGACCCTGAAAAACGAGATTTAGACCTAGAACGGGAGAAAAATCAAAAATGGGGAAAGTTGGTAAAATGACCGTTTTGGTATCGAGGTAAGTTCATATGTTTAATAAGCATTTAATTATGCATATTCGAATGATAAATTGATATTTTGGCCATAAATTCTATAGTATTGAGTTTCAGATATAATGATTAATGTTCTATAATAATTCGATATTGGAAAGAGAACTTGTATAATTTATATGTTAGACCATATTTTGTATTATGGCTTTGTATGATAACAAGAAAGTATTGACTAGCATAGTTTGATGAGAATAAGTTAAGTTGATGATATGATGAGATTTAGAATGTAAGTATGTAAGTTGAGTAGCATTTTATTATTATGCAATTATTGTTATTAGTAATGTTATTATTGAGTTATGCGACTAACCTTGAGAATTTGAGCAAGTATGTTTCAGCTATGACTTGACAAGGCATTGATATCTCAAAATCCATGGCTATACCATGGCAATTAAGGAAGAATTGACGGAAAACTCCATGTTCATAACATGGCATTTAAGGAGGAATTGACGGTTAAGGATACCATGTAAGACCATGTCAAGACATGGCATTGGTAAGGCAAGGATCCCGTGTAAGACAATGTCAAGACAAGGCATCGACATTGATTAAGGACACCATGTAAGACCACATCAAGATGTGGCATTGGCACTAAGACAAGGATATCATGTAAGACCATGCCAAGGCATGGCATTGATAAGTTCTATAAGGCAAGGATACCACGTAAGACCATGTCAAGACATGGCAATGGTAAGTTTAAAAAGGAAAAAGTTCCCGAGTAGTCCAAAGAGTAAGTCAAAGAAATGACAAGGTTGGAACATGAAGAAAGAGTACAGGTATGCATTTAAGGCTTATTTAATATTGAGATCGTAAGTAATTGAGATTATCAAGTATTAAGTAAGTGATGAGTTTTCAGTTATGCTTGTGACACTTTATGACATGATTGGCAATATGCCTATATTATGAAAGAGTACTCATGTGTTAAATGAGAATGTTGCAGGTATGTAAGCAAGTTATTAAGTAAGGTGCCCTTTGTATTTTGAGCCTTTGGTAAGGTTACCGATGAGTTCACCAGGAAAATAGATTAAGTGAAATTATGTGTGGCTTGTAGTGATAAGTGTAGGTACATGCATGTGTAACATATGAGCAATATGCTCGATATGTAATCGGAAATTGGAAAGATTGTTATAGGTAAGTAATGAATACAACTAAAGTGAGTGAGAGCAAAAATTTACAATAAAACTATTTTGGACAGCAGCAGTGATGTGAATTTGAAAAATCACCAAAAATAGTAGAAATTGAATTATAAGTTGGATGAAATATTGATGTAAAGCTTATTGAGTCTATTTTCATTTAAAAGGAACAGAGAAAACAAAGGATTTTTATATTTTGAGATATTTAAATTCTTGTGGTACTGGTTCAGAATGATTACGTGATCCCCTATTCTGCCTTGGAAAAATCATTAAAAATTGTACAAAAATAATTAAGGGATATAAGTTTTATGCTTGAAATTCTAAATAAGTCTAGTTTCAAATGAAATAAATTCTTTACAAGGAGAAAATTGATTCGTAGTGAAAAGTGATCAGAATAGTCTAACAGTGAAATAGGGGAAATTTTAATGAATAAACTGTACTAATTGGCTAAGCCAAAAATTCTGGAAATTTTATGGTATGAAGATATGTGAGTCTAGTTTTAGGGAAAATTAGCGGTTTGGAATTTGAGCTCAGTAGCTCAAGAAATAAATAATTTAGTGTGATGATTCAAGTAGACAGATTAATGTGAACATGAGTAATAAGGTATAAGCATGCGATTTAATGATTGTATCAATTTGAGAACTTGTTGTGAGGATTTGTCATGTTGAGGCTTTGATAAGGCTACAAATGAGTATGTTGGGAAAGTAAGAACTTAGCATTATTTATGCAAGTTACGACAGCTTAGTAGTAAGCTAAATTCATTGCTAATGCTTAAAATTTTTTCATGTGAACTTGCTAAGCTTTATAAGCTTACCCCCTTTTCTTTCCCATGTTACAGAGTCCTACTAAACAAGCTCAGGTTGGAGGTCGTCGGAGATCGCTTCACACTATCAAGCTATCTATGGATTTTTTATTTATAAATAATTTAAGTTATGGCATGTATAGGGGCTTGACTAAGTCATTTTGTATATGTCTTAATTAATTTGATTAAATGTATTGCTTCATAACGGTAATAAGGATTATTCTATATTTAGCCACGAGTTGTGGCTCATATTGGTCATGGAGTTATAATGCTTGTGTATGCATGTGTTTGTTAAATTTTAAATTATAAGTGAAATTTTGTGGCTCGGGATTTGGTAGAATGTATTGTTAAGTCTGGTAATGCCTCGTACCCGGTTCTGGCGTAGTATACGGGTAAGGGGTGTTACACGAAGCCCTATGATATGCAAAACAAATATGTACCCAACCCAGTCCAACCAACACACCACCCGTACCAACCAACACACCTATGGAGACCAAGTCAACCCACCCAACCAGCACACCAATAACGTAGACTAGCTGCTAATAACAGTATATGTGGCTGAGCCACTAAATCAGTATAACGTGGCAAAAGCCATTAAATCAGTATAACGTGGCAGAGCCACCAGTACAGTACTTCCTCCAAAACCATAACCCAATCCATGCAGTATGGCATGCCATAATTAAATCATGTAAGCAGTGTATCATCATCAACATCAATCATTCAGTTACTACTCATACATCGATGATCCTACCACTAAGGGTAAAATAATCATTTGGGGGTAAAACGGTAATTTCACCCCTCGGAGGTATTTCGGTAATTTTACCCACTAAGGGTATTTCAATAATTTACTCATCTACGGCCTTTTCAGAGGCCAACTATCACCTTGAGCAACACAGGTTCCATTTTAGGTGAAAACGGTACAATTGAGCCTAAAATCCAATTTCGGCCCAAGCAGGCCCACACGTTCGTGTGGCCCAAACAACCCATTTTTAGTCTCGGATCTGCGGACTTCACAGTCGCAACAATCATCCGGCACTTACCACGGATTTTGCCCTTATGGGCCTATTTAGCCCACTTCGGTTCAACCAGGCCCATTACAGCCTCAGTTTTGCGAGAGAGTTCGAGTAACTCCCAACAGTCTATCGCCAACACTAGTGACTCGGTTTAACTCTACGAGTGCTCGCACACTCGAGAGCTCTCAGTAGCCGATACTCTAGCTTTTCGGTATTTCAGTTTTTGGCCGATTCACAGAACATCGTATATCAGAATAAACAGTGGTGTGAGATTACACACCTGTTAATGATTGCGGTTCGCGACACTTTCCGAGGCACCTAAGATCATAATTGACCATTAGTTAGTCTTCAACCTTGGTAATCCAAAATATAGAAATACTTTATCTATTAACTTTACTTACTAGAGAACGACAAACTCCTTGCTATGGGAGAGTATTCGGCCTACACCTACTAATTAAAGAACCGAGTCCCTAGCGATATTTGATGAACAAACAAATGTGTTAGTAATCATCCAACATTCGGCCCCCCATAAAGGAGAGAGACTGAAGTTTACTCCTTCAGTCACAAGAATTCTAACTAAAAACGAATTAAGAGAGTATTTGAATTACTCCACTCTTACCGATACCAACGAATGTCAACAATCGACAGTTGTCTAACAACAGGATTCGGCCCAACCACCAAGGCAAAAAATTCAGAACGAAGAGGGTATATAGATTCGGCTTACAAGGTTTGGCTAGCAAAAGGAGAACCTACACTTCAAGAAGAAAGTATTCGGCCTAGGGAGAAATTAAAGAGTGAGAAGTGTGGCTACGGCTTAGAGGTAAAGAAAAGAGATGAATGATTAGGAAGAAGAGAAATGAGAATAAGGAAGGAAAGAAGATGAGAGTAAAGGCTTACCAATTTGGCACATAATCAGGAAAAATGAAGGAGAAAGAAAAATAAGAGCAAAGTGAAATCAGTAGAGGTCAAAGATGAAAGAAAATGACCCGAAATGCTAAAGAAGTCCCAAATTACGAAAAACTCTCAAAGGAAAATTCAGAGAAAATTTGGTACACTCTCCTCTCAAAAACCGAATATGCACTTCCAAATGACCCCTCTCCAGCCGAAATTCCTACCTAGCCACACTCTCACTTTCGGCCAACACTTCCACACACATCACTTCCTTGATTTTCTCCGTTTTCTTCTTCTACTATTGCTCACCTCCATCCATTTGAATTATTTGACCAAGTCTCCACTCCCCTTGAAGAGTTTGATCCGAACTCTGCTTCCTCCACTCTTAAGCTACAAAATAAAAGCCTCCAGTTGCAATCTGTGGGATTCAAACCCCTCCCCTCCTTGCTCTCTACTTGACGCCACACCACTACACCACATGCTCAGCTTGTAACTCCTAATGCACACGAATTTATTTAAGTCCTACCACTGCCAACCCACTTCACTTTAGGGTCAAAAACAAAAATTTTCCCAAGGCTCAAACTCGAACCGAGAGCTCCCTAGAACCCCCAAATACCCTCAATTAACCAGTTGAGCAAGCACAACATAAAATTAAGTAAAAATATTACAACCCCTAACTTTTGGGGCGCTACAACTCTACCCCCTTAAAGAAATTTCGGCCTTAAAATTTACTTGGCCAGAAGAGATGAGGGTATTGCTGTCTCATCGCCTCCTCAGGCTCCCACGTGGCTTCCTCTGAACCGTGATTATGACACAGCACCTTGACTAGTGGAACAGATTTCCTCCTCAGTACCTTAACATCACGATACAGTATCTACATCGGTTCTTCCTCAAAAGTCAGATCAGATCTCACCTAGATCTCCTCTATCGGCACTATATGTAAGGGATCAAAATGATATTGCCTCAACATAGAGACATGGCATCATGTATCCAGTTTAACTTAGGAGGTAGCTCAAGCTGATAGGCGATCGGTCCTGCACGCTTTAATATTAGGTAAGGTCCGATGAATCTGGGGCTTAGCTTGCCCTTTCCTCCAAATCTCAAAATCTTCTTCCTAGGTGAGACCTTCAAGAAGACATAATACCCTACAGAGTACTCTATCTCTTTACACTTTAGGTCAGCATATGACTTCTATCTATCAGATGCTTCTTTTAACCGATTATGGATCAATTTCACTTTCTCCTCGATTTCAGAGACTAGTTCTGGACCCAACAGTCGCTGCTCCCTCAATTCCGTCCAACAAGTAAGGGTACGACACCTACAACCATATAACGTCTCGTATGGTGCCATCTGAATACTGGATTGGTAGCTGTTGTTATAAGCAAATTCCACTAATGGTAGATAGTCCTCCCAACTGCCCTTGAAATCGATCACACGGCTTCTCAACATGTCCTCCAAAATCTGTATTACCCTCTCCGACCGACTATCAGCCCGCTGATGAAATGCTATGCTGAAATCCAACATTGTACCCAAAGCTTCGTGTAACACTCTCCAGAACCGAGATGTGAATCTAAGGTCCCTGTTCGAGATGATAGACACTAGTAACCCATGTAACCTCAAAATTTTCGCCACGTACAACTTGGCCAACTTCTGCAATAAGTAATCGGTGCGAACTGGTATGAAGTGGGTAGATTTAGTCAGCCGATCCATGATTACCCAAACCGAATCTTTCTTAGTAGGCGTCAGGAGTAGCCCACTAACAAAATCCATGGTTACTCTTTCCCACTTCCAGAGTGGAATTTTAACAGGTTGCAGTAATCTAGAAGGCAGTTGATGCTCTTCCTTCACTTGTTGGCATGTCAAACACTTACTTACAAAATCGGTAACTTCACGCTTAAGCCCTGGCCACCAGTATAGCTCACGCAGATCTCGATATAACTTGTTTCCACTAGGATGCATGGCGTATGGGCTACTGTGCACCTCCCGCAGAATAGACTGCCTTAACTCAGAATCCCTCGGAACACAAACTCTCCCACGGAAGAATAATACTCCTTCACTATTAACCCAAAATCCACATTCTCTCCCTTCTTCACCAGTTAAAAATGGGGAACCAACGATTCATCTAGTAACTGCTTCTCCTTAATTTAACTAATCAAAGTCAGTTTTACTTGCAGTTCAGCTAAGAAACTACCATCCTCAAATAGGTTGAAACGAGCAAACATTGCTATTAAATCTAATACAACCTTACGGCTCAATGCATCCGCTACTACGTTAGCCTTTCTCAGATGATACCCAATCGAGCAATCATAATCTTTAAGCAACTCTATCCATCTTTGTTCCTAAGTTAAGCAACTCTATCCATCTTCGTTCCTAAGGTTCAACTCCTTCTGAGTAAGGAGGTACTTGAGACTTTTATGGTCGGTATAGATGATTGACTTCTCCCCGTACAAGTAGTGTCTCCAAATTTTTAGTGCGAACACCACCGCAGCTAATTCCAAGTCATGAGTGGGATAATTCACCTCGTACGGCCTAAGCTGACTGGACGCATAAGCCACCACCGTTCCCTCTTGCATCAGCACACAACCCAAACCCGTATGCGACGCATCATAATGGACAACAAATTCCTTTCCAACCTCTGGCTGAATTAGTACCGGGCTTCAGTCAGAATCTTTTTCAGAGTAGCCCTGGCCACCAGTATAGCTCACGCAGATCTCGATATAACTTGTTTCCACTAGGACGCATGGCGTATGGGCAACTGTGCACCTCCCGCAGAATAGACTGCCTTAACTCAGAATCCCTAGGAACACAAACTCTCCCACGGAAGCATAATACTCCTTCACTATTAACCCAAAATCCACATTCTCTCCCTTCTTCACCAGTTAAAAATGAGGAACCAACGATTCATCCAGTAACTGCTTCTCCTTAATTTAACTAATCAAAGTCGGTTTTACTTGCAGTTCAGCTAAGAAACTACCATCCTTAAATAGGTTGAAACGACCAAACATTGCTATTAAATCTAATACAACCTTACGGCTCAATGCATCCGCTACTACGTTAGCCTTTCTCGGATGATACCCAATCGAGCAATCATAATCTTTAAGCAAATCTATCCATCTTCGTTCCTAAGGTTCAACTCCTTCTGAGTAAGGAGGTACTTGAGACTTTTATGGTCGGTATAGATGATCGACTTCTCCCCGTACAAGTAGTGTCTCCAAATTTTTAGTGCGAACACCACCGCAACTAATTCCAAGTCATGAGTGGGATAATTCACCTCGTACGGCCTAAGCTGACTGGACGCATAAGCCACCACCTTTCCCTCTTGCATCAGCACACAACCCAAACCCGTATGCAACGCATCATAATGGACAACAAATTCCTTTCCAACCTCTGGCTGAATTAGTACCAGGCTTCAGTCAGAATCTTTTTCAGTTTCTCAAAACTCTTCTACTGTTTAACAGTCCAAACAAACGGTACTACCTTACGCAGTAACTTAGTTAGGGTCAATGAAAATCCTTCAACGAATCGTTTGTAATACTCGGCCAGACCCAGAAAAATTCGAATCTCAGATACCGACTTGGGTGACTTCCAGGGATCAACCCTAATTCCCTCGGCAGACACGACATGACCCAAAAATGTCACCTCTCGCAACCAAAATTTGCACTTGCTGAATTTAGCATAAAGCTGCCTTTCTCTCAATATTTGCAGGACAACTCAGAGATGTGCATCATGCTCCTCCTCGATTCACGAATACACAGAATATCATCTATAAACACCACAATGAACCAGTCTAAGTAGGTCATCATATTCATGAAAGCAGCTGGTGCATTCGCTAGCCCAAACGGCATGACCAAAAACTCGTAGTGTCCATATCGAGTTCAGAATTTAGTCTTGTACACATCTACCTCCTTAACCCTTAACTGATGATATCCCGATCTAAGATCTATCTTGGAGAAAATCACGGCTCCTCGTAGTTGATCAAACAGATCATCTATCCTTTGTAAAGGGTACTTGTTCTTAATTGTCAGTTTATTCAATTGATGATAATCGATACACATGTGCATTGAACCATCCTTTTTCTTTACGAACAATACCGATGCTTCCCACGGTGACACACTCGGTCAGATGAATCCTCTATCTAGTAGCTCTTGGATCTGAGCCTTTAATTCTACCAGCTCCTTTGGCGCCATCCTATAAGGGGCGATGGACACCAGAGCCGTTCCCGGTAGGAGCTCAATGCCGAATTTAACCTCACGGTTTTGTGGCAACCCCAGAAGATCTTCAGGAAATACATCCAGAAACTCCGTTACCGTCTTGACATCCCCAACAGACAAACATTTAACATCAGATGTGCTAACATAAGCTAGGAACGCCTCGCAACCTTTGTGAACCAGCTTCTTAGCCCTTAATGCTGAGATTATGTTGGATAAATAGTCCCTTCACTCCCTTATCACAACCACCTCCTCAACCTCTGAAGACTTCAGTACCATATGCTTAGCAGCGCAATCCAAATTCACACAGTGTTTCACTAACCAATCCATGCCCAAAATGAGATCGAACTCGCCAAATGATAGTTCCATCAAATTCGCCGGAAAGACAACCCCTTAGACCTCTAGAGGCATATATCTAAATAGTGTATTCACTCTAACCGACTGTCCCAGTGGACTAATAACAGATAGTTCCCTGTCAGCAAGTTCAAACTGTATGCCCAATATTCCCGACACAGTACATGCAACATACGAGTGCGTAGACTGATAAACTGTAATTATAACATATTTTAATCCCACATTTAGCTTACATTTGGATGATTTATTCCTTGATTTTTATAAAAAAAAGGTGCTTTCAATCCTTTCTTCTCACGTCTTATACCCAGGAAAGCACCCGAAGATGAAAAGAACATAAAACGGGCCCAAAAAGGAGTAAATAGGCCTTATCACGAAATCGACACGGCCTGGGCCCAAGACCACACAGCTGTGCCTCGTTAAGCTACTAGAACACGGCCTGACCCCCGACTTACATGGCCATGTCTCATTAAAGGAGTCCGAACAGGGCTTGAAGACTAGTCACACGGGCGTGTGACATGGCTGCCTCTATCACTGGAATTAGAGTTTCATTTAGAAAAGGGATACTTAGGGGCAAAGAAACACATTCCAAGAGCCTATATATACCCCCTAAGTACTACCTTTGAAGGGGCGTCCAGCTACGCCAAGGAGCCAAGTCGAAAAGGTCAGATATTTGAGAAATCACTCGAAGATAGCCAGTTGATCCATCTCAAGAAGCCAGAATTCTACTCAAGACGGAAGATTTCTCCTTCAATTCCTTCAGGGAGTTTTAGGGATTTCTTATGTTTTGTTTTATCTTTTCCCTTGAGATGTTTTTCTTATTTGTTATGAATTAAGCCCTTCAAATACCTGAAGGGGATGAAACCTAGATGAATCTTTTTATTATTTTCTGAATTATATGATAAATACTTAGTTTGTTCTTAATTATGTGAGCTTAATCTAAATATGATGTGCTTAGGTGGAGGAGGAATAGACCATGCCTAAGAGTAGATCTAGCATAATTAAGCGGAGTTGATTGCACGTCTAGAGATAGGGTGACGAGATTTTCCCAGATTAGGGTGAAACCTAATATAGAAGTCCATAGATCAATTTACTGCTATTCTAGGGGGTTATTATAAGAGAATGAGAGTTCCACTAATTAACCTAGGGTTAGACGTTATTCGCCTTGAGAGAGGGTTTAATATACGTTAGGGAGTCTTACGGATCAAACTAAGTAAATAAATCGTATGGTTCAGTGTCAATTAACAAGTGAAGTCTAGGTGGATTCTTCCTGAGGGTATCGTCTTAATCAACTGAGTTTTTCCTAAAGTTATTTTCCCAATTCGTTCTTTTTGTCTTTGTGTCTTTAGCTTAGTAGTTCGTTAATTTTAGATTAAAAACAACTCCACTTATTTTAGGCTAAATAAATAAAAAAAGTTAGTATTAGTACTTTTAGTCTTGTAGGTTCTACAATTCGGTCTTGCCTAAGCTGTACTACTGTTCGATAAGTACACATGCCTTTAATCATTGTCAGAGTTAGTTTCCAGGTTCGATCGTTCTCTTTCGTAAATTTTAAAACTCTGATTTTTATAGCGATCAAGTTTTTGGCGCCGTTGCTGGGGACTAAAATATTAAGAATGCTCTATTTTTATTACTTTAGCCATTGTTTTTATTTTTCACAATTTATTTTTGTTTTTAGTTTAAATTTTAATTTTGCTAAATTTTCTTTCTTTCTTCTCTTTTAAGGTACCTCTAGTTTATGACTAGAAGGAACCCGAGAGGACCTTTAGTATACGACAGTTATATCGTAGCGACCGCTCGCAGGAATCACGGAGAGATCAGGCGAGCCCTAAATTTCCCAGAAAGAGAGGAGGAAGACAGATCCAATCCTACTGAAGGGATGGATGAGAATATTCCACATCCCCATGATATAGGGGAACACAACGCTCCACGTACTATGTTTGATTATGCTAAACCGCATTTAACAGGAGCAGAATCGAGTATTGTTAGGCGTGCTATAGCTGCTAATAATTTTGAATTAAAGCCTAACAGTATACAAATAATTCAACAGTTTGTTCAATTTGATGGTTTGCAGGACGAAGATCCAAATACTCATATAGCTAATTTCTTAGATCTCTGTGATACCTTTAAGATAAATGGTGTTTCTGATGATGCCATACATCTTCAGTTATTTCATTTTTCATTAAAGAATAAAGCCAAACAGTGGTTAAACTCGTTACCACGAGGGTTAATCACTACATGGGAACAAATGACCAAAAAATTCTTATTGAAATATTTCCCAATGGCCAAAATGGCCAAATTACGGAATGATATCTCTTCTTTTGTGCAGATGGATTTTAAAACACTATGCGACACATGGGAGAGATACAAGGATCTCTTCAGGAGATGTCCATATCATGGTTTACCCTTGTGGCTTCAAGTCCAAACCTTTTATAACGGTGTAAACCTCTCAACGAGACAATTGATTGATTCAGCCGCCGGTGGAACCTTGAACAATAAAACTCCTAAAGCAGCCTACGAGTTTATTGAAGAGATGTCACTAAATAACTATTAGTGGCAAGTTACAAGGACAAAACTGACAAAATCAGCCGGAGTTTTCAACCTTGAAACAGTAACCATGCTATCAACACAGATGGAATTAATGAATAAAAAGCTTGATAGTTTGTGTTCTTCGCAGGTAATCCAGTCATGCAGTGCGACGCAAGTGGAACTGTGGTGAATCCTGAGTACCCACCCTACCAACTGAGAGCAGAATGTGAACAGATGAACTATATAGGTAATAATTTCAGATCAAATAATAATCCTTATATTAATAATTATAATCTAGGTTGGAGGAACCACCCAAATTTCTCATGGTGAGGTCAAGGAAATCAAGGAAATCAAAGACAACAGCCTCCTCAAAATTTCCAAAATCAGCCTTATCCACAAGAGAAGAAACCAAACCTTGAAGAGATGTTGGCAAAATCCATGGCAGCAACTGAAGCCCGTTGTCAAAACACTGAGACAACACTTATTGACCAACAAGCATCGATCAGAGCAATTGAGAACCAAGTAGGGGAAATTACTAAGTCAGTTGGACAACTCGCAAAATTAATGTCCGAACAACCATAAGGGCGTCTAACAGGCAACACTGAGATTAATCCAAAGGAGCAAATCCAAGCCATAACAGCTCAGGAAAATGCAAAGTTAGACAAACCCAACCAAATACAAGAGAACGAGGTCGAAGAAGGTAAAGCTGAGGTAACACAAGAAAAGCCAAAACCGGTAATCAAAGAGTACCAACCTCGCATTCCTTATCCCAAAGCATTACAAAGAGACGATACAGATGAACTGTTTGGTAAGTTTTTTAAACTCTTAAAGAAATTACACATTAACTTACCACTACTCGAAGCTCTTTCGTAGATTCCAGACTCTAGAAAATTTATAAGGGAGCTGTTAACGAAAAATGAAGGTTAGACGAGGAACCACATGTGGAACTCAATGCAAAGTGCTCAGCAATTCTACAAAATAGACTACCACGGAAGCAAAAAGATCCACGGAGTTTTACAATTCCATGTTTAATTGGTAGTCTAACTATTAATAATGCATTAGCTGATTTAGGGGCAAGTATAAATGTTATGCCTTATACATTGTTTAAATGACTAGGTCTAGGAAAACACAAACAAACTAGGATGAGCATTCAATTAGCTGATAAAACTATTAGAATTCCTAGGGGCATTATTGAAGATGTTCTTGTCAAAATCGATAAATTCATTTTTCCAGTAGATTTTGTTGTCTTAGACATGGATGAGGATAGTTCAATCCCCTTAATTTTGGGAAGATCATTTTTAGCAACTGCCAAGACTAAAATTGATGTTGCCACAGGAGAACACATACTTTGTGTAGGTAACAAATCAATCAGTCTTCAAGCTCTCAACCAAGCCAGGACTTTGAATGACCAAGGTGAGCAAGAAAAATCCATTGATAACCATTCGATTGACCTCTCTTTTCAGGAAGCACCAAAAGAAGGCAAGATTGAACCTGATCCTAAATCCAGTACCAACAAAGAGATAATTCATGAGGAGCAGAAGATTCAAACTGATGATTTAGATGAGTGGAAGACGCACTTTAAGGAAAAATTAGGGATACAAGAAATAGAATCAAAACCACACAAAGTACAAGCAGAGGAACCGCCAGAAGAGCTCATAAGAACATCAAACCACTTCAAAATAGGAGACCAGGTCCTGTTAGACAAAGTAGATCTTCGCATCACCACATTAGACCTAAAAGCACACGAAGCAATTCCTCTTGAGGTACAAAATATCTTCCCACACGGAACAGTCGTGGTAATTAATCCAACTTTTGGCACTTTTAAGGTAAACGCTTCTCGACTTAAACTTTATCAAGAAAATAAAACTGAAAGTATGAGAGAAGATATTCAAACATTTAAACCTCCATGATTTTTTTTTGAAATACAAGGGAAGTCTAGCTTAAGACTATAAACGAGCGCTTCTCGTAAGGCAACCCGAGCACTAACACAATTTATTTTCACGTTTTACTTTCAATTTAATTTTCTTTTTCTTCTTTTCATTCTGAAAACTAACAAAAAGTGTAGATTTCCAGACCACACAATCTTGTACACGGCCATGTCCGTGACCATGTGAATCACCAGAATCTTGGTACTAACATGGTAGGACGGTACAAATTAGATTTACCTAATTTCTGAATATCACAGACACAACCACTTCCCCACGGGCACTGACAAAATGGCACGCTCGTGCCCCACGCCCGTGTGAAGCTACTGACTTGCCCACCACGAGCAGAACACGCCCGTGTCTTCAACCGTCCCAACATACTAATTTGTCACAAACAGGCGTGGGTGAGCCAACACGTCTAGACACATGGCCGTGCGAGGCGGTCATGTAAATCAACACGCCCTAGGTCCACGGGCGTGTGAACGTGCCAAACTTGAACTCTAATTAAACACTTTCCATTCTCTCTATTTGTCCCACACCCATCTTCTCTTCTTTTTTTTTCTCAGATTTCTTCTTAACACGTCTCACTAATCCCCTGAGCCACACCGAAACCATGCCAAGGAAGCGTAAAAGGCCAACCTCCTCAAAGGAGAACGATTCACACGAGTTCATGCCGGAAGCTTCACCAAAACAACAGACCAAGAATATTTGAGGCTACTTAGTTTTTATTTTTCTTTTCTCTTTTGCATCAATTTCCTTCCCTTTTACAATCTTATGCTTAATTTAGTTTAACTTATTTTAGTTTCTTAGCGTCAGGTTCGTCAGGCTGTTAGGGAATCACGCCACTTCCGCCGCTGCCAGCATCTCCCCAGCCTTAGAGGTCACACCCACCTCGCAAACCACCCCACAATAAGGACTCTTCGGCCCATTTATCTTTAATTTTCATTTGGTTTACATTTTTGTTTCCTCTTTCTTTATTCTTCTTATCTTTATTCATATAGTTAGTTTATTTTTAATATGTCTTAATAAACCCTGGCTAAATTCCTGTGAGCTACACAATTTCTTCATCTAGCACAGGATCGTCATCCAGACCGGCTCCTCCAACTTATCTTTCACCTCTAACACCGAGAAACCATCCAAATCCAAGGAGTTTCACTTTCCCCTTTCTCTTTATATTTATCCATTATATATTATCTATCTTTGTACATTGAGGGCAATGTACATCTTAAGTGTGGGGGTGAATAGTTAGTTCGAGAAAACGCCTAACTTTCTGTATTATTCTCAAACCTTGAGGATAAAAATGCCTAACTTTTTTTCATTATTCTCAAGTCCCTGAATTTTACCTTTGTTTTTAAGTAACTTCCTCATATTACTAATTAGGATGAAAATTATGATGATTGATGATTTTTATTGATGTGTTTTAGAGTAAGTCATTGATAATTGTGCATTGATGATTAAATTTGAAGAATACTAGAGAATCAAGCATGATAAGTCTATTTTTCAAAATTAAAATTTTTAGGCTGTTAACCTAAATTTGAATATTACTTTGAAATTTGAAATTTACAAGGATGACATCAAAAACACCCGTAATTATTGTGAGATTTTGGGCCTCATAGAGCATATATTCTTTTTCGTACTCACTTTTTTTATTATGAGTGTGTCAACTATGAACTGTTATTCTAGAACTTGCCTTGAATATACATGTCGAGACTATATTTATGATTTGATATACAGAGATGATTAAGGCACATAGGTTTTAACCCACTCACTCCACTAAACAGCCTACCTTCATAAATTAACCCCTAATGAACCCGGTTGAGCCTAACAACCTTTTTATTAACTCACCCACTAATATTAACCGAAAACCCCTTTGTATTTGTTATCACTATTCCTTTTTGACTACCCTTAATCGAGATTTGATTTGATTAGTTATCCAATTATATTATTTCAGTTGCTGAATTTAGCCTTTATTACTTAGTTTGTTCTTAAAAAAATCGAAGTATATTCAGTATTAGTGTTATGAAAAGTGATTTTATACAGTTAAAAGTTTAATTATCAAAAGAAAAAACTCGTAATATTAGGGTTATTACTTTCTAATTGATGTAATTATTATTATCTTAGTATTTCTAGATAGGTAATTTGTCAATTCAATACCGATTCTAACCTTTTAATTCAGCCTGTATCCACACCTTTAACCCTAGCCCCGTTACAACCCTGACAAAGACGTTTTGATCTATTTATCATCTCATTTTATAGTGGTGGAGATTTGATTTTCAGGCAAGCCTATTGGATTAACTTTTCAGGTTCGACTTATGAGTGCTTTTATCCTGAGCCTTAAACACTTTGAGTGCTTTGAGTGAATCTTTAGTGAGGATGTCAATCCTTGTCAGTTTTGAATTAAAGGTAATTATTTAGATAAGGGGAGACACTTATGTTTTCGTGCTAAAACTTTATGACATATCTTGTTTGAATCTTTAGGTCTCTTTAAGTTGAATCATCCATGTATAAATTATCTATGAATTATGATAAGGCATTGTTGATAGGAATTATGAATTATGGAAAGTTCGTCTTAATTGTAAGTTGAGAATTTTGCTTGAGGACAAGCAAAAGCGTAAGTGTGTGGGGATTTGATAAACCGTAATTATAACATATTTTAATCCCACATTTAGCTTACTTTTGGATGATTTATTCCTTGATTTTTATAAAAAGGTGCTTTTAATCCTTTCTTTTCACGTCTTAACCCAGGAAAGCACCCGAGGATGAAAAGAACATAAAAGGGCCCAAAAAGGAGTAAATGGGCCTTATCACGAAATCGACACGGCCTGGGCCCAAGACCACATGGTTGTGCCTCGTTAAGCTACTAGAACACGGCCCGACCGCGACTTACATGGCCATGTCTCATTAAAGGAGTCCGAACAGGGCTTGAAGACTAGTCACACGTGCATGTGACATGGCCGCCTCTATCACTGGAATTAGAGTTTCATTTAGAAAAGGGATACTTAGAGGCAAAGAAACACATTCCAAGAGCCTATATATACCCTCTAAGTACTACCTTTGAAGGGGCGTCCAGCTACGCAAAGGAGCCAAGCCGAAAAGGTTAGATTTTTGGGAAATCACTCGAAGATAGCCAGTTGATCCATCTCAAGAAGCCAGAATTCTGCTCAAGACGGCGGATTTCTCCTTCAATTCCTTCAGGGAGTTTTAGGGATTTCTTATGTTTTGTTTTATCTTTTCCCTTGAGATGTTTTTCTTATTTGTTATGAATTAAACCCTTCAAATACCTGAAGGGGATGAAACCTAGATGAATCTTTTTATTATTTTCTGAATTATATGATAAATACTTAGTTTGTTCTTAATTATGTGAGCTTAATCTAAATTTGATGTGCTTAGGTGGAGGAGGAATAGACCCTTCCTAAGAGTAGATTTAGCATAATTAAGTGGAGTTGATCGCACGCCTAGAGATAGGGTGACGAGATTTTGCCGGATTAGGGTGAAACCTAATATGGGAGTCCATAGATCGATTTACTGCTATTCTAGGGGGTTATTATAAGAGAACGAGAGTTCCACTAATTAACCTAGGGTTAGACAATATTCGCTTCGAGAGAGGGTTTAATATACATTTTGGAGTCTTACGGATCAAACTAAGTAAATAAATTGTATGGTTCAGTGTCAATTAACAAGTGAAGTCTAGGTGGATTCTTCCTGAGGGTATCGTCTTAATCAACCGAGTTTTTCCTAAAGTTATTTTCCCAATTCGTTCTTTTTGTCTTTGTGTCTTTAGCTTAGTAGTTCGTTAATTTTAGATTAAAAATAGCTCCACTTATTATTAGTAATTTTAGTAATTTTAGTAATTTTAGTATTAGTAATTTTAGTCCTATGGGTTCGACAATCCAGTCTTGCCTAAGCTATACTACTATTCGATAGGTACACTTGCCTTTAATCATTGTCAGAGTTAGTTTCCAGGTTTGATCATTCTCTTTTATAAATTTTAAAACTCCGATTTTTACAGCGATCATAGACCCAATCTCAATTAAAGCTCTAAATGGCACATCATGAATGAGGAATGTACCAGTTATGACGTTAGGTGAGTCGGCATCCTCTCGACGCCGAGCAGCATATACCAATGCTGGCTGTCTCGCCTCTGTGTTACCAGCACCTCTACTCGGTGCTCTTCAACCTCGTCCAAACCCGTTTCGCCTCTGGCTAGACCACGGCCTCTTGGTGGCTGGTGACCACCTTTTCCTGGCTGCACATAACCCTGACCTGTAGCTTGTATCTGAATGGGCTTCTAAGTACAGTCTCTAACCTTATGATCCCTGGAGCCATATCTGAAACGCGCCCTAGTTTTTTTCCAGCACTCTCCCAAATGAGATCTCCCACACTCAGTGCAAGGCTGTGGCCTGGCTGCAACATTAGGAACCCCAGCTCGGGCTGGCCCATCAAACCTAGGCCTCTTCCTAGGCCCACCAAAAGAACTTGAAGGCTCGAAATTCCTCTTACTTCTGCCCCTATCCTGCTCACGGTTCTAACGCTCTGAGCATTTCACATCCTCGACAATCTTAGCCTTCTCAACCAGGGCAGCAAAGTCTCTTACCCTTTGCGGGGCTATCAGTACCCGCAACTCATCTCGGAGACTATCCTCAAACCACATGCAGCGCTCATATTCAGTTGCGACTATGCCCCGGGTGTATCGGCTCAATCGCAGGAGCTCTGCCTCATACTCCACTACAGATTTATTCCTCTGAACCAGTGATAAACCGTAAAAGTAACATATTTTAAGCCCATATTTAGCATGCTTTTGGGTGATTTAAGCCTTGAATTATGTAATTGAGTGCTTTTAATCCTTTCTTTTCGTGTCTTATATCCAGGAAAGCACCCAAGGATGAAAAGAACATAAAACGGGCCTAAAACGGAGTAAATGGGCCTTATCACGAAATTGACACGGCCTGGCACAAATCCCACACGGTCGTGCCTCGCCGATCATCTAGAGCACGGCCTGACCTCCGACGTACATGGATGTGCCTCAAGTTAGAAAGTCCGAACACTGCCTAGCCATGATTCACACATGCATGTGCCATGGCCGTGTCCTTGTCACTAGAAAGAGCAATTACATTCGGGAAAGGATACTTGGAGGCAAGGAAACACATTCCAAAGCCTATCCAAACACCATATTAGGAATTGTACTTAAATTAGGTTACTTAGGGGCCAAGTAAGGCATCTTAAAGTCTATATAAACACCCAATGGGGCAACTTGAAAGGGGAGTTCGGTAGAAGCCGAAACCAGAGGCGAGCTAGGCCAAGGAGCCAAGCCGGAAAGGTCAGAATTGTGAGAATTGCTTGAAGTTAGCTAGTTGATCCATACCAAAAAGCTGAAATTATACTCAAGATGGCAGAATTCTCCTTCAATTCCTTTAGGGAGTTTTAAGGATTTCTTATCTTTTGTTTTATCTTTTCTCTTGAGATGTTTTCTTTCTTAGTTATGAACTAAACCCCT
This sequence comes from Gossypium bickii, assembly GCA_025503065.1. NCBI lineage: Eukaryota > Viridiplantae > Streptophyta > Magnoliopsida > Malvales > Malvaceae > Gossypium > Gossypium bickii. The sequence goes on from CP106718.1 coordinate 19,269,812, forward strand.
CAGATACCTAAAGGGGATGAAACCTAGATGAATCTTGTTATTTGATTTATGAATTTTATGATAAATACTTAGTTTGTTCTTAAGAATGCATGTTTAATCAAAATCTGATGTGCTTAGGTGGAGGAGGAGTAGACCCTGCTTAAGAGTAGATCTAGCGTAATTAAGTGGAGTTGATCGAACGGCTAGAGATAGGGTTACGAGATTTTGCCGGATTAGGGTGAAACCTAATTTGGGAATCCATAGATCGGTTTACTGCTATTCTAGGGGGTTATTATAAGAGAATGAGAGTTCCACTAATTAACCTAGGGTTAGACGTTATTCGCCTCGAGAGAGGGTTTAGCATAGGTTAGGGAGTCCTACGGATCAAGCTAAATAAATAAATCATATGATTCAGGGTTAAATAACAAGTGAAGTCTAGATGGATTCTTCCTGAGGGTATCGTCGTGATCAATTGAGTTTTTCTTCAAAGTTAGATCCCAATTCATTCTTTTTGTCTTAGTGTTCTTAGTCTAGTTGTCGTTAATTTAGATTAAAACAAACTTCACTCTATTTTTAAGGCTAAATAATAAAAAGAAATTAGTATTAATACTTTTTGTTCCTTTGGGTTCGATAATCCGATCTTGCCTAAGCTATACTACTGTTCGATAGGTACACTTGCCTTTTATCGTTGTCAGAGTTAGTTTCCAGGTTTGATAATTCTTTTATAAATTTTAAAGCTCTGATTTCAGCGATCAAGTTTTTAGCGCCGTTGCTGGGGAACTAAAATATTAAGAAAACTTTATTTTTATTACTTTAGCCATTATTTTTCTTTTCAGCAATTTATTTTGTTTTTAGTTTAATTTTTAATTTTGCTAATTTCTCTTTCTTTCTTTTCCTTCCAGGTACCTCTAGTTTATGACTAGAAGGAACCCGAGAGGACCTTTAGTATACGATAGTGATATTGAAGCTACCGCATGGAGGAATCGTCGACAAAGCAGGCGAGCCCTAAACTATACAGAAAGAGAGGGAGAAAACAGATCCAATCCTACTGAAGGGATGGACGAAACTAATCCACCACCACACGATGTGGGGGAACGCAATGCTCTACGTACTATGTTTGATTATGCTAAACCACATTTAACAGGAGCAGAATCGAGTATTGTTAGGCCCTCTATAGCTGCTAATAATTTTGAATTAAAGCCTAACACAATACAAATGATTCAACAGTTTGTTCAATTTGATGGTTTGCAGGATCAAGATCCAAACACTCATATATCTAATTTCCTAGAGTTTTGTGATACCTTCAAAATAAATGGCGTTTCTGATGATGCCATACTCTTCGATAATTCCCTATTTCGTTAAGAAATAAAGCTAAACAGTGGTTAAACTCGTTACAACGAGGGTCAATCACTACATGGGATAAAATGATCGAAAAGTTTTTGATGAAATATTTCCCACCGGCCAAAACGGCCAAATTACGGAATGATATCTCTTCTTTTGTGCAGATGGATGTAGAAACATTATACGACGCATAGGAGAGATACAAGGATCTCTTAAGGAGATGTCCACACCATGGCTTACCTTTGTGGCTTCAAGTCCAAACATTCTATAACGGTGTAAACCCCTCAACCAGGCAACTAATCGACCCAGCCGCCGGTGGAACCTTGAACGACAAAACTCCTAAAGCAGCTTAAGAGTTCATTGAAGAAATGTCATTGAATAATTATCAGTGGCAAGCTTCAAGGACAAAACCGACAAAATCAGTAGGAGCATTCAACATAAACACAGTAACCATGCTATCAACACAAATGGAGATAATGACTAAAAAGCTTGACAGTTTGTGTTCTTCGCAGATACATCCAGTGATGCAGTGTGATGCAAGTGGAACTGTGGCGAATTCTGAGTACCCACCCTACCAACCAGAAGCAGAGAGTGAATAGATGAACTATATAGGTAACAATTTCAGATCCAATAATAATCCATATAGTAATACTTACAATATATGTTGGAGGAACCACCCAAATATTTCATGGGGAGGCTAGGGAAATAAAGGTAATCAAAGGCAACAACCTCCTCAAAACTTCCAATATCAGCCCTATCCACAAGAGAAGAAACCAACTCTCGAAGAGATAATGGCAAGATTTTCAGCAGATACAGAAAAATGTATCCAAGAAACTGCGAGAACAATCAAAAGCAACGAAAGCCGAATCGGGGAAATCACTAAGTCAGTGAAAAAAGCTACTAATGTAGTTGAACGACTCGCAAAGCTCATGTCAGAACGACCATAAGGGCATCTACCAAGTAACACCGAGATTAATCCAAAGGAGTAAATTCAAGCCATAGCAGCTCAGGAAAATGCAGAGATAGACGAACCCATCTCGCAACAAGAAGACAAGGTAGACGAAGGAAAGGTAGAGGTAACACAGGAAAGGCCAAAACTGGTAATCAAAGAGTACCAACCTCTCATTTCTTATCCTGAAGCATTAAAAAGAGACACTCAGAAGAACAGTTCGGTAAGTTTATTAAACTTTTAAAAAAATTACACATTAACTTACCTCTTCTTGAAGCTCTTTTTCAGATGCCAGACTCGAGGAAATTTTTAAGATAGCTCTTGACAAACAAACGCAAATTAGACTAAGAGCCACACACTGAACTCAACGCACAGTGCTCAGCAATTCTACAAAATAGACTACCACGAAAATTAAAAGATCCAGGGAGTTTTACAATTCCATGCTTAATTGGTAGTTTAACTATTGATAATGCGTTAGCTGATTTAGGGGCAAGCATAAATGTCATGCCCTATACATTGTTTAAACGACTAGGTCTAGGGAAGCCCAAACAAACTACGATGAATATTCAATTAACTGATAAAACTATTAGAATCCCTAGGGGCATTATCGAAGACGTTCTCGTAAAAATTGATAAATTTGTTTTTCCGGTAGACTTTGTTGTCTTAGACATGGATGAGGACAATTCGATTCCTTTAATTTTAGGAAGACCTTTTCTAGCAACTGCCAAGACTAAAATTGATGTTGCCACAGAAGAACTCATACTTTGTGTAGGTAATAAGGCAATTACTCTTCAAGCTCTCGATTCAGCCAGGACATCGAATAACCAAGGTAAGAAAGAAAAATCCATTTATAAGCATTCGATTAACCCTTCTTTTCAGGAAGCACCAGAAAAGGGCACAATTGAACCTAATCTTAAACATAATGCCAACAAAGGAATAGATCCTGAGGAACAAAAGGTTCAACCCGATGAATTAGACGAGTGGAAACACACTTCAAGGAAAAATTAGGGATACAAGAAACAAAGCCAAAACCACTCTACAAGATAGGCAAGTCCAAAAGCGAAGATCAACTATTGTTAAACCTATGATTATCTCCTCCGGACCCTGACACAAACAAATAAATTCTTTTTAAAGTAATCGATGTTCTTCCACGTAAGACAGACGAGGTAAGCAATGCCAATTTTGATACCCTTAAAATAAATGCCATTCGACCTGAACCACACAATGAACATCAAATGGTTAATATGTGGAAAGATGTTCAAACCTTCAAACCTCTCTGAATTTTTTAAACACAAGGAAAGTCTAGCTGAAGACTATAAACGAGCGCTTCTCGGGAGGCAACCCGAGTACTACCCTTACTTATTTTGCATTTATTTTCATTATACTTTATTTTTCCTTTTTATTTTTTTAAACTAACCAGAAGTGCAGTTTTCCAGGCCACACGGCCTTGCACACGGCCGTGTCCGTGTGGACAACCGGAACCACCACACTGACAAAGCAGAGGCCATACAATTCAGTCCAACAACCCTCCAACGTCACGGATCCAACCACCCTCCCTACGGGCACCGACAAATCAGCACGGCCGTGCCCCACAACCGTGTGAAGCTACTGACTCATCGAGCACGGACAAGACACGCCCGTGCATCCCAACCGTGCTAACATACTGACTTCACAAACACGGGCATGGTGGCTGAAACACGGGCATGGAGAACCAACACACTCCAACACACGACCGTGTGACACGGCCGTGTAAATCAAAATGGGCTTGGACCATGGCCGTAGGGACGTGCCAGAATTCAACCACTATTTAAACCCCACAGCTTTTTCCTTCACCCCCTAACTTCCCCCATCCTCTTTCTCTTTAAAAATTTCTCTATTTTACTTAGAAAAAGTGTCCAAACTCTTTTGCCACGCAAGAACCAAGCCTGTAACATCCTAGATTAGGGGTTGTGCGTTTGGAGTAGAACCCAAGTGTTAGTAGGCCTTAAGAGTGGTTTGGATGTGTTTTAGGGGTTCTTAAAACCCTAGGTTCTAAATGGGATGCATTGGAAAATTTTTGAAATTTTAGGTTGAAAAGTGGAAAATAGGCAATAAGGCCTTAAGAATAATTTTTGGCCTTTTTAAGCATAAGAATCACCTTGGAAAAGTGGCTTCCATGCGCCACTTAAGGCTTGGGATTGACCCCATACAGGTCTGAGGTTCGAGTAGCGCGGGACGCATCTGGGGTTTTTGCTTTTGCGTCTGGAAGGGGAGCAAGGTTAGGGAGGCTTTAAATATTTTTGTGGCGAGCTTAGACCAAAGAAGACGCCTTGGCTGAGTGGCTAAGGGCGCTGCTTGAGGGCTGCGGCATGGAGGACTCGCGTTCGAGTCCTGAAGGAAGCGCTGGACGCTTTCATTTTTGGCATTTGGCGTTAATGCGTGTGGGAGCCAAGGAAAGAACGCTTAAAAGGAAATTTCGATAATATTATGGCATGAAATGAACAGTGGCCGGGTGGTTGGGGCATGGAGAGTGTTTCTCCAGGTCTCGGGTTCGAGACCTGGGGGCAGCAACATGGATTTCTTTTTTTATGCCGGCGTGAGAAGCTAGTGGCAGCATGGCACATGCACGCATGAAGGCATGCTGCCTTGTTTTATTTTTGTTTGTGCTGAAAAGTATGGGTTTTATTTTTTTTAATTATTGTTGGAGCATGGGTTAGTTTATTTTATGCATGGAAGATGGGTTGGTGATGGGAACTTTGTTAAACAAAGTTTATTTTTTATTTTTTTTTATGGAGATGGGGAAATTGTTAAACAATAATGTGTTGTGTTGGTATGGAAATTTTCACAATATGGGGGTGATGGCCGGCCTTGGGTATAGCAAAGGTGAGCATGGCCGAATGAGGCATTGCCCTTGGGGAGTTTGCTTGGTCGGTTTTGGGGGTCTAGGTGTGGTAGCCGAATGTGCATGGGGGGAAGCTAAAATCGGCAAGCTTGGAAGGTTTTGTTCCTTTGCATTTAGTGTTAAGCCGAAATCACCCTGGCATTTCTTCTTTTTCTTATTTAGTTCAAAACTGAAACCCCATTTGACTTGTTCTTTTCTTTTCCATTCAGCATATGTTACTTGTTATTTGAACCTTGCGATTCCCTCTTACTCTCTTTTCTTCTTGAAACCTGGAAGCCTAGCCGAACCTTCATGGGAGCTTTCTCTCTTTAATTTTCTTTGAAACCGAAAGCCATTAGTCCTATAGACACTTGCCGATTCTTCTCTTGGACATTTAGCCGAATCCTTTGGGAAGTCGAAATCTCAGGCATCAGTTGGGGTGTGTCGATTTATGGTGTCCAAGGACCCAAGCAGTTATTAAGGTAAGATGATGACAACTCTTCTAGTTTTGGATTTATGCTATGGCCGAATGACCTATGGATTCTAAATGTGGTGTCAAAGCCGATTGTATGGAGGAGTTCTAACCGAATCTGTGGTTCATCGGGGATTGATTTCCAGTCTAGGTAAGGCTTTAACATGTTCAGATGTTATTTATTCGAAAACCGAAGGCTAACCATCTATGTGTGTTGAGGTTTAGCCGATTTCAAGAGAGATCATCACGTGGTTCAGAATTTGGGTTGGTAACCAAAATGGCTCAAGGTGAGTACCATTTTGGGACGACATCTTTTGGAATTTGCTAGTTAAGCCAAATAGGGCTTTTGATTATTAACTAAACAGTGGCCAATTGTAGGAGCAGTGAGGACATACGTCTCGGGATCTCATAGTATAGAGTAGCTTTAGGGATTCTTCGCTTAGATTACGTTAATCAGGTGTGTAAAATCTTACACACTTTATTAGTATAAACTGTTACTATGACGATGTATATATATAACCTCTCATGTAGTAACTTTGCCTTGTGGGCATAAGCTTGGATTTCGGGTAAGTCCCCTATTACTTGATCTATGTTGTATGTTGTGTACGCCATCATATGCTGTTAAATGCTATGCTACATATGAATGCATGAGATATGGGATCATGACACTTGTTATGTGAGCATGATGATGGTGGGATTGATGAGAGGAGGGAGATGATCTCTATGGACTGTCACCAGTGGTTTGGCACCACACGATGGGTTGGCCCCATCAATTGATATTTGTGACTTCGGTCACCAGTGGTTTGGTACCACCAGTGGTTTTGACCACAACGTTCATATAATTTGTGACTAAGTCCTAGTGGTTTGGCACCACCGGTGGTTTGGCACTACATATTGATAATTGTGACTTCGGTCACCAGTGGTTTGGCACCACCAGTGGTCAAAACCACATGTTGACATTGTGACCTATGGTCATCAGTGGTTTGGTACCACATGATGGGTTGGCCCCATCATTTGATATTTGTGACTTTGGTCACCAGTGGTTTGGCACCACCAGTGGTTTGGTACCACACGGGGTAGAAAAAGGAGCATGGATGGCTAGTTTGGGTTGCATAACTGCATGTCTTACTAATATCTTGTGTATGAGTTGTATTTTCGGGTTGGGGATTTATACACTGAGTTTTGGTGACTCACCCCTTCCTATGTCTTTTCGCAGGTGAGTAGATCGCAGAGATAGAGCCGGAAAGGACTCGAGACGGCCATGCTTGTTTCTCGTTTTTGAAGTTTTATTTCGTACCGTTAAAGTTTGCTATTTACTAAATTTCGGTTTGTTTTGTAATATGGCCGCTAATTATTATTTGGGTGTTTAAGTAGTTGCTTTTACTTTATTTCTATTTTATTGCCAATGAACTTATAAACTGTTAAATCGATCCATTAAAAGTAACGTTTTCAAAATGAGTAATCGTACACGTTTTCAAGGATGTTACCATCGGGTAACAAATTTTACCAAGTTAACAGTAACTCCAATGTTTCTAAAAATTTAAAACGATCCAATGTTTTCAAAGGTTTCAACTCGACCATGTTTATAAAAGAAAAATCAAACCCACCTGAGTTTTAATAGACACCGTTTTATAACTACAACATTATTTTCAGATTTCCACTTAAAGCCCAATTTAAAAAAAAAAACGTTTTACTCCGTGACATACCAGATCCAGTTGAGGCTCGTGGGCTGGGTTTAGGGTGTTACATAATTGGTATCAGAGCCAGGTTCAAAACTCGACTATGGGGGCAAAAGGCCCAAAAATATTTTCTTGATAAGCCTCTGTGAAATATTATGAAAATGGCTTTGTTTTAAACAGCATGGCATCGAGTCTCCGGCACCAATCTGCTCGGGTAAGTATTTCTAACCTCTGTGTGAATGATTATCTGTAAAGGGGTAGAAATGGCACGTAGATAGAATGAAAGGTATGTGAACCCTAGGACTAGTTTACCCCAACAATCGCATAAGATTTTTAATTGCCTAATTAAACAAACCTATGACTAAGTCGCCGAGTTAGGGTGTGGTAACCCTTGTGCGCATGTCTAGGATTGGATCCAGAAGAGCTTGGTATTTAAGCGGTCCTAGTGACTTACCTCCTCTTCGCGGGAATCCTACCTGGTGCGTAGCTTCGGTTCACCTTAACCGTGAGGACTTGTTCATGGGCTAAACCCAATTACTAAAACCCGAAAGGGAACTAGCCGTATTTTTATAAAAACTCTAGTTTTAAAAACTTTTAAGAATTTCCCTTAAACTTGTGAGCATTATTTTACAAAAATTTTCAGAAAAATTTTGATTTATGGAAATTACAAAAATACCCTTAGTGGTAAAATTACAAAATTGCCCCTGGTTTCTAAATTACTAAGCTACCCCCAAATTCAACAAAATTCTCTTATTTTACAAACGTACCCGAAAACCTTAATTTGCAAATATAAAAAATGCCACAATTTTGGAAAATTACGAAATTGCCCCTAACTTGCAAGAATTTCCAAAATGACCCTGATTTTCAAAGTTTTTGCAACACTGCCAATTTGGAAAACAATTTCTCAAAAAAAAACCCCCAAGTTTTGCAAATTTTTAATTTTCCCTTGATTTGTCAAGATTTACAAATTTACCCTGGTTTATTACCAAAATACCCCTATAGGGCAAATGACGAAAATACCCCGGGATAGGAATTGGACAAAAAGGTGAAGGAATAAGTGAATGTGTATTTTTGAATTAGGATAGGAGACTTAAGACTTGTTTGATCGAAAGAACAACTTTTAAACTCCGTTCATAAAATTTCTTCGCCAATAATCAGTGGAACAATGGCTAACTCATAAAACTTTTTAATCAGATCGCGTGATAAGAGATGAGTTCTAGAGGTCACGGCCGTCGGGGACGCGGTAGAGGCCGGATGGCTGTGTCAGAACCCGTTGGGTCGGGCCAGGGATCTGATAATGAAATACCACCTCCACCACCACCCCCAACTTTTGGTGTTGGATAATAGGATCAGACGGGAGGCGAGTCAGTATCGCAGGCTATGCTGCGAGTTTTAGAAATGATGGCCGGGGCAGGTTGAGGTACAGGAGCGCGAATATCTGTTCCTGAGCGACTCCAAGCGAATGGGGTGGAGATATTCAGAGGTGTATCAGGTGTAGCGCCCAGTACGGCAGAGTATTGGTTGGAATCAACTGAGAGAATCATGGATGACCTGGATTTTTCAGCTGAGGAAAAACTGAAGGGTATAATCTCTCTACTTCGGGATGAGGCATACCAGTGGTGGCTCACCGTAAGGGACGGGGCGACAGCGGAGGATCTCACATGGGAATTCTTTAGGGCCGCCTACCACAGGAATTATATAGGAGCTAGCTATGTGGATGCGCAACGGAAGGCTTTCTTAAACCTGGTTCAGGGTAATAAGACGGTGGCAGAGTATGAGGCTGAATTTCTCCGATTGAGTAGGTATGCTCGTGGCATTGTGGGTACTGAGTATGAATGCTGTGTTAGATTCGAAGATGGGCTGCGGGACGAGCTAAGGATGATGATAGCTCTGCTGCTTGAGAACAGGAGTTATTTGTTCTAATTGAGAAGGCTAAAGTTGCTGAAGGGGTAAGACAGTCTTTTAGACGGAATCAGGATAGGAGCTGGAATAAGAGGAGCTCTGGATCTTAGATGTTTTCTGGAAATCAGCAGAAGAAGACAAGGTATGGTGGGTCAGATCAAGCTGCTAGGCCTGCTGTTGCTGCTAATACTCAATGGCCGCCACGGTGTGCTCGGTGTGGGAAGTCTCATGCGGGGGAGTGTTGGAAAGGTAATCGGGGATGTTTCAAATGTGGGTCCGTGACACATCGAGTTAGGGACTATCCGAAAAAGGCAGCTAGACTGAGGTCTGAGGGTCAGGAACGTCCACTGAATAGGAGGGATAACCAGCAGCCACCGAGAGGTCGTGGTGCAGGAAGGGGAGGAAATGGTGCTGGCAGAAGTCGTGGGACATCGAGTGGAGGTACCGGTGGTACTGAGGCTAGGTAACCTGGTTTGGTCTATGCTGCGAGGCGTCAAGAGGAGGGCGACGCACCGGACGTCATAACCGGTATGTTTTTGATTTTTGGAATACCCTATAACACCTTGATTGATGTTGGCTCAACTCACTCGTACATTGCTAGTGGCATAGTGGAAACTCTGAATTTAGACTTTGAGCTTACTTCTAAGAAGATGACTGTGTTAAGCCCTCTAGGTCACTCTGTAGAAGTAAATAAACTCTATAAGGATGTACCCCTAGAACTCCAAGGGGTCGTGTTCTTGGCTGACTTGATGGAACTACCGTTTAGGGAGTTCGATCTGATTCTTGGGATAGATTGGCTAGTAAAGTATCGAGCTAGCCTGGATTGCGCAGTTAAGCGCATGGTGTTAAAGACCGTGGATGGAGATGAGGTAGTAATGATAGGTAAGAGGAAAGATTACCTATCTAATCTGGTTTCTGTATTGAAGGCGGAAAAGATGGTTAGGAAGGGTTGTGAGGCATTTGTGGTGCATGTTTGTGCTTTGGGAGCTAGGGATGCAGCTATTAAGGATGTGCGGACTGTAAGGGAGTATGTTGATGTGTTTCCAGAAGAACTCCCGGGTCTACCTCCTGATCGTGAGGTTGAGTTTGGTATAGATTTGTTGCCCAGAATCGCGCCAGTCTCTATAGCTCCGTATAGGATGGCACGGAAAGAATTAGTAGAGTTGAAGGCCCAGATCCAAGAGTTGTTAAATAGAGGGTTCATCCGACCGAGTGTATCGCCTTGGGGAGCTCCAGTACTTTTTGTCAAAAAGAAGGATGGAACAATGAGGATGTGCATAGACTATCGACAGTTGAACAAGCTGACAATAAAGAACCGGTATCCTTTGCCCAGGATTGATGATTTATTTGATCAACTCAAGGGTGCATCAGTTTTCTCTAAGATCGACCTTAGGTCAGGGTATCATCAGCTGAAGGTGAAGGAAGCTGATATCCATAAGACGGCATTCCGTACTCGATATGGGCACTACGAGTTTTTGGTAATGCCTTTTGGTTTGACGAATGCACCAGCCGCATTTATGGACCTGATGAATCGAGTTTTCCAACCCTATCTGGATCGGTTCGTCGTAGTGTTTATAGACGACATTTTGGTGTACTCGAAGTCTAAAGAAGAGCATGACGCACACCTCCATGTGGTTCTGCAAGTGCTAAGGGAGAAACAGTTGTACGCCAAGTTCAGCAAATGTGAGTTCTGGCTTAAGGAGGTAACTTTCTTAGGGCACGTTGTCTCAGCTGAGGGGATCAGGGTGGATCCTAGCAAGATTGAGGCAGTATTGGAGTGGAAACCCCCAAAGTCGGTTACGGATATCTGAAGTTTTCTGGGATTGATTTCCAGTCTAGGTAAGGCTTTAACATGTTCAGATGTTATTTATTTGAAAACCGAAGGCTAACCATCTATATGTGTTGAGGTTTAGCCGATTTCAAGAGAGATCATCACGTGGTTCAGAATTTGGGTTGGTAACCAAATTGGCTCAAGGCGAGTACCATTTTGGGACGACATCTTAAGGAATTTGCTAGTTAAGCCAAATAGGGCTTTTGATTATTAACTAAACAGTGGCCGATTGTAGGAGCAGTGAGGACATACGTCTCGGGATCTCGTAGTATAGAGTAGCTTTGGGGATTCTTCACTTAGATTACGTTAATCAGGTGTGTAAAATCTTACTCACTTTATTAGTATAAACTGTTACTGTAGTAACTTTGCCTTGTGGGCATAAGCTTGGATTTCGGGTAAGTCCCCTATTACTTGATCTATGTTGTATGTTGTGTACGCCATCATATGCTGTTAAATGCTATGCTACATATGAATGCATGAGATATGGGATCATGACACTTGTTATGTGAGCATGATGATGGTGGGATTGATGAGAGGAGGGAGATGACCTCTATTGACTGTCACCTGTGGTTTGGCACCACACGATGGGTTGGCCCCATCATTTGATATTTGTGACTTCGGTCACCAGTGGTTTGGTACCACCAGTGGTTTTGACCACACCGTTGATATAATTTGTGACTAAGTCCTAGTGGTTTGGCACCACATATTGATAATTGTGACTTCGGTCACCAGTGGTTTGGCACCACCAGTGGTTTTGACCACATGTTGACATTGTGACCTATGGTCATCAGTGGTTTGGTACCACATGATGGGTTGGCCCCATCATTTGATATTTGTGACTTTGGTCACCAGTGGTTTGGCACCACCAGTGGTTTGGTACCACACGGGGTAGAAAAAGGAGTACGGATGGCTAGTTTGGGTTGCATAAGCGCATGTCTTACTAATATCTTGTGTATGAGTTGTATTTTCGGGTTGGGGATTTATACTGAGAGTCTTGGTGACTCACCCCTTCCCATGTCTTTTCGCAGGTTAGTAGATTGCGAAGATGGAGCCGGAGAGGACTCGAGGCGGCCATGCTTGTTCCTCGTTTTTGAAGTTTTATTTCGTACTGTTAAAGTTTACTATTTACTAAATTTTAGTTTGTTTTGTAATATGGCCGCTAATTATTATTTGGGTGCTTAAGTAGTTGCTTTTACTTTATTTCTATTATATTGCCAATGAACTTATAAATCATTAAATCGATCCGTTAAAAGTAACGTTTTCAAAATGAGTAATCGTGACGCGTTTTCAAGGATGTTACCATCGGGTAACAAATTTTACCAAGTTAATGATAACTCGATGTTTCTAAAATTTAAAACGATCCAATGTTTTCAAAGGTTTCAACTCGACCATGTTTATAAAAGAAAAATCAAACCCACCTGAGTTTTAATAGACACCGTTTTATAACTACAACATTATTTTCATATTTCCACTTAAAGCCCAATTTAAAAAAAAAAACGTTTTACTCCGTGACATACCAGATCCGGTTGAGGCTCGTGGGCCGGGTTTGGGGTGTTACAATGCCGAAGAAGCGGAAGCAACCCAGCATAGTCTCCCTAACGGAGACCCTACACATAAGCTCATACCGGCCGCTTCATCCAAACAACAGGCTAAGGGTCTTTGAAACAATTAGTTTCTATTTTTTGTTTCTCTTTCCTTTAATTCTCCTTTTCTTTAATCATTTTATGTTTAATTTAGTTTAACTTAGTTTAGTTTCGTAGTGTCAGGTTCGCCAGGCTGCTTGGGAATCACGCCGACCACCATGATAACCACGCCACTTCCGCCACCGCCAGCACCCCCTCAGCCTTAGAGGTTACACCCACCTCGCGAACCATCCAACAATAAGGACTCTTCAGTCCATTTATCTTTTATTTTCATTTCATTTACATTTTTGTTTCCTCTTTCTTTATCTTTCTTATTTTTAATTATATACTTAGTTTATTTTAATTAGGTTTTAATAAATCCTGACTACTTCTTAGTGCGCTACCCAATTTCTTCATCTAGCGCAAGTTCGTCATCCAGACCAACCATCACCGCCACCAAAGACACTCCTCCGGGAAAACATCCACAACCCAGGGAGTAATTCCTTCCCCTTCTCTTTTGATTTATCCCTTAAATGTTATTATCTATCTTTATACATTGAGGGCAATGAACATCTTAAGTGTGGGGGAGTGAATAGTTATTCTGAGAAAATGCCTAACTTTTTTCATTATTCTCAAACCCTGAGGGTAAAAATGCCTAACTTTCTGCATTGTTCTCAAATCCCTGATTTAGTCTTATTTTTATGCAAAGTTGTCATATTACGAATTAGGATGAAATTTCTGATGATTTGTGATTTTTGTTGACATGTTTTTGAATAAATCATAGTTAATTGTGCATTGATGATTAAATTTGAAGGATACTAAGGAATCAAACATGATAAGTCTAATTTTCAAAAATTTAAAACTTTATGTCGTTAACCTGAATTTGAATATTATTTTGAAGTTTGAAATTTACAAGGTTGATTTCAAAAATACCCATAATTTTTGTGAGATTTTGAGCCTTATAGAGCATAATTCTTTTTCATGCTTACTTTATTGATTATGAGTGTATCAACTATGAACTGTTATTCTAGAACTTGCCTTGATTATACATGTTAAGACCACAGTTATGATTCGATATACCGAGATGATGAAGGCACCTAGGTTTTAACCCACTTAGACCACTAAAAAGCCTACCTTCATAATTAACCCCTAGTGAACCCCGTTGAGCTTAACAACCCTTTTTATTTATTAACTTACTAATGTTAACCCAAAAACCCTTTGTATTTGTTATCACCCTTCCTTTTGACTACCCTCTAATCGAGATATGTTTTGACTAGTTACTTAAGTTTTTATTATAAGTTGAAATTGTCTTTACTCAGTTTGTTCTTAAAAAAAAATCAATTCAAAGTATATTCAGTATTAGTATTATGAAGAGTGAGCTTATACAAGTCCAAGTCTATATCCAAAAGAAAAGCTCGTATTAGTAGGATTATTATTTTTAGTTGATGTAATTGTTATCTTAGAAATTTTTTTAGGTGGGTAACTTATCAATTCAGTCTCGATTCTAACCTTCTAATTTCAGCCTTTATCCACGCCTTTAACCCTAGCCCCGTTACAACCCTAACAAAGACCTTTTGATCTGTTTGTCATTTTATTTTACAGTGGTGGAGATTTGATTTTCAGGCAAGCCTGTGGGATTAACTTTTCAGGTTCGACTTATGAGTGCTTAATTTTGAACCCTTAAACACTTTTTGAGTGATTTGAGTGAATATTTTTTGAGGATGTCAATCCTTGTAGATTTTGAATTAAAGGTAACTATTCAAGTAAAGGGAAACGCCTATGTTTTCAAGCTAAAAATATATGACTTTGATTGTTTGAATCTTTAGGACTCTTTGAGTTGAATTATCCATGTATGAATTATCTTTGAATTATGATAAAGCATGATTGATGAATTTTATGAATCAAGGAAGTTCATTTTAATTATGAGTTGAGAATTTTGCTTGAGGACAAGCAAAAGCTTAAGTGTGGGGTATTTGATAAAACGTAAAAGTAACATATTTTAAGCCCACATTTAGCATGCTTTTGGATGATTTAAACCTTGAGTTATGTAATTAGGTGCTTTTAATCCTTTCTTTTCATGTCTTATATCCAATAAAGCACCCGAGGATGAAAAGAACGTAAAACGGGCCCAAAATGGAGTAAATGGACCTTAGCACAAAATCGACACGGCCTGGCACAAATCCCACACGGCCGTGCCTCACCGATCATCTCGAGCACAGTCTGACCCCCGACTTACACAGTCGTGCCTCAAGTTAGAAAGTCTGAACACGGCCTGGCCACGATTCACACGGGCGTGTGCCATGGCCGTGTCCCTGTCGCTGGAAAGAGCAATTACATTCAGGAAAGGATACTTGGAGGCAAAGAAACACATTCCAAAACCTATTCAAACACCCTATTAGGAATTTTACTTAAATTAGGATACTTAGAGTCCAAGTAAGGCATCTCAAGTCTATATAAACACCCAATGGGGCAACTTGAAAGGGGAGTTCAGCAGAAGCCGAAACCAAAGGCGAGCTAGGCCAAGGAGCCAAGCCGAAAAGGTCAAAATTGTGGGAATTCCTTTAAGTTAGCCAGTTGATCCATCCCAAGAAGCCGAAATTATACTCAAGATGGCGGAATTCAATTCCTTCAGGGAGTTTTAGGGATTTCTTATCTTTTGTTTTATCTTTTCTCTTGAGATGTTTTCTTTCTTATTTATGAACTAAACCCCTCAGATACCTAAAGGGGATGAAACCTAGATGAATCTTGTTATTTGATTTATGAATTTTATGATAAATACTTAGTTTGTTCTTAAGTATGCATGCTTAATCCAAATCTGATGTGCTTAGGTGGAGGAGGAATAGACCCTGCTTAAGAATAGATCTAGCGTAATTAAGTGGAGTTGATCGAACGCCTAGAGATAGGGTTACGAGATTTTGCCGGATTAGGGTGAAACCTAATATAGGAATCCACAGATCAATTTACTGCTATTATAGGGGGTTATTATAAGAGAACGAGAGTTCCACTAATTAACCTAGGGTTAGATGTTATTCGCCTCAAGAGAGGGTTTAGCATAGGTTAGGGAGTCCTACGGATCAAGCTAAGTAAATAAATCATATGATTCAGGGTTAAATAACAAGTGAAGTCTAGGTGGATTCTTCCTGAGGGTATCGTCGTGATCAATTGAGTTTTTCTTCAAATTTATTCCCAATTCGTTCTTTTTGTCTTAGTGTTCTTAGTCTTGTTGTCGTTAATTTAGATTAAAACAAACTTCACTCTATTTTTAAGGCTAAATAATAAAAAGAAAGTTAGTATTAATACTTTTCGTTCCTTTGGGTTCGATAATCCAGTCTTGTCTAAGCTATACTACTGTTCGATAGGTACACTTTCCTTTAATTGTTGTCAGAGTTAGTTTTCAGGTTTGATCATTCTTTTATAAATTTTAAAGCTCTAATTTTAGCGATCAACCAGATTCAGAAATTTTTTTCTCCGGGCAACCACATAACTTGCCCCGATATATTTTCCTTGGAAGGCAGCCTTAAAGAAGTCCCAAGTCACACGGTCGGCCTGCGTGCCTTCCCTGACGGTAAGCCACCATTGGTATGCCTCATCTCGTAGTAAGGACACTGCTCCCTTCAATTTTTTCTCTACCATGCAGTCAAGATAATCCATTATTCACTCTACCATCTCCAACCAGTATTCTGTTACATTCGGGGCTACACCAGAGATGCCCCTGAAGATTTCCGCCCCGTTTGACTGGAGTAGCTCGGAAATTGACTCTCGGGCCACTGGCCCAGTACTCACTCCAGCAACCCTTTCCAGAACCCATAGCATCGCTTGGGACTGGGCATCATCCCCACCGGCTCGATCATAAGACCCCGTCTCTGTCACTGGTGATGCCGACGCTTCTCTTTTATGCATATGTCCTGATGCTGAGGATCCAGCCCTATCACCATGGCCTCTACCAAGACCACGTGTACCCCTTCCGCAACCTCTTGTGCTCATAGCGATGTAGCTTTTTTTTTTCTGATTAAAAAGTTTTATGAATCAACTTATAGTTATCGTAATTATTAACAAGTATTTTATGAAAAGTAGTAATTGGAGTTGTTTTCGCAGATCGCATTTACTACAGTTTCAGTCTCCTATAGTCTCGGTTTCTATAGCTAAGAAGTTTCAGTATACTTCTACTGTCCTTAGTAGTTTCTTAGTACAGCCATTTTAGCATATAATAAATTATAGAGTAAATAAACTTACGGATTTGGTGCCTGAAACTCGGGGTGCCACACTTTCAGTAATATCACTACGTTTCTAAACCAGCATTTAAACAGATTTCGAAAATTTTTAAAACCCATTCCACAGCCGAGTTTTGCAACCTGACTCTGATACTACTAAATGTAACACCCCACACCCGGCCTACACGTTATGACCGGATCTAGCATGCCACATCAGGTGTTGTTTGAAAACTTTGTGTTCGTTAGAGAACGTATCTATGAATCAAAACTTTCTACCGTTTAAAAATCTCGATTCTCTTTGCTTATTAACAAAACAAGTTTTACCTGAAATCATTCCTCTTCAAAAATATTATTATGCATCTATTATTTTCTTTTTAAAACCTTGTCTGTTACGAAAGTTTGATTTAAACAATTGTGGAAACATGATATTTTAAAAAACAGTAGTTTTTGTTTTAAAACCGATGTTTAATAAATTAGCAGTTGATAAATAGTAATAGTAACATATTTTAATCCCACATTTAGCTTACTTTTGGATGATTTATCCCTTGATTCATATAAAAAGGTGCTCTTAATCCTTTCTTTTCATGTCTTATACCCAAGAAAGCACCAGAGGATGAAAAGAACATAAAACGGGCCCACGGCCTCAGCCCAAGACCACACGGCCGTGCCTCATTGATCAGATCCACACACGGCCTGACCCCCGATTCGCACTGTCGTGCCTCATTAAAGTAATCCGAACACGACGCAAAGACTGGTCACACAGGCGTGTGACATGGTCATGTCCCTGTCGCTGGAATAAGAATTTCATTCGGAAAAGGGATACTTAGGGGCAAAGAAACCCATTTCGACAGCCTATATAAACCCCCTAAGTACCACCTTTGAAAGGGCGTCAAGCTAGGCCAAAGAGCCAAGCCGAAAATGTCAGAGTTGTGGAAATCACTCGAAGATAGCCAGTTGATCCATCTCAAGAAGTCGAAATTCTACTCAAGACGGCGGTCTCTCCTTCAATTCCTTCAGGGAGTGTTTGTTTTTTATCTTTTCTCTCAAGATGTTTTCTTTATTTGTTACGAACTAAACCCTTCAGATACCTGAAGGGGATGAAACCTATGATGGATCTTGTTACTATTTTCTGAACTATAAGATAAATACTTGATTTGTTCTTAATTAAGTGTGCTTAATTCTTGTGTTAATATTTCTGGGATATTGATTTATGTCAGATGTTTTTAGGTGGTGGAGCAAAAGTCCCTGCTTAAAAATAGATCTAGCATAATTACAGCGGAGTCGTTTATGCTCCTAGAGATAGGGTGACTAGATTTTTCCAGATTAGGGTGAAACCTAATATGGGAGTCCATAGATCGATTTACTACTATTCTAGGGGTTACTAATGAGAAAGAGATTTCTGTTAATTAACCTAGGGTTAGACGTTATTCGCTTCGAGAGAGGTTTTCATATACGTTAAGGAGTCCTACGGGTCAAGTCAAGTGAATAAATCGTATGGTTCAGTGTTAGATAACAACTGAAGTCTAGGTGGATTCTTCCTGAGGGTATCGTCTTGATCAATAGAGTTTTTCCTCTAGTTATTTTCTCAATTTATCCTTTTTGTCTTTATGTCTTTAGCTTAGTAGTTAATTTAGATTAGATTAAATCAACTTCACTTTATTTTAGGCTAAATAATAAAAAGAAAGTTAGTGTTAGTACTTTTAGTTCCTTTGGGTTCGATAATCCGGTCTTGCCTAAGCTATACTACTGTTCGATAGGTACACTTGCCTTTAATCGTTGTCAGAGTTAGTTTCCAGGTTCGATCATTCTCTTTATAAATTTTAAAACTTGATAGACATATGATCAAGTTTTTGGCGTCATTGCGGGGGAACTAAAATATTAAGAAAGCTCTATTTTTATTACTTTAGCCATTATTTTTTTATTTTCTGCAATTTATTTTGGTTTTTAGTTTAATTACTAATTTTGCTGAATTTTCTTTCTTTTTTTTCTTAGCAGGTACCTCTAGTTTATGACTAGAAGGAACCCGAGAGGACCCTTAGTATACGACAATGATATTGAAGCTACCGCTCGAAGGAATCGTAGAGAAATTAAGCGAGCCTTAAATTACACAGAGGAAAAACAAGAAGGTAGATCCAATCCTACTGAAGGGATAGACAAGAATATTCTACAACCCCATGATGTGGGGGAAGACAATGCTCCACGTACTATGTTTGATTACGCTAAACTGCATTTAACAGGAGCAGAATCGAGTATTGTTAGGCCTGCTATAGCTCCTAATAATTTTGAAATAAAGCCTAACACAATCCAAATGATTCAACAATTTATTCAATTTGATGGTTTGCAGGACAAAGACCCAAATACTCATATAGCTAATTTCTTAAAGTTCTGTGATACCTTCAAAATAAATGGCGTTTCTGATGATGCCATACGTCTTCGATTGTTTCCCTTTTCATTAAGGAATAAAGCCAAGCAGTGGTTAAACTCGTTACCACGAAGATCAATCACTACATAGGATCAAATGACCGAAAAATTTCTATTAAAATATTTCCCACTGGCCAAAACGGCCAAATTACAGAATGATATCTCTTCTTTTGTACAGATGGATTTAGAGACATTATACGACGCATGGGAGAGATACAAGGATCTCTTGAGAAAGTGTCCGCATGATGGTTTACCCTTGTGGCTACAAGTCCAAACCTTCTATAACGGTGTAACCCCCTCAAGGTGGCAATTAATTGATTTAGCCGCTGGTGGAACTCTGAACAACAAAACTTCTGAAGTAGCCTACGAGTTTATCGAAGAAATGTCACTGAATAACTTTCAGTGCAAAGTTACAAGGACAAAACCAACAAAATCAGTCGGAGTTTTCAACATCGACACAGTAGCCATGCTATCAACACAAATGGAGATGATGAATAAAAAGCTTGATTGTTTGAGTTCTTCCCAGGTACACCCAGTAATGCAGTGCGACGCAAGTGGAACTATGGCGAATCCTGAGTACCCACCCTACCAATCGGGCGCAGAGAGCGAATAGATGAACTATATAGGTAATAATTTCAGATCCAATAATGATCCTTATAGTAATACTTACAATCCAGGTTGGAGGAACCACCCAAATATTTTGTGGGGAGGTCAAAGAAATCAAGGAAATCAAAGACAACAACATCCTCAAAATATCCAAAATCAGCCATATCAGCAAGAAAAGAAGCCAAACCTTGAAGAGATGTTGACAAAATTCATGGCAGCCATAGAAAACCGTCTCCAAGATACAGAGAAAATAGTTAAAAGTCAACAAACATCGATTGAAGAGATCAAGAACCGAGTCGGGGAAATTACTAAGTCAGTAAGGGAAGTCACTAAGGTAGTCCGAACGACCGCAAGGACGTCTACCAAGTAACACGGAGATTAACCCAAAGGAGCAAATCCAAGCCATCACAGCTCATGATAGTAAAGGGTTAGATGAACCCAAGTCAATACAAGAAAATAAGGTAGAAGAAGGTAAAGTAGAGGTAACACGAGAAAAGCCAAAACTGGTAATCAAAGAGTACCAACCTCGCATACCTTATCCCAAAGCCATGAAAAGAGATGATACAGAGGAACAGTTCAGTAAGTTTCTTAAATTTTTAAAGAAATTACATATCAACTTACCTCTTGTTGAAGCTCTTTTGCAGATGCCAGACTCGAGAAAATTTTTAAAATAGCTCTTAACGAACAAGCGTAAATTAGACGAGGAGCCACATGTGGAATTGAATGCAGCATGCTCAGCAATGTTACAAAATAGACTACCATGGAAGAAAAAAGATCCAGGGAGTTTTACAATCCCATGCCTAGTTGGTAGTTTAACTATTAATAATGCGTTAGCTGATTTAGGGGCAAGTATAAATGTCATGCCTTATACATTGTTTAAACGACTAGGTTTAGGGAAGCCCAAACAAACTAGGATGAGTATTCAATTAGCTGATAAAACTGTTAGAATTCCTAGAGGCATTATCGAAAATGTTCTCGTAAAAATCGATAAACTCATTTTTCCAGTAGATTTTGTTGTCTTAGACATGAATATCCCCTTAATTTTAGGAAGACCCTTTCTAGCAACTGCCAAGACTAAAATTTATGTTGCCACAGGAGAACTCATACTTTGTGTAGGTAACGAATCAATCAGTTTTCAAGCTCTTGACTCGGCTAGGACAACAATCGATGAAGGTAAGAAAGTCAATCTAGGTGATAATCAATGTGTTCAACCTTCATCACAGGGAACACCACAAGACTACAAACCTAAGTCGAATCATGGACCTAGTACCATCAAAGACAAATTATATAAGGAACGAAGCCTTAGGGTCGACAAGTTAGAAGAGTGGAAGACACACTTTAAAGATGAACCAACACCGCACGAATTACAATCGAATGAGCCCCTAGAAGAGCTCGTAGGAACATCAAAACCACTTCAAAATAGGAGACCAGGTACACAACATCTTCCCACACGAAACAGTCGAGGTTAGCAATCCAACATTCGACACTTTTAAGGTAAACACTTCTTGACTTAAACTTTATCAAGAAAATAGAACTGTAAGCATGAGGGAAGATATTCAAACCTTTAAACCCCCCCTAAAAATTTTTTATATATAAGGAAAAGTCTAGCTTAAGACTATAAACGAGCGCTTGTTGGGAGGCAACGCGAGCATTAACCATATTTTCTTTCGCATTTATTTCCAGTTTCTTTTCTTTTCTTCTCTTAATTCTAAAAACTTAGTTTTAAACTAACTAAAAATGCAGACTTCCAGACCACATGGTCTTGCACATGACCGTGTCTGTGACCGTGTGGACCACCAGAATCTCCATACTGACATAGCAGGGGCAGTACAAATCAACCCCAACCAATTTTTGAAATCACGGACCCAACCACTCCCTCACGGGCACTGACAAAGTGGCACGGCCATGCCATACGATCGTGCAAAGATACTAACTTGCCAACCACGGGTAGAACACGCCCGTGCCTTCAAACCATGCCAACATACTGACTTGTCACCAATGGGCGTGGCTGACTAAAAAAGGGGCATAGAGAATCAACACGCATTGACACACGACCGTGCGAGATGGCCGTGTACATCGACGCGCCCTCGACCTGCGGGCATGGGAAAATCCCAGAATTGTGCCTCTATTTAAACCCAAACATCCCTTCTCCATTCTTTCCACCCACTGTCCACTCCTTTCTCTTCTCCCCTTTCTCCCACATATTTCCCCCTCTCTATAACAAGTCTCTATACTCTTGAGCTACACCAAAATCATGTCAAAGAAACGGCGGAATCGAAGCACAGCCTCCATCATGGAGACCAAAATACATAAGTTCATACCGGCCGCTTCATTCAAACAACAAGCCAAGGGTCTTTGAGACCATTTAGTTTCTATTTTTCCTTTCTCTTTTGCTTCAATTTCCTTTCTTTTGACTATTTTATGCTTAATTTAGTTTAACTTATTTTAGTTTCTTAGTGTCAGGTTCGTCAGGCTACTAGGGAATCACACCAGAACCACGACCACCAATTCAACGTAGCCTTAGAGGTTTTAAAGGCTGCTAGGGAATCACGCCACTTCCGCCACTGCCAGCACCTTCACAACCTTCAAAGTCACACCCACCTCGCGAAACATCCAGCAATAAGGACTCTTCGGTCCATTTTTCTTTTCTTTTAGTTTTCTTTTACTCTCTATTTGCTTTCTCTTTATCTTTCTTGTCTTTATTTATATAGTTAGTTTATTCTAAATGTATCTTAATAAACCCTGGCTAATTCTTCACGAGCTCCCAATTTCTTCATCTAAACGCAGAGCTTGGTAGCAACAACCATCCCTCCTGGAAACCATCCAAATTCAGGAAGTTTCACTTCTCCCCTTCTCTTTTGATTATCTTTTAAATGTCATTATCTATCTTTATACATTGAGGGCAATGAACATCTTAAATATGGGGGGATGAATAGTTATTTTGAGAAAATGCCTAACATTCTGCATTATTCTCAAACCCTGAGGATAAAAAAGCCTAACTTTTTCATTATTCTCAAATCCCTGAATTATACCTTGTTCTTAAGTAATTTCCTCATATTACTAATTAGGATGAAATTTCTGATGATTTATGGTTGTTATCGACATGCTTTTGAGTAAGTCATAGTTAATTGTGCATTGATGATTGAAATTTTAAAGATACTATAGAACCAAGCTTGATAAGTTTGTTTTTCAGAATTAAAATTCTTACTAGGTTGTTAACCTAAATTTGAATATTACTTTGAAAATTGAAATTTACAAGGATGATGTCAAAAACACCCGTAATTTTTGTGAGATTTTCAGCCTTATAGAGCATTTATTCTTTTTCGTGCTCACTTTATTGATTATGAGTGTGTCAACTATGAACTGTTATTCTAGAACTTGCCTCGATTATACATGTGATAAACCATAATTATAACATATTTTAATCCCACATTTAGCTTACTTTTGGATGATTTATCTCTTGATTTTTATAAAAAGGTGCTCTTAATCCTTTCTTTTCATGTCTTATACCCAGGAAAGCACCCGAAGATGAAAATAACATAAAACGGGCCCAAAACGGAGTAAATGGGCCTTATCACGAAATCCACACGGCATGGGCCCAAGACCACATGGCTGTGCCACGCCAATCCACTAGAACTGTAACAGCCCGATTTAGGGCCTAGCCAGAATAGTGGTGCGAGACCACGAATCTGAGGTGAAATTATGAGTTTTTAAAGTTCATATTATGTTTGCATGCTAGTATAAAAGTTTCATGAAGCAATTTTATTAAATTGAGGTTGATTGGTCCAAAAAGGACTAAATTGCAAAAGTTGCAAAATTTGAGTTTCTAGAAGCTTTTTGTATGAAATAGCTTTAGAATATGAATTATGAGCCCTTAAGTAACAATTTGCCCAAAATTTAATTTTTGGACAAAATTGACCTTGAGATGGTATTATAGAAATTTTTAGTAATAAGGGCATTTTGGTCATTTGTCTAATAAGTGATTAAAATAGGAAAAAGATGATAAAAATCTTATCATCTTCTTCCCCCATTGCCGAAAATTGAAGGAAGCCATAGCTAGGGTTCTTCAATTTTTCAAGCTTGCTAGTAAGTGCTTCTAAGCCCGGTTTTTAATATTATTCGTATTTTTTAAGTCCCGGTAGCATAAGTAAGCTATTTTTAGATATTTGATGAGCTAAGATGCATGTTTAAAAATGTACCCATTAGTGACATGTATGCTAAATGATGTTTTATCGGAGTTTATGAGAGTTTGATGTTAGATAAACGTCTTTTGTTTAATGAATTTCATGAAACATGATAGTATGGACCATTTTGTAAAAGTTATGAAATTGGTCATACCTATTGGAAATAGAGAGAATTGATGATTTCTATAGTAGAGAAAATGATTCAGCTAAGCATGTAGTTTAAGAAAGTTGCATGAAAATCATTTTACGAGCCTTGGGGCAAAAGTGCAAATATGAGAGAGTATAGGGGCAAAATAGTAATTTTGCCAAATTATGAGTTATGAGTCAATTTAGTCAATATGATTATTAAATGATCTATTTATGATTATAGATCAAGAAAAACGAAGATCGGATCGAAACTGAGGCAAGAACAAAGTCGATGATTAAATTGCATAACTACATACATTTTGTATATTGAGGTAAGTTTGTATGAGTTCTAAGCTTTATGATTTTATCATTTAATTGCTTAGTATAATATACATTATTATCATGAATGGTTTAATGTTATGTTAATCAAAGAAGTCAACAAGATTAAACAAGAGAAAGTCCCGATTGAAGATGGATTACCCAAGAGCTACGGTCTATTACATGAGATAAGAAAGTCCGTATAAGACCAAGCCAAGGCATGGCATCGACAATCAAGCAAGTTATCATGTAAGCCCAAGGACTCAAGCTTGGCATTGATCAAATTATCAAGCAAGTTATCATTTAAGCCCAAGGACTCAAGCTTGGCATTGATCAAATTATCAAGCAAGTTATCATGTAAGCCTAAGGACTCAAGCTTGGCATTGATCAAGTTATCAAGCAAGTTATCATGTAAGCCCAAGGACTCAAGCTTGGCATTGATCAAGTTATCAAGCAAGTTATCATGTAAGACCAAGGCAAGCTTGGCATTGATTCAAGAAGAGATCTTCCATATAAGTCCATATCTAGAGTATGGCATTGGCATGAAGTACATGACAATAGATCTAGTATTCTCGATAGTTCATGGAAATTCATCGGGCAAATGAGTAAGCTAAAATGTGAAAACAAGAATGTAAAGAAAGCATAGCTATTACCAAGTTGAAATTGAAAATTATTCATGTTATGAATGATGAGTTAGAAGACATAATTATTAGGTTTAAGTATGCTGATGAATGTGATCAAGTGATACAGGTACCTTGTTACCTTACAAGTATGAGATTAGTGAGTACCATGAGACAAGTAAGAATCATGTATGAGTAAGTAAGCTTTATAGATGAGATAATGATACCATTCTTATGTCAAATGGTTTATCTGAAGCAAGTTTATTTATTACATGTTATTCATGCAAACTTACTAAGCTAAATGCTTACGTCTTTGATTGTTTCTTTCTATGTAGTCCCGCTAAGCTAATTTGTGGATCATTGGAGTCGGAGCTCGTAGCACACTATCAACCCTTATTTTGGTATAGCCAAATTATATTACTAAGTATGGCATGTATAGGAATCATTCATTTTGAGAATATGTTTTGGGTAATGCCATTGTATAGGCTATCACGTTTATTATTCTTTTGTATACGGCTAAATGATTGGCCAAACTTATTTAAGTTGTTTGTATATAGATATCAATGAAATACGTAGTATTATTCATGAAAATTGTTATTAATGAATTGCATTGTTTTGAGTTGGGTTGATCTTAATTTCAGGGAGGCAAATGGCTTGGTAAATAGCCTCTAGTTTCCTACACGGTTAGACACGCGGGCGTGAGTATAGACCGTGTTAACCCTGCACCTTAATGTTTTAAATAAAGTTAGACCACGGTCATTTTACACGGCCGTGTGTAAGGACGGTGTAAGACACACCTTCAAAGCACGGGCGTGCTTGGTGGCCATGGTGGGGAAGTCAGTATATGACCTAAAAGTACACGGCCATGGCACACGGGCGTGCCTAATGATCGTGTTGGTATAGTTAGTATAAACAAGGATGGGTACACAGGGGTGTCTAGAAGCTGTGGAGGGCACACGGTCTCCTCCCACAGGCGTGTCTCCCCTGTATTTTAGAAAAGTTTCAAATTTTCATGGAATTTCATGTGTGTTTCAATTTAGTCCCGACTCAACTTATAAGTATGATTAAGATCTCGAGGACCCGTTTAAGGGACATTATGTCTGAGAATGATGATTGAATGTATGATTTCATCTGTGAATGTTTTTGATCTGTCCAATAACGCTCCTAACCTTAATCCGGCGACGGAATTGGGATAGGGGTGTTACAAGAACACGGCCTGACCCCCGACTTACACGGTCGTGCCTCATTAAAGGAGTCCGAGCACGGCTCAAAGACTCGTCACATGGGCGTGTGACATAGTCATGCCTCTGTCGCTGGAAAGAAGAATTTCACTTAGGAAAGGATACTTAGGGAGAAAGAATTGCATTCCAAGAGCTTATATATATCCCCTAAGCACCACCTTTGAAGGGGCGTCCAGCTAGGCCAAGGTGCCAAGCCGAAAAGGTCAGATTTGTGGGAAATCACTCGAAGATAGCCAGTTGATCCATCGCAAGAAGCCGGAATTCTACTTAAGACAGCGGATTTCTCCTTCGATTCCTTCAGGGAGTTTTAGGGATTTTTTATGTTTTGTTTTATCTTTTCTCTTGAGTTGTTTTCTTTATTTGTTATGAACTAAACCCTTCAGATACCTGAAGGAGATGAAACCTAGATGAACCCTGTTAATGTTTTCTGAATTATATGATAAATACTTAGTTTGTTCTTAATTATGTGAGCTTAATCTAAATTTGATGTGCTTAGGTGGAGGAGGAATAGACCCTTCCTAAAAGTAGATCTAGCATAATTAAGCAGAGTTGATCACACGCCTAGAGATAGGGTGACGAGATTTTCCCGGATTAAGGTGAAACCTAATATAGGAGTCCATAGATCGATTTACTGCTATTCTAGGGGGTTATTATAAGCAAATGAGAGTTCCACTAATTAACCTAGGGTTAGACATTATTCGCCTCGAGAGAGGGTTTAATATATGTTAGGGAGTCTTACGGATCAAACTAAGTAAATAAGTCATATGGTTCAGTGTCAATACAAGTGAAGTCTAGGTAGATTCTTCTTAAGGGTATCGTCTTAATCAACTAAGTTTTTCTTAAAGTTATTTTCCCAATTCGTTCTTTTTGTCTTTGTGTCTTTAGCTTAGTAGTTCGTTAATTTTAGATTAAAAACAACTCCACTTATTTTAGGCTAAATAATAAAAAGAAAGTTAGTATTAGTACTTTTAGTCCTTTGGGTTCGATAATCCGGTCTTGCCTAAGCTATACTATTGTTCGATAGGTACACTTGCCTTTAATCATTGTCAGAGTTAGTTTCCAGGTTTGATTATTCTCTTTTATAAATTTTAAAACTCTGATTTCACAGCGATCAAGTTTTTGGCGCCATTGCCGGGGACCAAAATATTAAGAAAGCTCTATTTTTATTACTTTAGCCATTATTTTTATTTTTCGCCATTTATTTTTGTTTTTAGTTTAAATTTTAATTTCGCTAATTTTTCTTTCTTTCTTTTCTTTTAAGGTACCTCTAGTTTATGACTAGAAGGAACCCGAGAGGACCTTTAGTATACGACAGTGATATCGAAGCGAACGCTCGCAGGAATCGCCGAGAGATCAGGCAAGCCCTAAATTACACAGAGGAAAATCAGGAAGACAGATCCAATCCTACTGAAGAGATGGATGAGAATATTCCACAACCCCATGATGTAGGGGAACACAACGCTCCACGTACTATGTTTGGTTATGCTAAACCGCATTTAACAGGAGCAGAATCGAGTATTGTTAGGCCTGCTATAGCTGCTAATAATTTTGAATTAAAGGCTAACACTATACAAATGATTCAACAGTTTGTTCAATTTGATGGTTTGCAGGACGAAGATCCAAATACTCATATAGCTAATTCCTTTTCATTAAGGAATAAAGCCAAATAGTGGTTAAACTCGTTACTACGAGGGTCAATCACTACATGGGAACAAATGACCGAAAAATTCTTATTCAAATATTTCCCAACGGCCAAAACGGCCAAATTACGGAATGATATCTCTTCTTTTGTGCAGATGGATTTAGAGACACTATACGACGCATGGGATAGATACAAGGATCTCTTGAGGAGATGTCCACATCATGGTTTACCCTTGTGGCTTCAAGTCCAAAACTTTTATAACGATGTAAACCCCTCAACGAGGCAACTAATTGATTCAGCCGCCGGTGGAACCCTGAATAATAAAACTCTTGGGGCAGCCTACGAGTTCATTGAAGAAATGCCACTGAATAACTATAAGTGGCAAGTTACAAGGACAAAACCGAAAAAATCAGCCAGAGTTTTCAACCTAGATACAGTAACCATGCTATCAACACAGATGGAATTGATGAATAAAAAGCTTGATAGTTTGTGTTCTTCGCATGTACATCCAGTCATGCAGTGCGACGCAAGTGGAACTGTGGCGAATCCTGAGTATGCACCCTACCAACCGGGAGCAGAACGTGAATAGATGAACTATATAGGTAATAATTTCAGATCAAATAATAACCCTTATAGTAATAATTATAATAGGTTGGAGGAACCTGTAACAGACCGAATTTGACCCTAATCGAAACAGTGGTTTCGGGACCATGAATCTGAGTCTGAGAAATATTTTAATATTATATTTTGTGTTTATTATAAGTGAATTAATGTGTGTGAAAATTTCGTAGAAAAATTTAATCGTTTGTGTGTTCAATTAAACAAAAAGGACTAAATCGCGTAAAGCGTAAAAGTTGCATGCTATAGTGTAAAGTGCTAGAATGATGATGGCTTCTTAATATGGAGTATTAAAAGGGCAAATAACCCATTTTACAAGTTAGTGGATGGCTTATGACTAATGTGCCCTTATTATATATGATAGTTTTATTTTTATTTAAAGGTTATAATAGTAATCTAACAAATAACATAATATATGATTTAATAAAACAAAAAGAAATGCCATTATCATCTTTATTTCTAATGGTCGAATGTTGGTGAAGAAAAAGGGTTTATTTCTTTGAAATTTCGGCATTTAGAAGCTCAAATTGAAGGTTAGTTTGACTTTGGTTTTTGTTAATTTTTACGTTTTTGAGATCGTCGCTTAGTATATTATCCGACCCATGCTAAAATTTTTGAGATTAGTGTACATGTGATATTCGGCCATTGATGTGTTCATGTAGGTTGTGATGTGTGATGATTTTGAATTAAAGATATGTTAAAGATTAATACGTTTTGTCTTTGGATTTTTGGTAAATTTGAGTATTTGGGCTAAATTACAAAAATAATTTTTTAGAGGGGCTTATTTTCAAAATAAATGAAAGAAATGGACTTATATAGTCCCTATGCATATTCGGCCCTTGCGTAGTATGGAGAAATTTTGTGTATTTTGTGTTTTATGCAAATAGGACTAAATTGTAAAAATGTGAAATAGTAGGGGCAAAATGGTAATTTACCCGTTTATGTAATTTGGGACTAAATTGAAATGAAATGTGTTTGAATGAGCTAAATTTAATTGTGATTAGATCAAGAACAAAGAAAAACAGATTTGGATCGGAGGAAGTTGAAGATTATCGAATAGCCGGTCTACGTTGTCCGTCAATAGTGAAGGTAAGCTCTTAAGTAAATGTATGTTAAAGAATTATTTATGAACATAGTATACAATAAAATTTGGAAATTTAAAGTATAAAAATACATGTTGGTCGAATATAGGGGTATGAGATTGTAATGAAATCATTTTGTTAAATGCGATGTGAATAAGTACATTCGGATAATATGTGAAAGTGACATGAAGTATATGAGATGGTTGTGATATTAGCACTAAATAATGTGTATTGAAATGTTGATATTTCGGGCTTCGAGCCTAGCAGGCCTTGTGCCGGTGATCTATTTTGAGCTTTGAGCATAGCAGGCTTCGTGCCGGTGAATTATTTCGGACTTCTAGTTTAGTAGGCTTAATGCCGGTGTATATGTCGGGCCTTGATGCCTAGCAGGCTTAATGCCAGTGATAAGCTATAAACTGAGAGCTCATGTAATAAACGAGGTGCGACATATTATTTAATGCTATGTACCATTAGTCCAGGTAAGTCTTATCCTACTAGCTTAGTATGGAATGAAGTGAATAAGTGTATTATCTATCAAGTTTATAAAGGATGAACATGAACCATTTATATATATATAGCTATGTATGAATTGAGCCTAATGTCTACATGTTGTTTTGATGATTCGGCTATAAGTGAATTCGTTATTGAGAAATGAATTTGGATGTGATTTTATGTGCGTATAAAAAGAAGATTATGTGATTAATATGTATGAGATGTTTATTCGATTTGGAGTATAGGAATACTTATGATAACTATGAAAATGAATGATGTATATGTTCATGGAAGATAAGTGAAAATCCTTAAGGTTATGGATAGTATCCGGCCATGTCATTTTGTAATTATAATGTTTATATTCATTTTCTGTGAATTGTTTAATTAAAGGTTAAATGTTCAAATATTAATTTGTATTTGCTTGAGACTTACTAAGCTAGTGAGCTTACTTTGTATGTTCATTGTTCGTTTTATAGATTTTTGGTCAAGCTACGGGCTCGAAGGATCGTTGGTGAAGTCAACCACACTATCATCCCTTTTTGGTACTTTTGAGCTAGTTATTTTGTAATCAAAGGCATGTATAGGCTAGCTAAATGGTGGAATGATGTTATGTTTATATGTGTTTATAAAATAGCCGTGCGAAAATGGCTTAAACTTATATTATAAGTTCGGTTTTATTTTTTCTTGACCAAGTGGTTTAAGTGTTTGGTTTCAACGGTTTAGTCATGGTTGTTTCTTTACTTTAATCTTATGCATTCTATATGATGGCCTATTTATAAAACCAACGTTTGTGTTAAATTAGTCAGAGGGTTTGGCAATCAAGTTAATCTTTATATGTATAAGTCTAGGTAGATATATGTTAGTTGAGCTTTATTCAGGAATTATGTAAGTGTGACAATTTCAATCGTTTTGCTAAATAGGAATTATGTGAGTAATGCATGTATGTGTATTCGGCCAAACCTAGGTGAAAGTTACAAATGTAGTTAACATGTTTAATGAATTATTTGTTTAGGGCCATAGTCGAATGTAGAAGATGTGTATAACTATGGTTTATAAATATTTTGCTTGTGAAGTCACTTATTTTATTTGAGTACATGATTACCAAACTTGGTTTGTGCTAGGCAATCAACATAAAATGTTGTAAATGAGGTCTTGTTTATTCGGCCAAATTTATAAGCATGTATGAGTTGTGTAATTAGTTGCATAATTCGGTTATGTGGAAATTAGGTTTATGCCTTATGAAATCTGTATTGTTAAGTGATAATGTTGTAGTATACATTGTATAGTCATTTTAAATACATCGATGGTTATGTTGTATATGGCTTGGATTAATGTATCGAGTATGTGTTACACATGTGAAATTTGTTGTTTGTTATTATTAAATTATTTAAACAAAAAAGATAATGAGTGATTAAGTTAGATAATGAGTGATTAAGTTTCAATCGAGCAAACTGAAGTTTTTAACTTACATGGTAATACCCGTAACCCTAATTTGGCGACGAACACGGGTTAAGGGTGTTACAGAACCACCCAAATTTTTCATGGGGAGGACAAGGAAATCAAGGTAATCAATGACAACGGCTTTCTCAAAATTTCCAAAATCAGCCGTATCCACAGGAGAAGAAGCCGAACCTCGAAGAAATGTTTGCAAAGTTCATGGCAGCAACTGAAGCCCGCTGTCAAAAAAATGAGACAACACTTATCGACCAACAAGCATCGATCAAAGGAATCGAGACCAAGTTGGGGAAATTACTAAGTCAGTTGGACAGCTTGCAAAATTAATGTCCGAACGACCACAAGGGCATCTACCAAGCAACACTGAGATTAATCCAAAGGAGCAAATCCAGGCCATAACAGCTCAGGAAAATACAGAGTTAGACAAACCCAACTCAATACAAGAGAAAGAGGTCGAAGAAGGTACAGTTGAGGTAACATAAGAAAAGCCAAAACCGATAATCAAAGAGTACCAACCTCGCATTCCTTATCCCGAAGCGTTAAAGAGAGACGATACAGAGGACCAATTTGGTAAGTTTCTTAAACTCTTAAAGAAATTACACAGTAACTTACCACTACTCGAAGCTCTTTCGTAGATGCCAGATTCTAGAAAATTTTTAAGGGAGCTGTTAATGAAAAAACGAAGGATAGACGAGGAACCACATGTGGAACTCAATTGAAAGTGCTCAGCAATTCTACAAAATAGACTATCATGGAAGCAAAAAGATCCAGGGAGTTTTACAATTCCATGTTTAATTGGTAGTCTAACTATTAATAATGCATTAGCTAATTTAGGGGCAAGTATAAATGTTATGCCTTATACATTGTTTAAACGACTAGGTCTAGGGAAACCCAAACAAACTAGGATGAGTACTCAATTAGCAGATCAAACTGTTAGAATTCCTAGGGGCATTATCGAAGATGTTCTTGTCAAAATTGATAAATTCGTTTTCCCAATAGATTTTGTTGTCTTAGACACGGATGAGGATAATACGATCCCCTTAATTTTAGGAAGGCCCTTTCTAGCAACCGCCAAGACTAAAATTGATGTTGCCACTGGAGAACTCATACTTTGTGTAGGTAACTAATCAATCAGTCTTCAAGCTCTCAACTCAACCAGGACATCGAATGACCAAGGTGAGCAAGAAAAATCCTTTGATAACCATTCAACTAACCTCTCTTTTCAGGAAGCACCAAAAGAAGGCACGATTGAACCTGATCCCAAATCTAGTGCCAACAAGGAATTAACTCATGAGGAGCGAAGGATTCAAACCGATGATTTAGACGAGAAGACACACTTCAAGGTGAAACTAGGGATACATGAAATAGAATCAAAACCACACGAAGTACAACTAGAGGAACCTCCAGAAGAGCTCATAGGAGCATCAACCACTTCAAAATAGGAGACCAGGTGCTGTTAGACAACGCAAATCTTCGCATCACCACATCAGACCTAAAAACAAACGAAGAAATTCCTCTTAAGGTACACAATATCTTCCTACACGAAACAGTCGAGGTAAGCAATCTAACTTTTGGCACTTTTAAGGTAAACGCTTCTCGACTTAAACTTTATCAAGAAAATAAAACTGAAAGTAGGAGGAAAAATATTCAAACCTTTAAACCTCCATGATTTTTTGAAATACAAAGGAAGTCAAGCTTAAGACCAAAAACGAGCGCTTCTCGAGAGGCAACTCGAGCACTAACACAATTTATTTTCACATTTTACTTTCAATTTATTTTTCTTTTTCTTCTTTTCATTCTGAAAACTAACAAAAAGTGCAGATTTCCAGACCACATGGTCTTGCACACGGCCATGTCCGTGACCGTGTGGATCACCAGAATTTTGGTACTAACATGGCCAGACGGTACAAGTCAGATTCACCTAATTTCTGCAGATCACGGACCCAACCACTTCCCTACGGGCACCGACAAAGTGGCACGCCCGTGCCCCACAACCGTTTGAAGCTACTGACTTGCCAACCACGGGCAAAACATGCCCGTGTCTTCAACCGTGCCAACATACTAACTTGTCACAAATGGGCGAGGGTGAGCCAACACGTCTAGACACACGACCGTGCAAGGCAGTCGTGTAAATCAACATGCCCTAGGTCCACAGGCATGCGAATGTGCCAGACTTGAACTCTATTTAAACCTTCCCTATTCTCTCCATTTGTCCCACACCCATCCTCTCTTCTTCTCTTTTCTCAGACTTCTTTATCATAAAGTCTCTTCAACTCTTGAACTACACCAAAGCCATGCCAAGGAAGCGTAAAAGGCCAATCTCCTCAAAGGAGAATGATTTACACGAGTTCATGCTGGCAGCTTCATCCAAACAACAAGCCAAGGGTCTTCGAAACCATTTAGTTTTCACTTTTTTTTTTCTCTTTTTCTTCAATCTCCTTCCCTTTGGCAATCTTATGCTTAATTTAGTCTAACTTATTTTAGTTTCTTAGTGTCAGGTTCATCATGCTGCTTGGGAATCATGCCACTTTCGCCACCGCCAGCACCTCCGCAGCTTTAGAGGTCACACCTAGCTCGCGAACCATCCAACAATAAGGACTCTTCAGTCCATTTCTCTTTAATTTTCATTTAGTGTACATTTTTGTCTCCTCTTTCTTTATTTTTCTTATCTTTATCTATATAGTTAGTTTATTTTTAACCCTGGCTAATTTCCTATAAGTTACCCAATTTCTTCATCTAGCACAGGATCGTCATCCAGATCGGCTCCTCTAACTTATTTTTAACCTCTAATGCCAGGAAACCATCCAAATTCAGGGAGTTTCACTTTTGCCCTTATCTTTTGATTTATCCATTATATATTATCTATCTTTTTACATTGAGGGCAATGTACATCTTAAGTGGGGGGAGGGGTGAATAGTTAATTTGAAAAAAAAAAGTGCCTAACTTTTTCATTATTCTCAAATCCCTGAATTTTACCTTGTTTTTGAGTAACCTCCTCATATTACTAATTAGGATGAAATTTCTAATGATTTATGATTGTTATTGATGTGTTTTAGAGTAAGTCATTGATAATTGTGCATTGATCATTAAATTTGAAGAATACTAGAGAATCAAGCATGATAAGTCTATTTTTCAAAATTAAAATTTTTAGGTTGTTAACCTGAATCTGAATGTTATCTTGAAGTTTGAATTTACAAGGTTGACATAAAAAACACCCATAATTTTTGTGAGGTTTTGAGCCTTATAGAGCATATATTCTGTTTTCGTGTTCACTTTTTGATTATGAGTGTGTCAACTATGAACTGTTATTCTAGAACTTGCCTTGATTATACATGTCGAGACCACATTTATGATTTGATATACAGAGATGATTAAGGCACTTAGGTTTTAACCCACTCACTCCACTAAACAGCTTACCTTCATAATTAACCCCTAGTGAACCCCGTTGAGCCTAACAACCTTTTTATTGACTCACCCACTAATATTAACCGAAAACCCCTTTGTATTTGTTATCACTATTCCTTTTTGACTACCCTTAATCAAGATTTGATTTGATTAGTTATCCAATTATATTATTT
Source organism: Gossypium bickii (assembly GCA_025503065.1). Taxonomy (NCBI): domain Eukaryota; kingdom Viridiplantae; phylum Streptophyta; class Magnoliopsida; order Malvales; family Malvaceae; genus Gossypium; species Gossypium bickii. Next base: position 19,305,041 of record CP106718.1, read on the forward strand.
CAGTGGCTAAATTTAGCCGTTATTACTTAGTTTGTTCTTAAAAAAAATCAAAGTATATTCAGTATTAGTTTTATGAAAACGAGCTTATACAGTTAAAAGTTTAATTATCAAAAGAAAAAAAAAAGTTCATAATTATTAGGATTATTACTCTTCGAGTTGATGTAATTATTTCAGTAGTTCTAGACAGGTAACTTGTCAATTCAATCTCGATTCTAACCTTCTAATTCAGTCTTTATCCATACATTTAACCCTAGCCCCGTTACAACCCTGACAAAGACCTTTTGATCCGTTTATCATCTCATTTTATAGTGGTGGAGATTTGATTTTCAGGCAAGCCTATGGGATTAACTTTTCAGGTTCGACTTATGAGTGCTTTTATCCTGAACCTTAAACACTTTGAGTGCTTTGAGTGAATCTTTAGTGAGGATGTCAATCCTTGTCAGTTTTGAACTAAGGGTAATTATTTAGATAAAGGGAGACACCTATGTTTTCGTACTAAAACTTCATGACTTATCTTGTTTGAATCTTTAGGACTCTTTGAGTTGAATTATCCATGTATAAATTATCTATGAATTATGATAAGGCATTGTTGATAGGAATTATGAATTATGGAAAGTTCGTTTTAATTGTAAGTTGAGAATTTTGCTTGAGGACAAGCAAAAGCTTAAGTGTGGGGGTATTTGATAAACCGTAATTATAACATATTATAATCCCACATTTAGCATACTCTTGGGTGATTTATCCCTTGATTTTTTATAAACAGGTGCTCTTAATCCTTTCTTTTCATGTCTTATTCCCAGGAAAGCACCTGAGGATGAAACGAACATAAAACGGGCCCAAAACGGAGTAAATGGGCCTTATCACAAAATCCACACGGCCTGGACCCAAGACCACACGGCCATGCCACGCCAATCAACTAGAACACGGCTTGACCCTCGACTTACACGGTCGTGCCTCATTAAACAAGTCCAAGCACGGCTCAAAGACTCGTCACACGGGCGTGTGACATGGCCGTGCCTCTGTCGCTGGAAAGAAGAATTTCACTTGGGAAAGGATACTTAGGGAGAAAGAATCGCATTCTAAGAGCCTATATATATCCCCTAAGCACCACCTTTGAGGGGGCGTCCAGCTAGGCCAAGGAGCCAAGCTGAAAAGGTCAGATTTGTGGGAAATCACTCGAAGATAGCCAGTTGATCCATCTCAAGAAGCCGGAATTCTACTCAAGGCAGCAGATTCTAATTTAACCTTCTAACCTTCTAATTTAACCTTTATCCACACCTTTAACCCTAGCCCCGTTACAACCCTGATAAAGATCATTTGATCTATTTATCATCTCATTTTATAGTGGTGGAGATTTGATTTTCAGGCAAGCCTATGGGATTAACTTTTCATGTTCGACTTATGCTTGCTCTTTTCCTAAACCTTAAACACATAGAGTGAATTGAGTGAATCTTTTGTGAGGATATCAATCCTTGTCAGTTTTGAATTAAAGGTAATTATTTAAATAAGGGGGACACCTACATTTTCGCGATACAAATGTATGACTTATCTTGCTTGAATATTTAGGACTCTTTGAGTTGAATTATCCATGTATAAATTATCTATGAATTACGATAAGGCATTATTGATAGGAATTATGAATTATAGAAAGTTCGTTTTAATTGTAAGTTGAGAATTTTGCTTGAGGACAAGCACAAGCTTAAGTGTGGGGGTATTTGATAAACCGTAATAGTAACATATTTTAATCCCACATTTAGCTTAATTTTGGATGATTTATCCCTTGATTCATATAAAAAAGTTGCTCTTAATCCTTTCTTTTCATGTCTTATACCCAGGAAAGCACCCAAGGATGAAAAGAACATAAAACGGGCCCAAAATGGAGTAAATGGGCCATATGACGAAATCCACACGGCCTGGGCCTAAGCACACGGCCGTGCCTCATTGATCAGACCCGCACACGACCTGACCCCTTATTCACACGGCTGTGCCTCATTAAAGTAATTTGAACACGGCTCAAAGACTGGTCACACGGGCGTGTGACATGGCCATGTCCCTGTCACTGGAATAAGAATTTCATTCGGAAAAGGGATACTTAGGGGCAAAGAAACCTATTTCGAAAGCCTATATGAACCCCCTAAGTACCACCTTTGAAAGGGCGTCAAGCTAGGCCAATGAGCCAAGCCAAAAAGGTCAGAGTTGTGGAAATCACTCGAAGATAGCCAGTTGATCAATCTCAAGAAGCCAAAATTCTAATAAGACGGCGGATCTCTCCTTCAATTCCTTTAGGGAGTTTTCAGGATTTTTTAAGTTTTGTTTTATCTTTTCTCTCGAGATGTTTTCTTTATTTGTTATGAACTAAACCCTTCAGATACCTGAAGGGGATGAAACCTATGATGGATCTTGTTATTGTTTTCTAAACTATAAGAAAAATACTTGATTTGTTCTTAATTATGTGTGCTTAATTCTTGTGTTAATATTTACGGGATATTGATTCAAGTCAGATGTTCTTAGGTGGTGGAGCAAAAGTCCTTGCTTAAGAATAGATCTAGCATAATTACAGCGGAGTCGTTCGCGCGCCTAGAGATAGGGTGACGAGATTTTGCCGGATTAGGGTGAAACCTAATATGGGAGTCCATAGATTGATTTACTGCTATTCTAGGGGGTTATTATTCAAGAAAGAGATTTTCATTAATTAACCTAGGGTTAGACGTTATTCGGAGGCCAACTGTCGACTCGAGCGACAGAGGTTCCATTTCGGGTCAAAACGGTGCAATTGGGCATAAAATCTAATTTCGGCCCAAGTGGGCCCATATGCTCGTGTGGCCCAAACAACCCATTTCAGTCTCGGATTTACGGACTTCGCAGTCGCAGCAATCGTCCGGCACTTACCACGGATTTCGCCCTTATGGGCCTATTAACCCACTAGGCCCACTTAGCCCACTTCGGCTCAACAAAGCCAATTACAGCCTCAGTTCCGCGAGAGAGTTCAAGTCACTCCCAATAGTCTATCACAAACACTATTGACTCGGTTTAACTCTACGAGCGCTCGCACACTCGAGAGCTCTCAGTTGCTGATACTCTGGCTTTTCAATATTTCGTCTTTTAGCTGATTCACAGAACATCGCATATCAGAATAAATAGTGGTGTGAGATTACACACTTGTTAAGGATTGCGGTTCGTGACACTTTCTGAGGCACCTAAGATCATAATTGACCATTAGTTAGTCTTCACCCTTGGTAATCCAAAATATAGAAATACTTTATCTATTGACTTTACTTACCAGAGAATGACAGACTCCTTGCTATGGGAGAGTATTTGGCCTACACCTCCTGATTAAAGAACTGAGTCCCTAGTGATATTTGATGAACAAATAAAGGTGTTAGTAATCATCCAACATTCGGCCCCCCACAGAGGAGAGAGACGGAAGTTTACTCCTGCTGTCGCAAGAATTCTAACTAAAAACGAATTAAGAGAGTATTTGCATTGCTCCACTCTTACCAACACCAACGAATGTCAACAATCGACAGTTGCCTAACAACAGGATTCGGCCCAACAACCAAGACAACAGATTCAGAACGAAGAGGGTATATAAATTCAGCTTACAAGGTTCGGCCAGCAAAAGGAGAACCCACACTTCAAGAAGAAAGTACTCGGCCTAGGGAGAAATCAAGGAGTGAGAAGTGTGGCTACTGCTTGAGGTAAAGAAAGAGATGAATGATTAGGAAGAAGAGAAATGAGAAGAAGGAAGGAAAGAAGATGAGAGTAAAGGCTTACCAATTTGGCACTTAATCAGGAAAAATGATGGAGAAAGAAAAATAAGAGCAAAGTGAAATCGGCAGAGGTCAAAGATGAAAGAAAATGACCTGAAATGCTAAAGAAAGTCCCAAAATGCAAAAAAACTCTCAAACGAAAATCAGAGAAAATTTGACACACTCTCCTCTCAAAAACCGAATATGCACTTCCAAATGACCCATCTTTAGCCGAAATTCCCACTTAGCCACACTCTCACTTTCGGCCAACACTTCCACACACATCACTTCCTTGATTTTCTCCCTTTTCTTCTCCTACTATTGCTCCCCTCCATCCATTTGAATTATTTGCCCAAGTCTCCACTCCCCTTGCAGAGTTTAATCCGAACTCTGCTTCCTCCACTCTTATGCCACAAAATAAAAGCCTCTATTTGCAATCTGTGGGATTCGAACCCCTCCCCTCCTTGCTCTCTACTTGACGCCACACCACTACACCACATGCTCAACTTGTGACTCTTAATGCACACGAATTTATTTAAGTCCTACAACTGCCAACCCACTTCACTTTAGAGTCAAAAACCAAAATTTTCCCAAGGCTCATACTCAAACCCAGGCCTTCCTAGAACCCCCAAATGCCCTCAATTAACCAGCTGAGCAAGCACAACATACAATTAAGCAAAAAATTACAACCCCTAACTTTTGGGGCGTTACATATTCATCTTAGTAAGTTCATATGGACACTTACCTTCCATACACACTTAGTGTACATATCAAACGTACCTAAAATGGATATACAATCACATAGTCGTTCGTATCTCAGATTTGCCCGTTTGAACAGTTCGGAATCTAATAGGATACTCAGAGTGCTTGGAATAGTCGTACATTGCCAATGTCCTAGATGAGTTCTTACATGTACTCACATATCGATGCCACTGTCCCAGACAGGGTTTTACACAAATCAATACGATGTCAATGTCCCAGACATGGTCTTACACGTAAATCTCATCTTGATGCCAATGTCCCAGACGTGGTCTTATATGAAATCTCGAATAATTGCCAATGTCCCAGATGTGGTCTTACATGATATCACATAACGGACACCTATGTCATGACATTTACTATCCTATCTATTCCTAGGTTTAGAGAGGACTTCTCGGACATTAATCATCTCTCGAGACTTTCTCGGAATCCATACATTCATCATTTCGAGTATTGTTTGTAGCAATTCAAATTTCACATATTCACAAATAAGTCAATTCAAATTCATTTGTTTGTATATCGTCTTACCTTGAGTTCAGTTTAACGGAAACGTACGGCTATTCAATAATTTTTGACTTTTCCCGATCTAAATCCGTCTTCTTCGGTTCTTGATCTATACATATTCAAATTTAACCCTTTTATTCACTAATTCATCCAATTCAATCCAAAAACACATATTTAAGGCTAATTGCAACTTAACCCTCACATTATCACATTTGGACACTTTAGTCCCTATTTCACAAAATCACAAAATTCATCAAATTTGCTTTTACTCATGCTATGCCAAATACATACTATGCTCTATCAATCTATATATTTCATTTATTTCACCAAACTAGTCCTTAAAAATATTATTTTCACAATTTAACCTTACTTAACTAAATTCATCAAAATTTCAAGAATAAAACATGTTCATTAATCACATATCTTTCATTTAACACCAATACTCATCACAAAGCTCACCATTTCATCAATGACACATCTCATAAACATCATCAATTCTTCAAATTACAACATGGGCTTGGTAGTAGATTAAGCAACAATCTCAAAAACATAAAAATCATCAAAAACCAAAGTGAAAACATACCTTAATTTGGATCAAAAGCTAGCCGAATGACCTAACTAAATTTTATTTTCTTCTTCCTTTATGTTTCAGCCAAAATAAGATGATAACTATCATCTTTCAATTGTTTATTTATTCAATAACATATTATTAACCCATTTACAAAATTATCCTTATTACAAAACATATATATAACATATATATAAGGCCATCAAAGTCTTTTAACCAACCACTATCTAAATATTGGCCTAGTTGCCTCATAAGGCTTCCTTATTTAAAAGCCACAACACATAGATGCTTTAACAAATAGCATGCAAATTTTGCATTCAATGTAATTTAATCCTTTTGTCAAATTAAACACATAGACGGGCAAATTAACTTTCGAAACTTTAACACATGCTTAATCACATATCAAGGGCACAAAAATAATATTAAAATATTTTCTAACTCGAATTTGTGGTTCTGAAACCACTGTTCTGACTAGGGTCTAAATCGGACTGTTACAGTGCTTTGCTTGACCTTGGAGCTAGTTTTAATCTTTTGTCTTTCTCTTTTTATCAGCAGTTAGGTTTAGGTGAACTTAAGCCAACATCTATCACACTTGAGTTAGTTGGCCAATTTATCAAATTTCCTCAAGGGATAGTAGAAGATGTGTTGGTTCAAATTGATAAAAAATTATTTTCCAATTGATTTTATTGTTTTTGACACACATCCTGTCTCAGATTCTACTGTACAAATCATTGTTATTTTAGGTCATCCATTCCTTGCAACTTCTAATGCTTTGATTAATTGCAGGAATGATGTTCTAAACTTCTCCTTTGGAAACATGACATTAGAATTAAATGTGTTTAATGTTTGTAAGCAACCTATTGAAGATTCTAATGTACATGAAGTGGACTTCATTGAGCAACTTGTCCATGAACAGTTCATCAATTCTAAACTATTAAATGCTTTGGAAAATTATTCAATTCAATTTGAAATTGATGATGCAACAAAAAATCCATGCATTGATTCTGTTTTAAATTCTTTTCAGGGGAAAGATAAGAACTTTTATTGGAAACAAAAGTTTAAGGAACTTCTAGCAACTATAGATGTTTTAACACCATTGGTTGATCATGTAACACCCCAAACCCGGCCCATACGTTACAGCCAGATCTAGCATGTTATAGGGTAAAGTAAAAATGAAGTTTTGTTTGAAGTAGTAAAAATCGTACTTATGAAAACTTTTCGATTTAAAGCGATGTCTCCGAAAACAGTGTTTTGGTAGTTTAGGAAAGGTTTCAACTTTTAGTTAAACAGATATGCGTCAAGCTTGATAACATTTGGAAGAAATCGTATATTTTGAGTTACTCATAATTTTGAAAACCCCATTTTAACTTTCATGTTAAAATATAATAATGTCATATCTTAAATAAATAATAAATAATAAAAACCAAAATGTTAACTTAAGAAGGCCTTATTACAAAAATAAAATCCCCAATTTAAATTTAAAGTAAAGCAAGAAAAGTTTACGAAAAATTAAAATCTTTATGGCCTCCACGAGTCCGCCTCAGATCCCATATCCACGATCTACTGATCACCTGAAAGGTTAAACAAAAGGGTGAGTCACCGAGACTCAGTGTGCAATCACTCCACACCAACCATAGCTGGGCTCGAGCCCATTCAAATACCAACTGGGCCTTAGCCTTTACAAATCACTTTGGGAAAAGCCCATACAGAATCAGACTGAGCCTTGGCCCATTTAGCAGAGAATAGTTGATAATCAGAAATTAATGCATTATGATGTAAAACCCCAACCCATCCTAAATTTTTCGATCCTCTACACACCATCCCGTACCAGCCAATCACACCGTGGGGATTTCTACAATCAACCCTCCATCCGCTACACTCCATATGTGGCACCTAGCCACTGGTGACAGAGTCACAAATTATCATATGTGGGGCCAACCCACTTGTGGTACCAAACCACTAGTGACAGTCCCTACTAATCATGCATATGGGGCCTACCCACTGTGGTACCGAACCACTGGGACAAGTCACGAAATCATATGTATGTGGTACCAAACCACTAGTGGTTCCAAACCACTGGTGACAAAGTCACAAATAATAATACGTGGGGCCAACCCACTTGTGGTACCAAACCACTGGTGACAATCCCTAATGAATATATGTGGGGCCAACCCACTGTGGTACCAAACCACTGGGACAAGTCACAGAAATAATATATATGTGGTACCAAACCACTGGTGGTTCCAAACCACAGAGACATAGTCACTGTATGAATTATGTGGGGCCAACCCACTTGTGGTACCAAACCATTGGTGACAGTCTTTAAAAACACTTCCCCTTTCACATCATATCCCAAGCCCATGCAACATGTCATGACATAATAATTCATCTATGTAGTATGACTTGTATGCAAATCATATATCAAATATAACGTATGAAATGAATTACTATCATAATTGGAATAACAAATACAATATAATCAAGCTAATCAACCTCTAAGGGTATAACAGTAATTTACCTACCAAGGGTATATCAGTAATTCCACACCTGGAATGGCCTTTCCGAAGGCCCAATGTTGCCTCGAGCTACTAAACTACCATTTTCGGTCGTACCGGACTATTGGGCCTAAAAGCCAATTTTGGCCCATTCGGGCCCACACACTCGTGTGGCCCACCTAACACAAATCTAGCCACGTATATGAGATTCACCTAGTCTAATTCACTATATACTACATCATCATACAATTTATTTAATTGGGCCCACGGGCCCATTGGGCCCACTTTGGCCCATCGTGGCCCAAGCAGCCTCAACCCACAAGAATACTACTGATGGCCTCAACTATCGTGTCGAAGCCCCACACGTGCGCTCGCACGCTTGTGTGGCTACTATTGCCGTGACCGGCACTTCGGTGTTTGCCGCTCTACAGCTAGAGTAGAGAGAGTTACACACCTGATAGGAATCTGATGCTAATTCGCGCTCCGACCACTCTTGTGCCTGAACGCCCTCCAAGGTGTATTCATCCTCCTCCTAGAATGCTATATATATAGCTAGCTTCTCACCTTCCTTCTTTGTATCTTTCCAATGTGGGATCCTTCCATCAGCAGAGTTTAAATCCAACTCAAACTCTTCCAGTCCAGACCGCAAAATAAATACTCCCTTGCTTTTCATGAGATTCGAACCCAGGCTCCCTTGCAACATAATCCACGCCGCTAACCACTTGGCCACAAGCTCCTCTTGCGTCTTAAACCATGCGCAACTAAATATAAATCTATAGCCAAATACTAAGGTCCATGTAAAAAGAAAACCAAAATGCAAGAGCCAAGACTTGAACCTTGGACCTCCTTCCTTCCTTGTGGCGTCACTCCCTTGTCTCTTATGTGGCGCCACTTTGCCACTACACCACACACTCCACTTGTGTCATTTTTCTCTATATTTTATTCTTAAAGCCTACCTACTAACTCCTAGGGTTTTATTCACCTAAAACCAAAATTTCCCCAAAGCCAAAGTTTGATCCTGAGACTTTATAAAAGCCCTCTAACCTTCCAAAATCACTCACCTAATAGGTCCAACTTGCATTTAAGTCGATCTCTTGTTCTCCTAATTTTAAACGCTACTACTCCCAAGGCCCATCGGGCCCAATCCTACTAGGCTGAATTTCGGGATGTTACAGATCAACCACCCAAGCTTGACTTGAAACAACTACCATGTGATCTAAAATATTCATTTTTGGGTGAGAATGAAACATTTCCAATCATAATTTCCTCAAAACTTGATGCACACCAATAAGGTAGGCTATTGAAAATTTTGAATATGCTTAAAAATGCTTTAGGATGGACCATAGCTGACATAAAAGGAATTAACCCATTGATTTGCATACATAACATTTATTTGGAGGAAAATGCTAAACCTTCTAGACAAATGCAATGAACGCTTAATCCAAAAGAAAGAAATAGTGAGAAATAAAATCATTAAACTCTTAGACAATGGAATCATTTATCCTATTTTGACAGCAAATGGATAAGTCCTACCCAAGTTGCACCCAAGAAATATGGGGTTATTGTAGTAAAAAAAAACAATGAATTGATCCCAACTAGTACTGTTACTGGTTGAAGCATGTGCATCGACTACAGTAAACTTAATTCAATGACCAGAAAAGATCATTTCCCTTTACTTTTTATGGATCAAATATTAGAAAGAGTTGTAGGGTATGATTTTTTTATTTTCTAGTTGGATATTTAGGGTATAGCCAAATTGCAATTTCACTTGAGGATCAAGAGAAAACCACATTCACATGTCCTTTTGACACTTTTGCATATCGAAGGATGCCTTTTGGATTATGTAATGTACCAACCACGTTTTAGACATGCATGCTTAGTATTTTTAGTGATATGATTGAATGCATTTTAGAAGTCTTCATGGATGATTTTTCTATTTTTGGTGATTCATTTGATGATTTCTTATCTAATTTAGAAATGGTTTTAATTAGATGTAAAGAAAAAAAACCTTGTTCTTAATTGGGAAAAATCTCATTTGATGGTCACTAAAGGAATTGCTTTGGGACACATAATTTCTTCAGAAGGGATTGAGGTAGACAAGTAAAAAATTGAGTTAATTTCCAATTTTCCAACACCAAAAACTGTAAAGGACATCAGGTCATTTTTAGGACAAGAAGTATTTTATAGGAGATTCATAAAAATACTTAGTGCTATGATAAACCATAATAGGAACATGTTTTAAGCCCAATTTAGCATGCTTTTGGATGATTTAAGCCTTCAAGTATGTAAATTGGTGCTCTTAATCCTTTGCTTTCATGTTTTATACTCAGAAGAGCACCGGATGATGAAAAGAACAGAAAACAGGCCCAAAACAGAGTAAATGGGCCATATCACGAAATCCACACGGCCTGGGCCCAAGACCACACGACCGTGCCTTATTCAATAGCCTCGAACACAGCCTGGCCACGACTTACATGGGCGTGTGCCATGGGCGTGTCCCTGTCGTGGCCAAGAGAAATTTCACTTGGATTAGGATACTTAGGGGCGAAGAAACACATCCGAAAGCCTATATAAACACCCTAAGTATGATTTAAAAGAGGGGAACCCAAGGCTTTCGTCAGGGGGCGTCCAGCCAGGCCAAAGAGCACAGACTTATGGGGATTTACTCGAAGATAGCCAGTTGATTCATCTCAAGAGGCCGGAATTATACTCAAGACGGAGGATCTCTCCTTCAATTCCTTCAGGAGGTTTTAGGGATTTCTTATGTTTTGTTTTATCTTTTCTTTTGAGATATTTTCTATTATTATTATGAACTAAACCCTTAGATGCCTGAGGAGGATGAAACCTAAGATGAACCTTGTTATTGTTTGTTGAACAATATGATAAATATTTGACTTGTTCTTAATTATGTGCTCTTAATTCTTGTGTTGATATTTCCGGGATATTAATTCAAGTGTGATGTGCTTAGGTGGAGGAGCTAAAGTCCCTGTCTAAGAGTAGATCTAGCATAATTAAGCGGAGTTGATCGCACGCCTAGAAATAGGGTGACGAGATTTTGCTAAATTAGGGTGAAACTGTTGGAACGCCAGAACCCCATGGCGCAGCAGAATAAAATTAGATCCGGTGATCCAAATCAGGAATCCATGTGTGAGGAACGAATCGGGGTGAAATAAAGACTTCAAAATTACCAAAACTTCAATCTGAGTAGACAGCGACGCCTTGGCAACAAGAGTTTTGATCTACTGTCGAATCAAGCCACAACCTTTTCCGATGTCGGCCTCTACGTGATCCACCCGGTTTGACTATGAACGGAAGAAATCTCCAAAAATATTTTGGAGGTTTATTTGCTTGACGGCTGCTAGACCTAACAAGCAATCACTTAGGGTTTTTCATTTTCAGCTTTGTCTCCTTTTAATACCTTTTATAATGGGTGCCTTTCTCATGGGGCCTTTTATAATAGGTATCCTCTTAATTGGGCCTTTTATAATTGGTATCTCTTGAATGTATTACAAGATTAAATAAATACAATAAAGTTTTTAACCGAAAATTATAATTACATTAATTATATCTGAAAATTATAATTACATTAATTATAATAAGGATTTCGGTAAACTATATTTATTTAAATTTATATATGAATCAAATTCATATATTAATAAAATTATGTTATCATTATGTGTACAACATCCTTGTACATATAATATGTTCAATATTTGATTGCCCAATTAAATTAATTCTTCATGTGACAACCAAACACAATACCAACTATATTTTATTCCGTTCATTTCAACCATAGGGTGTGACCACAGAGGTTCTTGCAACGTTAGCGTTAGCGATAATACTAGAAACGATTCTATTGTCACATACAATGAGTGGCATCTAGCAATACATCATTGCTACCTAAGTTACAAGAAGTCATGATTCGACATAACCATTCGTGATTAACCTTTCATGCATTAATCCTTAAGTCCTTTATCTCTGGAACGGATACAAGTCATGGGATAGTCACACTTGCATAGTCCATCCCATGTTTCTTGATATCTTGAGTAGACTATGATATATAAATTAGTATGACATCTCATATCAACTTATTTGAGCATGGCCATGCATTTCTAGTCTCACTCAATCAAGTGGCCTAAGATATTACTCCTATTATGTAGGAGGGACTTATCCTTTATTGATCAACCATATCCCTCTACATAGATTGTGGTATATCCAACATCAGCCTTTATAGAACAACCTGTTATGGTGTACGTTTGTTGATATGTATCAAAATATACAACTCACGATCTTTGGGATAACAATGATCTCAAGTCCGAGGATCATGTACATATTAATCACTATGAGTAATGTTGTGACAATTACATAATAATCCAAGAAACATACTCATAGCGGGTCAATCCAATATGTTGTTCTCTAACACACATATTCATGCATTGATTTTGACACTCCATATCAATGACAACTCTTTATCATCAATCAACTACATGTTAGTCTTAATGCATTATTGTTGTCCTAGTCAACAATAATACTCGACTAAGGATCTTTTAAGAATAATCATATTATTCTCGAGGATATTATTATAAAAGCAGTTTATTTATACACACGTAAAGAAAAATGAAATAATAATGACAACGCTTTATATTAATAAACATGGTAAATTAAGTATGTTATTACAACCATCTCATGATTGATCTTTGGGCATACTCTTACAATCTCCCACTAGCACTAAGACCAATCATCCATATATCTAATACCAAGTGACTTAGTGTGATGATCATGCTTCCTGGTCGTGTCGGAGGCTTGGTCGAGGATCAACAATGTTATCATCATCGAAGGTACTCTGCATATCTCTACATCCCCTCGATCGATAATCTCTCGAATAAGATGGTAGCGTCTAAGTATATGTTTGGATCGCTGGTGAGATTTGGGTTCCTTAGCTTGTGCAATAGCTCCATTGTTATCACATCGGAGCTCTATAGCATCTGATATGCTAGGAACAACTCCTAGTCCAGTAATGAACTTCTTGATCCAAACCGCTTCCTTTGCTGCCTCACTGGCTGCAATATACTCAGCCTCTGTTGTTGAATCGGCTACTGTACTTTGCTTTGAACTCTTCTAGCTCACAGCACCACCATTAAGGCAAAACACAAAACCTGATTGCGATCGAGAATCATCCTTGTTGGTTTGGAAGCTGGGTAATAGGAACGTATCCTTAGTTCTTCTTAAGAACTTAAGGATACTCTTGACTGTGGTCCAGTGACCTTCACCGGGATCTACTTGATACCTGCTCGTCATACTTAAGGCATACGAGACATCTGGACAGGTACATAACATAGCATACATGATAGATCCAATAGCGGAAGCATATGGAATTTTACTCATACGTTCTCTCTCTTGTGGAGTTGAAGGACACATTTTCTTCGAGAGTGAAATACTATGTCTCATAGGTAGAAATCCTCTTTTAGATTCTTCCATACTGAATCTTTTCAGTACTTTATCTATGTACATACTTTGGCTTAGACCTAGTAGTCATCTTGATCTATCTCTATAGATCTTGACTCCTAAGATATAAGTGGCTTCGCCCAAGTCCTTCATAGAAAAACAACTTCTTAACCAAGTCTTAATAGACTACAAGGTAGGTATGTCATTTCCCATGATAAGTATGTCATCCACATATAGTACCAAGAATGTGATAGTGCTCCCACTAACTTTCTTGTAAACACATGGTTCATCTTCATTTTTGACAAAACCAAACTCTTTGATTGCATTGTTAAAACGAAGATTCCAACTTCGAGAAGCTTGCTTTAATCCATAAATGGATCTTTGTAGCTTACATATCTTTCTAGCATCCTTTGGATTTACAAAACCTTGAGGTTGTGTCATATACACATCCTCTTCAAGTTTCCGTTAAGGAAAATTTGTTTTGACATCCATTTGCGATTTCATAATCATGAAATGCACTATGGCGAGCAAGATCTCGATGGATTTAAACATAGCTACGAGGAGAAAAGGTTTCATCATAGTCAACATCATGAATTTGGCGAAAACCTTTAGCGACTAATCGCCCTTTGTATGTTTGTACATTACCATCCATGTCGATTTTCTTTTTGAAAACCCATTTGCACCCTATAGGTTTAACTTCGCCGGGTGGATCAATCAAAGTCCATACTTGGTTTTCATACATGGAATCCATCTCAGATCTCATGGCCTCAAGCCATTTCTCAGAGTCTGGGCTCGTCACCACTTCTTGATAAGTCCTAGGCTCATCTTGATCTATAAGAAGAACGTCACCATGCGTTGTAATGAGAAATCCATATCTCTCAGGTGCACGGCGTTCTCTTAAAGATCTACATGGTGGTTGTGTTTCTACGATTATTTGTTCCTCAATTTCTTGTGGAATTTTTGTTGTTCAATCTACAGTTGGTGGTATCTTGTGATTCTCAAATTTCTTCAAGTTCAACCTTTCTCCCACTTCCTTTTCTAGAAGTAAATTCTCTCTCTAAGAAGACACCAGTCTGAGCAACAAATGTTTTGTTCTCAGTGGGATTAAAGAAATAATATCCTTTGGTTTCTTTTGGATACCCCACAAAAATACACCTTTCAGATCTGGGTTCAAGCTTAGTAGACGTCTGACATTTAACATAAGCTTCACAGCCCCAAATTTTCATAAAAGACATACTAGGATGTTTCCCAGTCCACATCTCATATGGCATCTTTTGAACCGATTTAGATGGAACATGATTTAGTGTGAAAGCAGCTGTCTCAAGTGCATGTCCCCAAAAGGAAGTCGGTAGATCAGTATGACTCATCATGGATCGAACCATGTCTAATAAAGTTTGATTTCTTCTCTCAAATACTCCATTCCATTGAGGAGTACCAGGAGGAGTAAGTTGTGAGACAATCCCACATTCTTTCAAAAGATCATCAAACTCTAGGCTCAAGTACTCTCCACCTCGATCAGATCGAAGTGACTTGATAGTTTTTCCTAGTTGATTTTGTACTTTATTTTTGAATTCCTTGAACTTTTCAAGGGACTCAGACTTATGGCGCATGAGATAAACATACCCATATCTACTGAAATCATCAGTGAAAGTAATGAAGTAGTGAAATCCACCTCTGGCCTGTGTATTTATTGGTCCACATACATCAGAATGTATTAGGTCCAATAAATCATTAGCTCGTTCACTTTTACCAGTAAAAGGAGATTTAGTCATTTTTCCCAATAAGCAAGATTCACATACTTCAAATTGTTCAAAAACAAATGAATTCAAGAGACCATCTTTATGGAGTTTGGATATGCGTTTCTCACTTATGTAGCCCAAACGACAATGCCAAAGATAAGTTTGATTTGAGTCATTTATTTTAGATCTTTTAGTATTTATGTTGTAAATGGGATTCATTTGATCTAAAATATAGAGGCCATTAATTAATTGTGCTGAACCATAGAAAACATTATTGAAATAAAATGAACAACAATTATTCTTAATAATTATCTCAAAACCAATTTTGTCTAAACAAGAAATTGAAATAATGTTTTTAGTCAAATTGGGCACAAAATAACAATCCTCTAAACATAAATCAAGTCCACTATGCAAAGATAAAGTATATGTTCCCACAGCTAATGCAGCAACTTTTGCTCGATTTCCAACTCGTAGGTCCACATCTCCTCTAGCCAATGTCCTACTCATTTGTTGTCCCTGTACAGAAGTACAAATATGAGAACCACAACCAGTATCTAATACCCAAGAAGTAGTAGTTGATAAATTAATATCAATAACATAAATACCTGAAGCAGACATTCCGCTTGCTTTAGCCTTCTTGACCTCTTGAAGATAGATAGGGCAGTTCCGTTTCCAATGTCCAGTCACACCACAATGAAAACAGTTTCCTTCCTTAGACACCTCACCTTTAGGTTTTAGTGCAGCCTTTCCTTTTCCAAATTTGGGCTTAACTTTGCCCTTAGGCTTTGTTTGAACTTTGGCCTTTCCCTTGCCCTTGTTAATACGGACCATCAGTATGGGCTTGGGTCCAACCTTTTTCAAGTTGCCTTCAGCAATTCGTAACATACTGAGCAATTGTGGTAGAGTCTTGTCAATTTCATTCATATTGAAATTAAGGACAAACTGGCTGTAGCTATCTGACAACGATTGTAAAATAACATCAGTGGCCAACTCTTGGCTCAATGGAAACCCAAGCTTAGATAGGCTTTCAATATAGCCAATCATCTTAAGGACATGAGGTCCCTTGGACTTCCTTCACCAACTTACATTGGAATAGGGCCTTAGAGATATCAAACCTCTCTTGCCGTGCTTGCCCTCGATAAAGTTCTTTCGGTGCTTGATCATATCATAAGCAACCATGTCCTCATGTTGCTTACAAGTTCGAGGATTCATAGTGGCAAGCATAAGACATCCAACATCTATCATGTCATCGAGATACTTCTTGTAAGCATCTCTATCGGTCCTCGAGGCATTAGCGGGTGGTTCATTAGGAAGTGGTTGTTCAATGACATATAATTCCGTTCTTGTTTAAGGACAATCCTCAAATTCTGGAACCAATCAAGAAAATTCAAACCATTCAATTTGTCCTTCTCAAGGACCGATCGCAATGAGAGTGTGCTAGTGTTTGCGGCCATAATATATCTACAACAATTAAATATGCATGTGAATAAATTTACCAATTTTATATCAATCATTAAAAGACTTTATTAAATGATATTCCCACTATTTTATTTCAAAATTAATAACCCTCGTATATTAATTTTGAAAAACTTTCTCAAAAGTATTTCTAGTAGGTTAAGGATCCATATTTCACCACCTCTTAAGTCACTTTGGCTTTACTCTTAAGATGATGGTTACTTAGGTAAGCAACATTTGCTAATTACATCATATGTAACTCCTAATATTTGGTGAACAACTCTTGTTCTAATCATCTTATGATTTATCCAATTTACTTGCCTCTAGGTTTCTAATCCTATTAGAGTAACCTAGTTAAGTCATTAACCAATTTTTAACCAAATGAATATCACTTGTTTATTCTTCAGCGTTTAACCAAGATAAATACTAGTACTTCGCTTTGGCGGAACCTACATAGTATTAATCGAGGCCTTAACGAGGGCAAAATTGGAAGGCCATTGACTTAATATTTTAATAGAGGATTTTATTAAGGTTGTTGCATCTCACCAATTATGGTCTACTTTAGCCCATTTAGTCTTCTAATCGATCTCATCAATTAATAGGGTTTATTATCTTCAAGTTTTAATATATATAATTGGCATGCTTTAGACATCCATAGCATCTCATACATGAATAAATAAAGCAATAAATAAATGCAATAGTTATAGCCCATAAACTAAGGTGGTTCAACCCAAGCCAATGGGAAAACCAAAAAGAAACCTAAAAGTGTAAGCCATTTCACAAGCTATCATTCTCAATCATTGTCCCACCTTCCTTCTCGTTTGGCCCACAGCAACTCTTGCAAATTACAATATGCAGAAACTCATTTTACATACGAGGGAATAAGATGAGAAGAGAAATACAAGAGAATAGTAGTAAGGCACGACACGCAGGCCGTATTTAAAAAAAATACAACATTTTATCGAATGGGTCATTGGGCTATAACTATGCATTTCAAACACCGTGCATGTCAAAAATAGCATACATAATTCAATATTTTTTTTAAGGTGAATTATAAAATATCCTTTCAACCTTTTGTGGCCTATCAAGTTTATAAATTTCTTTTATTAACAAAACTTTTTGAGAAGTGCGAGGAGGTCTGAGGAAGCGGCCGAACGAGAGGGTGCTAAGAGGCGAGCCCCTGTGATGCGAATCGCATACCCGGTCAAATGAAACCTCACGATTTGATAACTTTTTTTATCAAGCGAGAATCGTGTTTTTAGGATTTTAATCCTTGAGGTTTCATATCGGAACAACCCTTGTTCCACTAGCCAGTTAACACTTACTGGAAACTATAAATACCACCGTCGCATTATTACAGATTTGTTAATATTTAATAGTAATAACATAAAATCAAGTAGGCCACAACACCATGATTAATATTTAATCAAGTACCGAAAGGAACAGTTATCAGGTTATGCTTAAACGATTTAAACAATCGAAAATACAATAAGATCAAAACATGAATCTCATACAATTGCATCACCCAAGTATTTAAACTCGAGTTCAGTATCACACAAGTGGCTCGATACCCATTGTTGGGAACGCTGGAACCCCATGGCGCATGTGAGAATAAAATTAGATCCGACGATCCAACTCAGGAATCCATGTGTGAGGAACGAATCGGGGTGAAATAAAGGTTTCGAAATTACCAAAACTTCAATCTGAATAGACAGCGACGCCTTGGCAACAAGAGTTTTGATCTACTGTCGAATCAAGCCATAACCTTTTCCGATGTCGGCCTCTACGTGATCCACCCGGTTTGACTATGAACGGAAGAAATCTCAAAAACTATTTTGGAGGTTTATTTCCTTGACGGCTGCTAGACCTAACAAGCAATCACTTAGGGTTTTTCATTTTCAGCTTTGTCTCCTTTTAATACCTTTTATAATGGGTGCCTTTCTCATTGGGCCTTTTATAATAGGTATCTCTTGAATGTATTACAAGATTAAATAAATACAATAAAGTTTTTAACTGAAAATTATAATTACATTAATTATATCTGAAAATTATAATTACATTAATTATAATAAGGATTTCGGTAAACTATATTTATTTAAATTTATATATGAATCAAATTCATATATTAATAAAATTATGTTATCATTATGTGTACAACATCCTTGTACATATAATATGTTCAATATTTGATTGCCCAATTAAATTAATTCTTCATGTGACAACCAAACACAATACCAACTATATTTTATTCCGTTCATTTCAACCATAGGGTGTGACCCTGTAGGTTCTTGCAACGTTAGTAGTAATACTAGAACGATTCTATTGTCACAGATAATGAGTGGCATCCAGCAATGCATCATTGCTACCTAAGTTACAAGAAGTCATGATTCGACATAACCATTCGTGATTAACCTTTCATGCATTAATCCTTAAGTCCTTTATCTCTGGAACGGATTCAAGTCATGGGATAGTCACACTTGCAAAAACCTAATATGGGAGTCCATAGATCGAGTTAATGCAATTCTATGGGTTTTAATTAGAAAGAGATTTCAATTAATCAACCTAAGGTTAGACATTAGTCGCCTTGAGAGAGGGATTAATATAACTTAGGGAATCTTACGGATCAAGTTAAATGAATAAATCATCTGGTTCAGAGTTAGATAACAAGTGAAGTCTGGGTGGATTCTTCCTTGGGTATCGTCTTAATCAATTGATATTTTTCTCAAAGTTATTTTCCCAATTTCATTCTTCTTTGTCTTAGAGTCTTTAGTTTAGTAGTTTGTTAATTTTAGATTAGATAAAAATTCATTTAATTCTTAGGCTAAATAATAAAAAGAAAGTTAGTATTAGTACTTTTGGTTCCTTTGGGTTCGACAATTCGGTCTTGCCTTAACTATACTATTTTTCGATAAGTGCGCTTGCCTCAAAACGTTGTCATACTTAGTTTCCAGGTTCTATCATTCTTTATACAAATTTTAAGACTTTGACATCGCATAAAACAATGATCAAGTTTTTGGCGCCGTTGCTGGGGAACTAAAATATTAAGAAAGCTCAATTTTTATTACTTTATCCATATTTATTTTTTGCAATTTACTTTTATTTCTTAGTCTGTTTTTAACTTTGTTAATTTTCTTTCTTTTGTTACTTTTAGGTACCTCTAGTTTATGACTAGAAGGAACCCAAGAGGACCTCTACTTTATGACAGTGATATTGAAGGTACAGTTCGCAGAAATCGCAGAGAAATGAGGCGAAGCTTAAACTACGTAGAAGAAGAGCGAGAAACCAAAATCAATACCACAGAAGAGATGGCAGAAAATCATCCGCCACCTCCAGAGATGGCTGAAAATCATGCTCCTCGAACTATGTATGATTATGCTAAACCTAGCTTAACAGGAACAGAGTCAAGTATTGTTAGGCCTACTATTGCTGCAAATAATTTTGAACTGAAACCTAACACTATACAGATGATAGAACAGTTTGTTCAGTTTGATGGTTTGCAGGATGAGGATCCTAATACACACTTAAAGAATTTTCTAGAATTCTGTGATACCTTCAAAATAAATGGCGTTTCTGATGATGCCATCCGTCTTTGGTTATTTCCCTTTTTTTAGGAATAAAGCCAAACAGTGGTTGTATTATCTTCCACGAGGGTCAATCACTACATGGGATCAAATGACCGAAAAATTTTTATTAAAATATTTCCCGTCGGCCAAAACGGCGAAGTTAAGGAATGATATCTCTTCTTTTGTGCAGATGGATTTAGAGACACTTTACGATGCATGGGAGAGATACAAAGATTTGTTGAGGAGGTGCCCACACCACGGATTACCTTTGTCGCTACAGGTCTAAACTTTTTACAATGGTGTGAACCCTTCAACAAGGCAACTAATCGATTCAGCCGCCGGCGGAACCCTGAACAAAAAAACTCCTAAAGCGGCCTACGAGTTTATAGAGGAGATGTCATTAAATAACTATCAGTGGCAAGTTACAAGGACAAGGCCAGCCAAAGCAGCTGGAGTTTTCAACCTCGACGCAGTAACCGTGCTATCAAATCAAGTAGAGATGCTACATAAAAAATTTGATGGTTTATATGGTTCTTCGCAGGCACATCCAGTTATGCAATGCGACGCAAGTGGAGGAGTGGCGAATCCTGAGTACCCACCCTATGTACAATGCATGGAGAGCGAACAAATGAACTATATGGGCAACAATTTCCAATCTAACAATAACCCTTATAGTAATACTTATAATCCAGGTTGGAAGAACCACCCCAATTTCTCATGGGGTGGTCAAGGAAATCAAAGGCGACAACCATCCCAAAACTTCCAACAACAGCCCTACCCACAGGAAAAGAAGCCGAACCTTGCAGAGATGCTGGCAAAATTCATAGGAACCACAGAAACACGTTTCCAAAATATAGAAACACATTTCCAAAACACTGAGACAACACTTAAAAGTCAACAAGCATCGATTCAAGGGATCGAGAATCAGTTAGGGCAACTTGCTAAGCTGATCTTTGAAAGACCACAAGAAAGCCTACAAAGCAACACCAAGACTAACCCAAAGGAGCAAATTCAAGCCATAATAGCTTATGATACTGTAGGGTTAGATGAGTCCAATCTAATAAAAGAAAACGTGGTAGAAAAATGTAAGATTGAGGTAAATAACAAGCCAAAATCAGTAATCAAAGAGTACCAACCTCGGATACCATATCCCGAAGCTATAACGAAAGACGACACAGAGGAACAGTCCGGTAAGTTTCTTAAAATTTTAAAGAAATTACATATTAACTTACCGTTTCTTGAAGCTCTTTCACAGATGCCAGATTCTAGGAAATTTTTAAAGAAGCTATTGACAAATAAGTGGAAGGTAGACGAGGAATCACATGTGGAACTAGATGCAGTATGCTCAGCAATGTTGCAATATAAGCTACCACAAAAATTAAAAGATCCAGAGGGTTTTACAATTCCATACTTAATTGGTAGTTTATCTATTGATAATGCGTTAGCTGATTTAGGGGCAAGCATAAATGTCATGCCTCATAAAATGTTTAAACAACTAGGTCTAGGGAAGCCCAAACAAACTAGGATGATCATTCAATTAGCTGATAAATCTGTTAGAATTCCTAGGGGTTTAACCGAAGATGTACTAGTGAAAATTGACAAATTCGTATTCCCAGTAGACTTTGTCGTTTTAGACATGGACGAGGACAACACAATTCCCCTAATTTTAGGAAGACCATTTTTAGAAACTGCCAGGACTAAAATTGATGTCGACGCAGGTGAACTCACTCTGTGTAGTTGACGAGACAGTCACTCTTCAAGCTCTCGATTCAGCTAGGACATCGAATAATCAAGGTGAGAAAGTAAATTCTATTCATAACCATTCATAACCATTCAGTTAACCCTTCTTCTCAGGAAGCACCACAAAAGAACATAACTAAATCCGATCCTAGACCCCCTGCCAACAAGGAAATAAATCATGAGGCACAAGGGATTTAGATCGATGAACTAAAAGAGTGGAAGACACATTTCAAGGAAAAACTAGGGATACTCGAAGTAGAACCAAAGCCACTCTACGAGACAGACAAGTTCAAAATTGGAGATCAGGTATTGTTAGATAAAGCAGACCCACGAATATCTCCTCCTGATCCTAACACAAGCAAGGAAATCCCTTTTAAGGTGATTAATGTTTTCCCATACGGAACAGTCGAGGTAAGTAACCCTATTTTTGGCACTTTGAAAATAAACAAAACTCGTCTTACACTTTATCATGATAATGGAACTGCTAGCATGAGGAAGGACTTTCAACTCCTCAAACATCCATGAATATGCGAATGAGAGGTAAGTCTAGCTTAAGACTATAAACGAGCACTTTTCGGGAGGCAACCCGAGTACTAACCCCATTAACTTCTACATTTTTTATTATATTTATTTTATTTTATTCTTTCCTTTCAACACCTAACTGTAAATAAACCAAAATTGCAAATTTTCAAGCCACACGGCCGTGGTCGGGACCGTGTGGATGCACTGAATCTCACTACTGACATGACAGATGGTACGAGTCGGAACGAATCATATCTTTCAGTCACAGACTCCAACTACACACCACGGCCGTGCAATACGGTCGTGGCCGATACTGTTAGATAATACACGGGCATAGAGACCAGAACATGGGCATGGGAAAAGCAAACAAAGCACAACACGGCCGTGCGATACGGTCGTGTGACGCCAAACGCCCATAGTACACGGTCGTGGGGATGTACCAGACCCCAAAACTCTATTTAAACCACCCCACCCCTCCCTCTTCTCACCTACTCCCCATCTCTTTTCTTCCATGCCATTTTCTTTCCCTTTACTTTTTCAGATCTTTCCCCTTCCATATTATTCTTCTAACCCTTGATCTCCATAATACCTATGTCGAAGAAGCGGAAGGATTCAAGCACAGTCTCCCTGTGGGAGACCGATCTATATAAGTTCATGCTGGCAGCTTCATCCACTCGACAAGCCAAGGGTCTTTGAGACAATGTAACTTATATTTTTATTTTCTCGTTTTCTTTATTTTCCTTCTCTTTGACAATCTTATGCTTAAATTAGTTTATTTTATTTCGTTTTCTTTGCTTTAAGTTCTAAAGGCTACTAGGGAATCACACTGGAACCACGACCACCACCCCATTACAGCCTTAGAAGTCACACCCACCTCGCGAACCATCCAACAATAAGGACTCTTCAGTCCATTCATCTTTTACTTCAATTTTATTTTACTTTATATTTTCTTTCTCTTTATCTTTCTTGTCTTTAAATATGTAATTAGTATAGTTTTAATTATTTTTATTATTTCCTGGCTAATTCCCTACAAGCTTCCCAATTTTTTCATCTAGCGTAGAGCTCGGTAGCAGCCACCACACCTCAGGACTCCCAACTCAAGGAAACCATCCAAATCCAAGAAGTCTCACCTCTCCCTTTATCTTAAATTTCATATACATCTTTGTACATTGAGGGCAATGTACATATTAAGTGTGGGGGTGAATATTTATTTTGAGAAAGTGCCTAACTTTCTTCATTATTCTTAAATCCTTGAATTATTCCATGAATGATATCTTCTCTTTAAGTAATTTTCCCATATTACGATTAGAATGAAATTTCCGTTGGTTTATGATGTTTATTGATGTGTTTTGGATAAAGTCATAGTTAATTGTGCATTGATGATTAAACTTTAAGATACTTGAGAATCAAGCATGATGAGTCTATTTTCAAAATCTAAAATTTTTGTTAGGTTGTCTACCTAAATATAATTATTACCTTGAAATTTGAAATTTACAAGGTTGACATCAAAATACCCATAATTTTTGTGAGACTTTGAGCCTTGTAGAGCATATATTCTTTTTCTTGCTCACTTTGTTGATTATGAGTGTGT
The DNA here is from genome assembly GCA_025503065.1 of Gossypium bickii. Taxonomy (NCBI): domain Eukaryota; kingdom Viridiplantae; phylum Streptophyta; class Magnoliopsida; order Malvales; family Malvaceae; genus Gossypium; species Gossypium bickii. The sequence goes on from CP106718.1 coordinate 19,329,171, forward strand.
CAACATTGATTTATTATTCTAGAACTTGCATCGTTTATACATGTCAAGACCACACCTTTGAGTTGATATACAGAGATGAAAAAGGCACCTAGGATTTAACCCACTTACTCCACTAAAAGCATACCTTCACAATTAACCCCTAGTGAACCCCGTTTAATCCTAACAACCCTTTTTATTGACTCACCCACTAATATTAACCCAAAACCCTTTGGTTTTGTTATCCCCATTCCTTTTGACTACCCTTATGTCGAGATTTGATTTGATTAAGTTGCCTAACTATTTAATTTATTTCAATCGTTAAATTCATCCTTTCTACTTGACTTGTTCTTAGAAAAAGTTGAATTATATTCATTAATGTGTGTGATTGAATGAGCTTATATGTTTGAATGCTAATTATTAAAGAAGAAGCTCATATCAGAGCATTATTATTAGTAGTACAAGTTTTCAATTTATGTAATTATTATTAGTTCGTTGTTTCTAGATAGGTAATTTGTCAAGTCAATCTCGATTCTAACCCTCTAATTCAGCCCCTGTTACAACCCTGTTAAAGACCTTTTGATTTGTGTATCATCTCATATTATAGTGGTGGAGATTTGATTTTCATGCAAGCCTATGGGATTAACTCTTCATGTTCGACTTTTGAGTGCTTAATTTTGAACCTTAAACAGTTTGAGTGATTTGAGTGAATCTTTAATGAGGATGTCAACTCTTGTCGACTTTAAATCAGAGGTAATTATTTAGATAAGGGGAAACACCTATGTTTTATGCTACAAACGTATGACTTAGTTTGTTTGAATCTTTAGGACTCTTTGAGTTAAATTATCCATGTATGAATTATCTTTGAATCATGATGAAACATTATTGATGGATATTATGAATCAAGGAAGTTCGTTTTAAATGTAAGTTGAGAATTTCTCTTGAGGACAAGCAAAAGCTTAAGTGTGGGGGTATTTGATAAACTGTAATAGTAGCATATTTTAAGCCCATATTTAGCATGCTTTTAGATGATTTAAGCCATGAATTATGTAATTTGGTGCTCTTAATCCTTTGTTTTCATGTTTTATACTCAGAAAAGCATCGGATAACGAAAAGAACGAAAAACGAGCCCAAAACGGAGTTAATGGGCTATATCACGAAATCCACACGGCCTAGGCCTAAGACCACACGACCGTACCTCATTCAACAGCCTCGAACACGGCCTGGCCACGACTTACATAGGCGTGTGCAATGGGCGTGTCCCTGTCGTGGCCAAGAGAAATTTCACTCGGATTAGGATACTTAGGGGCGAAGAAACATATCCGAAAGCCTATATAAACACCCTAAGTATGACCTAAAAGAGGGGAACCCAAGGCTTTAGTCAGGGGGCGTTTAGCCAGGCCAAAGAGCATAGACTTATGGGGATTTACTCGAAGATAGCCAGTTGATTCATCTCAAGAGGCTGGAATTATACTCAAGACGGAGGATCTCTCCTTCAATTTCCTTAGGGGGTTTTAGGGATTTCTTATGTTTTGTTTTATCTTTTCTTTTGAGATGTTTTCTATTATTATTATTATGAACTAAACCCTTAGATGCCTAAGAGGGATGAAACCTAAGATGAATCTTGTTATTGTTTGCTGAACTATATGATAAATATTTGACTTGTTCTTAGTTATTTGTTCTTAATTCTTGTGTTGATATTTTCGAGATATTAATTCAAGTATGATGTGCTTAGGTGGAGGAGCAAAAGTCCCTGCCTAAGAGTAGATCTAGCATAATTAAGCGGAATTGATCGCACGCCTAGAAATAGAGTGACCAGATTTTACCGGGTTAGGGTGAAACCTAATATGAGAGTTCATAGATCGAGTTAATTCAATTCTATGGTTTTAATTAGAAAGAGATTTCAATTAATCAACCTAGGGTTAGACGTTAGTCGCCTAGAGAGAGGGATTAATATAACTTAGGGTATCTTACAGATCAAGTTAAATGAATAAATCATCTGGTTCAGAGTTAGATAACAAGTGAAGTCTAGGTGGATTCTTCCTTGGGTATCGTCTTAATCAATTGGTATTTTTCTCAAAGTTGTTTTCCCAATTTCATTCTTCTTTGTCTTAGAGTCTTTAGTTTAGTAGTTTGTTAATTTTAGATTAGATAAAAATTCATAGGCTAAATAATAAAAAGAAAGTTAGTATTAGTACTTTTGATTCCTTTGGGTTCGACAATCCGATATTGTCTTAACTATACTATTGTTCGATAGGTGCGCTTGCCTCAAATTGTTGTCATATTTAGTTTCCAGGTTTGATCATTCTTTATATAAATTTTAAGACTTTGACATCGTATAAAACAACGATCATGCTACATCTACGCCTTTGTGTAATCGCTTATTAAAGGATAGTGTGTTTGAATGGACTGGAGAGTGTGAAATGGCTTTTGAAAAAATTAAAATTATACTCACTTCTGCACCTATTATGAAACCCCTGATTGATCTTTACCATTTAAAGTAATGTGTAATCTAGTGATTACGCTGTTGGTGCCGTGTTAGGAAAAAGGAAAGATAAGAAAGCATATGTTATTTATTATGCAAGTAAAACTTTAAATAGTGAAAAAATGAATTATTTTACTACTGAAAAATAATTACTTGCAGTAGTTTTTGTAATCTAGTGATCATCGATTGCTGTCATTAGTGATCATGCAGCTTTAAAATATGTTCTCTCTAAAAAGGATGCCAAACTCAATGATTAGGTGGATTCTTCTTCTTCAAGAATTTGACATCATAGTTCGAGATAATAAAGGAGTAGAAATTGTTGTGGCTGACCATTTGTCAAGACTTGATTTTGATGAATCTTTTGAAACTTCCCCAATTAATGATAGTTTTCTTGATGAACTTTTAAATATCTTTGTTATACCATGGTTTGCTAACATTGCTAATTTTCTTGCAACAGGAAAAATTCCTTCTCAGTGGAGTTTACAAGATAAAAAGGAAATTTTTTTTTGAGGTAAAAAAAATTTATTGGAATGGTCTATATTTGTTCAAATATTACTCTGATCAAATTTTTCGAATATGCATACTTGACAATGTGGTACATAGTGTCATTAATTATTTTTCATTCTGAGCCATGCAGTGCTCATTTTCCATCCAAGAAACCTACTACAAAAATTTTACAATGTGGATTTTCTTGGCCAACCTTATTCAAGAACACTTATAATTTTTGCAAATCATGTGAAAATTGCCAAAAATATGGATCCATTTCAAAAAGAAATATGATGCCTTTGAATCCAATTTTGGTGATTAAAATTTTTTATTGTTGGGGTATCAACTTCATGGGACCTTTTCCATCAATTTTGGTTACAATGGATTATGCTCCAAAATGGATAGAGGCAATTCCATGTCAAAATAATGATCACAAAACAATGATTATGTTTTTAAAAGAAAATATTTGAAGTTGATTTGGGATTCCTCGATCTATTACAAGTGATGGGGGCACACATTTTTGCAACAAAATTTTTGAATCATTAATGAAGAAATATACCATTACATGCAAAGTTGCAACCCCTTATCACCCTTAGAAAAATGGACAAGTAGAACTTGCAAATAGGGAGATTAAGAACATTTTGAAATAGTTAACTCAACTCGCAAAGATTGGTCTCTGAGACTTAATGATGCATTATGGGCTTATTGAACCGCTTTCAAAACATCATTAGGCATTTCTCCCTAACGATTTTGTGGTAAACCTTGTCATTTACCTTTGGAAATTAAATGTAAGGCATATTGGGCAATTAAAATGCTTAACTCCAATCTTGATGATGCTTCTAAGTTGTGAAAGTTGCAAATTAATAAACTTGAAGAACTTAGAAATGATGCTTATGAGAATTCAAAAAGAAAGAAAGAAAGAACCAAAGCTTTTCATGACAATATGGTGTTAAGAAAGACATTTAATGTTGGAAAAAAGGTTTTGATCTATAACTCCTGACTTCACTTATTTCTTAGAAAACTAAGATCAATGTGGCGTGGTCCATTTGTTATAATGCATGTGTAACCTCATGGGGAAGTCGACATTGAGAATCCAAAGAATGGTAATGTATTCAAGGTAAACGTACAAAAAACTCAAATTATTCCTAGAAAAACAATTTGCTCAAGATGAAATTATTTGTCTTTCCGATCCTTGTTACAAGAATGTTTAGATGCAAATATATATTTTACTAATTAGGAGTTCATATTATTATAAATATTATTATTGGTGGTATTGTTACTATTTATTTCAATTTTTCTTACCCTGGTTAAATGGCGAATAATGGTACTCCGTGGCTTTATAGTCGGTCCCATCAGCTACTCATAAAACTGATACAATATATTCTTACTTTTAAATTTTCTCCAGTTCAAATCCTTTCAGTCTTCTCTCCCATCTTGTTTTCTTAGCTTTCAAAGTACTCTAATCTTTTTCTCAAACTTTCTTTGTTTCCAAAATGGATAACATTGTTTCAAAGGTGCATAAACAGTTTTCTTGTCTCCCTAGAAATATGATAGTGAAGCTTTACAAGGTTAGATGCAAGAGATTAAGCATGCTCGTGCATAAGAACATGCCTACAGACATTTGAGTGATAATTGAAGGAAAGCTTTGATTTGAGGTATATATTCCTTTTTTGCATACACTTGCAAAAGTGAATAGTAAAATGCCTTAGAGTGATTTTTCAAAAGTGTGGAAGGTGGACCTGTAACGGTCAATGTCGATCTATTGGGATGACATCTGCAAATTGAGAAGATAAAATAATATTCATTAAGGATAGATTGTGTAAGGAGAATTTAAGAGATATCTGAATTTCTCTTGAGACCCATCCTAGTGGAGCTGTGTAAAAAAAATCTTGTTTTATGGTCTCAGTTCCAATATGAACGGAATCATCATGGGAATCTAAAGATAAAAGACCATGTTTGCCAATTTATAAGAAAACTGGATGGGAAGTTGATCATCGACTCATAGAAGGCATTTAAGTCGTTACTGGAAGTAAAATCGGAGGAAGATGTGAGCCACAACCATAACTACAACCTTTAATCTTCATTTGCAATAATCATATGTTTCGTGCATTTTACATGATGCTTGTATCTATGTTATTTATCTTAATCTCAACTATTAGAAATAAAAATAAAAATAAAAACTAAAAAAAAAGCGATTGTTACTATCAATATTTTATTACTGCCTATTTTTAGATTTTATGTCACCAGTGATGATTATTTTTCTCTTTCATATTATTGTCTTGAGATTCATGTATTTTTTTGTACTTGATAATTAATTGTGGCATGTTCCTTTTTGAAATTTTCTTTTCGAGAAATATTTGCCTCTGACTTGTTTGATTTTTTTTCCTGACATATTATTTTATCTTTCTATTTTATTATTACTTTATGTGGGGTCTGAACTTTATATAATTCACAACTCCTTCATTCACATTTAGACACTAAGAAAAACATGGCAAGTACTTCAACTTAAAAGTATGAAAAGTGTAACACCCTAAACCCGGTCAATACACCACGACCGAATCTGGCATGTCACAAGGTAAAATATTTTGATCAAAACAAGTTATAGGTTCATTTTGAAAGAAGCGATATTTGAAAATATATTGGTTGTTTTAAAAATCTTTGAACAAAAGAAGAGCCTCTTTGATAAAAACCACATGTCGTCGTTTAGTTTAAGAAAAACCATGTGATTTTAGGAAAATCCCGACTTTATTTAGGTGTAAAGTTGAAAACCGTTTTTAAAACATTTTGATTTGAAGTAAACTTAGTTCAAAGGAAGTTTTAGCCGATTTGTTGTTATCACTTATTTATTCTTACCCGATGGTAAAGTTTAGAAAACCCGGTGAGATGTGTAATTTAGAAAACTTTGATTTATCGATTATTTAAACATGTCAAGTAGCTTACTTAAGCAAAATATGACAACTTAAACAAGATAAAATAAACCCAAGATATTAATTAGTGGTCTTATTACAAACCCAAATAAAACCTAATTAAAAATAAAGTACCCAAAATAGTGAACAAACTAAAACCGAAAGCAATTTGAACGGCCACCTCGAGTCCGCCCGGCTCCACATCCGCGATCTACGAGTCATCTGTAAAAGATAAGGGAAGAGGTGAGTCACCGAGACTCAGTGTATAATCCCCCAGTTTCATAATCAAGTAAATATGTCATGCAACCCAAACCTAGCCATCCACAACTCCATATTCTACCCCGTGTGGTACCAAACCACTGGTGACCCAAAGTCACAATCAAAGTATAAATGTGGTACCAAACTGCTGGTGGTGCCAAACCACTGGTGACCCAAAGTCACAATTATCAATATGTGGGGCCAACCCACTTTGTGGTACCAAACCACTGGTGACAATCCCTTTCCAGAGTAATATGTGGGGCCAACCCATTGTGGTATTAAACCACTAGGACGAGTCGCTAAAATATCCAATGTGGTGCCAAACCACTGGTGACCCAAAGTCACAAATATCATATGTGGTACCAAACCACTAGTGGTGCCAAACCACTGGTGACCCAAAGTCACAGATATCACATCCTTCCCCTCCTCTCATAATACCCATTTTAATGCATATGCTTATTCAAACATACTAATATGCTTTATCAAATAACAATATACTGGGACATTAGCATATACATATTCATCAGAAATCAAATATCATTACTAACAGAACGGACTTACCCGGAGTCCTCGCTCATACCCACAAAGGTAATATATCGATATCCACACTTATTCCGGCTTTTAACAGTGTTTAAGTTAATAACCTAGCAATACATTGACTATAAAGTATGTAAGAGATACACACCTGATTGTGCGCAAAACCTCACTTTCTATGTCAGTACTATCGTTAATCGACACTACCACGATTTGCCTGCTTCCCTGCTCGGATGCTAGTCCACAGCCCGGTGGCCAATCACGAACCGTCGACACTGCTCTCCTTTTGAACTTAGGGGTTGGGGTCTCAGATCCAACCCCACTTAATGCTTGATTAGCCTTCGAATCCATAATATACCTTATCACTAAATCGGGCTAAAGAAACGAACTAAAATATAAAGAACTAGAATCCCGGAGTTAGATCCCTTACCCAAGTCGACAAGTCCTGAAAACTCCACACGAAATGGCGTCAACCCCTCCTTCCTACATTCGGCCAAACATCAACTAACCATGGGGTATTTGCATTTGGCATTAACACAAAGAGAATTGTTTGTCGACAGGAATACTTACCCTCCTACACTAATGAAACCGTTTAGGAGTGATGACGAATGGTCCTCGTTGAACCTGCTGTCACAAAACCCGAAAGAAAACTTATGAGTGCCAAAAGAATTCGGCTTATAGAGGGGTAAGAACCATGCCAAACAGATGTTGAAATCTGACTTTTGTTTCCATATGAGTCGATAGAGAAAGAAAAGAGAAGATAGAGAGATTTGGCCAATACAAAACTTACCCCCTCCAAAAACCGAAGTGGATCCACCAAGCAATGAGAGAAAAAGAGAAGAGAGAGAGAGATCTTCAATGGTTGATATTCAGCCAAAGTGTTGGGACAAGAAGAGAAGAGTAGAGAGGTTTCGGCAAGAGAATAAATTGCTAAGGGGTTCGGCTAATCAACCAAAATGGAAGTAGAAAGCAAAGAGATGAATGATAGATGAGGTTTTAGGTTCTTAAAGTTTCGGCAATAGTGGTGGGGTGATCAAGATGAATTCGGCTATGGCTTGAGAAAGAAAATCAAAGGAGATTCGGCCAACCCAAATAGGAGTAGAGAGAACCAAAAGGTGAGAAGGGATTTAGAGGACGAAGGGTTTCGGTTTTGGTTTCAAAGGGAAAAAGAAAAGCAATGCAATACGATTTTGATGCTTGAGAGGAAGATCGACTAACACCTATGGGGTTTCGGTTTTTCTTCAAAACAATGTGCACCAAAGTATGCCTAGCCGAAAATGCTCACCTAGATTAGCTTATTGAAAATCGGTACACTTCTTAAGCCCCCAAACCGATTCCTCTTCCTCTCAAATGTTCAAATTTCGGCCAACTCCTCAAGTCCCTCATGACCACTCATTCAAATCAGTTTGAATGCGTCAACCTCCACAATTTTCTCTTTTCCACCCCTTTTGAATCTGTTGACTTGTTCAACAGTTATCCACCAGAGTTCCATCTGAACACAACTCTTCCCAGCTCTGGCGTCAAAAAGAAATACCCAAGGAGGGATTTCTGCGGTTCGAACCCAAGCTCCTTCCCCCTGCTTGTGGTGTCATTTCCCTGAGATCTAAGTGGCGCCTTCTTGCCACTTTACCAAGGCATTTCTTATGCCAAAACTTGCTATGGAGTACTCTTAACACTTAACTCCTTTAGCTCCCCTTATCCAGTGCCCAAAAATAAAAATTTTGCTATAGTTCCGGCCTACCCTTGGCTAATACCCAAACCCTTAGACACCCTAACTAGCATCATATTCAAGCTATTCACATGCAAACAATTAAAATGCAATAGCCCCTATATAAGGATGTTACAGTTCTACCCCTCTTAAAAATAATTTTGGCCTCGAAATTACCTGGTCAAAAGAGTTGAGGGTATTGCTGCCGCATCACATCCTCTGGTTCACATCCTCTGCCGCATCACATCCTCTGCCGTATCATAATACCTTTACCAGTGGAACCGACTTCCTACGCAAAACCTTAACATCCCGATCCAGAATCTGCACTGGTTCCTCTTCCATGGTTAAATCTGGCTCACTTCGATCTCTTCCACTGACACAACATGCAGCGGATTAGAACGATAGAGCCTAAGCATAGAGACGTGAAACACATCGTGAATCTGAATCAATTCTGCTGGCAACTCGAGCTGATAAGCTACTAGTCCCACACGTTTCAATACCTTATACGGCCCGATAAACCTAGGGCTCAGCTTGCCTTTCCGACCAAACCTCAGCACTTTCTTCCACGGTGAGACTTTCAGGAAAACGCTGTCACCCACTGCAAACTCTATATCTCTTCGCTTAAGATCGACATAAGACTTCTGCCTGTCCGAAGCTTCCTTCAGGCGAGCTCGAATCATCTTGACCTTATTTTCTGTTTCAGCGACCAATTCCGGACCCAACATCTGACTCTCACCCAACTCTGTCCAACACGTAGGTGTACGACACTTCCGACCATATAATGCCTCATATGGTGCCATCTTAATGCTTGCCTGGTAACTATTGTTGTACGTGAATTCTGCCAGCGGTAGAAATTCTTCCCAGCTGCCTCTGAAATCCAATACACAACCTCTCAACATATCCTCCAGAATTTGTATTACCCTTTCTGACTACCCATCTGACTGTGGATGAAATGCCGTACTGAAATCCAATCTCGTACCCAATGCCTGATGCAATGCTTTCTAGAACCTCGACGTGAATCTGGGATCCCTATCTGAGATAATCGATACTGGCACTTCATGCAACCTCACTATCTCCGCCACAAACAACTTGGCTAACTTTTGAAGCGAGTAATCAACCCGAACTGGTATAAAATGAGCTGATTTAGTCAGACGATCCACAATCACCTAGACTGAATCCTTCTTACTAGGCGTAAGGGGTAGCCCACTAACAAAATCCATCGTAATCCTTTCCCACTTCCACTGCGAAATCTTCACTGGCTGCAACAAACCTGACCGTAATTGATGTTCAGCTTTGACCTGCTGACACATCAGACATTTACCCACAAACTCAGTTACTTCCTGCTTCAGACCCGGCCACCAAAACTGCTCCGCAAATCTCGATACATTTTGCTACCTCCCGGATGCATAGCATATGGACTGCTATGTGCCTCCTGGAGAATATTCTGCCTTAACATGATGTCCTTCGGCATACAAACTCTCCCTTGGAAACACAGCACTCCATCACCGGTCAAGCTGTAGCCTTCCAATCCACTTCTCTGCACTTGTAACCTCTGAGCACTCAGACCCTCATCCACTAGCTATTTCTCTTTAACCTGCTCTACCCAAGTCGGCTTTACCTGCAATTCCGCTAATAGACTCCCGTCGTCATACAAACTGAGATGAGCAAACATCGCTCTCAAGTTTGACACTACCTTACGGCTCAACGTGTCTGCCACCACGTTAGCCTTGCCCGAATGATACTCAAATGAACAGTCGTAGTCCTTCAACAACTCCATCCACCTCCGCTGCCTCAAATTCAAGTCCTTTTGAGTCAAAAGGTACTTCAGACTCTTGTGATCCGTGTAGACTATTGACTTTTCCCTGTACAAATAATGTCTCCATATCTTCAGAGCGAAAACCACTGCAGCCATTCTAGATCATGCGTCGGATAGTTAACTTCGTGCGGTCTCAGCTGTCGAGACACATATGCCACTACTTTCCCTTATTGCATCAGCACACCTCCTAAACCAGTACGCGATGCATCACAATATACCGTAAATTCTTTTCTTGCTTTAGGTTGAATCAAGACCGGAGCCTCTGTCAGAATCCTCTTTAACCTATCGAAACTTTCCTATTACTTATCGGACCACACAAATAGAACCCTTTTTCTCAATAACTTGGTCAACGGCGCTACAATCAAAGAAAACCATTCCACAAATCTTCTGTAATACCCTGCCAGACCCAAAAAACTCCAAATTTTCACTACCGACTTAGGCGGTTTCCAGTCCAATACTGCCTCAATCTTCCGAGGGTCCACTCTGATTCCTTCCGCCGACACCACATGACCCAAGAAAGTTACCTCCTTAAGCCAAAACTCGCACTTACTAAACTTGGCAAATAATTGCTTTTCCCTCAGAATCTGCAAAACCACCCGCAGATGCGCATCATAATCCTTCTCGGATCTTGAGTAAACCAATATGTCGTCTATAAATACCACAACGAACTGGTCCAAATACGGCTGGAACACCTGGTTCATCATGTCCATGAATGCTGCTGACGCGTTAGTCAACCAAACGGCATTACCAAAAACTTGTAGTGCCCATACCGAGTGCGAAACGCTATCTTATGAATATTAGCCTCCTTTACCTTAAGCTGATGATACCCCGACCTCAAATTAATCTTAGAGAAGACTGATGCCCCTTTAAGCTGATCAAACAAATCGTCTATCCTGGGCAACGGATACTTATTCTTGATCATCAACTTATTCAGCTGGCAGTAGTCTATACACATCCGCATTGTACCATCTTTCTTCTTAACAAAGAGCACAAGCGCTCCTTAAGGCGAAACACTTGGCCGGATAAAACCCCGGTCCAACAACTCCTGATTCTGTGTTTTCAATTCCACCAATTCCTTTGGCGCCATTCTATACGGGGCAATAGACACTGGCACAGTTCTGGGTAACAGATCTATGCCAAATTCAACCTCACGATCCGGAGGCAGACCTGTAAGTTTCTTGTGGGAATACGTCAGTAAATTCCTTCACCGTTCGGACATTTCCTACAGCTGATTCCTTGGCCTCCAAAGCACACACATGAACTATAAACGCCTCACACCCTTTCCTGACCATTTTCTCAGCCTTTAGAGCCGATACAATGTTAGATAGATAATCTCTTCTATTACCTATCATTACCACTTCTTCACCTTCCATTGTTCTCAATACCATGCGCTTAGCCGTGCAGTCCAAACTCGCTTGATACTTCACCAGCCAGTCCATCCCAAGGATCAGATCGAACTCCCCGAATGGTAGTTACATCAGATCAACCACAAACACTACCCCTTGGAGTTCCAGGGGTACATCCCTATATAGTTTATTCACTTCTACAGAGTGACCAAGAGGGCTAATTACTGTCATCTCCCTAGAAGTAATCTCAAAGTCTAAGTTCATGGTTTCCACTATGCTACTAGCAACATACGAGTGCGTCGAACCAACATCTATCAGAGCAGTATAAGGTAGTCCAAAGATTAAGAACGTACCAGTTATGACATCCGGTGCGTCGCCCTCCTCTCGATGCCTCGCTGCATATACTAACCCAGGCTATCTTGCCTCAGTATTGCCTGCACCTCTGCCCAGTGCTCCGCGGCCTCGACCAGAATCATTACCTCCCTTGGCAGGACCACGACCCCTCTGCGGTTCTGTCCACCGTTCCTGAACTGAGCACACCCTGACCCTCAGATTGCATCTTGGCTAGTTTACACAGACAATCCCTCACACGATGATCCAACGATCCACACTCAAAGCATCCTCTACCACCTGTCCAACATTCCCCCCAATGGAATTTCCCACATCGAGCATACTGTGCTGGCCTCTGAGTAGCAGCAACAGGCCTCACAGATTGATTCAGCCCACCATACCTAGCCCTTTTTTGAGAATTTCCGACCGACCCTGACGAACCAAAACTCCTCTTGTGTCTATTCCTGTCCAAATTCTATTTTGTAGACTCCTTCACCTCTTCGGCTATCTTAGCCTTCTCTACCAACACCGCAAACTCCCTCTCTTGCTGTGGAGCGATCAGCAACCTCAATTCATCTCTCAGCCCGTCTTCAAACCTGACCCAGCACTCATACTCCGTAGCCACGATACCCCGAGCGTAACGGCTCAACTTTAAGAATTTCGCCATCACTCGCCTCATACTCGGATCTTGACCTACTCGAACTGAACTTTAGAAACGCCTTCCTCTGTGCATCAATGTAACTGGACCCAATGTATTTCCTCTGATAAGTTGCCTTAAAATAGTCCCAAGTGAGATCATCAGCTATCGCACCATCTCGAACCGTGAGCCACCACTGGTATGACTTATCCCGGAGAAGGGACACTATACCCTTCAACTTTTCCGCAGCCGTAAGGTCTAAATCATCCATGATACGCTCTTTCGCCTCCAACCAATACTCAGCCGTATTGGGAGCCACACCAGAAACACCCCGGAATACCTCTGCTCCATTGGCTCGAAGTCGCTCAGACACAGATTTCTGAGCTCCCGTACCTCCATCTGCTCCAGCTACCCTCTTCAGAACTCGCAGCATCGCCTACGACACTGCATTATCATCTGTCTAATCCTAAAACTCAGCAGCCGCAGCTAGTGGCTGTGGTACCTCATTTTTCGACCCCTAACCAGACCCCACTGGTTCAGACACAGTCATCCTACCCCGACTGCGTCCACGCGTGTTACAACCACATCCTCGGGTGCTCATGTCTAACATTCTCGAGTTATCTGATTTAAAAGTTTTATGCGTTAGACTTATTCCACTGTTATTACAGCACAGTCTTATGAACAGTTTTATTACGGAGTTTTGTTTTTGCAAGTTCACAGAATCCTATGAGTTTCAGTCTCTAGGGTAATGCACTAGTACTATCAATCATATCACTATCATCACAGTCATATATATAAACATAATAGTTAGGGTACTTACCTAGGCGGATCGGTGCCGGAGACTCGGTGCCATGCTTTCCCAAACCATGTATTTTCCAACCAGACCTTAACAACTTATTTTTAAAACATTTTAGGCTCGGGCCTACAGCCGAGCTTTTAAACTTAGCTCTGATACCATAACTGTAACACCCCAAACCTGATCAATACACCACGACCGAATCCGACATGTCACAAGGTAAAATATTTTGATCAAAACAAGTTATAGGTTCATTTTGAAAGAAGCGATATTTGAAAATATGTTGGTTGTTTTAAAAATCTTTGAACAAAAGAAGAGCCTCTTTGATAAAAACCACATGTCGTCGTTTAGTTTAAGAAAAACCATGTGATTTTAGGAAAATCCCGACTTTATTTAGGTGTAAAGTTGAAAACCATTTTTAAAACATTTTGATTTGAAGTAAACTTAGTTCAAAGGAAGTTTTAGCCGATTTGTTGTTATCACTTATTTATTCTTACCTGATGGTAAAGTTTAGAAAACCCGGTGAGATGTGTAATTTAGAAAACTTTGATTTACCGGTTATTTAAACATGTCAAGTAGCTTACTTAAGCAAAATATGACAACTTAAACAAGATAAAATAAACCCAAGATATTAATTAGTGGCCTTATTACAAACCCAAATAAAACCAAATTAAAAATAAAGTACCTAAAATAGTGAATAAACTAAAACCGAAAGTAATTTGCATGGCCACCTCGAGTCCGCCCAGCTCCACATCCGCGATCTACGAGTCATCTGTAAAAGATAAGGGAAGAGGTGAGTCACCGAGACTCAGTGTATAATCCCCTTCCCGATTATAGCAATACTCTTACACAGTTTCATAATCAAGTAAATATGTCATGCAACCCAAACCTAGCCATCCACAACTCCATATTCTACCCCGTGTGGTAACAAACCACTGGTGACCCAAAGTCACAATCAAAGTATAAATGTGGTACCAAACCACTGGTGACCCAAAGTCACAATTATCCATATGTGGGGCCAACCCACTTTGTGTACCAAACGACTGGCGACAATCCCTTTCCAAAGTAATATGTGGGGCCAACCCACTGTGGTATTAAACCACTGGGATGAGTCACTAAAACATCCAATGTGGTGCCAAACCACTGGTGACCCAAAGTAAAAAAATATAATATATGGTACCAAACCACTGGTGGTGTCAAACCACTTGTGACCCAAAGTCACAGATATCACATCTTTCCTCTCCTCTTATAATACCCATTTTACTGCACATGCTTAATCAAACATACTAACATGCTTTATCAAATAACAATATACTGCGACATAGCATATACATATTCATCAGAAATCAAATATCATTACTAACAGAACGGACTTACCCGGAGTCCTCGCTCATACCCACAAAGGTAATATATCGATATCCACACTTGTTCTGTCTTTTAACAGTGTTTAAGTTAATAACCTAACAATACATTGACTATAAAGTGTGTAAGAGATACACACCTGATTATGCGCAAAACTACACTTTCTATATGCTGCCAGATCGTCGTTAATCGACACTACCAAGTGATTTGTCTACTTCCGCTCGGATCTTTGGCTCACGACCCGGTGGCCAATCACGAATCGCGAACCGACATCGCTCTCCTTTTGAACTTAGGGGCTGGGGTCTCAGATCCAACCCCACTTAATGCTTGATTAGCCTTTGAATCCATAATATACCTTATCACTAAATCTGGTTAAAGAAACAAACTAAAATATAAAGATCTAGAATCCCAGAGTTAGATCCCTTACCTAAGTCGACAAATCCCGAAAACTCCACACGAAATGGCGTCAACCCCTCCTTCCTACATTCGGCCAAACGTCAACTAACCATGGGGTGTTTTCCTTCGGCATTAACACAAAGAGAATTGATTGTCGACAGGGATACTTACCCTCCTACACTAACGAAACCGTTTAGGAGTGATGACGAATGGTCCTCGTTAAATCTGCTGTCACAAAACCCGAAAGAACACTTATGAGTGCCAAAAGAATTCAGCTTATAGAGGGATAAGAACCATGCCAAACAGATGCTGAAATTCGGCTTTTGTTTCCATATGAGTCGATAGAGAAAGAAAAGAGAAGATAGAGAGATTCGGCCAATACAAAACCTACCCCTCTAAAAACCGAAGTCGATCCACCAAGCAATGAGAGAAAAAGAGAAGAGAGAGAGAGATCTTCAATGGTTGATATTCGGCCAAAGTGTTGGGACAAGAAGAGAAGAATAGAGAGGTTTCGGCAAGAGAATAAGCTACTAAGGGGTTCGGCTAATCAACCAAAATGGAAGTAGAAAGCAAAGAGATGAATGATAGATGAGGTTTTGGGTTCTTAAAGTTTCAGCAATGGTGGTGGAGTGATCAAGATGAATTCGGCTATGGCTTGAGAAAGAAAATCAAAGGAGATTCGGCCAACCCAAATAGGAGTAGAGAGAACCAAAATGTGAGAAGGGATTTAGAGGAAGAAGGGTTTCGGTTTTGGTTTCAAAGGGAAAAAGAAAAGCAATGCAATACGGTTTTGATGCTTGAGAGGAAAATCGTCTAATGCCTATGGGATTTCAGTTTTTCTTCAAAACAATGTGCTTTAAAGTATGCCTAGCCGAAAATGCTCACCTAGATTAGCTTATTGAAAATCGGCACACTTCCTAAGCCCCTAAACCGATTCCTCCTCCTCTCAAATGTTCAAATTTCGGCCAACTTCTGAAGTCCCTCCTGACCACTCATTCAAATCAGTTTGAATGAGTCAACCTCCACAATTTTCTTTTCTCCACCCGTTTTGAATCTGTTGACTTGTTCAACAGTTATCCACCAGAGTTCCATCTGAACACAACTCTTCCCAGCTCTAGCGTCAAAAAGAAATACCCAAGGAGGGATTTCTATATCTCGAACCCAAGCTCCTTCCCCCTGCTTGCGGCGTCACTTCCCTGAGCTCTAAGTGGCGTCTTCTTGCCACTTTACCAGGGCATTTCTTATGCCAAAACTTGCTATGGAGTACTCTTAACACTTAACTCCTTCAGCTCCCCTTATCCAGTGCTCAAAAATAAAAATTTTGCTATAGTTCCGGCCTACCCTTGGCTAATACCCAGACCCTAAGACACCCTAACTAGCATCATATTCAAGCCATTCAATTAAAATGCAATAGCCCCTATTTAAGGATGCTACAAAAAGATTTGTGTTTTTTTGTGGATCTTATCTAGGAAAAGATAAAACTTTTACATATATGGTAATAAAATTGGGCAAAGTGCTAACCAATGAAAAAATTAAGTTAATCTATGGAGGAAGAAGTATGGGTTTAATGGGATTAGTGGCTACATCAACCTATGTTAAAGGGAGTTCAATTTTGGGAATAATCCCAAGAGTGTTCAAAGAAAGCATTATTTGGACCAACCATCGATAAAAAATTACTAGTTTGGAGTATTTCTGAACGGTTAGCGATATGTTTGACACTGCTGATGCATTCATTGCCTTACCTGGAGGTTTTGGTACATTAGAGGAAATATTTTGTATAACCTCTTCGTCATCTTTCTTTAAACATAAAAAATTCATTTGTTTGCTTAATGTTAATGGTTATTATAATAATTTGCTCTCATTTTTGGATAATGTTGTGGAAAGTGGATTTGTATTTTCAGAGGCAAGGAATGTCTTGATTGTTGCTACAACTGTTGATGAACTATTCGTTAAGCTACAAGCATTTGAGTACCATCCAGATCTAATCACTCAACAGTTTGTTGAGTCAAGAAAAAGGAAAAAAGATTCTAATAAGCAAGAAATAGATTTAACTTTATCTTTGTGACATTATCCAACTTTTGGGTTTAACTTATATTTACATTTATATATATACACATTGTCTTATTTCAATTTTACCAATCTTGACCAACTATCACAGGTGATATCCTCTAAACTTCCTTTATGATTTTGACATTGAGGACAATGCCCTAATTTGGCAAGGGGTAGGGGTTACTTTTGTGAAAATCCTAAGTCTCTTAAAAAAAAACACTAGGGGTTCTTATTGTAATCAAGGTGACAGAGTATGTAGAATAATCTTGACACCGCAACTTATTAGAATGCCTACCCTTATTATTATTTTTAAATATATATATTTGTAAAATGCAAGTAAGGAGTGAAGAGCATTCTTGAATTGCATCATTTTCTGTTGAAATGGAGTATAATGAGTAATCTTGACACCCATTTTTGTAATAGCATTGTAACAGCCCGATTTTGGGCTTAGTCGGAACAGTAGTTTCGGGACCACAAATCCGACGTGGAGAAATTTATTTTATTTATATTTTTATGGTCTACAATTTCACAGAATGATATCGTGAAAATCTCATTCGAAAATTTTGACGTTTGGGCACTCAATTTAGTCAAAAGGACTAGATTGTAAAAAGTGTAAAAGTTGAGTTCTACATGTTAGACGTGTCCAATTGTTATGAAATTTTAAATTGGAGGTCCTTAAATGATAATTAGTCCATTGGTTAAGTTGTGGACAAAATTGGACATGGATGGGTATGTTTCAAAAAAAAATTTTAAGGGGCATTTTGGTAATATAGTGAATTAAATGAATTAAAAGCAAAATTTAAATGCCAAATTTTTCCATCTTCAAGCTTAGGCCGAATTTAACATGTAGGAATCCATGGATAGGGTTTTCAAGCTTTCCAAGCTTCACGACCCCGAAAAACAAGATTTAGACCTAGAATAGGAGAAAAATAAAAAATCGGGAAAGTTGGTAAAATGATCGTTTTGGTATCGAGGTAAGTTCATATGTTTAATAAGCATTTAATTATGCATATTCGAATGATAAATTAATATTTTGGCCATAAATACTATAGTATTGAGTTTTAGATATAATGATTAATGTTCGATAATAATTCGATATTGGAAAGAGAACTTGTATAATTTATATGTTAGACCATATTTTGTATTATGACTTTGTATGATAACAAGAAAGTATTGAAGCATAGTTTGATGAGAATAAGTTAAGTTGATGATATGATGAGATTTAGAATGTAAGTATGTAAGTTGAGTAGCATTTTATTATTATGCAATTATTGTTATTAGTAATGCTAGTATTGAGTTATGCGACTAACCTTGAGAATATGAGCAAGTATGTTTCAGCTATGACTTGACAAGGCATTGATATCTCAAAGTCCATGGCTATACCATGGCAATTAAGGAAGAATTGACAGAAAACTCCATGTTCATAACATGGCATTTAAGGAGGAATTGACAGTTAAGGATACCATGTAAGACCATGTCAAGACATGGCATTGGTAAGGCAAGGATCCCGTGTAAGACCATGTCAAGACATGGCATCGGCATTGATTAAGGACTCCATGTAAGACCACATCAAGATGTGGCATTGGCACTAAGACAAGGATACCATGTAAGACCATGTTTGGAACATGGCATTTGGTAAGACAAGGATACCATTTAAGACCACGTTTGGAACATGGCATTTGGTAAGATAAGGATATCATGTAAGACCATGCCATGGCATGGCATTGATAAGTTCTATAAGGCAAGGAAATCATGTAAGACCATGTCAAGACATGGCATTGGTGAATTTATAAGGCAAAGGTCCCATGTAAGACCATGCCAAGGCATGGCATTGGTGAGTTCCTAAGGCAAGGATACCACGTAAGACCATGTCAAGACATGACAATGGTAAGTTCAAAAAGTAAAAGGTTCCCAAGTAGTCCAAAGAGTAAGTCAAAGAAATGACAAGGTTAGAACATGAAGAAACAGTACAGGTATGCATTTAAGGCTTATTTAATATTGTAATTGAGATTATCAAGTATTAAGTAAGTGATGAGTTTTCAGTTATGCTTGTGACACTTTATGACATGATTGGCAATATGACTATATTATGAAAGAGTACTCATGTGTTAAATGAGAATGTTGCAGGTATGTAAGCAAGCTATTAAGTAAGATGCCCTTTGTATTCTGAGCCTTTGGTAAGGTTACCGATGAGTTCACCGGGAAAATCGATTAAGTGAAATTATGTGTGGCTTGTAGTGATAAGTGTAGGTATATGCATGTGTAACATATGAGCAATATGCTGGATATGCAATCGGAAATTGGAAAGATTGTTATAGGTAAGTAATGAATACAACTAAACTGAGTGAGAGCAAAAATTTACAATAAAACTGTTTTGGACAGTAGCAGTGATGTGAATTTGAAAAATCACCAAAAATAGTAGAAATTGAATTATAAGTTGGATGAGATATTGATTTAAATATTATTGATTCTATTTTCATATAAAAGAAACAAAGAAAACAAAGGATTTTTATATTTTGAGATATTTAAATTCTTGTTGGATTGGTTCGGAATGATTACGTGATCCCCTATTCTGCCTTGGAAAAATCATTAAAAATTGTACAAAAATAATTAAGGGATATAAGTTATATGCTTGAAATTCTTAATGATTCTAGTTTCAAGTGAAATAAATTATAACATTATTTTATTTCTGTACAAGGAGAAAATTGATTCGTAGTGAAAAGTGATCAGAATAGTCTAACAGTGAAACAGGGGAAATTTTAATGAATAAACTATACTAATTGGCTAAGCCAAAAATTCTTTAAATTTTATGGTATGAAGATATGTGAGTCTAATTTCAGGGAAAATTAGCGGTTCAGAATTCGGAGCTCTGTAGCTCAAGAAATAAATAAATTAGTGACAATGATTCAAGTAGATAGATTAATACGAACATCAGTAATAAGGTATAAGCATGTGATTTAATGATTGTATCAATTTGAGAACTTGTTGTGAGGATTTGTCATGTTGAGGCTTTGATAAGGCTACAAATGAGTAAGTTGGGAAAGTAAGAACTTAGCATTATTTATGCAAGTTATGAAAGCTTAGTAGTAAGCTAAATTCATTGCTAATGCTTAAAAGTTTTACATGTGAACTTGCTAAGCTTTATAAGCTTATCCCCTTTTCTTTCCCATGTTACAGAGTCCTACTAAACAATCTCGGGTTGGAGGTCTTTGAAGATCGCTTCACACTATCAAGCTATCTATGGGTATCTTTATTTATAAATGATTTAAGTTATGGCATGTATAGGGGCTTAACTAAGTCATTTTGTATATGTCTTAATTAATTTGACTAAATGTATTGCTTCATAACAGTAATAAGGATTATTCTGTATTTAGCCATGAGTTGTGGCTCATATTGGTCATGGAGTTATAATGCTTGTGTATGCATGTATTTGTTAAAGTTTAAATTATAAGTGAAATTTTATGGCTCGGGATTTGGTAGAATGTATTGTTAAGCCTGGTAATACCTCGTACCCGGTTCTGGCATAGTATACGGGTAAGGAGTGTTACAAGCATAAATTTTAGCGATGTAGGAAATAGTGATTCGAGACAACCAAATCTGGCAAATGAACTCGTAAATTGTATTAGTTAATATTTACGAGCTAAATGTAGCTTTTAAAAGATTTTTGAAATAGTAAATTGTGTTTTATAAAGATTTATTTGGTTAAGAAATTGAGAAAAAGAGGTATTGAGATATCAGTGTTATAAACCGAGCCATAAATATTTTTATGAATATTTACGGGTGTCAATAAGGTAGTATTAAAATTTCATCAGAAAATTTTAACATTTCGGTAGTCAATTAGATAAAAATGACTAAATTGAAAAGGCACTAAACTTGCTAAAGTGATTAAATAGCTTAACCATTAAATAAGGAAGGACTAAAAGGGAAAATGGACCATTTTAAAATGGCTGAGGCGGCATAGTGTAAAAAAATCAAAGATTTTTATGTGAAAAGGACAAAATTGGAATTTTAACAAAAGTTACATGGCCAAAGTTGATTTAATTGATTTCTAGGTAATTTCTTCTTCAACTTTCTATCAAAAACAGCCATGGAATAGGGTTTTGAGTTGGTATTTCATATTTTAGCTTCAAGTAAGTTCAATTCTATCTTTTTCCTTGAAATTTTTATATTTTTGGACTTTTACAATTAGGTCCAACTTAGTATTCTATTAGTTTTTGATTTTGTTGAAAATTTTGGAAGTTACCATTGATAATTTCATATGATTTTTGTTATGTTATAATGAAATTGAGATGTTAATGGATGCTTAAAGGTGTTTTATTAAAGAATTTTGGATGAAAACATGTTTTAGGGGTTAAATTCAAAAGTGATGAATTTATGGAAAATTTTGAAATTTCATGGAATTCATGGGCTGTAATTGGTATGTATGAGAATAATTAGGCTTGGAATAATGATTAAATTGCAAGAATTTCATTTTCCGAGCTTAGGGACGAAATTGTCATGTATTAAAAGTCTAGGGGGAAAATGGTAATCAACAAAAATAGTTTTGGACAGCAGGAGTAGTCTAACTTTGAAAAATCACCAAAAATTGTGGGAATCAAATTAGAGAATGAATAAAATCTTAAATTAAAGCTTATTGAGTCTAGTTTCTCATAAAAGAAACAGTGTAAGTGATGGAATTGTAAATCATAAGATATAATAAATTTTGTGAGACAATGTCAAAATGATTTCGGGTTCCCCTATTATGACTTTAGAAAATCATAAAAAATTTGATAAAAATAATTAGAGGCTTAAATTAATATTTTTAAATTCTTAATGAGTCTATTTTCAATAGAAATAAACAGGAATACCATCCAAATTCTAATTTAATAGATAATTGATTTTTAGTAAGCAAAGGTCAAAGTTGTCAAACAGCAGAACAAGGATAAATTTGAAGATTTTACTGTACTAATTGGCTCAACTATAAATTCTAAAATTTTTATGGTAGAAGTATATATGAATCTAGTTTCAAAAGCATCAAGCAGATCTTAATTTGGAGTTCTTTAGCTTAAGATAAAAATAATTTAGTGACTATGACACAGATGGACAACTTTGAATATACATATAAGTAAATAGTGAAATTATAGATAATGTTACTTATAAGCGTGATATATACATTAAGGATGTGAAACGGAGAGGAGGAGGAGGAAAATATATGAATGACTTGTGTATAAATTGATCACATTCCCGATTATAAGCGATAAACTTTGAGTTAGAAATGATATAACATTTTATTTCAAATATTTATTATGAAATTAAGATTATCGCTATGGTATAAAAATCGAATTGTAAGTTTGTATAACTTGAATTGTATTCTTAAATGTTTGAAATGTATGTTTATACGATGAAAATGTGATTTGAATGCTCAATGTATGATTACTAATGAAATGTTGATAATATTCAATAAAAAGGGAAACAAATCCCGGTTGAATGGAATGGAATACGATGGATCACTAAAAAGGAATTGACGGTAAAAAGAATCTAGCCTAGACGGGTGATCCTGATATAAGCCCTCCCAAAGAATATGTATGAAAAGGATCTAGTCCGGATGGGTTGAAACACCCCAAACCCGGCCCACGAGCCTTGACCAGATCTGGTATGTTCCTCGAGTAAAACGGTTCAAAATTCTTTTGTTACTATGGAAAAAAAAAACTGTGTGATTTTGAAAGAAAGATTATTTTTGGGTTGGGCTCGAGTTGGAAACAAGTTTATTTTACATTGAAACCATTTACTTTGGGGTGTCCATAACATTCAGAGTTTATTTTTTTAAAATAACTTTATTAATCTTTAATTGATAAAAATTCGTAAACATAATAAATTCAAATAAAAAGCATGCATAAAACAGTTCATACTATGGCCTTATTACATCAAAATTTAAAACCCGAAATAAATCCTAAGTATTTAAAATATAAAATGTCCAAAATTAAATAAAATCCCAAACTGAGCATGGCCACCGTCAAGTTCCTGCCGACCCGGTCCATCACTGATCATCACCTGAAAAATATTCCCACCACGGGGTGAGTCATACAGACTCAGTGTGTACAACCAACACTAAGTCCAACAGTTTAGGCATAACAGTCCACACAAATACATTTAGCAGAAATAAAGAAAATGATGCAAACCCGAACCCAAAATGTAGGTACCATCCGCTACACATCACCCGTACCAACCTGCACACCGTGGGGACTACTAAGTTAACCCTCCATCCGCTACACATCATCAAAGGCAGTCGCTGCAGTCGACGTGCTCATCGCCCTTATATATTGTGGCATAGCCACCAGATAACATTTTGTGTCAAGAGACACCACATTCAGATACTGTGACCGAAGTCACCACATTCAGATACTGTGACCGAAGTCACCACATTCACTCCCCCTTTCATAATAACCCATATGCCCATGTCATACATACCATGCACAGATTATGTCGCATTCTTTATTTCACATTCTTATAATTACACATATGCTATAACAGATCACATTATAATCCTAGTAGAAGTAGGAAACGTACCTGAGTACTTTGTACCATAACATGGTACCTTAGCCATAGCTTTCACATCTTTATAACACATATATTAAATTTAATGCCTTAAATCTATTAAGTCTTAGGGAAGGGTACACACCAGATATACTTAACAAATTCGCTGAAAACCCGAAAATCCTGAAAAATCTCGATCTACTACTTTAGATCTTCAATCCCTATATTCGGCCAACCCTAGCATGTTAGTCCAAAGCCATTCAGCTCATGTTAGTCCAAAGCCATTCGGCTATAAAACCAAATCCCGAAGGATTAATGTAACCAAAGCCTTACCTTGTTCGCCGATTTGATTAATAATCAAATCCCGAAATTTGTAGTATTCTTTCCTTGAAGTCAGCTAGCACTAAATCACTAGGCTTGGTTAGTTCGGCTTCTGAAAATCATAAGGAACAGATCTAAGTTGCTAAATAAGGCCTTGGCCGAATATCAGATTCACTTACCTTGTGAAAAAGTGCTACTTGGCTAAGGTGTCTGTCGAAATCACTCTAGCACATGTTAGATCCAATTCTAACATTTAATTATAATGAATGGCCCTTGGCCTAATACATGACTTACCTCAGATATTGAAATCCCAGAGATCTCTTCGACTATAGACAAAATTCCCGAAAGATCTTTTGTAGTTTCGGCCAACAGACACAAATGGTCATTAGAATCTTAATTTTTGACTTAAAGAAAGAAAATAAACAACAACTATAGATCCTTACCCTTTACTACAGAAATCGACTGCTCTCCTGATAGATGTGGATCACCTTAGTTTCGGCTTTTGATCAAATAAAAGAATCGGCTAGAAGTCACTTTGTATATTTGGCTTTTGAGAAATCCCAAAAAGAAAAAAGAGAAGAAAGGTGTATGGGACTTAGAGAGAATCGGCAATGGTGGATCTTGAGTAAGGAGTATTCGGTTTTAGCAAAACAATTGAGAAAAAGGAGAGGATTTTCTTGGCTACAAAATTTCGGCAAGAGAGACTAAGGGAAGAAACAACAAAATTCGGCACTTAAGCCCCCCTCCAAGACCTAATACACCAACCCAAAGAACCCCCAATTCGGCCACCACCTCAACTCCTTATCAAATCCCTTATTAACCTTCTCATTTATCTCTTATCTTATCATTTAAAATAAATAAAACAAAATCCCAATTATCTTCTATCTTAAGCCAAAATTTAAAAAGAAAATCAAGGCTTATCTCATCCTTTTGAAGTCCCAAAGCCGTCCACCACTTTCCCCTCTCTTGACGCCAAAAGCCCAAAATAAAACAACACTCCCATGCGGTCAACGTGATTCGAACCTTATCCCCTTGAAGCTCTCTTTTGACGCAACCTTCCAAGCCCCTAAGGTAGCGCCCCAAGCCACTTTTCCAATGTTATCTTTGTGTCATAAACTCCCACACAAATTCCCTTAAGACCTATCAGGCCTAGCTCCCCTCTTCTAGATTTAAAATCTAATAGTGTCTAAGGCATTTATCTACATTTTAGAGTTCACAAAACTTATAGAACACATTCAAAATATTCATAAGCATGCTACCTCCTCTAATTTAGTATTAATGCATAAGCCATGATCCAGGATATTACAGTTCTACCCCCTTAAAATAATTTCGTCCTCGAAATTACTTGGCTGAAATAAATGAGGGTATTGCTATCGCATTGCCTCTTCTGGCTCCCACGAAGCTTCCTCCGATCCATGATTATGCCATAACACTTTGACCAAAGGAACTGATTTCCTCCGCAATACTTTCACATCCCGTTCCAAGATCTGAATCGACTCGTCTTCGTAGGACAAATTTGGCCTTAGTTCCACTTCTTCAACTGGTACTACATATGGTGGGTCCGATCGATAACGACGTAGCATAGACACATGGAATACGTCGTGCATCTGCCTCAACTTAAGTGGCAACTCTAACTGGTATGCCACTGGTCCAACCCGCTTTAATACTCGATAGGGCCCTATAAACCTTGGACTTAACTTCCCTTTGCGACCAAACCTCATCACTTTCTTCCATGGCGAAACCTTAAGGAACACTTGATCTCCCACAGCAAATTTTATCTCTTTCTGTTTCAGATCTGCGTACGACTTTTGCCTATCAGATGCTTCCTTGAACCGTGCCTGAATTAACTCAACCTTTTCCTCCGACTCCACCACAATCTTTGGACCCAAAACTCGACGTTCCCCTAATTCTGTCCAACATGTAGGAGTGTGACACTTCCGTCCATACAGTGCTTCATATGGTGCCATCTGAAAATTGGCCTGATAGCTGTTGTTGTAGGCAAACTCTGCTAAAGGCAAATAGTCTTCCCAACTTCCTCCGAAGTCTATCACACAGCCCCTTAGCATATCCTCTAACACTTGGATTACTCGTTCAGACTGTGCGTCAGACTGTGGATGAAAAGCCGTAGTGAAATCTAACTTGGTGCCCAAAGCCTGATGTAATGCTTTCCAAAACCGAGACGTAAACCTTGGGTCCCTATCCGAGATAATTGATACCGAAACTCCATACAACCTCACAATTTCTGCCACATACAATTTTGCCAACTTCTGCAAAGAATAGTCAACTCGTACCGGCAAGAAATGCGCAGACTTTGTCAACCAATCCACTATTACCCGTACCGAGTCCTTCTTAGTAGGCATAAGAGGAAGCCCACTAACGAAGTCCATGGTAATTCTCTCCCACTTCCACTGTGGAATCCTGATTGGCTGAAGCAACCCTGACGGAACCTGATGTTCAGCCTTAACTTGCTGACACATCAAACACTTGCCAACGAATTCTGTAACTTCCTGTTTTAGACCAGGCCACCAAAAATGTTCCCTTAAATCCTTGTACAACTTAGTACCTCCAGGATGCATAGTATAAGGGCTACTATGCGATTCTTGAAGAATTCTCCACCTAAGTTCCTCATTCTTCGGCATACAAGCCTTACCCTCGAAACACAACACTCCTACACTGGACATACTATAATCCTCTAAACCAGCATTCTGAACTTGTCGCATCTTAGCACTTAAATCCTTATCCGCCAACTGACCCTCTTTTACCTCACTCAGCTACGTCGGCTTGACTTGCAACTCTGCCAACAGGCTTCCATCGTCATACAAGCTTAAGTGTGCGAACATCGCCCTCAGATCTGACACTACTTTCTGACTTAGGGCATCCGCCACTACATTCGCCTTGCCCGAATGATACTCTATCGAACAATCATAGTCCTTCAGTAACTCCACCCACCTTCACTGTCTCAGGTTTAACTCCTTCTGAGTCAGCAAATACTTAAGGCTCTTGTGATCTGTGTAGATCACTGACTTTTCCCCATAGAGATAGTGCCTCCATACCTTAAGAGCAAAGACCACCGCTGCCAACTCCAAGTCATGCGTCGGGTAGTTAACCTCGTGAGGCCTTAGTTGTCGAGACGCATACGCGACTACTTTCCTGTCTTGCATCAATACGCATCCTAATCCTGTATGAGAAGCGTCACAATACACCACGAAATCCTTTCCTGCCTCCGGCTGAATCAAGACCGGAGCTTCAGTCAAAACCCTCTTAAGCTTCTCAAAGCTTTCCTGTTGCTTATTTGTCCATACAAAAGGTACTTCCTTCCTCAACAATTTCGTCAGCGGTGCGGCTATTGATGAAAATCCTTCCACAAACCTTCTGTAGTAGCCTACCATTCCCAAGAAACTACGAATCTCAGCCACCGACTTAGATGGTTTCCAATCCAACACTGCCTCAACCTTTCGAGGATCCACCCTTATTCCTTCTGCGGATACCACATGTCCCAAAAACGCCACTTCCTTCAGCCAAAACTCACACTTGCTGAATTTGGCATAAAGCTTCTTCTCCCTTAACACTTGCAACACTATCCGGAGATGCTCATCATGTTCCTCCTCAGACTTGGAGTACACTAGGATGTCGTCGATGAACACAATGACAAACCTATCCAAGTAGGGTTGAAAGACTCAGTTTATCATATCCATGAACGCGGCTGGGGCGTTCGTCAAACCAAACGGCATCACTAAGAACTCATAGTGCCCGTATCTTATTCGGAAAGCCGTCTTATGGATATCTGCCTCATTCACCTTAAGCTGATGATATCCCGACCGTAGATCTATCTTCGAAAATACTGCGACCCCCGTAAGCTGATCGAACAAGTCATCAATCCTAGGCAAAGGATACTTGTTCTTGATGGTCAGTTTATTCCACTAACGATAATCTATGCACATGCGCATAGTTCTGTCCTTCTTCTTCATAAACAAGACCGGTGCTCCCCATGGAGACACACTGGGTCGAATAAACCCACGGTCGAGCAACTCTTGGACTTGAGCCTTGAGCTCAACCAACTCCTTTGGTGCCATTCTATATGGGGCAATTGACACAGGAGCTGTTCCTGGTAGCAAGTCAATTTCGAATTCCACTTCCCTATCCGGGGGTATTCCTGGTAATTCCTCCGGAAAGACATCCACAAAATCCCTTACTGTCCTTACTCTACCAACTCCCCCTTCCTTAGCATCCAACGCGCTAACAAAAGTTAAGAAAGCCTTGCACCCTTTCCGAACCATCTTCACAGCCTTAAGTGCTGAAACTACGTTAGACAGGTTGTTTCTCCTTTCTTCTATCATGACTATCACTTCATCCTCTGGGGTCCTTAACTCCATTCGCTTAGCTGCACAGTCCAACACAGCCCGATGCTCCACTAGCCAATCCATACCAAGTATAAGATCGAATTCCCCAAAGGGTAGTTCCATTAAATCAGCAGGAAAGTTCACTCCCTGAATCTCTAGAGGTACACTCTGAAAGATTTTATTCACCACTACAGTTTGACCTAGTGGGCTTACTACAGTCATCTCCCTATCAGCAAGTTCAGAGGCTATGTCTAGAGTTTCCACTACACTACATGCAACATAGGAATGGGTCGAGCCCACATCAATTAGAACAACATAAGGTTTACCAAAAATAAAGAACGCACTGGGTTATAACGCGCCAGTGCGTCTCTCTCTCCTCCGTGAACTGCATATACTAGACCCTTTGCCTTGCCTCAAGATAGCAATACCTGCGCCCGATGTTCCACGTCCTCTGCCAGCCCCATTCCCTCTGTTATTCGGACCACGACCCCTCTGAGGTTGCTGTCCACCTCTACCAGCCTGATTAACATTGTCACCTGTTGGGCGACTCCCGTCTATCTTAATGGGACAGTCCTTAATCATATGATCCTTCGACCCACATTTAAAGCATCCTCCCGTTTTCTTCCAACACTCCCCTAAGTGCATCTTCCCACATTGAGTACAAGTACGATCATCGCTCTCTGCGCACGGCTTGTTGACCACGAGGCCCCTCAGCTCTAGGCCTCTTTTGAACATTTCCAGACGATCCTGACGAACCAAAACCTCTCTTTTGTCTATTCCGATCAGAGTTCTGCCTTATAGTGTCCTTGATTCCTTCAGCCACATTGGCCTTTTCTACCAACGCGAAAAACTCCAGCTCTTGATGTGGGGCTATCAGTAACCTCAGATCATCCCTTAGTCCGTCTTCAAACTGGACACACCGTTCATGCTCCGTAGCCACTATTCCTCGAGCATACCGGCTCAACCTCAGAAATTCGGCTTCATACTCTGCGACGGACTTGTTGCCTTGAACCAGCACCAGCCACCATTTCAAGAACTCGCAGCACAGCCTGCGATACAGCATCATCACCCGTCTGATCTTGCTGCTCCACACCAACAGCTGGTGGTGGTGATGGCGGTGGTACCTCATTCTCAAATCCTTGACCCGACCTAACGGGTTCTGACACGGTCATTCTGCCTCGAACGCGTCCGCGCACATTACCACCACGTCCCCTAGAGCTCATGTCTATGTTCGCATTTTAATCTGATTAAGAAATTTTATGCATTAGCCCTTGTTCCACTGATTATTCGCGAAGAAATTTTATGAAAGGAGTTTAATAGCAGTTCTTTCGATCAATCAAGGTTTTCGTTCAAGTTTTCTATCCTAATTTAGAGGAGCACATTCATTCAAACATTCATTTAGTAGTATCTACCACACACATTCATTACCCTAACATCTTTGTCTTATTCCTATCCTAGGGGTATTTTCGTCATTTTCCTACAGGGGTATTTTGGTAATAAACTGGGGTAACTTCCAAAAATCCTTATAAATCAAAAGGTATTTCAAAGTTTGCAAAACTTGGGGGTTCTTTTGAGAATTTGTTTTCCAAATTGGTGTTGTTGCAAAAATTTTGGAAATCGGGGATCATTTTGGTAATTTTATAAAATAGGGGTAATTTCGTAAATTTCTAAATCTAGGTACCTTAGTATTTTGTAACGATAAAGTTTTCGGACATTTTTGCCAAAATCAGAGAATTTTATTGAAATCGAGTAGTATGGTAATTTTAGAAACCAAGGGCATTTTAGTAATTTACCACTAGGGGGTATTTAGGTACTTTTGTAAGTCGAAAATATTTTGGAAGAATTTTCGAAAATATTTTTTTCTGTAAATCAGAGGGGTAATTTGGTGATTTTAAAATTGAAATTTAGATGAAAATACAGCTAATCCCTTTCGGGTTTTAGTTATTGGGTTTAGCCCGTGACTGAGTCCTCTTGGTTAGAGTGAACCGAAGCTACGCACCAGGTAGGATTCCAGCGAAGAGGAGGTGAGTCACTAGGATTTGCTTAAGTACTGTGCTCTTAGGATCCAATCCTAGTCATGCGCACAATGGTTGCCACACCCTAACTCGGCAACTTAGTTCACAGGTTTGTTTAATTAGGCACTTAAGTCTTATGTGATTGTTGGGGTAAACTAGCCCTAGGGTTCAAGTACCTATCATACTATTCTACGTTCTATTTCTACCCTTCTACAGTTCATACTATAAATCACACAGTAGTTAGAAGTACTTACCTGGTGGACTTCGGGTCGGAGACTTGGGTGCCATGCCTGAAAACCTGCTCTTTTCATAAAAAAAACTTGTTTGGGCCTTATTTAAAAATGTTATGGGCTTTAAACCCAAGGCCGAGACTTTAAAACTGGGCTCTGATACCAAAATGAAACACCCCAAACCCACCCACGAGCCTTGACTGGATCTGGTATGTTCATCGAGTAAAACGGTTCAAAATTCTTTTGTTACTATGGAAAAAAAACTGTGTGATTTTGAAAGAAAGATTATTTTTGGGTTGGGCTCGAGTTGGAAGCAAGTTTATTTTACATTGAAACCATTTACTTTAGGGTGTCCATAACATTCAGAGTTTATTTTTAAAATAACTTTACTTAATCTTTAATTGATAAAAATTTGTAAACATAATAAATTCAAATAAAAAGCATGCATAAAACAGTTCATACTATGGCCTTATTACATCAAAATTTAAAACCCGAAATAAATCCTAAGTATTTAAAATATAAACTGTCCAAAATTAAATAAAATCCCGAACTGAGCATGGCCACCGTCAAGTTCCTGCTGACCCGGTCCATCACTGATCATCACCTGAAAAATATTCCCACCACGGAGTGAGTCATACAGACTCAGTGTGTACAACCAACACTAAGTCCAACAGTTTAGGCATAACAGTCCACACAAATGCATTTAGCAGAAATAAAGAAAATGATGCAAACTCGAACCCAAAACCTAGGTACCATCCGCTACACATCAGCCGTACCAACCTGCACACCGTGGGGACTACTAAGTCAACCCTCCATCCGCTACACATCATCGAAGGTAGTCCCACATAAACTCCCACACAAATTCCCTTAAGACTTATCAGGCCTAGCTCCCTTCTTCTAGATTTAAAATCTCATAGTGTCTAAGGCATTTATCTACATTTTAGAGTTCACAAAACTCATAAAACACATTCAAAATATTCAGAAGCATGCTACCTCCTTTAATTTAGTATTAATGCATAAGCCATGATCCAGGATATTACATGGGTGATCCTGATATAAGCCCTCCCAAAGAATATGTGTGAAATGGATTTAGCCCGAACGGGTAATCCAAAGAAAATGTGAGTCTGGATTTAGCCAGGACTGGTAATCCAGACAAATCTCTACAGAGTATTTGTCATTGATCGTTGTTTTCGTGATGTCAAAGTCTTAAAATTTATAAAAAGAATGTTCAAACTTGGAAACTAACTATGACAATGATTTGAGGCAAGCACACCTATCGAACAGTAGTATAGTTAAGGCAAGACCGGAATGTCAAACCCAAAGGAACCAAAAGTACTAATACTAACTCTCTTTCTATTTTTTAGCCTAAGAATTAAAGTGATTTGTTTATCTAATCTAAAATTAACTATCTAATAATATAAAGACTCTAAGACAAAGAAGAATGAAATTGGGAAAATAACTTGAGGAGAAACCAATTGATTAAGA
Source organism: Gossypium bickii (assembly GCA_025503065.1). Taxonomy (NCBI): domain Eukaryota; kingdom Viridiplantae; phylum Streptophyta; class Magnoliopsida; order Malvales; family Malvaceae; genus Gossypium; species Gossypium bickii. Next base: position 19,361,160 of record CP106718.1, read on the forward strand.
CGACACCCAAGGAAGAATCCACCTAGACTTCGCTTGTTATCTAACTCTGAACCAAACGATTTATTCATTTGACTTGATCCGTAAGATTCCCTAAGTTATATTAATCCCTCTCTCGAGGCGACTAACGTCTAACCCTAGGTTCATTAATTGAAATCTCTTTCTAATTAAAACCCTTAGAATCACATTAACTCGATCTATGGACTCCCATATTAGGTTTCACCCTAATCCGGCAAAATCTCGTCAGCCCATCTCTAGGCGCACGATCAACTCCGCTTAATTATGCTAGATCTACTCTTAGACAGGGACTTTTGCTCCTCCACCTAAGCACATCATACTTGAATCAATATCCCGAAAATATCAAAACAAGAATTAAGAACACATAAGTAAGAACAAGACAAATATTTATCATATAGTTCAGCAAACGATAACAAGATTCATCTTAGGTTTCATCCCCCTCAGGTATCTGAGGATTTAGTTCATAACATTAAAAGAAAACATCTTAAAAGAAAAGATAAAACAAAACATAAGAAATCCCTAAAACCCCCTAAAGGAATTGAAAGATAGATCCTCCGTCTTGAGTATAATTCCAGCTTTTGAGATGAATCAACTGGCTATCTTTGAGTAAATCTCCACAAATCGGTCCTCCTTGGCCTATCTAGATGCCCCCTGACTAAAGCCCTGGGTTCCCCCTTTTCTTGTCATACTTAGGGTGTTTATATAGGCTTCTGAATATGTTTCTTTGCCCCTAAGTATCCAAATCTGAGTGAAATGCTTCTTTCCTACGACAGGGACACGCTCATGGCACACGCCCATGTAAGTAGTGGCCAGGCCATTTTCGTGACTGTTGAATAGGACACAGCCGTGTGGTCTTGGGCCCATGCCGTGTAGATTTCGTAATATGGCCTATTTATTCCATTTTGGGCCTGATTTCCATTCTTTTTGTCATCCGGTGCTCTTCTAAGTATAAAACATGAAAACAAAGGATTAAGAGCATCAAATTACATAATTCAAGGCTTAAATAATCCAAAAGCATGCTAAATGTGGGCTTAAAATATGTTACTTTTACGATTTATCAAATACCCCTACACTTAAACTTTTGCTTGTCCTAAAGCAAAATTCTCAAGTTATAATTAAAACGAACTTCCCTGATTTAAAATCTTTATCAATAATGTCTCCTCATAATTCAAAGATAATTTGGACATGGATAATTGAACTCAAAGAGTCCTAAAGATTCAAACAATCAAAGTCATACATTTGTAGTATGAAAACATAGGTGTTTCCCCTTATCTAAACAACTACCTTTAATTCAAAATCGACAAGAATTGATATCCTCACTGAAGATTCACTCAAATCACTCAAAGTGTTTAAGGTTCAAAATTAAGCACTCAAAAGTCAAACATGAAAAGTTAATCCCATAGGCTTGCATGAAAATCAAATCTCCACCACTATAATATGAGATGATACACAAATCAAAAGGTCTTTAATAGGGTTGTAACGGGGCTTGGGTTAAAGGTGTGGATAAAGGATGAATTAGAAGGTTAGAATCGAGATTGACCTGACAAATTACCTAACAAGAAACAATGAACATATCTTAAATAATTCCATCAATTGAAAACTAATAATACGAGCTTTTCCTTCAAGATTTGAAATTTAAACATGTAAGCTCACTTAAATATAAAACGAATAATGAATATACTTCAGTTTTTTTTAAGAATAAGTCAAATAGTAATAGGATGAATTCAACTACTAAAATAATATAATTAGGCAACTGATAAAATCAAGTCTCGATATAAGGGTAGTAAAAAAGAATGGTGATAACAAATACAAAGGGTTTTGGGGAAATGTTAGTGGATAAGTCAATAAAAATGGTTGTTAGGATCAACGGGGTTCACTAGGGGTTAATTGTGAAGGTAGGCTTTTAGTAGAGTAAGTGGGTTAAATCCTAAGTGCCTTTATAATCTCTGTATATGATCGTGTGTCTATCGAGTTTTAAAATTTATAAAGAGAATGATCAAACCTGAAAACTAACTCTAACAACGATTAAAGGCAAGTGTACCTATCGAACAGTAGTATAGCTTAGGCAAGACCAGGTTATCGAACCCAAAGGAACTAATAGTACTAATACTAACTTTCTTTTTATTATTTAGCCTAAAATAAAGTTATCGAACCCAAAGGAACTAATAGTACTAATACTAACTTTCTTTTTATTATTTAGCCTAAAATAAAGTAAAGTTGATTTAATCTAATCTAAACTAACTACTAAGCTAAAGACACAAAGACAAAAAGAATGAATTGAGAAATAACTAGAGGAAAAACTCAGTTGATCTAGACGATACCCTTAGGAAGAATCCACCTAGACTTCACTTGTTATCTAACACTGAACCATATGATTTATTCACTTGACTTGATCCGTTGGACTCCCTAACGTATATTAAACCCTCTCTCGAGGCGAATAACGTCTAACCCTAGGTTAATTAACAGAGATCACTTTCTCAAATAATAACCCCCTAGAATAGCAGTAAATCGATCTATGGATTCCCATATTAGGTTTCACCCTAATCCAGCAAAATCTCATCACCCTATCTCTAGGCACGTGAATGACTCCGCTATAATTATCCTAGATCTATTCTTAAGCAGGGACTATTGCTCCACCACCTAAGAACATCTTACTTGAATTAATATCCCAGAAACATTAACACAAGAATTAAACACACATAATTAAGAACAAATCAAGTATTTATCTTATAGTTCAGAAAACAATAACAAGATCCATCATAGGTTTCATCCCTTTCAAGTATCTGAAGGGTTTAGTTCATAACAAGTAAAGAAAACATCTCAAGAGAAAAGATAAAGCAAAACATAAGAAATCCCTAAAACTCCCTGAAGGAATTGAAGGAGAGATCCGCCATCTTGAGTAAAATTTTGGCTTCTTGGGATGGATCAACTGGCTATCTTCGAGTGAATTCCACAACTCTGACCTTTTCGGCTTGGCTCCTTGGCCTAGCTTGACGCCCCCTCAAAGGTGGTACTTAGGGGGTATATATAGGCTCTTGGAATGTGTTTCTTTGCCACTAAGTATCCCTTTTCCGAATAAAGCTTTTATTCCAGCGACAGAGGCACGGCCATGTCACACGCCCGTGTGACATGTCTTTAAGCGGTGTTCGGACTTCTTTAATGAGCACGGCTGTGTAAATCGAGGGTCAGGCCGTGTTCTAGTAGATTGGCATGGCACGGTCGTGTGGTCTTGGGCCCAGGCCGTGTGGATTTCATGATATGGCCCATTTACTATGTTTTGGGCCTGTTTTATGTTCTATTCATCCTTGGGTGCTTTCCTGGGTATAATACATGAAAAGAAAGGATTAAAAGCACCTTTTTATATGAATCAAGGGGTAAATCATTCAAAAGTAAGCTACATGTGGGATTAAAATATGTTACTATTACAGTTTATCGAATATGCCCACACTTAAGCTTTTGCTTGTCCTCAAGCAAAATTCTCAACTTACAATTAAAACGAACTTTCCATAATCCATAGTTCCTATCAACAATGCCTTATCATAATTCATAGATAATTTATACATGGATAATTCAACTCAAAGAGCCCTAAAGATTAAAACAAGATAAGTCATGCAGTTTTAGCATCGAAAACATAGGTGTCTCCCTTTATCTAAATAATTACCTTTAATTCAAAACCGACAAGGATTGACATCCTCACTAAAGATTCACTCAAGCACTCGAAGTGTTTTAAGGTTCAGGATAAAAGCACTCATAAGTTGAACCTGAAAAGTTAATCCCATAGGATTGCCTGAAAATCAAATCTCCACCACTATAAAATGAGATGATAAACAGATCAAAAGGTCTTTATTAGGGTTGTAACGGGGCTAGGGTTAAAGGTGTGGATAAAGGCTAAATTAGAAGGTTAGAATCGAGATTGAATTGACAAGTTACATATCTTGAAATACTGGAATGATAATAAATAATTACATCACTGAAAAGTTGTAACCCTAATAATACGAGCCTTTTCTTCAAGATTTGAGATTTAAACATGTAAGCGCATTTAATTGCGTAACTAATGAATATACTTTGTTTTTTTAAGAACAAATCAAGTAATAAATAAATTCAACTATTGAAATAATATACTTAGATAGTTAATCAAATCAAATCTAGATATAAGGGTAGTCAAAAAGGAATGGAGATAACAAATACAAAGGGGTTTTAGGGTTAATATTAGTGGGTGAGTAAGTAAAAAGGGTTGTTAGGTTCAACGGGATTCACTAGGGGTTAATTATGAAGGTAGGCTATTTAGTAGAGTGAGTGGGTTAAATCCTAAGTGCCTTAATCATCTCTGTATATCAAATCATAGATGTGGTCTCAACATGTATAATCGAGGCAAGTTCTAGAATAATAGTTCAAAGTCGACACACTTATAATCAATAAAGTGAGCACGAAAAAGAATATATGCTCTATAAGGCTCAAAATCTCACAAAAATTATGGGTGTTTTTGATATCATCCTTGTAAATTTAAAATTTGAAAGTAATATTCAAATTTAGATTAACAACATAGTAAGAATTTTGAAAAAAAAATAGACTTATCATGCTTGAAAAAAAAAGAATTTCAATCATCAATGCATAATTAACTATGACTTACTCAAAAACATGTCAATAACAATCATAAATCATCAGAAATTTCATCCTAATTAGTTATATGAGGAAATTACTCAAAAACAAGTTAAAATTCAGGGATTTGAGAATAATAAAAAAAAGTTAAGCTTTTTTATCCTCAGGGTTTGAGAATAATGCAGAAAGTTAGGCAATTTCTCAAATTAACTATTCACCCCCACACTTAAGATGTACATTGCCCTCAATGTACAAGGATAGATAATATATAATAGAAAAATCAAAAGAGAAGGGGAAAAGTGAAACTCCCTGAATTTGGATAGTTTCCCAGAGTTAGAGGTAAAAGATAAGTTGGAGGAGCCGGTCTGGATGACGATCCTATGCTAGATGAAGAAATTGGGTAGCTCACAAGAAGTTAGCCAGGACTTATTAAGACTCATTTAAACTAGACTAAATATATAAGTAGAGATAAGAAAGAGAAAGAGGAAACAAAAATGTAAACAAAATGAAAATGAAGGATGAATAGACAGAAGAGTCCTTATTCTTGGATGGTTCGCGAGGTGGGTTTGACCTCTAAGGCTAGGGAGGTGCTGGCGGTGGCGAAAGTGGCGTGATTCTCTAGTAGCCTGACGAACCTGACACTAAGAAACTAAAATAAGTTAAACTAAATTAAGCAGAAAAGAAGTAAAGATAAGGAAATTGAAGCAAAAGAGAAAAACGAAATAAAAACTAAATAGCCTCAAATGTTCTTGGCTTGTTGTTTTGATGACGCGACTGGCATGAACTTATGTATAGAGGTCTCCCTTAAGGGGACTACGCTTGCCTTCTTCCGCTTCTTCGACATGGTTATGTGTAGCTCAAGAGTATAGAAACTTGTTGTGGAGAGAGGAGAAAATATGTGGATAAGGAAGAAGAAAGGTTGGGTGTGGGAAAAATGGAGAGAGTGGGGAGGGTTTAAATAAAGTTTAATTCTGGTACGTTCACACGCCCGTGGTCCGAGGGCGTGTCAATTTACACGCCCGCCTCGCACAGCTGTGTGTCTAGGCGTATTGGCTTACCCACACCCGTTTGTGGCAAGTCAGTATGTTGGCACGATTTTGAGGCACGGGTGTGTTCTGCCCATGGTTGGCAAGTCAGTAGCTTCAAACGGTTGTGGGGCACGGCCGTGCCACTGTGTCGGTGCCCGTGGGGGAGTGGCTGAGTCCGTGATTTCAAAAATTAGTTGAATCTGACTTATACCATCCTGCCATGTTAGTTCCAAGATTCTGGTGGTCTACACAGTCACGGACACGGCCGTGTGCAAGACCGTGTGGTCAGGAATTCTGCACTTTTTGTTAGTTTACAACTAGGTGTTTAGAAAGAAAAAATAATTAAAAGTAAAATATGAAAATAAATTGTGTTAGTACTCGGGTTGCCTCCCGAGAAGCTCTCATTTATAGTCTTAAACTAGACTTTCCACGTATTTAAAAAATCATGGAGGTTTAAAGCTTTGAATATCTTCCCTCATGCTTACAGTTTTATTTCCTTGATAAAGTTTAAGTCGAGAAGCGTTTACCTTAAAAGTGCAAAGAGTTGGATTGCTCACCTCGACTGTTCTGTGTGGGAAGATATTATGTACCTCAAGAGGAATTTCTTTGTTTTCTTTCAGGTCTGATGTGATGATGTGAAGATCTGTTTTGTCTAATAGTACTTGGTCTCCTATTTTGAAGTGATTTGATGTTCCTATGAGCTCTTCTGGGGGCTCCTCTTCGTGTGGTTTTGATTCTATTTCATGTATCCCTAATTTCTCCTTGAAGTGCATCTTCCTCTCGTCTAAATCATTGGTTTGAATCTTTCGCTCCTCATGACTTATTTCTTTGTTGGCGCTGGATTTAGGATCAGGTTCAATCATGCCCTCTTTTGGTACTTCCTGAAAAGAGAGGTCAATCGAATGGTTATCAATGGATTTTTCTTTCTCACCTTGGTCATTTGATGTCCTGGCTGAGTCGAGAGCTTGAAGAATGATTGATTCGTTACCTACACAAAGTATGAGTTCTCCTGTGCCAACATCAATTTTAGTCATGGTAGCTGCTAGAAAAGGTCTTCCTAAAATTAAGGGGATTGGATTATCCTCATCCATGTCTAAGATAACAAAATCTATCGGGAAAATAAATTTATCGATTTTTACAAGAACATCTTTGATAATGCCCTTAGGAATTCTAACAGTTTTATCAGCTAATTGAATGCTTATCCTAGTTTGTTTGGGCTTCCCTAGACCTAGTCATTTAAAAAATGTATAAGGCATAACATTTATACTTGCCTCTAAATCAGCTAACGCATTATCAATAGTTAGACTTCCAATAAACATGGAATTGTAAAACTCCATGGATCTTTTTGCTTCCGTGGTAGTCTATTCTGTAACATTGCTGAGCATACTGCATTCAATTCCACGTGTGGCTCCTCGTCTAATTTGTGTTTGTTCGTCAATAGCTGCTTTAAAAATTTTCTCGAGTCTGGCATCTAAAAAAGAGCTTCAAGAAGAGGTAATTTGATATGTAAGTTCTTTAGAAGTTTAAGAAACTTACCGAATTGTTCTTCTGCATTGTCTCTTTTCATAGCTTCGGGATAAGGTATACGAGGTTGGTACTCTTTGATTACCGATTTTGGCTTTTCTTGTGTTACCTCTGTTTTACCTTTTTCTACCTCGTTTTCTTGTATTGAGTTGGGTTCAACTAACCCTTTACTATTATGAGCTGTGATGGCTTGGATTTGCTCCTTTGGGTTAATCTTCGTGTTACTTGGTAGACGTCCTTGCAGCCGTTCGAACATTAACTTTGCAAGTTGTTCGACTGCCTTAGTGACTTCCCTTACTGACTTAGTAAGTTCCCCGACTCGGTTCTTGTTCTCTTCAGCCGATGTTTGTTGATCTATAAGTGTTTTCTCTGTATCTTGGAGACGATTTTCTGAGGCTGCCATGAATTTTGTCAGCATCTCTTCGAGGTTTGGCTTCTTCTCTTACGGATATGGCTGATTTTGGAAATTTTGAGGAGGTTGTTGTCTTTGATTTCCTTGATTTCCTTGGCCTCCCCATGAAATATTTGGGTGGTTCCTCCAACCTGAATTGTAAGTATTGCTATAAGGATTATTTATAACATCCCGAAATTGGGCCTGGGAGAATTGAGCCCAATGGGCCTTAGGCGTAGTAGCATTTAAAATTTTTGAGAATGGCATTAATGCAAGTTAGACATATTAGATAAGTGATTTTGGAAAGTTAGAAGGCTTCTATGAAATTCCGGGATCAAATATTGGATTTGGGGAAATTTTGGTTTTAGGTGAAAAAAACCCTGGAAGTTGGCAGGTAGGCCTTAAGAATAAAATAGGGAGGGAAATGACACAAGTGGAATGTGCGGTGTAGTGGCAAAGTGACGCCACATAAGAGGCAAGGGGGTGACGCCACAAGGAAGGAAGGAGGTCCAAGGTTCAAGTCTTGGCTTTTGCATTTTAGTTTCTTTTTACTTTGATCTTAGAATTTGGGCCATAGTTTATATTTAGTTGCGCATGGTTTAAGACACAAGAGGAGCTTGTGGTCAAGTGATTAGCGGCGTGGATTATGTTGCAAGGGAGCCTGGGTTCAAATCTCATGAGAAGCAAGGGATTATTTATTTTACGGATTGGACGGTAAGAGTTTCAGTTGAATTTAAACTCTACTGACGAAGGGATCCCACATCGGAAAGACACAAAGAATGAAGGTGAAGAGCTAGCTATATAAAGAGCATGCCAGGAGGAGAGTTAACATACCTTGGTGGGTGTTTGGGCACAGGAGTGGTCAGAGCGCGGATTAGCACCAGACTCCTATCAGGTGTGTGTGTACTTCTTACTCTACTCAGAGTGTATAAAACAAAATGCGAAATCACGGTCAAGATTAGTAGTTACACGAGCGCGGCGAGCGGCGCGCGTGTGGGGCTTCGACGCGATAGTTGAGGCCATCAGTAGTATTCGTGTGGGTTGGGGCTGCTTGGGCCTCGATGGGCCGAAGTGGGCCCAATGGGCCCGTGGGTCCATATGAGTAAATTGTATGATTGGTTAGTATATGTTGAACTAGACTAGGTGGAACTTATATACGTGGCTAGATTCGTGCTAGGTGGGCCACACGAGCGTGTGGGCCCGGATGGGCCAAAATTGGGTTTTAGGCCCAAACGTCCGATACGACCGGAAATGGTAGCTGAGTCGCTAGTGGCGACATTGGGCCTTCAGAAAGGCCATTGCAGGTGTGAATTTATGAAAATACCCTTGGTGGGTAAATTACGAAAATACCCTTGGTAGGTAAATTTACGATTATGCCCTTAGAGGTTGATTAGCTTGATTTTGTTGTTTTATGTCTATCTGATTATGATGGTAACTCATGTTATTCTTATATTTGATATATGTTTTGCATACATGACACATTGCATAATATCTGAATAATATGTTTGTTGCATGGGCATATGGGTGATATTGATAAAGGGGAAGTGTTTCGGTGGTTTTTACCACATTATCCGGTGACTTATGTCACATATTATGTATCCGGTGACTTTTGTCACATATTATGAATCTGGTGACTCTGTCACATTATCTGGTGGCTATGCCACGATTATAAGGGTGATGTGTAGTTGATTGCAGCGACTGCCTTCGATGGTGTGTAGCGGATGGAGGGTCGATTTAGTAATCCCCACGGTGTGATTGGCAGGTACGGGTGGTGTGTAGAGGATGGATACCTAGGTGGGTTGGGGACTGCATTGTCATTCTTATATGTACATGTGATCTAATATGCTATGGTTCGATATGCTATGTTATGGGCTTATGGCCGAATATGACTAAAGAATGGGTTTTGCATCATTTGGCATGTGTTATCTGCTATACTGTGATATTAGGGCTACGGCCCAATTCGATTTATGTGTGCTTTGGCCAAGTATGTTATTGTGAGGGCTAAAGCCCAATCTACTTTTGTGGGCTTAGGCCCAGTTATCACTCGTAATGGAAAAACACACATCGAGTTTTCGTAAACTCACCCCCTCTTTTTAAATGTTTCTGTAATCATTAGACCATGGATTTGGGGAGCCGAAGCGCACTTGTGGTGGCCCCGCAATGTTTTCTCGTAAACTTGTTTCTTATATTTAAACTTACTTTTAATTTTAGGATTTTGATATGTAATAAGGCCTTTGGTATTTTATTTGGTTTTAGCTTTCAATTTGGTTACTGTTTATCTTTTAATGTTCAATATGGGATTTTCCTAAAATGATAATAAACCGTTTTTATTCAAAATTACTTAAACTCGATTTTTACAACAAATACAATTTTATTCAAATTAATAACAACTTTGTAAAGTGGGCATTAAAGGAATCGGCTTTTATAAACAAACCACAAAGCGCGGAGTTTCAAAAAGAATACGAACTTTTTAATGAACGCACAGTTTTTAGACATTCCTTTCATGTGACATGCCAGATCCGGTCGTAACGTCTAGGCCGGGTTTGGGGGGTGTTTTTGGGGTGTTACATTATTATTGGATCTGAAATTATTACCTATATAGTTCATCTGTTCGCTCTCTGCTCCCGGTTGGTAGGGTGGGTACTCAGGATTCGCCACAGTTCCACTTGCGTCGCACTGCATTACTGGGTGTACCTGCGAAGAACACAAACTATCAAGCTTTTTATTCATCATATCCATCTGTGTTGATAGCATGGTTACTGTGTCGACGTTGAAAGCTCTGGCTGATTTCATCGGTTTTGTCCTTGTAACTTGCCACTGATAATTATTCAGTGACATCTTTTCAATAAACTCGTAGGCTACTTCAGGAGTTTTGTTGTTCAGAGTTCCACCGGCGGCTGAATCAATTAATTGCCTCGTTGATGGGTTCACACCGTTATAGAAAGTTTGGACTTGTAGCGACAAGGGTAAACCATGGTGTGGACACCTTCTCAAGAGATACTTGTATCTCTCCCATGCATCGTATAATGTCTCTAAATCCATCTGCACAAAAGAAGAGATATCATTCCGTAATTTGGCCGTTTTGGCCGTTGGGAAATATTTTAATAAAAAATTTTCTGTCATTTGTTCCTATGTAGTGATTGATCCTCGTGGTAACGAGTTTAACCACTGTTTGGCTTTATTCCTTAATGAAAAGGGAAATAACCAAAGTCATATGGCATCATCATAAATGCCATTTATCTAAAAGGTATCACAGAACTCTAAGAAATTAGCTATATGAGTATTTGGATCTTCGTCCTGCAAACCATCAAATTGAACAAATTGTTGAATCATTTGTATTGTGTTAGGCTTTAATTCAAAATTATTAGCAGCTATAGCAGGCCTAACAATACTCGATTCTGCTCCTGTTAAATGCAGTTTAGCATAATCAAACATAGTGTGTGGAGCATTGTGTTCCCCCACATCATGGGGTTGTGGAATATTCTCGTCCATCCCTTCAGTAGGATTGAATTTGCCTTCTTGATATTCCTCTGTGCAATTTAGGGCTCGCCTGATTTCTCTGCGATTCCTTCGACCGGTAGCTTTAATATTACTGTCGTATACTAAAGGTCCTCTTGTGTTCCTTCTAGTCATAAACTAGAGGTACCTGAAAAGAATAGAAAGAAAGAAAAGTTAGAAAAATTAAAATCTAACCTAAAAAAATAAATTGCGGAAAATAAAAATAATGGCTAGAGTAAGAAAAATAGAGTTTTCTTAATATTTTAGTTCCTCGGCAACGGCGCCAAAAACTTGATCGTGTGTCTATCGAGTTTTAAAATTTATAAAGAGAATGATCGAACCTGGAAACTAACTCTAACAACGATTAAAGACAAGTGTACCGATCGAACAGTAGTATAGCTTAGGCAAGACCGGATTATCGAACCCAAAGGAACTAAAAGTACTAATACTACTTTCTTTTTATTATTTAGCCTAAAATAAAGTGAAGTTGGTTTAATCTAATCTAAACTAACTACTAAGCTAAAGACACAAAGACAAAAAGAATGAAATGGGAAATAACTAGAGGAAAACCTCAGTTGATCTAGACGATACCCTCAGGAAGAATCCACCTAGACTACACTTGTTATCTAACACTGAACCATATGATTTATTCACTTGACTTGATCCGTAGGACTCCCTAACGTATATTAAACCCTCTCTCGAGGCGAATAACGTCAAACCCTAGGTTAATTAACGGAAATCTCTTTCTCGAATAATAACCCCCTAGAATAGCAGTAAATCGATCTATGGATTCCCATATTAGGTTTCACCCTAATCCGGCAAAATCTCGTCACCCTACATCTAGGCGCACGAACGACTCCGCTATAATTATGCTAGATCTATTCTTAAGCAGGGACTTTTGCTCCACCACCTAAGAACATCTTACTTGAATTAATATCCCGGAAACATTAACACAAGAATTAAGCACACATAATTAAGAACAAATCAAGTATTTATCTTATAGTTCAGAAAACAATAACAAGATCCATCATAGGTTTCATCCCCTTCAGGTATCTGAAGGGTTTAGTTCATAACAAATAAAGAAAACATCTCAAGAGAAAAGATAAAACAAAACATAAGAAATCCCTAAAACTCCCTGAAGGAATTGAAGGAGAGATCCCCCGTCTTGAGTAGAATTCCGGCTTCTTGGGATGGATCAACTGGCTATCTTCGAGTGAATTCCACAACTCTGACCTTTTCGGCTTGGCTCCTTGGCCTAGCTTGATGCCCCCTCAAAGGTGGTACTTAGGGGGTATATATAGGCTCTTGGAATGTGTTTCTTTGCCCCTAAGTATCCCTTTTCCGAATGAAACTCTTATTCCAGCGACAGAGGCACGGCATGTCACACGCCCATGTGACATGTCTTTAAGCCATGTTCAAACTTCTTTAATGAGGCACGGCCGTGTAAATCGAGGGTCAGGCCGTGTTTTAGTAGATTGGCATGGCACGGTCGTGTGGATTTTGTGATATGGCCCATTTACTCTATTTTGGGCCCGTTTTATGTTCTTTCATCCTCGGGTGCTTTCCTGGGTTTAAGACATGAAAAGAAAGGATTAAAAGCACCTTTTTATATGAATCAAGGGGTAAATCATTCAAAATTAAGCTAAATGTGGGATTAAAATATGTTACTATTACGGTTTATCAGTATATCAAATTAAAGGTGTGGTCTTGACATGTATAATCGAAGCAAGTTCTAGAATAACAGATCAATGTTGACACACTCATAATAAAAAGTGAGCACGAAAAAGAATATATGCTCTAATAGGCTCAAAGTCTCACAAAATTTTTGGGTGTTTGATATCAACCTCGTAAATTTCAAACTTCAAGGCAATAATTCAGATTCAGGTAGACAACCTAGAAAAAAATTTTAATTTCTGAAAAATAGACTTATCATGCTTGATTCTCTAGTATCCTTCAAATTTAATCATCAATGCATAATTATCAATGATTTAATCCAAAACACATCAATAAAAATCATAAATCAAAGGAAATTTCATTCTAATCATAATATGAGAAACTTACTTTAGAACAAGGTATAATTCAGGGATTTTCAAATAATACTATTAGTTAACCCCCCCACACTTAAGATGTACATTGCCCTCAATGTACAAAGATAGATATGAAATTTAAGAGAGAGGGAGAGGTGAAACTTCCTGAATTTGGATGGTGTCCTTGAGTTAGGAGTCCCGAGGTGTGGTAGTTGCTACCGAGCTCTGCGCTAGATGAAGAAATTGGGGAGCTTGTAAAGAATTAGCCAGGAAATATTAAGACACATTTAAAATAAACTAAATATATAATTAAAGATATGGAAGATAAAGAAAAAGAAAATAGAAATGTAAATAAAATTAAAATGAAAGAGGAATGAACCGCAGAGTCCTTTTTGTTGGATGGTTCGCGAGGTGGGTGTGATTTCTAGGGATGTATTGGGGTGGCGGTGGCAGAAGTGGCGTGATTCACTAGGAGCCTTTAGAACCTAAATTAAAGAACCTAAGATAAAATAAACTAATTTAAGCATAAAATAGTCAAATAGAAGGAAAATAAAGGTGAAGAGTAAAGAAGAAGAAAAATTAAATGGCCTCAAACATCCTTGGCTTGTTGTTTGGATGAAGCGGCTGGCATGAACTTATGTAGATCGGTTTCCCACAGGGAGACTGTGCTTGAATCCTTCCGCTTCTTCGACATGGCCATTGTAGAGATAAAAAGTTAGAAGAATGGTATGAGAGGTTGAAGATCTGAAAAAGAAAGAAAAGGAAAATGATATGGAAGAAGGGAGATGGGGAGTAGGTTAGAGGAGGGAGGGGGTGGTTTAAATAGGATTTTAGGGGTATGGTATGTCCCACGCCCGTGTACCCTAGGCGTGTCAATTCACACGGCCATGTCGCACAGCCATGGTGGGCTTTGTTCGTTTCTCCCACGCCCATGTTTGGGTTGCCACGCCCGTGTGTGACCTAATAGTGTCGGCCACGGCCGTATCGCACGGCCGTGGCGTGGTAGTTGAGTCCGTGATTTTGAAAATTGATTCGCTCTGACTCGTACCATTTCTTCCATGTCAGTATGGAGATTCGGTGTACCCACATGACCACGGCCGTGTGCAAGGCCGTGGGGCTTAAAATTCTGTACTTTTGGTTAAAGAATAAAATAAATAAGATGAAAAATGCAGAAGTTAATGGGGTTAGTACTCGGGTTGCCTCCCAAGAAGCGCTCGTTTATAGTCTTAAGCTAGACTCTCCTCTCCTTTGTATATTCATGGTGTTTTGAGGAGTTGAAAGTCCTTCCTCATACTGGCAGTTCCATTATCATGATAGAGTTTAAGACGAGTAGCATTTATTTTCAAAGTGCCGAACATAGGGTTACTTACCTCGACTGTTTCGTATGGAAAAACATCGATTGCCGTGAAAGGTATTTCTTTACTGGGGTTAGGATCAGGAGGGGACACTCGTGGATCTACTTTATTTAGTAATACCTGATCTCCAATTTTGAATTTGTCTGTCTCGTAAGGTGGCCTTGGTTCTGCTTCGGGCATCCCTAGTTCTTCTTTAAGGCGCGTCTTCCCCTCTTCTAGTTCATCGATCTGAATACCTTGTTCCTCATGGGTTATTTCTTTGTTGGCATAGGGTCTAAGATCAGACTCAGTTGTGTTCTTTTGTGGTGCTTCCTGAAAAGAAGGGTTAACCGAATGGTTATCAATAGAATTTACTTTCTCACCTTGGTTACTTGATTTTCTAGCTGAGTCGAGGGCTTGAAGAGTGACTGTCTCCTCACCTACACAAAGTATGAGTTCTCCTGCGTCGACATCAATTTTAGTTCTGGCAGTTGCTAAAAATGGTCTTCCTAAGATTAGGGGGATCGTGTTGTCCTCATCCATGTCTAAAACGACGAAGTCTACTGGGAATACGAATTTATCAATTTTCACAAGTACATTTTCAATTTAACCCCTAGGAACTCTAATAGTTTTTTCAGCTAATTGAATGCTCATCCTAGTTTGTTTGGGTTTCCTTAGACCTAGTTGTTTAAACAATTTGTAAGGCATGACATTTATGCTAGCCCCTAAATCAGCTAACGCATTATCGATAGATAAACTACCAATTAAACATGGAATTGTAAAACTACCTGGATCTTTTAATTTCTGTGGTAGTTCATTTTGCAACATTGCTGAGCACACTGCATTCAGTTCCACATGTGATTCCTCGTCAATCTTCCGTTTATTTGTTAATAGCTTCTTTAAAAATTTCCTCGAATCTGGCATCTATGAGAGAGCTTCAAGAAACGGTAAGTTAATATGTAATTTCTTTAAATGTTTAAGAAACTTATCGAACTGTTCCTCTGTGTCATCTTTCGTTATTGCTTCGGGATATGGTATGCGAGGTTGGTACTATTTGATTACCGGTTTTGGCTTATTTTTTTCCTCAACCTTACCTTCTTCTTCTATATTCTTTTGCCTTAAATTAAGCTTGTCTAACCCTTCACTATCTTGAGCTATTATGACTTGAACTTGGTCCCTTGGGTTAGTCTCGGTGTTGCTCGGTAGTCTTCCCTATGGTCTCTCAGAAATCTGCTTAGCAAGTTGCCCAATTTGATCCTTGAACTCCTGTGACAATACTTCAAGTTTTATTTCTATCTTTTGGAAACGTGTTTCTGAGGCTGCTATGAAATTTGTTAGCATCTCTTCAAGGTTCGGCTTCTTTTCCTGTGCGTAGGGCAGTTGTTGGAAGTTTTGGGATGGTTGTTGCCATTGATTTCTTTGACCGCCCCATGAGAAATTGGGGTGGTTCTTCCAACCTGGATTATAAGTATTACTATAAGGGTTATTGTTAGATCGGAAATTGTTACCCATATAGTTCATTTGTTCACTTTCCATGCCCTGTCTGTAGGGTGGGTACTCAGGATTCGCCACTCCTTCACTTGCGTCGCACTGCATAACTGGATGTGCCTGCGAAGAACCATATAAACCATCAAATTTTGTATGTAGCAATTCTGCCTGATTCAGTAGCGCGGTTACTGCATTGATGTTGAAAACTCTGACAGCTTTGGCTGGCCTTGTCCTTTTGACATGCCACTGATAGTTATTCAATGACATCTCTTCTATAAACTCGTAGGCTACTTTAGGAGTTTTGTTATTTAGAGCTTTGCCGACGGCTGAATCGATTATTTGCTTTGTTGAGGGGTTTACCCCGTTGTAAAAAGTCTGCACCTGTAGCCATAAAGGTAATCTGTGGTGTAGGCACCTTCTCAACAAATCCTTGTATCTCTCTCATGCATCGTAAAGTGTCTTTGAATCCATCTGCACAAAAGAAGAGATATCATTCCTTAACTTGGCCGTTTTGGCTGGTGGAAAATATTTTAATAAAATTTCTTGGTCATTTGATCCCATGTAGTGATCGACCCTCGTGGAAGAGAATGCAACCACTGTTTGGCTTTATTTCTCAAAAAAAAGGGAAATAACCGAAGACGGATGGCATCATCAGGAATGCCATTTATTTTGAAGGTATCATAGAATTCTAGAAAATTCGCCAAGTGTGTGTTAGGATCTTCATCTTGCAAACCATCAAACCGAACAAACTATTGTATCATCTGTATAGTGTTAGGTTTCAGTTTTAAATTATTTGCAGCAATAGTAGGCCTAACAATACTTGACTCAGTTCCTGTTAAACTAGGTTTAGCATAATCATACATAGTGCATGGATCATGATGTTCGGCCATCTCTGGAGGTGGTGGGTTGTTTTCAGCCATCTTTTCGGTGGTATTAATTTCGGCTTCTTGCTCTTCTTCTATGTAGTTTAAGCTTTCGCCTTATTTCTCTACGATTTCTGTGAATGGTACCTTCAATATCACTGTCGTAAAGTAAGGGTCCTGTCGGGTTCCTTCTAGTCATAAACTAGAGGTACCTGAAAAGAGTGAAAGAAGAAAATTTAGAAAAACAAAAATAAAATTTTATTGCAAAATTAAAATAAATATGGCTAAAGTAATAAAAATTAAGTGTTCATAATATTTCAATTCCCCGGCAACGGTGCCAAAAACTTGATCGTTGTTTTCGTGATGTCAAAGTCTTAAAATTTATAAAAAGAATGATCAAACCTAGAAACTAACTATGACAATGATTTGAGGCAATCGCACCTATCGAACAGTAGTATAGTTAAGGCAAGACCGGAATGTCGAACCTAAAGGAACCAAAAGTACTAATACTAACTCTCTTTCTATTATTTAGCCTAAGAATTAAAGTGATTTGTTTATCTAATCTAAAATTAACTATCTACTAATCTAAAGACTCTAAGACAAAGAAGAATGAAATTGGGAAAATAACTTGAGGAAAAACTAATTGATTAGGACGACACCCAAGAAAGAATCCACCTAGACTTCGGTTGTTATCTAACTCTGAACCAGACGATTTATTCATTTGACTTGATCCGTAAGATTCCCTAAGTTATATTAATCCTTCTCTCAAGGCAACTAGCGTCTAACCCTAGGTTGGTTAATTGAAATCTCTTTCTAATTAAAACCCCTAGAATCGCATTAACTCGATCTATGGACTCCCATATTAGGTTTCACCCTAATCTGACAAAATCTTGTCACCCTATCTCTAGGCTTGCGATCAACTCTGCTTAATTATGCTAGATCTACTCTTAGACAAGGACTTTTGCTCCTCCACCTAAGCACATCATACTAGAATCAATATCCTGGAAATATCAAAACAAGAATTAAGAGCACAGAATTAAGAACAAGTCAAATATTTAGCATATAGTTTAACAAACGATAACAAGATTCATCTTAGGTTTCATCCCCTTCAGGTATCTGAGGGTTTAGTTCATAACAATAAAAGAAAACATCTCAAAAGAAAAGATAAAACAAAACATAAGAAATCCCTAAAACCCCTAAAGGAATTGAAAGAGAGTTCCTCCGTCTTGAGTATAATTCTGACTTTTTGAGATGAATCAACTGGCTATCTTCGAGTAAATCTCCACAAATCGGTCCTCCTTGGCCTAGCTAGATGCCCCCTGACTAAAGCCCTGGGTTCCCCCTTTTCTTGTCCTACTTAGGGTGTTTATATAGGCTTTTAAATATGTTTCTTTACCCCTAAGTATCCAAATCCGAGTGAAACTCTTCTTTCCTACGGCAGGGACACGCCCATGGCACACGCCCGTGTAAGTCGTGGCTAGGCCGTGTTCGAGACTGTTGAATGGGACACGACCGTGTGGTCTTGGGCCCAGGCTGTGTGGATTTCCTGATATGGCCCATTTACTCTATTTTGGGCCCGTTTTTCATTCTTTTTTTCATCCGGTGCTCTTTTGAGTATAAAACATTAAATCAAAGGATTAAGAGCACCAAATTACATAATTCAAGGCTTAAATCATCCAAAAGCATGCTAAATATGGGCTTAAATAATGTTACTTTTACAGTTTATCAGTCATTACAGGGGATTTAGCCTGGACTGGTAATCCCACTGTAAGAAATGAGGTTCGCGGGAGTGTGCTCTCTGAAAAGGACTTCTGTATATATGAGTACGAAATGACGGTTAATGAGATTGTACACCATGAGTGTACTACGGGAAATCTATCGAAATTTTGAGGAATTCAATGGGATAAATATGGAAAACAATAAATACATGGAATTCTGAAATTGGTGAGCATATTCACAAGAATTTGTCATTTGAAATTGTGATTCACAGGAAGAAATAGGGAATTGCATACTTATGTATGGTTACAAGTATTTATCTGAAATACAAGAAAATGATAGTTGTTGATATATGGAGACATAAGACTATGATATATGAACATGGAATATGTTTGATAAAGATGTTCATTCATAATTACGGAATTATGTACCTCATGTGTACTATTTGCATAAAGATGATATTTCAAATATGTTGATGAGTAAAGCTCAAATATAAAATAGTATGAAATCAAGACAAGTTGTTATGAAAATGCATTTAAAATATAGATATATGGTTGCTATATGTTATATGATTACATAATGTGAAATTGTCTATATATATGAGAAATTTAATGAGAATTGAGCCCATACATGTTTCTTGGTGTTTATATGAAGTGTACGACTAACAAGGGTGATGAGGTTATATGTTAGGGCTCGTGATAAATATGATTGAATATGCCTTGTATGTTTATATTAAATTTAAATGAGTGAGTTTCGGAAGCTTGTTGGTTAGGAACCTCGACGGAGATCACTCACACTATCCATCGGCCTATTTTGGTATGTATGGTAAATGAATTATGGTTATAATGGCATGTATGTGTTGCACGGTCGTGTTGTAGTTGCTCGTTTCTCCCATGCCCATGTACAGTTCGCCACACCCGTGTTTCTAAAATAGTGTCGGCCACGGCCACATGACACGACCGTGGTGTTTAGTTGGGGCCCGTGGCTTGAAGATATTTTTTGCCCTGTTTTGTACTATATCTGCCATGTTAGTACGAAAATCCGTAGTATCTACATGGCCACAGCTACGACCGTGTGCAAGGCCGTGTGGTACGGAAATCTGTACTTGGTTAGTGATCGTTGTTTTTGCGATTACAAAGTCTTAAAATTTATAAATGAGAATGATCGAACCTAGAAACTAACTATGATAACGATTTGAGGCAAGCGCACCTATCGAACAGTAGTATAGTTTAGGCAAGACCGGAATGTCGAATCCCAAAGGAACCAAAAGTATTAATACTAACTCTCTTTCTATTATTTAGCCTAAGAATTAAAGTGATTCTTATCTAATCTAAAATTAACTATTAACTAAACTAAAGATGCTAAGACAAAAATAATGAAATTGAGAAAATAACTCGAGGAAAAACCAACTGATTTAAGGCGACACCGAAGGAAGAATCCACCTAGATTTCACTTGTTATCTAACTCTGAACCAGACGATTTATTCATTTGACTTGATCTGTAAGATTCCCTAATGTATATTAAACCCTCTCTCGAAGCGAATAACGTCTAACCCTAGGTTGATTAGTTGAAATCTCTTTCTAATTAAAACCCCTAGAATCACATGAACTCGATCTATGGACTCCCATATTAGGTTTCACCCTAACCCGGCAAACTCTCGTCACCCTACCTCTAGGCGTGTGATCAACTCCGCTTAATTATGCTAGATCTACTCTTAAGCAGGGACTTTTGGTCCTTTACCTAAGCACATCATACTTGAATTAATATCTGCGAAATATCAACACAAGAATTAAGAACACATAATTAAGAACAAGTCAAATATTTATCATATAGTTCAGCAAACGATAACAAGATTCATCTTAGGTTTCATCCCCCTCAGGTATCTGAGGGTTTAGTTCATAACAATAAAAGAAAACATCTCAAAAGAAAAGATAAAACAAA
This sequence comes from Gossypium bickii, assembly GCA_025503065.1. Lineage (NCBI taxonomy): Eukaryota > Viridiplantae > Streptophyta > Magnoliopsida > Malvales > Malvaceae > Gossypium > Gossypium bickii. The sequence continues at coordinate 19,381,584 of CP106718.1, forward strand.
ACATAAGAAATCCCTAAAACTCCCTGAAGGAATTGAAGGAGAGATCCTCCGTCTTGAGTATAATTCCGGCTTCTTGAGATGGATCAAATGGCTATCTTTGAGTGAATTCCCACAAATCTAACCTTTCTGGCTCGGCTCCTTGGCCTAGCTAGCCGCCCCATTGAAGGTTATACTTAGGGGGTTTATATAGGCTTTTGCAACGGGTTTCTTTGCCCCTAAGTATCCTTTTCCAAATGAAATTCCTCTTTCTGGCGATAGGGACACGGCCATAGAATACGCTCGTGTAAATCATGGCCAGGCCATGTTCGAGCCTGTTGAATGGGGCACGGCCGTGTGAGTCTGGGTAAGACCGTGTTCTAGTTACTCAATGAGGCACGACAGTGTGGGCTTAGGTCCAGGCCGTGTCGATTTCCACTTTGGCTCAATTTGGTTCATTTTAGACCCGTTTCTCGTTCTTTTTGTCATTGGGTGCTCTCCTAGGTATAAAACATGAAAAGAAAGGATTAAGAGCACCAAATTACATAAATCGAAGCTTAAATCATCGAAAAGCATGCTAATTGTGGGCTTAAAATATGTTACTTTTACGGTTTATCAGTTAGTTTATAGTTAGGTGCTAAAAAGGAAAAATTAAAGAAACAATAAAAACTGTAAAAATAATGGGGTTAGTGCTCGGGTTGCCTCTCGAGAAGCGCCCGTTTATAGTCTTAAGCTAGACTTACCTTTCATTCGCACATTCATGGTGGTTTCAGGAGTTGTAAGTCCTTCTTCATGCTATCAGTCCTATTATCAGTATGTAATTCGAGTCGAGTAGCGTTTACTTTAAAAGTACCAAATGTAGGATTACTGACCTCGACAATTCCGTATGGAAAAACATTGAGTACCCTAAAAGTGATTTCTTCGTTTGTATTAGGGTTAGGAGGAGGTATGCGAGGTTCTGCCTTACCTAATAATACCTGATCTCCGATCTTAAACTTGTTTGTCCCATAAAATGGCATTGGTTCTGCTTCGTGTCTCCTCGGTTTCTCCTTAATGCATGGCTTCCACTCGTCTAGTTCATCGATCTGAAGCCGTCGTTTCTGGTGAGTTATTTCTTTGTTGTTATGAGGTCTAGGATCTGGCTCAGTTGTGTAGTTCCGTGATGCTTCCTGAAAAAAAGGTTTAACCGAATAGTCATTAATAAAAATAATTTTCTCACCTTGATTACTCGATGTCCTAGCCGAGTCAAGATCCTGGAGACTGATTGATTCGTCACCTATACAAAGTATGAGTTCACCTGCACTGACATCAATTTTAGTCATGGTAGTTGCTAAAAAGGGTCTTCCTAAAATTAAAGGGATACTATTGTCCTCATCCATGTCTAAAATGACGAAGTCTACTGGGAATACGAATTTATCAATTTTTACAAGTACATCTTCAATTATACCCCTAGGAATTCTAACAATTTTATCAGGTAATTGAATGCTCATCCTAGTTTGTTTGGGTTTCCCTATACCTAGTTGTTTAAACATTTTAGAAGGCATAACGTTTATGCTTGCCCCTAAATTAGCTAAAGCATTATCAACAGATAAACTACCAATTAAACATGGAATTGTAAAACTATCTGGATCTTTTAATTTTCATGGTAGTTTATTTTGCAACATTACTGAGCACACTGCGTTTAGTTCCATATGCGATTCCTCATCTAACTTCCTCATGTGTAAGTTAATATGTAATTTCTTTAAAAGTTTAAGAAATTTACCTAATTGTTCGTCTGTGTTGTCCTTCGCCATCGTATCAGGATAAGGTATACTAGGTTGGTACTCTTTAATTACTGGTTTTGGCTTCTCGTGACTTACCTCGACCTTACCTTTCTCTACCAGATTCTCTTGGCTTAATTTAGGCTCATCTAACCCTACACTATCCTGAGCTGTTATGGCTTGAAGTTGCTCCTTTAGGTTAGTCTCAGTGTTGCTTGGCAAGCTTCCTTGTGGTCGTTCAGAGATCAGCTTAGCAAGTTGCCCTAATTGGTTCTCGATCCCTTGAATCGATGCTTGTTGTTTTTTAAGTGTTGTTTCGATGTTTTGGAAACGTGTTTCTGACACCTCTACGAATTTTGCAACATCTCCTCAAGGTTCAGCTTCTTTTCCAGTGGGTAGGGCTGTTGTTGGAAGTTTGGAGGGGGTTGTTGTCTCTGATTTCCTTAACTACCCCATGAGAAATTGGGGTGGTTCCTCCAACATGGATTATAAGTATTACTATAAGGGTTATTTTGAGATTTTAAATTGTTACCCATATAGTGAATTTGCTCGTTCTCAGCGCTCGGGTTGTAAGGTGGATAGTCTGTGTTGTTCATCCCTCGTCCATTTGTATCGCACTGCATAACTGGATGTACCTACGAAGAACTACATAAACCATCAATCTTTTTATTTAACAACTCTACCTGGTTTGATAGCATGGTTACTGCGTCGAGGTTGAAAACACTGGCTGCTTTCATTGGCTTTATCATTGTGACCTGCCACTGATAGTTATTCAGCGACATCTCTTCAATGAATTCGTAAGCAGCCTCAGGTGTTTTGTTATTCAAGGTTCCGCCAGCGGCTGAATCAATCAATTGTTTAGTTGAGGGGTTCACACCATTGTAAAAACTTTGGACCTATAGCCACAATGGTAATCCATGGTGTGGGCACCTTCTCAATAGATCTTTGTATCTCTCCCATGCATCGTAAAGTGTTTCTAAATCCATACAAAAGAAGAGATATCATTCCTCAACTTGGCCGTTTTAGCCGATGGAAAATATTTTAATAAAATTTTTTCAGTCATTTGTTCCCATGTAGTGATTGATCCTCGTAGAAGAGAATTCAACCACTGGTTAGCTTTATTTCTCAAAGAAAAGGGAAATAACCGAAGACGGATGGCCTCATTAGAAATGCCATTTATTTTGAAAGTATCGCAAAATTCTAGGAAATTTGCCAAGTGATTATTTGGATCTTCATCCTGCAAACCATCAAACTGAACAAATTACTGTATCATTTGAATTGTGTTAGGTTTCAGTTCAAAATTATTTGCAGCAATAGCAGGTCTAACAATACTTGACTCAGTTCCTGTTAAATTAGGTTTAGCATAATCATACATAGTTCGAGGAGCATGATTTTCGGCTACTTCTTGAGGTAGCGGATTATTCTCAGCCATCTCTTTGGTAATATTAATTTCATCTTCTTACTCTTATTGTATGTAATTTAAGCTTCGCCTTCTTTCTCTACAATTTCTATGAACAGTACCTTCGATATCACTGTCATAAATTAGGGGGCCTATCGGGTTCCTTCTAGTCAAAAACTAGAAGTACCTGCTAAGAATAAAAGAAGGAAAATTAGTAAAGTTAAAAGCAAAATAAAAATAAAAGTAAATTGCAAAAATAAAAATGGCTAAAGTAATAAAAATTAAGCATTTTTAATATTTTAGTTCCCCGGCAACGGCGCCAAAAAACTTGATCGTGAGTTAGAGTCTAAAAAATTTATAAAAAGAATGATCGAGCCTAGAAACTAACTATGACAACGATTGAGGCAAGCGCACCTATCGAACAGTAGTATAGTTTAGTGGCAAGACTGAATTGTCGAACCCAAAGGAACCAAAAGTACTAATACTAACCTTTTTTTTATTATTTAACCTAAGAATTAAGGGAATTATTAATTAATCTAAAATTAACTAACTACTAAACTAAAGATGCTAAGTCAAAGAGAATGAATTGGGTAACATACTTGTGGGAAAAACCAATTGATTAAGACAATACCCGAGGAAGAATCCATCTAGACTTCACTTGTTATTTAACTCTAAACTAGACAATTTATTCACTTGACTTGATCCGTAGGATTCCCTAATTTATATTAATACCTCTCTCGAGGCTACTAACGTCTAACCCTAGGTTGATTAATTGAAATCTCTTTCTAATTAAAACCCCTAGGATTGCATTAACTCGATCTATGGACTCCCATACTAGGTTTGACCCTAATCTGGTAGATTTTCGTCATCCTATTTCTAGGGTTGCGATCAACTCTGCTTAATTATGCTAGATCTACTCTTAAACAGGGACTTTTGCTCCACTGCCTAAGCACATCACTACTTGAATCAATATCCTGAAATATCAAAGAAAGAATTAAGAACAGATAATTAAGAACAAATCAAGTATTTATCATATGGTTCAGAAAACTATAACAAGATCCGTCTTAGGTTTCATCCCTCTCAGGTATTTGAGGGGTTTAGTTCATAATTATAAAAGAATACATCTCAGAAGAAAATATGAAACAAAACATAAGAAAAACCCTAAAACCCCCTGAAGGAAATTGAAGGGAAGTTCCTCCGTCTTGAGTATGATTCTGGCTTCTTGAGATGAATCAACTGGCTTTCTTAAAGTAAATCCCACAATTCTGGCCTCTCTGGCTTGGCCCTTCGGCCTAACTGGACGCCCCCTAAAGGTTGGCCTCTAGGATGTTTTTATAGGCTTTTGGAATGGCTTTCTTTGCCTCTAAGTACCCTAATCCGAGTGAAATTCAAACAGGTCACGTCAAGGACACGCCCATGGCACATGCCCGTGTGAATCGTGGCCAAGCCATGTTCGGGTCTGTTAAGGAGACACGGCCGTGTAGTCATGGACCCAGGCGGTGTTGATTTCATAATTTGGCCCATTTACTCCGTTTTAGGCTCGTTTCTCGTTCTTTTCATCCTCCGGTGCTTTACTAAGTATAAAACATGAAATTAAAGGATTAAGAGCACCAATTTCCACAATTCAAGGCTTAAATCATCCAAAAGTATGCTAAATGTGGGATTAAAATATGTATATATTACCGTTTATCAGATATAAATTAATATTAATTATATCATTAATTAATACACATAATTAGACCGACTTAGGCTGAAAATTAATTCGCCTTGATACTTCAAATTGCTTCTCGGTTTTGAACTTCTAGTAGTGTCTGTCGAGTCATTATTTGCCCTTTGTGCAAATCTATCGAAAAATGATCAAAATTAATCAAAATTAATTATAAAATTAATTAAAATTCAACATGTTCATAATTTAAGTGCAATTTAATTATTTTATAACAATTAATTATTTTTCGACAATAATTTTGCCAAAACTGCATGAATTTGAGTTAAAAAGGGCATGAAAAAGTGTGTATATTTTTGTGTTTCCACCTCTGCAGTGATTTAGGAGTTTGGGGTCTCTATTCGATAATGGTAAGTATTTGAGTGCATTTTAGTTTTGTTTTAAAGCTTTGGTAGTGAGTTAATTTCGGTTGAGTTTCGTTGGTGTTGCTAAAATTCGGGCTCTAAATATCGATTTGTTGGTCTTGGAAGGCTCGAGATAGTTTTCGCATCAAAATGATACTAGGTGTGTACCCAAAATGCAGAAAAACAAGATTCGATGAAAGCCGAAAAACCCCACTGTCGACGCCATACGGCCATGTGGTAGGCTATATACGACGACACGGTCGTGTGATCGACAAAGGCTAGGCCGTGCTCAATAGACAATCGTGTGATGGCAGGAGTGTGGTCGTGTGAGCCACAAGGTCTAGGCCAAATTGGGCATGTTGTATCTGGGTCGGGCCGTGTGATCCACACGGGCAAAGCCAATCTAGGCGTGTGGGCCACACTGGTGTGTGGGCCCATTTATCTAATTTTTTCCCTCAAGTTGCACGATTCGTTCTAAATGACTGTGGGCCTACTGTAGGGTCGGTAAGGGCTAATTAAACCCTAAATTGTATGAACTATTTGTTTGATATTCTGATATGATTAGAATTCTGAAGCATGTCTACTTGCACTATTATTTGCTATTTGTATACGATCATACGCATATGAGCATGTTAGATTATTTTTCTTACTTGTAAATTTCTGTATCTGATATTGGGGTTGGGATGATGTATATTGGAGGAAGTGTTCCCAAAGGCAATTTACGCCTATTATTTGTCAGCATGGCTGCATTATATCTGTAACAGCCCGGTTTAGACCCTAGTCAGAACAGTGGTTTTGGGACCACAAATTCAAAGTCAGAGAAATAATTTAATATTATTTTTAGTGTTTATGGCATGCGATAAAGTATGTGTGAAAGTTCTATGTGAAAATTTTATCATTTGTGTGCCGATTTGTAAAAAAGATCTAATTGCGTAAAATGCAAAAGTTGTGTGCTAGTAGTTAAAAGTGCTTAATTGCCATGGTTTATTAAATGAAAGGTCCTTATGTTGATATTAGACCATTGATAGTAGAATTTGACATAAATGGCCATTAAATGAATGATTTTATAATGTTTTAATTAAGGTTAAAAGTGTAAATTGGTTATTAAGATATATTAAATAAAACCAAAACCAAAATTTTATGTTATCATCTATGTTCTTACCGAAAAATTGAAAAGAAAAAGAAAAGAAAAAGAGCTAGCTAGGGTTCAGCCATTGTTGTTCTTGATTAAGGTATGTTTGAGCTCGGTTTTTTTTATGATTTTTATGTTTTTGTGATCGTTGCTTTGTGTTCTATCAAGCCCATGCCTCAATTTCTGAATTTGATGAAAATTTTGAGTTATGCCATTGATGAAATTGTGAGCTTTATGATGTTAGTTGATGAAAAATGAAAGATATGTGCTGGGTTAACATGTTTTGTATTTGGAGTTTTGATGAATTTGAGTATTATGGGCTAAATTATGAAAATGAGAAATTGAGGGGCTAAAATGTGAAATAAATAAAAGTTATGGGTTGCTAGGGACTAGTATAAAATTCGGCCAAGCTTGGGTGTGAGTAAATTGTGTGTATTTTGTGTAATTGTGAAATAAGGATTAAAATGTTATAATGTGGAATTATAAGGCCTAAAGTGTAAAATGCCCTAACTATGAGTTTGTGAAATGTTTTGAATGAAGATGAGATTGAATAATTTCAATTTAATATTATATAGATCAAGAAAAGAGAAATTTGGACCTAGATCGAGGCAAGAACAAAGTGTTCAATTTGACCGACTAGTATCGTTGTTTCTATGTCCGAGGTAAGTTCATGTATAATACGTAATGTTTAAACAATGTTCCTTTGTGATGAAATGAATGGAAATGTGATTGTGGAGTTTAGTAATGTGAAATGTGAGTTTGAAGATATGTGGCACTAAGTGTGCGTAAATTAGAATCGTCACTGTGATAAATGGCACTGAGTGTGCGAGATAAAGAAAGCATCAGCTGTATTATTGGGCACTATGTGTGCGATACCGAGACAAATTCGGTTTAATATGATAGCACTAAGTGTGTGATATTATTATAGCTCCGGCTAATTAATTGACACTAAGTGTGTGAGTTTATCGAACATTTAAAGAGAATCGAATGAATTATGGCATTGAGCATTGAAGTGGTAAATGTGATAGATAAATACGTGATGGTACAGGTATGTACAGAACCCATGTGGTTGATGATATTGTGTATGAGATAGATGGAAGATTATGTGAATGAATGATGAAAAAGGTTGAATTGAGTAGCATTATAAATGCTTGTATACGAATCTATCGATATGGTATGAAAGTGAGTAATAGCCATGGATGAGATTGAGTAGCGATGTGAATTAAACTAAGTGTTAGTTAATTTTGCATATTGAATTTAAATTGTTGAGTTAATTCTGTTATATGACGAACTTACTAAGCTTTAAAGCTTATTGTGTGAAGTATTCTCTGTTTTACAGTGTCATTAAAGCTAGCTCGGATCCAGGGATTCAGCAACTTAATCACACTATCAGACATCTATTTTGGTACCTTTTGAAAGTTGTATTTATGGTATATGGCATGTATAGGCTAGTGAGGTTGTGAAATGTTTTGAGATGTGTAACACCTCTTACCAATTTTCGAAGCCGGAACCGGATATGAGGCATTACCTAACTTAACTTGCTTAAACATAACACATCGGCTATAAAGTTTCCACTGCAGCTTAGAAACTTTCCATTTACACTCATAACCTGCTCATTCTGGGCCTACGAGGCCCTAAACATACTTCTGGGAGGTTTCAAAATTAAACCGAGAACTTTTAAGTGCTAAGAAAATTTTTGTCCAAACAGAGGCCACACGCCCGTGTTGTTCAAGGGACACGCCCGTGTGCCCTTGAAACATGCCCATGTTCTTCACCCGTGATCAAAACTGACTTATTTCACACAGCTAGACACACGCCCATGTCCCTCACACGGCCTCGACACGCCCGTGTCTTAGCCCGTGTGCCAAAACCATGGCATTCTATTTATGACATCATGATGGAGCTCGAAACTAACTATTATTTCGACAAAGGCAAGCGCACCTATCGAATAGTAGTATAGCTGTGGTGAGTCCGGAATATCGTATCCTGAAGGACCAAGAGTACTAGTATTAACTATCTTTTTATTATCTATTCTAATAATTAAGGGGATTTATTTTTAATCTAAAATTAACTAACTAATTTAACTAACTATTAACGCGACAGAGAGTAAATTGGGAAAATACATTTGGACAACTTATATGAGATAGGCAATGCCTAAGGAAGAATCCACCTAGACTTCACTTATTACTTTTGATTCATGCGATTTATTCACTTGACTTAATCCATAGAAATCCCTGATTTATGTTAATATCTCTTTCAAGACTAAAAATAACTCACTCTAGGTTGATTAATTGAAATCTCTTTCTAATTAATACCCCAATTGTCGCATTAACTCGATCTATAGATTTCCTTATTAGGTTTGACCCTAATCCGGTAGATTTGCATCGCCCTATTTCTAGGGTTGCAATCAACTCCGCTTAATTGTGTTGATTTACTCTTAGACAGGGACTTTTGCTCCACTGAGTAAGCACATTCAACTTGAATCAATAACCTGAATTATCAAACAAGAATAAGAACTCACAATTAAGAATAAGCACAAGTATTTATCTCATAAATCAAATAATAATATTCTTCTTAGGTTTCATCCCTTTAGATATTTAAGGGATTTAGTTCATACTGATAAAAGGAAACATATTAGAATAGGGAAAACAACAAACCATAAGAAAACCCAAAAACTTCTAAAGAACTTGATGGAAGATCCTCGGTCTTGATGGAGATCCTTCTCCTAAGCTGTTCGCGATGGCTGTCTTAGAGTATTTTCTCCTTTTACTCGGCATCTATTCGACGTCTTGTCGACCTCCCCTTTTAGGTTGCCCCTAGGGTGTTTATATAGGCTTTGAGATGCCTCACTTGGCCCGCAAGTATCCTATTCCGAATAGAATTCATCCTAACGTCGACAGTGACACACCCGTGTGACATGCCCGTGGTCGATAGTCCAGGCCGTGTTCGATCCTGCTTGTCACACACGGCCGTGTGGTTCGCCCGTGTGCAGTGGTTCAGGCCGTGTAAGCCCATTTTGTCCCTTTTTAGCCCGTTTCTCGTTCTTTTCGACTCCTTAGGCTCTCCTGAGTATAAAACATGAAATTAAGAGATAAAGGAGCATCAAATTCATCAAATTCAATGGAAAATCATCCAAAATTAAGCCAAACATGGGGTTAAAATATGTGTAAATTATGGTTTATCAAATATCCCTACACTTACGCATTTGCTTGTCCTCAAGCAAAATCCTCAACTCACAATTTAAAATTAACTTTCTTAATTCATAATTCTTATCAATAATGTTTCATCATAACTCATAGATAATTCATACATTGATAATTTGAACTAAAAGAGTCATAAAGATTCAAACAATCTAAGTCATAAATTTTTATAGCACGAAAATATAGGTGTTTCCCCTTACCTAAAAAATTACCTCTGATTCAAAACCGACAATGATTGACATCCTCACTAAGGATTCACTCAAATCACTCAAAAGTGTTTAAGGTTCAAATTAAGCAATCGAAAGTTAAACGTGAAAAGTTAATCCCATAAGCTTGCATAAAAATCAAATCTCCACTAGTAGAAAATGAGATGATATACAAATCAAAAGCTCTTTAAAGTGTTGTAATGGGGCTTGGGTTAAAGGTGTGTATACAGGTTGAATTAGAGGGTTAAAATCGAGATCAAATTTACCAATCACCTAACTAGAAAAATAACTAATACTGAATAATTACATTGATTGAAAACTTATCACTAATAACACGAGCTTTTTTTAAAGATATGAAATTAACAGTTTAAGCTCATAACACTAATAATGAATAAATTTCCAACTTTTTTTACTTTTTTTTAAGAATAAGTATTTATAAGAAAGAACTTAATAACTAAAATAGAGAACATAGTTAAGCAACTGATCAAATCAATTCTCGACAAAAAAGGACGTCACCAGATTAGGGAAATTAAAAATTTGGTTTTAGGTTAATACTAAAGGGTGAGTCAAGGAACGGTTTATTAGGCTAAAAAGGATTCACTATGGGTTAATTATGAAAGTAGGCTTTTTATGGAGTAAGTGGGTTAAAACCTAGGTGCCTTTATCATCTCAGCATATCAAATAAAAAATGTGGTCTCGACATGTATACTCGAAGCAAGTTCTAGAATAACAAATTAATATTAACACACTCATAATCAGTAAAGTGAGCAAGAAAAACATATGCTCTAACAGGCTCAAAGACTCACAAAAATTATGGTTTTTTATGTCAACCTTATAAATTTCAAACTTTAAAGTAATATTTAAGATTAGGGAAACAACCTAAAAATTTTAATTATGGAAAATAGACTTATCATGCTTGATTCTCTAATATCTTAAAGTTTAAACCATCAATCCACAATTACTTATGAATTAATCCGAAACATATCAATGAAAATCATAAATTAATAGAAGTTTCGTTCTAATAGTAATATGAGAAAATTACTTAAGACAAAACATAATTCAGGGATTTTCTAATATGAGAGTCTTGTTGACACCTCCCTACACTTAAGATGTACATTATCCTTAATGTATAAGAATGAAGATGACAATATAACAAGAAAAGCATAAGAGAGGGAGAGAGGTGAAACTTCCTGAATTTTGGATGGAGTCAAAGAAAAGAAACGGTGTAGTGTTGGTTAGGGATGGAGGATACTCCGGTGGTGGTGTGGCCGTTCCTTAATAGCCCCTTAAACCTAAATTAAAGAAATCAAAATATAATAATATAAATTAAAGACAAGAAATATAAATGGAAGGAAAATAAAGGAGAAGAGAAAAGGAAAAGAATAACGGAATGGACTCCATGGTCCTTGTCCTGTCGAGGTAATGAAGCGGTCGTCATGAACTTATGGAGATTGGTCTCGTACATGGAGACTGTGCTAGGGTCCTTTCGCTTCTTCGACATGGGGATGGTGGTGTAGAGAAAGAATAAGGGAGAGGGCGAAAGGAAAATGACAGGAAAAATGACAATAGAAAAAGGAAGGGGTGTAGTGGCTAGGGTTTGGGAGAAGAAGATTTTGGGGAGAAAGTGAGAAGAAGGAGGTTTAAATAGGAACCAGTGGCCCAAGCCCGTGTTCCATGGGCGTGTTAGGTCACACGGCCGTATCGCACGACCGTGTGGTGCTTCGGTCGTTTCTTCCACGCCTGTGTAGAAGTTGCCATGCCCATGTTGATTAATCAGTGTCGACCACGGCTTAGGGAGACGGGCGTGTCTCACACCCTTGTTGTTTTCTCAGTGTCGACCATGGCTGTATTGCACGGCCGTGGCATTTTATCGCTGCCCGTGGTTTAGGGATTTTTTCGTCCTTGGTTCGCACGGTATTTGCTACGTCAATGTGCCTATTTGTGGTATCCACACGGCCACGGCCACGCCTGTGTGAAAGGCCGTGTGGTAGGGAAATCTGCATTTTATTAAATTGGTTAGTTTGTAGTTAGGTGCTAAAAATCGAAAATATGGAAATTAATGGGGTTAGTGCTCGGGTTGCCTCCCGAGAAGCGCTCGTTTAAAGTCTTAAGCTAGACTTACCCTTCATTTGCATAATCATGGTGGTTTGAAGAGTTGAAACTCTTCTCCCCTGCTATCAGTTCTATGATCACTTTATAGTTTGAGTCGACTGGCAATTACCTTAAAAGTGTCGAATGTAGGATTAGTTACCTCGACTCTTCTGTATGGGAAGACATTGAGTACCTTAAAAGGGATTTCTTTGTTCGTATTAAGGTCTGAAGTGGCAGTTCGAGGGCCTGTCTTATCAAACAATACCTGATCCCCGATTTGAAATTGGTATGTCCCATATTTAAGTTTGACATGGAGTTGCCTCGATTTTGCTTTGTGTATTTTTAGTTTCTCCTTGAAATGTGTCTTCCACTCGTCTACTTCATCGATCTGAAGCCTTCGTTTCTCATGGGTTATTTCTTTGTTGGCACGAGGTCTAGGATGTGGCTCAGATGTGTAATTTCGTGGTGTTTCTTGAAAAGAAGGTTGAACCGAATGGTCATTTATAGAATTTATGTTCTCACCTTTATTACTCGATGTCCTAGCCGAGTCAAGAGCCTAAAGTGTGATCGTTTCGTCACCTACACGAAGTGTGAGTTCTGCTGTACCAACATCAATTTTAGTTTTAGCATTTGCTAAAAAGGGTCTTCCTAAAATTAAAGGAACATTATTGTCCTCATCCATGTCTAAAACAACAAAGTCTACTGGGAATATGAATTTATCAAATTTTACTAGTACATCTTTGATTATACCACTAGGAATTCCAATAGTTTTTTTAGCTAACTGAATGCTCATCCTAGTTTGTTTGGGTTTCCCTAAACCTAGCTATTTAAACATTTTATAAGGCATAACATTTATGCCTACCCCTAAATCTGCTACATCATTATTAACAGATAAACTACCAATTAAGCACGGAATTGGAAACTCTTTGGATCTTTTAACTTTCGTGGTAGTTTATTTTGTAAAATTGCTAAGCACACTGCATTTAGCTCCACATGCGACGCATTGTCTAACTTCCATTTGTTTGTCAAAAGCTCTTTTAAAAATTGCCTTGAATTTGGCATCTTCGAAAGGGCTTCGAGAAACGGTAATTTAATATGTAATTTCTTTAGAAGTTTAAGAAATTTACCGAATTCTTTATTTGTGCGGTCTTTTGTCATCTCATTGGGGTATGGCACACGAGGTTGGTACTCTGTAATTACTGGTTTTGGTTTATCATGGCTTACCTCAACCTAACCTTCCTCTACCATATTCTTTTGCCTCGATTTTGGTTCATCTAACCCTTCATTATGTGAGCAGTTATGGCTTGAAGTTGCTCCTTTGGGTTAGTTTCAGTGTTGCTTGGTAAGCTACTTGATCATGTTTCTGAGAGTTTTAATATCTATATAATGAATGATCGAGCCTAGAAACTAATTATCACCACCATTGAGGCAGGCACACCTATCGAACAGTAGTATAGCTTAGTGGCAAGATCAAAATGTCAAACTCAAGGGAACCAAAAGTACTAGTACTGAATTTCTTTCTATTACTTATTCTAAAATAAAAGGGATTTAATGTTTGTGTAACTAATTCTTAAACTAAGAATGCCAAGACACAGAGAATGAATGGGGAAAATACTTCTGAAAAAACCAATTGATTAAGACAATACCTGAGGAAGAATCCACCTAGACTTCACTTGTTATTTAACTCTGAACCAGACGATTTATTCACTTGACTTGATCCGTAGGATTACCTAATTTATATTAATACCTCTCTCGAGGCTACTAACGGCTAACCTTAGGTTGATTAATTGAAATCTCTTTCTAATTAAAACCCTTAGTGTTGTATTAACTCAATCTATGGACTCCCATATTAGGTTTGACCCTAATCCAACAGATTTTGGTCGCCCTATCTCTAGGAGTACGATCAACTCCGCTTAACTATGCTAGATCTACTCTTAAACAGGAAATTTTGCTCCTCTAATTAAGCACATCAATACTTGAATCAATATCCTGAAATATTAACACAAGAATTAAGAACACATAATTAAGAACAAATCAAGTATTTATCATACAGTTCAGAAAACAATAACAAGATCCGTCTTAGGTTTCATCCCCCACAAGTATTTGAGCAGTTTAGTTCATGTTTATAAAAGAATACATCTCAGAAGAAATTAAATAACAAAACATAAAGAAAAACCCTAAAACTCCCTAAAGGAAATTGAAGGAAAGATCCTCAGTCTTGAGCGTGATTCTGGCTTCTGAGATGGATCAACTGGCTTTCTTCGAGTAATTCCCTAATTTCAGTTCTCGCTGGCTTTGCTCCTGTCAAAAGCCCTGACAGAGGCCTTCTGTCGAACTCTCCCTTTTAGGTTGCCATCTAAGGTGTTTATATAGGCTTTTGGGATGCTTTACTTGGCCCACAAGTATCCTAATTTGAGTGAAATTAAAATGGGTTACAGCAGGGACACGCCCGTGTGAATCGAGTCCTGGGTTGTGTTCGAGTCTGCTAAAGTGGCACGGCCGTGTGGCAAACTCCAAGCCGTGTGGATTTCTTACTTTGGCCCATTTTCTTCATTTTTGGCCCGTTTCTTGTTCTTTTCATTCTCCTATGCTCTCCTTAGTATAAAACATGAAATTAAAGGATTAGGAGCATCAGATTTCACAATTCAAAGGATAAATCATCCAAAAGTATGCCAAATGTGGGATTAAAATATGTATATATTACGATTTATCAAATACTGCCACACTTAAGCATTTGCCTGTCCTCAAGCAAAATCCTCAACTCACGATTAAAATTTATTCCTCTCAACTTATAACTCATATCAATAATGTTTCAAAATAATCCATAGGCAATGGTACATTGAAAATTCAACTAAAAGAACATCAGAGTTTCAAATGATCCAAGTTGAGCATTTTATTCATGAAAAACATAGGTATCCCCCCTTATCTACGTAATCACCTTTGATTCAAAATATTACAGAGTTAACATCCTCACTAAGGATTCACTCAAATCACTCTTAAGTGTTTAAGGGACAAAAAATTAAGCACTCAATAGTCAACATGAAAAGTTATTACCATAGGCTTGCATGAAAATCAAATCTCCACCACTATAAATTGAGATAATACATCGATCAAAAGGTCTTTAAAAAGGGTTGTAACATGTCTTGGTTAGAGGGCCTGGTCACAGGCTAGAAGAGAAGGTTAGAATCGAGATCGAGTTGACAAATTACCGAACTAGAAAAATAGACTAATAATGAATAATTACATTAATAATACGAGCTTCTTCTAAAGATGTGAGATTTACTTTTTAAGCTCATAAAAACATAGAACTAATAATACTTTCATTTTTTTAAGAACAAATAATGTACAATAATAAGAATTTAACAACTAAAATGGAAAACATAGTTAGACAACTTCTCAAATCAAACCTCGATAAAAAGGTTAATAGAATAGGAAAAATTCTTTAATGAATCAAAAAGTGTAAGTCTTGGGTTAATATTAAGGGTAAATCAAGAAACGGTTAATTAGGATCAAAGGGGTTCACTAGAGGTTAATTATAGAGGTAGGCCTTTTGGGAAGTAAGTGGGTTAAATCCTAGGTGTCTTTATCATCTCAGTATATCAAATCAAAAATGTGGTCTCGACATGTGTAATCGAAGCAAGTTCTAGAATAACAGATCAATATTAACTCACTCAAAGCAACAATAAAAGTGAGCACGAAAGAATATGTTCTAAAGGCTCAAAATCTTACAGAAATTATTGGTTTTAGATGTCAACCTTGTGAACTTCAAACTTCAAGATAATACCTAAACTTGGGAAAACAACCTAGCAAATTTTTTTATTTTCAAAAATCAACTTATCATGCTTAATTCTCTAAAGCCTTTAAGTTTAAACAATCAATGCACAACTGCCTATGTTTTAATTCAAGACATCAATAAAAATCATAAATCAATCAGAAATTGTTCAACAAAATTCAGGGATTTAAGAATAATGCAAAAAGTTAGGGCTTAAAATTTACCCCCCACACTTAAGATGTACATTGCCTTCAATGTACAAAGATAGATATTCTAGAGATTAATAGCATTAAATTAAGAGAGAAAGGGAGAGGGGAAACTTCCTAAATTTTGGATGGATTCCTTGAGTTGGAAGTGTAGAAACTTGATTCGGAGGTGTAGGATAAGTTGAAAGATGCGTCTCTGGTGGTGGTATGGTGGTCGCCAACAATCACTACGCTAGATGAAGAAATTGGGTAACTCGTGAAGAAATAGCCAGGAAATAATAAGAATAATTCAAAATATACTAATTATGTATTTAAAGACAAGAGAGAGAAAGAGAAATGGTGTAAAAATTAAAGTAAAATTAAAAGAAAAGATCAATGGACTTAAAAGTCCTTATCGTTAGATGGTTTGTGAGGTGAGGGTGATTTCTATGGTCGTGGTGTGGTGATTCCCTAACAGCATTTTGAACCTAAATGATAGAAATTAAAATATAAAAATATAAATTAAGCATAAGAAAGAAAAAGGAAAGGAAAATAAATGAGAAGAGAAAAGAAAAAGAAAAATTAAATGGACTCAAATGTCCTTGGCTTGTCGGATAAATGAAGCGGCCGGCATGAACTCATGTAGATTGGTCTCGTACGAGGAGACTGTGCTAGGGTCCTTTCACTTCTTTGACATAGGAATGGTAGTGTTGGCCTTGCCTTTAGCCATTGAGTGATAGTGGTAAGGATGGTGAAAAAGGAAGAAAAACTATGGTGGCTAGGGTTGAGAGGAAAGGGGTTTGGTGGAGAAAGTGAGCAGAAAAGGGGGTTTATATAGAAATAGGGATCCGGTGGCTTCTCATGCCCGTGTATCATGGGTGTGTTGGGTCACATGGTTGTATCGCACGGCCATGTTGTGCTTCATTCGTTTCTCCCACGCCCGTGTAGTGGTCACTACGCCCATATTGATAAATCAGTATCGACCACGGTCGTATCACACGGCCGTGGCATTTTATCGCCGCCCATGGTTTGGGGATTTTTCATCCTTGGTTCGTACTATCTCTGCCACACCGGTGTGGAAATCCGTAGTGTCCACACGGCCACGGCCACGCCCGTGTGTAAGGCCGTGTGGTAGGGAAGCCTATGTTTCATTAATTTGGTTAGTTTGTAGTTAGATGCTAAAAGTAAAAATAAAAATAAAAATATGAAAATTAATGGGGTTAGTGTTCGGGTTGCCTCCCGAGAAGCGCTCATTTAAATTCTTAAGCTAGACTTACCTGTCATTCGCACATTCATGGTGGTTTAAGGAGTTGAAACTCCTCACCCCTGCTATCAGTTTTATGATTACTATATAGTTCAAGTCAAGTAGTGTTTACCTTAAAAGTGTCAAACTTGGGATTAGTTACCTCGACTGTTCCATATGGAAAGATATTCAGTACCTCAAAGGGGATTTCTTCATTTGTATCAAGGTCTAAAGTGGCGATCCGAGGGTCTATTTTATTCAACAATACTTGATCTCTGATCTTAAAATTTTTTGGATCATCTTTAAGTTTGACATGGTTTTGCTTTGGTTCTGCTTCGTGTGTTCTTAATTTCTCCTTGAAATGTGCTTTTGACTTGTCTAGTTCATTGATCTGAAGCCTTCGATCCTCATGAGTTATTTCCTTGTTGGCATGAGGTTTAGTGTATGGCTCAGTTGTCTAATTTCGTGGTGTTTCCTGAAAAGAAGGTTGAACCGAATGGTTATCAATAGAATTTATGTTCTCACCTTTATTACTTGATATCCTGGGCGAGTCAAGAGCCTGAAGAGTGATTGTCTCGTCACTTACACGAAGTATGAGTTCACCTGTACCAACATCAATTTTAGTCCTAGCAGTTGCTAAAAAGGATTTTCCTAAAATTAAAGGGCTATTATTGTCCTCATCCATATCTAAAATGACAAAGTTTACTAGGAATACGAATGTATCAATTTTTACTAGAACATCTTTGATTATACCCCTATGAATTTTAATAGTTTTATCAGCTAATTGAATGCTCATCCTAGTTTGTTTGGGTTTTCCTAGACCTAGCTGTTTAAACATTTTATAAGGCATAATATTATTGCTTGCCCCTAAATCAGCTAAAGCATTATCAATAGATAAACTACCAATTAAGAATGGAATTGTAAAATTCCCTGGATCTTTTAATTTTCATGGTAGTTTATTTTACTGAATTGCTGAGCACACTGTGTTTAGCTCCACATGCAACTCCTCGTCTAACTTCCGTTTGTTTGTTAAAAGCTCTTTTATAAATTTCCTTGAATCAGGCATTTATGAAAGAGCTTCAAGAAACGATAGGTTAATATGTAATTTCTTTGAAAGTTTAAGAAATTTACCGAATTGTTCATCTGTGTGGTCTTTCTTCATTGCATCGGGGTATGGCACGAGAGGTTGGTACTCTGTGATTACTGGGTTTTGTTTATTATGGCTTACCTCAACCTTACCTTCCTCTACCACATTCTCTTGCCTCACTTTTGGTTCATCTAACCCTTCACTATCGTGAGCAGTTATTGCTTGAAGTTGCTCCTTCGGGTTAGTTTCAGTGTTGCTTGGCAAGCTACCTTGTGGTTGTTTAGATATGATCTTAGCGAGTTGTCCTAATTGGTTCTTGATCCCTTGAATCGATGCTTCTTGATTTTTGAGTGTTGTTTCAGTGTTTTGGAAATGGGTTTCTGACAATGCGATAAATTTTGTTAGCACCTCCTAAAGGTTCGGCTTTTTTTCTTGTGGGTAGGGTTGTTATTGAAAGCCTGGGAGGGGTTGTTGTCTCTAATTTCCTTGGCCACCCCATGAGAAATTTGGGTGGTTCCTCCAACCTGGATTATAAGTTTTAATATAAAGGTTATTTTGAGGTCTAGAATTATTACCCATATAGTGAACTTGCTCATTTTCAGCGCTCGGGTTGTAAGGTGGATATTATGTATTGCTCATCTCTTCTCGATTTGTATCGCACTGCATCACTTGATGTACCTGCGAAGAACCACACAAACCATCAATTTTCTTACTAAGAAGTTCTACCTGATTTGATAGCATGGTTATTGCGTCGAGGTTGAAAATACTGGCTACTTTTGTTGACTTTTTCCTCATGACTTGCCACTGATAGTTATTCAGGGACATCTCTTCAATAAATTCGTAAGCCACTTCAGGGGTCTTGTTGTTAAGGGTTCCATCGGCTGCTGCATGAATAAGTTGCCTAGTTGAGGGGTTCACACTGTTATAGAAGGTTAGAACCTGTAACCACAAGGGTAACCCATGGTGAGGCCACCTCCTTAGTAGATCCTTGTATCTCTCCCATGCATCGTAAAGTGTCTCTAAATCCATCTATACAAAAGAAGAGATATCATTCCTCAACTTGGCCATTTTAGCCGTCAGAAAATATTTCAAAAAATTTTCGGTTATTTGATCCTGGTCGTGTGTCTATCGAGTTTTAAAATTTATAAAGAGACTGATCGAACCTGGAAACTAACTCTGACAATGATTAAAGGCAAGGGTACCTATCGAACATTAGTATAGCTTAGGCAAGACTGGATTATCGAACCCAAAGGAACTAAAAGTACTAATACTAACTTTCTTTTTATTATTTAGCCTAAAATAGAGTGAAGTTGATTTAATCTAATCTAAATTAACTACTAAGCTAAAGACACAAAGACAAAAAGAATGAATTGGGAAATAAGTAGAGGAAAAACTCAATAGATCAAGACAATACTGAAATCAGAGTTTTAAAATTTATAAAAGAGAATGATCGAACCTGGAAAGTAACTCTGACAATGATTAAAGGCAAGTGTACTTATCGAACAGTAGTATAGCTTAGGCAAGACCGGATTATCGAACCCAAAGGGCTAAATGTACTAATACTAACTTTCTTTTTATTATTTAGCCTAAAATAAGTGGAGTTGTTTTTAATCTAAAATTAACGAACTACTAAGCTAAAGACATAAAGACAAAAAGAATGAATTGGGAAAATAACTTTAGGAAAAACTCATTTGATTAAGACGATACCCTCAGGAAGAATCCACCTAGACTTTACTTGTATTGACACTGAACCATATGATTTATTTACTTAGTTTGATCCGTAAGACTCCCTAACATATATTAAACCCTCTCTCGAGGCGAATAACGTCTAACCCTAGGTTAATTAGTGGAACTCTCGTTCGCTTATAATAATCCCCTAGAATAGCAGTAAATCGATCTATGGACTCTTATATTAGGTTTCACCTTAATCCGGCAAAATCTCGTAACCCTATCTCTAGGCGTTCGATCAACTCCGCTTAATTATGTTAGATCTACTCTTAAGCAGGGTCTATTCCTCCTCCACCTAAGCACATTAGATTTGGATTAAGCAACATAATTAAAAACAAACTAAGTAATTATCATATAACTTAAAAATCAAATAAAAGGATCCATCTAGGTTTCATCCCCTTTAGGTATCTGAGGGGTTTAGTTCATAACTAAACAAGAAAACATCTCAAGAGAAAAGATAAAACAAAACATAAGAAAATCCTAAAACTCCCTGAAGGAATTGAAGGAGAATTTCGCCGTCTTGAGTATAATTACGGCTTCGTAGGATGGATCAACTTGCTATCTTCGCATTATTCCATAGCTCTGACCTTCTCGGCTTGGCTCCTTGGCCTAGCTTTGACGTCGGTTTCGGCTTCTGCCGAACTCCCCTTTCAAGTTGCCCCCTTGGGTGTTTATATAGGCTTTGAGATGCCTTACTTGGTCCCTAAGTATCCTAATTTAAGTAGAATTCCTACTAAGGTGTTTGAATAGGCTTTAGAGTGTGTTTCTTTGCCTCCAAGTATCCTTTCCCGAATGAAATTTCTCTTTTCAGTGACAGGGACATGGCCATGGCACACGCCCGTGTGAATCGTGGCCAGGCCGTGTGTGGACTTTTAATGAGGCACGGCCATGTTTATTAGGGTCCAAGCCGTGTTCTAGTAATTGAATGAGGCACGGCCGTGTGGCTTGAAGTCCAGGCCGTATCGATTTCGTGAATTGGCCCATTTGGCCCGTTTTAAGCCCATTTTATTTTTTTTTCATCAATGGGTGCTTTCCTGAATATAAGACATGAAAAGAAAGGATTAAGAGCACCTTTTTACCTAAATCGAGGCTTAAATTATCCAAAAGCATGCTAAATGTGAGCCTAAAATATGTTACTTTTACGGTTTATCACACATCAAATTTAGATTAAGCTCACATAATTAAGAACAAACTAAGTCTTTATCATATAATTCAGAAATCAATAACAAGGTTCATCTAGGTTTCATCCCGTTCAGGTATCAGAAGGGTTTAGTTCATAACAAATAAGAAAAACATCTTAAGAAAAAAGATAAAACAAAATATAAGAAATTCCTAAAACTCCCTGAAGGAATTAAAGGAGAAATCCGCCGTCTTGAGTAGAATTCCGGCTTCTTGAGATGGATCAACTAGCTATCTTCGAGTGATTTCCCACAAATCTGACCTTTTTGGCTTAGCCCCTTGGCCTAGCTGAACGCCCTTGGTTTCAGCTTCTGTCGAACTCCCCTTTCAAGTTGCCCCATTGGGTGTTTATATAGACTTTGAGATGCCTTACTTGGCCTCCAAGTATCCTAATCTGAATAGGATTCCTATTCGGGTGTTTGAATAGGCTTTGGAATGTGTTTCTTTGCCTCCATGTATCCTTTCCCGAAATAAATTTCTCTTTCCAGTGACAGGGACATGGCCATGGCACACGCCCGTGTGAATCGTGGCCAGGCCGTGTTTGGACTTTTAAATGAGGCACGACCGTGTGGTCTTTGGGCCAGGCCGTGTCGATTTCTCTCATGGCCCAATTTGGTCTGTTTTAGGCCCGTTTCTCGTTCTTTTCATCCTTGGGTGCTTTCCTAAGTATAAGACATGAAAAAAAAAAGGATTAAAAGCACCTTTTTATATGAATCAAGGAATAAATCATCCAAAAATAAGCTAAATGTGGGATTAAAATATGTTACTATTACGGTTTATCAGATACCCTCAGGAAGAATCCTCCTAGACTTCACTTGTTATCTAACACTAAACCATATGATTTATTCACTTGACTTGATCCGTAGGACTCCCTAATGTATATTAAACCCTCTCTCAAGGCGAATAACGTCTAACCCTAGGTTAATTAACGGAAATCTCTTTCTAAATTAATACCTCCCTAGTATAGCAGTAAATCGATCTATGCATTCCCATATTAGGTTTCACCCTAATCCGGCAAAATCTCGTCACCCTATCTCTAGGCGCGCGAATGACTCCGCTATAATTATGCTAGATCTATTCTTAAGTAGGGACTTTTGCTCCACCACCTAAGAACATCTTACTTGAATTAATATCCCGGAAACATTAACACAAGAATTAAGCAAAGAACAAATCAAGTATTTATCTTATAGTTTAGAAAACAATAACAGGATCCATCATAGTTTCATCCCCTTCAGGTATCTAAAGGGTTTAGTTCATAACAAATAAAGAAAACATCTCAAGAGAAAAGATAAAACAAAACATAAGAAATCCCTAAAACTCCCTAAAGGAATTGAAGGAGAGATTACCGTCTTGAGTAGAATTTTGGCTTCTTGGGATGGATCATGATAAACTGTAATTATAACATATTTTAATCCCGCATTTAGCTTACTTTTGGATGATTTATTCCTTGATTTTTATAAAAAAGTGCTTTTAATCCTTTCTTTTCATGTCTTATACCTAGGAAAGCACCCGAGGATGAAAAGAACACAAAACGGGCCCAAAACGGAGTAAATGGGCCTTATCACGAAATCGACATGGCCTGGGCTCAAGACCACACGGCTGTGCCATATTGAGCTACTAGAACACGGCCTGACCCCCGACTTACACGGTTGTGCCTCATTAAAGGAGTCCGAGCATGGCTCAAAGACTCGTCACATGGGCGTGTGACATGGCCGTGCCTCTGTCGCTGGAAAGAAGAATTTCATTCGGGAAAGGATACTTAGGGAGAAAGAATCGCATTCCAAGAGCCTATATATACCCCCTAAGTACCACCTTTGAAGGGGTGTCCAACTAGGCCAAGGAGCTAAGCCGAATTGCCGATTTTGGTAATTCATGGCTCACCTCAACCTTACCTTCACTTACCACAGGTTCTTGCATTGGGTCAGGTTGCACTAACCTTTCACTATTATAAGCTTGTACGGCTTGAATTTGCTCTTTTGGGTTAGTTTCAGTGTTACTTGGCAAGCTTTCTTGTAGTTGTTCAGAAATCAGCTTTGCAAGCTAGCCAACGGACTTAGTAAGTTCTCCAACTTGGTTCTTGAGCCCTTCAATCGATGCTTGTCGGCTTTTAAGTGTTGTCTCAATGTCTTGGAGATGGGTATCTGTGGCTGCCATGAATTGTCAGCATCGCTTCAATGTTTGACTCCTTTTCCTGTTGGTGAGGTGGTTGTTGAAAATCTGGAGGAAGTTTCGTTCCTTGGCTATTTTGATCATCCCACGAGAAATTGGGATGGTACCTCCAACCTGCATTATAAGTGTCATTATAAAAATTATTTTGTGGTCTAGAATAGTTACCCCTATAGTGAGCTTGCTCGTTTTCCATGTCATATCCGTAGGGGGTACTCAGGATTCGCGACCCCTCCTAAATTTGAATCATATTGCATTACTGGGTGTACTTGCCACTGATAGCTATTTAGTGCCATCTCCTCTATAGATTAAAATTACCTGTCAAAGAAAATAAAAGAAAAATTAGCAAAGTAAAAAAAAAATAAGACTAATAATAAGAAAATAAATTGCAATAAAAAAATGGCTAATGTAATAAAAATTACGCTTTCTTAATATTTTAGTTCTCCAGAAATGGCGCCAAAAACTTGATTGTTGTGAAATCAGAGTTTTAAAATTTATAAAAGAGAATGATCGAACGTGGAAACTAACTTTGACAACGATTAAAGGCAAGTGTACCTATCGAACAGTACTATAGCTTAGGCAAGACTGGATTATCGAACCCAAAGGACTAAAAGTACTAATACTAACTTTCTTTTTATTATTTAGCCTAAAATAAGTGGAGTTGTTTTTAATCTAAAATTAACGAACTACTAAGCTAAAGACACAAAGACAAGACGAATGAATTGGGAAAATAACTTTAGGAAAAACTCAGTTGATTAAGACGATACCCTCAGGAAGAATCCACCTAGACTTCACTTGTATTGACACTGAACCATATGATTTATTTACCTAGTTTGATCCGTAAGACTCCCTAACGTATATTAAACCCTTTCTTGAGGCGAATAACGTCTAACCCTAGGTTAATAAGTGGAACAATTGTTCGCTTGTAATAACCCCCTAGAATAGCAGTAAATCAATCTATGGACTCTCATATTAGGTTTCACCCTAATCCGGTAAAATCTCGTCACCCTATCTCTAGGCGTGCGATCAACTCCGCTTAATTATGTTATATCTACTCTTAGGCAGGGTCTATTCCTCCTCCACCTAAGCGGATCAAATTTAGATTAAGCTCACAAAATTAAGAACAAACTAAGTCTTTATCATATAATTCAGAAATCAATAACAAGGTTCATCTAGGTTTCATCCCCTTCAGGTATCAGAAGGGTTTAGTTCATAACAAATAAGAAAAACATCTCAAGAGAAGATAAAACAAAACATAAGAAATTCCTAAAACTCCCTGAAGGAATTGAAGGAGAAATCTGCCATCTTGAGTAGGATTCTGGCTTCTTGAGATTGATCAACTGGCTATCTTCGAGTGGTTTCCCACAAATCTGACCTTTTCGGGTTGGCTCCTTGGCCTAGCTGGACGCCCTTAGTTTCGGCTTCTGCCGAACTATCCTTTGAAGTTGCCCCCTTGGGTGTTTATATAGACTTTGAGATGCCTTATTTGGCCTCCAAGTATCCTTATCTGAATAGGATTCCTATTTGCATGTTTGAATAGCCTTAGGAATGTGTTTCTTTGCCTCCATGTATCCTTTCCCGAATAAAATTGCTCTTTCCAGTGACAGGGACATGGCCATGGCACACGCCCGTGTGACTCGTGGCCAGGCCCTGTTCGAACTTTTAAATGAGGCACGGCCGTGTGGTCTTTGAGCCAGGCCATGTCGATTTCTCTCATGGCCCAATTTGGTCCATTTTAGGCCCGTTTCTCATTCTTTTCATCCTTGGGTGCTTTCCTAAGTATAAGACATGAAAAGAAAGGATTAAAAGCACCTTTTTATATGAATCAAGGAATAAATCATCCGAAAAAAAGCTAAATGTGGGATTAAAATATGTTACTATTACGGTTTACCAGATACCCTCGGGAAGAATCCACCTAGACTTCACTTGTTATCTAACACTAAACCATATACTTTATTCACTTGACTTGATCCGTAGTGTAACACCCCAAACCCGGCCCATACGCAACGGCCGAATTTAGAATGCCACTGCAGAAAACGTTTGAAAAATATTTTGACTTAGAGTGAAAACATAAAAATTTATTGTCTTTACTAAAACATTGTATAATTAAAATTCTAAATAAAATTAAGTTGTTACAAAATTTTCGACTTGAAAATTTTAATATAGATTTTTAAAACGTAAGTTGCTAAAAATAAAACATTTTCAAATAATAATATAATTGACAATTCAACTTAAAACATAATAAAAATCCTTAAATACTTAAAGTGGCCCTTATTATAATAAATAACCTTTCATAAATAAAAGTGTAAAACAAATAAAATATCTTCTGCATGGGCCACCTCGTATCCACTCCAACCCGGTCCAAGCTTTATGCATCACACCTGTAAGGTTTGAGAAAATTTGGGTGAGTCACACTCAGCACTGCATAGTTATTTCACATGTCCCCACATATGGGCTTGGCCCATATCCACACATGATCCACATACAAAATTATGCAAGTATGAAGCCCAACCCAACCTAGTGTCCATCCATTACACCTACCTCGGCACACCTGCTGCCCAAGGCTGTGGCTAATCCACCGATCACCTAAGTGATCCCACATATCTCACCTTGGCAGACTTGCCGCCCAAGGCCATGGCTAAGCCACCGATCACATAAGTGATCCCACATATCAATTAATCCATGGTGATGCACACAGCTATCAACCGTCGAGATGGGCACCTAGCCAACACCTCCCTTGATGAAGCACATAGCTAACATCAAGCGCTAATGTAGCACAAGGCTAACATTAGACCACGTACATAAATATGTACACCCTTTTCTTCGATTTTCACATCCCAAGTCCCATGCATATATGTGTACCATGTCAGATTAACATTTAGAGTAAATATTCATCACATGCTCACCACAAATATCACACATATATCATAGGCAAAATAGAGCACTGACCTAATTAATTGATTACCCACTACGGGTATCCACCTTCTTAGCCATTATTTTCGGCTATCATACACACACACACACACACACATATATATATATATATCAATATACACAAATAACAGGAGAATAGTGTGATAACTACGCACCTACTTTGGCACAATCAATCAAATCCCAAAACCCACGTCTAACGATTTGCACTCCTACGATTGTTGAACTCTTTCCTACACAACCTAAGTTAGAATCGGCTTTAAGTAATAATCCATAAGAATGGCCCTTGGCCGAATGCTACACTTACTTACCTTGAAGAATCGAATCCAAAAGACTCCCCTATGTGAGCACTTCACACTTTAAAATGAAACTAAGAGCAAGAGATCGATGGTATCACCCTCAGAGAATCGACTTCAAGTCCCAAAGAGAAAGATTTCAGCACTTGAATGGTAAAGAGAGAGAGATCACGCCAAAGTGGAGGGAGTTGAATGCTAAGAGGATTCGGCTATGGTGTTTCTTAAAATTTCAAGCAAAGACAAGAGAGAAAGAGGCTATAGGGTTCGGCCAAGCCTTACCAATGGTGATGACATACTCGGCTATCAAAAGGAAAAGGAGTTTGGGAAAGGAGATAGATTCGGCCAAACTAGCAAATAGAGAGAAGAAGAAAACGCTAGTGACCTTAATGATCTTTGAAGTTTCGAACACAAAACAAAGTGAAGGGAAACCGAAACTAAATGGCTTATGCACAAAAAACCGCACTTTAATGGCATTAGGATTTCAGCACCACACTAGAGAAAGAAGAATAAACCCAAAAGAAAACATCTAAACTCCTTAAGAGAAATTCAGGCTACTCCTCTACTCACAAAATCGAAATGGTCATCAAAGAAATCCCCTTGGCCATCCAACTCACATATTCATCACAAATCCCACAATTTCCTCTTTATTTCCTCCTAATCCTATTCCTTCCAAAAAATTCACTAACTCCCCTAGTCCATGAAACCATCCATGTTCATGGACAAAATGCCATAGAAGAGTTTCCAAAACAACACTCCATAATCCATGCCTTTTGTCCCCTCATTATACCATAATTCCTTGATACCATACCATAAATAAGTACTTGCCTTATTCCTTAGTCTGCTATCCATAAATAACAAAGTCCATCCTTACCATAAGTAAAATTTGACCAACACATGCCATACAAAAATTAAAAGTCACCTTAATGTCATCCATGGGATTCGAACCTAAGACTATTA
The DNA here is from genome assembly GCA_025503065.1 of Gossypium bickii. Classification (NCBI taxonomy): domain Eukaryota; kingdom Viridiplantae; phylum Streptophyta; class Magnoliopsida; order Malvales; family Malvaceae; genus Gossypium; species Gossypium bickii. The sequence continues at coordinate 19,408,959 of CP106718.1, forward strand.
ATACACTCCACACTCCACTTGCCACTTTACCACTGGTTCTCTTGTGATTAAAACCTCAAACTGATTTTCTTAAGGCTAATTTTGCTTAGCTCCCCTTCTAAGAGTAAAAATCTAATATTTTTCTAAGGCATTCCCTTACATTCTAAAATTCTAAAAACCCTTAAAACATATCCAAACACACACTAAGCCCACTATCACTTGAATTATGCATAAACGCATAACCCCTAAATCTAGGATATTATAGTTCTACCCTCCTTAAAAATAATTTCGTCCTCAAAATTACGTACTAACGAACAATCGTACATCCTAACTCACCACACTACGCTACTGCTGCGCGCTCTGTTCTTAATAAAACTAACATACTTTCTACTAATCTTGGAATCCCTGACCAGACCCAACTGGTTCCGTCACAGCCATTCTGCCTCTACCACGTCCTCGCACATTACGACCACGTCCCCTAGAACTCATGTCTACGATCGCACTTTAGTCTGATTAAGAAGTTTTATGCATTAGAAATTTTGTTCCACTGTTTATCCACGAGCAAATTTTATGAAAGAAGTGTTCGAGAGTAGTTCTTTCGATCAATCAAAGGTTTCAACTCAAGTTCACTATTCTAATTCAGAGAACCACATTCACATTCATCCACAACATTCAACACATCATTATGGATATTTCTGACCATTCCTGACCTAGAGGTAATTTTGTCATTTTTCCTACAAGGGTATTTTCACAATAAATCGAGGTCAACTCGAAAATAATCTTTACAAATCAAAGGCATTCCAAAATATACAAATCTCGAAGTTATTTTGAAAATTCTACCAAATCAATGGTATTGCAAAAATTTCGGAAATCGGGGTTATTTTGTAAATTTTCCAAATCAAGGTATCTTAGCATTTTGCAAAACAGGGGTTTTGGTATTTTGTAAAGTAAGAATATTTTCATAAAAGTGGAGGGTAACATGGTAATTTTATAAACTAGAGGCATTTTATTAATTTTACCGCTCAGGGGTATTTTAGTAATTTTGCAAATCGAGTGTATTTCGGAAAATTCTCAAGTCTAAAAGGATTTTATAAATCAGAGGGGTAATTTGGTAAATTTAAAACTAAGATCTTTATAAAACAGTATGGCTAGTCCCTTTCGGGTTTTAGTTATTGGGTTTAGCCCGTGAATAGGTCCTCTTGGTTAGGGTGAACCATAGCTACGCACCAGGTAGGATTCGAGTAAAGAGGAGGTGAGTCGCTAGGATCGCTTAAATACTGTGCTCTTCATCGAATCCACACTCCTGACATGCGCATACAATGGTTGCCATACCCTAACTCGACGACTTAGTCACAGGTTTGTTTGATTGTTCTTAAGTCTTATGCATGTGTTTGAGTGCACTAGCCCTACGGTCCAATAGTCCTAATATTCTAATCTACGAGCCCAAATAAGCCCATAACATTCACATCTATAAATCACTTCAATAGTCAGAGGTACTTACCTGGTGGACTTCGGGTCGGAGATATAGGTACCATGCCAGAATAAACCTGAAAAATTTATGAAAGCCCAAATCTTTGAAAAGCACATATAAAAAAAATGTTTTTTGGCCCAAAACCCTCAAAGTCGAGTTTTGAACCAGGCTCTGATACCAAATTGTAACACCCCAAACCCGGCCCATACGCCACGGCCGAATTTAGAATGCCACTGCGGAAAACGTTTGAAAAATATTTTGACTTAGAGTGAAAACATAAAAATTTATTGTCTTTACTAAAACATTGTATAATTAAAATTCTAAATAAAATTAAGTTGTTACAAAATTCTCGACTTGAAAATTTTAATATAGATTTTTAAAACATAAGTTGCTAAAAATAAAACATTTTCAAATAATAATATAATCGACAATTCAACATAAAACATAATAAAAATCCTTAAATACTTAAAGTGGCCCTTATTATAATAAATAACCTTTCATAAATAAAAGTGTAAAACAAATAAAATATCTTCTGCATGCGCCACCTCGTATCCACTCCAACCCGGTCTAAGCTTTATGCATCACCTGTAAGGTTTGAGAAAAATTTGGGTGAGTCACACAGACTCAGTGCATAGTTATTTCACATGTCCCCACATATGGGCTTGGCCCATATCCACACAGTCCACATACAAATTTATGCAAGTATGAAGCCCAACCCAACCTAGTGTCCATCCATTACACCTACCCTCTAAGACAAGCTGCGCCCAAGGCCGTGGCTAATCCACCGATCACCTAAGTGATCCCACATATCTCACCTTGGTAGACTTGCCGCCCAAGGCCGTGGCTAAGCCACCGATCACATAAGTGATCCCACATATCAATTAATCCACGGTGATGCACACAGCTATCAACCGCCGAGATGGGCACCTAGCCAACACCTCCCTTGATGAAGCACATAGCTAACACCAAGCGCTAATGTAGCACAAGGCTAACATTAGACCACGTACATAAATATGTACACCCTTTTCTTCGATTTTCACATTCCAAGTCTCATGCATATATGTGTACCATGTCAGATTAACATTTAGAGTAAATATTCATCACATGCTCACCACAAATATCACACATATATCATAGGTAAAATAGAGCACTGACCTAATTAATTGATTACCCACTACGGGTATCCACCTTCTTAGCCATTCTTTTCGGCTTTCATACACACACACACATATATATATATCAATATACAAAAATAACAGGAGAATAGTGCGATAACTACGCACCTACTTTGGCACAATCAATCAAATCTCGAAACCCACGTCTAACGATTTGCACTCCTACGATTGTTGAACTCCTTCCTACACAACCTAAGTTAGAATCGGCTTTAAGTAATAATCTATAAGAATGGCCCTTGGCCGAATGCTACACTTACTTACCTTGAAGAATCGAATCCAAAAGACTCCCCTATGCGAGCACTTCACACTTTAAAACGAAACTAAGAGCAAGAGATCGATGGTATCACCCTCAGAGAATCGACTTCAAGTCCCAAAGAGAAAGATTTCAGCACTTGAATGGTAAAGAGAGAGAGATCACGCCAAAGTGGAGGGAGTTGAATGCTAAGAGGATTCGGCTATGGTGTTTCTTAAAATTTCAAGCAAAGACAAGAGAGAAAGAGGCTATAGGGTTCGGCCAAGCCTTACCAATGGTGATGACATACTGGCTATCAAAAGGAAAAGAAGGAGTTTAGGAAAGGAGATAGATTCAGCCAAACTAGCAAATAGAGAGAAGAAGAAAACGCTAGTGACCTTAATGATCTTTGAAGTTTTGAACACAAAACAAAGAGAAGGGAAATCGAAACTAAATGGCTTATGCACAAAAGCGGCACTTTGATGGCATTAGGATTTCAGCACCACACTAGAGAAAGAAGAATAAACCCGAAAAGAAAACATCTAAACTCCTTAAGAGAAATTCGGCTACTCCCCTCTACTCACAAAACCGAAATGGTCATCAAAGAAATCCCCCTTGGCCATCCAACTCACATATTCATCACAAATCCCACAATTTCCTCTTTATTTCCTCCTCCTAATCCTATTCCTTCCAAAAATTCGCCAGCTCCCTAGTCCATGAAACCATCCATGTTCATGGACAAAATGCCATAGAAGAGTTTCTAAAACAACACTCCATAATCCATGCCTTTTGTCCCCTCATTATACCATAATTCCTTGATACCATACCATAAATAAGTACTTGCCTTATTCCTTAGTCTACTATCCATAAATAACAAAGTCCATCGTTACCATAAGTAAAATTTGACCAACACATGCCATATAAAAATTAAAAGTCACCTTAATGTCATCCATGGGATTCGAACCTAAGACCATTAATACACTCCACACTCCACTTGCCACTTTACCACTGGTTCTCTTGTGATTAAAACCTCAAACTAATTTTCTTAAGGCCAATTTTGCTTAGCTCCCCTTCTAAGACTAAAAATCTAATATTTTTCTAAGGCATTCCCTTACATTCTAAAATTCTAAAAACCCTTAAAACATATCCAAACACACACTAAGCCCACTATCACTTGAATTATGCATAAACGCATAACCCCTAAATCTAGGATATTACACGTAGGACTCCCTAACCTATATTAAACCATCTCTCAAGGCGAATAACGTCTAACCCTAGGTTAATTAACGGAAATCTCTTTCTACATTAATAACCCCCTAGAATAGCAGTAAATCGATCTATGCATTCCCATATTAGGTTTCACCCTAATCCGACAAAATCTCGTCACCCTATCTCTAGGCGCGTGAACGACTCTGCTATAATTATGCTAGATCTATTCTTAAGTAGGGACTTTTGCTCCACCACCTAAGAACATCTTACTTGAATTAATATCCCGGAAACATTAACACAAGAATTATGCAAAGAACAAATCAAGTATTTACCTTATAGTTTAGAAAACAATAACAGGATCCATCATAGTTTCATCCCCTTCAGGTATCTAAAGGGTTTAGTTCATAACAAATAAAGAAAACATCTCAAGAGAAAAGATAAAACAAAACATAAGAAATCTCTTAAACTCCCTGATGGAATTGAAGGAGAGATCTACCGTCTTGAGTAGAATTTCAGCTTCCTAGGATAGATCATGATAAACCGTAATTATAACATATTTTAATCCCACATTTAGCTTACTTTTAGATGATTTATTCCTTGATTTTTATAAAAAGGTGCTTTTAATCCTTTCTTTTCATGTCTTATGCCCAGAAAAACACTCGAGGACGAAAAGAACACAAAATGGGCCCAACACGGAGTAAATGGGCCTTATTACAAAATTGACACAGCCTGGGCCCAAGACCACACGGGCGTGCCATGCTGAGCTACTAGAACACGGCCTGACCCCTGACTTACACGGTCGTTCCTCATTAAAGGAGTCCAAGCATGGCTCAAAGACTCGTCACACTGGCGTGTGACATGGCCGTGCGTCTGTCGCTGGAAAGAAGAATTTCATTCGGGAAAGGATACTTAGGGAGAGAGAATCGCATTCCAAGAGCCTATATATACCCCTAAGTACCACATTTGAAGGGGCGTCCAGCTAGGCTAAGGAGCCAAGCCGAAAAGGTCAGATTTGTGGGAAATCACTCGGAGGTAGCCAGTTGATCCATCTCAAGAAGCCAGAATTCTACTTAAGACGGCGGATTTCTCCTTCGATTCCTTCAGGAAGTTTTAGGGATTTCTGATGTTTTGTTTTATCTTTTCTCTTGGGATGTTTTCTTTATCTGTTATGAACTATACCCTTCAGATACCTGAAGGGGATGAAACCTAGATGAACATTGTTATTGATTTCTGATTTATATGATAAATACTTAGTTTGTTCTTAATTATCTGAGCTTAATCTAAATTTGGTGTGCTTAGGTGGAGGAGGAATAGACCCTGTCTAAGAGTAGATCTAGCATAATTAATCGGAATTGATCGCATGCCTAGAGATAGGGTGACGAGATTTTGCCAGATTAAGGTGAAACCTAATATGGGAGTCCATAGATCAATTTACTGCTATTCTAGGGGGTTATTATAAGCGAACGAGAGTGCCACTAATTAACCTAGGGTTAGACATTATTCACCTCGAGAGAGGGTTTAATATACGTTAGGGAGTCTTACGGATAAAACTAAGAAATTAAATCCTATGACTCAGTGTCAATACAAGTCAAGTCTAGATGGATTCTTCCTGAGGGTATCGTCTTAATCAACTGAGTTTTCCTAAATTTATTTTCCCAATTCGTTCTTTTTGTCTTTGTGTCTTTAGCTTAGTAGTTCGTTAAATTTAGATTAAAAACAACTCCACTTATTTTAGGCTAAATAATAATAAAAAAAGTAAGTATTAGTACTTTTAGTCCTTTGGGTTTGATAATCCGGTCTTACCTAAGCTATACTACTGTTCGATAGGTACACTTGCCTTTAATCGTTGTCAGAGTTAGTTTCCAGGTTCGATCATTCTCTTTTATAAATTTTAAAACTCTGATTTCACAGCGATCAAATTTTTGGCGCTGTTACCGAGGACTAAAATATTAAGAAAGCTCTATTTTTATTACTTTAGCCATTATTTTTATTTTTCGCAATTTATTTTTGTTTTTAGTCTAAATTTTAATTTCGCTAATTTTTCTTTCTTTCTTTTCTTTTAAGGTACCTCTAGTTTATGACTAGAAGGAACCCGAGAGGACCTTTAGTATACGACAGTGATATCTAAGGGACGGCTCGCAGGAATCGCCGAGAGATCAGGCGAGCCCTAAATTACCCAGAAAGAGAGGAGTAAGATAGATCCAATCCTATTGAAGGGATGGACGAGAATATTCCACAATCCCATGATGTAGGGGAACACATCGCTCCACGTACTATGTTTAATTATGCTAAACCGCATTTAACAAGAGCAGAATCGAGTATTGTTAGGCCTGCTATAGCTGCTAATAATTTTGAATTAAATTCTAACACTATAATGATCCAACAGTTTGTTCAATTTGATGGTTTGCAGGACGAGGATCTAAATACCCATATAGCTAATTTCTTAGAGCTCTGTGATACTTTTAAAATAAATGGCATTTCTAATGATGCCATACGTCTTCGGTTATTTCCCTTTTCATTAAGAAATAAAGCCAAACAATGGTTAAACTCGTTACCACGAGGGCCAATCACTACATGGGAACAAATGACCGAAAAATTCTTATTGAAATATTTCCCACTGGCCAAAACGGCCAAATTATAGAATGATATTTCTTCTTTTGTGCAGATGGATTTAGAAACATTAAACGACGCATGGGAGAGGTACAAGGATCTCTTGAGGAGATGTCCACATCATGGTTTACCCTTGTGGCTTCAAGTCCAAACCTTTTATAACGGTGTAAACCCCTCAACGAGGCAACTAATTGATTCAGCCACCGGTGGAACCCTGAATAACAAAACTCCTGAAGCAGCCTACAAGTTCATTGAAGAGATGTCACTGAATAACTATTAGTGGCAAGTTACAAGGACAAAACCGACAAAATTAGCCGGAGTTTTCAACCTAGATACAGTAACCATGCTATCAACACAGATGGAATTGATGAATAAAAAGCTTGATAGTTTGTGTTATTCGCAGGTACATCCAGTCATTCAGTGTGACGCAAGTGGAACTGTGGCGAATCCTGAGTTCCCACCCTACCAACCGGGAGCAGAAAATGAACAGATGAACTATATAGGTAATAATTTCAGATCAAATAATAACCCTTATGGTAATAATTATAATCCAGGTTGGAGGAACCACCCTAATTTTTCATGGGGAGGACAAGGAAATCAAAGACAACAGCCTCCTAAAAATTTCCAAAATCAGCCTTATCCATAAGAGAAGATGCCGAACCTTGAAGAGATGTTGGCAAAATTCATGGAAACAACTGAATCCCATTGTCAAAAAATTGAGACAATACTTATTAACCAAGACGCATTGATCAAAGTAATCGAGAACCAAGTTGGGGAAATTACTATGTCAGTTGGATTACTTACTGAGATGGTTTATGAAATACGGGCAGAGATTTGTTCTAAAGGAATAGAATGGGTAAAGGCAGTTACACTAAGAAGTGGAAAGGAATTAGTCGAACCAAAGAGGAAAATACCATGCGAAGATAACAATGCAAGAGATGAGGGGGTTGAGGATGTAAATCCCATACGCAAAGAAAGTAAACCACCAATTCCATTTCTAGCAAAGTTAAAGAAAGAACAACTAGATACCCAATACGGTAAGTTCCTTGAACTTTTTAAACAAATACATATTAACTTACCTTTGGTTGAAGCCATTTCACAGATGCCGACGTACGCAAAATTCTTAAAGGAACTCCTGACAAATAAAAAGAAGCTTGAAGAAGTCTCAACGATGGAACTCAATGAAGAATGTTCAGCCATCCTCCAAAACAAGTTGCCAACCAAATTAAAAGACCCAGGAAGTTCTACTATTCCTTGTCTAATTGGTAGTTTAAATATTAAGAAAGCATTAGTTGATCTAGGCGCCAGTATTAATTTAATGCCTTATAAAATGTTTAAACAACTAGATCTTGGGGAACCAAAACCCACTAGGATGAGTATTCAATTAGCTGATAAATCTATTAAATATCCTAGAGGAGTTATCGAAGATGTCTTGGTGAAAATTGATAAATTTGTTTTCCCTATTGATTTTGTTGTGTTAGACATGGACGAAGACATTGATGTTCCTTTAATTTTAGGGCATCCTTTTTTAGCTACTGCTAGGGCTGTTATCGATGTAGGTGACGATAAACTTGCATTAAGGATAGGCAATGAGGAAAATTTTTTCAAATTTATGATGCCATGCGATATTCTAAAGAACAAGATGATTCCTGTTATTTTGTTGATATTACTGATCATATCATTCAAAATTCATTACAGGAAATCATACATGACGACACGATGGAACAGTGCCTGACTCAAGAAGAGGGGGAAGAAGTAGAAGATGAAGAGATGAATTCGAATACATCATCATTCAGACAAACAAAAGAAGAAAGCATTGAAGACAATGACGAATTAAAACAGAAAACCTCCATTGATGAGCCACCCAATCTAGAATTGAAACAGTTGCCGAAACACTTAGAATACGCATTCCTCGGGGACAATTCTACGCTACCGGTAATCATCTCTTCATAACTAGAACCAAAAGAAAAAGAAGAGCTGATACAGGTACTAAAAGAACATAAGAGAGCCATAGCCTAGAAAATTTCTGACATTAAGGGAATAAGCCCATCGTTCTGCACCCAAAAAATTTTAATGGAAGAAGAATATAAGCCGTGTGTGCAACCCCAGAGACAGCTAAACCCTAACATGAAAGAAGTGGTCAAAGCCGAGGTAATTAAACTTCTAGATGCAGGAATAATTTATCCTATTTTTGACAGTACTTAGGTAAGCCCTGTGCAGGTAGTTCCAAAGAAAGGAGGTATGACTGTGGTGCCCAATGAAAGGAATGAGTTAATCCCTACAAGAACAGTTACAAGTTGGAGAGTATGTGTAGACTATAAGAAGTTGAACGATGCTACCAGAAAAGATCACTTCCCTCTGCCCTTCATAGATCAAATGTTAGAAAGACTCTCCGGGCATATGTACTACTGTTTTCTAGACGGACTTTCCAGCTACTTCCAAATCCCAATAGCTCCAGAAGATCAAGAGAAGACAACATTTACATGCCTATACGGTACGTTTGCTTATCGTAGAATACCTTTTCGGTTATGTAATGCTCTTGCTACTTTTCACCGTTGCAAGTTGGCAATTTTTGACGAACTTGTGGAAGACATTATGGAGGTATTTATGGATGACTTCTCGGTATTCGGTAATTCTTTCCATCTTTGCCTTACAAATCTAAAACGAGTTCTAATGAGATCTGAGGAAACAAACCTTATTTTAAATTGGGAAAAATGTCACTTTATGCTTAGAGAAGGGATTGTGTTAGGACATAAAATTTCGAGTAAAGGGATTGAGGTAGATAAAGCAAAAGTTGAAACCATAGAAAAATTACCTCCGCCTAGCTCAGTTAAGGCCATTAGAAGCTTTTTAGGACATGCAGGGTTCTATAGAAGATTTATTAAATATTTTTCTAAAATAGCTAAACCTTTAACAAAATTACTAGAAAAAGATGTTCCTTTCAATTTCAACCAGGAATGTTTAGATGCATTTAATGTCCTTAAGGATAAATTAATAAGTGCTCCGATTATAATTGCACCTGATTGGAATTTACCCTTTGAACTAATGTGTGATGCAAGTGATTTTACAATAGGTGCAATTTTGGGACAATGAAAAGACAAGCATTTTCAGTCAATTTATTATGCTAGCAGAACATTAACACCCGCACAAGAGAACTACACCACCACAGAAAAAGAATTTCTAGCTGTAGTTTTTGCTTTTGACAAATTTAGGCAGTATCTAATATTGTCTAAACTTGTCATTTACATTGACCATTCAGCTCTTCGTTATCTTTTAACCAAACCTGATGCAAAACCTCGACTTATACGATGGATTTTACTTTTATAAAAATTTGATTTGGAAATACAAGACAAGAAGGGAGCTGAGAATCTTGCGACAGATCACCTCTCTAGACTTGAGAATCCACATATCGGGGAGCTCGATGAAAATGAGATAAATGACTCATTCCCTGAAGAACAACTCTTCTCTATAACACATTCTGAAGTACCATGGTTTGCAAATATTGCAATTATTTAGCTGCTAACATCTTACCAAAAAGACTAACACATCATCAAAAGAAGCGATTCTTTGCTGATGTAAAGAACTATTTTTGGGAAGATCCCTTTCTTTTCCGCATAGTGTAGATCAGGTAATTCAAAGATGCATTACAAAGGCAGAAGCAAGCAAAATCCTGGAACATTGCCATTCAAGACCTTCAGAAGGACACTACAGTGGCATTAAGACAGCCCATAAAATACTCGAATCAGGTTTTTATTGGCCCACTTTATTCAAAGATGCCAACATGTATGTCGCTTCGTGTGATAAATGCCAACGAACATGTAATGTTTCTAAATGTGATGAAATGCCTCAAACATATATGTTATCATATGAAATATTTGATGTATGGGGTATTGATTTTATGGGTCCATTTCCTAGTTCATTTGGAAATAAATACATCCTAGAGGCAGTAGATTACATGTCAAAATGGGTAGAAGCCGAAGCCTTACCCACCAATGATGCTAGAGTAGTAGTCAAGTTCCTCAAAAAACTATTCTCTCGATTTGGAACACCTAGAGCTATCATTAGTGATAGGGGCACTCATTTTTGTAATACTCAATTTGACAAAGTCTTAAAAAAATATGGAGTTCACCATAGGATAGCTACCCCGTATCACCCTCAAACCAGTGGGCAAGTTGAAGTAGCAAATCGAGAACTTAAACGTATCTTAGAAAAAACAGTTGATTCAAACAGAAAAGATTGGACATTAAAAGTAGACGATGCCTTATGGGCCTATAGAATAGCGTTTAAAACCCCCTAAGAACATCCCCATACAAACTTGTCTACGGGAAAAGCTATCATTTACCATTCGAACTAGAACATAAAGCTTTTTGGACTATAAAATTTCTAAATTACGATATTAGAACTGCAGGAAAGAAAAGAATGATGCAGATGAACGAGCTAGACGAATGGAGAGCTGAGGCTTATGAGCATTTGAAACTATATAAGGAGGGAACAAAGCAATGCCACGATGCTCGTCTAAAAAAATCAAAACAATTCGAAGTAGGGGATTTGGTCCTGCTATACAACTCAAGGCTTAAATTATTTCCTGGGAAGTTGAAATCAAGATGGTCAGGCCCGTTCATGATCAAAACAATTTTTCCATACGGCACAATTCAGGAAACTCACCCCACTAAGGGCACATTCAAGGTAAATGGTCACCGACTTAAAATTTAAAATGGTGCAGATTTTAAGGATATGAGAGAGAAGCTTCGGCTCCGTGAACCTTCTTTATAAATAAAAGCAGGGAAAGTCTAGCTTAGGACTTAAAACAAGCGCTTCTTGAGAGGCAACCCGAGCACTAACTTCATTAAACATTATATTTTTAATTGTTCCGCATCTAACTTCATACTAATTGATCTAAAAAAGCACAGATTTTAGACCACACGGCCTTGAATACGGGCGTGCCCTTGGCCGTGTGGAAGACAAGAGATAAACCATGAGCGGGCCAATAGCCGTGCACAACAAAGAAGAAATTGTTTTCCCAAACACGGCCTGCAATAAAAGTCCACGCCCGTGTCACCTACCCGTGCGAGGTTACTGTCTTGATGAGCACGGGCGAGACACGGCCGTGCTTTATAACTGTGCAAGGTTACTGACTTGTCGAGCACGGGCTATACACGCCCATTCCAACTAACCGTGTGAAGATGAATAGGGCGTGCCATATGAAACACGGCCGTGGCAAAACCACCTGAAAGCGTCTAAAATTCAAAATCTCGAAAAACACGTGCGCATAAAAATAAAGCACGGGCGTGGCCCTTGCCAGTGCTCGCACTCCTATTTAAACAAATTTAACCGCTCACCCTCCTCACATGAACCCTAATTAGATTTCTCAGCCTCCTTCCTCTCAAATCCAGCCACACCCACATACTCAATCCCTCCCAAAACTCCTCCCCTTACCCTTCTCTCCAAAAACCTTACAAAAGAACCATCCGCACGCCTTCGCCACCACCGTGCTGCAGCAGACCACGCCCTCTCCACACCATGCTCCACTCATGCTAGATCGATTTACACCCTCACAATCCCTGGTTCCCTTCATTTCTTGAATTTCTTGACCTAAAACTTGATAAATTTTATGTCACTTTGCTTTATTTTCTTTAGTTTTAGTATTAAGCATGATTTATATTTAGGAACTCGTCTCAAAAATTCATTCCCCATGAATATTTATAATTGTGATGGATTGATTGCTATTTATCAATTGCTAGATTTCATGTTAATATTTAGGAATAAATTATTGCATTCTTGATACACTTCTTTGTTTGAAATAATCACTGCCGTCAAATAATTTCTGATGATTAACATGCTTAAGATTCTAACTCTTCAAATTTTACTTGATTTAGTGTGGCATATTCTGGCTATATTATTGTTGAGGTTTGATTAAAAGAAATTGCTTTATATTTGATTCCTCTTTGCAGGTACCATGTCAACATCACGACCAAAACGATCCACAGCCGCCCCAAGCAAGAAAAGAAAGGGGCCCAGATCATCTTCAGCAAGTGCTTCTTCCAAGCTATGACACCAATTCCTTTGATTTTCTCAGGATACTCAGGAAGAGCGTTACAAGGCAATCTGAAACAGACACCTCGGCACCGGTCGATGCATTGATTGGGACGCACTAGAACAAGTCGGGCTCGTATCTGATATTCGAGCTCTTCTCTCGACCGACCCATGGGAGCAGTTTTTCTCAATCACCGAGCCCATATACTTGGAGCTCACACTAGAGTTCTGCACAACTTTCACCTTGCAGACAGTGATGGCACAGTTCGACGAGCCGGGTACAATCCAATTCTGGTTAGGGGGCACGGTACGCCAGCTGAGCGAACCACAATTCTGCGCGACACTCAGGCTCTATACACCGGAATTTATAGAAGCAAACCCACTCTAGGAGTTAGACCGACAGCTCCATTGCACTCCCCTCCACTGCTGGCGTAGCTTACACCCCATCACTGGCATCTACGACCCCAGTCGCTCCAAGGCGATAGCACTCTCCCTATTTTTGAGGTACATCTACGCCATTCTCGTTCACACCATTACAGGTCGTCGTGAGAGCACCGATGTGGTAAATCGACATGATGTATATTATTTATCATGCATGTCAGAGGGACACGTGTTCGACCTTGTATACTTTATCCCCGGTGCAATACAGCATCAAACAAAGTCGCACAGGAAAGGAATCCTATCGATGGGCCCATATATAACACGGTTGGCTCGACACTTCGGCCTCCTTACCACCGACGAACAGAGATCCTTCCTCATGATGATGGGGCAGATGGCACCTTAGGGCATCTAGACGATGCTACATATGAGGATGATTAAACTTCGTCGAGGGACCGACCCCCCTCAATACCGATTAGTGACACCCACAGACGAGGGGGAGCCCGAGGACATTACTAATGATGTCCCACCAATTTCAAGCCAGCGGCCATCCCATGCAGCAACCTCATTGGCAGATATCTCTACACACCTCGACTAGTTTGAGCAGTATTTCGTTGACAATACTTGACGTTTTGATGGGATAGAGGCCACCTTCCAACAGATATGCCAGTACCTCCATATTTCACCACCAGCACCACCACAGGACCCGGTGGATGATGAGGACTTCTGAGTCCTTTTATCTAGATTTTCTTTTCCTTATTTTAAGTTTCTATTTTTATTTTTCTCGTTATTTTAATTTGTCTTAAGTTGAACATTTTCCTCATACATTGACAACTTTTATCATGATTATCATCCACATCTAACCTTTGAGTATTTCTAACATTTATTTAATTATGCCTCCAAGATTTCTAACTGATGCCTTAGCAATTCAAAAACATCACTAAGAGCAATTCACTACTACTCAACTCATCAGACACCACGACATCAACCAATCCTCCGGGAAACCATCCCAAATCAGGGAGTTCCACTTTTCCCCTTCTCTTTTGATTTATCCATTATATATTAACTATCTTTGTACATTGAGGTCAATGTACATCTTAAGTGTGGGGGGTGAATAGTTAATTTGGATAAAAAGTGCCTAACTTTTTCATTATTCTCAAATCCCTGAATTTCACCTTGTTTTTGAATAATTTCCTTATATTACTAATTAAGATGAAATTTCTGATGATTTATGATTGTTATTGATATGTTTTAGAGTAAGTCATTGATAATTGTGCATTGATGATTAAATTTGAAGAATACTAGAGAATCAAGCATGATAAGTCTATTTTTTAAAATTAAAATTTTTATGTTGTTAACCTGAATCTGAATGTTATCTTGAAGTTTGAAATTTACAAGGTTGATGTCATAAACACCCATAATTTTTTGTAAGATTTTGAGCCTTATAGAGCATATATTCTTTTTTGTGCTCACTTTTTGATTATGAGTGTGTCAACTATGAACTGTTATTCTAGAACTTGCCTTGATTATACATGTCGAGACCACATTTATGATTTGATATACAGAGATGATTAAGGCACTTAGGTTTTCACCCTTTTATTAACTCACTCCACTAAACAGCTTACCTTCACAATTAACCCCTAGTAAACCCTGTTGAGCCTAACAACCCTTTTATTGACTCAACCACTAAAATTAACCCAAAAAACCCCTTTGTATTTGTTAACACCGTCCTTTTAATTACCCTTTTTGTCGAGATTTGATTTTGAGCAATTACCTAGTTATGTTCTATATTTCAGTTGTTAAAGTCATTATTATTTTTTATAGTTTGTTCTTAAAAAAAATGAAGTATATTCATTATTAGTTCTATGTTCGGTGAGCTTATGCATGAAAATTTCAAATCTTGAAGAAAAAGCTCATGTTATTAAAATTTTCAATTAATGTAATTATTCAGGAATAGTTCAATTTTTTCCTAGTTAGGTAATCTACCAGGTCAATCTCGATTCTAACCTTCTAATTTAGCCTATATCCATACCCTTAACCTAAGCCTCGTTACAACCATGACAAGACCTTTTGATCTGTTTATCATCTCATTTTATCGTGGTGGAGACTTGATTTTTAGGCAAGCCTATGGGATTAACTTTTTCAGGTTCGACTTATGAGTGATCTTTTAACTTTGAACCTTAAACACTTTAAGTGCTTTAAGTGAATCTTTAGTGAGAATGTCAATCCTTGTCGGTTTTAAATTAAAGGTAATTATTTAGATAAGGGGAGACACCTATGTTTTTGCACTAAAACTTCATATCTTGTTTGAATCTTTAAGACTCTTTGAGTTGAATTATCAATGTATAAATTATCTATGAATTATGATAAGGCATTGTTGATAGGAATTATGAACTATGGAAAGTTCGTTTTAATTGTAAGTTGAGAATTTTGCTTGAGGACAAGCAAAAGTTTAAGTGTGGGGGTATTTGATAAACCGTAATTATAACATATTTTAATCCCATATTTACCTTACTTTTGGGTGATTTATTCCTTGATTTTTATAAAAAGGTGCTTTTAATCCTTTCTTTTCATGTCTTATACCCAGGAAAGCACCCGAGGATGAAAAGAACACAAAATAGGCCCAAAACGGAGTAAATGGGCCTTATCACGAAATCGACACGGCCTGGGCCCAAGACCATACGACTGTGCCATGCTGAGCTACTAGAACACAGCCTGGCCCTCGACTTACACGGTCGTGCCTCATTAAAGGATTTAGAGCACGACTCAAAGACTCGTCACACGGGCATGTGACATGGTCGTGCCTCTGTCGCTCGAAAGAAGAATTTCATTCTGGAAAGGATACTTAGGGAGAAAGAATCATATTCCAAGAGCCTATATATACCCCGTAAGTACCACCTTTGAAGGGTCGTCCAGCTAGGCCAAGGAGCCAAGCCGAAAAGGTCAAATTTGTGGAAATCACTCGAAGGTAGCCAGTTGATCTATCTCAAGAAGCCAGAATTCTACTAAAGACGGTAGATTTCTCCTTCGATTCCTTCAGGGAGTTTTACAGATTTCTTATGTTTTGTTTTATCTTTTCTCTTGAGATGTTTTCTTTATCTGTTATGAACTAAACCCTTCAGATACCTGAAAGGGATGAAACCTAGATGAACCTTGTTATTGATTTTTGATTTATATGATAAATACTTAGTTTGTTCTTAATTATGTGAGCTTAATCTAAATTTGATGTGCTTGGGTGGAGGAGGAATAGACCCTGCCTAAGAGTAGATCTAGCATAATTAAGCAAAGTTGATCGCACGCCTAGAGATAGGGTGATGAGATTTTGCCGAATTAGGGTGAAACCTGATATGGGAGTCCATAGATCGATTTATTGCTATTCTAGGGGGTTATTATAAGCAAACGAGAGTTCCACGAATTAACCTAGGGTTAGACGTTATTCGCCTCGAGAGAGGGCTTAATATACGTTAAGGAGTCTTATGGATCCAACTATGTAATTAAATCATATGGTTCAGTGTCAATACAAGTGAAGTCTAAACTATACTACTGTTCAATAGGTACACTTGCCTTTAATCATTGTCAGAGTTAGTTTTCAGGTTCGATCATTCTCTTTTATAAATTTTAAAACTCTAATTTCATAGCGATCAAATCAACTGGCTATCTTCGAGTGATTTCCACAATTCTGACCTTTTCGGCTTGGCTCCTTGGCCTAGCTAACCCCGATTCTGCTTCTGCCAAACTATTCCCTTTCAAGTTGCCTTCTAAGGTGTTTAAATAGGCTTTGAGATGCCTTACTTTGCCTCCAAGTATCCTAATTTGAATAGGATTCCTATTTGGGTGTTTGAATAGTCTTTGGAATGTGTTTCTTTGCCTCCAAGTATCCAAATCCGAGTAAAACTCCTCTTGGTCGCGGCAGGGACACGCCCATGTAGATCGTGGCCAGGCCGTGCTCGAACTTCTTTAATGAGGCACGGCCATGTGAATCGAGATCAGGCCGTGTTCTAGTAGTTTAATGAGGCATGGCCGTATGGGCTTGGGCCCATGCCTTGTCGATTTCATGAGTTGGCCCAATTCGGTCCCCTTTAGGCCTATTTTTCGTTCTTTTCATCCTTGGGTGCTTTCCTGAGTATAAGACATGAAAACAAAGGATTAAGAGCACCAAATTACGTAATTCAAGGCTTAAACCATCCAAAAGCATGCTTAAATGTAGGCCTAAAATATGTTACTTTTACGGTTTATCAAATACCCCCACACTCAAGCTTTTGCTTGTCCTCAAGCAAAATTCTCAACTCATAAAAAAAAACTTCCTTGATTCATAATTTTCATCAATAATGTTTTATCGTAATTCAGAAATAATTCATACATGGATAATTCAACTCAAAGAGTCCTAAAGATTCAAACAATCAAAGTCTTACATTTATAGCCCTAAAAACGTTAGGTGTTTCCCCTTACCTAAATAATTACTTCTGATTCGAAATTGACAAGAGTTGACATCCTCACTAAAGATTCACTCAAATCACTTGAAGTGTTTAAGGTTCAATAATTAAGCACTCAAAAGTCAAACATGAAGAGTTAATCCCATAGGCTTGTATGAAAATCAAATCTCCACCACTAAAATATGAGATGATACACAAATCAAAAGGTCTTTAAAGGGTTGTAACGGGGCTTAGGTTGAGGGTATGGCTATAGGCTGAATAAGAAGGTTAGAATCAAGATTGAATTGACAAGTTACCTATCTAGAAATACTGAGACGATAATAAATGATTACATCAACTGAAAAGTAATAACCCTAATAATACGAACTTTTCCTTCAAGATTTGAGATTTAAACATGTAAGCTCACTTAATTGCATAACTAATAATAAATATACTTCATGTTCTTTTTTAGGAACAAGTCAAATAATAAAGGCTAAATTCAACTACTGAAATAATATAATTAGGTAACTATTCAAATCAAATCTCGATATAAGGGTAGTTAAAGGGAATGGTGATAACAAATATAAAGGGTTTTGGGGTTAATATTAGTGGGTGAGTCAATAAAAAGGGTTGTTAGGATTAAACGGGGTTCACTAGGGGTTAATTATGAAGGTAGGCTTTTTAGTGGAGTGAGTGGGTTAAATCCTAAGTGCCTTAATCATCTCTGTATATCAAATCATAGGTGTGGTCTCGACATGTATAATCAATGCAAGTTCTAGAATAACAAATCAATGTTGACACTCTCATAATCAATAAAGTGAGCAAGAAAAAGAATATATGCTCTATAAGGCTCAAAGTCTCACAAGAATTACGTGTGTTTGATATCAATCTTGTAAATTTCAAACTTCAAGGTAACATTCAGATTCAGGTAGACAACCTAAAAATTTTTAATTTTGCAAAATAGACTTATCATGCTTGATTCTCTAGTATTCTTTAAATTTAATTGTCAATGCAAAATTATCAATGACTTAATCAAAACACATCAATAAAAATCATAAATCAAAGGAAATTTCATTCTAATCATAATATGAGAAACTTACCTTAGAACGAGGCATAATTCAGGGATTTTCAAATAATACTATGGTTAACCCCCCCACACTTAAGATGTACATTGTCCTCAATGTGCAAAGATATATAATATCAAAATAATCATAAAATCATAAGATGGGGAGAGAAGTGAAACTTCCTGAATTTTGGATGAAGTCAATGAAAAGAAACCGGATAGGATTGGAGGTGAACATGGGGAAGCGTCTCGAACCGTTTGAAATTTAATCCTCAAAGTAGCTGTTCTGATTTTATTGAATCCTAAGCTAAAACTAAATGGCATGAAGAATGAGAAGAAAATAATAAATAAAATAAAAATAAAATAAATGAAAGTAAAAAATAAAAGTAAATAATGGAAAATGAAAGAAGAAAGATATCGGGAAAAGGAAAGGAAGAAGGGGGTTTAAATAGAGATGCATCCCACACCTGTGTTCCTTCCTGTGGTGCCCACGCGGCTACAGCCACGGCCGTGTGCAAGGCCGTGTGGGTATGGAAACCTACGCCTAAATACGAAAAGAAATAAAACGAAACTAGTTAGTAGAGTTAGTGCTCGGGTTGCCTCTCGAGAAGCGCTCGTTTAAAGTCTCGAGCTAGACTTACCTGTTATTCGCCCAATTATGGTGGTCTGAGTAGGTGGAAATCCTTTCTCATGCGACCAATTCAGTTATGGATATAAATTTTAAGTCGAGTAGTGTTTACCTCAAAAGTGTTGAATTTAGGATTGATTAACTCGACTGTGCCGTATAGGAAGACATTAAGTACCTCAAAAGTGATTTCTTCGTTTGTCTTGAGGTCTGAATTGGTGATTCAAGGGTCTTCCTTATTGAACAATACCTGATCCCCTATTTTGAAGTGATTTGTTGTTCCTATCAGCTCGTCCGGGGTTTCCTTCGGTTTCACTTCGTGTATTCTTAGTTTCTCTTTGAAGTGTGTTTTCCACTTGTCTAGTTCATCGACCTGAAACCTTAATTCTTCATGAATTATTTCTTTATGGGTACGAGGTCTAAGATCTAGCTCAACTAGATGATTTCGTGATGCTTCCTGTTAAAAAGGTTGAACCAAATGGTTATCAATAGAATTAATGTTCGTACCTTTATTACTCGATGTCCTAGCTGAGTCAAGAGCTTGAAGAGTGATTGTTTCGTCGCCTACACGATGTGTGAGTTCAGCGAATTCTTCCTCTGTGTGGTCTTTCTTTATTGCATCGGGATATGGCACATGAGGTTGGTACTTTGCAATTGCCGATTTTTGCATATCATGGCACACCTCAACCTTACCTTCAGTTACCATAGGTTCTTCCCTTGGGTTTGGTTTGTCTAACCCTTCACTATTGTAAATGGCTTGATTTTGCTCTCTCGGGTTAGTTTCAGAATTGCTTGGCAAGCTTCCTTGTGGTAGTTCTGATATCAGCTGAGCAAGTTGTCCAACTGACTTAGTGACTTCCCCAACTGACTTAGTAAGTTCCCCAACTTGGCTCTTGATCCCTTCAATCGATGTTTGTTCGTTTTTAAGTGTTGTCTCAGTGTCTTGCAGGCTGGTATCTGTGGCTGCCATGAATTTTGTCAGCATCTCTTCAATGTTCGACTCCTCTTCTTGTTGGTGAGGTGGTTGTTGAAAATTTGGAGGAAGTTCCGGTATTTGGCTATTTTGATCATCCCACGAGAGATTGGGAAGGTACCTCCAACCTATATTATAAGTGTCACTATAAAAATTATTTTGAGGTCTAGAATATTTACCCGTATAGTAAGCTTGCTCATTTTCCATGCCATATCCGTAGGGTGGGTACTCAGGATTCGCCACGCCTCCTAGATTCGAATCATATTGCATTACTGGGTGTACCTGCGAGAGACTATACAAACCATCAATCTTTTTATTCAACATCTCTAGATGGTTAGATAACCTGGTGACCACGTCAAGGTTGAAGACACTGGCAGCTTTTGTTGGCGTTGTCCTCATAACTTGCCACTGATAATTATTTAGTGCCATCTCCTCTATAAACTAAAATTATCTGTCAAAGTAAATAAAAGAAAAATTAGCAAAGTAAAAAAAAAACTAATAATAATAATAATAATAAATTGTAATAAAAAATGGCTAAAGTAATAAAAATAGAGTTTTCTTAATATTTTAGTTCCACGGCAATGGCGCCAAAAACTTGATCATGTGTCTATCAAGTTTTAAAATTTATAAAGAGAATGATCGAACCTAGAAACTAACTCTGACAACGATTAAAGGCAAGTGTACTGGTCGAACAGTAGTATAGCTTAGGCAAGAGAAGATTATCGAACCCAAAGGAACTAAAAGTACTAATACTAACTTTCTCTTTATTATTTAGCCAAAATAGAGTGAAGTTGATTTAATCTAATCTAAATTAACTACTAAGCTAAAGACACAAAGACAAAAAGAATGAATTGGGAAATAACTAGAAGAAAAACTCAGTTGATCAAGACGATACCCTCAGGAAGAATCCACCTAGACTTCACTTGTTATCTAACACTAAACCATATGATTTATTCACTTGACTTGATCCGTAGGACTCCCTAACATATATTAAACCTTCTCTCGAGGTGAATAACGTCTAACACTAGGTTAATTAACAGAAATCTCTTTCTACACTAGTAACCCCCTAGAATAGCAGTAAATTGATCTATGGATTCCCATATTAGGTTTCACCCTAATCTAGCAAAATCTTGTCACCCTATCTCTAGGCGCGCGAACGACTCTGCTATAATTATGCTAGATCTATTCTTAAGCACGGACTTTTGCTCCACCACCTAAGAACATCTTACTTGAATTAATATCCCGGAAACATTAACACAAGAATTAAGCACACATAATTAAGAACAAATCAAGTATTTATCTTATAGTTCAGAAAACAATAACAAGATACATCATAGGTTTCATCCCCTTTAGGTATCTGAAGGGTTTAGTTCATAACAAATAAACAAAACATCTCAAGAGAAAAGATAAAACAAAACATAAGAAATCCCTAAAACTCCCAGAAGGATTGAAGGAATTAAAAGAGAGATCCGCCATCTTGAGTAGAATTCCGGCTTCTTGGGATGGACCAACTGGCTATCTTCGAGTGATTTCCACAATTCTGACCTTTTCGGCTTGGCTCCTTGGCCTAGCTAACCCCGGTTTCGGCTTGCGCCGAACTACTCCCTTTCAAGTTTCCTTCTAAGGTGTTTATATAGGCTTTGAGATGCCTTACTTGGCCTCTAAGTATCCTAATTCGAATAGGATTCCTATTTGGGTGTTTGAATAGGCTTTGGAATGTGTTTCTTTGCCTCCAAGTATCCAAATCCGTGTAAAACTCCTCTTGGCTGCGACAGGGACACGTCTGTGTTGATTGTGACTAGGCCATCGTCGGACTTCTTTAATGAGGCATGGCCGTGTTCTAGTAGTTTAATGAGGCACGGCCGTGTGGGCTTGGGCCCAATCCGTGTCGATTTCGTGAGTTGGCTTAATTCGGTCTGTTTGTAGGCCCATTTTCCGTTCATTTCATCCTTGGGTGCTTTCTGAGTATAAGCCATGAAAACAAAGGATTAAGAGTACAAAATTACATAATTCAAGGCTCAAATCATCCAAAAGCATGCTTAAATGTGGGCCTAAAATATGTTACTTTTACGGTTTATCAGTTTCCATGTAGTTATTGGTCCTCGTGGTAACGAGTTCAACCACTGTTTAGCTTTGTTCCTCAATGAAAAGGGAAACAACTGAAGACGATTGGCATCATTAGAAATGCCATTTATTAAGTTCGCCAAGTGATTGTTTGAATCTTCATCCTACAAACCATCAAACTGAACAAATTGTTGTATCATCTGAATTGTGTTAGGTTTCAGTTCGAAATTATTTGTAGCAATAGTAGATCTACAATACTTGACTCAGTTCCTGCTAAATTAGGTTTAGCATAATCATACATAGTACGAGGAGCAGGATTTTGATTGACTGGATTTGCGGCAACTACAAGAGGTAGCAGATTATTATCAGCCATCTCTTCGGTGGTGTTGGTATCGTCCTTTTGCTCTTCTTCAATGTATTGTAGGCTTCGCCTTATTTCTCTTCTGTTTCTGCGAATGGTACCTTCTATATCACTATCAAAAATCAAGGGTCCTAACGGGTTCCTCCTAGTCATAACTAGAAAAACCTATCAGAACAAATAATAGAGATAAATCAGAAAACTAAAAAAATAAAAAAATTAAAAATTAAAAAGAAATAAATAAATAAAAGAAAAATGGCTAAAGTAATAAAAATTGAGTGTTCCTAATATTTCAGTTCCCCGGCAATGGCGCCAAAAACTTGATCGTGTGTCTGAGAGTTTTAATATTTATATAATGAATGATCTAGCCTAGAAACTAACTATCACCATGATTGAGGCAAGCGCACCTATTGAACAGTAGTATAGCTTAGTGGCAAGACCGGAATGTCGAACCCAAGGAAACCAAAAGTACTAGTACTGACTTTTTTTTCTATTATTTAGCCTAAAATAAAAGGGATTTAATGTTTGTCTAACTAATTCCTAAACTAAGGATGCCAAGACACAGAGAATGAATTGGGAAAATACTTCTGAGAAAACCAATTGATTAAGACAATACCTGAGGAGGAATCCACCTAGACTTCACTTGTTATTTAAGTCTGAACCAGACGATTTATTCACTTGACTTAATTCGTAGGATTCCCTAATTTATATTAATACCTCTCTCGAGGCTATTAACATCTAACCCTAGGCTAATTAATCGAAATCTCTTTCTAATTAAAACCCCTAGTGTTGCATTAACTCGATCTATGGACTCCCTATTAGGTTTGACCTTAATCCGGTAGATTTTCATCGTCCTATCTCTAGGAGTGAGATCAACTCCAGTTAACTATGCTAGATCTACTCTTAAATAGGGACTTTTTCTCCTATGAATAACCACATCAATACTTGAATCAATATCCTGAAATATTAACACAAGAATTAAGAACACATAATTAAGAACAAATCAGGTGTTTATCATACAGTTCAGAAAACAATAACATGATCCGTCTTAGGTTTCATCCCCCTCAGGTATTTGAGGATTTTAGTTCATGTTTATAAAAGAATACATCTTAGAAGAAATTAAATAACAAAACATAAAGAAAAACCCTAAAACCCCCTGAAGGAAATTGAAGGGAAGATCTTCAGTCTTGAGCGTGATTCCGACTTCTGAGATGTATCAACTGGCTTTCTTCGAGTAATTCCCTAATTTCAGCTCTCTCTGGCTTTGCTCCTGTCAAAAGCCCTGACAGAGGCCTTCTGTCGAACTCTCCCTTTTAGGTTACCCTCTAAGGTGTTTATATAGGCTTTCGGGATGCCTTACTTGGCCCACAAGTATCCTAATTTGAGTGAAATTAAAATAGGTCACGGTAGGGACACGCCCGAGTGAATCGTGTCCTGGGCCGTGTTCGAGTCTGCTAAAGTGGCACGGCTGTGTGGCGAACTCCAGGTCATGTGGATTTCTTACTTTGGCCCATTTTCTCCGTTTTTGGCCCGTTTCTCATTCTTTTCATCCTCCTATGCTCTCCTAAGTATAAAAGATGAAATTAAGGGATTAGGAGCATCAAATTCCACAATTCAAGGGATAAATCATCCAAAAGTATGCCAAATGTGGGATTAAAATATGAATATAATACGGTTTATCACTACCTTGTGGTCTTCTTGAGATCAGCTTAGCAAGCTGTCCTAGTTGGTTTTCGAGTCCTTGAATTGATGCTTGCTGATTTTTTAGCGCTGTTTCGGTGTTTTGGAAACGAGTTTCTGACATTGTGATGGATTTTGTTAGCATCTTCTCAAGGTTCGACTTTTTCTCTTGTGGGTAGGGTTGCTGTTGAAAGCCTAGAGGGGGTTGCTGTCTTTGATTTCCTTGACCACCCTATGAGAAGTTTGGGTGGTTCCTCCAACCTGGATTGTAAGTGTTTCTATAAAAATTATTTTGAGGTCTAGAATTATTACACATATAGTGTTGTTCGTCTCTCCTCCATTTGTATCGCACTACATTACTGGATGTACCTGCAAAGAACCACACAAGCCATCAATTTTCTTACTTAAAAGTTCTACCTGATTTGATAGCATGGTTTCTGCATCTAGGTTGAAAACACTGGTGGCTTTTGTTGGCCTTGTCCTTGTAACTTGCCACTGATAGTTGTTCAGTGACATCTCTTCTATATACTCATAAGCCGCTTCAAAGGTATTGTTATTTAGGGTTCCACCAGCAGCTGAATCAATCAACTGCCTAATTGAGGGGTTCACACTGTTGTAAAAGGTTTGAACCTGTAGCCATAAGGGTAACCCATGGTGAAGGAACCTTCTTAATAAATCCTTGTATCTCTCCCATGCATCGTAAAGTGTCTCTAAATCCATCTGCACAAAAGAAGAGATATCATTCCTCAACTTAGCTATTTTAGCCGGCAAAAAATACTTTAATAAAAATTTTTCGGTCATTTGGTCCCATGTAGTGATTGATCCTCATGGTAACGAGTTCAACCACTGTTTAGCTTTGTTTCTCAAAGAGAAAGGAAACAACCGAAGGTGAATTGCACCATTAGAAACGCCATGGATTTTGAAAGTATCGCATAAATCTAGAAAATTCGCTAAGTGATTGTTTGGATCCTCACCCTGCAATTTATCAAACTGAACAAATTGCTGAATCATCTGAATAGTGTTAGGTTTCAGTTTGAAATTATTTGTAGCAATAGTAGGTCTAACAATACTTGACTCAGATCCTGCTAAATTAGGTTTAGCATAATCATACATAGTACGAGGAGCAGGATTTTGATTCACCGGATTTGCAGCAACTACAAGAGATAGCGGATTATTATCAGCCATCTCTTCGGTGGTGTTGGTATCGTCCTCTTGCTCTTCTTCAATGTATTGTAGGCTTCGCCTTATTTCCCTACAGTTTCTGCTAACGATACCTTCTATATCACTGTCAAAAATCAAGGGTCCTGACGGGTTCCTTCTAGTCATAAACTAGAATTACCTGCCAGAAGCAGATAAAGAAAAATTAGCAAAGTTAATAATAAAATAAAAATAAATTGCAACTAAATAAAATGGCTAAAGTAATAAAAATTTAGTTCTCCTAATATCTTAGTCCCCGGCAACAGCGCCAAAAACTTGATGGAGCTCGAAACTAACTATTATTTCGACAAAGGCAAGCGCACCTACCGAACAGTAGTATAACTGTGGTGAGTCTGAAATATTGTATTATCAAGGACCAAGAGAACTAGTATTAACTATGTTTTTATTATCTAGCTTAATAATTAAGGGGATTTATTTTTAATCTAAAATTAACTAACTAATTTAACTAACTATGAACGCGACAGAGAGTAAATTGGGAAAATACTTTTGGACAACTAATATGAGATAGGCAATAACTAAGAAAGAATCCACCTAGACTTCACTTATTACTTTTAATTCATGTGATTTATTCACTTGACTTAATCCGTACAAATCCCTGATTTATGTTAATATCTCTTTCAAGACTAAAAACAACTGACTCTAGGTTAATTAATTGAAATCTCTTTCTAATTAAAACCCCTATTGCCGCATTAACTCGATCTATGGATTCCCTTATTAGGTTTGACCTAATCCGGCAGATTTTCATCACCCTATTTCTAGGGTTGCAATCAACTCTGCTTAATGGTGTTGATCTACTCTTAGATAGAAACTTTTGTTCCACTAAATAAGCACATTCGACTTGAATCAATAACCAGAATTATCAAACAAGAATAAGAACTCACAATTAAGAATAAGCACAAGTATTAATCTCATAAATCAAATAATAAGATTCATCTTAGGTTTCATCCCCTTAGATATTTAAGGGATTTAGTTCATACTGATAAAGGGAAAAATATTAGAATAGGGAAAACAACAAAACAGAAGAAAACCCAAAAACTTATAAAGAACTTGATGGGAGATCCTCAGTCTTGATAGAGATCCTTCTCCTAAGTTGTTCCCAACGGCTGTCTTGGAGTATTTTCTCCTTTTACTCGGCATCTATTCGACGTCCTATCGACCTCCCCTTTTAGGTTGCCCCCTAGGGTGTTTATATAGGCTTTGAGATGCCTCACTTGGCCCACAAGTATCCTATTCTGCATAGAATTCATCCCAGGGTCGGCAGGGACACGCCCTTGGTCGATAGTCCTGGCCGTGTTTGATCCTGCTTGTCACACACGGCCATATGGTCCATCCGTATGCAGTGGTCCAAGCTGTGTAGGCCCATTTTGTCCCTTTTTAGCCTGTTTCTCGTTCTTTTCGACTCCCTAGGCTCTCTTGAGTATAAAACATGAAATTAAGAGATTAAGAGCATCGAATTCATCAAATTCAATGGAAAATCATCCAAAATTAAGCCAAGCATGGGGTTAAAATATGTTTAAATTATGGTTTATCACGTCATCACCTCTTAAAGGTCACGCGGCCAAGGCACACGCCCGTGTCCTTAGGCCGTGTATCGATTTAAATTCCTAGCTTCAGGTGCAAACTTCACACGGCCTGGGTACACTCCTATGTCTAAGGCTGTGCCTCCCACACGGCTGAGACACACGGCCGTGTCTCTGCCTATGTGTTTCCTACTGAGCATACTGACTTATAAACCTAGCTCACAAGGGGACACACGACCGATCAACACGTCCATAGGGCTGACTGTGTATCACACATGGCCCAAACACACGCTCGTGTGTCTACCCATGTGGACATTAAAAAGGCTATATTTCAAGCCAAATGCCACCCTACATAGCAACCATACATATACCAACTCAAATCAAGCATCCACACAAGCATAAACTTTATGATTCATCCTCAATGAATATATATATATGAACTTGTCAAGTATTGGTCCATCTTTAATGACCATTTACAAAATGAATTGAAAAAACCATAGTAGCCAACACATTTGGCTTGCAAATATGACATAACCGAAACATTCAAGTCCTATGCATGCCATACTTATATAAATCTAATTTGGCTATACCAAAAAGTGGTCGATAGTATGATCTCCAACTCCGACGTCCGTGGATTCTCGAGCTAACTTTGCAATACTACAACGAAAAGGGAAATGAAAGGGGTAAGCATAAAGCTTAGTAAGTTTGCATGAGAATAAATAGCAGCAATAAGCTCATGATAAAATCCATCTATGGCATTAATTAACCATACACAAATTTATAGGCTTATTGCCGTACTTACTCATACTTGCCCTTATTTAGTACATACCATGCCACATATCGTAAATGCTTCTTCGTGAATACTCACGGGTACCTGTGTTAACTGAATCACATAGCTTTAATAAATTTCTCGTTTCTATTTCTAAGCTAATCTATTCATCGTGATAAATCACTAGGGATGCTCAAAGATGCATATTCATAATCATTAGCATAAACATGAAACCAATGCCACATCTCAGATGTAGTCTTACATGGGGTTACTATTAAGTGTCGATGCCATATCCTGGATATGGTCTTATACAGAATCTCACATCTAGTATCGATGCCATATCCTGGATATGGTCTTATACGAACCTCATACTCAATACCGAAGCCATATCTCGGATATGGTTTTATAGGGGATCTCAATTCGGTGCCGAGGCCATGTCCCGAACATGGTCTTACACGGGACCTTATCCATCTCATGTCTTGATGATAGTATTCTCACACTTATTATAGACCCACTGGGACTTCAACATCTCAACTTTATCATCTTTCTTATTCAACACCAATATTCAATTTCATAGAATATCATATATCATTATAATATCAACCATTCTCAAAAATGCTAGCATAAATGTTGAATTTATCACAGACAAACTTACCTCATTTTCAAAATAGGCTAGATTGTCGGTATATTCTGATATTTTGTTCTTTCCCCGTTCGAGGTTGATTCTTGGCTCTTCTTGGTCTATAATAGCAAATTAGCTCATTTTAATCATCACATTAATAAAAGCATTTCAATAATCATGCTTTGGTAAAATTACTATTTTACCCTTAGACTTTGGCAAAATGACCATTTTACCCCTAGGCTCAAAAATTAATTCTAATCAAATTTCTACCTCCAACAAGCCTAGGTGAATATTTATTTCTTTTATGGCTATCATTAAAACCCAACATTTCACACATTTAGTACAAACTTTATAACCTTTACAACAAGGTCCATTTAGGTGTTTTCATAGTAACACATTTCACAAAAGTTGTTTATCTAACAACTAAGACTCATTTTCTTCCATAAAAATGCAGCAAACAACTTAAAATCTCACATGGAAAATCCTCAAACTTTTCACCATATTGAAGATATCCCCTCTTTAGAAAGCTTAAGCTTTAGGGGTCCCAAAAGTACAACTATCATCAAGAAAAACCATTAAAATCACTTACTTGAAGGGAGAAGAGTTTGCTGAAATTTTAAGCATTAAAAACCCCTATTTTGCTTGCTATTTTTGGTGGAGGAAGATGAGTAAAAAGGTGGATATCATCTTTTCTTTATTTTATTCAATTTCATCAATTTAATCCACCTACTACACTAACTTTGACCAATTTTGACAATTCTTGTCTCCTATGGTCGGCCACCCTATAATTAGGGGTGTAATTGCACTTTAAAGACCTCCAATAAATGTTCCTTAGCTATTAAACACCTTTAGCTTATAAAATAGAACTTTCACACTTAATGTGATTTAGTCCTTTTGCGCAATTAAACATGAAATCGTTAAAATTAAAGCACCAAAATTTTATGCACTAATATGATCATGATCTAACTTATAAAATAATATCAAAATAATTTTCTCTAACCTCGGATTAGTGATCCCAAGATCACTGTTCTGACTAGCCTCTAAATCGAGCTATTATAATTCTCCCCCTTAAGGATTTTCGTCACCAAAAATCTTACCGGTGAAAAGGTTGGGATATTGGTTTCTCATAGTCTCCTCGGGCTCCCATGTAGCCTCTTCTATTGCATGTCTCTGCCATAGCACTTTCACAAGAGTTATACTTTAGTTTCTCAATCGTTTGACCTCTCGTGCCAAAATCATTAACCGGTCCTTCTCCATAAGTCAAGCCCAGTTGAATTTCTACCTCTGTTTGTATGATCACTTGTGAAGGGTCCGAACGATATGCCGTAACATGGACACGTGGAAGACATCATGAATCTTTTCCAGCTCAGGTGACAAGGCCAAATGATAAGCTAATGGTTCCTCTCGATAACTTCATAAGGTCCAATAAAACGCGGACTCGATTTTCCTTTCCGGCCAAATCTGAGGACTTTCCTCCAAGGTGATACTTTCAGAAACACTTTATCACCAACTTGGAATTCAATCTCTTTCCTTTTTAAATCGGAATAGGACTTTTGTCTATTAGAAGTAGCTTTCAAACAATCTCGAATCACCTTTACTTTCTCTTCGGTCTCTCTAACTAAATCAACCTCATGATTTTGGTTTTCCCTAAGTTTAGTCCAATATAAAAGCGTTCGGCACTTACGCCCATACAAAGCCTCGTATGGTGCCATTTTCAAACTTGATTGAAAACTGTTTTGTAGGTGAATTCCACCAACGGTAAGTATTTCTCCCAATTACCTTGGAATTCCAAAATACAACATCGAAGTATGTTTTCGAGTATTTGAATTGCTCTTTCCGACTGCCCGTCGATTTGCAGATGGAAAGCTATACTGAAACTCAATTTTGTGCCTAAGGCCTCTTGCAACTTTTTCCAAAACTGAGATGTGAATCTCGGATCTCTATCCAAAATGATTGATAACGACACTCCATGAAGTCTTACTATCTTAAACACGTACAATTCAGCCAACTTATCAAGCAAGTAATCGACTCGTACTAGTATGAAATGGGCCGACTTCGTAAATCTATCTACTATGACCCATGCAACATCTTTCTTTTTCGGTGTCAACGGTAAACCCGTCACGAAGTCCATAGTAATATGGTCCCATTTCTATTTAGGAACCATTATGGGCTGAAGTAGACACAAAAGTACTTGATATTCAGCCTTCACTTGCTGACAAATCAGACATTTCGATACAAACTCATAAATGTCTTTCTTCATGCTAGGCCAACAATACCATTTCCTAAAGTCATTGTACATCTTTGTGCTACCTGGGTGTACAGTTAAACATCTGCTATGTGCCTCACTCAAAATCCTTCAAATAAGTTTATTATTTTTGGGTACACAGACCCTATCTAGAAACGTCAAACATCCATCAGGATTTACTCGAAAGTCTAATTCAACATTTGACTCACATAGAACTCTTTTGGCTTATAAGTTGCTGTCCTCTTTCTGTGCTTCACAAATCTCTTGAAGAAATAATGGTCTAGCCCTCAACTCGGCTAGAATAGAACTATCATCTAACAAAGCCATCCATGTATTCATGGCTCTCAGCACAAACAATGACCTTTTGCTCAAAGCATTGGCGACCACGTTCGCCTTTCCCGGGTGGCAGTCAATTACTAAGTCATAATCCTTTATCAACTCTAGCCATCTTCGCCGCCTTAAGTTCAATTCCTTTTGAGTAATCAAATACTTTAAACTTTTGTGATCGGTGAAAATCTAACATCTTTCACCATAAAAATGGTGTCTCCAAATCTTCAGTGCAAAAACTATGGCAGCCAACTCTAAATCATGCGTCGGATAGTTCTTCTCGTGTGGCTTTAACTGTCTAGAGGCATATGCTATCACCTTGCCTTCTTGCATAAGTACGCAGCCTAATCCATTTAAGGATGCATCGCTGTAGATCACGAATTCCTTTCTCGACTCAAGTTGTACTAGAACTAGAGCCTCTGTCAACAATGCCTTTAATTTCTCAAAACTCTGTTGGCACTTTTCTGTCCATTCAAACTTTACATCTTTCTATAACAGTCTCGCTATTGGGGTCGCTATCATGGAAAACCCATTAACCAACCGTCTATAATAGCCATTTAGGCCCAGAAAACTTCTAACCTCAGATACATTTTTCGACGGTTTGCAATCAACAATAGCTAAAATCTTACTTGGATCTACTCAGACTCCATCTCCCGAGACAATGTGTCCCAGAAATCCAACTTCCTTTGGCCAAAATTCACTTTTGCTGAACTTAGTGTATAACTGATTGTCCCGCAAAATCTATAAAATTATCCTTCAGTGCTCAGCATGCTCACTCTCATAATGGGAATATATCAGTATATCATCAATAAAAAAGACAACAAACTTGTCCATAAATGGTGGAAAGATGTGGTTCATTAAATCCATAAGCATCGTTGGGGCATTAGTTAAATCAAAAGGCATGACTAAAAATTCGTAATGCCCATACCTTGTTCGAAAACCAGTCTTCGGCACATCTGTGTCTTTTACTCTCAACTAATAGTACCCAAACCTTAAGTCTATCTTGGAAAATAATGTGGCTCCCTTCAATTGATCAAATAGATCATCAATTCTCGGCAACGGGGTACTTGTTCTTAACAGTTACCTTGTTAAGTTGCCGATAGTCTATGCATAATCTCGTGGTATCATCTTTCTTCTTCACAAATAATATGAGAGCTCCCCACAGAGAAAAACTCGGTCTTGCGAAGCCTCTATCCGTTAGCTCTTGCAACTATGCTTTCAATTCTTTTAGCTCGGTTGGAGCCATTCTATACGGAGCAATAGAAATAGGGGCAGTGCCCAGAGCTAACTCAATCCCAAATTCAAATCTCTCTAACCGAAGGTAACCCTAGCAATTGCTCCTGGAAAATATCTGGATACTCGCATACTATGGGTATCGACTCAATTCTCAACTCAGTCTCTTTAGCATTCATCAAAAGGGCAAGGTCAGCTTCGTACCCTTTTCTTAAATACCTCTAAGCCGACATGTGAGAGATCACTACTGGCGATCTATCTTATTCATTTGATTCAACATGAAAAGTGTCCCCATTCTCACATTTCAACTCAATAAACTTCTTTCCACAATTCACAAGTACATCATGAGTAACTAACCAATCCATCCTAAGGATGACATCAAACTCATCAAACGACAATAACATAAGATCAACCGGAAAACAATGACCCCTAATCATCAATGGGCAACCTTTGCATACCTGATAAACCATAAAAGTAACATATTTTAAGCCCACATTTAGCATGCTTTTGGATGATTTAAGCTTCAATTTATGTAATTTGGTACTCTTAATCCTTTCTTTTCATGTTTTATACGCAAGAGAGCAACCAATGACGAAAAGAATGAGAAATGGGCCTAAAAAGAACCAAATTGGGCCAAAGTGGAAAACGGCACGGCCTGGACCTAAGCCTACATGGCAGTACCTTATTGAGCAACTAGAACACGGCCTGACCCCAACTCACATGGTCGTGCCCCATTCAACAGGCTCGAACACGGCCTGGCCACGATTCACACGGGCGTGTGCCATGGCCGTGTCCCTGTCGCCAGAAAGAGGAATTTCATTCAGAAAAGGATACTTAGGGGCAAAGAAGCCCGTTGCAAAAGCCTATATAAACCCCCTAAGTATACCCTTCAAGAGGGCGGTTAGCTAAGCCAAGGAGCCGAGCCAGAAAGCTCAGATTTGTGGGAATTCACTTGAAGAAAGCCAGTTGATCCATCTCACGAAGCCAAATTTCTACTCAAGACGGTGAATCTCTCCTTCAATTCCTTCAGGGAGTTTTAGGGATTTCTTATGTTTTGTTTTATCTTTTCTTTTGAGATGTTTTCTTTTATTGTTATGAACTAAACCCTTAGATACCTTAGGGGGATGAAACCTAAGATGAATCTTGTTTTCGTTTGTTGAACTATTTGATAAATATTTGACTTGTTCTTAATTATGTGTTCTTAATTCTTGTGTTGATATTTCGCGGATATTAATTCAAGTATGATGTGCTTAGGTGGAGGAGCAAAAGTCCCTGCCTAAGAGTAGATCTAGCATAATTAAGCAGAGTTGATCGCGCGCCTAGAGATAGGGTGACGAGATTTTGCTGGATTAGGGTGAAACCTAATATGGGAGTCCATAGATCGAGTTAATGCTATTCTAGGGGTTTTAATTAGAAAGAGATTTCAATTAATCAACCTAGGGTTAGGCGTTATTCGCTTCGAGAAAGGGTTTAATATACATTAGGGAATCTTACGGATCAAGTCAAATGAATAAATCATCTGGTTTAGAGTTAGATAACAAGTGAAGTTTAGGTGGATTCTTCCTTGAGTGTCGTCTTAATCAATTGGTTTTTCCTCGAGTTATTTTCCCAATTTCATTCTTTTTGTCTTAGCATCTTTAATTTAGTTAATAGTTAATTTTAGATTAGATAAGAATCACTTTAATTCTTAGGCTAAATAATAGAAAGAGATTTAGTATTAGTACTTTTGGTTCCTTTGGGATTTGACATTCCGGTCTTGCCTAAACTATACTACTGTTCGATAGGTGTGCTTGTCTCAAATCGTTGTCATAGTTGGTTTCTAGGTTCGATCATTCTCATTTATAAATTTTAAGACTTTGACATCGCGAAAACAACGATCAAGTTTTTGGTGCCGTTGCCGGGGAACTAAAATATTAAGAACGCTTAATTTTTATTAATTTAGCCATTTTTTATTGCAATTTATTTTCATTATTATTATTATTATTATTTCTTTGCTAAATTTTCTTTTATTTAATTTTGACAGATAGAGGAGATGGCACTAAATAACTATCAGTGGCAAGTTATGAGGACAAAGCCAACAAAAGCTGCCGATATCTACTCCCTCGACCCAGTAGCCATGCTATCAAATCAGATAGAGGTTTTAAGTAAGAAAATTGACATTTTATGTGGTTCCTCGCAGGTATATCCAGTTTTACAGTGGGAAACAAACAGAGGCGTGGCAAATCCTGAGTACCCACCCTACGGACATAGCATGGAAAGCGAACAAGTCAACTATATAGGTAATTATGCTAGACCTCAAAATAATATTTATGATAACACTTATAATGCAGGTTGGATGTACCATCCCCATTTTTCGTGGGATGATCAAAGTAGCCAAAGACAGGAACTTCCTCCAAATTTTCAACAACCACCTCACCAACAAGAGGATAAGTCAAATCTTGAAGAGATGCTGGCAAAATTCATAGTAAACACAGAAGCACGCTGCCAAAATATAGAAACGAAACAAGAAGTATCGATTCAAGGGATCGAGGATCAGTTAGGTCAGCCTGCTATGTTGATCTTAGAACAACCATAAGAAAACTTGCCAAGCAATACTGAAACTAACCCGAGAGAGCAAAATCAAGCCATTTACGATAATGAAGGGTTAGACGAACCGCACCCAAGTAAAGAACCTGTGGTAAGTGAAGGTAAGGTTGAGGTGTGCCATGATTTACCAAAACCGGCAATTACAGAGTACCAACCTCGTATGCCATATCTCGATGCAATAAAGAAAGATCACACAGAGGAAGAATTCGGTGAACTCACACTTTGTGTAGACGACGAAACTATCACTCTTCAAGCTCTTGACTCAGCTAGGACGTCGAGTAATAAAGGTACGAACGATAATTCTATTGATAACCATTTGGTTCAACCTTCTTTACAGGAAGCTTAACGAAATCACCTAGCTGGGCTAGATCTTAGACGTTGTACCAATAAAGAAATAATTCATGAAAGGCTTCAAGTCGATGAACTAGATGAGTGGAAAACACACTTTAAAGAGAAACTAGGAATACACGAAGTGAAACCGAGAGAAACCCCAGATGAGCTGATAGGAACAACAAATCACTTCAAAATAAGGGATCAGGTATTGTTGAATAAGGAAGACCCTCGAATCACCAATTCAGACCTCAAGGCAAACAAAGAAATCACTTTTGAGGTACTTAATGTCTTTCTATACGGCACAGTCGAGGTAAGCAATTCTAAATTCAACACTTTTGAGGTAAACACTACTCGACTTGAACTATATATCCATAACCGAATTGATCGCATGAGAAAGGATTTTCACCTCCTCAAACCCCCATGACCATACGAATGAGAGGTAAATTTTAGCTATAAACAAGCGCTTCTCAGGAGGCAACCCGAGCACTAACCCCATTTTTACATTTTTTATTTTTTACTTTTATTTTTCCTTTTAGCACCTAACCATAAACTAACCAAAGTGCAGATCTCCATACCACACGACCTTGCACACGACCGTGGCCATGGTCACGTGGCCACCACAGGAAGGTACAAGGGTGGGGGCAACCACCAGATCCATAATTTCTATTTAACCCCCTTCTTCCTTTTTCTTTTCCAGTTGTCTTTCTTCTTTCATTTTCCATTATTTACTTTTACTTTTATTTTTATTTTCTTTATTTTCTTCTTATTCTTCATGCCGTTTAGATTTAGCTTAGGATTAAATAAAATCAGAACAACTGCTTCGAGGATTTAATTTCAAACGGTTCGAGACGCTTCCCCACGTTCACCTCCAATCCTATCCTGTTTCTTTTCAATGACTTCATCCAAAATTTAGGAAGTTTTACTTCTCTCCCCATCTTATGATTTTATGATTATATTGCTATTATCTATCTTCGTACATTGAGAACAATGTAGATCTTAAGTGTGGGGGGTTAACTATAGAATTATTTGAAAATCCCTGAATTATGCCTTGTCCTAAAGTAAGTTTCTCATATTATGATTAGAATGAAATTTCCTTTGATTAATAATTTTTATTGATATGTTTTAGAGTAAGTTATTGATAATTGTGCATTGATGATTAAATTTGAAGAATACTAGAGAATCAATGTAACATCCCGAAATTGGGCCTAGGAGGATTGCCCAATGAGTCTTGAGCGTAGGAGTGTTTAAATTTTTGGAGAACGGCTTTAGTGCAAGTTGGACTTATTAGGTGAGTGATTTTGGAAGGTTAGGAGGCTTCTATGAAGTCCCGGGATCAAACTTTGGCTTTAGGGAAATTTTGGTTTTAGGTAAACAAAACCCTGGAAGTTAGTAGGTAGGATTTAAGAATAAAATGTGGAGAAAAATGACACAAGTGGAGGTGTGGTGGAGTGGCAAAGTGACGCCACTTAGGAAGTAAGGGGGTGACGCCACAAGGAAGGAAGGAGGTCCAAGGTTCAAGTCTTGGCTTTTGCATTTTGGTTTTCTTTTTACATGGACCTTAGAATTTGGCTATAGATTTATATTTAGTTGCGCATGGTTTAAGACACAAGAAGAGCTTGTGGCCAAGTGGTTAGCAGCATGGATTATGCTACAGGGGAGCCTGGGTTCGAGTCTCATGAAAAGTAAAGGAGTATTTATTTTGCAAATTGGATGGCAAGAGTTTGAGTTGGATTTAAACTCTACTGACGGAGGGATCCCACATTGGAAACATACAAAGAAGGAAGGTGAGAAGCTAGCTATATATATAGCATTCTATAAAAGGAGGAAGGATACCTTGGAGGGCGTTTAGGCACAGGAGCGGCCGGAGCGCGGGTTCGCACCAGATTCCTATCAGGTGTGTACTTCTCTACTCTAGCTGTAGAACGGTAAATGCCGAAATATCGGCCACACGACGATAGTAGCCACACGAGCGTGCGAGCGCACGTGTGGGGGCTTCGACGCGATAGTTGAGGCCATCAGTAGTGATCTTGTGGGTTGTGGCTGCTTGGGCCATGATGGGCCGAAGTAGGTCCAATGGGCCCGTGGGCCCATATGAGTAAATTGTATGATTGTTTAGTATATATTGAACTAGACTAGGTGAATCTTATATACGTGGCTAGATTTGTCCTAGGTGGGCCACACGAGCGCGTGAGCCTGAATGGGCCGAAATTGGGTTTTAGGCCCAATAGTCCGGTAAAGACCAAAAATGGTAGCGGAGTCGATCGGGGCTACATTAGGCCTTCGAAAAGGCCATTGCAGGTACAAAATTACTAAAATACCCTCGATAGGTAAATTACAAAAATACCCTTGGTAGGTAAAATTACTGTTATACCGTTAGAAGTTGATTAGCATGATAGTGTGTAATTTCCACGCCATTGCTTGTTGTTTCTGTTAATTTAATAGTGTGTAATTTCCACGCCATTGCTTGTTGTTTCTGTTAATTTATGTATGCACTATTAAATGCCTGAAACTACGGCATTGGCTGTTGTTTTACCCATAGAGGATAAAATCAAGACATCAGGTTAGTGATTTCTAACTATGTTATATGTGCGATTCTGTTGACATAATAATATGTACACTCTGAACATTTTATATATGCATGCCGAAACCTGTTGCATCCATACATCACGATTTCATGTTTGCATGGGGGTGGGCATATATTATTAATGAAAGGGGAAGAGTTCTGGTGGTCTTTGCCACAATTTGATCTGGTGGCTCTGCCACACTCTGTTCTGGTGGCCATGCCACATAATCTGGTGACTCTGTCACAATTCTGACGATGAGCAGCTAACTGCAGCATGACTGCCATCGATGGTGTGTAGCGGTAAGGGTCGATTGTAGAAATCCCCATTGGTGTGATTGGGAGGTACGAGTGGTGTGTAGCAGATGGAAATTTAGGCTCGGTTAGGATTTGCATCATAATGCATTGATTTCTGATTATCTACTATTCTCTGCTAAAAGAGCCAAGGCCCAGTCTGACTTTGTATGGGCTTAGGCCCAAATTGCTTTCATAAGGGGAGTTACACACTAAGTTTTCGTAAACTCACCCCCTCTTTTTAAATGTTTCAGGTAACCCCTAGTTTGAGGACTTGGAGCCGAGGTGGACTCTGTGGTGGCCATGTATTACTTCTTTCGTAAACTCCGTTTTCTCTATCTAAACTTATTTTTAATTGGGTTTCTGTTATATAATAAGGCCTCTGTAACTTAGTTTTGGATTTTGACTTTAATGTTGTTATTATATATTTTATGAACTATCAAATATGGAGTTTTCTAAAATATAAATTTAAACAAACGCTTTCCAAAATAATGACAAACGGATCACAATATAACCTTTCAGAATTAATAGTATTTACGACGTTTTGGCAAGCATCATTAAATGAAGCCTGTTTCCTTAAATTGAACCAAAACTCAAAATTTTTAAACGATCATAAGTTTTTTTAATCAACCTTTCCCTGTGACATACCAGATCCGGTCGTGACATTTAGGACGGGTTTAGGGTGTTACAATCAAGCATGATAAGTCTATTTTTCAGAGTAAAATGTTTAGGTTGTCTACCTGAATCTGAATGTTACCTTGAAATTTGAATTTTACAAGAGTGATATCAAACACCCATAATTTTTTGTGAGACTTGGAGCCTTATAGAGCATATATTCTTTTTCGTGCTTATTTTTTTATTATGATTGTGTCAACATTAATTTATTATTCTAGAACTTGCATTGATTATACATGCCGAGACCACACCTATGATTTGATATATAGAGATGATAAAGGCACCTAGGATTTAACCCACTTACACCACTAAAAGGCCTACCTTCATAATTAACCCCTAGTGAACCCCGTTAATCCTAACAACCCTTTTTATTGACTTACCCACTAATATTAACCCCAAACCCTTGTATTTGTTATCACCATTCCTTGACTACCTTTTTGTCGAGATTTGATTTTGAACGATTTCTTAACTATGTTCTATATTTCAGTTGTAAAAGTTCTTTCCTATTATTATTTGACTTGTTCTTAAAAAAAATGTAGTCATTATTAGTTCTATAATTAAGTGAGCTTACATGTCTAAAGTGCAAATCTTGAAGAAAAAGCTCGTATTATTATTTCTCAGTCAATGTAATTATTTAAGATTAGTTCATTTTTCTAGTTAGGTAAATTGTCAATTCAATCTTGATTCTAACCCTCTAATTTAGCCTATATCCATACCTTTAACCCTAGCCCTGCTACAAACCTGTTAAAGACCTTTTGATTTGTGTATCATCTCATATTATAGTGGTGGAGATTTGATTTTCATGCAAGTCTATGGGATTAACTTTTCATGTTTGACTTATGAGTGCTTAAATTTTGAACCTGAAAACACTTTGAGTGATTTGATGTACCTTTAGTGAGAATATCAACCATTGTCGATTTTGAATCAGAGGTAATTATTCAGGTAAAGGGAAACACCTATGTTTTGTGATTCAAATGTATGACTTTGGTTGTTTGAATTTTTAGGACCCTTTGAGTTAAATTATCATTGTATGAATTATCTTTTAATTATGATGAAACATTATTGATAAATTTTATAGATCAAGGAAGTTCGTTTTAATTGTGATTCGAGAATTTTGCTTGAGGATAAGCAAAAGCATAAGTTTAGGTTATTTGATAAACTGTAAAAGTAACATATGTTAAGCCCACATTTAGCATGCTTTTGGATGATTTAAGCTTCAGTTTATGTAATTTGGTACTCTTAATCCTTTCTTTTTATGTTTTATACCCAGGAGAGCACCCAATGACGAAAAGAATGTGAAACGGGCCTAAAATGAACCAAAGTGGGCCAAAGTGGAAATCGACACGGCCTGGACCTAAGCCCAGACGACCGTGCCTCATTGAGCAACTAGAACACGACCTGACCCCGACTCACACGGCCGCGCCCCATTCAACAGGCTCGAACACGGCCTGGCCACAATTCACACGGGCGTGTGCCATGGCCATGTCTCTGTCGCCAGAAATAGGAATTTTATCCGGAAAAGGATACTTAGGGGCAAAGAAACCCATTGCAAAAGCCTATATAAACCCCCTAAGTATAACCTTCAAGAGGGCGGTTAGCTAGGCCAAGGAGCCGAGCCAGAAAGGTTAGATTTGTGGGAATTCACTCGAAGATAGCCAGTTGATCCATCTCAAGAAGCTGAAATTCTACTTAAGACGGCGGATCTCTCCTTCAATTCTTTCAGGGAGTTTTAGAGATTTCTTATGTTTTGTTTTATCTTTTGTTTTGAGATGTTTTCTTTTATTGTTATGAACTAAACCCTCAGATACCTGAGGGGGATGAAACCTAAGATGAATCTTGTTATCGTTTGCTGAACTATATGATAAATATTTGACTTGTTCTTAATTATGTGTTCTTAATTCTTGTGTTAATATTTTGTGAATATTAATTCAAGTATGATGTGCTTAGGTGGAGGAGAAAAAGTCCCTGCCTAAGAGTAGATCTAGCATAATTAAGCAGAGTTGATTACGCGCCTAGAGATAGGGTGACGAGATTTTGTCGGGTTAGGGTGAAACCTAATATTGGAGTCCATAGATCGAGTTAATGCGATTCTAGGGGCTTTAATTAGAAAGAGATTTCAACTAATCAACCTATGGTTAGATGTTATTCGCTTCGAGAGAGGGTTTAATATACATTAGGGAATCTTACGGATCAAGTTAAATGAATAAATCGTCTGGTTCAGAGTTAGATAACAAGTGAAGTCTAGGTGGATTCTTCTTTGGGTGTTGTCTTAATCAATTGGTTTTTCCTCGAGTTATTTTACCATTTTCATTCTTTTTGTCTTAGCATCTCTAGTTTAGTTAATAGTTAAGTTTAGATTAGATAAGAATCACTTTAATTCTTAGGCTAAATAATAGAAAGAGAGTTAGTATTAGTACTTTTGGTTCCTTTGGGATTTGACATTCTGGTCTTGCCTAAACTATACTACTGTTCCATAGGTGCGCTTGCCTCAAATCGTTGTCATAGTTGGTTTCTAGGTTCGATCATTATCATTTATAAATTTTTAGATTTTGACATCGCGAAAACAACGATCAATACCCTATCAACCAACACATACTTACCTAGGGGATTAGACACTCTTATTACAATTTCAGTAGGCTCTATAAGCATGCTCATGCTAGAGACTAATTTCATGCATATATATGATTGTGTAGATCCTGGATCAATTAAAGCTATATCATAAGTATCATAGAGAAAAAATGTACCCGTGATTACGTTAAGGGAATATACCTCTTCACGGGCACGAATGGCATATGTTCTCGCCGGTGCTCTACCCTTGACTCTTGCAATTTGCTCTCTAGATGGATTCTTGTTACTCACTTCATTTCCCGAGTTTCTCTAGGATCTTCCTCTAGCAGCAATTCCCAGTCTTGCACTCTGAGACTTCTCTTTCTCGCCTACCTCGGGGCAATCTCTGATAAAATGGTCTAAGAACCCATATCTGAAACAAGCCTTCTCGTTTGCTCGGCACTCACTAGAATGACGCCTGCCACACTGCGGGCATTCCAGTCTACTCAGTCAGGTATTGCCAACACTAGCAACTGATGTGGTTTACGCTTTAGACCCCGAAAACTGTTTGCCCTTATTTTGATTTGAAAACCCGACTAAAGGGGCTGGTCGAGTTGCAAAATTCCTCGATTTCTTAGATGAGGATTGGTAGGACTTACTCAATTGCCTTTTTCTCGAGTCACGGGACTCAATCTCAGCTCTTCTTTTCTCTTTAGCCAATTCTTCAGCCTTACAGGCTCTGTCCACCAACACTACAAATTCTTTTAGTTCGAGAACTCTGACGTATAAATGGATATCCTGATTCAGCCTGTCCTCGAATCTCTTGCACATGATAGCCTCTGTAGACACGCACTCCCGAGCATACTTACTAAGCCTTACGAACTCACGTTCGTATTCGGTCACAGCCATTCGTCCTTGCTTTAACTCTAATAACTCTTTTCTCTACTGGTCAATGAATCCCTGGCTGATATACTTCTTCCTAAATTTCTCTTGGAAGAATTCCCAACTAACTCTCTCCCTTGGTACCACCGACACAAGGGTGTTCCACCACTGATAGGTCGAATCTCTCAAGAGAGATACCTCACATTTTATGCACTCTTCAGGCTTGCATGACAACTCATCAAATACCCTTATGGTATTCTCAAGCCAGAATTTCGCTCTCTGTGGATCATCATCCTTACTAGCCCAAAATTTCTCGACCCCTTGTTTTAGGATCTTATCGACTGGAGGCCTTTCCTTTCTCACTACCTCAACCACTTGAGGAGCTACAGGAGTGGGTTGAGGGATAGATGGGGGTGGAGGGGGTTGAACATTAGGATTTGCTCGAATGTACTCAGTGTACCAATTGCTCATCATATAGAAGAAGGCTTTTGGGGCCTCTTCTCCCTGACCCAAGGTCTCGAGTCTACTTCCTACTGGCGCGGTCCCTTGCGCAGGAGCCGACGCATTACTCGCAGCATTATCAGCTCGAGTCTGATCGGGATCCATGACTATATATAAAAAAAATCCAATTTAAACCGTCAGGAGTAGTCACACTATCATTACACAATTACTCTTACGTATGGCATGTACAGCTAGACTCATACTTATGCTACGTTGGCCTGAGAATCGACTAAATCATAGCTCTGATACCAAAAAATGTAACACCCCTTACCCGTGTTCAAAGCTGGAAACGGATATGAGGCATTACCTTGGAGGCCCATCGGCTATAAAGTTGCTTAAACATAACACATCGACTATAAAGTTTCCACTGCAGCTTCAAAAC
Source organism: Gossypium bickii (assembly GCA_025503065.1). Taxonomy (NCBI): domain Eukaryota; kingdom Viridiplantae; phylum Streptophyta; class Magnoliopsida; order Malvales; family Malvaceae; genus Gossypium; species Gossypium bickii. The sequence goes on from CP106718.1 coordinate 19,451,915, forward strand.
TTTCCACTTAAACTCATAACCTGCTTATTTTGGACCTACGAGGCCCTAAACATACTTTCGAGTGGTTTCAAAATTAAACTGAGAACTTTTAAGCGCTTAGAATTTTTTTGTCTAAACAGGGGTCACACGCCCGTGTTGTTCAAAGGACACGACCGTGTGCCCCCTGATACATGCCCGTGTTCTTCATCCGTGATCGACACTGACTTATTACACACGGCCGGACACACGCCCGTGTCCCTCACACGGCCTCAACACGCCCGTGTCTTAGCCCGTGTGCCAAAACCTTGGCATTCTGTTTATGACGTTATCACCTCTCAAAGGTCACACGGCCAAGGCACACGCCAGTATCCTTAGGCCGTGTGTCAATTTAAATTCCTAGCTTCAGGTGCAGACTTCACACGGCCTGGGCACACGCCCATGTTTAAAGTCGTGCCTCCCACACGGCTGAGACACACGGTCATGTCTCTGCCTGTGTGTTTACTGCTGAGCATACTGACTTGTAAATCTAGCTCACAAGGGGACACACGGCCGATCAACATGCCCATGGGGCTAACCGTGTATCACACACGCCCGTGTGTCTACCTGTGTGGACATTAAAAAGGCTATATTCTAAGCCAAATGCCACCCTACATAGCAACCATACGTATACCAACTCAAATCAAGCATCCACAGAAGCATAAACTTCATGCTTCATCCTCAATAAATATATATATGAACTAGTCAAGTATTGGCCCAACTTTAATGACCATTTACAAAATGAATTGAAAAAACCATAGTAGCCAACACATTTGGTTAGCAAATATGACATAACTGAAACAATCAAGTCCTATACATGCCATACTCAAAATAAATCTAATTTGGCTATACCAAAAAGTGGTCGATAGTGTGATCTCTAACTTCGACGTCCATGGATTCTCGAGCTAACTTTGCAATACTACAACGAAAAGGGCAATGAAAGGGGTAAGCATAAAGCTTAGTAAGTTTTCATAGGAATAAATAGCAAGAATAAGCTCATGATAAAATCCATCCATGGCATTAATTAACCATACACAAATGATCGCTGTAAAATCAGAGTTTTAAATATTTATAAAAGAATAATCAAACCTGGAGACTAACTCTGACAACAATTTTAAGCCAAGTGTACCTATCGAACAGTAGTATAGCTTAGGCAAGACCAGATATCGAACCCAAAGGAACTAAAAGTACTAATACTAACTTTCTTTTTATTATTTAGCCTTAAAAATATAGTGAAGTTGTTTTAAACTATATTGGCGAAAACTATTTTTATTATTTAGCCTTAAAAATATAGTGAAGTTGTTTTAAACTATATTGGCGAAAACTAAACTAAAGAAACAAAGACAAAAAGATGAATTTGGGGATAACTTGAAAAAGACTCAGTTGATTTTGATGATACCCTCGGGAAGAATCCATGTAACATCCTTAAATCGGGGTCTATGCATTTTGCTTGTGTTGCATGTGATGAATTGTTTATAATGTTGATTTAACATGTTTTGGGGTCTAGTTATAACCCTAAGTTAGGCCTGAGTTAGGGCTAAGAATTTTGTTTTAGCACTTAAAGAAATGGAGCTAAGGGAAATAGGGGTTAAAAGAATTTATTGGAGGTTTAAGACACAAGAAGTGCCTTGGTAAAGTGGCAAGGAGGCGCCACTTAAGGCTTGAAAGAGGTGACGCCACAGGGAGCAAGGGGGCCTTGGTTCGAGCTACAGAAATCCCCCTTTGTGTCTTTATTTTTTACGCCACAAGTAGGAAGTGGAGTGTTCAGTAGGGACTCTTGAAGATGAGGATGGAAGGGGTCAAACAAATTTGAATTGGTGGAGGGGAGGAAGTTTAGGAGTTTGAATTATTTCAAACTCACTTGGAAAGAGTTGGCCGAATGGTGGACTGTGGGCAAGGAGGCTATCGGTTTTGGAGAGCTTTTGGTGTGGCCGAATGTCAATAGGGGTTTAGGGAGTGTTTCGGCTAGCACACCAAAGTACTTTTCTTTTCTTCTTTTTTTTTCGGCAACTCTAACTGCTGGCCGAATTACCCCTTTTGCAAGTTTTGCCAAAGTGCCGAAACTCAATGCTCACACTTCCTTTCTTTACCTTTTTGGTCATTCAATGTTAGCTATATTGCCGAATTCACCTTTCTTCTTCTTCTTCTTATTGTGTTCAAAACTGAAATCACCATTGTTCATCTTCTCTTCCTCCTATTCTTGATCATAGCCGAAATTTCATCCACTCTTCCTTGTCGAAATCGATCCTATTCCATCTTCTTCCATCCTTTCCTTGTTTTGAAAAGCCGAAGCCAATACCCTCTACTCCATTCGACTTCTTTTTTTAATCCCCTTGTGCCAAAATACTCAACCTTCTTCTCCTCTACCATTCGGCATCATCACTCTTCTTCTTTTACGTTTCATTTTTTTTCTTCTCTTTTGGACTCATAGCCGAATCCTCCTAGTGAGTCTAGATTCTTTATTTTCTCTTTCTTATTTGTTTTGGTAAAGCTGAAATCTCTTTTGTCGTGATTCTTTTATTTTCCATTCGTTGTATATTGAGATCTCTTTGTTTTGTGGAGTAGCCGAAACCCCTAACATCACTTAGGGGTGCCGAATGTTGGTGCTTGGTAGCCGAACCTGTCATTAAGGTAAGGGGCATCAACTCATGTGGTTTCGGTATTTGTTAATCATGGCTAAATGGCCTATGGATTCTAAGCGTTGTGTAAAACTGATTGTAGGGAGGAGTAAAGCCAAACGTAGTGAATCTCCGAGATTGGTGGTCGATCTAGGTAAGGGTTTTAACATCTCAAGATCTATTTCTTGATTGATCAAAAGCCGAAGGCTAACTTTTGTGTGTGCTAGTGTTGGACGATTGCAAGGGGGACTCATTACAAGTTTTGGGATTTGGTAGGAAACCAAATCGTCATTAAGGTAAAGTATTACCTTCTTGCGACATCTTTTCAGAATTTCTAGTTAAGCTGAATAGGGCTTTTGATTACTAATTAAGCATTGGCCGATTGTAAGAGCAGTGAGGGCATACGTTTCGGGATCTCGTAGTATCGCGTAGCTTCAGGATTTCTCATTTGATCTACGTATAGTCAGGTGTGTAAACGCTTACACACTCTATTAGTATAATGATGCTTATTATGTTACTGTATAACCTTTGGTATTAGTGACTTTGCCTTGTGGACATGAGCTTGGATTCCGGGTAAGTCCCCTGTTATGTGATTCTTGATATACGTCATCACGATTTGTTAAATGCTATGCTATGCCTTAAATACATGCTACATGATATTATAACACGTATGATATAAGCAAGATGATGATGGGATTGATGAGAGGAAGGGGATGATTTATTTGGACTGTCACCAGTGGTTTTAACCACAAGATGGGTTGGCCCCATCATTTGATTTGTGACTACGGTCACCAGTGGTTTTGACCACACTATTATTATCTGTGACTAGGTCCCAGTGGTTTTGACCACCAGTGGTTTTGACCACACTATTGATATTTGTGACTACGGTCACCAGTGGTTTTGACCACACATGGATACTGTGACTCGTCCCAGTGGTTTGGTACCACAGTGGGTTGGCCCCACATGATTATTATGGGATTGTCATCATTGGTTTTGACCATATGATGGGTTGGCCCCATCACTTGATTTGTGACTACGGTCACCAGTGGTTTTGACCACCAGTGGTTTTGACCACACGGGGTAGTTAAAGGAGATTGGGTGGCTAGGTTATGGGTTGCATAATCTGCATGTTTTACTGATGATCTGTGTAAGTGCTTGAATTATCGGGTTGGGGATTTATACACTGAGTCTTAGTGACTCACCCCTTCCCTTATATTTTGCAGATGAGGCATAGATCGCGGATATGGAGCCGAGGAGTACCCAAGGTGGCCATGCATTCTAGTTTGGTTTAACTTTAAACTACATTTTCGGTTTTATTTATTTCTTTTAAATTTGGTTTTGGGTTTGTAATAAGGCCGCTAAGTTTTATTACTTTGGTTTTTATAATTTGCTTTTATTTTGATTATATTATACATGTTGAAAGTAATGACTTGCTAAATTAACCGGTAAAACGTAATGTTTTTCAAATCTATAACTTTTCGGGTTTTCCAAGCGTTACCATCAGGTAACAAAGTTCACATAATAATAAGGAAGGTAACTTGGATGTTTTTATAACTCAAATTTCCAAACAACTTCAAAGGCAAATGGTTTTAACTTGATTATACTCGTCGCACTCAGTTTTTAAATGAGTATCAAATGATTTCTGCAATTGGTATTAGCGAAGGGATTTTTAAAATTGGGATTTCTTCAAATTTAAAACAACTATAAATTAATTCCAGTATCATTTTAACCAGGGATTTCTAACCTTTAAAACGTTAAAAAGGATTTTCTTGAAAATTATCCAACCAACTTGTGTTTTCAAAATGTTTTCACTCCGTAACATGCCAGATTCGGTCGTAGAGTATTGACCGGGTTTGAGGTGTTACAATTGTAGTATCAGAGCCAGTTTCAACAGCTCGACTGTGGGTCCAAGGCCCAAAAATGTTTTAAAAAGGATTATAAAAAGGCTTTTATAAGGAAAGTACAGTGGTAAAAACATGGCACCGAGTCTCCGGTACCAATCTGCCCAGGTAAGTACCCCGAACTATTACTGTGATGATATGATTATATGGTTATGATGATGGCATGATTGAGTAGTAGTAGGAACTACTTTAGAGACATGAACTATAGGATAATGTGTACTCGCGAAACAACCCCTTATTAAAACTTTTCATAAGACGGTGCTTTAATAGACAGTGGAATTAAGGTCTAACGCATAAAACTTTTAATCAACTTGAATATATCGGTAGATATAAGTGCACGTGGACGTGGGCGTAACACTCGTGGATGAGGTAGGGGTAGAATGACAGTCTCAGAACCAGTAGGGTCCGACATGGTTCGGAAAATGAGGTACCACCGCCATTGCGGGTGCAGTAATATCGAGATCGGACGGGTGGTAATGATGCGATCGCGCGGTGTCTTTGCGAGTATTGGAGAGGGTTACGTGTGCAGGAGTAGGAACTGGAGCTCAAAAATATGTGACCGAGTGACTCAAGGCTAATGGTGCAAAGGTATTCAGAGGTGTGTCTAGTGTGGCACCTGGTACAGCGGAATATTGGTTGGAGGCGACGGATCGCATCATGGATGACCTGGATTTTTCAGCTGAGGAGAAGCTGAAAGGGATAGTATCTTTGCTGAGAGATGAGTCATATCAGTGGTGGCTCACGGTTAGGGATGGAGCGATGGCAGATGACCTCACTTGGGAGTTCTTTAGGGCAGCTTATCAGAGGAAATACATAGGGGCTAGTTATGTTGATGCGCAACGTAGGGCATTCTTGAACTTGGTTCAGGGTAATAAGACTGTAGCGGAATATGAGGCGGAATTCCTTTGATTGAGTAGGTATGCTCGGGGTATTGTGGGTACCGAGCATGAACGCTGTGTCAGATTTGAGGATGGGCTGAGAGATGAGCTGCGGATGATAATTGCCCCACAGCAGGAACGAGAGTTTGCCGTTCTAGTGGAGAAAGCTAAGGTTGCTGAAGGGGTAAGACAGTCTGTAAGGCGAAATCAGGATAGAGGTTGGAATAAAATGAGTTCTAGATCATCTGGGTTTTCTGGGAATCAGCAGAAAAGGGTTAGATATAGTGGGCCGAATCAAGCTGCTAGGCCTGCTGCTACTAATACTCAGTGGCCGCCGCGGTGTGCTCAGTGTGGAAAGTCTCACACGGGAGAGTGTTGGACTGGTAACAGGGGATGTTTTGAGTGTGGCTCGATGGGGCATCGAGTTAGGGATTGTCCACAGAGATCAGTTAGGCTGCAGTCCGAGGATCAGAATCATGCACAGTTTAGGAGGGATAATCAGCAGCCACAGAGGGGCCGAGGTTCAGACAGGAGAGGTAATGGCTCGGGCAGAGGCCGTGGAGCACCGTGCAGAGGAGCAGGTGGTACAGAGGCGAGACAGCCCGGGTTGGTCTACGCAGCGAGGCGTCGAAAGGAGGCGACCTTGACCGGATGTCATAAGCGCATGCGTTCTTAATTTTTAGAGTACCTTATAATGCTTTAATTGATGTTGGTTCGACGCACTCGTATGTTGCTAGTAGCATAGTGGAATCTATGAACTTAGACTCTGAGATTACTTCTAGGAAGATGATAGTGATAGGCCCTCTAGGTCACTCTGTAGAAGTTAGTACACTATATAGAGATGTACCACTAGAACTCCAAGGGGCCGTATTTTTGGCTGATTTGATGGAACTGCAGTTTGGGGAGTTCGATCTGATTCTCATGATGGATTGGCTAGTGAAGTATCAAGCTAGTTTGGATTGCGCAGCTAAGCGCATGGTATTGAAGACCATGGAAGGTGAGGAGGTGGTAATGATAGGTAATAGGAGAGATTACATATCTAATGTTGTCTCTGCACTGAAGGCTGAGAAAATGGTTAGAAAGGGTTGTGAATCATTTTTGGTGCATGTTTGTGCTTTGGAAGCTAAGGACGCAGCGGTGAAGAATGTCGAAACTATAGGGGAATTTGCTGATGTTTTTCCAGAGAAACTCCCGGGTATACCTCCTGACCGTGAGGTTGAGCTTGGTATAGACTTGTTACCCGAAACTGCGCCAGTATCTATTGCTCCATATAGGATGGCGCCAAAGGAATTGGTGGAGTTGAAGGCCCAGATTCAAGAATTGTTGGATAAAGGTTTCATCCGACCTAGTGTATCACATTGGGGAGCTCCAGTGCTTTTTGTTAAGAAGAAGGATGGTACGATGCGGATGTATATAGATTATCGTCAGCTGAACAAGTTGACAATCGAGAACAAGTATCCGTTGCCCAGCATTGACGACTTGTTTGATCAACTCAAGGGTGTATCGGTTTTCTCTAAGATTGACCTTAGGTCAGGGTATCATCAGCTCAAGGTGAAGGAGGCTGATATTCATAAGACGGCATTTCGTACTCGGTATGGGCACTACGAGTTTCTGGTAATGCCTTTTGGTTTGACCAACGCACTGGCAGCATTCATGGACATGATGAATCGGGTGTTTCAGCTGTATTTGGATCGATTTGTCGTAGTGTTTATCGACGACATCTTGGTGCACTCGAAATCGGAAGAGGAACATGACACGCATCTTCGAGTGGTTCTGCAGGTTCTAAGGGAAAAGCAGTTATACGCCAAATTTAGTAAATGTGAGTTCTGGCTTAATGAGGTAACTTTCTTGGGTCATGTGGTATCAGCTGAGGGAATTAGGGTGGATCCTCGAAAGATCGAGGCAGTATTGGATTGGAAACCACCTAAGTCAGTTGTAGAGATTCGGAGTTTTCTTGGTTTGCCAGGATACTACAGAAGGTTTGTAGAAGGGTTTTCCTTGATTGCAGCACCGTTGACTAAGCTGTTAAGAAAAGGGGTTCCATTTGTGTGGACTGAGAAACAACAAGAGAGTTTTGACAAGTTAAAGAAGATTCTAACTGAAGCTCCGGTCTTGATTCAGCCTGAGGCAGGAAAGGAATTCACGGTTTATTGTGATGCATCACATACTGGCTTGGGGTGTGTGCTGATGCAAGACGGGAAGGTAGTCGCTTATGCGTCTCGACAGTTGAGGCCTCATGAAGCTAACTACCCGACACATGACTTGGAGTTGGCTGCAGTGGTCTTTGCCTTGAAGATTTGGAGGCATTACTTGTATGGGGAAAAGTCAATAGTTTACACGGATCACAAGAATCTGAGGTATCTCTTGACTCAGAAGGATTTAAATTTGAAACAACAGAGGTGGATCGAGTTGCTAAAGGACTATGACTGTTCGATTGAGTACCATCCGGGTAAGGCTAACGTAGTAGCTGATGCGTTGAGCCGTAAGGTGGTAGCGGACTTGCGAGCGATGTTTGCTCACCTTAGTCTTTATGATGATGAGAGTCTTTTGGCAGAATTGTAAGTAAAGCCGTCTTGGATTGATCAGGTTAAGGAGAAACAGCTGACTGATGAGGTTTTGAGTGCTTAGAGGTTACAAGTGCAGAATGGTGAATCTGAGGGTTACGACTTGGATAGTGATGGAGTCCTGTGTTTTCAAAGGAAGGTATGTATACCTAAGGACGTCGAGTTGAGACAGCGGATACTTCAGGAAGCTCATAGCAGCCCATATGCTATGCATCCTAGAGGCAGTAAGATGTATCGTGATTTGAGGGAACAGTTCTGGTGGGCAGGTCTTAAGCGGGAAGTAACAGAGTTTGTGGGCAAGTGTTTGACATCGCAGCAAGTTAAGGCTGAGCATCAGTTGCCATCAGGGCTGTTGCAGCCGGTAAAGATCCCCTAGTGGAAGTGGGAAAGGATTACGATGGATTTCGTCAGTGGGCTTCCCCTTACACCTAGTAAGAAGGACTCAGTCTGGGTGATTGTGGACCGTTTGACTAAGTCAACTCACTTTATACCGGTAAGGGTTGATTATTCACTTCAGAAGTTAGCCAAGTTGTATGTGGCAGAGATAGTGAGGTTGCATGGAGTGCCAGTGTCAATCATTTCGGATAGGGATCCCAGGTTCACATCAAGGTTCTAGAAAGCTTTACATCAGACTTTGGGTACGAGGTTGGATTTCAAAGACGGTTTTTATCCTCGATCGGATGGGCGACCGAGAGAGGTGATCCAGATTCTAGAGGACATGTTAAGGAGCTGGGTTCTGGATTTCAGTGGTAGTTGGGAAGAGTACCTACCTTTGGCAGAGTTCGCTTATAACAATAGTTATCAAGCGAGTATTCGGATAAATTGTATATGAGGCTAATATGGGATGGAGAAATGTCGTCGTACTCGAGCGTGTTGGACAGAATCAGGTGAGCAGCGGATGTTGGGTCCGGAGTTGGTGACTGAAAAGAGGATAAGGTTAAGGTGATTCGGGCTCGACTAAAAGAAGCGTCGGACAGGCAAAAGTCTTACGCGGATCTTAAGCGCAGAGATATAGAGTATGCAGTGGGTGATAAGGTCTTTCTGAAGGTATCGCCTTGGAAGAAAGTGTTGAGATTTGGTCGAAAGGGCAAGCTAAGCCCTAGGTTCATCGGGCCATATGCAGTGTTGAAGCGAGTGGGTTCGGTAGCTTATCAGCTCGATTTACCAGCAGAGTTAAGTCAGATTCACAACGTCTTTCATGTTTCTATGCTTAGGCGCTATCGGTCAGATCCATCACATGTGGTACCAGTTGAGGAGATAGTGGTGAGCCCTGATTTGTCCTTCGAGGAGGAGCCAGTACGGATCGGGATGTCAAAGTTCTGCGTAGGAAGTCGGTACCTTTGGTAAAAGTGTTATGGCGGAACCATGGTACGGAGGAGGCTACATGGAAGCCGAAGGATGTGATGCGGCAGCAATACCCTCAACTCTTCTGACCAGGTAATATCGAGGCCGAAATTATTTTTAAGGGGGGTAGAGCTGTAACATCCTTAAATCGGGGTCTCTGCATTTTGCTTGTGTTGCATGTGCTGAATTGTTAATAATGTTGATTTAACATGTTTTGAGGTCTAGTTATAACCCTAAGTTAGGCCTGAGTTAGGGCTAAGAATTTTGTTTTAGCACTTAAGGAAATGGAGCTAAGGGAAATAGGGGTTAAAAGAATTTATTGGAGGTTTAAGACACGAGAAGTGCCTTGGTAAAGTGGCAAGGAGGCGCCACTTAAGGCTTGGAGGAGGTGACGCCACAGGGAGCAAGTGGGCCTTGGTTCGAGCTGCAGAAATCCCCCTTTGTGTCTTTATTTTTGACGCCACAAGCAGGAATTGGAGCGTTCAGGAGGGACTCTTGAAGATGAGGATGGAAGGGGTCAAACAAATTTGAATTGGTGGAGGGGAGGAAATTTAGGAGTTTGAATTATTTAAAACTCACTAGAGAAGAGTTGGCCGAATGGTGGACTATGGGCACGAAGGCTATCGGTTTTGGGGAGCTTTTGGTGTGGCCGAATGTCAATAGGGGTTTAGGGAGTGTTTCGGCTAGCACACCAAAGTACTTTTCTTTTCTTCTTTTTTTTTCGGTAACTCTAATTGCTGGCCGAATTACCCCTTTTGCAAGTTTTGCCAAAGTGTCGAAACTCAATGCTCACACTTCCTTTCTTTACCTTCTTGGTCCTTCATTATTAGCAATATTGTCGAATTCACCTTTCTTCTTCTTCTTATTGTGTTCAAAATCGAAATCACCATTGTTCATCTTCTCTTCCCCCTATTCTTGATCATAGCCGAAACTTCATCCACTCTTCCTTGCCGAAATCGATCCTATTCCATCTTCTTCCATCTTTTCCTTGTTTTAAAAAGTCGAAGCCAATACCCTCTACTCCATTCGACTTCTTCTTTTAATCCCCTTGTGCCGAAATACTCAACCTTCTTCTCTTCTACCATTCGGCATCATCACTCTTCTTCTTTTACGTTTCATTTTTCTTTTCTTCTCTTTTGGACTCATAGCCGAATCCTCCTGGTGAGTCTAGATTCTTTATTTTCTCTTTCTCAATTGCTTTGGGTAAAGCCGAAATCTCTTTTGTCATGATTCTTTTATTTTCCATTCGTTGTAGGTTGAGATCTCTTTGTTATGTGAAGTAGCCGAAATCTCTTTTGTCATGATTCTTTTATTTTCCATTCATTGTAGATTGAGATCTCTTTGTTTTGTGGAGTAGCCGAAACCCCTAACATCACTTAGGGGTGCCGAATGTTGGTGCTTGGTAGCCGAACTTATCATTAAGGTAAGGGGCGTCAACTCATGTGGTTTCGGGATTTGTTAATCATGGTTGAATAGCCTATGGATTCTAAGCATTATGTAAAACCGATTGTATGGAGGAGTAAAGCCAAACGCAGTGAATCTCCGGGATTGGTGGTCGATCTAGGTAAGGGTTTTAACATCTCAAGATCTATTTCTTGATTGATCAAAAGCCAAAGGCTGACTTTTGTGTGTGCTAGTGTTGGCCGATTGCAAGGGGGACTCATCACAAGTTTTGGGATTTGGTAGGAAACTAAATCGGCATTAAGGTAAAGTATTACCTTCTTGCGGCACCTTTTCGGAATTTCTAGTTAAGCCGAATAGGGCTTTTGATTACTAACTAAGCATTGGCCGATTGTAGGAGCAGTGAGGGCATACGTTTCGGGATCTCGTAGTATCGCGTAGCTTTAAAATTTCTCATTTGATCTACGTATAGTCAGGTGTGTAAACGCTTACACACTCTATTAGTATAATGATGCTTATTATGTTACTGTATAACCTTTGGTATTAGTGACTTTGCCTTGTGGCCATGAGCTTGGATTCCGGGTAAGCCCCTGTTATGTGATTCTTGATATACGTCATCATGATTTGTTAAATGCTATGCTATGCCTTAAATACATGCTACATGATATTATAACACGTATGATATGAGCACGATGATGATGGGATTGATGAGAGGAGGGGGATGATTTATTTGGACTGTCACCAGTGGTTTTGACCACAAGATGGGTTGGCCCCATCATTTGATTTGTGACTAAGGTCACCAGTGGTTTTGACCACACTATTATTATATGTGACTAAGTCCCAGTGGTTTTGACCACCGGTGGTTTTGACCACACTATTGATATTTGTGACTATGGTCACCAGTGGTTTTGACCACACATGGATATTGTGACTCGTCCCAGTGGTTTGGTACCACAGTGGGTTGGCCCCACATGATTATTACGGGATTTTCATCACTGGTTTTTACCACACGATGGGTTGGCCCCATCACTTGATTTGTGACTACGGTCACCAGTGGTTTTGACCACCAGTGGTTTTGACCACACGGGGTAGTTAAAGGAGATTGGATGGCTAGGTTATGGGTTGCATAATCTACATGTTTTACTGATGATCTATGTAAGTGCTTGAATTATCGGGTTGGGGATTTATACACTGAGTCTTGGTGACTCACCCCTTCCCTTATATTTTGCAGATGAGGCATAGATCGCGGATATGGGGCCGAGGAGTACTCGAGGTGGCCTTACATTCTAGTTTGGTTTAACTTTAAACTACATTTTCAGTTTTATTTATTTCTTTTAAATTTGGTTTTGGGTTTGTAATAAGGCCGCTAAGTTTTATTATTTTGGTTTTTATAGTTTGCTTTTATTTTGATTATATTATACATGTTGAAAGTAATGACTTGCTAAATTAACCGGTAAAAAGTAATGTTTTTCAAATCTATATCTTTTCGGGTTTTCCAAGTGTTACCATTGGGTAACAAAGTTCACATAATAATAAGAAAGGTAACTTGGATGTTTTTATAACTCAAATTTCCAAACAACTTCAAAGGCAAATGGTTTTAACTTGATTATACTCGTCGCACTCAGTTTTTAAATGAGTATCAAATGATTTCTACAATTGGTATTAGCAAAGGGATTTTCAAATTTGGGATTTCTTCAAATTTAAAACAACTATAAATTAATTCCAGTCTCATTTTAACCAGGGATTTCTAACCTTTAAAACGTTAAAAAGGATTTTCTTGTAAATTATCCAACCAACTTGTGTTTTCAAAATGTTTTCACTCTGTAACATGCCATATTCGGTCGTGGAGTATTGACCGGGTTTGGGGTGTTACAATCCACCTAGACTTCACTTATTTAATTAACCCTAAATTATATGATTTCTTTTACTTAGCTTGATCCGTGAGACTCCTTAACCTATGTTAAACCCTCTCTCGAAGTGAATAACACCTAATCCTAGGTTAATTAGTGGAACTCTCGTTCGCTTATAATAACCCCCTAGGAAAGCAGTAAATCGATCAATGGACTCCCATATTAGGTTTCACCCTAATCCGGTAAAATCTCGAAACCATATCTCTACGCGCCCAATCAACTCCGCTTAATTATGTTAGATCTACTCTTATGCAGGGTCTATTCCTCCTCCACCTAAGCACATTAGATTTGGATTAAGCAACATAATTAAGAACAAACTAAGTAATTTATCATAGAACTTAAAAATCAAATAAAAAGATCCATCAAGGTTTCATCCCCTTCAGGTATCTGAAGGGTTTAGTTCATAACTAAACAAGAACACATCTCAAGAGAAAAGATAAAACAAAACATAAGAAAATCCTAAAACTCCTTGAAGGAATTGAAGGAGAATTCTGCCGTCTTGAGTATAATTTCGGCTTCTTAGGATGGATCAACTGGCTCTCTTCGCGTTATTCCCTAACTCTGACCTTCTCAGCTCGGGTCTTTGGCCTAGCTTTCGATCCCCCTTCAAAGGTGGTACTTGGGGTATATTTATAGGCTCTCAGAATGTGATTCTTTCTCCTGAAGTATCCTTTTTCAACTGAAATTGCTCTTTCCAGCGACAGAGGCACGGCCATGTCACACGCCCGTGCAAATCGAGACCTGACCGTGTTTGGATTTCACTTATGGCACGGCCGTGTGTGGTGGTGATGAGGCCGTGCTCCAAGTGTTCGCCGAGACACGGCCGTGTGGTCCTTGGCCCAGGCCGTGTCGATTTCATGGAAAGGCCCATTTACTTCATTTTAGGCTCATTTTGTGTTCTTTTCATCCTCGGGTGCTTTCCTGGGTATGAGACATGAAAAGAAAGGATTAAAAGCACCTTTTTATATAAAATGAGGCTTAAATCTTTAAAAAGCATAATAAATGTGGGATTAAAATATGTTATATTTACGGTTTATCAACAAAGTTATAGGCTTATTGCCATACTTAATCATACTTGCCCTTATTTAGCACATACCATGCCACATATCATAAATGCTTTTTCGTGAATTACTCATAGGTACTTGTGTTAACTCAATCACATAGCTTTAATAAAATTCTCGTTTCTATTTCTAAGCCAATCTATTCATCCCGGTTAATCACTAGGGATGCTCAAAGGTGCATATTCATAATCATTAGCATAAGCATGAAACCAATGCCACATCCCGGATGTGGTCTTACATGGGGTCACCTCTGAGTGCCGATGCCATATCCTGGATATGGTCTTATAGATCCTCATACTCAATACCGAAGCCATATCCTGGATATGGTCTTATACGGGATCTCAATTCGGTGCCGAGGCCATGTCCTGAATGTGGTCTTACACGGGACCTTATCCATCTCATGTCTTGATGATAGTATTCTCACACTTATTATAGTCCCACCGGGACTTCAACACCTCAACTTTATCATCTTTCTCATTCAACACCAATATTCAATTTCATAGAGTTTCATATATCGTTATAATATCATCCATTCTCAAACATGCTAGCATAAATGTTGAATTTATCACATACAAACTTACCTCATTTTCAAAATAGGCTAGATTGTCGGTATATTCTGATATTTTGTTCTTTCCCTGTTCGAGGTTGATTCTTGGCTCTTCTTGCTCTATAATAGCAAATTAGCTCATTTTAATCATCACATTAATAAAAGCATTTCAATAATCATGTTTTGGTAAAATTACTATTTTGCCCTTAAACTTTGGCAAAATGACCATTTTACCCCTGGGCTCAAAAATTAATTCTAATCAAATTTCTACCTTCAACAAGCCTAGGTGAACATTTATTTCTCTTATGGCTATCTTCAAAACCCTACATTTCACACATTTACTACGAACTTTATAACCTTTGCAACAAGGTCTATTTAGGTGTTTTCATAGTAACACCTTTCACAAAAGTTCTTTATCTAACAACTAAGACTCATTTTCTTCCATAAAAATACAGCAAACAACTTAAAAGCTCACATAGAAATCCCCAAACTTTTCACCATATTGCATGATAGTCCCCTCTTTAGAAAGCTTAAGCTTTAAAGGTCCCAAAACTACAACTATCATCAAGAAAAACCATTAAATCACTTACTTGTAGGGAGAAGAGTTTGCTGAAATTTTGAGAAACCCCTATTTTGGAGGAAGATGAGTAAAAAGATGGATATCATCTTTTCTTAATTTTATTCAATTTCATCACCTACTACACCAACTTTGACCAATTTTGACAACTCTTGTCTCCTATGGCCAGCCACCCTATAATTAAGGGACTAATTGCACTTTAAAGACCTCCAATAAATGTTCTTTATCCATTGAAAACCTTTAGCTTATAAAATAGAACCTTCGCACTTAATTCGATTTAGTCCTTTTGCGCAATAAACATGATATCGCTAAAATTAAAGCACCAAAATTTTCATGCACTAATATAATCATGATCTAACTCATAAAATAATATCAAAATAATTTTCTCGAACCTCAAATTAGTGATCTCAAGATCACTATTCTGACTAGCCCCTAAATCGGGCTGTTACAAGAAGTATAAATCTTGCCATGTGATATGGCTTGATAATGGAATGATTTTTGTATATGTTTTGGCTAGTGAAAATGGTGTATGTGATGTATATTTGTGGTCTTGTGTGAATGGCCATTATGGTGTGGTTTGGTAAAAGAGAAATGGTATGTTTCTTTCTTAAATTGGTGTTTGAGATGGTGAATGATTTGTATGTTATTTGATATTGGAATTGAACATGCAGGGACCAGTCTTGCTCACGGGCCAGACACATGGGTGTGTAACAGGCCGTGTGACCCTAGTTAGTGTTGCACACGAGGTAAGACATGGTATAAGGCATGGTTGTATGAGGCACACAGCCTAGCCACACGGACGTTGGCCCTGTTTTAAAAGAAAAATTTTCTAAGTTCTATAAAATTTCCATATAAGATTGGTTTAGTCCCGAACCTTCTCTAAAGCATGTTTAAGGTCTCATAGACCTTCTAAAGGGACTATGTGTTATTGATTAGCTATGATATGCTGATGTGTAAGCCATGGTAGTTTAAATGTTATGATTCGACTGGTAATACCTCATAACCCTAGTCCGGTGATAGATATGGGTTAGGGGTGTTAAATTTTTATTGGTATCAGAGCTACAATTTATTCGATTCTAAGACTAACGTAGTGTGTAAAATTCTAGCTATACATGCCATATATATATCTCCTGACATATAAAATGTGTTTTTGTATAGCAAATGGATACCAATCGAGCTATAGCTGATGATGTTGATAATAATGCGTCTGCTCTCGCCCAAGGGACAACGTCGTCTAATTCTAGACCTGGCACGAGTAGCCACAAGGGGGTGGCTAAGCAAGCCTTCTTCCAAATGATAAGTGAATGGTTCACAGAGTTCGTTCAAACGAATCCGGCTACTCAACAACCTCCACCCCCGCAAGTTCCTGTAGTGCCACAAGTTATAGACTTGATCCGATTGAGTAAACCTACAGTTGGTAAAATTCGTAAGTATAGGGCCGAAGAGTTCAGGGCTACAATTGATGATGATGCCGAGCGAGCTGAATTCTGGCTTGAGAATGCTATTAGAGTGTTTGATGAATTATCATGTACTCCTGATGAATGTCTTAAGTGTGTTGTTTCATTGTTGACAGATACGGCATATCATTGGTGGAAAACATTGACATCTGTGGTTCTGAGAGAACAAATCACCTGGGATTTCTTCCAAACTGAACTCTGGAAGAAATATATCAGTCAACGGTTTGTAGATCAGAAACGCAAAGAGTTCCTTGAGCTAAAATAGGGTTATATGTTTGTTATGAAATACGAGAGAGAATTTGTGAGATTGAGCCAGTATGCACGAGAATGTGTTTCGATGGAAACTACTATGTGTAAACGATTCATTGAAGGGTTGAATAAAGATATTAAACTTCTGGTCAGAATTCTTGACTTGAATGAATTTGTGGTATTGGTTGAAAGAGCTTGTAACGCCAAGGAGATTAGAAAAGAAAAGAAAAAGGTAGACTCGGAAGCTAGAGACGAGAGGAAAAGGCCAATGAGTAAGCCATATCACTCTTCGTCAAAGAGGTTTAGAGATGCAACCAGTCGCTCAAATGCTTCGATTGGACATTCGAGTAGAGATTGTGTGAAACAATATATGAATCCTAAAGCTCAAATTTCACCAGAATCAAGTGTTGGCTGTAACACCCCTTACCCGAGTTCTACCCCAGAACCGAGCCCGAGGCGTTACCGAAATGAAACCACTTGATCGCCACTTAGGCTCATCATGACTACTCTCTTAAGTCACCTCAACAACCTCAATCTCGACTTACGAGGCCTCACTCATACACACGAGGGCTCCCGAGACTATATTGGAACTTTTTCCAATCTTAAAATTTTTCTCTTTTGTATAAGGTTAACATGCCCGTGCAAGAAGAGACACGCCCGTGCATAGACCCACACGCCCATGCTCCACAACCATGGTTAATACTAACTACATACACACGGCCTTAAAGCCTAGTCACATGCTCGTGTGGCTAGCCCGTGGCCAAC
Organism: Gossypium bickii; assembly: GCA_025503065.1. Taxonomy (NCBI): domain Eukaryota; kingdom Viridiplantae; phylum Streptophyta; class Magnoliopsida; order Malvales; family Malvaceae; genus Gossypium; species Gossypium bickii. Next base: position 19,469,202 of record CP106718.1, read on the forward strand.
ACTGGCTAAACTCACACGGCCTATGCACACGCCCATGTGGCTACTTCGTGGTCTATTCTGACTTAAAATATTAACATGCAGGGGACACACGGCCAAGTCACACGCCCGTGGGCTGACCGTGTGTCACACATGGTCTAGGCACACGTCCGTGTGTCTATCCACATGGACAAAAACAAAGCTATGTGCTAAGTTCCTTTCACCCCTCTAGCATACACAATATGCATTCATTCAACACATCCATAATCAACTCAAATTGAATTGCAATTTCACATAAATAACTACAGTCTTTTCATAAAATAACATAGCCAACGACTATGGCATTATACAAAATAGACTATCCGTCTAAAGGCCAACACATCTTAGCCATTTACAACAAAATTCACTAACTTGTCTAGCCTCTATACATGCCATATACAAAACATTGAGTCTCATGTACCAGAGTGTGCTGATAATGTGGACGATCTTCCAATTGATCCTCGTATCTTGATTCAACACTTTTACTCTATAAGATAAGGGAAAAGAAAGGGAGTAAGCTTTAAGCTTAGTAAGCTTACACATAAACAATTAAGCATCATAGTATAAGCTAAACAACAATTGGCATCATACTAACATATAATGAACAACAATGCTTACTCTTCCTATCCCTTACCACATTTCCAACACATCATGAGTCACATACTCATAACCATTGAAATGCACCCCTGCATTCAATGCCATATTTACACAATATACAACATTACATCATTTCTCGATAATTCATCCACACAGCTAATTAACTCAATAATATAACCACACAGCTACTCCACGTAACTAATCCACACAGCTAATTAACTCAATAATATAACCACACGGCTACTCTACGCAACTAATCCATACAGCTAATTTCTCGATGGTTTCGCACTTAGCCCACCACAATCAATTAATAAGGTAGTATCGCACTTAGCCTACCACATAGGTATTCATAGTGGTTTTGCACATAGCCCACTAGACGATATTCCTAACAATATCATCACACATAGTCAGCTTATCATCAATATGCATTAAGATGGTATCGCACTTAGCCCATCATTTATCGTTCTCATTACACATACACATATCTACTTACTCAACCATATATCCATTCACAAATTCTACCACATTCATCCCACATACGTTCTCAATCATTCTAAATCAAGCTACACACTAGTTAGCATTAAGAAATTGTAAGTATGAACGCAATGTTTACGCATAGACTTACCTCGATACTCAAAAGTATAGAAATGTGCAATTTAGTCCACCACCTTGTTCTTGCCTCAATTTAGATCCGGGCTTTGTCTTTCTTGATCTATAATGAATAAATCAGCTTATTCACTACACACATTAACTAAATTGTCACTTATCTCATACTTTGGCAAAAATTACCCTTTTCCCCTAATCTTTTTCATAGTTACACTTTTTCCTCAATGCTCGTAAAGTGATTTTTATTCAACTTTCTAGCCTTTCATGCTTAGCCGAATCACTTACTCAACTAAAACATTCACCAATTCTCACTAAATCACATATGTATGACCAAACTTAAAGTTTTCACAAACTAGTCCCTACATGCATTTTCATGGAAAATTAGTTACCAAAAGATGTTTCTACTACATCAAGCTTTCTACATCAAGCTTTCATAATCTTCCATAAAACATCAACATACATGCATTTTTGAACATTCAATATAGCTCATTAAATAGCTAAAAATAGCTTATTCATACAACTAGGACTTCAAAAATACGAAAAATATCAAAAACGGGGCTTGGATGCACTTACTAGCAAGTTTGAAAATTTTGAAGAACCCTAACAATGGCTCTTTTAATTTTTGGTAGCCTTGGAGAAGAAGATGAATGAATTTTGTCATCTTTTCTCCCATTTTAATCATTTAATTGCCAAATAACCAAAATACCATTTTTGATAAACTTTCTATTTTAACTCATCCATGCCCAATTTTGTCCAAAAATTAGAATTTGGGTAAATTGCTATTTAAGGACCTCTAATTAATATTCTAAAGCTATTTCACACAAATAGCTTCTAGAATCTCACATTTTGCAACTTTTGCAATTTAGTCCTTTTGGACAATTCAACCGAAATTTCACAAAATTGCTTCATGAAACTTTCACACTAACATGCAAACATAACATAAACCTCAAAAACTGATACATAGATCTCGGATTTGTGGTCTCGCACCATAATTTTGACTAGGCCCTAAACCGAGATGTTACAACTCTCCCCTCTTTAGAGATTTTCACCCTCGAAAATCTTACCAGTAAAGAGGTTTGGATGTTGCTCTCTCATAGTCTCTTCCATTTCTCGCGTAGCCTCTTCCACACCGTGTTTCTGCCACGACACTTTCACTAGTGCTATGCTCTTATTTCTCAACTATTTCGCCTCTCGAGCCAAGAACTTAATCGGCTCCTCTTTATTAGACATATCTGGTCTTATTTCAATTTCCATTGAAGGAATCAAATGTGAAGGATCGGAGTGATACCGTCGCAACATCGATACATGAAGCACATTATGAATCTTTTCCAACTCTACCGGTAATGCCAACCGAAAAGCTACTGGCCCAACTCTGTCTGTAATCTCATACGGCCCTATAAATCTTGGACTCAACTTCCCTTTTTGTCCAAATCTCATAATCTTCTTCTACGGGGACACTTTCAAAAACACTTTGTCACCCACCTCAAATTCAACATTTTTTTCTTTCAAATCCGACGCGACGACTTTCAGCCGGTCAAAGCGATTTCAGGACTATTATGGGTTACTCTTACTTTCTCTTCGGTCTCTTTCAGACTAAGCTCGGTCCAATACAATGGAGTTCGACACTTACGGCCATACAAGTACTCATACGGAGCCATCCGTATACTTGATTGATAACTGTTATTGTAAGTAAATTTGACCAAAGGTAGATATCTCTCCTAACTACCTACGAATTCTAACACGCAGCATCGAAGCATATCTTCGAGAATTTGAATTACTCTTTCAGACTGACCATCAGTTTGCAGATAGAATGCAATACTAAAATTCAACCTCGTACCCATGGCCTCTTGCAACTTCTTCCAAAATCTCGAAGTAAACTTCAGATCTCTATCCGAAATAATAGACATAGGCACACCATGCAATCTCACTATCTCTGCAACATACAACTCAGTCAACTTATCCAGTGAATAATCAACACGTACTGGAATAAAATGAGCCGTCTTTGTTAGTCTATCCACAACAACCCACACAGCATCTTTCCTTTTTGGAGTCATCGACAATCCCGTTACAAAATCCATGGTAACCCGATCCCATTTCCCTTCGGGAACCATCACTGGCTGAAGCAATCCCAAAGGCACTTGATGCTCAGCTTTCACTTGTTGACAAATCACACACTTTGCCACAAATTCTGAAATATCTCTTTTCATACCCGGCCACCAATAAAACTTTCTCAAATTATTGTACATTTTTGTATTGCCCGGATGTACTGACAAATATCCACTGTAGGCTTCATGTAAAATCTTTCGGATTAACTCTTCCTCTCTAGGTACACAAATTCTGTCACAGTATAGCAAACAACCATTCGAGCCCACTCGAAAATCAAAATAACCTTCAGATCTGCACTTAACTCTCTTAGCTTGCATTTCACTGTCATTTCTCTGAGCCTCACATATCTATTGAACAAATAGTGGCTTAGCTCTTAACTCTGCCAATATAGCACCATCATCTACTATTGCTAAACTCGTGCTCATAACTCTTAGAGCATACAAGGATTTCCTACTCAGAGCATCCGTAACCACATTCGCTTTTCCCAAATCATAATCAATGGCTAATTCATAGTCTTTCAATAACTCAAGCCATCGCCTCTGCCTCAAATTCAGATCCTTCTGATCCATTAAATATCTCAAACTCTTGTGATCCGTAAAGATTCAGTTCTCACCATACAAGTAATGTCGCCAAATCTTTAACGCAAAAACAATCGCAGCCAACTCCAAATCATGAGTCGGATAATTCTTCTCGTGCGGCTTTAGCTATCTCGAGGCGTAAGCAACTATCTTACCCACTTGTACCAATACGCAACTGAGACCATTAAACGACGCATCACTATAAATCACGAACTCTTTCCCCGATTCTGGTTGAACCAAAACCGGTGCCTCAGTCAACATTGTTTTTAGTCTCTCGAAACTTTGTTGACAAGTTTCATTCCATTCAAACTTAACATCTTTATGAAAAAGTTTCGTCATCGGGGTAGCAATCACAGAGAACCCCTTTACGAAACATCAATAATATCTTGCTAATCCCAAGAAACTTCTAATTTTTGACACGTTCCTCGGCTGTTTCCAATCCACAATAGCCGAAATCTTACTTGGGTCAAGTCTGACACCATCACCCGACACAATGTGTCCTAGAAATCCAACCTCTCGGAGCCAAAACTCACTCTTGCTAAAATTAGCATACAACTGCTTATCTCTTAAAGTTTCCAAGATGATTCTCAAATGCTCTTCATGATCATTCTCATCCCGAGAATAGATTAATATATCGTCAATGAAGACAACCACAAACTTGTCCACAAATGGTCTGAAAACACGGTTCATCAGATCCATAAAAATCACAGGTGCATTCGTTAAACCAAACGGCATAACCAAAAACTCATAATGGCCATACCTTGTTTGAAACGCAGTTTTCAACACATCTTGCTCTTTCACTCTGAGCTGATAATAACCAGACCTTAGGTCTATCTTGGAGAACACTGTAGCTCCTTTCAGTTGATCGAAAAGATCATCAATCCTTGGAAAAGGATACTTATTCTTCACCGTCACCTTGTTGAGCTGTTTATAGTCTATACACAATCTCATAGACCCATCTTTCTTCTTCACAAATAATACCGGAGCACCCCACGGTGAATAACTCGGTCTTACAAAACCCTTATCTGTCAACTCCTGCAACTGTACCTTCAGTTCTCTCAACTCTAAAGGTGCAATTCTATTTGGAGCAATTCAAATCGGTGCCATTCCTGGAATCAACTCAATCCCAAACTCGACATCTCTCACTAGAGGTAATCTGGGTAACTCTTCTAGGAATGCATTCGGATACTCGCGTACTATCGGTACTGTTTCAAACTTCACTCCAACTTTTCGAGTATTCAACATGAAGGCGAGTGATCGTATGTCTATCGAGTTTTAAAAGTCATAAAGAGAATGATCTAACCTGGAAACTAACTTTGACAATGATTAAAGGCAAGTGTACCTATCGAACAGTAGTATAGCTTAGGCAAGACCGGATTGTCGAACCCAAAGGAACTAAAAGTACTAATACTAACTTTCTTTTTTATTATTTAGCCTAAAATAGAATGAAGTTGCTTTAATCTAATCTAAATTAACTACTAAGCTAAAGACACAAAGACAAAAAGAATGAATTGGGAAATAACTAGAGGAAAAACTCAGTTGATCAAGACGATACCCTCAGGAAGATTCCACCTAGACTTCACTTGTTATCTAACACTGAACCATACGATTTATTCACTTGACTTGATCCGTAGGATTCCCTAAGTTATATTAAACCCTCTCTCGAAGCGAATAATAACTAACCCTAAGTTGATTAATTGAAATCTCTTTCTAATTAAAACCCCTAGAATCGCATTAACTCGATCTATGGATTCCCATATTAGGTTTCACCCTAATCCGGCAAAATCTCGTCACCCTATCTCTAGGCGCGCGAATGACTCCGCTTTAATTATGCTAGATCTATTCTTAAGCAGGGACTTTTGCTCCACCACCTAAGAACATCCAACTTGAATCAATATCCCAAAAATATTAACATAAGAATTAAGCACACATAATTAAGAACAAATCAAGTATTTATCTTATAGTTCAGAAAGTAATAACAAGATCCATCATAGGTTTCATCCCCTTCAGGTATCTGAAGGGTTTAGTTCATAACAAATAAAGAAAACATCTTAAGAGAAAAGATAAAACAAAACATAAGAAATCCTTAAAACTCCCTAAAGGAATTGAAGGAGAGATCCACCGTCTTGAGTAGAATTCCGGCTTTTTGAGATGGATCAACTGGCTATCTTCGAGTGATTCTCACAACTTTGACCTTTTCGGCTTGGCTCCTTGGCCTAGCTTCACCCCCTTTCAAAGGCGGTACTTAGAGGGTATATATAGGCTTTCGAAATAGGTTTCTTTGCCCCTAAGTATCCCTTTTTCGAATGAAATTCTTCTTCCAATGACAAGGACATGACCATGTCACACGCCCGTGTGACCAGTATTTGAGCCGTGTTCGGATTACTTTAATGAGGCACGACCGTGTGAATCAGGGGTCAGGCCGTGTGCGGGTCTGATCAATGAGGCACGACCATGTGGTCTTGGGCCCAGGCCGTGTGGATTTCGTGATATGGCCCATTTACTCCTTTTTGGGCCCATTTTATGTTCTTTTCATCCTCGGGTGCTTTCCTGGGTATAAGACATGAAAAGAAAGGATTAAGAGCACCTTTTTATATAAATCAGGGGCTAAATCATCTGAAAGTAAGCTAAATGCAAGATTAAAATATGTTACTATTACGGTTTATCAAATACTCCCACACTTAAGCTTTTGCTTATCCTCAAGCAAAATTCTCAACTTTACAATTAAAACGAACTTTCCATAATTCATAATTCCTATCAATAATGCCTTATCATAATTCATAGATAATTTATACATGGATAATTCAACTCAAAGAGTCCTAAAGATTCAAACAAGATAAGTCATATATTTGTATCGCGAAAATGTAGGTGTCTTCCCTTATTTAAATAATTACCTTCAATTCAAAACCGACAAGGATTGACATCCTCTCAAAAGATTCACTCAAATCACTCAAAGTGTTTAAGGTTCAAGAAAAAAAACACTCATAAGTCGAACCTGAAAAGTTAATCCCATAGGCTTGTCTGAAAATCAAATCTCCACCACTATAAAATGACAGATCAAAAGGTCTTTATCAGAGTTGTAACGGGGCTAGGGTTAAAGGTGTGGATAAAGGTTGAATTAGAAGGTTAGAATCGAGATTGAATTGACAAAGTTACCTATCTAGAAATACTGAGACGATAATAAATTATTACATCAACTGAAAAGTAATAACCCAAATAATACGAGCTTTTCCTTCAAGATTTGAGATTTGAACATGTAAGCTCATTTAATTGCATAACTATTAATGAATATACTTCATTTTTTTTAAGAACAAATCAAGTAATAAAAGATACATTCAACTACTGAAATAATATAATTAGATAGCTAATCAAATCAAATCTATACATAAGGGTAGTCAAAAGGGAATGGTGATAACAAATACAAAGGGTTTTGGGTTAATATTAGTGGGTGAGTCAATAAAAGGGTTGTTAGGATCAACGGGGTTCACTAGGGATTAATTATGAAGGTAGGCTTTTTATGGAGTAAGTGGGTTAAATCCTAGGTGCCTTAATCATCTCTGTATATCAAATCATAGATGTGGTCTTAACATGTATAATCGAGGCAAGTTCTAGAATAACTGTTCAAAGTTGACACACTCATAACCAATAAAGTGAGCATGAAAAAGGGTATATGCTCTATAAGGTTCAAAATCTCACAAAAATTATGAGTGTTTTTGACATCACCCTTGTAAATTTCAAATTTCAAAGTAATAGTCAAATTTAGGTTAACAACCTAGTAAGAATTTTAACTCTAAAAAATAGACTTATCATGCTTGATTCTCTAGTATCTTTAAATTTTCAATCATCAATGCACAATTAACTATGACTTACTCAAAAACATATCAATAAAAAAAATCATAAATCATCAGAAATTTCATCCTAATTAATAATATGAGGAAATTATCAAGAACAATGTATAATTTAAGGAATTGAAAATAATGAAAAAAGTTAGGCATTTTTATCCTCAGGGTTTAAGAAAAATGCAGAAAGTTAGGCATTTTCTCGAAATAACTATTCACCCCCCACACTTAAGATGTACATTGCCCTCAATGTACAAAGATAGATAATAGCATTTAAAAGATAATCAAAAGAGAAGGGGAAAAGTGAAACTCCCTAAATTTGGATGGTTTCCCGGAGGATGGTAGAGGTCGTGGTGTCGAATGACTTGTGTAGTAGTGAATTGCTCCTAGTGATGTGTTCGTGTATATGGAGTGTGCAATTGAAACTGCTAAGTCATCAGTAAGAAATCTCGAAGGTGTAATGAATATATGTTAGACATACTCGAAGGTTAGATGACGAATGACAATCATGATAAAAGTTTGTAGTGTATAAAGAAAAAGTCCAAATTAAGACAACTGAAAATTAAGCTAGATGGGAAATAAAATTAAAACAAAAAAATAAAATAATGAAAAGAAAAATTAGATAAATAAAAGGACTCAGAGGTCCTCATCATTGGTCGGGTCCTGTGGTGGTGTCGGTGATGAGATATGGAAGTGATGGCATATCTGTTGGAGGGTGGCATCTATACCATCAAAATATCGAGCGGTGTCAGTGAACTGCTGGGTGCAGTACTGCTCGAACTGGGTGAGGCATGCAGAGATATCCGACAATGAAGCTGCTGCATGGGATGGTTACTGGCTCGGGTTTGGTGCCTCCTGTGATAGTGGTGGGACATCATCAGTAATGTCCTCGGGCTCCTCCTCATTTGTGGGGATGGCTAATTGGTACTAAGGAGGGTCGGTCCCATGACGATATTTAATCATCCTCATGTGTAGCATTGTCTGGATGCCCTGAGGTACCATCTGGCCGATCAATATGAGTGAAGAGGTTTGTGCGTCTGTGTTGAGAAGACCAAAGTGTCGAGCCAATCGTGTGATGTACGACCCCATCGATAAAACCCCCTTCCGGTGCGACTCTGTCTGGTGCTATATTGCACGGGCTATGAAGTGTGCAAGGTCAAACACGTGCCCGTTCGCCATGCATGATAAGTAGTAGACATTGTGTGTATTCACCATGCCAGTGCTCTCTCGTCGACCCGTAATAGTGTAAGCGAGAATGACATGAATGTACCTCAGATATGGGGAAAGGGATGTCGCCTTGGAGCGACTGGGGTCGTAAATGCCTGTGGAGGTGGCTAAGCTGTGCCAACAGCTGATGGGGGTGCAATAGAACTGGCAGTTTAGTGTTGAGAGTGTATTTTCTTCTATAAACTCATCTGTATAGAGTCCAAGTGCCGTGTCGAATTGCGGTATGCTTAATCGACGTATCGTGCCCCCTAGCCGGAATTGAACTGTGCCTGGGTTATCATATTCTACCATTACCATCTGTAGGGTGAAAGTGGTGCAAAACTCGAGGGTGAGTTCTAAATATGTAGGCTCGATGATAGAGAAGAATTGTTCCCACGGGTCAGTTGAGAGGAGTGCTCGAACGTCGGTTGCTAGCCCGACCTGTTCCACGGCGTCCTAGTCTATGCACTTTTCGGTGCTGAGAGGTCTTTCCCGGAATAACTTGTATCGTTCTTCCTCGGCTTCCTGAGAGAAATGGAGGAAGCGGTTTCGTATTTCGGAAGAGGCACTGGATGAGGACGAGTCGAGTCCTTTTCTTTTCTTAGTTGGGGCAGCCGTGGTTCGTTTTCCTCGCGATGACGATATTGTACCTGGAAATAAAGAATATCCAAGTAATGTTTGTACCAATTTGTCATCTAGACCCGAGACATTTAGAGGCTAAATATGATTTTTCTAACTATGATCAACCAATTCTCTAACTATCTAAATTAAAACTTTCTCCATAACAATTAAAATGGGTTTACAAGAAAGTAAATAACATTCGTAGGAGTAAAGTAAACTAGATACCATGAAAGATTAAAACAAGTCCTAAAGTCTCAATGGACGATTCTAAAAGAAAATAATTAACACTAAAAAAAATTTAATAATAGATTATTGTAAACAAAACAAAATACTATAAAATTTATCAAATAATTAGTGAAAGGAATGGAATAATGAGGGGGACCAGGAGTTGTGGTGGTGAGAGTCGACAGAACACGGGCTGAACACGGCGGTGATGCGATTGTCTAGGGGTGCACGGTGGTGTTGAGGGCGTGTACTTTCTGCAGCACGGTGGTGGCGAGGGTATGGGCGATGTTTTAGTGTGATTTTTGGAGAGAAGGGAAAGTTGAGGGGTTTTTGGGATGGTGGGGAACGTGGGTGTGGCCGGATTTGGGAGAAAAGATGCTGAGAAATCAATTTTAGGGTTGATTTAGGGGAGATGAGTGGTTAAGTTGCTTAAATAGGGATGGGAGCACGGGCAGGGGCCATGCCCGTGCTTAATTTTAATGTGCCCGTGTTTTTCATGATTTTAAATTTTGGGCGGGTTCAGGTGTTTTGCCACGGCCGTGGGTCAAGTGGCACGCCCGTGTTATTCTTCACACGGTCCTTTAGAATGGGCGTGTTTCGCTCGTGTTCGATAAGTCAGTATCTTCACACAGTCGTGAGGCACGACCGTGTTTTGCCTGTGTTTAGGAAAATTTTACCTCTTGTCGTGCACGGCTATAAGTACACCCGTGTTTCATCCCCTGGCTTCCACACGGCCATAGGCACTCCCGTGTGCAAGGCCGTATGGCCTAAACCTGGACTTCATTGGTAAGGAGTTAGACGCTTAAAAGTAAAGTGTTAGTGAATTAGTGCTCGGGTTGGCTCCCGAAAAGCTCTCGTTTAAAGTCTTAAGCTAGATTTACCCTATTTTCATTTCTAAAAGAAGGTTCACGGAGCTGAAGCTCCTCTCTCATATCCCTAAAATCTGCACCATTATAAATTTTGAGTCGGTGACTATTTACCTTGAATATGCCCTTAGTGGGGTGAGTTACCTCGATTGTGCCATATGGAAAAATTGTTTTGATCATGAATGGGCCTGACCATCTTGATTTCAGCTTCCTAGGAAATAATTTAAACCTTGAGTTGTATAGCAGGACCAAGTCCCCTACTTCAAATTGTTTCGACTTTTTTAGACAAGCATCGTGGCATCGCTTTGTTGCCTCCTTGTATAGTTTCGAGTTTTAGTAGGCCTCAGCTCTCCATTCGTCTAACTCGTTCTTCTGCATCATTATTTTCTTTCCTGCAGTTTTAAGATCGAAATTTAAAAACTTTATGGCCCAAAAAGCTTTGGGTTCTAACTCGAATGGTAAATGACAGCTTTTCCTGTATACAAGTTTGTATGGGGATGTCCCTAGAGGGTTTTTAAATGCTGTTCTATAGGCCCATAAGGCATCATCTACTTTTAATGCCCAATCTTTTCTATTCGATTCAACCATTTTTTCTAGGATGCGCTTAAGTTCTCAGTTTGCTACTTCAGCTTGCCCACTGGTTTGAGGGTGATATGGGGTAGCTATCCTGTGGTGTACTCCATATTTTTTTTGAACTTTTTCAAATTGAGTATTACAGAAATGAGTGCCCCTATCACTAATGATAGCTTCAGGTGTTCCAAATCGAAAGAACAGTTTCTTGAGAAACTTAACTACTACCCTAGCATCATTGGTAGGTAAAGCTTCATCTTCCACCCATTTTGACATGTAATCACTGCCACTAGGATGTACTTATTTCCAAATGAACTAGGAAATGGTCCCATAAAATCAATACCCCATACATCAAATATTTCACATGATAACTTATATGTTTGAGGCATTTCATCATGTTTAGAAATATTACCTGTTCTTTGGCATTTATCACACGAAACGACATACCTGTTGGCATCTTTAAATAGAGTGGGCCAATAAAAACCTGATTCGAGTATTTTATGTGCCATCTTAATGCCACTGTAGTGTCCTCCTGAAGGTCCTGAATTGCAATTTTCTAGGATTTTGCTTGCTTCTGCCTTTGAAATGCATCTTCGAATTACCTGATCTGCACATATGCGGAAAAGAAAGGGATCTTCCCAAAAATAGTTTTTCGCATCAGCAAAGAATCGCTTCTTTTGGTGATGTGTTAGTTTTTTTGGCAAGATGTTAGCGGCTAAATAATTTGCAATGTTTGCAAACCATGGTACCTCAGAATGTGTTATAGGAAAAAGTTGTTCTTCAGGAAATGAGTCATTTATCTCACTTTCATCGAGTTCTTCGATATGTGGATTCTCAAGTCTGGAAAGGTGATCTGCCGCAAGATTCCCAGCTCCCTTGTTATCTTGTATTTCCAAATCAAATTCCTGTAAAAGTAATATCCATCGTATGAGTCGAGGTTTTGCATCAGATTTAGTTAGAAGATAACGAAGAGATGAAATGGTCAGTGTAAACGACAACTTTAGAATATTATTAAACACTGCCAAAATTTTTCAAAAGCAAAAACTACAGGTAGCAATTCTTTCTCTATGGTGGTGTAGTTCTCTTGTACGGGTGTTAATGTTCTACTAGCATAATAAATTGGCTGAAAATGCTTATCTCTTTGTTGTCCCAAAACTGCACCTACTGCAAAATCACTTGCATCACACATTAGTTCAAAGGGTAAGTTCCAATCAGGTGCAATTATAATCGGAGCATTTATTAATTTATCCTTAAGGACATTGAATGCATCTAAACATTCCTGATTGAAATTTAAAGGAACATCTATTTCTACTAATTTTGTTAAAGGCTTAGCTATTTTAGAAAAATCTTTAATGAATCTTCTATAGAATCCTACATGTCCTAAAAAACTTCTAATAGCCTTAATGAACTAGGGGGAGGTAATTTTTCTATTGTTTCAATCTTTGCTTTATCTACCTCAATCCCTTTACTAGAAATCTTGTGTCCTAACACAATTCCTTCTCTAACCATAAAGTGACATTTTTCCCAATTCAAAATAAGGTTTGTTTCCTCACATCTCATCAGAACCCGTTTTAAATTTCTAAGGCAAAGATGGAAAGAATTACCGAATACCAAGAAATCGTCCATAAATACCTCCATAATGTCTTCCACAAGTTCGTCAAAGATTGCCAACATGCAATGCTGAAATGTAGCAGGAGCATTACATAATCCAAAAGGCATTCTACGATAAGCAAACGTATCGTATGGGCATGTAAATGTTTTCTTCTCTTGATCTTCAGGAGTTATTGGGATTTGGAAGTAGCTAGAGAGTCCGTCCAAGAAACAGTAGTACATATGCCCAGATAGTCTTTTAACATTTGATCTATGAAGGGTAGAGTGAAGTGATCTTTTCTAGTGGCATCGTTCAGCTTTCTATAGTCTATACAGACTCTCCAACCTGTAACTATTCTTGTAGGGATTAACTCATTCCTTTCATTGGGTACCACACTCATACCTCCTTTCTTTGGAACTACCTGCACAGGACTTACCCAAGTACTGTCAGAAATAGGATAAATTTTTCCTGCGTATAGAAGTTTAATTACCTCGGCTTTAACCACTTCTTTCATGTTGGGGTTTACCCGTCCCTGAGGCTGCACACACAGCTTGTATTCCTCTTCCATTAAAATTTTGTGGGTGCAGAATAATGGGCTTATACCCTTGATGTCAGAAATTTTCCAAGCTATGGCCCTTTTATGTTCTCTTAGTACCTGTATCAACTCCTCTTTTTCCTTGGGTTTTAGTTCTGAAGAGATAATTATCGGTAGCATAGAATTGTCCCCAAGGAATGCATATTCTAAATGTTTCGGCAACTATTTTAATTCCAATTTGGGCGGCTCATCAATGGAGGGTTTTTGCTTTAGTTCGTCATTGACTTTAATGATTTCTTCTTGCATTTGTCTTGATGAAGATGTTTTCAAATTTAGCTTGTCAACTTCATCTTCTTCCCCCTCTTCTTGAGTCAGGCACAATTCCATCGTGTCATCATGTATGAGTTCCTGTAATGAATTCTGAATAATATGATCAGTAGTATCAATGAAGTAACAGGAATCATCTTGTTCTCTAGAATATCACATTGCATCATAGATTTGAAAAGTAATTTCTTCATCACCTATCCTTAATGCAAGTTTACCATCACCTACATCAGTGACAGCCCTAGCAGTAGCTAAAAAGGGGTGCCCTAAAATTAAGGGAACCTCAATGTCCTCATCCATGTCAAGCACAAAAAAATCAACAAGGAAAATAAATTTATCAATTTTTACCAAGACATCTTCAATAACCCCTCTAGGATATTTAATAGATCTGTCGGCTAACTGAATACTCATCCTAGTGGGTTTTGGTTCCCCAAGACCTAGTTGTGTAAATATTTTGTAAGGCATTAAATTAATCATGGTTCCCCAAGATCCATCATAGGTTTCATCCCCTTCAGGTATCTGAAGGGTTTAGTTCATAACAAATAAAGAAAACATATCAAGAGAAAAGATAAAACAAAACATAAGAAATCCCTAAAACTCCCCGAAGGAATTGAAGGAGAGAGCTGCCGTCTTGAGTAGAATTTCGGCTTCTTGAGATGGATCAACTAGCTATCTTCAAGTGATTCTCACAACTCTAACCTTTTCGGCTTGGCTCCTTGGCCTAGCTTCACCCCCTTTCAAAGGTGGTACTTAGGGGGTATCTATAGGCTTTCGAAATAGGTTTCTTTGCCCCTAAGTATCCCTTTTTCGAATGAAATTCTTCTTCCAGCGACAGGGACACGGCCATGTCACACTCCCGTGTGACCAGTCTTTGTGTCGTGTTCGGATTACTTTAATGAGGCACGGCTGTGTGAATCTGGGGTCAGGCCGTGTGCGGGTCTGATCAATGAGGCATGACCGTGTGGTCTTGGGCCCAGGCCGTGTGGATTTTGTGATATGGCCCATTTACTCCGTTTTGGGCCCGTTTTATGTTCTTTTCATCCTCGGGTGCTTTCCTGGGTATAAGACATGAAAAGAAAGGATTAAGAGCACCTTTTTATATGAATCAAAGGCTAAATCATCCGAAAGTAAGTTAAATGCGGGATTAAAATATGTTACTATTATAGTTCATCAGCGAGATAGGATTCACACCCTTTTCTCAAACATTTCTCAGGCACTAGGGAATAAACCATCACTGGTAGACTATCCGATCCACCTGATTCAACCCGAACCACACCTCCACTATCACATTTCAATTCAATGTACTTACTACCACAGTTTACTAAAACACTATGGGTAGTCAACCAATCTATGCCTAGGATTAAATCAAACTCATCAAATGGTAACAACATCAGGTTTGCCGGAAAATAATGATTCTCAATCAATAAAGGACAATTTTTACACACTTTGTCCACTAACACATGCTTTCCTAATGGGTTTGACACCTTAACCACAATATCCGTAGACTCAACGTTCATACTCAAACTAGATGCTAATCTCATGCAAATATAAGAATGAGTAGACCCTGGATCTATTAAAGTAATAACAAAGGTGTCAAAGAGAGAAAATTTACTCGTTATCACATCTAGGGAGGATGCCTCTTCGCGAGCGTGAATAGCATACGTCCTCGCAGGTGCCCAACCCTCCAGTCTCACAGCAGAATCTTTGGACGCACCTCTACCACTATTCCCACCTCTCGGGTTCCTAGGTGGTCTACCTCTTGTAGACACATCACTGGATCTTATCTCTTGCTTCTCTTCCTTATCATCCCTCTCGGGGCAGTTTCGGATAAAGTGATCGGGGGAGACACACTTATAACAGTTCCGACTGTTACCCCAACACTCTCCGGTGTGATATCTACCACAATTTGGACACTCCGACTTGCTCTTCGGATTGCCTACACTTTCCATCGAGGTGGCTTGGGCTCTCGAACCCAAACGAATATTGCCCAAGTCTCGATGTGAATATCCCACTGAGGTTGTTGTCCGCGGATTCTCTTCCTTGGATCTTTTCGACTGGGCTTGATACGACTTGCCCATCGGCCTTTTTCTAGCATCTTGGGCTTCACTCACAGCCCTTCTCTTTGCCTTACTCAATTCTTCGGCCTTACTTGCCCTTTCAACTAACACCACAAACTCTTTCAACTCCAGAATACCCACTAGGAGTTTGATGTCCTCATTCAGTCCATCTTTGAACCTTTTACACAAGATGGTCTCTGTCGATACACACTCTTGAGCGTATTTGCTAAGCCTAACAAACTCACGCTCATACTCTGCTACTGACATTCTTCCTTGCTTTAACTCAAGGAATTCCTTCCTTTTCCGATCAGTAAATCGTTGGCTTATAAACTTCTTCCAGAACTCTTCTAGAAAGAAGTCCCACGTCACTCGCTCTTTCGGGACCACCAACGTTAGTGTATTCCACCAATGGTATGCCGAATCCCTAAGCAAAGATACGGCACACTTCAAGCTCTCTTCTGGTGTACATGAGAGTTCATCGAACAGTCTCATCGAGTTCTCTAACTAGAACTCCTCCCTTTTAGGGTCATCATCTACCTTTGCTTTAAACTCCTTAGACCCATGCTTCCACTGGGGGTTTTGATATTCTCACAACATCAATACCTTGAGGAGCCACTGGATTTGGCTAAGGTATAGGAGGAGGTGGAGGAGGTTGAGCATTAGGGTTCGCTCGAACATAGTCCGAGTATCAATTTCTCATCATCTGGAGAAAGGCTTCCCGTGCCTCTTCCCCTTGACCCCAAACCTCGGGTCCACTTTTTACAGGCACGGTTCCTTGCGCAGGAGTCGGCGCATTAGTAGCTGCTTCATCAGTACTAGATTGATCGGGATCCATATACTATACGAAAAAGATTTAAAATCATCAGAAACCTCCACACTATCATAGTACACTCATGGCATGTATAGCTAGACTCTTACACCCACTATGGTAGTCCTAGAACCGACTAAACCATAGCTCTAATACCACTAAATGTAACACCCTTTACCCGAGTTCTACCCCAGAACCGAGCCCGAGGCGTTACCAAAATAAAACCACTTGATCGCCACTTAGGCTCATCGTGACTACTCTCTTAAGTCACCTCAACAACCTCAATCTCGACTTACGAGGCCTCACTCATACACACGAAGGCTCTCAAAACTATATCGGAACTTTTTCCAATCTTAAAATTTTCTCTTTTGTACAAGGTTAACACGCCTGTTCAAGAAGAGATACGCCCGTGCATAGACCCACACGCCCATGCTCCACAACCGTGGTTAATACTGACTACATACACACGATCTCAAAGCCTAGTCACACACCCGTGTGGCTAACCCGTGGCCAACACTGACTAAACTAACACAGCCTATGCACACGCCCGTGTGGCTACTACGTGGTCTATTCTAACTTAAAATATTAACATGCAGGGGACACACGGCCAAGTCACACGCTCGTGGGCTGACCGTGTGTCACAGATGGTCTAGACACACGCCCGTGTGTCTATCCACGTGGACAAAAACAAAGCTATGTGCTAAGTTCCTTTCACCCCTCTAGCATACACAATATGCATTCATTCAACACATCCATAATCAACTCAAATTGAAGTGCAATTTCACATAAATAACTACAGTCTTTCCATAAAATAACGTAGCCAGAGACTATGGCATTATACAAAATAGACTATCCATCTAAAGGCTAACACATCTTAGCCATTTACAACAAAATTCACTAACTTGTCTAGCCTCTATACATGCCATATACAAAACATTAAGTCTCATGTACCAGAATGTGCTGATAATGTGGATGATCTTCCAATTGATCCTCGTATCTCGATTCAACACTTTTACTCTATAAGACAAGGGAAAAGAAAGGGAGTAAGCTTTAAGCTTAGTAAGTTTATACATAAACAATTAAGCATCATAGTATAAGCTAAACAACAATTAGCATCATACTAACATATAATGAACAACAATGCTTACTCTTTCTATCCCTTACCACATTTCCAACACATCATGAGTCACATACTCATAACCATTGAAATGCACCCCTACATTCAATACCATATTTACACAATATACAACACTATATCATTTCTCGATAATTCATCCACACAGCTAATTAACTCAATAATATAACCACACGGCTACTCCACTCAACTAATCCACACAGCTAAATTAACTCAATAATATAACCACACGGCTACTCTACGCAACTAATCCACACAACTAATTTCTCGGTGGTTTCGTACTTAGCCTACCACAATTAATTAATAAGGTAGTATCGCACTTAGCCTACCACAAAGGTATTCATAGTGGTTTCGTACATAGCCCACTGGATGATATACCTAACGATAGTAGCGCACATAGTCAGCTTATCGTCAATATGCATTAAGATGGTATCGCACTTAGCCAATCATTTAGCGTTTCCATTACACATTCACATATCTACTTACTTAACCATACATCCATTCACAAATTCTACCACATTCATCCCACATTGGTTCTTAATTATTCTCAATCATGCTACACACTAGTTAGCATTAAAAAATTGTAAGTATGAATGCAATGCTTATGCATAGACTTACCTCGATACTCAAAAGTATAGAAATGTGCAATTTAGTCCACCACCTTGTTGTTGCCTCGGTTTAGATCTAGGCTTCGCCTTTCTTAATCTATAATAAATAAATCAGCTTATTCAGTACACACATTGACTGAATTGACACTTATCTCATACTTTCGCAAAAATTATCCTTTTTTCCCTAATCTTTCTCATAATTACACTTTTGCCCCAAGGCTCGTAAAGTGATTTTTATTCAACTTTCTAGCCTTTCATGCTTAGCCGAGTCACATACTCAACTAAAACATTCACCAATTCTCACTAAATCACATATGTATGACCAAACTTAAAGTTTTCACAAACTAGTCCCTACATGCATTTTCATGGAAAATCACTTAACAAAAGATGTTTACTACATCAAGCTTTCATAATCTTCCATAAAACATCAACATACATGCATGTCATACATGGCCACATTTTTGAACACTCAATATAGCTCATTAAATAGCTAAAAATAGCTTATTCATACAACTAGGACTTCAAAAATATGAAAAATACGAAAAACGGGGCTTGGATGCACTTACTAGCAAGCTTGAAAAATTTGAAGAACCCTAACAATGGCTCTCTCAATTTTCAACAGCCTTGGAGAAGAAGATGAATGAATTTTGTCATTTTTTCTCCTATTTTAATCATTTAATTGCAAAATGACCAAAATGCCCTTTTGGATAAACTTTCTATTTTAACTCATCCATGCCAAATTTTGTCTAATAATTAGAATTTGGGTAAATTCCTATTTAAGGACCTCTAATTAATATTCTAAAGCTATTTCACACAAATAGCTTCTAAAATCTCACATTTTGCAACTTCTGGAATTTAGTCCTTTTGGACAATTTAACCGAAATTTCACAAAATTACTTCATGAAACTTTCACGCTAACATGGAAACATAACATAAACCTCAAAAAATCATACATAGATCTTGGATTTGTGGTCTCGCACCACAATTTCAACTAGGCCCTAAACCGAGATGTTACATTGGCAATGTTAGAAACAATAAGCCTGAGTGTAGACAGTGTGGGAGACGACATATTGGTGAATGCTGGGGCAAGTATAATAATAGAGTTTGTTATAAATGTGGGTCACGAGATCACTTCATTCAGGATTGCCCAGGGTTGGCTAAAAATAATAATGTTCAGAGTGCGAGGCCGAGTAACACGACAGCTAGGGGTAGACCACCCAGAAATTCAGGAATTGTGAGTGGTAGTTAGAGAGGAACAATGGATACAGCTGTGAGATCCGAGGCAAGAGCACCTGCCAGAGCCCACGCTATTCGCGCTCGCGAAGAAGCATTATCTTCCAACGTCCTATTTCACAATTACACAAAATACACATAATTTACTCACACCCAAGCTTGGCCGAATTTCATACTAGTCCCTAGCAGCCCATATCTTTCATTTATTTCACATTTTAACCCTTCAAAGTTTCATTTTCACAAATTAGCGCATAATAATAAATTTCATCGAAAATCCCAATACAAAACATATTTATCATTCATCAAGCTTTCATATTTCACCAACTATCAACACAAAGCTCACATATTCATCAATGGCACATCTCAAAATCATTATCAAATTTTAGAAATTTAGGCATGGGCTTACTAGAGTACTTAACAACAATTTCAAAAACATAAAAATCATCAAAAATGGATCGAAAACACTTACCTAATTGAAGCTTGAGCTTGCCGAACCCTAGCTAGTTCTTTTTCTTTTCTTTTTCTTTCAATTTTCGGTAAAAACAAAGATGAATGCATGAATTTGGCATTTTTTATTTAATCTACACTTATTTAGCTCATTAGTAAATTAGCCTTATTATTGTCATTAAAATCCCACTAATTCATGACCACATTTGTCCATTCATTAAACCAATGGTCCATTTACAACATAAGGACCTCACATTTAAAGAGAGATATCAATTGGCACTTTTAACTTCTAGCACACAACTTTTACATTTTACGCGATTAAATCCTTTTTCACAAATTGGCACACAAACAATAAAATTTTCACACAGAACTTTCACACATACTTTATCTCATGCCATAAACATCAAAAATAATATTAAATTATTTCTTTGACCTTGGATTTGTGGTCTCAAAACCACTGTTCCGACTAGGGTCTAAACCGAGCTGTTACAACTCTCCCCCCTTAGAGATTTTCGTCCCCGAAAATCTTACCAGCAAATAAATTTGAGTATTGCTCTCTCATAGCATCCTCGGGCTCCCACGTAGCCTCTTTAAACTCGTGTCTGTGCCACAACACTTTCACTAAAGCAATTTTCTTATTTCTCAACTCTTTGATCTCACGAGCCAGAATTCAAAATGGTTCTTCGCTATACGATAGATCAGACTGAAACTCAACTTTAGTAGGGGCAATCACGTGCGATGGGTCGGATCTGTATTGTCGAAGCATCGATATGTGAAACACATTGTGAATCTTCTCTAGCTCAGGTGGCAACAACAATGTATAAGCAACCGGCCCGATATGTTCAATAATCTCATACGGCCCGATGAATCTTGGACTTAATTCTGAATCAGGATTAACTTGGAATACAAATTCTATTTCAGAATCTCAAACAATCATCATCATCAACTTGAAATTCTGAATCAGGATTCAAATCACTTTGATCTCGTTTCACTAACATTTCATTATCAACTTTATGGGCATCACAAATATGCTGTATAAACAACGGCCTCGCTTTCAACTCAGCTACAACCAAATCATCATCACACAAAGCTATCTGAGTGTTCATCGCACGTAAAGCGAATAAAGACTTTAGGCTCAAAGCTCAACGACAACATTTGCTTTTCCCGGATGATAATCAATCACAAGCTCGTAATCTTTTAACAATTCTAACCATCTTCTCTATCTCAGATTCAAATCTCTCTGAGTCATCAAATATTTTAGACTTTTATGATTTGAAAACACATGACATTTCTCACCAAAATGATAGTTGCGCCAAATTTTTAGAGCAAACACGATCACAACTAACTCAAGGTCGTGCGTCGGATAATTTTTTTCATGCGGTTTCAATTGTCTCGAGGCATAGGTTATAACTTTGCCTTCTTGCATCAACACACAGCCTAAACCATTCAACAATGCATCACTGTAAACTATGAATTCTTTACCCGATTCAGGTTGAACTAACACTGGTGCCTCTGTCAACAATGCTTTCAACTATTCAAAACTCCGCTGACACTTTTTAGACCATTCGAATTTCCCATCTTTCTAAAGCAATCTCGTCAATGGAGTTACAATCATCGAAAACTCTTTTACGAACCGTCTGTAATACCCAGCAAGTCCCAAAAAACTGTGGACTTCAGACATATTTATTGGAGGTTTCCAATCTAATATTGTAGAAATCTTGCTCGAATCTACTTGTATACCCGCAGTTGACACCATATGCCCCAGAAAACTAACCTCGCACAACCAAAACTCACATTTACTAAACTTTGCATACAACTGCTTATCACGTAGAGTGTGTAACACTATTCTCAGGTCCTTGGCATGTTCCGTCTCATCATAAGAATAAATTAAAATATAGCCAATAAACACAACAACAAATCGATCCAAATACGGCATGAATATCCGATTCATCAAGTCCATAAATACTGCAGTGGCATTCGTTAATCCAAAAGGCATAACTAAAAATTCATAATATTCATACCTCGTTCGAAAAGCAGTTTTCGGCACATTTGATTCTTTGACTCTCAACTGATAATAACATGATCTCAAGTCTATTTTCGAAAACACTGTAGCCTCTTTCAACTGATCAAACAAATCATCAATTCGCGGTAGAGGGTACATATTCTTTATCATCACTTTGTTTAACTGACAGTAATCAATGCACATTCTCATTGTACCATCTTTCTTTTTTACAAACAGAATAGGAGCGCCCCAAGGAGAAAAGCTCGGTCGTGCGAAACCTCTATCTGTCAATCCTTACAACTGAGACTTCAATTCTTTCAATTCTGTCGAAGCCATTCTATACAGAGCTATTGAGATAGAGGTCGTCCCCGGCACTAAGTCAATGCCAAACTCCACTTCTCGTATCGGAGGTAATCCGGGAATTCTTCAGGAAACACATTAGGGAACTCACAAACCACAGGCACATATTTAACTTTCTTTTCTGTCACTTTCATATCAATCACATATGCAAGATAACCTTCACATCCTTTTCTCGCATAATTTAGAGCTTTCATCGAAGATGTTACGGCCGATAACCCATTCAAATCATTGGATTAAATTCGGACTATCTCGTCATTCTAACTTTTCATATCAATTGTCTTCAGTTTGCAATTCACAATAGCATTATGCAAAGTTAGCCAATCCATACCTAGAATTATATCAAACTCATCAAAGGGTAGTAGCATCAGATTAGCCGGGAAACAAATATCTCGAAAGATCAACAAATAATTCTTGCACACTTTGTCAACTAGAACACACTTGCCTAAGGGGTTCGATACTCTAATTACAAATTCAGTAGACTCAACAGGTAAAGTCTTACTAGGTACTAAGTTCACATACACATATAATGGGTTGATCCTGGGTCTATCAATGCAATCACATCAATATCATAAAGAGTAAAAGTACCAATAATGACGTCAGAAGATGACGCTTCTTCGCGAGCGCGAATAGCGTAGGCTCTAGCAGGTGCTCTCGCCTCGGATCTCACAGCTGTATCCGTTGTTCCTCTCTGACTACCACTTACAATTCCCATGTTTCTGGGTGGCCTACCCCTAACTACCGTGTTACTCGGCCTCGCACTCTGAGCATTATTTTTCTCAACCAACTCCGGGCAATCCCGAATGAAGTGATCTCGTGATCCACATTTATAACAAACTCTATTATTATACCTGCCCCAACATTCACCAATATGACGTCTCCTACACTGTCTACACTCAGGCTTATTGTTTCTGACACTGTCAACACTTGATTCCATTGGAATTTGAGCTTTAGGACTTGTATATTGTTTCACACGATCTCTACTCGAATGTCCAATTGAAACATTTGAGCTACTGGCTGCATCTCTGAATCTCTTTGACGAAGAGTGATACGGCTTACTCATCAACCTTTTTCTCTTGTCTCTAGCCTCTGAGTCTGCTTTCTTCTTTTCTTTATAAGCTCCTCAGCTTTACAAGCTCTTTCAACCAATACCACAAATTCAGTCAAGTCGAGAATTCAAACTAGAAGTTTAATGTCTTCATTCAATCCTTCAATGAATTATTTACACATAGTAGTTTCTGTCGAAACACATTCTCGTGCATACTGGCTCAATCTCACAAATTCTCGCTCGTATTTCGTAACAAACATACAGCCCTATTTCAGCTCAAAGAACTATTTGCATTTCTGATCTATAAACCGTTGACTGATATATTTCTTTCGAAATTCAATTTGGAAGAAATCCCAAGTGATTCATTCTCTTGGAACCACAGATATCAATGTTTTCCACCAATGATACGTCATACCTCTGAAAAGTGAAACAGCACACTTAAGACATTCATTAGGAGTACATGATAATTCATCAAACACTCTAATGGTATTCTCAAGCCGGAATTTAGCTCACTCGGCATCATCATCAACTGTGACCCTGAACTCTTCGGCCCCATACTTACGAATCTTATCAACTGGAGGTTTACTCAATCGAATCGGGTCTATAACTTGTGGCGCTACGAGAACTTGCGGGGGTAGAGGTTGTTGAGTAGCCGGATTCATTTGAACGAACTTCGTGAATCACTCACTCATCATTTGGAAAAAGGCTTGCTTAGCCTCTCCCTCGTGGCTACTCGTAACAGGTCTAGAATTAGACGGCGCCATCCCTTGAGCGGGAGCAAGTGCATTACTCTCAACATCATCAGCTATAGCTCAATCGGGATTCATTTGCTATACAAAAACACATTTTTAACTGTAAGGAATCATCACACTATCGCAGATATATATATGGCATGTATAGCTAGACTCTTACACGCTACGTTAGTCCTAGAATCGACTAAATCGTAGCTCTGATACCAATAAAATGTAACACCCCTAACTCGTATCCATCGCCGAACTAGGGTTTCGAGGCATTACCGGTTGAATCATAACATTTAAACAATCATGTCTCACACATCAGCATATCATAGTTAATCAATAACACAAAGCCCCTTTAGAAGGTCTAAGAGACCTTAAACATGCCTTAAAGAAGGTTCGGGACTAAACCGATCCCATACAGAAACTTTTCAAAACTTAAAATTTTTGTCTTTTAAAACAGGGCACATGCCCATGCGGCTAGGCCGTGTGCCTCACACAGCCATGCCTTAGACCATGTCTTACCTCGTGTGCAACACTGACTTGGGTCACATGGCCTGTCACACGCCAGTGTGTCTGGTCCGTGTGCAACATTGAATTGAATCACACGGCCTGTCACACGCCTATGTGTATGGCCCGTATGCAAGTCTGACTTGCTTCGAATTGGGACATTGAAGGACATGGTCGAGACACATGCCCGTGTGCTCAACTGTATGGGCAATTATAGGCTATTTACAAGGCCAACTTGCCACCCATTTTGGGTCATTCATACAAGCATCACTCTATCCTCAATTCATGCCCAATACATACACAATTTATGCTACAATATCCTCATTCATTTCCATATACAATTCCAACACAAAACTTGTCCATTTCATAGACCAATTCTATATCAAAAGCATATGATTCACATCACATTTCAAACCATTTTAACATGCAATATATTCACCATCTCAATTACCAAATCAAGTATGAAGCATACTATTTATATTTCACTAAAGCATACCATAATGGTCATTCACACAAGACCATATATACACATCACATACACCATTTTCACATAGCAAAACATATACCAAAATCAATCCAAAATCTCATCCATTATCTAGCCATATCACATGGCAAGATTTATACATCTCAAAACATTCCACAACTTCACTAGCCTATACATGCCATATACCATAAATACAACTTCCAAAAGGTACCAAAATAGATGTCCGATAGTGTGATTGAGTCGCTGAAGATCCCCGGATCCGAGCTAGCTTTAATGACACTGTAAAATAGAGAAGACTTCATATAGTAAGCTTTAAAGCTTAGTAAGTTCGTAATATAACACAGTTAACTCAATAATTCATATGCAATATGCCAAATTAACTAACACATAGTTCAACTCATATCACTACTCAATCTCATCCATACTATTTTTTACTTTCATATCATTCATTTAGGCTTATAAACAAGCATTCATAATGCTACTCATTCCAACTCTTTTCATTATTCATTCTCATAACCTTTCATCTCATTCATACTCAATATCATCAACCACATAGGCTCCGCACATACCTATACATCACGTATTTATCTATCACGTTACCACCACAATACTCGATACATTTGATAAACCATAAAAGTAACATATTTTAGGCCCACTTTTATCATGCTTTTGGATAATTTAAAGCATCATTTATGTAAAAAGGTGCTCTTAATCATTTCTTTTCATGTCTTATACTCAGGAAAGCATCCAAGGATGAAAAAAACATAAAACAGGCCAAATAGGTCAATTCACGAAATCGAAATGGCCTGGACTTCAAGCCACACCGTCGTGCCTCATTAAATTACTAGAACACGACCTGGAACCCGATAAACACAGTCGTGCCTCATTAAAAGTCCAAACACGGCCTGGCCACGATTCACACGAGCGTGTGCCATGGCCGTGCCCCTGTCACTGGAAAGAGCAATTTCATTTGGGAAAGGATACTTGGAGGCAAAGAAACACATTCCAAAGCCTATTCAAACACCCTAGTAGGAATTCCACTTAAATTAGGATACTTAGGGGCCAAGTAAGGCATCACAAAGTCTATATAAACAAGGGGGCAACTTGAAAGGGGAGTTCGGCAGAAGCCGAAACCGGGGTTGAGCTAGGCCAAGGAGCCAAGTCAGAAAGGTCAGAGTTGTGAGAATCGCTCGAAGTTAGCCAGTTGATCCATCCCAAGAAGCCGGAATTATACTCAAGACGGCGGAATCCTCCTTCAATTCCTTCAGGGAGTTTTAGGGATTTATGTTTTGTTTTATCTTTTCTCTTGAGATGTTTCCTTTCTTAGTTATGAACTAAACCCTTCAGATACCTGAAGGGGATAAAACCTAGATGAATCCTGTTATTTGATTTCTGAATTTTATGATAAATACTTTGTTTGTTCTTAATTATGCATACTTAATCCAAATCTGATGTGCTTAGGTGGAGGAGGAATAGACCCTGCTTAAGAGTAGATCTAGCGTAATTAAGCGGAGTTGATCGAACGCCTAGAGATAGGGTTACGAGATTTTGCCGGATTAGGGTAAAACATAATATGGGAATCCATAGATCAATTTATTGCTATTCTAGGGGGTTATTATAAGAGAACAAGAGTTCCACTAATTAACCTAGGGTTAGACGTTATTCGCCTCGAGAAAGGGTTTAGCATAGGTTAGGGAGTCCTACGGATCAAGCTAAGAAAATAAATCATATAATTCAGGGTTAGATAACAAGTGAAGTCTAGGTGGATTCTTCCTGAGGGTATCGTCGTGATCAATTGAGTTTTTCTTCAAGTTATTTCCTAATTTGTTCTTTTTTGTCTTTGTCCTTAGCTTAGTTATCGTTAATTTAGATTAAAACAAACTTCACTTTATTTTTAAGGCTAAATAATAAAAAGAAAGTTAGTATTTATACTTTTTGTTCCTTTGGATTCGATATCCAGTCTTCCCTAAGCTATACTACTGTTCGATAGGTACACTTGCCTTTAATCGTTGTCAGAGTTAGTTTCCAGGTTTGATCATTCTTTTATAAATTTTAAAGCTCTGATTTCAGCGATCAACATTAATCCATTCGATCATTTTTAAACGTTCAATATACTCGCACACTTAGTGCCAATCAATTAGCCAAAGTTATAATGATATCGCACACTTAGTTCCACCATATTAAACCAAAATGGTCTCGATATCGTACACTTAGTGCCCATTATTCAGCCAACGCTGTTTCGATCTCGCACACTTAGTGCCATTTTTGTAGCCATAGCTATCTTATTTTTCGCACACTTAGTGCCTCATATCCTCGAACCCGCTTTTCATATAATCAAGCTTCACAATCACGTTTCCATTCATTTCATTACAAATAAACATTGTTTAAATAATATGTATTATATACAAACTTACCTCGGACGTAGAAACAATGATACTAGTCGATTAATCGAGCACTTTGTTCTTGCCTCGATCTAGGTCTGAATTTCTCTTTTCTTGATCTATATAATATCAAATTCAACTCATTCAATCTCATCTTCATCCGAAACAATCCATAAACACATAGTAGGGCATTTTACACTTTAGCCCTCATGATTCTACATTTTAACATTTTAATCCCTATTTCACAATTACACAAAATACACATGATTTACTCACACCCAAGCTTGGCCGAATTTCATACTAGTCCCTAGCAACCCATATCTTTCATTTATTTTACATTTTATCCCTTCAAAGTTTCATTTTCACAAATTAGCCCATAATAATCAATTTCATCAAAAATCCCAATACAAAACATATTTATCATTCATCAAGCTTTCATATTTCACCAACTATCAACACAAAGCTCACATATTCATCAATGGCACATCTCAAAATCATTATCAAATTTTAGAAATTTAGGCATGGGCTTACTAGAGTACTTAACAACAATCACAAAAACATAAAAATCATCAAAAACGGATCGAAAACACATACCTAATTGAAGCTTGAGCTTGCCGAACCCTAGCTAACTCTTTTTCTTTTCTTTTTCTTTCAATTTTTGGTAAGAACAAAGATGAATGCATGAATTTGGCTTTCGTTATTTAATCTACACTTATTTAGCTCATTACTAAATTAGCCTTATTAATGTCATTAAAATCCCACTAATTCATGACCACATTTATCCATTCATTAAAACAACGGTCCATTTACAACATAAGGACCTATCATTTAAAGAGACATAGCAATTAGGAACTTTTAACTTCTAGCACACAGCTTTTGCATTTTACGCGATTAAGTCCTTTTTCACAAATCGGCACACAAACAATAAAATTTTCACACAGAACTTTTACACATACTTTATCTCATGCCATAAACATCAAAAATAATATTAAATTATTTCTCTGACCTCGGATTTGTGGTCACGAAATCACTGTTCCGACTAGGGTCCAAACCGGGCTGTTACATCAATCCCCCGCAACAATGAAAGGCGCCTTTTATTGTTGATGGTGGATCGTTTCCTCTGGGAGAAGTCTTCAAAGTGTCATCCTTGGGGACACTGTCCCGGTCTCTCAACAACAAAAGGTATTTTTTTTTTCAGGAGGATTTTGCCCACTCCCTCCATAGAAAATCATGTACGGTTCACAAAGAGGGACATCTTGACCGTACATAAACATATAACCACCCACCAAGTGAGGATATGGACATTTTTCCTTTAATGGGATCGAACCTCTAACCTATTATATATAGATCAATTGATGAGGTATAAGCTACCACTTACTTAAAAAAAATTAGAATTGAAGTCACTAAATTTAAATACCAATAGATTGTCGAACTATGTTTATCAATTGAATTATGTCGAAATTATCAATGTGACTGGTTGAAGTGGACATAGTGAATTAAATATTATATTAAATTCTAATATGCAATTATGAGTAAATGATAAATGACGTTGAAAATTTATCAAATAAAATTATTAGTATATTTTTTTAGATATTTACGAAATGATTTATAGTACATCAATAAATTTCATAATTTTAAAGATATATAATTATTAATTAATAGTATATGATGTATATCATCGTAAATAATAACATTTTATAATCAATAATAATATAGAGGTAAACATTAGAATAAGTAATTTATAATATACAAATAAAAACATTTTTTTTCGGTGGAAGTAAATAGTCAAAGAACAGCAATAACAAGACTAACAAACAGATGAAGTTAAAACAGCCATATCCTAAATTAGAAAAGCTTTAACCAAAACTGGGGATACTTATAAATCTGTAAATTATAATGGCGAATGTCTGCAAATATTATGAATAAAATAATAGAAAATGATATATGATAAAATAAATAATTGATAATATAAAATACTAGTAAAATTAATTACATTTGTACAATTTTGTATAAACTAAGTAAAAAGGTTATAAATATATTTGTATTAAAAAAATTTTAATTTCGAAAGCTTAACTTGCAATTAAATTATCAATTATATGTTTTTAAAATTTACATCAAATTAATTAATAATTTTTTAATAGAATTATAATAATTATATTTTAAATACTTCATATGTAAATTTAGATAGAAAAACTAAAATGGAAAGATTATATATTTAGTTTCTACAAATACTAAGCCTTAATTTTTTTTTTTTTGTTATATTTATTTCTATTTTAAAATCTAAATTTCATATTAATGTAATATAATGAAGATTATTTTAATTAATTTTTATAAAACATTAAATTATCATGCGACATTTTGATAATATCACATACATAATATATGATATTAAAATTAGTATATATTATGAATTAGAGCAGTAGGTTCATTGGTTGAAAGAGAGTTCACCCGTACTCAAAATCAAAGTTCGCCTGTGTGGTAGTATGTGCGTGTGTGTGAGTATGTGTGAGTTTGAGCTCATGTTGTAAAAAAAAATAATAATAATAAATAAATAAATAAAAACTAGTATATATTATAGCAAGGAGATGTAAATTAGACTTATGTTTTTACATGTTGCTCAAGTTTTGTTCTAATGTCAAATTTGAGACAAAAAGCAGCACATTTCATGCAACGTAGAGAATTGGCTTAGTTGGAAAAGTCCATAATAATTCCAGGATCATATCAACCCACTTTCTCAGGTTCATATGAGTATTGCCTTTAAAAACAAATCTGAAATCTGAATTTAAGGCCAAAGGCCACATGTTTGCTCGACTATAGTCTACACACCTTCCAAATATAACAACATATGTTTTTATTAGTAAAAAGCGGAAAAACATTTTGCAAATTACAGATTTATCAGTTTGTCCAAAAGTTTAGCTTAGTTGATGATGAGTTTCCGAACTGAAGAAACAAAGTTAAAAGTTTTTCAGGTTTATATAATTTGATCTGTTGGAACAAATATACACTTACCTCATGGAGATTTCAAGACTATTCATGGTCAAAATATAAACTTGGGGGAAGAAAACCTCTATATCATGTTGGGGAAGCCAGTTGATTCCAAAAGTACAGCTTTGATATTCTCAGGATTGATGTCCTGCCCTTCCTTGCATTGCTGGAAATTGGAAAAACACAACAATTAGTATGTTAAAACTGAAAAGCAAACTGTGAATTCCCGGTAAGAATATAGAAGATACCCCTCCTATCCTTTACTTGCATGATAAACCAGATAGGAGAAAGCTATAATCCAAACTGCAGATGCTTTTCTCATGATAACAGAGTTGGCTAAGAGGGAAAACTACATATATTTGTTTTTCTTTCGTGTCATGATCATGTTAAAGTTTTCATGGTCACCACCGTTATTGCTGTCATCAACTTTTGAAAAGAAAAATGGGAAGTGTACAAGGGGTCAGAAAATGTACCTCAGCTCGAAAGATATCCATGGAAAAACCGTTGAAACAGCTAATGACTGCTTGCTGGGCGTCAAGTCCAAGGTTGTCCAAAGCCCTGATTATGGAGAGCAAAAGACCTGGTCTCCGTCCACAGAACATGTGGATGTTTACAGCTTTTCCTTCTCTCAGCCTTACTTCAACCTATATAAATACAGTCACACACACACATTTGGCTAAATCAGTTAGCATACAATTTGGCTAAATTTTACAATGTGACTCATATCTAATGACGCTACATGCAACCCATTTCTATGTTACTCTCTGACTCTTCATTTTTCTTCAAGTACCCATGTACAACATATTTATGATCAGTTAAATACTGATATTTGCTAAAATTCAGAAAGACCTAACTAGATATAATTGCAGAAACAAAGAAAAGTGAAAGGTGAAAGTAACTTTTCATGTTGTAGATATGAAGCTTACTCTTGCTGGCTGCCCATTCAGAGCCGGTGATGAGCTGGGGCCAAGTTCATCCTTGATACGGCTAGGAAAGGTAGCTGGAGTGGGTGTCAATGGATGGAAACTGCTGGTTGTAGGTGTCAGTGAGGAGCTTGGAAGGGTTGACTCCAATTCATTGTGGAGGTCATTGATTCTCTGTAGAAGTTCCTTCAGGTATTCGATAGCATCCCCGAGAATTGAAGCTCTATCCATCTATAAGTAAAAGGAGAAGGTAAATCATACTATTTCTAAGAAGCAAAAATGAGAAAATATGAACTTCCCAAAACCCTTCTTTTGCAAGTAAAGCAACATGCTCCTTCGTCGAGGTTAGTTAGATTAGAAGTTTAACTACTCCAATTTGACAAACCCATCCGTATGGGGTACATTCAAATTTTTTAAAGTTGTTTATGAATTTAGAGAGTCCGCTTCCTGGGCAAGCTAAACATAGATACTTGAAGAAAAATATAAACACAGAGCACATAGGATGTATGTTGAGAATGTGACTTAGACTTGCTTAATAATAGATCTGTAGACTAAGTCTTTAAGAATTTTTTATTTTTAATTTTTTGTCACATGATTTTAGGAGTAAGTTTAACATGCTTCTTTTTTTTTTTTGTTTTTTTTTTTTTTGTTGCTTATATAATCTTAACATTACAACAGATTATTGTGGACTTCCAATATATCTTTCTTTTATATTTTTTGTGTTTTATATTGTTGCTAAAATACAATGTAACTATTTACGGTGCTCAAATATAAAAGTATAAAGACATGATAAGAAAAGATTGCAAGTATTGAACTTTACCCATGGATGAGTTGAAAGAAGTTACTGAAATGTGGTCCAAAGAATTATGGTGAAATTTGAAACACACAACCAGACTCCATGTGAGAGAAATTAATGCTAACTTTCTCACAGCATTTTGAGAACACATAAAAACAAAGGATTGCCAGTGACTCACATATAATCCAAAAATGCCACCCAGAAAACAAAAACACACACACCAAAATAAGAAAAAGTTAGAAAATTTGATGTTTTTCTGAGGATCAAAATGAACACAATAGTTCATACTTGAATTCACAAGATAAAAAAGAAAGTCTGAAAGAAAATTCTTACTTTGCTAATCTTTGGAACAACAGAGCGCAACATGTAAAGCCTATCATTGAGTTTCTTTCGACGGCGCCTCTCAGCCATCAAATTCTTAGCAGGAAGCCCTTTCCTTTTACCCTTTTGGTTTTGGTCTCCTCCAGTAGCACTAGTGTTTGCAATTATGGTATTTCCCCCATTTTTAAGAGTTTCCTTCACCTTGGTATTCTCAGTAAACTCATCTGAATCATAATTCAGAGCTGACACATCAATGCTCACATCTTCTACATCATCTCTGTTGTTAATTCTCCTCTTCTCATTCTCATCTTTACCCATTTCTTTCTTCCCTTTATCTCCCTCAGTACCACTTGAAACACTAACCTTTCCTCCATCTAACACCCCGAAATTTGGTCCACTATCAGCTGAATTCTTCCTCATAGCTGCTCTTTTTTGGAATAAAGTAGGTTGTGCACCAACGGAAGGACAACTTTCTAGTGGCCTTAACAACTTAGATCTCTTTAAAAACAGAGCATTTCCAGGATTCTCATCAAACCCTTGAAAACCAGCAAACCCGGCACCATTTTCTGGTAGCTGAACTATCCAAGAACTCGAAAACTGAGCCTCACGACACAAATTAGCAGGGTCTAAATGATTATCATGACCTAGATCAGTTAAACTACCCAAAACCCCAACATTTCCCCTGTTCAACAAAGTAGTACCATTTGTTGCTTGGTTGTCAAGGAACCCAATTTCACTCAAATCAAAACCATGGTCTAAAGGGCTATTAGAAACAAAATTAAGGATTGAAGATAAGTTTGGTTTTGGTTGGCAAAAGTACTGTACTTGAGATGGGTCAAGATGGTTGAAAACGGAGGAAGATGGTGAACATGAAGATGAAGAATCCACTGAAGGAAGAGAATGATGATGGAGCAAAAGATTATCTTGATGATGGTCACCAAGATTTGAAGTAAAGGAAAGGTCTCTGATATCTTGATGGCTTGAAATGCTGTTGTTTCCTACGTACCATTCATCATCTAACATGGATTTGAATGTTGAAAAAGTACGCATATCTTCTTTGTTCTCCATTATAACACCACTGTTATTGTTGTTTTTATTATTGCTGCTGTTGTAGTTGGTTCGGTTCCATGAAGCTGAGTCTTCATCTTCCATCCAAATAACACCGCCATTAACCCTTGGAAGCATGGGTTTCGGGAGAACTTCTTGATTATGCAGGACTCAAAATTTTCTTTGTTTTCTTTGAAAAGAGAGAGAATCAAAACCTGACTTTGTTTTTTGTTGAGCGCTTATGAACTTAAAATAGTGGGGCGGAGGGGGAATGGGGCAGCTTTTGAGTACGAGAGAGAGAGAGTTGCAGAAAGGGCGAAAGCTTTTTGATTGAATCAGCTAAAGAGGAAAACAATCAAATTGTCGATTTTAGAGGGATTAAATGATACGTGGTGAAATAAATAAAAAGGTAAATAAAATTTGAGGAATTGAAATTGGGTGTAACTTTGTAGAGGTCACTTTCAAAATCTTCCTAAAAAACACACAAAATGCTCAAATTAGGCTAAAATTTGTTAAATAAACCTTTCAAAAAATGAGTTTAAATTCAAATATCTTATAGATTTTAAATTATACTTTTATTTTTTAAATAATATTTAATTCAATTTACATGTTTTATTTTAAATACATCAATATTCACATAATTTTTATTACAAAATAGATTAAAATGTCTTTCTTAAAGTTTAAGCCCTTACACGATTATTTTTTGAAAGATTGACAATTATGTGAGTAATCTAAGCTCTAATTTGAACATTTAATAGGGTTGTTTTTCAAATTAATATATAAAAAAAAGCCTATGTAAAATAATTTAATAGTAAATTAAGACCTTAATCGAAAATAACACTCAATTGAGCCATTGATCGAATTTAAGCAATCAATTAAGCTATTAAAACAATTAATTTTAATACAAATCCCTTAAGTCCGTTAATTTCACTATGTAGCACGTTAAGGTTGTGCCACATGATGAAATCTAGTAATATTCATTTAAAATAATTAAAAAAATTAAACTTATAAAAAATTAGAATTTTTAAAATTATAAAAATTGTAAAAGAATTAGAATTTTCAAAAAAAAATTATAAAAAGGAAAAATTATAAAAAATATATATTACAATTTATTTAAAATAATATAAAATTGCAAAAAAGAATAAAAAGCAAACAATATTAAAAATAGAAAATTATTAAAAATTATATAAAATTATGAAAAAGAATCAGCGTGGTTCACTAATTTGTGACATAAAGAGTTGATCATCGAGAAAAAGAACTAGAATTGAGTTAAGGTCAAAGGGGAGAGGTTCAGACTCCCTAGTGACAACACCGTGTTCCCATGTGGAGTTGATGCTTATATTAATGATATGGACAAGTTGATTAATCTCAAAGATGGCTCCATAAAAAAATAATTTGTTATATTTTCATAATTTTTAAATAATTTTTTGTTGTTTTTTTAATAATTTTTATAAATTTTTTATAATTTTGGAACAATTATAAAAAAAATTAGGTGTAATTTTTAAAAATTTTAAAATTTCTAAAATTTTAATAATTTTCTATTATTTTTAATAATTTTATAAATTTGTAATTTTTTTTATAATTTTATAACTTTTAAAAATTCTATTTTTAAAAAATTTTTCAAAGTTATAGTTCTTTTATAATTTTTATAAATTTTTATGCTTTTTAAACCTTTTTTTAGGGAATTTACTCGATTTTGCCACATTGCACAACCCTAGTGTGCCATGAGGCGACGATAATGGAAATCAAAGGGTTTCACATGTTAAACTAGCTTTATTTGATAATATGTTTTGATATAACAAATTAAAATGTTTTTGAATAAAAGTTAAAGTTAAACAAAATTGGCAGAATGATAAAATCAAGTTAAAATAGTTTTAGTTGAGTTAAACATTTTCAATTAAGTTAAAATTGTTTTAAAACAAGTTAGTATTGCTCCAGGCCAAAAAGTATCAGTATCGATAGTTTTCAAAATATCGATATTTATTCTAAAATCGATACCAAATTGACATTCTGTTTTCAACCAATTTATCTAAGTATCGGTCTAGTATCAATACTTTTTATATGGTATCGATAAAAGTTCATTGGTATCGATATCTTTAGCTCCAACGGTCATTGAACTTTTCATTAAATGCAAAAAATTATCGATACCTTTTTAGCTGGTATTGATACTCGTCGTTGCAGGCGAATTAAATGCACTAGTTTTCACATCCCCAACGACTCTATTCATATCTCTTTACAACCACAACGGTTAGAAATCAATTATGAGGTATAAATATCAGCTTCCAAATATCCTACAACAATAAGAGAGATTATCAAGCTTAAAGATCAATAAAAAAAACCTTATTGCTTAATTCTTTCATACATTTCTTGTACACACTTGTGAGATTTCAATGTTATTTTTTAGCTCAAGTGCTTTATTGTTTATTTGAGCTTTATTGGCAAACATTTTGATCTTTTAAGGATTATTTCTTTGTTTGCTTCTTTATATCTTTTTGAGAGGGTTGTATCTTAAGGTTTAGGTAGAAACCACAAGGGAGTTGCAATCTTAAGGTTTGGGTAGAAACCTTAAGGGAGTTGCAATCTTAAGGTTTGGGTAGAAACCTTAAGGGAGCTGTAATCTTAAAATTTTGGGTAGAAATCTTAAAGTAGATTGTAAGGTTAAACCTTATCCTCAATGGTTATCAAATTATTAAATTTGAGAAAATCCTTAATTGCGGAAAGCTAAGGTAGCGGAGTAGGCAATTGGGGCTGAACCACTCTAAATTCTTGTGTTCATTGTTTCATATTCTTTCATTTCTTCCACCATTTTTCTTAAAGGGCAATTCTCCTCCCCTCTTGGTGATTTCGAGTTGAATTATCGAGCTAAAAATTAGTATCAGAGCTAGTCTTTAAAGACTATTTAACAACTAAGAGAAGATCCTTAGAGAAGCTAAAACGATCATCAACTCATTCTACAGCAATGACATTTACTTCCGAGACAATTTTCTTTGGTGAGTCTCAATCTATTTTTCTTTGGTGAGTCTCAATCTATCTCCAAACCTCCTTATTTCAATGGTGTTAACTATTCCTATTGGAAGATAAGGATGATGTTGTTCATCCAAGCAAATAATCTTGCCATATAGGATATTATTATGGATGGTCCTTCAATTTCATTCAAATAAGGAGGAGAGTGTTTAATTCCAAAAAGCAATAATGAATGAAATGAGGAAGATAGGAGAAGCATTCAACTCAATGCCAAAGGCAATGCACATTCTATTTTGTGTACTTGGTCTATATGAGTATAGTAGAGTTTCGTCTTGTTCAAATGCCAAAGAGATATGGGACAAGCTTGAATTCACCCATGAAGGCACTATCCAAGTGAAGAAGTCTAAAGCTTGAATTCTTAAATTCAACTACAAAACTTTCAAGATGAAGCCCGAAGAGGATATTAAGGAGATATCCGATCGATTCACAATCATTATAAATGGATTGAAGCCTTATGGAAATATTTATCCAAATGAATAGGTGGTAAGGAAGATGCTTCAAAGCTTACCTAAATAGTGGGATGCCAAGGTGACTGTAATTGAAGAAGCAAAGAATTTAGAAACATTTACTTTCAATGAACTCATCGGTTCTTTGCTTATAGATGAGATGAGAACGAAGATAGCGAATTAAGTGAAGAGGTGGATAAATACAAAGAGATGGAGATGTTTGCTAGAAGATTCAAGAAGTTCATAAAGTCTAATAAAGGAAGAATATTCCAAAACATGGAGGAATTGAAGCTTAAAGCTAATGTTGCTACTTGGAGTGATGAGGATTCCTCCGATGATGAAGATCAAGAAGTAGCCAACCTATACGTTATGGCTATCAATGATTCTAAGGTAACTTCTAACCCATGTACTTCAAATTCTTATTCTTTTGATGAGTTGCAAAATGCCTATGATGAATTAGGCTTGCAGTTTGAATTAATGGTTTCAAAACATAGGATAACTATTTCAAAACTAAAAGATGAAAATAAGTCACTCTCTAAAGTCAATCATGAACTTGAAAGTAAAATAAATGATATGTAAGCTATTATAAATGATTTTGAGAAAAGGAATTGTGACTTGCATAATTTAGTTTCTAAAGTTCATGATGATCATCAAAAGTAACTTGAGTTGTTTAAGAGTAAAAAAGCTCACTCTAACAATTTGTTTGAAAAAAGAGAATATTCATAACAAAACTTTGTTAAAACTAGCTTTAATTTCTATAAACATAGAGGTCCTCTAAGCTTTTACAAAGGAAAAATTGTTAAAAGTATATGGCTCCCTAAAGGACTCATAACTATTAAAGATAACGATATCCTTTATAAATGGATACCTAAAGGGACTAGAATCTTGAAAACTAATGCTTATGGACCCAAAAGAAATCGGGCACCAAAAACAAATTTTAATTCTACTTTTGAAGGAAAATGTGCATTGCTTCAAGGAGAACATCACTACTGCAAATTCTATGTGATTGCACCTTAATGTTTACTTGGTATGGTTCACTTGTTCCTTATTTTTTATATCTATCTTTGGACTAACCACTTTCTTTTCCTCTTAAGCTTTATTTAATTATTTTTAATATAACAAAAAGAGGAAGAAGAGAAAGGTAAATTTAATGGTTGATTGATTATGATTAATTGACTTTATGTCAAATTTAGTGACCATATTTTCCAAAGCAAAATGAGTCTCAAATTTGATCTTATTTCAATTTTTTTAAGCCTTACATTGAAAATGAATTTTATATAGGGGGAGCAATTTATTCAAAAACAAATTTACAAAATGTTTTATAATATCAAAAAGGCGAAGATTGTTAAACTAGCTTTATTTGATAATATGTTTTGATATAACAAATTAAAATGGTTTTGGATAAATGTTAAAGTTGAACAAAATTGGTAAAATGATAAAATCAAGTTAAAATGGTTTCAATTGAGTTAAACATTTTCAATCAATTTAAAACTATTTTAAAACAAGTTAGTATTTGTATCGATACTTATCAAAATATCGATACCCATTTTAAAATTGGTACCAAATTGACATTTTGTTTTCAACCAATTTAGCTAAGTTTTGATCCAATATCGATACTTTTCATATGGTATCGATAAAAGCCTATTGGTATTGATATCTTTAGCTTAAATGGTTACTGAACTTTGCATTAAGTGCAAAAATTATCAATACCTTTTTAGTCAGTATCGATACTCATTATTGTAGGTGAATTAAAAGAACTGGTTTTCACATCCCTAACGACTCTAGTCATATCTCCAACAACCACAATGGTTGGAAATCAATGAGGGGGTATAAATACCAACTTCCAAATATCCTACAAGAATAAGAGAAATCATCAAGATTAAAGATCAATTAAAACAACCTTAGTGCTTAATTCTTTAATACTTTTCTTGTACACACTTGTGAGCTTTCATTATTTGTAACACCCCAAACCCGGCCTAAACGTTATGACCAGATTTAGTGTGCTACATCAGGTGATGTTAGAAACCACATGGTTGTTTGGAAAATATATATTGTTTAAAATCACATTTATAAGTTCAAAATTTCATTTCTCCTCACTTATGCCCACAGAGGGTTTCACTCATTTTATTATTTTTTTTCAAAATGTGTGTTTTTTCTTGTTTAATAAAACTGAGTTGATTAAAAAGAATTTGATCTTATCATTTACGAAAACGAGTTGTTTGAAAAAATAGTTGTTTATTGTTTTGAAAACATCGTGTTGGTTAAATTTGCATTATTTAAAGAAAATCCAAAATAAAAAGTTAAAATAGTTCCAATGGCCTTATTACAACAAATGTAAAACCCAATAATTAAAGTAAAGAAATCCAAATTTAAAATACTTAATTCACCCTTAAAACGTACGGAACAAGTGGCCACCTCAGGAGTTCCTCATGACTCCAAATCCTCTCGTGGGGATTACATGCATGATTAAAGTAAAGGGTTGAGTTACAAGAACTCAGTGTGTAATCCCAGTTACAAACACAATCTGGGCCCAAGCCCATGTAGTAACATTTTGGGCCTAAGGCCCCAAATCATGATGATGCAAGCAGAGAAAATGCAGCCCAACCCAATCCAACCAACACACCACCCGTACCAGCCCTACACTCCTGTGGGGACCAAGTCAACCCACCCAGCCCTACACACCAAGAACGCAGCCAAGCTGCCAGTATAACGCAACAATGCTGCCAGTAATAGTATTCGTGGCTGAGCCACTAAATCAGTATATCGTGGCAGAGCCACTGAATCAATATAATGTGGCATAGCCACTAGTACAGTACTTCCTCCAATATATATAAATTTATATATATTTCATCATCCCAACCCAATGCAAAATGTCGTGACATAATAATTCAGTGTATGCAAAATGAACCATCATAGCAGTTAAACAGAATACTCACAACCATACTAAATCTACCCCTAAGGGTATAATAGTAATTTTACTCACCAAGGGTATTTCAGTAATTTACCACCAAGGGTATTTTAGTAATTTAATCATCTAACAGCCTTTCAGGACATCTATTGTCGCCTCGAGCAACTCGGGACCCTTTTATAGGTCTCAACCATGCAATTGGGCCTAAAATCCATTTTCGGCCCAAACGGGCCCACACACTCGTGTGGCCCATTAAACATGATTTTGGTCACGATTTTACAGACTTCGCAGTCGTATCCGTCTTTCGATAATTTTCTATCAGTGTTGCCCATGTGGGCCCATAAGCCCATTGGGCCCATTTAGCCCGTTTCAACTCGATCAGGCCCGTTACAACCTCAGTTTCGCGAGAGTGCTCGTGACACTCTCCACGACCTACCGCCCTTATAGTAGCTCAGTTAATCACTATAAATGCTCGCGTGCTTGAGTGGTCACAGTTGTCGGTTTTCCGGCATTTCGGCTTTTGGCCAAAACATAGATCTAGACAAGCTTTCGTTGATGATTGGTGTTAGATTACACACCTGATTACGAGTCGTGCTAACCACTAATTCCAACACCTATAACGATAATTAAGAAATCAAGTTAGTTTCCCTCCTTGATAAACTGAACTTGAAACATTATAACCATTGCTTCTACTTACCAGAGATCACCCCCTCCTTGCTGTGCAAGAGTATTTGGTTACTACCCTTGATCACGACGACGAGTTCCTAAAGAAGAGCACAGATTATCAATGTTGTTTCAAGACCACACAGAAATGGCCTTTCGGCCTCAAGGAACTCAAAAATTAATAAAAAGCAACCAACCATCCCCCATTTGGCCATAGTTATACTTACCAAAGTGCTACAAATTTGACAGTTACTCAATAAGGGTTTCGGCTTTCACAAAAAGAACAAACAAGACTCGAGGTGGAGAGGGGTATTCAGATTCGACCTAAATAAAAAGAGTTAAAAGTTGAGCGTTTCGGTTCTTTAAGAGAGAAGAGAGAAAAGGAACATAAAAAGAAAAGAAACCATTAGCTTGCAACTAGAGAAGAACCGAATGAAAATGGAGATTCAGCAGACAGAAAAGAACCAAGTTTCCTACTACTAGATGTTCGGCTAAGGGGAAACAAAATAGAAGTAGAGGTGATTTTCTGACTTTACGAACAAAGAAGAAATCGATGCCACAAGTGGATAGATGAGTAAGAGAAGTTTCAGCTGTTAGCAAGGGATAGAAAAAATAGTTTCAACTTAGAGAATAGAGGAAAGATTCAATTTATGGAGAGGAAAGAGTAGAAGGAAAAAAAAATGGCAAGAAGAGAGAAAGAAATGGACGAAATGAGAGAATATGTGAGTAGGAGAAGATTCGGCTATTAGCAAAGGGTATTAGCAACAACTTCAAATTGGAGAAGAGAGGAAGTGAAAGAATTCGACCAGCAGGAAATTGCAAAGAACAAAATTGACCCGAAATGCTTAAGGGAAATACACAAAAACGCAAGAAAATGCTAAGGAGAACCTAG
Organism: Gossypium bickii; assembly: GCA_025503065.1. Lineage (NCBI taxonomy): Eukaryota > Viridiplantae > Streptophyta > Magnoliopsida > Malvales > Malvaceae > Gossypium > Gossypium bickii. The sequence goes on from CP106718.1 coordinate 19,510,690, forward strand.
AGAAATTCGGCACTCTCATACCCAAGACCGAAATGCTACCCAAAAGCCTCTCTCTAGCCGAACTCCCTACCTAGCACACACTCCCATTCACGGCCAACTCCACCTCTCTCCCCAATCCCATGATCCTCTCCTCTTTTTGCTCCACAATTCACTCTCCTCCCCCCATTCAAAGTTATTTGACCAAGTCTCCATCCATCTTGTAGAGTTCTATCACAACTCTACTTCTTCCACCCCCCAAAGCATAAAATAAAAGCTCCCAAATGCAGCTTGTGGGATTCGAACCCCATACCTCCGTACATGCCCATCACGCCACTTACCACCACTACACCAGCTCACTTGTGTTAAAAACCACACATTAATTTACTTACACCCTACTTCCAATAGCCCTCTCCACTGAAGACCCAAAAATCAAAAATTTTCTAGGGCTTGGCCTCGACTCCAGGCCTCCCTAGAGCCCCTAAATCCCCTCAAACAACCTGCAAAACAAATACAACATGCAATTATACAACAAAATCATAAACCCCTAATTTTGGGATGTTACATTATTTGAGCTTTATTGGAAAATATTTTGATCTTGTAAGGATTATTTCTTTGTTTACTTCTTTGTATCTTTTTGAGAGGGTCGTATCTTAAGGTTTAGGTAAAAACCTTAAGGGAGTTGCAATCTTAAGATTTTAAGTAGAAATACTGAGGGAGATTTTAAGGTTAAACCTTTTCCTCAAAGGTTATCAAATTAATAAATTTGGGAAAATCCTTAGTCGTGGAAAGCTAAGGTAGTGGAGTAGGCAATTGGAGCTGAACCACTCGAAATTCTTGTGTTCAATTTTTTATATTCTTTCATTGCTTAAAGGTCAATTCTCCTTCCCTCTTGGCAATTTCAAGTTGTATTATTGAGATTACAACACATAAATTAATTTTTTTAAGGCTTAATTGATTGCTTATATTCAATTAAAGGCTCAATTGGATGTTGTTTTCGATTAAGGACTCAATTGATTATTTGCCAGTGTTTGCATAGCTTTGTGCCATTAATTTTGTTCTAGTCCATCATGGGGTTAATGTCTTGTTGGCTTGTATGCGATGTAGGTCGACTAAGGGCCTTGAGCACATTCTTCTCAGTTGCTCTTCACCAAAGACATTTGGTGTAACACCCATAGCCCATTTATGTCACCGGAATAGGGTTACAAAGTATTACCATACATATCAAAACTTTTCATATCAATTGGCATCCAATTATCAAATAAATTTCATAAATACATATATGATTTAGCATGAAATAGAACTTAAATTTACGGTCCTTAAATCGAGCCTTCGAAACCCTAAAATAGATTAGGAACATGTAGGGACCAGATCGGAACAAATCAAAACATTAAGGGAAAATTGAAAATTTTCACTAGAGGGGTTACACGTCCGTGTGCCCAAGCCATGTGATAGAACAACATAAACCGTGTGGCTATCCTACATGCCCTTGTGGTTACTCTACATGCCCGTGTGCTCACCTGTGTGTCCACCCGTGTAACTCACTGACTTGGGTCACATGCCCCTATCTCAGCCTATGTGCTAGCCTGTGTGAACTTTGCACCTAACACGTTAGGGGCACACGCCCGTGTGTGACACACAACTATGTGTATCTAAAAGTTACCTAAAACATGCTTATTTTCACCCAATTGCATATGTACCTAAACCAATTCATAACACATGATCCTAAGGTTATAAACACACTTAAAAGCAACCAAAACATGTCAACTTCAACCACCTAAGACCCAACCATTGTACCATACATGAAACCACAAAAATAATGCTCATATCCAATCATTGTCATAGGTATCAACTACAAGCCATGACATACGTACAAACCAACCTATTTCACTTTCATCATACCATATCTTGAACATGACGATTACCATTTCATATTAGGTCATTTAAGCACAACTTTAAATCAACCATGCATACGACCTATAGTTGTTCAAATAAATTATATCAAAGCATAACAATTACACCAAAAAATAAAATATGAACCTTTGCAAACATAGCCAAATTATCCTATCACATGCCATATAAGTCGAGTTAAATTTCAAAATGTACCAAAGAGGTCCTCGGATAGTGTAATTGTTCAAGTTGATCCGATCTCCTGATCCACAAAATGTATCTACAAGAAATAAGACAAATAATAAGAATAAACTTTTGTAAAGCTTAGTAAGTTCGTTGATTGAATGGTAAAGCTTACTGAATCAAACATAATAATAATTCAAATAAAAGATTAATGAACAGCGTTCCTATGAACGAGGTTAATAAAACACAGCCTGATGAATGATAAGTGGATACAAGTATACGGTTAACCATCTAGCACACCACATGCTCTTATGAGCTAATCCATCCAGCACACCAAATGCTCATATGAGTTAATCTATCCAGCACACCAAATTTTCATATGAGCTAATCCATCATGCACACCAAATAACATTGTAATGTATCTTATTAGTCCACAACAAATGCAGGACCTAGACATGTCCAATGAATAGGGAATCTACTATAATCATCTCCACTACTCCTATTAACCCCGTACCACGCGCAACATAACTTATTGACATGCCAACTGTACTCTATCATATGTTCATCGGTTCAGAGTATTCTAACACAGAACAATATATGAATAACTCACTATCTCATTGATGTGTTTTAAACTAACTATGATCACAATAAAGGCAAGCGCATCTATCGTTTGATAGTATAGTTATGGTAAAACCGGTAATATCGTATCCACAAGGACCAAGAGTACTAGTAATTACTATCTTTCTATTATTTATCCTAAGAATTGGAGTGATTTCTTTTAAACTAAAACTAATTAAGATCACGACAAAGAATGAATTAGGAAAAATACTTGTGGACAAATTATATGATAAAGACAATACCCTAGGAAAAATCCACCTAGACTTCACTTATTACTTTTGATTCATATGATTTATTCACTTGACTTAATCCGTAGAAATCCCTGAATTATGTTAATATCTCTTTCAAGACTAAAAACAAATGACTCTAGGTTGATTAATTGAAATCTCTTTCTAATTAAAACCTCTATTGTCGCATTAACTCGATCTATGGATTCCCTTATTAGATTTGACTCTAATCCGGCAGATTTTTGTCGCCCTATTTCTAGGGTTGCAATCAACTCCGCTTAATTATATTGATCTACTCTTAATCAGGAACTTTTGCTCCACTGAATAAGCACATTCGACTTGAATTAATAACCTGAATTACCAAAACAAGAATAAGAACCCACAATTAAGAATAAGAACAAGTATTTATCTTATAAATCAAATAGTAATAAGATTTTTCTTAGGTTTCATCCCCTCAGGTATCTAAGGGATTTAGTTCATACTGATAAAGGGAAACATCTTAAAATAAGGAAAACAACAAAACATAAGAAAACCCAAAAACTTCTAAAGAACTTGATGAGAGATCTTCAGTCTTGATGAATATCCTTCTTCCGGGCTGCTCTCGATGGCTGTATTCGAGTATTTTTTGCCTTCTCCTCGGCGTCCCCTTTTTACGTTGCCCCATAGGGTGTTTATATCGGCTTTGGAACGCCTTTCTTAGCCCATAGTAACCTTTTCCGAATAGGATTAAACCTAGGTTCGGCAAGGACACGCCCGTGCGTGATGGCTTGGGCCATGCTCAATTCTGCTTGTCACACACGGTCGTGTAGTCTACCCGTGTGCGGAGGTCCTGGACATGTTGATTTTCTAGGTAGGCCCATTTTGTCCTTTTTTGGCCCGTTTCTCATTCTTTTTGGCTCCCTAAGCTCTCTTGAGTGTAAAACATGAAATTAAAGGATTAGGAGTATCGAATTCATTAAATCTAATGAAAATTCATCCAAAAATAAACCAAGCATGGGGTTAAAATATGTATAAATTATGGTTTATCAAATATCCCCACACTTAAACCTTTGCTTGTCCTTAAGCAAAATCCTTAACTCACAATTAAAATTCAACTTCCTCAATTTATAATCCTCTTCAATAATATTTCATCATAATTCATAGATAATTCATACATTGATAATTTAACTAAAAGAGTCCTAAAGATTCAAACAATCTAAGTCATCAATTTTTATAGCATGAAAACATAGGTGTTTCCCATTATCTAAATAATTACCTTTAATTCAAAATCGACAAGAATTGACATCCTTACTAAAGATTCACTCAAATCACTCGAAGTGTTTAAGGTTCAAGTTTAAGCACTCAAAAGTTAAACATGAAGAGTTAATCCCATAGGCTTGCATGAAAATCAAATCTCTACCACTATAAAATGAGATGATACACAAATCAAAAGTTCTTAAAAGGGTTGTAATGGGGCTTAGGTTAAAGGTGTGGATAAAGGCTGAATTAGAGGGTTAGAATCGAGATTGAATTGACCATTTACCTAAATAGAAAAATAACTAATACTGAATGATTACATAATTGAAGTTATCACTAAAAACACGAGCTTCTTCTCAGAGTATGAAATTAACCATTTAAGCTAAAAAAACATAGAACTAAGTAATGATTTTTTTTAAGAATAAGAAAATACATTAATAAGAAAGAACTTAACAACTGAAATAGAGAACATAGTTAGGCAACTGCTCAAATCAAATCTCGACAAAAAGAAGTTAAATCATTAGGAAAAATTCTCAATGAATCAAAAAGAGTGGGCCTTGGGTTAATATTAAGGGTAAATCAATAAATGGTTTATTAAGATTCAAGGGGTTCACTAGGGATTAATTATGAAGGTAAGCTGTTTATGGAGTAAGTGGGTTAAATCCTAGGTGCCTTTATCATCTCAGTATATCAAATCAAAAAGTGTGGTCTCGACATGCATAATTGAAGCAAGTTCTAGAATAACAAATCAATATTGACACACTCATAATCAATAAAGTGAGTAAGAAAAATATATGCTCTAAAAGGCTCAAAATCTCACAAAAATTATGGTTTTTGATGTCAATCTTGTAAATTTCAAACTTTAAAGTAATATTTAAATTTAGGGAAACAACCTAAAAAAATTTAATTCTAAAAAATAGGCTTATCATGCTTGATTCTCTAATGTCTTAAAGTTTAAACCATCAATGCACAATTATATATGACTTAATCCAAAACATATCAATGAAAATCATAAATCAATAAAAGTTTCATTCTAATAGTAATATGAGAAAATTACTTAAGAACAAGACATAATTCAGGGATTTTCAACTAATACTATAGTTAATCTCGCCACACTTAAGATGTACATTGTCCTCAATGTACAAAGATAGATAATAATAAAATCATAAGACAGGGAGAGAAGTGAAACTTCCTGAATTTTGGATGGAGTTAAGGAAAAGAAACGGGAAAGTTGGGCAGATGTGAAGGTGGGGGTGGATACTCCGGTGGTGGTGTGGTCGTTCTTTAATAGCCCATTGAACCTAAATTAAAGAAATCAAAATATAATAATATAAATTAAAGACAAGAAAGATAAAGGAAAATGATTTAAAAATGAAAATAAAAGAAAAAGAAAAAATAAATGGACTCAAAGGTTCTTGTCTTGTCGAGTAAATGAAGCGGTCGGCATGAACTTATGTAGGATGGTCGCACACGAGGAGACTGTGCTACGATCCTTTTGCTTTTTTGACATGGGGATGGTGGTCTTGGTCTTGCCTCTAGTATTAGTCATTTGTGTACGATGGCAAGGATGGTGGTTGGTGTGGTGATGGTGTAAAGAAAGAATAAGGGAAAGGGGGAAAGGAAAATGAAGGGAGAAAGATAATGGGGAAAGAAAAGGGTGTGGTGGCTAGGGTTTGAGAGAAGAAGAATTGGGGAGGAAAGTGAGAAGAAGGGGATTTAAATAGAAAGCAGGGCACCTGGTTGCTGCCCATGCCCATGTGCCCTGGGCGTGTTAGGTCACACGGCCGTATCGCACGACCGTGTGATGCCTCATTCGTTTCTCCTACACCTATATAGAGGTTTCCACGCCCATGTTGCTTAATCAGTTTCGGCCATGGCCTAAAGGCACGGGCGTGTCACACGCCCGTGTAGATTTCTCAATTTCAACAACGGTTGGGGAACACGGGTGTGTCGCACGCCCGTGTTACTTTCTCAGTGTCGACCACGGCCGAATCGAATAGCCGTGGCATTTTATCGCAGCCCGTGTATTGGGGAAAATTTTCGTCCTTGCTTCATACGGTCTCAACCACACCTATGTGCCTATTTGTGGTGTCCACACGACCATGGCTACGCCTGTGTGCAAGGCCATGTGGTAGGGAAACCTGCGCTTTATTTATTTGGTTAGTTTTTAGTTTAGATGCTAGAAATATGGATATTAATAAGTTAGTGCTCGGGTTACCTCCCGAGAAGCGCTCATTTAAAGTCTTAAGCTAGACTTACCTCTCATTCGCATACTTCATGGTGGTTCGAGAAGTTGACATTCCTCTCTCCTGCTATCAGTTTTATGATCGATATATAATTTTAGTCGATTAGTGTTTACCTTAAAAGTGTCGAAATTAGGATTAGTTACCTCGACTGTACCGTATGGAAAGACATTGAGTACCATGAAAGGGACTGCTCCGCTTATATTAAGGTCTGAAGTGGTGATTCGAGGGTCTATTTAATCCAATAGTACTTGATCCCCGATCTGAAATTGTTTGTCCTATCGTTAAGTTTGACATGGAGTTGCTTTGGTTCATCGTGTTTTCTTGATTTCTCCATGGCTTGTGTCCTCCACTCGTCTAGTTCATTGATCTAAAGCCTTCGCTCCTCATGAGTTATTTCATTGGTGGCACGAGAACTAGGATGAGGCTCAGTTGTGTATTTTTGAGGTTCTTCCCGAAAAGAGGGTTGAACCAAATGGTTATTAATAAAATTTATGTTCTCACCTTTATTACTCGATGTCCTAACCGAGTCACGAGCCTAAAGAGTGATCATTTCATCACCTACACGAAGTGTGAGTTCAACTGTACCAACATCAATTCTAGTTTTAGCAGTTGCTAAAAAGGGTCTCCCTAAAATTAAAGGAACGTCACTATCCTCATCCATGTCTAAAACAACAAAGTCTACTGGGAATATGAATTTGTCAATTTTCACTAGTACATCCTCAATTATACCCCTAGGAACTCTAATGGTTTTATTAGCTAATTAAATGCTCATCTTAGTTTGTTTGGGTTTCCCAAGACCTAGCTCCTTAAACATTTTATAAGGCATAACGTTAATACTTGCCCCTAAATCAGCTAAAGCATTATTAATAGATAAACCACCAATTAGGCAAGGAATTGTAAAACTCCCTGGATGTTTTAACATTTGAGGTAGTTTATTTTGTAAAATTGCTGAGCACACTGCATTTAGCTCCACATACGACGCGTCGTCTAACTTCCGTTTGTTTGATAAAAGCTCTTTTAAATTTTTTTTTTCGAATTGGGCATCTGCGAAAGAGCTTCAATAAATAGTAAGTTAATATGTAATTTTTTTTAAAAGTTTAAGAAATTTATCGAATTGTTCATCTGTGCGGTCTTTCTTCGTCGCATTGGGATATGGTAGACGAGGTTGGTACTTTGTACTTACCAGTTTTGGTTTATTGTGGCTTACTTAACCTAACCTTTATCTGCCACGTTTTCTTGCCTTGGTTTTGGTGCGTTTAACCCTTCACTTTCGTGAGCAATTATGGCATGAAGTTGCTCTTTTGGGTTAGTTTCAGTGTTGCTTGGCAAGCTGCCTTGTGGCCGTTCAGATATGAGCTTAGTAAGCTGTTCTATTTGGTTCTCGAGCCCTTGAATAGATGCTTGCTAATTTTTTAGTGTTGTTTTGGTGTTTTGGAAATGGGTTTCTGACATCACGATGAATTTTGTTAGCATCTCTTCAAGGTTCGACTTCTTCTCTTGTGGGTAGGGTTGCTGTTGAAAGCCTAGAAGGGGTTGTTGTCTCTGATTTCCTTGACCACCCCATGAGAATTTGGGGTGGTTCCTCCAGCCTGGATTATAAGTGTTACTATATGGATTATTCTGAGGTCTAGAATTATTACCCATATAGTTCATCTGTTCGCTTTCTATGCCAGGGTTGTAGGATGGATATTCTGTATTACTTATTCTTCCTCCATTCGTATCGCACTGCATAACTGATGTACCTGTGAAGAACCACACAAACCATCAATCTTTTTATTTAACATCTCTACCTAGTTTGATAGCATGGTCACTGTGTCGAGGTTAAAAACACCGGTTGCCTTTGTTGGCTTCGTCCTCATAACTTGCCACTGATAGCTATTCAATGCCATCTCCTCTATAAACTCATAAGCTGCTTTAGAGGTATTGTTATTTAGGGTTCCACCGGCGGCTGAATCAATCAACTACCTAGTTGAGGGGTTCACGCCATTGTAAAATGTTTGAACCTGTAGCCACAAAGGTAACCCATGGTGAGGGCATCTTATCAGTAGATCCTTGTATCTCTCCCATGCATCGTAGAGTGTTTCTAAATCCATCTGCACAAAATAAGAGATATCATTCCTCACTTAGCTGTTTTAACCGGCGGAAAATATTTAAGTAAAAAAATTTTGGTCATTTGTTCCCATGTGGTGATTGATTGTAACATCCTAGCTTAGGGGTTATACGTTCGTGCATAATTCATGAGTAGTAGGTTTTGGCAGTGTCTTGGAAATGTAAGGAAATGACTTGGAAATGTAAGGAAATGTCTTGGAAATGTAAGGAAATGACTTGGAAATGTAAGGAAATGTCTTGGAAATGTAAGGAAATGCTTTAAAAATGATAAGTTTCAAGTTTAAAAGGGGGACATGAAGCAAGGTGGTCTTAAGAGGAATTGTATGCAAAACATGACACATAAATGAGTTTGGAAAAGTGGCTTGGAGGCACCACTTAGAGCTCTGGAAATGACGCCACATGCTAGGGGGAAGGACTTGTGTTCGAGTCGCGTGGAGAGCAAAATTTTAAAGCCTTTATTTTGCTAAGTGGCGTCAATAAGAGGGAATAGGGGGACGGCACATGGCTAAATTTTAGGAGTTTTATCCCTTTTATTTTATTTAAGGATAAAAGATGATAAATAAGGAATTATTCTTTAATTAGGAAAATAGGGGAGAAGTGGTGGCCAAGTAAGGGACTTTGAGTTTAATAATTTCGGCTAAGTAAGGATAGTTGCTGAATTATCTTTTATTTTAGGTGATAATTAAAGAGATAAAGCTATCAAAATATGGAGGAGTGATGGCCAAATAAGGGAGTCTTGGCCTAGTAATTTCGGCAAAAGGAGGAAAACTAAGGCCATTCAACATTCTTTCTTCTCCTTTTCTCATATGCCGAATTCTCTAAGCATCTCTTCATCTCTTTTATTTTTACTAAAGCCGAAATACTCTGTGTTTTAGCCGAGACTTCTTCCAAATTCCATTAGTGCCAATTCCTTCTAAGCCTAATATCCCTCTCTCCTTTCATCTTTGAAAAGCCGAATACATAGGTGGCTCATAGTCGATTATTCTTCAAGTCTTCATAGCCGAATCTTTGGGGGGCTTCAAGCATAGGTGCTGTCGATTTCTTCAAGTAAGGGTAAGATCCAAATATTGGTTTCCATTCTTTATATTTTAGACTTATCAAAATTTAGGGACTAATCCCTATTATTAATCTTGGTTGAATTACGGAAGGGAGGCTTCGGGATTTATGTGTTGTCGACATCAAGAAAAGATCTTTCGGGATTTTTAAGATTCAAGGTAAGATGACATTTGGCCTTAGGCCATTCTTAATGTGTTTAAATGTTAGGAATTGATCTAACATGTATCAATGGGAATTTCGACAGACATCTGAGGCAAGGGATACTTTTCGGGATTTAAGAATTTCAAGGTAAGTGTACTCACACATTCGGCCAAGGGACTATTTTAGTAGTTAGATCTATTTTTATATGTTTAAGCCGAAAACTAACCAATTCAAGGGATCTAGTGATTAGCCGATCTCAAAGGGGAAAAATACAAGTTTCCGGGATTGGATTAGTAGACAAATCGGCAACAAGGTAAGAAAGTGGTTACGATAATCCTTCGGGATTTGATAAAAATCAGCCGAATAGGCTTTTCCCTAAAATACTAAGTGTGGCCGAATGTAGGGAGTTAAGGATCTAAGGCAGTAGATCGGATTTCAGGATTTCAGTGAATGTGTTAAGCGAATCAGGTGTGTACCCCACACTATCTTTTAATACGATTTATGGCAATATTTAATATAAGTATGTATAAGAATGTGAATATGGCTAAGGTACCATATTGTGGTACAAAGTACTCAGGTACGTTTCCTACTCCTACTAGGAATATGAATATATGTTATGACTCATATGTGAACAGTGATAAGAATGTGAAATTAGGCATGTTAATGCATAATATGTATGATATGGGGCATATGGGTTATTGAAAAAGGGGAAGTGAATGTGGTGACCTAAGACCACGATATCTGAATGTGGTGACCTAAGACCACGATATCTGAATGTGGTGACTTCGGTCACATTATTTGAATGTGGTGACTTAAGACCACGATATCTGAATATGGTGACTTCGGTCACAATTATTTAATCTGGTGGCTATGCCACAAATATTTATAAGGGCGATGAGCACGTCGATTGCAATGATCGGCGCGCCGATGGTGTGTAGCGGATGGAGGGTTGACTTAGTAGTCCCCACGGTGTGCAGGTTGGTACGGGTGATGTGTAGCGGATGGCATCTAGGTTTGGGTTCGGGTTGCATCATTATTTTTTATCTGTTATATGTATTGATATGTGACATGATAATGAATGCCTGAGTTATTAAATTTTAGTGCTGGTTACACATTGAGTCTGTTGACTCACCCCGTTGTGGGAACATTTTTCAGGTGATGATCAGTAATGGGCCGGTTCGGCAGGAGCTTAGTGGTGGCCATGCCCAGCAAGGAAATTATTATGTGGACTCTTTATTTTTCCAAATACTTTAAATTTCATTTTGGGTTTTTATTTGATGTAATAAAGCCATAGTGAACTATGTTATTTTCTGTTTTATTTACTATGTTACAAAATTTTATTTATTAGAGATTAAGTCAATTTAATTTAAAATAAACTTTAAATATTTTGTCACTTGAAATTAAATGGGTTTCAATATAAAATAAATTTGTTTTCAACTCGAGCCCAACCTACCAGCCTACTATCTTCAAAACACACAGATTTCCAAAGTAATAAAAGAATTTTTAACCGGTTTACTTCGAGGAACATACCAGATCCGGTCCAGGCTCGTGGGCTGGGTATGGGGTGTTTCATTGATCCTCGTGGTAACGAGTTCAACCACTGTTTAGCTTTGTTCCTTAACAAAAAGGGAAACAACTGAAGGCGAATGGCATCACCAGAAACACCATTACCCTTGAAAGTGTGGCAAAACTGCAGAAAATTTACCAAGTGATTATTTGGATCCTCATCCTACAAACCATCAAACTGAACAAATTGCTGAATCATCTGAATAGTGTTAGGTTTCAGTTCAAAATTATTTGCAGCAATAGCAGGTCTAACAATACTTGATTCAGTTTCTGTTAAATTAGGTTTAGCATAATCATACATAGTAGGAGGAGCAAGATTTTGATTCACCAGATTTGCGGCAACCACAGGAGGTAGCGGATTATTATCAGCCATCTCTTCAGTAGTATTGATTTCATCTTCTTGCTCTTCTTCTATGTATTGTAGGCTTGGCTTTATTTCTCTTCAGTTTCTGCGGGCTGTACTTTCAATCTCACTGTCAAAAAGTAATGATCCTGATGAGTTTATTTTAGTCATAAACTAAAATTACATGCCAGAAGTAAAGAAAAAGTTAGTAAACTACAAATAAATAAAAATAAGAATGGCTAAAGTAATAAAAATTTAGTATTCATAATATCTTAGTCCCCGGCAACGGTGCCAAAAACTTGATGTGTCTTAAACTAACAATGATCACAATAAAGGCAAGCGCACCTATCGTTTGATAGTATAGTTATGGTAAGATCGGTAATATCGTATCCACAAGGACCAAGAGTACTAGTAATTACTATCTTTCTATTATTTAGCCTAAGAATTGGAGTGATTTCTTTTAAACTAAAACTAATTAATATCATCACAAAGAATGAATTAGGAAAAATACTTGTAGACAAATTGAAACACCCCAAACCCGGCCCACGAGCTTTGACCAGATTTGGTATGTTCCTCAAGTAAACCGGTTTCAAATTCTTTTGTTACTTAGAGAAAAACTTGGGTGGTTTTTTTAAAAAAAATATTGTTTGGGTTGGGCTTGTGTTGAAAACAAACTGGACTTTTATATTAGAAAACCCCTTTTTAATATTAAGTGATAAAACATATAGAGTATATTTTAAAATAAAATACTTGGTCTTTAACTTAATCAAAATTTGTAACACAATAAAACAACGAGTAGAAATAAAATCGTTCATCATGGCCTTATGGCCTTATTACATCAAATAGTTTCCAAAATATTTCAAAGTACTAAAATAAATTCAAGAGTCCATAAAAAATATAAACTTCATGTTGAGCATGGCCACCACAACTACTGCCATCCCGGTCCATCACTGTTCATCACCTGAAACATGGTCCCACAACGGGGTGAGTCAAACAGACTCAATGTGTACACGACACTAAATCATAATAGAATCAGGCATACAATAGTTACACATTCAAAACATAAAATACAAGGTATGATGCATTCCCAAACCCAAACCTAGTTAGCCATCCGGTACACACCCTCGTACCTGCCAGTCATGCCGTGGGGACTACTAAGTCGACCCTCCTTCCGCTACACTCCAAATTGCGATCTTAGGTCACCGCATTCGTGGTCTTAGGTCACCACGTTCAGATTACTGTGGTCTTAGGTCACCACTTTCAGATTACTGTGGTCTTAGGTCACCACTTTTCACTTCCCCTTTCAAACAAACCAATATGCCCATAACATATTATGCAATTACATGCCAATGTTCACATTCTTATCATATTCTCATGTTACGAATAACATTTTTCATATTCCTAGTAGAAGTAGGAAATGTACCCGAGTACTTAGTACCATATCACGGTACTTTAGCCACTTTCATATACTTAATAACACATATATTAATAAACATAGCCATAATACATATTATAAAGTAGTGTGGGGTACACACTGATTAAACTTAGCAAATTCCTTGAGATCTCGAAAATCGATCTACCGCGTAGATCCTTAATCCCTACATTTGATTATTCACTTACTATTTCAATAAAAAGCCATTCGGCCATAAATCCAAATCCTAGTAGGATTAGTATTCTTAAACTTACCTTGTTGCCGATTGGGACACCAACAAATCCCGAAATTGATCCTTGTTTTCCTAGGAATGTCGAAATTCCTATAACCTTGCATTAGATTTAATCTAACCATTAAAACATAAAACATGGCCTTTGGTCGAATATACATATGTCTTACCTTAATCTTAGAAATCCCGAAACTCACTGAACAACTAGGGAACGCACGACCCATGGTGTACCTTCGGGAAAAGAACTTCTCCTTCCTTGTAGTCGACAACTCGTAAATCCCGAAGCCTTTTCCATAGTTTCGGCCAAAGAACAATGATAACGATTAGATCTCAGATTTTGACTAAAAGAGAAAGGATTGAAAACCGAATAATAATTGATCTTACCATCAATATCAAAATCGACTACACCTTCACTTGAATCCACAGAAAAATTCGGCTATGGTCTCAAGAGGCTTACACTTTCTTTCGACTTTTGAGAGATAAAAAGAAGAGGAAGAAGATTTACAATGGGGATTCGGGCTTCAACAAAAATTGAAAAGAGATGAAGCACAAATGAGATAGAATTGGCGAGAGGAAGAAAGAAAAGAATGGAGAAATTTGCTAGAAATTTGCAGAGTCTTCAAGGAAAAGAAAATAATGCAGAATGGCCTCTCTTTTCCTTTTTTATAGCAGAAATTACTAGGCCAAGAATCCTTTTCTTGGCCACCACTCTTCCTTATGTGATAACTTTATCTCTTTAATTAAAAAAATTAAAGAATAATCCCTTATTATCTCCTTGAAAAATAATTAAGATAAATCATCATTTATCCCCTATTTTAGCTGAAATTTAAAGAGGATAAAACTCCTCATTTAAGAGCCTTAATGCCGTCCACCTCTTTGCTTCTGGAAGCAAAATAAAATTTCTTTTATTTGCTTTCCCTGTGACTCGAACTCAGGCCCAATCCCCTTGCATGTGGCGCCATTTCTAGAGGCCCTAAGTGGCATCTCCAGGCCACTTTTCCAAGCCTGTTTGTGTGTCAAATTTCACCTACTTTTTCTCTTAAGGCCACCTTGCCTTAATTTCCTCTTTTAAACTTTAAAACTCGACATTTCTAAGTCATTTCTAAGTTTCCAAAAATTTTCGTTCGGCTCTGTAAACTTGACATTTCCTTACATTTCCAAGTTTCCAGAAATGTTCATTTTCCTCTTTTGAATCATTTCTAAATCATGTCCATACATTTTCAAGTTCCCAAAAATGTTCATTTCCAGATCATTTCCATACATTTTCAGGTTTCCAAAAATGTTCATTTCCAAATCATTTCATTCATTTCCGGGTTTCCAAAAATATTCAAAATTTATTCTTAGTACATAAAACATGTCACTTCGTACAATTAAACCGAAAATGCATAGGCCCTTTCCAGGATGTTATAGTTCTACCCCCTTAAAATAATTTCGTCCTCGAAATTACTTACTAACGAACAATCGTACGGTCAAACTCACCCCACTACGCTATTGCTGCGCACTTTGATTTTAAAGAACTATCTTACCTTCTAGGCACGGTCTCTAAGTTCACATCCAAAGTTTCAAACAGTTCACTTGTAACACAAGAATGAACTATCTCTAAAACAATAAATAATACTCCAAAAACAAGGAACTTAACCACTATCATATCCTTGGTTGTCTCACATCTCAACCTTCAAAGACTCTAAGGGTGTTCCATGACCATTTCCTCCATGGTTTAAACCACAAACCTTCGTTGCCTGAGGGCAATTCTTAACCAAATGAGCCTTAGACTTACATCTAAAACATTCCCGATCTCGGTTCCAACACTCGCCAACATGATACCTTCCACACTGAGCACACGGACGGTCTGAATTTTTAGTAGTTGGCTTAAAAACACAAGCAGAATTCTCAACCTTCGGTCTTTTCTAAAGACTCTTAGACGATTCTAACGGTCCAAGACTCCTCTTATCCCGTCCACGACGACCACGTCCCCTAGAACTCATTTTCTAACGTCGCAATTTAATCTGATTTAAGAGTTTTATACATTAGTACTTTTATTTCACTGATTAACCGCGAACAGTTTTATGAAAAGAGATGTTTAAAAGTGGTTCTTTCGATCAAACAAAGTTCTCAGCTCAAGTTCACTATTTAGAAAGTCACGTTCATATTTATCAACCAATTATGAACTTTCGTTCATTCAGAGAAATGTTGTAGTTTTCATTGTTGTTGTTTTTCCACTACCGAGGGGTATTTTTGTAATTTGTCCTACAGGGGTATTTTCATAATTTATCAAAAAAGGTTCCTTGGTGATTTTGTCAATAAGTATTTTGGATTTTTTTTAAATTCCCGGGGTATTTTGGAAAATTTTGAAATCCCGGGGCCTTTCGGTAATTTTGAAATTCCAGGGGTATTTCGGTAATTTTTCACAAACCAGGGTAAATTTGTAAAGTTTAATAATTTAGGGGTATTTTAAAAGTTGCAAAACTTAAGGGTTCTTTTTGAGAATTTGTTTTCCAATTCGGTAATGTTGCAAAAATTTTGAAAATCAGGGTCATTTTGGTAATTTTGTGAGTTAAGGGCAATTTCGTAATTTTTCCAAAATCAAGATATTTTGATATTTTGCAAATTAGGGTTTTTGGACTTGTCATAAAGTAAGAAATTTTGCTGGAACTGTGGGTAGTTTGGACATTTTATAAACCAAGGGCATTTTTTGTAATTTCACAACCAGGGGTATTTAGGAAATTTTTATAAATCGGAAATTTTTCGAAAAATTTTGTAAAAATAGTTCTCACAAATTAAAAGGGTCATTTTAAGAGTTTTAAAACTAGGGTTTTTATAGAAATACGACTAGTTCCCTTTCGGGTTTTAGTTATTGTGTTTAGCCTATGACCGAGTCCTCTTGATTAGGGTGAACCGAAGCTACGCACCAGGTAGGATTCCAGCGAAGAGGAGGTGAGTCACTAGGACTGCTTAAGTACCAGGCTCTTCCGGGTCCAATCCTAGACATGCGCACAGGGGTTACCACACCCTAACTCGGCGTCTTAGTCATAGGTTTGTTTAATGGTCCTTCAGTCTTATGCAATATTTGGGGTAGACTAGTCCTAGGGTTCAAATACCTATCATGCTGTTCCATTCCACTTCTACCCTTCTACAAATCATAATATAAATCACATAATAGATAGGGCTACTTACCTGGTGGACTGCGGGTCGGAGACTTAGGTGCCATTCCAAAAAACCTGCTCATCTTCAAAAATACTTTCATAAAACTCATTTGGGCTCGATTTGAAAACGTTTTGGGCCTTAGCCCACAGGCTGAGAGTTTAAACTGGGCTCTGATACCAAACTGTAACACCCCAAACTCGGCCCACGAGCTTTGACCAGATTTGGTATGTTCCTCAAGTAAACCGGTTTCAAATTCTTTTGTTACTTAGAGAAAAACTTGTGTGGTTTTTTTTAAAAAAATATTGTTTGGGTTGGGCTTGTGTTGAAAACAAACTGGACTTTTATATTAGAAAACCCCTTTTTAATATTAAGTGATAAAACATATAGAGTATATTTTAAAATAAAATACTTGGTCTTTAACTTAATCAAAATTTGTAACACAATAAAACAACGAGTAGAAATAAAATCGTTCATCATGGCCTTATGGCCTTATTACATCAAATAGTTTCCAAAATATTTCAAAGTACTAAAATAAATTCAAGAGTCCATAAAAATATAAACTTCATGTTGAGCATGGCCACCACAACTCTCGCCATCCCGGTCCATTCTTGTTCATCACGAAACATGGTCCCACAACAGGGTGAGTCAAAGCAGACTCAATGTGTACACGACACTAAATCATAATAGAATCGGGCATACAATAGTTACACATTCAAAACATAAAATACAAGGTATGATGCATTCCCAAACCCAAACCTAGTTAGCCATCCGGTACACACCCTCGTACCTGCCAGTCATGCCGTGGGGACTACTAAGTCGACCCTCCTTCCGCTACACTCCAAATTGTGGTCTTAGGTCACCGCATTCGTGGTCTTAGGTCACCACGTCAGACATCTTGTGGTCTTAGGTCACCACTTTGAGACATCGTGGTCTTAGGTCACCACTTTTCACTTCCCCTTTCAAACAAACCCATATGCCCATAACATATTATGCAATTACATGCCAAAGTTCACATTCTTATCATATTCTCATGTTACGAATAACATTTTTCATATTCCTAGTAGAAGTAGGAAACGTACCTGAGTACTTAGTAGCATATCACGGTACTTTAGCCACTTTCATATACTTAATAACACATATATTAATAAACATAGCCATAATACATATTATAAAGTAGTGTGGGGTACACACCTGATTCGCTTAGCAAATTCCTTGAGATCTCAAAATCTGATCTACCGCTTAGATCCTTAATCCCTACATTTGATTATTCACTTACTATTTCAATAAAAAGCCATTCGGCCATAAATCCAAATCCTAGTAGGATTAGTATTCTTAAACTTACCTTGTTGCCGATTGGGACACCAGAAAATCTCGAAATTGATCCTTGTTTTCCTAGGAATGTCGAAATTCCTATAACCTTGTGTTAGATTTAATCTAAACTTTAAAACATAAAACATGGCCTTTGGCCGAATATACATATGTCTTACCTTAATCTTAGAAATCCTGAAACTCACTGAATAACTAGGGAACACGCGGCCTATGGTGTACCTTCGGGAAAAGAACTTCTCCTTCCTTGTAGTCGACAACTCCTAAATCCCGAAGCCTTTTCCATAGTTTCGGCCAAAGAACAATGATAACGATTAGATCTCAGATTTTGACTAAAAGAGAAAGGATTGAAAACCGAATAATAATTGATCTTACCCTCAATATCAAAATTGACTACACCTTCACTTGAATCCACAGAAAATTCGGCTATGGTCTCAAGAGGCTTACTTTCTTTCGGCTTTTGAGAGATAAAGAAGAGGAAGAAGATTTACAATGGGGATTCAGCTTCAACAAAAATTGAAAAGAGATGAAGCACAATGACAGAGAGAATTTGCAGAGGAAGAAAGAAAAGAATGGAGAAATTTGCTAGAGAATTTCGGCAGAGTCTTCAAGGAAAAAGAAAATAATACAGAATGGCCTCTCTTTTCCTTTTATAGCCGAAATTACTAGGCCAAGAATCCTTTGCTTGGCCACCACTCTTCCTTATGTGATAACTTTATCTCTTTATTTAAAAAAAATTAAAGAATAATCCCTTATTATCTCCTTGAAAAATAATTAAGATAAATCATCATTTATCCCCTATTTTAGCCGAAATTTAAAGAGGATAAAACTCCTCATTTAAAAGCCTTAATGCCGTCCACCTCTTTGCTTTTGGAAGCAAAATAAAATTTCTTTTATTTGCTTTCCCTGTGACTCGAACTCAGGCCCAATCCCCTTGCATGTGGTGCCATTTCCAGAGGCCCTAAGTGGCATCTCCAGGCCACTTTTCCAAGCCTGTTTGTGTGTCAAATTTCACCTACTTTTTCTCTTAAGGCCACCTTGCCTTAATTTCCTCTTTTAAACTTTAAAACTCGACATTTCTAAGTCATTTCTAAGTTTCCAAAAATTTTCGTTTGGCTCTGTAAACTTGACATTTCCTTACATTTCCAAGTTTCCAGAAATGTTCATTTTCCTCTTTTGAATCATTTCTAAATCATGTCCATACATTTTCAGGTTTCCAAAAATGTTCGTTTCCAGATCATTTCCATACTGATTTGAGTTTCCAAAATGTTCATTTCCAAATCATTTTCATTCATTTTCGGGTTTCCAAAAATATTCAAATTTATTCTTAGTACATAAAACATGTCACTTCGTACAATTAAATCGAAAATGCATAGGCCCTTTCCAGGATGTTACACAAATTATATGATAAAGACAATACCCAAGGAAAAATCCACCTACTTATTACTTTTGATTCATATGATTTATTCACTTGACTTAATCCGTAGAAATCCCTAAATTATGTTAATATCTCTTTCAAGACAAAAAGCAACTGACTCTAGGTTGATTAATTGAAGTCTCTTTCTAATTAAAACCCCTATTGTCGCATTAACTCAATCTATGGATTCCCTTATTAGATTTGACTCTAATCCGGCAGATTTTTGTCGCCCTATTTCTAGGGTCGCAATCAACTCCGCTTAATTGTGTTGATCTACTCTTAATTAGGGACTTTTACTCCACTGAATAAGCACATTCAACTTGAATTAATAACCTGAATTTTCAAAACAAGAATAAGAACCCACAATTAAGAATAAGAACAAGTATTTATCTTATAAATCATATAGTAATAAGATCTGTCTTAGGTTTCATCCCCTCAGGTATCTAAGGGATTTAGTTCATCCTGATAAAGGGAAACATCTTAAAATAAGGAAAACAACAAAACATAAGAAAACTCAAAAACTTCTAAAGAACTTGATGGGGGATCCTTAGTCTTGATGAAGATCTTTCTTCCGAGTTGCTCTCAATGGCTGTATTCGAGTATCTTCTGCCTTCTCCTTGGCTTCCCCTTTGTAGGTTGCCCCATAAGGTGTTTATATAGGCTCTGGAATGCCTTTCTTAGTCCACAAGTAACCTTTTCTAAATGGGATTAAACCTGGGTTCGGTAGGGACACGCCCGTATGACACGCCCGTGCGTAATGGCTTGGGCCGTGCTCAATTCTACTCGTCACACACGGCCGTGTGGTCTGCCCGTGTGCGGAGGTCCAGGCCGTGTTGATTTTTGAGGTAGGCCCATTTTGTCCCTTTTTGGCCCGTTTCTCGTTCTTTTCGGCTCCTTAAGCTCTCTTGAGTTTAAAACTTGAAATTAAAGGATTAGGAGCATCGAATTCATTAAATCTAATGAAAATTCATCCAAAAATAAGCCAAGCATGGGGTTAAAATATGTGTAAATTATAGTTTATCACTCATATTCCGTATATAGGTATTAGTTCAACAACCAAACATTCATCGACTAAGAATATCTCGTTAGTGCTCAATGCTACAACTATCCACTATTTCAATTCTCATAAACATAACATCATTATAACGTTAAAACCAAAAAAAAATTTAATTCATTTAATATGCATTTAAATGTTTTAGAATAAAATCGAATAAAATCGAATAAAATTTAACTCATAAGGCTGATTTGCAGTAACGATCCAGAGTAGCTCAGTTAGTGATCGGCTTTGTGTCAAAGCATTATTTTCGTTTTCAATTACACACATCAATATAATCCAAAATTCTATAATTAGGTTGATATAATACACTTAAAAATTTACTAAAATTAAACCGTATGAACTTAGAGGACTAAACTGTAGCAATGACAAAGTACAAGGGCTATTTGGTAATTGTCTCTTTTCCTCGGTTTTCCACTTGTTTAGGATCTAAAACAATAATTCCATTCAATTCACTAATTCTAACAGCAAAATTATTTCATTTTATGCAATTAATTCTTCTTGTCATTTTTACAAAATTACCCCCAACACTTTACTTTTATTCAATTTAGTCCCTAAGCTCAAAACTTGCAATTTAACCAAATTTAACAAAATCTCATTTCATCCGAATTATTCATTATTTCTCTACATCTCATTCATGTTGTTATTTCACATTAAGTCCTCTTAATTTTATCACTTTAAACATTTTAGTCTGTAAACATTAAAATTACCAAAAATTACTTTACAAAATAGTCCTATTTAACAACCAAGCTCAATAATCTACCATAAAACTTCAAGAATATCCAAAACTCATCAATGACATAATCCAAAACATTTTATAGTTTTACAAATTAATCCACGGGTTAGCTAGATTAAGCTTATACGAGTTCAAAAACATAAAAATTACTAAAAATGGGCGAGGTTTACCTCCTAAATCAAAGAACCCTAGTTGGCCAAAAGTTTCTTCTCCCTTCTCCCATGGCTATACGATTTTTGCAAGAAGAAAATCTAAAGATGATAGTTTATTTAGCTTTTATTTTATTTACATTATGTTTAATTATCCAATTACCATTCTACCCTTTTAATTTCCATTCAATTTTAACAATTTCAAGCCCGTTACCATCAAAAATCATCACTTATGGTATATTTACAATTCAATAAGGGTTTAATTGCACAATTAATCCATTAATTATATTAAATTTCAACTAAATAAACTCAATTTCAATTTAACCCTAAACTAATTAAGACTAAATGAGCAAATAGCCCAAAAGTTAGTGGATTTAATCATGTCACCACCGCCTGGACTTTTTGACCATAATATAATTACTATTTTGGTCCTTTTAGCATTTTAAATATATAATGATTAACTTTTACCTATTTTACAATATAATCATTTTACCTTAATTAAGCAATCAATCATCAAAATTACCGAACTAAACTTTCAATTCACCTATAATACGACTCTGTAAATATTTAATAAAAATATTTACAATCCTAAATTATGGAAACGAGGTCCTAATACCTCATTTTCAATAACCACTTAACTTTTGAACCGAACCACTTATACTAACTTTTAATTCAATTAGTTAAATTCATCAAAGCAAAATTCAATATAAAAATTATTATTGACTCGTATAATTTAAATACTAATTATATTAACTTACTCGTCGATTTGTGGTCCCGAAACCACTATTTTTGACACTATTGAAAAACAGATTGTTACATTTGGCATCTTCAAGGATCACAACTTCCATTCTTTTTTTTCTTTTTTTTTTGCATGTTTTACTGGAGCATTTTCTTTCGCTTTCAAACATGTCAATGTTGAGTGTTTTTTGCATTTTATGGAGTTTATGGTTCGATAAATATCTATTTTTTTGGAAGAATAAGCATGTGTCCGCTGCTCGTGTTGTTCTTTTGGTTGCTTCCTTTTTACAAGATTGGGATGTCGCACAAAAAACTTTTGATCATAAGTTGCTGCTTGTTGGCTATGCTATTGTTTCGGGATCTTGCTAGTCTAGGCCGCCTACTGGAACACTAAAAGTTAATGTTGATGTGGTGTGGTTTGGAGTTGAGCAGACCATTGGTTGGGGAGCTACCATTTGGGACACTAAGGGTCGATTTTCCAAGGATATTTTGGGGTATGTTATCAGAGCATAGCCCCTATAATGGTTGAGGTTTACACAGTCAAGGAGGCATTAATTTGGATTGATTTCTTGTGCTTGGATAATATTATTATTAAGATAGATTATTTACAAGTTTGGAGAGCTCTTATGTCTTATAAAGAGGATCACTTAGAATTCAGTTTGTTAGTTGCGGATAGTCTTCACTTTTGTTCTTGTTTTCAATCTTTATCCTTCCTTTGGACTCATCGATTAGCTAATAAGACAGCTCATACGCTTGCTAGTGTGGCCTTGTTACATATGAGCCACTTCATATAGGAGAATTTCCCAATTGCATTTCTCATGTTTTAAGTTTGGATATTTTCATTAAACCGGTAAAGATGGTACGTCTAGGGTCAGGTGTACGTTGTAAGCCTATTGGCGTGGGTTTAGTTTTTGCCCCTTTTATTAGTTCTTACTTACATGTTTTTCTTGATTTTATATTAATATATGGTTTTATTTAAAAAAAAAGAATTACATGACAAAAATTTAGTTTGTAAAAAAATAAATTAAACTAAGAAACTTGTAGGAACTAAAAGCTAAATCATAAGGACCCAATTATAAAAATTTACAATTGAACATAGATATTGAATCAAATAAATTAAGACTTCAAATTAGAGATTAAATTGAAAGAAATGAAAAATATGTGGGACTTAAAAATAAGCTTAAACTAAATAGTAAATCATGTAATATTTTAAAATGGAACTAAAAATGAGATTAAAAGCGAAATTAAATAGTAATCACCTAAAAATGAAATGTGTGTGTGTGTGTATATATATAAGGCTTATTTATATAATTTTAAATAAAGTGAAAATGATTTTAATCATATAATATTCTCAATTTATAATGGAACAAACAAAATAAATACACAAGACCCATATAATTTCATAACAATAATGTGCTCATGTGTCAACTACAAAACATGCCATGTGTCCAACAATTAAAGCATACTTGTAATGAAGGGTTTACGAGACAAGTATGGAGTTGGATCCTTGGCTATAATCTGTTTATTGAAATATGTTCTACAATAGATGCGAAATTATGGGGCATTTGGAATAGTCTGATAAGTTTTTCAAACAGTCAAGAGGTGATACAATCTTTACAGAGCAAGTCTTCAAAAGGTTCGAATTCTGCTATCACATCCCAAAAATAAGGCTAGAAGGAATAGAGATAAAATTTTGAAATTTTATTTTTTTTTTAAAGCATAGGGTAAGAGAATTAGAAGGCCTTAAAAATTATTTGTGTTAAGAAAATAAAAAGAATGAGTTTACTAATTTACTGGTAAAGCCTTAGCTTACTTTTAGGTCTTAAATTCAAAACCTCTTGTGTGCATTTAGCTAATATATTTTATTTTCTTAATTTTTACCCCATTAAAATGCTGAATTTTCAAAATAGCCCAGCCAAAACTATTTTTTAATTTAGTCCTTATTTTAAAATAGTTCTAATTCTACATTAATTCCTAAAACCTATTTCAATTAGGGAAAATGGTTTATAAATAGGAAATATTTTCAAACCCTAGAATTATTATCTTGCAAAATTTTCAAGAAAAATTCCCAAGTTCTTCATTTTCTCCACCATTACCTAATCAACCTTCAAGAAAAAATAATTCAAGGTTTTCAAATCGTTCCTCTCCTCGCAAATAGATCGTCAATCTCCTAATCCAATTTAAGGATTTTGTGTCCATAAAATCAGGTGTGGGATCTAACTTAGACCATTGTAGCCTTGGCATCGTCTCTCATCTCCCATCTTTCTAACATATCATACAATCAGAGGCATTCGTAATAAGTTTACAAGAACTTAGTGAGGTATTATCATACATATATTCATCATTTCACATAAAATATAAAACATCGCAATTTACTATGGAACCAAATAGGTACTCATCAAACTCAGCAAGAACATATGTTAAACCTTTACATACCTTGTATTCTTTCACATTTTGTAGACATTCTTACCACAGTCGATATCATTCAACTTACTTGTGGTCTTGAACTCATAACATGCTTTCATTCGAAGTTTTCCAATTTGGCATTGCAGTCTATTTATGCAGATTTATGCAACTCATGCAACTTATCCATGCAAACTCCTCATGCAAAAACTCTATCATGCTTTCAAGTGTGTTTATGCATGTTCTGTAATAGTCCGGTTTAGACCTTAGTCGAAATAGTAGTTTCGGGACCACAAATCTGAGTCAGAAAAATATTTTAATATTATTTTCCGTGTTTATAGCATGTGAATTGATGTGTGAAATTTTTGTGATTTAATTTATCCGTTTGTGTGCTTAATTTGCAAAAAGGACTAAATTGCAGAAAATGCAAAAGTAGTGAGCTACTTGATATGGCTTATTAATGTGAAGTCTTTATTATACAAATAGACCATGGATAGTGGGAATAGACATTAATGACCAACCATTATGTGTTATTATATATTTTTATTAAAGGTTAAATTTGTAAATTAGATAATAAGTTATATAATTATAACACAAACATGAAAATAAGCCACTGTCATCTTGTTCTTGCCTAAAATAAGGAAAGAAAAAGATTCATCTTCAAGCTTACGGTTCGACACTTCTAAGTATTAATTAAGTATGGATTTTGTTCGGTTTTTGATAATTTCTATGTTTTTGTGATCGTTGCTTTGTATGCTAGCTAGCCCATGCCTCAATTTTTGAAAGTGTTGATGATTTTGAAGTTTCCATTGATGAATTCATGAGTTTTATGATGTTTGATAATGAATTATGCAAGCTTGGTGTTTGATATACTTGTTTTGTAAAGTGATTTTTGACAAAAATGTCAATTAAGGATTAAATTGAGAAAAGTGTAAATTGAGAGGCTAAAATGTGAAGTAAATGAATTATATGGGCTTACATGAAGAGCAGTAACATTCGGCCTAGCTTGGGTAAAATGCTATATTTGGTGATTTTATGAAATAGGGACTTAAATGTCAAAATGTGAAAATGTGAGGGCTAATTTGTAAAATGCCATAATTATGTGTTTATGGATTGAATTGAATGTTTTGGTGAATAAAAGAGTTAAATTTGAATGTGAATAGATCAAGAACCAAAGAAAACGAAATTAGATCAGGGGAAGTCGAAAGTAGTAGAATAGCCGTTCGTTTTCGTTCTTTTCTGTACGAGGTAAGTCTATATACAAATAAATGTGTTTGAGTTGATTTATTCATGATTTTATGAAATTGAATTGTGATGAATGATCGTGGAAGGTGCATATATGAAATCCCAGAAAGTTTCGACAATATGTTAAGGTCGGAAAAGACCCGTACGAACCTTAGGAATAGTTATGATACATATGTCATGACATAGGATTTCGATATGTGTTATCATGTAAGACCATGTCTCGGACGGTGGCATTGATTTGAGATTTACGTGTAAGACCATGTTTGGGATATCGACATCATATATGATTTCATGTAAGACCCTATTTGGGACAAAGGCATCGATATGAAATTACATGTAAGACCACGTCTGGGACGTTGGCATTGTACGGGTTTTCTGAACTATCCGAGTATCCTATTTGATTTTGAATGGTTCAACGGGCATTCCTAGAAATGAATGACTATGTGAAATGTGTGTCCAATGCAGGTACGTTTGAATTTGAAAGGTAAGTATATGTGAAAATGTGATATGAGAACATTGAGATAAGATGTGTTATATACAAATGTGCTATGATTAAATGAGCTACATGGAAATGTGATATGTTTGTAAGCAAATGGTCGAGAACTATTGAGCCAAATGAGAAATATGAAAATTTCTATTGTGTTATGCTATAGTCTATATGAATGAAATGGTTTATAAATGTTTTATGTGATAAATTTATTTGTATATAACTTACTAAGTTTTGAAAGCTTACTTTGTGTGTGTTTGCATTATTTTATAGATTATCGAAGCTACTGGGAGCTCAGGGATCGTTGAGGGTCATCACTACAGTGTCAAACTATATTTTGGTACCTTTTGAAAATGTACATTTTGAAGTATGGCATGTATAGGCTAGAGAATTTAGGCTATGTTTTGAAATATGTAAATATATGTAGCCATGTGATTTGGCTTGTTAATGAATGTGACTATGGGTGAATATAGTCATGCTATGTGATGCAAAATTTGGTATGTTTTGGTTGCTTTAAGGTTATACTTTGATGCTTGTGTGATGCAAAATTATAGGTTATAATTCGAGGTAAGTCGGACTTGCACACGACCTAGCCACAAGTGCCTGTATCCTGTTTTGAAAGAAAAAAATTTCGAAGTTCTGAAAAGTTTTGTATGAGATCAGTTTAGTTCCGAACCTTTTCTAAAGCATGTTTAAAGTCTCGTAGACTTTTTGAAGGGACTATATGTGTGTGAATGCTTATGAAATGATGATGCATGATTGATGATGTGCTAATGAGGAAAATGTTTCAATATGTCAGGTAATGCCTCTTAACCTTAGTCTGGCAACGGATACAAGTTAGGGGTGTTACATTTGATTGGTACCAGAGCTACAGTTTAGTCGATTCTAGGACTAACGTAGTGTGTAAGAGTCTAGCTATACATGCCATATATACAAACTATGATAGTGTGATGAATCTTGACAGATAAAATGTGTTTTCCGTATAGTAAATGGATCTTGAATGAGCCGTAGCTGACCATGTGAAAGTAATGCGCCTGCTCCCGCTCAAGGGAAAGCGCCATTTGATTCTACACCGGTTACTAGTGGTCAAGAAGGATAGGCTAAACAAGCCTTCTTCCAAATGATGAATGAGTGGTTCACTCAGTATGTTAGAGTAAATTCGGCTATTCCTCAACCTCTGCCCCTTCAAGTTCCTGTAGCTACCCAAGTTATAGATCTGATTCATCTGAATAAACCTCCGGTTGATAAAATTAGAATGTATGGGGCTGAAGAATTCCGTGCTACCACTGATGATGATGCTGAGAGAGCTGAGTTCTGGCTTGAGAATACGATTCGAGTATTTGATGAGATGTCGTGTACCCCTGACGAATGTGTGAAATGTGTTGTTTCTTTGTTGAGAGATGCAGCTTACCAATAGTGGAAAACTTTGACTTCTGTCGTTCTGAAAGAATGAATTACATGGGATTTCTTTCGATCAAAATTCCGGAAGAAATATATCAGTGAGAGATTTATTGATCAAAAGTGAAAAGAGTTTCTTGAATTGAAACAGGGTCGTATGTCTGCTACAGAATACGAGCGAGAATTTGTGAGACTGAGTCAGTATGCACGAGAATGTGTCTCGAATGAGGCAATAATGTGTAAAAGGTTTGACTCTCCCTTTCTCCTAAATTTCGTATATATCTTTGTACATTGAGGGCAATGCACATCTTAAGTGTGGGGGGTGAATATTTGTTTCAAGAAAGTGCCTAACTTGCTGCATTATTCTCAAATCCTTGAATGATATCTTGTCTTTAAGTAATTTTCTCATATTACTAATTAGCATAAAATTTCCTTGATTCATGATGTGTATTGATATGTTTTGGATTAAACCATTGATAATTGTGCAGTGATGATTTAAACTTTAGGAGACTAGAGAATCAAGCATGATAAGTCCAATTTCAAAAATTAAAATTTTTGTTCGGTTGTCTACCTGAATCTAATTATTACCTTGAAGTTTGAAATTTACAAGGTTGATATAAAAAAAAACCCATAATTTTTGTGAGATTTTGAGCCTTTTAGAGCATACATTCTTTCGTGCTCACTTTTTGATTATGAGTGTGTCAACATTGATTTGTTATTCTAGAACTTGCTTCGACTATACATGTCAAGACCACATTATTGATTTGATATACAGAAATGATAAAGGCACTTAGGATTTAACCCACTCACTCTACTAAAAGCCTACCCTCACAATTAACCCCTAGTAAACCTCTTTGATCCTAACAACCCTTTTTATTGACTCACCCACTAATATTAACCCAAAAACCCGGTCTGTATTTGTTATCACCATTCCTCTTGACCACCCTTATATCGAGATTTGATTTGATCAGTTGCCTAACTATAATCTTTAATTCAGTAGTTAAATTCATCTTTTATTATTGTATTGATTTGTTCTAAAAAAAAAGTATATTCATGATAAACCGTAATAGTAACATATTTTAATCCCACATTTAGCTTACTTTCGAATGATTTATCCCTTGATTCATATAAAAAGGTGCTCTTAATCCTTTCTTTTCATGTCTTATACCTAGGAAAACACCCGAGGATGAAAACAACATAAAAGGGCCCAAAATAGAGTAAATGGGCCATATCACAAAATCCACACGGCCTGACCCCCGATTCACATGGCCGTGCCTCATTAAAGTAATCCGAACACGGCTCAAAGACTGGTCACACGGGCGTGTGACATGGCCGTGTCCCTGTCGTGGCAATGAACAATTTCACTCGGAAAAGGATACTTAGGGAGAAAGAATCGCATTCCAAGAGCCTATATATACCCCCTAAGTACCACCTTTAAGAGAGGGTCAAGCTAGGCCAAGGAGCCAAGCTGAAAAGGTCAGAATTGTGGGAATCACTCGAAAATAGCCAATTGATCCATCCCTAGAAGCCAGAATTCTACTCAAGATGGTGGATCTCTCCTTCAATTCCTTCAGGGAGCTTTAGGGATTTCTTATGTTTTGTTTTATCCTTTCTCTTGAGATGTTTTCTTTATTTATTATGAACTAAACCCTTTAGATACCTAAAGGGGATGAAACCTATGATGGATCTTGTTATGGTTTTCTGAACTATAAGATAAATACTTGATTTGTTCTTAATTATGTGTGCTTAATTCTTGTGTTAATGTTTCCAGGATATTAATTCCAGTCAGATGTCCTTAGGTGGTAGAGCAAAAGTCCCTGCTTAGGAATAGATCTAGCATAATTAAAGCGGAGTCATTCGTGTACCTAGAGATAGGGTGACGAGATTTTGCCGGATTAGGGTGAAACCTAATATGGGAATCCATAGATCGAGTTAATGAGATTCTAGGGGTTTTAATTAGAAAGAGATTTCAATTAATCATCCTAGGGTTAGTTATTATTCACTTTGAGAGAGGGTTTAATATAACTTAGGGAATCCTACGGATCAAGTCAGGTGAATAAATCGTATGGTTCAGTGTTAGATAACAAGTGTAGTCTAGGTGGATTCTTCCTGAGGGTATCGTCTTGATCAACTGAGTTTTTCCTCTAATTATTTCCCAATTCATCCTTTTTGTCTTTGTGTCTTTAGCTTAGTAGTTAATTTAGATTAGATTAAAGCAACTTCACTCTATTTTAGGCTAAATAATAAAAAGAAAGTTAGTATTAGTACTTTTAGTTCCTTTGGGTACAACAATCCGGTCTTGCCTAAGCTATACTTCTGTTCGATAGGTACACTTGCCTTTAATCGTTGTCAGAGTTAGTTTCTAGGTTCGATTTAGTTTCTAGGTGCGATCATTCTCTTTATAAATTTTAAGAGAACTCTATTTTTATTAATTTAGCCATTATTTTTTTCTATTTTCTGCAAGTTATTTTTATTTTTGTGTTTATTTTGGTTTTGCCGAAATTTTCTTTCTTTCTTTTCCTAGCAGGTACCTCTAGTTTATGACTAGAAGGAACCCGGGAGGACCTTTAGTACACGACAGTGATATTGAAGCTACTGTTCGCAGGAATCGTAGAGAAATCAGGTGAGCCCTAAATTACACAGAGGAAAATCAAGAAGGCAGATCCAATCCTACTAAAGGGATGGACGAGAACAATCCACAACCACATGATGTGGGGGAAAATAATGCTCCATGTACTATGTTTGATTATGCTAAACCTCATTTAACAGGAGCAGAATCGAGTATTGTTAGGCCTGCTATAGTTGTTAATAATTTTGAATTAGAGCCTAACACAATACAAATTATTCAACAATTTGTTCAATTTGATGGTTTGCAGGACGAAGACCCAAATACTCATTTAGCTAATTTTTTAGAGCTCTGTGATACCTTCAAAATAAATGGATTTTTTGATGATGCCATACGTCTTTGGTTATTTCCCTTTTCATTAAGGAATAAAGCCAAATAGTGGTTAAACTCGTTACCACGAGGGTCAATCACTACATGGGATCAAATGACTGAAAAATTTCTATTAAAATATTTTCCACTAGCCAAAGTGGCCAAATTACGAAATGATATCTCTTTTTTTGTGCAGATGGATTTAGAGACATTATACGACGCATGGGAGAGATACAAGGATCTCTTGAGAAGGTTTCTGCACCATGATTTACCCTTGTGGCTACAAGTCCAAACTTTCTATAATGGTGTAAACCCCTCAACTAGACAACTAATTGATTCAGCTGCCGGTGGAACTCTGAACAACAAAACTCCTGAAGTAGCCTACGAGTTTATCGAAGAGATGTCACTGAATAACTATCAGTGGCAAGTTACAAGGACAAAACCAACAAAATCAGCCAGAGTTTTCAACATCAACACAGTAACCATGCTATCAACACAGATGGAGATGATGAATAAAAAGCTTGATAGTTTGTGTTCTTCGCAGGTACACCCAGTAATGCAGTGCGGCATAAGTGGAACTGTGGCAAATCCTGAGTACCCACCTTACCAACCAGGCGTAGGGAGCGAACAGATGAACTATATAGGTAATAATTTCAGATCCAATAATAATCCTTATAGTAATTCTTACAATCCAGGTTGGAGGAACCACCCAAATTTTTCATGGGGAGGTTAAGGAAATCAAAGACAACAACCTCCTCAAAATTTACAAAATCAGCTATATCCACATGAGAAGCAGCCAAACCTTGAAGAGATGCTGACAAAATTCATGGCAGCCATAGAAAATCGTCTCCAAGATACTGAGAAAACACTTAAAAGTCAACAAACATTGGTTGAAGAGACCAAGAACCGAGTCAGGGAACTTACTAAGTCAGTAGGGAAGTCACTAAGGTAGTCGGACAACTTGTAAAGTTAATGTCCGAACGATTGCAAGGACGTCTACCAAGTAACACGGAGATTAACCTAAAGGAGCAAATCCAAGCGATCACAACTCATGATAGAAAAGGTTTAGATGAACCCAACTCAATACAAGAAAACGAGGTAGAAGAAGGTAAAGTAGAGGTAACACGAGAAAAGCCAAAATCGGTAATCAAAGAGTACCAACCTCGCATACCTTATCCCGAAGCCATGAAAAGAGACGATACAGAGGGACAGTTCGGTAAGTTTCTTAAACATTTAAAGAAATTACATATCAACTTACCTCTTCTTGAAGCTCTTTTTCAGATGCCAGACTCAAGAAAAGTTTTAAAACAGCTCTTAACAAACAAGCGCAAATTAGACGAGGAGCCACATGTGGAATTGAACGCAGTATGCTCAACAATGTTACAGAATAGACTACCACGGAAGCAAAAAGATCCAGGGAGTTTTACAATCCCATGCCTAATTGGTAGTTTAACTATTAATAATGCGTTAGCTAATTTAGGGGCAAGTATAGATGTCATGCCTTATACATTGTTTAAATGACTAGGTTTAGGGAAGCCCAAACAAACTAGGATGAGTATTCAATTAGCTGATAAAACTGTTAGAATTCCTAGGGGCATTATCGAAGATGTTCTTGTAAAAACCGATAAATTCGTTTTTCCAGTAGATTTTGTTTTCTTAGACATGGATGAGGATAATTCAATCCCCTTAATTTTAGGAAAACCCTTTCTAGCAACTCTCAAGACTAAAATTGATGTTGCCACAGGAGAACTCATACTTTGTGTAGGTAACGAATCAATCAGTCTCCAAGCTCTTGATTCAGCCAGGACAACAATCGATGAAGGTAAGAAAGTCAATCCAGTTGATAATCAATGTGTTCAACCTTCAGCACAGGGAGCACCACAAGACTACAAACCTAACCCGAATCATGGACCTAGTACCAACAAAGAAGAATCACATAAGGAACAAAGCCCTAAGGTCGACAAACTAAAAGAGCAGGAAACACAAATCAAAGAAGAACCGGAACTGCACAAAGTAAAACCGAAGGAGCCCCAAGAAGAGCTCGTAGGAACATCAAACCACTTCAAAATAGGAGACCAGGTATTGTTAGACCAAGCCGACCCTCGTATCATCGCATCAGGTCTGAAAGTAAACAAAGAAACTCCTCTTAAGGTACACAATATCTTCCCACACAGAACAGTCGAGGTAAGCAATCCAACATCCGGCACTTTTAAGTTAAACGCTTCTCGACTTAAACTTTATCAAGAAAATAGAACTGTAAGCATGAGGGAAGATATTCAAACCTTTAAACCCACTAAATTTTTTTTATATATACAAGGAAAAGTCTAGCTTAAAACTATAAATGAGTGCTTCTCGAGAGGCAACCCGAGCACTAACCATATTTTCTTTCGCATTTATTTTTAGTTTCTTTTCTTTTCTTCTCTTAGTTCTAAAAACTTAGTTGTAAACTAACCAAAAGTGGAACTTCACGACCACCACGGTCTTATACATAGGCCTTGTACATAGCCGTGTCCGTGGACCGCGTGGAACTGTAATCTCCGTCTCGACATAGTAGAGGCGATGCATTTAATCGATCCCAACCAATTTTTGAAATCATGGACCCAACAACTCCCCCACGGGCACCGACAAAGTGGCATGGCCGTGTCGTACGACCGTGCGAATATAATGACTTGCCAACCACAAGCTGAACATGCCCGTGCCTTCAAACCGTGCCAACATACTGACTTCTCACCAACGGGCGTGGCTGACTAAAAAATGGGCATGGAGAATCAACACACCTTGACACATGGCCATGCGAGGTAGCTGATCGCTGAAATCAGAGCTTTAAAATTTATAAAAGAATGATCAAACCTGGAAACTAACTCTGACAACGATTAAAGGCAAGTGTACCTATCGAACAGTAGTATAGCTTAGGCAAGATCGGATTATCGAACCCAAATGAACCAAAAGTATTAATACTAACTTTCTTTTTATTATTTAGCCTTTAAAATAAAGTGAAGTTTGTTTTAATCTAGATTAATGACGACTAAGCTAAGGATAAAGACAAAAAGAAAGAATTGGGAAATAACTTGGAGAAAAACTCAATTGATCACGACGATACCCTCAGGAAAAATCCACCTAGACTTCACTTGTTATCTAACCCTGAATCATATGATTTATTTACTTAGCTTGATCTGTAGGACTCCCTAACCTATATTAAACCCTTTCTCGAGGCGAATAACGTCTAACCCTAGGTTAATTAGTGGAACTCTCGTTCTCTTATAATAACCCCCTAAAATAGAAGTGAATCGATTTGTGGACTACCATATTAGGTTTCACTCTAATTCAGAAAAATCTCGTAACCCTATCTCTAGGCGTTCGATCAACTTCGCTTAATTACGCTAGATCTACTCTTAAGCAGGGTCTATTCGTCCTCCACCTAAGCACATCAGATTTGGATTAAGCATGCATAACTAAGAACAAACTAAGTAATTATCATAAAACTCAGAAATCAAATAACAAGATTCATCTAGGTTTCATCCCCTTCAGGTATCTGAGGGGTTTAGTTCATAACTAAGAAAGAAAACATCTCAAGAGAAAAGATAAAACAAAACATAAGAAATCCCTAAAACTCCCTGAAGGAATTGAAGGAGAATTCCACCGTCTTGAATATAATTCTGGCTTCTTAGGATGGATCAACTGGCTAACTTCGAGTGATTCCCACAATTCTGACCTTTCCAGCTTGGTTCCTTGGTCTAGCTCGACCCCCCTTCAAAGGTGGCACTTAGGGGCTATATATAGGCTCTTTGGAATGCGATTCTTTCTCCCTAATTATCCTTTTCCGACTGAAATTGCTCATTCCAGCGACAGAGGCACGGCCATGGCACACGCCCGTGTGGGTCGACTTCAAACTGTGTTCGGATTTCTTAATGAGGTACGGTCGTGTAAATCAGGGGAGAGGCCGTGCTCTAGGTGATCGGTGAGGCATGGCCGTGTGGGCTTTGGGCCAGGCCGTGTCGATTTTGTGCTAAGGCTTATTTACTCCGTTTTGTGCCCGTTTTACGTTCTTTTTATCCTCGGGTGCTTTCCTGGGTATAAGACATGAAAAGAAACGATAACAAGCACCTTTTTTTATAAATCAAGGGATAAATCATCCAAAAGTAAGCTAAATACGGGATTAAAATATGTTATAATTATGGTTTATCAAATACCCCCACACTTAAGCTTTTGCTTGTCCTTAAGCAAAATTCTCAACTTACAATTAAAACGAACTTTCCATGATTCATAATTCGTATCAACAATGCCTTATCCTAATTCATAGATAATTTATACATGGATAATTCAATTCAAAGGGTCCGAAAGATTCAAACAAGATAAGTCATTCATTTATAGCACGAAAACATAGGTGTTTCCCTTCATCTAAATAATTACCTCTTGATTCAAAATCGATAAGGATTGACATCCTCACAAAAGATTCACTCAAATCACTCCAAGTGTTTAAGGTTCGGAATTAAGCACTCATAAGTCGAACCTGAAAAGTTAATCCCATAGGCTTGCCTGAAGATCAAATCTCCACCACTGTAAAATGATATGATAAACAGATCAAAAGGTCTTTGTTAGGGTTGTAACGGGGCTAGGGTTAAAGGTGTGGATAAAGGCTGAAATTAGAAGGTTAGAATCGAGATTGAACTGATAAGCACCTACCTAAAAAGATTTCTTAGATAATAATCAACTAAAAGTAATAATAAACCTAATGATACGAGCTTTTTCTTTTGATAATTTTGACTTTAACGGTATAAGCTCACTCTTCATAATACTAATATTGAATATACTTTGATTTGATTTTTTTAAGAACAAACTAAGTAAAGACAACTTCAAATAATAATAATTCATAAAAACTTAGGTAACTAATCAAATCATATCTCGATTAAAGGGTAGTCAAAAAGAAGGGTGATAACAAATACAAAGGGTTTTGGGTTAAAATTAGTGGATGAGTCAATAAAAGGGTTGTTAGGCTCAACGGGGTTCACTAGGGGTTAATTATGAGGGTAGGCTTTTTAGTGGTGTAAGTGGGTTAAAACCTAGGTGCCTTTATCATCTCGGTATATCGAATCATAACTATGGTCTCAACATGTATAAACGAGGCAAGTTCTAGAATAATGGTTCATAGTTGACACACACATAATCAATAATAGTGAGCACGAAAAAGAATGTATGCTCTATAAGGCTCAAAATCTCACAAAAATTATGGGTGTTTTTGACATCAACCTTGTAAATCTCAAATTTCAAGATAACATTCAAATTCAGGTTAACAACCTAAAATTTTAAATTTTTGAAAATTAGACTTATCATGCTTAATTTCTTAGTATTATTCAAATTTAATCATCAATGCACAATTAACTATGACTTATTCATTTTATCAAAAAAAAAAAACTATGACTTATTCAAAAACATATCAGTAAAAATCATAAACCATCAGAAATTTCATCTTAATTAGTAATATGAGAAAATTACTTTCAAACAAGATTAACTTCAGGGATTTGAGAATAATGCAGAAAGTTAGGCTTTTTTCTCAAAATAATTATTCACCCCCCACATTTAATATCTACATTACCTTCAATGTACA
Organism: Gossypium bickii; assembly: GCA_025503065.1. Lineage (NCBI taxonomy): Eukaryota > Viridiplantae > Streptophyta > Magnoliopsida > Malvales > Malvaceae > Gossypium > Gossypium bickii. The sequence continues at coordinate 19,546,579 of CP106718.1, forward strand.
AAGATAGATAATAACATTTAAGGGATAAATCAAAAGAGAAGGGGAAGGAATTACTTCCTGAATTGTGGATGTTTTCCCGGAGGAGTGTCTTTGGTGGCGGTGATGGTCGGTCTGAATGACGAACCTGCGCTAGATGAAGAAATTGGGTAGCGCTCTGAGAAGTAGCCAGGATTTATTAAGACCTAATTAAAATAAACTAAGTATATAATTAAAGATAAGAAAAATAAAGAAAGAGGAAACAAAAATGTAAATGAAATGAAAATAAAAGATAAATGGACCAAAGAGTCCATATTGTTGGATGGTTCGTAAGGTGGGTGTGACCTCTAAGGCTTGAGAGGTGCTGGCGGTGGCGGAAGTTGCGTGGTTATCGTGGTGGTCAGCGTGATTCCCAAGCAGCCTGGTGAACCTGACACTAAGAAACCAAATTAAGTTAAACTAAATTAAACATAAGATTGTTAAAGAAAAGGAGAATGAAAGGAAAGAGAAATGAAAAATAGAAATTAAATGGTCTCAAAGACCCTTGGCCTATTGTTTGGATGAAGCTGCTGGCATGAACTCATGTAAATCATCCTCTTTTAAGGAGTTTGGCCTTTTACGCTTCTTCATCGTGGTTTTGGTGTGGCTCAATGGTGCTCGAACTTTGGTATATGGAGTGAAAAGTCTGAGGGGGAGAAGGGAGGAAGAAAAAGGTAAGATGAAATGAGATGGGGAGAACAGGAAGGGCTATGGGGTTTAAATAGAGTTTCAACTATGGTACACGCACACGCCCGTGGTTCGAGGGCGTGTCGATTCGTACGGCCGCCTCGCACGGCCGTGTGTCTGGGTGTGTTGGCTCACCCACACCCGTGTTGTAGGTTGCCACGACCGTTGGTAATAAGTCAGTATCGTCGTATGGTTACGTGGCACGGGCGTGTTCTGCCCGTGGTTGGCAAGTCAGTAGCTGCATACGGTCGTGGGACATGGGCATGTTTCTTTGTCAGTGCCCGTGTTGAAGTGGTTGAGTCCATGATCTTTAAGAAATTAGGTAAATCTGACTTGTACCATCCTGCCATATTAGTACCAAGATTCTTGAGGTACACACGACCACAGCCACGACCATGTGTAAGGCCGTGTGGCCTGGAAAACTGCACTTCTAGTTAGTTTAAAAAGAAAAATAAAAAGGAAAAATACAGTAAAATGAAAATAAATGCAAAATAAGTAAGGTTAGTACTTGGGTTGCCTCCTGAGAAGTGCTTGTTTATAGTCCTAAGCTAGACTTTCCTCGTGTAGAAATTTTAGGGTGGTTTGAAAGTTTGAATATCTTCCCTCATGCTATCCGTTTTATGTTCATTATGTGGTTTAGGTCGAGTGGCATTTATCTTGAGAGCATCAAAATTGGGATTGCTTACCTCGACTGTCTTGTGTGGAAGAATATCGATTACCTTAAAAAGGATTTCTTTGTTTGTGTCAGGGTTCAGAGGAGATAGTCGTAGGTCTAATAATACCTGATCTACACTTTTGGACTTGCCTATCTCGTAGAGTGGTTTTGGCTCTGTTTCTTGTATCCCTAATTTTTCCTTGAAATGTGTTTTCCACTCGTCTAATTCATTGGGCTGAACCTTTTGTTTCGCATGATCTATTCTTTTTTGGTATTATATTCAAGATCAGGTTCAATTGTGCCTTTTTCTGGTGCTTCCTGAAAAGAAGGGTTAATCGAATGGTTATCAATGGATTTTTCTTTCTTACCTTGGTCATTCGATGTCCTGGTTGAATCGAGAGCTTGAAGAGTAACTGCCTTATTACCTACACAAAGTATGAGTTCTCCTGTGGCAACATCAATTTTAGTCCTGGCAGTTGCTAGAAAAGGTCTTCCTAAAATTAAAGGGATCGGATTGTCCTCATCCATGTCTAAGACAACAAAGTCTACCGGAAAAACAAATTTATCGATCTTTACGAGAATGTCTTCGATAATGCCCCTAGGAATTCTAACAGTTTTATCAGCTAATTGAATACTCGTCCTAGTTTTTTTGGGCTTCCCTAGACCTATTCGTTTAAACAATGTATAAGGCATAACATTTATACTTGACCCTAAATCAGCTAACGCATTATCAATAGTTAAACTACCAATTAAACATGAAATTGTAAAACTCCATGGGTCTTTTAATTTCTGTGGTAGTCTATTTTGTAGAATTGATGAGCACTTTGCATTGAGTTCTGCATGTGGCTCTTCATCTAATTTGCGTTTGTTTGTCTAGAGCTGTCTTAAAATTTCCTAGCGTCTGGCATCTGAAAAAGAGCTTCAAGAAGAGGTAAGTTAATGTGTTATTTCTTTAAAAGTTTAAGAAACTTATTGAACTGTTCTTCTGAATCGTCTCTTTTTAATGCTTCGGGATAAGGAATGCGAGGTTGGTACTCTTTGATTACCAGTTTTGGCCTTTCCTGTGTTACCTCTACCTTTCCTTCGTCTACCTTGTCTTCTTGTTCTGAGATGGGTTCGTCTATCTCTATATTTTCTTGAGCTGCTATGGCTTGAATTTGGTCCTTTGGATTAATCTCGGTGTTACTTGGTAGACGTCCCTGCGGTCGTTCTAACATGAGCTTTGCGAGTCGTTCGACTCCACTGGTGACTTCTTTAACTGACTTGGTAATTTCTCTGATTTGGCTCTCGTTTCTTTTAATTGTTCTCTCAGTTTCTTGGATACGTTTTTCTGTGTCTACCGAAAATTTTACCAGTATCTCCTCGAGGGTTGGTTTCTTCTCTTGTGGATAGGGCTGATTTTGGAAGTTTTGAGGAGGTTGTTGCCTTTGATTTCCTTGATTTCCCTGACCTCCCCATGAAAAATTTGGGTGGTTCCTCCAACCTGGATTGTAAGTATTACTATATGGATTATTATTGGATCTGAAATTATTACCTATATAGTTCATCTGTTTGCTCTCTGCTTTTGGCTGGTAGAGTGGGTACTCAGAATTTGCTACAGTTCCACGTGCGTCGCATTGCATTACTGGATGTACCTGCGAAGAACACAAATTATCAAGCTTTTTATTCATTATCTCCATTTGTGTTGATAGCATGGTGACTGTGTCTATGTTGAAGGCTCCTGCTGATTTCGTCGGTTTCGTCCTTGTAACTTGCCACTGATAATTATTCAGTGACATCTCTTAAATGAACTCGTACACTGCTTCAGGAGTTTTATTATTCAGCGTTCCACCGGTGGCTAAATCGATTAGTTGCCTCGTTGAGGGGTTTACACCGTTATAGAATGTTTGGACTTGAAGCCAGAAAGGTAAGCCATGTTGTGGACATCTCCTCAAGAGATCCTTGTATCTCTCCCATGCGTCGTACAATGTTTCTACATCCATCTACACAAAAGAAGAGATATCATTCTGCAATTTGGCCATTTTGGCCGGTGGGAAATATTTCATTAAAAAATTTCGATCATTTGATCCCATGTAGTGATTGATCCTCATTTTAAGGAGTTTAACCACTATTTGGCTTTATTTCTTAATTAAAAAGGGAATAACTGAAGACGTATGGCATCATCAGAAACGCCATTTATTTTGAAGGTATCACAGAACTCTAAGAAATTAGCTATATGAGTGTTTGGATCTTCGTCCTGCAAACCATCAAATTGAACAAACCGTTGAATCATTTGTATTGTGTTAGGCTTTAATTCAAAATTATTAGCAGCTATAGCGGGCCTAACAATACTCGATTCTGCTCCTGTTAAATGCCGTTTAGCATAATCAAACATGGTACGTGGAGCGTTGCGTTCCCCCACATCGTGTGGTGGTGGATTAGTTTCGTCCATCCCTTCAGTAGGATTGGATCCGTCTTCTTCCTCTCTTTCTGTATAGTTTAAGGCTTACCTGATTTCTCGATGATTCCTTCGAGCGGTAGCTTCAATATCATTGTCATATACTAAAGGTCCTCTCGGGTTCCTTCTAGTCATAAACTAGAGGTACCTGGAAAGAAAAGAAAGAAAGAAAAATTAGCAAAATTAAAAATTAAACTAAAAACAAAATAAATTGCAGAAAATAAAAATAATGGCTAAAGCAATAAAAATAGAGTTTTCTTAATATTTTAGTTCCCCGGCAATGGCGCCAAAAACTTGATTGCTGAAATTAGAGCTCTAAAATTTATAAAAGAATGATCAAACCTGGAAACTAACTCTGACAACGATTAAAGGCAAGTGTACCTATCGAATAGTAGTATAGCTTAGGCAAGACCAGATTATCAAACCCAAAGGAACCAGAAGTATTAATACTAACTTTCTTTTTATTATTTAGCCTTGAAAATAAAGTGAAGTTTGTTTTAATCTAGATTAACGACGACTAAGCTAAGGATAAAGACAAAAAGAACGAATTGGGAAATAACTTGAAGAAAAACTCAATTGATCACGACGATACCCTCAGGAAAAATCCACCTAGACTTCACTTGTTATCTAACCCTGAATCATATGATTTATTTACTTAGCTTGATCCATAGGACTCCATAACCTATATTAAACCCTCTCTCGAGGCGAATAACGTCTAACCCTAGGTTAATTAGTAGAACTCTCATTCTCTTATAATAACCCTTAGAATAATAGTAAATCGATCTGTGGATTCTCATATTAAGTTTCACCCTAATCCGGCAAAATCTCGTAACTCTATCTCTAGGCGTTCGATCAACTCCGCTTAATTACGCTAGATCTACTCTTAAGCAGGGTCTATTCCTCCTCCACCTAAGCACATCAGATTTGGATTAAGCATGCATAATTAAGAACAAACTAAGTAATTATCATAAAATTCAGAAATCAAATAACAAGATTCATCTAGGCTTCATCCCCTTCAAGTATCTGAGGGGTTTAGTTCATATCTCAGAAAGAAAACATCTCAAGAGAAAAGATAAAACAAAACATAAGAAATCCCTAAAACTCCCTGAAGGAATTGAAGGAGAATTCCGCCGTCTTAAGTATAATTCCAGCTTCTTGGGATGGATCAACTGGTTAACTTCGAGTGATTCCCACAATTTTGACCTTTCCGGCTTGGCTCCTTGGCCTAGCTCGACCCCCTTCAAAGGTGGCACTTAAAGGCTATATAGGCTCTTTGGAATGTGATTCTTTCTCCCTAAGTATCCTTTTTCGACTGAAATTGCTCATTCCAATAACAAAGGCACGGCCATGGCATACACCCGTGTGGGTTGACTTCAAACCGTGTTTGGATTTCTTAATGAGGCACGGCCGTGCAAATCAGGGGAGAGGCTGTGCTCTAGGTGATCGGCGAGGCACGGTCGTGTGGGCTTTGGGCCAGGCCGTGTCGATTTTGTGCTAAGGCCTATTTGCTCTGTTTTGGGCCCGTTTTATGTTTTTTTCAGCCTCGGGTGCTTTCCTGGGTATAAGACATGAAAAGAAAGGATTAAAAGCACCTTTTTATATAAATCAAGGGATAAATCATCCAAAAGTAAGCTAAATGCGGGATCAAAATATGTTATAATTATGGTTTATCGTGGTAGTGTGTACATCGACACGCCTCTACAGCCTGAGCGTGGGAAAGTGCACTGAGCCTCTATTTAAACCCAAACCTCCTTTCCCCATTCTTCTCATCTACTTCCCACCTCTTTTCTTCTTCCTTTTCCACATATTTCTCTCCTCTCCATAACAAGCCTCTATACTCTTGAGTTACACTAAAATCATGTCAAAGAAACGATGGAATTGAAGCACTGCCTCCATCATGGAGACCGAAATACATAAGTTCATGCCGGCCGCTTCATTTAAACAACAAGCCAAGGGTCTTTGAGACCATTTAGTTTCTATTTTTTCTTTTCTCTTTTGCTTCAATTTCCTTTCCTTTGACTAAGTTATGCTTAATTTAGTTTAACTTATTTTAGTTTCTTAGTGTTAGGTTTGTCAGGCTGCTAGGGAATCACACCTTGGGAACCAAGACCACCACCGCCGCAGCCCGAGGAGTTCTAAAGGCTACTAGGGTATCATGCCATTTCTGCCACCGCCAACACCTCCGCAGCCTTAGAGGTCACACCCACCTCGCGAACCATCTAACAATAAGGACTCTTCGGTCCATTTTTATTTTATTTTAGTTTTATTTTACTTTCTATTTACTTTCTCTTTATCTTTCTTGTCTTTATTTATATATTTAATTTATTTTAAATGTGTCTTAATAATTCCTGGCTAATTTTCTACGAGCTCCCAATTTCTTCATCTAAACGCAGAGCTTGGTAGCAGCAACCATCCCTCCAGGAAACCATCCAAATTCAGGGAGTTTCACTTTTCCCCTTCTCTTTTGATTATCTTTTAAATGCTATTATCTATCTTTGTACATTGAGGGCAATGTACATCTTAAGTGTGAGGGGTGAATAGTTATTTCAAGAAAATGCCCAACTTTTTTTCATTATTCTCAAATCCCTGAATTATACATTGTTCTTGAGTAATTTTCTCATATTATTAATTAGGATGAAATTTCTGATGATTTATGATTGTTATTGACATGTTTTTGAGTAAGTCATAGTTAATTGTGCATTGATGATTGAAATTTTAAAGATACTATAAAACTAAGCATGATAAGTCTATTTTTCAGAATTAAAATTTTTTACTAGGTTGTTAACGTAAATTTGAACATTACTTTGAAATTTTAAATTTACAAGGATGATGTCAAAACCACCCATAATTTTTGTGAGACTTTGAGCCTTATAGAGCATATATCCCTTTTTCATGCTCACTTTATTGGTTATAAGTGTGTCAACTATGAACTATTATTCTGGAACTTGCCTCAAATATACATGTTAAGACCACATCTATGATTTGATATACTGAGATGATAAAGGCACCTAGGTTTTAACCCACTTACTCCACTAAACAGCCGACCTCCACAAATTAACCCCTAGTGAACCCCGTTGAGCCTAACAACCCATTTTATTGACTTACCAGCTAATATTAACCCAAAACCCCTTTGTTTTTGTTATCACCATTCCTTTTTTACTACCCTTATATCGAGATTTGATTTGATTAGCTATCTAATTATATTATTTCAGTAGTTGAATTTATCTTTTATAACTTGATTTGATCTTAAAAAAAATTAGTATTAGTATTAGTATTATGAAAAGTGAGCTCATACAGTTAAAAGTTTATGTATCAAAAGAAAAAAAAAGCTCATATTATTTGGATTATAAATTTTCAATTGATGGATTAGTTCATTCTTCTAGATAGGTAACTTGTCAATTCAGTCTCGATTCTAACCTTCTAATTCAGCCTTTATCCACACCTTTAACCCTAGCCCCGTTACAACCCTAATAAAGACCTTTTGATCTGTTTATCATCTCATTTTATAGTGGTGGAGATTTGATTTTCAGGCAAGCCTATGGGATTAACTTTTCAGGTTCGACTTATGAGTGCTCTTTTCCTGAACCTTAAACACTTAGAGTGATTTGAGTGAATCTTTTGTGAGGATATCAATCCTTGTCGGTTTTGAATTAAAGGTAATTATTTAAATAAGGGGAGACACCTACATTTTCGCGATACAAATATATGACTTATCTTGTTTGAACCTTTAGGACTCTTTGAGTTAAATTACCCATGTATAAATTATCTATGAATTATGATAAGGCATTGTTGATAGGAATTATGAATTATGGATACTTCGTTTTAATTGTAAGTTGAGAATTTTGCTTGAGAACAAGCAAAAGCTTAAGTGTGGGGGTATTTGATAAACCGTAATAGTAACATATTTTAATCCCGCATTTAGCTTACTTTCGGATGATTTATCCCTTGATTCATATAAAAAGGTGCTCTTAATCCTTTCTTTTCATGTCTTATACCCAGGAAAACACCCGAGGATGAAAAGAACATAAAACAGGCACAAAATGGAGTAAATGGGCCATATCACGAAATCCACACGGCCTGACCCCCGATTCACGCGGTCGTGCCTCATTAAAGTAATCCGAACACGGCTCAAAGACTGGTCACACGGATGTGTGACATGGCCATGTCCCTATCGTGGCAATGAACAATTTCACTCGAAAATGGATACTTAGGGAGAAAGAATCGCATTCCAAGAGCCTATATATACCCCCTAAGTACCACCTTTAAGAGGGGGGTCAAGCTAGGCCAAGGAGCCAAGCTGAAAAGGTCAGAGTTGTGGGAATCACTCGAAGATAGCCAGTTGATCCATCCTAAGAAGCCAGAATTCTACTCAAGACGGCGGATCTCTCCGTCAATTCCTTCAGGGAGTTTTAAGGATTTCTTATGTTTTGTTTTATCCTTACTCTTGAGATGTTTTCTTTATTTATTATGAACTAAACCCTTCAGATACCTGAAGGGGATGAAACCTATGATGGATCTTGTTATTGTTTTCTGAACTATAAGATAAATACTTGATTTGTTCTTAATTATGTGCGCTTAATTCTTATGTTAATGTTTCCGGGATATTAATTCAAGTCAGATGTTCTTAGGTGGTGGAGTAAAAGTCCCTGCTTAGGAATAGATCTCGCATAATTAAAGCAGAGTCGTTCGCGCACCTAGAGATAGTGTGACGAGATTTTGCTGGATTAGGGTGAAACCTAATATGGGAATCCATAGATCGAGTTAATGCAATTCTAGGGGTTTTAGCTAGAAAGAGATTTCAATTAATCAACCTAAGGCTAGTTATTATTTGCTTCGAGAGAGGGTTTAATATAACTTAGGGAATCCTACGGATCAAGTTAAGTGAATAAATCGTATGGTTCAGTATTAGATAACAGGTGAAGTCTAGGTGGATTCTTCCTGAGGGTATCGTCTTGATCAACTAAGTTTTTCCTCTAGTTATTTCCCAATTCATCCTTTTTGTCTTTGTGTCTTTAGCTTACTAGTTAATTTAGATTAGATTAAAGCACCTTCACTTTATTTTAGGCTAAATAATAAAAAGAAAGTTAGTATTAGTACTTTTAGTTCCTTTGGGTTCGACAATCCGGTCTTACCTAAGCTATACTACTGTTCGATAGGTACACTTGCCTTTAATCGTTGTCAGATTTAGTTTCCAGGTTCGATCATTCTCTTTATAATTTTTAAAACTCAATAGACATACGATCAATTCAATATTAGCTCTATGTAATTGAGCTTATACATTTAAATTCCACATCTTGAGAAGAAACTCATGTTATTAATATTTCATGTTTTCAATTGATGTAATTATTCAGGATTAGTTCATTTTTCTTGTTAGGTAAATTGTCAATTCAATTTCGATTCTAACCCTCTAATTCAGTCTTTATCCACACCTTTAACCCGAGCCCCATTGCAACTCTTTTTAAAGACATTTTGATTTGTGTATCATCTCATTTTATATTGGTGGAGATTTGATTTTCAGGCAAGCCTATGGGATTAACTTTTTATGTTCGAATTTTGAGTGCTTAATTTTGAACCTTAAACACTTTGAGTGATTTGAGTGAATTTTTAGTGAGGATGTCAACTCTTGTTGATTTTGAATTAAAGGTGATTGTTTAGGTGAAGGGAAACGCCTATGTTTCGTGCTATAAAAACTATGACTTTGATTGTTTGAATCTTTATGACCCTTTTACTTCAATTATCAATGTATGAATTATCATTGAATTATGACGAAACATTATTGATGAATATTATGAATCAAGGAAGTTCATTTTAATTGTGAGTTTAGAATTTCACTTGAGGACAAGCAAATGCTTAAATGTAGGGGTATTTGATAAATCGGAATATAAACATATTTTAATCCCACATTTAGTGTACTTTTGGATGATTTATTCCTTGAATTGTGTAATTTGGTGCTCTTAATCCTTTTTCATTTATGTTTTATACTTAGGAGAGCACCAAAGGATGAAAAGAACGAGAAACAGGCCTAAAACGGAGTAAATGGGCCAAATCACGAAATTGACACGGCCTGGGCCCAAGACCACACGGCAGTGCCACCTTAAGAGACCCAAACACGACCTGGCCATGATTCACATGGGCGTATGCCATGGGCGTGTCCCTGTCGTGACAAAGAAGAGTTTCATTCGGATTAGGGTACTTTGAGGCAACGAAAGCCATTCCAAAAGCCTATATAAACACCCAGGAGGCCAACCTTCATAGGGGGTTCAGTTAGGCATCCAATTAGGCCGAAGAGCCAAGGAAGAGAGGCTAGAATTGTGGAATTTACTCGAAGAAAGCCAGTTGATTCATCTCAAGAAGCCGAAGTTATACTCAAAACGGATGATCTTCCCTTCAAATACCTTCAGGGGGTTTTAGGGTTTCTTATGTTTTGTTTTATATTTTCTGCTGAGATGTATTCTTTTATCATTATGAACTAAACCCTAAAATACCTGAGGGGGATGAAACCTAAGACGAATCTTGTTATTGTTTTCTGAACTATATGATAAATACTTGATTTGTTCTTAATTATGTGTTCTTAATTCTTGCTTTGATATTTCAGGATATTAATTCAAGTACTGATGTGCTTAGGCAGTGGAGCAAAAGTCCCTGTTTGAGAATAGATCTAACATAATTAAGCGGAGTTGATCACAACCCTAGAAATAGGATGACGAAAATCTGCCGGATTAGGGTCGAACCTAATATGGGAGTCCATAGATCAAGTTAATGCAATTCTAGGGGTTTTAATTAGAAAGAGATTTCAATTAATCAACCTAAGGTTAGACGTTAGTAGCCTCGAAAGAGGTATTAATATAAATTAGGGAATCCTATGGATCAAGTCAAGTGAATAAATCGTCTAGTGAAGTCTAGGTGGATTCTTCCTCAGGTATTGTCTTAATTAATTGGTTTTTCTCACAAGTATTTTCCCCAATTCCTTCTCTTTGTCTTTTCATCTTTAGCTTAATAGTTAGTTAAATTTAGAATAATTAATAAATCCTTTAATTTCTAGGCTAAATAATAAAAAGAAAGTTAGTATTAGTACTTTTGGTTCCTCTGGGTTTGACAATCCAATCTTGCCACTAAACTACACTACTGTTCGATAGGTGCGGTTGCCTCAATCATTGTCATAGTTAGTTTCTAGGCTCGATCATTCTTTTTATAAATTTTTAAGACTCTAACACACGAACATATATAAATATACGACTCACGATGTTGGGACGATGAATATCTCAAGTCTAAGGATTGTATACATAGTTATCACTATGAGTAATATTGTGTGTAACACCCCGAACCCAGCCCATACGCCACGACCAGATCCGATATGCTACGGGTTTGATGTTAAAAACTTTTCGTTAAAAGGCTTTGTGATGCTTAGATCGTTTTTGTAGATATTTGTTAAATAGGTGGCACTTGTAGAAAATCTTTATGTTTTATCTTTTCAAATAAGTGTTATTTAAATAGTGTTTGAATATCCCATTTTTATTTCTTTAAAACATAAGTCTTTGATCATGAATAATAAAAATAAACATAAACATTAACATATATCATATATCCTAAGCTGTGGAGGCCTTATTACATCCAAAAAAATTCCAAAATTAAAACTTAAAATAAAACAGAAAGTGTAAAAAAGAATAACTTGATGGCCCTTTGCATCCGTCTCGGCTCCCATGTCCACGATCTACTGCTCATTTCAAAGAGTAGAGAAAAAATGAAAGGGGTGAGTCACCAAGACTCAGTGTATACATTTTGGGGTTTGATGGGCTTCATGGACGTAGACTAGTATGATAGGAATTATTGGACTTTAGGCCTAGTTTAAACAATTCTTTAAACAATTCTAACTAACCATGTCCGTAAACCAGTCGCTGGGTTAGGGTGTGGCAACAGGCAGACGCATGTCTAGGATTAGATTCAGGGAGAGCTTGGTACTTAAGCGGTCCTAGTGACCCACCTCCTCTTCACTGGAATCTTACCTGGTGCGTAGTGACTGTTCACCTTAGCCACGAGGACTAGTTGACGGGCCAAAACTTATAACTAAAACCCGAAAGGGACCAGCCACCTTATTTCACAAAATTACTAAAATATTTCCCCTAGTTTTGTAAGTACCCTGGGTAGTGAAATGACGGAAATACCCTTATGTGATGGATGTGAGTTCATGGATGCTACTTGTATGTTGATGTGTGATGGTTGATTGTATGTGGTTCCTAGAACTAGGAGATACAAACTTGAGACTGAAACCCGTAGACATAGTTTCGAATTCGAAAGAACTACTCTTGAAACTACTGTCCATAAGATTGTTCGTGGTTAACCAGTGAAAAAAATTAATAATTCATAAAATTTCTAATCAGATAAACGCGAATCGATAGAATGAGTTCAAGGGTAGCTTTTGGTCGTGATCGATGGAGCGCCATTTGGGCAGTTCGATTTGATCTTAGGAATGGATTGGTTAGTGAAGTATCAAGCAAACTTGGATTGTGCAGCCAAGCGTATGGTGTTAAAAACTCCTGAAGGAGGCAAAGTGTTGGTGATAGGTGAAAGGAGGAACTGTTTGTCAAATATGGTGTCTGCCTTAAGAGCAGAAAGGATGGTGAGAAAAGGATGCGAGGCAATTCTAATGTTTGTTCAGGCTTTGGAAGCCAAGGAACTAGCTGTTGGGGACGTTAGGACGGTGAAGGAATTTCTTGATGTTTTCTCAGAAGAGCTTCTGGGATTACCCCCGGATCGTGAAGTGGAGTTCGGTATCGATCTTCTTCTGGGAACAGCGCCAGTATCTATTGCTCCGTATAGGATGGCGCCAAAGGAGTTGGTGGAATTGAAAGCGCAGATTCAGGAGTTGCTGGATAGAGGGTTATTGGAATTAGAGTGTGCAGCGTGAGCGTATTGTTGTAGGATAGGTTGTACGACTGTTCCTGTAAATTTTGAGGACGAAATTTCTTTAAGGGGGTAGAATTGTAACATCCTGAATTAATGGACCTTTGCGTTTAATGTGTGGTTATGTTTAATGTGAGTGTTAGGGGTCTAGAATGGGCTCAGGGTTGGGCTGAGGCCTTAATTGAATTTTCTGTTTAGACACTCTAGTGGAAAGCCTGATAAGATAGTGCTTTAAAGATATTAGCTATGTTTTAAGTTACAAATGGGCTTGTGGCCCAGTGGCAAAGTGGCGCCACTTAGAGAGCAGGGAGGTGGCGTCAATTGAGGGGGCTCAAGTTCGAGTCGCATGAAGCTCAGTTATTTTAACTAAAGTTAGTTAATTTTTGGCATTTAAATGAGCAGAGTTGGAGTCAGCTAGGATGCTTTAAAATAGGATTTATTTATTTGGATAATGAGGATAACATGGCTGATAATGTGGCAGATAAAGGAAGGAAGAGGTGGTGCTATCCATGTCACTTAAGGATGAGTGATCAGATGAAGATAAGGGAGAAAATTTAGGATTTATCTGTTGGTCACAGTGGTGGCCGAATTTCAAACTCCAAGGGAGAGGGGGAATCAGTTTTGGTATGGGCAAGGGGTGTCGAAATTCCTTTTGAATAGTAGCTTAGTTTTAGTTTTAAAAAGGGGCATTTTCAGTTTTTAGGGGGGTAGGTGCCGAAATTTAGGTTAAGAAAGGGGGAATATATTCTTATTTTCGGCATTAGGGTTATATTTTTCTATTCTCTTCTTCAATTTCGACATTTGGGGTTTTCCTCTCATTCTTTTCTCTTAATTCTCTGCTTAAGCCGAAATCCCTAATCCTATTCTTTCATCTCCACTTTTATGCTAAAGCCGAATTTCCATAGCCTTTGTCTCTACATCTTTCTTCTTTATCTCCTTCAAAAGCCAAAAATCTAAACTTTCTTTTCATCTCCATAGTCGAATACTTCTTATTCTCTTTTATCGATCTCTTCACTAAAAGCCGAATCTATAAAGATTTCTTTCTATCATCTTCTCTTTCTGATCCTCTCAAAAGCCGAAATCTTCTAGGAGTTGCCAAAATCTCTGTAAAGGTAGGTGCCAATTTCCTCTGGTCTATTCTATTTCTCTTTCAATTTTTAGAAGATAAAGCCGAAAGGCTAATGGATTATTGGTTTCTTATGTTTACGTGTTGGGCGATATTCGGGAATTGAAGTAGATCGCTCAAATCTAAAAGTCGGAACTGCTAGTCTCTGAATCTCATATCTCTCTTTTCGGGATTTCAAGGTAAGGGGTTCTCTTTAGATTCTCGTTAGATTCGCTATCGTAATTGTGATCTTAACCATATGTTGTGATGATAGAAACTGATAAGGGTTTTTGATGGAATCAAATGTCGATCAGGCGAAGAGGGGGATTAGATCTGTAAAACCAATCCCTAAGTTTAAGAAATGAGCGGTGTCAGTAGTTCGAGATTGGCCACCGGGTTGTGGACCGGCTTCAGAACAACATCTTAGACAGATAGCAGTCATATCGGCTTCTAATAGTGTCGACATTGAAAGTATCGTTTTCTCTGTAATCAGGTGTGTAGATCTCTAACACACTAGTTTATCTGTACTATACATGTTATGGGCTAAAAACCGGAAAAAGGCTATATGAACAGTCGTATTACCCGAAAAGTGTAGGTAAGGGATGCCAGGTACGTAATCATGGAAACTTCTCTATGTGTATCGATGTATGTGATAGACTGTGATCTGTTAGGTAGTACATTATTTTGCTTCTGCATGGATGTATGCATGGGATGGAGTTGATATGATGAAGGGGAAGAGCATGTTAAAAGGTCACTTAGTGATCGGTGGTTAAACCATGATATGTACATTTAGGTCACAATAGTGATCGGTGGCTCTGCCACACTTGATTATGAGGTCACACAGTGATCGGTGGCTCTACCACACTTGATTATAAGGTCACACAGTGATCGGTGGCTCTGCCACAGTGGATTATAAGGTCACATGGTGATCAGTATTATAACTGATAGCATGACTGTCGATATAGTGTGCAGCGATTGGTGGGTTGATTATAGAAATCCCCAAGGTGTGATGGCTAGTACGGGCTGGTGTGTAGAGGATGGATTCTTAGGTTGGGTTGGGCCATGTTACATGTAAATATTTTGTTGCCGTTGTGTATGGGCCAAGGCCCATAATGTGTTTGTGGGCCTCAAGCCTTTTATGTGTTTCGGGATTTGCACATTGAGTCTTGGTGACTCACCCTTTTATTTTCCCTGACATTTCAGATGAGCAGTAGATCGTGGACATGGGAGCCGAGGCAGACTCGAAAGGCCATCAAGTCTTTTTATTTTCATAAACTATTTTTGGTTTTTCTTTAAGTTTAAATTTTTGGACCATTTATGTAATAAGGCCTCCATAGCTTAGGTTATCAATTTATAAGTGGTAATGTTTTCATTTATTTTTTAAAATTTATGTTCAGCAAAAGAGCAAAGGTTTTCTTCAAATAACACTTATTTAACGAATACTTCTACGAATCAACCGGGTTTTTTTTTCAAATCCCTTCAAAGCGAAGTTTTTAAACTTTAAGCCCGTAACATACCAGATCCGGTCGTGGCATTTGGGCCGGGTTTGGGGTGTTACATTTTGGTGACTCAGAAAAACTGAATCTGGATAGAGATAGGGGTGGAGGAAAAAAGAATTTTGGATCGTCTGGGGAAACTGGGCGTACTCAGAAAAGGGCTAGGTCAGATGGACCGAGTCGGAGTGAGAGACCTGCTGCTGCTAGTCAGACACAGAAGTGTGCTCGATGTGGCAAATTCCATGCCGGTGAGTGTTGGGCAGACAGTGGGAAGTGTTTTAGGTGTGGATCTATGAACCACCAAGTTAGGAACTGTCCGCAGCAGTGGGGAAATAAAGGGCCCACGGGACAGGGAAATGCTCAGCCTGGCAGAGGAGGTTAACAGCCACAAAGAGGTAGTGGTGCAGCCAGAGGTAGTAATGGTTCCGAACGAGGTCGTGAAGCACTAGGCCAAGGGGCAGGAAACACTGAGGCGAGACGGCCGGGGTTAGTCTATGCTGTCAGACGTCGAGAGGAGGATGAAGCACCTAATGTCTTAACAGGTACGTTTTTAATTTTTGGTTTACCTTACACTGCCTTGATTGATATTGGGTCGTCACATTCCTATGTTTCTAGTAAGGCGTCTGGAACTTTAAGTGTAGATTCTGAGATTTCCTCTAGGGAGATGATTGTAGTAAGCCCTTTAGGACAAACTGTAGTGGTGAACAAACTATATAAGGATGTACCCCTGGAAGTTCAAAGGGTAACTTTTTAGGCTGATCTGATGGAACTGCTGTTTAGGGAGTTCGATTTAATTTTAGGCATGGATTGGCTGGGGAAGTATCAAGCTAAGGTAGATTGTGCAGCCAAGAGTATGGTGTTAAAAACTCTCGAGAGAGGCGAAGTGTTGGTGATAGGTGAAAGAGGGAACTGTTTATCAAATGTGGTGTCTGCTTTAAGAGCAGAAAGGATGGTGAGAAAAGGAGCAAGGCAATTTTAATGTTCGTTTAGGCTCTAGAAGCCAAGGAACTAACTGTTAGGGACGTTAGGACGTGAAGGAATTTCCTGATGTTTTCCCCGAAGAGCTTCCAGAATTACCCCTGGATCGTGAAGTGGAGTTTGGTATCAATCTTCTTCTAGGAACAGCGCCAGTATCTATTGCTCCGTATAGAGTGGCACCGAAGGAGTTGGTGGAATTGAAAGCGCAAATTCAGGAGTTGCTGGATAGAGGGTTTATTCGACCAAGTGTGTCGCCTTGGGGAGCGCCGGTGTTATTGATTAAGAAGAAGGATGGATCAATGCGAATGTGCATTGACTATCGCCAGCTGAATAAGTTGACCCGTTGCCAAGGATCGATGACTTGTTCGATCAGCTGAAGGGGGCCTCAGTCTTTTTGAAGATAGATCTGAGGTCGGGGTACCATCAGCTTAAGGTCAAGGAGGTAGATATTCATAAGACAGCTTTTAGAACTCGTTATGGCCACTACGAATTCATGGTGATGCCATTTGGATTGACCAACGCGCCAGCAGCGTTTATGGATATGATGAACCGAGTATTCCAACCCTACTTGGATCAGTTTGTCGTGGTATTTATAGATGATATCTTGGTTTATTCAAGATCGGAAGGGGAACATGACTCACATCTACGGGTAGTGTTGCAGATTCTGAGGGAGAAGCAATTGTATGCCAAATTCAATAAGTGCGAATTTTTGCTAGGAGAAGTTACTTTTCTAGGTCACGTTGTGTCAGCAGAGGGGATCAGGGTTGACCCTCAGAAAATTGAAGCAGTGTTGTGTAACACCTCTAACCCATATACGTCGCCGGATTAGGGTTACAAGGTATTACTGGACAGAGCACAGATCAGGACATACATTTACTACCTTTCTTGTTTCATAATTCAATAACATCAATACACATACATTTTATATTTAATAACAATAGTACACAACTTATAAATCAAAACACATTCAAATAATTATTATACAAATAGTTCACTTGACCAACTAAAACCCGATCATGCTTCACTACTTAAAATTCACTAAACAAATCATGCTTTAAAACTTTTAAGCATGTCAATATCAATTATTTATCCACATATTCGAAATAACTAATATGCAACAAAGCCATGTTACATGTACTTAATACATATAAGGTTCGAACTATATGACGTCAACAGTATTGGCATTTGCTTCCTGAATACATGTTCAAACATATATCCTTACATTTCATGCATCGAACAATTGTCAGTACAATTATCTCATAGACTAACTATTAATCATATCATTATTTTTATTTAATTTTCTGTACATGCACATATTAAAAACATAACAACCATATTACATGGCCCAGTTTTTATTTTGTTCTTATTCATGCATGCGGCATTAATTAATATAATACTGTAACAACCCAAACCCGGCCCGAACACTATGGCCGAATCTAGTTTGCTACAGTGGAAAATATTTTTGAGAAATTCGTTTTTCTAAATCGATTTAAGTTGTTGAAAACCTTTTGTTTGATTGTTTTGTTAAAACCTTACTTAGAATTTATTTGGAATTAGTTCAACCAAGTTATTATAAAGTATCGAATGTGCCCGATGGCACGATGAAAATATTTTCGTTTTAACTTGGGAAAACATGTGACTTTAATTTAATATTTATAATCATAGTTTTAAACAAAGTATTCAACATATGAAAAATAACAAGAATAAAATATCAGGAGGCCTTATTACATCCAAATGAAATAAAAAAAATCCCGGAAATAAAAATATCATAACTAAAATTAAAGTTCATTTAAATTAAATCCACTGCATGGCCACCTCGAGTCAACCCGACTCCACATCCACGATTTACGTGTCACCTGAAAAATGCAAAGGAGAAGGTGAGTCACCAAGACTCAGTATGTAACCCTTCCCCCGTTTTAAAACATTTTCATACACAACATATAAGAATTAATATGCAGAATATTAGGTACCCAACCTAGCCAACCAAACACCACTGTCTACCCCGTTGTGGTACCAAACCACTGGTGGTGCCAAACCACTGGTGACATATAGTCACGATGTGTTACCAAAACACTGGTGTCCGTAGACACGAATCGATTGATGGGGCCAACCCATTGTGTGATACCAAATCACTGGCAGACGATCCCATATCTCAAGTGGGGCCAACCCATGGTGGTGTTAACCACAGGGATAAGTCGCTATGAGGTGCCAAACCTCTGGAGGTACCAAACCTCTGGTGACCATAGTCACGGTGTGTTACCAAAACACTAGTGCCCGTCGGCACAATATCACCGCCCTCCACTGGCCAATCCCACATCAAGTCATATATATATGTTTCATGCCTTCACATGCTTAAATCTCATGTATCAATACATCATGCTTCCCAAAAGTATAAAATAACAAAGTCATGTTAACGAGTACTTACCTGAATTTCCATCTATACCGATAAGGTATATTATCCAATGCTACATCAATTAAGTTAGCATTCACAATATTCAGCATATATAATAAGTTATACGTGTGTATGTACACACCTGTCACCCTCGGATGCTCTAAATCCAAAGAAGAGAAGTCGGCCACCTAAGATCCACTTGACCCTATATTCGGCCAAATACCCGGGTTAGTGATATGGGCCATTCGGCCAACCAAATAATTGAGAGGGGTTCCTTGTGAACCCGGATCTTACCTTCACACTTTTGGATACTAATCGCAACACTTGATTCTCGAATCGCTCACAACCACCATTGATTAATAAGTAAAACTAATAGCCTTCGGCTAAAACGAATATCACTGACTAACCAAAGTAGATCTTACCGTTACTTACCAAAAATCGAATACTAGAGATCGGGCTGTGAGTCGACTGCTTTACTCCCCTGGGTATCTAGCAGAAATCGGTTACTACTCATTTAGAAGACTTAACCATTGCCGAAATTGGCACCTTTCTTTGTAAAAAGTCGACAGAAAAAGAAAGAAAAGGGGAGATAGAAATTCGGCCATCACTTACCTTATCAACCGATTGATATCAAAGAACCTGAAGAGATCTATGTTCCTTCCAATATTTGGCCAAAGTACAATAGAATAGAGGAAGGGAACTTCGGCAAACTACTGGGTGAATTCGGCTATTAGGGAAATAAAAGAAAAGGGAATTGAGGGTAGGGGGTTCGACAAGAAGAAATAGGGAGGGTTTCGGCCAAAGTTTTGAGAGAATAGAAAAAAAATTAAAAGAAAGCAGAGAAGGAAGGGTTAGGGATTTTCGGCTAAACAAAGATGGAAAAGAAAAGCAAGGTGGTAGGTTGAGGTTTTTATAAGCATTCGACACCCCCCCTTTAACTTGCCCTCCACTCCTATTAACCAAGGAGTTCAAAATCCATTTAATCTCCTTGAATTGCTCTTGACCACTTGTTTAATTTAATTCAAATAATTTGAATTAATCCCAAATAATAAATCAATAATCCCTTAATAATCCAATTAATAAAATAGCCTCCTTATTATCCTTAAAATTGAACAAATAAAAATCTAATTTTAAATGCTCATATTATATTATAATAATAATAATAAAAGAGTTTAAACTGAGGAAAAACTCCCCCTTGTGCCGTCCCATTAATGAGCAAAAAGAGGGATTGTTGTGACTCGAACCAAGGTTCTCCCTTGCTCCTTGGTGGCATCACATGCTAGCTCTTAAGTGGCCTCACTTTTGCCACTTTTCCAAGGCCTTGTTAATGTCCAATTTCCTTCATTTATTCTTATAACACCCTCCTGCTAAGGCTCCCTGCCTTTAAAGTTAACAACTGAGATTTTCTACCAAACCGTGCCAACTCAAAGCCTTAATTAAGCTCTATTATTCCATAAATAATATCACAACATTTCATACATAAGAAAAATAATTAAATTCCAAATAGCCCCGATTCTAGGATGTTACAGTTCTACCCCCCTTAAAATAAATTTCGTCCTCGAAATTACCTGATTAGAAGAGGTGGGGTTATTGCTGCCGCATCACATCCTCGGGTTCCCACGTAGCTTCCTCTGTACCATGGTTCCGCTATAGCACTTTTACTAAGGGCACTGACTTCCTTCGCAGAACCTTGACATCTCGATCTAAGATCTGAACCGGTTCTTCTTCAAAAGATAAATCCGAGTTCACCTCAATCTCTGCTACTGGCACAACGTGCGATGGATCTGACCGATACCGTCTTAACATCGATACATTAAATACGTCATGGATCGATTCGCTCGCCGCAACTCAAGCCGATAAGCTATCGATCCTACTCGCTTTTACAATCAGATATGGCCCGATGAACCTTGGGCTCAGGCTTCCTTTCGGCCAAATCTCAACACCTTTTTCCAAGGTGACACCTTGAGAAAAACCTTGTCTCCTACAAAGATACTCCATTTCCTTGCGTTTTAAATCGATAGAGATTTGTCTGTCGATGCTTTCCTTAAGACGAGCCGGATCGCTTTGACTTTGTCTTGATCTCGTTACCAATTGCGGACCCGAACTTGTCGCGTTCTCCCAACTCCGCCCAACACGTCGAGTCACGACATATTAAATCCATACACGCTTCATATGGAGCCATTCGAATACTCGCTTGATAACTATTGTTATAAGCGAATTCCGCTAATGGTAGGTACTCCTCTCAACTATTACTAAAATCCAAGACACATCCTCTTAACATGTCTTCTAAGATCTATATCACCCTTTCCGATTGTCCGTCAGACTGTGGATGGAAAGCCGCATTGAAATCCAATCTTGTACCCAACGCCGATGCGCGCCTTCCAAAACCTCGACGTGAACCTCGGATCCCTATCCGAGATGATTGACACGGCACACCATGTAATCTTACTATTTCACCACGCACAACTTAGCTAGCTTCAAGAGAAAATCCACTCTTACCAGGTATGAAGTGTGCCGACTTAGTCGATGATCCACAATCACCCAAATCTGCGTCCTTCTTGCGGGGGTAAGGGGGTAGCCCACGACGAAATCCATAGTGATCCGCTCCCACTTCCATTGAGGATCTTTACCGGTTGAAGTAGCCCCGATGGCAACCGATGTTCGGGCTTAAACTCGCCGACACGTCCGACACTTCCCCACAAACTCGGTTACCTCCCGCTTCAACCCGACCATCATCGAATCAAGCTCAGAGATCTCCATACATCTTGCTTCCTCGGGATGCATAGCGTAGGGCTGCTATGTGCATCATGGAGAATTTTCCGCCTCAACTCCACATCTTTCGGCATACATGCTCGCTCTTGAAAACATAGCACTCCATCACTAGATAGACTGTATTTTTCAAACCACCATCTTGAACTTGTTCCTCTTGGCGTTCAAGCCTTCATCCACTAATCGCTTTTCCTTAATCTCTCCTCAATCCACGTTGGCTTAACTTGGAGTTCCGCCAAAAGACTCCCATCATCATATAGACTCAACCGCGCGAACATTGCTCTTAAGTCCGTCACAACCTTAGGCTCAACGCGTCGGCTACCACGTTAGCCTTACCGGATGGTACTCGATTGAACAATCGTAGTCCTTTAATAGTTCAATCCACCGACGCGTTGTCTCGAGTTTAGATCCTTCCGGGTCGGAAGATACCTCAAACTCTTATGATCCGTGTAGACTATCGACATCTCCCCGCATGAGATAATGTCTCCATATCTTTAGAGCGAAGACAACTGCTGCTAACTCCAAATCGTGCGTTGGGTAGTTAACCTCATGCGGTCTTAACTGACGGGATGCATAGGCTACCACCTTCCCTTCCTACATCAAGACACATCCCAAAACCGTATGGGATGCATCACGATAGAGCGGTAAACAACTTTCCGCTTCAGTGTGTACTAAAACCGAGCTTCGCCGAGAATCTTCCTCACCTTATCAAAATTTTCTTGTTGCTTCTCTGTCCATACAAATGGAACACCTTTCCTTAGTAACTTAGTTAACGGCGCTGCTATTAGAGAGAATCCTTCCACGAATCTCCGATAGTACCCTGCTAAACCCCGAAAACTTCAGATTTCCGCCACCGACGACCTAGCGGTTTCCAATCCAACACCGCTTCAACCTTGCGAGGGTCTCTACGATTCCTCACGACACTACGTGCCCTAAGAAAGCCACTTCCCTAAGCCAAAATTCGCACTTCATCGAATTTGGCATACAATTGCTTCTCCTCAACACTTGTAGAACTATACGCAAATGCATATCATGCTCCTCCTCCGTCTTAGAATAAACTAATATGTCGTCTATGAACACCACGACAAATTGGTCTAAGTACTGCTAAAACACCCTATTCATCAAGTCCATGAGTGCTGCCGGCGCATTGGTCAATCCAAATGGCATTACCAGAAACTCGTAATGCCCATACCGAGTTCTGAATGCTGTCTTGTGAACATCAACTTCTTTCGCCTTAAGTTGATGGTAACCCGACCTAAGGTTTATCTTCGAGAACACCGAGGCACCCTTCAGTTGATCGAACAAGTCGTCAATCCAAGGCAACGGATACTTGTTCTTAATCGTTAACTTGTTCAATTGGCGATAGTCGATACACATCCGCATTGAACCGTCCTTCTTCTTGACAAACAACACCGGTGCTCCCCACGGAGATATGCTTGGTCGAATAAACCCTCTATCCAAGAGCTCCGAATTTGAGCCTTCACTCCACCAATTCCTTTGGTGCCATTCGGTATGATGGTGCTATATACACAAAGTGCCGTTAGGGTAGCAAGTCTATACCGAATTCAACTTCCCGATCTGGAGGTAGACCCGGAAGCTCTTCTGGGAACACATCAGCGAATTCCCCAACCGTTCGGACCTTTTCCACTGCGACTCCTTAGCTTCCAAAGCACTGATTTGAACTAAATACGCCTCACAACCCTTCTTGACCATCTTTTCACCTTCAAAGCGCACACTACATTGGTTAAGTAATTCCTTCTATCACCTATCATAACCACTTCATCACCTTCACTGCCTTAAGAACCATGCGCTTAGTCGCGCAATCCAAATTCACCGATACTTAACCGGCGGTCCATTCCAAGGATCGGATCGAACTCCCGAACGGTAGTTCCATCGGATCGACCACAAATACTACCCCGGAGTTCTAGGGTACTTCTCTATAAAGTTTATCTACGACTACAGAGTGACCTAGGGGCTTAGTACAGTCATCTTTCTAGAAGTAGTCTCAGAGTCTAGGTCCATAGTTCCTACCACACTACTAGCAATGTACGAAGTGCGTCGAACCCACATCAATTAATGCAACATAAGGAAGACCAAAGATTAGAAAGCGTGCGGTTATGACATCCGGTGCGTCACCCTCCTCGCGACGCCTCATTGCGTAGACTAAGCCAGGCTGCCTAGCCTCTGTGTTGCCTGAACCTCTGCCCTGAGTTCCACGACCTCGGTTAGGACCATTGCTTCCTCTGCCATTACCCCGACCCCTCTGTGGTTCCACATTTCTATCCTGAGTACGATTCTGCCCCTCCGGCTGATTCTTAGCTAGTTTCCGGGGACAATCTCTGACACGATGCTCTAAAGACCCACACTCAAAACATCCTCTATCACCGGTCCAACAATCTCCCCAATGAGTCTTTCCATAGCGGTTACACCGAGTCGGCCTCTGATTGGTAGTCGTGGGCCTTGCTGCCTGATTTGGCCCACTTGGCCTAGCCTTTTTCTGGACACTACCACTGGATCTAGCTGACCCAAATTCTCTCTTCTGATTATTCCTACTATAACTTTGTCTCACAGCCTCCTTGATCCCTTCGGCTACCTTAGCCTTTTCCACTAGAGATGAGAACTCACGAACCTGCTGTGGAGCAATTATCGACCTCAAGTCATCTCTAAGCCCGTCCCTCAAAGCGGGACCTTAACGTTCATGTTCGTGAGCCACGATGCCTCTAGCATATCTACTTAGCCTTAAGAACTCCGCCTCATATTCCGCTACCGACTTAGTTCCTTGCACTAATCCCATAAAAGCCTTTCTCTGCGCGTCAGTGTAGCTGGTACCCACATACTTTTCTCCGGAAAGCAACCCCTAAAGTAATCCCATGTAAGATCCTCTGCCGTGGCTCCATCTCTCGGACCGTGAGCCACCACTGTACGCTTCATCCTTTAGAAGCGACACGCCTTTCGGCTTTTCCTCCTCCGTCAAAGTCAAGATCATCCATGATCCTTTCGGTTGACTCTAGCCAAGATTCCGTGCCTTTGGGTGCCACGCCCGACACACCCCGGAATACCTCGGCTCAGTTATATCGGAGTCGCTCGAAAAAGCGATTTTGAGCTCCCAAATTTTCCACCGACCCACCATCTCCAAGACTGCAAAAAAGCTTGCGACACGAGCCTTCACCACCGATGCGATCCTCGCTCCTCACTCTAAAAGTAGGAGGTGGTGGTGGCGGTGTGGTACCTCATTTTCAGAACCTTGACCCGACTGACGGGTCGGACATAATCATCATTCTACCCCTACCGCGTCCCACGGCGCCCACGTCCTCTAGAACTCATTCTATCTACCGCGCTTTTAATCTGATTAAGAAAATTTTATGCGTTAGCATTTGTTCCACTTTATTATTCGCGAAGAAGTTTTATGCAGAAAGTTTAGTTAGGGATTCTTTCGAGCAAACAAGTTTTCAGTCTTCTATCCTAGTTCACACAAAGGAGTACATGCATCCATTCCCTAACACTTTCCATACCTATTCGCTCTTGGGACATTTCTGCCCATTTCTAACCCAGGGGTATTTTCGTTATTTTCCTACAGGGGTATTTTCGTAATATAAGAAATTTCAAAACTTTAGTAAAGTAGGTCGTTTTGAAATTCCCAAAATTGGAGGGTTTTTTTTTCTGAAAAATTTGTAAAATTTAGAGATATGGCATCGTTTTTGAACTAGAGGTATTTTGGTAATTTTGTCATTCAGGGGCAATTTCGTAATTTTAACAAGTCAGGGATATTTCTAACGGTTGTAAAACTCGGGACTTTCTTTCTGAAAATGTTCCTTTTCAAATAGTGATGTTTGTAAAGATTTCCAAAACCAGGGTCATTCCGGTAATTTTCACAAATTGAAGGCATTTTCGTAATTTTCCAAACCAAAATATTTATTGATAATTTGCAAAGCAGGGTTTTGAACATTTGTAAAATAATTGAAATCTTTGGGCAAAACCATTGAGTTGATAGTTTATGAATCAAGGGCATTTTTGTAATTTTCCACAGATGAAGTTTTTCGAGTAAATCATTGTAAAAATGATGTTCTCAGTTTTGAAGGAGTTTTCGCAAAAATTTCAAAAACATTAGGGTTTTTGTTGTTTCGTTCTTTTTCAAAAACATGGCTAGTTCCCTTTCGGGTTTTAATCATTATGTTTAGCTTATGACCGAGCCCTCTTGGTTAGGGTGAACCAAAGCTACGCACCAGGCAGGATTCGAGTGAAGAGGAGGTGGGTCACGCGGACCGCTTAAATACCAAGCTCTTACTGAGACCTTTCTAGACATGCGCATGAGGTTGCCACACCACCTGAGCCCCTCGAGTTAGGGTGAACTGAAGCTACGCACCGGGTAGGATACTGCGAAGAGGAGGTGAGTCACGAGGACCGCTTAAATACCGTGCTCTTAGGATCCACTCCTAGACATGCGCATGCGGGGTTACCACACACCCTAGCTCGTTGACTAAGTCATAGGTTGGTTTAGTTCCTTAAGTCTTATGTTCTGTTTGTGTGTTCGAGTAGTCTAACCCTAGGGTTCAAGTTCCTACAAGTCTATCTACGTTCCATGCTTCCTACCCTTCTACACGAATATAATTCACAAAGAGGTTTGAAGTACTTACAGGCGGATCGGTGCAGGAGACTCGGGCCATCTTTGTTCAAAACCAAAAATCATTCCATAAGGCCTACCAAAACATTTTTGGGCCTTGGGCCCCCACACATTGAAGCTTTGAACTGGCTCGATACCAATTTTGTAACAACCCAAACCCGGCCCGAACACTATGGCGAATTTAGTTTGCTCTGATGGAAAATATTTTTGAGAAATTCGTTTTTCTAAATCGATTTAAGTTGTTGAAAACCTTTTGTTTGATTGTTTTGTTAAAACCTTACTTAGAATTTATTTGGAATTAGTTCAACCAAGTTATTATAAAGTATCGAATGTGCCCGATGGCACGATGAAAACATTTTCGTTTTAACTTGGGAAAACATGTGACTTTAATTTAATATTTATAATCATAGTTTTAAACAAAGTATTCAACATATGAAAAATAACAAGAATAAAATATCAGGAGGCCTTATTACATCCAAATGAAATAAAAAAAATCCCGGAAATAAAAATATCATAACTAAAATTAAAGTTCATTTAAATTAAATCCACTGCATGGCCACCTCGAGTCAACCTGGCTCCACATCCGCGATCTACGTGTCACTGAAAAATGTAAAGGAGAAGGTGAGTCACCAAGACTCAGTATGTAACCCTTCCCCGTTTTAAAACATTTTCATACACAACATATAACAATTAATATGCCAGAATATTAGGTACCCAACCTAGCCAACCAAACGCCACCGTTTGTCCCCGTTGTGGTACCAAACCTTTGGTGGTGCCAAACCACTAGTGACATATAGTCACGATGTGTTACTAAAAAACACGGTGTCCGTAGACACGAATCGATTGATGGGGCCAACCCATCGCAGGTGATACCAAATCAGCGGCGAGACGATCCCATATCTCAAGTGGGGCCAACCCACGGTGGTGTTAACCACGAGGATAAGTCGCTATGAGGTGCCAAACCTCGGGAGGTACCAAACCTCACGGTGACCGTAGTCACGGTGTGTTACCAAAACATCGTGGTGCCGTCGGCACAATATCACCGCCCCCTCCACTCGTCAATCCCACATCAGTCATATATATATGTTTCATGCCTTCACATGCTTAAATCTCATGTATCAATACATCATGCTTCCCAAAAGCATAAAATAACAAAGTCATGTTAACGGTACTTACACCGAATTTCCATCTATACCGATAAGGTATATTATCCAATTTGCATCAATTAAGTTAGCATTCACAATATTCAGCATATATAATAAGTTATACGTGTGTATGTACACACTGTCACCCTCGGATGCTCTAAATCCAAAGAAGAGAAGTCGGCCACCTAAGATCCACTTGACCCTATATTGGCCAAATACGGGTTAGTGATATGGGCCATTCGGCCAACCAAATAATTGAGAGGGTTCTTGTGAACCCGAATCTTACCTTCACACTTTTGGATACTAATCGCAACACTTGATTCTCGAACCGCTCGTCAACCACCATTGATTAATAAGTAAAACTAATAGCCTTGGCTAAAGCGAATATCACCGACTAACCAAAGTAGATCTTCATCGTTACTTACCAAAAATCGAATACTAGAGATCGGGCTGTGAGTCGACTGCTTTACTCCCCTGGGTACCTAGCAGAAATCGGTTACTACTCATTTAGAAGACTTAACCATTGCCGAAATCGGCACCTTTCTTTGTAAAAAGTCGACAGAAAAAGAAAGAAAAGGGGAGATAGAAATTCGGCCATCACTTACCTTATCAACCGATTGATATCAAAGAACCTGAAGAGATCTATGTTCCTTCCAATATTTGGCCAAAGTACAATAGAATAGAGGAAGGGAATTTCGGCAAACTACTGGGTGAATTCGGCTATTAGGGAAATAAAAGAAAAGGGAATTGAGGGTAGGGGGTTCGGCAAGAAGAAATAGGGAGGTTTCGGCCAAAGTTTTGAGAGAATAGAAAAAAATTAAAAAAAAGAGAGAGAAGGAAGGGTTAGGGATTTTGGCTAAACAAAGATGGAAAAGAAAAGCAATGTGGTAGGTTGAGGTTTTTATAAGCATTCGGCACCCCCTTTAACTTGCCGTCCACTCCTATTAACCAAGGAGTTCAAAATCCATTTAATCTCCTTGAATTGCTCTTGACCACTTGTTTAATTTAATTCAAATAATTTGAATTAATCCCAAATAATAAATCAATAATCCTTTAATAATCCAATTAATAAAATAGCCTCCTTATTATCCTTAAAATTGAACAAATAAAAATCTAATTTTAAATGCTCATATTATCTTATAATAATAATAATAAAAGAGTTTAAGCGAGGAAAACTCCCCCCTTGTGCCGTCCCATTAATGAGCAAAAAGAGGGATTGTTGTGACTCGAACCAAGGTTCTCCCTTGCTCCTTGGTGGCGTCACATGCTAGCTCTTAAGTGGCCTCACTTTTGCCACTTTTCCAAGGCCTTGTTAGTGTCCAATTTCCTTCATTTATTCTTATAACACCCTCCTGCTAAGGCTCCTCGCCTTTAAAGTTAACAAGCGAGATTTTCTACCAAACCGTGCCAACTCAAAGCCTTAATTAAGCTCTATTATTCCATAAATAATATCACAGCAGTTCATACATAAGAAAAATAATTAAATTCCAAATAGCCCCGATTCTAGGATGTTACGAATACCATGACCGAACATATTATATACAATTTTTTAAGTCACAGAATAATGCACCATGTTTGACCACAAATAATAGATTAATGATATACATAATCTATTAGCATATTATATGCACATGCACTGTACGAAATATATAGTCACTATTACAATGATATTCAAATAATATTAATTACTAAAAATCCTTTTTGCTTAATAGTATACCTACTTTTAGTAGGTTTAACAAATCATTACATAAAGCTTAATGACCAAGATCATAAGTAACATACACAATTATTTAACCTTTTAAAAAACCAAAAACATGCATACTTCCCATTTACAAGCTTGCGTAAATGTGTACACAATAGAGCCATTTTCGAGTGTCCATATTTCATTATCACTACCAAGCTAGTCATTACATATTCGGTATTGTATATCATCCAATCCATAGTATCTTTATATAATGCTATAAGCCAAATATCATGCTATCATTTTAAGCCATCTCCTTAGCCTAATATACATATACAATTAAATTATCATTTCTAAACCAATTTACCCATATAAGACATGTCATTTCAACTCAATAATAAAACCACAAATTTTAATTCAATACACACTCGAATATATAGTCATTCTTTTACCCCATTAATAAGTCAAAATATAGATAGTCTCCAACCTTCATATGCATATTTCCATTCATATGTCATAACCCAAACTCACTTAAATACCAAATCCAAACATACCACACATATTAAAAATATATATATAACACATAACCACAATCATTTAAACTTAACATTATTTATCTTACTATAATACACCAAACATACCTCATTTACCTCATTGCCGAAACACATGAATAAAACACCACCATATATATATATGCCATACCATGTAATTACTAACCATATAAGATTAAACCATGACCAAAATAAACTTAAGCCATAATTGAACCAAAACCCAACACAAGGAAGGTAATTAAGCCATTTTCGCATGGCTTTTATACACACTCTTTCGAATTAAACTAACTCCAAAGCTAGCCTATACATGCCATAGTTTCAAAGAAATTTCAGCTTATAAAATACCGAAGTTAGTCGATAGTGTGATAGACTTTCTTTGATGGTTCCAGGAGCTCAGTAACTTATATCCAAATCTATAAACAAAAATACATACAGAGTAAGCTATTTAAGCTTAGTAAGTCTTAAGCAAAAGTATTATATCAAATAATCATTCAAGCATTATCAAAGCCATAATTAATACTATAAGATTTTTAAAGCTTAGCACATATATGACGCACTAATGCCAAATGCCATTTCCTTTTCTTTAACATCCTCAAAATTATTCTTATCTCACCTGAATAGTGCAAACTCACCGAATACACTTATATGTAATATGTATCCATATATAAAATCCGATCAAGTAAGTACAATTTACATTTAACTACAAATAATCAATCATACACATATGCAAACATATCCATTTGCCCTCACAGAAGCATTTACACATATAACCGAATCTCAAGGCACATCCAAGATTAAGTTCCAATTTATCATACTCATTATTTGTAAGACCAAATGCACATATTTAAAAATCTTACAATAATACTTCAACTATATCACATATTGCTCACTTGAATAGTAATATAATAACTTACCTTAATCATTGCAACTATGAAGCTTATACATACTGGACATTTAGCTTACTTACCAGTAATTGCATTCCACCTTATTAGTGATCCATGTATCCTCTATTTATAATATATCAACGGCATTAAGCCCGCTAGGAAATAAAGCTCGAATACACACCAAGCACTAAGCTCCTGCTAGGCAATAAAGCTCGAATACACACCGGCACTAAGCCCGCTAGAGACTGAGGTCCTGGAATTTAATCACCAGCATTTTGCTGCTGGGCAATAAGCCCGATACACTTCACTAGCACAAGGCACGCTAGGCAATAAGCCCGATACACTTCAGGCAACACAAGGCCGCTAGGCTCGAAGCCCAAGTATCAATATAAATAAACCATTTCATACACAGTACATATTACCAATATCACATCTCACACATAATTCATATTATTTTCACATATCAACTTCAATTAAATATAACTACACTTCACTATTAAAATCACCTATCATATTAGGCTTTGGCCTATTTCGCACTTATAAATTCATAATTCAAAATGTAATCAAGGTTGTAACCAATGTTAACGATATTAAATTGCTTAAAGACTTACCTCAAAAATCGTCGGACAAACAAAAATCGACTATTCGATAATTTTTATTTTTCCCTATCCAAGTTTGTTTTTCTTTGTTCTTGATCTAAACACATTAAATTTAAACTCATTCAATCACATTTCATTGTAATTTAATCCAAAAACACCTAAATGGGAAAATTACCATTTTGCCCCTGATATTTAACATTTATCACAATTTAGTCCAAATAGCATAAAACACAAAATATTCAAAATTTAGCTTCACCCTAGCTTGGCCGAATTTTACTAAGGTCCCTAACAGCCCATTTCTTTTATTTGTTTCACATTTTGACCCCTCAATTTATAAATTTCACAATTTAATCCTATTTAGGCATTTTTATCAAAAATGCCTTAATTAAACTTAACAATCTAAGAATCTATATTTATTTTCCATCACTAAACACCAATTTCATCAAGCTATCAACAATGGCATTTCATGAATATATCATCAAATTCAAAAATTAAAGCATGGGTCTTGAAGATTACTAAGCAACAATCTCAAAAACGTAGAAAGTATCAAAAACCGAGCTAGTTACATACCTTAATCAAACCAAAATATGGCCGAATGTGGCTTTCTTTTCTTTTTTCTTTCCTTAGCTAATTTCAGCAGCTCCAAAGATGAATATGCATGTCTTTTTTTTTGTTATATTATACTAACTTATTTAATATATTATTACATTATTTTCCATTTATTTAACATTTTCTTTCTTTTAATATCATTTAATAAGACATATAAAACATGTTCATTTAATGGCCTTGCCCTCACATACTTTTGGCTTAATTGCCACATAAGTCCTCCTATTTAAAAAGCCACAACACTTTAATACCTTGAAAAATAGCAAGCAACTTTCACTTTTAATGCATTTTAATCCTTTTGTCAAATTATACACACAGACGAACAAATTAACTTACGGAAATTTAACACAAGCAAATTCACACATAATAAATACTGAAATAAATTATTTTTAAAAAAATATTTTTTTCGGACTCAGACTTGTGGTTTCGAAACCACTATTCTGATTAGGGTTAACATTGGGCTGTTACATGTTGGATTGGAAGCCGGCTAGGTCGGTGGTAGAGATTCGGAGTTTCCTTGGTCTGGCTGGGTATTACAGAAGGTTTGTTGAAGGATTTTCGTTGACCGCGGCTTCGTTGACTAAGTTGTTACGGAAAGGGGTTTCGTTTTTCTGGTCCGACAAGCAACAAGAGAGTTTCAAAAAGTTAAAGAGCATACTGACGGAGGCCCCGGTGTTGATTCAGCCAGAGGCTGGGAAGGAGTTCGTAATCTATTGTGATGCTTCACACACGGGATTAGGATGCGTGTTGATGCAAGGTGGAAAGGTTGTTGCATATGCATCTCGGCAGTTAAGACCGAATGAATCGAATTATCCCACCCATGATTTGGAATTGGCAGCAGTGGTGTTTGCCTTAAAAATTTGGATGCATTATTTGTACGAGGAGAAATCTATCACTTACACAAATCATGAGAGTTTAAAGTACCTTTTGACTCAGAAGGAGTTGAATCTAAGGCAGAGGAGGTGGATCGAGTTGTTAAAGGATTATGACTGCTCGATCGAGTATCACCCGGGTAAAGCTAACGTGGTGGCGGATGCTTTAAGTCGTAAAGTAGTCTCTGAGTTAAGAGCAATGTTTGCTCACCTTAGCCTATATGATGATGGAAGTTTATTCGCTGAACTCCAAGTGAAACCCTCATGGGTCAGTCAGGTTAAGGAAAAGCAGCAGACTGATGAGTTACTAAAGGAGAAGTTTCCGGTAGGGTCAAGTGATGGATCGGCAGAATTTAGTATTAATGAGGAAGGGCTATTATGTTTTTAGGGGAGAGTGTGCATGTCGAAGGGTCATGAATTGAGGCGCAGGATTTTGTAAGAAGCCCATGGTTGTCCATACGCTATGCACCCTGGAGGGAGTACGATGTATCGAGATTTACGAGAACAATTTTTGTGGCCGGGCTTAAAACGAGAGGTGACCGAGTTTGTAGGGAAGTGTTTGACTTGTCAACAGGTAAAAGCAGAACATCAGTTACCATCAGGGTTATTATAGCACGTAAAGATTCTGCAATGGAAGTGGGAAAGGATCACAATGGACTTTGTTAGTGGGCTACCCCTCACGCCTGCTAAGAAAGATTCGGTTTGGGTAATTGTAGATCGCTTGACGAAGTCTGCTCACTTCATACCTGTACGTGTCGACTACTCTTTGCAGAAGTTAGCTAAGTTATATATAGCGGAGGTAGTAAGGTTACATGGAGTACCAGTATCGATCATATCGGACAGGGACCCTAGGTTCACATCACGATTTTGGAAGGCGTTGCATCAAGCGTTGGGTACAAAGTTGGATTTCAGTACAGCGTTCCATCCTCAGACCGATGGATAGTCTGAGCGGGTAATTCAGATCCTGGAGGATATGTTGAGAGGTTGTATCATTGATTTCAGGGGTAGTCGAGAGAAGTTCTTACCGTTGGTGGAGTTTATGTACAACAATAGATACCAGTCTAGTATCCAGATGGCGCCTTATGAAGCCTTGTACGGGCGAAAGTGTCGTACTCCTACGTGTTGGACGAAGTTAGGGGAACATCAGATTTTGGGTCCAAAGTTTGTGATAGAGACAGAAGAGAAGGTTGAGTTAATACGGGCTCGATTAAAGGAAGCGTCGGACAGGTAGAAGTCCTATGCTGATTTAAAGCGTAGGGACATCGAATTTGTAGTGGGTGACAAGGTTTTCTAGAAGGTATCACCTTGGAAGAAAGTACTAAGGTTTGGACAGAAGGGTAAGTTAAGTCCCAGATTTATCGGACCATACCAGGTGTTGAAATGAGTAGGACCAGTAGCCTATTAGCTTGAACTACCTTCTGAGCTAAGCCAGATTCACAACGTGTTTCATGTCTCTATGTTGAGACGATACCGTTCGGATCCGTACCATATAGTACCAGTGGAAGAAAATGAGATAAAACCTGATTTATCTTTTGAAGAGGAACCAGTAGAAATTCTGGATCATGATGTCAAGGTATTGCGAAGGAAAATGGTTACACTAGTTAAGGTTCTATGGCGGAATCATGATTTTGAAGAGGCTACTTGGGAACCCGAGGAGGCAATGCGGCAGCAATACCCGCATCTATTTTGACCAGGTAATTTCGAGGCCGAAATTTCTTTAAGGGGGTAGAACTGTAACATCCTAAATTAATGGGCCTATGCGTTTAGTGTGTGGATATGTTTAATGTGTTAATTTAAGTGTTAGGGGTCCAAATTGGGCTCAGGATATGGTCAAGGCCTTGGTTAAATTTTCTGTTGGGGCATTATAGGGTTTAAAAGATAGTATCTAGGGTTTAAATTACAAAGTGGGCTTGTGGCCCAGTAGCAAGTGGCACTACAATAGAGTTATAAGATGGCGCCATTTAAGTTGAAGAGGATCAAGTTTTGGCTGCATGGAGCCCATTTATTTGGGCCATTTTTTGGCACTTAAAAGGAGCAAGGAAGGAGACGGCAAGGAGGCTTAATTTTAGGAGGGATTTAATGACTGGGATAATGTGAATATTGTGCTGATAATAGTAGGGAGAGGTGGTGTTATCTAGACCTCTTCTAAAGGTGTGAATAGATTAAGATAGAGGAGAAAGGATAGGAGCTATCTTCTGAGTGCAGAGTTGGCCGAAATTCCATCTCCTAGAGGGGGAAAGAAATCGGTTTTTTTATGGCAAAGGGGTGCCGAAATTTCCCCTACTATTTGATTAATTGTTAGTTATCAGGAAGGGCACTTTCGGGTTTTGGTAGGTAAGTGACAAAATTCTTTATAAATAGGGGTGGTATCTCTTCAATTCCGGCATTTGAACCCTATTCTTTTATTCATTCTCTGTGCTGAAACTTCAGTCAATCTCTGAAATCTTTTCTTTTGATTTCTTCAGAAGTCGAAATCTCTTATTTCACTTTCTGTTTCCATTCTTTTCCTCTTGTGTCGATTTCTTCATAAAGCCAAAATCTCCATAGTTTCCCTCTGTTCATTTTTTCATCTAATCCCTCTTAAAAATCTAAAAACCCTTAGATCTCATTTGTAAGTTGGTTCTATTTCTTCCGGTGTTTAAATCTTCTTCTTTAGCATTGCCGAATCTCCTCTCAAGTGCTAGCCGAATTCCCTGTGTTGAGGTAAGTGTCGACTTCTGTTTTCTTTCGATTTTTGGACACCAGAGCCGAATGGCTAGTTGGTTGCTAAGGCCATCAATAGATTGATGTTTCTCACTAACCTTGTATTCCTCTTGAAGGCGTTATTCCGGGATTTGAAGGAGACCTGATCGTCTTGATCAAAAAGTCGAAAATCGCTAGTCTCTAAACCTCATATCTCTCTTTTCAGGATTTCAAGGTAATGGGTTCTCTTTAGATTATCGTTAGATTATCGTTATATTTTTGGTTTGATCATAGAAACGTGGTGATTCTAGTATTTGGGTTTCTCTAATTTTCGTGTAAGGAATTGATATAGGAAAAGGTATAAGTGGTGAACATATTTGAATTTCTCCACTGAAGGAATTTTCGAGGACGAAAATTCTTAAAGAGGGGGAGAGTTGTAATAGCCTAAATTTTCAGTGGTGTCGAAATAGTGATTCGAGGTCACTAAATCCGACAAGTGAGTAGAAAATATTATTAATTTAGTGAGTATAAGTTAAATGTGAAGTTAAAAAAAATTAAATAATTAGAATCAAAAACGAGGTATCGAGACCTCGGAGATTTTTAATCTAGCCATAAATGTTTTATAAATATTTATGGAGTGTTAATAAGTTAGTATTAAAGTTTCGTCAAGAAATTTTAGTCAAGAAATTTTAAAGTTCCGATAGTTAATTGAACAAAAAGGACTAAGTTGTAATAAATGCAAAGTTATGAGAAATGATTAAATAGTTTAAATGATAAAAGAAAGAGGGCTTAAAGGCAAATAGACCCAAGGTCTATTTGGGCTCAGACAACAAGGGCATGAAACCAGAGAAAATAAGGAGAAATAAGGGTAAATTTGGAATATTGTAAAATTTACTTAATAAAGCTAGGACTAAAGTGGAATTATCTAGATTTCTCTTCATTTCTCTTCATTTTCTTCAGCTGAAAAATAGCCATGGGAGAGAGCTTCAAGCTGGTTTTCATACTCAAGCTTCATGTAAGTTCAATTCTTGCTTTCTCCTTGAAATTTCTATGTTTTTGGACTTTTACAATTGGATCCAACTTACTATGTCATTAGTTTTTGATTCTATAGCTAATTTTTAAAGTTGATGTGGATTATTACTGGAAGAATATGATGAATAAATATTGATTTGGAGCTTTAATTTTGTTATACGATGATATTATCAAGTGAAATTGATGAAAATTGATTTTAGGACCTAATTGTGAAAGAGTTGAAATTAAGGCCTAGAGTTAAAATTCTGATTTTCAAAGGTTATGAAGTAGTTTAAAATGATAGAGAAAAGTATTAAATGAGAAAATTAACTAAATTGAGGGGTTAATTGAGCAAGGATTGAATTGTATGAAATGTATAGAAATCAACATGTTATACTGAAGCAGTTTTGGACAGCAGCAGTAAGGTAACTTTGAAAAATCACAAAAAATGGTAGAAATGGAATTAGAAGTTGAGTGAGATATGAAATTAAAGATTATTGAGTCTATTTTCATATTAAAGAAGCAGAGAAAGAAAAAGAATTTTGTATTTTGAGATATTTAGATTTTGGTAAGACTGGTTCAGAGTAATTTCGAGATCCCCTGTTCTGACTTGGAAAAATTCATCAAATATTGTATAAAAATAATTTGGGAACATAATTTATATGGTTAGATTACTTAATGAGTCTAGTTTTATAAGAAATAAACTATAACATCATCTGAATTCTATATAAAAAGGTAATTAATTTGTAGTGAAGAAGGGTCGGAACTACCAGACAGCAGAACAGGGGTGAATTTAAAGAATAAACTGTACTAATTGGCTAAATCAAAAATTCTGAAAATTTTATGACAAGAAGATATGTGAGTCTAGTTTCAGGAAAAATTAACGTTTCTTCATTTGGAGTTCTGTAGCTCTGGAAATAAATAATTTAGTGACTATAACTCAAATGGACAGTTTTGAATATACTTATGAGTAATTAATGAAATTATTGATAATGTTACTTATAGCATGTTATATACATTAAGGATGTGGATGGAGAGGAGGAGGAGGGAAAATAATATATGAATGACTTGTGTATAAATTGATTACATGCTCGATTATAATTGATATAATGTTTTATTTGAAATATTTATTATGAAATTATGATTACCGTTATAATACAAAAATTGAACTTGTGAGTTTATATGGCTAAATTTTAGTGATCATTTGTTAATTTTATGAAATTCATGATGTGTTATTTCATATGTATTGATGATCAAATTGAGCATTTCAGTTCAGTGACAACATGAATTGACGGAAAATACAATGGTTGAACCATGGCAACAAGTGATAAAAGCTTCGGCTACACTTATCTGATCAAGGACAAGTGAAAGTGAAAAGTGGTAGCTTCGGCTACCTGATCAGTGAAAAGTGGTAGATACGGCTACCTGATCAGTGAAAAGTGGTAGCTCGCGCACCGATCGATGAAAAGTGGTAGCTCGGCCACCGATCAAGTGAAAAGTGGTAGTTTCGGCCACCGATCGGTGAAAAGTGGTAGCTCGGCCACCGATCAAGTGAAAAGTGGTAGTTTCGGCACCGATCGGTGAAAAGTGGTAGCTCCGGCTACCTGATCAAGTGAAAAGTGGTAGCTCCCGCTGCACCGATCGATGAAAAGTGGTAGCTCCGCCACCGATCGATGAAAAGTGGTAGCTCTAGCTACCTGATTAGTGAAAAGTGGTAGTTTCGGCTACGATCAAGTAAAAAGTGGTAGCCTCGGCCACCGATCGATGAATAGTGGTAGCTTCGGCTACAAGTGATAAGTGATTTCGTGTAAGACCATATCGGGATATGGCATCGATGATTATCGGTGAAATTCAAGGCATACCGGGTGCGAGAACAATTTAAGTAAGGCGTTCACTAATTTGAAGTTGGTAAGTGTTATATAGAATTATGTGATATAAGGAAATATGAGTTGATGATACATGAACATAGAACTTGGTTAATGAATGAGTTCATTTGTGATTATATATTTGTACACCCTTGAGTGTATTATTATGTATGAAATGGTATTAGAATGAGTTAATGAGAAGAGTTCTAAAATGACATAATCTAAATTCAAAATGAAATATTATGAAAATGTACTTGGAATGTATTGGTATGTCTTGTGTGTGTTATTTGAGTTCATAATATGGAAAGTAAATGTATGTGAAAATATGAGGTGATGATATCTGTACATGGAATTTATTTATGGATACATGCATCCTAATGGATTTTAGAGAACATTGAAATTGGGCTCAATAAGTGAGTTGCCAATTTAAATTGTAATTGGCAGGAAGAGTTAGTGAATTGCATGATTATGAGTTGTTACATGTATTTGTCAAAAATACGAGGAAATGATGGTAAATGATCGGTGGCTCTGCCACAC
Source organism: Gossypium bickii (assembly GCA_025503065.1). Lineage (NCBI taxonomy): Eukaryota > Viridiplantae > Streptophyta > Magnoliopsida > Malvales > Malvaceae > Gossypium > Gossypium bickii. The sequence goes on from CP106718.1 coordinate 19,585,068, forward strand.
TTGATTATGAGGTCACACAGTGATCGGTGGCTCTGCCACACTTGATTATGAGGTCACACAGTGATCGGTGGCTCTGCCACAGTAGATTATAAGGTCACATGGTGATCGATATTATAACTGACAGCATGACTGTCGATATGGTGTGTACCGGTTGGTGGGTTGATTATAGAAATCCCCGAGGTGTGATGGCTGATACGAGCTGGTGTGCAGAGGATGGACTCTTAGGTTGGGTTAGGCCATGTTGCATGTAAATATTTTGTTGCCATTGTGTATGGGCCAAGGCCCATAATGTGTTTTTGGGCCTCAAGCCTTTTATGTGTTTCGGGATTTGCACACTGAGTCTTGGTGACTCACCCTTTTATTTTCCCCGACTTTTCAGATGAGCAGTAGATCGTGGACATGGGAGCCGAGGCGGACTCGAGGGGCCATCAAGTCTTTTTATTTTCATAAACTATTTCCGATTTTTCCTTAAGTTTAAATTTTAGGACTATTTATATAATAAGGCCACCATAGCTGAGGTTATCAATTTATAATTGTTAATGTCTTCATTTATTTTTTTAAATTTTTGTTTAGCAAAAGAGCAAAGGTTTTCTTCAAATAACCTTATTTAACGAATACTTTTACGAATCAACCGGGTTTTTTTTTTCAAATCCTTTCAAAGCAAAGTTTTTAAACTTTAAGCCCGTAACATACCAGATCCGATTGTGGCATTTGGGCCGGGTTTGGGGTGTTACATTGTGACTATTACATAATAATCCAAGAAACATATTCATATCGAGTCAGTCCAATATGTTGTTCTCTAACACATACTTATGTATTGATTTTGGCATCCTTATGTCAATGACAAGTCTTTGTCATCAATCAACTACACATTAGTCTCAATGCATTATTGCTGTCCAAGCCCACAATAATACTTGACTAAGGACCTTTTATAAGTAATCATATTCTCTTAGGAATTTATTACAATTCAGTTTATTTATATGCACAGAAAAAGAAACTGAAATAATAATGGCAATGCCTTATATTAATAATCAAGGTAAAATGAGTATGTGATTACAATTATCTCATGATTAGCCTTTGGGCATACTCTAACAATCTCCCACTAACGCTAAGACCAATCAATCATATATCTAATACCGGGTGACTTAGTGTGACGATCATGCTTCTGCTGCGTTAGAGGCTTCGTTAGTGGATCAACAATGTTGTCATCTATTGGTACTCTTCATATTTCCACATCTCATCGATCAATGATATCTCGAATGAGACGAAAGTGTCTAAGTATATGTTTGCATCGTTGGTGAAATCTTGGTTCCTTTGCTATGTAACAGCTTTGTTGTTGTCACAACGAAGTTCTATAGCATCTGATATGCTAGGCACAACCCCTAGTTTAGACATGAACTTCTGGATCCAAACAACCTCTTTTGCAGCCTCACTGGCTACAATGTACTCAAAATTAGTTGTAGAATCAGCTATTGTATCTTGCTTTGAACTTTTCATGTAACACCCTAAAATAGGACCTAGGAGTTTTTGGGGTAATTTAGGAATTTTAGCCTTAGAATGTTTAGAATTTTCGCGACATGGTATATTGGTAATGTTTTCGATTATGATTTTAAAAAAATCAAATCAATTTTTGAAAAAGTATTTTGGAAACCTTTAATTTTGAAAAAAGCACTGATTTGTAACAGAGGCAAAATTGTGAGCATTTATGTTGCAATTTTACCAATTTTTAAAATTGAACCTAAAAATACCCCCACCTACAGTTTCTATGTTATTTATTCTCTTTTGCTTATTAGTGCCACCCCTTGCTCTCCCAAGCTCTCATCCTCAATTTTCTTTGTTAAATCTTCACTCTTTTGATTTCCATCATTCTCTAAGCATTAAACCTTCATAAATCTTCAAAAAAAAAAAATAATAATCCCAAAACTCTATAGATTTCATCATATTCTTACTGTGTGGGTTTTTCGGGTTTTCTTCTAATCTTCATTTTTCTTCCATCTAAGGTAACCATTTGTCTACATATTAGTTTTTAATGTTAATTAGTATTTAAAACTGAATTATTAGTTATTAAATCGCATGTTTTGATTAATAGTCGAAAATAGAGACGTTAATGGTGAGTTTTGGGATTTTGAGTAAAAATGTGCTTTCAAAGTGCTTTTCAACTAGTTTTGACATGATTAAGAGGTTTCTAAACTTTTTTTGAAGTTTCGATAAATATTTCTTGATTTTTAATAGATTTTCAAAAAATAGCCAAAACATGTCGAAAAAGTCGATAACATGAATTGATTATTTTTTTTTTGTAGTTTAAAGGTTAGGAATTAGTAATAGGTGAATTGTAAGATGAACGGAATTGGTTTTACCGAGATATTCAAATTAAAAGTCTTTTTTTACATTAAAGGTTTCGGTTACATGAGAACTTAATTTAGGCTTATGTTTTTTATTGCTTGTGGTGAGTCCTTGGCTGATTTTTGAATGTATTGTTGTGTGAATTTATTGTGTTAAAGCTTCAGATTCAGTAGGACCATCTACGAGTTAGAAAAGGCTAGTTGAGCTTTCGTCTTCTTAACAAAAGCGTATTGGTGAGTGTTCAGAATCATTGCTCGTAGACACGAGTCATGTGTATTTAGAAACTTAGTAGTAGCCTAAACCCCTACTCTAAATTCCGTGTAAGTTTTCTCATACTTATGTTATCTTGTGAATTATGTGCTTATGTGTTTGTGAATATGTAAATTGAGATGAGATGCTATAACATGTGAAATATGGTTATGATAACTGTTGTGAAAGTGAAAATGTATACATTTTATGTATATGTTAAATGTTAGTGAAAATGTTTTGCTAAAAATAAAAATATGCAGTGATAGTACACGATAATCGATAAGTGATATGTGTTTGATTTTGGATATTTTGGCCTTGTGATCTTGAAATCGTTGGATATAGTTGGCATGCCATAGGATAGTGAGTACTCACATATATATATAGTGATTTTGGGCGTTTAGGCCTTGGGACATGTTGAAGGGATAAGGGAATGTGTGCTAAGCTCCATTCAACAGGACATGTGAGGGGAAATAAGGAGAGTGTTAGCTAAATGCTTCAATTATGGGGTATGTTGGACTCTATAAGTCATTCAGTGTGACCGGAGATCTGTGTATCTGATGTGTAGTAATAGTGCTCACTTTATGTTTCATACCTCAAGTGTCAATTTATCATTATACGTGATTTTGTGAAATGTGATACATGATTAATGGAACATGCGTTATGTGATATATGCTTGAATGAGTATGTAAAGGCTATGTAGATGAACTAATAGATAATGCATGAAAAGGTATTATCTGACACTAGACATAAGAATATTGTAATTGTGCATATATATATATGGTTGTGTTGTGGATGCATGATGACATGTTTGCATAGTGGTTATTCTAATAATTCATTAAGCTTGTTTAAGCTCACCCACTCTTTTTAACATATGCAGATTAGTGGCATTTCGGTGTGAGCGAAGTGGTTTTTCTGAGGGAGTGATCTAAGGAAGACTTGTTAATATTATGTAGGTATTCATTATTTATTTACATTTTAGGGTATAAGGCAATGTAGTAGATTTTTTTATAGCCATGTTAGTTCTGAACATTTTGCTGGTTATTGCTTTTGTTTAAGAGGTTTATGAGTTACAAGTATGCTTAGGTTTATGAACATTGATGATGGCATAATGTTTCTTGCTTGGACACGTTTCTGATGTTTTAAACTGTTAAATTTAGCCGTTTGGATGATTATTTATCAAATATTTGATGCATGATGTTTAGGAACTAATTTGGAATGAACTAAATACTTTTATATCTTGTACTTTTGTGTCTGAGGCTGAGGTATCGATATTCATGTTTTAAAGACAATACATCTATGTTTTGGAACGTGCAGAAAAGTCATAATGGAGATTTGGTATTGATACCTTTGCTTGAGTATCAATACTTGGGGTAAATATATCGATACTCTATGACAGTATGATTTTTGTGCGAGAAACAAAATGCATGTTTAGTATCGATTTTCCAGTGGTATCGGTACCACTTAAAGAAAATATTGATAGCCTAAGGTCAGTATCGATACCTAAGTCTTTAACTTTGAGAGTTTGCTAAGTAGTCCAAATGCTTGAATTTTTAACATAGTTAGTTATTCATGTATGTCTAGCATGGTTTAATGATGATTAATGTATGTATGTCTTAAAACTTGTGCAAATGCGAAGAATAGCATGTGTCGGTTTTAATAAAATAAACACTGTAATGTACAAGTAGTGAGACGATGGTGTGGCATATTTATATTTGGGCTCGGCGATCGGGTCGGGTATAGGATGTTACATTTCCAACTCATAGTGCCACCATTAAGGCAAAACACAAAACCCAATTGAGGTCATGGAGCATCCTTGTCAGTTTGGAAACTAGCATCAGTGTAACCTTTTACACTCCGCCCTTCCTCACCTCCATATATAAGGAATGTATCCTTAGTCCTTCTCAAGTACTGAAGGATATTTGTAACTACGACCCAATGACCTTTACTTGGATCTACATGTTACTGACTCCTTATGCTTAAAGCATACGATACATATGCACGAGTACATAGCATGACATACATGATAAATCCAATAGCCAAAGCATATAGAATCTTACTCATACGTTCTCTCTCTTGTGAAGTTGAAGGACACATTTCCTTCAAGAGTGAAATACCATGACCCATAGGTAGAAATCCTCTCTTAGATTCTTCCATACTGAACCTTGTCAGTACTTTATCTATGTATGTACTTTGGCTTAGACCTAAGAGTCATCTTGATCTATATCAATAGATTTTGAGTCCTAATATGTATGTAGCCTTGCCCAAGTCCTTCATAAAAAAACAACTTCCTAACCAAGTCTTAACAGACTATAGGGTAGATATGTCATTTCCTATGCTAAGTATGTCATCTACATACAGTACCAAGAATTCAATAGTGCTCCCACTAATTTTCTTGTAAACATAAGGCTTATCTTCATTTTTTATAAAAACAAACTCTTTGATTGCATCATTAAAACGAAGATTCCAAATTCAAAAAGCTTGCTTTAATCCATAAATGGATCTTTGTAGCTTGCATATCTTACAAGCATCCTTTGGATCTAGAAAACCTTCAGGTTGTGTCATGTACACATCCTCTTCTAGTTTCCCATTAAGGAAAGTCATTTTGATGTCCATCTGCTAGATTTCATAATCATGAAATGTAGCTATTGCAAATAAGATTTGGATGGATTTAAACATAGTAATAGGAGAAAAGGTTTCATCATAGTCTACATCATGAACTTTTTAGACAACCTTTAGTGACTAATCGCCTTTTATATGTTTGTACATTACCATCCATGTCAGTTTTCTTTTTGAAAACCCACTTGCACCCTATGGGTTTAACCCCTTCAGATAGGTCAAAGAAGATCCATTCTTGGTTTTCTAAGATGGAATCCATCTCAAACCACATGGACTCAAGCCATTTATCAAAATCTGGGCTCACCACCTGTAACACCCCTTACTCGTATTCGACGCCGAAATAGGGTACGAGGCATTACCAGACATAAACACAAGCAAACATACATTTCTGAGTCATAAATTTGCATCCAAATTAAAACCATTCACATTCAATTATAAAGTCCCTAATACGGGCTGTAACACCCCAAACCCGGTCAAAACGCTACGACCGAATCTGGTATGCTACAGGAAAGAAAACTTTGGAGAACTAACTAGAATCACGTGTTGGGAAAACTTTTCGTATTGTTATTATGCCTTTAGAGAAAATTTAAAGTAATTGTTTAGCTTAAGCCGTATTACAAATCAGGTTCCTTTGTCTAAAATCGAACTCAATAGAATACCATTTAAGCTATCCATTGAAAGTGATGTTGCGGTTTTCAAATGAAAATTTTAATCAAGTTTTTACTCGTTACCCATCTTTCATTAGCCATTTGAAAAACATTTGCCCAAGGTTTTTAATCTTAGAAAACTTCCACTTTGATAGTTTATTAGGCTTGCTATATCAATTTCATAATAAAAACCCAAATTATCATTTAAATGGCCTTATTACAACACCAAAATCCAAACTTAATAGTGGAATTTAAAATATTGAAAACGAAATTACTTAGAGAATTATACATGGCCACCTCGAGTTCGCCTCAGCTCCGAATCCGCGATCTAATGATTACCTGCAAAATCCAGCAGAGGGGTGAGTCACCTAGACTTAGTGTGTAAATCCTCGCGTAACGTAAACTGGGCCTTAAGCCCACATAGTACAGCAAGATAGTCATGTATGCAATGCAGCCTAAACAATCTATATTCCATCCTTCACATCTCCTGAATCTACCCAACATCTGTGGCACCCAGCCACTGTGGTACCAAACCATTGGTGGTTCCAAACCACTGGTGACAAAGTCACGAATTATAACATGTGGGGCCAACCCACTTGTGGTATCAAACCACTAGTGACAATCCCTGATGAATATATGTAGGGCCAACCCACTGTGGTACCAAACCACTGGGACGAGTCACAGAAATAATATATGTGGTGCCAAACCACTGGTGGTACCAAACCACTGAGACATGGTCACTGAATAATATTATGTGGGGCCAACCCACTGTGGTACCAAACCACTGTGACAGTCTTAGAATCATGCTTCCCTTCTTTACACCATACCCCCAAGTCCATGCACATGATACATGCTAATATGACTATGATCATGCTTTCAATGCACAACAGTCAACCATTTCACACATACATGCATTTGTTAATGACAATACATAGCGTAACTTACCCAGTGCTTCCAATCTTACCCACGAGGGTATCTTGATGATTAATACCGTCATTTCGGCCTATACATAATGCATGTAACTATCACAAATTAACAGGAAAGGGTGTGAGAAATTACACACCTGTAAGCACAGAAAACTAAACTCTCAATATTGTCAACACTCTCAGAAGAGGGAAAAACCGTAATCTTTCTATTCAGATTCGAATTCGGTCCACAACCCGGTGGAAAATCCCGAACTGCTGACACTGCGCGCCGTTTGAACTTAGGGGCAGCGGCTACGAGTCCAACCCCTTCCCTTACTTGGCTGGCATTCGTATCCATGAAAAGATCTTGATCAGGAAACTGGGTTAAGGCATTGAAAAGAATTAAAGAGAGAATAGGTGCTCAAATCGAAGAAGATTCTTACCTAGATCGACAGAAACCGGATGCTAGAAGACTTGGCTTAAGAAATCAATTGAGTCCCTACACAATCACCATATTAGAATCGGTTCTCCAAATAGATTAAAAAGGAGTGGCCTTTCGGCCAAACAAGTTGATAAGAACCCCTACCACCCATTCGGCCAACAACTACTTACCAAGATCCTCTTGAAAATAGGCCACACGACAACAAGATGTTGGAACCACACCCTTCTACAATCGGTCAGTGCCCAAAGAGTGAGTCAAAACTTCGATTTAACCAAACCAAAAGAAAAAGGAAGATGAATGAGAAGAAAAGAGAAGAAAGCTCCTTACCGAACCAAGAGATTGACGAGTGGAGAGTCTAAAATTAGCTACTAGCAAAACCAATGGAAAGGGCTACACTTGATGTAACAAGAGCATTCGGCTTCTACACAAATACTATGAAATAAAGAAGAGAAGAGAAACAATCAAAGCAAAGGATAAGTTTCAGCTATGACACTCACGAGTTCGGCTATGCAGAAACAAGAAGTAATTGGACTAGGGCGGTTCAGCTATGACCAAAGGAACAAGAAGGAGAAGAAAACAAAAGGTGTTTCGGTTACAAAAAAGAAACAAGTAATCAAATGGTGAAAAGGAAATGAGGGAACTAGGTTCGGTTGAAGAGAAAAAGATGAGAAGAGGAAGAAAATAAAAGAAAAGGAGAATACCAAGAGAAGGTTGAAGTTTCGATTTTACTACTCTCACTCACTGACCGAAAATGGCAAAAGAGGAAACTAAAACCGCTCCTAAAGACTTTCGCCACCTACTCATTCAAAAGCTACGGTTCATTTCAGCTCCTCACATCCACAATGCCCAATTTACCAAGCAATACACCCCTAGCCAAAACTCAACTCCACCACTTCCCAAAATTCGGCCAACTACACCACCAACATCCCCCTTCCACGATTTCCTCCTACTTTCCCTCTCCATCATCCATTTGATTTTGTTTGACCCATTCAAACTTCACCATCACCTCATGGCCACTAATTCAAACATTTTGACTCCTTCAACTCTCACCCTTGAAGAGTCCATGCCAAAAGCATCATCCCTCCATCCTGACGCCAAAAAGGAACTCCAAAATGCAGCATACGCGACTCGAACCCTTCCCCCATGCTGCTCCTACAACCCAAGTGGCGTCTCTCTGCCACTTTACCACCTCTTTCCTTGTGTCTACAAGCACAAGTAACTATCCTTAAGGCCTACCTCAGCTAGCTCTCCCCTAAAGTGCCTAAAAATAAAATTTTCACCAAGGCTCAAGTTTAACCCCGAGCCTTCCCGGGACCCTCAAACATACCAAAATACTAAACAAACCATGCCAAACACACACAGAGACATAAAATGCAAAGCCTCTAATACCAGGATGTTACACGAGCCTACGAGGCCAAAAACATGCTTTGAAAGTGGATCGGTACTAAAACGAGAACTTTAGAAAATCTTACAAAACTTAAAAAAATTTCATGTTACTGGACTCACACGCCCGTGTGACCTTGGGACACGCTCGTGCTTCAGACCGTGTTTGATTTAAGGTGCTCTTTGACTTCTGCCACACGGCCATGCCACACGCCTGTGTGCTAGGCCATGTAGCACACATGGCTGAGACACACGCTCGTGTCTGTGCCCGTGTGCTCAATTCTTGACATTTTGTTTTTCAAAATTAAGGTGCAGGGGACACACGGTCGGAACATATGTCCATGGGGCAAACTGTGTGTCACACACGACCTAGACACATGCTCGCGTGTCTACCCGTGTGGACAATAAAAAGGCTATTTACCAAGCCATTCGCCACCCTTATTCACACATATACACACATCAATTCAAAGGCACATAACATTACATACTTAGGCAACCAAATCATCCACATTCATGGTTAAAACATATCAACATTATATGTTTATCTAACATATTCACTACATTTATTAAGCCCTAAATCAAACATACAAATCCCACATTCGTTAGGCTTGATTCAATTACCATCTAGTTACCAAATTATACTCAAATTCCTTGTAACATCTTGAAAAGGGCCTATGCATTTTCGGTTTAATTGTACGAAATGACACGTCTTACGTGTTATGAATAAATTTTAAACATTTTTGGAAACTTGAAAATGCATGGAAATGATTTAGAAATGAACATTTTTGGAAACCTGGAAATGTATGGAAATGTTAGGGTTAAAAGAGGAAAGTGAACATTTTTGGAAACCTGGAAATGTATGGAAATGTTAGGATTAAAAGAGGAAAGTGAACATTTTTGGAAACTAGGAAATGTAAGGAAATGATTTGGAAATGATTCAAAAATGGAAAGTGAACATTTCTGGAAACTTGGAAATGTAAGGAAATGTCAAGTTTAAAGAGCCGAACGAAAATTTTAGGAAACTTAGAAATGACTTGGAAATGTTAAAGTTTAAAAGAGGAAACTGAGGCAAGGTGGCCTTAAAAGAAAATGTATGTGAAATTTGACACACAAACAGGCTTGGAAAAGTGGCCTGAAGATGTCACTTAGGGCCTATGGAAATGGCGCCACAAGCAAGGTGTTGGGCCTGAGTTCGAGTCACAAGGGAAGCAAATAAAAGAAGTTTTATTTTTGCTTCTGAAGGAAGTGAGGTGGACCGGCAAGCTTTTAAAAAGGAGGAGTTTTATTCTCTTTAAAATTCGGCTAATAAGGGGATAAATAAAGGATTTAATTTGGATTATTTTCAAGAGAAAATTGTTGGATTAAATTCTTTTAATTTGAATAAAGTGATAATTAAAGGGATAAAGCTATCAAAATAGAAGAGTGGTGGCCAAGTAAGGGACTCTAGCTTAGTAATTTCGGCTATAAAAGGAAAAGAGAGGCCATTCTGCATTATTATTTTCATTCTTTGAAAGCCTCTACCGAATTCTCTTCACCAAATCTTCTTCTTCTTTTATTTTTGCCAAGCCGAAATACCTTGTGTTCTAGCCGAATCCTCCATCTTTATTCTTCCTTCTCTAATCCCTCCAAAAGCTGAAAGTTGTGAGATAATCATCTAGCTATAGCCGAATCTCTGAAGATTGAAATTAAGGTGCAATCGATTTCTTCAAGTAAGGGTAAGATCTCATTCAGTTTCATCCTTTTTCTTTTAAGATTTGCCGAAATCTAGGACTAACCCCATTAATATCTTGTTCCCGAAACTTTGAAGAGATCTTTTGGGATGTACTAAGTGTCGACTACAAGGAAGGAGAAGTTCTTTTCCTGAAGGTACACCATAGGCCACTTGTTCCCTAGTTATTCGGTGAGTTTTGGTATTTAAAATCCACAAGGTAAGCATATGAAGTATTCGGCCAAGGCTTATTTTTGGTATTTAGAATTATTTCCTATTTATTCAAAAGCCGAAAACTGACCTAGTTAAATGATTTGGTGGCTAGCCGATTTTTAAGGAAGGAATACTACAAATTTCGGGATTTGATTATTAATCAAATCGGCAAACAAGGTAAGTTTAAGTATACTAATCCTACTAGGATTTGGATTTATAGCCGAATGGCTTTTTAAAGTGATTAATCAAATGTAGGGATTAAGGATCTAAGCGGCAGATCAGATTTCGAGATCTCAAAGAATTTGCTAAGCGAATCAGGTGTGTACCCCACACTACTTCATAATACGTTTTATGGCATGTTTAATTAAAATATGTGACATTAAGAATATGAAAGTGGCTAAGGTATCATGTTATGGTACTAAGTACTCAGGTACGTTTCCTACTCCTACTAGGAATATGAAAAATGTTATTAGTAACATGAGAATATGATAAGAATGTAAACTCTGGCATATTTATGCATATTATTATATGGGGCATATGGGTTTGTTTGAAAGGGGAAGTGAATGTGGTGACCTAAGACCACGAACACGGTGACCTAAGACCGTGATATCCGAAAAGTGGTGACCTAAGACCACGAGAATCTGAACGTGGTGACTTAAGACCACGAATGCGGTGACCTAAGACCGCAATTTGGTGTGTAGCGGAAGGAGGGTCGACTTAGTAGTCCCACGGTGTGTGTGGCAGTCACAGGGTGTGTGTAGCGGATGGACAATTAGGTTTGGGTTTGGGAATGCATCATAACTTGTATTCATTGTTCGAATGTGTAACTCTTGTATGCCTAATTCTATTATGATTTAGTGTTGTGTACACATTGAGTCTATTTGACTCACCCCGTTGTGGGACTATTTTCAGGTGACGAACAGTAATGGACCGGGCTCGGTAGAAGCTTAGGGATGGCCATGCACAGCAAGGAATTTAATTAATATGGATTTTATTTTTATCAAGTACTTAAACTTAAAGTTTGGGGAATTATTTGATGTAATAAGGCCACAAGGCCATAGTTGGTTTTCTTTAATTCTTTTACTCTTATTTATTATGTTTACAAATCTCCGTTTCCGTAAAGAATTCTTCCAAAAATTCCGAACCTAATTTTTTCAAAAAAGCACGGACAGTACTTTTGTGTTTATTAGTTATGGATTCAAGTAAATTTATTTTGAAGTAAACCCTAAATGTTTATCACCTTAAATAAATGGATTTCAATGTAAGATAAATTGGTATAAATTGGTTTTCAATAAAAGCCCAACCCAAACAATATTTTTTTTATCGCACAAGTTTTCTCTAAGTAACAAAAGAATTTGAAATCGGTTTTCTTGAGGAACATACCGAATGTGGTCAAAGCTCGTGGGCCGGGTTTGGGGTGTTTCATTCCTCATCTCATCAATAGGTCACAATTCCAACATTACACAATCATGCCATAAATCACATTTCCAAATATTTCACATTCACCAAGCATACCATGATCATATCACAATAGACATTGTCACATATATGAATATACTTAGGCTTACAACCATGTTGTCAACATAAGCCAACTTACATGGCCAAATAGCAAACAAGCCATTGACGATTACAAGCCAACATATTGGCTACAATCATAAAGACACATATAACCAATTGACTTAGTCCCTATACATGCTATAACTCAAAATACTTGAATTTATATATACCCAAAATGGTAGCTTGATAGTGTGATAGGACCTCCGACGATCTCCAACTCAAACTAGCTTATTAACCCTATAAGACATGGGAAAGGAAGGGCGGTAAGTTATATAGCTTAGTAAGTTCATATGCAAATAATAAACAACATTAATTATACATTGTCATATGAATAACATGACATATATTAACATTAATGTCATTAAACTTCATGAGCATGACTTACTCAATCATATGAATAACATAACTTATGCCAACATAAATGACATTAAACTTATTGAACACATCTTGCTCAGTCATAAGAATAACATATCATTTACCACGATCAAAAAACCATTTCAAATCTTACATAAAACATACACAGTAATTATGAGCATTTACATTTCAAGCATATACTCTTACATCTTTCAATTGCCTAAACTCTTATCTTTCCATGCTTTCATAATCATTCTAATAGGAAATTTTGCCAATCATTCCTTTATCTCATATCCAATAAATCACAATTTGCATGAATACAACATGCTATGTCATAACTCAATCTAGCCCGAAAGCCAATCACAAAATCGTCAATCGAATTTACTATGTATTTCATACATCACAAGTATAGACCCATAATCACAAGGTTTTCATAAAATCATTCTCGTGGAAATCATGAACTCACAATTTCATGAAGTCAATGCTTATAAACTTTATGTACATACCTGTACCAATTCGTAATACTCACATACTTTTTCTCTTCTTTGACATACTCGTTGAATTTCCCGTTGAACCATTTGGAATACTAAAGGATCTCAGGAATCTCGTACATACAGTACCATACCAATGCCATATCCCAGATATGGTCTTACATGTAATCTCATATCGATGCCAATAGCCCAGCTATGGTCTTACACGAAATCTCATATCGATGCTATAGCCCAGCTATGGTCTTATAAGAAATCTCAATAACCCTATTGTCATGACATTTGTATTCTAACTATTCCTAAGGTTCAACCGGGATTTTCTCGCTTGTCAAAATTTGTCGATTACATTCCAGGAGTCGATCATAATTCATACAATATTAAAGCATTTAAAACATGAATAAAAAATGCATTATTTACATACGAACTTACCTCGGCATCAAAATGGCAAAAGGACTTAATCGTTAATTACTTGTTTTTCCTCTGTTCTAGGTACGAACCTCGTTTTTCTTGATCTATAATATCAAATTCATCTCATTTAATCATTATACAATTCAAATCAGCCCAAAATAAAATTATGGCAAAAAATACATTTTTGCCCCTAAAGTTTCACATTTTTACAATTTAGTCCCCAGGCTCGTAAAATGAAATCTATTCAAATTCTTTAATAAACAAGCCTAGCCAAACCATTTTCATATCTATAACAACCCACAATTTCCATTAAAACACACTTTTACTACATATTTTACAACTTTTACAAACAAGTCCTTTTAGATATTTTCACCGAAAATCACTTAGCAAAAGTCGTTTAACAAAAAACAACATTCATTTTCTACCATTAAACATCAAAATACACAAATATCCATCATGGGTAAAATTTTAGACTTTGATTATGTCTTAAATTAGTGGTTGATAAACCGTAAAAGTAACATATTTTAAGCCCACATTTAGTATGCTTTTGGATGATTTATCCCTTGATTTATGTAAAAAGGTGCTCTTAATCCTTTCTTTTCATGTTTTATACCCAGGAAAGCACCCGAGGATGAGAAGAACATAAAACGGGCCCAAAACGGAGTAAATAGGCCATATCATGAATTCGACACGGCCTGGCCCGGCATCCACATGGCCGTGCCACGCCTAACATCTAGTAACAGTCTCTACCCCGATTCACATGGTCGTGCCTCAAGTTAGAAATTCGAACACGGCCTGGAGTCGATCCACATGGCCGTGCCTTTATCGCTGGAAAGAGCAATTTTAGTCTGAAAAGGATACTTAGAGAGAAAGAATCGCATTCCAAGAGCCTATAAATATCCCCCAAGTACCACCTTTGAAAGGCGTCAAAGTTAGGCCAAGGAGCCAAGCCAAGAAGGTCAGAGTTAGGGAATAACATGAAGATAGCTGGTTGATCCATCCCAAGAAGCCGAAATTATACTCAAGACGGCGGAATTCTCCTTCAATTCCTTCAGGGGGTTTTAGGATTTTCTTATGTTTTGTTTTATCTTTTCTCTTGAGATGTTTTCTTGTTTAGTTATGAACTAAACCCCTCAGATACCTAAAGGGGATGAAACCTAGATGGATCTTTTTATTTGACTTTTAAGTTATATGATAATTACTTAGTTTGTTCTTAATTATGTTGCTTCATCCAAATCTAATGTGCTTAGGTGGAGGAGGAATAGACCCTGCCTAAGAGTAGATCTAACATAATTAAGCGGAGTTGATCGAACGCCTAGAGATAGAGTTACGAGATTTTGTCGGATTAGGGTGAAACCTAATATGGGAGTCCATTGATCGATTTACTGCTATCCTAGGGGGTTATTATAAGCGAACGAGAGTTTTGCTAATTAATCTAGGGCTAGATGTTATTCGCCTCGAGAGAGGGTTTAATATAGGTTAGGGAGTCTTACGGATCAAGCTAAGTAAAAGAAATCATATAAATTAAGGTTAAATAATAAGTAAAGTCTAGATGGATTCTTCTTAAGGGTATCGTCGTAATCAACTAAGTTTCCTTCAAAGTTATTTTCCTATTCGTCCTTTTTGTCTTTGTGTCTTTAGTTTAGTCTTCGTCAAAAGCAACTTCACTCTAATTTTAAGGCTAAATAATAAAAAGATAGTTAGTATTAGTACTTTTAGTTCCTTTGGGTTTGATATCCGGTCTTGCCTAAGCTATACTACTGTTCGATAGGTACACTTGCCTTTAATCGTTGTCAAAGTTAGTTTTCAGGTTTTGATCATTCTTTTATAAAATTTAAAACTCTTATTTTAGCGATCAAGTTTTTGGCGCCGTTGCCGGGGAACTAAAATAATAAGAAAACTCTATTTTTATTACTTTAGCCATTATTATATTTACAGTAATTTATTTTATTTTAATTTTTAAATTTCGCTAATTTGTTCTTTCTTTCTTTTCTTTCCAGGTACCACTAGTTTATGACTAGAAGGAACCCGAGAGGACCCTTAGTATACGAAAGTGATATTGAAGCTACCGCTCGAAGGAATTGCTGGAAAACCAGGCGAGCCCTAAATTACACAGAAAGAGAGGAAGAAGACAGATCCAATCCTATTGAAAGGATGGACGAGAATAACCCACCACCACATGATGTGGGGGAACGCAACGCTCTACGTACAATGTTTGATTATGCAAAACTGCACTTAATTGGAGCAGAATCGAGTATTGTTAGGCCTACTATAGAAGCTAATAATTTTGAATTAAAACCTTACACAATATAAATGATTCAACAGTTTGTTCAATTTGATGGTTTGCAGGACGAAGATCCAAACATGCATATATCTAACTTTTTAGAGTTCTGTGATACCTTCAAAATAAACGACATTTCTGATGATGCCATACGTCTTCGGTTATTCCCTTTCTCGTTGAGAAATAAAGCTAAACAGTGGTTAAACTTGTTACAACGAGGGTCAATCACTACATGGGATGAGATGACCGAAAAGTTTTTAATGAAATATTTTCCACCGGCCAAATTAAGGAATGATATCTCTTCTTTTGTGCAGATGGATTTGGAAACACTATATGATGCATGGGAGAGATTCAAAAATCTCTTGAGGAGGTGCCCACACCATGGCTTACCCTTATGGCTACAAGTCCAAACATTTGACAACGGTGTAAACCCCTCTACAAGGCAACTGATTGATTCAGCAGCCGGTGGAACTCTGAACAACAAAACTCCAGAAGCAGCCTACGAGTTCATTGAGGAGATATCATTAAATAATTATCAGTGGCAAGCTTCAAGGACCAAACCAACAAAGTCGGTAGGAGTATTCAACATCGACACCATGACCATGCTATCAACGCAACTTGAGATGATGAATAAAAAGCTTGATAGTTTATGTTCTCCGCAGGTACATCCAGTCATGGAGTGTGACGCAAGTGGAACCGTGGCGAATCTTGAGTACCCACCCTACCAACTGGAAGTAGAGAGCGAACAGATGAACTATATAGGTAATAATTTTCGATCCAATAATAATCCTTATAGTAACACTTACAATCCAAGTTGGAGGAACCACCCAAATTTTTCATGGGGAGGTCAAGGCAATCAAGGGAATCAAAGGCAACAACTTCCTCAAAACTTCCAAAATTAGCCCTATCCACGAGAGAAGAAACCAACCTACGAGGAGGAACTAAAAAATTCGGTAAACACAGAAGAACGCCTACAAAATATTGATAGAAAAATTAAAAGAAACGAGAGCCGAATGAGTGAAATTGCTAAGTCGATCAAGGAAATGACTAATGCAGTCGAACAACTCACACGGCTCATGTCAAAATGACCGCAAGGACGTCTACGAAGTAACACCGAGATTAATGCAAAGGAGAAAATTCAAGCCATCATAGCTCAGGAGAGCGCGAAGTTAGATGAACCAAAACCAATTCCAGAAAGTAAGGTAGACGAAGGTATAATAGAGGTAGCACAAGAAAAGTCAAACCCAGTAATCAAGGAGTACAAACCTCACATACCTTATCCCGAAGCATTAATAAGAGACGATTCAGAGGAACAGCATTAAAAAGAAATTACACATTAACTTACCTCTTCTTGAAGCTCTTTTTCAGATGCCAGACTCGAGGAAATTTTTAAGACAGATCTTTACAAACAAAAGCAAATTAGACGAAGAGCCACACATTGAACTCAATGCAAAGTGCTCAGCAATCCTACAAAATAAACTACAACAGAAACTAAAAGATCCAGGGAGTTTTACAATTCCATGTTTAATTGGTAGTTTAACTATTGATAATGCATTAGCTGATTTAGGGGCAAGCATAAATGTCATGCCTTATACACTGTTTAAACGACTAGGTCTAGGGAAGCCCAAACAAACTAGGATGAGTATTCAATTAGCTGATAAAACTGTTAGAATTCCTAGGGGCATTATTGAAGATGTTCTCGTAAAGACCGATAAATTTGTTTTCCCAGTAGATTTTTTTTTTGTTTTAGACATGGATGAGGATAATTCAATTCCCTTAATTTTAGGAAGACCTTTTCTAGCAAATGCCAAAACTAAAATTGATGTTGCCACAGGAGAACTCATACTTCGTGTAGGTGACGAATCAATCAGTCTTCAAGGCCTTGACTCAGCCAGGGCAACAAGCGGTGAAGGTAAGAAAGTCAATACAGATGATAACCAATTTGTTCAACTTTCATCACAGGAAAAATCAAAAGGACAAAAACCTGAGCCGAAACACTAACCCCAAGCTAAAGAAGTACACGAGGAACAAAGCCGTAGGGTCGATAAATTAGATAAGCGAGAGACACAGGTCAAAGAAGAACCTGAATCACATAAAGTGAAATCAGAGGATCCACCGAAAAGGGGCGCGATTGAACCTGATCTTCAGTACAGTACCAACAAAGAAACAGCTCACGAAGAGCAAAAGATTCAAATTAATGACTTAGACAAGTGGAAAACATATTTTAAGGAGAGATTAGGGATACAGGAAACAGAATCAAAACCACTCTACGAGATAGACAAGTCCAAAGTCAGAGATCAGGTATTGTCAGGCAAAGCAGACCCACGACTATTCCCTCCAGACCCTGACACAAACAAAGAAATCCTTTTCAAGGTACACGATATCTTCTTACAGGAAATAGTCGAGGTGAGCAATCCAATATTCAGTGATTTCAAGGTAAACGCTTCTCGATTGCAACTTTGTCGTGAAAATAAAACTGTAAGCATGAGGGAAGATATTCAAACCTTTAAGCCTCCTGATTGCTGTAAAATTAGAGTTTTAAATATTTATAAAAGAATGATCAAACCTGGAGACTAATTCTGACAACAATTTTAAGGCAAGTGTACCTATCGAACAGTAGTATAACTTAGGTAAGACCGGATATCGAACCTAAAGGAACTAAGAGTACTAATACTAACTTTCTTTTTGTTATTTAGCCTTAAAAATATAGTGAAGTTGCTTTAAACTATATTGGCGAAGACTAAACTAAGGACACAAAGACAAAAAGATGAATTTGGGGATAACTTGAGAAAGACTCAGTTGATTTTTATGATACCTTCGAGAAGAATCCACGTAGACTTCACTTATTATCTAACCTTAAATTATATGATTTATTTACTTAGCTTGATCCGTGAGACTCCGTAACCTATGTTAAACCCTCTCTCGAAGCGAATAACGTTTAATCCTAGGTTAATTAGTGGAACTCTCGTTCACTTATAATAACCCCCTAGGAAAGCAGTAAATCGATCAATGGACTCCCATATTAGGTTTCACCCTAATCCGGTAAAATCTCGTAACCCTATCTCTAGGCGCCTGATCAACTCCGCTTAATTATGTTAGATCTTCTCTTAGGCAGGGTTTATTCCTCCTCCACCTAAGCACATTAGATTTGGATTAAGCAACATAATTATGAACAAACTAAGTAATTTATCATATAACTTAAAAATCAAATAATAAAATCTGTCTAGGTTTCATCCCCTTCAGGTATCTGAGGGGTTTAGTTCATAATGAATAAACAAAACATCGCAAGAAAAAAGATAAAACAAAACATAAGAAAATCCTAAAACCCCCTGAAGGAATTGAAGGAGAATTTCGCCGTCTTGAGTATAACTCCGGCTTATTGGGATGAATCAACTGGCTATCCTCGCGTTATTCCCTAACTCTGACCTTCTTGGCTTGACTCCTTAGCCTAGCTTTCGCTCCCTTTCAAAGGTGGTACTTGGGGGTATTTATAGGCTCTTGGAATGCGATTCTTTCTCTCTAAGTATCTTTTTTCCGCTGAAATTGCTCTTTCCAGCGACAGAGGCACGGCCATCTAGCACGCCCGTGTGGCTCGACTCCAGGCCGTGCTTGGATTTATAACTTGAGGCATGGCTGTGTGAATCGGGGGCGATACTGTGTTCTAGATGTTAGGCGTGGCACGGCCGTGTGGCTTGAAGTTCAGGCCGTGTTGATTTCATGAATTGGCCCATTTGGCTCGTTTTAAGCCTATTTTATGTTCTTTTCATCCTTGGGTGCTTTCCTAGGTATAAGTTATAAAAAGAAAGGATTACCATAAATCAAGGGATAAATCATCCAAAAGCATATTAAATGTGGGCTTAAAATATGTTACTTTTAAGGTTTATCAAATACCCCTACACTTAAGCTTTTACTTGTTCTCAAGCAAAATTCTCAACTTACAATTAAAACGAACTTTCCATGTTTCATAATTCCTATCAACAATGCCTTATCCTAATTCATAGATAATTTATACATGGATAATTCAACTCAAAGATTCCTAAAGATTCAAATAAGATAAGTCATACACTTGTAGCACGAAAAAAATAGGTGTTTCCCTTCATCTAAATAATTACCTTGAATTCAAAATCGACAAGGATTGATATCCTCACAAAAGATTCACTCAAATCACTCAAAAAGTGTTTAAGGGTCAAAATTAAACACTCATAAGTCGAACCTGAAAAGTTAATCCCATAGGCTTGCCTGAAAATCAAATCTCCACTACTGTAAAATGAGATGATAAATAGAACAAAAGGTCTTTGTCAGGGTTGTAACGGGGCTTAGGTTAGGGTATGGATAAAGGCTGAAATTAAAAGGTTAGAATCGAGATTGAATTGATAAGTTACCTACCTAAAAAATTTCTAAGATAATAATAACATTAACTGAAAATAATAAAAATCCTACTAATATGAGCTTTTTCTTTTGGAAATTAGTCTTTGATTGTGTAAGTTCACTTCCCATACTACTAATATTGAAGACTTGAATTTTTATTTTTTTACGAACAAACCAAATACAAGATAAATTTAACTACAAGAATAATAAACTTAGATAACTGGCTCAAATCAAATCTCGATTAAGGGATAGTAAAAATAAAGGGTGATAACAAATACAAAGGGATTTTGGGTTAAAATTAGCGGGTAAGTCAATAAAAAGGGTTGTTAGGCTCAACGTGGTTCACTAAGGGTTAATTATGAGGGTGGGCTTTTTTAGTGGTGTAAGTGTGTTAAACCTAGGTGCCTTTATCATCTCGGTATATCAAATCTAACTGTGGTCTTGACATGTATAATTGAGGCAAGTTCTAGAATAACAGTTCATAGTTGACACACTCATAATTAAGAAGTGAGCATGAAAAAGAATGTATGCTCTATAAGGCTCAAAATCTCACAAAAATTATGGGTGTTTTTGACATCAACCTTGTAAATCTCAAATTTCAAGATAATATTCAAATTCTGGTTGACAACCTAAAATTTTAATTTTTAGAAAATTAGACTTATCATGCTTGATTCCCTAGTATTCTTCAAATTTAATCAGCAATGCACGATTAACTATGACTTATTCCAAAACATATCAATAAAAATCACAAATCATTAGAAATTTCATATTAATTAGTAATATGAGAAAATTACTTTAAAACAAGGTTAAAGTTAGGCATTTTCTTGGATTAAATATTCACCCCCACACTTAAGATGTACATTGCCCTCAATGTACAAAGATAGATAATGACATTTTAAAGATAAATCAAAAGAGAAGGAGGAAAAATTTTACTTCCTGTATATTCGGACGAGTTCCTTGGGGATGTGGACAGTGTGTGGCATCAGGTGACATTTCACATATCGCCTATTTGTGCTTTTGTGTAGATGGAATATATATGTTTTATTCTGCAAAGTCACTTGTTAATGATCTTTTCGATGAAAAAGTTTATTAGGGATGTTTTGAAGAATTGAATAACCAATGATAAAAAATTGCAATAAAAGTTCAAATCAAACAGCATAAAATAAAATAAAATCTTAAAAATGAAGAAGTCTAAATAAAATTAAAGTAAATAAATTAAAAAAACTAGCCCTCATCATTAGTTGGATTCGGTGGCAGTGCTGATGACGAAATGTGGAGGTGTTGACATATTTGTTCGAGCGTTGCCTCTATTCCGTCAAAGTGCTAGGCGTTTTCAGCAAAATGTATCTCGAATCGATCAAGTCGAGCAGAGATGTCTGCTAATGATGTGGCTGCACGGTGTGGATACTGGCTCAGATTCGTTGCCTCCTCTGGTGGTGGTGGGACATCATCAGGAATGTCCTCGTCCTCTTACTCGGTGGATGGTGACTTTAGTATGTACTGTGGAGGGTTGGTCCCTCGATGTTGTTTTATCATCCTCATGTGTAACATGGTTTGGATGCCTTGAGGAACCATGTTCCCCATCAGTGTGAGGGAGGAGATCTGCTCATCGAAGTTGAGGAGGTTGAAGTGCAGAGCTAACTTCATAATGTATAGTCCCATTGACAGAATTCCCTTCCTGTGGGCTTCAGTTTGATGCTGCATTGCGTATGCAATGAAGTATGCCAAGTCGAACACATGTCCTTCAGACATGCAGAGCAGGAAGTAAATGTCGTGTTTGTTAACGACTTCGATGCTCTCCTTTCGACCTGTGATGGTATGCGAGAGTATGGCGTGAATGTATCGTAAAGCTGGAGGAAGGGCTGTTGCTTTAGATTTATTGGGGTTGTAAATAGCCATCGTTGGTTTGAGGTTGAGCCAGTAGTCATACGGGAGGCTGTGAGGTTCTCGGTTTAGACCTGCTAGCGGGTTTTCTGCGATGAATTCTGCTATTTAGAGGCTAAGGGCTGCTCCGAATTGGAGTACGCTCAATTGACGTACCTCGCCCCCGAGACGAAATTGTATGGTGCCGGGATCGTCGAATTGAGCCATCACCATTTGTAACGTGTATGTAGGCTCATTAATTGCGAATAAGGTTTCCCATGGATCAGTCGACAGTAGTGCTTGGATATCAGTAGTGAGCACTACTTGTCTGACGGCTTCCCAATCAAATCGGCGACCAGTGCCTATTAGCCTATCCCTCATGGCTTTGTATCGGTCCTCCTGAGCGTCTTGTGGAAAATGGAGAAACGGGTGTCAAAGTTCGGCACTTGCAGAAGAGGATCCGGGTCATTTACGTTTCTTGCTTGGGACGACTCTTTTAATTCGTGACGACGACATATTCCTGCAAATCAAATGCAAGATTTTCTTGTTCAACCAATATTTTGCAAAATTTCCCAATTGCATTTTATCAAAGCATTAATTCAATAATCATGCAACAAACTATTCTAACATGCATTAATAAAAAGATGAATCAAACATTGAAAATCTTGCAATTTACATAAGCATAATAAAGTAAACATGAAGACAAAGAAAAATGAAAACAAAGAATATTAATCAAATTTCTGTGAACTAAACAAGAAATTGACTAAACTAAACAAGATTAATCAAATTCTAAACACAAAATGACATAAAGGTTAAATATGCAAGAATGGGAGGAAGGCTTTAGGAAAAACTGAACCAGCAGTGGTGGTGAACGACGGGCATGGGTGGCACGCACGGTGGTGTTGCTGGGTTTGTGGCGTGGGCACGGCGCTATTAAGGGCGTAGGGCTCGGGCGCACAGTTGTGTTGTAGTTGTGTGGGTGGTTGGATCAAGATTTTTGATCAGAAACGGTGGTGGGATTGGGGTAGACTGGTTGAGTGGCCGAATTTTGAGGTTTGGGGTTGAAAATTTTGATTTTAGTGTTTGTGTTTGGGGAAGATGACGGTTAGTTTATATTTATAGGGAGGGGGACACGGTCTGTTGGCACGCCCGTTTCCTTTTGAATTCGCCTGTGTTTTTTGCGTTTGTCAGGATTAGGCGCCTTCAAAATTCGTGGCATGGCCATGTGTATATTGGGCATGCCCGTGCTTGGTAAGGTAAACTGTAGGCACGGTGAGGTCCCACGGTCGTGTTTAGCCCGTGTATAACAAGTCAGTAACCTCAGAAATTTTACACGGTTGTGTGGCACGGCCGTGTGGTGCCTGTGTGTTATAAGTCAGTAGCTTGAATAATTTCACACGGCTATGAGGCACGACCGTGTTCAGGAGGTGCAGCCCGTGTTATTGTGAAAAAAATTCTACCCTGTTTAGGCACGGTGCGTGGCACGCCCGTGTGCCTTCCCCTGTTTTCTACACGGCCCGTGTTACGGCCGTGTTCAAGAGCGTGTGTACAATCCTTCATTTTAATGCAATGTTAGGAAAATAAAAAAAAACAATGTTAGTATGTTAGTGCACAGGTTGCCTCCCGAGAAGCGCTTGTTTATAGTCTTAAGCTAGACTCTCCCTGTTTTTGGTTCTAAAAGTCGACTCATGGAGCGTAAGCTCCTCTCTTTTATCTCCAACATCTGTCCTATTATAAAGTTTCAGTCTGTGACCATTTACCTTGAATGTGCCTTTAGTTGAATGGGTTACCTCGATAGTGCCATATAGAAAAATTGTTTTGATCATGAATGGGCCCGACCACCTTGACTTTAGTTTTCCCAAAAATAATTTAAGCCTTGAATTGTATAATAGAACCAGATCTCCTACTTTGAGTTGTCTCGATCTTTTGAGATGAGCATCATGGGGTCGCTTCATTGCTTCCTTGTACAGCTTTGAGTTCTCATAGGCTTCTGTTCTCCATTCATCCAGCTCATTCATCTGCATCATTCTTCTATTTGTAATTTTGATATCAGTATTCAAAAATTTTATTGCCCAAAAAGCTTTGTGTTCTAATTCAAACGGTAAATGACAGCTTTTTCCATATACAAGCTTGTATGGGGATGTCCCTAAAGGTGCTTTAAAAGCTGTTCTATAAGCCCATAATGCGTTATCTAATTTTAATGCCCAGTCTTTTCTATTTGTTTCAATGGTTTTTTTTAGAATGCACTTAAGTTCTAGTTTGCCACCTCAACTTGCCCACTGGTTTGAGGATGATATGGGGTTGCTGTTTTGTGATATAATCCATATTTTTTTAGGACCTTTTCAAACTGAGTATTGCAAAAGTGCATACCCCTACCGCTAATGACCGCTCTCGGTGTGCCAAATCGAGAAAAGAGTTTCTTGAGAAATTTGACTACTACCCTAGCATAATTAGTAGGTAAAGCTTCCGCTTCTACCCATTTTGACACGTAATCGACTGCTACTAGGATGTACTTGTTTCCGAATGAATTAGGGAATGGTCCCATGAAATCAATACCCCATACATCAAATATTTCACATGATAGCATATATGTTTGGGGCATTTCGTCACGTTTAGAGATATTACCTGTTCGTTGGCATCTATCACATGAGGTAACGTACCAGTTGGCATTTTTAAATAGAGTAGGACAGAAAAAACCTGATTCGAGTATTTTGTGTGCCGTCTTGATACCACTGTAGTGTCCTCTTGATGGTCCCGAATGACAATGTTCCAAAATCTTGTTTGCTTCTGTCTTTGTAACGCATCTTCTAATGACCTGATCTGCACAAATGTGGAAAAGAAAGGGATCTTCCCAAAAATAATTTTTCGCATCAGCAAAGAATTGCTTCTTTTGGTGATGTGTTAATTTTCTTGGCAAGATGTTAGCTGCTAAATAATTCACAATATTCGCAAACCATGGTATTTCAGAATGTATTATAGAAGAAGAGTTGTTCCTCGGGGAACGAGTCATTTATTTCACCTTCGTTGAGCTCTTTGGTGTGAGGATTTTCAAGTCTAGAAAGGTGACCTGCTGCGAGATTTTTGGCTCCCTTCTTATCTTGTATTTCCAAGTCGAATTCCTGTAAGTGTAGAATCCATCGTTTGAGCCTGGGTTTACCATCAGGTTTGTTTAAAAGATAACGAAGAGCTGAATGATCAGTGTAAACAACAACTTTGGATATTATTAGATACTGTCTAAATTTATCAAAAGCAAAAACTACAGCTAACAGTTCTTTTTCTGTGGTGGTGTAGTTTGCTTGTGTGGGTGTTAATGTTCTGCTAGCGTAGTAAATTGGCTGAAAGTGCTTGTCTCTTCGTTGTCCCAAAACTGCACCTACTGCAAAATCACTTGCATCACACATTAGTTCAAAGGGTAAGTTCCAATCAGGTGCAATAATAATTGGCACATTTATTAGTTTATCTTTAAGGATATTAAATGCAACTAAACATTCATGATTGAAATCAAAAGGAACATCCTTTTCTAGTAATTTTGTCAAAGGCTTAGCTATTTTAGAAAAATCTTTAATAAATCTTCTATAGAACCCTGCATGTCCTAAAAAGCTTCTGATAGCCTTGACAGAACTAGGGGGTTAGCTTTTCTATAGCTTCAACCTTTGCTTTATCTACCTCGATCCCTTTACTAGAAATTTTGTGTCCTAACACAATCCCTTCTCTCACCATAAAGTGACATTTTTCCTAGTTTAAAATGAGGTTTGTTTCCTCACATCTCATTAACACTCGTTTTAAATTTTTAAGGCAAATATGGAAAGAATTACCGAATAACGAGAAGTCATCCACAAATACCTCTATGATGTCTTCCACGAGTTCATCAAAGATTGCTAACATGCAATGCTGAAAAGTAGCAGGAGCATTACATAATCCAAAAGGCATTCTACGATAAGCAAACGTACCGTATGGACATGTGAATGTTGTCTTTTCTTGATCTTCAGGAGCTATGGGGATTTGAAAGTAGCCGGAGAGTCCGTCCAAAAAGCAGTAGTACATATGCCCGGATTATCTTTCCAATATTTGATCTATGAAAGGTAGAGGGAAGTGATCTTTTCTGGTGGCATCATTCAACTTTCTATAATCTATGCACACTCTCCAGCCTGTGACTGTCCTTGTAGGAATCAACTCATTCTTTTCATTGGGCACTACCGTTATTCCCCCTTTCTTTGGAACTACCTGTACAGGACTTACCCAAGTACTGTCAGAAATAGGATAAATTATTCCAGCATCTAGAAGTTTAATTACCTCAGTTTTGACCACTTCTTTCATGTTAGGATTTAACCGTCTCTGAGGTTGCACACACGGCTTATATTCTTCTTCCATTAGAATTTTGTGGGTGCAAAATGCTGGGCTTATTCCTTTGATGTCAGAGATTTTCCAAGCTATGGCTTTTTTGTGTTCTCTTAGTACTTTTATCAGCTCTTCTTTTTCCTTGGGTTCTAGTTCTAAAGAGATAATTACCGGTAGCTTAGAATTGTCCCTAAGGAATACGTATTCTAAATGTTTTGGCAATTGTTTTACTTCCACTTTGGGTGGCTCTTCGGTAGAGGGTTTTTGCTTATTTTCAATGCTTTCTTCTTCCATTTGTCTAGATGATGAAGTAGTCAGATTCAACTCATCGTCTTCATCTTCTTCCCCCTCTTCTTGAAAGTGAGCACGCCCAACGTGTCGTCATGGATAATTTCCTGTAATGAATTCTGAATGATGTGATCAGTAGTATCAACAAAATAACAGGAATCATCTTGCTCTTTAGAGTATCGTATGGCATCATAAATTTGAAAAATAATCTCTTCGTCACCTATCCTTAGCGCGAGTTTTCCATCACCTACATCAGTAACGGCTCTAGCAGTGGCTAAAAATGGACATTCTAAGATTAAAGGAACATTAATGTCTTCATCCATGTCTAACACAACAAAATCTACTGGGAAAATAAATTTGTCAATTTTTACCAAGACATCTTCGATAATTCCTCTAGGATATTTAATGGATCTATCTGCTAACTGAATACTCATCCTAGTGGGTGTTGGTTCCCCAAGATCTAGTTGTTTAAACATTTTATAAGGCATTAAATTTATACTAGCGCCTAGATCAGCTAGTGCTTTCTTAATATTTAAACTACCAATTAAACGAGGGATAGTAAAACTTCCTGGGTCTTTTAATTTGGTTGGTAGCTTATTTTGGAGAATGGTTGAACACTCTTCGTTGAGTTTCACTGTTGATACTTCTTCAAGTTTTCGTTTATTTATCAAGAGTTCCTTTAAGAATTTTGCATACTTCGGCATCTGTGAAATAGCTTCAATGAAAGGTAAGTTAATGTGTATTTGTTTAAAAAGTTCAAGAAACTTACCGTATTGGGCATCAATTTGTTCCTTCTTGAACTTTGTTGGATATGGGATTGGTGGGTTGTTCTCATTGCGTAATGGAGTTACCTCTTCCATTCCCTCATTTCTTGCTTTGTTATTCTCGTCTGGGCTTTGTTTCTTCGGTTCGCCTAATTCCTTTCCACTTCTTAGTGTGACTGCTTTTACTTGTTCTGTTCCCTTTAGGAAAAATTCCTGCTTGGTTTTCACAGATCATTTTATAAATTATTCCAACCGTCTTAGTGAGTTTCCCAAACGACTTAGTAAAATTTTCAATTAACGCTTGATGATCTTCAAGGGTTCTTTCGATATCTTGTATGCTTTTTACTGTGTTTTTTGATTCCTCTTCATAGGGTGGTTTCTTTTCTCGTGGATAGGGCTGATTTTGGAAGTTCTGAAGATGTTGTTGCCCTTGATTTCTTTGATTGCCTTGTCTTCTCCATGAAAATTTTGGGTGGTTCCTCCAACTTGGATTGTAAGTGTTACTATAAGGATTATTATTAGATCAGAAATTATTACCTATATAGGTCATCTGTTCATCTTCTGCTCCTGGTTGGTAGGCTGGGTACTCAGGATTCGCCACAGTTCCACTAGCGTCGCACTGCATGACTGGATGTATCTGCGAAGAGCATAAACTATCAAGCTTTTTATTCATCATCTCAAGCTACATTGATAGCATGGTCATGGTGTCGACGTTGAAAACTCCTACCGATTTCGTTGGTTTAGTTCTCAAAGCTTGCCACTGATAATTGTTTATCGACATCTCCTCAATGAACTTGTAGGCTGCTTCAGGAGTTTTGTTGTTCAGCGTTCCACTGGCGGCTGAATCTATCAGTTGTCTCGTTGAGGGGTTTACTCCATTGTAGAAGGTTTGGACTTGCAGCCACAGGGGTAAACCATGGTGTGGGCACCTCCTCAAGAGATCTTTATATCTCTCCCATACGTCATATAATGTTTCTACATCCATCTGCACAAAAGAAGAGATATCGTTACATTATTTGGCCGTTTTGACCAGTGGAAAATATTTCATCAGAAACTTTTCGGTCATTTGATCCCATGTAGTGATTGACCCTCGTTGTAACGAGTTTAACCACTATTTGGCTTTATTTCTTAATGAAAAAGGAAATAACCGAAGACGAATGGCATCATCAGAAATGCCATTTATTTTGAAGGTATCACAGAACTCCAAAAAGTTAGCTATATGCATTTTTGGATCTTCGTCCTGCAAACCATCAAATTGAACAAACTGTTGAATCATTTGTATTGTGTTAGACTTCAATTCAAAATTGTTATCATGAAACACCCCAAACTCGGCCCACGAGCTTTGACCAGATTTGGTATGTTCCTCAAGTAAACCGGTTCAAAGTTCTTTTGTTACTTTGGGAAAATAGTGTGTTTTGGAAGAAATATTGTTTTGGGTTGGGCTCGAGTAGAAAACAAAATCGTTTTATAATGAAAACCCTTTTAAATTTTAGGTGATAAAACATATAAAATACATTGAAAGTAAATTACTTAATCTTTAACTTAATAAAAATTTCGTAACATAATAAATAAAAACAGAAATAAAATAGTGCACTATGGCCTTATGGCCTTATTACATCAAGTAAATCCAAATAATTTGGAGTACTTAAAAATTAATAGTCTATAAAAATAAAAAACTTCATGTTGAGCATGGCCACCATAAGTTCTGCCATCCCAGTCCATTACTGTTCATCACCTGAAACATAGTCCCTCAACGGGGTGAGTCAACAGACTCAATGTGTACACAACACTAAATCATAATAGAATCAGGCACAACAAATATTACACATTCATATCATAGCATACAAATTATGATGCATTCCCAAACCCAAACCTAACAAGCCATCCGCTACACTCCCGGTACAAACCGCATACACCGTGGGGACTACTAAGTCGACCCTCCTTCCGCTACACTCCATATCGCGGTCTTAGGTCACCGCATTTGTGGTCTTAGGTCACCACATTCAGATACCACGGTCTTAGGTCACCGTGTTCGTGGTCTTAGGTCACCACATTCACTTCCCCTTTCAATAACCCATATGCCCCATTTTGTAATATGCATTAATATGCCAAAGTTCACATTCTTATTCTCATGTTACAAATAACATATTTCATATTCCTAGTAGGAGTAGAAGCGTGCACTGAGTACTTAGTACCATAACATGGTACCTTAGCCATATTCACATTCTTAATATCACATATATTAATTAAACATAGCCATAAAACATATTACTTAAATAGTGTGGGGTACACACTGATTCATTAGCAAATTCCTTGAGATCTTGAAATCGATCTATTGCCTAGATCCTTAATCCCTACATTTGATTAATCACTTACTAATTTAATAAAAAGCCATTCGACCATAAATCCAAATCATAGTAGGATTAGTATACTTTAAAACCTACCTTACTGCCGATTGACTTACTTAATCGAGTCCCGAAACTTTGTGATGCACCCCTGTGATCTAAGTTAGTCACCAAAACTCCTAACTAGTTAGTTTTCGGCTTTTAAAACAAATAAAGAATAGATCTAATTACCAAAATAGACCTTGGCCAATTGTACTTATGCACTCACCTTACGATTTCAAATCCCGAAAGTATCCCTTGTCTTAATTATTTGTCGAAATACCTATACACATATGTTAGATTCGATTCTAACATTAAATCATCATAGATGGCCCTTGGCCGAATGCTATAGACACTTACCTTGTGGATTTTAAATCCCAAAACTCACCGAATAACTAGGGAACACGCGGCCTATGGTGTACCTTCGGGAAAAGAACTTCTCCTTCCTTGTAGTCGGCACTTAGTAAATCCCGAAAGATCTCTTCAAAGTTTTCGGCAACAAGATATTAATGGGGTTAGTCCTAGATTTGGCAAATCTAAAAGAAAAGAATAGAAATCAAAACTTGTTCTTACCCTTTCTTGAAGAAATCGACAGCACCTATGCTTAAAGCCCCTCAAAGATTCGGCTTTTGATGGATTGGAAAGAAAAGAATTGGCTAATGGTGATATCTTGAATTTTCGGCTTTGGCTAACAAAAAAAAGAAGAACAAATGCTCTAGGAAATTCGGCAGAAAGAAGGGTTGAGAGAAAGAATGATGAATGGCCCTCTTTTCCTTATATAGCCAAATTTACTAACTTAGAATCCCTTACTTGGCCATCACTCTTCTGTTTTGATAGCTTTATCTCTTTAATTATCTCCTAAAATAAAAGATAATTCAGCAACTATCCTTACTTAGCCAAAATTATTAAACCCAAAGTACCTTACTTGGCCATCACTTCTCCCTTATTTTCCTAATTAAAGAATAATTGCTCATTTATCTCTTGAAAATAATCTACAATAAATCCATTATTTATCCCTTATTTATCCACTATTTATCTCTTAAAAAATAAAAGAATAAAGGCTCCTAAATTATAGCCTTGTGCCGTCCCTTGCTGCTACTCTCTGTTGCAAAATAAAACTTTTTATTTTGCTTCCCCTGCAGCTTGAACCTTGGCCCAATACCCCAGTATGTGGCGCCATTTCCTGAGGCCCTAAGTGGCATCTTCAAGGCACTTTTCCAAGCCCATTTGTGTGTCATATTTCACATACATTTTCTCTTAAGACCACCTTGCTTCATGTCCCTCTTTTAAAATTTAAACTTGACATTTCTAAAGCATTTCCTTACATTTCTAAGACATTTCCTTACATTTCCAAGACATTTCCTTACATTTCCAAGACAAGACATTTCCTTACATTTCCAAGTCATTTCCTTACATTTCCAAGTCATTTCCTTACATTTCCAAGACAAGACATTTCCTTCCGTTTCCAAGTCATTTCCTTAATTTCCAAGTTTCCAAAAATGTTCACCATACATTCATAACACATAAGACATGCCATTTCGTATAATTAAATCAAAAATGCATAGGTCCATTTCCAGGATGTTACATAGCAGATATAGTAGGCCTAACAATACTAGATTCTGCTCCTGTTAAATGCGGTTTCGCATAATCAAACATTGTACGTGGATCATTGTGATCTCCCACATTGCGTAGTAGTGGGTTGTTTTCGCCTATCCCTTTAGTAGGATTGGATCTGTCTTCTTTCTCTCTTTCTATGTAATCTAGGGCTCGTTTGGTTTCCCTGTGATTCCTACGAGTGGTTACTTCGATATCACTATCTTATACCAAAGGTCCTCTCGGATTTCTTCTAGTCATAAACTAGAGGTACCTATAAAAGAGAAAGAAATAAAAATAAAAATTACAAAAATTAAAATTTAACCTAAGAAAACAAAAAAATAAATTGCAAATAAAATAATGGGTAAAGTAATAAAAATAGAGCTTTCTTTATATTTTAGTTCCCCGACAACAGCGCCAAAAACTTGATCGCTGTAAAATAAGAGTTTTAAATCTTTATAAAAGAATGATCAAACCTGGAGACTAATTCTGACAACGATTTTAAGGCAAGTGTACCTATCAAACAGT
Source organism: Gossypium bickii (assembly GCA_025503065.1). NCBI lineage: Eukaryota > Viridiplantae > Streptophyta > Magnoliopsida > Malvales > Malvaceae > Gossypium > Gossypium bickii. Next base: position 19,616,788 of record CP106718.1, read on the forward strand.
AGTATAGCTTAGGCAAGACCGGATATCGGACCCAAAGGAAATAAGAGTACTAATACTAACTTTCTTTTTATTATTTAGCCTTAAAAATATAGTGAAATTGCTTTAAACTAAATTGGCGAAGACTAAACTAAGGACATAAAGGCAAAACAATGAATTTGGGGATAACTTGAAAAAGACTCAGTTGATTTTTATGATACCTTCGGGAAGAATCCACCTAGACTTCACTTATTATCTAACCTTAAATTATATGATTTATTTACTTAGCTTGATCCGTGAGACTCCCTAACCTATGTTAAACCCTCTCTCGAAGCGAATAATGTCTAATCCTAGGTTAATTAATGGAACTCTCGTTCGCTTATAATAACCCCCTAGGAAAGCAGTAAATCGATCAATGGACTCCCATATTATGTTTCACCCTAATCCAAAGAAAATCTCTAGAACCCTATCTCTAGGCGCCCGATCAACTCCGCTTAATTATGTTAGATCTTCTCTTAGGCAGGGTCTATTCCTCCTCCACCTAAGCACATTAGATTTGGATTAAGCAACATAATTAAGAACAAACTAAGTAATTTATCATATAACTTAAAAATCAAATAATAAAATCTGTCTAGGTTTCATCCCTTTCAAGTATCTGAGGGGTTTAGTTCATAATGAATAAACAAAACATCGCAAGAGAAAAGATAAAACAAAACATAAGAAAATCCTAAAACTCCTTGAAGGAATTGAAGGAGAATTCCGCCGTCTTGAGTATAACTCCGGCTTCTTGGGATGAAACAACTGGCTATCCTCGCATTATTCCTTAACTCTGACCTTCTCGGCTTGGCTCCTTGGCCTAGCTTTCACGCTCTTTCAAAGGTGGTACTTGGGGGGATATTTATAGGCTCTTGGAATGTGATTCTTTCTCCCTAAGTATCCTTTTTCGACTGAAATTGCTCTTTCCAGCGACAGAGGCACGGCCATCTAGCACGCCCTGTGTGGCTCGACTCCAGGTCGTGTTCGAATTTCTAACTTGAGGCACGGCCGTGTGAATTGGGGGCGATACCGTGTTCTAGATGTTAGGCATGGCACGACCATGTGGCTTGAAGTCCAGGCTGTGTTGATTTCATGAATTGGCCCGTTTGGCCCGTTTTAATTTTGTGTTCTTTTCATCCTCGGGTGTTTTCCTGGGTATAAGTCATGAAAAGAAAGGATTAAGAGCACCTTTTTACACAAATCAAGGGATAAATCATCCAAAATCATATTAAATGTAGGTTTAAAATATGTTACTTTTACGGTTTATCACCTCCCTAAAATTTTCAAAAACAAGGAAAAGTCTAGCTTAAGACTATAAACGAGCGCTTCTCGGGAGGCAACCCGAGTACTAACCCTATTTTTTTTTTTTGCATTTATTTACATTTTATTTTCTTTTTCTTCTTTCTTTTTTTTTTCCTTTTTAAACTACCCAAAAACGCAGGTTTTCCAGGTCGCACGGCCTTACGCATGGTCATGTCTGTGGCCGTGTGGACCACTGGAACTGCCACACTGATAGAGTAAAGGTTGTGCAAGTCAGTCCAACCACCCTTCCCACGGGCATTGACAGAGAGGGCACGACTGTGCCCTCAACCGTGTGAAGCTACTAACTTATTGAACACGGGTACAACAGGCCCGTGCAGAACAACCGTGCCAAAAGAAAAACTTAACGTACACGGGCGTGGGTGATGCAGCACGGGCATAGTGTGACATAAATAGTCATCGACATGGATGTGCGAGGTGGCCGTGTGCATCGACACCCCCTAGAACCACGGCCGTGGGGAAGCACCAGATTTCAACCCCTATTTAAACCCCTCAACTCTTCCCCTTTCCTCCATCTGATTTTCATCCTTATCTTCTTTGCTTCTCACTCTCTTCCATCTCAGATTCTTCACTCACTAAGACCTTGAGCAAGCCAACAACATGCCAAAGAAACGGAGAAAGCTAAGCATAGGCTCCTTAACAAAGAACAAAGAAACGGAGAAAGCTAAGCATAGGCTCCTTAACAAAGAACGATCAACATGAGTTCATGCCAACAGCTTCGTCTCAACACCAAGCCAAGGATCTTTGAGACCAATTAGTGTTTATTTTTCATTTCTCTTTCCTTTCATTCTCCTTTTCTTTAATAATCTTATGTTTAATTTAGTTTAAATTAATTTAGTTTCGTAGTGTTAGGTTCGTCAGGCTGTTAGGGAATCACGTCGACCACCACGATAACCTCTTCACTTCCGCCACTGCCAGTACCTCCCCAGCCTTAGAAGTCACACCCACCTTGCGAACCATCCTTCAATAAGGACTTCACAGTCCATTAATATTTTCTTTTCATTTTAGTTTTATTCTTAGTCTCATTCCCTTTAATTTGTTTTTCTATAACTTTATATTTAGTTTATTTTTATTAGGTCTTAATAAAGCCTGGCTACTTCTCAAAGCACTACCCAATTTCTTTATCTAGCGCAGGTTCGTTATCCCGATTGACCATCACCGCCACCAAAGACACTCATCCGGGCAAACATCCACAATTTAGGGAGTAATTCTTTCCTCTTCTCTTTTGATTTATCCATTACATGTTATTATCTATGTTTGTACATTGAGGGCAATATACATCTTAAGTGTGGGGGGTGAATAACTATTTTGAGAAAATACCAAACTTTCTGCATTATTCTCAAACCCTGAGGATAAAAATGCCTAACTTTTTGCATATTCTCAAATCCCTGAATTTAGTCTTGTTTTTAAGCAAAGTTGTCATATTACTAATTAAGATGAAATTTCTGATTATTTGTGATTTTTGTTGATGTGCTTTTGAATAAGTCATAGTTTATTATGCATTGATGATTAAATTTTAAGAATACTAGGGAATCAAGCATGATAAGTCTAATTATCTAAAAATTAAAATTTTAGGTTGTCAACCGGAATTTGAATGTTATCTTGAATTTTGAGATTTACAAGGTTGATGTCAAAAATACCCATAATTTTTGTGAGATTTTGAGTCTTATAGAGCATACATTCTTTTTCATGCTCACTTCTTGATTATGAGTGTGTCAACTATGAACTATTATTCTAGAACTTGCCTTGATTATACATGTCAAGACCACAGTTATGATTTGATATACCGAGATCATAAAGGCACCTAGATTTTAACCCATTAATTCCACTAAATAGCCTACCGTCATAATTAACCCCTAGTGAACCCTGTTGATCCTAACAAACCCTTTTTATTGACTCACCTACTGATATTAACCAAAAATCCCTTTGTATTTATTATCACCCTTTCCTTTGACTACCCCTTAATCGAGATTTGATTTGCTCAGTTACATAAGTACATTATTCTGATAGTTAAAATTACCTTGTATTCTTTTTAGTTTGTTCTTAAAAAAAATAAAGAGAAAGTAAAGTATATTCAGTATTAGTTTTATGAAAAGTGAGCTTACACAATCAAAGACTATTTTCAAAAGAAAAGCTCGTATTAGTAGGATTATTATTTTCAGTATATGTAATTGTTATCTTAGAAATTTTTAAGTAGGTAACTTATCAATTCAATCTCGATTCTAACCTTCTTATTCAGCCTTTATCCCCACCTTTAACCCTAGCCCCGTTACGACCCTAACAAAGACCTTTTAATCTGTTTATCATTTCATTTTACAGTGGTGGAGATTTAATTTTCAGGCAAGCCTATGGGATTAACTTTTTAGGTTCGACTTATGAGTGCTTAATTTTGACCCTTAAAACAATTTTCGAGTGATTTGAGTGATCTTTTGTGAGGATGTCAATCCTTGTAGGTTTTGAATTAAAGGTAATTATTTAGATGAAGGGAAACACCTATGTTTTCGTGCTACAAATGTATGACTTATCTTGTTTGAATCTTTAGGAATCTTTGAGTTGAATTATCCATGTATAAATTATCTATGAATTAGGATAAGGAATTGTTGATAGGAATTATGAATCATAGAAGGTTCCTTTTAATTGTAAGTTGAGAATTTTGCTTGAGGACAAGCAAAAGCTTAAGTGTGGGGGTATTTTATAAACCTTAAAAGTATGCTTTTAAGCCCACATTTAGTATTCTTTTGGATGATTTATCCCTTGATTTATGTAAAAAGGTGCTCTTAATCATTTCTTTTCATGTCTTATACCCAGGAAAGCACCCGAGGATGAAAAGAACATAAAACGGGCCCAAAACGGAGTAAATGGGCCATATCATGAATTTGACACGGCCTGGCCCGGCGTCCACACGGCCGTGCCACGCCTAACATCTAGTATACGGTCTCTACCCCAATTCACACGGCCGTGCCTCAAGTTAGAAATCCGAACACGGCCTGGAGTCGATCCACACGGGCGTGCTACATGGCCGTGCCTTTATCGCTGGAAAGAGCAATTTCAGTCGGAAAAGGATACTTAGGGAGAAAGAATCGCATTCCAAGAGCCTATAAATATCCCCCAAGTACCACCTTTGAAAGGCGTCAAATCTAGGCCAAGGAGCTAAGCCGAGAAGGTTAGAGTTAGGGAATAACGCGAAGATAGCCAGTTGATCCATCCCAAGAAGCCAGAATTATACTCAAGACAGGGGAATTCTCCTTCAATTCCTTCAGGGGGTTTTAGGATTTTCTTATGTTTTGTTTTATCTTTTCTCTTGAGATGTTTTCTTGTTTAGTTATGAACTAAACCCCTCAGATACCTGAAGGGGATGAAACCTAGATGGATCTTTTTATTTGACTTTTAAGTTATATGATAATTGCTTAGTTTGTTCTTAATTATGTTGCTTAATCCAAATCTAATTTGCTTAGGTAGAGGAGGAATAGACCCTGCCTAAGAGTAGATCTAACATAATTAAGCGGAGTTGATCGAACGCCTAGAGATAGGGTTACGAGATTTTACTGGATTAGGGTGAAACCTAATATGGGAGTCCATTGATCGATTTACTGCTATCCTAAGGGGTTATTATAAGCGAACGAAAATTCCACTAATTAACCTAGGGTTAGACGTTATTCGCCTCGAGAGAGGGTTTAATATAGGTTAGGGAGTCTTACGGATCAAGCTAAGTAAAAGAAATCATATAATTTAGGGTTAAATAACAAGTGAAGTCTAGGTGGATTCTTCCTGAGGGTATCATCGTAATCAACTGAGTTTTCCTTCAAACTTATTTTCCTATTCGTCCTTTTTGTCTTTGTGTCCTTAGTTTAGTCTTCGTCAAAAGTAACTTAGTCTTCGTCAAAAGCAACTTCACTCTAATTTTAAGGCTAAATAATAAAAAGAAAGTTACTATTAGTACTTTTAGTTCCTTTGGGTTCGATATCCGGTCTTGCCTAAGCTCTAGTACTGTTCGATAGGTACACTTGCCTTTAATCTTTGTCAGAGTTAGTTTTCAGGTTTTGATCATTCTTTTATAAATTTTAAAACTCTGATTTCAGCGATCAGTGGTAGAAATAGATAGATCATGTTACAAGGATTTTAAAAATGTAAAAATCATTAAAAACGGGGCTAGAACGGACATACAATCGAGCTCGAAAGTTTGAAAAACCCTAGCTCTTTCTTCTCCATGCAAGTTTCAGACATGGGGTAGAAAATGGACCAAAATTGGCTTTTAATTTGGCTTTTTAATTCATTTAATTAACAAATTACTAAAATGCCCTTAATGAAAAACTTTGAAAACATACCTAACCATGTCCAATTTTGTCCACCAACTTAACCAATGGTTTAATTACCATTTAAGTACCTTCAATTTAAAAGTTCACAACAATTAGACACCTCTAGTATGTGGAACTCAACTTTTGCACTTTTTACAATTTAGTCATTTTGACTAAATTGAGTACCCAAACGTCAAAATTTTCAAACGAAATATTCACGAAATCATTCTGTGAAACTGTAGACCATAAAAGTATAATAAAAATGAACTTTACTACATCAAATTTGTGGTTCTGAAACCACTGTTCTAACTAGGCCCAAAATCGGGCTGTTACACCACCGCTTCTTGATAAGTCCTAGGCTCATCTGATCCATGAGCAGAATATCACCATGTGTTCTAATGAGAAATCACCATGTGTTCTAATGAGAAATTCATATCTCTCAAGTACATGGTGTTCTCTTAAAGATCTTCGCGATAGTTGTGTTTCCAAAAGAGTTTATTGTTCTGCAACAACTTGTGGAACCTATGGTTGCTCAATTTTTGGTTTAGTGATATCTTGTTGTTCTCAAATTTCTCTGAGTTCTATTCTTCTACCACTTCCCTTTTTAGGGACAAACTCTCTTTCAAGGAAGACTCCTGTCTGAGCAACAAACACTTTGTTCTCGGTGGAATTGAAGAAATAACATCTTTTAGTTTACTTAGGATATCTCACAAAGATGCACTTTTGAGATTTGGGTTCGAGCTTAGTAGACGTCTTATGCTTAACATAAGCTTCACAGCCCCAAATATTCATGAAATACATACTAGGATACTTCCCAATCCTCATCTCATATGGTGTCTTTTCAACCGATTTAGATCGAACACAATTTAGTGTGAAAGCAACTGTTTCAAATGCATATCCCCAAAAGGAAGTAAGAAGATCAACATGACTCATCATTGATCGAACCATGTCTAATAGTTTTCAATTTCTCCTTTTAGAAACTCCATTCCATTGTGAAGCACCAAGAGGTGTGTAACACCCCAATCCCAGCCTATCCGTTACAACCGAATCTGACGCGTAACATCGAAGTGATTTCTGAAATTTGGACTTGTTGATAAAAATTCATATTTAAGTTAAAACCCATTTAGTTTTTATTGCTTGAGAACATTCAGCCATTTAAGTTATTACAATCTAAACTAGCTTATCAAAACGATTGCCATATTTATTACCATTGATTTCTTAAACTGAATAAAACCGTAGAAGCTTCAAAAAAACCTTGAAGTTTAAAATGCGTGTTTTTCTTGAAAACAGTTGCGCTTTTGAGACCATTTGGCAGTTTAAAACAAAAAATTAAAGCCCAATTAAAAATTAAATCCACTAATGGCCTTATTACATAATCAATAGCCCAATATGAAAATTAAAATTAAATAACTAAGTCTAAAGCAGAACATCAGCGATCATGTAGCCACCTTCGAGTCCTTCGCGGCTCCAAATCGTCTAAGGCTGGGGAGTTTACCTGTACAGTTAATGTAACATCCTTAAACCGGGGTCTCTGCATTTTGCATGTGTTTTCTTGTAATTTGTCTGCTGTGTTCATTTAGCATGTTTTGGGGTTTAGGCATGACCCTAGGTTAGGCCTGAGTTAGGGCTAAAATTTTTATCTTAGTGCTTAGGAAGAGGGAGCTAGGAGAGTTAGGGGTTAAAAGAATTTATTGGAGGGTTGTGACACAAAGAACCTAGTGGCAAAGTGGAAAAGAATGCGCCACTAAGGTGTCAGGAAGGTGACGCCACATTCAGGGAAGGAGTGCTTGGGTTCGAGCAGCAGGAATTGTATTTTCTGCTTATTATTTTTCACGCCAGAAGTAGGGAAGGTGGAGTGCTCAGGATGGACTCTGGAAGATAAGGATGGAAGGGGTCAAACGGATTTGAACTGATGTAGGGGAGGAAATTTAGGAGTTTGAATCTTTTCAAACTCATTTGAAGGAGTTGGCCGAATTTTGGACTTTGGGGGAGGAGGTGTAATCGGTTTTGGGTTCCTTGGAGAGTGGCCGAATGTGTTATGGGAGATAGCTAGAGTCGGCTAGCTTAGAAGGTCATTCTCTTGGTGTTTAGTGTCAAAACCAAAACCCCTCTTGCCTTTCTCCTCATTTTGGTTTTCTCTTTTCGGCATTCTTGATGCTTGGCCGAACCATCTTTGCCTTTTCTTTGTAAAAAGCCGAAACTCAAATAGCTATTCTTCCCCTTTTCTTTTTGGTTCTCATTAGTTAGTCTATCTTGCCGAAACCTATTTTGCTCAAGCTGAAAGCAACTCATATCACATCATCTTTTTCTTTTAAACCCCTTTGTGCCGAAACTTCTTCCATTTTCCCTTTGCCGCATCCCTCTTTCCCATTTCTTTTTCTTCTTCATCTTTACCATCTTCAAAAGCCGGAAGCCTTATTTTTTTCTCTTGCATTTTCATCAAGAACTTTGGCCGAATACTTTGCTCATAAATCCCTCTCTTCTTGCGTCTTCTCTTCATCATCTCAAGTGCCGAAACTTATCTCTTCTTAGGTTCTCAAAGCCGAACCCCAAACCTTGGTGTGGTAAGTTTCGTTACTTCATCTCTTTTCCCTACTTATCTCTGGTGGTGTATGGCCGAATCTTCTAAGTAGCCTCACCCTCTCTTTTGGCTGCCGATTCCTTTATCTTTGGGTGCTAGGGCCGAATCTTTGTAAAAGCCGGAGGGAACTCTTGCGTTAAGGTAGGAGTAGTTCTTGTGGTATGTTCTACTCTTTCTGGGATTTCTTGATCATAGCCGAATGGCTATGGGAGTTGATGCTGTGTTAATCAATTGTAGGAAGGGGTGATGCCAACGTGTAAGTTCTCAGGTTTCGTTTGGATTGTGGCTTGGATCTAGATTTTCTAGATCTTCTGGATTTGGTCGCCGATTTAGGTAAGGGCTCTAACGTTTTGGGATCTGTTTCATATTCTTTCAAAGCCGAAGGCTAATCATTTTTGTGTGCTAGTGCATGGTCGATTGCAAGGGAGCTTCATCATGTAGTTTCGGGATTTGGTTGGAAACCAAATCGGCATTAAGGTAAGGTACTACCTTTGTGCGACATGTCCTTCGGGATTTCTAGTTGGGCTGAATGGGCTTTTGGTTACTAACAAGGTGTTGGCCGATTGTAGGAAAGGGAAGGCAAACGTTTCGGGATCTCGCTAGTTTCGCGTAGTTCTGGGATCTCACTTAGATCTACGAATAGTCAGGTATGTAACACTTACACACTTCGTTAGTATGATATGTTTATTGTGTTACTGTAATAGTTTATTAAAATCAGTAGTTATGCCATGTGAGCATGAGTGTGGACTCCGGGTAAGTCCCCTGATTATGGATCTCGATATATGCTATCATGTCATTGTTTAATGCTATGCCATGTGTTATTTGCATCATCATATGTTATTGTGCCACGATTGATATGGACATGATGGCGGGATTGTTGAGAAGAGGGGGAAGAATTATTTTGGACTGTCACCAGTGGTTTTGACCACATGACGGGTTGGCCCCATCTTTAATACTATTATTTGTGACTAAGTCCTAGTGGTTTTGACCACCAGTGGTTTTGACCACATTTGTGATATTTGTGACTACGGTCATCAGTGGTTTTGACCACATATGGATATTGTGACTCGTCCCAGTGGTTTGATACCACAGTGGGTTGGCCCCACATGATTAATTATGGGATTGTCATCAGTGGTTTTGACCACACGATGGGTTGGCCCCATCACTTGATTTGTGACTACGGTCACCAGTGGTTTTGACCATACTTATGTATATTTATGACTTCGGTCACCAGTGGTTTTGACCACCAGTGGTTTTGACCACACGGGGTAGATAAATGAGATCGGATGGTTAGGTTATGGGGTTGCATAATTTGCATGTTATACTGATGATTTGTGTAAGTGTTTGCACTATCGGGTTGGGGATTTATACACTGAGTCTCGGTGACTCATCCTTCCCTTATATTTTGCAGATGAGGCATAGATCACGGATCTGGAGCCAAGGAGGACTCGAGGTGGCCATGCATGCTAGTTTCGGGTTTTGACTTTAAATTACTATTTTGGTTTTATTTATTTACTTTAAATTTGGTTTTGGTTTTGTAATAAGGCCGCTAGGTATTATTTTGGGTTTTTAATTACTTGCTTTTATTTTGACTACATTATGCATGTGCTTAATAAATTGACTTGCTTAAATAACCGGTAAAAAGCATCATTTTCAAAATTATATCTCTTTCGGGTTTTCAAACCTTACTATATGGTAATAATCTACACAAGATGCTAACAAATTAACCTAAGTGATTATCAAATTTAATTTCTCAAATAACATCAAATACAAATGGATTTCCAACAGAAGGGGTTTTCCGGGTTTTAAAGCAACACTAGATCGATTTCAACTATACTCACACGGGGTTTTCTAAACTCTAAAATGATAAAGAGTTTTTCAATGAAATTAAACCGGTAACTTGTTTTATTCAAACGTTTTCACTCTGTAACATGCTAGATTCGGTCGTGGTGTGTTGACCGGGTTTGGGGTGTTACAGTTAAAAAGAAAGGGTGAGTTTATAAAAACTCAGTGTGTAATCCCCCTGTCAGTCAATCAATAACAATATATGCAGTAATAGTCTGGGCCTGAGCCGTATTCAGTAATAGTGCAGTGTGGGCCTTAGCCCATTACAGTAATAGTGTGGGCCTAAGCACAATACAGTATCAGTACAGTGCGAATATGCAACCCACCCCAATCCAGCCAACACACCACTAGTACCAACCAACACCATGTGGGAATAAAATCGACCCACACAGCCAGCACACCAATATCGTAGAATAACTGCCAGTAATAATAACGCATCAGAGCTGCCAGTAACAGCATATGTGGCAATGCCACTAGTAATAGTGAATGTGGCGGAGCCACCAGTACAGTACTTCCTCCATATCAGAATCCCCACCCCATGCAGTATGTCATGTCATAAATAGTTCGTGTATGCAATGTGACCTACTTAATACAGTCTTACAAATAATGTACACTCATCAGTCAACCTACCTCCAAGGGTAAAATAGTCATTTCCATCTATTAGGGGTATAGTAGTAATTTTACCTTTTAGGGGTATTTTGGTCACTTTACTTATTTTCGGGTCTCGGTGCAAATAACGACCTCTCTGAAGGTCTACTGTTGCTTCGAGCAACACAGATAATTTAAATGGTGATAACGGTTTAAATAGGCCCAAAGCCTATTATTCGGCCCAAGTGGGCCCACACACTCGTGTGGCCCGTTTAGCCCAAATTCAATCACAGATATGTGAACTATATATCCCAGTTCAGTATTTGCCACTTACCGTGGTATTTATCTGTGGGGGGCCCACGAGCCCATTGAGCCCATATGACCCATTTCAGCCAAACGAGGCCAATATCGGCCTAAGAGAATGAGAATGCTCGTGTTGGCCTCTACAGTCTATCGCCCACAATTTGTGGGCTCGGTTTACCACACGAGCGATCGCACGCTCCTAGGGCCACAAATGCCGAAGTTTCGAATTTTTGGCTTCTGCCGATTCACAGTAGAGAGGGGTGTGATTACACACCTGTTTGTACAATGAACAGATTATCCCACGCGCGATCAACCTACAATCATCCCAACACAATGAATCTTTCATCCATTAGAACATTAATACTAAAGCCCCAAACCTATATCACCACTTACCCTGACCAAAAGTTATGCGATTATTATTCTTAGATCGCTGGTTAAAAGTGATCACCCCCTTCTTCTCGATTTACTGTGCATAAGACAGATTTCATTAGCAATAATCTTTTAATACAAGGCTTCAATCGATGCCCAAAGTCCAAAGAATTAGTGTTAGAGCAGATTGGGTATTCGGTCAACACTACAAAACAAGCCTACTTACCCCCACAGTATTGGCCAAAGAGGTATTCGAAGAAGAAATCAGAGATGTGCGGAGAAACAAGGTAGTCGACGTTCCATCAATTGTCAAAGACTATCATCCACAGGGTTTCGAAATAACAAGACAAGATTTATGACATTCAGCCTATATTGGAAAAGTAGAGAAACAAAAGAGAGGGGAAAAAAGGAGATGTAGGATTCGGCTTACCACAGTGTAATGAATAGAAGAGGAGATCGTCGCCCACTACCAAACTGACTGGCACAGTAGAGAAAGAAAAAAAGAGTCGGCCACTCAGTCAAAGAGGAAAGGAGAATAGTTGAGAAAAGGTGAAGGAGAAATAAGGGAGAAGAATGAATTCGGCTGAAAGGAAAATGGCAGAGAAGAACCTGAAAGGTACCGAGAGGCACTTAACTTACCAGGTATAGACCAAGGTGACTTACGATACCAAGACACAAAAGAACAATTCGGCCAGGGGAAAAAGAAGAAAACTAAATGCCAAAAAGAAAGAAGCCGAACAAGGGCTATACTCAAAAGACATCTCTGCCAAAAATCTGAGTAGCTAGACACCCAATTCGACACAACTCTCCTCTCACTCAAACTTCTTGATTCTCTCCCCTTATCCCTCCTTGAATCTCAAATGACCAGTTCAAACACCATTCAAATCTATTCAAACTCCCCTTGGCTGTGTTTCAGTCCAACTCTACTTTCTACAATACCCATTGCGCAACCTAAGACTTGAACCTCAGACCTCACAGTTACACAACACGCCACCTTACCACTACACCACAGGCTCTTTTTGTGTCATAAACAAGCACTATTATTTATAAAGCCTATATGCCAATGTCCAAATCCATTTAAGAGAAAAACTAAAATTTTTGCAAAAGTCAATACTTGAACCCAAGCTTCTCAAACACTCCCATACACACCCAAATCACTTAGCCATTAAAGCAAACAAGCAATTTATGTCAGAACATGCAAAATTAAAGACCCTATATTTTTGGGGCGTTACAAGCTGTAAGTTGTGAGATAATCCCACATTCCTTAAAATACTTATCAAACTCTAAGCTTAAGTATTCCCTTCCTCGATCTGATCGAAGTGCCTTAATACTTTTACCTAGTTGATTTTGTACTTCATTTTTAAATTCCTTGAACTTTTCAAGGGCTTCAGATTTATGGTGCATAAGATAAATATACCCATATCTACTAAAGTCATCAGTGAAAGTAATGGAGTACTGAAAACCTCCTATAAATTGTGTGTTCATAAATTCACATATGTAACAACCCATTTTTAGTGGTGTCAGAAACAGTGGTTTTGGGACCATAATTCTGATGATTAAATTATTATTATAATATTTCTTTAATGTCTACGGGATTATATTAAGGTCGTATTGAAATTTCGTTAAGAAATTTTGATGTTTAAATGGTTAATTGGGTGAAAAGGACAAAAAAGTAAAAAGTGTAAAAGTTGGGTTATATTAGTTAAAGGGGTCCAATGGCTATGAAATCTTAAACTAAGGGGCTTGAATGCTAAATATACCATTTAAGGAGATAGTGGATGTGTAACAGCCCGTTTTCAGTAAAATTAAAACAGTGGTTTTGGGACCACAAATTCGAAGTCAACAAATTTATTTTAATATTACTTTGTGATCTAAAACATGATGGTATAATAATATGAAAATTTAATTAAGAAATTTTAACGTTTACATGTTCAATTTGATAAAAGGACAAAATCATGTAAAGTGTTCAATTTGATAAAAGGACAAAATCATGTAAAGTGTGAAAGTTGTGTTCTTCTAGCTAAAGGTATTAATTAGCTATAGAACTTTAATGTGGAGGTCCTTATATGGTAGTTAGACCATTAATTGAGTTAGTGGATGTGCATGGCTAGGTAATTATGAAAAATTTAAATTTAGGTAAGGGTAATTTGGTAATTAGGTAAATAAATATAAAATAAACAAAATTAAAGCTATCATCTTTTCCCATTTCCCTTATGCTAGCCGAATTCACCATAGGAGAAGAGGAGAATTTTTGTTCAAGCTATCCTTTGCATGTAAGTGAAAACCTATCCCGTTTTTTTAATGATTTTTATGTTTTCGGGATCATTGTAGCTTAACCTAGCTAGCTATGGGACTAATTTACAAAACTATTGAATTGTTTGAGATTTACCATTAATGAATATGTTAGGTTTGGGAAGTTTAATGGAAGAAAATGAATCTTTGTTGGGAGTTAAACAACTTTTGTTAAGTGATTTTTAATAAAATTGTTAAGTAGTGATTAAGTTGAGAAATGTGAAAATTATGTGGTATATGTGTGAAATTTTGAAATGTATGGGCTACTATAAGCATTTATTAAATTTGGCTAGGCTTGGTTAGGGGTGAAATTGCATGAATTGCATTTTATGAGCCTAGGGATTAAATTGTAAAGAAGTCAAAAGTATAGGGGCAAAATGGTAATTTTGCCATAACATGATTTTTGGATTGAATTGTATAAAATGAGACTTAAAGTAGTTAAATTTGATTATATAGATCAAGAAAAGCAACATACATAATTAAATCAAGAAAAAGATATAGTGTTGGAGTAATTGATCATTTTTCTCCATACAAATTCGAGGTAAATTCGTATGTTTAATAAGAATTAAATTATATTTGATTTAAATTTTTTATTATTATATTTTTGATGATACGACTCCACAGAAATATTTGACAAAGTTTCAGTGACTTATGGATCCTGGTTGAACGTTAGGAATAGATAGGATACAAATGACATGTCATTAGGGGTTACCGTGTTTTGGGTGCTGGTCTCGTACGTCCTATCTGTGGCTGAGTTTTTGGCATGTGTTGCAGTTACTTTACAACTTGTGTGAGCAGCACCGTGTAGCTATGTCTTGATTGGTAGCTTGTGCGAGTAGACCAGTTATAGCTCGAGAGAGAGCATTGATACGAGATATGAGATAGTAGTGGTTTTGACCACGTATTGGCAGATAGTGTGCAAGATACCTACGTATCCGATAGTATTCCAAGTGGTTCAACGGGTATAGTGTTGTTATGAGATTATACGAGTCTGATACAAACTAGTACAAGTATTTTCGTGAAATACGAAAAGTGGTTTATAATTGAAATATGAATACATGGCTAACATGGTTGATGATTATGTGTTAGACTTTTGGACCAAATTGAGTTGTATTATGCATTAATTTACTTGCCTAAATTGTGGTTAAATGGTAAGTTGTATTTTTAGTTATACGAACTTACTAAGCTTAATTGCTTACTCTATTTTATTTTTTGTGTTTTATAGTGGTTCAGAAGCTCGTTCGAATTGGAAGTTGTCTAAGATTGCATCAAACTATCAAAAACTTATTTTGGTACTTTTGACAATATATTTTGGTTAAATGGCATGTATAGGTCATTTTGGCTAATGGTAGCCTATATGTGTTTTGTTGTGTTTTAGCTATTTAAATTGGCTTGTATTGTGGACATACATTTTGTTATGTAAATATGTAAATAGCCTTATTGTATGTGGTGTATTGTTGCCATGTGAATGCCTTGGTTGTGAATTGGTATTTTAGGTACCAAATAGTTAAGATTGATAAGTGGCATACATGTTAAGTTTTAGGCACAATGATACATATATGTGTTTAACCAATTAGGTAGTTTTGGAGATATAGTTTGCATGATTATAAGTAACCAATTAAGGTGCATATATGTATCATGGTTGTATGTGATACTATAGCACGTTTTAAGCTTGATGTTGGTTGGTTTTGAATGCCTATTTATGTCATTGTTATATGCAAATTGTTGTGTTCAGGTTGGTACCAATTTGGGTGAGAAATATGGCTTGGAAAATGACCTATTTTTGTCCACACGGGCAGAGACACGAGTGTGTGTCTCAACCGTGTGTGACACACAGCCAAGTAACACGACCGTGTGTCCCCTATAATTTCTAAAGGAAACAAGTTAGTAGCTTCACACGGCCTAGCAAACATCATGTGGCTTGGCCGTGTGGCACAAGTCAGTGAGTTACACCGGCAAAGACACGGGCTGGGACACGATCGTGTGTCCCTATTTCGAATGCCCATACGGCTTGAGACACAGCCGTGTCCCTTAGCCGTGTAAGACACACGACCTAGCCACTCGGGCGTGTGTCCCCTACACTTTGGAAAATTGCAATGCTTTTCGAAGAATTTCTTGAGTACTTAGTTTAGTCCTTAACTATTTTTAATGCCTATTTTGGGCCTCGAGGGCTCGTATTAGGGACTATATGATTGATTATGATTGGTTTTTTTATTTGAATATGAGATAAACATAAAATTTCTATTTGTTCGATTGTAAGTCTGGTAATACTTCATAACCCTATTTTGGCATTGATTATGGGTTAGGGGTGCTACAGGATGTGCATGGATAAGGTTTTATTGAAGTTTTGAAAGATTCTAAAGGTTAAAATGTTAATTGAATAATTAAAACCTAAATAAAATAAAACAAAACATGCTTCATCTTCTTCATTTGATCTCTTCTACCGAAAATCACCATTAGAGAAGAAGGTTCTATTCGGCCAAGCTCTTTTTGGTGCATATCAAGATAAACCACATTCGGACTTAAATCGAAGGGAAGCTAAAGCTTCGGATTAGCTCGACTTTACTTCTACGACTTTAGTTATCGAGGTAAGTTCGTATGAACTGTAATTGTTTTAATGTTATCTAAATTGAATGTTTATTAAGTTGTTTTAAATTGTTTTAAAGTAAATTATTCAATATATGAATGTATTCATGCTATGATGAATTGACGGATATCTAGTTCCGGTTGAACCATAAGAATTCTTAGGATAAAAATGACATGTCATTAGGGATTTCATGTTTCGGGTGCTGGTCTTGAATGTCCTACCAATGGCTGAGATCTTGTATTTGTTACGGATTCTCCACAACTCATGTGAGCAGCATCGTGTGGCTTATATTCTGACCCACAGCTCGTGTGAGTAGGCCCAATTTATAGCTTGTCTCAGCATTAATGTAAAAGATAGGTTACAGTTATATGTAAAGGCACAGTATGTGTGAGCTTTCCCGAGTATCCGACGTAATTCTAGATAATTCAATGGATAAGAAAAGGGAACGAAATGGTAAGTATGCAAATGGTTTGAATCATGATATTCTGAAAAGAATTATGAGCTAAATGATGTATCTACCTATGAAAATTGACTCATCTTATGATTAAATTCATTTGTATCATGAACAAGTGTACTAACTTGTGAATTTGATCATGTTGTATAGGCTTAAGCTAAGCTTATGGTATTGGTAATGTTTTATGCCTAATCTATGAAATGTATAAATGAAATGGTAAGTTAAGTTTAAGTTTATACAAGCTTACTAAGCACTTATTGCTTATGTAATTTCTTTCCTTTGTTTTATAGTTTATCGGAAGCTCGATCAGTTGGAAGCTCGTTGAAGACCTATCACACTATCCAACAATCATTTTGGTAGTTCATATATAGGATCTTTGTAATGGTAGTTCATGAAAGTGTAAATGGTAGACTTAGTATGCTTATGTTTTTGAAGTTTATGTGTAGTTGATGGACTTGTAATGCTTGTTAAGTTAAGGTCATCTTGACCACCTTTAGGTAATTGATGGCCTTTTGGTATGTTTGTGATGGCTTGAAAATGGCCATTTGTGACATGATTTGGCACATATATGATGTAGGTCTTTATGCATGAAACAAGGCAATGTTAACTTGTTTTGGTATGTAATGTTTTGGGATATTTATGGTGCCTTTGAATGGCATATTGGTAGGTGATTTAGGATGTTTGAAATGACATGTTTTTGTGTGTTTGAATGATGTTTGAACCCCTTAATTGTGTTCTCAAATGGAAAGGTTAGTTCTGCTTGAGTTGGAATTGAAATGGCTTGTTTTTAGGTAAATTTTGGGTTCACATGGCCTAGGACACAGGTTGTCACACGGTCGTGTGTCATCTGAGAGTTTCTTAGTGTTTCAAGTTAGTGAGTTACACGGCCTAGCACACAGCCTGGCACACGGGTGTGTGGGGCAACTTAGTGAGTTACACACATAAGGACATGGGCTAGGACCTTGTTCGAATGTTACATGGCTTGGGGTGATGTCACACGGCCGTGTGACCCATATTTTCTAAATTTTGCAACGTTTTTCTTAAAACTTCTGTTTTGTTTCAAATTAGTCTTAAATTGTTTCAAAGCTATTTTCAGGGCCTCGAGGGCTCAATTTAGGGACAAAATGCATGAGATTGAATAGATTATAATATGTTTAATTTATTTAACATTACGATGTCAAATGTTTTCAATTGTACGGTAATGCTCCATAACCCTAATCTAATGATGGAGACGGGTTAGGGGTGTTACATTTAGTGGTATTTGAGATACGGTTTAGTCAGTTCTCGGACTAAACGTATAATATATGGAGTCTAGAGATACATGCCATTATATAACTTGTGATAGCGTGATATCTCCTGACTCAAATTGAACTATGTTTTCGTATAGATAAGATGTCATCCAACCGAGCTGATTCTAATGAGGTTGAGAGTAATGTGCAAGCATCCATACATGGAGCAACTAGTAGTGGTAGTGGGCCCGTAGCTGAGGGTCGGAAAAGTGAGGTGAAAGAAGCCTTTTTCCAAATGATGTCTAAGTGGTTCTCTGAGTTCGTGAGAACGAACCCGATGGCTCAATGACCTCCCCCTCCCGTACCCCATCTTGTCCCCATTATCCTTCAAGGTGTGGAACAAGTACGTGCAAACAAGCATCTAGTTGATAAATTCGTAAATATGAGGCTAAAGAGTTTCACGGTACAGTTGAAGAAGATCCTAAAAAGGCCAATTTTTGGTTGGAAAACATTGTGAAAGTATTTGATGAATTGTCTTGTACACCTATTGAATGTTTAAGGTGTATAGTATCCTTGTTGAAAGACTCAGCATATTAGTGGTGGAATACCTTGATAACGGTGGTACTGAAAGATCGTGTGAATTGGGATTTCTTTTAGACAGAATTTAGGGCGAAATATGTTAGTCTGTAGTTTCTCGACAAGAAACGGAAATAATTTCTAGAATTGAAATAGGGTTGTATGACTATCGCCAAGTAAAAAGAGAATTCGTGCGACTTAGCAAATATGCTCGGTAATGCATACCATCAGAGGCTGTTAAGTGTGCCTGGTTTGAAGATGGTTTAAATGAAGATATCAAGTTGTTATTTAGGATTCTATAGTTGAAAGAATTCGTGGCTTTAGTGGATCAAGCACATAAAGTCGAAGAACTCAATAAAGCAAAAAGAAAGGTAGATTCTAAGGCTCGTGATATAGGTAAACGACCTATGAGAAAGTCATTTTCTTCTTCATTAAAGAAATCAAAAGAATTTCATAGTCGTACATTAGCTTCAGTAGGATTCTCGGGGAGAGATAAAGGGAAGTAGCATTCGAGTTAAAGACCTCATCCTATATATGTAGCGAGTGTGGATAGCTTCCGAAATAATAAACTTGAATGTTAATAATACAATAGACACCATTTCAGGAGTGCAGATTGAGATGGGTCGTGCTTCAATTTTGGTTCTTACGATCATTTTCATAGAGACTGCCCTAAAAGATCAAATAAAGAGAAAAGCTTAGAACACTCGTTCAAGAAACTCGGCTTCGAGAGGGAGACCACCCCAAAATAGTGGAAATGCGGGTAACAGTTGAAATGGAATGAAAGATTCTACTATTAGAGCTAAGGCATGGGCACCAGCTAAGGCTTATGCTATTCGAGCTCGGGAGGAAGCTTCAGCACCTAATGCGATCACTAGTACATTTTCTATATTTAAAGCTAATGTTAATGCTTGGATTGACCTGAGGTCAACACACTCATATGTATACACAACTTTAGTGTGGGATAATAAATTTTGAGCCAACTGAATTTGTGGTCAAAGTGACGAATCTTTTAGGTCAGTGTATGTTAGTTGATAAAGCCTGTAAAAACTGTCCTTTGATGATTCGGGATTTCAACTTTCTGACTGATTTGATGTTGTTGCCATTTGATGAATTTGATATGATTCTAGGTATGGACTGGTTAACTTTGCATGATGCTGTTGTGAATTGTAGACAAAAGAAAAAAGTGTTCAAATGTCAGAATGGTGAAATAATTCAAGTTGAATCAGATAGAATTGGTGTATCTAATGTGATTTCAGTTATGTTGGTAGATAAATATGTCAGAAAGGGCTATGAGGTGTATCTAGCTTATATATTTAATTCTAGGGTTTCAGAGTTGAAGTTAGAGTCAGTTCCAACTATTTGTGAATTTTCGGATGTGTTCCCAGAAGAATTACTAAGATTACCACTGGTAAGAGAGGTTGAATTTGCTATTGAGTTAATATTTGGAACTTCTCCGATATCAATAGCTCCGCATAGAATGGCACCTATAGAGCTGAAAGAGTTGAAAGCACAGTTGTAAGAGTTGACAGTGAGAGGCTTTGTTCGGCCTAGTTTTTCTCCCGGGGTGCTCCTGTATTATTTGTTAAGAGAAAGGACGGGTCAATGCAGTTATGTATTGACTATCAGTAGCTTAATAAAGTCACGATCAAAAATAAATATCCATTGCCACGTATTGATGATTCGTTTGATCAGCTGAAAGGTGTGACAGTATTTTCAATCGTTCTGGATATTATCAGTTACGGGTTAAAGATTCGGATGTGTCGAAAATTACTTTCAAAACCAGGTACGGACACTATGAATTTCTTATTAGGTCTTTTGGTTTGACCAATGCACCTGCTGTATTTATGGATTTGATGAACATAATATTTAGGTAGTATCTAGATAGATTTGTTGTTGTGTTCATTGATGACATTCTGATCTATTCCTGAGATGAAATTAAGCATGCCCAACATTTTATAATAGTTTTGTGGACTTTGCGCGATAAACTGTTGTTTGCTAAATTTAGCAAATGTGAGTTCTAGTTCTCAGAAGCTAGATTTTTGGGACATGTTGTATCCGCTAATGTTATTAGGGTTTACCTGAGTAAAATATCGGTTATAGTGGACTGGAAGCCTCCGATGAATGTTTCAAAAATAAGAATTTTTCTAGGTTTAGCCGGTTCTTATTGGAGATTTGTTAAAGGATATTCATAATTGCTATGCCACTAACGAAACTGCTTCAAAAAGATGTCAAGTTCAAATGGTTGGAAAAGTGTCAAGAAACCTTTGAGCAGTTGAAAGCGTTGTTGACCGAAGCCCTTGTATTGGTTCAGCTAGAGTTCGGTAAAGAATATGTGATGTATAGTGATGCTTCCTTGAATGGTTTGGGTTGTGTTTTGATGCAAGAAGGAAAAGTGGTAGCTTATACATCCCAACAATTGAAATCGCACGAGAAAAATTACCCAACTCCTGATTTAGAGCTTGCAGCTATTTTTTTTTTACTTTCAAGATCTAGCGGCACCACCTGTCTGGAGAAAAATGTCATATCTTCATGGATCACAAAAGCCTGAAGTATTTGGTGTCATAGGAAAATCTAAACTTGAGACAACATAGATGGATTTAATTGCTAAAAGGTTATAATTTGATCATCGACTATCATCCAAAAAAAGCTAATCCTAATACAGAAGATTCAGCTAATCCTAATAGATTTTGACACTTAGCACCCTAGAACAAGAATTTCGGCCAAGGTTAGGGAAGAAGATGAAAGAGTCGCAAATTAAACAGAGAGGTATATAGGTGAGATGTGGAAGTTTCGGCTTTTGAGAAGATCAAAAGAAAAGATGGTGCAAAGAAATCTCTGAGGATTAGGACATAGGGAAAGAATGGAGGAGAGAATGAAGTTCATAGGACATTCGTCCATGGCATAGATATGGAGATGAAATATGGAGTTAAGGGTTTCGACTTTTGAGAAAGAGATGATTGAGAGAAGAAAAGTAAAATGGAATGAAAAGAAGCAATAGAACCGGTAAAGAAGAATAATGATTTCGACAAGACTTGGGGTAGATTCGGCTATGGCAGAAAAATGTAAAGAGAAGGAACGCTTAAGAGGGTTTCGGCTCACACTTGGAAAAGAAGAAAAAGAGAATGGATGAAGACCCTAAATGTCAAAAATGAACAAAAAGATACTCACCTGACTACTCAGAATTTCGGCACTCACTAACCAAAAGCCGAAAATGCACACTTTTAGAACTAAAATCTATGCTAACTACACAGAATTTCGGCACACCTTAGCCACTCTAAAACCGATTCCCCCCTCTCTTTAGTGTTTGAAATTTGGCCAACACAATGCTCAGATGTCCATCCTTTCTTTTCGTCCACAAATTTCTCCTGATCACTCGTTTGAAATATTTTAAATATTTCAAACTCCACTTTTTCCACCTTGCCATCCATTCAAACTATTTGACTCAGTCTACCTTCTATCCTGAAGTGTCCCAGTCAACCTCTGCCTCTGCTCTCCCTGACGCCAAAAAGGACCCCAAAATGAGCTCCTCACGACTTGAACTTGCTCCCTCTCCTACTTTTGTGGCGTCACCTTTCAACCCTTATGAGGCCTCACGTTGCCACCTTGCCAACATCTTACTTGTGTCAACCACACACCAACATAATCCCTTAAGTCCCATTTCAACAAGCTCCTCCCCTAAAGTGCTTGAAAAGAAAATTTCTACCAAGACTCCGGCTTTTCCCTAAGTCATTCTTGGACCCTAAAATACCCTAAACTAGCATGATGAACATAACATTCACACACAACACATAAAATGCAAAGGCCCCAATTTAGGATGTTACAGTTCTACCCCCTTAAAATAATTTCGGCCTCGAAATTACCTAGTCAAAAGAGATTAGGGTATTGCTGTCACATCGCCTCCTCTGGCTCCCACGACGCTTCTTTCGAACCATGGTTCCGCCACAAGACTTTGACCAAAGGAATTGATTTTCTCCGTAGCACCTTAACGTCTTATTCCAAAATCTGGATTGGTTCCTCCTCATAAGATAAGTCTGGTCTTATTTCAACTTCCTCGACCGACACCATGTGAGACGGATCCAATCGGTAACGCCTCAGCATTGAGACGTGAAACACATCATGCATCTGCTTCAACTCTGATGGTAACTCTAACTGGTACGCTATTGGTCCCACTCGTTTCAAAACACGATAAGGCCCTACAAACCTGGGACTTAGCTTACCTTTACGTCCAAATCTCATCACCTACTTCTAGGGCGAAACTTTCAGGAAGACCCGATCACCTACCGCAAATTCTATCTCTTTCCGCTTTAGATCCGCATACGCTTTCTGCCTGGCTGACGTCTCCTTCAATCGAGTTCGAATTACCCTAACCTTCTCCTCTGTCTCTGCAACCATTTCCAGACCCAAAATATGGTGTTTACCCGATTCCGTCCAACAGGTAAGAGTGCGACACTTCCGCCTATATAACACTTCATACGGCGCCATCTGAATACTAGCTTGGTAACTGTTATTGTACGCGAACTCCGCCAACGGTAAGAATTCTTCCCAACTACCTCTGAAATCGATGACACACCCCCTCAACATATCCTTCAAAACCTGTATTACCCTTTCAGACTGGCCATCTGTCTGTGGATGAAATGCCGTGCTAAAGTCCAGCCTTGTCCCGAAAGCCTAATGCAACGCCCTTTAAAATCACGACGTAAATCTAGGGGCCCTATCGGATATGATTGACACTGGTACCCCATGCAGCCACACAATTTCTGCCACATACAGCTTCGCCAACCTTTGAAGAGAATAGCCGACACAAACAGGTATGAAATGAGCGGACTTTGTCAACCGATCCACGATCACCCATACTGAGTCTTTCTTAGTAGGCGTAAGGGGTAGCCCACTAACAAAGTCCATCATGATTCTCTCCTACTTTCACTGTGGAATCTTCACCGGCTGCAATAACCCCGAAGGCAACTAGTGTTTGGCTTTGACTTGCCGACACGTTAAACACTTTTCCACAAACTCCGTAACTTCTCGCTTCAATCCAGGCCACCAAAACTGTTCCCGTAGATCCCGATACATCTTACTTCCTCCAGGATGCATAGCGTAGGGGCTACTATGCGCTTCTTGAAGAATTGTTTGCCTTAACTCTACATTCTTTGGCATGCAAACCCTCCCACGAAAACACAAAACTCCGTTCTTGTTCAAACTGTAATCCGCTATTCCATCATCCTGTACTTGCAGAAGTCGAGCACTCAAAACATCATCCGATAACTATTTCTCTTTAACCTGACCTACCCATGTTGGCTTCACTTGCAGCTCAGCTAAAAAACTCCAGTCGTCATATAGACTAAGATGAGCAAACATTGCTCTCAAATCTGATATTACCTTCCAGCTTAACGCGTCTGCCACCACATTCGCCTTACCCGGATGATATTCAATCGAGCAGTCATAATCCTTCAACAGCTCTACCCACCTTCTCTGCCTCAAGTTCAGGCCTTCTGAGTCAACAGATACTTTAAACTCTTGTGGTCGGTGTAGATAACAGACCTCTCTCCATACAAATAATGTCTCCACACTTTTAATGCGAAAACCACTGCAGCTAATTCCAGATCATGCGTGGGATAGTTAATCTCATGCGGTCTTAACTGCCGAGGCGCATAGGCAACCACCTTCTCCTCCTGCATCAGCACACAACCTAACCCCGTGTGAGAAGCATCACAATACACTATGAAATCCTTCCCAGCCTCCGCTTGAATTAAGACCGGAGCCTCTGTCAAAATCCTTTTTAGCTTCTAAAACTCTCTTGCTGCTTGTCCGTCCACACAAAAGGTACCTCCTTTCTCAACAACTTGGTCAAGGGTGCCTCAATTAAGGAAATACCCTCGACAAACCTCCTGTAATAATCTGCTAATCCCAAGAAACTTCGAATCTCTGCCACAGACTTAGGTGGTTTCCAATCCAGCACCACCTCGATCTTCCGAGGATCTACTCTTATTCCTTTAGCAAATACCACATGACCCAAAAAAGTAACTTCTCTTAACCAAAATTCACACTTGCTAAATTTGGCGTACAATTTCTTCTCCCTTAAAATCTATGAAACTACCCGAATATGCGAATCATGCCCCTACTCTGACTTGGAGTATACTAAAACGTTGTCTATGAACACTACTACGAACTGGTCCAAATAGGGTTGAAAAACCCGATTCATCATATCCATGAATGCAGCTGGTGCATTTGTCAACCCGAATGGCATTACCAAAAATTCATAGTGCCGTAGCGAGTCCGGAAAGTCGTCTTATGAATATCTACTTCCTTTACCTTAAGCTGGTGATACCCAGACCTCAAATCTATCTTCGAAAAAACTGAAGCCCCTCTGAGATGACCAAACAGGTCTATCTTAGGCAGCGGGTACTTGTTCTTGATCGTCAGCTTATTCAACTGTCGGTAATCTATGCACATACGCATAGATCCGTCTTTCTTCTTTACAAATAACACCGGTGCTCCCTATGGATACACACTGGGTCGAATAAAACCATGATCTAACAACTCCTGAATTTGAGCTTTAAGCTCAACCAGCTCCTTCGGTGCCATCCTATAAAGGGCTATAGACACCGGAGCCGTACCTAGTAGAAGCTCGATTCCAAACTCCACCTTGCGATCCGGAGGTAACCCTAGAAGCTCTTCTGGGAAAACATCTACAAATTCTTTTACCGTTCTAACCTCCTCCACGGTCGCTTCCTTTGCATTCGAGGCACTGACAAAAGTTAACAAAGCCATGCACCCTTTCTTCACCATTCTTTCCGCCTTGAGAGCAGACACTACATTAGACAAGTAGTCTCTCCTCTCACCTATCACCAAGACTTCACCATCCTCGGGAGTCTTTAACATCATGCACTTAGCAGCATAGTCCAAGTTTGTACGATAGCATACTAACCAATCCATGCCTAAGATCAGGTCAAATTCCCCAAATGGTAGCTCCATTAAGTCAGTCAAGAACACTGGCCCTTGAACTTCTAAAGGCACACTCCTAAAAAGTTTATTTACCACTACTGATTGCCCTAAAGGACTAAGTACAGTCATCTCCCTAGAAGCAGTTTCAGGATTCATATTTGAAGTTCCAGACACCATACTAGCAACATAGGAGTGAGTCGACCCAATATCAATTAGTGCAGTAAAGGGTAACCCAAAAATGAGAAACGTACCCGTTATTACATCTGGTGCATCCCCCTCTTCACGACGTCTGGCTACATAAACTAACCCAAGCTGCCTTTCCTCAGTACCCCCTGTTCCTCTGCCTGGTGCTCCATGACCTAGGCCAAAACTATTCCCTCCTCGGTTCAGACCATGACCTCTCGGCATCTGTTGACCACCCCTTCTCGACTGCACATACCACTGACCTACCATCCGAGCCTTGTTTATGTCTTGTAGACAATTCTTAATCAAATGATCCATTGACCCACACCTGTAGCACTCCTTATTCCTTCCCCAGCACTCCCCTACATGTGACCTTGCACAATGAGCACACTGTTGAAATTTGCCCACATCAGCCGGCGTAGTAACGCTAACAGGTCCCTCAACCCTAGGCCTTTTCTGAAAACCTCCCGATGATCCTGACGGTCCATAACTCCTCTTATTATTGCCTCTGTCCTTGTCTCTATTTTGCTTCTCAAACCGCTTTACTTCTTCAGCTATCTTAGCTTTTTCCACCAAAATAGCAAAGTCTCTCTTTCACTGAGGAGCTATCAACACCCGCAGCTCGTCTTGCAGCCCATTTTCGAATCTCACACAACGCTCATAGTCGGTCGCAACAATCCCTCGGGCGTACCGACTTAACCACAAAAATTTTACCTCATACTCAGCTATCAACTTACCTCATTGAACTAAATTCAGGAATGCCTTCCTCTGAGCATCTACATAACTGGCCCCAACGTACTTCCCTTGAAACTTTGTCTTAAAGAAATCCCAATCCACTCGGTCTACCGGAGTACCCTCTCTGATGGTGAGCCACCACCGATAGGCTTCATCCCGAAGTAGAGAAACCGCGCCCTTCAGCTTCTCTCCAACTGTGCAGTCCAAGTCATCCATAATTCTCTCAACCGCCTCTAACCAATACTCAGCCACGTTTGGAGCTACTCCAGAGATACCCCTAAATGTTTTGGCTCTATTCGTTCGAAGTCGCTCAGGGATGGACTTCCGAGCTGCTGTCCCAGTGCTTGCCCCAGCCACACGCTCTAGTACACGCAGCATTGCTTGCGATATGGCATCATCTCCCCTAGTTCGGCCTTGCGATCTGCTCCCGCCACAGGTGACGCCGGTACTTCGCCCTCAGGCTCATTTCTTGCTTCCGAGAATTCCGCTTCTGCATTCCGGCCCATTCCATGGCCGCGTATGACACGTCCACGTCCTCTACCACTCATAGCTAACACTCCGGCCTTACTCTGATTATCAATTTTATGAGTCATCATATTTTTCCACTTGTTTATTAACGAAAATTTTTATGACATAGAGTTCTTAAGTTGTTCTTTCGTACAGCACATACATTCCTAAAGGGTTCTGTCTCTACAATAGTATTCTAAATTCTAATATCGACAACAATGCATCATATAACCACCTCATACAATTTATTTAACAGTCAAAAAATTTACCTAGTGGACTTGGGCCGGAAACTCGAGTGCCATTCCTTCACAAGACCATTTCATGAAAAAGTCCTTTTAGACTAACTTAAATACATAATTTGAAAACGTTGTGACCCCAAAACCCAAGGCTGAGTTTAAAACCTGATCTCTGATACCAAATTGTAACACCCCAAACCCGGCACAAACACCACGACCAGATCTGGCATGTTACTAGGAAAAAATGTGTAAAACAAATTTTTATTCTGAATGTAAGAAAGTACCGTAAGTTTGAAAACTTATCGCTTGAGGTGTGGTTTTGAAAACAGTGGTTTGTAGTTGAAGGAAAATTTCTGAATTTAGTTCAACTCTATTTGTTATCCTTGTTGGTACTTGAGAAAAATCGGTTGTTTTATGTACTCACATTTTGAAAACTCCATTTATTGATTTCTTCCACGTTAAAGTATAGTAATGTCATAATAATAAAAATTTAAATAATAAAACCAACTTAAAGATCTAAAATTTACCAAATTTATAGTGACCTTATTACATATTCCAAATATCCGAAAAGAAAATAGCAATTAATAGTTTGAAATAAAGTTTACTAAATTAACTCCTGCATGGCCACCTCGAGTCCGTTCCAACCCAGTTCAAGGAGTCATGAGCTACCTGCGATGTGTTAAGAAAATAGGGTGAGTCACCAGACTCAGTGTGCAATTACACCACACAATTCCACAAGTGGGCTTGAGCCCCAAATCATCATCGAATCATCATACCATGCACAAATATTCAATATGATAGCCCAACCCAACCTATTATCCATCCTCTACACATCACTCCGTACATCCATCCTCATACACACCTGGGGATTTCTACAATCAACCCTGCATCCGCTACACACCTCTTTGGCAGTCATGCTGACAGACACACTGCTCAAAGTCCACATAAGTGGTTTAGCCACTGAATCCACACGTGATTAAATCACAAAATCCAGAATGAGGCTTGAGGCCATCATTAACCGTGACAAAGTCACCCACATATATACACTTCCCCTTTTCATCATTTATAACCCAAAACCCATGCACATGCAACATAATATGACAGATAGGCAACATGATAAGACATAAATACAAATATATCATACTTGCATGCATCCACAATAGCTTATCCACGATTATTAATGTAGGTAGTATACTAACCACCACTGCCGCTATTTTCGGCTTCCAAGCATAACACATACATTTATAAAATTAAGGGAATAGTGTGATAATTACACACCTGATAACACGCAACACGATGCTTTCTATGTCGACACTATCACTAATAGAAACCATCGCTTGCTATCACGCTCGCTACTCTGTTCGAAGCCAAGCCCACAACCCGATGGCCAATCTCATTCGCGACACACCGCCGCTTTCTTAAACTTAGGGATTGGGTTCACGGGTCCAATCCCTTCCTTCTCCTGATCGGTACTTTATTCCATCAAAAGACCTTGTCAATCACTACCATCATAAGATATGGTTGTTAAACCATAACATAGGGTTAAGGTAATAATACGATAACGAGTCTAATAAGTCTAAAGAGAACACCCTTACCTTGAAATCCCAAAAGAGATAGGGTTCAGAAACTCACAATTTCTGGCTTAAGGATCTAAACGATTCGATCTACTTCGATTCCCGACGTGTCGCCCCAAAAAGAGAACACAAGAACGATCAAACATTAATCACCAAGCCAAGTAACCTTTCGGCTTTGGCTTCCAAAAACTGAAAGAGAAAGGTGAATTATAGGAGAAATCGTCACTTACCTTAATACAGAAGATTCGGCTAATCCTAATAGATTTCGGCACTTAGCACCCTAGAAGAAGAATTTCGGCCAAGGTTAGGGAAGAAGATGAAAGAGTCGCAAATTAAACAAAGAGGTATATAGGTGAGATGTGGAAGTTTCAGCTTTTGAGAAGATCAAAAGAAAAGATGGTGCAAAGAAATCTATGAGGATTCGGCTTACATGGAAAGAATGAAGGAGAGAATGAAGATCATAGAACATTCAACCATGGCATAGATATGGAGATGAAAAATGGAGTTAAGGGTTTCGACTTTTGAGAAAGAGATGATTAAGAGAAGAAGAGTAAAATGGAATGAAAAGAAGCAATAGAACCGGTAAAAAAGAAGAATGATTTCGGCAAGACTTGGGGTAGATTCGGCTATAGCAGAAAAATGTAAAGAGAAGGAATGCTTAAGAGGGTTTCGGCTCACACTTGGAAAAGAAGAAAAAGAGAATGGATGAAGACCCTAAATGTCGAAAATGAACAAAAAGATACTCACCTGACTACGCAGAATTTCGGCACTCACTAACCAAAAGCCGAAAATGCACACTTTGAGATCTAAAATCTATGCTGACTACACAGAATTTCGGCACACCTTAGCCACTCTAAACCCGATTCCCTCCTCTCTTCAGTGTTTGAAATTCGGCCAACACAATGCTCAGATGTCCATCCCTTCTTTTCGTCCACAAATTTCTCCTGATCACTCGTTTGAAATATTTTAAATATTTCAAACTCCACTTTTTCCTTCTTGCCATCCATTCAAACTATTTGACTCAGTCGACCTTCTATCCTGAAGTGTCCCAGTCAACCTCTGCCTGTGCTCTCCCCGACGCCAAAAAGGACCCCAAAATGAGCTCCTCGCGACTTGAACTTGCTCCCTCTCCTACTTTTGTGGCGTCACCTTCCAACCATTATGTGGCGTCACCTTGCCACCTTGCCAACACCTTACTTGTGTCAACCACACACCAACATAATCCCTTAAGTCCCATTTCAACAAGCTCCTCCCCTAAAGTGCTTAAAAAGAAAATTTCAACCAAGACTCTAGCTTTTCCCTAAGACATTCTTGGACCCTAAAATACCCTAAACTAGCATGATGAACATAACATTCACACACAACACATAAAATGCAAAGGCCCCAATTCAGGATGTTACGGTCAGTGACTCAATCACACTATCGGACATCTATTTTGGTACCTTTTTGGAAGTTGTATATATGGTATATGGCATGTATAGGCTAGTAAGGTTGTGGAAAGATTTTTTATACGTGTTTTGCTATGTGAAAATAGTGTATGTGATATGTAAATATGTGGTCTTGTGTGAATGACCATTATGGTATGTTTTGGTGAAATAGAAATGGCATGCTTCTTAATTGATGTTGGAATTGAGCATATAGGGATGAACTAAATTGTGTGGCAATTTGGCCTTGTAAATGGCCTATAATTTTCCACACGGGCGTGTGTCTCACCTGTGTCCATCACTGTTCTTATTCGATGTAGTTCAGACTTGCACACGGGCCAGTTACATGAGCATGTGACAGGCCGTGTGGCTATAATCAGAGTTACACACAGGGTAAGACATGGTCTAAGGCAAGGTCGTGTGAGGCAAACAGTCTATCCACACGGGCGTGTGCCCTGTTTTAGAAGAAAATTGTTTCTATGTTTTGTAAAGTTTTTGTATGAGATTTGGTTAATCCCCAACCCTCTTTAAGGCTTCGTAGACCTACTAAAGGGGACTTTGTGCTATTGATTACTATGATGTGTTGTTCTGTGATCCATGATGGTATAAATGTTATGATTTGATTGGTAATACCTCGTAACCATAGTTCTGTGATGGATACTGGTTACGGATGTTACATTTTCCTTCCTTAGAAAATCTCTTTTTAGGTTTCAATGCAACTTTTCCTTTTTTGGGCTTGGCCTTGCCATTTTCCCTAGACTTTGCCTTTGTAACACCCAAAACCCGGCTCAGACATTACGACTGGATCTGGCATGTCACATAGATAGGTTGTCTAAAACTAGTCCGCGTTCATTAAGAAGTTCACATTATTTTTGAAACTTCAAGCTTTGTTGTTGTTCAAATTCATATTTGCTTTTATGGTGTTCACGTAAAAACGTTGTTATTACCATTTTTTGAAAACTTTGATTATTAAAGAAACCAATTTCATTAGATTACGAAGATGTGATATTTTTGAAAACACCTATTATCGTTTAAAGAAAACTACGTATTTATAAATCTAGCAGTCTTTAAGGAAAACTTAAAAGCAATTAAACCAATGGCCTTATTACAAATATATTAACCCAAATTTAAACTAAACTCAAAATAAAGTAAAACGGGAATTTACTAAAGTTTTGATGTATGGCCACCCCGGAGTACTTCACAGCTCCAAATCCCCAACGCTAGGGATCACTTGCAAGATTAAGCAGAGGGGTGAGTTACGAGAACTCAGTTTGTAATCCCTTAATCGGTTAGTAACTAGGCCCGAGCACACAAAAGCAGACTGGACCTTAGCCCAAATAGAAGTGAACTGGCCTGAGGCCTAAACAGAATCAAATTGGGCCTTAGCCCTATAAGCATGGTAAAACAGATAATACATGAAATGCAACCCAACCCAACCTAATAATCCATCCGCTACACACCACCCGTACTAGCCCAACACACCTGTGGGGATTTCTACAATCAACCCTCCATCCGCTACACACCTCGATGACAGTCATGCTGCTCATCGCCAAATTTCTGGCGAAGCCACCAGAATAACAGAATACATGTGGCATAGCCACTATACATATTGTGGCAGAGCCACCGGAATATGTGGCAGATCCACCAGATTACACTTCCCCGATCATCATCATTATCCCAATCTCAGATTTTATACCCAAAGTCCCATACACAGTACAAGCAGCATATGAATGGGTAGATCCAATATCTAACAAAGCTGTAAAAGGTACATCAAATATGAAAAATATACCGATTATGATGTCCAATGTGTCACCATTCTCTCGATGTCTAGTCGCATAAACCAGTCCTGGCTGTCTCACTGTGCTACCCAAGTTACTAGCACCCCTGCCGGTGCTCCACTACCTCGTCCAAATCCATTTCCCCCTCTAGCTGGACCACGACCTCTCAACGGATGTAGACCACCTCTCCCTGGCTGCACAGGTCCCTGACCTACAGTCTGCACCCTAACAGGCTTCCGTGGACATGTCTTTAATCAAATGATCCCTAGACCCACACTTGAAACACCTACCAGATCTTCTCTAACATTCCCCCGGATGTGTTTTCCCACACTGCACACAAGGTTACCACTGACCCACAGCAACTGGCATCACAGCTCGAGCTGGCCTATCTAACCTAGGCCTCTTTTGGAAACCCCCAGAATAACCTGACGTCTCAAAACCTCTCTTATTTTTGCCCCTTTCCTTATCTCGATTTTTCCTCTCCAAACGTTTCACTTCCTTGGCCATTTTTGCTTTTTGGATCAGAATGACAAAATCTCTTTCCCGCTGCAGAGCTATCAGTACCTGCAGCTCATCTCGCAGACCATCCTCGAACCGAACACAATGCTCATAATCGGTTGCGACTATACCCCGAGCGTAACGACTGAAGTGCAGAAACTATGCCTCATATTCTGCCATGGATTTATTCCCTTGAACCAAATTCAAAAATGCCTTCCTCTTGGCGCCCACATAACTCGCCCCGATATATTTTTCCTGAAACGTTGCTTAAAGATGTCCCAAGTGATTCGATCCGCTTGAGTACCTTCCCTCACTGTGAGCCACCACTGGTATGCCTCATCTCGTAGGAGAGACATTACTCCTTTCAATTTTTCCTCTGCTGTGCAGTCCGGGTCATCCATAATCCGTTCAACTGCTTCCAACTAGTATTTAGCTACATTTGGGGCTACACCAGAAATACCTCTAACTACCTCAGCCCCGTTTGCCCGGAGTCGCTCGGGAATAGATTTCTGGGCTACCGATCCAGTACTTGCTCCAGCAACCCGCTCCAAAACTCGCAGCATAGCTTGGGACAAAGCATCGTCCCCTCTAGTCCGATCTTGAGACCCTGCTTCCGCTACTAGCGATGCTGGCACTTCGCCTTCCGGCACATGCCCTGATTCTGAGGATCCAGCCTCAGCACCCCGGCCTCTACCAAGGCCGCGTGTACCACGTCCACGTCCTCTTGTACTCATGGTACTGAATCGAGTTAAGCTGATTAAAAATTTTATGAATTAGTGTATAATTCCAATGTTTATTAATAGATGTTTTATATAAAGCAAGTATAAGAGTTGTTTTCGCAAATCAAATTTCCTAATGTCTCAGTCTCTACAGTCTTAGCTCTTATAGCTAACAGTCTCAGTACACTAACTCTAGTAGTTTTTCCTAAAATCATTTCATCATATTATTAAACAAAGTCAGAAGACTTACGGATTTCGTGGCAGATACTCGGGTGCCACACTTTCAAACAAGACATATATTTTCTAAACCATATTTCAAGCCAATTTTTGGAAAACATTCTCAAACCCATTCCACAGCTGAGTTTTGCAACCTGGATCTGATACCATAAAATGTAACACCTCAAACCCGGCCCAGACGTTACGACCGGATCTGGCGTGTCACATAGAGAGGTCATCTAAAACTAGTACACGTTCGTTAAGAAGTTCGCATTATTTTTGAAACTTTGAGCTTTGTTGTTGTTGAAGTTCTTATTTGCTTTTATGGTGTTAACGTAAAAACGTTGTTATTACCATTATTTGAAAACACTGATTATTAAAGAAACCAATTTCATTAGATTACGAAGATGTGATATTTTTGAAAACACCTATTGTCGTTTAAAGGAAACTACGTATTTACAAATCTAGCAGTTTTTAAGGAAAACTTAAAAGAAATTAAACCAATAGCCTTATTAAAAAAATATTAACCCAAATTTAAACTAAACTCAAAATAAAGTAAAACGAAAATTTACTAAAGTTTCGATGTATGGCCACCACGGAGTACCTCACAGCTCAAAATCCTCAACGCTGGGGATCACCTGCAAGATTAAGTAAAGGGGTGAGTTATGAGAACTCAGTGTGTAATCCCCTAATTGGTTACTAACTGGGCCCGAGCCCACAGAAGCAAACTGGACCTTAGCCCAAACAGAAGCGAACTGGCCTGAGGCCCAAACAGAATCAAACTAGGCCTTAGCCCTATGAGCATGGTAAAACAGATAATACATGCAATGCAACCCAACCCAACCTAATAATCCGTCCGCTACACACCACCCGTACCAGCCCAACACACCTGTGGGGATTTCTACAATCAACCCTCCATCCACTACACACCTCGATGGCAGTCATGCTGCTCATCGCCGAATTTGTGGCAAAGCGACCAGAATAACAGAATACATATGGCATAGCCGCTATACAGATTGTTGCAGAGCCACCGGAATATGTGGCAGAGCCACCGGATTACACTTCCCCGATCATCATCATTATCCCAATCCCATGCAGAATTTCGTGACATAATAACTTAATGTATGAAAAAATGACCACATAGCAAATATACCGAAAACACATTATCATGCTAAATCCACCCTTGAGGGTATAACAGTAATTTACCCACTGAGGGTATTTTGGTAATTTACCCACTATAGGTAATTTGGTAATTTTATCTATTCAAAGCTTTACGAAAGCCTAATGTCGTCTCTTGCAACACAGGATCCTTATGGGATCTCTACGGAGCTATAGGCCAAAAATCCATTTTAGGCCCAAATAGGCCCACATGCTCGTGTGGCCCATTACGCACGTTTTTGGTCTCAGTTTTTCAAATTTCGCAACCACCCTTACCCTTGGACTGTTTTTCAACAATTTCGCCCGTGTGGGCCGAAAAGCCCATTGGGCCCGTTAAGCCCGATCAACTCGGTTAGGCCCTTACAACCTCAGTTTCGTAAGAGTGCTCGTTGCACTCTTCGTGACTTACCGTCTTTACTCGTGCCTCATTTTACCACTACGAGCGTTCGCACGCTCGAGTGGTCACAGATACCGATTTTTAGCTTTTCGGCTATTGGCCAATTCGTAAAGTAGCATATGCAAACAATCGAAAGGGTGTGAGATTACACACCTGATACGAGCGTAGATTGAATCCTCGAGATTACGCACCTATGAATCCATACACTTAAACCATTAACCTTAATCTCAGTAAGACGTATCCATTAGATTGAAAACGACAACCCAATTCACGCCACTTACCAAGAACGTTGGAAAATCCTTGCTACGTTTGAGAGTTCAGTTCACTTCCTCCGATCACAAAATCGAGTCCCTAAGAAAGAGCACGAGTTAGTGATGTTGATTCTAGAATAACAAAGAAATGGCCTTCCGGCCTGAATGAACCTGAAATGGCGAACGACCACCTATTTTCCCTCTTCGGCCATTAAGACTTACCAATAATTGTAGAAGGTCCCCAAAGCGGTTTGCACCTAAAGGGCCTTAGATGATTCAGCTATGGCTTTGAACCGAAATACGTGTTCCACGATGAGAGAAGAAAAGAAAGAGTTAGACAACAACTTGGAGAAACAGGAATGGCATATTCGGCTATGTTGACACAGGAGGGAAAAGGAAAGAAAATAAATAAAGAAAACATTATCATTACCTTAGATCAAAGAGAAGTCAACTGGAAGAAAAGATTCGACTCTCCAAAACCAAAACACCAAGCAATCGGCCACAAGAATCAAAGTAGGTAGGGTGGCTATCGATCAAAGAAAAGAGAAGAAGCAAATGAGTAGGAAGGTGGATCGGCTATAATGTGCACCTAATAAAAAAGAAGGATGAGACAAAAAAAGAGAATAACACTAGAGGTTTCGGCAACCAGAATGGAAGAAATCGAAATGTTTTTAGCCAAAAAGCAAAAAGAATAAAACTCTCTCTCAAATGAACACTTAGAGAAAATGGCACTCTCCCTACCCACTTATGACCGAATGTGCTTAAATTGCCTAGGAAGCTAAAGAGAATTCGGCACACACACATACTAACCAAAACCGATTATGCTCCCTAAGCACCTCCCCACCTTTGGCCACATACCTTCCCTCACCAACTCCCACGATCCTCTCCTTGATTTGCTCCACAATCTACTCTCCATCACCCATTCAAATGGTTTGACCACTTCAAACCTTCACCTACCAGAATCCCATTCCAATTCCACATCTTCCTCTCCCTTAGCATAAAAATAAACCCACAATTTGCATGCCATGGGATTCGAACCCCACTTCCCTTACTACACAAGTGACGCCAACTCCACTAGGCCACCTTGCTCTTTTTGTTAACATATACCAACAATTACACTTAAATCCTACTTCCACTAGCTCTCCCCCCTTAAGTGCCCAAAAAGCAAAATTTTACCAAGGCTCCTACACGACCCCAGGCCTCCCTAGGGCCCCTAAACTCCCTTAAACATCACACAGAACTAGCATAAAATGCAATTACACAAATATGACAACCTCTAATTTTTGAGATGTTACAGTTCTACCCCCTTAAAGAAATTTTGGCCTCCAAATTTACCTGGTTAAAAGAATGGCAAAACCTCTTTCCGGCTGTGGAGCTATCAGTACCCGCAGCTCGTCTCGCAGACCATCCTCGAACCGAACACATCACTCATAATCGGTTGCGACTATACCCTGAGTGTAATGACTTAAGCGTAGAAACTCTGCCTCATATTCTGCCACGGGTTTATTCCCTTGAACCAAATTCAGAAATGTCTTCCTCTGGGCATCCACGTAACTCGTCCCGACATATTTTTCCTGAAACACTAATTAAAGATGTCCCAAGTGATACGATCCGCTTGAGTACCTTCCCTCACTGTGAGCCACCACTGGTATGCCTCATTTCGTAGAAGAGACATTGCTCCTTTCAACTTTTCCTCTGCTGTGCAGTCCCAGTCATCCATAATTCGTTCAACTGCTTCCAACCAGTATTCAGCTACATTTGGGGCAACACCAAAAATACCCCTAAATACCTTAGCCCCGTTTGCCCAAAGTCGCTGAGGAATAGATTTTCGGGCTACCGATCCAGTACTTGCTCCAGCAACCCACTCCAGAACTCACAGCATAGCTTGGGACAAAGCATCGCCCCATCTAATCCGGTCTTGAGACCCTGCTTCCGCTACTAGCAATGCTGGCACTTTGCCTTCAGGCACATGCCCTGATTCTGAGGATCCAGCCTCAGCACCCCTGCCTCTACCACGGCCGTGTGAACCATGTCCACGTCCTCTTGTACTCATGGTACTGAATCGAGTTAATCTGATTAGAAATTTTATGAATTAGTGTATAATTCCAATGTTTATTAACAAATGTTTTATGTAAAGCAAGTATAAGAGTTGTTTTCGCAAATCAAATTTCCTAATGTCTCAGTCTCTACAGTCTTAGCTCTTATAGCTAACAGTCTCAGTACACTAACTCTAGTAGTTTTTCCTAAAATCATTTCATCATATTATTAAACAAAGTCAGAAGACTTACGAATTTCGTGCCGGAAACTCGGGTGCCACACTTTCAAAAAAGACATATATTTTCTAAACTATATTTCAAACCAAACTTTGGAAAACGTTCTCAAACCCATTCCACAACCGAGTTTTGCTGACTCTGATACCACAAAATGTAACACCCTAAACCTGGCCCAAACATTACGACTGGATCTAGCGTGTCACATAGAGAGGTTGTCTAAAACTAGTTCGCATTCGTTAAGAAATTCGCATTATTTTTGAAACTTCGAGCTTTGTTATTGTTGAAATTCATATTTGCTTTTATGGTGTTAATGTAAAAACGTTGTTATTACCATTATTTGAAAACTTTGATTATTAAAGAAACTAATTTCATTAGATTATGAAGATATGATATTTTTGAAAACACCTGTTGTCTTTTAAAGGAAATTACGTATTTATAAATCTAGCAGTTTTTAAGGAAAACTTAAAAGAATTTAAACCAATGGCCTTATTACAAAAATATTAACCCAAATTTAAACTAAACTCAAAATAAAGTAAAAAGGAAATTTACTAAAGTTTCGATATATGGCCACCCCGGAGTACCTCACAGCTCCAAATCCTCAACGCTGGGGATCACCTGCAAGATTAAGTAGAGGGGTGAGTTACGAGAATTCAGTGTGTAATCCCCTAATCAGCTACTAACTAGGCCCGAGCCCACAGAAGCAAACTAGACCTTAGCCCAAACAGAAGCGAACTGGCCTGAGGCCCAAACAGAATCAAACTGGGCCTCAGCCCAATGAGCATGGTAAAACAGATAATACAACCAATGCAACCTAATCCAACCTAATAATACGTCCGCTACACACCACTCGTACTAGCCCAACACACCTGTGGGGATTTCTACAATCAACCCTCCATCCGCTACACACATCGATGGCAGTCATCCTGCTCATCGTCGAATTTGTGGCGAAGCCACCAGAATAACAAAATACATGTGGCATAGCCGCTATATAGATTGTGGCAGAGCCACTGGAATATGTGGCAGAGCCACCAGATTACATTTCACCGATCATCATCATTATCCCAATTCTATGCAGAATGTCGTGACATAATAACTTAATGTATACAAAAATGACCACATAGCAAATATACCAGAAAACACATTATCATGCTAAATCCACCCTTGATGGTATAACAGTAATTTACCCATCGAGGGTATTTTGGTAATTTACGCACTATAGGTAATTTGGTAATTTTATCTATTCACGGCTTTACGAAAGGCTAATGTCGTCTCTTGCGACACAGGATCCTTATGGGATCTTTACGAAGGTATGGGCCAAAAATCCATTTCACGCCCAAACGGGCCCACATGCTCGTGTGGCCCATTACGCACATTTTCGGTCTCAGTTTTTCAGATTTCGCAACCACCCTTATCCTTGGATTATTTTTCAACAATTTTACCCGTGTGGGCCAGAAAGCCCATTGGGCCCGTTAAGCCCGATCGGCTCGATTAGGCCCTTACAGCCTCAGTTTTGCCAGAGTGCTCGTGGCCATGTCACACGCCCGTGCAAATCGAGACCTGATCATGTTCAGATTTCTGCTTTGGCATGGCCGTGTGCGATGGTGATGAGGCTGTGCTCCAAGTGTTCGTCGAGACACGGCCGTGTGGTCATTGGCCCAGGCCGTGTCGATTTCGTGGAAAGGCCCATTTACTTCGTTTTAGGCTCGTTTTGTGTTCTTTTCATCCTCGGGTGCTTTCCTGGGTATACGACATGAAAAGAAAGGATTAAAAAGCACCTTTTTATATAAAACGAGGCTTAAATCTTTAAAAAGCATAATAAATGTGGGATTAAAATATGTTATATTTACGGTTTATCAAATATCCCCACACTTAAGCTTTTGCTTGTCCTCAAGCAAAATTCTCAACTTACAATTAAAACTAACTTTCCATGATTTATAATCCTTATTGACAATGCCTTATCCTAATTCATAGATAATTTATACATGGATAATTTAATTCAAAGTGTCCTAAAGATTCAAACGAGATAAGTCATAAATTTGTAGCACGAAAAACATAAGTGTTTCCTCTCATCTAAATAATTACCTTTAATTCAAAATCGATAAGGATTGATATCCTCACAAAAGATTCACTCAAATCACTCAAAAAGTGTTTAAGGGTCAAAATTAAGCACTCATAAGTCGAACATGAAAAGTTAATCCATAGGCTTGCCTGAAAATCAAATCTCTCCACCATCAGAAATGATATGATAAGCAGATCAAAAGGTCTTTGTTAGGGTTGTAACTGGCTGGGCTAGGGTTTAGTGTGTGGAAAAGGTGAAATTAGAAGGTTAGAATCGAGATTGAATTGATAAGTTACCTACCTAAAAGTTTCTAAGATAATAATTACATCAATTGAAAACAATAAAAAAAATCCTACTAATACGAGCTTTTTCTTTTGGAAATAGCCTTTGATTGTGTAAGCTCACTTTCCATACTACTAATATTGAAAACTTGAAATTTTTTTTATTTTTTTAAAAAAATAAATACTAGATAAATTTAACTACTAGAGTAATAAACTCAGATAACTGGCTCAAATCAAATCTCGATTAAGGGGTAGTCAAAATAAAGGGTGATAACAAATACAAAGGGTTTTGGGTTAAAATTAGCGGGTAAGTCAATAAAAAAGGTTGTTAGGCTTAACGGGGTTCACTAAGGTTTAATTATAAGGGTAGGCTATTTAGTAGAGTAAGTGGGTTAAAACCTAAGTGCCTTTATCATCTCGATATATCAAATCATAACTGTGGTCTTGACATGTATAATCGAGGCAAGTTCTAGAATAACAATTCATAGTCGACACACTCATAATCAAGAAGTGAGCATGAAAAAGAATGTATGCTCTGTAAGGCTCAATTTCTCACAAAACTTATGGGTGTTTTTGACATCAACCTTGTAAATCTCAATTTTCAAGATAATATTTAAATTCCGGTTGACAACCTAGAATTTTAATTTCTAGAAAATTAAACTTATCATGCTTGATTCCCTAGTATTCTTCAGATTTAATTATCAATGCACAATTAACTATGACTTATTCCAAAACATACCAATAAAAATCACAAATCATTAGAAATTTCATCTTAATTAGTAATATGAGAAAATTACTTTAAAACAAGATTAAATCAGGGATTTGAGAACAATGCAGACAGTTAGGCATTTTTATCCTCAGGGTTTGAGAATAATGACAAATTAGGCATTTTCTCAGAATACCTATTCACCCCCCACACTTAAGATGTACATTGCCCTCAATGTACAAAGATAGATAATGACATTTTAAAGATAAATCAAAAGAGAAAGGGGAAGAATTACTCCCTGATTTGTGGATGTTTTCCCGAATGAGTGTCTTTGGTAGCGGTGATGGTCAGTCGGGATAACGTTTCTGCGCTAGATGAAGAAATTGGGTAGCGCTTTAAAAAGTAGCCAGGCTTTATTAAGACCTAATAAAAATAAACTAAATATATAAATAAAGACAAGAAAGAGAAAGAGAAAGAGACTAAGAGGGAAAATAGACTAAGGCTAGGAGATAAAGGGGCTTGAAAATCCTTATCGGTAGGTGGTTCGCGAGGTGGGCGTGACTTCTAAGGCGACGAAGGTGCTGGCGGTGGCGGAAGTGGCGTGATTCCCAAGCAACCTTTAGAACCTGACACTAAGAAATTAAAATAAAATAATATAAATTAAGCATAAGATAGTCAAAAAAAAGGAAAATAAAGGAAAAGATAACTGTGAAACAAAAGATAAATTGTCTCATAGGTCCTTGGCTTGGTGTTGAGACAAAGCTGCAGGCATGAACTCATGTTGATCATTCTCCTCCGAATCGTCTTTTTGTAATGCTACGTGATAAGGTATGCAAGGTTTGTACTCCTTGACTACCGGTTTTGGCTTTTCTTGTACTACCTCTGTTGTACCTTCGTCTACCTTACTTTCTGTAGTGGGGTTGGGTGTATCTATCTCCTTGCTATCCTGAAGTGTGATAGCTTGAATTTGGTCCTTAGGATTAATTTCAGTGTTACTAGGTAGGCGTCCTTGCGGTCGTTCTGACATTGATTTTACAAGTTGTTCAACGGCTTTGCTTACTTCCTTGATTGACTTAGCAAGTTCTTCCATTCGATTTTCATTGCTTTTGATTGTTCTATCAGCTTCTTGGATACGTTCCTCGATGGTTGGCTTCTTGTCTTGTGGATAAGGCTGATTTCGGAAGTTTTGGGAGGGTTGTTGCCTTTGATTTCCTTGATTGCCTTGTCTTCCCCACGAAATATTTGGGTGATTCCTCCAACCTGGATCGTAAGTGTTACTATAAGGATTATTAGATCAGAAATTATTACCTATATAGTTCATCTGTTCATCTTCTGCTCCTGGTTGGTAGGGTGGGTACTCAAGATTCGCCACAGTTCCACTAGCGTCACACTGCATGACTGGATGTATCTGTGAAGAACACAAACTATCAAGCTTTTTATTCATCATCTCTAGTTGCGTTGATAGCATGGTCATGGTGTCGACGTTGAAAACTCCTGCCAGTTTTGTTGGTTTGGTCCTCGAAGCTTGCCATTGATAGTTGTTTAATGACATCTCTTCGATGAACTCGTAGGCTGCTTCAGGAGTTTTGTTGTTCAGCGTTCCACCGGTGGCTGAATCTATCAGTTGCCTTGTTGAGGGGTTTACTCCGTTGTAAAAGGATTTGACTTGTAGCCACAAGGGTAAACCATGGTGTGGGCACCTCCTCAAGAGATCTTTGAACCTCTCCCATGCGCCGTATAGTGTCTCTAAATCCATTTGCAGAAAGGAAGAGATATCATTACGTAATTTGGCCCTTTTGGCCGGTGAAAAATATTTCATCAGAAACTTTTCGGTCATTTGGTCCCATGTAGTGATTGACCCTCATTGTAACGAGTTTAACCACTGTTTGGCTTTATTTCTTAATGAAAAAGGGAATTACCGAAGACGTATGGCATCATTAGAAATGCCATTTATTTTGAAGGTATCACAGAACTCTAAAAAGTTAGCTGTATGCATGTTTGGATCTTCGTCCTGCAAACCATCAACTTGAACAAATTGTTGAATCATTTGTATTGTGTTAGGCTTTAATTCAAAATTGTTAGCAGATATAGCAGGCCTAACAATACTAGATTCTGCTCCTGTGAAATGCGGTTTCGCATAATCAAACATTTTACGTGGAGCATTGTGATCTCCCACATCGCGTAGTGGTGGGTTGTTTTCGCCCATCCCTTCAGTAGGATTGGATTTATTTTCTTCCTCTCTTTCTGTGTGGTCTAGGGCTCGCCTGGTTTCCTTGCGATTCCTACGAGCGGTTGCTTCGATATCACTATCGTAGACCAAAGGCTCTCTCGAATTCTTTCTAGTCATAAACTAGAGGTACCTAGAAAAGAAAAAAATAAAAAAAATTAAAATTTAACCTAAGAAAACAGAAGAATTAAATTACAAATAAAATAATGGCTAAAGTAATAAAAACTTGATCGCTGTAAAATTAGAGTTTTAAATATTTATAAAAGAATGAACAAACCTGGAGACTAACTCTGACAACGATATTAAGGCAAGTGTACCTATCGAACAATTGTGTAGCTTAGGCAAGACTGGATATCGAACCTAAAGAACTAAAAGTACTAATACTAACTTTCGTTTTATTATTTAGCCTTAAAATATAGTGAAGTTGTTTTAGACTATATTGGCGAAGACTAAACTTAAAGAAATAAAGACAAAAAAGATGAATTTGGGGATAACTTGAAAAAGACTCAGTTGATTTTGATGATACCCTCAGGAAGAATCCACCTAGACTTTACTCATTATTTAACCCTAAATTATATGGTTTCTTTTACTTAGCTTGATCCGTGAGACTCCCTAACCTATGTTAAACCCTATCTCGAAGCGAATAATTTCTAATCCTAGGTTAATTAGTGGAACTCTCGTTCACTTATAATAACCCCCTAGGAAAGCAGTAAATCGATCAATGGACTCCCATATTAGGTTTCACCCTAATTCGACAAAATCTCATAACCCTATCTTTAGACGCCCGATCAACTCCGCTTAATTATGTTAGATCTACTCTTAGGCAGGGTCTATTCCTCCTCCACCTAAGCACATTAGATTTGGATTAAGCAACATAATTAAGAACAAACTAAGTATTTTATCATATAACTTAAAAATAAAATAAAAAGATCCATCAAGGTTTCATCCCCTTCAGGTATCTGAAGGGTTTAGTTCATAACTAAACAAGAACACATCTCAAGAGAAAAGATAAAACAAAACATAAGAAAATCCTAAAACTCCCTGAAGGAATTGAAGGAGAATTATACCGTCTTGAGTATAATTCCAGCTTCTTGGGATGGATCAACTGGATATCTTCGCGTTATTCCCTAACTCTAACCTTCTCGACTTGGCTCCTTGGCCTAGCTTTCGATCCCTTTCAAAGGTGGTACTTGGGGTATATTTATAGGCTCTTGGAATGCGATTCTTTCTCCCGAATTATCCTTTTTCGACTGAAATTGCTCTTTCCAGCGACAGAGGCACGGTCATGTCACATGCCCGTGCAAATCGAGACCTGACCGTGTTTGGATTTCTACTTTGGCACGGCCGTGTGCGGTGGTGATGAGGCCGTGCTCTAAATGTTCGTCGAGACACGGCCGTGTGGTCTTTGGCCCAGGCCGTGTCGATTTCGTGGAAAGGCCCATTTACTTTGTTTTAGGCCCGTTTTGTGTTCTTTTTATCCTCGGGTGCTTTCCTTGGTATACGACATGAACAGAAAGGATTAAAAGCACCTTTTTATATAAAATGAGGATTAAATCTTTAAAAAGCATAATAAATGTGGGATTAAAATATGTTATATTTACGGTTTATCACCTCCCGAGAAGCGCTCGTTTATAGTCTTAAGCTAGACTTTACCTCTCATTCATATGGTCATGGTGGTTTGAGGAGGTGAAAATCCTTTCTCATGCGATCACTTCGGTTATGGATATATATTTTAAGTCGAGTAGTGTTTACCTCAAAAGTGTTGAATTTAGGATTGCTTACCTCGACTGTCTCGTATAAGAAGACATTAAGTACCTCAAAAGTGATTTTTCCATTTGCCGTGAGGTCTGAATTGGTGATTGGAGGGTTTTCCTTATTCAACAATGTTTGATCTCCCATTTTGAAGTGATTTGTTGTTTCTATCAGCTCGTTTGGGGTTTCCTTCGGTTTCACTTTGTGCGGTTCATGTTCCTCTTTGATTTGTGATTCCTCATTTTTTAGTTTGTTAACCCTAAGGCTTTGTTCCTTAGGTATTTCTTCTTTGTTGGCACGAGGTCTAAGATCTAGCTCAGCTCAGTGATTTTGCGATGCTTCCTGTAAAGAAGGTTGAACCAAATAATTATCAATAGAATTAACGTTCGTACCTTCATTACTTGATATCCTAGCTGAGTTAAGAGCTTGAAGAGTGATTGTTTCATTGTCTTCACGAA
Source organism: Gossypium bickii (assembly GCA_025503065.1). Lineage (NCBI taxonomy): Eukaryota > Viridiplantae > Streptophyta > Magnoliopsida > Malvales > Malvaceae > Gossypium > Gossypium bickii. The sequence continues at coordinate 19,661,613 of CP106718.1, forward strand.
GTGTGAGTTCACCAGATTCTTCCTATGTGTGGTCCTTCTGTATTGCATCGGGATATGGCGCACGAGGTTTGTATTCTTTATCACTTGATGTTTTGGCCGAGTCAAGAGCTTGAAGAGTGACTATCTCGTCGCCTACGCGAAATATGAGTTCACCTGCATAGATATCAATTTTAGCTCTAGCAGTTGCTAAAAAGGGTCTTCCTAAATTAAAAGAATATTATTGTCCTCATCCATGTCTAAAATGACAAAGTCTACTGGGAATACGAATTTATCAATTTTGATTAGAACATTTTCTATTATACCCCTAGGAATTCTGATAGTTTTATCAGTTAATTAAACGCTCATCCTAGTTTGTTTCGGTTTCCCTAGACCTAGTTGTTTAAACAGTTTATAAGGCAGAACATTTATGCTTGCCCCTAAATCGGCTAACGCATTTTCTATAGATAAACTACCAATTATACATGGAATTTTAAAACTCCCTGAATCTTTTAATTTCTGTGGTAGTCTATTTTGTAGAATTGCCGAGCACTTTGCGTTGAGTTCCACATGTGATTCCTCATCTATCCTTTGCTTTTTCATTAACAGCTCCCCTAAAAATTTTCTAAAGTCTGGCATCTGTGAAAGAGCTTCAAGAAGAGGTAAGTTGATATGTAATTTCTTTAAAAGTTTAAGAAACTTACCTAACTGTTCTTCTGAATCATCTCTTTCTAATGCTTTGGGGTAAGGTATGCGAGGTTGATACTCCTTAATTACCGGTTTTGGCCTTTCTTCTTTTACCTCGTTTTTACCTTTTTCTTCCTTGGTTTCTTGTTGTGGGATGGGTTCGCCTATCTCTGTATTTTCCTGAGCTGCTATGGCTTGAATTTGCTCCTTTAGATTAATCTCAGTGTTGCTTGGTAGACGTCCTTGCGGTCGTTCTGACATTAGCTTTGCAAGTTGTTCAACTGCCTTAGTGGCTTCCCTTACTGACTTAGTAATTTCCTCTAATTGGTTTTTGTTCTCTTCAACCGGTGTTTGTTGACTTTTAAATGTTTTCTCAGTGTCTTGGAGAGGGGTATCTATGGTTGCCATGAATTTTGTCAGCATCTCTTCAATGTTCGAGTCCTCTTCTTGTTGGTGAGGTGGTTGTTGAAAGTCTGGATAAAGTTCTTGTCTTTGGCTACTTTGATCATTCCACGAGAAATTGGGATGGTACCTCCAACCTGCATTATAAGTGTCATTATAAAAATTATTTTGAGGTCTAGAGTAGTTACCCATATAGTGGACTTGTTCGTTCTCCATGCCATATCCGTAGGGTGGGTACTTAGGATTCACCACGCCTCCTGGATTCGAGTTATTTTGCATTACTGGGTATGCCTGTGAGCGACTACACAAACCATCGATCTTTTTATTCATCATCTCTAGCTGGATAGATAACCTGGTGAACACGTCGAGGTCGAAGGCACTGGCTGCTTTAGTAGGAATTGTCCTCATGACTTGCCACTGATAATTATTCAGTGCCATCTTCTCTTTAGACTAAAATTATCTGCCAAAAGCAAAATAGAGGAAAAATTAGCAAAGTAAAAATAAAAATAAAAATAAAAATAAATTGCAATAATAATAAAAATCGCTAAAGTAATAAAAATAAAGTTTTCTTAATATCTTAGTTCCCTGGCAACGGCGCCAAAAACTTGATCGCTGAAATAAGAGTTTTAAAATTTATAAAAGAATGATCAAAACCCGAAAACTAACTCTGACAACGATTAAAGGCAAGTGTACCTATCAAACAGTAGTATAGCTTAGGCAAGACCGGATATCGAACCCAAAAGGAACTAAGAGTTCTAATACTAACTTTCTGTTTATTATTTAGCCCTAAAAATAGAGTGAGGTTGCTTTAAACTATATTAACGAAGACTAAACTAAGGACACAAAGACAAAAAGGACTATTAGGAAAATAACTTTGAAGGAAAACTCAGTTGATTACGACGATACCCTCAGGAAGAATCCACCTAGACTTCACTTATTATTTAACCCTAAATTATATGATTTCTTTTACTTAACTTGATCCGTAAGACTCCCTAACCTATATTAAACCCTCTCTCGAGGCGAATAACATCTAACCCTAGGTTAATTGCCCCCTTGGGTGTTTATATAGACTTTGAGATGCCTTACTTGGCCCTTAAGTATCCTAACTTAAGTAGAATTCCTAATAGGGTGTTTAAATAGTCTTTGGAATGTGTTTCTTTGCCTCCAAGTATCCTTTCCCGAATGAGATTGCTCCTTCCACTGACAAGGACACGGCCATGGCACACGCCCTTGTGGATTGTGGCCAGGCCTTGCTCTGACTTCTTTAATGAGGCACGACCGTGTAAATCGGGAGAAGGTCGTGTTCTAGATGATTGGCGTGGCACGGCCTTGTGGGCTTAAGTCCAAGCCGTGTCAATTTCTTCTTTGGCCCAATTTGGTCTGTTTTAAGCCCGTTTCTCGTTCTTTTCATCCTCGGGTGCTTTCCTATGTATAAGACATGAAAAGAAAGGATTAAGAGCACCATTTTACATAAATCGAGGGATAAATCATCCAAAAGCATACTAAATGTGGGATTAAAATATGTTACTTTTACGGTTTATCAGAACCCCACTTCCCTTGCTACAAAAGTGACGCCAACTCCACTAGGCCATCTTGCTCTTTTTGTTAACACAATACCAACAATTACACTTAAATCCTGCTTCCACTAGCTCTCCCCCTTTAAGTGCCCAAAAAGAAAAATTTTACCAAAGCTCTCACACGACCCCAGGCCTCCCTAGGGCCCCTAAACTCCCTTAAACATCACATAGAACCAGCATAACATGCAATTACACAAATATGACAACCCCTAATTTTTGGGATGTTACAGCCTTACCCTTTCCTTTGGCCTTGTCCTTGCAGACCATCAAAATGGGCTTAGGCCCAGCCTTTTTCTTGTTACTTTCAGTAGTTCATAACATGCTGAGAAATTGTATCAAAGTCTTATAAATTTCATTCTTGTAGAAATTAAGGACAAATTGGCTAAAACAAATAGGCAACTATTGCAGGATAACATCAATAGCCAATTCCTCACCTAGAGTGAATCCTAGTTTTTCAAGGCTTTCAATATAGCCTATCATCTTGAGAATGTGAGTTTCTACAAGAGTTCCCTCCACCATTTTGCATCGAAACAGAGGTTTAGAGGTCCCGTACCTTTCTTAACATGCTTGCCCCTCATATAATTCCTTGAGGTGTTGAATTATATCATAGGCAACCATATCATCATGTTGCTTTTGAAGCTCAGGAGTCATGATGGCAAGCATTAGACATCCTATGTATAACATGTCATCAAGATGCTTCTTATAAGCATCCTTGTCAGCTCTAGAAGCATTAGCTGCTGGTTCATTAGGAATAGGTTCTTTAATGACATATAATTTTTGTTCTTGTTTGAGGATAATCATCAAGTTACAGAACCAGTTAAGGAAGTTCAAGCCATTCAACTTGTCCTTTTCAAGGACCGATCGTAATGATAAAGAACTGGTATTGTTTGCCAAAATTAATCTACAATAATAAAATATGCTCATGAGTACATTTACCAAGTTTATTATAATCATTAAAAGGACTTTAATAAATGATGCTCCCACTATTTTATTCAAAATTAATAACCCTCACATATTAATTTCGGAAAGACTTTCTCCAAAGTTTTCTAGTAGGTAAGATTTCATATTTCACCTCTTCTTAAGTCAGCTTTGGTTTTACTCTCAAGATTATAGTTATTTAAGTAAGCAAAACTTGCTAATTACATCACATGTAACTCATCTATTTGGTGAACAACTCTTGTTCCAATCATCTCATTATTTAACCAAATCTCTTGCCTCTAGGTATCTAATCATATTAGAGTAACCTAGTTAAGTTATTAACCAATATCATAACCGACGAATATCACTTGCTTATTGTTCGCGTTTGACCAAGATAGATACATGTACTTTCGCTTTAGTAGAACGCACATTGTATCGATCGAGGCTTTAACGAGGGTAAATATTGGTGGCAATTTTAACTTCATATTTTATTGAGGGGTTTTTAAATTAAATTAATCTTACAATTATGGTCAACATGTTTCCATTTAATCATTTAATTGATCTTATCAATATCCTATAACATGCATGCTAACATATCATCAATTGTATCATATATAAGAAAAATATAAAGCAGTAAATAAATACAACGGTTGTAGCCCATAAAACTAAGGTGGTTCCTCCTAAGCCAATGGGAGAACCATAGGGAATTCTAAGGGTTCATGTCGCTTCTCAAACTTCTTTTCCTTTTTAGGTATCTCAACCTTCTTTTTCTTTAGTCCGTATCAACTCGTACAATTTACAATTATAGAAACTTGTTTCACATACGAGGGAGTAAGATGACAAGACAAATGTAGAAAGGCATGACATGCAAGTCATATTTATAAAATTACAACATTTGTAAGTAATAAATTAAATGAGCTATCGGGCTATAACCATGTATTTCCAAACATCGTGCATTTCAAACATAGTATACAGCATGTATCTCATAGAATCGCATCAACCAATAAATTTAATCCCGAATCTTTATCATACAAGTGGCTCTAATACCACTATTGGATCGTCAGTACGCCCTGTGGCACAGTAGAAAAATTATTCCGATGATCATTAACCACAGATCCATATACGAGGAATGAAACGGGTTGAAAAAAGGTTGAAAATGTACCTTCTTTACTAAAAATGTTGAAAGGATGTTGCCGATTCGATGTCGATTCCAAGCCACAACGAAAATGTCTCGGGCTCTACATAGTCCACCCCGTCAGAAACAAACAACCACTTTCTCTTGAACTTTTCAGAGAGAATTAAAAACAGTTGTTAGACCTTTTAAATTATTAAGTTTGGTAACCTTAAGACACTAAGAGATTATCATCCTTTTATCCTCTTTGATATCACATATTAAAAGGGAAAACCAGGATTATTCCCTTATTAATAGAGAAGGCAAATAAAAAGTTAGAAAAAAGGAATTACATTTTTCCAAGATAATATAGGATTATTCCCTTATTAATAGAGAAGGCAAATGAAAGTTAGAAAAAATGAATTATATTCTTTCTAAAAGAATATTAATTTCCATATCTTTTATATTTTGACCAAAATTAATTAATATAACTATTTATATAAATAAAATTAATATTTAGTATTAATAAAATTCATATATTAATTATATTTTTTCCAAAAGAATATTAATTTTCATATCTTTTTTGTTTTAACTGAATTTAATTAATATAACTGTTTATATTAATAAATTCGGTAAAATATATACAATTAATATTTTGCATGAATCAAATTCATATATTTATTATATTCTTTTCAAAACAATATTAATTTTCATGTCTTTTATATTTTGACCGAAATTAATTAATATATTTTTTATATTAATAAATTCGATAAAATATATACAACTAATATTTTGTATGAATCAAATTCATATATTAATTTTATCTATGTTCTCTATTTGTGTACAATAAATTTGTACATATAATGTGTTTAATATTTAACTATCAAATTAAATTAATTCAAAAATTAATTTAATTCATGTGATAACTAAATACAATACCAAATGTATTTGGGTTCTGTTCATTTCAATTATAGGGTGTGACCATGTAGGCTCTTGTAATGTTGGTAGTAATACTAGAACATTTCTAACATTACAAGTAATGATTGACATCTAGCAATGCATCATTGCCACCCAAGTTAGAAGAAGCCATGATTCGGCATAAAGTTTCTATGATAATCTTTTCATATATTATATATTTTATCCTTAATATCTAGATTGGACACAAGTCATGGAATAGTCACACTTGTATAGTCCAATTTCATATTTCTTGATTTTTTGAGTAGACTACAATAAACAAATAAGTGTGATATCTCATATCAACTTATTCGAGCATGACCATGCATTTCTAGTCTCACTCCATCAAGAGGCCTAAGATATTATTTCCATTATGTAGGATGGATAAATCCTATCTTGATCAACAATATTCCACTACATGGATTGTGGTATATCCAACATCAATCTTTACAGTACAACTTGTTACGATAGACATTCTAACTGTATCAGAATATATGACTCACGATGTTGGGACAATAATGATCTCAAGTCTGAGGATCATATACATAGTTATCACTTTGAGTAATGATGGAGCTCGAAACTAACTATTATTTTGACAAAGGCAAGCGCACCTATCGAACAGTAGTAAAGCTGTGGTGAGTCTGGAATATCGTATCCTCAAGGACCAAGAGTACTAGTATTAACTATCTTTTTATTATCTAGCCTAATAATTAAGGGGATTTATTTTTAATCTAAAATTAACTAACTATGAACGCGACAGAGAGTAAATTGGGAAAATACTTTTAGACAACTTTATATGAGATAAGCAATGCCTAAGGAAGAATCCACCTAGACTTCACTTATTACTTTTGATTCATGCGATTTATTCACTTGGCTTAATCTGTAGAAATCCCTGATTTATGTTAATATCTCTTTTAAGAATAAAAACAACTGACCCTAGGTTGATTAATTGAAATCTCTTTCTAAGTAAAACCCCTATTGTCGCATTAACTTGATCTATGGATTCCCTTTTTAGGTTTGACCCTAATCCAGCATACTTGCATCGCCCTATTTCTAGAGTTGTAATCAACTCTGCTTAATTGTGTTGATCTACTCTTAGACAGGGACTTTTGCTCCACTGAGTAAGCACATTCGACTTGAATCAATAATCTGAATTATCAAAACAAGAATAAGAACTCACAATTAAGAATAAGCACAAGTATTTATCTCATAAATCAAATAATAATAAGATTCGTCTTAGGTTTTATCCCCTCAGGTATTTGAGGGATTTAGTTCATATTGATAGAAGGAAACATATTAGAATAGGGAAAGCAACAAAACATAAAAAAACCCAAAAATTTCTAAAGAACCTGATGGGAGATCCTCAGTCTTGATAGAGATCCTTCTCCTAAGCTGTTCCCGACGGCTGTCTTGGAGTATTTTCTCCTTTACTCGGTGTATATTCGACGTGCTGTCGAACTCTCCCTTTTAGGTTGCCCCTTAGGGTGTTTATATAGGCTTTGAGATGCCTTACTTGGCCCATAAGTATCCCATTCCGAATAGAATTCATCCTAATTTCGGCAGGGACAAGTCCGTGTGACACGCTCGTGGTTGATAATCCAGGCCGTGGTCGATTCTGCTCGCCACACACGGCCGTGTGAGATGCCCGTGGTCGATAGTTCGGACCGTGTTGATTTCCTAGGTAGGCCCATTTTGCCCCTTTTTGGTCCATTTCTCGTCCATTTTTACTTTCTAAGCTCTCCTGAGTATAAAATGTGAAATTAAGAGATTAGGAGCATCGAATTTATCAAATTCAATGGAAAATCATCCAAAATTAATGAAACACACCAAACCCAGCCCACGAGCCTCGACCGGATCTGGTATGTTCCCTGAGTAAAACAGTTCAAAACTTGTCTGTTATTTTGGAAAATTTGGGTGGTTTTGAAGAAAATTTGATTTGTGTTGAGTTCAAATTGAAAACGGTGTTGTTCTTGAAGACTAGATTTTATTAAAACGATATTTTTATTTGTACTTGAAGTCAATAAGTTAAGAGTACTGCCGAATTTTTAGAGTTTAACATTAAATTGAAAATCGTTTGTGTTTAGGTATCAAAACATTTAAAATTTATTTTTTTTAGAAAAGTTATTTAATCTTGATTTAATAATAATCATATCATAATAAACCGGATAAAATGCATGCTTAAAACAGTTAATAGTAATGGCCTTATTACATCAAAGCATAACCCGAAATAAATCCAAATCTTAAATATAAAAAAAAACTAAAAATAAGATAACTCTGAGCTGAGCATTGGCCACCACTAAGTTCCTGCCGACCCGGTCCATTTACTGAGTGTCACCTGAAAAGATATCCCACAAAGGGGTGAGTCAATAGACTCAATGTGTAACAACCACACAAACTCCCAAATGATTTAGGCATAACAAATTCATACATATAACAAATATAGCAATGATGCAATCCCGAACCCAAACCTAGATAACCATCCTCTACACATCACCCGTACCAGCCAATCACACTGTGGGGATTACTAAATCGACCCTCCATCCGCTACACACCATCGAAGGTAGTCGCTGCAGACGACTTGCACATCGCCCTTATAAATTGTAGCATAGCCACCAGATAACGTGACAGAGTCACCAGATATTATGGTAAAAACAACCAGATCACTTCCCCTTTTCAATATCACCCATATGCCCATGCATAATACAAAACATGCAAGAATCATGCCATATACCTTATTCCATATTCATAGCAATTCCATATGTGCCATATTCCAAATGTTCATAACATTTATTAACGTAGTATCAAAGGTTACGTACCTGAATACTCTGTACCATTGTATGGTAACTTTAGCCACATTCTTAACTCATATTTTCATTAACACATATATTAAATCAATACCATAAATCTATCAAGAATTAGTGTGGGGCTACACACCTAGTACTAACACTTTCACTGAACCCCAAAAGTCTCGATCTAATGTTCTAGATCCCTAGTTCCTACATTCGGCCAACCCTAAGCATTTTAACAAAGAGCCATTCGGCTAAATAGTCAAATCCTAAAGGATTATCGCAACCAAAATCCTTACCTTGCTGCCGATTTGGTTACTAATCAAATCCCGAAACTTCGTGATGTTTCCCCCTTGCAATCGACCAAACACTAGATCACTTAACTGGTTAGTTTCTAGCTTTTGAACGAATAAGAAATAGATCTGAATCACTAGAACCCTTACCACTGACTTACCGAAAACTACCAGCAGGCAAAAGATGCTCCCGATCCACTGCTTCAAAATCCCGAAAATCCTAAAAGAAACCGATTGCATGGTTGATTAAAAGTCAAGACAAATGCCAAATTTCGGCTTTTGTTCTACACATGTCAACAAAGAGGAAATAAGGAAGAATAGTGGAGATTAGGCCATAGCAGACTTACCTATCCAAACCGATTTCAGAAGAGATCGAAAGAGATCCCTTACTTGGTTGCAATTCGGCCAAAAACTGAGAAGAGATGAGGTGGAAAAATTTCGGCAATGGCTTAGGAAAATAATGGAGATTCGGCTTCAATGGAAAAGGAAGAATGATATTATGGTTCGGCCTTTAAAAATATGGAGAGGGAGAGTGTGAGGCTTAGGAGTTTCGGCAATGGTGATCAAGTGAGAAAAAGAGGCGTTTTTGATATGGTTCATGTATGAAAAGGAAAAGAGTGAAGAGGAGGGCTAAATTTTGGCAAAAAAACTTATAAAACCCCTTAACAAAATTCGGCTACTCCTCCCCTACTAACTTGGCCGAAAATCACCTCAAGAAAGTCCCTAGGCTGGCCAACACTCTTCCCCTTATCAGCTGCCTTATTTTTCTCCTACTTTCTCTCTTCTTTACCCACTCAAAATAATTCAAATAAATCAATAATTATCTTCCTAGCTTAGCTGAATTTTTAAAAGGAAATTGACCACATCTAAAGCTCATCCCCTTAGTGTCCCATTGTGTCCCATTGCTGTCCACCTCTGTTTCTCCTTGCTGCAAAATAAAACTCCTATTTATGTACCTTGCTGCTCGAACCTAGGCCCTTTTACCCTGCTTGTGGCGTCACTTACTAAGGCCCTAAGTGGCGCCTCCTTGCCACTTTAACAAGCCCATTTTTATGTCTAATTTCCCCTACAAATTCTCTTAAGGCCTATCAAGCTTAGCTCCACTTCAAGACTTAAAATCTGATATTTTCTAAGGCATTCACCTACACTCTAAAGTTCTCAAAATTTATAAAACACATTCAAAATACACACAGGCATGCTTCCACATATATTTAAGCAAACTGCACAACCCCTAAATCCCGGATATTACAGTTCTACCCGCCTTAAAAAAAAATTCGACCTCAAAATTACCTGGCTAAAATAAGTGAGGGTATTGATGTCGCATTGCTTCTTCCGACTCCCATGAAGCTTCTTCCTATCCATGATTATGCTATAACACTTTGACTAAAGGAACTGATTTCCTCCGTAATACCTTCACATCTCGCTCCAAGATCAGAATCGGCTCTTCCTCGTAGGACAAATCTGGTCTCAGCTCCATATCCTTAACTGGCACTACATGAGATGGATCCGATCGGTAACAATGTAGCATAGAAACATGGAATACATTGTGCATCTGTTTCAACTCCAGAGGCAACTCTAACTGGTATGCCACTGGTCCAACTCGCTTTAATACCTGATAAGGTCCTATAAACCTGGGACTTAATTTCCCCTTGCGACCAAATCTCATCACCTTTTTCCAAGGCGAAACTTTAAGAAACACCTGATCTCCCACAGCAAACTCTATTTCCTTCCGCTTAAGGTCTGCATACGACTTCTGCCTGTCGGATGTCTCCTTTAACCGTGTCTGAATTAACTTAACCTTCTCCTCAGATTCTGCTACAATCTCTGGACCCAAAACTTGACGTTCCCCTAATTACGTCTAACTCGTAGGTGTCTGACACTTCCGTCCATACAGTGCTTCATACGGTGCCATCCGAATACTGGCTTGATAGCTGTTATTATATGCAAATTCTGCTAAAGGCAAGTATTCTTCCCAACTTCCTCTGAAGTCTATTACACAGCCCCTCAACATATCTTCCAACACTTGGATCACTTGCTCAGATTGACCGTCCGACTGTGGATGAAATGCCGTAGTGAAATCCAATCTGGTGCCTAAAGCTTGATGTAGTGCTTTCTAAAACCGAGACGTAAACCTTGGATTCCTATCTGAAATAATTGACACCGGTACTCCATGCAATCTCACAATTTCTACCACATACAACCTCGCTAACCTCTACAAAGAATAGTCAACCCGCACTGGAATGAAATGCGCGGACTTTGTCAATCGATCCACTATCACCCATACCGAGTCCTTCTTAGTAGGCGTAAGGGGAAGCCCACTAACGAAGTCCATGGTGATTCTCTCCCACTTCCACTGCGGAATCTTTATCGGCTGAAGCAGTCCTGACGGAACTTGGTGTTCAGCCTTGACTGGCTGACACGTTAAGCACTTACCTACAAATTATGTAACTTCCCGCTTAAGACCAGGCCACCAAAACTGTTCCCGTAGATCCCTATACAACTTACTACCTCCAGGATGCATAGCATAAAGACTACTATGCAATTCTTAAAGGATCCTCTGCCTTAACTCCGTATTTTTAGGCATACAGACCTTGTCATGAAAACACAGCACTCCCTCACTGTTAACACCATAGTCCTCCAACTCCCCATTCTGCACTTGCCGCATCTTAGCACTTAAAGCATCATCTGCCAACTGTCCTTCTTTCACCTCATTCAGCCATGTCAGCTTAACTTGCAATTCTGCCAATAAACTTCCGTCGTCATACAAGCTAAGATATGCAAACATCGCCCTCAGATCCGACACTACTTTCTGACTTAGGGCATCTGCTACCCCATTCGTCTTGCCCGGGTGATACTCTATGGAACAATCGTAGTCCTTTAATAACTCCACCCACCTTCGCTGTCTTAAGTTCAGCTCTTTCTGAGTCAGCAGATACTTAAGGCTTTTGTGGTCTGTGTAGATCACTGACTTTTCTCCATATAGATAGTGCCTCCATACCTTAAGAGCAAAGACCACTGCCGCCAACTCCAAATCATACGTCAGGTAGTTAACTTTATGTGGCCTTAATTGTCAAGATGCATAAGCGACTACCTTCCCGTCTTGCATCAGTATGCATCCTAATCCTATGTGAGAAGCATCACAGTATACCACAAAATCCTTCCCTGTCTCCGGTTGAATCAGAATCGGAGCTTCAATCAAAACCCTTTTAAGCTTCTCAAAGCTCTCCTGTTGCTTATTTGTCCATACGAAAGGTACTTCCTTTCTCCACAACTTTGTCAAAGGTGCGACTATTGATGAGAACCCTTCTACGAACCTTCTGTAATAGCCTGCCAACCCTAAGAAACTACGAACCTCAGCCATAGATTTAGGTGGTTTCCAATCTAACACAGCCTAGATCTTCCGAGGATCCACCCTTATTCCTTCTGCAGACACCACATGCCCTAAGAATGCAACTTTTTTAAGCCAAAATTCACACTTGCTGAATTTGGCATAGAGCTTCTTCTCCCTTAACACTTGCAACACTACCTGGATATGCTCATCATGTTCTTCCTCAGACTTGGAATACACTAGGATGTCGTCGATGAACAAAACAACGAACCGATCCAAGTAAGGTTGAAAAACCTGATTCATCATATCCATGAACGCAGCTGGGGCGTTCGTCAATCCAAAAGGCATTACTAAGAACTCATAATGCCCGTATCTTGTCTGAAAAGCTGTCTTATGAATATCTGCTTCCTTCACCTTAAGCTGATGATATCTAGACCGTAAGTCTATCTTTGAAAACACCGCGGCCCCCTTAAGCTGATCGAACAGGTCGTCTATTGATACGGGCACGCCCGGGGCACCCACCGAATTTTCAAGTCGACGAAGCTCGACGCCAAATTTTAATTTTTATTGTTTTAAATAAAATCGAGTCTTTGAATTTCGTGAAAATTAAATTGCTGAATTTTAATTAAATGAATTAAACATCTTAATTTATTTAATTGATTTTCTATAGCATCTTAATTTTACTAAATAATTAGTCTTAGTATTTTAATATGTCTAGTGTCTAAAGTAAAGTATTTTAATTTTTTGTTCAAGTTAAATTTTATTCAAATTAATGTTTGGGATATGTGTTTTATAGGAAATCAAGCAAGGTTGCATGTGGTCATGGACGATATAGTGCTTGGGAGTAAACTCCAAACATTTTAAAAAGAGAATATGAAGGCCGAATATTGAATGGTGAAGAAATATTATGGATGATGGACAGTGGTGGCTGAATTTTTAAAGCATGCATATGCATAAATGAAACATGATGAATTAAACATGTGTGCTTTGTGAGTGGAACAAACGGCAACAATATACAAAGGCACATTTTCGTGAGCTGCAAGAAGAAACATTGCTTTGGAATAAACATGGCTTTGAATTAATAAATAATTAAGACACAAAGAATTGCATGTGTGTGGAAGCATGGAGGGCCATGATGGAAATAAAGCATGAAAGATAATGGACGGAAGGAAGGGAATTTAATTTGAACACATGGGATCACTCTTGAATTAAATAATGAAAATCCACCAACCATTGTAGGAATGTTGGACGGCACACTTGGGAGTATTATTGAGATGGATTTTAAATTGAAAAAAGTGCAAATTAGGAGCATGTTGGACGGCACAAGAATGAAGCATGTGAAATATTAAAGAAATGGTACATGTATGACTAGTGCTTCAAAGTGGACGGCATTAATACATGAAAGTGGGAACAATAAAAAAAAGGAGAATGGCATGAAGAACTATGTTGGACAGCATCTAGTGGGGGGGATTAATTGGCAATTAAAAAAGGCCATGGATTGCAAGCACTCAATCAATTGAACGGCACATAAATTGAATAACTAGTGGGAACTATAAACAAATGAAATAAGCATGAGAAGTGAGTGGTGACCATTAAGCCATGTGCATAAAATAATGTGCATAAAATAATAAACCAAGGAGGAAGCAAGCATAATGGACGGTTTAAGCTTTTAAAATAAGATAATTTTATGGCAAATAAAAGTGGCAACAAACTTTGGTGAAATTAGGTTGAACGGCCAAGTGTCTATTTTTTTTAATTCAAGTGGCTACTTTCATATTCCATAATCTTTTTGTCTTTATTGTGACTAGCTTAGTCGAATGCTCACAAGGTGCTACACCAAGTCAACCACGCGTACAAATAGGAATTAAAGCCTTGAAGTTTTATTCCTCCCTATCCGGCTATCATTGAGAAGGCTATAAATACTTTGCAATTTCATTTTGTAAAGAACACAACTTGAATTTGAATGAAAGAAAATTTTCTTTTGGTGAGTATTCACTCTCCTAAATTCTCGAGGTTTGAATTGACTTATCTAGTTTTCTAGTGGCGTCGTTCTTTCCTTATTTGAACTTATCATCCTTTCGGGTGTGGCGTTCATCTACCTATACCGTTGGTTCCTATCTCGCTAGATAGTGGGTCTCGGTTTTATTTTGAAATACCATACCGTTGGTTCCTATCTCGCTAGATAGTGGGTCTCAGTTTTATTTCGAAACTCATTCCATCAATTTGAAACTTATAAGATTCGGGTCTTTAATTTTTATTAAAGTGTTCTTTCTTGTTTCAAATACGTATCCATTTCAATCCATCACCTATCTTTTCATTTCAAAGATATCATTTCCAATAAAATTATTCCTTTTGTTAGTTGAACGAGAAACTGTCTAATTTACGATCAGGCAACTTTAACAATTCGCCTCCTAACCCGAGACGGGCCGTTATCATCTGGTATCAGAGCTAATTAAATTAGGCACGTTTTGATCGTCTTGAGTTTTTCCGAGTAAGTTTCAAAAAAAAAATCAAAAAAAAAGTTGTATTTTATTTTCATTGTATTTAGCATATATTATATTTGAAGTTCAAAAAAAAAAGATAAAAAAAAAGGTTCAAAAAGAAAAAAAATAGATAAACAAAAAAAAAGTTCAAAAAAAAATCAAGGTTTAAAAAAAAGAAAGCGTGAAAGTTTGCGAGTTTTGTTTCATTACTTTTTTTCCCGATCTTTACCACCCTTCTTCACTCCAACGCCATTATACCAATTTTTTTTTTTCAGCCGACCTCCACCCCATAACTTCATTTTCCCTTGTACCAATTTTAAAGCCGATCCTCAAGCCACAATAGGTCTTTCGAAACGAAATACGAATTTGTGAGAGTGAGAAATATCGGTAAAAGGCACGAGTGTATTCATCAAAAAAAAAAAACTTATACGAGTGAAATACTAGTGTGAGCGAAATTTCTTTGTGAGTGACTTGTGAGATTTTGTGGTAAGGTATTTTTTTTTTCGGTTTATTTTCCTTTGTTATAATAGTTCTTTTTCAGCAACAAATATGTCTCAAGAAGAGTTCTCATCCAATGATTACCAATACTTGTTGAACGAGATGCAAAAAGCATAAACAAGTTGGAAAAGCACTTGGATCGGATCGAGGAACGAGACCAACAAGATCGACTTTCTTCAAGTCAAAGGACGGAGTCAAGATCATCCCGAAGACACACTGTCGAAGAACATTCGAGAAGAGACTATGATCGAAATTCTTATCCCGTAAGAAGTTGAAGCAAAGATTCATCCACGAAGGATTATTCTCGAAGTGGTACATATTATGATTCTTATTCCCTCCAAGAAAACACGCGAGTTGATCGATATATTCATTCAGAAACTTCCAAGAAAACGTCTTTGGAGTGCTCTTCCCGAAGAAATTATCGTGATTCATCCGTAAATAATTTTTCTTCTTTTAGAAATTCTTATTAGTGTGATTCTTTTGTAACTTCATGTAATAAAAACAAAGAAAAAGAAAAAGAAAATGAAATAAAAGAAAAGAGGCAAGAAAGAGAGACGATGAGCAAATTTTGAGAAGGTTTGAAAAGGCCATTGAGAAGATCGGTCAAAAAAGAACAAGAAAAAAGAGAGAAAATGAGAAAGTGCGTGAAAAAGAAGCGAGAAAACGAGATGAGCAAGTAGAAGGAGTGTTGATTTAACTAACTCATTTGGAGTATGTTCTTTTTGCTTCTTCATTTCAGTTTCAAGTATCGCACAATAACCTACAACTTCAATACCTCCCGAAAGAGCGACGTTTTTCTTTGATTGAAAGAGGTAAAGTTGAAGGTGAAGCTAAACCTTCCGAGTCGAAAGGTAAGGAAGGTAAGTGTGTGGAAACAATTGCAACACCACCAAATTTTTCTAATGAATGTGAAAATGAGGATAATACCATTAATTGCCATCTCTCGATTCTTTGTGATGTTTTAAATGATGGTAAGGCAAGTTTGTCTAATAACATTCATTGTGATGTTTTAAACGATGGTAAGACGGGTTTATCCCATAATAACCATTGTGAAGCAAAGAGTGAAGGTGGAGTAACATTCATTCGACAAGTGCAAGACTCAAGTAAGTATGACGATGAATTCTCTTTTAATCTCAATTTGTTTGATTGTGGATATTACGAGATTTGTTCATTATCTAATATGAAATCTTTGAGCTTTTGTAAATCAATTTTGAAATTCGTCAAGAATTTTGATCGCTCGATTTTGAGTTTGCACAATTCCTATTGGTTTAACATGTTTGATTTTTCTAAACCATTGTCACATCTTGGATTTAATAATCAAAATCATGTTTTTAAACCAGGAATATGTTTTGTATCATCCGGTATATTTTGTGGAAAAATCAAGTCTCAACAATTGTGCGTGAGAAATTCCCATCGATTTGATACTTCGTTTTTAAATAAGGTAACGAATTTTGTCAACCTTGTTTTTAAATTTTATTCGTTCCTTAAGAAAATTTTGTGTTTGTACATGCAATTCGTGTACATGGATTTCCCATTTTGTTTGAAAAATGTTGATTCACGAAGAAAGCATCGACTACATTACATGCCCGAAGCGAGAAGGTTCGTCTTAATCGAACAAGGTAAATTCGATCTTCAAGTTTCAGCTTGTGAAGACAAAACAGCGCATAAAGGTAAAGTCGATTTCTGTCTTTCAACACCCAAAGGTAAGACACTTGAAATCTATAAACCCATTTTGTTTTCTTGGATGTTGACAAGAATCACGTTCTTTGAATCCATTCTTGTAAAATCTTTAAAACGTGATGTTCTTCAATGTTCTATCTTGTTTGATAATGAACTATCTGTTTGGGTTCCTGTCAAAAAGATAATTGTTTTCGATAAGTGTCATGAAGCATGGGTTGAAACAATTTTGTTCATATCAGATGTTGAAAGAGCTCATAATGATGATTGCCATTTTGTAAAGCAATTTGTTTTAAAGGAAAACAAAAAGAGTTTTGTGTTTGATCGTTTTTATTCATATGCGAATACGAAGCAAGGTTTGAATGTTCAATTTCAGGTGCCATATGCGTTTTCTTCATTACTTGCTGTTGACGATTATATCAATCATTTGATGTGTTATTCGCATGATTATTACTTGTGGGATCCAATTAGATCGTGTGCATGCTTTAAAGCTTATCCGCTTTTGTTCCAGAATTTTGACAAGGCATTGATTCTTTTGTATGATAAAGTGCTTATGCACGACCACATGCGATTTATTTTTTGGTGTTCATTTTATTCGGGTTGCAAGTATGTTTAAAACATTGCTTGCTAATGCGAATTTTCTTTTCGTGTATTGCTATTATCATCCTTCCCATTTTATCGAGGAAAGACAATTTAACAGGAGTTTTGTTCGAATAACCAATGGGTCGATTCGAGGACGAATCGTCTTGAAGAGGGAGGGGATGATACGGGCACGCCCGGGGCACCCACCGAATTTTCAAGTCGACGAAGCTCGACGCCAAATTTTAATTTTTATTGCATTAAATAAAATCAAGTCTTTGAATTTCGTGAAAATTAAATTGCTGAATTTTAATTAAATGAATTAAACATCTTAATTTATTTAATTGATTTTCTATAGCAACTTAATTTTACCAAATAATTAGTCTTAGTATTTTAATATGTCTAGTGTCTAAAGTAAAGTATTTTAATTTTTTGTTCAAGTTAAATTTTATTCAAATTAATGTTTGGGATATGTGTTTTATAGGAAATCAAGCAAGGTTGCATGTGGTCATGGACGATATAGTGCTTGGGAGTAAACTCCAAACATTTTAAAAAGAGAATATGAAGGCCGAATATTCAATGGTGAAGAAATATTATGGATGATGGACAATGGTGGCTGAATTTTTAAAGCATGCATATGCGTAAATGAAACATGATGAATTAAACATGTGTGCTTTGTGAGTGGAACAAACGGCAACAATATACAAAGGCACATTTTCGTGAGCTGCAAGAAGAAACATTGCTTTGGAATAAACATGGCTTTGAATTAATAAATAATTAAGACACAAAGAATTGCATGTGTGTGGAAGCATGGAGGGCCATGATGGAAATAAAGCATGAAAGATAATGGACGGAAGGAAGGGAATTTAATTTGAACACATGGGATCACTCTTGAATTAAATAATGAAAATCCACTAACCATTGTAGGAATGTTGGACGGCACACTTGGGAGCATTATTGAGATGGATTTTAAATTGAAAAAAGTGCAAATTAGGAGCATGTTGGACGGCACAAGAATGAAGCATGTGAAATATTAAAGAAATGGTACATGTATGACTAGTGCTTCAAAGTGGGACGGCATTAATACATGAAAGTGGGAACAATAAAAAAAAAAAGGAGAATGGCATGATGAACTATGTTGGGCGGCATCTAGTGGGGGGATTAATTGACAATTAAAAAGGCCATGGATTGCAAGCACTCAATCAATTGAACGGCACATAAATTGAATAATTAGTGGGAACTATAAACAAATGAAATAAGCATGAGAAGTGAGTGGTGACCATTAAGCCATCCGCATAAAATAATGTGCATAAAATAATAAACCAAGGAGGAAGCAAGCATAGTGGGACGGTTTAAGCTTTTAAAATAAGATAATTTTATGGCAAATAAAAGTGGCAACAAACTTTGGTGAAATTAGGTTGAACGCCAAGTGTCTATTTTTTTAATTCAAGTGGCTACTTTCATATTCCATAATCTTTTTGTCTTTATTGTGACTAGCTTAGTCGAATGCTCACAAGGTGCTACACCAAGTCAACCACGCGCACAAATAGGAATTAAAGCCCCAAGTTTTATTCCTCCCTATCCTGGCTATCATTGAGAAGGCTATAAATACTTTGCAATTTCATTTTGTAAAGAACACAACTTGAATTTGAATGAAAGAAAATTTTCTTTTGGTGAGTATTCACTCTCCTAAATTCTCGAGGTTTGAATTGACTTATCTAGTTTTCTAGTGGCGTCGTTCTTTCCTTATTTGAACTTATCATCCTTTCGGGTGTGGCGTTCATCTACCTATACCGTTGGTTCCTATCTCGCTAGATAGTGGGTCTCGATTTTTTTTCGAAATACCATACAGTTGGTTCCTATCTCGCTAGATAGTGGGTCTCAGTTTTATTTCGAAACTCATTCCATCAATTTGAAACTTATAAGATTCGTGTCTTTAATTTTTATTAAAGGTTCTTTCTTGTTTCAAATACGTATCCATTTCAATCCATCACCTATCTTTTCATTTCAAAGATATCATTTCCAATAAAATTATTCCTTTTGTTAGTTGAACGAGAAACTGTCTAATTTACGATCGGGCAACTTTAACGATTCGCCTCCTAACCCGAGACGGGCCGTTATCATCTATCCTTGGCAAAGGGTACTTGTTCTTGATGGTCAGCTTATTCAACTGACGATAATCTATGCACATACGCATAGTCCCGTCCTTCTTCTTCACAAACAAGACCGGTGCTCCCCACGGAGACATACTGGGTCGGACAAACCCACGATCAAGCAACTCTTGAATTTGAGCCTTAAGCTCAACCAATTCTTTTGGTGCCATTCTGTACAGAGCAATTGACACAGGAGCTATACCTGGCAGTAAGTCAATTCCGAACTCCACCTCCCTGTCCGGGGGTATCCCAGGTAACTCCTCCGAAAAAACATCCACAAATTCCCTTACTGTTCTAACTCCACTAACTCCCCCTTCTTTTGCATCCAACACACTGACGAAGGTCAAAAACGCCTTGCACCCTTTCCGAACCATCTTTTCATCCTTTAGTGCGTAGACTACGTTAGACAAGTAGTTCCTTCTTTCTCCTATCATAATTATCTCCTCATTCTCCGGCGTCCTTAACTCCATTCGCTTAGCTGCGTAATCCAATTTAGCCCGATGTTCCACTAGCCAATCCATGCCAAGAATGAGATCAAATTATCCCAAAGGTAGTTCCATCAAGTCGGCAGGAAATACCACTCCCTGAATCTGTAAAGGTACACTCTGAAATATCTTATTCACCACTACAGTTTGACCTAACGGGCTTACTACAATCATCTCCCTATTAGACCGTTCAGAGCCTATGCCTAGTGTTTCAACTACTCTACATGCAACATAAGAATGGGTCAAGCCAACATCAATTAAAGCAAAGTAAGGCTTGTCAGCTATAAGGAACATATCGGTTATGACGTCCGGTGCGTCTCCATCCTCCCTCCGGCGAACTGCATACACCAAACTTGGCTGTCTTGCCTCTGTATTACCAACACCTCTACCCGGTGTTCCCCGTCCTCTTCCAGAACCATTACCTCTACCAATCGGACCACGACCCCATGGTGGCTGCTGTCCACCTCTTCCAGCCTGATTAAAACCCTGACCTGTTGGTCGGCTCCCGTCGATTTTCATAGGACAGTCCTTAATCATGTGTTCCTTGGACCCGCACCTAAAGCATCCCCCTGTCTTCTTCCAACACTCTCCTAGGTGCATCTTCCCACATTGAGCACAAGTACAATACTAACCTCCTGCAACAACCTGCTGACCTCGCGGCCCATCAACTCTAGGCCTCTTTTGAACATTCTCAGATGACCCTGATGATCCAAAACCTCTCTTTTGCCTATTCCAATCTGTATTCTGTCTTACAGAGTCCTTAATCCCTTTGGCTACCTTATCCTTCTCCACCAACACGGCAAACTCCCGCTCTTACTGTGGAGCTATCAACAACTTCAGGTCATCCCTCAGTCTGTCCTCAAACCGGACACATCGTTCATGCTCCGTAGCCATGATCCCTCGAGCATACCGGCTCAACCTTAAGAATTTCGCCTTGTACTCCGCTACGGACTTATTCCCTTGAACCAGCCCCAGAAATGCCTTCCTCTGCGAATCAATATAACTAGTCCCAACATACTTCTTTTGATATACCGCCTTAAAATACTCCCAAGTGAGATCCTCAGCTATAGCACCATCCTGAACTGTGAGCCACCATTGATATGACTCATCGCGAAGAAGCGACACCATTCCTTTCAGTTTCTCCTCAGCAGTCAGATCCAGCTCATCCATGATTCGCTCTGTCGCCTCCAACCAATACTCAGCCGTACTGGGTGCCACACCGGATACACCACGAAATACCTCAGCTCCATTGGCTCAGAGTCACTCGGGTACAGATTTTCGAGCTCCCATACCTCCACCTGCTCCAGCCACCATCTCAAGAACGCGCAAAGACCGCTGCGTCATCGCATCATCCATGCGATCTCGATGCTCAACACCGGTGGTGGTGGTGGGTGGTGGTACCTCATTCTCGGACCTTGACCGGACCTAACGGGTTTCGATACGGTCATTCTGCCTCTACCACGGCCTCGCACATTACGACCACGTCCCCTAGAGCTCATATCTACGATCGCGATTTAATCTGATTTAAAAAAGTTTTATGCATTAGTCATTGTTCTACTGATTACCCGAGAAGAAGTTTTATGAAAAGAAGTTTAGTAGTAGTTCTTTCGATCATTTCAGAGTTTTCGTTTCAAGTCTTCTACCCTAATTCAGAGAAATACATTCATTCAATAGTACCTACCACACATATTCACCACTCGTACACTTTTGTCCGTTCCACTCCCAGGGGTATCTTCGTAATTTGTCCTATAGGGGTATTTTGGTAAATTTCCAAATAAGGGTATCTTGATATTTCAAAAATAGGGATTTTTGATATTTTTGTAAAGTAAGAAAATCTTAGTAAAAGTTGAGGGTAGTATGGTCATTTTATAAACCAAGGGTGTTTTAGTAATTTTACAAACCAGGGGTATTTGGGTAATTTTATAAATCGGGAATATTTCAGAAAAATCTTGTTTTTTAAAATCTAAAAATAGTGTTTACAATCAAAGGGGTGATTTGGTGATTTTAAAAACTAAGATTTTTATAAAAAGTATGGCTAGTCCCTTTCGGGTTTTAATTAGTGAATTTAGCCTATGAATAAGTCCTCTTGGTTAGGGTGAACCGTCACTACGCACCAGGTAGGATTCGAGCGAAGAGGAGGTGAGTCACTAGGATCGCTTAAATACTGAGCTCTCCCGAATCCAATCCTAGACATGCGCACAATGGTTGCCACACCCTAACTCGGCGACTTACTCACAGGTTTGTTTAATTAGGCTTTAAAGTTTTATGTAATTCTGTATTGAAGTAAGCTAATCCTAGGATTCAATAACTTAATATACTAATCTACGTTCCCATTATACCCACATACAAATCATACAATAAATCATACAATAGTTAGGGGTACTTACCTGGTGGACTTCGGGTCGGAGACTTAGGTGCCATGCCAGAAAACCTGCTTAATTCCAAAAAAAAATTTACAAAAACTTATTTGGGCTTAATTTTAAAAACATTGTGGGCTTTAAACCCAAGGCCGAGAGTATAAAACTGGGCTCTGATACTAAACTGAAACACCCCAAACCCGGCCCACGAGCCTCGACCGGATCTGGTATGTTCCCTGAGTAAAATAGTTCAAAACTTGTCTGTTATTTTGGAAAATTTGGGTAGTTTTGAAGAAAATTTGATTTGTGTTAAGTTCAAATTGACAACGGTGTTGTTCTTGAAGACTAGATTTTATTAAAACAATATTTTTATTTGTACTTGAAGTCAATAAGTTAAGAGTACTGCCGAGTTTTTAGAGTTTAACATTAAATTGAAAATCGTTTGTGTTTAGGTATCAAAACATTTACAATTTATTTTTTTAGAAAAGTTATTTAATCTTGATTTAATAATAATCGTATCATAATAAACCGGATAAAATGCATGCTTAAAATAGTTAATAGTAATGGCCTTATTACATCAAAGCATAACCCGAAATAAATCCAAATCTTAAATATAAAAATAAAAACTAAAAATAAGATACCTCTGAGCTGAGCATTGGCCGCCACTAAGTTCCTGCCGACCCGGTCCATTTACTTAGTGTAACATCCTGAAAAGTGCCTATGCATTTTCGATTTAATTGTACGAAATGACATGTCTTACGTGTTATGAATAAATTTTGAACATTTTTGGAAACTTGAAAATGCATGGAAATGATTTAGAAATGAACATTTTTGGAAACCCGGAAATGAATAGAAAAGATTTAGAAATGAACATTTTTGGAAACCTAGAAATATATGGAAATGATTCAAAAGAGGAAAGTGAACATTTCTAGAAACTTGGAAATGTAAGGAAATGTCAAGTTTAAAGAGCCAAACGAAAATTTTTGGAAACATAGAAATGACTTGGAAATGTCGAGTTTTAAAGTTTAAAAGAGGAAAGTGAGGCAAGGTGGCCTTAAAAGAAAAAGTATGTGAAATTTGACACACAAACGGGCTTGGAAAAGTGGCCTGAAGATGCCACTTAGGGCCTATGGAAATGGCGCCACATGCAAGGGGTTTAGGCCTGAGTTCGAGTCACATGGGAAGCAAATAAAAGAAGTTTTATTTTTAGTTCTAGAAGCCCAGAGGTGGACGGCACAAGGCTTGCAAAAGAGGAGTTTTATCCTCTTTAAAATTTGACTAATTAGGGGATAAATAAAGGAGTTAATTTGGATTATTTTCAAGAGATAATTGTGGATTAATTTCTTTTATTTTTTTTAATGGATAAAAGAAGAGATAATAGAAGGATTATTATTATTAAACAGAGTGATAATTCAAAGGATAAAGTTATCAAATAAAGAAGAGTGGTGGCCAAGTAAGGGATTCTGAGTAGTAATTTCGGCTATAAAAGGAAGAAAATAGGGCTACTCATCAATTTTTCTTCCTCCTCTCCTCTGCCGAAATTCTTAGTGCTCTTCTCTCTTCTCTTCTCTTCTTTTTTTGCCAAGCCAAAATACTCCATGTTCTAGCTGAAACTTTTTCCAAAAATTTAGTTAGTATCGATTCTTTCTAAGCCTCAAGACCGAATTCTTAAGGACTCAAGCAAGGGAGCCATCGATTACAAGGTCAAGGGTAAGGTAAGTGGTTATCGATTTTTATTCTCTTATTTTTGGGCTTGTCAAAATCAAGGTATTAATCCCATTAATGAATTTTGGGCTGAAATTTGAAGGGTTCTCCGGGATCTCTGTCATTGTCGACATCTCCATAGCCAA
This sequence comes from Gossypium bickii, assembly GCA_025503065.1. Lineage (NCBI taxonomy): Eukaryota > Viridiplantae > Streptophyta > Magnoliopsida > Malvales > Malvaceae > Gossypium > Gossypium bickii. Next base: position 19,685,727 of record CP106718.1, read on the forward strand.
GAGTTTGTTTTCGGGATTTAAAAAGCAAGGTAAGTACATATATGTACATTCGGCCAAAGGTCTATTTCATAATTAAGATTCATTCAAAAACCGAAACTAACCAACTCAGAAATTTAGTGCTAGCCGAATTCAAGGAAGAGAGATTTTGGAATTTCGGGCTTTGAAAAGTCATCAAATCGGCATCAAAGGTAAGTTTTAAGTGTGTAAATCCTACTAGGATTTAGATTGTGGCCGAATAGGTTTATTAATATGTTTAAATGATTGGCCGAATATAGGGGATAACGGATCTAAAGCAATAGATTGGTTTTTGGGATTTCAAGGAATTCGTTAAGCAAATCAGGTGTGTACCCCACACTATCTTTTAATACGTTATATGGTAATATCTAATGTACGTATGCATAGGAATGCGAATATGGCTAAGGTACCTTAATGTTGTACAAAGGTACTCAAGTACGTTTCCTACTCTTACTAGGATTACGAAATATGTTATACTTAACATGTGAAAAGTGACATGAATGTGATTCTAAGTATGATATGCATGATATATGGGCATTCGGGTTATATGAGAAAGGGGAAGTGAATGTGGTGACTTCGGTCTCACTATCTGAATGTGGTGACTTCGGTCACAATATCTGAATGTGGTAACTTCGGTTACATTATCTGAATGTGGTGTCGTATGACACAATTATTTAATTTGGTGGCTATGCCACGAATTTTATATGGGCGATGAGCACGTCGACTGCAGCGACTGCCTTCGATGGTGTGTAGTGGATGGAGGGTCAACTTAGTAGTCCCCACGGTGTGCAGGTTGGTACGGGGATGTGTAGGGGATGGCATCTAGGTTTTGGGTATGGGTTGCATCATTATTTTATCTGTATATGAATATGCATGTGATACGTTATGGTATGCCTGATCTATTAAATTTTAGTGTTGTGTACACATTGAGTCTGTTGACTCACCCCGTTGTAGGAACATGTTTCAGGTGATGAGCAGTGATGGACCGGGACGGCAGAACTTGTGGTGGCCATGCTCAGCTAGAAGTTTTATTCATTATGGACAATTTATTTTATCTAAGTACTTAAGAATTCTATTTTGGGTTTTTACTTGATGTAATAAGGCCATAGTTGAATTTTCCTTATTTTTATTTTCAATTATTATGTTTACGAATTATTATCAATCAAAGTTTGGGTAAATTTATTTTTAAAACAAACCCTAATTGTTTTGTCACCTTAATTAAATGGAATTCAATATAAGATAACTTGGTTTTCAACACAAGCCTAACCCAAAACGATATTTTTCTTAAAATCGCACAAGCTTTTCCCAAGAAACAAACGAACTTTGAATCAGTTTGCTTGAGGAACATACCAGATTCGGTCCAGGCTTGTGGGCCAGGTTTGGGGTGTTTCAGTTTGGTATCAGAGCCCAGTTTTAAACTCTCAGCCTGTGGGCTAAGGCCCAAAACATTTTCAAATCGAGCCAAGTAAGTTTTTTTAAAGTATTTTATGGAATAAGCAGGTTTTTCTGGCATGGCACCTAAGTCTCTGACCCGCAGACCACCAGGTAAGTACTTCTATCCATTTGTGTGGTTTATAGTATGATGTGTAGGAGGGTAGGAATGGAATGGAACGTAGATTAGCATGATAGGAACTTGAACCCTAGGACTAGTCTACTCAAACACAAACGCATAAGACTTAATTCCATTAAACAAACCTAGGGCTAAGTCACTGAGTTAGGGTGTGGTAACCCCTGTGCGCATGTCTAGGATTGGATCCGGAAGAGCCTGGTATTTAAGCAATTCCTAGTGACTCACCTCTCCTTCGCAGAATCCTACCTGGTGCGTAGCTTCGGTTCACCCTAACTCAAGAGGGCTCGGTGGGTGTGGCAACCTCGTGCGCATGTCTAGGAATGGTTTCGGTGGGAGCTTGGTATTTAAGCAGTCCGCGTGACACACCTCCTCTCCACTCGAATCCTCGCTCAGTGCGTAGCTTTGGTTCACCCTGACCAAGAGGACTCGATCATAGGCTAAACACAATAACTAAAACCCGAAAGGGAACTAGCCGTGTTTTTATAAAAACAACAAAACCCTAGTTTTAAAACTCTTAAAATTATTTTTTTAATTTATGAGAACTATCTTTACAAAATTTTCCGAAAGATTTTCGATTTATGAAATTACAAAAATACCCCTAGTGGTGAATTACAAAAATGCCCTTGATTTATGAGATTTCCAAACTACCCAACAGTTTTACCCAAAATTTCATTATTTTATAAACACTCAAAAACCCTAATTTGCAAAATATCCAAAATACCTTGATTTTGGAAAATTACGAAATTGCCCTTAACTCACAAAATTACCAAAATGACCCTGACTTTCAAAATTTTTGTAACATTATCGAATTGGAAACAAATTCTCAAAAAGTACCCCCAAGTTTTGAAACTTTTGAAATACCCCTAAATTATTAAACTTTACAAATTTATCCTGGTTTGTGAAAAATTACCGAAATACCCCTGGAATTTCAAAATTACTGAAAGGCCCCGGATTTCAAAATTTTTCCAAAATACCCTGAAATTTCATAAAAATTCCAAAATACTTGTGACGAAATCACCAAGGAACTCTTTCTTTGGAAAAATTACGAAAATACCCCTAGGTAGTAGAGAAACAACAACAATGAAAACTACAACGTTTCTCTGAATGAACGAAAGTTCATAATTGGTTGATGGATGTATGAGTGAATGAAAAGACTGTGTGCATGTATGAATACGAAAGAACCACTCCTAAAACTCTTTTCATAAAACTCCTTCGCGGGTAAACAAGTGAAACAAAGACTAATTCATAAAACTTCTTAATCAGATCTCGACGTTAGAAATGAGCTCTAGAGGACGTGGTCGTCGTGGACGAGGTAGAGGAAGGATGACCGTGTCGGAACCCGTTAGATCGGGTCAAGGGTCTGACAATGAGATACCACCGCCACCACCACCCCCAGCTATGGGTGTTGAGCAGCAAGCTCAAACAGGAGAAGATGCTGTATCGCAGGCTGTGCTACGAGTTTTGGAATTGGTGGCTGGTGCAAGAGGAAATTCGGGAAATCATAAGTCTGTGCCTGAACGGCTCCGAGCTAATAGAGCCGAAATGTTTCGTGGAGTATCAGGTGTGGCACCCAGTACAGCTGAGTACTGGTTGGAAGCAACGGAGCGCATCATGGATGAGCTTGATCTGACCCCTGAGGAGAAGTTAAAAGGAATGGTGGCACTATTACGCGATGAAGCATACCAATGGTGGTTAACTGTTCGGGATGGTGCCACAGCTGAGGATCTGACCTGGGACTATGTTAAGGAAGCTTATCAAAAGAAGTATGTTGGAACCAGGTACACTGATGAACAAAGGAAAGCTTTTCTGCGGCTAGTTCAAGGAAACAAATCTATTGCAGGATATGAGGCTGAATTTCTGAGGTTGAGTCGGTATGCTCGAGGAGTAGTGGCAACTGAGCATGAGCGCTATGTCCGTTTTGAGGACGGACTAAGGGATGATTTGAGATTGTTGATAGCACCGCATCAAGAGCGGGAGTTTTCTGCTTTAGTAGAAAAGGCCAAGGTGGCCGAGGGAATTAAGGATGCTACAAACCAGACTATGGATCGGAATAGGCCCAAAAGAGGTTTTGGATCGTCTTGGAAGGTTCAAAAGAGGCCTAGAGTTGATGGGCCGCGAGGTCAGCAAGCTGGTACAGGATGGCAGTATCGTCCTTGTGAGCATTGTGGGAAGAAGCACTTAGGGGAGTGCTGGAAAGAGACGGGAGGATGTTTTAAGTGTGGGTCCAAGGACCATATGCTCAAGGATTGTCCTAAGAAACCAGATGAAAGTTGACCAGCAGCTCAGAATGTTAGCCAGGCTAGTAGAGAAGGACAACAGCCTCAACGAGGTCGTGGTTCGAATAACAGAGGTAATGGTGCTGGCAGAAGACGTGGAACACAGGGCAGAGGTGCTGCTAATACTGAGGTAAGGCAACCGAGTTTAGTTTATGCGGTTCGCCGGAGGGAAGATGGAGACGCGCCGGACGTTATAATCGATACGTTCTTTATTTTTGACAAGCCCTATTTTGCTCTAATTGATATGGGCTCGACCCATTCCTATGTTGCATGTAATGTAGTGGAAACACTAGGCTTAGGCTCTGAACTTTCTGATAGGCAGATGACTGTAGTAAGCCCATTAGGCCAAACTGTAGTGGTGGATAAGATCTTTCGGAATGTACCCCAAGAGATGCAGGGAGTGAACTTTCAGGCTAACTTAATGGAACTACCCTTTGGGGAGTTTGAACTTATACTTGGAATGGATTGGCTAGTAGAGCACCGAGCCGTATTAGATTGTGCGGCTAAACGTATGGGTTAAGGACTTCAGAGGATGAAGTAGTAGTAATGATCGGAGAAAGGAGAAACTACCTGTCTAGCGTAGTTTCGGCGCTGAAGGCTGAGAAAATGGTTAAGAAAGGGTGCAAGGCGTTCTTAGCCTTCGTAATTGCGTTGGGTGGAAAGGAAGAAGGTGTCAGTGGAGTTAGAACGGTAAAGGACTTTGAAGACGTATTTCCGAATGAGTTACCAGGAATACCCCCAGATAGGGAGGTGGAATTTGGAATAGACTTACTGCCGGGAACAGCTCCTGTATCAATCGCTCCATATCGAATGGCACCGAAAGAGTTGGTTGAGCTCAAGGCTCAAATTCAAGAATTACTGGATCGTGGGTTCATTCGACCCAGTGTGTCTCCATGGGGAGCACCGGTCCTATTTGTAAAGAAGAAGGACGAAACTATGCGTATGTGCATACATTACCGTCAGTTGAATAAGCTGACCATTAAGAACAAGTATCCTTAGCCAAGGATCGATGACTTGATCGATCAGCTGAAGGGGGCCGCAGTGTTTTCAAAGATAGACTTAAAGTCGGGATATCATCAATTGAAGGTGAAGGAGGCAGATATCCATAAGACCACTTTTAGGACAAGATACGGCCATTTTGAGTTTGTGGTGATGCCATTTGAGTTGACGAACGCTCCAGCCGCGTTCATGGATATGATGAACCGAGTTTTCCAACCCTACTTGGATAGGTTCGTCGTTGTATTCATCGACGATATCTTGGTGTACTCCAAGTCTGAAAAGGAGCATGATGAACACCTACGGGTTGTGTTGGAAGTATTAAGGAGGAAGAAGCTCTATGCCAAATTCAGCAAGTGTGAATTTTGGCTTAAGGAGGTGGCATTCTTAGGACATGTAGTATCCGCAGAAGGTATAAGAGTGGATCCTAGGAAGATCGAAGCAGTGTTGGATTGGAAACCACCTAGATCCGTGGCTGAGATCCGAAGTTTCTTAGGTTTGGCAAGCTATTACAGAAGGTTCGTGGAAGGGTTCTCGTCAATAGCAGTGCCTTTGACAAAGTTGGTAAGGAAGGAAGTACCCTTTGAGTGGACTGATAAGCAACAGAAGAGCTTTGAAAAGCTTAAGAAGGTGTTGACGGAGGCTCCAGTGTTAATTCAACCGGAGGCAGGAAAGGATTTTGTGGTATACTGTGACGCTTCGCACACGGGATTAGGCTGTATGCTAATGCAAGAAGGAAAAGTGGTCGCTTATGCGTCTCGGCAGTTAAGGCCTCATGAGGTTAACTACCCAACCCATGATTTGGAATTGGCAGCTGTGGTTTTCGCCCTTAAGGTGTGAAGGCACTATCTCTATGGAGAAAGGTCAGTGATCTACACAGACCACAAGAGCCTTAAGTATCTGTTGACTCAGAAGGAGTTGAACTTGAGGCAGCGAAGGTGGGTGGAGTTATTGAAGGATTATGATTGCTCGATAGAGTACCACCCGGGCAAGGCAAATGTAGTGGCTGATGCCCTAAGTTGGAAAGTTGTGTCGGATCTAAGGGCTATGTTCGCCCACTTAAGTTTATATAATGACGGAAGCCTGTTGGCAGAATTACAAGTCAAGCCCACATGGCTGAATGAGGTGAAAAGGGGACATTGGCTGATAAGGACCTAAGTGCTAAGTTACAGCAAGAACAGCACAGAGAATTAAAGGACTATGGCGTTAATGATGAAGGAGTATTATGCTACAAGGGAAAAGTCTGTATGCCGAGAGACGAGGAGTTAAGACAAAGGATTCTTCGGAAGGCGCATAGTAGCCCTTATGCTATGCATCTCGGAGGCATTAAGCTGTATAGAGATCTAAGGGAACAATTTTGGTGGTCTGATCTTAAACGGGAAGTTACTGAGTTCGTGGGGAAATGTCTGACGTGTCAGCAAGTTAAGGCTGAACACCAAGTTCCATCGGGATTGCTTCAACCAATTGAGATTCCGCAGTGGAAGTGGAAGAGAATTACCATGGACTTCGTTAGTGGGCTTCCCCTTACGCCTACTAAGAAGGACTCGGTATGGGTGATAGTGGACCGTTTGACCAAGTCTGCGCACTTCATTCTGGTAAGAGTTGACTATTCTCTTCAGAAGTTGGCCAAGTTATATGTAGCGGAAATTGTGAGGTTACATGGGGTACCGCTATCAATTATCTCCGATAGAGATCTTAGGTTTACGTTTCAGTTTTGGAGGGCACTTCTTCAAGCTTTAGGCATTAAGTTAGACTTCACTATGGCTTTTCATCCACAATCAGACCGGCAGTCTGAACGGGTTATACAAGTGTTGGAGGATATGTTGAGAGGCTGTGTGATGGATTTCCGAGGAAGTTGGGAAGACTACTTGCCTTTAGCAGAGTTCGCCTATAACAACAGCTATCAGGCTAGCATTCGGATGGCACCATATGAAGCGTTGTACGGTCGGAAGTGTCGAACTCCTACTTGTTGGACTGAGTTAGGAGAGCGTTGAGTTTTGGGTCCGAGTTAGTGGTTTGGCGAAGAGAAGGTGGAGATAATCCGAGCACGGTTAAAGGAAGCCTCTGATAGGCAGAAGTCGTACACAGATCTCAAGCGGAAGGAAATAGAGTTTGAAGTGGGAGACCAAGTGTTTCTAAAGGCCTCGCCTTGGAATAAGGTGATGAGGTTTGGTCGCAAAGGTTTATAGGGCCCTATCGAGTACTGAAGCGAGTTGGGCCAGTGGCATACCAATTGGAGTTGCCACGAGTGCAGCAGAGATGCACGTATTCCATGTATCCATGCTACGTCGTTACCGATCGGATCCATCTCATGTGGTACCAGTTGAAGAAGTGGAGCTAAGGCTGGACTTATCCTACGAGGAGGAGCCGATTCAGATATTGGAATGTGATGTAAAAGTGTTACGGAGGAAGTCAGTTCCCCTAGTCAAAGTATTACGGCGCAATCATGGATCGGAAGAAGCTTCGTGGGAGCCAGAAGAGGCAATGCGATAGCAATACCTCAATTGTTTTAGATAGGAAATTTCGAGGGCGAAATTATTTTAAGAGGGGTAGAACTGTAACATCCTGAAAAGGGCCTATGCATTTTCGGTTTAATTGTACGAAATGACATGTCTTACGTGTTATGAATAAATTTTGAACATTTTTGGAAACTTGAAATGCATGGAAATGATTTAGAAATGAACATTTTTGGAAACCCTGAAATGAATAGAAAAGATTTAGAAATGAACATTTTTGGAAACCTGGAAATGTATGGAAATGATTCAAAAGAGGAAAGTGAACATTTCTGGAAACTTGGAAATGTAAGGAAATGTCAAGTTTAAAGAGCCAAACAAAATTTTTTGGAAACTTAGAAATGACTTGAAAATGACGAGTTTTAAGATTTAAAAGAGGAAACTGAGGCAAGGTGGCCTTAAAAGAAAAAGTATGTGAAATTTGACACACAAACAGGCTTGGAAAAGTGGCCTGAAGGTGCCACTTAGGGCCTATGGAAATGGCGGCACATGCAAGGGGTTTAGGCCTGAGTTCGAGTCACATGGGAAGCAAATAAAAGAAGTTTTATTTTTGCTTCTAGAAGCCCAGAGGAGGACGGCACAAGGCTTGCAAAAGAGGAGTTTTATCCTCTTTAAAATTTGGCTAATTAGGGGATAAATAAAGGAGTTAATTTGGATTATTTTCAAGAGAAAATTGTGGATTAATTTCTTTTAGTTTTTTTTTAATGGATAAAATAAGAGATAATAGAAGGATTATTATTAAACAGAGTGATAATTCAAAGGATAAAGTTATCAAATAAAGAAGAGTGGTGGCCAAGTAAGGGATTCTGAGTAGTAATTTTGGCTATAAAAGGAAGAAAATAGGGCTACTCATCAATTTTTCTTCCTCCTCTCCTCTGCCGAAATTCTTAGTGCTCTTCTCTCTTCTCTTCTCTTCTCTTTTTGCCAAGCTAAAATACTCCATGTTCTAGCTGAAACTTTTTCCAAAAATTTAGTTAGTATTGATTCTTTCTAAGCCTCAAGACCGAATTCTTAAGGACTCAAGCAAGGGAGCCGTCGATTACAAGGTCAAGGGTAAGGTAAGTGGTTATCAATTTTTATTCTCTTATTTTTGGGCTTGTCGAAATCAAGGTATTAATCCCATTAATGAATTTTGGGCCGAAATTTGAAGGGTTCTCCGGGATCTCTGTCATTGTCGACATCTCCATAGCCAAGAGTTTGTTTTCGGGATTTAAAAAGCAAGGTAAGTACATATATGTACATTCGACCAAAGGTCTATTTCATATTTAAGATTCATTCAAAAATCGGAACTAACCAACTCAGAAATTTAGTGCTAGCCGAATTCAAGGAAGAGAGATTTTGGAATTTCGGGCTTTGAAAAGTCATCAAATCGGCATCAAAGGTAAGTTTTAAGTGTATAAATCCTACTAGGATTTAGATTGTGGCCGAATAGGTTTATTAATATGTTTAAATGATTGGCCGAATATAGGGGATAACGGATCTAAAGCAATAGATTGGTTTTTGGATTTCAAGGAATTCGTTAAGCAAATCAGTGTAATTTACACTATCTTTTAATACGTTATATGGCAATATCTAATGTATGTATGCATAAGAATGCGAATATGGCTAAGGTACCCTAATGTGGTACAAAGGTACTCAGGTACGTTTCCTACTCTTACTAGGATTATGAAATATGTTATACTTAACATGTGAAAAGTGACATGAATGTGATTCTAAGTATGATATGCATGATATATGGGCATTCGGGTTATATGAGAAAGGGGAAGTGAATGTGGTGACTTCGGTCTCACTATCTGAATGTGGTGACTTCGGTCACAATATCTGAATGTGGTAACTTCGGTTACATTATCTGAATGTGGTGTCGCATGACACAATTATTTAATCTGGTGGCTATGCCACGAATTTTATATGGGCGATGAGCACGTCGACTGCAGCGACTGCCTTCGATGGTGTGTAGCGGATGGAGGGTCAACTTAGTAGTCCCCACGGTGTGCAGGTTGGTACGGGGATGTGTAGGGGATGGCATCTAGGTTTTGGGTATGGGTTGCATCATTATTTTATCTGTATATGAATGTGCATGTGATACGTTATGGTATGCCTGATCTATTAAATTTTAGTGTTGTGTACACATTGAGTCCGTTGACTCACCCCGTTGTGGAAACATGTTTCAGGTGATGAGCAGTGATGGACCGGGACGGCAGAACTTGTGGTGGCCATGCTCAGCTAGAAGTTTTATTCATTATGGACAATTTATTTTATCTAAGTACTTAAGAATTCTATTTTGGGTTTTTACTTGATGTAATAAGGCCATAGTTGAATTTTCCTTATTTTTATTTTCAATTATTATGTTTACGAATTATTATTACTCAAAGTTTGGGTAAATTTATTTTTAAAACAAACCTTAATTGTTTTGTCACCTTAATTAAATGGAATTCAATATAAGATAACTTGGTTTTCAACACAAGCCCAACCCAAAACGATATTTTTCTTAAAATCGCACAAGTTTTTCCCAAGAAACAAATGAACTTTGAATCGGTTTGCTTGAGGAACATACCAGATTCGGTCCAGGCTCGTGGGCCAGGTTTGGGGTGTTTCACTTAGTGTCTCCTGAAAAGATATCCCACAAAGGGGTGAGTCAACAGACTCAATGTGTAACAACCACACAAACTCCCAAATGATTTAGGCATAACAAATTCATACATATAACAAATATAGCAATGATGCAATCCCGAACCCAAACCTAGATAACCATCCTCTACACATCACCCGTACCAGCCAATCACACCGTGGGGATTACTAAATCGACCCTCCATCCGCTACACACCATCAGAGGCAGTTGCTGCAGACGACTTGCACATCATCCATATAAATTGTGGCATAGCCACTAGATAATGTGACAGAGTCACCAAATAACAATATGTGACATAAGTCACCACATTCAGATTATGTGATATGAGTCACCAGATATTGTGGTAAAAACCACCAGATCACTTCCCCTTTTCAATATCACCCATATGCCCATGCATAATACAAAACATGCAAGAATCATGCCATATACCTTATTCCATATTCATAACAATTCACATATGTGCCATATTCCAAATGTTCATAACACTTATTAATGTAGTATCAAAGGTTACATACCTGAATACTCTGTACCATTGTATGGTACCTTTAGCCACATTCTTAACTCATATTTTCATTAACACATATATTAAATCAATACCATAAATCTATCAAGAATTAGTGTGGGGCTACACACCTGGTACTAACGCTTTCACTGAACCCTGAAAGTCTCGATCTAATGCTTAGATCCCTAGTTCCTACATTCGGCCAACCCTAAGCATTTTAGCAAAGAGCCATTCGGCTAAATAATCAAATCCTGAAAGATTATCGCAACCAAAATCCTTACCTTGCTGCCGATTTGGTTACTAATCAAATCTCGAAACTTCGTGATGTTTCCCATTGCAATCGGCCAAACACTAGATCACTTAACTGGTTAGTTTCCGGCTTTTGAACGAATAAGAAACATATCTGAATCACTAGAACCCTTACCACTGACTTACCGAAAACCATTGGCAGGGAAAAAATGCTCCCGATCTACTGCTTCAAAATCCCAAAAATCCTAAAAGAAACCGATTGCATGGTTGATTAAAAGTCAAGACAAATGCCAAATTTTGGCTTTTGTTCTACACATGTCGACAGAGAGGAAATAAGGAAGAATAGTGGAGATTCGTCCATAGCAGACTTACCTATCCAAACCGATTTGAAAAGAGATCGAAAGAGATCCCTTACTTGGTTGCTATTCGGCCAAAAACTGAGAAGAGGTGAGGTGGAAAAATTTCGGCAATGGCTTAGGAAAACAATGGAGATTCGGCTTCAATGGAAAAGGAAGAATGATATTATGGTTTGGCCTTTAAAAATATGGAGAGGGAGAGTGTGAGGCTTAGGAGTTTCGGCAATGGTGATCAAGTGAGAAAGAGAGGCGTTATTGATATGGTTCATGTATGAAAAGGAAAAGAGTGAAGGGGAGGGCTAAATTTCGGCAAAGAAACACATAAAACCCCTTAACAAAATTCGGCTACTCCTCCCCTACTAACTTGGCTGAAAATCACCTCAAGAGAGTCCCTAGGCCGGCCAACACTCTTCCCCTTATCAGCTCCCTTATTTTTCTCCTACTTTCTCTCTTCTTTACCCACTCAAAATAATTCAAATAAATCAATAATTATCTTCCTATCTTAGCCGAATTTTTAAAAGGAAATTGACCACATTTAAAGCTCATCCCCTTAGTGTCCCATTGCCGTCCACCTCTGTTTCTCCTTGCTGCAAAATAAAACTCCTATTTGCGTCCCTTGCTGCTCGAACCTAGGCCCTTTTACCCTGCTTGTGGCGTCACTTACTAAGGCCCTAAGTGGCGCCTCCTTGCCACTTTAACAAGCCTATTTTTATTTCTAATTTCCCCTACAAATTCTCTTAGGGCCTATCAAGCTTAGCTCCACTTCAAGACTTAAAATCTGATACTTTCTATGGCATTCACCTACACTCTAAAGTTCTCAAAATTCATAAAACACATTCAAATTACACACAGGCATGCTTCCACATATATTTAAGCAAACTGCACAACCCCGAAATCCCGGATATTACAATTAAGCTAAGCATGGGGGTTAAAAATGTGTAAATTACGGTTTATCAAATATCCCTACACTTAAACATTTGCTTGTCTTCAAGCAAAATCCTCAACTCACAGTTAAAATTAACTTCCTCAATTCATAATTCTTATCAATAATTTTCATCATAATTAATAGATAATTCATACATTGATAATTTAACTAAAAGAGTCCTAAAGATTGAAACAATCTAAGTCATAAAGTTTTATAGTACGAAAACATAGGTGTTTCCCCTGTCCTAAATAATTACTTCTAATTCAAAACTGACAAGAATTGACATCCTCACTAAAGATTCACTCAAATCACTCAAGGTGTTTAGGGTTCAAAATAAGCACTCATAAGTCAAACATGAAAAGTTAATCCCATAGGCTTGCATGAAAATCAAATCTCCACCACTATAAAGTGAGATGATACACAAATCAAAAGGTCTTAAAAGGGTTGTAATGGGGATTGGGTTAAAGGTGTGGATAAAGGATGAATTATAAGGTTAGAATCGAGATTGAATTGATAAATTACATAACTAGAAACAATGAACTAATAATTAATAACTACATCAATTTAACTTATCACTAATAAAATGAGCTTCTTCTAAAGATGTGAAATTAACTGTTCAAGCTCAAACTAAAAATGAATAAATCTCCAATATTTTTGTATATGTTTTTTTTGAGAATAAGAATAAGCACAAACAATTAATAAAAAAGGACTTAACAATGGAAATAGAGAACATAGTTAGGTAACTGCTCAAATCAAATCTCGACAAAAAGGGACGTCAAAAGATTAGGAGAAGTAGAAATTTCGTTTTTAGTTAATATTAATGGGTGAGTCAAGAAAAGCGATTTATTAATATCAAAGAGGTTCACTAGGGGTTAATTATGAAGGTAGGCTTTTTGGTGGATTAAGTGGGTTAAATCCTAAGTGCCTTTATCATTTCAGTATATCAAATCAAAAGTGTGGTCTCGACATGCATAATCGAAGCAAGTTCTAGAATAACAAAGTGAGCAAGAAGAATATATGCTCTTAAACGCTCAAAATCTCATAGGAATTATGGTTTTTGATGTCAACCTTGTAAATTTTAAACTTCAAAGTAATATTTAAGATTAGGGAAACAACCTAATAGATTTTTAATTCTGAAAATAGACTTGTCATACTTGATTCTCTAATGTCTTAAAGTTTAAACCAGTAATGCACAATTATCTATGACTTAATCCGAAACATATCAATGAAAATAATAAATCAATAGAAGTTTCATTCTAATAGTAATATGAGAAAATTACTTAAGAACAAAGCATAATTCAGTATTGTTGACACCTCCCCACACTTAAGACGTACATTGTCCTCTATGTACAAAGATAGATATATACAATATAAACAATCATAAGATAGGGGAGAAGTGAAACCTCCTAAATTTCGGATGAACTCCTTAAAGAAAAGCACGATGGAATAGCTAGAGGTGTACGGTGGGAGAATACTCCGGTGGTGTGGTTGTTCCTTATAGTGCCCTGAACCCTTAGAAATTGCGGGGTCAAAGAAAAGAAATGGTAGTTAAGCATAAATGAAGGTGGAGGTGGATACTCCGGTGGAGTTGTGGTGATTCCCTAACAGCCTTTTGAACCTAAATAAAAGAAATCAAAATAAATTAAATTAAAGACAAGAAATATAAAGGGACGAAATTTAAAAATGAAACTAAAAGAAAAAGAAAAAATAAATGGACTCAAAGGTCCTTGCCCTATCGAGTTAATGAAGCAGCTGGCATAAACTTATGTAGATTGGTCTCGTATGAGGAGACTATGCTAGGGTCCTTTCGCTTCTTCGACATGGGGATGGTGGTGTAAAGAAAGAATGAGGGAAAGGGGGAAAGGAAATTGGGGAGTGGTGGTTAGGGTTTTGGAGAAGAAGAAATTGGGGAGAAAGTGATAAGATTGGGGGGTTTTAAATAGCAATCAGAAACCTAGTTGCTGCCCACGCCCGTGTGCCATGGGTGTGTTAGATCATACGGCCGTGTCGCCCGACCATGTAATGTTTTGTTCGTTTCTCCCACGTCTGTGCAGAGGTTTCCATACCCATGTGGATTTAATCAGTGTCGGCCAAGGCCTAAAAGCACGAGCGTGTTTCATGCCCGTGTAGATTTCTCAGTGTTGACCACGGCCAAATAGCACGACCGTGGCATTTTATCACAGCCCATGTTTTGGGGAATTTTCGTCTTTGGTTCACACTGTATCTGCCATGCCAATGTGCCTATTCGTGGTGTCCACACGACCACAGCCACGCCCGTGTGTAAGGCCGTGTGAAGAAAAAAACCTGCGCGTTATTAATTGGGTTAGTTGTTGGTTAGGTGCTAAAAATAAAAAATATAGACGTTAGTGGGGTAAGTGCTCGGGTTGCCTCCCGAAAAGCGCTTGTTTAAAGTCTTAAGCTAGACTTACCTTTCATTTGCATAATCATGGTGGATTGAAGAGTTGAAACTCCTTATTCTTGATATTAATTCGGTTATCGATATATAGTTTAAGTCGAGTGGTGTTTACTTTAAAAGTGCCGGATGTAGGATTAGTTACCTCAACTATTTCGTATGGAAAGATATTCAGTACCGTGAAAGGGATCTCTTCGTTTGTATTAAGGTCTGAAGTGGCGATTCGAGGGTCTTTCTTATCCAACAATACCTAATCCCTGATCTTAAATTGGGTTGTCCCATCCTTAATTTCGACATGGTTTTACTTTGGTTCCCCGTGTTTTGTCAGTTTTTCCTTGACGTGTGTCCGCCATTCATCTAGATCATCGATTTGTAATATTCATTCCCATAAATAGTTTTATTCTCAATATGAACACTAGATCCTGGCTCTATTATCTTTTCTCGAGAGATTTTGTAATATCCGATATTTAGGGCTTGTGTATTTTGCTTAATTGTATGAAGTAGTATGCCTATGTGTGTTTTGAATGTGCTTTATATATTTCGGGAACTTTAGAAGGTAGGAGAATGCCTTAGCAAATATTAGGTTTTAAGTCTTAAAGGGGGAGCTGGGCAAAAGAGGCCTTAAGAAAATTTGAAAGGGAGATTGGACATACAAATGGGCTTGTTAAAGTGGCAAAGAGGCGCCACTTAAAGCCCTAGTAAGTGACGCCATAAGCAGTGCAAGGGGGCCTAGGTTCGAGCAGCAATGGAGCACTTTTGGGAGTGTTTTTACGTCAGGCAACAAGAGAGTTGGGTGGCACTGAAACACTAAGAAGATGAGCATTAGTTGTGGTCAAATTCCTTTTAAAATTTGGCTAAGGGCAAGAATAATGTTTGACTCATTCAAATTATTTTGAATGAGTAGGAAAGAGGAAAAATAGTATACAAGCAAGGAGAGGCTAGAGTTTGAGTGCTAGCCGAATTCAAGAGAGGGGAGTGGGATGAGGCATTCGGTCATACAAGGGGGGCTATGTGCCGAAAGTTTAAGGCTATCAAGTGACATTTTTGGCTATTTTCTTTTGCCGAAATTTGTTCTCTCCTCACTTCTCTCATTTGTGCCAAAAATCCCAAAGAATCCAACTTGTGTTCTTTTTCTTTTCTTCCTTTTTGCTACTCACTTTCATAAGCCAAAACTCATCAAACTTCATTCTCTTCTTCTTTTCATTAAAGGCCGAATATACAAGTGACTTCTAGCCAATTGATCATTAAACCCCAAAGTTGAAATCTATTGATCAACATCTAGCCTATATAGCTGAATCTCTCTGTGGTGTCAGGCAAGGGTGCAGTCGATTTCATCATTAGGGGTAAGATCAAATGTTATCCGATTTTTATTCCTTTTTCTTTTAGCCGAAATCTAGGAACTAATTCCACTAATGCATTTTGGCCGAAACTTTGAAGGAAGTTTCGGGATTTCTATTGTAGCCGACTTCAAGGGAGATATTTCAGGGTTTCGAGATCTAAGGTAAGCAAGGGTGATCTTAGGCCGAAGGCTATTTATTAAGTTCATTAATTGATAGAATTGGGTCTAACATGTGTCTATAGGAATTTCGACATCACCAAGAGCAAGGGTTAATTTCGGGATCTAGACAATCAAGGTAAGGGAGTCTTGATATTCGGCCAAGGGTCTTTTTGTTTGTTAAATGTTGACCGATTTAACTTTGGGTTTTAGGAAGGAGTACAATCGGTTTTTGGTAGACTTTTGGGATTCATTTAACATGTTAGTAACCAGGTGTGTAGCCCTACACTAATTCCTAATAGATCTATGGTATTAATATTATGTATGTGTTACTGGAAATATGAAAATATGGATAAAGGTACCATTCAATGGTACAGAGTATTCAGGTACGTTAACCTACTACTACTATGTCAATAATGTCATTATGAACACTGAATATGACACACATGTGAATTTGTTGTGAATATGGAATAAGGTATATGGCATGATTTCTGCTTGTTTTGTATTATGCATGGGTATATGGGTGATATTGAAAAGGGGAAGTGATCTGGTGGTTTTTACCACAATATCTGGTGACTCATGTCACATAATCTGAATGTGGTGACTTATGTCATATATTGTTATCTGGTGACTCTGTCACATTATCTGGTGGCTATGCCACAAATTTATAAGGGCAATGTGCATTGACTGCAGCGACTGCCTTCGATGGTGTGTAGCGGATGGAGGGTCGATTTAGTAATCCCCATGGTGTGATGGCAGGTACGGGTGATGTGTAGAAGATGGATATTTAGGTTTGGGTTCGGGATTGCATCATTACCTATATTTGTTATATATATATATGATCTGATATGCCTAAATCGTTTGGGACTTTGTGTTGGCTGTTACACACTGAGTCTGTTTGACTCACCCCTCGTGGGCTAACTTTTTGCAGGTGACACTCAGTAAATAGACCGGGTCGGCAGGGACTTAGTGGTGGCCAATGCTCAACTCAGCATTTATTCTATTTTGAGACTTTATATTTACGTTTTGGATTTATTTCGGGTTTTGCTTTGATGTAATAAGGCCATTACTATTAGACTGTTTTATGCATGTATTTTATTTGTTTTATTATGATACGATTATTATTAAATCAAGATTTAATAACTTTTTCTAAAAAAATGAATTTTAAATGTTTTGACACTTAAACACCAATGATTTTTAATTTAATAGTAAACTCTTAAACAACTCGGCATTTCTTTTAACTTATAGTTTTCAAATATGAAAATAAAGTTTTAATTAATTATAGACTTCTATAACGACACCATTTTCAATTCAATCACAACTCAAATCAATTTCTTTTCAAAATGACCCAAATTTTCCGAACTAACAAACAAGCTTTTGAAGGGTTTTACTCGAGGAGCATGCCAGATCCGGTCAAGGCTCGTGGGCCGGGTTTGGGGTGTTTCAATTTGGTATCAGAGCCCAGTTTTAAACTCTCAGCCTTGGGTTTAAAGCCCATAACATTTTCAAAACTAAGCCCAAATAAGTTTTTGTGAAAATTTTTTAAATTTAGCAGGTTTTCTGGCATGGCACCCAAGTCTCCGACCCGAAGTCCACCAGGTAAGTACCCCTAACTGTTGTGTGATTTATTGTATGATTTGTATGTGGGTATAAAGGGAACCTGGATTAGTACATTAGAAGTTAATGAACCCTAGGATTAGTTTACCCCAACGCAGAATTACATAAAATTTAAAGCTTAATCAAACAAACCTGTGAGTAAGTCGCCGAGTTAGGGTGTGGCAACCATTGTACGCATGTCTAGGATTGGATTCAGGGAGAGCTTGGTATTTAAGCAGCCCAAGTGACTCACCTCCTCTTCGCTCGAATCCTACCTGGTGCGTAGTAACGGTTCACCCTAACCAAGAGGACTTATTCACGGGCTAAACTCAATAATTAAAACCCGAAAGGGACT
The DNA here is from genome assembly GCA_025503065.1 of Gossypium bickii. Taxonomy (NCBI): domain Eukaryota; kingdom Viridiplantae; phylum Streptophyta; class Magnoliopsida; order Malvales; family Malvaceae; genus Gossypium; species Gossypium bickii. The sequence goes on from CP106718.1 coordinate 19,703,617, forward strand.
AGCCATACTGGTTTATAAAAACCTTAATTTTAAAATCACCAAATTACCCCTTTGATTTGTAAAAACCATTTTAGACCTTGAAAAATAAAATTTTACGAAATATTCTAGATTTACAAAATTACCCAAATACCCTTGGTTTATAAAATGACCATACTACCCTCAACTTTACTAAGATTTTTTTACTTTACCAAAATACCAAAAACCCCTATTTTGTGAAATATCAAGATACCCTAATTTGAAAAATTACCAAAATACCCCTATAGGACAAATTACAGAAATACCCCTGGGATTAGAATAGACGAAAATGTTCGAATGGTGAATGTGTGTAGTAGATACAATTGAATGAATGTGTTTCTCTGAATTAGGGTAGAAGACTTGAAACGAAAACCCTGAAAGGATCGAAAAAAAACTACTACTAAACTTCTTTACATAAAACTTATTCGTGGGTAATCAGTGGAACAAAGACTAAAGCATAAAACTTTTTAAACCAGAATAAAATGCGATCGTAGACATGAGTTATTGGGGACGTGGTCGTAATGTGCGAGGGCGTGGTAAAGGCAGAATGACCGTATCGAAACCTGTTAGGTCTGGTCAAGGGTCTGAGAATGAGGTACCACCACCACCACCAGCTGCTGGTGTTGAGCATCAAGATTAGATGGGGGATGATGCAGTATCGCAGGCGATGCTGCGGGTTCTTGAGATGGTGGCTGGAGCAGGTGAAGGTGTGGGAGCTCGAAAATCTGTACTCGAGCGACTCCGAGCCAATGGAGCTGAGGTATTCCGTGGCGTATCCGGGGTGGCACCCAGTACGGCTGAGTATTGGTTGGAGGCGACAGAGCGAATCATGGATGAGCTGGATCTGACCCTGAGGAGAAACTGAAAGGAATGGTGTCGCTTCTCCGCGATGAGTCATATCAATGGTGGCTCACAGTGCGGGATGGTGCTACAGCTGTGGATCTCATTTAGGAGTATTTTAAGGCGGCGTATCAAAAGAAGTATGTTCGTACTAGTTATATCGATGCACAGAGGAAGGCATTCCTGAGGCTGTCCCAAGGGAATAAGTCCGTAGCGGAGTACGAAGCAGAATTCTTAAGGTTGAGCCGGTATGCTCGAGGAATCATGGCTACGAAGCATGGGCGATGTGTCCGGTTTGAGGACGGACTGAGGGATGACCTGAGATTGTTAATAGCACCACAGCATGAGCGAGAGTTTGCCGTTTTAGTAGAGAAGGCTAAGGTAACTGAAGGGATTAAGGAATCTGTGAGATAGAATACGGACCGAAATAGGCAAAAGAGAGGCTTTGGATAAGCAGGGTCACCCGGGAATGTTCAAAAGAGGCATAGAGTTGATGGGCCATGAGGTCAGAGAGTTATTCTGAGGGAGGCGATGATCGTACTTGTGCTCGGTGTGGAAAGATGCACTTAGGAGAATGTTGGAAAAAGAGCAGGGGATGTTTTAAGTGTGGATCCAAGGATCACATGATTAGGATCATCCCATGAAAGCAGAGGCGGGGCCGACCAACAGTCGTGGTTTGAATCAAATTTGGAAGAGGTGGCGGCGACCACACCGCAGGTCGTGGTCCGATTGATAGAGGTAATGGTACTGGAAGAGGACGGGGAACACCGGGCAGAGGTGTTGGTAATACGGAGGCTAGACAGCCAGGTCTGGTATATGCAGTTCGTCGAAGGGAAGATAGCGATGCACCTGATGTTATAACGGGTACGTTCCTTATTTCTGGGTTACCCTTTATTGCTTTGATAGACATAGGGTCAACTCATTCCTATGTTGCTAGTGAAGTATCAGAAACTCTGCCTGTGAACTCAGAGACTGTACCTAGGAAGATGACTATACTTAGTCCTTTAGGGCAGACTCTAGTGGTAGATAAGCTCTTTAAGGAAGTGCCTTTACAAGTTCAGGGGACGCAGTTCCCAGCTGATTTAATGGAACTGCCATTCGGGGAATTTGATCTAATCTGAGGCATGGACTGGTTAGTGAAGTACCGTGCGAATGTGGATTGTACTGCTAAATGCATGTCGTTGAGAACTTCTGACGATAAGGAGGTTGTGGTGATGGGCGAAAGACGGAACTATTTGTCGAATGTAGTATCTGCTCTTAAGGCAGAGAAAATGGTAAGAAAAAGATGTCTGGCTTTTCTGATGTTGGTCAGTGCCTTGGAAGCTAAGGAAACAACTATTGAAGGGGTCAGAACTGTAAGGGAATTTGTGGATGTTTTTCCGGAGGAGTTACTTGGGATACCCCCGGATAGGGAGGTGGAGTTTGGAATTAACTTACTACCAAGAACAGCTCCTGTGTCAATTGCTCCGTACAGAATGGCACCAAAAGAGTTGGTTGATCGTGGGTTTATTCGACCCAGTGTGTCTCCGTGGGGAGTACCGGTCTTGTTTGTTAAGAAGAAGGACGGGACTATGCGTATGTGCATAGATTATCGTCAGTTGAACAAGCTGACCATCAAGAACAAGTACCCTCTGCCGAGGATAGACGACTTGTTCGATCAGCTTAAGAGGGTAGCGGTATTGTCAAAGATAGATTTACGGACTGGATATCATCAGCTTAAGGTGAAGGAAGCAGATATACATAAGACGGCTTTCCGGACAAGATACGCCCATTATGAGTTCCTAGTAATGCCGTTTGGATTGACGAATGCCCCAGTCGCGTTCATGGATATGATGAATCGAGTTTTCCAACCTTACTTGGATCGGTTCGTCATTGTGTTCATAGATGACATCCTAGTATATTCCAAGTATGAGGAAGAACATGATGAGCATCTCTGGATAGTGCTACAAGTGTTGAGGGAAAAGAAGCTATATGCCAAATTCAGCAAGTGTGAATTTTGGCTTAAGGAAGTTGCATTCTTAGGGCATGTGGTGTCTGCAGAAGGGATAAGGGTGGATCCTAGGAAGATTGAGGCAATGCTAGATTGGAAACCACCTAAGTCGCTGGCTGAGGTTCGTAGTTTCTTGGGATTGGCAGGCTACTACAGAAGGTTCGTGGAAGGGTTCTCATCAATAGTCGTACCTTTGACAAAGTTATTAAGAAAGGAAGTACCTTTCGTATGGGCAGATAAGCAACAGGAGAGCTTTGAGAAGCTTAAGAGGGTTTTGGTGAAGCTCAGGGCTCGATTCAACTTTGAGGTAGGAAAGGATTTTGTGGTGTATTGTGACGCTTCTCATACAGGTTTGGGATGTGTATTGATGCAGGACGGGAAGGTAGTCGCTTATGCGTCTCGGCAATTAAGGCCACATGAGGTTAACTATCCGACGCATGATTTGGAATTGGTGGCAGTGGTCTTTGCCCTTAAGGTATGGAGGCACTATCTATATGGAGAAAAGTCAGTAATCTACACAGACCACAAGAGCCTTAAGTATCTGCTGACTCAGAAAGAGCTGAACCTGAGACAACGAAGGTGGGTGGAGTTATTGAAGGACTACGACTGTTCTATAGAGTATCACCCGGGCAAGGCGAATGTAGTGGCAGATGCCCTAAGTCAGAAAGTAGTGTCGGATTTGAGGGCGATGTTTGCACATCTTAGCTTGTATGACGATGGGAGCTTGTTAGCAGAGTTACAAGTCAAGCCGACATGGTTGAATAAAGTGAAAGAGGGACAGTTGGCAGATGATGATTTAAGTGCTAAGCTACAGCAAGTGCAGAATGGGGAGTTAGAGCATTATGGTGTTAACAGCAATGGAGTACTGTGTTTCAAGGGTAAGGTCTGCATGCCGAAGAATGAGGAGTTAAGGCGGAGAATTCTTCAGGAATCGCATAGTAGTCTTCATGCTATGCATCCTGGAGGTAGTAAGTTGTATAGAGATCTACGGGAACAGTTTTGGTGGCCTGGTCTTAAGCGGGAAGTTACAGAATTTGTAGGGAAGTGCTTAACGTGTCAGCAAGTCAAGGCTGAACACCAAGTTCCATCAGGATTGCTTCAGCCGATAATGATTCCGTAGTGGAAGTAGGAGAGAATCACCATAGACTTCGTTAGTAGGCTTCCCCTTACGCCTACTAAGAAGGACTTGGTATGGGTGATAGTGGATCGATTGACAAAGTCCACACATTTCATACCAGTGCGGGTTGACTATTCTTTGCAGAGGTTAGCGAAGTTGTATGTGGCAGAGATTGTGAGATTGCATGGAGTACCGGTGTCGATTATTTCAGATAGGGATCCAAGGTTTAAGTCTCGATTTTGGAAAGCACTACATCAGGCTTTAGGCACCAGACTAGACTTCAGTACGGCATTTCATCCGCAATCGGACGGTCAGTCGGAGCGAGTGATCCAGGTGTTAGAGGATATGCTGAGAGGCTGTGTGATAGACTTCAAAGGAAGTTGGGAAGAATATTTACCTTTAGCAGAACTTGCATACAATAACAGCTATCAAGCCAGTATTCGGATGGCACCGTATGAAGCGCTGTATGGACGGAGGTGTCGCACTCCTACGTGTTGGGCGAGTGGGGAACTTCGAGTTTTGGGTCCGAGAAATTGTGGCGAGAATCGAGGAGAAGGTTAAGTAATCGAAGCACACGCGGTTGAAGGAGGCATCTGATAGGCAGAAGTCGTATGCGGATCTCAAGCGGAGGGAAATAGAGTTTGCTGTGGGAGATCAAGTGTTTCTTAAAGTTTCACCATGGAAGAAAGTAATGAGATTTGGTCGCAAAGAGAAGTTAAGTCCCAATTTATAGGACCTTATCGGGTATTGAAGCAAGTTGGACCAGTGGCATACCAGTTAGAGTTGTCGCCGGAGTTGAAGCAAATGCACGATGTATTCCATATTTCTATGCTACATCGTTATCGATCGGATCCATCTCATGTAGTGCCAATTGGGGAGGTGGAGCTGAGACCAGATTTGTCCTACGAGGAAGAGCCGATTCAGATCTTGGAGTGAGATGTAAAGGTGTTGCGAAGGAAATCAGTTCCTTTAGTCAAAGTATTCTGGCGTAATCATGGATCGGAAGAAGCTTCTTGGGAGCCGGAAGAAGCAATGCGACGATAATACCCTCACCTATTTTAGCCAGGTAATTTCGAGGTCGAAATTATTTTAAGGGGGTAGAACTGTAATATCGGGGATTTAGGGCTTGTGCATTTTGCTTAATTGTATGAAGTAGTATGCCTATGTGTGTTTTGAATGTGCTTTATAGATTTCAAGAACTTTAGAAGGTAGGAGAATGCCTTAGAAAATATTCGGTTTTAAGTCTTAAAGGGGAAGCTGGGCAAAAGAGGCCTTAAGAAAATTTGAAAGGGAGATTGGACATACAAATGGGCTTGTTAAAGTGGCAAGGAGGCGCCACTTAAAGCCCTAGTAAATGACGCCACAAGCAGTGCAAGGGGGCCTAGGTTCGAGCAGCAAGGGGAGCACTTTTGGGTGTGTTTTTGCGTCATGCAGCAAGAGAGTTGGGCGGCACTGAAACACTAAGGAGATGAGCATTACTTGTGGTCAAATTCCGTTTAAAAATTCAGCTAAGGGCAAGGATAATGTTTGACTCATTCAAATTATTTTGAATGAGTAGGAAAGAGGAGAAATAGGAGAAAAGCAAGGAGAGGCTAGTGTTTGAGTGTTAGCCGAATTCAAGAGAGGGGAGTGGGATGAGGCATTCGGTCAGACAATGGGGGCTATGTGCCGAAAGTTTAAGGCTATCAAGTGACATTTTTGGCTATTTTCTTTTGCCGAAATTTGTTCTCTCCTCACTTCTCTCATTTGTGCCGAAAATCCCAAAGAATCCAACTTGTGTTCTTTTTCTTTTCTTCCTTTTTGCTACTCACTTTCATGAGCCGAAACTCATTAAACTATATTGTCTTTTTCTTTTCATCAAAGGCCGAATATACAAGTGACTTCTAGCCAATTGGTCATTAAACCCCAAAGCCGAAATCTATTGATCAACATCTAGCCTACATAGCCGAATCTCTCTGTGGTGTCAGGCAAGGGTGCAGTCGATTTCATCACTAGGGGTAAGATCAAATGTTATCCGATTTTCATTCCTTTTTCTTTTTGCCGAAATCTAGGAACTAATTCCATTAATGCATTTTGGCTGAAACTTTGAAGGAAGTTTCGGGATTTCTATTGTATCCGACTTCAAGGGGAGATATTTCGGGTTTATTCGAATCTCTCTTGGATCAAGGTAAGGGTGTCTTGATATTCGGCCAAGGGTCTTTTTGTTTGTTGAATGTTGACCGATTTAACTTTGGGTTTTAGGAAGGAGTACAATCGGTTTTGGTAGACTTTTGGGATTCAGTGAACACGTTAGTAACCAGGTGTGTAGCCCTACACTAATTCCTAATAGATTTATGGTATTAATATTATGTATGTGTTAATGGAAGTATGAAAATATGGAGAAAGGTACCATTCAATGGTACAGAGTATTCAGGTACGTTAACCTACTACTACTACTATGTCAATAATGTCATTATGAACACTGAATATGACACACATGTGAATTTGTTATGAATATGGAATAAGGTATATGGCATGATTTCTGCTTGTTTTGTATTATGCATGGGCATATGGATGATATTGAAAAGGGGAAGTGATCTGGTGGTTTTTACCACAATATCTGGTGACTCATGTCACATAATCTGAATGTGGTGACTTATGTCATATATTGTTATATGGTGACTCTGTCACATTATCTGGTGGCTATGCCACAAATTTATAAGAGCGATGTGCGATTGTTGCTCGCAATGGCGCTTCGATGGTGTGTAGCGGATGGAGGGTCAATTTAGTAATCCCCACGGTGTGATGGCAGGTACGGGTGATGTGTAGAGGATGGATATTTAGGTTTGGGCTCGGGATTGCATCATTACCTATATTTATTATATATATATGATCTGATATGCCTAAATCGTTTGGGACTTTGTGTTGGCTGTTACACACTGAGTTTGTTTGACTCACCCCTCGTGGGCTAACGTTTTGCAGTGACACTCAGTAAATGAACCGGGTCGGTAGGGACTTAGTGGTGGCCAATGCTCAGCTCAGCATTTATTCTATTTTGAGACTTTATATTTACGTTTTGGATTTATTTCAGGTTTTGCTCTGATGTAATAAGGCCATTACTATTAGACTGTTTTATGCATGTATTTTATTTGTTTTATTATGATACGATTATTATTAAATCAAGATTTAATAACTTTTTCTAAAAAAAATGAATTTTAAATGTTTTGACACTTAAACAACTAGGCATTTCTTTTAACTTATAGTTTTCAAATACTAAAATAAAGTTTTAATTAATTATAGACTTCTATAACGACACCGTTTTCAATTCAATCACAACTAAAATCAATTTCTTTTCAAAATGACCCAAATTTTTCGAATTAACAAACAAGCTTTTGAAGTGTTTTACTCGAGGAGCATGCCAGATCCGGTCGAGGCTTGTGGGCCGGGTTTGGGGTGTTTCAGATTTCCTGTAAAGAAGATTGAACGTTAAGTTTGTTTATATTAACAAGACTTGTATTCTCTTGATCATTAGATATTCTGTCAGAATCACATACTTTGAGTTTAATCATGTCATCACCTACACGAAGTGTTACTTCCCCTATATCAACATCGATAATGGTCCTAGCAGTTGCTAAAAAAGGTCGTCCTAATATTAAAAGAACATCATTATCCTCATTCATATCTAAAACAACAAAGTCTACTGGGAATATGACTTTGTCAATTTTCACTAGTACATCCTCAATTATACCCCTAGGAACTCTAATGGTTTTATCAGCTAATTGGATGCTTATCCTAGTTTGTTTAGGTTTCCCAAGACCTAGCTGTTTAAACATTTTGTAAGGCATAACATTGATGCTTGCCCGTAAATCAGCTAAAGCATTATTAACAGTTAAACTTCCAATTAAGCATGGAATAGCAAAACTCCCTGGATCTTTTAACTTTTGTGGTAGTTTATTTTGTAGAATTGCTAAGCACATTGCATTTAGCTCCACATGTGACGCCTCGTCTAACTTCTGTTTGTTTGTCAAAAGCTCTTTTAAAAATTTCCTTGAATTGGGCATCTGCGAAAGAGCTTCAGCAAATGGTAAGTTAATATGTAATTTCTTCAAAAGTTTAAGAAATTTACTGAATTGTTCATTTTTTCTGTCTTTCTTCATTGCATTGGGGTATGACACACGAGGTTGGTACTCTGTAATTATCGATTTTGGTTTATCATGGTTTACCTCAACCTTACCTTCCTCTACCAAGTTTTCTTGCCTCAGTTTTGGTTCATCTAACCCTTTACTATTGTGAGTGGTAATGGCATGAAGTTGCTCCTTGGGGTTAGTTTCAGTGTTGCTTAGAAAGCTTCCTTGTGGTCGTTCAGAGATCAGTTTAGCAAGTTGTCCTAATTGGTTCTCGAGCCCCTGAATTAATGCCTGTTAATTTTTAAGTGTTGTTTTGGTGTTTTGGAAGCGTGTCTCTGACACCACGATAAACTTTGTTAGGTTCAGCTTTTTCTCTTATAGGTAGGGCTGCTGTTGAAAGCCTGGAGGGGGTTTTTGTCTCTGATTTCCTTGACCACCCCAGGAGAAGTTTGGGTGGTTCCTCCAACCTGGATTGTAAGTGTTGCTATAAGGGTTATTTTGAGCTCTAGAATTATTACCCACATAGTTAATCTATTCGCTTTCTATGCCAGGGTTGTAGGATGGATATTCTATGTTGTTCATTTCTCCTCTATTCGTATCGCACTGCATCACTGGATGTACCTACGAAGAACCACACAAACCATCAATTTTCTTACTTAAAAGTTCTACCTGATTTGATAGCATGGTTACTGCGCCGAGGTTGAAAACACTAGCGGCTTTTGTTGGCTTTGTCCTTGTAACTTGCCACTGATAGTTATTCAGTGACATCTCCTCTATAAACTAATAAGTCACTTCAAAGGTCTTGTTATTTAGAGTTCCATCGGCGGCTGAATCAATCAACTGCCTAGTTGAGGGGTTCACACCATTGTAAAATGTTTGAACCTGTAGCCACAAGGGTAACCCATGGTGAGGGCATCTCCTTAGTAGATCCTTATATCTCTCCCATGCATCGTAAAGTGTTTCTAGATCCATCTGCACAAAGAAGAAATATCATTCCTCAACTTAGCCATTTTAGCCGGCGGAAAATATCTAAGTAAAACTTTTTTGATCATTTGGTCCCATGTAGTGATTGATCCTCGTGGTAACGATTTCAACCACTGTTTAGATTTGTTCCCCAACGAGAAGGGAAACAACCCAAGGCGAATGGCATTATCAGAAATGCCATTAATCTTGAAAGTATCGCAAAACTCAAGAAAATTTGCCAAGTGATTGTTTTCGCTTCAACGGTTTAATTTTTAAGTGTAGTCGTCTTTGCAGTGGTAAGTTTTAAGTGTTGCTCGGTTTAGTTTTGTTGAATTCATAAATCATTTGCTAATAGGGCATTGGGATTCTATTTTTAGGTGCTAGTGGTCTTGGGGCTGGTTTCGCATAAAAAATGTAACAGGTGTGCTCCCAAAACGTAAAAAATCGAGTTTCGGAAAAAACTGAAAAGGCATTCTATCGATGCCCCACAAGCGTGTGCTTGGCCATGTGACTGGCCGTGTGTGAGACACAGCCGTGTGTTTGACGAAGGCATGGTCGTGCACAAGACACTGTCGTGCGGTGGTGTAGGTATGATCGTGTGGGCCACACGAGCCAGGCCAAGTAGGGCATGTTGGCCCACACGGGCATGCAACACCGGCGTGTGGGTATTCAGCTAGGCCATGTGGGCCACACGGGCAAGGCTAATCTAGGCCGTCTGGCCCACACGACAAACACCACGGGCATTGATAAACCGTAATTATAACATATTTTAACCCCGCATTTAGCTTACTTTTGGATGATTTATCCCTTGATTTATGTAAAAAGGTGCTTTTAATCCTTTCTTTTCATGTCTTATACCTAGGAAAGCACCCAAGGATGAAAAGAACGTAAAACGGGCCCAAAACGGAGTAAATTGGCCCTCTCCCCCGATTTACACGGTCGTGCCTCATTAAAGAATCCGAACACGGCCTGAAGTCGATCCACACGGGCGTGCTACATGGATACTTAGGGAGGAAGCATCACATTCCAAAGAGCCTATACATATCCCCTAAGTGCCACCATTGAGGGGGAGGCGAGCTAGGCCAAGGAGCCAAGCCGGAAAGGTCAGAATTGTGGGAATCGCTTGAAGATTAGCCAGTTGATCCATCCCAAGAAGCTGGAATTATACTCAAGACAGCGGAATTCTCCTTCAATTCCTTCAGGGAGTTTTAGGAATTTCTTATGTTTTGTTTTATCTTTTTCTCTTAAGATGTTTTCTTTCTTAGTTATGAACTAAACCCCTCAGATACCTGAAGGGGATGAAACCTAGATGAATCTTGTTATTGGATTTCTGAATTTTATGATAAATACTTAGTTTGTTCTTAATTATGCATGCTTAATCCAAATCTGATGTGCTTAGGTAGAGGAGGAATAGACCCTGCTTAAGAGTAGATCTAGCGTAATTAAGCGGAGTTGATCAAACGCCTAGAGATAGGGTTACAAGATTTTGCTGGATTATAGTGAAGCCTAATATGGGAATCCATAGATCGATTTACTGCTATTCTAGGGGGTTATTATAAGAGAATGAGAGTTCCACTAATTAACCTAGGGTTAGACGTTATTCGCCTTGAGAGAGAGTTTAGCATAGGTTAGGGAGTCCTACGGATCAAGCTAGGTAAATAAATCATATGATTCAGGGTTAGATAACAAGTGAAGTCTAGGTGGATTCTTCCTAAGGGTATCGTCGTGATCAATTGAGTTTTTCTTCAAGTTATTTCACAATTTTTTTTTTTTTTTTTTTTGTCTTAGTGTCCTTAGCCTAGTTGTCATTAATTTAGATTAAAACAAACTTCACTTTATTTCTAAGGCTAAATAATAAAAAGAAAGTTAGTATTAATACTTTTGGTTCCTTTGGGTTCAATATCCGGTCTTGCCTAAGCTATACTACTGTTTGATAGGTACACTTGCCTTTAATCGTTGTCAGAGTTAGTTTCCAAGTTTGATCATTCTTTTATAAATTTCAAAGCTCTGATTTCAGCGATCAAGTTTTTTGGCGCGCTGTAGTTCTTGAACTAAAATATTAAGAAAACTCTATTTTCATTACTTTAGCCATTATTTTTATTTTCAGCAATTTATTTTGTTTTTAAATTTAATTTTTAATTTTGCTAATTTTTCTTTCTTTCTTTTCTTTCTAGGTACCTCTAGTTTATGACTAGAAGGAACCCGAGAGGACCTTTAGTATACGACAGTAGTATTGAAGCAACCGCTCGTAGAAATCATCGAGAAACCAGGCGAGCACTAAACTAACAGAAAGAGAGGAAGAAGATAGATCCAATCCTACTAAAGGGATGGACGAAACTAATCCACCACCACATGATGTGGGAGACCGTAATGCTCCTCATACTATGTTTGATTATGCTAAACCACATTTAACAGGAGCAGAATCGAGTATTGTTAGGCCTGCTATAGCCTCTAATAATTTTGAATTAAAGCCTAACACAATACAAATGATTCAACAGTTTCTTCAATTTGATGGTTTGCAGGACGAAGATCCAAACACTCATATAGCTAACTTCTTAGAGTTTTGTGATACCTTCAAAATAAATGGCGTTTCTGATGATGCCATACATCTTCAGTTATTCCCTTTTTCATTAAGAAATAAAGCTAAACAGTGGTTAAACTCGTTACAACGAGGATCGATCACTACATGGGATCAAATGACCGAAAAGTTTTTAATGAAATATTTCTCACCGGCCAAAACGGCCAAACTACGGAATGATATCACTTCTTTTGTATAGATGGATGTAGAAACATTATACGACGCATGAGAGAGATACAAGGATCTCTTGAGGAGATGTCCACACAATGGCTTACCTTTATGGCTTCAAGTCCAAATATTCTATAACGGTGTAAACCCCTCAACGAGGCAACTAATTGACTCAGCCGCCGGTGGAACCTTAAACAACAAAACTCCTGAAGCGGCTTACAAGTTCATTGAAGAGATGTCACTGAATAATTATCAGTGATAAGCTTCAAGGATGAAACCGACAAAATCAGTAGGAGCCTTCAACATAGACACAGTAACCATGCTATCAACACAAATGGAGATAATGAGCTTGACAGTTTGTGTTCTTCGCAGTACATCCGATGTGCGAGTGTGATGCAAGTGGGGCGTGGCGAAGTCGAAGTACCCACCCTACCAACGAAGCAGAGAGCGAACATATGAACTATATAGGTAACGATTTGAGATCCAATAATAATCCATATAGTAATACTTACAATCCAAAGTTGGAGGAACCACCCAATTTTTTTCATGGGAGGCAGGGGAAATCAAGGTAATCAAAGGCAACAACCTCTCAAAACTTCCAAAATCAGCCTTATCCACAAGAGAAGAAACCAACTCTCGAAGAGATAATGGCAAGATTTTCGGCAGACACAAAAAAACGTATCCAAGAAACTGAGAGAACAATCAAAAGCAACGAAAGCCGAATCGGGGAAATCACTAAGTCAGTGAGGGAAGTTACTAATGTAGTCAAACGACTCGCAAAGCTCATGTCAGAACGACCACAAAGACATCTACCAAGTAACACTGAGATTAATCCAAAGGAGCAAATTCAAGCCAAAGCAGCTTAGGAAAATGCAGAGATAGACGAACCTATTCCACAGCAAGAAGACAAGGTAGACGAAGGAAAGGTAGAGGTAACACAAGAAAAGCCAAAACCGGTAATCAAAGAGTACCACCCTCGCATTCCTTATCCCGAAGCATTAAAAAGAGACGATTCAGAAGAATAGTTCAGTAAGTTTCTTAATCTTTTAAAGAAATTACACATTAACTTACCTCTTCTTGAAGCTCTTTTTCAGATGCCAGACGCGAGGAAATTTTTAAGACAGCTCTTGACAAACAAACGCAAATTAGACAAAGAGCCATACATTGAACTCAACGCAAAGTGCTTAGCAATTCTACAGAATAGACTACCATAGAAATTAAAAGATCCAGGGAGTTTTACAATTCCATGTTTAATTGGTAGTTTAACTATTGATAATGCGTTAGCTAATTTAAGGGCAAGCATAAATGTCATGCCTTATACATTGTTTAAACGACTAGGTCTAGGAAAGCCCAAACAAACTAGGATGAGCATTCAATTAGCTGATAAAACTGTTAGAATTCCTAGGGGCATTATCGAAGATGTTCTCGTAAAGATCGATAAATTTGTTTTCCCAGTAAATTTTTTTGTTTTAGACATAGATAAGGATAATTCAATCCCCTTAATTTTAGGAAGACCTTTTCTAGCAACTGCCAAGACTAAAATTGATGTTGCCACAGGAGAACTCATAGTTCGTATAGGTGACGAATCAATCAGTCTTCAAGCTCTTGACTCAGCCAGGGCAACAATCGATGAAGGTAGGAAAGTCAATACAGATGATAACCAATTTGTTCAACTTTCATCGCAGGAAAAATCAAAAGGACAAAAACCTGAGCCAACACAAGAACCCCAACCCAACAGAGAAGAAGCACACGAGGAACAAAGCTTTAGGGTCGATAAATTAGAGGAGTGGAAGACACAGGTCAAAGAAGAACCAGAACCACACAAAGTAAAATCAGATGAACCACCAAGAAAGGGCGCGATTGAACCTGATCTTCAGTTCAGTACCAACAAAGAAACAACTCACGAGGAGAAAAGGATTCAAATCAATGACTTAGATGAGTGGAAAACACACTTCAAGGAGAACTTAGGGATACAGGAAATAAAATCAAAACCATTCTACAAGATAGACAAGTTTAGAGTCAGAGATCAGGTATTGTCAGACAAAACAGACCCACAACTCTTCCCTCCAAACCCTGACACAAACAAAGAAATCCTTTTTAAGGTAATCAATGTTCTTCCACAAGGAACAGTCGAGGTAAGCAATCCTATTTTTGGCAATTTTACCATAAATGCTACTCGACCTAAAAAATACAATGAAAATAAAACTGTAAGAATGAGGGAAGATATTCAAACTTTTAAACCTCCCTGAATTTTTTTAAAAATGAGAAAAGTCTAGCTTAAGACTATAAACAAGCGCTTCTCGGGAGGCAAATCAAGCACTAATCCTACTTCTTTTTACAATTGTTTCCATTTTATTTCTTTTTCCTTTTTCTTTTTCTTTTCATCTAACCAAAAATGCAGATTTCCAGGCCACACGGCCTTACACACGGTCATGTCTGTGGTCATGTGGACCACCAGAATCTTCATACGGACATAGTAGAGACCGTGCGACCCAGTTCAACCACTTCCTGACGTCACGGATCCAACCACTCGTCCCCACAGGCAACGATAGAATGGCACGGCCATGCCTCTCGATCGTGTGAATCTACTGACTTACATAGCATGGGCAAGACACGCCCGTGCATCCCAACCGTGCCAACATACTGACTTCACAAGCACGGGCATGGTGGGCTGAAACACGGGCATGAGGAACCAACACACTCCAACACACGGCCATGCGAAGCGGCAATGTAAATCAAAACAGGCTTGAACCACGGCCGTGGGGACGTGCCAGAATTCAACCACTATTTAAACCCCACAGCTTTTTCCTTCACCCCATAACTTCCCACATCCTCTTTCTATTTAAAAATTTCTCTATTTTACTTAAAAAAAGTGTTCAGACTCTTTAGCCACGCAAGAACTATGTCGAAGAAGCGGAAGCAACCCAGCATAGTCTCCTTAACGGAGACCCTACACATAAGTTCATGCCGGCCGCTTCATCCAAACAATAGGCCAAGGGTCTTTGAGACCAATTAGTTTCTATTTTTCATTCCTCTTTCCTTTCATTCTCCTTTTCTTTAATAATTTTATGTTTAAATTAGTTTAACTTAGTTTAGTTTCATAGTGTCAGGTTCGAAAGGCTGCTAGGGAATCACGCCACTTCCGCCACCACCAGCACCTCCCCAGCCTTAGAGGTCACACCCACCTCGCGAACCAACCAACAATAAGGACTCTTCGGTCCATTTGTCTTTTATTTTCATTCCATTTACATTTTTTTCCTCTTTCTTTATCTTTCTTATTTTTAATTATATACTTAGTTTATTTTAATTAGGTCTTAATAAATCCTGGCTACTTCTCAGTGCGCTACCCAATTTCTTGATCTAGCGCAGGTTCGTCATCAAAACCGACCATCACCACCACCAAAGACACTCCTCCGGGAAAACATCCAAAACTCAAGGAGTAATTCTTTCCCGTTCTCTTTTGATTTATCCCTTAAAGGTTATGATCTATCTTTGTACATTGAAGGCAATGTACATCTTAAGTGTGGGAGGGTGAATAGATATTCTGATAAAACGCCTAAGTTTCTTTATTATTCCTAAACCCTAAGGATAAAAATGCCTAACTTTCTGCATTATTCTCAAATCCCTGAATATAATCTTGTTTTAAAACAATTTTCTCATGTTATTAATTAAGATGAAATTTCTGATGGTTTATGATTTTTATTGACATGTTTTTGAATAAGTCATAGTTAATTGTGCATTGATGATTAAATTTGAAGAATACTAGGGAATCAAGCATGATAAGTCTAATTTTCAAAAAATTAAAACTTTAGGTTATTAACCTGAATTTGAATATTACCTTGAAGTTTGAAATTTATAAGGTTGATGTAAAAAACACCCATATTTTTTGTGAGATTTTGAGCCTTATAGAGCATAATTCTTTTTCGTGCTCTCTTTATTGATTATGAGTGTGTCAACTATGAACTGTTATTCTAAAACTTGCCTCGTTTATATGTTAAGACCACAGTTATGATTTGATATACCGAGATGATAAAGGCACCTAGGTTTTAACCCACTTACTCCACTAAATAGCCTACCTTTATAATTAACCCCTAGTGAATCCCGTTGAGCCTAACAAACCCTTTTTATTGACTCACCTTCTAATATTAACCCAAAGCCTTTTGTATTTATCACCCTTTTCCCTTTGACTACCCCTTAATCGAGATTTGGTTTGATCAGTTACCTAAGTATATTATTCTGATAGTTAAATTTATCTTGTATTACTTATTTTGTTCTTAAAAAAAAAAAAAATTCAAGTATATTCAGTGTTAGTTTTATGAAAAGTGAGCTTACACAATCAAAGTCTATTTCCAAAAGAAAAGCTAGTATTAGTAGGATTATTATTTTCAGTTGATGTAATTATTATCTTAGAAATTTTTAGGTAGGTAACTTATCAATTGAGTCTCGATTCTAACCTTCTAATTTTAGCCTTTATCCACACCTTTAACTCTAGCCTCGTTACAAACCTAACAAAGACCTTTTGATCTGTTTATTATTTCATTTTATAGTGGTGGAGATTTGATTTTCAGGCAATCCTATGGGATTAACTTTTCAAGTTCGACTTATGAGTGCTTAATTTTGACCCTTAAACACTTTTTGAGTGATTTGAGTGAATATTTTGTGAGGATATCAATCCTTGTCGATTTTGAATTAAGGGTAATTATTTAGATGAAGGGGAACACCTATGTTTTCGTGCTACAAATGAATGACTAATCTTGTTTGAATCTTTAGGACTCTTTGAATTGAATTATCCATGTATAAATTATCTATGAATTAGGATAAGGCATTGTTGATAGGAATTATGAATCATGGAAAGTTCGTTTTAATTGTAAGTTGAGAATTTTGAGGATAAGCAAAAGCTTAAGTGTGGGAGTATTTGATAAATCGTAATTATAACATATTTTAACCCCGCATTTAGCTTACTTTTGGATGATTTATCCCTTGATTTATGTAAAAGGTGCTTTTAATCCTTTCTTTTCATGTCTCATACCCAGGAAAGCACCCAAGGATGAAAAGAACATAAAACGGTCCCAAAACGGAGTAAAATGGGCCTTAGCACGAACTCGACATGGCCTGGCCCAAAGTTTACAGGATCGTGCCACACCGATCACCTAGAGCATGGCCTCTCCCCCGATTTACACGGTCGTGCCTCATTAAAGAATCCAAACACGGCCTGGAGTCGATCCACACGAGCGTGCTACATGGTCATGCCTCTGTAGTTAAAATGAGTAATTTCAGTCGGAAAAGGATACATAGGGAGAAAGAATCGCATTTGAAAGAGCCTATATATATCCCTTAAGTGCCACCATTGAGGGAGAGGCGAGCTAGGCCAAAGAGCCAAGCCGGAAATGTCAGAATTGTGGGAATCGCTTGAAGATTAGCCAGTTGATCCATCCCAAGAAGCCGAAATTATACTCAAGAAGACGGAATTCTCCTTCAATTCCTTCAGGGAGTTTTAGGAATTTCTTATGTTTTGTTTTATCTTTTTCTCTTAAGATGTTTTCTTTCTTAGTTATGAACTAAACCCCTCAGATACCTGAAAGGGATGAAACCTAGATGAATCTTGTTATTTGATATCTAAATTTTATGATAAATACTTAGTTTGTTCTTAATTATGCATGCTTAATCCAAATCTGATGTGCTTAGGTAGAGGAGGAATAGACCCTGCTTAAGAGTAGATCTAGCATAATTAAGCGGAGTTGATCAAACGCCTAGAGATAGGGTTACGAGATTTTACCGAATTAGGGTGAAACCTAATATGGAAATCCATAGATCGATTTACCGCTATTCTAGGGGGTTATTATAAGAGAACGAGAGTTCCACTGATTAACCTAGGGTTAGACGTTATTCACCTCGAGAGAGGGTTTAGCATAGGTTAGGGAGTCCTACGGATCAAGCTAGGTAAATAAATCATATGATTCAAGGTTAGATAACAAGTTATGTTTAGGTAGATTCTTCCTAAGGGTATCATCGTGATCAATTGAGTTTTTCTTCAAGTTATTTCCCAATTCATTCTTTTTGTCTTAGTGTCCTTAGCCCAGGTGTTGTTAATTTAGATTAAAACAAACTTCACTTTATTTCTAAGGTTAAATAATAAAAAGAAAGTTAGTATTAATACTTTTGGTTCCTTTGGGTTCGAGATCTGGTCTTCCCTAAGCTATACTACTGTTCAATAGGTACACTTGCCTTTAATCATTGTCAGAGTTAATTTCCAGGTTTGATCATTCTTTTATAAATTTTAAAGCTCTGATTTCAACGATCAGGCATGTAGGCCCATAATTTTGAAATTTTCTCTAGGGTTGCGAGGGTCGCTTTAATAGACTGTGGGCCAACTTTAGGGTCAGTAAAGGCTAACCAAACCCTAAATTATATGATTTGGTATTCTGATAATCTGCTCTGAATAAGACACCATTATGCATGTTTGATTATTCTGTTAAATATATATGCTATCTATATGCGAGCATGTTAAGCATGATATTTCTATATATGTATTCTGTATATATGTTTAGGGTAGGAATTGTATATGTGGAGGAAGTGATCTGTACGACGACCTTTCGCATACTCTAGCAGCTCGACTGGTTAACTCAAAATATGGTTTTACTAAAACAAAAGTTTTTTTAGAGTACGAACAGGATTTTCAAATATAACGATTTCTAATAATTCCGCTATAAATTATGTTTTGGCAAATAAATGGGTTAACTAACGCTTTCTATAATAATTATAAACGAATATAAGTTATAAACCTAGATGATTTTTTGAACAACTATACAAAGCTTTATTGGAATGATGTTATTTCAAAACCCTTCTTTGTGACATCTCTAGATTTGGCCATAATGTCTCGGTCGAGTTGGAGGTGTTACAATTAGTGGTATCAAAGCTAGGTTACAAAACTCGGGCTGTGAATTTTGGGTTCCAAAATCTTGTTTCACAAAAACTAATTTTCAAATGATTTAGATCACTCTAAGTAAATATGTGGTACACTGAGCCTCCGGCGCCGATCTTTTAAGTATTTTTGAACTTATATAGAATATTCTGAAAACACTGTGGTTAGTACTTTCTAAAACTATACTGAGTTAGTTAGAGACTAAAACCTCTGGAATAATTTTGAACTCTTGATAATTTAAGCATAAACTATCTGCTAATAAAAACTAGAACTGATGCATAAAATTTTATAATGTAGAAAAATTTGAAAATATAAGATAAGCGCTCGTGGAACTCGCGATCGTGGTATTCGTGGGTGCGATAGAGGTCGTATGGGGGCTCGAGCTGAGTCTTCCTCTCTAGGCAGTATGCCAAATTTAGACACGAGTGAGACACCGATTTCACTTGCTACTGAGATTGGATCTCAAAGCCGCTCGGCTGGAGACGACGTACTGTCTTAAGCCATGTTGAGGATGTTAGAGAGGGTCGATGGACCCCATTATAGATCTAGGGCCCGTGGGTCGGTAACTGAACGACTCTGGTCCAATGGAGCTGAGCTATTTAAGGGTGTCACTAGATTCGCCTCTACTGTGGTCGAGTATGGGTTGGAGGCCATCGAGAGGATCATGAACGACATCGACTGTACTTCTAAGCAGAAACTTAAGGGTGCAATCTCTTTGCTTCGCGACGAGGCTTGTCAATGGTGGTTTTTGGTTAAGGAGGGTACTCAACCGGATCATCTGAACTGGGCCTATTTTAAGACTACTTTTTAGGGAAAGTATGTGGGGCGAGCTATGTTGATGCTTGTAGGCGTGAGTTCATGAATGTAACAGACCAATATTGACCCTAATCGGAACGGTGGTTTTGGGACCACGAATCCGAGCCCGAGAAATATTTTGATATTATATTCTATGTTTATTATATGTGGACTAATGTGTGTGAAAATATCGTAGAAAAATATTATCGTTTAATTGCTTAATTTGATAAAAAGGATTTAATCGAGAAAAGCGTAAAAGTTGCATGCTAAAGTGAAAGGTACTAATTTGCTTGTGGCTTTTTAAGTGGGTGTCCTAAAAGGGCAATTAGCCCATTGACCATAGTGATGGACGGCAATGGGCCAAGTTAGCTATCTATATATGTTAGTTTAATTATATTTTTTTATATATAAGGTTATGTTAGTATTTTATAAAGAAATAATGTTAGTGTATATATTAAACAAACATAAAATAAAGCCATCATCACCTTCCTCCTCTCATAGCCGAATGTAAGAAAAGAAAACACCATTGTAGAGCTTTGAGTTTCGGCAACTTAGGAAGCTTGATTAAGGTATGGTCGGTTTTTAGTTTTTGATAATTTTTACGTTTTTGAGATCGTTGCTTTGTATATTACCCGACCCATGCCTAAATTTTTGAAAATATTATGTACATAGGATTCGGCCATTAACATGCTTGGATGGTTTTGATATTTGATGGTTTTAGATTAAATATATGTTAAAGATTTACAAGTTTTGTATTGAAGTTTTTGGTGATTTTGAGTAAATAGGGCTAGATTGAGAAAAATAAATTTGTGAAGGGTTAAAATGACAAATAAATGAAATGCATGGACTCATATGGCTATGGAGAAGATTCGGCCTAGCTATGGTGTTGGGAAATTTTGCACATTTTGTGTTTTGTGTAAATATGACCAATTTGTAAAAATGGGAAACACTAGGGGCAAAATGGTAAATTGTTTATTTAAGTGTTTTTGGATTAAATTGAGATGAAATAAGCTTGAATGGGTTAATTTTAATGTGTTTAGATCAAGAATAAAGAAAAACGGAATTGGACCGGGGAAAGACAAAGGTTCTCGAATAACCGATTTACACGGTCTATCGACAATCGAGGTAAGTCCTTTAGCTAAAATATGTTAAAGAACTAATTATGACTATATTAAATAGTAAGAATTGATGAATTTTAGTACCTATTTATATCATGGCCGAATGTATATAGGTATACTAGGTTGATGATTAAAGTTGGTTATGTGATGTGAATTGTTGGATGGTATAATGATAAAATGATTTTATTGGTTTAATGTGAGCAAGCTCAATTGAATTGGACTTATATATATAATAGTTATGAAGTGTGTTTGGAATGTTTAATTACATTGATAAGATTCGGGCTTTCACGCCTAGCGTGAGCCTCTGTCTTGGTGTTACTTTTGGGCTTTCACGCCTAGTGAGCTTTGTGCCGGTGTTACTTATCGGGCTTTTACGCCTAGCAGGCTTTGTGCCGGTGTCACTTATCGGGCTTTTACGCCTAGCAGGCTTGATGCCGGTGATGTGTTTTGCAGAAGAGAAACGGAATTTTGTTCAAGGCAAATTAAAGCTAATTTATTGAGTTAATGGCTCAGGTAAGCATGTAAGGTATGAATTAACTTCTTACCTATTTAAAATAAGGTAAGCAAGTAACTCAGTTATTTATTACAAATTGTATATGTTACAAATGAAGTTTATATATATATGATTATAATATGTGTTCTTCGTTTTATAAATGAATGATATGAATATTGTGGTTTTGGTCTTCTATTATGTGTATACAAGACCAGGTATATTCGGCCACATGGATAGTTCGTGTATGTGATGCTATATGATAATAATTGAGCTTTACGTATATGAACGTTTATACGTTTGGTTATATAATGACATTTTGGTTTTGAAAGGTTGGATTATGAGTAAATATTTTGATTATATAAGCATTCGGTTAAAGAGAAATTGTTCTATGAATTTATATGTTATCTGGTATGGAATTGAAAGCTTGAAAGTAAATGTGATTACAAACATACAAGTGGAATTATTTTTAATTTAAATGTTTAATGTTTGAATGTTATATTATTAGGAGCTTAGGACTTACTAAGCTAGTAAGCTTATTTGTGCGTGAAATGTTTCCTCTGTCTTATAGATTAGGTGCAAGCTACAAGCTCGTCGGGATCGTTGAGTAAAGTCGTCCACACTATCAAACTATTTTGGTACTCTTTCATTTTGGTTTTCGAGTGAAGGCATGTATAAGAAAGACTTTGTCTTTGTTTTGATGAAAACTTTTGGTTCATGTATATAATAGCCATGCGAATATGGCTAACTTTTTAGTTAAGTATGCTTTTGTGCTTTTGATACAAATGTCAGTTTATGTTGGTAATGTTTGTGCATCTTTAATCGAAGTTTAATCGTATTTGATAAGGAAATGTATGTTTATGAAATGAACTTTTTAATTAGGTGTTGTGGTAAGTAACCAATGGTACACTCGATTATATGGAACCATAGTTGTGTTTTGTTAATAAACCGATGATGTTATGATATTACGCGAATATTTTAGGTATAAGTTAATTTGCATAAATGATTAAAATGCATGGACAGTATGAGTTGTATGTGGGTATATTCGGTTATAAACTAGTTAATCATATTTTGCAATGAAATAGTTTTTAGTTAGCAGCAGTGATGTGATTTTGAAAAATCACCAAAAATAGGATAAATTGAATTAGAAAGTGAAAAAGATATAGAATTAAAGCTTATTGTGTCTATTTTGATATGAAAGAAACAGAGTAGGCAAAAGAATTTTATATTATGAGATATTTAAGTTTTAGTGAGACTTGTTCTGAATGAATTCATGATTTCCTGTTTTGTCTTGGAAAAATTGTTAAAAATTGTACAAAAATAGTCGTGGAGCATAGTTTATATGCTTAGAATCCTTAATGAGTCTATTTTTGATTGGAATAAACAAGAACATTATTGAAATTTTTTACAATGAGATAACTAAGTTTTTGTAAAGATAGGTCAGAATCATCAAACAGTGAAATAGGGGAAATTTTGATGAATAAACTGTACTAATTGGCCACATGAAAAATTCTGGAAAAATTATGGTAAAAATTTATACGATTTTTAGTTTCAAGGAAAATTTACGGATCTAAATTTTGAGTTTTGTAACTCGAGTTATGGTCAATTTAGTCAGCATGACGCAGTTGGATAGTTTTAAATTATTATGCCCCGAATTAGTAGTCAAGTCTAGTAATGCCACATACTCGACTCCGGAAAAGGTCTCGGGTAAGGGGTGTTACATTTGATTGGTATCAGAGCTTACGATTTAGTTGATTCTAGGACTACCGTAGCGCGTGTGAGTCTAGCTATACATGCCTTTATCATATATGATAGTGTGGTGACTACGACGATCGAATCGTGTGTTTTATATAGCAAATGGACACCGATCACGAAAGAGCCGTAGCGGATGATATAGAGAGTGTAGCGTCCGACCGTGCACATGGATCGATCTTGGTAGACTCTCGACTGTTTCGGTAGCCACGAGGGGAGACCAAACAAGCCTTCTATCGGATGATGAACGAGTGGTTTACCCAGTTTATTCAGACTAATCCGGTTGTATACCAACCTCCACCCCCAAATAATCTAACTCTGATTCCTTCAGCACCCCCGATGATAGATCCGATGAGATCTAGTAGGCCCCCAGTTGATAAAATCCAGAAATTTAGGGCCGAAGAATTTAAAGCCAATGATGATGATGACGCAGAGAGAGCCGAAATGTGGCTTGATAACACTATTCGGGTACTTGATGAGCTATCTTGTACTCCAGATGAATGCTTGAAGTGTGCTATATCTTTACTGCGGGACACTGCATATCACTGGTGGAATACACTAGTATCAGTAGTTCCGAAAGAAAAAGTGACATGGGATTTCTTCCAGAATGAATTCCGTAAGAAATACATCAGTCAAAGATTCATTGATCAAAAACGAAAAGAATTCCTTGAATTGAAACAGGGGCAAATAACCGTGACGGAATATGAACGGAAATTTGTCAAGCTCAGCAGATATGCTAGAGAGTGTGTTTCTACTGAAGCTATTATGTGCAAAAGATTTGAAGATGGCCTGAATAAAAATATAAAGATGTTTGTTGGCATTCTTGAAATTCAAGAGTTTGTGACACTAGTAGAGCGAGCTTGCAAAGCTGAAGAGCTCGGGAAAGAGAAAAGAAAGGCTGAGACAGAAGCTAGAGACATTCGTAAAAGATCTTCGAGTAAGGTCTTTCATCCCACATCCAAGAAGTTCGAGAGATGACTACAGTGACATAAAGCTACTCTGAGATCTACCTAGAGCGAGATCGACCTCTGTGGGGCTCGAGCTACCTCGATGGCGGTGTTGGTAACGTTCCACGAGAATCAAGTTGAATGTAAGCACTGTGGGAAATGGCATTCCGGAAGTTGTAGATTTCATGATCAGTCTTGCTTTAAATGTGGATCGTCATATCATTTTATTAGAGAATGTCCGATGCTAGCAGAGCAGAATACAGTTCAGAACATTAAGCCGAGCAACACGTCAGTGCAAGGTAGACCACCCCGACATTCAGGCAATGTAAGTGGTAGTCAGAAAGGAATGAAGAACACTATAGCTCGATCTGA
The DNA here is from genome assembly GCA_025503065.1 of Gossypium bickii. Classification (NCBI taxonomy): domain Eukaryota; kingdom Viridiplantae; phylum Streptophyta; class Magnoliopsida; order Malvales; family Malvaceae; genus Gossypium; species Gossypium bickii. Next base: position 19,727,790 of record CP106718.1, read on the forward strand.
GGCTAGAGCTCCAGCTAGAGCTTATGCTGCCCGAGCCAGAGAGGATGCTTCCTCCCCGATGTCACATCGGTACTTTCACCCTTTACGATACTACACGTGATTGCACTAATTGATCCTGGTTCGACTCATTCATATGTGTGTGAAACTCTAGTATTCGGTAAGACTCTGCTAGTTGAGTCTATCGAGTTTGTGATTCGTGTGTCCAACCCTTTGGGTAGATGTGTGCTTGTTAATAAAGTGTGTAGGGGTTGCCCGTTGATGATTCGGGATCATTGCTTCCCAGCCAATTTAATGTTGTTGCCCTTTGATGAGTTTAATATAATTTTGGGTATAGACTGGTTAACTTCACATGAGGTAATAGTGAATTGTAAAAGGAAGCTTATTGATTTGAGATGTCAAAACGGTGAGACCATCAGAATTAAATCCAGTAATGTAAATGGGTTTCCTCTGATAATATCTTCAATGTTAGCCCTAAGTAATGCGTGAGAGAAAGGGTGCGAAGCTTATTTGGCTTATGTCTTTGGATAATAAATTGTCAGAGAAACAAATTGCATCAGTATCGGTTGTATGTGAATACCCAGATGTGTTTCCTGAAGAACTACCGAGTTTACCACCAGTACGAGAGATTAAGTTCGGCATTGAATTAGTACCAGGGACAACTCCGATTTCGATAGCTCCGTATCGGATGGCACCTAATGATTAAAAGAGTTGAAAGCACAGTTGCAAGAGTTGACAGATATGGGCTTTGCACGACCGAGCTTCTCTCCTTGGGGTGCACCGGTTTTATTTGTGAAAAAGAAAGATGGGACTATGCGAATGTGTATCGATTATCGGCAACTAAATAAGGTAACTATAAAGAATAAATACCCGTTACCGTGGATTGATGACTTGTTTGATCGATTAAAGGGGCTTGATATTTTGAAGATAGATTTGAGATCGGGCTATTATCGATTTGCAGTCGAGAGATACAGATGTGCCAAAGAGCTGCGTTCGGACGAGGTACGGACATTTTGAGTTTTCGTTATGCCTTTTGGACTCACTAATGCACCTGCTGTTTTTATAGATATAATGAATCGAGTATTCAGACAGTTTTTGGATCGATTTGTAGTAGTGTTTATTGATGATAAATTGATCTACTCCAAAAATGAAACCGAGCATGCTGAGCATTTGAGATTAGTACTACAAACTTTGAGAGATCAACAGCTGTATGCAAAGTTTAGTAAGTGCGAGTTCGGATGAATGAGGTCGATTTCTTGGGTCACGTTGTTTCAAACATCGTATCGGGTGGATCCAAACAAAATAGCAGCTATACTCGATTGGAAATCACCAAGGAATGTTTCCGAGATCCGAAGTTTCCTAGGCCTTGCAGGATATTACAGGCGATTTGTAAAGGGTTTCTCTGTAATAGCTACACCTTTGACAAAACTACTACAGAAAGATGTCAAGTTTGAGTGGTCAGAAAAGTGTCAGAAAAGTTTCGAGCAGTTGAAAGCCCTTTTGGACCGAAGCTCCGAGTGTTAGCTCGGCTGAATCGGGTAAAGAATTTGTTATTTTTAGTGATGCTTCCTTCAATGGGTTGGGTTGCGTTTTAATGCAGGACGGCAAGGTTATAGCCTACGCTTCAAGACAATTGAAGCCGCATGAGAAAAATTATCCGACTCACGATCTGGAACTAGCAGCCATTGTTTTCGCATTGAAAATTTGGCGTCACTATTTATTTGGCGAGAAATGTCACATTTATTCGGATCATAAAAGTCTAAAATATTTGATGACTCGAGAAAGATCTAAATTTGAGACAACGCAGAGATGGTTAGAATTCTTTGAAAGACTATGAATTAGTGATTGACTACCATCAGGAAAAGCTAACATTGTTGCGAGATGCGTTAAGTCGAAAATCATTGTTTGCTCTTCGTGTAATGAACACACACGGATAACTATGTCCGGTGATGGTTCGATTATAGTGAGTTACAAGCAAGACCAATGTTTATTCAACAAATTTGTGATGCATGAGAAAGTTGACAAAGATTTGATTGCTAGTCGAATTCGATGTGAAAAGGGTGTAGAATCGATTTTGTGATTGATGCAAATGATTGTTTGAATTATAAAAGCCGAATGTGTGTTCCGAGGAACTCGGGTTTGATCTGAGATGATTTCGAGTGAGGCTCATAGCGATGACGACTATCGATACACTCGGGTAGCACGAAAATGTATAACGATTTGAAAGCAGATTCTATTGGTGGCACGGCATGAAACGGGATATATCTGAATTTGTTTCCAAGTGTTTAATCTGTCAACAAGTGAAAGCTGAGCATCAGGTACCCTCCGGACCACTTCAGCCGATCATGATACCTGAATGGAAATGGGATGGAATTACAATGGACTTTGTATCCGGTCTTCCTATGACACCGAGTAAGAAAGATGCTGTGTGGGTTATCGTTGTTGTACCGGTACGCACAGACTATTCACTTGATAAACTTGCTGAATTGTACGTGTCGCAGATTGTGAGGTTGCATGGTGTACCAAGTTCTATTATTTCAGACAGAGACCCGAGATTCACATCGCGGTTTTGGAAGAAATTGCAAGATGCTTTAGGTACTAAACTTCATTTTAGTACAGCCTTTCATCCACAAACGGACGGTCAATCTGAGCGAACTATTATGATACTTGAGGACATGTTGAGGTGTTGCGTTCTCGAGTTTGAAGGTACGTGGGAACGATACCTACCTTTGATTGAATTTGCTTACAATAATAGCTTCCAATCTAGTATAAAAATGGCGCCTTATGAAGCCTTATATGGGCGAAAATGCCGCACACCGTTATATTGGACTGAGCTCAGTGAGAATAAGATACACAGGGTTGATTTGATTAAAGAGACAGAACGGAAGGTAGTTATTATTAAAGGTAATTTGAAAGCTGCTTCGGATCGTCAAAAGTCCTATGCCGATTTGAAACGTAAGGACATTGACTTTCAGGTCGGAGATTGTGTATTCTTAAAAGTTTCTCCGTGGAAGAAAGTACTTCAATTTGGTCGGAAAGGCAAGTTGAATCCGAGATTTATCGGACCGTATGAAATCATCGAACGTATTGGGCCTGTGGCTTATAGATTGAAATTGCCCTACGAGTTAGAAAAGATACACAATGTATTTCACGCGTTCGATGCTTCGAAAGTACGAGATCGATCCGTCTCATGTGATCACACCGTCGTCGAGATTGAAATCCGATCCGATTTAACATATGATGAAGAACCAATCCGTATCTTAGCTCGGGAATTGAAAGAGTTGAGAAATAAGAAGATTCCACTAGTAAAAGTATTATGGAATAGACGCGGGGCTGAAGAGGCTACGTGGGAGCTGAAGATTTAATGAAGCGACAATACCCGAAATTGTTTAACGGTAAAATTTTTGAGGACGAAAATTCTTAAGGGGAGAGTTGTATGCAGACCAATATTGACCCTAATCGAAGCGGTGGTTTCGGGACCACGAATCCGAGCAGAAATATTTTGATATTATATTCTATGTTTATTATATGTGGACTAATGTGTGTGAAAATATCGTAGAAAAATATTATCGTTTAATTGCTTAATTTGATAAAAGGATTTAATCGAGAAAAGCGTGAAAAAAAGTTGCATGCTACGATGAAAGGTACTAATTTGCTTGTGGCTTTTTAAGTGGGTGTCCTAAAAGGCAATTAGCCCATTGACCATAGTGATGGATGGCAATGGGCCAAGTTAGCTATCTATATATGTTAGTTTAATTATTTTTTTATATATAAGGTTATGTTAGTATTTTATAAAGAAATAATGTTAGTGTATATATTAAAAAACATAAAATAAAGCCATCATCACCTTCCTCCTCTCATAGCCGAATGTAAGAAAAGAAAACACCATTGTAGAGCTTTGACTTTCGGCAACTTAGGAAGCTTGATTAAGGTATGGTCGGTTTTAGTTTTTGATAATTTTTACGTTTTTGAGATCGTTGTTTCAGTATATTACGACCCATGCCTAAATTTTTAAAAATATTATGTACATAGGATTCGACCATTAACATGCTTGGATGGTTTTGATATTTGATGGTTTTAGATTAAATATATGTTAAAGATTTACAAGTTTTGTATTGAAGTTTTTGGTGATTTTGAGTAAATAGGGCTAAATTGAGAAAAATAAATTTGTGAAGGGTTAAAATGACAAATAAATGAAATGCATGGACTCATATGGCTATGGAGAAGATTCGGCCTAGCTATGGTGTTGGGAAATTTTGCACATTTTGTGTTTTGTGTAAATAGGACCAATTTGTAAAAATGGGAAACACTAGGGGCAAAATGGTAAATTGTTTATTTAAGTGTTTTTGGATTAAATTGAGATGAAATATGCTTGAATGGGTTAATTTTAATGTGTTTAGATCGAGAACAAAGAAAAACGGAATTGGACCGGGGAAAGACAAAGGTTCTCGAATAACCGATTTACACGGTCTATCGACAATCGAGGTAAGTCCTTTAGCTAAAATATGTTAAAGAACTAATTATGACTATATTAAATAGTAAGAATTGATGAATTTTAGTACCTATTTATATCATGGCCGAATGTATATAGGTATACTAGGTTGATGATTAAAGTTGGTTATGTGATGTGAATTGTTGGATGGTATAATGATAAAATGATTTTATTGGTTTAATGTGAGCAAGCTCAATTAAATTGGACTTATATATATATAATAGTTATGAAGTATGTTTGGAATGTTTAATTACATTGATAAGATTCGGGCTTTCACGCCTAGCAGGCTCTGTGCCGGTGTTACTTTTCGGGCTTTCATGCCTAGTGAGCTTTGTGCCGGTGTTACTTATCGGGCTTTTCGCCTAGCGGAGCTTTGTGCGGTGTCACTTATCGGGCTTTTATGCCTAGCGAGCTTGATGCGATGATGTGTTTTACAAAAGAGAAACCGAATTTTGTTCAAGGCAAATTAAAGCTAATTTATTGAGTTAATGGCTCGTAAGTAAGCATGTAAGGTATGAATTAACTTCTTACCTATTTAAAATAAGGTAAGCAAGTAACTCGATTATTTATTACAAATTGTATGTGTTACAAATGAAGTTTATATATATATATGATTATAATATGTGTTCTCGGTTTTATAAATGAATGATATGAATATTGTGGTTTTGGTCTTCTATTATGTGTATACAAGACCGGGTATATTAAACCACATGGATAGTTCGTGTATGTGATGCTATATGATAATAATTGAGCTTTACGTATATGAACGTTTATACGCTTGGTTATATAATGACATTTTGGTTTTGAAAGGTTGGATTATGAGTAAATATTTTGATTATATAAGCATTCGGTTAAAGAGAAATTGTTCTATGAATTTATATGTTATATAGGTATGGAATTGAAAGCTTGAAAGTAAATGTGATTACAAACATACAAGTGGAATTATTTTTAATTTAAATGTTTAATGTTTGAATGTTATATTATTAGGAGCTTAGGACTTACTAAGCCGATAAAGCTTATTTGTGCGAAATGTTTCCTCTGTCTTATAGATTAGGTGCAATCTACAAGCTCGTCGGGATCGTTCTCGTAAAGTCGTCCACACTATCAAACTATTTGGGTACTCTTTCATTTTGGTTTTCGAATGAAGGCATGTATAGGAAAGACTTTGTCTTTGTTTTGATGAAAACTTTTGGTTCATGTATATAATAGCCATGCGAATATGGCTAACTTTTTAGTTAAGTATGCTTTTGTGCTTTTGATACAAATGTCGGTTTATGTTGGTAATGTTTGTGCATCTTTAATCGAAGTTTAATCGTATTTGATAAGGAAATGTATGTTTATGAAATGAACCTTTTAATTAGGTGTTGTGGTAAGTAACCAATGGTACACTCGATTATATGGAACCATAGTTGTGTTTTGTTAATAAACCGATGATGTTATGATATTACATGAATATTTTAGGTATAAGTTAATTTGCATAAATGATTAAAATGCATGGGCGAGTATGAGTTGTATGTGGGTATATTCGGTTATAAACTAGTTAATCATATTTTGCAATGAAATAGTTTTTAGTTAGCAGCAGTGATGTGATTTTGAAAAATCACCAAAAAATGGATAAATTGAATTAGAAAGTGAATAAGGTATATAATTAAATCTTATTGTGTCTATTTTGATATGAAAGAAACAAAGTAGGCAAAGGAATTTTATATTATGAGATATTTAAGTTTTAGTGAGACTTGTTCTGAATGAATTCGTGATTTCCTGTTCTGTCTTGGAAAAATTGTTCAAAATTGTACAAAAATAATCATGAAGCATAGTTTATATGCTTAGAATCCTTAATGAGTCTATTTTTGATTGGAATAAATAAGAACATTATTGAAATTTTGTACAATGAGATAACTAGTTTTTGTAAAGATAGGTCAGAATCATCAAACAGTGAACTAGGGGAAATTTTGATGAATAAACTGTACTAATTGGCCACATGAAAAATTCTGGAAAAATTATGGTAAAAATGTATATGAGTCTATTTTCAAGAAAAATTTACGGATCTAAATTTCGAGTTTTGTAACTCGAGTTATGGTCAATTTAGTCAGCATGATGCAGTTGGACAGTTTTAAATTATTATGCCCCGAATTAGTAGTCAAGTCTAGTAATGCCACATACTCGACTCCGGCAAAGGTCTCTGGTAAGGGGTGTTACAATGAATCTCATGCAAGGTGATAGATCTGTGGCTGAGTATGAGGCCGAGTTTCTGAGGTTGAGCCGCTACGCTCGAGGCATGGTGGCATCTGAGTATAAGAAATGTGTCTGTTGTAAGGACGGTTTGAGGGACAGTTTCAGGGTTCTGATAGCTCCGCAGAGGAAGCGTGAGTTTTTTGTTCTAGTGGATGAGGCAAAGATCACCGAAGAGGTTAAGCTCATGGAGTGCCACAATAGGAATCATGAGAGAGGCAAGAATAAGAGGCATTCGGAGCCCTCTAGTTCTATTTAGAGGCCTAAGAAATGGGTCAGACCTGATAGGCCTGTTAAAGTGAGGGTACCTGTCACTGCTACTGGGATTTAGCCATGTGATAATTATGGTAGGCGCCATCCGGGCGAGTGTTGGAGGAGGTTAGGGGCTTGTTTGAGGTGTGGACCTTTGGAGCATTGGATTCAAGAGAGTGCATAGTGTGCTAATCAAATGCAAGCTTCAGGACTGAGTTCTGTACAGCCTCAAAGGGCAGTTCAGCAGCCACCTAAGGGCAATGGATCGGCTAGGGTGGTAATGGTATGGGCCGATGACAAAGAGCACCAGGTAGACGTGTTAGTCAGACTAAGGCAAGGTAGCATGCACTGGTTTATGCTGCTTGATGCTGAGAGGATAGAGACGTTCCTAATATTCTCACTGATATGTTCTTTATTTTTTATATTCCATATACTGCTCTGATAGACATAGGTTCTACATATTCCTATGTAGCTAGTACTATTTTCAAAAACTTGGGGATTTCTGTTGAGAGTACTTCTAGTGAGATTACCGTACTAAGTCTGTTGGGGCAATCTGTTCAGGTTAGTAGACTTTATAGGAATATTCCGTTAGAAGTGCAAGGGTTGTATTTTTGGAAATTTTGATGGAGCTACTGTTTGGAGAGTCAACTTAATTCTAGGTATAGACCGGTTAGTTGAGCACCGAGTTAGCTTGGATTGTGCGACTAAGAGGGTCGTTCTAAGGACCAAGGATGATAAGGAGGTGGTTGTGATCAGTGAGCATCGAGATTATCTGTCTAATGTGATCTCCGCTTTTGTGACTAAGAAATTGGTTCGAAAAGAGTGTGAGGCGTATATGGCTTTCGTCAGTGTTTCAGTTTCTAGGAACTCTTCTATCGGGGATATCAGAATAGTGAGAGAATTTTTGGATGTCTTTCTTGAGGAGTTACCGAGTTTACCTCTGAATCGAAAAGTTGAGTTCAGCATGAGCTTCTACCAGGTACAGCTTCGGTGTCTATCGCTCCTTACCGAATGGCACCAAAAGAGCTTACAGAGCTTAAAGCTCAACTTCAAGAGCTTCTGGATCGTAGTTTCATCTGTCTGAGTGTGTCTCCGTGGAGGGCACCAGTTCTATTTGTAAACAAAATGATGGTACCATGAGGATGTGCATTGACTACCAGCAGTTGAATAAACTTACTGTAAAGAATAAGTATCCACTTTTGAGGATCAACGATTTGTTCAATCAGTTCCGAGGGGCTTTAGTATTCTCGAAAATAGATCTCCTTTCTGGGTATCATCAGCTTAGATTTAAGGAAGTGGATGTTCATAAGATGGCATTTAGGACTCGTTATGGGCACTACGAGTTCCTAGTTATGAACTTTGGTCTAACGAATGCTCCGGCTGCATTCATGTATTTGATGAACCAAGTTCTTCAGCCATATCTATATTAATTTGTCATGGTCTTCATCAACGATATTATGGTTTACTCTAAGACTAAGGATGAGCATGATAAGAATCTTAGAGTGGTGCTTTAGATACTCCGAGAGAAACAACTCTACGCTAAGTTGAGCAAGTGTGAGTTCTGGTTGCGAGAGGTAACTTTTCTGGGGCACGTGGTTTCTGCTGAGGGCATCCAAGTTGATCCTAAAAAGATTGAAACTGTGCTTGATTGGAAACAACCTAAGAACGTATCTGATGTTTGTAGTTTTCTGGGTCTTACAGGAAATTATCGGTAATTTTTCAAAGGGTTGTCTCTGATTACAGCTTCTTTGACTAAGCTTTTGCTCAAAGGTGTTCCTTTTGTCTGTTCTGACTCCGGCTCCTATTTTGGTACGGCTAGGATCTAGAAAAGATTTTGTGGTGTATAATGATGCGTCGCACGTCAGTTTGGGATATGTACTGATGCAAAATGGTAAAGTTGTAGCTTTTGCTTCCCGTCAGCTTAAGTCACACAAAGGGAATTATCTGACTCATGATCTAGAGTTGGCTGCTGTGGTTTTTGCGTTAAAGATCTAGATGCACTATATGTATAGTGAGGGTAGTATTATTTACACTAATCACAAGAGCCTCGAGTACCTCCTTACACAGAATGAGTTAAATCTTAGACAGCGTCGATGGATTGAGTTGCTCAAAGATTATGACTGCACGATAGAGTATCATCCTGGCAGGGCCAATATGGTGGTCGATGCTCTCAGTTGTTGAGCATGACTGATTTGAGGGCGATGTTCACTCGTCTTAGTCTGTTTGATGATGGGGGTCTGTTAGCCAAATTGCAAGTTAAACTGACTTAGAGTAGGCAGATTTGAGAAAAGTAGTTAGGGGATGAGTCCTTGGTTATGCGGTTCCGTCAGGTTGAAAGTGGCAGTACAATTTTGGGCTAAATAAAGATGAGGTTCTGTGTTTTCAAGGTCAAGTTTATGTACTGAATGATTCTGATATGAGGCAATCGATTCTAAAAGAGGTTCATAGTAGCCCTTATGCTATGCATCCTGGTGGTAATAATATGTATTGGATCTCTGTGAACTGCACTGGTAGCCAGGTTTGAAATGTGAGGTTACGATTTTTCTTTTTCATTGTTTGACGTGCCAGCAAGTTAAAGCTAAGCACCAGTTGCCTTCGGGTTTGCCATAACTTGTTAAGATTCCTTTATGGAAATAGGAACAAGTGACGATAGACTTCGTTAGTAGGTTGCCCTTGACACCCACTAAGAAGGATTCTGTTTGGGTCATCGTGGATCGATTGACAAAGTCCACTCATTTTATTTCGGTTTGGACAGCTACTCTTTGTAAAAGTTAACGAAGCTTTACATTTCTGAGGTTGTAAGACTGCATGAGGTTCTAGTTTCGATACTTTCTGATAGGGATCCTCGCTTCACTTCTCGGTTCTGGAAGAAAATGCATGAGGCTCTGGGTTCAAGATTGGACTTCAGTACTGCGTTCCATCTTCAGACCGATGGTCAATCTGAAATGATGATTCAGATACTGAAGGATATGCTTCAAAGTTGTGTGATTGATTTTTGAGGTAGTTGGGAGGATTTTCTGCTGTTAGCTGAGTTCGCCTACAATAACAGTTTCCAGTCTAGCATCTAGATGGCACCTTACGAGGCTTTGTATGGTCGCAAGTGTCATACTCTGCTATGTTGGACTGAGTTGGATGAGCGATAGATTTTAGGTCCTGAGTTGGTTTCTGAGACCAAAGATAAGGTTAGATTGGTTCAAGATTGTCTAAAGGCGGCTTCTGATAGACAGAAGAAATATGCAGATCTGAAAAGGAGAATATAGAATACTCTGTGGGTGACTTCGTATTTCTTAATGTTTCTCCATGGAAGAAAATTCTGAGGTTCAGTCCTAAGGGCAAGTTGAGCCATAGGTTCATCGGGTCGTATCAGATTCTGAAGCGTGTAGGACCGGTCACTTATTAGTTGGATCTACCTCCAGAGTTAGACTGTATCAATGATGTGTTTCACGTTTCAATGTTGAGGCGGTATAGGTCTGATCTATCTCATGTTGTTTCTGTTGAAGGGATCGAGGTTAGACTGAATTTGACTTTTGAGGAGGAGCCAATTCAGATTTTGGATCGAGATATTAGGTTCTGAGAAGGAAGTCCATCCCGTTGGTTAAGGTTCTATGGTGAAATCATGGTACTAAGGAAGCCACGTGGGAACCTGAGGACTCGATGCGTCAGCAATATCCTCATCTATTCTGATCATGTAAATTTTGAGGCTGAAAGTTTTTTAAGGGGGAGAGTTATAACAACCAGAATGTTTTTTTTTTGTAAAAATTGACACAAGTGTTTATCTGCTTCAGTGGTTGAGTGTTTTGGGTGTGTGTATGAGGTCTGGGGTTTAAGTCCCACTTTTGGAAAAAAAATTTATTTTTCTAATCCTAGCCTTATCCTTTTTGAGTGGGTTTATATAAAATTGTCTGTTAATCCATATTAGAATGAACCTCTTGGTTCAAGTAGTAAGGATTTGGAGTGTTAGAGATCATGTGTTCAAATCCCTGCATGAGCGTGGGTATTAATTTTTGCCTCAATTGGCTAAGAGAATTTGGGTGGGATTGGGAGTCTGAGTGAGTGGTAATTGTGGCTGAGATGATAGTGGGGAGTTGGGATATTGGGGTTATCTGATTTCAAAAAAAAAAATTCGGTTCTCTCTCTCCTCCAAGTTTTCTAACGTCAGTTTTCTGCCATTCCTCTTTGGTTCTGCCATTTGGTCCTCTTGTTCAGCACCTACGTTTATTTTATGTTCTTTCGTTTTCTTTCAACCGGTTTACTTTTTCTTTTCTATTCTTTACGCGATCTCGGTAAGTTTTTCATTTTTTTATGGCGTGAAGATAATTGTAGGGAATCTAAATTCTGCAAACGATTGTGTGGGTGAAGGCGATGAAGTTGTAGTTTTCGCTTCAACGGTTTAATTTTCGCGTGTAGTCGTCTTTGCGGTGGTAAGTTTTGAGGGTTGTTCGATTTAATTTTGTTGAAATCGTAAATCGTTTGCTAATAGGGCATTAGGATTCTTTTTTAGGTGCTGGTGGTCTCGGGGCTGTTTTCACATCAAAACTGTAACAGGTGTGTTCCTAAAAAGCAAAAAATCAAGTTTTGGCAGAAGCCGAAAAAGTATTCTGTCGACGCCACACGGGCGTGTGCCTGGTCGTATGGTTAGCCATGTGTGAGACACAGCCGTGTGTTTGACGAAGGCATGGATGTACGTAAGACATGGCCATGCAGTGGTTTAGGTGTGGCCGTCTAGGCAAGCCCCACAGGCATGTGGGCCCATAATTCTGAAATTTTCTCTAAGGTCGCACTGCTCGTTTCGACCGACTATGGGCCTACTATGGGGTTGGTAAGGGCTAACCAAACCCTAAATTATGTGATCTGGTATTTTGATAATCTACTCTGAATAAGACACCGTTATGCATGTTTGATTATTTTGTTGAATATATATGCTATCTATATAGTTAAGCATGATATTTTTGTATCTGTATTCTATATATATGTTTGGGGTGGGAATTGTATATGTAGAGGAAGTGATTTGTACAATGACCTTTTGTCTATACTCTGGCAGCTCTACTACATATTATCTGTAATGTGTCGTATTGACACTATATGGTGTGTACGGATGGGTGGGTATTTTTAATCCCACATGGTGTGATGGGATGGTCAGAGCTGGTGTGTAGAGGATGGGGGTAGGATTCTGTATATATATTCTGCTTATCTGGTAATGTTATCTGTATCTGTAAAGGACTTAAGTTCGAATCTGGATCTGACTGTATATGAGTTTTCTATATATATAGTTTGTCTATTTCTGTTGGGTTACACACTGAGTTTACGAAAACTTAATTCTATTTGTCTGTTCTGTACAAGTAATCCACAGACTTAGGTGGATCGGTGCAGCGGAGTCTCACGGTGACCACAAGTTTGTGAACTGCTTTAAATTAATGGTTTTTGTTTAATTATGGATTATTTCTAGGAGTTCTGTAAATAAGGGACTCTCCGAACTGTTTGGTTTTATTTTGGATTTTCGATTTAACTTTTTATTTGCGATGGTTAACAAAAAATATGGTTTTACTAAACAAAGGTTTTCTGAGAGTACGAACAGGATTTTCAAATATAAAGATTTCTAAGACTTCCACTTTAAATTATGTTTTGGCAAATAAATGGGTTAAATAACGCTTTCAGTAATAATTATAAACAAATATGGGTTATAAAACCAGGATGATTTTTCGAACAACTATACAAAGCTTTATCGAAATGACGTTGTTTCAAAACCCTTCTTTGTGACATCTCCAAATTCGGCCATAATGTTTAGGCCGGGTTTCAGGTGTTACAGTTCAAAAATTAGACTCACATTAAGTTGTCATTAGCTCACCCCCCCTTTTTTTCTTACCTCTCAGGTAACATAAAAAACTAGGGCTCGGAAAGGCATCGGAGGAACCTCGGACTAGCAGCTCATTTTTATTATTTTAATGTTCCATTAAATTTTTCCTTCATCGTTTTTAGGGTTGTAATTATTATTTATTTATTTCTTTTATATCTTAGGTTTGGGATTCTTTAGCTTATTAATTCTAAGTGTGATACTTAGTTAATTCTTTGATAATTGCATGCTATTTGGTTTAAAAAACAATTAATTTTAATAATGTTTTTCGCTGCTTGCAAAATACTTAGAAGTTCTGGAAATTCCTTAACTATTTTTAAAACGCCATGATAATAGTATCTTAATTAAATTTTTTAAGAAAAGTTGGCTTAATGAATAAATGTTTTTCTAAACACAAAAGTGTGGTTTCCTCACATATCAACGCAAGTAAAAAGGTGGTTTTACAGGATCACTTTGGTGATCGAATGTAACACCTTCAACTTAGTCGAAAACTTTTAGGCCGGGTCGGGGGTGTTACATCTGCTTTGGTCAGAAGAATCCGACTGTTATTGGCTAAAACGGTGCATTGGTTAAATCATCATGTTTCCAGAGAACTCAACAAAGATGCTGATAGGCTAGCGAAAATGACAGTTGGTTATAACAGTGGCCTTCAATTTTTTAAAACGCCTCCAAGGAGGCTTAGGTATATATCTAAGTAGTTCTTTGTAATGTTTTTTCTTTCACCAAAAAAAAAAAGCATACTTGTAATTATGATTAAATACGTTTCTTTTAGAATATTTATAATATATATATAAAGTATGCATTTGTAAAAAAAATTCACTTATTAGAAAATATATTACTAAATTAACATTAGAGTAATAATTTATTAATATTATTATATTAATAATGATAAAAATAATATTAATTAATATGATAATATATTAATGTGAAATTAATTAATTTCATCATATCTTTTAAAATATTCACTTAAAAAATAACATAATATATTATTAATTAATGAAATTAGAAATCTATAAAATCATTAAATATAATTGGATAAATTAAAAATAGAAAAAATCCAAGTTTTTTAGTTAATTATATATATTTATATATAGATATGATATTAAAATTATTTTTTGTAATTAATAAAAAATGAATATGTGATATTAACATTAAATATATAAAAAGGTAATATCAATATATTGGTAATCTAATATATAATATGTAAATTTATTTATTTATTGATAATGTAATAGATTTTTTTTAAAATAATCAATGTAATAGTTATTATCATTTAATTAGACTTTGGATCCATATTAAAGTACACTTATTATTTTAGATTAATTTTCACTTAATTGGTTTTACAGTTATATACCAATTAAAACTAATATTTAACACTATAAATATATGCATTGGTAAGACATTTTCATTCAAAATAACATCAAAAAAAATTATTGAAAAAATTATATTTTAGTACTATTTAATAGTTTTGTTTTCATCACCGAAAAAGGTAAAATTTTTATTATTATTTGAGATGGCTAGTTATTATTTTATTTTTAATAGTCTTACTATTATTTGATTTTAATAATATTTACATATTTGTTAATTGTTGTTTACAATTATGTTATGAAATAATATGTTAAAGGCAATGAAGTAGTAAAGTAATAGTTCTTTGTATGTGAATTTTCTATTCATGTTCGAAAGACACGTTATTTTATCTAATTATTTAGTATTTTTCTATTGATGTTTTCTCACTTATTTATTCTCGTTACTTTTAAAATAATATTTTATTCTCTCAATTATTTTTTAAAAATTAATGGACTTTTATTATAAAATAGACCAATTCTTATTTAATTAAGAAATATATACTTTAAAATTTATGAAAATATATTATTTTAAAAAATAAATACGTAACGTACGTGACATGAGACCTTGTATGATTAAATACGTTTTATATCAAATAACATAACAAATATTTTTTATGTCTTTTAAATTTTGCACTATAAAAGTACCATGAGGGCTTATGTACTAACAGGTGGATAACATTTTGCCCCATCTACTAAAAATGGGCAAATTAACTCCTGTACATTAGAAAAAAAAAAGTGTAAATTGACCGTTCTGTTAAAAACTCCACCCTTATGTGTTGTTAAGAGATGATTTTGGACTTTTCAAAAAACATATATATGTAAGTGGCATGGAATTAAAGGATGAGTAAGATTAGATAAAAGTACCATGGAGGGCCCTAAAGTAAGAGTTGGATTGCATTTATTTGCCCCTCTACTGAAAAATGAGTAAATTAATCATTATATGTTAGATCAAAAAACAACTAGCCATTTTATTAAAAATTCCATCAATTTCTACTTTTAAGTGATGACGTGACTGACGGAACAACTAAATAGCGACACTTAATGTACCATGTATACCTCAATCTGATATGATACATTTTGCCACATCAACAAATATTTAAAATTTCAAAAAAATCTTAAAAAAATAACTAATTTCTAATCATTATTTAAAAGAAAAAACGTGTCCATATGGTTTATCCTGAATGTGGTTTTTTAAATAATTATAAAAAATATTAAAATTTTATGAGAAATTACAAAAGTTTTTGAAATCATTTAAAAATTATTAAAAATAATGTCTAAAATGAACTTGGACAAATAGTTGTCCAAGTTCAAATGAATCATATAACCATTTGTCTAAGTTCATTTTAATTATAAGAAATTAATAAAATAGGACTTCTTAACTTAATTAACTAAAAATATTAACTTGATTAATAAGATTCGTATGTGTATATAGGTATATTTGAATTCTTCAAGCATGTTATATGTGTGTATATATATTTTTTGTAATTTTTAAAACTTTTAATCATTATTTTTAATTTCTTATAACTATTAATAATTTTTAAATAATTTTCTATAATTATTTAATAATTATTTAAGAAACTACTCTAGAATGAATCTAGACAAATGATTCTTCAAGTTCATTTGAGCTTAGACAACCATTTTTCTAGGGTTATTTTGGAAGTTGCTTGTAATAATCTTTATTAATTTGTAGTAATTTTGAAACTATTTATAATTCTTAATATTTTTATATAACTCTCTATGCTTTTATAACTTTTGAACAAACATGCCCAAGCTGAAATGAATTAGGACAATCATTTCTCCAAGTTCATCATTAGTAACTATATATTGTTTTATTTTTTAGAATTTTTAATTTTTAAAATATTATCACGTTAATATGAGGTACATGTGGCACACCATGTGCTACTGTATGGTTCCTCTGCTACCCATATCAGTGTTTAATAATACAAATGGATGGAATTTTTAACAAAAAAAAACTAGATTGCTATTTGATTTAACGTATAATTGTTAATTTCTCTATTTTTTGAGTAGAGGGGGTTAAAATGCAACCTGACTCCTAATACAAAGGCCTCCGGTGTACTTTTAACTAATCCTACTCATCATTTATTTCCAGGTCACTTGTATAAAAAAAAGTTGAATAAGCCAAATCATCACTTGATAGCACATATGAATGGAATTTTTAACAAAAGGGTCAATTTGCACTTTTTCTAACATATAAGAGTTCCATGGTTAGTTTTCAAATTTTGTACTCCTCCATCCCACTAAATTTATTACATTTTGGCTTTTAGGGTCTGTTTGGATAGCACAGAGTAATTAAATGAAAGTGTAATTACTAATGTAGTAATTACACTCTCTTGAAATTACAAAGAATTATAAATTACTGGATGTGATTAGCTGACAGAGTGTAATTACATTGTAATTCCATATGTCATGTTTGGTAATATAAATTGTAATTATATAGTTACATAATTAATGTTTTTAATAAATATTAATTACTATAAAAAATAATTAGTATGATAAAAATATTTTCTAAACAAGTGACAAAAATTAAAACTAAATCATCATATGTATTATGTTAGTCTAAAAAATAGTTGATGTTACATCATATGCAATTTTATCTAATTGTTCTAGTGCATATTAGGTTATTCCCTTTTTTCTATTTCACATATACTTCTTATCAACATTTGAATTTGCATCGTTAAGATTATCAAGATCTCCTACTTCCATGTACTCTTCGAAGTATGGATGATTCAATTCCACCTATGTTGAAGTTATGAAATATGCAATATGATAGTATTACCCAACCTCGTTTTTTTATGCTATACTAAGGTAATGCTGTTAATATGAGAAATATCTTTTTAAAACAATAAATTTTTCTCTAGTTAATAATGAAAATGGAAAATATCAATCGTAGTGGAGTATAATGGTAATTTTTAATTTTCACTGGCAAATTTTCATATTAAGCCACTATTTTTTATAATAATATTTTGGTTATAACTTAATATTTTTTTAGTATTTTAAATAATATATTTTTCTATTATAACTTTTGGAACACCCCAAATCCGGCCTAGACGTTATGGCCGAATCTGGTGATGTCACAAAAAAATGGGCTTTGAAAACGGTGTCGAATTGATAATCCATTCAATTAATTAGTTTTGTCAAAACACTTATTACAGCGGAGGTTTAACAAATTCATTACATTTTAAAAACCCGATTTGTTATTTTTAGAAAAATCCCTTTTCGTGTAAAACTGTCGAATTCATACATCTTAACAAATCATGCATATCATCAATTAAAAAAACCACCAACAGTTAAAAACCATAAAGTCCAGAGAGTCCCCAAAATAACAAACTCTCCAAAAGAAAACCAAAATCATAATAAAACCATAAAATTAATAACATTAAACAGTTTACGGACAAGTGGTCACCGCTGAGTCTCTGTCGCACCGATCCCCTAAGTCTGTGGATTACCTGACAAAACAAATAACAGATGTAAGTTTACGAAAACTCAATGTGTAACCCAACAGAATTAAGTATGCAAACATACAGAATTATATGCACGAATGATATAGATACAGATCCGATTGACTTGAGATAATATAATAGATTTCAGATATATGAGAATCATACCCCTATCCTCTACACACCAACTCCGACCATCCCATCACACCATGTGGGGTTAAAAACACCCATCAATCCCTATACACCACGTTGTGCCATTAAGGCACATATAGTATAAAGGCGATTAACGCCGAATAGAATACTTCTTCCTCATATACAGATTCCACCCCAATAACAGATACAGAGATTCAGATACAGATATAACAAATTAAACATGCCCAACATGATTTATACAAATAACGGATACACATACATCAGTATAGTCAGGCATACATTTAGTGTCCTACGCAGATCAGTCTATCAGTATATCATAGCATACAAATCAGAGTTTAATTAGCTCTTACCGACCCTACAGTAGGCCCACAGTCGATCAGAACGACCCATGCGATCCTAGGGAAAATTTCTAAAAAATGGGCCCACATGCCCGTGTGGTTTCCCCATGTGGCCACACTCATGCCACCACACGGCCGTGTCCTGTGCACACCAAGCTTTCGTTGATCACACGGTCGTGTCTCACGTACGGCCATCCATACGGGCGACCACACGCCCGTGTGGCGTCAACAGTGCAATTTTTTGGCTTTCGTTGAAACTCAATTCTTCGCGTTTTAGGAAAACACCTTATATGACTTCAATGTGGGAACACTCCCGAACCTCACAGCACCTAAGATTGACCAACAAAGCATTGAATTAGTCGTTTAAAACCAAACTAAATCCGAACCCAAATCGAGCTAACCATCCATTGAGCAACCAACCCTTATCTTCTATCGAACAACGGTAATTCCCACAAAAGTAAGTCCCTGAAAAGTGATTTCGAGCCCTTGAATCTTCCCCTAAACGGCATTAATGACACCCATCAATAAAGAATTAACAAGTGAAAACAAAACTACCCTACCAAAACTCATCGAATTAAATCGCAAAAGGAATTGGACAGAAAGGAGCCACAAATACACCACAACGTCAATTAGTCAATCAAACCCCATCGTTTAATTAGAAATACAGTTCGAAGAATGGAGAGGCAGACGAACGGAAGAAAAAAAAAAGCAGAGGGGGAGAGTAACAAAGAAAAAAATGTTAATTAAGGAAATTTTGGGAAAATAAAAGAAAATAAATTAAAACCAACTTGATAATCCCAACTTCCCACTAATACCTCAACCTCAATCACTTCAAAATTTTAGCTTTATCGAAACACTAATAGTCAACCGGGCAAAAAGAAACAAACATCCTCACTCACGTAGGGATTCGAACAGAGAACCTCCCACACACTGACTCCCTTTCCACTCGAACTAGCAGGCTCATTCTGATATGGTTTTACAAAAAAATTTATACAGGCCCACTCAACAAGGGTAAGGCTTGGGTTAGAAAAATGACAAAATTAGCAAAGATTAGGCTTGAACCCAAGACCTCTCACACATACCAGAACACTTTACCACTAAAGTAGATACACAATTGTGTCAAATAATTACAAAAATAGAGATAAATTATTCAGGGCGTTACAACTCTACCCCTTAAAAGAAATTTCGACCTCATTAATTTACCTGATCAGAACAGTTGAGGATACTGATGTCGCATCGAGTCTTCAGGTTCCGACATGACTTCTTCAATGCCATGATTCCGCCACAGAACCTTCACTAAAGGAATGGACTTCCTTCTCAGAACTTTAACATCTTGATCTAGAATCTGAATTGGCTCCTCCTCAAAAGTCAAATCCAGTCTAACCTCAATCTCCTCAACAGAGACAACATGAGATGGATCAGACCGATACCGCCTCAACATTGAAACGTGAAAGACATCGAGAATATGGTCCGGCTCAAGAGGTAGCTCCAACTGATAAGCAACCTGTCCCACACGCTTCAGAATCTGATATGGCCTAATAAACAAAGGGCTCAACTTGCCCTTACAGCTAAATCTCAGAACCTTCTTCCATGATGAAACCTTTAGAAACACGAATCACCCACAGAATACTCAATATCTCGCCTCTTCATATCCACATAAGATTTATGTCTATCAGAAGCTGCTTTCAGACGATCCAAAATTAGTCTAACCTTATCCCAGTCTAAAAAACCAACTCAAGACCCAAAATCTGATGTTCACCCAACTCAGTCCGACATAGCAGCGTATGACACTTATGACCATACAAAGCCTCGTAAGGTGCCATCTGGATGTTAGACTGGAAAATGTTATTGTAGGTGAACTCAGCTAGTGGCAGATAATACTCTCAACTACCTCAAAAATCAATAACGCAACTCTGAAGCATATCCTCTACTATTTGAATCACCCTCTCAGATTGACCATCGGTCTGAGGATGGAACTCAGTACTAAAGTCCAATCTCAAACCCAGAGGTTTGTGCAATTTCTTCTAGAACCGAGAAGTAAAGCGAGGATCTTTATCAGAAATAATCAAAACAGGAACCCCATGCAATCTTACAATCTCAGAGATATAAAGCTCTGCTAAATTCTGCAGAGAAAAGTCCGTCCGAACTGAAATGAAGTGAGCAGACATGGTCAATCGATCCACGATGACCCAGACAGAATCCTTCTTAGTGGGTGTCAAGGGCAACCCACTAACGAAGTCTATCGTTACTCGTTCCCATTTCCATAAGGGAATCTTAATGAGTTGGAGCAAACCCGAAGGTAACTAGTGCTCAGCTTTAACTTGTTGGCACGTCAGACAATGAGCAACAAAATTCGTAACCTCACGCTTCAAACTCAGCCACCAGTACAACTCAAGAAGATCGTGATACATCTTATTACCACTGAGATGCATAGCATAATGGCTACTATGCGCCTCTCTCAGAATTGACTGCCTCAAATCAGAATTATTCGGCACACAGATCTATCCTCAAAAATATAGTACCCCATCATTATTCAACCCAAAATCTGAAGTGCTGCGACTCTCAACCTGACGAAACCGCAAAGTCAGAGCCTCATCCCCCAACTGCTTATCTCGAATCTGATCAATCTAAGTCGGCTTAACTTGCAACTCGGCTAACAGAC
The DNA here is from genome assembly GCA_025503065.1 of Gossypium bickii. NCBI lineage: Eukaryota > Viridiplantae > Streptophyta > Magnoliopsida > Malvales > Malvaceae > Gossypium > Gossypium bickii. The sequence goes on from CP106718.1 coordinate 19,748,571, forward strand.
TCCCATCATTAAGCAGACTAAGGCGAGCGAACATCGCTCTCAAATCAGTCATCGCTCTATGACTTAGAGCATCGGCCACCACATTGGCCTTACCAGGATGATACTCTATCGTGTAGTCATAATCCTTGAGTAATTCAATCCATTGGCGCTACCTGAGATTCAACTCCTTCTGAGTGAGACTCTTGTGATCGATATAGATGATACACCTCTCACCATACAGATAGTGCCTCTAGATTTTCAATGTATAAACCACCGCAGCCAACTCGAGATCATGCGTCGGATAATTTCCCTCATGTGTCTTAAGCTGACGGGATGCATAAGCCACAACCTTACCATTCTACATCAAAACACAACCTAAACCAACATACGACGCATCATTATATACCACAAACTCTTTACTAGATTCAGGTTGTATCAAAACAAGAGCCTGAGTTAGAACAGACTTGAGCTTCTCAAAGCTCGACTACTGCGCATCAGTCTAAACAAGAGGAACACCATTGTGCAAAAGCTTAGTCAACGGAGCTGTGATCAGATAGAACCCCACAACAAACCGCCAATAATAACCCGCCATACCCAAAAATTTAAAAATTTAAGACATGCTCTTAGGCTGTTTTCAATCAAGCATAGTTTCTATCTTCCTCGAATCAACACAGATCCCCTCAGCAGAAACCACATGCCCTAGAAAAGTTACTTCACGCAACCAGAACTCACACTTGCTCAACTTAGCGTAAAACTGTTTCTCACGTAGAATTTGAACTACTACTCTAAGATGCTCATCATGTTCATCCTCGGTCTTAGAGTATACCAGAATATCATCGATAAACACCACAACGAACTGATCCAGATATGGCTGAAACACTCAATTCATCAAATCCATGAATGCTGTCAAAGCATTCATCAAACCAAAAAGAATCACTAGGAACTCGTAATGTCCATAACGAGTCCTAAATACAGTCTTATGAACATCCACCTCCCTCACCCTTAACCGATGATAGCCAGAACAAAGATCAATCTTTGAAAACACTAAAACCCCTCGAAACTGATCAAACAGGTCATCAATCCTTGGAAGTGGATACTTATTTTTCAAAATCAACTTGTTCAACTATCGATAATCGATGCACATCCGTATGGTCTCATCCTTCTTCTTAATAAACAAAACTGGTGCTCCTCACGGAGACACACTAGGATAAATGAAACTACGATCCAGAAGCTCTTGTAGTTGAGCCTTAAGCTCGGTAAGCTCCTTCGGTGTCATACAGTATAGAACGATAGGCACTGGAGCTATACCCGGTAAAAGTTTAATTCTAAACTCAACTTTTCGATTTGGAGGTAAACCCGATAACTCCTCAGGAAAGACATCCAAAAAGTCCCTTACTATTCTGATATCCCCAACAGAAGAGTCCTAAGAAATAGAATCACTGACATAAGCCAAATGTGCCTCACTTCCCTTCCGAACCAATTCCTCAGCCACAAGCACGGAAATCATATTAGACAGATAATCTCGGCGCTCACCAATCACAACCACCTCATTATCATCCTCAATTCTCAGAACAACCCTCTTAGTCACGCAATCCTAAATCCATGCTTAACCAACCAATCTATACCCAGGATCAAGTCAAATTCCCCAAATAGAAGCTCTATCAGATCTGCAAGAAATACTGCCCCTTGCGCCTCTAATGGAACGTCCCTATAAAGTTTACTAACTCGAGCATACTACACCAACAGACTCAGTACAGTAACCTTACTAGTAGTGCTCTCAATAAAAATCCCCAGGGTTTCAGATACAGTACTAGCTACATAGGAGTGTTTAGAACCTATGTTTATCAAAGCAGTATAAGGTACATCAAATATAAAGAACGTACCGGTGATAACATCTGGAGCATCTCTATCCTCTCAGCATCGAACAGCTTAAACCAACGCAGGCTGCATCGCCTCAGTCTAACCAGCACCTCTGTCTGATGCTCTCTGCCCTTGGCCCACATCATTTCCACCCCTAGCCGGTCCATGTCCCCTAGGTGATTGCTAAACTACCTTTTGAGGCTACGTAGAACCCAGTCCCAAAGCTTGCATCTGATCTACCCATTGTGGACACCCTCTAATATGATGCTCTAATAACCCACACCTCAAACAAGCCCCAATCCTCCTCCAACACTCGCTTGGATGGCACCTACCACAATCTCCCCACAGCTGAATCTCGCTAGGAGCAACAGGGGCTCCCACTCTAACAGCCCATCAGGTTTGGCCTTTTTCTTAGGCCTCTGAGCGGAACTAGACGGCTCTGAATCCCTTTTATTCTTGCCTCTCTTTCAGTCCCTATTCTGGCGCTTCACGCGTTTAACATCCTCAGCGATCTTCGCCTTCTCAACCAGGACCGCAAACTCACATTCCCTTTATGAAGCAATCAGTACCCTTAGATTATCCTTTAATCCATCCTCAAACCGGACGCAGCTCTCATACTCAGACGCCACCATGCCTCGAGCGTAGCAGTTGAACCTTAGAAACTCAGCCTCATACTCGGCCACAGATCTCTTGTTTTCTGTAAGATTCGTGAACTCAAGCCTGCGAGTATCTACATGGCTCGCCTCCATGTACTTACTCTGAAAGGTGGTCTTAAAGAAATCTCAATTCAGATGATCAGGCTGAATACCCTCCTCAACCGTCAACCACCACTGATAAGCCTCATCGCGAAGCAAAGAGACTGTATCCTTCAGTTTCTGCTCAGGAGGACAGTCTAGATCATTCATGATCCTCTCAGCGTCCTCCAACCAATACTCAACCACATTAGGGGCGACTCTAGTGACACCCCTAAACAACTCCGCACCATTGGACCGGAGTCGTTTAATTACTGACCCTCGACCTCCAGTTCCAGAATGGGGTCCAGCGACCCTCTCCAAAATCCTCAGAATGGCTTGGGACAGTGCGCCGTCCCCAGTCAAACGACTTTGAAACCCAATTTCAGTAGCAAGTGAAACTAGTGTCTTACTCATATCTAAATGTGGCATACTACCTAGAGAGTAAGACTCAGCTTGAGCCCCCCTACGGCCTCTACCACGGCCTCGAATACCACGTCCACGAGTTCCACGAGTGCTCATCATATAATTCGAGTTTTATTTACATTATAAAATTTTATGCATCAGTTCTAGTACTTATTAGCAGATGTTTTATACATAAATTATCAGAAGTTGAGAATTGTTTCCAGAGGTTTTAGTCTCTAGCTAACTCAGTATAGTTTTAGAATGTACTATCTACAGTGTTTCTATAACAGCCCGATTTAGACCCTAGTCAGAACAGTGGTTTCGAGACCACAAATCCGAGGTCAAAATAATATTTTAATGTTATCCTTGGTATTGATTATACGTGGTATAGCTTGCATGAAAATTCTGTGTGGAATTTTATTGACTATGTGTTGAATTATGAAAAAGGATCTAATCGCATAAAGTGTAAAAGCTGTGTGCTGATTTATAAGTGCTTAATTGTTGTTGGCTTTTAAGGTGGAGGCCTTATGTTGTTATTAGTCCATTTTTAAGATAGTGGGTGGTTAAATGACTAAATAACCTTAATGTATATTTGTCTTATATGTTTATTAAAAGGTTAGTTTGGTAAAGTAATAATTATGTTTAATATGTTATACTAAAACATGAAAATGGCCATTTAGTTATCATCCTTAGCCGATTATTAGCAAGAAAAGAAAAGGGAAAAGACACAAGGGTTCAGCACATTTTGATCTTGATTGAGGTATGAGTTATGTTCGATTTTTGATAATTTCTACGTTTTTGTAATCGTTGCTTCGTGCTCTAGCTAACCCATGTTGTAATTTTGTAAATTGATGGTGTTATGAAATGTGCCATTGATGAAATGAGGAGCTTTGTGATGAGTGATGGTGTTAAATGAAAGATATATGTTTAATGAATATGTTTTGTTCTTGAATTTTTGATGAATTTAGCTAATTAGGGCTAAATTGAGAAAATAGCATTTTGAAGGACTAAAATGTGAAATAAATGAAAGGTGTGGGCTTGTATGAGTATAGTGAAAATTCAGCTAGGCATGAGTACAAACAAATTAGGTGAATTTGATGATTTTGTGAAATAGGGAATAAAGTGTCGAAATGTGAAAATGTGAGGGCTGTTATGTAAAATGCCCTAAATATATGTGTTTGGACTAAAATGAATGATTTGGTAATTGAATGGATTGAATTTGAATATGTATAGACCAAGAGAGAAGAGGTTTGGATCGAGATCGATGCAAAGATAAGGTGCTCGATTAATTGACTGTTTCGTTAGTTCGATATCCGAGGTAAGTTCGGATATAATACATGTTATTAAGATATGTTTTATTATTACAGAATGAATATGTATATGATTATGAGAATTGAGGTGCTATGTGCAAGATTTAATTAGGTGGCACTAAGTGTGCGAAATTGAAATCGAAACAGAAATGAATAGCATTGTGTGTGCGACGTTATGAAAGCTTTGGGTTATAGATTTGGCACTGTGTGTGCGATACCAAGATAAGTCGGTTGAAAGAATAGGCACTAAGTGTGCGATGATGATGCTTCGAACATGTATATGGCACTGAGTGTGCGATTAAATTGAAAGATTATCAGAGGATGATCGACATCTAATATCGAACATTGAGTAACTATGTGTTAGCTAAGGTATGTATTGAACCTTTGTAGTTGATGAGCTTATAGATAAAGCTATGAATGGATGAATGAGTATTTTAGCTATGGATGATATGGTATGAATATCAGAGAATTGATCTATGTGATGGTTATTATATACATTGATTTAAATTGATGAGATAATTGTATTGTATTTCGAACTTACTAAGCTTTAGAAAGCTTACTGTGTGATTTGTTTCTCTACTTTGCAATGTCAGTAAAGCTAGCTCGGATCTGGGAATCGTCAGCATCTCAATCACACTATCGGCAATCTATTTTGGGTACTTTTGGAAAGATGTACATAGATGAAATATGGTATGTATAGGCTAGTTATTTGAATCATATTTGATATATGTAAATAGCCATGTGATGTGGCTAGATATATGATGGCTTTAAGCATGAATGGCTTTGATATATGATGCATATTATAGTATGGGTTTTTGGTAATGAGAATGCCTTATGAATGGTAAACTTAGTGATAGTTTGATGCTAGTATGATCTAATGAATTTGAGGATGAATTATGTTTGGGATTGAATGTGTTTAAGTTGTGCAAATTACTTTATAAGTTGATATGTTTAGTAATGAGATGGTATGTGATGTTATAATGATCACTTGACTTGGAATTGGTTGCCAAATTGTATGTGAAATTATGCTTCTATGTGCTTGTAGGTTTGACCCTTGTGTGGGTGGCAAACTGGCCTTACAAATGGCCTATTTTGTCACACGGTTGTGGCACACCGGCGTGCCTAGTGACCGTGGTGCTAAGTCAGTAGCTAGTTAAGAGTACACGGCCTTAGCACACGGACGTGCTTGGTGGCCGTGGAGCCAAGTCAGAATTGACCACGGCCAAGGTACACGATCGTGCTCGATGGCCGTGGAGTAAAGTCAGGATTGAACATAGGGAAGACACATGGAGGTGTCTATCAGCCGTGGGAGGCACACGGTCTGCTTACACGGGCGTGTAACCCCTAAAACTTTGAAAAGTTTTAAATTTTTGAGAATTTCTGTATGTGTTCCGGTTTAGTCTCGACCCCTTTCTAATACGTGTTTGAGGTCTCAAAGACCTCCATAATGGACTATATACTTACGAATGAATATGTTTGATTCATGTTTGACTTTGTGTCATGAAATTGTAACAGCCCAATTTTGAGCTTAGTCGGAACAATGGTTTTGGGACCACAAATCCGGCGTGGAGAAATTTATTTTATTTATATTTTTATGGTCTACAATTTCACAGAATGATATCGTGAAAATCTCATTCGAAAATTTTGACGTTTGGGCACTCAATTTAGTCAAAAGGATTAAATTGTAAAAAGTGCAAAAGTTGAGTTCTACATGTTAGACGTGACCAATTGTTATGAAATTTTAAATTAGAGGTCCTTAAATGATAATTAGTCCATTGGTTAAGTTGGTGGACAAAATTGGACATGGATGGGTATGTTTCAAAAGAATTTTTTTAATGGGCATTTTGGTAATTTAGTGAATTAAATGAATTAAAAACAAATTTTAAATGCCAAAGTTGTCCATCTTCAAGCTGAGGCCAAATTTAACATGTGGGAAGCCATGGATAGGGTTTTCAAGCTTTCCAAGCTTTATGACCCCGAAAAACGAGATTTGGATCTACAACGGGAGAAAAATCAAAAATCGAGAAAGTTGGTAAAATGACCGTTTTGGTATCGAGGTAAGTTCATATGTTCAATAAGCATTTAATTATGCATATTCAAATGATAAATTGATATTTTGGCCATAAATACTATAGTATTGAGTTTCAGATATAATGATTAATGTTCGATAATAATTCGATATTGGAAAGAGAACTTGTGTAATTTATATGTTAGACCATATTTTGCATTATCGCTTTGTATGATAATAAGAAAGTATTGACTAGAATAGTTTGATGAGAATAAGTTAAGTTGATGATATGATGAGATTTAGAATGTAAGTATGTAAGTTGAGTAGCATTTTATTATTATGCAATTATTGTTATTAGTAATGTTATTATTGAGTTATGCGACTAACCTTGAGAATTTGAGCAAGTATGTTTCAGCTATGACTTGACAAGGCATTGATATCTCAAAGTCCATGGCTATACCATGGCAATTAAGGAAGAATTGACAGAAAACTCCATGTTCATAACATGGCATTTAAGGAGGAATTGACGGTTAAGGATACCATGTAAGACCATGTCAAGACATGGCATTGGTAAGGCAAGGATCCCGTGTAAGACCATGTCAAGACATGGAATCGGCATTGATTAAGGACTCCATGTAAGACCACATCAAGATGTGGCATTCGCACTAAGACAAGGATACCATGTAAGACCACGTTTGAAACATGGCATTTGGTAAGATAAGGATATCATGTAAGACCATGCCAAGGCATGGCATTGACAAGTTCTATAAGGCAAGGAAATCATGTAAGACCATGTCAAGACATGGCATTGGTGAATTTATAAGGCAAATGTCCCATGTAAGACCATGCCAAGGCATGGCATTGGTGAGTTCATAAGGCAAGGATACCACGTAAGACCATGTCAAGACATGGCAATGGTAAGTTCAAAAAGGAAAAGGTTCTCGAGTAGTCCAAAGAGTAAGTCAAAGAAATGACAAGGTTAGAACATGAAGAAAGAGTACAGGTATGCATTTAAGGCTTATTTAATATTGAGATTGTAAGTAATTGAGATTATCAAGTATTAAGTAAGTGATGAGTTTCGATTATGCTTGTGACACTTTATGACATGATTGGCAATATGCCTATATTATGAAAGAGTACTCATGTGTTAAATGAGAATGTTGCAGGTATGTAAGCAAGTTATTAAGTAAGGTGCCCTTTGTATTCTGAGCCTTTGGTAAGGTTACAGATGAGTTCACCGGGAAAATAGATTAAGTGAAATTATGTGTGGCTTGTAGTGATAAGTGTAGGTATATGCACGTGTTTCTTAAATTTTAAATTATAAGTGAAATTTTGTGGCTCGGGATTTGGTAGAATGTATTGTTAAGTCCGGTAATGCCTCGTACCCGGTTCTGGCATAGTATACTGGTAAGGGGTGTTACAAAAATAGTAATGAAATGTTTCGATTGTTCGGTAGTGCCTCTTAACCCTATTCCAGCGACAGTCTTGGGTTAGGGATGTTACAGTTTCAGAAAGTACTATCTATAGTGTTACAGAGCAGTTCTAACTAAGTTTTAGAAATACTTACAGGATCGGCCCCGGACACTTGGTGTACCACATACTTTCTAAATTATTTAAATTATTTAAATTATTTAAAAAAATTGAAACACAATTTTGAAGTCTAAAATTCACAGTCAAATTTTACAACCTGGCTTTAATACCACTAAATGTAACACCCAACCCAGCCTAGACGTTATGGCCGAATCTGGTGATGTCACAAAAAATGGGTTTTGAAAACGGTGTCGAATTGATAACCCATTCAATTAATTAGTTTTGTCAAAACACTTATTACAGTGGAGGTTTAAAAAATTCATTACATTTTAAAAACCGAATTTGTTATTTTTAGAAAAATCTCTTTTCGTGTAAAACCATCAAATTCATACATCTTAACAAATCATGCATATCATTAATAAACAAAAAACCAACAATTAAAAACCATAAAGGCTAGAGAGTCCCCAAAATAACAAACTCTTCAAAGGAAAACCAAAATCATAATAAAACTATAAAATTAATAATGTTAAACAGTTTACAGGTGAGTGGTCACTACTGAGTCTCTGCCGCACCGATCCGCCTAAGTTTGTGGATTACCTGACAAAACAGATAACAGATGTGAGTTTACGAAAACTCAGTGTGTAACGCAACAGAATTAAGCATGCAAACATAGAGAATTATAAGCACAACAGATCTGAATCTGAGAATCGGTTTTAGATTCAGATTTAGATTGATTGATTTGATTCGGATATGTAGAATCCTACCCCCATCCTCTACACACCAACTCCGACCATCCCATCATACCAAGAGAGGTTAAAAACACTCACTCATCCCTACACACCACGTTGTGCCATTAAGACACATATCAAATAATATGCAGCCAAGCTGCCAGTATAAAGGCGATTAATGTCGAGATTCAGATACAGATATAATAAATTAAACATGCTCAACATGCTTTGTACAACTAATGGATACACATACATCAGTATAGTCAGGCATACATTTAGTATCCTACTCAGATCAGTCTATCAATATATCATAGCATAGAAATCAGAGTTTAATTAGCTCGTATCGACCCTACAGTAGGCCCACAGTCGATCGGAGCGACCCGTGTGACACTAGGGAAAATTTCAAAAAAATGGACCCATATGCCTGTGTGGTTTGCCAGTGTGGGCCCACACACCCAGTTTGGCCTTTGCCCGTGTGGCCCACATGCCCGTGTGGCATGCCTGTGTGGGCCCACACGCCCAACACAGCCTATCCTGTGTGGTCCACACGGCCACACTCATGCCACCACACGGCCGTATCCTGCACACGCCAAGCCTTCATCAATCACATGGTCGTGTCTCGCACACGACCATCCACACGGGCGGCCACATGCTCATGTGGCATCGACAGTGCAGTTTTTTTGAATTTCGTCAAAACTCAATTTTTCGCATTTTGGGAACACACCTAATATGATTTCGATGGAGAGCACTCCTGAACCTCACAGCACCTAAGATGACCAACAAAGAAATGAATTTGTCATTTAAAACTAAACTAAATTCAAACCCAAATCGAGCTAACCATCCATTGAGCAACCAACCTTTACCTTCGATAGAACAACGGTAATTCCCACGAAAGTAAGTCCCCGACAAGCGATTTCGAGCCCCTGAATCTTAAGTCCCCGACAAGCGATTTCGAGCCCCTGAATCTTCCCCTAAACAACATTAACGACACCCACCAATAAAGAATTAACAAGCGAAAACAAAACTACCCTACCGAAACTCACCGAATTAAATCGCAAACGGAATTGGACAGAAAGGAGTCAAAAATACACCACAATGTCGATCAATTAATCAAAACCCACCGTTTAATCAGAAATATAGTTCGAAGAATGGAGAGGCAGACGAAGGGAAGAAAAAAAACGCAGAGGGGGAGAGCAACAGAGAAAAAAAGTCAAGGAAATTTTGGGAAAATAAATTAAAACCAACTTGATAATCCCAACTTCCCACTAACATCTCAATCTCAACCACTTTATAATTTTAGCTTTACCAAAACACTAACAGTCAACCGAGTAAAAATAAATAAACACCCTCGCTCACGCAGGGATTCAAACACAGAACCTCCCACACACTGACTCCCTTACCACTCGAGCCAGCAGGCTCATTCTGATATAGTTTTACAGAAAATTTGATATAAGCCCACTCAACAAGGGCAAGGCTCGGGTTAGAAAAATGACAAAATTGTCAAAGATTAAGCTTGAATCCAAGACCTCTCACACATACCCAGAACACTTTACCACTGTAGCAGATACACAGTTGTGTCAGATAATTATAGAAACAGAGATAAATTATTCAGGGCGTTACAACTTTATAAAATACATAAATTATTTTTATAATATGATTTTTTATGATTTATAGTATAAGAAATTTTTAGCTACAGCCATTCCAAACACTCATACGTGTCCATACTTATAATATAATTTTATAACTTGTATAAAAATAATTTTTAAAATTGGATTTAGGTGTAATTACTCGTGTAGTTACTCAAATTCTCACTCTTCCCTTAATAATTGAAAAGTGTAATTGAGATACTCTAATTACACTCAATTCTTTAGGATCCACCAATAATTGAGATACTCTAATTACACCCAATTCTTTAGGATCCACCAATTACAACGGTTATGTCACATCCTAAAAATATGACTAGAAGAAATAGGGATAAAACTTAAAAATTTTATTTTTAGTTAAAATATAGGGTAAGAGAATTAAAAGGCCTTAAAAATTATTTGTGTTAAGAAAATAATAAGAATGAGTCTATTAATTTAGTGATAAAGTCTTAGTTTACCTTTAGGTCCTAAGTTTGAAACCCCTTATTAATGTGCATTAAGCCAAATTTTTGTATTTTCCTATTTTTACCCCATGAAATTGTCAAATTTTCAAAATATCACAACCAAAACCATTTTTTCTAATTTAGTCCTTATTTTAAAATAGTCCTAATTCTACATAAATTTCTAAAACCTATTTCAATTAAGGAAAAATAGTCTTATAAAAAGGAAATCTTTTCAAACCCTAGCATTTTTATCTAGCAAATTTTCAGGAAAAACTCTCAAGTTCTTCTTTTTCTCCACCATTACCAAATCAATCTTCAAACAAAAGAATTCAAAGTTTTCAAAATCATCTCTCTCATGCTGAATAGATCATCAATCTCCTTATTCGCTTAAGGTTTTTTGTGTTTTCAAAATCAGTTGTGCGATCTAAACTTAAATCATTATGTTTGATTCATTGAAGTATTAAGAAGAAAGTAGTGAGTAACGAACACCCCCATGTATGTGAACCCCCATGTGAACCCGTATGCGCGAATCCCTTTCCATGCAAACTCCCGTATGTGAACCATCTTGCAGTGAACCCCCTTGCATGCGGACCCCCATATGTGAACCCATGAATGCGAGCCTACATGCAAACCCTTATGGATTTAGTATGCGAACCTCATATGTTTTAATATTCGAACCCTATATGTGCAAACCGTATATGTATGAACTATGTATGTGCAAACCCTATAAGTGTGAACCGTACATGTGAGAACCCATATGTGCGAACCGTACATGTGAGAACCCATATGTGTGAACCCTGTATGTGTGAACCCTTCGTGTGAACCTATTTTGTATGTGTTAACCGCACTAGGTATATTAATTCACATTAAGATAATGTATATTTGAAACTGTTTTTAGTTCGCATAAATTAATTGTATATGTGAAATTTATGAGAATGAATGCATGGATACATGCCATTAGATGTTAGTATGAAATATTGAATGTAGCACCGACTAATGATAAATAGCATAATATGCTAAGTATATGTGCATAATTACATGAAATTGGGTATGGAGGGCAAATGAGTTTTGTAGGATATAGTGGCAATTTAAGTCCACACCAAAAGTCAGTACTGCATGAAGTAAGCGGCATTAAAAGCCATCAAAATCAGACAACTGGGATGGTAAGTTATTGTAGTAAAAGTTATCATCACTTATGACAAGTGAAAGACAATCTTCACCAAGTAATCCAAGATGGTTAGAGTAACACCCCATACACGGACTGGTCGCCAGACTCGAGTTACAAGATGCTACAAAATTATATAAAATTAATAGTAAATTGTATAAAATTACAAACTTCACTCAAATTATGTCTAATGTCTCAATATGAATTAAAATGACTCAATTGGCTACCCACATGCTCGAAATTTGCATAAATTATGAGTAAAAAGGTGATAATAAAACCTATATAATTTAAATGTATCAGGCACCACATTTCATAAACCAACCAGTTCACATTCAAAGACTACAAGTTCCTACATATTACACATGCCAAGCATATCATTTCATTCATACCCCTCGCAATCATTTCTACCATGTTTTCACCACATTCATGAGGCATCAAGAAAAATGGCGTAATCAATAACAAGCATTTACATATCCTCAAACACATTCATAATTAAGATAACTCTTATTACAAGACAAATTCATTACCACATTTAGATTTTCACTTCATGCTATAAACAGCCACAATAATAACCTTAAACATATACCCATCACACTAGCATAAACATACCACCGAAGTAAATACTTATAATATATACAAGACACTCCTAGTACATGCCATATATCCCAAAAGAAAACATTTTTAAAATCTACCGAAAGATAGCTGGATAATGTGATCTTCAAGTTGATCCAATCTTCCAATTCCACAAAATGATATCTACAAGGAAACAACAAAAAATGACACGAGTAAGCTTCAATAGAGCTTAGTAAGTTCACAAGTTGAAACGTTAAAACTTGCCAAACAAACTTAGCAAATTGTATAATAATGTTAATTAACATTACTCCTGCCAACCACAATCATTCAACAGGTGAGTTTTACAAATATATAAGTTACAAAATCTATTCAGTCGTTCAAGATTATTTCATACCAAGTCATGATATAATATCAAAAAATCATGCCAACATTTGTATAATTCGATAACAAATAATTTAACCATTGAAAAACTGCTTGTTGATTGATATAACAAATGCAGATATACGGTTATCCACCAAAGACATGCCAGAAAGCTCAAACGAGCAAAACCAACCAAGAACACGCTTGGGCACCAAGTGCAAAGCCCGTAGGCTTTATATCTGCCTCCAGTAACATACTAGAATCACTATAAATATAACACAAAAGTCCGCAACAAATGTTGGACTCCAGTATATTCAGTGGATAAATAACAAGTCAAGAATCAACATCTCATCATAGTTAAATCCCGTACAGCGCGCAATATAACCTATTGGCATGCCAATGTATCCTATCATATGTTCATCCGAGCTCAATGCATATAACCATATAAAAGTTTACATTTCAATCCATTTTCTCACCATTTCAATTGTAACATTTCAATTTAAAACCAATGTAAACAAATTATAGAATTTTAATAATAACATTACTAAAATACACCAAATAATATCATATGAGCTTACCAAGGCCAATTTGCAGAAGTAGCAATATCAGGGACTAGTCCAAAATTTTTTATTTTCCACGGTTTTCTACATGTTCTTGATCTATACAATAATTTATTTAAATTATTAGCTTCAACTTCATTGTAGTATTCAATTTAATGCATTTGACTTCCTCTTCACACTTTTTTCATAAATTCCCTAAAATTTTACACTTTATTTGATTTGGTCCCTAAGACCAAAATAAGATTATTTTCACAATTAGTCCTTCAACCCATGTGCCAAATTTATTAACACCCAAAAACAATTCTCACATGCTGAAATTTCCTAGAAAAACATGTCAAATTTAACTTATTTTCAATTTAACCCCTAAACATAAAAACTAAACAAAATCACTTTACAAACTAGTCCAAACTCATTATCAAGCTTCCAACTAAATCATTAACAACAAAAAAGCTTCAAGAATATCAATGGCAAGTTTTCAATAATTTGATAGTTTTACAAAATAATCATTGAACTAGCTAAATTAAGTTACAACGATTTTAAAAACATAAAATTTATAAGAAACAGGTTAAAAACAGAATGACATGCAAAGAAGAATAGTGACTGAAACTTCAACTCCATCCATGGTGTTTTTAAGGTTACTATTTCGATGCAAGAACAAAATAAAGATGATGACTATTCTTTTAACTTTTGTTTTATTATTTTCATTATCATGTCTTATTAAATTACAACATATATTTAATAACTAAGCTTTATGACTAACCATCCATTAACAAATCTATGACTAAATTGCTATATAAAACCATTATATTATGTTTTGTACTTAATTAACCCTTATTAACCTATAGCAATTAACTTTCTGCATTTTTTAAATTTTAATCCTTTTTTCCTTAATTAACTAACCAAACATTACAATTCTTGAACCAAACCTTCACATACTAATATAATAATTCTATAGATATTTTTATTCGGTTTATAGAAACGAGGTCCTAATACATTCTTTTTCAAAAACACTTGACTTTAGGGGCAACCCACTTGTATTTAAATTAGTCGTCCAAATAACAAAATTTATCAAATCAAAATTCACTATATTACTATATTTGACTCGTAAATAGTAAATAATAATATTTACAGACTCATTCATCGAAATTGTGATTTCGAAACCATTATTTCTGACACAACTGAAAAATGGGTTGTTACAGTTAGTTATTGATATGTGTTTTGGTGTGTCGAGCAATGCTCGAGGGCAAATAGGATAGATGGGTGGGAACTTAAAATTAAAATTGCATTACATCATGAACATAACCTCTACATACATTGATTTACTATATGTTCCTTCTATTATGTTTAATTTGTTATTATGTTGTACTGTTTGAATAATTATATATAATGGTTTAAAAATTAGACTCACATTGAGTTGTCATAAGCTCACTCCCCCTGTAACATCCCGAAATTGGGCCTAGTAGGATTGGGCCCAATGGGCCTTGGGAGTAGTAGCGTTTAAAATTGGGAGAACAAGAGATCGGCTTAAATGCAAGTTGGACCTATTAGGTGAGTGATTTTGGAATGTTAGAGGGTTTCTATGAAGTCCCGGGATCAAACTTTGGCTTTGGGGAAATTTTGGTCAAGGTGGAAAAAAACCCTGGGAGTTAGTAGGTAGGCTTTAAGAATAAAATATGAAGGAAAATGACACAAGTGGAGTGTGTGGTGTAGTGGCAAAGTGACACCACTTAGGGATCAAGGGAGTGACGCCACAAGGAAGGAAGGAGGTCCAAGGTTCAAGTCTTGGCTTTTGCATTTTGGTTTTCTTTTTACATGGACCTTAGAATTTGACTATAGATTTATATTTAGTTGCGCATGCTTTAAGACACAAGAGGAGCTTGTGGCCAAGTGGTTAGCGGCGTGGATTATGTTGCAAGGGAGTCTGGGTTCGAATCTCATGACAAGTAAAGGAGTATTTATTTTACGAACTGGACGGCAAGAGTTTGAGTTGGATTTAAACTCTACTGACAAAGGGATCCTACATCGGAAAGATACAAAGAAGGAAAGTGAGAAGCTAGCTATATATAGAGCATTCTAGGAGGAGAGTGAATATACCTTGGTGGGCGTTGGGCATAGGAGCATTCGGAGCGCGGTTTTGCAGCTTTAGAATTCCTATCAGGTGTGTACTTCTCTACTCTAGTTGTAGAGCGGCAAATGCCGAAGTGCTGGTCACGAAAATAGCAACCACACGAGCGTGCGAGCGCACATGTGGGGCTTCGACGCGATAGTTGAGGCCATCGGTAGTGTTCTTGTGGGTTGAGGCTGCTTGGCCCACGATGGGCCGAAGTGGACCCAATGGGCCCGTGGGCCCAATTGAATAAAATGTATGATGGTGTAGTATATAGTGAATTAGACTAGGTGAATCTCATATACGTGGCTAGATTTGTGTTAGGTGGACCACACGAGCGTGTGAGCCCGAATGGGCTGAAATCGGGTTTTAGGCCCAATAGTCCGGTACGACCAGAAATGGTAGTTGAGTCGCTCGAGGCGACATTAGGCCTTCAGAAAGGCCATTGCAGGTGTGAAATTACTGAAATACCCTCGGCAGGGTAAATTACCAAAGTACCCCTAGAAGGTAAATTACGAAAATACCCTTGGTAGGTAAAATTACGGTTATACCCGTGGAGGTTGATTAGCTTGGTTATGTTGCAACTTGTTATTTGATTATGATGGTAATTCATTTCATATGTTATATTTGATATATGTTTTGCATACATACTGCATACACGAATTATTATGTCATGTTGCATGGGCTTTGGATTATGATTATGATAAAAGGGGCAGTGTTTCCGGTGGCTTTGCCACATACTCTAGTGACTACGTCACATTATTATTTCGGTGGCTATGCCACATATTAAGGGCGATGAGCAGTTGACTGTAGCGACTACCTTCGATGGTGTGTAGCGGATGGAGGGTCGATTGTAGAAATCCCCACTGGTGTGATTGGCAGGAACGGGTGGTCTGTAGCGGATGGAAATTTAGGTTGGGTTGGGTTTTGCATCATTTTGCATATATTATTTGCTATACTGTGATAATAAGGCTACGGCCCAGTTCGATTCTGTATGGACTTCGCCCAATGTGATTTCGTAAGGACTAAGGCCCAGATGGCATTTAAATGGGCTCGGGCCCAGTTATGGTTCATGTGGGGAATTGCACACTGAGTCTCTTTGACTCACCCCTCTCCTTAATCTTTGCAGGTGATTCCTAGTTCTGCGGATATGGGCCAAGGTGGACTCTGTGGTGGCCATGCACTGTTTCTTTACTAAACGCTATTTTACTTTACTTTAAATTTATTTTAGTTTGGGATTTTGTTCTGTAATAAGGCCACTAATGTTTTAATTTGGTTTTATTTTATTTTAATCAGAACGGGGTTTTCTTAAAAACATAAATAACTACTTTCTAAAACGTAACGAATGATTTACAAATAATAATGGATAAAATTTCAGTTTCACTTAAAATGACATCAAGTATTTTCAAAATATCACATACCCACTATAACTTTAATTTTGGTATTTTATTTGGTTTAGCTTTTAATTTGATTACTGCCTATTATTATTAAATGTTTAATAAGGGAATTTCCTAAACCCTTAATAACCGTTTTCCAAAATGTTATCAAAAGGATAACAAGCAAATAAATATTTAAACTCGAAATTTTTAACAAACGCGCAGTTTTTAAACAACCCTTTTATGTGACGCACTAGATCCGGTCGTAACATCTAGGCCGGGTTTGGGGTGTTACACCCCCTTACTTTATGATGCGAACCTGGGCGCATCATGTTACGACGCAACTCGACGCAATCGAGATTGTCCTAAACTCTAGGGGCCTAAGTGCAAAATGAAGCTTCATTACAAGCTCATTCAACTCAATAGGCGTCCTTTGCAATTTATTGCAAGCTGAACTTTAACTTTATTAAACTCATCTTAGTTAATAATTGAGTTGCTGGACTTTATTTTTCTCATTTTAGTTAATTAATTGCTGAAATAAATGCTTCTTAGTTAATTTATTTGCTGGAATAACTTATTGTTAAATGAGTTTATTTATAGTTTATTAAATTAAGTTAAGTGTTAAATGTGTTTATTTACAGTTTATTAATTAAGCTTATTAAGTTTAGTGTGTTTTAATGTGTTTTAATGTGTTTGTTAATAAATGCTTGTAGGTGACTATTCAATTGGAATCAGTTATGTACAAGGGACTATTACAAAGTGATAAATGTAACTATTCAGCTGAATTGGTTATATACAAGGGTTGTTACAACATTTAAAGAAGAGTAATGTGCATCATTAAAATTTGGCAGCCTCTCCATCTTCTCCAAGGTTTTGTTTAGAAGTAGCAATGGACAAAGGAGTGATTACACATTCCATAATCAAATGTCTCTTAAAGAACACTCCATAGCCTGTTTGTGTGCCCAAAAATATCATCAATGTTGCTGGTGTCTATTCGGCTGACCAAGGGAGAATTTAAGGCTTATTATAAACTCTTTGGCTGCTCAAGAATGAAATTTAAGCATTCAAGCTTATTAAATCAGTTGAATTAGAACATTAAATCGTATTGATAGTTGCTGTTACTTAGGCCTAGAATCAAGAGTTTGTGTTTAGTTGTAACATCCTAGATTAGGGGTTATGCGTTCGTGCCTAATTCATGAGTTAGTAGGTTTTGGCAGTGTTGGAAGTGTATTAAGGGTTTTTAGAATTCTAGGATGGAAGAAGAAAGCTTTGGAAAATTATTGGTTTTTAAGTAAAAGGGGGGTAGGTAAATGAGGCTTTAAAAGAAACTCCGTGTGAAGCATGACACAAGGAACCATGTGGTAAAATGGCATGTTTTATGAATTATGAATGTGTTATGTGAATTCTAGAAATAAGGAAATGTATGGAAATGTAAGGAAATGTAAGGAAATGTATGGAAATGTATGGAAATGTAAGGAAATGTAAGGAAATGTATGGAAATGTATGGAAATATAAGGAAATGTAAGGAAATGCAAGGAAATGTCTTGTCTTGGAAATGTAGGGAAATGTCCTGAAAATGTAAAGGAATAAAGAGGAAAGTGAACATTTATGGAAACTAGGAAAATGATTTAGAAATGATTCAAAAAAGGAAAGTGAACATTTCTGGAAACTTGGAAATGTAAGGAAATGTCAAGTTTATAGAGCCAAACGAAAATTTTTGGAAACTTAGAAATGACTTAGAAATGTCGAGTTTTAAAGTTTAAAAGAGGAAATTAAGGCAAGGTCGCCTTAAAAGAAAAAGTTGGTGAAATTGCTTGGAAAAGTGGCCTGAAGATGCCACTTAGGGCCTCTGGAAATGGCGCCACATGCAAGGTGTTGGGCCTGAGTTCGAGTCACTTGGGAAGCAAATAAAGGAAGTTTTATTTTTGCTTCCAGAAGCCTAAGGTGGACGGCACAAGCCTTCTAGAAAGGAGGAGTTTTATTTTCATAAATATTCGATTAATAAGGTGATAAATAAGGGATTTAATTTGGATTATTTTTGAAGAGATAAATGTTGGATTAAACTCTTTTATTTATGATAATTAAAGGGATAAAGCTATCAAAATAGAAGAGTGGTGGCCAAGTAAGGGACTCTAGCTTAGTAATTTCGACTATAAAAGGAAAAGAGAGGCCATTCTGCATTATTTTCTGTTCTTTGAAAGCCTCTGCCGAATTCTCTTCACCAAATCTTCTTCTTCTTTTATTTTTGCCAAGCCGAAATACCTTGTGTTCTAGCCATCTTTATTCTTCCTTCTCTAATCCCTCCAAAAGCCGAAAGTTGTGAGATCATCATCTAGCCACAGCCGAATCTCTGAAGATTGAAGTGAAGGTGCAATTGATTTCTTCAAGTAAGGGTAAGATCTCATTCGGTTTCATCCTTCTTCTTTTAAGATTTACCGAAATCTAGGACTAACCCCATTAATATCTTGTTGCCGAAACTTTGAAGAGATCTTTCGGGATTTACTAAGTGTCGACTACAAGGAAGGAGAAGTTCTTTTCCCGAAGGTACACCATAGGCCACGTGTTCCCTAGTTATTCGGTGAGTTTCAGGATTTAAAATCCACAAGGTAAGCATGTGAAGTATTCGGCCAAGGCTTATTTTTTGTATTTAGAATTATTTCCTATTTATTCAAAAGCCGGAAACTGACCTAGTTAAAAGATTTGGTGGCTAGCCGATTTTTAAGGAAGGAATACTACAAATTTCTGGATTTGATTATTAATCAAATCGGCAAACAAGGTAAGTTTAAGTATACTAATCCTACTAGGATTTGGATTTATGGCCGAATGGCTTTTTAAAGTGATTAATCAAATGTAGGGATTAAGGATCTAAGCGGTAGATCAAATTTCGAGATCTCAAAGAATTTGCTAAGCGAATCAGGTGTGTACCCCACACTACTTTATAATATGTATTATGGCTATGTTTATTAATATATGTGTTATTAAGTATAT
Organism: Gossypium bickii; assembly: GCA_025503065.1. NCBI lineage: Eukaryota > Viridiplantae > Streptophyta > Magnoliopsida > Malvales > Malvaceae > Gossypium > Gossypium bickii. The sequence goes on from CP106718.1 coordinate 19,768,337, forward strand.
GAAAGTGGCTAAAGTACCATGATATGGTATTAAGTACTCAGGTATGTTTCCTACTTCTACTAGGATTACGAAATATGTTATATTTAACATGTGAAAAGTGACATGAATGTGAGTTTAAGTATAATATGCATAATATGAATAATATGGGGCATTCGGGTTTTATGAGAAAGGGGAAGTGAATGTGGTGACTTCGGTCTCACTATCTGAATGTGGTGACTTCGGTCACATTATCTGAATGTGGTGACTTCGGTCCCATTATCCGAATGTGGTAACCGGTTACATTATTCGAATGTGGTGTCTCATGACACAATTATCTGGTGGCTATGCCACGAATTTATATGGGCGATGAGCACGTCGACTGCAGCGACTGCCTTCGATGGTGTGTAGCGGAAGGAGGGTTGACTTAGTAGTCCCCACGGTGTGACTGGCAGGTACGGGGGTGTGTAGCGGATGGACAATTAGGTTTGGGTTTGGGAATGCATCATAACTTGTATTTTATGTTTTGAATGTGTAACTATTGTATGCCCGATTCTATTATGATTTAGTGTGGTGTACACATTGAGTCTGCATTTGACTCACCCGTTGTGGGACCATGTTTCAGTGATGAACAAAGTGATAGACCGAGGGCAAAGACTTGTGGTGGCCATGCTCAACATGAAGTTTATATTTTTATGGACTCTTGAATTTATTTTAGTACTTTGAAATATTTTGGAAACTATTTGATGTAATAAGGCCATAAGGCCATGATGAACGATTTTATTTCTACTTGTTGTTTTATTGTGTTACAAATTTTGATTAAGTTAAAGACTAAGTATTTTATTTTAAAATATACTCTATATGTTTTATCACTTAATATTAAAAAGGGTTTTCTAATATAAAATCCGCTTTGTTTTCAACACAAGCCCAACCCAAACAATATTTTTTTAATCACACAAGTTTTTCTCTAAGTAACAAAAGAATTTGAAACCGGTTTACTTGAGGAACATACCAAATCTGGTCAAAGCTCGTGGGCCGGGTTTGGGGTGTTTCAGTTTGGTATCAGAGCCCAATTTTCAACTCTCGCCCTGTGGGCTAAGGCCCAAAACGTTTTTAATTCGAGCCCAAATGATTTTCTTTGAAATAAAGCAGGTGTTCTGGCATGGCACCTATGTCTCGACCCATGATCCACTGTAAGTACCCTAACTTTATGTGTGATTCGTGATTTATGAATCTGTATAAGGGTAGAAAAGGCATGGAACGTAGAATAGAATGATAGGAACATGAACCCTGTGGCTAGATTACTCAAACACAAAACCACATAAGATTTAATGCACTAAACAAACCTATGGCTAAGTCACTGAGATAGGGTGTGGTAACCCTCAGACGCATGTTCAGGATTGGATCCGGAAGAGCCTAGTATTTAAGCAGTCCTAGTGACTCACCTCCTCTTCGCAGGTATCCTACCTGGTGCGTAGCTTCGGTTCATCCTAACTCAAAGGGCTCAGCGGTGTGGCAACCTCTGTGCGCATGTCTAGGAATGGTTTCGATGGGAGCTTGGTATTTAAGCAGTCCGCGTGACTCACCTCCTCTCCATTCGAATTGTGCCTGGTGCGTAGCTTTGGTTCACCCTGACCAAAGAGGGCTCGGTCATAGGCTAAATATAATGACTAAAACCCGAAAGGGAACTAGCCATGTTTTGAAAAAAAAAAAGAACAAAACAACAAAACCCTAGTTTTAAAACTTTTAAAACCACTCTTTTAATTTGTGAAAACTATCTTTACAAAATTTTCCGAAAATTTTTCTAACTTATGAAATTACAAAAATACCCCTAGGGGTAAATTACAAAAATGCCCTGGATTTATGAGATTTCCAAAATACCCATAGTTTTAATCAAAACTTCATTATTTTATAAATGTTCAAAAACCCTAATTTGCAAAATATCAAAATACCTTGATTTTGGAAAATTACAAAATTGCCCCTAACTTACAAAATTACCAAAATAGCCCTGATTTCCAAAATTTTTGCAACATCACTATTTTGGAAAGTACAATTCTCAAAAAGAACCCTCAAAGTTTTGTAACTTTTAAAACATCCCTGATTTATTAGATTTTACGAATTTATCCCGGTTTGTGAAAAATTACCGAGAAATACCTGATTTGAATTTTCCAAAAAAATACCAGAAAATTCAAAATTTCAAAAATACTTTTGACAAAATCACCAAGAAACTTTTTCTTTTGAAAAAAAATTATGAAAATACCCCTGTAGGACAAAATTACGAAAATACCCCTGGGTAGTGGAGAAACAACAACAATGAAAACTACAACGTTTCTCTGAATGAACAAAAGTTCATAATTGGTTGATGAATGTGAACGTGACTTTCTGAATAGTGAACTTGAGCTGAGAACTTTGTTTGATCGAAAGAACCACTTTTAAACATCTCTTTTCATAAAACTATTCGCGGTTAATCAGTGAAACAAAAGTACTAATGTATAAAACTCTTAAATCAGATTAAATCGCGACGTTAGAAAATGAGTTCTAATAGATGTGAACTTAGAGATTGTGCCTAGAAGGTATGATGGCTCTATTAAGATCAGAGTGCGCAGCATAAGCATAGTGCGGTGAGAAGGATTGTACGACTGTTAGTAAGTAATTTCGAGGACGAAATTATTTTTAAGGAGGGTAGAACTGTAACATCCTAGATTAGGGGTTATGCGTTCATACCTAATTCATGAGTTAGTAGGTTTTGGCAGTGTTGGAAGTGTATTAAGAGTTTTTAGAATTCTAGGATGGAAGAAGAAAGCTTTGGAAAATTATTGGTTTTTAAGTAAAAAGGGGAGGTAGGTAAATGAGGCTTTAAAAGAAACTCCGTGTGAAGCATGACACAAGGAACCATGTGGTAAAATGGCATGTTTTATGAATTATGAATGTGTTATGTGAATTCTAGAAATAAAGAAATGTACGGAAATGTAAGGAAATGTAAGGAAATGTATGGAAATGTATGGAAATGTAAGGAAATGTAAGGAAATGTATGGAAATGTATGGAAATGTAAGGAAATGTAAGGAAATGTGAGGAAATGTATGGAAATCTAAGGAAATGCAAGGAAATGTAAGGAAATGTCTTGTCTTGGAAATGTAGGGAAATGTCCTGAAAATGTAAAGGAATAAAGAGGAAAGTGAACATTTATGGAAACTAGGAAAATGATTTAGAAATGATTCAAAAAAGGAAAGTGAACATTTCTGGAAACTTGGAAATGTAAGGAAATGTCAAGTTTACAGAGCCGAACGAAAATTTTTGGAAACTTAGAAATGACTTAGAAATGTCGAGTTTTAAAGTTTAAAAGAGGAAATTAAGGCAAGGTGGCCTTAAAAGAAAAAGTTGGTGAAATTTGACATACAAATAGGCTTGGAAAAGTGGCCTGAAGATGCCACTTAGGGCCTCTGGAAATGGCGCCACATGCAAGGTGTTGGGCTGAGTTCAGGTCACTTGGGAAGCAAATAAAGGAAGTTTTATTTTTGCTTCCAGAAGCCTGACGGCACAAGCCTTCTAGAAAGGAGGAGTTTTATTTTCATAAATATTCGATTAATAAGGTGATAAATAAGGGATTTAATTTGGATTATTTTTGAAGAGATAAATGTTAGATTAAACTCTTTTATTTATGATAATTAAAGGGATAAAGCTATCAAAATAGAAGAGTGGTGGCCAAGTAAGGGACTCTAGCTTAGTAATTTCGGCTATAAAAGGAAAAGAGAGGCCATTCTGCATTATTTTCTGTTCTTTGAAAGCCTCTGTCGAATTCTCTTCACCAAATCTTCTTCTTCTTTTATTTTTGCCAAGCCAAAATACCTTGTGTTCTAGCCATCTTTATTCTTCCTTCTCTAATCCCTCCAAAGCCGAAAGTTGTGAGATCATCATCTAGCCATAGCCGAATCTCTGAAGATTGAAGTGAAGGTGCAATCGATTTCTTCAAGTAAGGGTAAGATCTCATTCGGTTTTATCCTTCTTCTTTTAAGATTTACCGAAATCTAGGACTAACCCCATTAATATCTTGTTGCCGAAACTTTGAAGAGATCTTTCGGGATTTACTAAGTGTCGACTACAAGGAAGGAGAAGTTCTTTTCCCGAAGGTACACCATAGGCCACGTGTTCCCTAGTTATTCGGTGAGTTTCCGGATTTAAAATCCACAAGGTAAGCATATGAAGTATTCGGCCAAGGCTTATTTTTTGTATTTAGAATTATTTCCTATTTATTCAAAAGCCGGAAACTAACCTAGTTAAATGATTTGGTGGCTAGCCGATTTTTAAGGAAGGAATACTACAAATTTCGGGATTTGATTATTAATCAAATCGGCAAACAAGGTAAGTTTAAGTATACTAGTCCTACTAGGATTTGGATTTATGGCCGAATGGCTTTTTAAAGTGATTAATCAAATGTAGGGATTAAGGATCTAAGCGGTAGATCAAATTTCGAGATCTCAAAGAATTTGCTAAGCGAATCAGGTGTGTACCCCACACTACTTTATAATATGTATTATGGCTATGTTTATTAATATATGTGTTATTAAGTATATGAAAGTGGCTAAAGTACCATGATATGGTACTAAGTACTCAGGTATGTTTCCTACTTCTACTAGGATTACGAAATATGTTATATTTAACATGTGAAAAGTGACATGAATGTGAGTTTAAGTATGATATGCATAATATGAATAATATGGGGCATTAGGTTATATGAGAAAGGGGAAGTGAATGTGGTGACTTTGGTCTCACTATCTCGAATGTGGTGACTTCGGTCACATTATATCGAATGTGGTGACTTTGGTCCCATTATCTCGAATGTGGTAACCGGTTACATTATCTCGAATGTGGTGTCTCATGACACAATTATCCGTGGCTATGCCACGAATTTATATGGGCGATGAGCACGTCGATCCGCAAATGATCGCCTTTCGATGGTGTGTAGCGGAAGGAGGGTTGACTTAGTAGTCCCCACTGTGTGACCGGGTGTACGGGGTGTGTAGCGGATGGACAATTAGGTTTGGGTTTGGGAATGCATCATAACTTGTATTTTATGTTTTGAATGTGTAACTATTGTATGCCCGATTCTATTATGATTTAGTGTGGTGTACACATTGAGTCTGTTTGACTCACCCCGTTGTGGGACCATGTTTTGGTGATGAACAGTGATGGACCATGGGACAAAGAAGATTTATGGTGGCCATGCTCAACATGAAGTTTATATTTTTATGGACTCTTGAATTTATTTTAGTACTTTGAAATATTTTGGAAACTATTTGATGTAATAAGGCCATAAGGCCATGATGAACGATTTTATTTCTACTTGTTGTTTTATTGTGTTACAAATTTTGATTAAGTTAAAGACTAAGTATTTTATTTTAAAATATACTCTATATGTTTTATCACTTAATATCAAAAAGGGGTTTTCTAATATAAAAATCCAGTTTGTTGTCAACACAAGCCCAACCCAAACAATTTTTTTTTAATCACACAAGTTTTTCTCTAAGTAACAAAAGAATTTGAAACCGGTTTACTTGAGGAACATACCAAATCTGGTCAAAGCTCGTGGGCCGGGTTTGGGGTGTTTCATTAGTGATTAAGTTTTATTTCGGCTCATTATTAGCTCATTTAAGCTGAACAATTGTGACTTTTCAGCTAGGCCTTATCTAGTACTATAAATACTTGTAATCAGCTCATTGTAAGGGACTTTTGCTACCTTTTGAATGTTTATAACATTTTGTGAGTTTTCCAACTCTTCTATTTCATTTGAAGACTCCAGTTGACTTATCTAGAAAAAGCTAGTGGCGTCTACCTTGTTTCTTTTCGAATTTATCGCTCCTAAACCGAGTTTGGCTTTCACCCATATACCGATTGGTTCCTATCACTCTTGATAGAGGGTCACAGTCAATTTATCATTCAACATCCATCACCCTTAAGATCACATAAGTTTCGGGTCAGCACTCAATCATAGTGTTGGTTCATTCTTGATTCTTAAGTTCACTTCGATCCAATTCCATCCCAACCAAACTATTTCTTATTCTTTTGTTTTTCTTTGATAGCCAACTAATCATCATCACTATACCTAGCCATTTTGAACCTATTTTGGAAACTAAATACCATGCCTGGCCGAATTTAACCCATTTGTTCTATTTCGAACGATACTTCTCATTTTAATGATCGGGCAATCTAAGCGACTCGAATCATTACTGAACCAAGTTCGTATCACTTTACCTTTCAGGTAGCGCAGAGAATTAGGTCTAGGAATGGCATCGGAGGAGCCTCGAATTAGCATCTTGTTTTTCTTCATATTTAAAAGTTTTCATTAATTTTTTCTGTAATATTTTTGTTTTGGGTTGTAATTATTAATTATTCTTGCTTTTATATCTTAGGTTTGGGATTGTTTAACTTATTTGTATTAAGCATGTTTGTAACAGTCCGTTTTCAGTGAAATCAAAATAGTGGTTTCGGGACCATAATTTTGAGTTAGAAAGAAAATTTATTTTAAAATTATTGCATGGTCTGCATCATGATAGGAAAGACGTATGAGAATTTCGATAAGAAAATTTTACCGATTTCATGTTTAATAATTGAAAGGACCGAATTGCATAAAATACAAAAGTTGAGTTCTAGTAGCTATAAGTTTCAAATAGCTATGGAATTAAAAACTTGAAGTCCTTATATGGAAATTAGACCATTAAAAAAAGTTAGTAGATATTTTTGATGATTCATCCATGGAAAATTAGAAAAAGAAAAAGACTAAATTGGAAATTGAAATAAAGAAAAGATGATAAATAAAATAAATATCAAATATCATCATTTTATATCATCTTCTTCCCCAAATTTTATGGAAACCCTAGGAAAGATAAAGAAAATCAAGCAAGCTTAATTGGGTAAGTAATCTTGTCCCATTTTTAGTAATTTTTATATTTTTGAGATCGGAATAACCTAATCTATCTATTTTGGGGATCAATTTGAAAAGATATTAAAGTATTGAAATTTTTCCATGGATGAATATGCTGAAAATTTGAAATTTATGGTAGAAAATGAAAGGTGGTTGATAGATAAACAACTTTTGTAAAGTGAATTTTCATGAAATTGTGATTTAGGGACTAAATTGTAAAAATGTAAAATTTATGGAAAAAAATTTTATTTTTATGAAATATATGTGCTGTAAATGTTATATGTAGAAATTAGTTAGGCTTGGAATAAGGATTAAATTGCGTGAATTTCATTTTTCGAGCCTAGGGACGAAATCGTCATTTATGAAAAGTATAGGGTCAAAATGGTAATTTTGCCTAGGATGTGAATTGAATTAAATTGAATATGAAATGGATTAAATTGACGTTAAATTCATTCATATAGATCTGAATAACTCAAATACGAAGTTACATCGAGCAAAACAAAAAGTGCCGAATTAGTTGATTTTCGTATACGAACAAGTGACGAGATAAGTTTGTGTAACTAAATTGTGTATTTATATGTTTTAAATTGAATAATATGTATGTGAATTGTATCATTTTCATGAATATGAAATAAATATTATACCCGACAAAGCTCGATACATGATAAGTCCTATTTGAAAATATGGAATTTGATGGATACAGGATTTCCTGATTGGTTGTGGTCTTGCATATGTTACAGACACACCATAACTTGAAAGAGTATCATGTTATAAACCCTCTCGAGCTTCCCGTTATATGGTTTCTGCTAGCATCCTAATCGGTAGTGATCAGCATGTGTTGCGGACTACAGCAGCTCTTTGTGAGTGTCTTGTTATATAATCGGTTGTGATCTTGCATATATTGCGGACACAAACGTAGCTCTTTATGAGAGTCCTAATATAGGCTTTTTGTGAGTTTCCTGACATGGCTTGCCTAAACGTCTTGTTATATGGCTATCCGGAGCTCCCTAATAATAGCTCTTCGGAGTTAACTATTAAGCTCAATGAGCTTCATGTTCTAAACTCTTATTAGTTTTGTGATTTAGCCCAGATAAGCTTCCTATTACAAGGCTCACATGAGCATCTTGTTCTATGGCTCAAAAGAGTGCTTCCTGATTATGTGCCCTAATCTGGCACCCCTGAATATGAGTTGACGGTTTACAGTTTTGTACACTTTGAGTGTACTGCATGCGATCCATCGATATTTGAAATAAATTCAACAGGAATAGTTTTCACATGGTTGAATTGAACTTAAGATGATTGATTAAAAAAATGCACATGATATATGAAAATATGAAATGAAAAACACATGTTTATGAAAGTTATTACATGATAAGCTCATCTTTGATTTTTGATGTTTACATGATATACATGAATAACAAGTTTTCGAGATCATATGTGTTTAGGCAAATGGCCATAATGATTTGGATACATGTTTGTATACTTATTTTGAATGTACATAATTGGTAAGTTAAATTCTTGTTATACGAACTTACTAAGCATTTGAAATGCTTACTCGATTTTCTTTTTTCTGTTTTATAGTGCTCGGAAGCTCGTAAAGGTTGGAATCGGTCAGAGCATCATCACACTATCTTTCAGCACGTTTTGGTACAAATAGCAAACTTATTTTGGTATAATGGCATGTATAGGCTAACTTGGCCAATGTTGGCATGTAAATGGTTGTTTGTAATCTAGCCATTGGAATGGCTCATAATGGTATATTTAGTGAATATATACTTGAGGTTATAATATGGTTAATATATGTGTGCTTGGTATGGTTAGATTGAATTATGGCAAACATATGCGTCTTACAAAAGGTGAGTTTGAATACATGTGATGACATATCATGTATAATGTTAGTGTTGGCTTGGTTTTAATGTCTTGAATTGGTTGTTATATGTATGCAAGTATTAATGTAGGTACAAGACAAAATTTGGGGGAGAAATACGACTTAAAAATGGCCTATTTTGTCCACACAGGCGTGTGTCTCAACCATGTGTGACACACGGCCATGCGTACGGACGTGTGGTTTGGTCGTGTGTCCCCTGCATCTTAAAAATTGAAAAATAGAATTCTCAGAACTGGTCACACGGGCATGTGTCTTAGCCGTGTGAAACACAAGGCCCAACATACTGGCTTCTGTCTTGGCCGTGTGAATACTGCACCTATTTTTGAAAATTAAATTGTCCACACGGCCTATCACACAGGCGTGTGGCTGGCCATGTGACCCAAGTCAATAGCTACCCTAATTTGAACACGAGTTGGGACACAACCGTGTGCCTCACATCGAATACCCACACGGCCTAAGACACGGCGTGTCACTTGGCCGTGTGAGAGCCACACGGTCTGACCACACAGGCGTGTGTCCCCTGCACCTAAGAAAAATTTTGAAATTTCGCGAAAAAAAATTTTTGAGTTCCCAATTTAGTCCCAACTTGTTTCTAATGTATAAATAGGACCTCGAGGGTCCATTTAAGGTACAACATAATTGAATTATGATTTGTTTCGGATATGAATAGTAAAAGACATGAATTAATTGTATTTGTTCTGTAAACTCCAGTAATGCTCTATAACCCTATTCCAGCGACGGATATGGGTTAGGGGTGTTACAGTGTTACAATGTTACTTAATTATTACTTTGATATTGCATGTTATTCGATTTAGAGAATTATTATTTTAAATGTTTTCCGCTACTTTACAAAGTACTTAAAAGTTTTGATAATTCTTTTCTTGAAAACATTAACCATTTTCAAAACGCCACAATAATATTATCATAATTAAATTTCTAAGAAAAGTCAGCTTAATGAATGAATGTTTTTCTAAAAACAAAAGAGTGTTTTCCTTACATATCAACGCAACTAAAAAAAGTGACTTTACAAGATCATTTCGGTGATCGAATGTAACGTCTTAGACTTAGCTGAAGCTCCTAGGCTGGGTCGAGAGTGTTACAAGTTACGCAAACATGCCACCATTGTGTAATTATCAACAATTATATTCAAATTCAATTACTAGGTAACTTTTCAAACACTACTTAATAATTGGATTTTTAAATTTTAATATATTGATTTCCTACTAAAAGGTAAAAATTATTGTTACTTCCAAAAATGTTACCATATATGCAAACTATTCTTGAGTTTGCTTTTTTTTTTTTTAATGTGATATTAGATAGTATCACACTATGAACTAGTTAAAGACAAGGTGAAAATAACATGTAAAAATATATTGATAATAGACTTTTGTTATAATGGTTAAGTTAAAATTATAAAGAGTAGCCTTCAAAAAGAAGTTATAAAGAGTAAAATGTTTTACGTTCAAATTTGACTATTATAATACTATAAAAAGATAAAATATCTGTGTTAAAAAATTATTAAAAGTTATTTATAAAATATAGTGTTTTTTAGAGATCTATTTTTTTAAGGTATTCATTAGAGTGAGTTTAGTAATTAATCATTTGCATTTTGTCAATCCATTAAAGGGATAAACACTGACCACGAGTTCTAAAACTACTCCATACCTAGGATAATGATCAAATCCTAAACTATTGATTAATATAAAAGAGATTCTTGTCATCTCACCTCACCCGTGATTTTTATAGAGCTATTTATTTTATATAATGATTCCAGTTATTCTTTTTAAAGATTTGTATAAAATACTTAAATGTAAAGATATTTCTATTTTTATTTTTTTTTAAATAACTTTTAAATCTTTTCTCACACAAGGCAGTCAATATAGTATGGGTAAGTTTGTATTTTAGAAAAGGACAATTTTTTTTTTAATTCGTAATGTGAATGTAATAGTGGATATTGGATTTAGAGGCTGAATACGTTGCATTGTTGTTTTCGTAGCCTAAAAAGTAACACTATATATCATTCCTAACGTTAAATTGCTAGAAAGATCCAAATTTCATTTTCCCTTGTGAAAACGGCTTAATATAAAAATTGCACCCTAAAATATACTCATTTTCTTAAATAGGTACTTAAAATTTTTTTGATCAATTTGAGTATCTAAACTGATTTTTTTTCTCACATTGGCACCTCGTTAGTTCTCCTTAGTTAGTTGTCAGTCAATCTTGGTCAAAAAAAAATTATTTTTTTGAGGGTCATTTTCCCAAACATGTGGTGGACGAATTTGAAGGCAGTTGTGGGACAAAGTGTAACCTCCCCAATCTGGCCTAAATGGTAGACTCAAATTCGGGAGATTACATTAACTACCGAAGTGGCTTGATCTTTATCAAAATCAATTTTCCTTTATAACTCAAGTTTATACCGATGATTTACAATTTATATTCTAGTTTAACTTATTAGAAATAGCAGCGGAAATAAAACTTAAGTCATTTTAATAAAACAAATTAGTTCAATCCAATACTAACACACAATAACCTAACTTTATAACCTATACTGAATGAGATGCACCAAATAATGAAATTAAAACCAAATCCCAAACCACGTTCCTAATAAAAGAAAACAGAAATAACTCAACCTCCTAAGGAATTAAAAACAATAACACTAACGGAAACAAAATAAATGGGACAAAAGTCGAGACCCTCCGAGTGTCGTGCCTACGTCCTAGTCGGAAGGATTATCTGTAAAGATGGAAATTATGAGCTCAATGTGAGTCCATTTACAAAACAAAAAAATTATACAGTTATAATTTTAAACATTAAATTACATTGTACATCATACCAATAAGAACAATCGGTTATAAGTATTTGTCAATTTTTAAATACAGTAATTCGGTGTTGCTACTTTAGTCAAGCAATTGTAATAATATACTCAGCCATAGACCATCAATTGAAACAATTTCAAAGTTATTTATATCATTCAAAAAAGAAATATGCACATAAACCAGTTCAATCATTTCACCAAGTAAATTCAGTCATGTATGCATAAGTGATCAAATATGTCATGCTAAAGTCGAATGTACGAATGTATAGAACCAGCATCAACCAAAGAGAATAATGGAATAGATTGCAAAGTAAAAGTATCTGCGATAACATCAGTTGAATCTAGATCCTCCAGCTCCCTAACAGCATAAACTCGAGCTGGACCTCGAGACTCAACCTGAGTAGCAACAGTATGAGCAACAACCCACTGCCCAACCGATTCAGTTACCACAGAACAAGGTAACTCAGCCAAACTCTCCTCAGTAGCTTTGGCTTTCTTAACCAACTCATCAAACCACTTCGAGTTCTAAGTTACCAAGTAACCCGAAGCTCACGATTAAGCCCAAAATGAAACCTCTTACAACTGTCCCTCTCAGAAAGAACCATCTCAGGAGCATAATGACTAAGTCATACGAACTCCTACTCATACTCAGCCACTATGAAATTACCTTGAACTAATTCTAAGAACTCACATTTACGAGCTTCCATATACTGTTCGCCCATAAAATTCCTCTTAAAAACCTCAAGAAAGTATTCCCAAGTCAACCTGTTAGAAGTAGTACCTCTCTTAACAGTATTCCACCAACGATAAGCCTCACTGTCAAGTAGGGACATAGTACAACCCAACATCTCCTCATCAAAACAGGACATCTGCTTGAGGATCCTTTTAACTCCTTCCAACCAGTAATTGGCTACGGTCAGATCGGTCCCTTTCACTCCAAAAAACTCTTTCCCATCCAATGCTCACAGACGTTCAAGCGGCAATCTTTGACTAACAGATGCAGGATTCGCAAGGTGTAGGATTAGGGTTAGCACTAAAAATCCTCTAAAATGCTCCAATCATAGGTTCCATCAGAAGGTCAACACCCTCATCAGGTATATTCACTCTCATCCTTTTGAGCTCATTCACACGTCTACGAGGCATATCGAATCTAATAATCCAACATACACAAACAAATAAGAGGTGTGAGTGGTGGGGAAATTATCCAAGTCATGTTCCTACAAGAAAACTTTAGAATAAAGGTAATGTGTTCTCGTTCATACCCTAGTTTCAAACAAATTCATGCAGTTCAAACAAAGATATCTCAAACAATTAAAAAAATTAAAGAAATTTAGACACATAGGTTTCGTAACTCCAATCCACACACCAATAACATAGGTCTGAGTGTTAAATAACCTAAGCTCTGATACACCCAAATGTAACACCCTATACCCTGCCCGATCCTCGAACCCAAGTAATAGGATGCTACACCATCGTCTCACCATCAACAAGCATAAAGCATCTTATTGACATAATATTAACATCATAATAAGTGACTATATGAGGTTTAAGTCTAATCTCCCCTTAGCGAAGCTAAAATTTCGCTTAAACATATAATAATCAACCCTAAAACAAGTTAACAACATGCTTAAAGACCATTTAACATAAAATCTTAAAAATCATGTATTTATCGATACCCATTCGACGGAATCGATATTTTTATAAGGGGTATCAATATCGCTTAGAAAATTAATACCATTTTAGCATTTTATTTCCCTACAAAAAAACAAAACCAGCAAACTATTGATACAGTAAAAAAGTATCGGGTAAGTTCTTTATTTTTGGTGTGCCCTTTACAGCTTTGATAGATATTGGGTCTACACATTCATATGTTACTAGTACTGTGTCTGAGACTTTAAGTATAGAATCTGAGATTGCTTCTAGAGAAATGACAGTGATTAGCCCTTTAAGACAATCTGTAGTGGTGAACAAACTCTTTAAGAATGTGCCTTTAAAAGTACAAGGGATTGTTTTTCCGGTTGACTTGATGGAATTGCCGTTCGGCGAGTTCGACTTGATTTTAGGCATAGACTGGTTAGTTAAGTATCGAGCCAACTTGGATTGTGCTGCTAAGCGCATGGTATTGAAGACTCTTGAGGATAAGGAGGTGCTGGTGATAGGTGAGAGAAGGAATTACCTATCCAATGTGGTTTCTGCATTAAAGGCTGAAAGGATAGTGCAAAAAGGGTGTGAGGTGTTTCTAGCTTTCATCAGTGCTTTGGAGGCTAAAGAATTGTCTGTAAAGGATGTTAGAACGATGAAAGAGTTCACGGACGTCTTTCCAGAAGAGCTTCCAGGGTTACCTCCAGATCGCGAGGTGGAGTTCGGCATTGATTTGCTTCCAGGAATAGCTCCGGTATCCGTTACCCCATATAGAATGGCACCGAAGGAGCTGGTAGAACTTAAAGCTCAAATTTAGGAACTGTTGGATCGGGGTTTTATCCGACCAAGTGTGTCTCCGTGGGGAGCGTTGGTGTTGTTCGTTAAGAAAAAGGACGAGTCGATCCAGATGTGCATTGACTATAGGCAATTAAACAAGTTGACGATTAAGAACAAATACCCGTTGCCAAGGATTGACGACCTATTTGATCAACTGGGAGGCGCTTCGGTCTTCTCAAAAATAGACTTGAGGTCAGGTTATCATCAGCTTAAGGTCAAGGAGGCGGATATTCATAAGACTACTTTTCGAACTCGTTATGGCCACTACGAGTTCTTAGTGATGCCGTTCAGGTTGACGAATGCACCAGCTGCATTTATGGATATGATGAACCGGGTATTCCAACCCTATCTGGATCGATTTTTTGTAGTGTTCATAGACGATATCTTGGTATATTCAAGGACTGAGGGGGAGCATGATTCGTATCTTCGAATAATTTGCAGATTTTGAGAGAGAAGCAACTGTATGCCAAATTCAGCAAGTGTGAATTTTAGTTGAGGGAAGTTACCTTTTTGGGACATGTTGTGTCTGCTGAGAGAATTAGGGTTAATCCCCGAAAGATTGAAGCTGTGTTGGACTGGACACCACCAAAGTCAGTAGCAGAAATTAGAAGTTTTCTTGGGTTAGTTGGGTACTACAGAAGATTCGTTGAGGGATTCTCGTTGATTGCTGCACCATTAACCAAGCTATTATATAAAGGGACACCGTTTGTTTGGACTGATAAGCAGCAGGAAAGCTTTGAGTAGCTAAAGAGCATCTTGACTGAGGCACCAGTGTTGATTCAGCCTGAGGCTGGGAAGGAGTTTGTCGTCTATTGTGATGCGTCGCACACGGGGTTAGGATGTGTGTTGATACAAGAAGGGAAGGTAGTAGTGTATGCGTCTCGGCAATTAAGACCACATGAAGTGAATTATCCCACTCATGATTTGGAGTTAGCTGCGGTAGTGTTCGCTCTAAAGATTTGGAGACACTACTTGTATGGGGAGAAGTCTATTATCTACACCGATTATAAGAGTCTGAAATATCTCCTTACCCAGAAGGAGTTGAATTTAAGGCAGCGGAGGTGGATTGAATTGTTGAAAGACTATGACTGCTCGATTGAGTATCACCCAAGTAAAGCCAATGCGGTGGCGGATGCGTTGAGCTGAAAGGTGATATCAAATCTGAGGATGATGTTTGCTCATCTCAGTTTGTATGAAGATGGAAGTTTGTTAGCTGAACTACAAGTAAAGCCTTCATGGGTAAGTCTGATTAAGGATAAGCAGTTGTTAGATGAATTGTTAAGTTCTCAACTTCAGCAAGTGGAAAGTGGTGAGACAGAAGATTTTGGTCTGAACAGTGATGGAGTATTATGCTTCCGTGGGAAGGTTTGCATGCTGAAAGATTCTGAGTTGAGACAGAGGATTGTGGGGGACGCGCATAGTAGCCCATACGCTATGCATCCCGGTGGGAGTAAGATGTATCGAGATTTGCGTGAACAGTTTTGGTGGCCAGGTCTAAAGCAAGAAGTTACAGAGTTTGTGAGTAAGTGTTTCACGTGTCAGCAGGTGAAGGCAGAGCATCAGTTGCCTTCGGGGTTGCTACAGCTAGTGAAGATTCCACTTTGGAAGTAGGAGAGGATAACGATGGATTTTGTTAGTGGGCTACCTCTTACGCCTACTAGGAAGATTCGGTGTGGGTGATTGTCGATCGATTGACGAAGTCTGCTCACTTCATATTGGTTCATGTTGATTACTCACTACAGAAGTTAGCAAAGCTGTATGTAGCAGAGATTGTGAGGTTACATAGGGTACCAGTGTCTATCATATCAGACAGAGACCCTAGGTTTATATCGCGATTCTGGAAGGCGTTACATCAAACGTTGGGTACAAGACTGGATTTCAGCATGCTGTTTTATCCACAGACTGATGGTCAGTCAGAGAGGGTAATTCAGATTTTGGAAGACATGCTAAGGGGCTGTGTAATTGACTTCAAGGGTAGTTGGGAAGATTTTCTACCTTGGCAAAGTTTGCGTACAACAATAGCTATCAATCCAGCATTTAGATGGCAACCTACGAGGCGTTGTACGGTCGTAGGTGCCGAACTCCTACCTGCTGGACAGAGTTAGGTAAGCGACAGTTGTTGGGTCTGGAATTGGTTTCAGAGACGGAGGAAAAGGTTAAGTTCATTCGGGTTCGATTGACGGAAGCTTTCGACAGGCAGAAATCGTACGAAGATCTGAAGCGTAAGGAAATAGAATTTTCAGTGGGTGATCAAGTCTTTCTGAAAGTTTCACCTTGGAAAAAGGTTCTAAGGTTTGGACAGAAAGGCAACTTGAGCCCCAGATTCATCGGGCCTTATCGATTGTTGAAACTTGTGGGACCAGTGGCTTATCAACTTGAGTTACCTTCGAAGTTGAGTCTGATACATGATGTATCTCATGTTTCAATGTTAAGGTGCTATCCTTCAGATCCATCTCACATAGTGCCAGTGGAGGAAATTGAAGTAAGACTCGATCTGTCTTTTGAAGAAGAACCAGTGCAGATCTTAGATCGAGATGTCAGGGTGTTGAGAAGGAAGTCGGTTCCTCTGGTCAAGGTATTATGGCGTAATCACAGTGCAGAAGAAGCCACGTGGGAGCCAGAAGATATGATGCGACAGCAATACCCTCACCTCTTTTGATCAGGTAAATTTCGAGGCTGAAATTTCTTTAAGGGGGTAGAACTGTAACATCCTAGAATTAGGGGTTTTGCATTTTATGCTATTCTATGTGTTTGGCTTGTTTAGCATGTTATTTTGGTGTGATTGGGGGTCCTGGGTGATCACTGTAAATCAGGGTTTTAAAATTTATAAAAGAATGATCAAACCTGGAAACTAACTCTGACAATGATTAAAGGCAAGTGTACCTATCGAACAGTAGTATAGCTTAGGCAAGACCGGATATCGAACCCAAAGGAACTAAAAGTACTAATACTAACTTTCTTTTTATTATTTAGCCTTAAAATTAGAGTGAAGTTTCTTTTGATGAAGACTAAATTAAGGACACAAAAAGACAAAAAGGACGAATAGGAAAATAACTTTGAAGGAAAACTCAGTTGATTACGACGATACCCTCAGGAAGAATCCACCTAGACTTCACTTATTAATTAACCCTAAATTATATGATCTCTTTTACTTAGCTTGATCTGTAAGACTCCCTAACCTATATTAAACCCTCTCTCGAGGTGAATTACGTCTAACCCTAAATTAATTAGTGGAACTCTCGTTCGCTTATAATAACCCTCTAGCATAGCAGTAAACCGATCATTGGACTCCTATATTAGGTTTCACCCTAATCTGGTAAAATCTCGTAACCCTATCTCTAGGCGTTCGATCAACTCCGCTTAATTATGTTAGATCTACTCTTAGGCAGGGTCTATTCCTCCTCCACCTAAGCATATTAGATTTGGATTAAGCAACATAATTAAGAACAAACTAAGTAATTTATCATATAACTTAAAAATCAAATAAAAAGATTCATCTAGGTTTCATCCCCTTCAGGTATCTGAGGGGTTTAGTTCATAATGAATAAACAAAACATCGCAAGAGAAAAGATAAAACAAAACATAAGAAAATCCTAAAACTCCCTGAAGGAATTGAAGGAGAATTCCGCCGTCTTGAGTATAATTCCGGCTTCTTGGGTTGGATCAACTGGCTAGCTTCGCGGTTTTTCCCTAACTCTGACCTTCTCGGCTTGGCTCCTTGGCCTAGCTTTGATGCTAGTTTCGGCTTCTGCAGAACTCCCCTTTCAAGTTGCCCCCTTGGGTGTTTATATAGACTTTGAGATGCCTTACTTGGCCCCTAAGTATCCTAATTTAAGTAGAATTCCTAATAGGGTGTTTGAATAGGCTTTGGAATGTATTTCTTTTCCTCTAAGTATCATTTTCCGAATGTAATTGCTCTTTCCAGCGACAGGGACACGGCCATGGCGCACGGCCGTGGGGAAACGTCTCGAACTGTTTGAAGTTGAATCCTCGAAGCAGCCAGTCTGATTTTATTGTATCCTAAGCTAAATCTAAATATCATAAAGAATAAGGATAAAATAAAATAAAGTAAAATAATAATAATGAAATGAAATTAAAATAAAAACAAAAATAAATAATGGAAAATGAAAGACAATTAGAAAAAGGGAGAATGATGTTTAAATAGAGATGTAGCCTGTGTTTTGGGATTTTGAATTTTTAGGGCGTTCAGGGTGTTTGGGCACGGCCGTGGGTGTAGTGGCACACCCATGTCTTTCTTCACAAGGTCATTTAATACGGGTGTGCTCCTCCCGTGTTCGATAAGTTAGAATGTTGGCACGGTTGGAAGGCACGACAGTGTTTAGCCCGTGCTTAACAAGTCAATAACCTCACACGGGGTGCAGCTCGGGCATGGACTTTTATCGTTACCCGTGTTGGGGAAAAAAATTTCTATGTCGTGCACGGCTACTGGCACGCCCATGGTTCATCCCATGGTTTCCACACGGCCACGGGCACGCCCGTGTGTAGGGCCGTGTGGCCTAGAAATCTGCTCTTTGGTTAGTTTATGGTTAGGTGCTAAAAGGAAAAATAAAATAAAATAAAAATAAAAATGTAAAAATGGGGTTAGTGCTCGGGTTGCCTCCCGAGAAGCACTAGTTTATAGTCTTAAGCTAGACTTTACCTCTCATTCGTATGGTCATGGTGGTTGAGGAGGTGAAAATCCTTTCTCATGCGATCACTTCGGTTATAGATATATAGTTTAAGTCAAGTAATGTTTACCTCAAAAGTGTCGAATTTAGGATTGCTTACCTCGACTTTGCCGTATAGAAAGACATTAAGTACCTCAAAAGTGATTTATTCGTTTGCCTTGAGGTCTGAATTGGTGATCCGAGGGTCTTCCTTATTTAACAATATCTGATCCTCTATTTTGAAGTGATTTGTTATTTCTATCGGTTCGTTTGGGGTTTCCTTCGGTTTCACTTCGTGCGGTTCCTATTCCTCTTTGATTTGTGATTCCTCCTCTTTTAATTTGTCAACCCTAAGGCTTTGTTCCTTAGGTATTTCTTCTTTGTTGGCACGAGGTCTAAGATCTAGCTCAGCTAAGTGATTTCGCGATACTTCCTGTAAAGAAGGTTGAAGCAAATAATTATCAATAGAATTAACGTTCGTACCTTCATTACTTGATGTCCTAGCTGAGTTAAGAGCTTAAAGAGTGATTGTTTCGTCGTCTTCATGAAGTGTGAGTTCACCGGATTCTTCCTCTGTGTGGTCCTTCTTTATTGCATCGGGATATGGCGCACGAGGTTGGTATTCTTTATGACTTGATGTTTTGGCCGAGTCAAGAGCATGAAGAGTGACTATCTCGTCGCCTACGCAAAATATGAGTTCACCTGCATAGATATCAATTTTAGCTCTGGCAGTTGCTAAAAAGGGTCTTCCTAAAATTAAAGGGATATTATTATCCTCATCCATGTCTAAAACGACAAAATCTGCTGGGAATACGAATTTATCAATTTTGATTAGAACATTTTCTATTATACCCCTAAGAATTCTGATAGTTTTATCAGTTAATTGAACGCTCATCCTAGTTTGTTTGGGTTTCCCTAGACCTAGTTGTTTAAACAATTTATAAGGCATAACATTTATGCTTGCCCCTAAATTGGCTAACACATTTTCTATAGATAAACTACCAATTATGCATGGAATTGTAAAACTCCCTGAATCTTTTAATTTCTGTGGTAGTCTATTTTGTAGAATTGCCGAGCACTTTGTGTTGAGTTCCACATGTGATTCCTCATCTATCCTTTGCTTTTTTGTTAACAGCTCCCCTAAAAATTTTCTAGAGTCTAGCATCTGTGAAAGAGCTTCAAGAAGAGGTAAGTTGACATGTAATTTCTTTAAAAGTTTAAGAAACTTACCGAACTGTTCTTCTGAATCGTCTATTTCTAATGCTTCAGGGTAAGGTATGCGAGGTTGATACTCCTTTATTACCGGTTTTGGCTTTTCTTGCATTACCTCTATTTTTCTTTTGTCTAAATATTTTCATTTTCCTGAGCTACTATGGCTTGAATTTGCTCCTTTGGATTAATCTCGGTGTTACTCGGTAGATATCCTTGCGGTCGTTCTGACATGAGCTTTGCGAGTTGTTCGACTGCCTTAGTGACTTCCTTTGCTGACTTAGTAACTTCCTCTAATCGGTTCTTGTTCTCTTCAACCGGTGTTTGTTGACTTCTAAATGTTTTCTCCGTGTCTTGGAGAGGGATATCGGTGGTCGCCATGAATATTGTCAGCATCTCTTCAATGTTCGACTCCTCTTCTTGTTGGTGAGATGGTTGTTGAAAATCTGGATAAAGTTACTGTCTTTCACTACTTTGATCATTCCACGAGAAATTGGGATGGTACCTCCAACCAGCATTATAAGTGTCATTATAAAAGTTTTTTTTTCGTCTAGAGTAGTTACCCATATAGTGGACTTGTTCGTTCTCCATGCCATATCCGTAGGGTGGGTAATCAGGATTCGCCACGCCTCCTAGATTTGAGTCATATTGCATTACTGGATGTACCTGTGAGCGACTATGCAAACCATCGATCTTTTTATTCATCATCTCTAGTTGGGTTGATAACCTGGTGAACACGTCGTGGTCGAAGGCACTGGCTGCTTTAGTAGGAATTGTCCTCATGACTCGCCACTGATAATTATTCAGTGCCATCTTCTCTATAGACTAAAATTATCTGCCAAAAGCAAAAGAGGAAAAATTAGCAAAGTAAAAATAAAAAAAACAATAATGAAAAAATAATAATGAAAATAAATTGCAATAAAAAAATGGCTAAAGTAATAAAAATAGAGCTTTCTTAATATTTTAGTTCCCCGGCAACGACGCCAAAAACTTGATCGCTGTAAATCAGAGTTTTAAAATTTATAAAAGAATGATCAAACCTGGAAACTAACTCTGACAACGATTAAAGGCAAGTGTACCTATCGAACAGTAGTATAGCTTAGGCAAGACCGGATATCGAACCCAAAGGAACTAAAAGTACTAATACTAACTTTCTTTTTATTATTTAGCCTTAAAATTAGAGTGAAGTTTCTTTTGACGAAGACTAAACTAAGGACACAAAGACAAAAAGGACGAATAGGAAAATAACTTTGAAGGAAAATTCAGTTGATTACGACGATACCCTCAGGAAGAATCCACCTAGACTTCACTTATTAATTAACCCTAAATTATATGATCTCTTTTACTTAGCTTGATCCGTAAGACTCCCTAACCTATATTAAACCCTCTCTCTCGGGGCCCAGGCCGTGTTCTAGTAATTTAATGAGGCACGACCGTGTGGCTTGAAGTCCAGGCCATGTCGATTTCGTGAATTGGCCCATTTGGCCCGTTTTAAACCTGTTTTACGTTCTTTTCATCCATGGGTGCTTTTCTGAGTATAAGACATGAAAAGAAAGGATTTAGAGCACCTTTTTACATAAATCGAAGCTTAATTCATCCAAAAGCATACTAAATGTGGGCTTAAAATATGTTACTTTTATGGTTTATCACTGGGGAGGCTCGGGTTCAGGCTAGAGCTTTGGTAAATTTTTCTTTTTAGGGCACTTTAGGGGGAAGCTAGGGGAAGCAGGCTTTAAGAATATTTATTTGCATTTGTTAACACAAAATGGAGTGTGGTGTGATGGCAAGAAGACGCCACTTAAGGAGCAAGGGAGTGGCGTCACAAGGGAGCAGGAAGGGGGAAGGAGTTCGAGTCTCATCTGCAGCATGTGGAACATTATTTTTGTGCTCTAGGAGAGGAAGAAGTGGCATTCCGCTGGGACTCTTCAAGGTGGTTGTTGAATAGGTCAAATGCATTTGAATGGATGGACAAGAGGAGCTTGGGGGGTTTGAATGGGTCAACTAATTCAAATGTTGGATGAAGAGTGAAACAAGAAGCAAATCAAGGAGAGAATAGTGGGGTGTGGATGTGTGGAGTGTTTGGCCGAATGTGGGTAGTTTTAACAGGGCATTTTCAGTTTTGAGCTAGGGAAGGTGTGTGCCATTTTTCTTTTGGTTCATTTAGGCGTTTTGTTTCAACATTCGGTCATAAGGGAGTAGTGGGATGCCGTTTTTCCAAGTACCTTTTGAAAGAAGAGTAAAACCGAAACCTTTAGGTGCATTTGGTTTCTTCGTCATTCTCGGCTATTGCTTTGTTTTTATCAAACTATTCTCTTCTCTTCCATATAGCTGTGCCGAACTCACCACCCATTTCTTTTTCCTTTTTGCATATCTTCTCTACTCCAACAAACTCAATAGCCGAACCTCAGCTTGTTTATTTGCTTTTCTTTTCATTCCATTTCTTCTTTTTTATTCTTGTAGCTGAAACATAATTCTCCCCATTCTCTCTTTATTTATCTTCTTCCATACCATTCATCATAGCCAAACCTTCACCCCTTCCCTTTTCTTCTCTACTTTCTTTATTAAAACCAAAACTCCTTTCCTTATTTCTTACTTCGTTAGTCGAACCCCTGTGGCCATTTTCTTCACTTTTTTTCGCCCCTCTCTTGTTTTTCTCTTTAGCCGAAACCCTGTTGACATTTGCTGCTTGTGCTGAATCTTATTAGACTCCATTCGGTTTCTCCTTGTTGAAGGTAAAGAAATTTTCCCTTATTCTTATTACCTCCTTACTTCTTTTTAGGAAACCGACCATTTATTGTTGATCACAAACCGAGTTTGGTTTCTCTTCCGAAGTTGGTTACTCCATCCTTTGTAACTGTTTCTTTCATCATTTGTTATGTAGTCGAATCCCAAGAATCAAAGGGCTAGTTGGTTGCTGAAGGTCTCCTTGTCAATCGGTTTCGGTTTGTGCAAGGTAATGGAAACCATTTCGTTTCTTTCTCTATCTCTCGGTCTTAGATGGCCATAGCCGAAATGGCTATTTTGTTCTTAATGTTAGTTTGTGGCTAATATCTTTTCTTCTCTCGTTTTGGAACGTTTACTCCGGGAAACCCCAATAGCAGAATGTTTTGTAGTCTGAAGCCTGAAAGCCTGTTGATTGCCGAATCTTACCATTCCATTCGGGTTCTTAAGGTAAGGAGCCATCTTCTCGGTTTCTTGGCTATTACGTCCCTTTTGTTTTTAGTCTGCCTTAATCAAATTCTCTTAATAGACAATCAACGTTTCACTCTGAGTACTGATCAAGTCTCTTTATGGATGCAAGTGCCAGTCAAACTAAGGAGGGGAGTGGACTCGTAGTCTCTGCACCTAAGTTTAAACGATGCTGTGTCGGCAGTTCGAGATTTTTCGCCAGGTTGTGGTAGAGAGCCGACATCGACTTGGGATAGGCAAATCACTGTTATTCCTGCTAGTGAGAGTGTTGATGATATAGAGTGTCTAGTTCTTCGCATAACCAGGTGTGTAATACTCACACTTTTCTTTATTATTTTGCGTTAATAACTGTGTTGGCTGAAAGCCGAAACAACTGTATAGATAGTTGAGAAACCCTTGTAGGTAAGGTTGGAGACACCGGGTAAGTATCTCTATGTCTCTACTTTTGAATGTCATAGCTTAACTATATGTATGATTTGACTATTTGTGGTACATTGGAAATATGACTGCATTCATCCCAGTATGATAATATGTTGCATGGGCTTTGGGATATGATATTGGAAGGGGAAGTGTGATTCAGTGACTGTCACAGTGGTTTGGTCCACAGTGGGTTGGCCCCACATATTTTTATCAATGACTATATCACAGTGGTTTGGTACCATAGTGGTTTGGCACCACATGTATACATTTATCAGTGACTGTCACAGTGGTTTGGTACCACAGTGGGTTGGCCCCACATATACATTTATCAGTGAGTTTGTCACAGCGGTTTGGTACCACAGTGGCTTGGTGCCACAGGTGTTCGGCTGGTTCAGGTGATTGGAGGATGGAAAACTAGGTTGGGCTGGGTTGCATTGCATACAACTTTTAATATGCCATATTGTGAGGGCTAAGGCCCTAGGTGTTCTGTGGGCTTAGGCCCAGATTGCTTTCATAAGGGGAATTACACACTGAGTCCCGGTGACTCACCCCTCTCCTTAATTTTGCAGGCAACCCCTAGTTGCGGATTTGAAACCGAGGTGGACTTGAGGTGGCCATGCATTACTACTTCCGTAAATTTTGGTTTCCTTAGTTAAACTTACTTTTCCTTTGGGTTTTTGCTGTGTAATAAGGCCTCCATAACTTTAATTTGGGTTTTGGTTTAATGTTGTTATTACATATTATATGAAATTTCATATATGGAGATTTCCTAGAATGAAAATATAAACAATCATTTTTTTAAAAGTGTTAACAAAGGATGACAAGCGAATAACTAGTTAATTCGAGAATTTGCTTAAAACCTCAACAAGAATGACAAGCGAATAACTAGTTAATTCGGGAATTTGCTTAAAACCTCAACATTGTTTTCAAATGTCACGTTTTATAAAATTCCCTAATTTTCGGCTTTCGTAAAACAAACCTGTTTACGACTTTTAGTTCATCTCAATAAGAAGTTGGTAAGAAACTTTCAAACAAAATTTTACATTATCTTTAAAATGGAAACACTAAACGAAAAGTTTTCCAAATTGCGATATTCTTTTAAAATTTCAAAACTACCTTTCATGTAACATACTAGATTTGGTCGTAACGTATAGACCGGGTTTGGGGTGTTACACATTTAGCTTATTATTCACCTGTGTACGCATACATCACATATTGTAATATCACATTTAAACGATAATTTGGCATATGTGGCTATGAAACATAAAGTGAACTCTAATCACCACACATCGAATACACGGATCTCCAACACACCAATGACTCAATGAGTCGAAAATATCCCAAAAGTGTAGCATTTAGTTGACACTCTCCAAACACACCAACATATTTCATTGAATGGAGTCGAGCTCACATTCCCTTATCTATCCAAATTTGTCCTAGGCCTTAACAGCCTAAAAACACAACACAAGGGTGAGTTCTCACAAATCCTATAGCATACCAACTATATCCAATGGTCTCAAAGATAACAAGGCTAAAATATCCATAATTAAACTCACATTTTACTTACCATTTTCTGCATTTTTTCACTGCACATTCACTTTATAAGGACAACGTTATCACATTCAATTGGCATGTACAATATACCCACGATTAACACTTTCACAATAGCCATCACAAGCATATTTCACATGTCATAGTATCACATCTCAATTCACAATTCCATAACACATAATCACATATTTCACAAATTAAACAAGGGTATGAGAAAGCTTACACTTGAAACTTAGAGTAAATTTAGGCTACTCCTAAATTCCCAATTAACACTATGAATCGTGTCTACAAGTAACGGTTCGAAACACTCACCGTTCACGCTTTCGCCTAGATTATGCTAAAAGCTTAAACTAGTTTTTCCTTGCCTTTTTCTTTACTCGTAAAAGGTCCTAACGGTTTCTAAGCTTCACCAAAGTAAGTCACAGAATTAACGTTTAGCCATAGACCCACTTAAATCAACCAAAAATAAAAGCCTAAGCTAGATCCTAATGAAATTAAAATTCTGACTAGCTTAGCCGAAACATAAAAATCTCAACACCTACTCACTCCTATCACATGAAACTAATTCCAGTCGACTAATTATACATCCAATAACAATTCTCAACCTTCAAACTACACAAAACTGCACAAATTCATGGTTTCCGCAATTTTGACAGATATGGCAATTTTTACATATACTCAATAAAACTTTAAAATTCTTTAACGAAACTTTAGGGAAAGCTTAGAAACCTTCTAAACACTTTAAAAAAATTTGAAAAACACTTTGGAAAAATCTTTTTCCTTCAAAATCCCAAAATCCACCATTAACGACCCAATTTTCAGTATTTATTCAAAGCTATCGATTGAATAGGTAAAAACTCTATTTAAAAGACTAGATATCATCAAAAACTAATAGGAAATTGAATCATTACCTTCGATGGGAGAAAAATGAATGTTTGGTAGAAAATCAAGAAAATCTACAAATTTGAGAGATAACAAAATTTATGGTGTTTTTAATGCTTCTCTTGAAATTCTAGGGATGTTTAACACTTGAATGACGATAGAAATCAAAGGATTTGAAGTTTGGGAAATAAAATTGAATGAATAGAGCTTGGGAATGCAAAGGATGGCAAAACAAAAATAAGGGGAAGAGGTTTCATGAGTTTTGTTGTAGGTTGGGAAAAAGAAATAGGTTAATTTTAAAATTTGGTATATCTACCTTTTTCGTACTCCTAACTTTAACCTTTTCTTTTCAAAAAAAAAGTTCTCTATTCAAAATTAAACGTTTTTAGAACATCATTTTCAAAAATTGATTTAAATTTCTAAAAGCCATAAACAAAGACATTTTCGATTTACCGTGCTTCAAATTTCCGAACACATTTGAGCTAAAATTCCTAAATTACCCTCAAAACTACTAGGCCCAATTTTGAGGTTTGACACTAATCGTTCTGTTCATATTTATTCAAACACACAATTCATTTCTGGTTTCAACGAGCTAGTGAAAGGACCGATTGGACATATGTAGTTGAGGCTCAAATGATTTATAATTAAGTTACAGTTTTTTGCCTATTAATTATACTCATTTAGTCACTAATTTATTTCGCTATAGTGTCATGACTCAATTCTCCCCACCAACATACCATTATGAAAGCAATTACTTAGTGCTCGTCCAATGACCTTGCCATTAATATGTTACCCTTATAGGATATCCTTGATCTCTTTGGGCTAATATTTGTTCTCCCAATATGATCCTATTTTGTATCATGGTAAACATTACATCTTTCTTTATGAAATTCAATCACTATCAAATAATGATCAAGTCATATATCACAAAGACGGACGACACGTGGTCATGTTTACTTTTCATCAACCATGTAATGCCAATGAGAAGATATCATTTACACATGTTTTGGGCTATGAATTCCATAATCATGAATGACGCTAAATACTACATAAGTCGTACACCTAGCGCACCAGCTTTCATTTCCTTATCTATTTGAACTCGGGCTTTTACTTACATCAAAGTGTACGTGTCACGCATACATAGTCTATCATCCACTCAGGACTTAAAGCAAAAGTGAATAAACCCATAAACGAATTCAAGATCTATTCTGCTTGGGTCCTTTCCGATGTACTTTCAGTCCAGTCAGTCACATCTATGTGTCTATCTTTTAGGAGTCATCCACTCCGATGCCCAAGACAAGGCATCTCTCCAATTGGACATGATAGATGACATATTAGCCTTTCAATCATTTTACTCATTTCCGATTAAATTAAGGATATGTTTAGGTTCATCTACTAATACAAGTTATCTTTTCGTACTACGATTCAACCACATAATATCACTTAGTAACAGTTTAAACAATAGAAAACCAATGAGCAACATTTGTTTCTACTTTTTTTTACGTGAAAAAACCATTTGAGGATAATAATACAAAGTATATTAATTTAATTCATTAATAATTTTAATAATCAATCTATTTGAAAAAGTTACAAGTGTACTTAGACAAAAATACTACACTTAGGGCACCAGATCTAACATGAATCAAATACACTACGCCAAATATGCAACACGATGTATTAAAGTTTCCTATTCAATTTGTCCATCTATCTTTTAAGTGTACAGATTCAAAATTTAACAATAATTATTCTATTACCTCTATTCCATAATTTACCAATTTCACTCATTGCATAATCTACCATATCTGATGAAACATTGTAAAAGAACTCGAAATACATGTGCTCTTTACATCAGAGTCCCTTCTAAGCTAGTCACATACAAAGGTGTCAGGTTACTCATCCAAGCTAAACCTTTTATCGACACAAAGAAAGCCTGGTCAGGGCTATATATACATGTAAGGTTACCAATCCAGGCTAAACCTTTAAAATGACATCAGATTACCAGTCCAAACAAATTCTGTGTCACATGTATCTTTGAATCCGCAACAAATGTTGGATCTCAGAATCATCAGGAAATAACATGTATATATGTGTACAATTATTTTACTAAGTTCAGTGGGACACTTTCATTTCATAATTCAATATCTTATTTTTGTATTTAACAAACCGAATCTAACTTACCAAATTCAATTTATACAATTTAAGTAATAAAATTAAAAAAGAATTAAACAATGTTTATATTGTATGAACTTACCTGGCGGAATGGTAACACATCACGATAAAGCTTACTCAACAACCTTTCCTTTTTCGCGGTCTTCTCTTTACGGATTCAACTCTTGATCTATAACATAATTTAATTTAATTCTTATCAACCAAATATCATGCATCGTCTCACTATCTATATATATAAGTCAATCCAATTCTATCACTTGAAATTCTAAATACTATTCATCATGTTACAATACATTTAAACCCGTTTCAGACAATCATACTTGAATCTTTATAATTAAGAATAACAATTCTTCACTTTACCAGGAAAATATTTTTCATATCTAAATTTCTAATCTAATTAATTAACACCAACACCTCAAGCATGTAACAACGGTAACCCTTCGAAACTTTAATACTTTTGAAAACAGACACACAAGTTAGCTAAATTGAGTTATCACATTCACAAAAACATAAAATTTATGACAATCATACTACAATTTACTTACCATGCAAGACCGAAGGCTAAGGAGATTTTTAAAGGTTTTCTTTCTGCCTACTATGGTGAGATTTCGGAGAAGAAGATGAGAATGAAAATCATTCTATTTTGATACATGCATAGATGGGGTGAAATTTATTAAATTCCAATCACCGAAGCTGTCAATTTTTAAGTTTAGGAATTATTAGATTTGCGATGACTTTTTAGATAGGATTTGGACATTTTTGGGTTTATATGGCATTCAAAGATCTATCTCTTATCTTCAAAACACATTTTGAACCACTCGATTTCGAGCTTGGGAACTCTAGTTATGACCATTTTATTGAAGACTGTGCATGCAGAATTTCTAGACAGGATTATGACGAGAATTACGAGTTTCGAGCTTTTAATTCGAGTTTAAATCAAACTGGGTTCGATTTTTAAGCTTAATTTTTATTATATATGATCCCAATATTATATTTATTATGTTTTATTATTTTATTATTTATTTCTTTCGAATTTCGGATATTGTTTAAGTATTTTAAGTTGTTTAGAGTTTTTGTTTCTTAGTCAAACAAGAAAATTTTAGTTTAAAACTACTTCTTATTTAGATTAATTAAAGTTTCATTATACTTTAGAGTTTTATCTGGAGATTAATTAAAGGCTTCTTCATTGTGTAATGGGGAGACAATTGTTTTCATTAATAAAGTTTTCAACATGGGAGTTTGTTTCTTTGGGGAAGATTTCTTTCTTGTGATTTTTTAGAAGTAGTTTTCTTTTCGATTTTCTCCAAGGAGTCATGGGAATTTATTTTTCACCCTTCAATTTACCAATGATTATTTTTTGGAGGGTTTATTATAGTCACTAGTTGAGTTTTTTGTGATTTATATCTCAAAGGGTTTAATTGGACATTTATCCTTCTATCCATCATATCCCTCAGTTTATCGTTCCATCTTCCACTGTACTTTAATCTATATTTTCACAATTGAATTATTATTTTGAATATTTATCCTTTTTCTTATTTTTATTATTTCCTTTGTTATTTTCTAAATTTATTTGGTTTCTTCCTTTCATGTCATATCCAAATCTTTTCTTCTTGAGTCATACAACTTGAATTCAATCCTTCTTCCGCTTCCTCCGCTCCAATTCCATATCATCTTTCCTTCTATTTAAATACTTATTCTAAAAATTATCAAACTTTTATTTTACTAACATTCTAATAGGTGTTCATCCAACATACATCAACCACCCATTAACTATGAAAGTGGAAAATTGCTATGTAACATCCCAAAAGTTAGGGGTTGTAAATTTTTGCATAATGGCATGTTGTGCTTGCTCAGCTGATTATTTGAGTGTATTTGGGGGTTCTAGAGAGGCCTGGGATCGAGTCTAAGCCTTGGTAAAATTTTAGTTTTTGGCCCTTAAGAGGAGAGGGCTGGTTGAGGTTGGACTTAAGTGTGTTTGAGTGTGTTTTACTAACACAAGTGGAGCATGTGGCGTTGTGGTGTGGCGTCAAGTGGAGAGCAAGGAGGGGAGGGGTTTGAATCCCTTAGGTGGCAAATCAAGGATTTTATTTTGTGGCTTGAGAGGGGAGGAAGCAAAGTTCGGATCAAACTCTGTAAGGAGAGTGGATACTTGGTCAAATAATTCAAATGGGTGGAGGAGAGGAATTGTAAGAGGAAAAAAGGGAGAAAATCAAGGAGTAGATGTGTGTAAGAAGTGTTGGCCAAAAGTGGGAAGCTAGCTACGGGGAATTTAGGCTGAAGAGGGGGTGTTTTGGAAGCATATTCGGCTTTGAGAGGGGAGAGTGTCGATTTCTCTAGTTTTCTTTAGGGAGAGTTTTGCATTTTGGGGTTTTTCGTCTATAGCATTTCGGGTCATTTCCTCATCAATTCTTCTTTGTCGAATTCCTAGCTTCTTTCTTTCTCTCTTTCTCACTTTTCATACATTCTTCTTTGCTTGTTAATAGCCTAAACACTAGATAGGCCAAATCACTACTTCCCTTCCCATCTCTTTTCACATCTTGTTGTCTCCTTTTCTTTACTCTAAAACCGAAGACTTACCCTACTTCTTCTTGCGATTTATCTGTTAGCCAAATCTTTTCCCTTTTCTTTACTCTTCAATTGACTCTTCTTCTTTTCTTTCCACATCATTCGATTTTTGCAGTTTAACTCTCATAGCCGAACACCCTCTATCACTTTTTGTGTTCGGCATACTCACTGCATTTAGTGAGTTAGTCCTTAGCCGAATCACAGTGCTGTTCTCTCCTAGTGTGGCTCTGCAAGGAATTTGACAATCGGTAAGTTATAGTTCTCTCTTTGACAATAACTCTACTTCCTTTAGTTTCTTCCTTAATAACCGTACGTTCTTTTCTGTGATTTGGCCATCGTTGGGCTTAGGGTTTCCAATAGGGTTAAGGAGCAAGCGGTTTTGTATTAATCAAACCTTTATTGTGGATTCATCGTTCAAGGAAGGTAAGAACGTTGTCGTAATACTTGGTTTGGCCGAGTGTTCCATGTGTTTGTGTTGAGTGGTATACGGATTTTAGTCACACTTATGGGTATCATTTGGTATAGATTCTTGTTAAGGACGTGAAGCTAATCAACCGTGCTTAGTAATCTTGGTGGTTAGGGTCGTTTGCTCAAACAAGGTGAGGAGAACATTTTGGGCCTAGTTCTCTAAGTGATTAACCTTAAGCAACGTTTAACTAATAAGGAATCTGATGATGTGTATGTTTCATACCCTTTCTTGTGTTATTATTAATTGTTCTATGAATCGGCCAAAAGCCGAAATACCGAAAACCCAGAGTATCGGCAATTGAGATCTCTCATGCGTGCGAGCGCTCGCAGAGATAAACCGAGCCACTGGTAATGGTGATAGACCATTGAGAGTGTCACGAACTTTCTCGCGAAATTGAGGCCGTAATGGGCCTTGTTGAGCCGAAACGGGCTAAGTGGGCCCAATGGGTTACGGGCCCACATGAGCGAAATCGATGGAAAATTGCCAAATGAGTGATGCGACTGCGAAACCCGCAGAACTGAGATCAAAGATGAGCTGAATAGGCCACACAAGCGTGTGGGACTGTTTGGGCCGAAATTGGATTTTAGGCCCAATTACACGTAATGACCAAAAAGGGAGCATGTGTCGTCCGAGGTGACAGTGGGCCTTCGAAAAGGTCGTTAGGTGATAAAATACTGAAATACCCTCAGTGGGTAAATTATAAAAATACCTCAGTGGGTAGATTACCGAAATACCCTCAGTGGATAAATTACCGAAATACACTCGATGGGTAAAATTACTGAAATACCTCAAGGGGTGAAATTACCGTCTTACCTTTAAATGACAAAATGACCATTATACCCTTGGTGATAGTTAAACATTGTTTATTTGATTTTGTATATCTGTTTATAATTGTAATACACTGCATTCATAACATCTTACATTGGGTTGGGTTTGTTGATCGGAGGAAGTACTGTTTAGTGGCACTCTCACATACCATTCTAGTGGCATCGCCACATACCGTTATAGTGGCTTCGCCACATATGCTTTATTGAGTGGCTCAGCCACATACCGTTATTAGCAGCATGACTCACTATTGGAGAGTTTTGGCTGGGTGGGTTGACTTGGTCCCCACGGAGAGTTTGGTTGGAACGGGTGGAGGGCTTGGTTGGATTGGGGTGGGCACACATCCATTGCATTTGATATGTTTTAGGGCTTAGGCCCAGTCTGTTACCGAATAGGGCTTAGGCACAAACTGACACCGTATGGGCTCGGGCCCAGATTATGACCGTTATAGGGGATTACACACTAAGTTCTCGTAACTCACCCCTTTTCTTTTTAACCATGCAGGTAATCCCCAGCGTTAGAGAATTTTGAGCTGCGGAGGACTCGAAGGTGGCCATACGCTGGATTTGTTAATAAACGAAACTTAGAAAGTTTTGGGTTTAATTTATTTCTATATTATTTTTGGGTTAATAATTTATGTAATACGGCCATTGGGATTTTCTTTTAACTTTCATACGGTAATTCTTTCAATTGTGAACTGCCAAGCAATCAAACACGGGTTTTTAAAATAATAACTGCTATTTTCAAATATCACGTTTTCGCAACTTTAAAAGTCAGTCTTCTACAAGAAACAACGTTTTGAAAATAATAATGTGTTTGCATGGGAAACAACTTTAAGCAAACCTTATTTGATAAGCAACGAAACTTAGAGTTTTTTATTGATGAAAAGTTTTTGAATTGAGGAAAGGTTTTTAATGATAGTGTGGTATATACAACCTTTTGATGTGACATGTCAGATTCGGCCATAACGTTTAAGCCGGGTCTGGGGTGTTACATTTAATGGTATCAGAGCCAGGTTGTAAAACTCGGCGGTGGAGTGGGTTTTGAAAATTTTTCTAATTTGCTTACATTTCTAACTTGGAAAGTGATAATATTACTTAAAGTATGGCACACCGAGTCTCCAACACCAAATCCGTAAGTTTCATGATCTTATACTATGTTATATGCTATAATGATTGTATTGAGAAACTACTAGGGATAGTAGGAGCATATCGAACTCTTTAGTTAGGGAAACTGAGACAATAGGAGACTGGAACTATAATAAACTCGATTTGCGAAAACAACTCTTATTCCTATTTTTCACAAAACATTTGTTAATAATCATGAGAACTATAAGCTGATTCATAAAACTCTTAAACAGATTAATACGTTACATTGATATGAGTAAAGAGGTCTCAAAAAGGGTACACGATGCCGTGGTAGAGGCCTTGGTGCTAGGGCTAGGCATATGCTTGAAAGAGAAGCGCCGGCATC
Source organism: Gossypium bickii (assembly GCA_025503065.1). Taxonomy (NCBI): domain Eukaryota; kingdom Viridiplantae; phylum Streptophyta; class Magnoliopsida; order Malvales; family Malvaceae; genus Gossypium; species Gossypium bickii. The sequence continues at coordinate 19,801,833 of CP106718.1, forward strand.
ACCAATGACTAAAATGGGGTCTCATGACCGAGCCGGAAGGATGATGCTTTGTCCCAAGCGATGCTACGAGTTCTGGAAAGGGTTGCTGGAGCGAGTACTGGGTTAGTGGCTCGAGGGTCAATTTCTGAGCAACTCCAGTCAAATGAGGCAGAAATTTTCAAGGGCATTTCTAGTGTAGCCCCGAATGTAGCAGAGTATTGGTTGGGGGCAGTTGAGCGAATCATAGATGACCTTGACTGCACGGTGGAGCAAAAGCTAAACAGAGCAGTGTCTTTACTGCGAGATGAGGCATATCAATGGTGGCTTACTGTGAGGGAAGGCACGTAGGCCAACCGATTGACATGGGATTTCTTTAATTTGGCTTTCCAAGAAAAATATGTCGGGGAAAGTTATTGGACGCCCGTAGAAAGGAATTTCTAAATCTGGTTCAGGGGAACAAGTCTGTAATAGAGTATGAGGCAGAGTTTCTGCGCTTGAGCCGGTATGCTTGGGGGATAGTCGCGACTGAGTACGAGCGCTGCGTATAGTTTGAGGATGGTCTTCGAGATGAGTTGCGAGTGCTGATAGCCCTGTAAAGGGAGACGAATTTTACTACTCTGATTGAAAAGGTAAAGATTACCGAGGATGTGAAACGCTCTGAGCTCAAAACGTGAGAAGGAAAGAGGCAGAACTAAGAAGGATTTTGGGCCTTCAAGTTCTTCTGGTAGGTTTAATAAGAGGCCTAGGTTTGATGGGCCAGGCCAAGTTGGGATTCCAGTTGTTGTTAGTCGATCACAACCTTGTGTTGAGTGTGGAAGACCTCATTCGGGAGGGTGTTGAAAAAGGACTAGGGGTGCTTCAGATGTGGGTCCAAGGATCATCGATCTGACTGTCCTCGGGAGCACAGTCGGTCGAGGCGAGCGATGAGGCGGGGTTATGTGCAGCCAGGGAGAGGTGGTCAGCAGCCACAGAGAGGCCGTGGTCCACCCAGAGGGGGAAATGGATTGGGACGAGGTCGTAGAGCACCGGGCAAAGGTGCTGGTAATACAGAGGCGAGACAGCTAGGGTTGGTTTATGCTGCTCGATGTCGAAAGGATGGCGATCACCTAATGCCATAACCGGTACGTTCCTCATTCATAACGTACCATGTATTGCTTTAATTGATATTGGGTCAACACACTCGTATGTTGCATGTACTGTGTTTGGAACTTTAGGTATACAATTCAAACTTGTTGATAGAGAAATGTCAGTTATTTGTCTTTTAGGAAAGTCGGTTAGAGTGAATAAGCTGTTTAGAAACGTGCCTCTAGAAGTTTAAGGGGTTGTCTTTCCGGCGGATTTGATGGAACTACCGTTTGGCGAGTTTGATCTCATTTTAGGCATGGACTGGTTGGTGAAACACCGTGCGAATTTGGATTGCGCTGCTAAACATATGGTATTAAAGTCTTCTCAGGAGGAGGAAGTGATTATGGTAGGGAGCGAAGAGACTATTTATCCAATGTAATCTCAGCATTAAGGGCCAAGAAGTTGGCTCTCAAAGGTTGCGAGGCGTTCCTAGCCTATGTCAGCACATCTGAAGTTAAGAGTTTGTCTGTTGGAGATGTCAAGACCGTGAAGGAATTTCAAGATATATTCCCTGAAGATCTTCCAGAATTGCCACCAAACCGTGAGGTCTAGTTCAGCATTGGAATTTTATCGGGAACGACTCCGGTTTCCATAGCCCCTTATAGGATGGTACCGAAAAAGCTGGTTGAATTAAAGGCTCAGATCCAAGAACTACTGGATCTATAATTTATCCAACTGAGTGTGTCTCCATGGGAAGCACCGGTACTGTTTTTAAAAAAGAAGGATGGGTCAACGCGCATGTGTATTGACTACCGTCAATTGAATAAACTGACGATCAAGAACAAGTACCCTTTACTGAGAATAGACGAACTGATTGATCAGCTGCGAGGAGCTGCGAATTTCTCCAAAATAGATCTTAGATCAGGATATCATTAATCAAGGGTTAAGGAGGCAGATGCGTACAAGACTGCATTCAGGACTCGTTATGGACACTACGAGTTTCTAGTCATGCCGTTTGGGCTAACGAATGCACCAGCTGCTTTCAGGGATATGATGAACCGGGTCTTTCAACCCTACTTGGATCGGCTCGTGGTGGTATTCATAGATGATATTCTGGTGTATTCAAGAGCTGAGGAGGAGCATGATTCACATCTCCGGGTTGTTCTACAAATATTGAGAGAAAAGCAACTCTACGCCAAATTCAGTAAGTGTAAGTTTTGGTTGCGAGAGGTGACATTTTTGGGACATGTCGTGTCTGCCGATGGGATTAGGGTTGATCCTCGAAAAGTTGAGTCCGTACTAGATTGGAAACTACCGAAGTTGGTATTTGAGATTCGAAGTTTTCTGGGTCTGGCCGAGTATTACAGACGGTTCGTTGAGGGGTTTTCACTGATTGCTGCACCCCTAACTAAGCTGTTGCGTAAAGGAGTACCGTTTGTTTGGACTGATCAACACCAGAAAAGTTTTAAGAAATTGAAAAAGATCTTAACGGAAGCTCGGTATTGATACAGCCTGACGCTAGAAAAGAATTCGTTGTCTACTGTGATGCGTAACACACGGGTTTAGGATGTGTGCTGATGCAGGAAGGAAAGGTGGTGGCGTATGCATCTTGTCAGCTTACGCCGCACGAGGTGAACTACCTTACTCATGACTTGGAATTAGCTGCGGTGGTGTTTGCACTAAAGATTTGGAGACATTACTTGTACGAGGAGAAATCGATCATCTATACCGACCATAAGAGTCTCAAATACCTCCTTACTCGGAAAGAGTTCAATCTTAGGCAACGAAGATGGATAGAGTTGCTGAAGGATTATGATTGCTCAATTGAGTATCATCTGGGAAAAGCTAACGTAGTAGCGGATGCACTGAGCCGTAAGGTTGTGTCTAATCTGAAAGCAATATTTGCTCGTCTCAGCCTGTTTGAGGATGGTAGTTTGTTAGCTAACTTCAATTGAAACCGACTTGGATTAGTCAGATTAGAGAAAAGTAATTATTGGATGAGTCGTTGGTTCATCGTTTCCAACAGGTGAAGAAGGGAGAGACTGTGGATTTTGAGCTGAATAGTGATGGAGTATTATGCTTCTGTGGAAGAGTTTGTGTACCAAGGGATTTTGAGCTAAGGCAGTCTATTCTGTGGGAGGCGCATAGTAGTCCATATGCTATGCACCCCGGTGGAAACAAGTTATACCGAGATCTGTGTGAACTGTACTGGTGGCTAGGACTTAAGCGTGAGATTTCGAACTTTGTAGGTAAGTGTTTGACATGCCAACAAGTGAAGGCTGAACATCAACTGCCTTCTGGATTACTGCAACTTGTGAAAATTCCACTCTAGAAGTGGGAGAGGATAACCATGGATTTTGTTAGCGGGCTACCCATGACGCCTACTAAAAAAGATTCAGTATGGGTAATTATTGATTGGTTGACTAAGTCGGCCTATTTCATACCGGTTCGCACTGATTACACATTGCAGAAGTTGGAAAAATTGTATGTGGCAAAGATTATAAGGTTACATGGGGTAACGGTGTCTATCATTTCAGATAGGGACCTTAGATTCACATCTCGATTCTGGAGAGTGTTACACGAAGCTTTAGGTACAAGATTGGATTTCAGCGCAGCATTTCATCCACAGACTGATGGTCAGTCGGAAGGGTAATTCAGATTTTGGGAGACATGCTAAGAAGCTGTGTGATTGATTTCAAGGGCAGTTGGGAGGACTATTTACCGTTGGCAAAATTCACTTATAACAACAGCTACCAATCTAGTATTCAGATGGCACCATACGAGGCGTTATATGGTTTAGGTGTCATACCCCTACTTGTTGGACAGAATTGGGTGAGCGACGACTGTGGGGTCCAGAGCTAATTTCTAAAACTGAAGAGAAAGTGAAGTTGATACGGGGTCGGTTAAAAGAAGCATCTGATAGGCAAAAGTCATACGCTAATTTAAAGCGCAAAGAGATTGAGTACTCGGTGGGAGATTTTGTATTTTTGAAAGTCTCACCTTGGAAGAAGATTCTGAGATTTGGGCGGAAGGGCAAGCTAAACCCTAGATTTATTGGACCTTACGTGATAGTAAAGCGTGTGGGACCAGTCGCTTATCAACTGGAACTGTCTCTCGAGTTAGATTGTATACATAATATATTCCACGTTTCTATGCTGAGGCGCTACCGTTCGGATCCTTCTCATATAGTGCCGGTGGAGGAAATTGAGGTAAGACCTAATTTGACATTTGAAGAAGAACCAGTGCAGATTTTAGATCATGATGTTAAAGTGCTGAGAAGGAAATCTGTTCCCTTAGTCAAGGTGTTGTGGCGTAATCACGGTTTAGAGGAAGCCACGTGGGAGCCTGAGGACGCGATGCGACAGTAGTACCCTCACCTCTTCTAATCAGGTAAATTTTGAGGCCGAAATTTCTTTCAGGGGGTAGAATTGTAACATCCCAAAAGTTAGGGGTTGTAAATTTTTGCATAATGGCATGTTGTGCTTGCTCAGCTGATTATTTGAGTGTATTTGGGGGTTCTAGGGAGGCCTGGGATCGAGTCTAAGCCTTGGAAAAATTTTTGTTTTTGGCCCTTAAGAGGAGAGGTCTGGTTGAGGTTGGACTTAAGTGTATTTGGGTGTGTTTTACTAACACAAGTATAGTATGTGGTGTGGTGGTGTGGTGTCAAGTGGAGAGCAAGGAGGGGAGGGGTTCGAATCCCTAAGGTGGCAAATGAAGGATTTTAGTTTGTGGTTTGAGAGGGGAGGAAGTAGAGTTCGGATCAAACTCTGCAAGGAGAGCGGAGACTTGGTCAAATAATTCAAATGGGTGGAGGAGAGGAATTGTAGGAGGAAAAAAAGAGAGAAAATCAAGGAGTAGATGTGTGTGATAAGTGTTGGCCGAAAGTGGGAAGCTAGCTAAGGGGAATTTCGGCTGAAGAGGGGTGTTTTGGAAGCATATTCGGCTTTGAGATGGGAGATTGTCAATTTTTCTAGTTTTCTTTTGGGAGAGTTTTGCATTTTGGGGTTTTTCGTCTATAGCATTTCGGGTCCTTTCCTCCTCAATTCTTCTTTTCCGAATTCCTAGCTTCTTTCTTTCTCTCCTTCTCACTTTTCGTACATTCTTCTTTGCTTGTTAATAGCCTAAACACTAGATAGGCCGAATCACTACTTCCCTTCCTATCTCTTTTCACATCTCGTTGTCTTCTTTTCTTTACTCTAAAACTGAAGACTTACCCTACTTCTTCTTGCGATTTCTCTGTTAGCCGAATCTTTTCCCTTTTCTTTACTCTTCAATTGACTCTTCTTCTTTTCTTTCCCCAGCATTTGGTTTTTACAATTTAACTCTCATAGCCGAACACCGTCTATCACTTTTTGTGTTGGGCATACTCGCTGCATTTGGTGAGTTAGTCCTTAGCCGAATCACAGTGTTGTTCTCTCCTAGTGTGGCTCTGCAAGGAATCTGACAATCGGTAAGCTATAGTTCTCTCTTTGGCAATAACTCTATTTCTTTTCGGTTTCTGCCTTAATAACCGTACATTCTTTTCTGTGATTTGGCCATCGTTGGGCTTAGGGTTTCCAATAGGGTGAAGGAGCAAGTGGTTTTGTATTAATCAAACCTTTATTGTGGACTCATCGTTCAAGGGAGGTAAGAACGTTGTCATAATACTTGGTTTGGCCGAATGTGCCATGTGTTTGTGTTGAGTGGTATGCGAATTTTAGTCACACTTACGGGTATCATTTGGTGCAGATTTTTGTTAAGGATGTGAAGCCAATCAATTGTGCTTAGTAATCTTGGTGGTTAGGGCCATTTGCTCAAACAAGGTGAGGAGAATATTTTGGGCCTAGTTCTCTAAGTGATTAACTTTAAGCAACGTTTAGCTAATAAGGAATCTAATGATGTGTAAGTTTGATACGAAGGGCTAATTGTAACACCCCTAACCCGAAAACCTTTGTCGGAGTCGAGTATGTGGCATTACTAGACTTAACTACTAATTCGGGGCATAAAAATTTAAAACTGTCCAACTGCGTCATGCTGACTAAATTGACCATAACTCGAGTTACAAAACTCAAAATTTAGATCCGTAAATTTTCCTTGAAACTAGACTCATATAAATTTTTACCATAATTTTTCCAGAATTTTTCATGTGGCCAATTAGTACAGTTTATTAATCAAAGTTACCTCTATTTCACTGTTTGATGATTCTGACCTATCTTTACAAAAACTAAGTTATCTCATTGTACAAAATTTCAATAATGTTTTTATTTATTCCAATCAAAAATAGACTCATTAAGGATTCTAAGCATATAAATATGCTCCATGATTATTTTTGTACAATTTTTAACAATTTTTCCAAGATAGAACAGGAAATCACGAATTCATTCAAAACAAGTCTCACTAAAATTTAAATATCCCATAATATGAAATTCCTTTGCCTACTCTGTTTCTTTCATATCAAAATAGACACAATAAGCTTTAATCCTATATCTTATTCACTTTCTAATTCAATTTATCCTATTTTTGGTGATTTTTCAAAATCACATCACTGCTGCTAACTAAAAACTATTTCATTGCAAAAATATGATTAACTAGTTTATAACCTCCTTACTCAATTTTATTTAAACTCTATACATTAACCATACATATATATACCAAAAACAATTCCACCAAACACACAACCAAATATAATCATCAAGCCAAAATATAAATTCCAAGATTTACAAGACGGACACACCTAGCATATATATATCGACAACACCTCCCATATGTAATTTAGGCCGTGATCACATTTAAAACATCCATTTACATTACGAGCAAGCTATAAAATTCAAAATATAACAACGATACATAACCATGAAAATAGCCATGTTCGCACGGCTATATTTACATACAAAATTAAACATCATATGTTTCAATACTTAGCCTAACCTATACATGCCTTCAAAATCATGGCCAAAATTTAAAATACCAAAAAGAAGGCGATAGTGTGGATGACTTTCTTGACGATCCCTCTCGAGCTCGTAGCTTTAATCAAAATCTATAAAACAAAGGAGAACATTTCACACTAGTGAGCTTACTAGCTTAGTAAGTCTTGAATTCGTAATAATATAACATTTAAACATTAAACATTTAAATTAAAATAATTCAACTCGTACGTTTGTACTCACATTTACTTTCAAACTTTCAATTTCAAAGTTATATAACGTATAAATTTATAGAACAATTTCTCTTTAATCGAATGCTTATGATCAAATTATTTACTCATAATCCCACCTTCCAAGACCAAAATGTCATCATGTAACCATATGTATAAACATTCATATACTTAAAGTTCAATTATTATAATATAGCATCAAATACACAACCATCCATGTGGCCGAATATGCCTAGTCTTGTATCCACATATTAGAAGACCAAAGCCACAATATTCATATCATTCATTAGTAAAACCGAGAACACATATTAAAACTATACATATATACACATATATAAATCTCATTTGTAACACATACAATTTGAAATAAATGACTGAATTACGTGCTTACTTTATTATAAATAGGTAAGAAGTTTAATTCCTACCTTACATGCTTACCTGAGCCATTGACTCAATAAATTAGCTTTAATTTGCCTTGAACAAAAATTCGGTTTCTCTTTTGTAAAACACATCACTGGCATCAAGCCTGCTAGGCGCAAAGGCCTAATAAGTGACACCGGCACAAGGCCTGCTAGGCGTAGAAGCCCGATAAGTAACACCGGCACAAAGCTTGCTAGGCGTAAAAGCCCGATAAATAACACCTAAGCACAAAAAGCTAGGCGTAAAAGCAGAGACATATCAATGTAGTTAAACATTCCCAACACACTCTTCATAACTATTATATACGTATGTCCAATTCAATTGGACTTGCTCACATTAAACCAATAGTATCATTATATCATTATGTAACCCAACAATTCACATCACATAACCAACTTAAATCATCAACCTAGTATACCTATATACATTCGGCCATGATATAAATGGGTACAAAAATTCATCAATTCATACAATTTAATATAATCGTAATTAATTCCTTGACATGTTTTAGTTAAAGGACTTACCTCTCGGTTGTCGATAGTCCAAATGCGAATCGGCTATTCGAGAACCTTCGTCTTTCCCAGGTCTAATTCCGCTTTTTCTTTGCTCTTGATCTAAAACATATTAAAATTTAGCTCATTTAATTTCATTTCCTCTCAATTTAGTCCCAAAACACACAAATGGGCAATTTACCATTTTGCCCTAATGTCTCCCATTTTTACAAATTGGTCCTATTTACACAAAACACAAAATATGCAACATTTCCTAACACCATAGCTAGGCCAAATCTTCCCCATAGCCATGTGTGTCCATGCATTTCATTTATTTGACATTTAACCCTTCGTAAATTTATTCTTTTCAATTTAGCCCTATTTACTCAAAATTACCAAAAACTTCAACACAAAACTTATAAATCTTTAACATATATTTAATCTAAAACCATCAAACATCAAAACTATCCAAGCATGTTAATGGCGAATCCTATATACATAATATTTTCAAAAATTTAGGCATGGGGTAATATCTGAAGCAACGATCTCAAAACGTAAAAATTATCAAAAACTAAAACCCGACCATACCTTAATCAAGCTCCTTATATTGCCGAAAATCAAGCTTCAACAATGGAGTTTTCTTCCTCCTACATTCGGCCAAGAAGAAGAACAAGGTATGTTCTCTTTCTTCCCACTTGTTTTTATTATTAAATGTTGTATTAACACATATATTAACATTATTTATTAATACACTAATATAACCTATAATAAAACTAAAATAACATATAATTTGTAATTGGAGTGGCCCATTGCCGTTCCTTCTTGTTGTATATGGGCTAATTGCCCTTTTAGTACATCCACTTAAAAAGCCACAATCAATTTAGTGCCTTTCACTTTAGCATACAACTTTTGCGCTTTTCTCGATTAAATCCTTTTTATCAAATTAAGCACTTAAACGACTAAATTTTTTCTGAAACTTCCACACTCACTAAATCACATATAATAAACACAAAATATAATATTTAAATATTTCTCGGGCTCGGATTCGTGGTCCCAAATCGCCCACATGAGCTAAATCGATGGAAAATTTTCGAATGAGTGATGTGGATTGTGAAGTCCGCAAGGGTCTCCAGATCGAAGATTTAGCTAAATCTGTAACATCCTCGACTTCGGGGCCTATGCATTTAATGTGTGGGTTATGTTTTAATGAGTGTTATGTCTGTAATGGGCTCTGGAAGTTTCAGCTTTAGGCCGAAGTTAAAATTTTTGTTTGAACACTTTAGTGGAAAAAAGCTTGCTGGGTTAGGGGTATAATAGATTTTGATGTGTTTCTAAAACACAAATGGGCTTGGGGCGAGAGCATGCGTTAAACGAATGTCCAAGGTCTGAAAGGTTCAGTAATTTTTTATTTTAAATATTTTCGCTACTTATAAGAGCAAAGAGTGGAGTTCGCAGAATGCTGCTTTAAATTTAGGAATTTACTTAATGATCATGGCAAGGTGGATAAATGTGTTGATGAAGGAATGAAAAGGTAGTAAGTATCCATGATAATCATGGATTGGTGAGAGTCGATGAGGATAAGGGGAAAGAATCAACGAAAGATCCGGCAAGGCCAGGTGGTGGCCAAAATTTCTTGACTCTAAGAGGGGGGAAGAAATCTGGGCTTTTATTTGCCATAGGGGTGCCGAATTTTCCCTATTGTTTGTTTTAATTTCTTAGTTATCAAGAAGGGTACTTCCTGGATTTGTTGTTATTTCTAAATTCTCTATAAATAGTAGTATCTCTTTCAATTCCTACATTTCAAACCTATTCCTTTCCTATACACAGAACCCTGATCTTCATCATGCAGTGAGATCTTTTTCTAGTCGATAAACACATAATTTTCTCTCTACTTACTGTGACTTGATGATCACTCGACCAAGAACTACTGCACGACATGCAGTGATTCTTCTCCTTCACGCGATTTCTTCATTAGTAGAAGATCATACTCTTTGAATCATCTTCCACACTTAAATATATATTGTAGCAATTCTTCTTAAAAATGTCACTGCACTATTCCAAGATCTTTCTTCCAGAAGGAATGAGCCCTTGTTGGTTGAGGCCGCATTGGGCTACTCTGCGGCGCGGTGATGCTGATTTGAAAGAGCACTTTGTGCGATCACAGAATTGCTACCATATCGTCTACTCACCTTCGTGGATTTATGTTTCATATTGATTAGAGATTCACAATCATTTGAGTATCAATTATATGTTATGGTTTTAACAACAGCCATAGAGTAGAAAGATTTGATATGATCGGCGAGGGAGGATACCAACATCTGGTTTAAGAGCGGGTGTCGCGGCGGGTCAGGACACCTTGCTGAGAACAGACCAAACTTGCAGGGTAGCCTCAGCGTGGAGAAGGCAGCATATAAATGTGATTACATGCCGATGTCTGCATTCCTATACAGTTTGTTACATATGTTTAAGGTTGTCAGTAGAGTTTGTACGATCGATCGAACTTCACAGTAATTGCTATGATCGATGCATCTGGAATCAAGGTTATATATATGTTATACCGTTTTCTAAGACCGCAGTAGATTAAATACGTGATGAGGAAGAAGCAGACGACTGGCGCGAGAAACAACCAAGCGCGGCGCGCAATGGCGCCACTATCGATTTCGACGCCATAATTAGGAAGAAGAGAGGCGGTAGGTGAAATTTACGGAGTGAGCTAGCGGTATGAGATCAGACACATGTATAGCACCGCTCACGCTGCGCGGGAGATTGATGACATGGTGGCTTAATATATTCATGTGTAGTGTGCCTGGTCCACCATGCCAGGCGTCGCATGTGTACATATGGGACCTCGTCTTGCATCTTCCTCTCTCCACCAACTCGCGACGGCATGCATCTGCAATGCATATGGCTAGCGCCATTATCGTGTTTATTTAGATAGTTGTGCTGGATATATAATTTCTCTTTTGTCTTAGTAATATTTTAAAACAAGATCGTCCAGAAGCCTAATTAATAAATATTATTTAGCAAGTGATGGTATATGTGTTTTACGACTCATTAAATGCAACACGTCGAAATTAATAGTCCAATAACACACAGGCTACTCATGTTTTATGTAGTATTTCTCAACAGTGGGCTTCTGGGTGATAAACATTATATCAATTATATGAAAGCTTATGACAACATCATAATTTATGGGTGTGAAAGGCCCAAATACACGATGAATGTCGTGAAACATATGACGTAGCACATATCAAACTCTCTCGACGCCACACATGTTGCGTCAAATACGAGGAATGAGCGGCGTGGTATGTATATCACGCCGGATTTAGAAAGCGCTACTTTGCCCGTACGCAATTAAGTGGCGCAATGCCAACTGCGGTACGCCCGACCTATGGTGATATCGACACAAGGATCGTCTGCGACTACCGCGTAGAATAACTTCATTAGATGCTTGATGGGCGCTATACTTACTGTTGTCTGACTGTAAGCGCGCAATGACGACTTGCGTGATTTGGGCGTCCGCTATCGGATTTTATACCCTCACCTAAATCTCTGACCTAATGATACACCACTAGCACATATTTCGCATAACAGTATAGGAATTCACGTGATGATCGTTTATCTACCTCTTGTTTGATTAGGTTTAGTGCGATCTTCCTGACTACTGTCAACTTTTTATGCAATATGGAACACTAAGGGTGTGTTATATGTGTTAGTAAGAATGCTCGCGAGGTATACATAATGTTTGGCAATGTCTCTGTTCTCACACAGTTGTGTTGGGAGCATGAGGCATTCAATCGTCTGGCAACCTTCGTTCGTTCTTAAAACAGTGAGGTTCAAACTAACTCTCTCTGATATTTGATCAAAGAAATCTCACAAAACTCTATATGACAAATAGTTTTGTTAAACCAGCATTATAGTTAAGAATAAATCACGTAATATAATGCGATCGAGAGGATAAGAAGATATGTGAAAGAGTAAACAACGAAGCGTAGATCTAGCATATCTTCCATTCATTGTACAGACAAAGAACCACAAACCATTTGGCGCTCTTCTCAGAGCAGAGCAAGAAGATCAGAGGATAAAGGTAAACACAGTAAGAGAAGGTCCACTACGGTTGAGCTTCTGACCATAGAATGGGGGAAGAGATAATCGAAGAAGATCGATTGACTCTTTTGAAAAATGACAGCAAAGAAAAGAATATTGACAGGAGAGTCCTCCACATCAAAGAATGAAAGAGTTTCACAGATTAAGAAAGCTAAGCAATGGATAATAATGTCGAGTGGTGCATGCAAGAGAATGGAAGAATGAGAGTTCAAATGATGGAATTGAATCCTTATTTAAGAACGCATTATCAATAAGCGCTTACCACCCGATAAAATTACAAACAAATAAAAATCCATGCAACAAATAGCGCAGTTTCTTCTTGCTGAAGCTTCAATCCAAGCAGCCTTACGAATATGCTGATTAACTCGTTGATCATCGCGTGGTTATGCGTAATATGCACTCTTTCTCTTTCGAGCCACATTATCACTAATCATTAAATAAATTCTAATTGCATCTGCGAGAACCCACTCCTCTTAATAATATTAAAATAAAGTAGGGTGTGACTACTGACAGTGCCAACACTTAATTGGGCCTGGGCTGCTACCATTGTTTTTTAAACCGATTGTTATATATTTGCTTAGCAAAATTCTCTAAGTGTTCAAACAGTTTCTGACTGAGAGCATTTTGGCTTTGACTGTTTCCTTCATACGCTCAAATATAACATGTCACATATGTGGAGATCTGATAGGTCTCCTCTTAAGAATTCTGCTCCCGAGATTTCAGTTACTGATGCTGCAGCCTTGCTGCCTGGCTTTCAAGACACAATTCTAAAGCCAGAGAACATATGGCAGAAATTGGAGATTAGATCATCTCGCGCAGCGACGGCATCACTGTGATCTTTACATAAACGCCTGCAGTTTCTTTGCCGTGATTGTGCATGCACACTTGCCATTACGCATGGCGCCGTAGTTTGACTTCTTCCGTTGCTATCTTCCTTCCTTGCGCCTTCCCTTCGCAGCCACACTTACCTTGGTATCACCTAGCTCAGCTTTTTCCTCCACCCGCCATGGATTACCTCACGGCACCCCAGCTCATTTGTGCAAGGCCTGCGGTTCGTCGTGAAATGCAGCTGGGCGTGACACTGCTTAATTCCTTTACCTTATCTGCTTTTGATGATTCAATTCTCTCTATAGTTTGATGTTAAAACATAGCCTTTTATCTATTTTTTGGATTGTATGATTAATAATAATGGAATAAATAAGGATATTTGAAAGAACTATATTATTATTTTGAATAATTAAACAACTGATAATTTCATAAGTGAATATTAAAACTACTAGTCGATATAAAGGTATTATTACAGTATTAAATAATAAAACAATAAGAAGACATTGTAAAGTAAATAGAAATGTATTTCTTTAAATTAAGTCATCGCTGTATCTGGAGGAACTGTCACGATCGTTTCCAAGAGAAAAAATGAAGAACATTATCATGTCTTATACATACGCGTTGAGACCTTATCAACTATAGTGCGAGCTGTGAGTCGATCGATGCTTAGATATACGACTTTTATGTTGAGGTAAATCAGAAGAAGTTAGCACAACCAATCTTGATCTGACCTAAATGCGATCTTGAAATTAGTAGATGAGTAACACCACAACACCATATAAAACCTAACACACCTACCTAAACGATAGGGCGGCTGTGTAATAAATAATTACATGATAAATAAATGATGAATAATGATGACGCCTAAATCTTACCCACAACAATATCACCAACCAAATCATCCGAGTTAATCACTCCTCACGCTGCCACGCATGCGCGCATGCCGCCTTGCACTTATGGAATCATAAGCGGTTGCAAGTCCGTGACTAACATTAGATTTGGGTTTAAATAGTCGCGTGACCACTATACCCCTCCATTATCATAATCCGTCCATCATACACATACTAAGATCATACCATCTTGGAGTCGAGTTTCTCATTCATCATGTATCTTAAAATTACATGATTCACCGTCCCTTGCTATACTTGGTTGTATCGGTATTATCTTCTAATGTATGCGACCTTCTTCTTACACACAATACTGAGATTACGCGATTCATAGGTGAGAGCACTTTAAAGTCGATTCCATCAAAAGGCCTTATTAATCATAACATATGGTTAAGATTGTGATTTCGATATCGAATCTAATGAGAACCTAAAAAGAATCCCCTTACCTTGAATTTCCCAAAAATGATATGAGATTCGTGGACTAGTGTTTCGATTAGAAATTTTATGAATTATTAATTTCTTTCATTGATTAACCATGAACAATCTTATGGATGAGAGTTTCAAGAGTAGTTCTTTCGAATTTGAAACTATATTTACGGGTTTCAGTCTCAAGTTTGTATCTCCTAGTTCTAGGAACCACATACATTCAACCATCATACATCAACATACAAGTAGCATCCATGAGCTCATATTCATCACATAAGGGCATTTTTGTCTTCTCACTACCCAAGGGTATTTCTGTAATTTTATCCTACAAAGGTATTTTTGTAATTTTCCCAAAATAGAGTATATTGGTGATTTTTCGAAATAGAGATATTTTGGTGATTTTTTGTATGGGCCAGGGCTCATAATGTGTTTGTAGGCCTTAGGTCAGTGTGTTCGGGATTTATACACTGAGTCTTGGTGACTCACCCTTTCATTTTTCTCCACTCTTTCAGATGAGCAGTAGATTGTGGACATGAGAGCCGAGACGGACTCGAGGGGCCATCAAGTTATTTATTTTCTTAGACTATGTCGGGTGTTTATTTAAGTTATGAATTATTGCAACTATTTTTGTAATAAGGCCTCCCTAGCTTAATGTTTTGATCTATATTTGAAGATGTTCACATTTATCAATTTATGTTCAAAGTTTTAATTATAAAAAAATAAAATGGGCTTTTCAAACAAGAAATTTTATAAAAAAATGCTACAAAAGTTTTCTTCATTTGCCATTTATCCAACGAATACCTCAACAAATCAACCGAGATTTCAAATTCTTTCAAAGCGAAGTTTTTAAACTTTATGCCCATAACATACCAGATCCGATCGTGGCGTTTGGGCCGGGTTTGGGGTGTTACATTTTGGTATTAGAGCCCAGTTCAAAACTCGGGCTGTGCAATGGGTCTAGTAGTGTCTTGAAAATTTGATGTGAATTTGAGGAAAATGTTTTAGATGAAGATATGGCCTTCGAGTCTATCGGCACCCGATCCACGCAAGTAAGTATTCTAAACTTTTGGATGTGATATGTATGTGGGCTTGATGTGCTTGATGGACGTAGACTAGTATGTTAGGCATTGATGGACTATAGGCTTAGTTACAACAACTCTTTAAATTCATAAGACTTAATCTATCCAAACAAACCCGCGAACGAGTCGATAGGTTAGGGTGTGGCAACAGGCATACGCATGTCTAGGATTGGATTCAGGGAGAGTTTGGTACTTAAGCAGTCCTAGTGACTCACCTCCTCTTTGCTGGAATCCTACCTGGTGCGTAGTGAATGTTCACCTTAGCCACAAAGATTTGTTGACGGGCCAAAATCTATAATTTAAAACCCGAAAGGGACCAGCCATCCTATTTCACAATAAAAAAAAAACCCTAAGTTTTGTAAAATTTCCAAAATACACCTGATTTGTGAAAATTTCCAAAATACCCCAGAATTGTAAAACTACCAAAATTTGTGAAATCACCGAAACACTCTGGTTGGCAAATTTTCTAAAATAACCTTGGTTTATGAAAATTTCCAAAACAATTGTGATTTTATAAAATACCCATATTTTGCAAATTTACCCGAAAACCCTTAGATTTACAAAGGTAACACGGTTTGCAAAACTAAATTTTCCAAAGTATCCCTGCTTTAGGAAAAAAAACAACAACAACATCAAAATATCTTTATTTCGAAAAAAAAAACAAAACCACTAAAATACCCTTGTTTTAAAAAAAATGTGTACCAAAGTACTTTCAATTCAAAGAAAAATCACCAAGATACCTATTTTTGAGGAATTACGAAAATACTCCCGTAGGATAAAATTACGGAAATACCCTGGGTAGTGAAATGACAGAAGTACCCTTATGTGATGGATGTGAGTTCATGGATGCTACTTTATGTTGATGTGTGATGGTTGAATATATGTGGTTTCTAGAACTAGGAGATACAAACTTGAAACTGAAACCCGTAGATATAGTTTCGAATTCGAAAGAACTACTCTTGAAACTACTATCCATAAGATTGTTCGTGGTTAACCAGTGAAAGAAATTAATAATTCATAAAATTTCTAATCAGATAAACGCGAATGGTAGAATGAGTTCAAGGGGTAGCTTTTTGGGCTGATCTAATGGAACTGCCGTTTGGAGAGTTCGATTTGATCTTAGGAATGGATTGCTTAGTGAAGTATCAAGCAAACTTGGATTGTACAGCCAAGCGTATGGTGTTAAAAACTCCCAAAGGAGGCGAAGTGTTGGTGATAGGTGAAAGGAGGAACTGTTCATCAAATGTTGTGTCTGCCTTAAGAGCAGAAAGGATGGTGAGAAAACGATGCGAGGCAATTCTAATGTTTGTTCGGGCTCTGGAAGCCAAGGAACTAACTGTTGGGGACGTTAGGACGGTGAAGGAATTTTCTGATGTTTTCCCAAAATAGCTTCCAGGATTACCCCCGGATCGTGAAGTGGAGTTCGGTATCGATCTTCTTCTGGGAACAGTGCCAGTATCTATTACTCCGTATAGGATGGCACCAAAGGAGTTGGTGGAATTGAAAGCATAGATTCAGGAGTTGCTGGATAGAGGGTTATTGGAATCAGAGTGTGCAGCGTGAGTGTAGTGTTGTAGGTTATGTTGTACGATTGTTCCTGTAGTTGGAAATTTCGAGGACAAAATTTCTTTAAGGAGGGTAGAACTGTAACATCCTGAATTTTTGGGCCTATGCATTTAATGTGTGGTTATGCTTAATGTGAGTGTTAGGGGTTCAGAATGGGCTCAGGCTTGGGCCGAGGCTGTAGTTAAAATTCTTGTTTGAACACTTTAGTGGAAAGCTTGTTAAGTTAGGGCATAATAGATATTAGCTGTGTTTTAAAACACAAATAGGCTTGTGGCCCAGTGGCAAAATGGCGCCACTAAAAGGGAAGGAAGTTGGCATCAATTGAAGGTCCAAGGTTTGAGTTGCCTGGTACCATTTATTTTAAATATTTTCGGCATTTATAATAGCAGTAGTGGAGTTCGACAATGATGCTTAAATTTAGGAATTTATTTAATGTGATAATAAGGTGGATAATGTGCTGATAAAGGAAGGAAGAGGTAGTGTTATCCATGACACTGTGGATGAGTAGTTAGATGAGGATAAGGAAAGAATTAAGGAGTTATCTGCAAGGCTAGGTGGTGGCCGAAATTTTGACTCTAAGAGGGGGAAGAAATCGGTTTCTATTTGCCATAGCGGGTGCCGAATTTTCCCTATTATTTGTTTAATTTTTAGCTATCAGGAAGGGCACTTCCGGGATTTGTTAAGTAAGTGCCGAAATTCTCTATAAATAGGGGTAGTATCTCTTCAATTTTGGCATTTGAACGCTATTCCTTTCTTCCTTCTCTGTGCCAAAACCCTCAGCCATTCTCTGCAACTTTTCCTTTTAATTTCTTCTAAAAGCCGAAACCTCATAATCTTTTCTCTACATTCTTTTCTTTTGATCTTTGCTGAAGCCGAACCTACCCCTAGTCTATCGAAATTATCTTTTCTTCTTCCTGTCGATTTCTTCATTAAAAGCCGAATCACCATAGACTTCTTTGAATCATCTTCACTTTCTGATTTTCGCAAAAAGCCGAAATCTCCTAAGAGTAGCCGAATTTTCTATATTAAGGTAAGTGTCGACTCTTGCTATTCCTTATGATCTCTTTCGGTTTTTAGGAGACAAGGCCGAATGGCCACTTGGTTTGTTAAGGCTGTCGATTGAGGCTAATACTTTCTCTCTTTTTGCGTTTTGGGCAGCATTCTAGGATTTGAAGGAAACCTGATCGTCTAGATCTAAAAGCCGGAAATCGCTAGTCTCTAATTTCAGGATTTTAAGGTAAAGGGGTTTTCTTTAGATTTTCGTTAGATTCGCTATCACATTTGAGATCCTAATTATATGTTATAGTTTAACAACCCTATTTCGTTATAGTAGTTCTGACAAGGCCTTTTGATGGAATCCAATATGGATCAGGCAAAAGAGAGGATTCGGTCTGTAAACCCAATCCCTAAGTTTAAGAAACGCGCAGTGTCAGCGATTCGAGATTGGCCACCGGGCTGTGGACCGGCTTCTGAACAACACCTTAGGCAAATAGCAGTTGTGTCGGCGATGGATAGCATCGACATAGGCAGTATCATCTTGTCGGTAATCAGGTGTGTAGATCTCTAACACACTAGTTAACTGTAATATATATGTTATGGGCTAAAAGCCGGAAAGAGGCTGTGTAGACAGTCAAATAAAACCCTAAAAGGGTTAGGCAAAGGATGCCAGGAACGTGATAATAAAAGTCTCTATGTGTATCGATATGTATTTATGAAAGCCTATTTTCTTAAAGATGGTATGATGTTTTTAATTTTTCAGGTGTGTATGCATGGGGTGGAATTATGATAATGAAGGGGAAGTGCATGATAGGTCACTTGGTGATCGGTGGTTGAACCACAAATTCAAACATTAGGTCACATAGTGATCGGTGGCTATGCCATGTTTAATGATTCCTAATTAATAGGAATAGGCAGTACAGTTGTCGTTATGGTGTGTAGCGGATGGAGGGTTGATTGTAGAAATCCCCAAGGTGTGATGGTTGGTACGGGTTGGTGTGTAGAGGATGGAATTCTAGGATGGGTTGGGCTATTCATCATTCATTATTTTTATGTAATTATGATTGTTGCCTTTATGTATGGGCCAGGGCTCATAATGTGTTTGTGGGCCTTAGGTCAGTTTGTCCGGGATTTATACACCGAGTCTTGGTGACTCACCCTTTTATTTTTCTCCACTCTTTCAGATTAGCAGTAGATCGTGGACATGGGAGCCGAGACGGACTCGAGGGGCCATCAAGTTTTTGTTTTTTTATAGATTATTTTGACTTTTCTTTAAGTTTTAATTTTTTTAGAATATTTATGTAATAAGGCCCCATAGTTTATATTTCACTACTTAGTTTTTAATATTTGCAACTTATGAATTTCGTCAAAGGTTTAATTATTAAAAATAATAATAATACAAGGTTTTATTTTCAAAAAGTCACCTATTTTTCAAATATTGTCTAATTAACTTACGATTTTCGAAACCAACAAAGCAAAAGTTTTCAATGTACAACCCGTAGCATACCAGATCTGGTCGAAACGTATGGGCCAGGTTTGGGGTGTTACATGAATGGGCCACACGAGCGTGTGGGACCGTTTGGGCTGAAATTGGATTTTAAGCCCAATTACACCGTAATGACCAAAAAGGGAGCATGTGTCGTCCGAGGCGATAGTGGGCCTTCGAAAAGGCCGTTAGGTGATAAATTACCGAAATACCCTGAGTGGGTAAATTATCGAAATACCCTCAGTGGGTAGATTACCAAAATACCCTCAGTGGATAAATTACCGAAATACCCTCGATGGGTAAAATTACTGAAATACCCCAAGGGGTGAAATTACCGTCTTACCCCTAAATGAAAAAATGACCGTTATACCCTTGGTGATAGTTAAACATCGTTTATGTGATTTTGTATATCTGTTTATAATTGTAATACACTGCGTTCATAACATCTTACATTGGGTTGGGTTTGTTGATCGAAGGAAGCACCATTTAGTGGCACTCCCACGTACCGTTCTAGTGGCATCGCCACATACCGTTATAGTGGCTTCGCCACCTATGCTTTATTGAGTGGCTCAGCCACATACCGTTATTAGCAGCATGACTCACTATTGGAGAGTTTTGGCTGGGTGGGTTGACTTGGTCCCCACGAAGAGTTTGGTTGGTGCGGGTGGAGAGCTTGGTTGGATTGGGGTGGGACACATCCATTGCATTTGATATGTTTCAGGGCTTAGGCCCAGTCTGATACCGAATAGGACTTAGGCCCAGACCGAAACCGTATAGGCTCGGGCCCAGATTATGACTGTTATAGGGGATTACACACTGAGTTCTCGTAACTCACCCCTTCTTTTTAACCGTGCAGGTAATCCCCAGCGTTAGAGGATTTGGAGCTGCGGAGGACTCGAAGGTGGCCATACGTCGGATTTGTTAATAAACGGAACTTAGCAAATTTTGGGTTTAATTTATTTCTATATTATCTTTGGGTTAATAATTTATGTAATACGGCCATTGGGATTTTCTTTTAACTTTCATTCGGTAATTCTTTCAATTGTGAATTGCCAAACAATCAAACACGGTTTTTAAAATAATAACTGTTGTTTTCAAATATCACGTTTCCGCAACTTTAAAAGTCAGTCTTCTGCAACAAACAACATTTTGAAAATAATAATGTGTTCGCAAGGGAAACAACTTTAAGCAAACCTTATTTGATAAGCAACGAAACTCAGAGTTTTTCATTGATAAAAAGTTTTTGAATTGAGGAAAGGTTTTTAATGATCGTGACATGCCAGATTCGGCCATAACGTCTAGGCCGGGTCTGGGGTGTTACATGCTATATAAAACCTTTTAACTCTTAAAGGTCAAGGATGACTAACTATTACCTTCATTACAATTTAGTCATTAAACGAAAATCAATTATCAAATCAACTGAATTATCTAATTATAATTTCTTATAACAATATAATAGACTAGTAATCATGAAACATGAAAACTTACGAGCTCAACCATCGGTAAACGGGGTTCCAAAACCACCGCTTCCAATACCACTAAAATCGAGCTATTACAATTCTCCCCCTAAGGAAATTTTCGTCCTCGAAAATTTTTACCTGAAAAGAGGTTTGGGTATTATGACTTCATAGTTTCCTCAGGTTCATAGATGGCTTCTTCAATACCATGGCGTTGACACAAAACCTTTACTAGAGTTATTCACTTGTTTCTCAGTTCTTTTACTTCTCGAGCTAGAATCTTCACTAGTTCCTCACTATAGGACAAATCAGGTTGTAGCTCTATTTCAATCGAAATTATTACATAAAATGGATCAGAACAGTATCAACATAATATTGATACATGAAACACATTGTAGATTTTCTCAAGCTTTGAAGGTAAAGTTAATCTATATGTCATTGGACCAATTCGCTCAAGAATCTCGTACGGTCCTATAGATAACAAAAACATATAACTAATATTCAATGGAATCGACTCTCAATATATATTAATCTAAAATTTGAAAGATAAATTTTAATAGATTAAATGATTTTAAAAATTACGATAATTCATTTTTTCTATTTAAATATGTAAATAATTTAAAATTTGAAAAAAATGTAAAAAAAGAAAATTGCAGACTGAAGTACAAATCATATATTCATGACTAGAAAGATACCTATAGCTCAACTATTTGGCACCAATGTGTCATATTGACCTTCTCCTTAACTTCTACCATCAATTTATTTTCTTCACGCAAAGAGGTGGAAACTCTTCCTAAAAAACAACTGAAAATAAATATATGACTAAATAATAATATTTTCTTTTCTTCATGCTGAAGAGATGGAAACTCTCCCTAAAAAGATATATATGACTAAATAATTAATAATTTTTTTCGAAACATCAAATTATAACATCCACGTAATCCAACTGTTTATAGTTGAATTGAAATAAATTCAATATATATTTGATTATTTAAGTTTACATAACATATTTTGGTTTTAAATTTTAATTTTTGAACTATTTAATTATTAAATAAAAAATATTTATAATGACTCATATATTCAATGTCATTCTTCTGGATAATATTTATTTAAGATAATATTTATACCTATAATTAAACACAACCCTCAAATAGGTTACCCTATCTAACCTTTATATACGCCACTTCTTCATTTTTGTTGCAATTGAAAAGTGTGGTAAAAAAATGTTTTAAAAAAGTACGAATTGTTAATTTTTAATTGTGGTTGAAAATTAAAATTCTTTTTTGAACATAATAGTGAAAAACTAAAAATTAATTAATTAATTTGTAAATATCTTTAAGTAAAAAAGATAAATTATTTGTAAAACTAATGATACATAAAATATAAATTAATATAATTTTTTATATACCTTTTAAATAATTAATATAAATAAAAATATTTTGATAATTTTCACCCTAAACACAAAAGCCAAAAGTACCTATATCTCAGTTTTTATATTTGGATGAAAAAACACTTTTCTACTGCAATTTTAACCTCAAAAACTTAGTATGCTTATTACTTCTATGGTTCTACGGTGGAAAAACATTTTTGAAACCCCAAATATAATGAAGAAGAGGGCATACTGACATTTGTTTTTTTTTTTTTTGAAAGCTCATGAAAAATTAAAAAATAAGTTTCAAGAAAATGTTTATAATTTAAATAGTTATAATTTAATTTAAGATCATAATTAATTAGAAATATTGGATTTTTGGCATTTGTATTGAAAAGATTGGGGAATAATAAATTATTAATAAATAAATATAGAAATATTCAAATTAAAAAAATCATATAAAATTGTAAATTTTTTATGAATCATATAAAAATATAAATAAATAATTGTAATTTAAATTATTGCTTTTATATAAAAATATAAAAATAATTTATATTATTTAAAGATACTTTAATCATTTTATTTTAACAAAAACAATAAAAATAAAAATATACATATAGTGAAATTTGAACATACATCAATTAAATTGATAAAACATTAAACTTACCACTAAACCAAAGTTTCATTTAATGTATTTTATACAATTTTATTTTAACATACACAATTTATTATCTCATATTTTAATCTAAGTTTTTTATTTTAATAGCGCGCGTATTTCATATGTTATTATGATTAATTAGTTTTAAACCATATTTCATTATGTAGTGGAAGCTATTTCTAGACACATATTTATATTCTAAATTTGTGATTTTCACACATATATGTGTGTGATAGGATTTCTAGTATATATTATACTTTTTAAATCCTTGGTGAATAGACCTGTTTATGGGTTGAGCTACTTGACCAAACTTGAAGGCCGGCTCGACATTTTGGAGGGTTTGAGTAAAAATATTAGGCTCAAAAAATCGATTTGAGTAAAAAAAAGAGGCCCGTTTAAAATATGAGTTGGGCTCGTGCTCGAGCTCGACCTATTTTTAAGTTTATAATATTTTATATTGTGTTATTTATATATACTATGTAATTTAGAACGCATTAAAAAAATAAACCTATACTAGATATATAATACTACTCTAATATAAACATTAAAATAATGTTAAGATGACTATATAAAAAATTTCAATAAATAGAAATGTATAAAATTATTAAATAGTAAAATATATAATATAAATATTTAAAAAAATTTAAACATATGACCGGGCTTAAAATAGGCTTGAAATAGTGTTTTGTAAATATGGGCGGGTTTGGATAAAATTTTAAACTCATATTTAAGGCTGGGTCGAGCTTAAGTAAACACAAAGTATGTTAATATCATGCTTAGGCCCGATCTAATCCGACCCATGAATACCTCCACCGGTGAAGTAGGGAAAAGTTCTAGCAAACATATAATAATGATTTTAAAGTAATTTTTGAAAATAATCATAAAATATGATTAATAAATAAATTATGTAATTTAAAAAAATACTCTTTTAAAAATGTGATAATTAATTTTTTAAAAAGTTAAGTTAAAACCAAAATTTAAAATAAACAATAATATATATAATATACATACAAAGTATTTAAATTAAATCAAATGTATAAATTACCTAATTAAATATTTATCTAATTTTCAAAATTTCTGGTTTTCTACTTAAATATTTATCTAATTTATTTTAAACAAAAAATTATCTATCTAATTTAATTTAATAATGTTAAATATTTTAATTTATCTAATTAACAATATTTTAAATATTATTTATTTAATTTAATTTTTAAAAATATCAATGATGTGGTAATAGATTAAAAGTGCCATTTGTGGTAATATTATATTAGATTTGAGTAGGTATTATCATATGTATACATATCTGAAATACTAAATAAAAAGAAAATGTTAATATAAATATAAACCACATCTATCTTCTTCATTTTATCCTTCGGCCGACCACTCCCAGAAGATAAAAGGAAAAAAGAGAAAGGGTCTCTTCTACTCTGCAGCTTCTGAAAGAGAATACCCTTTTTTTTTTTATTGTTATTTGTTTTCTATTTTAGTTTCTCTGCTTTTTAAATTCTTCACCGACTCTTTCTTTTTATTTAGGTGAGTTTTTCATATTTTTTGCTGGGTTTTTCTTTAGCTTTAATTTAATGTTTTCTTATGCCTTTATGAGCTTTTTGAATGTTCGGATTTTCATCTTTGTCTCTCTTTGTTCGTTTTTTTTCAAAAGATCTGATTTAGGGTTTTGGTATGGTGTTTGGTTGGGTTTTAATTTGTGTATTTTTTTTTCTAATTTTTTTTTTGTTTTCTGTGGTGATTGCTTATGAATAAGGTGAGTAACCATGCTTAAATAAATTAAGCCCATTGAAAGTGCGAAGCTTTTTTGTAAGTCGTTTTCTTTCTTTTTTAGATTTAATTATTGCACCTTAGCTTTATATCAATTATTAATACATGTGCTGATAACTTTGTTATCTGAAGGTACATATATTAGGGTAAGATGAGTATATTTGGTTAATGTTTCTTGACGAAATGCTATGAATTTATGTTTTGCTCGATGAAGTGCTATAACTATGGTAATTAAAATGATCTATAGACAAGCACCTGGTTTTTTATTTCTCTTTTGGTTGACTTTGAGACTATATGCTGTCTTGTTTTTTTGTTCAACTATGTTCTTTGAAGCGATTGTTGGTGAATGATTTATACCTTTATTCATGCTTAGTTGAGTCTTGTAATTTGCGAATGATGCAAGTTTTTGGATTGTGTCTTTTGAAGTATTAGTTTCAATTGACTTGTTTTATTACCAAATGTAAATTGCATAGGAGTGATGGCTAAGATTCTGGCTCAGTCTGCTATTGTTCCTACTCTACTTACTACTCGTAGCCATGGTGCGTCTAAAGAATCTGGAAAACCAAAGAGGTCTTCCAAAATGATGTGCAGTTTACAAACTCCTGGATTGAGGATAAGGAGTTTCTCTGGGTTGCGAGGCTCAAATTCTTTAGATAATATTGTCAGATTTGGCCAAGATTTCCATTCTAAGGTTGGAATTTCAATATCTTCTCGACGAGGAAGGGGTAGCAGATGCGTACCTAAGGCCATGTTTGAGCGCTTCACT
Organism: Gossypium bickii; assembly: GCA_025503065.1. Classification (NCBI taxonomy): domain Eukaryota; kingdom Viridiplantae; phylum Streptophyta; class Magnoliopsida; order Malvales; family Malvaceae; genus Gossypium; species Gossypium bickii. The sequence goes on from CP106718.1 coordinate 19,827,322, forward strand.
GAGAAAGCGATTAAAGTAATTATGCTTGCACAAGAGGAAGCCAGACGGCTTGGCCATAATTTTGTTGGTACTGAGCAAATTTTATTGGGCCTTATTGGTGAAGGTACTGGCATTGCTGCAAAAGTTCTTAAATCCATGGGAATCAATCTTAAAGATGCACGTGTAGAAGTGGAGAAGATAATTGGAAGGGGAAGTGGATTTGTCGCTGTGGAGATTCCTTTTACTCCTCGCGCAAAACGTGTTCTGGAACTCTCGTTGGAAGAAGCTCGCCAGCTTGGTATCTCTATCTTTTAGTTTCTCCTTTTTCGATCATTTATGCCTTCTTTTAAACTGGGAATTTAGCTAGCATCGAGAGTTACTCAAACCATTTTATCAAATTTCATTTTACTTGAGTTGGTTACTTATATGACAATTCATAATGTCATATGCATCTGTGTTAGAGTTTATTTATTTGGGGCAAGTTGAAGGAATCAAATTTTCCATTTGCCTTAACCTATAGGAAAAACTTTTGACTTGATGAAGCTGGGAAAAAATACCAAAGGATTGTTGTAGTCAGGAGGCTTTTCCTTATTTAAACAACCATGATATGTAGGTGTAAGCTCTTAGCTTGCCTCATGAAATCCCTTATTGTCATTTAGGACTTTCTCCTCTATTCATGTTGTTTATAAAACAAGTATTATGGACTTGACTTGGAAAAGTTACTTTGATTAATTGGTAAATCTTATTTTATGAAAATTTCAGGCCATAATTATATTGGATCAGAGCATCTTCTTCTTGGGTTGCTTCGTGAAGGTGAAGGTGTAGCAGCCCGTGTTCTTGAGAATTTAGGTGCTGACCCAAGTAATATCCGCACCCAGGTAAGAATGCCTTTAGATTTGATCTTGCTTCAAATTTCTGGTTCATTTTTTTTTCAGTATAAAAATCAATGGGGTTAATTATTCATTTGATTATCTAGGTTATTCGTATGGTTGGTGAGGGCAATGAAGTTAGTGTTGTTGCTGGAGGATCAGGTGGAAACACAAAGATGCCAACACTTGAGGAATATGGGACCAATCTGACTAAGCTAGCTGAGGAGGCAAGGAATTTGTTTATCTGTTTTATATCCTAGTATTTATATGTGCTCGTTTCTAAGCAGGTCTTTTCCACTTTCAGGGTAAATTGGATCCTGTTGTTGGGAGGCAGGATCAAATAGAACGTGTTGTCCAAATATTGGGTAGACGAACCAAAAACAATCCGTGTCTTATTGGAGAACCTGGTGTTGGTAAAACTGCAATTGCAGAAGGTCTTGCTCAACGTATTGCCAGTGGTGATGTTCCTGATACAATTGAGGGAAAGAAGGTGCGTAAAGTGTCTCTTTTTCTTATACACACTTTATCTTATCACAGGGATTAAAGAATTGAGGGTATTTCTTTTTTCATTTTCAGAATTGTGCCTTTGTCCTGACTTGCAGATCTGGTATTTCTTTTGCATGTTCCCATTAGAACTGCCTTAAACTTCCTTCCATTGCACAAGTTGCATACTAAAATCCGTGCATAACATTTATCTGCATTGAGTAATTCTCCCTGGATTTTACTGCATTAATGTACATGACATGAAAAAATTATTCATGGAGATTTTAGTGCCTTATATTCTGAACTTGTATGTTATTACTTTCAAGAAATTTGAGATATTCAAACTGCAAGGGTCTTGTGCAAAGCTAGTTAAAAATGATAAGTGAGGTGCTCGTTTCTCTCAGCACTAAGGTTTCCTTTTTTACCTAGTTCCCCATGTTTTCCCGAGCTCCCAAAGATACATTAAGTTTTTTGTAACTGTTTTCTCTATTATTTTTTCAATGACTAATGCTCATTGACCCTCTTTTCTTGTTAGGTTATTACACTTGATATGGGTCTCCTTGTTGCTGGAACTAAATATCGTGGAGAATTTGAGGAAAGATTGAAGAAGCTAATGGAGGAAATCAAGCAAAGTGATGAAATTATATTGTTTATTGATGAGGTGCACACCTTAATTGGAGCAGGAGCTGCAGAAGGTGCTATTGATGCTGCCAATATATTGAAGCCGGCTCTTGCAAGAGGTGAATTGCAGGTAAATCTTGTTCTTGCAATGGAGATTGTAGTCTGTATATTAATTTTAAGTCAGCAAATAGAGTAAGGAAATAGAAAAAATAAGTTTTCTCAGTCTTTTTTAGGTTTGGGTTGAGGTGGCGCTGCATATCAATATACTAGGCCAATTTTCTGTTTATAGTTTCACTAAATATTACAATTGTAAGCGCCTAAAGTTGATTGTCATGATCTCACTTCTGTCTGAATTATTTGGGGCCTGTCTATTGCTGCCTGCTTATGTCAGGATTTTCTGTTTAGCAAGGTGAAGTGAGGCATATTGTTATATCTGGTATTTGTGCTACAGTTGAAAACAGTATTGGGTTAATGCAAACTATTGGCTCTGTTCTGATAAAATCTGACTTTTTTCTTAAGTATTCTATTTGAATTCATGCAGTGTATTGGAGCTACAACACTGGACGAATACAGAAAGCATATTGAGAAAGACCCAGCATTGGAAAGAAGATTCCAACCGGTTAAAGTGCCTGAACCATCTGTTGATGAAACTATACAGATTTTGAAAGGTTTGCGAGAACGTTATGAGATTCACCATAAGCTTCGGTACACAGATGAGGCCTTAATTTCTGCTGCACAGCTGTCATACCAGTACATCAGGCATGTGATCATCTTATTTCATAAAGTATTTGCAATTTCTTAGTCACTAAATTTCTCACTTTGATTTCTGTAAATTTCAGTGACCGTTTTCTACCTGACAAAGCAATTGACTTGATTGATGAAGCCGGTTCTCGTGTTCGCCTTCGTCATGCACAGGTGTGCTTCTCTTAAATCTAGCCGTGAGTGACTCTTGTTTGCCTTTCTGTCTCTAGTTTATTTGATGGCATTCTTGTTGGTGCAGCTCCCTGAGGAAGCTAAAGAGCTTGAAAAAGAGCTGAGGCAGATCACAAAGTCAAAGAATGAAGCAGTCCGCAGCCAGGACTTTGAGAAGGTACAAAAGTTATTCTAGTTTTATGGGCCCATTTTATGGTGATTTCTTCTAGAGGGTGGATCAAAATATATTAATGGTCCTCCTTTGTGTCTTAACATTTTTGTATTTGATTGTTTGATGGTCTCAAAATTTTGATTTCTTATAATGCTGTTAAGTAGTCACCATTTGTTTTACCTTTTTGGTTTTTACAAAATTTGGTTTAGCTCAATGCATACTATTTTCTTTAAACAGGCCGGGGAATTACGTGATCGAGAAATTGAGCTTAGGGCTCAGATCACTGCAATTCAGGAGAAAGACAAGGAGATGAACAAGGCTGAGGCTGAGGCAGGAGATGGAGGTCCTGTTGTGACAGAAGTGGACATCCAGCATATAGTCTCTTCATGGACTGGTATTCCTGTTGAGAAAGTATCAACTGATGAATCTGATCGTCTCCTTAAGATGGAAGAGACACTTCATAAGCGAGTCATTGGTCAGGATGAAGCTGTTATAGCCATTAGCCGTGCTATCCGACGTGCCCGTGTAGGTCTCAAGAACCCCAACCGGCCAATTGCTAGCTTCATCTTTTCTGGACCAACTGGTGTAGGAAAGTCAGAACTAGCAAAGGCTCTAGCTGCTTACTATTTCGGCTCTGAAGAAGCTATGATCCGACTTGATATGAGTGAGTTCATGGAAAGGCACACAGTGTCCAAGCTCATTGGTTCACCTCCTGGGTATGTTGGTTACACTGAGGGTGGTCAGCTAACTGAGGCTGTTAGAAGACGTCCGTACACTGTAGTACTTTTTGATGAAATTGAGAAGGCCCATCCTGATGTCTTCAACATGATGCTTCAGATACTTGAGGATGGAAGGTTGACAGACAGTAAAGGACGAACTGTGGATTTCAAGAATACCCTTCTAATAATGACATCTAATGTTGGAAGCAGTGTAATTGAGAAGGGTGGCCGACGTATAGGTTTTGATCTTGATTATGATGAGAAAGACAGCAGTTACAATAGAATAAAGAGCCTGGTGACGGAAGAGCTGAAACAATATTTCCGGCCTGAGTTCTTGAATAGATTGGACGAAATGATTGTTTTCAGGCAGCTCACCAAGTTGGAGGTGAAGGAGATCGCAGATATAATGCTTAAGGAGGTGTTTGACAGGCTTAAAGACAAAGAGATAGAGCTTCAAGTGACTGAAAGGTTTAGGGAAAGGGTGGTGGAAGAAGGATACAACCCGAGCTATGGTGCAAGGCCTTTGAGAAGAGCAATTATGAGACTTCTCGAGGACAGCATGGCCGAGAAAATGCTTGCCAGGGAAATCAAGGAGGGAGATTCAGTAATCGTTGATGTTGACTCTGATGGAATTGTTACGGTTCTCAATGGTAGCAGCGGTACTCCTGAGTCATTGGGTGATCCAATTTCAGTCGTGTAACCAAATAGTCTTTTTTGGATATATGCTTTTTTTCCCTTTCCGTTTTCATTGAAAGGACTACTTGGCAGTTGAATTGAAAGTCATCGCTAGCTTGCCCGTTGGCATTGAAGGTGTATTTCTGACACTTAAAATCGCCTGCTTAATTGGAAGGGGCAAAGGAGATGCTGGTAGTGTTAGTTTAGAATTTAACTTCACAATAAACTGTTTGGATATATTGTTTTGAATTATATTGAAATACGTTCTAATGTGATTATGTTCCACTTCTACCACCCTTTTATCTGGAAAACATTTGTTCATAGTTAAAGCGGCTAAGCGTCCTGGTCATTACCGGATTACATATTTGGTTATTCATAGTTCGTGTATCTATGTTATTTGGATTCTTCCTTTTCTTGGGTCCGGTAGATGCAACAATACGCAGAATAATCATTAGATTTTAACACAATTTTCTCCAGCTCTCTACTGTAGTCTTCTTCTCAGTTCCCTCGACTGCAATTGGAAGTAGTCTACATTTCTGCAAAAGAAAGTTAAAAATTGAGTATTGGTCAACTAATACAAGAATCAACTAATTTAGCAGCATATGGCTCAAGTAAGATCCAACCAACTTTTCTTATATTACGAAGTATTTTTTAGCACAAGCAAGAAGTAGTACTTACTGCATACAGTCCATTTCTTAACCCCAACAAGAAGGTGAAACTGAGTCTCTATAGTGCTTACCGACATATCTAGAATAGTCGTAGTTGATATTAATCCGAAGCCCATTCTTAGAACCATCAAGTGTGAAAGTCCATCAATGGGCTTTCATGGGCTCAACACTTGGGCTTATAAAGCTCACGTGAAGCCAGAAATCCCATTTGGCTTCTCGTAGGGATAACTGATCACTCGCATCCGTAGACAATATCGAGGTGTATGAACTTAAGCACACAGCTCTCCCCCTATTCAGTGAATGGTATGACTGGTAACTTTGTGCAAATCGGAAAGTTACCTGGCCACGAACTTGGGTATAAATAGGGAAACCTACATATTTCATACACAACTCATTTTACAAATCTCGTTCTTAAGATCTTTGCTGATTTTCACATTCTTCTCTATTTTAAGAGTACCTCTCTTTAGTGCTCTCTATCTTTTTAGAATTCTAGGTCCCTACGAACAAAATCCATAACTTCAGGCTTTAAGCATCGTTCGAGGGTATCACCATGCTTGCCACACAAGCACATCAAATTTGATTCTCATAATTATTTTTCATTTGATTTACTTGTTCTTGTTTGATAAGTTGACTTAATCGTTGAAGTATGCCATAAAAGCAACCTCTTATGCCTACTCGCGATTGTTTCCTCTTTCAAGGTGTCTAAGGAATGTTCACCATAAAACAAATACAAAAAAAGGACGAGCCTTTCATCTTTGATGTCATTCATTGTCTAAGACCCTATCATGATAGTTGCTCACTCCCTTGAAGCACTCTTGGTGCCTATGATAGTTGCTCACTCCCTTGAAGCACTCTTGGTGCCTATATCTGTCTGAGGTCCTACCACAATTGTTGTTCACTCCCTTACAACACTTCGGGAATCCACTTTTTCCTAAAGGCCTCACCACGATTTTTGCTCACTCTCTTAAAGTACTCTAAGCGACTATGCTTGTCCAAGGTCCCATCATGATCATTTCTCACTACCTTGTAGTATTCTTGACATCTACATTTATTTGAAATTCTATTACAATCGTCAGTCACTTTTTTAATACTATCAAAGGCTCAAGACATTACCATGATGAACAAAGGTTCTCCCTATCTATATTGGACGTCATCATAAGTTTTTGTTTATTCCATCCTTATATCTAGCACACCTTGTTCGTGAACCTTCACCGCTATGAACAGTGGAACTTTCTCATCCACAACATTTTGTTCGAGGAAAAATCAAGCAGTATGCCTCTAATAAACCATAAAAGTAACATATTTTAAGCCCACATTTAGCATGCTTTTGGATGATTTAAGCTTCGATTTATGTAATTTGGTGCTATTAATCATTTCTTTTCATGTTTTATACCAGGAGAGCACCCAATGACAAAAAGAACAGAAAACGGGCCCAAAACGGAGTAAATGGGCCTTATCACGAAATCCACACGGCCTGGACTTAAGCCCACACGACCGTGGCACTTAAGCAACTAGAACACGGCCTGACCCCGATTCACACGGTCGTGCCCCATTAAAGAAATCTGAACACGGCCTAAAGACGATTCACACGGGCGTGTGCCATGCCCGTGTCCCTGTCGTGGCAAAGAATAATTTCATTCGGGAAAGGATACTTAGGGGAAAAAAAACCCGTTGCAAAAGCTTATATAACCTTCAAGTGGACGGTAAGCTAGGCCAAGGAGCCAAGCCGAAAATGTTAGATTTGTGGGAAATCACTCGAAGATAGCCAGTTGATCCATCTCAAGAAGCCAGAATTATACTCGAGACGAAGGATTTCTCCTTCAATTCCTTCAGGGAGTTTTAGGGATTTCTTATGTTTTGTTTTATCTTTTCTTTTGAGATGTTTTCTTTTATTGTTATGAACTAAGCCCTCAGATACCTGAGGGGGATGAAACCTAAGATGAATATTGTTATCGTTTGCTGAACTATATGATAAATATTTGACTTGTTCTTAATTATGTGTTCTTAATTCTTGTGTTGATATTTCGCAGATATTAATTCAAGTATGATGTGCTTAGGTGGAGGAGTAAAGTCCCTGCCTAAGAGTAGATCTAGCATAATTAAGCAGAGTTGATCGCGCGCCTAGAGATAGGGTGACGAGATTTTGCCGGATTAGGGTGAAACCTAATATGGGAGTCCATAGATCAAGTTAATGTGATTCAGGGGTTTTAATTAGAAAGAGATTTCAATTAATCAACCTAGGGTTAGACGTTATTCGCTTCGAGAAAGGGTTTAATATACATTAGGGAATCTTACGAATCAAGTCAAATGAATAAATCGTCTGGTTCAAAGTTAGATAACAAGTGAAGTCTATGTGGATTCTTCCTTGGGTGTCGTCTTAAATCAATTGGTTTTTCCTCGAGTTATTTTCCCAATATCATCCTTTTTGTCTTAGCATCTTTAGTTTAGTTGATAGTTAATTTTAGATTAGATAATAATCACTTTAATTCTTAGGCTAGATAATAGAAAGAGAGTTAGTATTAGTAATTTTGGTTCCTTTGGGATTCGACATTCCGGTCTTGCCTAAACTATACTACTGTTCGATAGGTGCGCTTGCCTCAAATCTTTGTCATAGTTAGTTTCCAGGTTCGATCATTCTTTTATATAAATTTTAAGACTTTGACATCGTGAAATCAACGATCAAGTTTTTGGCGCCGTTGCCGGGGAACTAAATTATTAAGAACGCTTAATTTTTATTACTTTAGCCATTTTTTTATTATTTATTGCAATTTATTTTTTTTAAAACTTTGCTAAATTTTTCTTCTTTTGTTCCTTTTAGGTACCTCTAGTTTATGACTAGAAGGAACCCGACAGGACCCCTACTTTACGACAGTGATATTGAATGTACCATTCACAGAAATCACAGAGAGATAAGGCGAAGCTTAAAATACATAGACAACGAGCAAGAAGTCGAAATCAATACCACAGAAGAGATGGCTGAAAATCATCCGCCACCTCCAGAGATAGCTGAAAATCATGCTCCACGTACTATGTATGATTATGCTAAACCTAGTTTAACAGGAACTGAGTTTAGTATTGTTAGACCTACTATTGCTACAAATAATTTTGAACTGAAGCCTAACACTATACAGATGATACAACAGTTTGTTCAGTTTGATGGTTTGCAGGATGAGGATCCTAACACAGACTTAGCAAATTTTCTAAAATTCTGTGATACCTTTAAGATAAATGGCGTTTCTGATGATACTATCCGTCTTTGGTTATTCCCCTTTTCTTTGAGGAATAAATCTAAACAGTGGTAACATTCTCTTCCACGAGGGCCAATCACTACATGGGACCAAATGACCGAAAAATTTTTATTAAAATATTTCCCACCGGCCAAAACGGCCAAATTGAGGAATGATATCTCTTCTTTTGTGCAGATGGATTTAGAGACACTATACGATGCATGGGAGAGATACAAAGAATTGTTGATGAGGTGTCCACACCACGGATTACTCTTGTGGTTACAGGTCCAAACTTTTTACAACGGGGTAAACCCCTCAACAAGGCAATTAATCGATTCTGCCACTGGCGGAACTTTGAACAACAAAACTCCTGAAGCAGCCTATGAGTTTATAGAGGAGATGTCACTAAATAACTATCAGTGGCAAGTCACAAGGACAAGGCCAGCCAAAGCAGCCGGAGTTTTCAACATCGACGCAGTGACCGCGCTATCAAATCAGGTAGAATTGTTATATAAGAAATTTGATAGTTTACATGGTTCTTCGCAGGCACATCCAGTGATGCAGTGTGACGCAAGTGAAGGAATGGTGAATCCTGAGTACCCACCCTACGAACAGGGCGTGGAAAGCGAGCAGATGAACTATATGGGTAACAATTTTCGTTCTAACGATAACTCTTATAGTAATACCTATAATCCAGGTTGGAAGAACCAGCCCAATTTCTCATGGGGCGGTCAAAGAAATCAAAGGCAACAACCTTCCCAAAACTTCCAACAACAGTCCTACCCACAGGAAAAGAAGCCGAACCTTGAAGAGGTACTGACAAACTTCATAGCAACCTCAAAAACACGCTTCCAGAAGGTAGAAACAAAACTTGAGGCATTGTCACAGGAGTTCAAGGATCAATTCGGGCAACTTGCTAAGCAGATTTCTGCGAGACCACAGGGAAGACTACCGAGCAACACCGAGACTAACCCAATGGAGCAAGTTCAAGCCATAACAGCCCAAGATAGTGAAGGGTTAGACGAAACTAATTTGAAACAAAAGAAGGTAGTAGAAGAAGATATAGTTGAGGTCAGCAACAAACCGAAACCGGTAATCAAAGAGTACAAACATCGCATACCATATCCTCAAGCATTAACGAAAGACGATATAGAGGAACGGTTCGATAAGTTTCTTAAACTTCTAAAAAAATTACATATTAACTTACTGTTTCTTGAAGCTCTTTCGCAGATGCCAGATTCCAAGAAATTTTTAAAAAAGCTGTTGACAAATAAGCGAAAGATAGACGAGGAATCACATGTGGAACTAAACGCAGTGTGCTCAGCAATGTTGCAAAACAAACTGCCATAAAAATTAAAAGATTTAGGGAGTTTTACAATTCCATGCTTAATTGGTAGTTTATCTATTGATAATGCGTTAGCTGATTTAGGGGCAAGTATAACTGTCATGCCTTACAAATTGTTTAGACAACTAGGTCTAGGGAAACCCAAACAAACTAGGATGAGCATTCAATTAGCTGATAAATCTATTAGAGTGCCTAGGGCTATAATTGAAGATGTACTTGTGAAAATTGAAAAATTCGTATTCCCAATAGATTTTGTCGTTCTAGATATGGATGAGGACAACACGATCCCCATAATTTTAGGAAGGCCATTCTTAGCAACTGCCAGAACTAAAATTTGATGTCGACGCAGGTGAACTCATACTTTGTGTAGGTGAAGAGACAGTCACTCTTCAAGCCCTCGATTCAGCTAGGACATCGAATAACCAATGTGAGAAAGTAAATTCTATTGATAACGATTCGGTTAACCCTTCTTTTCAGGGAACACCACATCATGATCCTAATCCTGAACCCTATGTCAACAAAGAAATAACTCACAAGGAACAAGAGATTCAGATCGTTGAAATAAACGAAGGGAAAACGCACCTTAAAAGAGAACTAGGGATATCCGAACTAGAACCAAAGCCACCCTACGAGGCACACGAGTTTAAAATCGGAGATCAGGTATTACTAGATAAGGCAGATCCACGAGTGTCCCCTCCTGATCCTTACACCAATAAGGAAATCCCTTTCAAGGACAATGGCGCTGCTAGCATGAGGAAGAACTATCAACTCCTCAAACCACCATGAACATACAAATGAGAGGAGAGTCTCGCTTAAGACTATAAACGAGCGCTTCTCGGGAGACAACTTGAGTACTAACCCCATTAACTTCTATATTTTTATCTTATCTATTTTATTTCATTCTTTCTTTATATCACCTAACTCTAAACTAACCATAAGTGCAGATTTCCAGGCCACACGGCCTTGCACACGGCCGTGGCCGTGGCCGTGGCCGTGTAAACCTCACGAATCTCTGTACTGACATGGCAGGAAGGGTACGAGTCAGGGAAAATCAATTTTTAGAATCATAGACTCAAACCACCACCCCCACGGGCACTGACAAAACCCCACAGCCGTGCGATGCGGCCGTGGTCGACACTGTTTGCTCACACACGGGCATGGCTACCTTAACATGGGTGTGGGAAAAACAACACGACCAGCTATACGGTTGTGCGAGGCGACCTTGTGATTCGACACGCCCACGATCCACGGGCGTGGAGAGGTGTCAGATTTGAAATTCTATTTAAACCACTCACCCCACCCTCTTCTCACCTATTTCTCACCTTTCTCCATCCCTTACACCCTTCTACACCCTTCATTTTCAGCATACTTTGTTTTCATAGCATTCTTCTCAAACTTTTGGCCATGTCGAAGAAACGGAAGGATTCAAGCACAGTCCTCCTTAGGGAGACCGATTTTCATAAGTTCATGTCGGCCGCTTCATCCACTCGACAAGCCAAGGGTCTTTGAGACCATTTATATTTTGCTTTACTTTTATCTTCTTCTTTATTTCCCTTTTCTTTAGTTTTCTTTGGCTTAATTTAGTTTATTTTATTTTAGTTTCTTAGTGTCAGGTTCTAAAGGCTGCTTGGGAATCACACCACTTCCGCCACCGCCAGCACCTCCGTCGCCTTAGAAGTCACACCCACCTCGCAAACCATCTACCGATAAGGATTCTCAAGCCCCTTTATCTTCTAATCTTAGTTTATTTTCCTTCTTAGTCTCCTTCTCTTTATCTTTCTTGTCTTTATTTATATATTTAGTTTATTATAAACGTGTCTTAATAATCCCTGGCTAATTCTTCACGAGCTCCCCAATTTCTTCATCTAGCGCAGAGCTCGTTAGTAACCGCCACAACAATAGACGACACCTTCCCCATATTTTTCACATCCTCCAAGAATTTCATTCGTAATTCAGGAAGTTTCACTTCTCCCCTTCTCTTTTGATTACCTCTTAAATGCTATTATCTATCTTTGTATATTGAGGGCAATGTACGTCTTAAGTGTGGGGGGTGAATAGTTATTTCGAGAAAATGCCTAACTTTCTGCGTTATTCTCAATCCCTGAGGATAAAAGTGCCTAACTTTTTTCATTATTCTCAAATCCTTGAATTATACCTTGTTCTTGAGTAATTTCCTCATATTACTGATTAGAATGAAATTTCCCTGATTTATGATTTCTATTGACATGTTTTTGAGTAAGTCATTGATAATTGTGCATTGATGATCAAATTTGAAGAATACTAGAGAATCAAGCATGATAAGTCTACTTTTCAGAATAAAATTTTAGGTTGTCTACCTGAATCTGAATGTTACCTTGAAATTTGAATTTTACAAGGTTGATATTAAACACCCATAATTTTTTGTGAGACTTTAAGCCTTATAGAGCATATATTCTTTTTCATGCTCATTTTTTATTATGAGTGTGTCAACATTGATTTGTTATTCTAGAACTTGCATTGATTATACATGTCGAGACCACACCTATGATTTGATATGCAGAGATGATAAAAGCACCTAGGATTTAACCCACTTACACCACTAAAAGGCCTACCTTCATAATTAACCCCTAGTGAACCCATTTGATCCTAACAACTCTTTTTATTGACTTACCCACTAATATTAACCCAAAAACCCTTTGCATTTGTTATCACCATTCCTTGACTACCTTTTTGTCAAGATTTGATTTTGAACAATTTCTTAACTATGTTCTATATTTCAGTTGTAAAAGTTTTTTCCTATTATTATTTGACTTGTTCTTAAAAAAAAAAAAACGAAGTATATTCATTATTAATTCTATAATTAAGTGAGCTTACATGTTTAAAGTTCAAATCTTGAAGAAAAAGCTCGTATTATTAAGTTTCAATTGATGTAATTACTTAGGATTAGTTCATTTTTCTAGTTAGGTAAATTGTCAATTCAATCTCGATTCTAACCCTCTAATTCAGCCTATTCCACACCTTTAACCCTAGCCCCGTTACAACCCTTTTTAAAGACCTTTTGATTTGTGTATCATCTCATTTTACAGTGGTGGAGATTTGATTTTCATGCAAGCCTATGGGATTAACTTTTCATGTTTGACTTACGAGTGCTTTTTCCTGAACCTTAAAACACCTCGAGTGATTTGAGTGAATCTTTAGTGAGGATGTCAACCCTTGTCTATTTTGAATCAGAGGTAATTATTTAGGTAAGGGGAAACACCTATGTTTTCATACTATAAAAACTATGACTTTGATTGTTTGAATCTTTAGGACTCTTTGAGTTGAATTATCCATGTATGAATTATCTTTGAATTATGATGAAACATTATTGATAAATTTTATAGATCAAGGAAGTTCGTTTTAATTATAAGTTGAGAATTTTGCTTGAGGACAAGCAAAAACTTAAGTGTATGGGTATTTGATAAACCGTAAAAGTAACATATTTTAAACCCACATTTAGCATGCTTTTGGATGATTTAAGCTTCGATTTATGTAATTTGGTGCTTTTAATCCTTTCTTTTCATGTTTTATACCCAGGAGAGCACCCAATGACGAAAAAAACGAAAAAAGGCCCAAAACGGAGTAAATGAGCCTTATCACGAAATTCACACGGCCTGGACTTAAGCCCACACAGCCGTGGCTCTTGAGCAACTAGAACACCGCCTGACCCCGATTCACACGGCCGTGCCCCGTTAAAGAAATCCGAACACGACCTAAAGATAATTCACACGGGCGTGTGCCATGCCCGTGTCCCTGTCGTGACAAAGAACAATTTCATTCGAGAAAGGATACATAGGGGCAAAGAAACTCGTTGCAAAAGCCTATATAAACCCCCTAAGTATAACCTTCAAGTGGACGGTAGGCTAGGCCAAGGAGCCAAGCCGAAAATGTCAGATTTGTGGGAAATCACTCGAAGATAGCCAGTTGATCCATCTCAAGAAGCCGAAAATATACTCAAGACGGAGGATTTCTCCTTCAATTCCTTCAAGGAGTTTTAGCGACTTCTTATGTTTTGTTTTATATTTTTGTTTGAGATGTTTTCTTTTATTGTTATGAACTAAACCCTCAGATACCTGAGGGTGATGAAAGCTAAGATAAATATTGTTATCGTTTGCTGAACTATATGATAAATATTTAACTTGTTCTTAATTATGTGTTCTTAATTCTTGTGTTGATATTTCGCGGATATTAATTCAAGCATGATGTGCTTAGGTGGAGGAGCAAAAGTCCCTGCCTAAGAGTAGATCTAGCATAATTAAGCGGAGTTGATCGCGTGCCTAGAGATGGGTGACGAGATTTTGCCGGATTAGGGTGAAACCTAATATGGGAGTCCATAGATCGAGTTAATGCGATTCTAGGGTTTTTCATTAGAAAGATATCTCAATTAATCAACCTAGGGTTAGACGTTATTCGCTTCAAGAGAGAGTTTAATAACATTAGGGAATCTTACGGATCAAGTCAAATGAATAAATCGTCTGGTTTAGAGTTAGATAACAAGTGAAGTCTAGGTCGATTCTTCCTTGGGTGTCGTCTTAAATCAATTGGTTTTTCCTCGAGTTATTTTTCCAATTTCATCCTTTTTGTCTTAGCATCTTTAATTTAGTTGATAGTTAATTTTAGATTAGATAAGAATCACTTTAATTCTTAGGCTAGATAATAGAAAGAGAGTTAGTATTAGTAATTTTGGTTCCTTTGGGATTCGACATTCCGGTCTTGCCTAAACTATACTACTATTCGATAGGTGCGCTTGCCTCAAATTTTTCTCATATTTAGTTTCCAGGTTCGATCATTCTTTTATATAAATTTTAAGACTGACATCGCGAAATCAACGATCAAGTTTTCATACTATAAAAACACTTCCAAGGCACGAATGAAGTAAGACAAAGACAACTTCCATGTCCACACTAAGGATGGTCGGCCCAAGAAGCAAAGGACCAAGAGCCTCGCCACTCTCATGGATCAAGGATGTGACAACCAAGACCTTGAGCAATTTAGGAATAAAGTACGAAATCTAACTGAAATGGTAAAAGAACTTGCCTAAAAGTTAGCAAAAGATGAACAACACATCTAAAGGAGATGATTCGTTCGATGAAACATAGGAAGATTCACAGAAGACGAATCCAAACAGTAATTCTTCGCAGATAATCTTGACTTGTGGAAAACAACGACCATGGAGGAATCATCAAATAGTGTCTATATGTTACCCATGAACCCTCAGCCAAAGCCTTAATGTAGTCTTTTTCTTCCTTAAATTTCACCAAATAGTAGTCATTCTCGAAATCCATCAATTGAATTGTCAACTTTGATTTCTAGAGAGCATATACCTTAATAAGGCATTGGAATAACTTTCCTTCCCATTTTGATAACCATTGAAAGACGTACTTTTTTCAACCAACAAGTGAATCTCTCTCAGAGAAACATATAAACAGTATACCATTTATGACTGTCGTGATTATATCCCCTTCCTGTAACTTCCAAGTTATCCACTTCGCGAGCCTCCAACTTGGGAATACCACCTCCCAAGAGCATATCCTTGAAAGAAGACCGAGTTCCCTCAACAGACTCATTCGTCGGATCACCTGTGTCAACAAGATCATCCTCCCTACAGCGATCTTCTTAGTCGCTCTACAAATACCCACGTTGAGAGCGTTATAGTGAATTCTTTTTCAATTATTATATAATTAATATTAAAATTAATAATCTTTTATTTATTTATAATGTAATTATTAATATTTATGTTCCATTATTTTATATATAAAAAAATGCATTTATTTGTTCATATGTTTATTTATTGTTCACAATAAAATTCAATTAATTTAAACAAACAAATACAAGGAGAACAAACATAATTTAAAATTCTTAACAAACACATAATTTAAAATTCTTAACAAACACAAAGGGCACACAAACTAAAATAAAAGTAAACAAACTATTAGTCGTTCAAACCCTACCTACTACCACACTCCAAACAAGTGGCATAAGCATGCTATGCTTATCAAAGTCATTTTTACAAAGAAAAATATAGATTTTAATGTTTTGTTGAAAGAAAAAAAAAGTATTCTTTTACAATAATAATTCACACATCCTAGTACACAAACCCTTAAAAGGCAGACAAATTTATATGAAATTCTACAGCAGTGATGATAGTACCATGTTTTTATTGCACACAAATGCAATGTCTCCAGGGCCGAATATATGCTCAAAGTTTTGACATCAGACCATTCTGCATAGACTTGGGTACCACATTTTCTTTGATATCATTGTCTTTCGTATCCAATTCGCACGCATTAGGAGGGACATCCACAGCAGGAGAGCAGTTAAAGAATCCATGCGGCTGCATATAAAGACAACTAATTAATTAACACCTGCTCATCACATCAAATAATTTCCACTAACAAGAAACAGAAAAGCCAACATCCGTTACTATTTTTAGTTCTAGGTTAATCCATTTTTTGGGGCCTGAATTAAGTAATTGTTCTCACATTGAAACCTAAACTTTATTTTTGTCTAAGTTAGTCCCCTATGCAAGAATAATTGCCAAGTTCAGAGAAAGTTTAGGTCCTTATGTGCGAACATTTGCCAAAGTTCAGCCCCAAATAATGCATTAACCTTATCGTTAAATAAATGTTCAACAATAAAACACGTAAATTTTACTAGTTTTTCAAGGTGGCAACAACATTCCCTAATTGCTTGTGAGAAAGGAAGCCCCATCAAAGGCCTTTATAAGCTAGCAGAACAAGTGATCATAAGCATGAACAAAGCATATGAGAGTACTAAAGCAATTCTAATAAATGGCTGGAGTCTGAACTCAATTAGATGCTTACCATCAGCATGAAACCAATGCGCTCCACTGGCATCACAGGCCAGTCTTCCAGTCGAGGGACATGGGTAATTCCGAAAACATACCTGCAGTAGTAATAACTCGTTATGGTTAGTCCAAACAAAACAGATCAAAGAAAATGCATTTTTATTTAGAAATAATTCAAGACCACAACCATTCTCCCCTATTATGCTACAGGTACAAAACCACAAGTATCCATAGCCCAATCATAAAGAAGATGTTAAAGGAAAAGGACAATGCTTTCTTCTTCATCAGCAATTTGACATGTATAATTATCAAAACAAAAAAAGATTGTTTGAGATGACACCGGTGCTTTATTGGCAAACAGCTGTGAAGCATAAAGTGTTAAAAAGTAAATGCTTTAATAAGAAAGACCAATTCACAAACCAGAGAACTATATCAGTTTCCTCCAGAGAACGATCCTGCTTGACCCATGTAGCCAATCCTTCACCAGCACGTGGATTTTGATTAGGAAACTCTCCTCCAGGAAACATCTCATTAGGAGCACACTGAGTAACCCAAAGGTTATGCTTCAAGAAAGCAGCTCTTCTTAAAAACTTGGCCTCAGAACCAGCTAGTGGTAGACAGTTGGAGCCAGGTACAAGTTTGTAACCAGTCAGTTGACCACTCCTGTTTACTGTCCTTGTATTCCTCACCTGCCATATTGCAATTATGCATTCATTGAGCACATAAATATGTATCACACTATCACTTATTTATAAGATAAAATAGAAGGATAGGCACAATTAAGATTACACCATCACAATACTAATATCCAGAAATTGAAGTCCCATGCCACACATCTTACTTTTATCAACATACTGAAACACAACTGAGAAATAATTAACAAAAATACTTACTCTTAAGAAAAATCAATGAATGTAAAAAAAATTTTTTTTTTTTAACTTTTATTTCTGGTAAAATATTACTTTGCCTCAATTAACTTATTGAATATGTTCCCCGGGTGCAATTGACTCTTAGATCAACCTGCTGGATACACCACTCCTGAAGCTATAAGCATATGATGAAACCAATAAAACCAACATTTATATGTTAAAATGACCACTGACAGCTGTAAGCTAGAATATAATCTTTGAGGTTGACTGAGGACTAAAAAACATCACAACCAACCCAGAAACAGGAACAACGATCATTTCAAGAAAAGTTCATCAAATATTTTTAAGCTTGCAATGGATTAAAACTTGATCAAGAGTTTGAAAACTAAATGATAAGGACAACCATGGTTATCAGTGGTACAGTAACGGTCGGATCAAGATTTTTTTTTTTTGGTTTAAACCAATTCCTAATTTTTTCACTCATGATCAACTTTACTTTTTCATAATTTCATTCAAATAAAAGATGTTCATCAAAGTTCGGCTATTTAACCTATTTAATAACAATTTACTACATTTTTCCAATATTTCAGTATATTTTATTAATTTTAAAAAAAAATTATACTTTTTCATATAAGCATATTGATGCAAAAAATGAAGAATTGTTCTTATGTACATATTTTGTTAAGGAACTTGGAAATGGGTTATGTGTGTGTGTGTGAGAGAGAGAGAGAGAGAATACTAAAACATCTAAACAAAATGGTACATCCACTGGTGAGATGGTAATACTAACTACTTCAGTAGTAAGAGAAGGACAAAAATCATGTGATTACTAGAAAGTAGCATGTGACCAAAAGAAAACTAGACACTTTGTAAGAAAGGAGAAACAGAAGTAAGCCGCTACAATTTTCTAGAGAACATAAAATCTAAGTACTTCTACGCAGTAAAAGCACCTACATACAAAATTAAAGGCAGTAGAAATTTTTTGCTGATTATATGGAACACCCAAGGCATACTAGGAATAGAACTAAGGCGAAACCAGCAACACATACAGGCAATTCAACACCAAAGACACAGAAACTTACAATCCAGTGGCGGGCTGTTAAGGGATTACAATCACGCATTGCTTGGAGTTCTGTTTTAAGCAGGGTTTCTTCCGCATAGAATGCATTATTATGAATGTTATTTTCCCCAGGTTCCTCAACTTTAGCATTAACCTCAACAACCTAGGAATATAGTCGAAATTATATCATATAGTAGAGAAACGTTTTAAGGAAATAACAATATCAAAGTACAAAGCAACATACCTGATTGAAAGCTTCGCCTGGTTTGCAATCGATAGCCATGTCCATACGAGCAACAAAGAAGTGTTGATGAACAGGTGCATATAAACCCGGAGCAATCATTGTACCATATTTTCGAGATTCCCCAGGCTGTAATGCTCCTAAGCTAAGAATTCCAGTAAGCTTAACTTCAGCTTCAATCTTGCCATCCTGTAGTGACCAATAACAAAGTTCAAGAAAATCTTCAAAAAGCATACGAAGGTATAACAACATTGAAGTTTGCAGCAAAGCTAAAATTCATTATGAAAATTCCCCGAATGCACCTTGAGAAATTCTAAACATTTTCAACAGTGATCTGTTTACAAACATAAATTATATTTCATTGTTGGCATCACAATTTAGAATATGTAGAGATGGAAATAGACTTGCCTGATAAAAGTGCCAGTAAAATCCATACTCATAGTTAGCAACAGTGCATATGAATGACACTGTTAGCCTTCTAGACCTTCGAACTTCTGCCAAACCTGTTCTCCAATCTTGATGCTTCCATAAAATCCCATGATCCTCTTCATGCAAACAGACACAATTTTCAATCGTTTCAACACCTCCAGTGAAATTTGTAAAGTGAGCATCGAAGTATTTGATATAGCCGAGACAATCACATCCCTGTAACGGCATTTTTGTGTAGAACAAATTTTAACTTCAGTTGAAAAACAGCACTATATAAACTAAAAATTATAATATAAAGAGTAGGCAGGATAATGGGCAAACCTTCTTGAGAGAATGTGCATTTTTACCAAGACCATCTTCTCCAGCATCGAAAGCATTCTTTCGGTAATGTGGATCATTTGGATCCCCATATGGCACAACCATCTCCACAAAACTCAACCTATGAGCAACAGGCCTTCGACCTCGACTACCATCAACATAAGCAACTGAGTATATAACCAAACCCTCCTTTGGGGTGAAACCAATACGGAAATTCCACTATCAACAATAGACAAGAAAGGAGAACATTCATATGAGCTTCTGAATTAGCAAAAAGTATAATCAATTGAAAAATGCAGACCTACCTTCTGCCACTCAACGAAACACCCATTAACACGAAAGCTTGGACCTTCAGGCTGAACAATCTGCAAGGGTTTCACATCACTACGATCAACACCACCCCTTGTTTCTCCAGAAGTATAGTTCCTCAAAGGATCAGCCGGAGGTAAAGGAACAAATTTACAGTCCTCAAACTCAATCACCTTCATCTTTTGCATATCAACAAGTACATAAATCCCCTCAACTGGGCGAGCATAGCCATTTTCCATGGGGCAGTCACTTTCAGTTCTACAGAATATAAGTGGTTTAGCAAGTCTTCTGCTAGGAGAATCAGCATCACTATGATAACCAACACACCTGTTGAAAATGGATTTAAAACCCAAATGTATAAGCACCAGAACATGACACAGATAAAAAAGGCAAACATTTTATATACAATCAAGATGTGGATTTAACTAACCAGGGATCAACCATCACAAGGTCCATGTCCTCAATACCCCTCTTCTTCATTGCTTCTCGGAATGGAGGAAAGTCTTTTACAACAGCTTCACATTCAGCATATTCCATGGCATCCTGAAAAGAATTCAAAACTGAGAAATAAAATATGAATTGGTAGTTCAACTTAACCTAATCTTTGCACTTGGACTGGGAGAGAGGGGTCAGATTATAAGCATTTGTCCCAAACAGGTACGTTCAATTTAAGGTAAAGTTTTTAAATATTTTTGAAAGGCCAAACATCCATACACATATAAGTGGGAGAATTCAAGGGATATAAAGAGTCTTAAACAACATAACAGTTAACTGCAATAAGTCTAGAATTCTAAAATCTAGCAAACGGGAAAAACATAAAGTACAACTGTCCATGCAATGAGATTTACCATAGGAGGCTGAACATCTGGTACAACTTGAGATGATATTACTTTTCCCCTGTGATGCCCTCCTCGAGTTACTGCATGTACTTCAGATAACTCAACAATCCATATACTTGTTTCATTGGACTTCTTGTTATAGACAACCAATCTAGCTCGCCTGAGAGGGAGCTTGGTAGGTATCACTGGGCCATTTTTGGTCCTGGGAAGTAATGAGGGTTGGAAAGGTGGGAAGAAATAAGCATCTGCCAGAGCAACAACATGCTTGTCTGGCTCCAAAAGAACCACTTCAACGAAGCGCATGCTATCTCTGACCTGGAAAAAGAAAAATAAGAATATTACTTAACTCAACATTTTAAACAACATAGAAACATCAACAAATCTTAAGCACAATTGTTTGGAAATGATATAGAGGACAACAAAATAAAGGCATTATATAGAAATTAGCAACCTCAGGAGTGGCACCAGCAGCTCTGACAGTAGCAACTGCAACAGAGATCTCAGCAGCAGATAAAGGGTCCAAAGGATGACTGGTTTGAGGCCTTGTCAAGATTTGGATGCCTGCACAATCAACCAAGCAATCTTATTGAACACTATAGAGAGAAAAATCCTTGTCGACATCAGAGTGCTAAATAACTAAATACCAGCATAACTCTCAAACACGTTCGATTAAACACAAAACTGTTGAAGTTATTCACTTGGATGTTTTTTAGGAAAAAGAAATCGGTCAACAAGCAGCAGAGCAAATAAAAATAAAAGGTCAAAGTGAAGCATTAAGTAATGAATTGATCGTCCTTTCTCGAAAAAAATCTTATTGATCGTCCTTTCTCGAAATAAATCTTACACTTTCAAGATTCTTCCAATATAACTATAAAAGATAGATAAATAAAAGAAAGAAATATACATGCATTTGGTACAAACTAAACCGTAGTTAATTCCTTTTTTTTTTTTTTTTTCAAAAAGAATATATATGTATCGAAGTCTGAAACTTTAGTTCATGATATTCGTGGATGATTAATGCACGAGGAACGATGCAGAAAATAAAAAAGTCCGAAAAACATGAGATGATAGAAAAAGAAATACATAACAACATGTAAAACGGCTAGGATCTAAATTGAGGATCATCTGAAACGCCAACACATTTCTCAGAACAACGAAAGAGACAGGGGGAGAGAGAGAGAGATGCCTTTGGTGGAAGTATCGGGAAGAGAATCAACGGGGCGAATCAAGGACGCCATGGCAGCTTTGGTGGCGCTGCTATCGTCGCGGCGATCCGTAGAACCGAGGGTCCACTCGTGCAGCAGATTGGAGGCGGAGGCGGAGGCGGAGGCAGATGAAGAAGCAGGAGGCGCGGCGGAAACAACAGAGTGCGATGCGCAACATGAAGAAGGGGAAGAAGATGAAGAAGAAAGAAGCGTCGTCTTTTTCTTAGCTGAGGCCATTGTAAAGGGTTTGCAAGCTCGCCAAATCCACCGCAGTAAGTCTCAATACAATCTACTGACATACAGCAAAACTTTCTCAGTCGACTCTCTCTGGCTCTCCCTCTCTCTTCTATCTATTTCTCCGTTGGAAAGAAGCTTCAAGAAAATACAAGAAAAATTAAAAGAGAAAAAAATGAAGCAGAAATAACCAAGGTCAGATCAAATAGTGGTGACTTGAGTGGCAATAAACTCTAATTCTAACGACAAAGGAGCGTTTGTTCATCGGGAGAAAGAAATGTGAAGAGAAAAAGGAAACCAGACCAGAAACAAAACAAAAGGAAAAAGGAAAAAAAAATCAATGGTAGAGTTGGATAGACGGAGAAAAAGTAAGGGAATGGAAGGGCTTTATATACTATTCTACTCCTATTCCTATAAGAGAAAGTACAGAAACCACGTGCATCCATCTCACTCTCAACTCACTCCCTCTATTTTTATTGACGGGAGATCATAGGTGACCCGTTTTACTCTTTTTTCTTAACGCCAGATAATAACAAAACTAAAACTGATGGTGGTGGATATGGGCCATAAGGCGATGGCCCTACTTTTGTTTTATGTTTTTGTAGGATTTTGGGTGGGGAGCTTATAATAATGATTTATAAGAGGGATCATTTTGAGTGGATAAGGGGTGATACATGCACTGATAGGAGGATCCTAATGTTAGCCTGATAAGGCCGTACAACTTCCTCTTATTTATTTATAAGGACTTAATTTCTCTATATTCACTTTTACTTGTGGGCTACGGCCCACGCCACTGCTTTCTTTACTTACTCTTATTTTACTTTTAGGATCAACTACCCTCATTCTTTCAAAATTTATTTTATCACTTTATTTTATCACTCTAATTAAGATAATTGCTCAAATTGATCACTATCATTAAAAGTTCTGTTGATCTACTAACGGATTGCTGACGTGGTATTTTTTTACTTTTAACTAAAGTTAAGGACCTCTACATAATTATTCCAAAATATTTTTTTTGATTTATTTGCAACGCGAAGATTTTAATAGTGGCATCATCATTTGAATCCTCTTTAAAAAGAGGGAATCCAATTACGGCGACGACAAATCATGACCATAACCCCGCCCTTTCTGATGGCCCATTTTTCAGTATAACACCATCGATCACCCTATCGCTATCGATGGCCATGACAATGTTCTCTCTGTTGTTACTTCAAGTAAACAAGTAAAATTTATCTCTTTTACTTCCATTTTTTTTTTGTTTGATAACTTTTTTTTACAATTTTATATTTGGAAAATTAGATTCTAACTGTTTCATATTTCTTTCTTTCGGAGGATTTAACTTTAAGAATTAGATTATGCTTTTTGAAGTTCTGTTTCAAAATTTATGAAATCAAATTCAACATAAAATAACCAATATGTTATAGTACTCTGGATAACTGTAGGAAGCGAATTTGAGTTTTGGTTGAAAGCAACTATCACACAATTTGTTTTAGGAGATTAGTTCTTCAATCCTCTGCAACATTTGTAATAGGTTTTTTTTATTTTTCTAAATTGCGGAAAAAATATAATTATAAAACAAACAAACAAAAATAAGTAATCAAGAGTAGTTTTACTTGAACTAACGGTAGAGACAATGTGGTCATGATTGTTGGTGGCGGTAGGGTGGCTAAGTGGTGTTATACTGGCAAATAGACTCATCAAAAAGGGTGGGGCCATAGTTATGGTTCGCAGTCACCGTCGTTGGATTTCCTCTTCTTATAGAAAATTCAAATATTGATGACGCTACCATTGGAATCTTCATATTGCAAATAAATAAATAAAAATGTTTTGAACTGATTATAAAGAGATCCCTAGCTATAGTCAAAAAGTAAAAAAAATGTCACATCAGCAATCAATTAGTGGATTAATTGAATTTTAACGACAATGACCAATTCAAGCAATTATCTTAATTAGAGTAGCTAATTGACAAAAAAAAAATTAAAATGACCAAAATAAAAATGACACTATTTTAAAGTAACATGTGGTGCAGTTTACCCCTATTCTATAATAAATCAAATAATATCACTTTTAATTATTTTTATTTTTTGGAATATCCCTACAAAACATTAATTAATTGGGCATTAAATATAGGATTATTATTTGATGCACCGGTGGTGGAGTTTTTAAACTGTACAAGAGGGATTAGGATGTCACCATATGTCTAATTTATTTATTTATTTTATTTTGTAAATATCACTTAAAGACATTTGGCAGTATTTTAACACCACTTGTGGAGTTAAAAAGGGCACTACCAATGTATCAAACAATTATCCTTAAACATAATAATTAAATTGAAGCTGTATTTTTATATTGGATGGTATGAGAGGAAGATACTTTTATTTTTTTCTATTAAATTGAAGCTGTATTTTTATATTGGATGGTATGAGAGGAAGATACTTTTATTTTTTTCTTATACAACACCTACTTTTACGCAAAACCTTTAAATCAAAGGAAAGGAAAAAAGTGCATAAATCTAACTACAATGTAGAATCCAACCAATATAATTCACAACAAACGAAAAACTAGGCAAAAATTGGATTAATCTAAAAAGAATCAAACAAACCCACCTAAGGTACATGGTGGAAAGGAAACCCACACATTGCAATTGCAAACAAAAATATTTGAATCCAAACCTTTAATATTTGAGACCTCAACTTTTGCCAAAAGTGTCAATGCATCATTGACTCAATCAACGGTATTTTTATTCGTGATATTAGTTTTGGAAAAAGTTTTCAACAACATGAAACTTAAATTGAAGATATTATTAATTTGTAACTATTTTATTTTTAATTTGTTATTGGATTATATTGAATGATCATTTTGTTCGTATGTATCAACACTGAATAATCCTGAGTTTTATTGTAACAAAATCTAGCTTTATATAAGATGAATATTATGTTAAAAGAATGAAATTGATCTAATTTTACCTGTTTTGTTGATTTTATGGCAATGTTGAATATTTGTTGATGCAATAGCCGGGAAATAATCTGAATTTTTATATAGGAATTTCTAATTTTTAAATGTTTGAGTTTTTTTTATTTATAATTTTTAAACTTCAAATATAATCAATTTAAACTTTATAAATTCTTTTCAAAATTAACTTGTTCAATTGGGATGAGTTTATGATAATATATTTTCCAATTTTATAATAATTTATTTTCATAACTGAAATAATTAAGATTAAACTATCTAATTGTATTATAAAAATAATATGAAATAAATAAAATAAAAATATTAAAAAATCGAAGTTCTTAAAAAATAATAAAAATAAAATAATATTCAAATAAATTTAAAATAAATCCAACTTTTTAATCATTATTTTAATACTCAATTATTTTTTAAATACTTTTACATACAAAAGCTAATAATTTTGTTAAGGGGAGGGGGAGGCGGAGGGGGCTGCTATGGAAATAGCTAATAATATTTTGATTCCATGAAATTACAATGCATGTTAAGTGTATGGTGCAAAGTATAAAATCAAAATTACAAATAAATATTATCATTATAATCTTGCATTTATATGGATATAAAAACATAGTTGAGAAAACGTAACCTATCATCCATCTTAAAAATGATTTTGATATTGCCAGTGAAATGTTTTTTCTTCAACCTTTAAACTTTGTTTTATACTTATGGAGTTGCATAAATAATGCAAATATTTTTTTAGATGTTGTTGTTTGAAAATGATTAAATGTTGGACGTTATTTATAATAGTAAATCTTTACTTTAATTGATATATAATTGTAACAGTAATTAATTTAACATAATATCTATTAATTAATTAATATAATCAATTGTGTAGTTCAAACTGATAAAAACTTTATTATACAAATAAAAATAAAAGATATTATTGATATGATATTGTTGAATACTATTTATAATAGTAAATCTTAATTTTAATTTTTATATAATTGTAACACTAATTAAATGATAACTAATTTAAAATAATATCTAATAATATTTTAATATGAATTAAATGATAATTAATTCAAAATGATATCAAATAATTAATTAACTAACTAAAATATTCCTCAAATGAATAAAAATTCTATTATTATTAATTTTTTTTGAAAGCTTAATTGAAAATAATTTGTGTAGAAAAACTTCTGATTGATTTTTTTTTTGAAATAGTAAAAGACTTGAACCAAATAAGAATAAAAAATAATAAAAAACTTGTAATGAGTCAGACCAACATGGATAGATATTATTCTATTTGAATTTTGATAATGGTCTTTGAATTAAAAAGAATTAATTACGTACTGTTTAACAAATAATTAATGAATAGATACATATACTTGATCAGTGGACTCGTCCTTATCTATTCTCTATTCAGAATCTTTAATTAATATTAAAAAAAATGTGAATGTTGGAATTGTTGTCCAGATGTATGTCCAGAATCTTGCATTATGTAAATACAATTAATAAACAACCTTCTCTTTTGGGGTAAATATTAAACAAACCTTTTTTTATTGAAGTTGAAATGACCCATGATTTGAATGCTCCCATATTATTATGAAAGTGATTGAAAAAAAGGATTGATGTAAAAATGCAAAATAAATAAATGTTTAATTATATAAATAAATTTATTAATTTTAAACATGTCGAATTTTTATTTATTTTTTATTTTCAAGTTTAAATTCAAATTAATTATTTTTTATTTTAAGTCTAATTATAATAATATATATACAATAAATAAATTTTTTCTTATATTATTACACTAATAATCAAACAAGAAATTACTATCATAAATTAAGATAATATATAATTAATCCCTCCAAAATGTATATATTTATATGCAATCCCTCCAAATTAATCCTATATTTCAGTAAAAAAATTACATGGGACTGGATGGGAAGTGAAGTTGCTGTTTTCTTTGACGGTGGAAGTACATCCTGGAAGCTAATTAACGGGCAATGAACAATGGATGCCAAGTGAGCATCCACTAAATGGATAAGTGGTCCATGTTTATTTTTTTTTATTCATATTCACACTGCTTTGCTTTAATCCCAGCTCACTCACCTCACCTACTTCCACTATCTAATATCTTCCAAAATTATATATTAGTCAATAATTAATATATGTATATCTTATTTTATATTAAAATCCAATTGGCTACAAAATAAAATTGAAACAACCTTACATGCGAGTCTAATTTTTTAACATGTAGGTGGCTTTAAAATTCATCATGTGTCATGTCAATTATTAAATTTTATACCATTCTTTTCTTTTTATATCAATTATAATTACAACTCATTATTATTTATATCATATTTATGTATTATTTAAAGTAAAGTTTTCATGCATAATAAAAAAACCTTGAG
Organism: Gossypium bickii; assembly: GCA_025503065.1. Lineage (NCBI taxonomy): Eukaryota > Viridiplantae > Streptophyta > Magnoliopsida > Malvales > Malvaceae > Gossypium > Gossypium bickii. The sequence continues at coordinate 19,854,682 of CP106718.1, forward strand.
CGAAAGAAATAACCGACCTCATTTATTGACATCTCAACATTCTGGAATATTAAAATAATAATTAAAACCATAATAAATTATATTTTCATTTAATTTTGGAATCAATTTCTTTTAAATGTAAGAATTTAATTTGAAAACAGTTAATTTTATTTATTTCAAATTTTAATATATACTATTACTTTTATTTGGAAATAATTTGGAATTAACCTAAAAATAACTTAATTTCAAATGTTGACCATTAATATTGTTAGAGTGTTTTTCTCTATCTTCTTTATATGATAATGTTGTTTATTTATATGATATAGTTACTGTTTATTAATGTGATATCCTAGGTAGGTTCCATACTGCCAACATGTACTCCACTTTAGACTTAACATGTGTTTATACGATGTGGGTTCACCTATGTAGTGACGTGTGAATCCATATCGCTCAGTCACATGTGCGATCTCACATGTGGTCTCGTAGAAGGGTGTAAGTTCCCCTCCTGTGAACACTTAGTGTCATGCGAGCTCGATACATGAGCTCGATATGCAAACCGTGTAAAATCTAATACGGACCCATTCCAATTATAGGTCGATAATAGTAAGTATCATAACAATTTGTCCCCCGCCTGGTTCGAAGAATAGTTATAAAGTGACTCTTCTTGAATCTTGGTTCTATGAAGCAAGAAATAACATAAGGAAAAACTTATTGAGTATGTTTTATATTTTAATTTGCAACGTACACTTTGTCACGTGTGAAGAAAGAGGTACCCTTGGTGCAGCTGATTATGCCCTCCTTCTTGGTCATATGAATCGTTAAAGTGCGAAGAAAAACCCTTTTAAAAGGAGGTTACCAGAGCCCTAAACATCACATTATTTGAATATGAGACTTTCAAGAAAAGCGATTGTTGATAAGAACGATTTCAAAGGTAATGTTTTTAAAATTTCCATCGTTCTTTCAATTTTTCTTTGTATCTTTTGTTAGCACACCATGGCTAGGACTAGAGGAAGTGGCCGTGTTGCCCAGAACATTCCTTTACAGGTCAGATTCCACACGATTTGCGTATTGAGATCGCATGACACTGAGTGTTCGCAAGAGGAGAAATTACACCCTCCTACAATATTTGTGTGATGTGGGTTCGTACGTCACTATATAGGCAAACCCACATCGAATAAACACGTGTTAAGTCTAGAGTAGAGTACATGTTGACATGCATGGAACCTACCTAGGATATCACATCAATAAACAATAACCATATCATATGAATATACAACCTTACCATCTAAAGAAGATAGAGAAAAACACTCAACAAATATATTTGAAAATAATTTCCAAATGCTTATTTTCGATACATATTACTAATTGGAGGAGAAGGATGACAACAAGAGATTTGAGCCCTAACCTTTCAAGTGCCAAAAGGGTGTTAAACATTTAATTAATACTAGATTTATATAATAAAATAACAATGTGGATGAAAAAATTATGTAAGAAATATATTTATTAAAAATTCACATAAAAATTAATTGATGTTTTAGTTATAATAAAGTTAATTATTTATCATGTATGGTGTTTTAGATTCAAATCTCGTTATGACAAGTTTTTATTGATTTATTATATAAAATAAGACAAAAACACATTCATTAAAATATAACTTAATTTGTATATGGAAGAGTATTTTAATAATTTTATAATTGAGTTGGTGTCTGGTTAATCCATGACAACAACTGATAAAACACTTGAGATAAGTATATATATGATTACTTTTATGTAATATGAGGATTTTAATTGATTTAAATATTTAATTATCTTTTAGGAGTGTAAAAATATTATGATGTTGCATATAAATTTCTCTTCATTATATTTATGATTTTCTTTGTATATTTTATTACTATTTTTTAGGCTTCTAATTTTTTCTTTGGTGAAGAAGTGTTTATTGAAAAATATGGACGGATTAAAATGTGAGAGGTTGACAATTTATTGAACCATATCTTTGGCCTAAGCTAAGATCGTGGATTATATTTAACCTATCAATGAAAATCATATCACTTGTGGAAATTTATTCGGAGAACCAAATTGGATCGAATCAAGTATATCAAATCCCTTTGATCAAAGAAGTTGGAACGGATCAAAACATTGAAGACATATCTTTGAATAGTCCATGTTTACCTTGATTGTTATTATTATATTGTATTCAACTAATTTAGCTATTAAAGGGATTGTGATTGATCTTCATTATGTTTGCAAGTCTTAAAAAACTTTATATAATTGAAAGGTTTGTATAGGTTAATGTACTGATTATTGAGAGCACTTATCTATTCAAGTGAGGAACATTACTTTTGAAAGCGTATTTGATATTTTAAAACCTGTGTTGGGATTTTACAAATTAAGTTCTCAAGAGGAGAACTTAGTGGTGAGAGGTCTATACTTCAAAGGTGCAAGAGTGAAGAATTATCACTGGGTCTGATAAATTAGGATCATTGGTTGTAATTGTTTGAAGATAGTGGAATTTTCTTACTAGGCTAGGCTTCGTAGATGTAGGAAAACTGAACTACGTAAATAAACTTTGCTGTCCCTTATTTACTATGTGTTTTTGTATTGCTTGGAGAAGTGCCAACTTCTGCAGTCACTTCTTTTAATATTTAACTTGTTAATTGGAAACTACTTTGAGGTCAGCAATTGGTATCAAAGCCTCCCACTTAACATAACTAGTGGAGATTTCTTGTAACAACTCATTTTTTAGTGGTGTCAGAAATAGTGGTTTCGACACCACGAATCCGATGGTGAGTCCGTAAATATTAAACAATTAATATTAATGAGGTCATTTGTGTCATATTAAATTTTAAACTGATATTTTTTTGCTATTTGAATGAATAATTAAGTACAAGTGGGTTATCCCTAAAGTAAAGTGGTTTTTGAAAATGAGATATCAGGACTTTGTTTTTGTAAACCGAGCCTGTAAATATTTTTATTAAATATTTACAGAGTTACTATATAAGTATATTAAGGTTTGGCTTAAAAATTTTAGTGATTTGATAGCTAATTAAAGAAAAAAGGGTTAAATAATAAAAGTTACAAAAATTACTTGCGATTGATTTTTCTTAACTAAATGGCTTAAATAATTAAAGTAGGAGAATTTATGTAGTAATTATATCATGATGCATGTTAATGGTTGGTCATGTGCTTATTAATTAAGCTTTATAATTAAAAATGTTAATTAAAATTTAAGTTAAAGTAATTAAAAATAATAAAACAAACAAAACACCATATTCTTCTCTTCATTTTGTGACCGAAACCATGGAAGGAAAAGCTTGAAGCATTCGGTTAGTTTTTTCCTTGCATGTAAATGTTTCATTAGTCGGTTTTTAATGAATTTTATATTTTTGAGATCGTTGTAACTTAATTTATCTAGCCCAGGGACTAATTTGTGATTTTTTTCAAAGTTTTGAAAACTTTTCATTGATGTTTTTGAAGCTTTTTAGTTGTTAATTGTTTCATTTGAAGTTTGATGATGAATTATGACTATTTTGCAAAGTGATTTTGTATAGTTTTTAAGTTTAAGGACTAAACTAAAAATATGTTAAATTGGCATGGTTTTCTTGTAAAATTTCAACATTAGAGGGCTGATTATGAATTATTAGGAATTCAAAAATATGGGTTTATGGATTAATTGTAAAATTAAGTTTGTTTCGATTTTAGGGATTAAAGTGAATAAAATGCAAAAGTTTAGGGCAATTATGAAAATGTTAATAAAGAAGTCATATTCATTAAATGAATTATTATAAAGTATTTGGGATTGATAATTGAATTAAATCATTGTATAGATCAAGAACCGGTAGAAAATCGTGGAAAAAAGAAAATTACTGACTAGTTCCTGATATTACTATATCTGCAGTTTAGCCCTAGTAAGTTCATATGGTACTGTTTTGTGTATGTTAATTATGTTTTATTGAATCCGATATATATTTTGAGTGTTAAATGTTATAATTAGTATAAGGTGAGAAGTGGATTGAAATGTAAATTGTTATATTGAGACATGTATCGAGCCCTGATGAACATAGAATAGGATACAATTGACATGCAAATAAGTTATTTTGCACACTGTACTAGATTAACTTATGATGAGATGATGATTCTTGACTTGTTATTATACATTAAATATACTAAACTCTAGCATTTGTTGCGGATTGCCGAGTTATATTTACAGTGATTCTGTCATGTTTCTTGGGGTGGATGTAAAGCCTTTGGGCTTAGCGCTTGGTGCCCAAGCATGTTTCTAGAGGGATGTTAGCCTTTGGGCTAGGCACTTGGTGCCCAAACTTGTTCTTGGTTGGGTTGGCTTGGTTGAGCATTTTGGCGTGTCTTGGGTGGATAACTATGTATCCATATCTGTTTATATCATTCATCAGACAAATTTTCAATGGTTAAATGACATGGTGATGATGTGCAATTGATATTTGGTTATGATGCCTTGTTAATGACTTGTATACATTTTCATGATTTCTGATATTATATCGTGACTTGATAATGTTTGATATCGTACAAATGAGATGATCAAATGATTCGTGTATATGATCTTTACCTGTTGAATGCATGTGGTTGACAGAGTTAATATTAGTTAAAGAGTTTGCTAATTATTAAGCTATAAATTTGGTAAGTTATATCATTTCAACCTATGTGTAATAACCAAATTTTGCCCGGGTCCTCAATTAAAAAATCGAACTCGAACCCAATTGCAAAACCAATAAATGAATAAAGTCCCACAGTTTTTTTAAAATGTCCATTTACAAAAAAGGTCCATTAAACCCAATATTAAAACCAACCCAAAATAAATTCAAACCCCAAACCTAATTACAACAGCCCAAATCAGAAAAAACACAAACAATTCACCAAACAGTCCAAAGAAAATAACATGACAATTAGCCTAATTGGCCCAAACTGAACCAGCCCATAACCCGAGGCCTAATGACCCAAAGGCTAAAATATTAAGAAAACCCTAAGGAGCCTCCACGCTGTGCGCTGTCGACTCTTCGTCTGCCTTCACACGCACCAACTGCGCATCTGCCATATGCGCACCCCTCTGGCTTCTCGCGTGGGCTCCACGCGCGCCCCTCGGGCTCCTTGCGTCGTTCCCCGTGCCCACGTGCGTCGTTCCCCACGCCTCGGTCGACGCCCACCTTGCGCCTCGGCCGAACCTTGTCGTTGTTGCCCCAACACCACTACGTACATTAACCGACCAGACGCTCGCGCACGCCCCAAGCATCGCCCATACCCTGCAAGAGCAAAACAAGACAACAGAAAACGAAACCAAGAATAATAGAAAACAAAAAGCTTTTGTAGATTAGATATAAAATAGAAACCTTTTGTAAACGGAAAAGAGGGGGGATTTTTTATTTTTGGGGGCAAGATTCTTCCGATTTCGGCTAGAAGAGACAGAACCCAAACCTTTGTAAAAAGGGGGTATTTTTGAAAAAAGAAGGAAAAAGAACTCTTGTAGCCTTTTTCTTCAATCAAACAGAAATCAAAAGAAAGATACGAATCATTTAGCAATCAAAAGGCACAACAAAAAGTATTAAGGTTGATTTCGAAATTTTATCTTAATCATTTACTGTTTTTTATCGGTTTTTATTTTATTTGTTTAAGAACTATTATAAACGAAAAAGACGGTGATACCTCCATCGGAACTCTACGAACGCAGAGAAATCGAAAGGGAAAAACAGAAAATTCAAGCCCAAACTCTAGGGCTTCTTACCTGAACTCTGGGGTGCCGCGTCGGAGGCTCTCCCCCCTCCGTCGTGGAAGTCGAATCGAAACCCCAAAGAGGGGGGGTTTTCTTCTCACGAGTGTTGGGGATCCGGGGCTTGGCTCGCGTGAATCCCGAAGCGGGGCCAGAAGCCCATCTGCGCGCATTACCGGCCACTGGGTATGGCGGGGTGGCGCGAAGACTGATGGAGGAAGCTCGACCGACGGCGCAATGAAGGGTATTGAAAACCCTAGCAGAGTATTGGGGGGGGAGGCTCTTCAGTCGTTTTCTTTGAAGTGTGAAATGGGAGGTTTCAAAACAGAAAATTTAGTTTTAAATGCTAAACGAAACGACGCCGTTTCATGTTGGGGAAAACCCGCGCGTCGACCCGAATCCGTCCCTGGGTCCGCGCATTTTTGTACTAATGGGAGATTTGCGGGATAGATCCCTCCTCTTTGCAACACCATTCGATCAGATCCCATTTTCTTTCTTTCTTTTTTCAATTTTGCCCACGATCTTTGCACGTATTTTGATTTAATCCATCAATCCGATCGGAACGATGCTGTTTCGTAAAAATGTTTAATTTCCACATTACTAGGATTTAACGCGCATTTTAATTTAATTTTTTATCTGTTTTAACTATTATTTGACCCCAATTTCTTTTTATTTTTATTCTTACCCTTTTATTTTATTCTCATTATTATATGGTATATTAAATTATTGTACTATATTATATATTTCATATTATTTTCCTTTATATATTTTATATGTATACTTAATTATTCCTACATATTATTTCACTCGTTTAATAATCTATATTCTATATTTTTATTAGTTATTATATTATATTTTGTATATTATATAGCGTTATATTATACATATCATTTCTAGAGTTTTATTGTATATAAAATTTATTTATATTATTTGATTCATTTATACCGTTATTATGTATATAATTTTATAATTAGTATACTACATAGATTATTAAACGCTATTGCATTATAATCGCTTTATTAATGTTTGCGTATGATAGTTTATAAAAGTGATATTGTTACATAGGTTATTGTTCAAAATAAAATATATTTTATAAGCTCATTATACTTCATTCAAAAGTTTTTTCAAAAAAGAGGCAGTATTTGTGTGTTTAGAAATACGAAAGATTACATCCTAACGTGCTGGGTGTTGACTTTTTATTTGACTAAATAACCAAATACCCTTTTTACATATTTTGAAGATCAAATATGATCTCGATGTCAAAGTATAAAGGCATTATATCCTAACGTGCTGGGTATGATACTCTTATTTCTTTGAAACGAGTTAATCTTGAGATTCTATTCAGATTTGATAACTTTTTCTACCTTAAATATTTCCAAGCCTTTCGACATTAGGAAAACATCAATCAATTTGGTACCAATTTTGGGCGTGACGAGGGTGCTAACCCTTCCTCGCACGTAACCGACTCCCTACCCCGTTTTCTCGAATATTCGTAGACCAAAATACTGTTTTAGTAAATCGAAACATTTTATTAAAACAAAGGTGATCCGATCACACCTAAATAAAGATCGGTGGCGGCTCCTTATTTTTAAAAGTTGATTCCCGTTTTTTTCCAAAAATGGTTACGACAGCATGGCGACTCCACTGGGGACACTCGAGAGTCAGGCCATAAATTGATTGATTTTTGTCCTTTTGATTGAAAATTTGGAAAATCGTTTTAATCATGTTTCTGTTGAGGCATCTGTTTGTGCTTTAATTACAATAATGTTGAGTCTCATAGGATTTTCTGCATCCATATTTGCATGACCGTTGTGGTCACAACCTTAAGTGGGAGTAAGAGACTAAGCTTTCGTGAGGTTTTCACCTCCGCATGAGCTAGTGGACTACTTCCGGGATACATCCGTACCTATGTGCTTCGTGAGGTTTTCACCTCCGCATGGCCATAGGGAAATGTATCCCCCTAAACTGAACTCGATCCATATGAGCCTATAATGGGTGAAGATCGAGGAATCTACCGGTTTAGGTACCCCTCTTTAGAACCAAACCTCATATTGTGAGCCTTAAGAGCCTACCTTAGGTAGGGTCATTCCAAACCCCTAGCGGTCACCTGGATAGGTGTTCTGTGTTTGTTTTTCTTACGCTAACGTGTTTTCTTTTGTGTTTGTTCATCTCTCCTGTGCTAACGTGTTTTCCTCTGTCTTGATTGCATTGCATTAAAACATTAAGAGAGGTGTCGATTAATATTTGATTGCTAAATAGAGGAGTTTGTCATGAGAAAATGAATTTCTTGATAAAATGGACTATAATATGGTTGCTCAAATATAGTCCAAGTAAATAACGAGAGAGGGCGCATAGTCCACGGAAGAATACAAGACTTTTCCCGGTGATTCAAGCCAACAAGGATTATTCAAGAGGCGTTAGGCCTTGACTTTCTTAAAGAAACTTATAAGCACCGCGGAGGATAGGTGAATGAAGAAGTACAGCCTGAACCAAGCGACAAGGAGCTAGAAGAGGCGCCTATAAAGAAAGTTCACGGGGCATGATCATAACTTCTGACACGACAAAAAAGATCAGTTTTCACTTGGATTATGAGGACAAAACCGTATATGCAATCTATTTTATGACACGGCTAAGAGCTAGAGCTATGGATGCTGAAATCAATGAGAGGATCGAAAGAATGGAAAGAATCCAGAGAGAACTGCAAGAATAGTTAGGCAAGTCGCAGCAAGAAGCAAAGGATTTGATGGCAAGATCCCGAGAGGAATCGCTCGAGCAGAAGGACCAAATGACCAAGATGATGGAGATGATATCAACTCTGGTCAAAGGAAAAGGGCCCGTGCAAAGTCCTGACATCACAGAGCCCCAGTCAAGAGTTAATCAGGATCCGCTCTATCCCCCGGAATTCATTCCGCCTCACACCCATGCAACGTAAAGAGGGTATCCTCAAGTGGAACCTGTAGGCCTAGAGCCACAACCTGCACCATCTGCTCATCTAGGGCAAGGTATATTTGTATCAAACTTCGGAGATAATTCTGCTAACCCAATGGTTCCAGATTTGGATGACCCGGTTGAAATAGCCAGGTTGAAAACGAAAGATCGTTACGCTCAGGACAAGTATAAGGGTCTGGAAGAAAGACTCAAAGCAATAGAAGATATTTGGAGTCTTCTGCATCGAAAGCGCCAAAGAGCTCAGTTTGGTTCCCGATCTGGTTCTGCCCCCAAAATTTAAAGTGCCAGATTTTGAAAAATATGATGGAACGAGGTGTCCAAAGGCACATTTTATCATGTTTTGTCGAAAGATAGCCGGTTATGTGAATGCAGACAAATTGTTAATTCACTGTTTTCAAGATAGCTTGGTCGGATCAGCCCTCCGATGGTATAATCAACTCAGCAGAGAGAGGATCCAATCATGGAAGGATCTAGCATCAGCATTTTGTGAACAGTACAAACATGTTTCCGATATGGCACCGGATCGACTAACGTTACAGATGATGGAAAAGAAGCCAGCAGAGACGTTCAGACAATACGCTCAAAGGTGGAGGGACGTCTCGACCCAAGTAGAACCCCACTGACTAAAACTGAGATAACGACCCTCTTTATCAACACTTTGAAAGCACCATTTTATGACAAGCTGGTGGGAAATGCCACAAAGGACTTTGCCGATGTCATAATATCTGGGGAACTCATTGAAAATGGTATCAAGAGTGGAAAAATAGATGCAAGAGAAAGTGTCAAAAGGTCAAGCTCGAGAAATATAGAAAATGAAGTGAACAACTTGGGCAAGTATTCCAAGTCAGTCTCTGCAGGTCAACCGAGGGCTGTGACCACTGGTCATCAGGGATCATCAAGTCAAGAATCCAATGCAAAGCGTCTCCAGTTTACCCCAATTCCAGTGACATATGGAGAGTTGTATCAAAGCCTGTTTGGTGCACATAGGGTGGCTCCTCACTACATAAAACCAATCCAACCCCCATACCCCAAATGGTATGATTCGAATGCTCAATGCGAGTATCATGCGGGAATAACGGGTCACTCAATCGATAAATGCATTGCATTTAAAAAATTGGTGGAGAAGCTTATTAAAATAGGGGTTTTGGAGTTTGATGAGTCGACTGGGGCAATAATTTGTGATAATTGAAGGAGGGGGTAAGAGAGTCTCAATTTCTTAAGGAAGATACCAGAAGCCTAGAAAATCGAGAAGTCAGAATGCCGATGACACATCCAAAAGGAAAACGAGGGGCATAAAACTTTCCGAAGCTTTACACACTTGGGAGTGTTTTGAAACAATAGAACGGTGGAAGAAACCTGCATTTTTAGCTAATCTAGAGTAATATTCAAAACATGCTTGTTGCTTTAAGCCTAGAGGCAACAAGAGTCCTTTCGTGAAATGGGCTTGCTTCCAGAATTGTTATTTCAATAAAATGCATCTTTATTTTCACTCCTCACATTTCATACTCTACATCGTTTCATTTTCATATCATACTTTTAATTTTCTACCTTCATGCCCACAATGGGTCCCCCAGATATCAATGACATGAGCGACGCTGTTACCGACTCTCTTTTTAACGAGATATGTGTCTAAAGGGATTGGAGGACTGTGGAGATGACAGAGGTTGTAACTTATTTCCGAAACTTGTTAAGAATGACAGATCCTACCCTATGAAGTGTCAGCGGACAATACGAGTTAACGAATGAGATAAAGATGGAAGCTTAGCTTGCCGCAGGACAAGGCAAGGAATCACTGAGTTATCTCCAAGAGTTCAAAGATATTTTCGCCTAGACTACTAAGGCACGAGTATGCTGTCAAAGCTAAGGAAGTCACAGAAGAAGTCCGTAAGGATATTTGAAGATCACACGCTGATGGTTCTACCCTGACTGAGCCAATCAAGAGGTTCAAGCTACTGGTATCCCCAGAAAGGAAAATTGCATCAAACGCTAAATCGAGGACAGACATTATGTGCCTTTTTTTCCTCTTGTCTACACGTGGGGCAAGGACGTTATCGAGGCAATCTCCTCGAAAGCTTCAGGTCCGCATCGACTCATTTTGCGGATGTTGATTTCTCCACTAAGAGGGCGAGGGTCGCTTCATATGCCAATATCACAAAGTCGATAGTCATTAGACCAAAAAGGAAAAAAGAAAAAATATTAACAAAAAGGCGAAAAGGTCATATTTAACCACACAATGACAAAAGTTCGTGACCTTTTTCAAGTGCCACGTCATAGTAGAAAAAAAAGGGGGCAACAAAACAAAGATTGATAGGAAGGTGACCTAAACTTGTGAATGTTGGCATATAGAAGTCGCGTTTACCCTTTTATACTCGTTAAACTTCGGGCGGGACCTCTGCTGGAGAAACGCCTCCCTCATCAGGTTTTGCCTAGTGAAGTCAAAATCCTCTTTTCTAGGGCACAGGCCGAGCTAAAATTGGATGAGGCAAAGTGGATCCAATCCCGATGTGATCAAGTGAATTTGTAGAGAAGATGTTAAGAATTATCGGTCATGATCGGATAATACGAGTTTACAACAAAAGGATCGCTTTATAAAATTTCATGATAGGGCTTTAAAGAGGATCCTTTCCCATGCAACAAGGATTTCAGAAGAAAAAAGATGCCAAGCCAGGAAGGACCTTAGGTAGCAAAGAAGGCCCGTTCTAGGGAAACAAAGATATTGTCTGAGATAGACAAGGACCTGCCCAATCCGATGAATTCAAAAAATTCAAAAAAAAACATTAAAAAAACAAAAAAAAAATAAGAAGAAAGAAAAAGAAAAAAAAGGAGAGGCCAAAGTGAAAACCCGCAAAGGGCGCTTTGAGACCAAAAGTGGGTTTGAGTTGAAAACCTGAAAAAGGGCAGCTCAAATTTTGATAGGGCATACAGTAATCTTGCTACACTTGAAGTAACAATGAAGAGGAATGTTACATTTTGGGGCATCGACAAAGTACTCCAGATCCCCTAAACACATATTGAGTTTAAAATGGTCCTCAAGAAGTTTGAACAGAGAAGCTCAAGCTGCGATATCTGGGACATCTAGTTTCCATTTTACCCATTTTGAGTCTGCTATCTTAGTCTTTTCAAACTACACTCTAGATAAACTTGCATCTTCATTGAAGTTGCTAGCTTTGATTAACGTGTTTGTTTCGAGCTACGCTTCCAATAAATCTCCATTTCATCCATCATTATGGTCCCTTTTTGAACATTTTGCATTGAAATAACGATTATTAGACTAATAATACTTTCATGAAAGGAGTTTCGCATATTACTCTGGAAACTTCTAAACAATACAGGAGTCTGAAACAGGATTATTGCTTAAGATTCATCGAGCTTAAGGGTTTGAAATATCTGAGGCCAAATTAAGGTGATTGAACAAAATGACAAGGTACCGCGTCAGTGACACAATCCCGACGAAAAGTGGGCATTGTTAACCCAAGTGCAAAACCAGAATCATTCTCAAAAGGAAATGACATTCTGCATTCATGCGAGCATCACGCACATACATCTGGTTGGGTCACCTAAAGAGTGATCGTTAGAAGGAGGCTGATACAGACCCTGTACCTTGGAATAACAAGAGGGTGGGTTGAATAAGAGACAAGCCCTATGTTTTAAAGTCGCAGTGGGATAAATGGAAGATATTCAGAACCTATACCCTTAGGTCACAATGAGGTGAGCCCTGAAGTTACAGGGAGCAAAGGGTGATATACGCGAAACGCAGATCACTCATAAAACTCGAGGACGGGCACTAAACATGAAAGGAAAGTTAAGAATCGAAGCAATGAATGCAAGTCATCATGAAAATCGTGACGAAAAAGAGTTACATGACAAACAAACCCAGGGCGCATGGCATAATCATGTAGGCATAAAAGTATTTAAGACAAACACGGGCATAACATGTTAGCATCACGCATACAGGTGCATCAGTAAAGCGAGAAGTTTTGACGATAACTATACCGAATCGAGGAGAAAGAAGGCACCCGAGTTCCACTAGATGATACATTTTTAATTTCTCAAAAATTAACTCATAATACGAGAGGTGAGTTGAGCCTCGGGTCACGCACGCTGAGGTATTTCTAATTTCTGCTTTTTTTTCAATATCTGCTAAAATCAACTCAAAATGCGAAGAGTTAGTTGGGCATCGGGTTACACACCCTGAGGTATCTTCAATTTCTGTTTTTCAATTTCCGTTACAATCAACTCATAATGCGAAATGTGAGTTGGGCCTCGGGTTACGCACACTGAGGTATCTTTAATTTCTATTTTTCAAATTCTGTTAAAAGAAAATCTCGCCTTCCTAAGCGAAGCAGATTAAAGACAGCAGATCTTGCCTTCCTAAGCGAAGCAGATCGAGCATAGCAGATCTGGCCTTCCTAAGGAAGCAGATCGAAGATAGCGGATCTTGCCTTCCTAAGCGAAGCAGATCGAATAGTAGATCTTGCCTTCCTAAGCGAAGCAGATCGAAGATAGCAGATCTTGTATTCCTAAGCGGAGCTGATCGAAAATAGCAGATCTTGCCTTCCTAAGCGAAGCAGATCGAAAAGCAGATTTTGCCTTCCTAAGCGAAGCAAATCGAAAAATAGATTTTGCCTTCCTAAGCAAAGCAAATCGAGCATAACAGATATTGCCTTCCTAAGCGAAGCAGATCGAAGATAACAGATCTTGCCTTCCCAAGCGAAGCAGACCGAGGTATTTTTAATTTATGTTTTTCAATTTCTGTTCAAAAATCAACTCATAATACGAGAAGTGAGTTGAGCCTCGGGGCACGCCGAGGTATTTTTAATTTCTTTTTTTCAATTTCTGTTCAAAAATCAACTCATAATACGAGAAGTGAGTTGAGCCTCGGGGCACGCCGAGGTATTTTTAATTTCTGTTTTTCAATTTTTGTTCAAAAATCAACTCATAATACGAGAGATGAGTTGAGCCTCGGATCACGTACGCTGAGGTATTTTCAATTTCTATTTTTCAATTTTTGTCAAAAAAAAAAGGGTCAACTCATATTGCGAGAATAAGGAAGCAGTTCGAAATGTTCAGATTTATTTCATCAAAGTCCTAGTGGAGCAATTAGTAGATCGAAGCTATAAATCTCTTTGTGTCATGAAGTCACATTGGAGCAAGCAAATCCCATCCCTTAGAAGATTGAGGAGAAGCGAATTGAAGCTACGAGTCATCTCGCGGGAGCAGTGGCAGAATGGATCAAAGCAACAAAGTTACAGTAGAGTTTGAAGATGTTTGAGAAAGATGAGGACCAATAAGTTAAGGCTTGGCCAAGACCGGGCAAAATTGGTTCTTCTACTATCTTTGCTCTATTTTCGTGTCACGACAATGAGCAAAGAGGGGCAGCTGTAATAACCAATTTTGGCCCGGGCCCAATATAGACTAACGGCCCAATCAATAAAACCAAAAGCCATTAAAAAAGTAAACCAATTAAATAAAGAGTCCAGTCCATTCATAGGACAAATCTGGAGCCCAATTACAAAACCAATACCAGGCCAAACATGTCCAAATACACAACCCATTAAACCGACCCAACTAAGCCCAATCTATACAGGCCCAAAATACTAACTAAAATCCTAGCCCCTCTTGCGCCGCTTCTGCTACTGCCTATCCCCCCACGCGCCCTGGCAACCACGCTCACCACTGTCGGCCACTACTCGCACTGCACCACGAGCACCCACCACGCCTCGATCAACACAGGCACACTGCACCATGAGCACGCTCCTCATACGTGCACCGGCCACTTCAAATATCAGGCCCATGCCCTGTAAACGAGGCAACAAGCAGAAGCAAACGACAAAAAAATATGGAACAAACAGTAAAGTAATAAAAAAGGGTTGTATCCTTCGGCTATAAGGATATTCAAAATCATTGTAAAAGGGTCTTTTTCTTTTTACGGATTATCAGCAATCAATAGAAAAACCACAAAAGAACAATCAGAAATCAAAAAGCAGAAAAATAGAAGGCTAATGTCGTTTGTTGTTCTTATTAGTTTTTATTTACTGCCTTCATCTTTTTAATTCTGATTTTGTCATCTTAAGACCCCATTTTTTACGCAGTCAGATTCGAAAAAAAATCAAAAAAAGAAATGAGCAAAAAAAAGATTCAATCAGAAACCGAAAGAAAAGGAGGAGGTTGAGTTTGTCCTTCAAGTACTATTTCCATTTATTGTTGTTTCTTAGTTATTTTGTTTTATTTTCCCTCTTTAAAAAGGGAAGAAGATGTTCTAAACAAAAACAAAAAAAAAAAAAGGGAAAGGAGATCCTTCTCCGTATATACGAATCAATAGCAAGAAAAATTGAAAGGAAATGTCAAGGTTTCCATTTTTCCGTTCATTTACTTACTTTCTTTTTACTAGTCATTTCTTCTCACAACTTTCGAAAACAAAAATCAGTAAAAGAGAAGGGAAAAAAACCATACCTGAACGATCGAGGCGTTTTGACCTGCCCCCGTGCGCCGTCGATCGCTAAGTGCAGTGGTGGTACGATGGAACGTTGAGGGAGCCCGATAATCGGGCATGAAGCTGTACAGGAGAAGAGGAGTCCTCTGCCTCTTCAATTTCTGAGAGGATAAGGAGGGGAAAAGATTTTTTTCTGAAACATGGGAAAAGTGATTTAAAAGAACATTTTTTATTTAAATAAAATGCGAAACGGTGCCGTTTCAGGGGGGAAGATCCGCGCGTCGACCCGCTTGGTGACCCGGATCCACGCCCCTTTGCTTTAAAAGGGTTATTTAGTGTTTAGTCCCTCTGTTCCTTGATCGTCTTGCAATTTAGCCCCAGTAAACGCTACGTTTTGCGATTTGGGGTCATTTTCACGTTCAGTCCTCTTGCCTTTGCGCGTGTTCCATTTAAGGCCTCGCATTTCTCTCTTATTTTTTAGATTTGGCCTACGTTTTAATTTTGTTTTTAAGTTTAGTCTTAACCCCATGATAATAAACTGTTTTATATATTTATTATATATTTTCTATGTTATTCATTTATACAGTATTACATATTATTCATTTTAGAAAATAAAAAAAAAGGAAAAAATTTCTTTGCATATATGTATATTAATTATCTTAAATTATCATTTGTTTAGAATTACGTGTACTATGTATAATAAGTTGTTTTGCTAATCATTTTTACGTATTATTTCTCTTAAAATTGTTTAATTCATTGGTCTTTGTCTATTAATGTTATTACTTAGATGGTGTATATTGTTTAGTTAATGCTTCTGCACGTGTCATAATTTATTTATTTGTTTCGTCATACTATTATAGTTCATTATATAATTCCGTATTCATGTATTATTGTTTCATTATTGTTATTATTATCCATGCATGTTAATATTTTAGATTCATGATACAAATGTCGTATATTATTTGTATTAGATTGTCGCTACGCTAAGTTTGTGTCACATCAACATTAGTCGCCGCATATAATCTTAGTCATGTTTTAAATAATATTTCTTTAAATCCTAAACTACCCAAATGTGTATAATTTTATCAATTTTATCCAAAAGCAAAAGGTTTTCAAGATAAGGCAACATTCTATGTTTGGTATTTCGAGAGACCGTGCCCTATGTGTTGGGTTTCGGTTCTCTCACTTGGCCGAACAATCGAATATCCTGTTGATATTTTAATGCATGAGTCTCGGGAGCTAAGAGATGATCCTGGATTTGAAGATTGAAATCATCGTGTCCTATGTACTGGATGTGATATTTTATTCATTCGGAACAAGAAAATCTTGAATGTTCAATTCGAGAAAATTCAAACCTTTCTAAAAGGGATCAAAATTTTCAATTCTTTTTAAATTTTCAACTTTCAATGTTAGGACATTAATTAATCAATTTGGTACCAATTTTGGGCGTTGCGAGGGTGCTAATCCTTCCTCGCACGTAACCAACTCCCGAACCCGTTTTCTCAAATTTCGTAGACCAAAAAAAAAATATTGTTTTAGTAAATTAAAATGTTTTATTAAAACAAAGGTGACCCGATCACACCTAACAAAAGATCGGTGGTGACTCCCGTTTTTTATTTTCAAAACCCAAGTTGATTCCCGTTTTGTCAAAAAATGGTTACGACAGCTAATGGTTACGACACTATGAACTTACTAAGATTCTTAGAGCTTACTTGTGTTGTTTTTTCTGTTTTCTTGTAGATATCGTTTTGTGGAACTGGGCAATCGGATCAAATTAAAGATCACACTATCCAATTATCTTTCGGTAGATTTTGAAAACGTTTATTTGGTGCCATTTGACACTTTGTATAACATTGTTAGGCAAGCTTGAATTGATTAGGAAATAACCTTGGATGTTAGTTGAGATTATTGTTTGTGATGATGCCCTATGGCATATTGGTTAGAACTAGGCAAATGGCATGTTTTGGTATGTTGTTGGTGTAATTTGAACAGGTTGAATGATTGGTAAATGGCATACTGTAGCTTAAGTAAGCATGAAATGTTTGACTTGCTATTGAAGATACATTTTAGGTCACACGGGCTGAGACACGGCCTGATGCATGGCCGTGTGCCATACACGAGTATCTTGGCATGAGTATATGGTCTGTGTAATTTTTGTTTTCATTTTGCACACACGACAACAATTAGTTACATGACTGGAAGACACGACAATGTGTCTCTTTCCACACGATTTTAGTCCTCTCACATGGTTGAACAACACGACTATGTCCCATATCAAACACGAATTAAACCTATCACACGGCCTGACCACACAACTATGTGACCCATGTTTTTTGTTTTTACCTTACTTTTCTGTTTTGTTTCGAATTAGTCCCTACTTGTTTCCAAATTGATTTTAGAGTTTTAGAACCTCAATTTAAGTCCCATTTTATATGAATAGTATGGTTATGAATGTTTATCTATTAATGAATGATTAAATTGAATTTTTGGATTGAACTTGCATATTCTTGACTGTTTATTTGTCGTAGCATCCTGTAACTCTAATATGGTAGAGTGAATTGATTTTCATGATGTTTTCTCTCCCATTGTGAAACATACGTCTATTCGGGTACTTTTGGCTCTTGTGGCATCAAAGAATCTTGAATTAGAGTAGTTAGATGTGAAGACTACTTTCCTTCATGATGATCTTAAAAGGGACATCTACATGTAACAACTAGAAGGCTTCAATTTTGAAGGTAAAGAAGATCATGTTTGTCTTTTACAAAAGTCTTTGTACGGTTTGAAGTAGTCTCCTTGGCAGTGGTATAAAAAGCTCGACTCATTCATGTTGAGTATTGGTTTTTCTCAACGTAAGTATGACAATTGTGTTTACCTATAATATCTTGATGATGGTTCTTTTGTATATTTGTTGCTTTATGTTGATGATATGTTGATTGTGACTAAGAATCCATTTGAAATTGGTCGTCTTAAAACCATGCTTAACTCTAAGTTCGAGATGAAGGATTAAGGTGAAGTAAAGAAAATTTTGGGGATGGAAATTTCGAGAGATAGGCATTTCGGGAAATTATTTTTATCGCAACAAAGGTACATTGTGAAGATACTTAAGTGATTTGAGATGAAAAATCCAAAACTGATAAGTACTTCTTTAGCTGCACACTTTAAACTCTCAAATTTAGATTCCCCGCAGAATAAAAAAGATGAAAAGTACATGTCAAAAGTACATTATTCAAGCATAGTTAGAAGTCTGAAGTTTGCAATAGAGTTATTATTTGAATAGAAAATATAAGAAAAAATTTGTGATAAGTAAAATTAAAATTCTTAATTAAAAAATTAAGGTAAAAAAATTGTGTTAATTTTATTGATGTAAAATAGATTTATTACTTGAATAGAATTTTAAGCATTTTAATTATCACTTAATTAATATATTAGAGTTGAGTATATTAATGAACTATTGTTTTGAATAATGTTACTTTTCATTAATCACAAAAAGTAAAAATATATTGTATGTTGGGTATGTTAAAAAAAATACTTTAATTATGATTTGAAAATTTTCTATTATAATATTTGAATTGATAAGCTAATATATTTTAATTATATTAAATAATTCAAATAAAAAATTATTTTAAGTTAATTATTGCAATTGAAAATACAATATTTAAAAGTTAATTAAATATTAAACACATAAAATTACATGCGATATATGTGACATTAGAAGCCAATATATAAAAGTAGTGTACATCTTGTTGTCCATGTGGCACATGTCCACCTTTGCTCTCTCCTTATTTTTTTCCTTTTTACATTTTAAAAAATTGGTTAAATTTCAATTTTGATCATTTTATTATGCCTAAGTTTGAGATTTAATCTCTATGCATCAACTTTTAGCATAATTTGGTTCATTAATTTTTATAATGTTATTAATTAGTCGAAATAGTTAGTAATAGTATCATTAACTTTTCAAATAAAATATTAAGTTGCTATATATTGAATGTCTTAAGTTTTTTGAGATTGACATGTGGTTAGCTTGTGTCGCTTTTTCTTTTAATTTTATAAAACAATGATCAAATTTTAATTTTGACTCCTAAACTATGTTGAAATTTGTGATTTGATCTATATACTTTAATTTTTAATATAATTTGATCCTTCTCCTTCTATAATGTCATTAGTTAGTCTAATTAGTTATTATTGTTAATTATTTCATTCAAAATGATGTAAACTTTTCTTAAGAACACTATTCCAATAGAAAAAAATTATATTTTATCATGATGAATTCAAATAAGTGTTTTTTAAGAAAAAATCTTAATCAATATTTTCAACTCTATTTTTATTAGTACATGGATACCAAGTGTATTTTTTTAGGCTTATATGAAAAGTAGGTACCCACACTATGCAATTTTTCTTATTTTGGTACCTAAAGTTTTATTTTGTTACCACTTAAGGTATCAACCGTTACCTTCCGTTAAAAAACTTCTGAACGAATCAAATTATAACATGTGTCATTTTTAATTAAATAAAAATTATTTAAAACGTTGACTCAATTAAAAAAAAGGTCTGAACCAATCAAATTATGTGTTTTTGGCAAAAAAAAAAATCAAATTATGATATGTAGCATTTTTAATTAAATAAAAATGTTTAAAATTAAATTATTTTAATTTAAGGGTTGACACTTAAAGTGATAATGGGATAAAACTTCTAAGTATCTACTTTGATAAAAAAAAAAAAACTCTAAGTACTTAAATAAGAAAAGTTGTACAGTTTGAGCACCTATTTTTCATATAAATCTTTTTAAAAACAAAATGTAACATTAGAGAAGTTAATAGAATAACTTTAATGGTAATAACAATTAAACCTAATTTTTTTAAATTTAATAATTGGAAGAACTAAATTGTTAAAAATAATAGTAAATGTTAACAAATAATTAACTCGAATGTAGAAATTTAGAAGGGAATGGTCGCATTATTTATTTGTTTTGTTGCGTGCTATTCTATTTCTATCTTGTCCAGAGACTTATTTGATATATATCTAAATCCACAACCTTGACATATTAAAATTAGGGAATGCCCCCCTCTTTGTTTTGTGGCATTGAGAGCAAAGAATGACTATTACACTTCCAATCCGCTTACGCCGAAATCTTGTTATCTTGGCTCTTTCTTTCACCCTCCACTTCACTACCTTTCATTCTTTATGTATGTCTATAGAAGAAGAAAAGTAGTGCCGGCAGCAAACTCGGACAATGATGTTTCCGGAAATGGCAGAGATTGGACAAGTGGGAAAGAGCTTTGCTGATGGAAATGACAAGGATTGGAAAAGATGACTTGACTTGGGTGTTCTCAAATGATGATTAAAGAAGAATACAGAGACCCTGACATATTTAAACCAAAAGGATTTTAACAATTTGTAAGAACAGAAATAAAAATGTATTCTTGCTTAATCATCATGCACAGTTGATGGTGGATAGGATGCTGATTGAGAGTCAATTCCATGTCCAAACCAATTCACCAACTCATTCCAGTACTCAACATGACCAGCCTCGTCATCAGAACAAAACACCCACTACCGCACATCATTATTCATGATTGAATATTAATTGTTTCATAAAAGTAGTTGAAGCACCAAAAAGCCTAAGCTTAAATCATGTTGTCAAACTTAAAACCTTATTTATGTATGTATGATATAAGATGATGTTTGTAAATGTTTTGTTCAGACAAGCAAGGGATAGGAGAATTGATCAAGAACAATGCTCCGGACTATTGGGAGGTAACCGTTGTTCACGATGCCAAAAAGGTTTAACATTGTGAAGAGAATTTGGAGATGGTCCATCCGTCTCAGCAATCCAATCACCCTCCCCAAAGGAAGTTCTTCTCATTTGTATGCAAGTCTAGTTGAGCTTGTTAGTGTTTATTTGCACATCATCAATGTGATGATCTATAAGGAAATTAATAGTCTCATTTTATTATTGTAGGGAGCAAGAGGGGTCCATCAAAGGGTACAAAACTAATTGTCACTTTCCCATCCTCTCTCGTCTTCTTTTCGCTGATAACTGCTTCCTCTTTATCAAAGTAAACGAAGATGATTGCTTAACAAATGAAGAATTCAAAGAAACTAATTTATGGAGAATAAAACATTACTCAACAAATGAGAGCGTCACTTGAAACATGAAAAATTCTCTAAGATACAAAGTAATTTGTAAAACACAAAAGCATTACTCAAAGCCGGAAATTATTTAAAACGTGTAGATGTTTCTAAACAATTAAGTTATTCATTGAAAACCGGAGCTCAAAATGTCAAAAAAATAAAAATAAAAATAAAAATCAAAGCCTATAACTCGTCCCCTCTCACAAAATTATAATGATCCGATGTATGGCTAGATAAGTGTCACCTTCCCTCGATTTTTTGAATTTAATTTTTCAAGACAAATGGGACAAATATATATTTAATGTAAATAACTATATATACACAAGTAGTTATAGCCTTTAGGCTTCAAAGTTCAAATAAACAGTAAAACGTTTACAGCTCTTTTCTTTAGCCCCCGCATACTTCAGAAGACTAGAAATTAAATGGCAGCTACTTCATAAAGACACGGTTTAGATGCGCACACTCATTTATTTTATATATAATAAAATGCCTAGAAACCAAGAGCCATCATCCATAATTAATAATTTAAGCACCTTCTCCTGTTAACAGATCCATGACAACTCCCTTGATGCTTCCGTTGTTCTTCTTCAGCAGCTTCTTGTTCGTTTCAGCATCACAGAAACCCTGCACCCACACAAACACCCAATGTCATCGACATCAAAAAAAAAAAAAAAAAAAAAAGAGTATGACCGTGATAGTTGCAGATAATTACCATTTCCTGCAGCTCCTCAAGTATCGGATCCCATTCAGCCACCCCACAAAGATCATCAACAGACTTCTCCAGATCATATTCATTCCTCCTCAAAATGTCCTTGTTCAAATCAACCTGTTTGAACCCCATATCTTCAAGTTCCTTAAGTAGAGACTGCTCAACAATATTTTCACTCTCCCCTTGACTAGGTGCTTGCACGCTGATTGCAGGGTGTGGCACTTGAGAGGGTCCAACAGGAGCAGCTTCTGAAAAATCAATGATAGGATAAGACACAGATGAAGATGGAGTTTGTGGAACGGCAGGGACTGAAAAGCCTTCGTCACTGATGGGATATGCCTCAGATGAAGATTGTATAGGTGGTTGGGAAACAGGTACTACAACACCTTGATCAATGATGGGATAACTCACGAATGAGGATGTAGGAACAGGATCTGGGACATCACTGTTGTTTACTGTCTGCTCCTTTGTTGACTGTTCAGTAACCATGTGCTTCACTGGCACGGGGCCTGCACCAGAGCTACAAAGCTCAGTAACAAAATCAGCATTCATATCCGCAATGTGAGAGTCTTTTTGGCCACCACTTTCAGGCGGCAAATTCAAGTTAAAACCCTGAAGGTTATCACAACTTGAATCCTTCAGGGAAGCATCGACCTGCATTAACAAAATGTAATTAGAAGTGACTCAACTGTTGAGAAAACTAAAGCTCTAAAAGCATATCAACCTCTTTGAAAATACAAGACTTACATGGATAAGAACCCAAACACGTTGTCCAAACTTAATGCCAGATTCAGATGCCATCCTCCAGTAAGAAACATACCGACCAGGCAACTCTGGTGCAGTTAAATCAACAGCAATGTCCAGGTCCCCATCAAGAGGCACACCTTCGGCAGGAATCTGTCATAAGTTGGGAGGATGAAGCAAATAATTAAGCACAGCAATAAAATCATTTAGTTAATGAGTACACATGAAATAATATAGCAGATTGCAATTAATGCAGAAGATCGAACACTTTACGTCTATATCAACTGAGATTGCATTTGTTAACTTGTCTCCCCCAATCCAGACAAGTTGCATCCCACGATACCAGGGCAGAGTACCATTGTTGCGCATTCGCCAGATCTTTGTAAATGGTGTAGATGGAGCCATTACAGTCCCATCCGATACATTGACATCCAAGATAAATTGACTTTCTAGTTTAGGCCGAGACAACTTTAGTACACGATTCCTCAAGACATGAGGGAGTGCTGGGCCAACTCTTGGAACCTATAAATAAAAATAGACCCCACATCACTGAAAGGTAGAGAACAGTTAACAAGCAAACATGAAAAGAAAATTACATGATCATTTGATGCCCTGAAACACCATGGATGCCGGTAATGCATAGGCTTGTCCATTCTTATATAATCAGCTTCATTTCCCATTTTAGAAAAGCAGATGCTGCAGAGATCATAGTTGTCTTTTCTGCATTCACAAGTTCAGGGAGTAATAAAAACAATAAAAATCAAGTCCAAGAAGGAATGATCAGTGCTTAATAACATTTCTTACACTTTAGACTTGAACCGAGGTCCAGTAATGGGAAGAACCCCACAACCATCACACTGAACTCCCTTGTGGAATGTACCAAACAAGACATTTCCATCAGTCGATACAAAGCTCCTTTTACTTGGACTAAAGGGATGGTACGAAAACGGAGGCACAGTAGGGCCATTTGCTACAGGCACTCCACTGAAGGGACATTCGTTTGAAGGATAATCTTTCCTTGAAGTATCAAAGAAGGGAGTTGATGCATCCATGCTCACACTCTTCCCCTTGTTACGTCCATTGTTCTCCTTTGTGTTTTTCTTGTCATTATGAGCACAAATGTTCAATGCAGATCGTCCAGAGGGCATGGTAGTATATCCAGTAAGGTTGGCATCATAAGGAGAGTCAGCATTCAAATCAACAGCAGCTGGATCAGAAACAGCAGGTACATCCACACCATCTGCTGCATTTCCAGTGTTCGCTTCCTTGCCAGTCTTGAAGCTTGAATCAACAGCTGTAAATTTTGGTAAAACACCAGTTGGAGCATATGGTCCAGAAGGGCTCTCAGAAGATCCAACAGGAATGCCAGAATCAGCACCAACTCCAGGTTGGGAAGCAGGACTCAAGTAGGATTGTCCCATCTTAGACAAGGACTCCAAAAGATCACCCAACAATGGACTGGCAGATGCAGCTTTCGAAGCAACTTCTACGGAAAGCTTTGAGAAAACTTCAGTTAGAGCATCACGAAGAGGCTCTGGTACAGAATTCAGTGCATCAGCAGAAGCAGTATTAAAGCTTGGCAACGGAGGCTGAACAGATGGGGATCTCAAGGGAGTAGAACCACCACTTGATCTTGTGTAAGGTTTATTGAGCTTGTCATTATTTAGTTGCACATTAATCCTCAAGAATTTAAGGCGTTGCCTCATCACATCACACAAATCATCATCATCAACAAGGGTAACAATATCCCCATCTTCATCAATATATGTCAGAGTAAGTTCAGTATCAAAAGGAAAATTGAAAAGCCCCATAATTTTTGCCCTTAGTCCAGTCATATTAAGATCCAGGCGTTCACCATCAACAATTCGAGCATTGAAACGCCTTAGAGTATTTCCATACTTAACCTGCATCCGTAACATTTGCAACAATATATAGTATAAGGAATCTAAAAATAAATTTAATAAATAAAAAATATAAACAAAGCATCTTGTTCTAACAAGTGACTACAATTATGGTATCGGTAACATTTTATAATTAGGGAACCAAGAAATCAATAGAAATATATCAAAAGGAACAATTAGGGTTAATCATAAATTCATTCTAAATTTGACAAAAAAGTTATCATTTATGCATGATGTACACTCATGAAATCAACCTAGAAATTTAAAGCAAAAAGCCTTCACAGCATGATTGATATTCATTCTAAAAATGACATTACAATTATCATATGTGCATGATTGATATTCATGAAATTAACTCAGAATTTGAAGGCAAAAAGCCTTCACTGTATTTGACAATCACAAATCAAAATAAGCAAAACAATCAGAATGGACATAATCAGCCTCGAATTAAAAATTAAAGAAGGAAACAAAACAAAAAGCCACATTTTCCCCGAGGAAACAGAGAAAATATTAAAAATAAACAAATAAAAAGAATAAAAGGAGCTTATCATAAGATAAAATACTGAAACTGCAGTATTGTGTATGGAAAAGGGAGATGAAAAGGTTATAAAAAGATGAAAGAACGAACCTTGATAACGAGATTAGATTCCATAGCTTATCAGAAGAAAGAGAACGGAAAAAAAATGAAGAGGTGAATCGGGAAAGAAAACCCTAACCCTAGAGGAAAAGTGTAATAGGGAGACGAATATTTGAGGTAATGAAGGGTTCTGTTTCTATTTTGTAAGGGAGTGGCCGAGTAAATACGGAACGGAAGCCGCGGAGTTCCTTTCCTTATGGCGGAAGCTCTTTTTTTCTGTTTCAATCCAAAGATATTATTTTTCCTATTTCGTTTGGGTTTATTTATTTATTTATAGCGGCTCGCATAGCTTAGCCAATAAGAAATTTCATTGACTTTTTTGCTTTTTTTTTCCGTCTTTTTCAGTCTTTTATCTTTTTCCCTAAGCAAGCAAACGACTCTATTCTACGGATTGAGTTGGAACTTACAGCAGTGTTTAAGAGGGGCAAAATATTTGGTACACTAAACTCGATAATTAAAGAGTTAACAAGTATTTTATAGGGTAGATTAACCTATTATAATGAATATATATTAGTAAAAAGTTATATATCAATTTTTTAATGTTATTTGTGGATTAAAAATATATATTGTCAGTGTATCAAATGCTAATCTTTAATATTTTACTTAAAAAGGGTATAATTTAATACTTAGGTAGTGTTTAAAAAGCTACTAGTAATTTGAATTTTAATGTAATTTCTTGTAATTATACAGTAGTAACACGTTTGAATAATCATTGTAATTAATGGATCCCATTGAATAGAGTATAATTGGAGCACCCAACTATACTTTTCAATTCTTAAAAGGGGGTGGAAATTGAACTAATGGTTTGCAGGTGTAATTATTACATCCAAATCCAATTATCCCATAGCTTTTCAAATACTCATACATTATTTAACTTAGGAAATTCTTTTTTATACAAGATTAAGTTATAAAAAAGTATATTATAAGTATGAATACATATAAGTATTTAAGATGGTTATGGCCAAAATTTTCTAAAGTATAAATCATAAATATTAAAAAATTATATTACAAAAATAATTTATGTTGATTTTATAAAGTTATAACAAAAATTCATATTATTTAAATCCTAAAAGATTTATGAAAGGTATCTTCTATGTTGTAAAAAATAACTAAAATGTTATAAAAGTGTTATAATATATTTATTTACGTGTTTATTTCTTGTTATTTTTATTAGTAAGTGTATTATCAATTGCTTTCTAGGACTAACATATTGCATATAATTATTTGATTTTAATTTTCATTACTCATTTAAAAAAATTATTGTACTGATAATTTTTATATAGTAATTATTATTTTTTGAAAATATGTAACTGTGTAATTCAATTTGTACTACCAAACATAATATAGGGAATTGTCATTCTTTGTAATTACATTAGCCAGTAATTACATTTTCATCCAATTACTCTGTGATGTCCAAATAGACCCTCAGAGTTTGACTTTTTTTTTCCTAATGGGATACTTGTGTATTTGACAAAATTTATATAAAGTAAACTACTAAAATAATCAATCTAAAATTACAATGTTCCTATTTTGGTACTCTATTTTTTTTGTCAAATTAAGCATTGTTGTTAAGAACTTTGATCATTTTAGCCACTCCTTCGTTAAACACCGAACGAAATGCTAACTAGGCCGCCACAAAAAGTTGACTGTACCGCCATGTGTATATACTTTTACACATCATTAAATTAATTTTCTCAAAAAATTAAATCATTTTAATTTTTTTAATGTTTATAAAAGGACTTATAATGGTAAAGTCCCTAAAAAATTATTTTTCTTTCTATCGAGAATACAAGGCAAATGAGAAGGTGTAAGATTAGAAGGGAAGAAAGCTGCAATGAAAGAAGTCCATGCCATCCCAATATGCTATTGTGGATTTTTAGCACCATTAAGGACATTGTGGTCCAACAGTAACCCTGGTAGAAGGTTCTTTAGGTGTAGAAACTATAGTGGTCGAAGACGTTTCTACTTCTTCACCTGGTTTGATAATCCAACGAGTACTCGTGCAGGAGTTGCCATAGTTTAGTTGTTAAGAAAAATCAAGGCAATAGAGAGGGAAAGAAAGAAAGAACAAAAAATGTGGGGTGTTGGTTTAGAGGCTGTTGTATTTTTTATTTGGGTATTGATGAATGAAATGATAATATTATTTTATTTTTTTTATGTTGGTTTAGGGGTTAGATTTGGTTCTAGAGGTTGAGTTTAGAATGATAATAGGTTTAGGATTAAATGACTTTGTAAAAGATTGTAGTATAGGTGGAAATGATAAATTACTGATAAACTTGAGGATGATTTTTTGTTTTGTTTTATTTTGGTCGATGTTGTAACGCCCTGAATTTTGGGGGTTAGAAATTTTGATGTTAGTGGTTAGGGTCTGTGAGAAAGGTATGCTATTGTGTTTAGTTTCGCGTCTAAGTGACAGAATGGGCTTGCTGGTCTGGTGGTTTGGTTGTGTGCTATTAATTTCAAGGTGTTGGGTTTGAGTCCTTGGGAGTGCATTTTGGAGAAGACATTTTATTTTGTTTTGGTTAATATTTATAATTAGTTATTTTATTTTTGGTTTTTTTTTTGTTTATATTTTTAATTTTTGGTCTGGGACGTGCTTTTGGCTTTTCTCTCTGGGTTTCTATTTTCTTTTTACGGTAGTTGTGGTTTTCTTCTCGTTCCTCTGGGAAGCGGGTTTTGCTGCACATAAAACGAAGAATTTTACTCTCCCGTCATCGAAACAGGTATGGGATTCGAAACTTCTTTATTTCATTTTGCAAAACTGTTGATTTGTTGTGGGATTTTGGCAATCTTTTAGCGTGTTGGTAATTGGGCATTTTAGGCTGGTGTTGATTGGAATCGTCTGAAGGGTAGTGTGTTATGGTTGGTTCTAGAAGTGGCGTGACTAGGGGTCGTTTCAGTTACAGGAAAACTTGGTTTTTCAGGCTGTGTAGAGGTGGTTTCGTGGCCACTAGAGTTTCTACACGGGTGTGTGCCAGCTCACACGGCCGTGTGCTTTTGAGAATTAAGGTTTCTGGGCCAATTTTGGTGCCACACGACCGTGTGGCCGATTTGGGGATTTTATCGATTTTCACACGAACTTGTCCCTAGGGCACACGGGCGTGTGAGTTTAGGGATTAAGGTTTGAGTGATTTGGTGTCACACGGCCTAGCCACACAACCGTGTAGCTAATTTGGGAATTAGGGATTCCGCACGGGCGTGTGTGTTATGGACACACAGCCGTGTCTGGTGGGCACACGGACGTGTGAGACCCTTACATGGCCGTGCTAGCCCTGTACTCAAATTTAGTGCAAATGGGCAGAGAGTTACACAGCCTGTCCCCATGGCCATGTCCCTGGTCTACACGAGCGTATACATCTCTTCACATGGGCGTATACCTCTGTTACACGGTCGTGTGCCCCTCCTCACACGAGCTTTTGATCTCCCACAAGGCTTAGGCAATACCACACTGCCAGAGCACACGGGCGTGTGGTCTTAAGAGCCCGTGTGGTCTTAAGACACTTATAATGGTTTTGTATGCATTTCTGATCTGAATATTTGTTTGTGTGTGCTCCGACCCTTAACTAAGTTTAGTGAAGGCATTCAAGACTCGATATCTTGATGGTTGTGTGTGATGTATGATTTTGAATATGGTCTGAAGAGTGTGCTATGTAACTATTCTGACTGATTGTCTGTTAATGTGTCTCTATTCTGTTAGCTTGAATGCATTCATGCATTTGCATAAAATATTTTGGGTTAGGTTTTGAAGAGAAGGAAGACTATAACTATTTTGAACTAGCAGTTTAACTACAACCTTATACGTACAGCGATTTATCACACTGTACCGTAGGTGCTTCAGCTACGCTACGCACTATTATCTGATCTGGCAGTTTTGCAACATGACTGTACATTGGATTACCGCATTGCATTGTACTGTACATACGTTAGCTTTGATGCGTACCATTATCTAATCTGGCTTGTACCGCGGTCTACCGCATTGCACAGTACAACACATACACTAGCCCTACTGCTTATTATTATCTGAGTGGCTTAGTCCACATATGTGGAGTGTAGGGTTAGATGGGTCTTCTGAGGTCTTAATTGGTGTGATTGGTTGGATGAGCTTTAACAACTCTTATAAAGTGTGATCGGGGGACGGAGAGGTGTGTTGGTTGGATGGGTGGGTTATATTTATCTGACTGCATTTCATTTGTATCTGTCTGTGTATTCTGACTGTAAGAATGTGTTTCTATAATTTGTTTGGCTGATCAGCATTTGAGCTGGGTATTTGAGTGAATTTGATGTGCTCTGGTTGTTAAGTTTTGTTGGGACATTAGTCCCAAGTATGCGTTCTAACTTCGTGAGTAACTGAAATTTAATTATGCTACTGTTTTGAATTCTGTATCTCTATTTAAGAGTTGTCCTGGACTCACACTGAGCTCAAGTAGCTCACCCCTTCTTAGTTTCCCTTTTCAGGTACCTTTCATAAATTCTGACGCTAGACTCGGTATGTGGAGGCCTCAGACAGTCTCGGTGGAAATAAAGGATTATCGGTTTATATTTTCAGTTATATGTGGTTAAATGAATTTTTGGAATGTAAGATTTTTAAAAGCTTTGGTACAATCTCCGTTTTGATTTTTATGCGTTTATTTAAACTGGGCTATATATTTTTCTTAGTTGTAACTTTACATACTAAGTTTTAAATGGTCAAATATTCAGATTTAATTTGAGGACTTGTTTTGTGAAATTTAACTATTTTTACTCCGGTAACCAATGTGACATCCAGAATTCGGTCTAAGTTCTAGGCAGGGTTTTGGGTGTTACAGATGTTATGATAAATTGACTTTTTTTTTTGTTTTAACAACAATGATCAACATAAATTTTAGTTTTCTTATTAGTGTTAGTTTGTTTTTGACCCCTCCAGATGTACCAATGTCCAGAGTAAAAAACATGCACAAAATATGTCAAATAGGCGGTGTTCGCAAGTATATAGGTCAGGTTGTAATATAGTTACAACGAAGTAGGTGAGTACTCCGAGGATCGTACCCAAGGGAGGCGAGCACTAAATTAGTCCTAACCTCAACACAAATAGAGCTAATTAGTACTTTAAATAAATTATATTCCGAAGAAACATAAAGAAAGATTTTTGGTGTCTTTATAAATAAAGAATAAAATACTATAAATGGAAGACTTTGAGAAATTTGATATGGAAACTGAATCAGATTTGAGCATGGGTGATTTTAGCTCACTTCAGTAGTCATAAGTAATTGTTTGTTCGGGTTCCTTGTTCAACCAACTAATCGTTACCCTAGCAAGATCTCTCGATCTTCTACCAGAATAATAAGTCGGCAAAAATGATTTATCTCTCGACCTCACAATCTAAACTGATTCGGGGCTAAGGTGTTTATGGACAGGCCATACCAATTTTGGGTTAATTCCTACCTAGATGACTTCCTAGGGTCGTCAACCCTAGGGTTTAAGTTCTTTCTCTCCCAAACAACTGATCCGCTAGTAAAATCCTACACAACAATCAATTAATCATACCTCCACTTGCTAATCCCTCATAAGAGGATTAGTTTCTCATGGATATCAAAAACATAATAAACTTGATGTAGAAGATGAACATTAATAGTAAATCGAGAGACAAAGATTTAAGAGAATCTCAAATTATATTTAATTAAAGCACGAAATCCACAAAGAGTTGATCAAGTTCCACAAATTAGATCTCCCGACAAATGCAAAACTGACAATAACTTAAAGCCTAAGAAAAAATAAAAAATAAAAACTAAAATTACAAAGAAAATTATAAGGTATCAAAAGCTATCCATAACAAGTGTTAAATGAGCCTATTTATAGAGTTAGGGTTGTCGTTGTGTTCAACCCTAGGTCAGTTGACACTCTCATGTTTAATATTTGATTGTGTAGACTAAAACGCCCCTGACTTGTAAGTATTTCTTGTACAGGACCAATATCGTGACACCCTAGTGCCTGTGTTGCGACATCGAAGACAATATGCTCGTATTCAAGGTAGCTTCAAGGGTGTGTCGCAACATCCCTTGGTTATGTCACGACACTGAAGGCAGTCTTGGAATTCTTACTCTCTACTTCTTATGTTGCGACATCAAACTCCCCGTATTGCAAAACAATGACCAATATTGAGTTGGTATGCCCTCTAATGGCTCATGCACACTCACAAAGTATATTAGCTCATCCTTAGGCCTCATTCGGCCCCTAAGGTCAATAAAAGACTCAAATTACACTTTTTATTGAATGTAAATAAAATTTTAGAAACTCAACTAAAACATAATAAAATGCTTGTATTCAAGCTCCTTAAATGCAAAAACTAGTTTAATTTCCTACACTGAATTACGGTAGATCGAACTCCCCTACACTTAAGTCATTGCTTGTCCTCAGGCAAAGCAAACAAAAATAGTAATTAAAGGACGACCCTTAAAAATATGGTACAAATGTTAGTTTTGGAGCACATGACTAGGCATTTCATATTTACACATAATCTTGGCATGATATATAACTGATTTACCACTTTTGATATCAAACACCTGAGTTCAATATATTACAAAGCATACAAACATTAAGGGTTTCAAATGTAGGGATCCATCAATAAGTTATGCAGGTAATTTGATTATCCCAGCAGAATACACACAATTGTAAATGCAATTATTTAGTATGATATCAATTCATAAATAAGTCTACTTAGATCACATAAGACTTTTCAGTTTGTAATGTTTTGAGGCTTAAAACGAGTATGGAATTCAAAAACAGTAAGCATCAAATAGTTTCAAGCACGAAAATAGTTTGACACATCGTATTGTTCACTATTCTCCCCCCTTAGCTACCCTTACCCGTTCATCGTCTTATTTCTCCTTCTCTCGCCTTCCTTACTTCTCCACATAGAAAATCACAACATGATACAACAACTATGGCTAGATCATGAGTTTGTGTGACTAATGAACGAGTCTTTCTATTTTTTGTGACTTTGCCACTTTTCTTTCTTTTTTTTTTAATACATTTCTCATTCACGAATGCTTTTAATTTCAAGAACTTTTTATACTTGTTTTTAATTTTCTTTATGAGTTTTTCTTTTTCTGCACGTATTGACTAACCTGTAATCACTCTATCGCACTGATCCTTCCTATTTCACTATATTTTTACAAAATTCCACTGTATCTACTTAACCTTTAATACATATGGCCAGACGTCTATAGTTGTGTAGTTTAGGACCAAAGAAAAAGGGCAAATAAAAATTAACATTTTTTGCTCGGATTTTGCATGAAGGTTCATCAAGAAGTGTTTTCTGACTTAAATATAGGTACTAAGGATGAATAAATAGGGTTAGCTTTTTTGCTCTGGGTGTATACTAAACAATACCTTAGGTCATCCCTAGGTATCTCAATATTCACAAATTTAGTCAACCAAACAATCACAAATTTAATAATTTATCATTCATACTAGCATACTCATTTCCTTGTATTTCATATATCATATGGTACATTCAATTGCTCAATGCCTATTTACAAATATATAGAACTTAGTAGTATAATAATAAATAATTTTAAAATAATCTACTATCATGCCAAATTTATAGTAAATACAATCAACCTATATACATGCTCCTACCAATCACTTGTATTTCTACAAGCTCAAGCACACCATTGTCAAGAAAAACATAAACATTGAAACAAATTTTCTATTGCCTCTTCACATTTTAGATAACATAAAGTCCTGAAAAGATAAGGAAAGAAGTTACACGATTGAATGTGGTAATTCCGTAAGCATTTGGTGGGTGCTTCCTCCTTTGATCATTGAAAGTTCGTGATGTTTGTGCTTCTATTGTGTGGGGTTTTTATTAGAAAATTCATCAATATTTATTTTTTCAATTCTACTATTTCATTAAATATGATTAATTACAATATCCTAAAAGAAAAAAGTAACTTTCCTAACGTAAAATAAACTAAACTTAAAAAATTGTCGTACTGTATATATATTATTATTATTATTATTATTATTATTCATCTTCCCCTTGAAGTCATTTTTTCCTCCTATTTTCTTTTTATTTTCTCTCTAATATTACAAACTACTTATAAACATCGTCTCCTAGAAACTTCTTTAGAGGGTTTATCTCCTTATCCATCTGCTCCATAGGTACTCCGACTCTTTTACACAACTCCGTTATAAGGTGTGGAAAGAAGGTTCCTTTTGCCTGATTTTTTACACATTTAATCATGTTTCGATATATCCAAGTACCAGTACATATTTGCTTCTTTTGCAAGATTGCATAAACTAGAATAATTTGTACTAGGTTGATGTCGGCTATAGGCTAAATTCTCGAACATACGAACTTTATCCATATGTTTGCTCTTAGAGTCATTAACTATTGGTTGAATGTCTCAGGTATTGCTGTGTTTGTTTGATACGTCTCTACTTTTTTCCCTTCTGTTAAAAATCTCAGAATCTCCCACATGTCTATGTTTTTAAATTCTTTGAGATCTATTTTGTATAGGTAATCTCGGTAATAATACGAAGTATCATAAAATGGACAAATACTTCTTTCAGTTACCAGGACGTTGAATCCGTATCTCATAATACGGTCTTGTCTCTTCTCTCTCTTTTAACGTAAGATAGAATTCCTGAGCCACGGGTATTATTGTTGATTCTTCAAGTGGCAAGCAAAAGTTAGTCCATTCTCTTTCTGTTGCAATGTCCCACACTTCTTTACAGTTTCTCATTAGTGGGTTGAATCCTTATTCTTGGATGAATGTGTATGGCTACAATTATTATATATATTTGTCTATGTTGTTTTCCTGAAATTCAACAGATGGATTTATAATGTTATATAAGAATATATAACTATTCGAATCTGAATGTTGTTGTGGTATGGTTCTCCGAGACTATGGTGCTTCCTTGAATAGAGACAGAGAGATCTTGCTCTTTACACAATGTTTGGGGATGATGAAAAGATTTGCGTGGTCTATTTATCTTAGAGGAAGATAATGATACAATTAAGAGTTATAGTTATGTTAGTTAAATTATTCCTGATCAATGAAGAGTTAAAGAATTCTAAATCTACTGAAATTCAATTATGAAAACATCAGATGTTAGTTAAAAGATGGACAACAACTTATGTAGGGGTGTCGCAACATCTTCTATAAATGTCGAGACGTCGAGGACAGTTTACCTGTGCTAAATTTTGTGTGGTGTCAAAACATGCAGGGCTAGTGTCACGACGTTGAGGCTAGTTTCTGCTGTCCTCTTTCTCTACCTTAGGATCTTCTGTTGCCTCATTTTCTTCATTTGTTTCCCATTCACTTTCTAATATACCCTCGTTCCTATAATACTTTGCATTGAAAGGCTTGAGAGTAAATTATTTCTTTCGTTGTCATCCCAAAATAATGTTTTACTCTTTTTCCATTTACCAAAAATGGTTGTCCTTCATTTCCAATAAGTTCTATTGCCCCATGAGGTGTTACCTGATTTATAGCGTATGGGCCAGTCCATTTGGATTTCAACTTACCAGGGAATAATTTTAATCTTGAATTAAACAACACTTTTTTGTCTAGGCAAAAATTCACATTTTCGTATTTTTTCGTTATGTCTAAGCTCACTTCTCTCCTTGTATAGCTTGGTGTTTTCTTAAGCCATAAGATGAAATTCTTCCAGTTCTTGTAATTGAAATAGTCTCTCTGTTTTGGCTAACTCTGGATCTAATTTTAATTATTTGATTGCCTAGTATGCTTTCTTTTCTAATTCAACAGGCAAGTGAAAATTTTTCCCATAAACTAATCTTGATGACCAATCTTTCCTACTTGGATTACTTGGATTTACCGTTTTTCAAGAATTTGTTTGATCTCCTGGTTGGACACCTCTACTTGGCCATTAGCTTGTGGATGGTATGTTGTTGTCATCCAATGTCTCACATTGTACTTGGCTAGAGTAGCTTCAAACTGTTTACTACAAAAATGAGATCCTTTATCACTTACCAACGCACGAGGTGTTCCAAATCTAGCGAAGATGTTTTTTTTCTTAAGAATCAAACTACTGATTTTGTATCATTAGTAGGTAATGCCACTGTTTCGACCCATTTGGAAACATAACCGACAGTTAATAGGATGTATTGATTCCCAAAAGAACTTGGAAAGGGTCCCATGAAGTCAATTCCCCAAACATCAAATACTTCTACTTTGAGTATCTCAATTTGTTACATTTCATCTCTTCTCGATATACTTCCAATTCTTTGGCATCTATCACATCCTTGTACGAATTCATAAGCATCTCTGTTCATAGTCGACCAATAAAATCCTGATTGCATTATTTTCTGAGCTGTCTTTTTTTCGTCGAAATGCCTCCTACATAGTGATGTATGACACCCTTGTATAATATCGTTTACTTATTTTTTTGCTATACATCTTCGTACTAATTGATCTGTGCATTTCCATAATACATACGGATCTTCCCAAATATAATTTTATGATTCATGCATGATCATCTTTTTTTTGTTGCCATGATACTTGTGGTGGAAAAACATCTTTAGCAATGTAATTCACATAATCTGTATACCATGGTGTGCTGTTACTTCTGACCCTCGTTTGCTAGACGTCTAGCCTAAATAATTGTTCATTTATGAAGGTTTTATTCATTTCTTCAGAGTTTTACTATTCTAAATCATTTTTTATTCTAGATAAATGGTTCGCGATTTGATTCTCCGTTTATTTTCTGTCTATTATCCAAAGGTCATATTGTTGAAGCAGTAATACCCATCTCATTGATCTGCCTTTTGTTTCCTTCTTTTTCATGACATACTGTAGTGTAGAGTGGTCAGTTTAAACATAAACCCTATTTTCCATCAAATAAGGGCAAAATTTTTTACAAGAAAACATGATAGCAAGCATTTCTTTTTTAGTATTAGTATAATTACATTGTGCTGAATTGAGTTTCTTACTTGCATAATGAATAGCTCCAAACATGTTGTTTCTCTTTTATCCCAATACTACTCCCATGGCATAATTGCTAGCGTCGTACATTACAGTAAATGGTTTTGACTAGTTAAGAGTAGTAATTATATGTGTAGAGATAAGTTTTTTTATTACCTCAAATGCTTTGATACAGTCTTGATCAAATATAAAAGGTATCTCCTTGAAGCAGTTGATCCAATGGTTTAAAAATGTGAGCGAAATATTCTATGAACCACTTGTAGAATCCAGAATTACCTAAAAAGTTTCTGACTCCCCGAGCTGTTGTAGGGTTTAGGATATTTTTGATAACTTAGATCTTAGCCTTGTGTACTTTTAGATCTTTCCTTGATATTTAATTTCCCCGTAGCAATCTTTCTTTTACCATAAAGTGACATTTTTCCCAATTGAGTACTAAATTGGTTTCTCCGCATCTTTGTAGAAATTTCTCAAGGCTATCCAAGCATTCTCGAAAGGATTCTTAGTATACTGAGAAATTATTCGTGAACACATCCAGGTCTTCTTCCAGCATATCAACAAAAATAACAGCCATGCACCACATAAAGGTTGTCAGTGCATTACATAGTTCGAATGACATTTGTCTAAAAGCATATGTGCCAAAAGGACATGTAAAGGTGGTTTTTTCTTGATCATTTGGATTTATTGAAATTTGATGATATCTAGAATATCCAACAAGGAAACAATAATACTATTTTCCTGCTAATCTACCGAGCATTTGATGAATAAAGGGTAGCAGAAAATGATCTTTTTTTTATCGCATCATTTAATTTCCGATAGTCTATACATACCCTCCAACCAGTGATTGTCCTTGTTGGTATTAACTCATTCCTATCATTCTAAACCACCTTCAATCCTCCTTTCTTTGGGATGCATTCTGTCGAACTTACCCATTCACTGTCAGAGATTGCATAAATAATACCCGCATCCAGCCATTTGAGTAATTCTTTTTTTACCACTTCTTTTATAGCCGTATTTAACCGAAGCTGTGCATCTACCACTAGTTTTCTCCCTTCTTCTAATCTAATATTATGTTGACAGTGTAAGACTGATTCCCTTAATATTAGCAATCGTACATCCAATGGCTTTTTTGTGTGTTTTTAAAACACTTAACAATGCCTCTTCTTGCTTCGAACTTAACCTAGCAGTTATAATCATAGGGAACGTATTTTTCTCCCCCAAATATCCATACTTTAAGTGTTTTGGTAATTACTTTAACTCTAACTCAGACGGTTTGATAATGGAGGGTACCATTCTTGTTGTATTTGGATTGATTTGTTCTGGTTATTCCTTGCTGTACCACTACCGATCAAGTTGAGCTATCTGGTAATTTCTTGTTTTGTATCATCCCATTTCTCTTGTTTCGATTCACATTCATCGTGCTCAGCCAAATTTGCTATGGTCGATTGTAATTTGTTGCACTTTTGCTCGTCTGACTTGGATTCTACCAATTGCCCGGCTTCCAACTCTTGATGTTTCCTATAGGTAAATTCATTTTCACTAAAATTTTCCAATATTTTCATGGCTTCCTTTCCGGTTTTCTTCTAGATACTTCCCCCGTCATAATGTCAAAATTTTTCCCTGTTTTGGCTATCTAATCCATCATAGAAGTGTTGGATTTGGATAGTAAAATGTATGTCTCCTCCCAGCACTGACCTGAGAATTGTTTTGAATCTTTCCCAAGCTTGCCCTAATGTTTCAGTAATGTACTATTTGAATTAAAATAATTTTTCATAAATACTGAATACCTGAGTCATAGGCAAAACCTGTCGAAGAAATAATCACACAAAATCAGCTCATATAGTGGTAGTGTTAGGTGGAAATGCATCTAACTAGGCTTTCGCTTTCTCGTCCAATGTGAATGGAATTAGTAATAATTTAATAGTGTCTGTTGGAACCCCAACATAAGCAATAGTGCTGCATATGTGTTTAAACTATTGGAGGAAGGCTATAAGATCCTCTATTTTATAATTATTAAATTTGCCATTATTAGTAATCCAGGTTAATAATGAAGGATTTAATTCAAAATGAGGACTATAAATAATGGGGCGTGTAATACTAGAGCGCAACAACTCCACATAAAAAATTGCATCATGTCATTAAAGGTTACTTATCAGATTGCAAAGGTCAAATATTATTGGTGCTTGATCTTTGGTATAACTGTAAAGAATTAGTTGTTAATCATTTTAGATATGTAAGAATCCTTGCGAATGTCTTCCTATACCCTGAAATCATAAAAATAAAAAAAAACAATGGGGTGTCAATAAAGATAAAATATAGAACCCGTATCTCTTATTTATTAATTTCCTAATTATTTTATTAAGTACAAAAATTAAAATCAATATAGTGACGTTGCCTCCTCGAAAATAATGCCAACAACTTGACCGCCTTTGGACGTACCAACTTGTCTGTATGTATACGAGTCAAGTTGTAATATAGTTACAACAAAGTAGGTAAATACTCTAAGGATAGTACCCAAGGGATGCAAGCACTAAATTAATCCTAAATTAAGCGCAAAGAGAGCTAATTAGTACTTTAAATAAATTATATTACGAATAAACATAAAGAAAGATTTTTGGGTATTTTTATAAATTAAGAATAAAATACTATAAAGGGAAGACTCTGAGAAATTTGATATGGAAACTGAATTAGATCTGGGTGATTAGTTCACTTCGGTAGTCATAAATAATTGTTGCTTCACGTTCCTTGTTCAATCAACTAGTCGTTACCCTAGTAGGATCTCTCAATCTTCCACCAGAATAACGAGCCGGGAAGAACTAGTTATCTCTCAACCTCATAGTCCAGACCAGTTCGGAGCTAAGGTGTTCATGGATAGACCATACCAATTTTAGGTTAATTCCCACCTAGATGAGTTCCTAGGGTCGTCAAGCCTAGGGTTTAAGTTCTTCCTCTCCCAAACAACTGATCCTTTAAGAAAACCCTACACAACAATCAATTAATCATACCTCCACTTACTAAACCCCTATAAGAGGATTAGTTCTTCATGGATTTCAAAAACATAATAAACTTTATGTAGAAGATGAACATTAATAACAAATCAAGAGACAAAGGTTTAAGAGAATCCAAAATTGTATTTAATTGAAGCACGAAATCCACAAAGAGTTGATCGAGTTCCACAAATCAGATATGTTACTTGACTTAACTAAAGCCTAACATGTTTACTATCTTTCCATTACATTAAAAGATGGTGAGTTTTTTTTTCAGAACAAAGCAATAAACAACGAATTTCCCAAAAACGTCACTATCATTAGTAAAAGGGATCTTAAGTATAGATGGCTAAATAAGTGAAAGTTTTCAAACTAATTCTGGTGCAACTACAATTTTACCAAAGTGAGATAAAATAGGGTTTTTATGGTCTATGAGGTTAGTCAATTCGATTAATAATGTAGTCTTCAATTCGATTAACTAAAGCCTAACATGATTAGTATCTTTCCACTACATTAAAAGATGGTGAGTTTTTTTTTTTCAAAACAAAGCAATAAACAACGAATTTCCCAAAAACGTCACTATCATTAGTAAAAGGGATCTTAAGTATAGATGGCTAAATAAGTGAAAGTTTTCAAACTAATTCTGGTGCAACTACAATTTTACCAAAGTGAGATAAAATAGGGTTTTTATGGTCTATGGGGTTAGTCAATTCGATTAATAATGTAGTCTTCATGATCTGGCCATAACTTCTGGAACAGGTTGGGGAGGTTACAGGATGGCTACCCACGTATTCCTTTCTATTCACGTTGATTATCAGGTTGATTGTTCTCGAAATAAAAATGCTAATAGTATGATTTGTATGAATTGATGTATGAATGAGTAACGAAATGTTGGATAGGTTATATGTTTGAATAGGATGAATTCACCTTGTACATGTGTAATTTGTTAA
This sequence comes from Gossypium bickii, assembly GCA_025503065.1. Classification (NCBI taxonomy): domain Eukaryota; kingdom Viridiplantae; phylum Streptophyta; class Magnoliopsida; order Malvales; family Malvaceae; genus Gossypium; species Gossypium bickii. Next base: position 19,894,765 of record CP106718.1, read on the forward strand.
CAGGGTTAATAATTTAGTTAAGTTATATGCGTGTTTAAATGTTTTTCTAGGTGAGTTTAATGTATTAAAATCTATGAACTTACTAAGCATATTTGATGCTTACCTCATTTAATTTTTCATTTCCTTGTAGAGTTTTGGCAGAACTCGGTAGGTAGATTGATCTACAATTTACACTATCTAGCTCATGTTTCGGTATAATTATTCTTAACTCTACCCAGGTTAAATGGCATGTATATAGGGCCCATTTAGCGGAACTGTACGTGAAAGAATGAGAATGTTTTGAACAATGTGTTTATATATATGTAGTTACTCTATTGTGATACTTCTTTAATGTTAGCATAGACTATAGTATGCTTGAATTAGAAATATTTGCATGTGATAAATATGCACTTACTTCTGGATAACTATCAAACTTATAAATGCGGATTGTTTTAGCGAACACTCATAACGTTATCAAAATTCCTAGAGGACAGTTGACCGCCTATAAATGTGTTACCGTTGATAGAAAAAATATCACACCAAAAATATAAGAATTAAGACCGGTGGTGTCCCCAAGTGCACGAGTCAAATTGTAATATAGTTTTGTAAAGTGAAATACTTGGACGTATTCTGATGGTCGTACCCAAGGGAGGATGGAATAAATAATGAAAACATTTTTACAATAACAAGTCTAAGTAGTAGTAATTAATCCCTATATTACGATAAACCATAAAATAAGTTGAAGAGATAAAAATAAATAAATAATGAAAATACATAAATAAAGAAAAATAAACAAACGAAATAAATCAATAAACCAATTAAGAAGATTAACTCGCTTTAGGGTTTGTAACTAACTTTGAATTAGGGTTTTAGGGTGGATTAGCTACCGATTAACCAATTATTATCTCCTGGTCTCTAATTAACTAATCGATTGGTTGATACTTGTTTATCTCCTGACCTCACTTTCTCAACCAGGATAAATTACGGTTTAATTAGTTCAACTTATCTCTCAACCTCATCTAGCCTATGGTAACTTTCTAGGGTTGTCAATCCTAGTGGATTAAACACACGTAATTCATACCAACTAATCCCTTTCGAGAAGCCCTAAATCCTTTGTTAATCACATCCCCATTCACTAATTAATATCCCCGAATGGATTTAGCTACTCAAGTTATTCATATTCTCTTCCTCGATTGAAAAAATCATGTGAAGAACATGATCGACTCGAAAGAGAAAAAAGATTTGAATAACCGTGGATTGAATATCGAATGAGGAACAAAGTTGTAAATCTCTTTATTGGAATAAAGAATTAAATCAAATGCAAAAGTACACAAACTGAAGTACTTGAATTAAATAGATAGACTCTTGAACCAAAACTGATTTCAAGAGGAAAAACAAAAAGTATTGAAAAAACTGAAAAGAAAATAATCTAATCCTACTCCTACTAGGGGTTTTTTGAAGGCATCTAGGATGACTTAGTTACATTCAAACCCTAATATCTTATTTATAAAGGTTTCGACAACCCAAGTTAGGTCTTTAGCATGTCTTAGGTCTTTGTATAAGTTTGATTGCACGGACAAAATTAACCCTGATAAACTTGGGTAGCAAGTCAACTTGTGTCGCGCCACGCCCCTTGCATGGTGCAACACGACACCCACTTCCAGCCTTGTGTCATTTGTTTGGTGCTTTGACATCCCAGGAGGCTTGTACATCACTTGTCCCTTACTTCCATTCCAATTGGGCCTTTACATCTTCATCCTACTCAACTGAACATATTAGAACAACCTAAGGCCTGTGTCGGCCTATTAGGTCACAACACCTACAAAATGTGTTAAAAACACTTATTTTATTAACTTTTACTCATAAGGCCTAACTACTGAAAACATAATATAAAATCCTAAATTGCTTATAAAACAAGCTCCTTGAGTGCAAAATTGACCCGAATTAACAACTACATTTGACGGTAAGTCAACAGTTTTCTGGCGGATAGACTGTGGTAGAAATTCATTTTCCTTTTATTTCCAACAAAGGGTGTTACAAATTGGAGGAGATATTTATGAAAGAAACTACTAAAAATTGAAGGATTGATGTCTAGAAACAAGAAAAATTGAAGAACTATGGGTACTTGAGGTGTCGGGAGAATGAAAAATAACATAGGAAAAAAGAAGACACTGTTTCGAGCGGTTGGGCTAGGGCTCGAAGTGACGAGGCTCTTAATTTCTTCATATATCCTTGAACATTTACCAATTAATCCTTTTAACTAATAAATAGTGATTAACTTTTATAGTTTTTATAATTTAATTCTTATATCGTAATTAATAGCTAAATCGACAAAATTACTAATCCAAAATTCAATTCTCCTATACAATAACTTTGTAAATATTTAATAAAAATGTTTACAAGCTCGGTTTACGGAATAGAAGGTCCCGATACCTCATTTTTTGACACCACTAACTTTAGGGTCAATACATTTGTACTTTAACTAACTATCCAATTGAAAATTTTCACCAGAAAAAATTTAATATAAAATTTAAATATTACTTAATAATATTTATGGACTCAATTATTGGATAATGGGGATCGAAACCACCATTTCTGGCACCATTGAAAACTGGGTTGTTACATGTATTAAAGTGTGCTAGCTTGAAAATGTTGGTTTGCTTGAACTTTGGGTTAAGCTTTGATTATGGATTTTAAAGTTGTGTATGTTTTGGGTAAGTGTCAAGCTAGGTATGTGATGTTTTTATAACCAAATGAATAGGAAATGGCATGGTAAATAAAGTTTTAGAATGAACTAATGCATGATTTGTTAGGTTGAACTTAAATAAGTTAAGTTGGAATGGTTTGGCATCACCTGGAAGCTAGGTTGAATTGGTTACTTGAATTTGGTTGAATGTGGTGAATAGGTATATTTTGAAATGTCCTTATGCAGGTTTGAGTGAATGTTGATGTACCAATTGTATGCCATGGCTCAGTTGAATGAAATAAGTATCAAAAGGCATAGTTCGAGCCAAAAACAGAGTCCACATTGTGATGTCAATTGGTGGTCTTCAAGACGAGGCTTGAACTTCAAACCACATCATGATGAGGAACCCTATCATCACAACGAGACCAAAATAGTTAGTCACGTCACGACGAGGAAACCCTCCACGTCATGATGTTAAATGGAAAATTTTAAAAATGATGCAAATTGGTCCTGCTTCGATTTCGGGTTAACCTTAGAGCATTCATAGGCTCATATAAACTCGTGAAAGGTTGTATGATGTGATTATGTTATGTAATTTTTGTATTTAAATGATTTTTCTTTTACAATGTATGATATTTGATCGTATTTACTCTATTATTGACTATAGCATTCCAAGCTCAAACCCGATGATCGGGTCGGGTGAAGGGTGTTACATAACATCACACAAAAATTTCATTTTTCCAACACGAGATTGTAGGATTTCATCAATTCTTCATGTTTCTTTTCTTTATTACACTTATCTTATTGATCTGCCACGAATAACACTATTATTTACATCCCTTTTTGCACATAACCTAAGCTTGGTTAATAGTTAAATCAAAGCATCTTAGTATATATTTAGGTTTCCATGTTTGAAGTAGTAATTTATGCTTTTTAGCAGTTTTTATTACATCTTATATATCTAAATAAAGTTACATGGTCTTGTAGAACAAATCAGGAGCTAAATATGCATATTAGGCCAAAACTAATATCCATGTCGCGACACCAAGACACCAATGTCACAACACTAAAGATAGAAGAAAAAACAAGTCCTGGAATGAAACTATCTGCTGTGTCGCAACATGCCAATACTGTGTCACAACACGCCACCCAAAAATCCCTCCATGTGACAACTACGTTTTTTAGGGCAATTAGGAGTATTTTTCCTAATTGAACTCTAATAACTTCAAGGATAGTTTAGGCACTTTAATATTTCAAGTTTAGCCTATATAAAGCCCAGTATGATCAGATTAAACACACAATTTTAGGGAAGCAGAAATTATTCTTACGTTTTTATTTCGTTATTAATTTTTGCTTAGTTTATGTATGTTATTGCAATTGGAAGATCCTATTCCAAAGTGAGACTTTCACGAGTGGAGATTATTTCAGAGCCACGCTTTCATCGATAAATTCATGAACATCTCTTTCCTTTATTCTATTATTTATATTTCTTTCTTTAACACTATTAATTGAATGTTTGTGTAAAGATTAGAATCAATTTATGTTTTATACATATTTTACATGCTTCAACTGTATTAACTTAATTAATTGATTGGAAGGTAGAATTTCATTTGGATTGGTTAGATCTGGTTGAGTACAATTAAACCTTATGATTGACGACCCTAGGAAGTCACCTAGGTAGGAATGAACCCAAAATCGGTATTGGCTACCAAGCATCACTTAGAAAATTAATGGTCGGGGAAGGAAGAATTTAAACCCTAAGATTGATGACCCAAGGAAATCATATAGGTGGGAATGAAACTAAAATCAGTATTGCCTATACGTGAAAAACCTTATCCTGCCCCGTTTTGAATTGTGACATCGAGAGATAAGTAGTTTTTGTCGACTAGTTAAGTTAATAGAAGGCTTAGAGGTCCTACTAGATTAATTACTAGCCAATTATTTAAAAACCTACATCAATAATTAATCAGGTAAAGCAATTGGATTTAGGCTAAAGGAACCCTCTTAGTAGAAACAAGGAATAGGAGAAGCAGATACATTAACTAGGAGTAGATTTAGGTTTAGTTCAATTAGTTTATTATTATCATCTTGTTTCCAGATTAACACTATTAATTCATGACTTAAGTAAATTAGTAGTTATTTCCGATAATTAGCTAAATATCAGTTTTCCCCAAACTGCAATCCCTTGGGTACAACCCTCGGAGTTCTTTTAATACTTCATTGTACTAACAAGCTATATTACAATTTGACTTGTACACTTGCGGACACAACCTAATTTCCTATCTTTTGTAGCGGTATACACACTCCTGACATTAGTACATTCAGAGGCGGTCACTGATTCACATTCAAAAGCATCTGGTTTATCCACCTTTGATGTGAAAGCAACAAAGTTGCTTACTTGTTCATTATCTAGCTCTGATTCTAAGTTGGCTTCCTCATCACTCTAGGTCACACATAGAGATTATCCCTTTTTCTTTTTAAGGGTATTTACACATTTTGTTTGGATATGCCTAAAGCCATTACACTCATGACATTGAATTCCTTATTTCTTCTCCTTAACAAGTTCATTTAACTCAACTTTGTTTTTTACTTTCCCCTTTTGGATAGCCTTAGATGACTCAAAACGTTTATTCCTTCCAAACTAATTTTTATCCATCTTGTTAAACCCTTGAGTAAGCAAAGCCAACTATTCTTACATCCATTTGATAACAGTGCTTTATTTAATGGGCACAGTATTAGCCACATAAAAACTAATATTTTTCTCAAATTTTAATTTGCCCTTCTTAGCCTTTTCCATGTTGATCTCAAAAGTTTTGATAAATCTAATTAGCTCATTAATTCCCATGCATCGATATCCTTGGCCTTTTTCATGGTTGTTACTTTGATATTGAGCCTCTCAGGTATTGACTAAAAACCTTTCTTACAAGTTTAGAGTTTGAGTACTCATTCCTTAAGGCAAAAGCCTGATTGTCTAGGTTATAAAGTTTTGCATAGAACTCTCAAATGGTCTTTGATTCCTGCATCCTCAGAGTCTCAAATTTAGTTTTCTGGACCTGAAGCTTTGATTGTTTCAATGTATTAGTCCATTCATAGGTTGTCTTTAGAATTTCCTAGGCCTCATTGGCTTTAGTATACTAAGAGATTTTCTTGAGCTCCTCTGCATCTACCCAACAAAAAATAGCATAAAGGGCTTTGAAGTTGGCAATAGCAGTCTTTTCTTCTTCAGTAGTCCAGGGTGCTTTGGCCTTGAGAGTTTTTACTCTTTCAGTTTAAGTTAACGGATGAGTCCATCCAGTTACAACCATCCTCCAGGCTTATTCATCCATTGACTTAAAGAACACTTTCATCTTAGCTTTCCAATATGCACAATTTACTTCATTGAGTATAAGTGGCATGAGATTGAAGATCATTCCATTCCAAACAAGTATATCAACCAAGATAATCATTATTTATGTTTAGTGAGAGGCTTTAACACCAATTATAGAAACGATGGGATATGTGCTTCAGCAAACAAAAAATTGTGGCTAAAATAATGCTTGGAACTGTGGTCATAGTTTCAATCATGAAACCAAAAGTGCATATACGTAAAGATGAACATTGATATTGTTTACGCAGTTCAACATTAGCCTACACTTGCGGGCCTTACCTAGAGTAATGATCCACTATATTTCTCATAATACAACTGATGATTTAAGTCCTACCTAATCTGCCAAAATTAGGTTTTTTTTAGCATTTAATGAGCTTATTTTCAGGTAATTTGATTAGATTTCTAAGAGTTTTCTATTTTAGTGTTTCATATTCAACTTCAATAAAATAAGTGTTTTTGAGTGCTTTGATGACCTGTTAGGACAATTCAGGCCTAATGAAAGACAACTGGGTTAATTGAGTGTGCGGGACACCATTTTAGGCCAATGGATCAAATGAACAACTTCAATGTCGTGACATCTGCCGGTGGTGTCCCGACCATCAACTTTAAAGCAAAATTGGGGTATTAAAGGTGTCAATGTCACGGCACTCTACTTTGAACCTTCAGGAGAAATCATTCACTTTTGATGTTGCGACACTAGAGTGCAATGTTGCAACACCCAACTTCAAGGCCAAGGAAATTCCAATTTGATGTTAAATGTCACGACACTGGTCCTGTAGTGTCGCGACATCAATTTAACGAGGCCAAATTATAGCTAAGGGTGTTTTCGTCTGACAAGCCATTTTATCCGTCTTAATCACTGGTATTTAACCTAATATGGTCAGAAAACAGCAAACTATATATAGTAACACTTAATACCTGATTGATTCCCTTAGTTTTAGTTTTAGTTTAGTTTATGGATGTAAGGTTTGTTAATTGGGAATTTATTGCTACTTCAGCTTTGGACTCAATTGCAATTTTAGTGAAGATTGTTATTGTTATTGTTATTGTTATTGTTATTGTTTGAGCTTATTCCCTTCTTTGTTATTGTTATATTTGTTTGAATGTCTAAATTGAAATTAGTGAAACTTGCATCTAGATTCATGAGGAACTAAACCCGTAGGGAGATTACGAGCGAATGTGGAATTAATTGACTGAAGAATTAGGGTTTGATTTAGAATTAGTTGGATTAAATTGAGTGCAATTAAACGCTAGGATTGATGACCCTAGTAAGCTTTTTTAGGTAGATGAGGTCGAAAGAATAGTCTATCGAACATCTCTTGATTTAACCGAATTTAAACTGTGAGGTCAAAATATAAATAACTTATGTCAGTTAGTTAATTTAATTTGAGACCGAAAGGTAATAACTATATGAATTCTTAACTAATTCATCCAAAACCTTAAGTCAGAAGTTAATATAGGCTTTTGGGTGGGCTAAGCTAGGTTAAGTTTAGGCCCAAGTTTAATTTTTTTTAAAAATCGAGTCAAGATCGAATTCATGAACAAATCTAAAAATAATTTTGTGGCTTTTTTCTTATGAAGATTTCTAATAACCTATATTTGTTTGTCTTCAAATTGTAATTACATCTCAAAAAATATTTAGAAAAAGAAAATCATCATGTTAATTGCTGGCTATAGAAAAATCTAACTTTACATTAGCACTCTTGTTATAAGACAGTGTTGAAATACGTATATATTTTAAATTTAATTAGATAAATCTTATTTATGTAGATAAGTCTTATTCATCTTCTAGGAATATTTTATTTTATCTTTTAGTAGTTTATTAGAATAAGGGAACTATTTTCCCTCATATTTTAGTAGTTTATTAGAATAAGGGAATTATTTTCCCAATTAGGATTAGGGATCTTTTCTCTATTTAAGTTAAGTTCTTTAGTTAATAAAAATAGAACAGTTTTATTAAATACTCTCTTGAAAACTTTCATGGCATCTGAGCTAGGTTATCTCTAGTAGCATCATGATTAAAACAGCCTTCATTGGAGATAAGAGATCCAGCAATCAAACAGAGGAAGAAAGTTTTACTATTGAAACAACTAATGAAAATTATGAGGGCCAAAGTTCTCTAGAAGGGTCTCCATTCACTAAGGAACAACTAGAGCATCTACACAAGCTTTTTCAATCACCCCAATTTCGGATGAATTTTTATCTACCTAACTTATCCAATAATCCTTCTTCCTCCTTTGCCCAATCAGGTACTGATTTTTCTATTTTTTTTAGTTCCAAGCCTTGTAAAACAAACACGTGGATAGTTGATTTTGGAGGTAGTGATCACATGACTAGTAGTCATTTTCTTTTCTCAACTTACACACATTGTGCAGGAAACAAGAAAAATCAAAGTAGCAGATGGGTCATTCTCGGCAATAGCCAGGAAAGGCACTGTTAAAATTTTGCTTTCCTTGGTTTTACATGATGTTTTACATGTGCCAAATCTAGCTTGTAATCTCACATTGGTCAGTAAACTATCCCAATCCTCGAATTGTCATGTTATATTTGACTCCTCTATGTGTAAATTTCAGGACATAGTCTTGGGGAGGATGATTGGCAATACTAGAGAATCTGGTGGAATTTACCTTCTTGACGACGACCATCTAAGTCAACCAACAACTAATTTATGTTTAAATTCTGCCTCTAGTTTTGATAAGGTTATGATTTCGCATTATAGGCTTAGACATCCTAATTTTTATTATTTAAAATATTTGTTACCTGATTTATTTAAAAATAAAAGTCTTTTTTCATATCATTGTGAATTTTGTGAATTGGCTAAACATCATCGATCATTCTTCCCACCTCAAAAATATAAAGCTTCCAAACCTTTTTCCTTAATTCATAGTGATGTTTGGGGACCTTCGAGAGTCTCAACTTTTTCAGGAAAACGTTGGTTTGTCACATTTATTGATGATCATACTCGCATTTGTTGGGTGTTTTTATTAAAAGATAAGTCTGAAATTAAAAATGTGTTTGTCTTTTTATGCTATGGTAAAAACACAATTTGGTGTGAGAATAGAAGTACTTCGGAGTGACAATGGTGGGGAATTTTTTTAGTGACCAATTAGGTGTTTTCTTAACTAAACATGGTATAGTCCACCAAAGCTCTTGTACAAATACACCACAACAAAATAAGGTTGCAGAAAGAAAAACCCGACATCTTTTGGAAGTAACTAGAGCCTTGATGTTTACTAGTCAGGTACCACATTATCTTTGGGGTGAAGCCTTGTTAACAGCTACATATCTTATTAATAGAATGCCTAGTAAAACTCTAAACTATAGAACTCCTTTCAGTCTTTTTAAAGATAACTTTCCTAACTCTAAATTGATCACAGATTTATCCCTCCGAGTTTTTGGGTGTAGTGTTTTTGTTCATCTTCACAACCAAGGTAAACTAGATCCTAGAGCAAAAAAATGCGTCTTTGTTGGTTATGCTTCTAATAAAAAGGGTTACAAATATTACGATCCATTTGATAGGAAAATTATTGTTACCATGGATGTCATATTTGTTGAAACGCAATCTTACTTTGATTCTAATCTTCAGGGAGGGAATTATAGTAAGGAAGATTCTATAATTGATCAAGAAAACACTAGGAATATACAACATAGGGATTCTAATAATGGGGAAGGCGAATTTATGATTAACACAAAAATTAGTGATGTTAATGTTGTTAATGAAAATGAGTATAAAGATGTAGAGTCTGATCATGAGAATAAAGAACAAACAAAGGAGTTAATTGTTTACTCAAGAAGAAATCAAAATCAAGAAAGTGGAATCCACCAGATTCATCACAAAGAATCCGACCGGCAAGATCTTGTCAAAAGTGCAGGTAAAGCTCATAATCCAACCAATAAATTTTTTGATTTAGATATTCCAATTGCTAAAAGAAAAAGTGTTAGAAATGTTGTCAAATATCCCATGTCTAACTTTGTGTCCTATAAAGCATTGTTTTCGACATTCTCAACTTTTGTTTCGTGTTTCGATATTGTGAATGTAACGGACCAATTTTGACCTTGACCGGAACGGTGGTTTCGGGACCACGAATCCGAGCCTAAGAGATATTATAATATTATGTTTTGTGTTTGTTATGTGTGTGTTTTAGTAAGTGTGAAAATTTCGTGGAAAATTTTAGCTATCTCGAGTGTTTAAATTGCTAAAAGGTCTAAATTGCAAGAAGGACAAAGTAGTGGGCTCTAATAAAAAGGAGCTAAGTGAATTGTCCATAAAATATAAGGATTTGCATGTCAATTTCCCACCTTTAAACAAGATGGACGGCAAGCATGCATATATGCTCTCTTTTTTTTTTTTGTATGACATTTAGGCAATATTATATTAAAGCATGCTAGGATTATATACTTTTAATTATATATTTTGATTTTTAGTAAATTTTAAAAGAAAAAGCATGCTATAATTTATGAGGAAAGAAATAAATAAAACAAAAGAATAATTCTCTCACCCTTCATCCTTTCTTGCCGAATTCTACCTTGAAGAGAAGAGAAGAATTTCATCTTCCCCATTCGGCCTTGCAAGCACTAGATTAGGTAAGAATCAAACTTGATAGGGCTTAAGTTCTTGATCATTTTCTTCTCTTTTTGAAACAAGCAAAAGAAATTTGCTAATGTGGGTATGATGAGATTGGCCATGGATGTTAATTTTGTAGTTTGTTGTGTTAATAAGTTAGATAATATGAGAAGAAATGACATGAACTTGTAAGAAGATTATGTTGATTTTACCATCATAGTTGGCGAATAATAAGATAGATATTCATGAAAACATCTTTCTTGTGTTTTGATTTTTTGGCTATGGGTGTAAATCTATAGTTATTGTGCAAATGAAAATCTAGATACATGAGAAGATGTGGCATAAATTCGCAAGGAAATTAATTTAGTTTACACAAGGGAATGTTTTCATCCTTGGCCGAATGTGAGGAATTTATTCATGAATCCTATTCTCTAGTTTTGGTGTTCGATCAATTACCTATAGTATAATTGACCATGGATGAGAAATTATAAATTGTTGTATGAAAATAAATTTAGGCAAATTAAGAAGAAGTAGCTCGAGTATGTTAAGGAGATTGTTTTGATTTGGGCATGAAGATGCCCTTGTTTACTACGAACGAATGAGAGACAACCATTCTTGAATTCTTCCCACTTGTTTTAATGTTCGGTTATACACTTGTTTTGTAATTGGACATAGATGAATGATTATAATTAGGTATAGTTATTGGGTAAATTAAGTAATGAAAAGATTTTAGCAAGCTAATATTTGGTGGGAATATGGAAACAAGTTGTGAGTAGTTAGCTTGGTACTTGGCTTTATGTTTAAGAAGATGTATGAGTGCATTAACTTGGCATATTCGGTCATAAGAGGGAATAAAAGAAAAACACAGCCATGTTATTCGGTTATGTGTATATATATAGGTAATGTATGGCCATAGATAAGAAGGTAAGATATAAATTAAAATAAAGCATCAATGAGGTTATTGCCAAAGTGTTCCCAAATATTATTGAATCCATTTGAACAAAGTAGTGCATGGATGCCGAATGCAAATGTTTAAGTCTTGAAATTTTATATTATATGATTTTGCATTCGAATTGAATGGAAGTGTGGTTTAATTGGTTTAAGTTGAACCAAATTAGATCAAGATCAAAAGGAGAAGAAATTGGAGCGAGGAAAAGCTATACTAAACGAATAGTTGGAGATATCGATCTATCGGCCTCCAAGGTAAGTCCTTAAGTACTTATATATTAAAGAGTTAATTATGAACATGTTAAAGGATGAAATTAAATAATGTTGACTATAAAACTTTGTGTTAGCCGAATGTAAAGGTGCTAAATTGGGTTAAATATATTTTGTTAATGTGATTTGAACAAGTATATGTTTTTCGATATGATATGTGAATGTAATATGATGTATATGATTTGGTTGTGACGTTAGCATTTACAAATATGTATTGAAGGTTTAATTATGTAGTAATTCGGGCTTCGAGCCTAGCAGGCTTTGTGCCGGTGAAATAATTCGGGCTTTTAGCCTAGCGAAGCCACGTCTTGGGTGAAACAATTCGGGCTTATTGCCTAGCGTGCTTAATGCCGGTGATATACCGGACCTTAAGTCCAGCAGAGCCTAGTGCGGTGAATGTATTTGAGCTCTAAGTGCATGAAAAATCAAGTTATGAACATATCAAGAAATTCGGTTTAGAAGCATGATTCGTATAAATTCAACAGAGAGGTACGCATTTTATAATTGTGTTACTCAGTAAAATGACAAACAAGTATTCGAGTAAGTGAAAGTTTTATACATTAATTTATTAGAGATGAATGAATATGTATATGCAAATCATATCATGTGATAGTAAATATTTGGAAGCATGAATGTATTTAGTTGATTGGATAAGCATATGATATGTACATAAGTCCGTGGTATACTTGATGATTGATGTATGTGAATAAGAAAGGTAAAGCTTAGTATTAAGTGCATCAATGATATTAAGTTGTTTCGGCTTTATAAATAAAAGAGGTTATGTATTATTTATGTTCGGATTAGTGATAGAGGATATTAATTCGAATGGTTGTATGTATTTTACTTAAATAAGTATATGTTTAATTAGGACTTACTAAGCTAGCAAGCTTATCGTGTGGAATGATTCCTTTGTTTTATAGATTTTGGTTACGTAGCGGGCTCGTGAAGGATCGTCAAGAAGTTCATCACACTATCGCCTTCCTTTGGTATTTTAAATTTTGGTTCACGAATTAGAAGGCATGTATAGGCTAGATGAAGTCTTAGAAATATGCGATATTTAACCTTGTAAGTGTTTATGATAGCCATGCGAGAATGGCTACAATTTTTCTTAGTAAATATGATGTTGTGTTACGATATGTATGTTGGTACATGACGGCAATGTTCATGAAATTTTAAATCCAGGTTTAATCGTTTTTGCTAAGAAATATTTGCATACATAAAAATCCTTGAATTTGGGAAGTAGGTAGGTTCGACTAGAAGTTTAACTTTCATAAAATTTAGCAGAACAGCTTGTAGTGGCAGCATTGATGTAAATTAGAAAAATCACTAAAAATTGGGTACATTGAATTTGAAAGTGAATGAGATATGAGATTAAACCTTATTGTGTCTATTTTTATATGAAAGAAACAGAGTAGGCAAACGATTTATATATTATGAGATAATTGAGTTCTAGTGAAACCTGCTCTGAATGCATTCGTGAGTCACTGTTCAGTTTTGGAAAAATTGCTATAAATTGTATAAAAATAATCAAGAAGCATGGTTTATATGTGTAGAATCCTAAATGAGTCTATTTTTCATTGGTTTAAATAAGAACACCATTGGAAAATTGTGCAATCTGATAACTGTAGTTTTATAAGGACAGGTCAGAACTGTCCAGCAGTGTAATAAGGGTAACTTTGAAGAATAAACTGTACAAATTGGCCACATGAAAAATTCTAGAAAAATTATGGTGAATAGATATATGAGTCTACTTCCAAGGAAAATTTACGGATCTGAATTTCGAATTTTGTAACTCGAGTTATAGCCAAATTAGTCGGCGCAACGCAGTTTGACAGCTTTAAGATTTTCATGTTTTGAATTTGTAGTCAAGTCTAGTAATGCCTCTTACTTAATTCCGGTGATGGTCTCGAGTAAGGGGTGTTACAGTGAAAATACCAAAAAATGTGAAGGATACTTTACAAGTTCCTGAGTGGAAGGAGGCTATTTTAGAGGAGATGCACACTCTTGAAAAAACAGGTACATGGGAAACAGTGGAATTACCTGTAGGGAAAAAAACTGTAGGCTGTAAATGGGTGTTCACAACCAAATTCAAACCGGATGGATCTTTAGATAGATACAAAGTCCGACTGGTGGCTAAAGGGTACACTCAAACATACGGGATAGATTATCTTGAAACATTTGCTCCAGTAGCCAAATTAAATTCTGTTAGAGTTCTTTTATCAATTGCTATTAATCTTGATTGGTCCTTACAGCAGCTAGATGTGAAGAATGCTTTCCTAAATGGGAAACTTAAAGAAGAAGTTTACATGGATCCTCCTCCAGGTTTTGAAGAAAAATTTGGAACTCGAGTATGTAAGCTTAGGAAATCTTTGTATGGTCTAAAGTAGTCTCCTCGAGCTTGGTTTGAGCGGTTCACTCAAGTTGTTAAAAAACAAGGTTACTCACAAGGGCAAGCTGATCACACAATGTACTATCGACACTCACAAAGAGGTAGAACAACAGTTATTATAGTTTATGTCGATGATATCATTCTTACAGGAGATGATGTGGATGAAATAATGCGTCTCAATGAGCATCTAGCATTGGAGTTTGAGATCAAAGACTTGGGTCCTTTGAAATACTTTCTTGGAATGGAAGTTGCTCGATCAAAGAAGGGTCTTGTGGTCTTTCAAAAAAAATATGTGATTGATCTTTTAAAAGAGGTTGGGATAAGTGGTTACCGCCCAACTGACACACCAATTGATCCAAATGTAAAATTCGAAAATAAAGGAGGTCAATTAGTTGATAAAGGGCAGTACCAAAGATTAGTTGGTAAGTTAATTTACTTTTCACATACAAGGCCAGACATAGCTTTTGCAGTAAGCTTAGTGAGTCAATTTATGCACTCCTTAATGAAGGAACATGAAGAAGCAGTGTTTCGAACTCTCAGATACTTGAAGAGTTCACCTGGAAAGGGGTTATTCTTTAAGAAATCCGAAAAAAGAGAAATTGAAGCTTATACAGATGCAGATTGGGTAGACTCAATAACAGATAGAAGATCTACATCAGGATACTGTACATTTGTTTGGGGAAACCTTGTGACTTGGCAAAGCAAAAAACAAAGTGTTATAGCAAGAAGTAGTGCAGAAGCTGAGTTTAGATCAATGGCTCAAGAAATTTATGAAATAATGTGGTTAAAAAGAATTATAGAAGAGCTGAGGAAACCAATAACTTCACCAATGAAGTTGTATTGTGATAACAAAGCTGCCATTAGTATTACTCACAACCCAATCCAGCATGACAGAACTAAATATGTTGAGATTGATACACTTTATCAAGGAAAAGATTGAAGAAGGCCAAGTGTGCATGACGTTTGTTCCTTCAAAACAACAGATTGTTGACATACTCACTAAAGGACTCTCTAGGATAAGCTTTAATTTTCTTCTAAGCAAGTTGGGCATGATTGATATATATGCACCAACTTAAAGGAAGGGTGTTGAAATACATATATATTTTAAATTTATTTAGTTAGAGAAATCTTATTTAGGTGGATAAATTTTATTCATATTCTAGAAATATTTTATTTTATATTTTTACTTCAGTTTTTTTAATAAAAATAAAACACTTTTATTAAATACTCTCTTGAGAGATTAGGAAATGATGGAAGAGCAGATTTGATGCTGTTCTAGTCTTCTCCTTTCCCCATGAATTTTGATGACACATGTTTGGAGAATGGACTTTCAACGTATCTTCCCTTGCTTTCCTTACTTTGCTGTAGTTTGGGGTATCTTTCTTCATCCCATCTACTTTCCTCCATCTTTTACTACAATCACTACACACGTGGGGTTCCTTTCTTTTGCCTCCTTTCATTTAGGACACATCCAACCCATTACACTTCTGAAACTTTGCATCTTTGAGGTTTATTATCGAAAACATACACCACCCCAGATCATATCTTTTTCTGCTTCTCTCACTTTCTTCCCTTAACTCCAGCTTTTTGGTGAATGAAGGAGCATTGAAAAAGCTTCCATCTTTTTGAGTTTCTGATATATGTTTTTTTTTTTATTTACAAAGGGGGTAAACTTTTATGATGATTACTCACTAGATATAGATGTTTGAGCCCTTTCCTCTTTTAGAATTATGGATTCTGGGAGTAGGATTTACACGGCTGATGAGTTCAAATTGGATGCTAAATGGTTGATTGATCCAAAGCATCTCTTTGTTGGTCCAAGAATCGGAGAAGGAGCTCATGCCAAGGTCTACGAGGGAAAGTAAGTTTGCAAAATCCTTTACTTTTTTCCTTCTTTGATTACTGGTCTGTATTTTTCTGGGTAATGCCTTCACTGTGAGTCCCAACTTTTTTTTCTCTTTGCCGAATTCACCTACTTCATCATTACATTGTTCAAAATCTATCAATTGGGGGAATTAGTAGTCTTTCTGATTTATTTGTGGGTTTTACGTTTAGCTGATATTCCAGGCATTCATGTCTAGATTATGTTCTATTCTTTCCCCATTTTGTCTAAAACTTTAATCTATTTCTCAAACAGAAACTGGGGAGTGGGAATACCTAATTCTTCTTGTAAAATAGTGAAGACTTTCATTGAATTATACTTAGTTGCATCTGGATTGAGATCTTGAATATGTTTTCAGCCCGTTTTATCCGTAATTATATATATATATATATATATATATATTGTTTGTAGCAATGTCACCTTTTCTCTCTCAACTTTCTTTCTTTTGTCTCCTCCTTTTGCAGATATAAAAACCAGACTGTTGCAATTAAAATACTTCATAAGGGAGAAACTCCTGAGGAGATAGCCAAGAGAGAAGGACGGTTTGCAAGAGAGGTTGCAATGTTGTCTAGAGTGCAGCATAAAAATCTAGTGAAGGTTGGATTGGATACAGTTCCCTTAGCATAGTTGCTTATGTGATGTTTAAGCGATGATAATACTTGACTAGCCATTGTAATAGTTTCTTTCAATTCTAACTCTGATTGTTGAACCCTTGTCTTTAACAGTTTATTGGTGCCTGCAAGGAGCCTGTAATGGTGATAGTTACTGAGCTTCTGCTGGGTGGGACTCTACGGAAGTATTTGCTGAACATGCGGCCGAGGTGCTTAGATATGCGTGTTGCTATTGGTTTCGCACTTGATATAGCTTGTGCTATGGAATGCTTGCATTCTCATGGGATCATACACCGTGATCTGAAGCCTGGTAATTCTCTCATTTTACATCTGCATTTTTTGGGTTTTGAAAATTTGAACGTGGATAAGGTTTGGATTTTGCTTTACGGAGGCATAGGGCAATTTTGAATCAGATGGCCACATCAATTAAGTGAATTAGTTTCTTGATTGCCGGTGGGCTTTATTGAGTTTTTTCATCTCTAAGAACTATGAAGGGATGCAAGAAGATTATGCAGTTCATGCATGTGAAAAGGGGTGGGAACTCTAAGAAGTTGTAAGGAAAATATTAAATTCCAACTCAGTATTCAGAATGAAAATATGGTGTAGAGCCGGGATTTTGACATGCAAGTTTTGTGTTGCATATAAATCTGATGCAGTTGGTTGGCGTCAAGGAACCTATAAAAGCCCCAATTGTATTATATAAGTAAAAATCAGTTGCATCCGATATAATTGGAGAAAAGCATGGATCTGCTTCCAATGGAAACCAAATTGAATCTCTTCCAGATGTTGGGTTCACTCGTCCTGTCAAAGATAGTATCACAAATGGTGTCAAATCATTACCATTAAGTCTATTAAGCTGCATATTGATTGTTTTAGGTGGTGAAACTAGGGTCTCATGTTTATTGTCATCTTATATTTGTCTGTTGTTGTTTTGCCGTACTTCTATAATGGCTATAAAGAAAATAATAACATTTGACTTAAGAGAACCAGTTGTGTGAGTTAACTTTTGTGTTACAACTTAATCCTGCTTAACTAGAAGTTATGCACATCCATCTTTAATGCCCCCTCAGACGGTGGAAATAGAAAACTTGATGCTATCGACACGAATGATTCAACATAGCATTGGGAGGTCATAATTTTCACTGTATCTGCATATTCTCTCTGCAGAAAACTTGCTTTTGACAGCAGACAATAGAACAGTTAAACTAGCAGATTTTGGCTTAGTGCGAGAGGAGACATTGACAGAGATGATGGCTGCTGAAACAGGAACATACCGCTGGATGTCTCCAGAGGTACTTATATTTTCACCTTGGTTTGTTGTTCAGTCCTTTTCATACTAAACCACTAATTAATCTTGGTTGTGTGGCTAAACTATGATAGTTGTACAGCACTGTCACATTAAGGCAAGGAGAAAAGAAGCATTATAACCATAAAGTGGATGCCTACAGCTTTGCGATTGTGCTATGGGAGCTCCTGCACAACAAGTTACCATTTGAAGGCATGTCAAATCTCCAGGCAGCATATGCAGCTGCTTTTAAGGTAATAACCCCCCATGTAATGTTTCTAGTCCAGTCTTGTTATACTGATTGATTAAAGTAGCTTGTGTGCTAAAACCTTTTCTATTTCAAGTATTGTTAAATTTAGCTGATGTTTTGCAATACAGAATGTGAGGCCTAGTGCTGAAAACCTGCCGGAGGAATTGGCCATCATTCTAACATCATCTTGGAAGGAGGACCCAAATGCTCGTCCTAATTTCAGTGCAATAATCCAGATGCTCCTAAATTTTATTTCTGGTATGTGTCCTCCTGAGCCAACAGTTATTCCTCCTTGAATTTTTGCTTCGGAGAACTCCATCTTGGCGCCCGAGTCTCCAGGTACGAGCTCTTTGATGGGAGTCCGTGACGATTCTGAGGAAACCCCCAAAGCCAGGACAGATAAAAAGCAGAGGAGTTTCTTCTTCTGCTTTGACCAGTGCTATTAGTTCCTTAGCAGCAATAGACAAGATAACAAGGTACTTCTCTCCATGTTGGAATCAAAAGAAGCCAAAGAGGGCTCGCTTGCCTAACAAGTAAGCTTTTTGATAATATCGAACGGTATATATTTTAGAATAATAAGTTACACTAAGTGGAAGTCCTGTTCAGTTGGGTAAAAGCAAATGTTGGCATCTATCTCATCTTGATGTTTCTGTCATTTTGTGCTCACGATAGTTCATGGTTGGAAATAACTGGCTCTGATCATCATCAGTAATTGGTCAGTTGGGGGGTATATTACAATGTTTAATGATAAGATGGGTGTAGGAAGGAATTTCTTTTCTTTTTTCTTGTAAAAGAAGAAGAAATTGTAAGAATTACAAGTGTTAATCACTCTAAAGGAGAAGAAAGCAACACGCAGACTAAGAGGTTAGAGTAGCTGTAAGCGATTCCTATTACTAGCGACAGTTTCTTCGTAATTATGACATACTCTTGCATTAACGCACTTCAAAACAATTTTCATTGCAATTTGCAAGTAGTGTTTTTATAAGAATGTGATCCAACTATGCCGGGGGTTCCAATATCTTATTCAAAATATTTCAGTGAAATAGTTCCAAGAAAGCAGGCAAGCTTAAAATAATTTTTCTTGATGCTAAGGATTCGATTCTGCAACTTTTTTTTCAGAGGGGTTGATGGCAAATTAGTTTGATTCCCATTAGCAAAATTCGAGAGGATCTGCTTTTCAGGGTATCTTTTTGGCTCTAACAAACGTGTCTCCTAAACCAGCCACTGGAACCTCAAACACGTGTTCACTATCATAAAGAAATTCTGATTCCTATATAGGTCATTGAATAACGCAGCAGGTGACATCACATTCTAACCAAATCTCTTCTGTCGTTGGTTCTTTTTCTTTTACCAATATTTTGTTCCTCCGTCTGTATATGTGGTTAAACTGAATCCAACTTGATAAAGCACCGAACAGGATGCAATCTTATCACTTACGAATAAATAATGTAAGGTTGCTATAAATGTGCAGCTTCCAATATTACAAGCTTACTCATAGCCATAGTTGGAAACGAAGGGAGTAGATACAGACAACAATGAGAAGGAGCGTAGTATATACTCCCAGACAGAATTCCGGTTGGGACACCACGTCCCAAGACTACCAAGCTCATCTTTCCCGAATGGAAAGATCAGCCACCATGATCCCTGGTGCCCCTCAGTACCCCAATGTCCACAAGGCCTTCAACAACAAGGTTGAGTTTCCGGAAGAAGATCAGTGCGCTGAGCGGTCCCCAACGGCAAACTCCCGAAAGAAGGTTCAGGTGGTTGAGCATGCAGAGACCGTTGATGAAGCCACCCTTGATTCTCAAGCTGATGGCTACATACAGCAGAAACACAAAGCCTTTGAACTGTGCAAATGGAAGACCTTCAAAATGCACTAGAGTTTGAGACTTCTGGAGTAAGCATGTCGATCATGATTTAATGACAGGCCACGTAACCTAAATATATGAAGTATTGCTGCTCATACACTAGTTAAATAAATGACCTGTCACTGTCTTGGAATGCTACCAAGACTCGTGTGTTCTCCTTTTTCTCTATTTCTTTATAAGTTAACTAAGCTCTTAATGGTGGTTGCTTGGATAGCAGAGTAATTGCTCTTAGGTGTGGCATGATATGTAGTTGCTGTTAATTGAAAATTATTTATGAATACTAATATATAGTATACACATATACATTACCTTCGTATGCAGTAATTCCAGCAGAACCAATATATATATATATATATATATATATATATATATGCAACATATCTAATCAAGTCACTATAGTATTGATCGAGTTGCCTTCTGGATGCTGTCCAATTGTTAACTGAGATAACATGAATGGTTCATCAGTCTTAGCACCCGACCCGACCCTGATTGTTGAAGTAATCAAACAGTTAAATTTAAGTAATTGAGCCAACAATGCAAAGAAGCAAGTGATTTAAGTTTTGTGTTAACACCTCAAGTCCAAAGTAGGACCCTAAATTGTAATGCAAATAAAAAATAAAATATCGATGTGATTGAAGAAACTAATAATATGCTTGAGGTGAATGGAAGCCTAGGCCTAGCTGACAATTGTGGCAACGCTGGAAATATATCCTACCTAAAAACCTTGTTCCATGTGTAAGCCTGCAAGTTTGGTGGTTCTAGACATCAAATAACTTGATCAGGAATGAGTTGGTTCTTCACATCAAAAAACTCACTTGTAAATAGAAATATAGATAGTATAATTTTTAATGTGTTATCTGAACAACATTTAGACGACTCCAAATGCACAGATATTAAAAAGAAGATTCCAATTAAAACTATGGGAAAAGAGGATGGATAACCTTCAAAATAGGTTATATGTTGGATCTCAGACTACCAAAGGAACTACTATCACTATGTTTATTGTTGCAGGACGAAAAATGTGGTACTGTTGACCCACCAATCCAATTCACACTTCACATAGACCTAGGACTAGCAGGAAACAGAAAAAGGATCAAAAACCATTGTTATGATCACGGGGGATTTTAATATCAGCTTCAACGAATCTCCTAGAAGACACCCTTTTTAACAGATTTCTAAGGCTGTTCTTACTCTCCTTTCCCCTTTTTTGTGCTCTACTTGAGTTTCCTTCTAACTCTGACCCAGCTGCTGAAAAAGGGTCATCGAGAACCAGAGCAGTCTCAAGCTTTTTGGCCAGGGTGACAAGCTCATATGAATCCCACAGTGATTGGGCGAAGTCCCAATGTGGAGTATTAGCAATACTAGTGCGCTCGTCCTTAAGCTTCACAGAAGGGTTGCTCATTGCTTCAAGCTTGAATCTTGAAGGCCTAGCTTTGAAATGTCGACGTGGGTAAGCATCGAATTCATTGGTAGACCTAGAGGTACCGGAGTGAGAGTGCCAGGCTTGTGCTGCTGCTTTGATGATCTGAAGATCTTTGTTGATGTCATGTTGAGGCTGGAGCTGCTTTTTCTTCATCGGTGGTGCTCTGTAGGAATTAGGTCATGATGTAGGGGCCAATCCATACTGCATGTGGCATCCTATTCCTTGGGATAAATTAGAGCCTCACACGCTAGCTGTTGTAGATAGAATATTGTAGGCTGATCCTAACCTAGCTAGCTAATTTATGTGATGAACATCACTCCATATTTATAAAGATTAATTTTTTGGTTTTTCTAATTAACTGAAAAATCTGCTGCATGGAGTGTAATTCTAAAGCATGGGCATGAATGCTTGTGGTGTGCCCACAGAAATAGAAATGAGAGATTGATTGGCGGGTGGGTGGATGGGCGGATGGATGGATGGTTGATTGTTCTAGGCTCAATTCTGTTATTAGTCCCTGTCTTTATACTTTTTCAAATTTTAAAATTTTAGTCCTCAACTAATGATAATTATTAAATTCATTGAGTTAAGCTTTGCTATTTCTAAATTTTGATGTAGTAAACATATTATCATATGAATAATAACACGTCAATTTATTATTTCCACATATTACTTGCTAGAAATTCAGTTAATGGATTAACCACGGTCGTTAATGGACTAAACCTACAATTGTACGCATAGTACAAGACTAGTAATTAAATTTAACCAAACAAATTTAGCTGCTATTGTTTGAGTCAAGAATAAAATTTCAAATTTTGAGAAGTACAAGAACTAAATTTGACCACTTCAAAAGGTATAGTGATTAAAAGTGATCAAACTTAAATACAAAGACTAAATCCACAAATTTCGCAAAGTACATGACTAATAGCAAAATTTAACATTTTTCTACTGATAGGTCATTTCGTTTATCTAATACTAGTTTCTTGGGGCTACGCTTTTGCGTTGGATTGATTATTTATTTGCATCAAATTATACAACAAAAATTTGAAAGTTAAAATATGCTCTAAGTCTCTATACACTTTGTATACTTGGAATTTAGTCCCCTTGTTTTTATTTTTAGGGATTTAATATTCAACTTTTCGAATTTAAAAATCTAGCTCCAGTTGTTACCATCATTAAAATTTTTCTATTAAAATTTCTAGTGTGACATTTTGAAATTGTTTTAAAAAATTCACTTAATAGTCATGTAATAATAGAAATAATGTTGAAAATACTATTTAGGATTTTTTTTTTCCTTAAAAATACCTATTCAAAATCATCATGATAAAATGATTTTTTTTTTGTTGGTAAGAATATTGACGTTATGACTAATTTATGCCAAAAATTAATATATAGATTAAATCTCAAGTTTAGTATAGTTGAAATGTCAAGATTGATATTTGACCAGTATCTTATAATATATAAAAAGAAAGTATTTATGTGGCATAATAGAGAGACCACAACTTAAATTTAATTATTTTTCTAAAATGTTAAATAAAAAAGAAAGTATCCCTGATGATACTTTTGAGCTTTGAGGGTATTTATGTGCCATGCTCAAATTCTTTTATTTTTAAGTTTGTTTGGTTTATTACTTTGTTTTTTTTTAATTAATTTTTTTATATATTGTTGACCTAACTAGTTGTTAAATTGAAAGAAATAAAGTATGAGCAAAAGTGATAGTGGAAGTGGGCACTTATGATGACATTGCGATAAACAATAGAAAAACAAGAGACAAGAAATTGTTTATGCAGTTCACTTTCTCTAAGTCTAAGGAGTCTAACTCGGTGAGATGAATCAACTATCTTTAAACTTAAATACACCAATGATCCTAGTTCTATCACACCCTAGTGAAGAATCCTCACTTTTGTACTCAAAGACTAAACATCTCACCACTAAATTCTCTCCCTGAGAACTTAGGTTGTAAAACCAACAACGAGAGGTTTTACTTTCTCAAATGAGCTCTCACAAGTAATGTTCCTCAATGAACTTGGTAAGTGCTCTTAATATTCAGTAGAAAAACCTATACAAGTCTCTCAAATATATAGAAGTTTTTCAAGACTAACATACTAAATATCAATTACAATCCCTTCTAAGCAAAAGCTAAAATAGCTAAATTTAATATTATAATAATGATCAGAGTAAGATGCATTGTTGGAAGGCAAGTTTTCAAGTTTTGTCCCAATCAATGTAATGTCCCAAAATTTTCTATTAGACACGTAACACTATTTTGGTAGCGAATAAGAGAATTGGCGAGAAAATTTAGAAATGAATCGAATAAAGGATTCTTATGGAATAAAAGTTTATATTTGATATGATAATTGATGAAAAGAATCTTAGAAATGATAATATGACAAAAGGCCAAATAAATTTTTTTGAAAAGTTTAGGGACCAAAGTGCAATTTGACTAAAATGAAAAATGTGAAGAATAAGTTGGAATATGTATTGGTGTGGTGAAGATAACTTTTGGGGATACTAATGAAAGTATGGTGACTAAATTGAAAAATTTCCATTTTTACCAAGAAAATGATAAAAGTATAATGCTCATTATCCAAGGATGTTTCTTAAGCATTAAATGAGAATTTCATAATTCGGGATCGTTAATAACTATTTGTTGTGAAGAAATTGTACTTAGAGGCATAAAAGGGGCAAAAAGATACTTTGACCCTATAAAGGTATTTTGGACATTCCTAAAAAATTTTATGATGAAAATATTTTTTAAATGAGATATTTGACATATGGAATAAATTTGGGAATTTGGATTATGAATTACGGAAATAGGCCATAAATTTTAGAAACTTTGGACGTGAATGAGTAGACTTGGGCCTTTGGCACACTTGGATAATTTTTAAAGGGAAAGAAATGAAGAGAGGAAGCCCCCATTCATCCTTGCAGCCAACCATCACCCTCCACGGTGTCATTCTTATTCTTCTCTCATTTCTCTTATTCTTCTTTTAATTTTTGTCAATAATCTCGACATTCACCTTGAGTTTTTGTTGAAATTACTTGGCAACTACCTCCTACTCTCATTTCCACCATCAAACTCTCAACTTTCAGCCCAGGGCTTCACGGGTTTTTGAGAGAGAAAACGGAAGTTAGAGAGAGAAAGCTCCATAAAGGTTAGTAATGGTGTTTTCTACTTCTCCAAGCTTTTGCTATTTGAGAATTTTGGTTTAAGAATGCTTTGAAAATTTATATATATTAATTTTTGGCTATTTTTGTAACACCACTAACCCGTATCCATCGCCGGAACAGGGTTACAAAGTATTACCAGAACTTTTCAGAACATTTTCAGATAAACCATGTAATTTACTATTCATTAACTGAGATTGTTAAGAACGTCCCTTAAATGGACCCTTGAGGCCCAATACGAGCATTAGAATCGAGTTGGGACTTATTCGAAACCTCTAGAAATTTTTCGCAAAATTTCAAAATTTTTCTAAGATTCAGGGCTCACACGCCCGTGTGGTCCAAAGGACACGCCCATGCCTCAGGCTGTGTCCAATTTAGGTTGCTCTCTGACTTGTGCCACACGGCCATGCTGCATGCCTGTGTGCTAGGCCATGTGGTTAATTAATTTAATTCGAATTAGGTGTAGGTTTCACACGGCCATGAAATACGCCCGTGTTTAAGGCCGTGTTTAAGGCCGTGTCACCCACATAGCTAAGACACACGCCCGTGTGCTCAATTCTGAGCATTCTATTTTGAAATTTTGAAATACAGGGGACACACGGCCAGACCACATGCCCATGTACCAGGTTGTATGTCACACAGGGCCTAGACACACGCCTGTGTGTCTACCCGTGTGGACAAAATAAGGTCATTTCCTAGCCTCATTTCTCACCTAAATTTTCCATTTTCCTGCACCAACACTTACAAATATAATCCAACCAATTACAAGTATAATCCAACCATAACATATATCAAAACACAAATATATTAGCCATTCTAATGGCTAAGTTTCATTCATCATTTACACACCATCATTTGATTTAGTTAGCCTATACATGCCATTAACAAAATAAGAATTTCATTTATACCAAAACGACAGGTTGATAGTGTGATGATTTGCTCTGACCAATCTCCAACCTTTACGAGCTTTGAGCACTATAAAACAGGGAAAATAAAACCTAGTAAGCATATTATGCTTAGTAAGCTCGTATAACATAAATTAAGCTTACCATTACATTCAATATATTAACCATACAAAACATGCTTTCCAACTATTTGGTAATTAACCTATTCACACATACTCAACCAACATGTTAGTCATAATACACCAATATGCATAGATGTGCTCATCATGCTATATTCACATTCCATCTTATGTTTCTCATATTACCATATACACTTTATCCGTTGAATCTTTGAATTTCCGATGGATATTTCAAGTAGTACACTCGAGGTGTACAATTTCGCTATCCGTCAATTCATAGCCAGTAGTACCTTATAGGTACACTCTCGAGCCACATATCAGATAGCTGAATTACCAGTCTAGGCTAAATTCTAGCTGTTGCATATACTCTAAGGGCTTTTTCGGATTACCAGTCCAGGCTAAATCCTTTATATGAAAAAGAATTCCCTATAGAGTTCATTCTGGATTACCAGTCCAGGCTAAATCCTAATTGAAACAAATACTCGAGAGAATCATTTCGGATTACCCGTCTGGGCTAAATCTATTCACATGCAGTTTTATCAGGAAAATCACATTTATCCATCAGAATTCAGCATTCATACGGAATTTTACCCTTTATAAATAAATTTCCATCATATACCATTCCATCCATTACAATTCCCATACATTTCATACATACAAATTTCATACAACATATATAATGTAATATAGAATTTAAAAACAACACATTTTTATACTCATTTAAGTTATGCGAACTTACCTTGAAATTTGTTCGTAACTAAAATCTACTAATCTGAAATCTTTTCCTTTCCTCGATCTAACTCTTTCTTTGGTACTTCCGGATCTATATAAATGAATTTAATCATCAATTCAATCAATTTAATATTCTATTGAACTCAATTTACAATCTGGACAAAAGTACCATTTTGCCCCTATACTTTTGATTAATTCCAATTTCGTCCCTAGGCTCAGAAATTGAAATTCATGAAATTTAATCATTATTCCAAGCCCAATCAAAATTCTAATATAACTTTTACAACACATGTATTCTAAAATTTTCAAAATTTTCCATGGGTTTTACTATTTTTCAATTTAGTCCCGAAATCAAATTTCCATCAAATTTCCCTTTGTAAAAGTTGTTTATCTATCAAAAAATTTTCATTTTCTATCATAAACATTTAAATTTCAAATTTTCATCCATGGAAAATTTTCTATACTTTGATACCTATTCAAATTAATCCCCCAAATAGAGAAATTAAGCTTTCCCGATCTCAAAAATATAAAAATTACTAAAAATGGAACATAGAAACTTACCAATTTATGCCTTGAAAGCTTGTTTTCTCTTTCCTAGGGTTTCCATGGAAATATTTGGGGAAGATGATATAAAATGATGATATTTCATTTTAATTTAATTATCATCTTTAATTTTTTTCCATTTCCAATTTAGTCCTTAACCTTTTCTAATTTTTCCATGGATGATTCACCAAAAATATTTACATATTTTTCATCAATGGTCTAATTACCATTTAAGGACCTCAAGATTTAAATTCTATAGTTATTTAATCCTTATAGCTACTAGAATTCAAATTTGACATTTTATGCAATTTAGTCCTTTCTACAATTAAGCACCTAATTGATAAAATTTTCTTATCAAAATTCTCATGCAATCTTTCTACCACATTACTAATCTTTTCATAATATTAACATATTTTATCTTTTCGTCTCAGATTTGTGGTTACGAAACCACTATTCCGACTTAACTGAAATTGGGCTGTTACAACTCTCCTCCCCTTAAGGATTTTTGTAGAGATTAGGATATTGTTTTCTCATGGTATCCTCCGGCTCCCAAGTAGTTTCTTCAATTCCATGTTTTTGCCAAAGAACTTTTACCAATGACATCTTTTTATTCTCAGCTCTTTTGTTTCCCGTGCCAGAATCTTGATCAGTTCTTCATTATATGTCATATCAGACTGAATCTCAACTTCTGTCGGAAAATAACATGTGAAGGATTCGATCGATACTGCCGTAACATTGATACATGAAAGACATTATGGATTTTATCAAACTCTGGTGGTAACGCCAATCGATATGCAACCGGTTCAATTCTTTCAATAATTTCATAGGGCCCGATAAATCTTGGACTCAATTTTCCCTTCCGTCCAAATTGAAGAACTTTCTTCGAAGGTGACACTTTTAAGAATACCTTATCACCAACTTCCAATTCTATTTCTTTTCTTTTAAGGTTGGCATAAGACTTTTGTCTATCAGATTTCAAACTATCTCGAATCACCTTTACCTTTTCTTCTGTTTCCTGAATTAAATCAACTCCAAGTGTAACATCCCAAAATAGGGGTTATTTTTGATTGAATTATTTTTCTTGTGTATGAATTTCTGTGATATTATATGTGGTGTTATAAGACTTAATTAGGGGTCTTGAGTAAGCTCGATTTAGTAGGATAATTCTTAGTATGGCTTATTTAATGAAGAGGATTAAATGAGCTTAGCACTTAAGTTAATTTAAGTGTATATTAAAGCATAAGAGGAGTTAGTGGCAAGATGGATAAGGAGCTTGGAAAGTTGCTTGAGGTTAATGGTTCGAGTAGTAGGTATAGCATTTTTTAAAGTTTATTTTTGTATGTTAGCTTTAATGGACTGTCAAACATAATTATGATAGGTGGACTAATAATTTTGGTAAGTTGAATTGTTGTTTAAGGAAAGCATGGAATAAGGGATAAGATTCCTAAGGTTATGGTAAGATATCTTGAAGTTATGGTAAATTGAGGGGACAAAGGCTTGGTTTGTGGGAAATGTTTTGGAAACAAATTCATGGCCTTTATGCCATGAATTTGGACGGCAATGTGGCTAAGGGGGGGATTTGGCCGAATATGCTAGTTGTTGGGAAAGGCTTAGGAATTGTTTTGGTCATTTCTTTTATTTGGTGCAAAAGTTGCAAAACATTTTCTCTCAAACACTTTTCTTTTTGGCCGAATTCTACATTGTGGTAAGCCTAAACTCTTTTAAACATTTGGTCATTTTTGATCATTTGCTATTTTCTCCTTCTCATTCTCTCAAAAACTGAAACTTGCATTAACCTTTTGTTCTCCCATTCGTTTTGCTAAAACATCAAAAACCTCCTATACACTCTTCTTTGCCGAAATTATATTTCTCTTCCTATTATTTTCTTTTTGTCCCATAGCCGAATATACCTCTTTGTTGTGCCAAAAATCTTCTTCTCCTATCTTGATCAACTTTGGCCGAATATTGAAGGTAGCATAGATTTCCTTGGTACTTCTCTAGCAATCGGTTTTGGTAAGGTGGTAAGAGTTTATTTCAAAGGATTATTCTTTTAAGTTTTCGTTTAAGCCGAAGGCTAATAACCTTGATGATGATGGTTGATTGTAGGAAAGTGAGGCCGATTCATTTAGGAGTGTGTTGGCTAGTGTTCGAAGGCTTTTGGGGGCAAGAATACTTGTGTGGCCGATTTGTTTATTCGAGATTTAGGACTCTCGTTAGTATCAGGTGTGTACATACACATCTTATGACTTTTTAATATGCTAAGTGTTATTTTATGTCTAATCAATTTGTGTAGACACGGATGTAATACCTTCATGGTATTAACAAGGACTCGGGTAAGTCTTTATTGCTATGAGATTATTATTTGATGCTTTGGGAAGCATGACACATTTGGTATGTGTATTATTTGATATATGGCTTATGATAATCGATTGGATGTTGTTAAATAAATCTATCAACATGATTTTTGTATATGCATATGAATGATTGATATGGGTTGATGAGAGGAGGGGGTGATGATATTCGTGTCGAAGCGGACACCAGTGTTTTGGTAACACATCGTGACTACGGTCACCAGAGGTTTGGTACCTCCGGAGGTTTGGCACCTCATAGCGACTTGTCCCCGTGGTTTTACTCACCGTAGGTTGGCCCCACTTTGAGATATGGGATTGTCTGCGGTGATTTGGTATCACACGATGGGTTGGCCCCATCATCTATTTTGTGACCGGTCACCGGTGTTTTGGTAACACAATCGTGTCTTGGACACCGAGTGATTTGGTATCACATTTGTGACTATATGTCACGGTGGTTTGGCACCACCGGTGGTTTGGTACACACGGGGTAGAAAAAGGTGTTTGGATGGCTAGGTTGGGTGCATATTTTAATGCATGTTAAATTGTTATAAATTGTGTATGTTGTTGAATTAAACCGGGAAAAAAGGGTACACATTGGGTCTTGATGACTCACCTTTTTCCTTTAACATTTTCAGTGATTAAGTAGCTGCGGATAAGGAGTCGGATGAACTCGAGATGGCCATGCGATAAAAATAAGGACTAGGTGGATTTTGAACTATTTTATTTTATTATGGGTTTGATTTATTTTGTAATAAGGCCTCCTAGAATTATATTTTTGTTATTTATCTGTTTTGGATAATCTGTTTAACAACTTAATGACTTGAAAAATGGTTACACATGTTTTATGAAAATTAATACGTAAAATGTTTTATTGTGCCATCGGGTACACTTGAAATTTGTAAACAACACGACTCAACAAATATTTTTTTTAAAATAAAATTAAGCATGGTTTTTAACAAAGACATTTAAATTGAATGGCATTTCAACTAATTTCAAAATCGGTCTTAAAATGGTTTTCAAAATGTTTTTCTCTGTAGCATACCAAATTCGGTCATAATGTTTGGGCCGGGTTTGGGGTGTTACACCAAGAATCTTCTTTTCACTAAGCTCTATCCAATACAACGGTGTTCTACATTTCCGACCATACAGAGCTTCATATGGTGCCATTTTAATACCGGACTGATAACTGTTGTTATAAGTAAATTCAATTAAAGGTAAATATTTTTGCAATTATCTTCAAATTCAAGTACACAACACCGTAACATATCCTCCAAAGTCTATATAACACGTTCAGACTGGCCATCTGTCTGAGGATGAAATGCAGTACTGAAATGCAACCGTGTACCCAATGTTTCTTATAATTTATTCCAAAATCGGGATGTAAATCGAGGATCTCTATCAGAAATAATAGAAACTGGCAGCCCATGTAATCTAACAATCTCAGAGACATATAATTCAGCCAATTTATCTGAAGAAAAATCCATACGTACCGGTATAAAGTATGCAGACTTTGTTAACCAATCGACAATCACCCAAATAGCATCTTTCTTCCTCGGAGTCAATTGTAATCCCGATACAAAATCCATTATAATTATTTCCCATTTCCACTTAGGTATAACAACTGGCTGTAATAACCCCGAAGGCACCTGATGCTCAACTTTCACTTGCTGACATATCAAGTATTTGGATACAAATTCAGAAATATTTCTTTTCATTCCCGGCCACCAATACATCTTTTTCAAATCACTGTATATTTTATTACTACCGGAATGAACAGACATTGTACCATTGTGGGCTTCATATAAAATCTTCTGTACCAACTTTGAATTTTCCGGCACACACAATTTGTCTCTGAAAAACAAACAACGATCAGATCCAATCTGAAATTCTAAATCAGGATTCAATTCACATTGTTCCTGTTTTGCCTGTAAATCAACATCATTTTTTTGGGCTTCAAAAATTTGTTGCAAAAATACTGGTCTAACTTTCAATTTAGCCAAAATAGAACCATCATCAGAAATAGATAACCGGGTATTCATTGCTCGAAAAGCAAATAAAGATTTTCTGCTCAAAGCATCAGCAACTACATTGGCTTTACCCGGATGATAATCAATCACAAGATCATAATCTTTTAACAATTCAAGCCACTTGTGTTGTCTCAAGTTCAAGTCTTTCTGTGTCATCAAATACTTCAGACTTTTGTGATCAGTGAAGATATGACATTTTTCACCATATAAATAATGTTGCCATATTTTTAATGCAAACACAATAGCTGCTAATTCAAGATCATGTATCGGGTAATTCTTTTCATGTGGTTTTAGTTCTCTTGAAGCATAGGCAATTGCTTTACCTTCTTGCATCAAAACACAACCTAAACCATTTAAAGATACATCACTATAAATCACAATTCCTTACCCGATTCAGGCTGCACCAATATAGGTGCTTCAGTTAATAAAGCTTTTAACCTGTCAAAACTTTTCTGACATTTATCATTCCACTCAGACTTCACATCTTTCTACAACAGTCGAGTCATCGGAGAGGCTATCACCAAAAACCCTTTAACAAATCTCCGATAATATCCGGCTAAACCCAGAAAACTTCTGACTTCTAACACACTTTTTGGTGAATTCCAATTGACAATTGCTGAAATTTTACTCAGGTCTACCCTGATACTTTCAGCAGATACAATATGTCCAAGAAATCCAACTTCCCATAGCAAAAATTCACATTTACTGAACTTGGCATACAATTACTTCTCCCGTAAAGTTTGTAATACAACTCTCAGATGATCAGCATGCTCTTTATCATCTCAGGAATACCACCTGGTAAAATATCATCAATGAATACCACCACAAACTTGTCTAGGTACAGTCTGAAAATTCTATTCATCAGATCTATAAACACTGCCAGTGCATTAGCCAGCCCAAATGGCATCACTAAACACTCATAGTGACCATACCTGGTTCTAAAAGCTATTTTTGTAACATCTGAGTCCTTTAGCCGTAACTGATAATAACCCGAGCGAAGATCAATTTTTGAAAATACAGTAGCTCCTTTTATCTGATCAAATAAATCATCTATTCGAGGCAACAGGTACTTATTCTTGATTGTAACTTTATTGAGCTGCCTGCAATCAATACATAACCTCAGAGATCCATCTTTCTTCTTCAAAATAAAACCAGTGCACCCCAAGGTGAGAAACTAGGTCGAGCAAAACCTCAGTCAATTAATTCTTGTAACTGTGCTTTCAACTCTTTCAACTCAGCTAGAGCCATTCTATAAGGTGCTATTGATATTGGTGTTGTTCCCGGAATAAGGTCTATAGAAAACTCCACTTCTCTAACCAGTGGAAAACCAGGTAATTCTTCCAGAAACACATCAGGAAATTCACACACTACCGGCACTGATTGGATCTTTGACTTAGTTACCTTTGTGTCCAACACATAAGCAAGATAAGTATAGTATCCCTTTCTGATATATTTCTGTGCTGTTATGGCTGAAATCACATTAGACAACCCATCTAATTTATCATATTGAATATGAAGTAATTCACCATTCTGACATTTCAACACAATGTGTTTCTATTTACAATTCACTACTGCATTATGTTGGGTTAACTAGTCCATTCCAAAAATCACATCGAACTCATCAAAAGGCAGTAACATCAAATCAGCTGAGAAGGGACAGCTTTTACAAACTTTATCCACCATTACACATTGGCCCAAGGGATTTGAAACTTCCACTACAATTTCAATGAATTCAACTGGTAAATTTTTAACAGATACCAATTTTGTGCATATATATGAGTGTGTGGAACCGAGATCAATTAAAGTAATAATATTAGTGCCAAGTAAAGAAAATGTACCAGTAATGACGTCTGGAGCAGAAGCATCCTCTCTGGCACTTATAGCATAGGTTCTCACCGGTCCTCGTGCCTCAGATTTAACTATTGAATCTTTTGTAACACTTCGGATACCACCAATATTTGCAGGGTGTCGAGGTGGTCTACCTCTAGAGACAATATTACTCGGCTTTAAAATCTGTTCAATCTCTTTTTCCCCTCTCTCCGAACAATCTTCGTGAAAATGATCAAAAGAACCACATCGGAGACAAGCCCCACTTTTTAGACGACATTCCCCAAAATGAAACTTAATACAATAGTTACATTTCGGCTTTGGATTTCCTACACTTCCAACATTGGTTACTGATGGGAATGATGATCTTGGGTTAAAGCTTTGAGAACCCCACTCTTTTCCAGAATATCCAGCAGATGCAGTAAAACGATCCTGATATCTCTTTAATTTCTTCGAAACAGATGATTGGGATTTTCCCATAGGTCTCTTACCAGAAACCTGAGCTTCTCTTCCAGCTTGTTTCCTTTCTTTGCTTAATTCTTCCGCTTTTAATGCTCGGTCAGCCAGTACTGTAAATTCTCTTATTTCAAGAATACCAATCAACAGTTTAATATCTTCATTCAGCCCTTCTTCAAATCGTTTGCACATTTCAACCTCAGTCTTAAACCATTCTTGAGCATATTTACTCAGTTGAACAAATTCCCGTTTATATTCTGACACTGTTATATTCCCCTGTTTAAGTTCTAGGAATTCTTTTCTTTTCTGGTCCAAGAATCTCTGACTTATATATTTCTTTCTGAATTCTGTTTGAAAGAACTCCCATGTAATGTTTTCTTTTGGAACGACAGAAGTTATAGTTTTCCACCAATAATAGGTTGTGTCCTTCAATAAAGAAACTGCACATTTTAGATAATCGACTGGTGAACAAGACAATTCATCTAATACCCGGATAGTATTCTCTAGTCAAAACTTAGCCTTTTCTGCATCATCATCCGTAGTAGCTCTGAATTCCTCAACCCCATATTTTCTGATTTTATCAACCGGAGCCTTACCAATTTTAAATGATTCAGTACCCTGTGGTGTCTCAGGAATTGGTTGAAGAGCAGGTGGGGGAGGTTGCTGAACAACAAGATTTGTTCTTATATATTCTGTAAACCATTCATTTATCATTTGAAAAATGTAGCTTTTCTCTCATAATATCGACCCTCAGACTCGGGCCTTCTACTACTAAATGTGGCTCTTTGTACGGAAGCTTGAGCAGTACTCTCAGCTTCCTCAGGATCAGCTCTAGCTCGGTTGAAAGACATTTACTATATGAAAAATAAATTTAAAAATGGTTAGAAGATATCACACTATCACAATTATATAATGGCATGTATAGTTAAACTCATATTTGCAACGTTCATCCGAGAATCGACTAAACCGTAGATTTGATACCAATAAATGTAACACCCCTAACCCGTATCCATCGCCGGAATAGGGTTACAGAGTATTACCGAAACTTTTCAGAACATTTTCAGATAAATCATGTAAATCACTATTTATTAACTGAGATTGTTAAGAACGTCCCTTAAATTGACCCTCGAGGCCCAATACGAGCATTAGAATCGAGTTGGGACTTATTCGGAACCTCTAGGAATTTTTCGTAAAATTCCAAAATTTTTCTAAGGTGTAGGGTGTTGAAACCATCTTTTTTGAGTTTGAAAAACAGGGATCGACTTTGAAAATCCCCAGCGGAGTCACCAAGCTGTCGAAACCATTTTTTTATTGGTTTGAAAAATGGGGATCGACTTTAAAATGATAAATGGAGTTGCCACTAATCCTTTTTGTTTAGGTGTGATCGGGTCACCTATAAAACATTTGTTTTATTTTTAAAAGAAATTAATTTT
The DNA here is from genome assembly GCA_025503065.1 of Gossypium bickii. Lineage (NCBI taxonomy): Eukaryota > Viridiplantae > Streptophyta > Magnoliopsida > Malvales > Malvaceae > Gossypium > Gossypium bickii. The sequence continues at coordinate 19,929,845 of CP106718.1, forward strand.
GGTCTACGAATTTTAAGAAAATGGGTTCGGGAGTCTGTTACGTACGAGGAAGGATTAGCACCCTCGTGCGCCCAAAATTGGTACCAAATTGATTAACTAATGTTGTAATGTCGAAAATTTGAAAAGATTTTAAAATACGACCTTATTTGACCCATTTGAAGATACTCGAGTTTGAATATTAAGATTCTCTGGTTCTGAAGGAATAAAATATCACATCCAGCACGTTAGGATGCAAAAATTTAAGTCTTCGAATTCAAGATTATCCTAAAATTCTCAAAACTCATACATTGAAATTTTGAAAGGGTATTTGGTTATTTGGACAAATGAAAAACCGAAACCCAGCACGTTAGGGTACAATTTCTCGGATTTCCGAACATGAAATATTGCCTTGTCTTTTAAAAGGAAAATGTGGGCAAAATTACGAAAGGATACTTAGTTATTTGGTCAAAATGGAAAATCGAAACCCAGCACGTTAGGGCACGATTTCTCAAATTTTCAATCACTAAATAATTCCTTATTTTGAGCTTAGAAAACACGAATGAAATCTTAAAAGGATATTCAGTTATTTGGCCAAATGAAAAATCGAAACCCAGCACATTTGGGCACGATCTCTCGGATTTCCAAACACGAAACATTGCCTTATTTTAAAAACTTTTGAATGGAACGGTTTTTAAACTCGAATGATATTAAAACATGATTTTTGACGAATAAAATCGCAATGGAATGATAGTATACAAGGCAAAGTAGCAACACATATACCAAATATTACAATGATGAATCACAAATAATTAATGGCTACAAATTAAAAAAATATAATCCATACAATAACAAACAAGTGAACATCTAATACATAGAAAATAGTATGCGTCAACTTAAACAATACACGTGATAAAAAACTCGACATAAAATAAAATAATGATGACATGTGAAAGCGTTTTGAATAAATATAATTTAATATATGGTCCTTTAAATAAGCAAATAATAAACACAAATAAATTTAAAAGAAGATATATATATATATATATATGCATATATGTAAATAAATTTAAAAGAATATATATTTACATAAGATAATATGAAATCAATAATGTATACATAAAGTAAGATAGTTTTAACACAAATTATATGTGAGAGTGTGTGTGTGTGTGTGTGTGTGTGTGAGTGTGTGTGTGTGTAAATTAACAATATATAAGAGTATTTAAATTCGATATTGTACAAATTATCGACACAAAGAAACATATAAAAGAACATTTTGAAATTAAACATTCATGTAATAAATTTAAAAAGTATATACAAATGGAAAATAAAACCAATTAGAACATTGTAAAAATCAATAAAATAACTCAAAATAATATATTTAAACAACTTATATAATAAATACATTTATTTCTATAAAAGAAAACTGCCAAGATTGTGCACAAAAACTAAAAAAAAAAAATTTGAAATAGTAATAAAATTGATAGGCTACTTTATAAATAAATAGAATGATTTGAACAAAGTCAAGGACCAAGCTAAAATGTGCAAGAATGATCAGGGACTAAAACAGAAAATAATTCCATAGCCCAAAACGCAACGTTCAGGTTGGGCCGAATTGAAACAGCACATGAATTATAAGGAAATAATTAAAGAATGGAAGAAATGCAAACAGGGTCCAATCGAACGTTCGCGCAAAATGGAGGGACCAAGCGCGCAATTATCCCTTCAGCGCGTAAACACGCAGATCCTGAGGGTGCTGTATCGGGTCCAGTCGGGTCGCTCAATACGACACCATTTTAGAACCACTAAATTAGGCCTAAACAGTGTTGTTTCTTCCCTCTTAATAAAGCCTAAAAACAGGACCTAATCTAATCCCTCCCCCATTTGAAACAGAAAAGAAAAAACCCTAAATAATCCCTAATCCTCTCTTTAATCGGCCACCTCAAAAGCCAAACCATTCGACTGCCATGCTTCAGAGGTCAGCGATGGCAATGGTTAATGGTTGAATATAGCCCCTCTGCGCATATACACGAAAGTTCTTTCACATTCTTACCCAGATTCCCCTTCTAACTTCGATTTCGACGAAGTGAAGAGGAAATCGACAATGACGATAAATATAGGTAAGCACCCTTTCCCTTATGGTTTTTGTATGCAATAGATTAGAAAAGAAAATGAAAAGAAAATGAATTGCCAGTTGAAAAATAGAATCGGAGATTTGAAAATGTACTTAAGTCGAAAATCACCTTCGAAATTTGTTTCTGATTTCTCTATTTCTTTGTATTTTGTGTGTGTAAAATTGTGAAGAAGATTACAGTATTTTTGTGTTCGACTTTTATAGCCGAAAATAATAGTCATGAAAAAAGAAAATACAAGAGCCATTTTTTTCTCTGTCGTTTGCTCATTTGCTGTTTATTTTTGTGTTTTCGCAAGTACGGAGGCATGCATGGCTGTACGGGGGCCGTACGCGTGGGCTTAGTTTGTAATTGGGCTGGTTGGGTCTAAGTTGAGTTTTAAAAACTGTTATTGGAGTGATAAACTGTTAATGGATTTTTAATTTATTTGGTTTCGATTTTTGTTCTGTTTTGGTTTAAGTCTAGTTGACTAACAGGCCCGGGCAAATTTAGGCTCTTGCAGCTGCCCCTCTTTGCTCATTGTCGTATAATGAGAATAGAGCAAAGACTATAAGAGGGCCAAATTTGCCTGGTCTTGTAAGATCTTTCCTTCTTAGCACTTCTTTTCTTCTTCGCGTAGCTTCATTTCCCACTGCATCTTCAGGGGCATGAGACTTGTATCTTCAATCTACTCCACTACAAACTCAGGGATGCCAGACTAGTATCTTCAATCCACTTCGCTCAAGAAGGTAAGATCTGCTATCTTCAATCTGATCCACTGCAAACTCAGGGATGCCAGACTAGTATCTTCGATCTGTTTCGCTCAGGAAGGCAAGATCTGCTATCTTTAATCTGTTCCACTGCAAATTCAGGGATGCCAGACTGGTATCTTCGATCTGCTCTTGCAATTTCAGGAATGCCAAATCTGCTATCTTTAATCTGCTCCACTGCAAACTCAGGGATGCCAGACTGGTATCTTCGATCTGCTCCTGCAACTTCAGGAATGCCAAATCTGTTATCTTCAATCTGCTCCACTGCAAACTCAGGGATGCTAGACTGGTATCTTCGATCTCCTTCTGTAACTTCAGGAATGCCAGATCTACTATCTTTAATCTGCTCCACTGTAAACTCAGGGATGCCAGACTGGTATATTCGATATGCTCCTGCAACTTCAGGAATGCCAGATCTGCTATCTTCAATCTGCTCCACTGCAAACTCAGGGAGACAAGATCTGATGTCTTCGATCTGCTCCTGCAACTTCAGGAATGCCAGGTTTGCTATCTTCAATCTGTTTCACTGCAAACTTAGGGATGCCAGACTGGGATCTTCGATTTGCTCCTACAACTTCAGGAATGCCAGATCTGCTATCTTCAATATGCTCCACTACAAACTCAGGGAGACTAGACTAATATCTTCAATCTACCTTACTACATTGTCCTCTTGAGGACATAACCTGTAGAATAGGTACATGCTTATGCCTAATAATTAGGATGCCATGATCGAAATGAGTCAAATGCTCCTATTTAGACATGCTATGATATATAAATGTGAAAATGTTTTGAGAATGATTCCTATTTCAGGTGTCATCACTCATTATTTATCAGGGCTTTATCACTGACGTATTGTGCTATCATCTTGTTCGGCTGGTATTCTCAACAGAAAACCTGAGAAAACAATTATATTTTGTTCAACAGATTTGCCCCACTGTAACTTTAGGATTCATCTCATTGTGACTTAGGGGTACAAGGTCTGAATCTTTTCCCATCCATCCCATTGTAACTTTAAAATATAGAATTTGTTTCTTCTTCAATCTATCTCATTGCTATTCAAAGGTATAAGATCTGTATCAACTTTAATCCACCCCCTTGTAATTCAAGAATATAACATATGTTTCATCTTCAATTTATCCCACTGCAACTCAAGGGTAGAGGACCGTAACTTGTTCAAATCAACTGATCGCTCCCCAGGTGACCTAACCAAATGTGTATGCATGATATTTGCATGGATGCAGAATATCATTTTTTCTCGCGAATGATTTACACTTGGGTTAACATTGCCCATTTTTCGTCAATATTGTATCACTGACGCAATATCTTGTCATTTTCAACCACTATTTTTGACAAAAATTTGAAGAGATAGTCTCAGTTTAGACTCTTCTTTAAACTTGGTGAGTTTTAAACAATAGCCCTATTCAAGTTCTTGTATTATTCAGAAGCTTCCATAGTAATATGCGAAACTCCTTTCATGAAAGTATTATTAGTCCACTAATTGTTATTTCAATGCAAAATTCCTTGAAAAGATCATAACCATGAATAGGAAGGAAATTAATTAGGAGCATAGCTCGAAACAAATAAGTTAATCAAAGATAGCAAATGCAATCAAGAAGGAAATTTAGTGGTAGTGTATTTTGAAATGAATACAACAATTAAAGATAGCAAATTTAGAATGGGTAAGATGGGAACTAGGTGCCTCAGATATCGCAGCTTGAGCTTCTTTATTCAAACTTCTTGAGGACCATTCTGAGCTCAATATGTGTTTAGGGGATCCGGAGTACTTTGTCGATGCCTCAAGACGTAACATATTTCCTCATTGTTAATTCAAGCGTAGCAAGACTACTGTATGCCCCACTTTCAAACAAAATTTGAGCAGCCCTTTTTGGGTTTTCAACTCAAATCCCCTTTGGTCTCAAAGCGCCCTTTGCGGGTTTTCGCCTTGGCCTCTCATTTTTCTTTCTTCTTTTGATTTTTTTTTTGTTTTTTTTATTCTAAGGTGCCCCTTTGAGGGTTTTCACCTTGGCTTTTCCATGTCCTTGTCGTCCTTCTTGGTCAAGGTTAACGATCTTCCAGAACAAGCCTTCTTCACCGCATAAGGTTTTTCCAAATTTGGCATTTACTTTCCTCTGAAGTCCTTTTGTATGAGAAGAATTAATGCCAGGTCCCCATCATGCAATTCTCTTGGGCAATCCTTTTGCCATAAGCCCGTATTGATATATTCGACCATGATGAATACTTTCAATCAAGCTTACTGGAGACATTCTACTTCACCAACTCAATCAAAGCTTGGAGAGAAGGAATCTTAACTTCCAACAAATGCTTCCCTTTCATAAACCAATGAGAAAGGCGTTGTCCCGGTGAAGGTCCTGGCCAACGTTTAAGAAACATAGAGGGTAAATGCTAACTTCTCTATGCCAACTTTTGCAAATCTCAGTCATTTTTCAAAAAATTTGAATGGTTTTTGGCTGCCTTTGCTGCACTGATATGGTGTCTGATATTTGAACAGACTGTAAATCTTTGACATTGTGCGATTATGCTAGACTGTTCCTTTCTGGCATTCTTTATTACCACTTTTTTAATTTGCATTTGAACTTAAATTTGAATTTGAACTTGAATTTGAATTCAGATTTGGGTTTGGGTTTGGATTTGGATTTGGATTTGGATTTGGATTTGGATTTGAATTTGATGACTACTGACATTGTAACTTTGGCATATGAAGCGACCTTCACCCTCTTAGTAAAGTAATTGACAACCATTAAGATGAATTGGTGTCGGCTAGATGCTTTTGACAAGATCGGTCCCCATAACATCTATGCCCCATATATAGAAAAAATGGAGGAAACACATAAATTTTATATTCCTCAATTTTGAATTTACAACGTAACTGGGGCAATTTCCTTTTCTTGGTAAATCAACAACTCGAATCTCTTGATTAGCCTGGCCATCGTAGAACCATTAACATGGGCTCTTTATACACCAATCTTAACAGCATACCCACGTTTCAGTAGTTTGGCGTGCCTTTATATGATCGTGCGAAAACGTCTCGAATTCTTGAAAATAGCTCAATGATGTCTCGCCTTATTTCTATGGTGAATTAGGCTTCGATCTTTGCCCCTTTCCTAAGCTCGTAACGTCTACTGACCCTTTGTAAGGTAGAGTCTATTCTCATCTTGCTTTACCATCCTTAACAAATCAAAAGATAGGCTACAATCTCTGTCATCTTCAAAGTCTTTAGACCCCTTAGACCCATATCTCATTCAAAAAAGGAGTCAGTAACAACGTCGCTCATATCATTGATATCTGGGTACCCGAGTACGAAGACAAAAGATCCAAAAATGATTCCAAGGATGATTATTTGTATGGTATGGTCATAAATAATGAATGAAAGAATATTCTAAAAAACCAAAGAATGTACAGTATGAGATGTAAAGAATAGAAATATTTACTCAAAAAGATGCATTTTATTGAAATAAAAATTCTAGACACAAGCCTATTTCACAAAAGGATTCTCATTGCCTCTAGGCTTAAAGCAACAAGCATGTTTCAAATATTACTCTAGATTAGTTCTAAAATACAGGGATCCTTTCCACAGTCCCATTGTTTAAAATCTTCCCAAGTACGTAAAGGCAGAAGCTTGGAAAAGTCTATTCATTGGTTCCCTCTTCGAATATGTCGTCCACCGGGACTTTGATCTCTTCAATTTATTATCAATCAGGCCTTGCGCTAGGGCCCTGAGCTCGATGCATTCTTGGATCTCTTGCCCCTATCTATCATAGAACTCTCAATGTTTACCCTTTTAACTGAAAGGTTGGGTAATGAATTTTCTATACCAGAAGGATCATCGAATTTTACAATACCCAATCTGATGAATTTTTCGATTATCTTCTTGAAAGTGGTGCAGTTCTCGATTGAATGCCCTGTGATTCCTACATGGTATTCGCATTGGGCGTTCACATCGTACCATTTAAGGTATGGAGGGTGTATTGGTTCCACGTAAAAAGGGGATACGACATGTGCTTCAAACAAAACTTGGTTCAACTCCCTATACGAGATTGGAATGGGCGCGAGCTGGGATTTTTCTGAGTTCGGTTTTGGACTGGGCTCCTGCCTTGGGGAGACCTGATAGCTAGTAGTTACTGTCTTGGGCTGGCTTACTATAATCGACTCTGAATGGCCCTTGTTATGCCTACTCGTACTATTTGCTTTCTTTTCCTTCTTCCTCGAGGCTTTTAAAGTCCACTCTCCTCTTTCTTTTGTTTCTGCCAGAACAACCAGTTTGGCTCGATCATCTTTCGGGTTAAAACTTGAACCCATCAGGAAGTTTAACAGTGTCGAGGTATCAATTTGACATTGGGGTTTGATAATGACAGGTGCCCCTTGCGGAGGCACGTTTGGTTGGGCCGAGACGCTTATTGGAGAAAATATTGGGGAATAAATGATATCTTCATTATTATCCATACTGTTGACCACTGGGTCACTCCTTTTTTCAAATCTTACGGCTAGTAAATGGGTTAATTGTCCCATCATATTCATTTGATCTCGCATATCCTGTTGAATTTTGGCCAACTGCTCTTGCATCAGTGTTTGCCTTTGCTCTAATCTCTCCAACCTTTGTTCCATGTCTGAAATAATTTCACCTAATTAGGGACCATATGTGAAAATCTAATGCACAAAATGCAATGCAAATGCATGAAATGAATGCAAGAAGAAAGAGAGACGTTGATTATGAATTCAATTCCATTAGAAGAACTTTTCTAGAAAACAAACATCTTTACATAAAACGGATTACATATGTGGCTTCGTCTTCATAGTCCAAGTGAAGACACCAATATTTTCCTTCATATCCGGACGCTGCGGTTGAATCCTTCAAATCCTCCCAAAAGATGTATCTTTTATTTCCACTCGGCTTGGTCGGGGTCGTGGTTCGTTGCTCACTTATCCCTGCGATGTTAATTAGCTTCTTTAAGAAAGTTGAGGCATGATGGCTCTTGCACAGTTTTTTTCAATTTGAATCCTTCGGGCAAGGTTTGGCATTCCTCCGCGGACTATCAACCTTCTTCCGTTGTGTTTACTTAGACCATGTCCAGACAACCGTATTATAATCCACTTTATGAAGAAATTCGTTTTCTTATGACAAACTCCTCTATTTAGCAATCGAATATTAATCAACATCTCCTCTCTATGATGATGCAATGCAATGCTATCAAAACAAAAGAAAACATGTTAGCACAAGAGAAATAAACAACACAAAACACCTGTCTGGGTGACCACTAGGGTTTGGCGTGGCTCCATCTAGGGTAGGCTCCTATGTCTTTCTATATGTGGTTTGGTTCTAAAGAGAGGTACCCGAACTAGCAGTTTCCTCCATCCTCACCCATTATAGGCTCATACAGACCGAGTTTGGTTCAGGGGAATACATTTCCCTATGGCTGCACGGAGATGAAAATCTCATGAAGACATAGGTACGGATATATCCCGAAAGTGATCCACTATCCTGCATGGAGGTGAAAACCTCACGAAGGAGTAGCTTCTCACTCCCACTTAAAAAGGACAAAAACCAAAAGGTCTTTATGCAATATGATGCAATAGTAGTCTACGAAACTCAAACCACAACAACAACACAAACACATGCAATAAAAGGATCGTAATTTTTCAAATCAAAATTTCAACTTTCGACAAAAGGACAACAAATAATCAATTTTACTGCTTGACTCTCTTATTTGTCCCTAGTGGAGTCGCCAAGCTGTTGAAACCATCTTTTTTGAGTTTAAAAAATAGGGATCGACTTTGAAAATCATAAATGGAGTCGCCACCGACCTTTTTTGAGGTATGATCTAATCACCTTGAAATTGATGATTTTAATAAAACTTTGATTCATTAAAACAATTTTTGGTCTACAAAAAACTCGAGAAAATGGGTTCGGGAGTCGGTTACCTACGAGGAACTCGTAGCGCCCAAAATTGGTACCTAATTGATTACTTAATGTCCTAATGTCGAAAATTTGAAAAGATTCTAGATTACGATCCGTTTGCTTAAAACACATTTGGATAGTATCATATTGGATGCCAAAACTTCTTATTTCAAAGAAATAAAATGTCGTACTCAGTAAGTTAGGGCACAACATCTTATATTCTCGAAATTAAATTTATCTTTTGATTTTTAAAACCCACGTAATAAAGTTTGATAAGGGTATTCAGTTATTTGGGCTTTATGAAAAATTGGAACCCAGTAAGTTAGGGCACAATTTCTCAAAATTCCCAAATACGGAACATTCCCTTTTTTTTTCTTGAAATTCTTATCTTGAGATGATAAAACATCACACCCAGTAAGTTAGGGCGCAATGTCTCAAATTCCCGAGAATAAGTTTTTTTTATTCAAAATATTTCAATTTAAAAATGAAAAGGGGACTCGGTTGCTAGGTTTTAACGAGAAGAATCGGAACCCAGTAAGTTAGGGCACGATTTTCGCGAAACCTCCAAACACGAGCATTGCCTTATCTTTTAAAAAAACGTGGGCAAAATTACGAAATGATACTTAGTTATTTGGTCAAAATGGAAAATCGGAACCCAACATGTTAGGGCACGATTTCTCAAATTTCAAATCACAAAATATTTCCTTGTTTTGAGCTGAGAAAACACGAATGAAATCTTAAAGGGATATTCGGTTATTTGGTCAAACGAAAAACCGAAACCCAGCACGTTAGGGCACGATTTCTCGAATTTCCAAACACACAAATAGTGCCTTATTTTGGAAAATTTTCAAATACACCATTTTAAAATTGGCTCAAAATGCACTTTTGTTTGGTTTGCTTGGGGTAAAAATGAAATGACCAATACCGATCACATACATTGGAATTTGAACCACGATACAGTAACAAGAAACAAAAACATAGTCGCAAGCATGAAGCAAAGATACATGGCAATACTTTTATACAAACAAATAACAATAATATGAAAATAAAAAAGAGCTAATTAAGATACACATAATAGCAATTATTTCATGCCATATTCTATTTCAAAAGGCACATTCCAACAACCGAAGACAGATAAAATAAAAGAAATAATAATCCTACAAAATTTACAAGGCAAATTTTAAACACCCCACACCCGGCCCACGAACCTGAACCGGATCTGGTATGTTCCTTAAGAAAATCGGTTTCAAAATTCTTTGTTACTTAGAGAAAATTTGTGTATTTTGAGAAAATATTGGTTTGGGTTAGGCTTAGATTGAAAGCCCACTTGTCTTACTTAGAAATCTTTTAATTAGGGTGACAAAATCATTTAGGGTTTTAAATAATTAATTCTACTAGGACTTTAAATCCAAAAATAGTTCAGTAACATAGTAAATAAAAATTTAAAATGAAATAAAGAAATTCAACTTGGGCCTTATGGCCTTATTACATCAAATAAAACCCAATAATAAAATTCAAAGTACTTAAAAAAAGAATATAATGTCCAAATGAAGTAAAATAATCCTTCTTGAGCATGGCCACCGCTAAGCTCCTTCCGCCGGTCCATTCTTTGTACATCACCGAAAAATAGTCCCACAATGGGGTGAGTCAACAGACTCAATGTGCACACTGATACTAACATTCAACAAATCGGGCATACAAGTTCATATCAGTTCATATTCATATACAATTAAATGATGCAACCCAAACCCAAGCCTATTTATCCATCCGCTACACACCACCCGCACGCCAATCACACCGTGGGGACTACTAAGTCAACCTCCATCCGCTACACACCATCGAAAGCGATCGCTGCGATCGACGTGCTCATCGCCCATATAATTTGTGTCATTAGACACCATATTCGAATAATGTAACCGAAGTTACCAAATTCAGATAATGTAACCGAAGTTACCATATTCAAATTATGTGACCGTAGTCACCATATTCCGTTGGTGAGACTGAAGTCAACACCTTCTTCCCCTTTCACATATAGCCCGAAATGCCCCAAATATTATCATATCATGCATAACATACTTATTTCTCATTCATGTTACTATTTACATGTTCAAAATATTTCATATTCGTAATCCTATCAGAAGTAGGAAGCGTACCTGGGTACTTTTTACCACATTTGTGGTACTTAGCCACATTCACATTCTTATACATATTCATATATTAAAATAATTGCCATATGATATATCGAAAGTTAGTGTGAGTACACACTTGATTCGCTTAATAGGTTCCTTGAATTCCCGAAGAGAATCGATCACAGATTTAGATCTCAAATCCTACAATAGTTAATCACTTACTATTTAAAAGACCATTCGGCCCTTTTTCCAAATACAACTAGGATTTGTATTACTTACCTTTGATGCCGATTTGATGATTATTCAGATCCTAGAATAGATCCTTGCTTCCTTGATGTTTGTCGAAAATCCTACAACCATATGTTAGATTTAATCTAACTTTAACACATACAATATGGCCTTTGGCCGATTATACAGGTGCCTTACCTTAAATCCTTGAATTCCTGAAACTCTTTCCTTGATTCCTTAGATCCGAAATCACGAAATCCTTCCTTTAATATTCGGCCAAGACAATAATAACATTAGTCCCTATGTTTCGGCTTAAAGAAAGAGAGTAAATCGATAACCACGAGATTCTTACCTTTAGTATGGAAGTCGATGCGGATCTTTCCCGACACCACTTCCAGAGATTCGGTTAAAAATTTGATGAACAATCGGCTAGGTTGGATTTTATTTTGGTTTTGAATAAAAGGAGAGATGGCTAGAGGATTCGGCTAGACAAAAAAAAAGAGAAGGGAACCCTAAAAATTTTGTGAGAGATGAGGAGGAAGCAAAAAATTGATGAGTAGCCCTCCCGCCTTCCTTTTTATAGCCGAAATTATCGCCTAGGAGTCCCTTACTTGGCCACCACTCCTCTATCGATAGCTTTATGATAATTAAAAGGATTTAATCCAAGTATTTATCTCTTCTAAATAATCCAATTTAAAAATCTAAAAATCCATTATTTATCACTTAATAGCCGAATTTTAAAGAGGATAAACCTCTCTTTTTCTAGATGCCTTGCCGCCCACTCCAAGGCCTTACGGAAGCAAAAAATAAAACTCTTTTATTTGCTTCCCTTGTGACTCGAACCTGTGCCCATGCCTCTTGCACATGGCGCCATTTCCATAGGCCCTAAGTGGCACCTTCAGGCCACTTTTCCAGGCCTGTTTGTGTGTCAAATTTTACCAACTTTTTCTTTTAAGGCCATCTTGCCCTTATTTCCTATTTTAAACTTTAAAATTTGACATTTCTGCATCATTTCTAAGTTTCCTAAAATTTTCGATCGGCTCTGTTTACTTGCCATTTTCTTACATTTCCAAGTTTCCTAAAATGTATACTTTCCATTTTTGAACCATTTCTATTTTCATTTCTTAGTTTCCAAAAATGTGTACTTTCCATTTTTGAACCATTTCCTTACATTTCTGGGTTTCCTAAAATGTTCATGTCCTAATGCATTTCGAGGTTTCCAAAAATGTTTAGGTTTCCAAAAATGTTCATTTCCATTTCCATGCATTTTCATACATTTCTGAGTTTCCAAAAATATCAAAAATTTATTCATAATGCTTAAGACTTGTCATTTCATACAATTAAACCGAAAATGCATAGGCCCTTTCTGGATGTTACAGATTGTATTTCTTTAAACAAAATTTCGTCCTCGAAATTTCCTAACTAAACAATCGAGGGTATTCTTTGTCGCATTGTCTCTTCTGACTCCCACGAAGCTTCTTCCGATCCATGGTTGCCCCATAACACCTTGACTAGAGGTACTGACTTCCTCCGTAGTACTTTCACATCACGTTCCAAGATTCGAATCGGCTCTTCCTCGTAGGATAAGTCTGGCCTTAGCTCCACTTCTTCAACAGGTACCACATGAGAATGATCCGATCGATAGCGACGTAGCATGGACACATGGAATACGTCGTGCATTAGCTGCAACTCTAGTGGCAACTCCACTTGGTATGCCACTGGTCCAACTTGCTTTAGTACTCGATAGGGCCCTATATACCTTGGGCTTAACTTCCCGTTGCGACCGAACCTCATTACCTTCTTCCAAGGTGAGACTTTCAGAAACACTTAGTCTCCCACTTCAAACTCAATTTCCTTCCGCTTAAGGTCTGCATACGACTTCTACCTATCAGAGGCTTCCTTCAACCTTGCCCGGATTATCTCAACCTTCTCCTCAGTTTCTGCCACTAACTCCGGACCCAAAACACGATGTTCTTCTAACTCAGTCCAACAAGTAGGAGTTCTACACTTTCGACCATACAATGCTTCGTATGGTGCCATCCGAATGCTTGCCTGATAGCTGTTGTTGTAGGCGAACTCACTAAGGGCAAGTAATCTTCCCAACTTCCTCGAAAATCCATCACACAGCTTCTCAGCATGTCCTCCAACACTTGTATAACCCGTTTTGACTGCCCGTCGGATTGAGGATGAAACGCCGTAGTGAAATCCAACTTAGTGCCCAACGCTTGACGAAGTGCCTTCCAAAATCGAGACGTAAACCTTGGGTCTCTATCGGAGATGATCGATGTTGGTACTCTGTGGTAACCTTACGATCTACGCCACATATAACTTGGCTAACTTCAGAAGGGAATAGTCGATTCTCACCGGAATAAAATGTGCGGACTTGGTAAAATGGTCCACTATCACCCATACTGAGTCCTTCTTAGTAGGCGTAAGGGGAAGCCCACTAACGAGGCCCATGGTAATTCTTTCCCACTTTCATTGGGGAATCTTAATTGGTTGAAGTAATCCCGATGGAACTTGGTGTTCGACCTTAACTTGGCGACACGTCGACACTTTCCCACTAATTGATCACTTCCCGCTTAAGATCGGACCACCAAAATTGTTCCCTTAGATCTCTATACAACTTGATGCCTCCGGGATGCATAGCATAATAAGGGCTACCATGCGCGCTTCGAAGAATCCTTTGTCTCAACTTCTTATCCTTCGGCATACAGACCTTTCCTTTGTAGCACAATACTCCTTCTTCATTGATGCCATAATCCCCTAATTCTCCGCTCCGTACTTGCTGTAACTTAGCACTTAGATCCTTATCACCAATCGGCCTCTCTTCACCTCATTCACCATGTGGGCTTGACTTGTAACTCGCCAACAGCTTCCATCATCATCTGAGACTTAAATGGCGAACAAAGCCCTTAAATCGACACAACCTTCCGACTTAGGGCATCGGCTACCACATTCGTCTTGCGGATAATATTCTATCGAACAATCGTAGTCTTTCAAGAACTCCACCCACCTTCGTTGCCTCAAGTTCAACTCCTACGAGTCAACAAATACTTAAGGCTCTTGTGGTGCTGTGGTAGATAAATGACCTTTCTCCATAAAGGTAGTGCCTCCAAACCTTAAGGGCAAAAACCACTGCTTTGCTAGTTCCAAGTCATGAGTTGGGTAGTTAACCTCATGAGGCCTTAATCGCCGTGGACGCATAAGCGACTACTTTTCCTTCTTGCATTAGCACACGCCTAACCCGGGTGTGCGGCGTCACAATATACTACGAAATCCTTACACCGCCTCTGGTGAATTAACACTGAGCTTAGTCAACACCTCTTAAGCTTTTCAAAAAGCTCTTGCTACTTATTAGTCCACTCAAAGGGTACTTCCTTTCTTAGCAACTTTGTCAAAGGCGCGGCTATTAACGAGAATCCTCCCACGAACATTCTGTAATAGCCCGCCAATCCTAAGAAACTTCGGATTTCAGCCACAGACCTAGGTGGTTTCCAATCCAACACTGCTTCAATCTTCCTAAGATCCACTCTTATTCCTTCTGTGGATACCACATGTCTTAGGAATGCCACCTCCTTAAGCCAAAATTCACACTTGCTGAATTTGGCATAAAGCTTCTTTTCCCTTAACACTTGCAGCACAACTCGGAGATGCTCATCATGCTCCTCCTCCGACTTCGAGTGCACCAAAATATCATCGATGAACACAACGACAAACCTATCCAAATAGGGTTGAAAAACCCAATTCATCATATCCATGAATGCGGCTGGAGCTTTCGTCAACCCAAACGGCATTACCACAAATTCAAAATGACCGTATCTTATCCTAAAAGCGGTCTTATGAATGTCAGCCTCCTTCACCTTCAACTGGTTATATCCCGACCTTAAGTCTATCTTGAGAACACATTTTGCTTCTTTTCAATTTGGTCGAACAAGTCGTCTATCCTTGGCAAAGGATACTTGTTCTTGATGGTCAGTTTGTTCAACTGACGATAATCTATGCACATATGCATAGTTCCATCCTTCTTCTTCACAAATAGGACCGGTGCTCCCATGGAGACACACTGGGTCGGATGAACCCACGATCCATCAACTCTTGGATTTGAGCCTTAAGCTCTACCAACTCCTTTGGCGCCATTCGGTATGGAGTGATTAACATAGGAGCTGTTCTCGGTAGCAAGTCTATTCCAAATTCCATATCCCTATCTGGGGGTATTCCTGGTAATTCATCTGGGAACACATCTACGAAGTCCCTTACCGTCCTAACTCCATGAACACCTTCATCTTTTCCTCCCAACACACTTACGAAGGCTAAGAACGCCTTACACCCCTTCTTAACCATCTTACCGGCCTTCTTGGCAATAAACCACGTTAGACAAGTAGTTCCTCCTTTCTCCGATCATCACTACTACCTCATCCTCGGGGTTCTTAGTTCCATACGTTTAGCGCACAATCCAACACTACTGCTCGATGCTCTACTAGCCAATCCATTCCAAGTATAAGCTCAAACTCTCAGAAGGGTAACTCCATTAAGTCACCAGAAAGTTCACTCCCGAATCTACAAGGGTACATTCAGAAAAGATCTTGTCTACCACTATGGTTTGGCCTAATGGGCTTACTACAGTCATCTGTCTATCAGAGAGTTCTCGAGTCTAGGCCTAGTGTTTCCACTACACCATATGCAACATAGGAATGGGTCGAGCCCACATCAATCGTGAGCAAAATAGGGTTTGTCGAAATAAAGAACGCACTGGTTATTACATCCAGGGCGTCACCATCCTCCCTTCGCGAACCGCATAAAGTAAACCCGGTTGCCTTGCCTGTCAGATAGCAAAGCACTCGGCCCGTGCTCCACGGCCTCTCGCAGTACCATTACCTCTGTTGGCCAAACCACGACCCCATTGAGGTCGCATGTCGCTCTACCACTGACTAGCATTCTCGAGTGCCGGCCGGGCTCATCTGGTTGCTTGGGACAATCCTTAAGCATATGGTCCTTGGACCCACACACTTGAAACATCCTCCGTCTTTCTCCAACATTTTCCCAAGTGCCTCTTTCCACA
This sequence comes from Gossypium bickii, assembly GCA_025503065.1. Classification (NCBI taxonomy): domain Eukaryota; kingdom Viridiplantae; phylum Streptophyta; class Magnoliopsida; order Malvales; family Malvaceae; genus Gossypium; species Gossypium bickii. Next base: position 19,946,035 of record CP106718.1, read on the forward strand.
ATGCTCACAAGAGGCGAGCATCGCCACTTTGCATCGGCTTGTTGATTAGTGGCCAATCAACTCTCAGCCTCTTATGACCCTTTTTTCCGGATGGCCCAAAACCTCTTTTGGGCTTATTCCTATCCACCGCTTTGCTTGGTAGCATCCTTGATTCCTCGGCCACCTTGGCCTTTTCCACCAAAGCAGTAGAGTTCCCGCTCACGAGCACGGTGCTATCAACAATCTCGGATCGCCCCTTAGTCCGTCCTCAAAATGGACACGCGGCGTTCATGCTCGATTGCCACCACTACTACCGAGCATAGCGGCTCAACCTCGTAAATTCCGCCTCATATTCTCGCGGCGGACTTACTCTCTTGCACCAACCCTGAAAAGCCTTCCTTTGTTCATCTGTATGGTTCCTACATACTTCTTCCTCAAATGCTTCTTTAACATATTCCCGTGTCGATCCTCCGCCCGCAGCACCATCGAAACGATTAACCACCAGCGATACGCTTCATCGGCGTGCGGTGCCACCATCCCTTTCAACTTCTCCTCGGGGGTCAAGTCGAGCTCATCCATAATGCACTCGATTGCCAACCAAGATCTTACTGGTATCTTTGGGTGCCACTCCCGACACTCCACGAAACATCTCGGCTCCATTAGCTCGGAGCCATTCAGTACGCATTTTTGGGTTCCGAATTTCCACCCGCGCACCACCACCAATTCCAAAACTCGCGGCGATACTGCGACACAAAGATCTTCCCCATTTGAGCTTTCTGCTTTCAAACACCCATATGCATTGGGGGGTGGTGGTGGCGGTGGTATTTCATTGTCGGACCCCTGACCCGATCTAACGGGTTCCGACACGGTCATCCTTCCTCTACCTCATCCACGGCGACCACGTCCTCTAGAACTCATTTCCTAGCATCGAGATCTGATTAAGGAGTTTTATGGATTAGTCATTGTTCCACTTATTTACCCGCGAAGGAGTTTTATGAAAAGGGATTTAAGAGTGATTCTTTCGTATTCATACAAGCACACAGTCTTTTATTTATTCATCCATCCATCAAACAATTATGAACTTTCGTTCATTCAGAGAAACGTTGTAATTTTCATCGTTGTTGTTTTTCCACTACCCAGGGGTATTTTCGTAATTTTGTCCTACAGGGGCATTTTCGTAATTTTGCAAAACAAAAAGTTCCTTGGTGATTTTGTCAAAAGTATTTTGGTAATTTTAAAGTCCCGGTGTAAATTTGGAAAAATTTTGAAATCCAGGGGTATGTTGGTAATTTTTGTCCTCGGGGGTATTTTGGTAATTTTCCAAAAACAGGGTAAATTTGTAAAATTTAATAAGTTAGGGATATTTCAAAAGTTGTAAAACTTTATGGGTTTTTTTTTTGAAAGTTCCTCTTTTCAAATGGTGATGTTTACAAAGATTTCGGAAACCGAGGTCATTTTGGTCATTTTGTAAGTTAGGGGCAATTTTGTAAAATTTTCCAAAATCAAGGTATTTTTTTGATGGTTCACAAATTAGGGTTTTTGTATGTTTATAAAATAATGGAATTTTGGTAAAACTGTTGAGTAGTTGGACAATTGATAAACCAAGGGCATTTTGGTAATTTTACCACTAGGGGTATTTTTGTAATTTTTGAAAATCAGAATTTTTTTTTTCGGAAGATCTTGTAAAGATAGTTTTCACCAATTAAAAGAGTGATTTTTTAAAAGTTTTAAAACTAGGGTTTTGTTGTTTTGTTCTTTCTTTTTTTTTTAAAACATGGCTAGTTCCCTTTCGGGTTTTAGTCATTATGTTTAGCCTATGACCGAGCCCTCTTTGGTCGGGGTGAACCAAAGCTACGCACTGTGCGGGATTCGAATGGAGAGGAGGTGAGTCACGCGGATCGCTTAAATACCAAGCTCCCATCGAAACCATTCCTAGACATGCGCATGAGAGGTTGCCACACCACCGAGCCCTCGAAAGTTAGGGTGAACTAAAAGCTACGCACTGCAGGGATTCTCGCGAAGAGGAGGTGAGTCATTAGGATCTGCTTAAATACTGTGCTCTTAGGATCCAATCCTAGACATGCGTACAGGGGTTACCACACCCTAATCTCTCTCTTTTATTTACTATTTCGCGTTTTTTTCAAATAAAAAAGAAAATAACATGAAAATAGAAAAAAAAATAAAACAAGAACACTGGCAGAATAAAGAGGCAAATCACCTTTCTCTTTTTTTGTATATTTTTCTGTATGCTTCAAAATAGTGTCCGTAACCCCGTTACAATGTTTCTTCCGAGTTTTATATCCGAATGTTGAAAATAAAAATTAAAAAAATGAAAATACAACAGTTTTTTTTTTGTTTTTCTTTCTGTTGTTTTTCTTGTCCTCTTCGCAGGTACGACGCTCCAGCTATGGTGGTGTACGGAGGCGTGAACGTGCGGACGTGGCGACGCGCGTGTGGTATGCGTGTGAGAAACGAGGTAGCCCAATCGTCTGGCTGGGGTTGCAGCGCTAGCAGATTCCAGAAACCTCTAGGGGTTTCTGGAGCTATCAGAAATTTGGGCTATTCGAGCATATTCAGCATTGGGCTCTATTGGGCCTATAGGTTTTGGGTTAATTTAGAAACGGGTTTTGTTAGGTTTGGGCCAAAATTGTGTAACTTGGACTGTAATTTAATTTTTATTGTTTTGTAAATGGACTGTTATTTTATTGGTTTTTATTTTGTTTTTGTGTTTAATTTTTTGGTTAATTGGTTTCTTAATGGGCCCGGGTGAAAATGGGCTCTTACATAGGGCTCACATGTAACACCCCTAACTCCATATCTGTCGCCAGATTAGGGTTACAAGGCGTTACCAGTCATAACACAGTTCACATAGATATTCATTACATTTCACAACTCAAAATTCAATCAAATCAATATTTAATACTTAATCAAATATCAAGTATTAAAAAAAAATCATAATCCAGCATCTATCAAACCATATTATTATAGCTTCTGCACAAGTACAAATTTGAACTTCTAACGAATCATACTTTGCTACTAAATTTTTCATTCATTTATACGGCATTGGTGATATAAAAACATGACCAAACAAGCTTTAGTTACCATTATACCGTGCACTTATTTTCCTAATGCCAAAACCATATCTAAACATAGTTACCGAATCAATATCAACTTATTTTCCTTAATCAATTCCTGACTATATCTATTCACATGTTATGCGCATTAATCTAAGATATACTAACTACATGGCATACTAACCATACATACACATACACTCACTTATACAAGCATCATTTCAAGACTAAATAAACTTCTTCTCTTGACACAAATATATACGCATATAACCATATTGATTTGAACCATTTTGGGCACAAATAATACTAAAAGTATACCCAATTCGCATTCTTAAAATATATATATACACATAACCAATCACTAAATTATTAATATGAGTCTAATACTTTAATTGAAAATACATATATTCATTATTCACCATTTCTAGACCATCTCACCAATGCAAGCATACCATTGCCGAACCATAGATTAGATAAAATCCATTATCTATTTTTAAAATTTAAGCTATTGCATGAATTAAGAATCTTTATCAATAGCATTATTAACGATCCACAACCAAACATATCCGTCATCCATATATCAAATTAGCACACACATATATCATGACCAAAATTATTTAAACATCTAAACATTAAGTACAAGCCATTTTCGCATGGCTATTTACAAGGACAAAATTCATCAATCCAAAACATAATCCAGTCTATACATGTCACAAGTTTGAACATAGACTTTTAAAAGTACCGAAGGTTGACGATAGTGTGGATGACTTCGATGACGATCCCCGAGCTCATAGCTTACAACCAAAATCTATAAAACAGAATAACAAAAACACACAGAGTAAGCTAACCTAGCTTAGTAAGCCTTAAGCAAATTACACAATTCAAATGAACAGTGAAACATTTCAAACAAAACAAATTCTATCATTAATATTAAACTTTAACTCAAATAATTTTACCTTGGCCGGATACTAATATTTCTCATTTAATACAATTGTATTCAATCTTTCATTTCCAAAATAACACTTTCTCAATAATATTTGCAATCATACCTATTTGATCGAATAATCATGATCCAAAATATCATCTTAAAATTTCCCACTTATAAGGCCGAATACACATGGTTTATTATTTTATCACATATGGCTGAATATACAAATCACAATATGTTATAACATATGTCCGAACTTACAAGCTCAATAAAACATCACATATGCACATACCTATTTGGCCGAATATACAAGCCCAAATAAACATCACATATGTATATACCTATTTGGCCGAATATACAAGGACACATATATGCCCATATCTAAAATCAATTCCATAATATTCATACTATTTATTTACAAAGCCGAATACACCTCCTAAAATTCACATATATTCTTCAATTGCATCACATATATCTAGTAACAATTATCAATCTACTAATTTACCTTATCTCCAACAACCAATCGACTTACACATACCTGAACATTGAGCTCATTTACCGAATTTAAATCCCACATCATCAAGAATCTATTTGAGCATACATTTATAATAATTCACTGGTATAAAGCCTGCTAGGCATAAAGCCTGATATCTTTCACTGGCACAAAGCCTACTAGGCTTAAAGCCCGATATTATCCACCGGCACAAAGCCTGCTAGGCTTAAAGCCCGAATTCTTTCACCAGCACGAGGCTTGCTAGGCTCAAAGCCTGAATATCATATTTATAAAGCTGTCTCACAACAAATTTATCTATCGAACTTTTCTTGTACTTCATAATCTTCATTCGAACTTTCGAATATTATAACTCAATCTAACTAAACTTAAACATTTTAATTCTATAATTAATCACATTCGGCTAATTCAAAACTAATTCCACAATTTCCAAATCAGCATATTAATATATTATATACACAATTTACATTGTTTAATTGCTTAAAGACTTACCTCGGATATCATCGAATGACAAAAATCGGCTATTCAACTATTTTCGCTTTTCCCCGATCCAAGTCTGATTTCTTTGGTTCTTGATCTAAACATATTCAAATTAAGCTCATTCAAACATATTTTCATTCAATTTAGTCCAAAAACACATAAATGGGCAAATTACCATTTTGCCCCTAACATTTCACACTTTTAACAATTTAGTCCTTTTTGCACAAAACACAAAATACACAAAATTTGACTATATACCCTAAGGGCCGAATATTCCTAGTCCTCATACAAGTCTATACATTTCATTTATTTCACATTTTAGTCCCTCAAAAATTTATTTTTGCAATTTAGTCCAACATACTCAATTTCATCAAAAATTCAAACACAAAACTTGTTAATCTAATACGTATATATCATATTTCATCATCAAACAACACAAAAAATAGGCTATCATCAATGGCTCAACTCAAAATATTCATCAAAAACAAAAATTAAAACATGGGCTTTATGCATCTCATAGCAACGATCTCAAAAACGTAAAAATTATCAACAACCGAAACCAAACTAACCTTGAATTTAAACCAACAATGGCCGACCTAGCTTGTTTTACCTTTCTTTTTCTTTATTTTAGTTTCGGCAATGAAAGCTTAAGAAAAAGATGAACATGACATATTTCTTTAATGTTTTATTATAACATCTGTTTTTATTATATTACTAATTTAACCTTTACTTAATAACATTTTAAACATAAAATAAATGAGCATAATAGACCTTAGCCGTCCACTATCTTTTAAAGTGGGTTTATTGCATTTTAAATGCTCCCACTTGAAAAGACAACCTCAATTTAGTCCTAACACATTAAACTATCAAGTTTATAAATTACGCGATTAAGCCCTTTTTATTAAATTAAGCACACAAACAATCAAATTTTTATACGAAACTTTCACACATGCTAATTCGCATATAATTAACACGGAAAATAATATTAAAATATTTTTTTGACTCAGATTCGTGGTCCCGAAACCACCGTTCCGATTAAGGTCTAAATCGTACTGTTACATCACACGTCCGTGTGGTACAAGGGATACGCTCGTGTGACCCTTAGACACGCCCGTGCCTCAGGCCGTGTCCAATTTAGGTTGCTCTCTGACTTGCGCCACACGGTCATGCCACACGCCCGTGTGCTAGGCTGAGTGGTTAATTAATTTAATTCAAATTAGGTACAGGTTTCACACGGCCATGACAAACGCCCGTGTTCAAGGCCGTGTCGCCCACACAGCTAAGACACACGCCCATGTCTCTGCCCGTGTGCTCAATTCTGAGTATTTTGTTTTGAAATTTTGAAATACAGGGGACACATAGCCGAACCACACGCCCGTGTGTCTACCTGTATGGACAAAATAAGGCCATTTCCTTGTAACATCCCGAAATTGGACCTAGTAGGATTGGGCCCAATAGGCCTTCGGTGTAGGAGTGATTAAAATTTTGAGAACAAGAGAATAACATTACTGCAAATTGGACTTATTAGTTAAGTGAATTTAGAAGGTTACGAGGTTTCTATGAAGGCTCGGGGTTTATTTAGACCTTAGTAAAAGTTTTGGCATTTAGCACTTTAAAGGAGATGGAGTAAGTGACCTTAAAGCACATGGAAATAATTGAGTATATAGCTAGCATAAATGAGCATTTGGTAAAGAGGCTGTGGCGTCACTTGTAGTACCTTGAGGGAAGGAGTTCGAATCACTTTGTGTGCATTTTGACTTTTATTTTTGCTTCCCTTTCTTAATGTGTCGGTCAAGGAGTATTTATGGAAAGGATGGACTTCATTATTTTTGGTAAGGTGGCTAAAAGAATAAGGCAAGGTTGAAGTTGGGGAAAGGAATCAAGAGAAATAGGTAAGTAAGGAGGACAAGGGGCTTATTTCGTGGAAGGCATTTTGGAAAGTTTGGGTGGCCAAACTCTTATCCTAGGGGGGATGAATGTGGACGTCTTGGGTGTCACACCCTGAAAATTTGAGTAATTTATTTTCTTTGTGTGCTTTGAGTAATTATTCTAGAAAGTAAAATTTTCTGATTTATTTTCGTGCTTAGTATAGTCCTGAAGGAGAATTAAATTTATTGGGATGGTATAGTATTAAATTTTGAGAAATTATTTATGGAAGTGGATTAAGTGGCTATGACACATAAATTAATTTAAGTGTCAAAGTGAAGCATAAGATGAGTTATTGGACAAGTGGTGATGGCGCATGAGCTTGTGCATGAGGTTGAAGGTTCGAATCCCATGTTTAGCATCTAGGTGAATTTTTATTTTGAATTTTTATGCACATATATAGCATGTGTCGGCCAAGAGTTTATATGGTAAGTGTTGACCATATTATTTTTGGTTAGTATATCAATGGAATAAGGAAATTTTGAACTTAAGGAAGGGTATCAAAAGAATAGGGAAAATGTGAGGATATGAGGCAAGAATCAAGGAAATATTTTGGAAACAATATCTTGGCCTAAAGACCATGTACATGGACGGCAATATGGCTATAGGGGGGGAGCCGAATTTTGGTGATAGTTTTGGCTAGAGTTTTAGTTTTAGTTTTTTGGTCATTTTTGTTTTGTGCAAGTTTTGCAAATTTTCTCAAAACTCTCTCCCTTTGGCCGAATTTGTGCACTTGGTAAGCCTAGTTTCTTATGACCATTTGGTCATTTTGTTTTACACTTTGTGCCAATTTTGCGTTTTCTCTTTGTGCCGATTTTACCAAAACCTAAAGAGACCATTTTATTCTTTTTTCTTTTCTCTCTACCATAGCCGAATATGCACCTATCTTAAAGCTCATCTCTTTCATTCTTTTCCTTCTATTCACTTTGAAATCAAGCAACATCATCACCATCTTTCTCTTATTTTATTCTTTTCAATCGAAATTCTCTTTACCTACACTCTCATGGCCGAATATTAAGGTGTTCATAAGTCAAATTATTTTCTTCTCTTCTTAATCTCATAGCCGAATCCTTCTTAAATCCATTCTATTCTCGAATCTTTTCTTTTCAACGTGGAATATAGGTAAGAGTTCTTTTCGTTTCGATTAGTTATTAGTGGTTAGTGCCGAATATTAATGTTGGCTTGAAGGCATTATTTGGATCGAAATAAACGTTTATTTTATTAACGTTTATTTTGTTAAACTTTAGTGCGATAACGGAAAGTTGGAATCAAGAAGTTGTGGGTGTCAAAGCGTTGGAATCGATTCTCGTGACATTCAAAATAGGGAAGAAAAGGGCGGTGTTTAGCCTTCGGAAGAAGGGAGGTTCTGTTATTCCCCCTAAGTACAAGCAAAGGGCTATTTCGGGAATCCGGGATTTTCCACCGGGTTGCGGACGTTCAACCGAGGAAAATCAATTGTTCGAAGTCGTTCGTACTCCCGAACCATTATTCGTTCGTGGATTCGATTCGGTTAGTGAACCATCGATCGGAGAGAAATCACAAGTAGAAGTCTTACGAAAATCCGAGGGTGTTGAAGAGCGGGAAAGTTTAGTTCTCTCCATAACCAGGTGTGTAAATTCACACTCATTTTCGGGTTAGATTTCTAATCATAAGTATTGCGATAAAGTCGTGAAAATGGTAAATCCGGAAATTTTATAGTAATTGATACTTTTGTGAAAATGCATGCAAACGGTTAAAATCGAGAAATATGCGAAAAACTGCTAAATCGATAAAATGGACCGATAATACTCTAGTTCGATAAATGGACCGATAATACTCTAGTTCGATAAATGGGCCGGTAATACTCTAGTTCGATAATTGGGCCAAAATACTCTAGTTCGATAATTGGGCCAAAATACTCTAGTTCGATAAATTGGGCCAAAATACTCTAGTTCGACAAATTGGGCCAAAATACTTTAGTTCGAAAAACGGGCCAAAGCCCACTAAACTGTTAAATGGGCAAATTACTAAATTATTTATTTATATGGGCCTAATGAAATGATTAATGATAAACCCACCGATGTTATGGATTAATTGAAAATCTGTTATATGATTATATTTTGTTATACACGCATAATTGCATGGGTGGGATATATGAAGAGAAGAATGGCGGTTGCCAAATATCTAGTTCGGTGGCTCTCGCCACAAATTCGGCTCAATGCCTCTAGTTCGGTGGCTCGCCACAAATTTGGCTTAATGCCTCTAGTTCGGTGACAATGTCACAATCTAGTTCTGTGAGTGCACTACAAAATTATTTAAGGGCTTTAAGCCCATGTTTGGTGTGTTTTTGGGGGTGGGTTGACTTGATCCCCACAGTGTGTTGGTTGGTACGGGGTGATAGCGGATGGATACTAGGTTGGTTTGGGAAATTCATTTTACATGCATTTTTTTATTATGTTATTTTATGATGTATGGTTGAATTCTGTAAATGGGCTCAAGCCCAAAGATGATATCTTGACGATCCGCCCAAAAATGGTGGTAAGTGAGTTGCACACCGAGTTCTTTGTAACTCACCCAAATTTTTATTAACCATTTGGGTAATGGAAATTGACGTGGACTTGGGTAGGAGATGACTTGGTGGAGGCCATACTACGAACTTGGGTTTTATGAACTATGACTTTATTTAAGTTTTTATTTTAATTACTATTATTGGTTGATGTAATAAGGCCTCTAAGTATGTTTTATGGATTTTATTGTGTGGATGGTTTAAATTTTATTTCTAAACTCTTAATATGGTTTTATCTTATATATACTAAGTTTTCTTAAGAACATTGGTTTTATAACAAAATTTTTGGACACTATAAATTATTTTAAATTTCTTCAAAGTTTATTATCTTAAGATTTTGACAATTATATTTTGACGTTAAGTTTTCAAACAATTATTTTTCTTGAAACACCAAAATTTCAAATCCTCGTACTAAATTTTTATTAAACTCGATTTTCAAAAGTTTTTGTAGCATTAATTTATCGTAAATCTTGAAAAGAAACGAAAATATGTTTGGTGTGACAAACCAAATCTCGTCTAAACGCATAGACCGGGTTTGGGGTGTTACATTGGGGCTAGGATGATAGCCAATTTGGTTCTTGATGTTTTGGTAAAACAAAAGTGTTAGTTTTGGGTCAAAATATCAATACCATCAATTGTATTTTTTTTTTCTCAAAACTCTCTCTTCTAGCCGAATATGGTCATTGGTAATTGGTAAAATTTTGGTTGCTTTGGCCAAACCTCTATTGACAACTTTGGTATCATTTCTCTCTTCTCCCCAAACTCCTTTTCTTCGCTTTGCCGAATCTACACAACCTTGAGGAGGCATATTCCATTTCTTCTTTCTTCTTGCCGATTGTATACAAACTTTGAGACCATTGCTTTGTTCACTCATCATTATTGAAAACCATAACTAATCCATCATTCCTCTTCTTCTTTTCTTTGTTTGCAAAATCCTTCAAGAATCACCCCATTCTAATCTATTTCACTATAGCCGAATCTTTCATCTCGTACATATTTTCTTTCTCAATCAGATTACTACTCATACTTTGATCAATCGGTAAGTGATCCATTTCAACATTTTATTTTTATTCTTTCTCTTAGTGCCGAATCTATGTCTTGGTGTGGGATGGCCATATTGACCGAGACCATCACCATACTTTCTCTTATTCGAAATCACTTTTTCTTCTCTGTAGAAATATTATGGAAGGCTGAAACTTGGAGTTTCTAAAGTCATCGTTTAATTGCTAGAAATCGGTTCTAAAATCTTAAAGGTAAGGGTTCTTCAAGGATTCTATAAATCATTCTTTATTCGTTAAGATCGTGACGATTAACCGATATTATTTATAGGGATTAAATTTCTCAATCTACCCAATCATTGATCACTCGGAATTAGTGGTCAACGCTGAGTGGTCCTTTAGGAAATCAAAATCAGGTGTGTAATCCCGTACCTTCCGTATATGGTATGTAATCCCGTACCTTCCATATATAGTGTGTAATCTCACACTTCTCTAAAATTTTGTATGAAATATTCTGTGAATGGGTCAAAATAACGAATAAAAATTGAAAATCGGCATCTGTGATCACTCGGGCGTGCGTATGATCATAGTGGTAATCGTATTTTGTAATAAAATAGTTTCGATCAGAAACAGTGTCGTGTATTTGAAAAATCATGAAAAATAGGAAAAAAGTAATTATAAAGTGAATAAGATACAAGATTAAAGCTTACTGTGTCTATTTTAATATGGAAGAAACGGAGAAGGAAAAGGAATTTTATATTTTGAGATATGTAAATTTTAGTGGGACTGGTTCTGAATGATTTCGAGGTATTCTATTCTATCTTGGAAAAATCGTATAAAATTGTAAAAAGTGAATTAAAAGCTATAATTGATACGTATGGATTCCTTAGTTAACTTATTTTCAATAAAAACAAGTGGAAGCAGCATATGAAAAGCGTACAGTAAGATATTTGAGATTAAGTTAAGAGAGGTTAGAATCATTGTACAGTGAAACAAGGGAAATTTCAAGGAATAAACTTTACTAAATGGTTAAGCTAAAAATTCTGGAAAAATCATAAGAGAAAGATATATGAGTCTAGTTTTGAGTAAAATTTACGGATTTAGATTTCGAGTTTTATAACTCGAGTTATGGTCAATTTAGTCAGTATGATACACTTAGACAGTTTCGATTTTATGCCCAAATTAGTAGTTAAGCCTAGGTTGCGAAATTACCATAATACCCTTAGAGGGTAAATTACTGAAATACCCTTGGGTTGCGAGATTACCGAATTACCCTTAGTGAGTAAAATTACGTAAATTATGAAAATACCCTTTATGGTCCAAATTGAAATATGTTGCTATATGGGCCGATTGATAATTTACTATATGGGCCATTTGATATTTGCTATATGGGCCGATTGATATTTGCTATATGGGCCTTGTTGATAATTTGTATTAATGAGCCATAATTTTGTAATAAATATCCGAATAAATTACTGTTGTTATATTGTGATTTATTATGCATTATATACATGATTTGCATGGGATGGGATAATGATGAGGAGAAGTTCTGGTAGCTCTGCTACATAAATCTGGTGGCACTGCCACAAATCTGAAAAAAATGGCAATGCCATGTAAAATATGTTAATCTGATGGCTTGTCCACAAATTTGATATAAATGGCTTAATGCCTATATTTGGTGTGTTGGCGGGGTGGGTGACTAAAGCTCCCCATAAGTGTGTTGGCTGGTATGGGTGGTGTGTAGCGGATAGAAAACTAGGTTTGGTTTGGGAATTGCATATCATATGCATATTATATATGATACATTTATATTATTGTAAACAGGCTTTGGCCCAAATAATGGCTTAATGGATTTTGGCCCAGTGGACAACGGTAAGTGGGTTACACACTGAATTCTTGTAACTCATTCCCCTTTCTTTCTTAATTCTTGTAGGTAATGCTTTGTAGTGAGGACTTGGGCCCATGGATGACTCGGTGGAGGCTATACTTTCGAAATGGTGTTATCGAATTTTAAATTTTCTATTTCCGTTTATTTTATTATTTTGCTATTTTGGTTTAAGTTGTAATAGGGCCTCTGGAGTATTTTATTATTTGCTTTATGGTTGTTATACTTATTATTTTGCTTAAATTGTTTAAAACGAGAATTTTTCTAAAAACGTAAATAAAAGTTTTCCAAAATCGATTAACAAATGGATTTCAAAATAAACTTTTACAAATATGATTTAACTCGAACTTTCTTTCAAATTATTAACGACATTTTCAAAAGTCAAGGATTTAAAGTTCAATTCCTTGATTTGTGATTCATCAATCAATCTCTCAAAAATACTTGTATTTTATCAACGTTTTCGCAATGTTTCAAGATGCTTTTGCAACTCTATTTCAAACGTCGCATTTTCGTAAATCGTTTATTTCAAATATGCTTTCGCAATCAAAAAGGTTTATTAAAGATAGTTATGTTTTCACGTAGACACAATTGCTTAAGTGTTTTGGGTTTTAACAAAGAGGTTGTAATTCTCAAACAAGTTTTTAACAATTGCAAAGATGGTTTTGAGAAATACTTCCATGTGGCACGCCAGATTAGGGCCTAACTTCTAGGCCGGGTTTGGGGTGTTACATTTCCTAGCCTCATTTCTCACCCAAATTTTCCATTTCCCTGCACCAGCACTTGCAAGTATAATCCAACCAATTACAAGTATAATCCAACCATAACATATATCAAAACACAAATATATTAGCCATTCCTATGGCTAAGTTTCATTCATCATTTACACACGATCATTTGATTTAGTTAGCCTATACATGCCATTAACAAAATAAGATTTTCATTTATACCAAAACAACAGGTTGATAGTGTGATGATTTGCTCTGACCAATCTCCAACCTTCACGAGCTTTAAGCACTATAAAATAGGGAAAATAAAACCTAGTAAGCATATTATGCTTAGTAAGCTCTGTAACATCCTGAAAAGGGCCTATGCATTTTCGGTTTAGTTGTACAAAGTGACATGTTTTATGTACTAAGAATAAATTTTGAACATTTTTGGAAACCCGGAAATGAATGGAAATGATTTGGAAATGAACATTTTTGGAAACCTGAAAATGCATGGACATGATCTAGAAATGATTCAAAAGAGGAAAGTTAACATTTCTGGAAACTTGGAAATGTAAGGAAATGATTCAAAAGAGGAAAGTGAACATTTCTGGAAACTTGGAAATGTAAGAAAATGTCAAGTTTACAGAGCCGAACGAAAATTTTTGGAAACTTAGAAATGACTTAGAAATGTCGAGTTTTAAGTTTTAAAGCAGGGAATAAAGGCAAGGTGGCCTTAAAAGAAAAAGTTTGTGAAATTTGACACACAAATAGGCTTGGAAAAGTGGCCTGAAAATGCCACTTATGGTCTCTGGAAATGGCGCCACATGCAAGGTGTTGGGCCTGAGTTCGAGTCACTTGGGAAGCAAATAAAAGAAGTTTTATTTTGATTCCAGAAGCTCTGAGGTGGACGGCACAAGCCTTCTAGAAAGGAGGAGTTTTATTCTCTTTAATATTTGATTAATAAGGTTATAAATAAAGGATTTTTAATTGGATTATGTTCAAGGGATAATAAAGGATTATTCTCTTATTATTTTAAATTAAAGAGATAAAGCTATCAAATAAAGAAGAGTGGTGGCCAAGTAGGGGACTCTAGCCTAGTAAATTCGGCTAAGGGAGGAAAATAACTCTAATTTTCATTCATTCTCTCCTTTGCCGAAATTCCCTAAGCCATTCTCCTCTCTCTGCTGAAATTTTTCCCTAGCAAATTCTCTCTTTTCTCTGCTATTTTGCCAAGACCAAAAACTCTAGTAAAGCAAGCCACTCTCTTCATCTTTCTTTTCTTCCTATTTCTTTCCTTCCAATCCATTCAAAAGCCGAATTTTGGAGAGGCTTCAAGCATATGTGTTGCCGATTTCTCCAAGTAAGGGTAAGATCTAGACTCGGTTTCCATTCTTTTTCTTTTTAAGCCTGTCGAAATTTGAAGACTAATCTCTCATATTGTATTTTGGCCGAAATATGAAGAACTCTTTCGAGATCTGTCTCAAGTCGACTGTAAGAAGGATTTTTCGGGATTTAAGGCATCAAGGTAAGACAATAAAGTGATATTCGGCCATAGGCCATAAGTATGATTTCAAGTTAGACTAAAATCTAACATATGTGTATAGATATTTCGACAGCATTAAGGAAGCACGGATCCAATTCGGGATTTTAGAATCCACAAGGTAAGTATTCGACCAAGGCTTATATTTTTTGGTATTTAGCACTATTTCCTATTTATTCAAAAGCCAGAAACTGACATAGTTAAATGATTTGGTGGTTAGCCGATTTTAAGGAAGGAATACTACAGATTTCGGGATTTGATTATTAATCAAATCGGCAAAAAATGTAAGAATACTAATCCTACTAGGATTTGGAATTTTGGCCAAATGGCTTTTTATTAAGGTAATAAGTGATAAATCAAATGTAGGGATTAAGGATCTAAGCATTAGATCAAGCTTTTCGGGATCTCAAGGAATTTCTAAGCGAATCAGGTGTGTACCCCACACTACTTCATAATACATTTTATGGCATGTTTAATTAAAATATGTGACATTACGAATATGAAAGTGGCTAAGGTATCATGTTATGGTACTAAGTACTCAGGTACGTTTCCTACTTCTACTAGGAATATGAAAAATGTTATTTGTAACATGAGAATATGATAAGAATGTGAACTTTGGCTTGTAATTGCATAATATGTTATGGGCATATGGGTTTTATTTTGAAAGGGGAAGTGAATGTGGTGACTTAAGACCACGAACACAGTGACCTAAGATCGTGATATCTGAAAAGTGGTGACCTAAGACCACAGTAATCTGAACGTGGTGACCTAAGACCATGAATGCGGGGACTTAAGACCACAATTTGGTGTGTAGCGGAAGGAGGGTCGACTTAGTGGTCCCCACGGTGTGATTGGCAGGTACGGGGGTGTGTAGCGGATGGACAATTAGGTTTGGGTTTGGGAATGCATCATAACTTGTATTCATTATTTTGAATGTGTAACTCTTGTATGCCTGATTCTATTATGACTTAGTGTCGTGTACACATTGAGTCTGTTTGACTCACCCCGTTGTGGGACCATGTTTTAGGTGATGAACAGTGATGGACCGGGACGGCAGAAATTGTGGTGGCCATGCTCAACATGAAGTCTTTATTTTTATGAACTATGAGTTTTTAAGTACTTGAATTATTTGGAAATTATTTGATGTAATAAGGCCATAAGGCCATAGTTGAATCATTTTACATTTATTTTTTATTTATTATGTTTATGAACCTTATTTATTAAAGTTTAAGCAAAATTTCTTTAAACTAGACCTTAAATGTTTTATCACTTAATATTAAAAAGGGGTTTTCAAAATAAAATCGAATCCGTTTCAACAAAAGCCCAACCCAAAACAAAATTTTTAAAAATCGCACAAGTTTTTCGCAAAGTAACAAAAGGATTTGAACCGGTTTACTTGAGGGACATACCAAATCTGGTCAAAGCTCGTGGGCTAGGTTTGGGGTGTTTCAGTTTGGTATCAGAGCCCAGTTTTAAACTCTCGGCCTGTGGGCTAAGGCCCAAAACATTTTCAAATCGAGCCTAAATGAGTTTTATGGAAAGTATTTTCACAGAGTTTTTCGGCATGGCTTTGAGTCTCCGACCGCATCCACAGGTAAGTACCCCTAACCATTTGTGTGATTATGTGATTATATGATTTAAGAATTATGGAAGGGTAAAAAAAGGCATGGAACGTAGAATAGCATGATAGGAACTTGAACCCTAGGACTAGTCTACTCAAACACAAACACATAAGACTTAAAGAACGTTAAACAAACCCATGGCTAAGTCACTGAGTTAGGGTGTGGTAACCCCTGTGCGCGTGTCTAGGATTGGATCCGGAAGAGCCTGGTATTTGAGCAGTCCTAGTGACTCACCTCCTCTTCGCAGAATCCTACCTGCAGTGCGTAGCTTCGGCTCACCCTAACCTGAGGACTCGTGAGGTGTGGCAACCTCTCATGCGCATGTCTCAGGAATGGTTTTGGTGGGAGCTTGGTATTTAAGCGATCCGCGTGACTCACCTCCTCTCCCACGAATCCCGCTGGTGCGTAGCTTTGTTCACACTCGACCAAGAGGGCTCGGTCATAGGCTAAAAACAATAACTAAAACCCGAAAGGGAACTAGCCGTGTTTTTAATAAAAACAACAAAACCCTAGTTTTAAAACTCTTAAAACTTTCTTTTAAATTTGTGAAAACCATCTTTACAAAATTTTTCTAAAAATTTCTGCTTTATGAAATTACAAAAATGCCCCTAGTGGTAAAATTACCAAACTGCCCTTGGTTTGTAAAATGTTCAATTACCCAACAGCTTTACCAAAATTTCATAAACATTCAAAAACCCTAATTTGCAAAATATCAAAAATACCTTGATTTTGGAAAAAATTACAAAATTGTCCCTAACTTACAAAATTACCAAAATGACCCTGATTTCCAAAATTTTTGCAACATCACTGTTTTGGAAAGTACAATTTTCAAAAAGAACCCTCAAAGTTTTGCAACTTTTGAAATATCCCTGATTTAGTAAATTTTACAAATTTACCCCGATTTGTGAAAAATTACCGAAATACCCCCAAGGTCTAAAATTACCGAAATACCCCCGGATTTCAAAATTTTTCCAAAATACCCCGGGAACTTAAAATTTCCAAAATACTTGTCGGCAAATCACCAAGAAACTTTTTTCTTTTGAAAAATTATGAAAATACCCCGATAGGACAAAATTACGAAAAATACCCCTGGGTAGTGGAAAAGCAACAACAATGAAAACTACAACGTTTCTCTGAATGAACGAAAGTTCATTCTTGTTTGATGGATGAATGAATGAATGGAAAGACTGTGTGCATGTATGAATACGAAAGAACCACTCCTAAAACTCTGTCATAAAATTTCTTCGCGGGTAAACAAGTGGAAGAATGACTAATTCATAAAACCTCTTAATCAGATTTCGACGTTAGAAATGAGCTCTAGAGGACGTGGTCGTTGTGGAAGGGGTAGAAGAAGGATGACTGTGCCAGAACCTATTAGATCGGGTCAAGGATCTGACAATGAGATACCACCGCCACCACCACCCCCAGCTGTGGGAGTTGAGCAGCAAGCTCAGACGGGGTGATATCTGAAAAGTGGTGACCTAAGACCACAGTAATCTAAAAGTGGTGACCTAAGACCACAGTAATCTGAACATGGTGACCTAAGACCACGAATGCGGTGACTTAAGACCGCAATTTGGTGTGTAGCGGAAGGAAGGGCGACTTAGTAGTCCCCATGGTGTGATTGGCAGGTACGGGGATGTGTAGCGGATGGACAATTAGGTTTGGGTTTGGGAATGCATCATAACTTGTATTCATTATTTTGAATGTGTAACTCTTGTATGCCTGATTCTATTATGACTTAGTGTCGTGTACACATTGAGTCCATTTGACTTACCCGTTGTGGGACCATGTTTTGTGTGATGAGCAGTGATGGACCGGGACGAGCAGAACTTGTGGTGGCCATGCTCAACATGAAGTCTTTATTTTTATGGACTATGAGTTTTTAAGTACTTGAATTATTTGGAAATTATTTGATGTAATAAGGCCATAAGGCCATAGTTGAATTATTTTACATTTATTTTTTTTATTTATTATGTTTATGAACCTTATTTATTAAAGTTTAAGTAAAATTTCTTTAAACTAGACCTTAAATGTTTTATCACTTAATATTAAAAAGGGGTTTTCAAAATAAAATCGAATCCGTTTCAACACAAGCCCAACCCAAAACAAAATTTTTAAAAATCGCACAAGTTTTTCGCAAAGTAACAAAAGGATTTGAACCGGTTTACTTGGGGGACATACCAAATTTGGTCAAAGCTTGTGGTCCGGGTTTGGGGTGTTTCAAGCTCGTATAACATAAATTAAGCTTTCCATTAAATTCAATATATTAACCATACAAAACATGCTTTCCAACTATTTGGTAATTTACCTATTCACACATACTCAGCCAACATGTTAGTCATAATATACCAATATGCATAGATGAGCTCATCATGCTATATTCACATTCCATCTTTTATTTCTCATATTACAATATACGCTTTATCCGTTGAATCTTTGAATTTCCAATGGATATTTCAAATAGTACACTCGAGGTGTACAACTTCACTATCCGTCAATTCATATCCAGTAGTACCTTATAGGTACACTCTCGAGCCACATATCGATAATTTGAATTACAATCCAAGCTAAATTCTAGCCGTGCATATATACTCTAAGGGTTTTTTTGGATTACCACTCCAGGCTAAATCCTTTATATGACAAAGAATTCCCTATAGAGTTCATTCTGGATTACCAGTCCAGGCTATATTCAGTCAATTAAGATTACCAGTCTAGGCTAAATCCTAATTGAAACATATACTCGAGAGACTCATTTCCGATTACCCTTCCAGGCTAAATCCATTCTGCAACACATGTAGTTTTATCAGGGAAATCACATTTATCCATCGGAATTCAGCATTCATACGAAATTTTACCCTTTATCAATAAATTTCCATCATATACCATTCCATCCATTACAATTTCCATACATTTCATACAACATATACAACGTAATATAGCATTTAAAAACAACACATTTTTGTACTCATTTAAGTTATACGAACTTACCTTGATATTTGTTCGTAAGTAAAATATACTAATCCGAGATCTTTTCCTTTCCTCGATCTAACACTTTTTTTGGTACTTCCGGATCTATATAAATGAATTTAATCATCAATTCAATCCATTTAATATTCTATTGAACTCAATTTATAATCTAGGCAAAAGTACCATTTTGCCCCTATACTTTAGATTAATTCCAATTTCGTCCCTGGGCTCGGAAATTGAAATTCATGAAATTTAATCATTATTCCAAGCCTAATCAAAATAATAATATAACTTTTACAGCACATGTATTCTAAAAATTTCATTATTTTCCATAGGTTTTGCTATTTTTCAATTTAGTCTCTAAATCAAATTTCCATCAAATTTCCCTTTGTAAAAGTTGTTTATCTATCAACAACTTTTCATTTTCTATCATAAACTTTTAAATTTCAGCATGTTCATCCATGGAAAATTTTCTATACTTTGATATCTATTCAAATTAACCCCCCAAATAGAGAAATTAAGCTTTCCTAATCTCAAAAATATAAAAATTACTAAAAAACAGAACATAAAAACTCACCAATTTATGCCTTGAAAGCTTGTTTTCTCTTTCCTGAGGTTTCCATGGAAATATTTGGGGAAGATGATATAAAATGATGATATTTCATTTTAATTTAATTATCATCTTTAAATTTTTTTCCATTTTCAATTTAGTCCTTAACCTTTTCTAATTTTTCCATGGATGATTCACCAAAAATATCTACATATTTTTCATCAATGGTCTAATTACCATTTAAGGACCTCAAGATTTAAATTCTATAGTTATTTAATCCTTATAGCTACTAGAATTCAAATTTGACATTTTATGCAATTTAGTCCTTTCTACAATTAAGCACCTAATTGATAAAATTTTCTTATCAAAATTCTCATGCAATATTTCTACCACATTACTAATCATTTCAGAATATTAAAATATTTCATCTTTTTGGCTCGGATTTGTGGTTACAAAATCACTATGCCGACTTCACTGAAATTGGGCTGTTACAATTTTCATGTATTAGCATCATTCTTAATGAGTTTTTGGATGATTATTTGATTTAAAATGCTGAATATTATGCTTTTAATCCTTTAATATCATGTTTCTGTTCTTAGGAGAGCATTTGAGAGCAAAAAGAGCAAAAAAAGAGCAAAAATCAAAAAATCAGAGCAAGTTTCTAAGGCCACACGGGTTGGACACAATGTCGTATGAGCCACGCGGGACCAGACCGTGTGGAAATCGCGAATCGCACTCCAAACCTGTGAGAAACCAAATTTTTTAGGTTTTTCGGGCATTTTAGACCTATATATGACAAAAATAAGAAGATGGGAGAGAGCCGTCAAAGAATACTAAAGAAAACAATTCGAAAAACACCATTGAAGCCGACTCTAAAGTAGATTTCCATCAAGATTGAAGATATCCTTTTGATTTCTTTGAAGTTTATTATGAGTTTCTTTATTCCTTGTGGTTATACAACCTTTGGGATGCTTTTATTTGCTATCATGAACTAATTTTCCAAATACCTAGGGAGATGAACCCTAGGATGGATTCTGTTATTTGATTTCTATTTTTACGCAATAAATACATGGATCTTGTTCTCAATTAGGTGTGCTTAATTCTTGGTTTAATATTTCTAGACTATTAATCCATATTTGATGTGCTTAAATTAGAGGAGATCCTAGAAATAAGACAACATAAATCTACTGTATTAGAGTCAAATCTAATAGGGGGATCCATAGATCAAGTTAATGCGACAGTAGGGGTTTTAATTAAAAGGAAATTTAAATTAATCAACCTAGAGTCAGTTGCTCTTAGTCTTAAAGAGAGATACCAGCATAATTTAGGGATTTCTACGGATCAACATACTAAGTCAAGAAATTGCGTAATATAGATTGATTATGGCAGATGACGTCTGGGTGGATTCTTTCATGGGCATTGTCTCGCTTCTTGGTTGTTAATCGTTTATTTTCCTATTTTTTTTCTTTGTCGTGTTCTTTATTTAATTAATTTAATTATTTTAGTTTTAATCAATCACTCTAAATTGTCAATTAAATAATAGAAAGACGATAATTACTAGTACTTTTAGTCCTCGTGGGAATGATATCTTTGCTCACCGTAGTTATACTATTAATTGATAACTGCACTTGCCTTAGTCGAATTTTTAGTTGGTTTACGATTGCATCAATGGAATAATGTGATAATGATGGAAATGAGATTTCCAAGCTTAATTGGGGACAGATTCAGGTATATGGAAGCAAGATTTTGGGTTGTGGAGAATCCAAAAAGGTAAGTACCTTGGAATATTTGAGCCAGATATACGAAATACAATTTCCACCCCACTTTCCATTGCACAATGTGCATATAATATCCACCCAAGTCTTCGTTATATCATTTAAGTATACCACCTAACTCTCTAGAATGGCATATAATTCTCCAAGTCTTCTTTATCTTAGTCGTATATTACGTAGTATTACTATCGATTCCTTTTGATGTGTAAATCATATTCCATCTCTATTCACACCATGTTTACTAGGGCATTTAACAATGCTATTTTATTACCTATAATGATTCAATCACTTTATACACTACACACATGCATATAAGTTTAATAAACTACAAGTAAACATAGCAATAACTTTTCCTTTTAATTCCAAATTCTACATATGCAATATTTACATGTTGTATACACAATAATTGCATAAACAAATCTAACAATTTCACACCTTCCAAAAAAAACTTGCTAATATGTATTTGTGATTATCTTAGGACGTACCAACGTCTGGTGAAACACTCCAAACCCGGCCCACGAGCCTGGACTGGATCTGGTATGTTCCTCGAAGTAAACTGATTCAAAATTCTTTTGTTACTTTGGAAAAACTGTGTGTTTTGAATAAAGTTTGTTTGTGGGTTGGGCTCGAGTTGAAAACAAGTTTATTTTATATTGAAAACCCATTTATTTCAGGTGACAAAATATTTAAGGTTTATTTTAAATGAAATTAACTTAATCTTTAATAAATAAAATTTCGTAACATAATAAATAAAACAGAAAATAGCATAGTTCACTATGGCCTTATTACATCAAATTAAAACCAAAATAAAAATTCAAGGTACTTAGAAATAAAAGAAAGTCCAGAATAAAATAAAAACTGAATCTCCGCATGGCCACCCCTAAGCCTCTGTCGACCCAGTCCATCACTGATCATCACCTGAAAAATATTCCCCAACGGGGTGAGTCAAACAGACTCAATGTGTAACCGACACTAAGATTTAACAATTCAAGCATACATTATCATATTACATACACATTCATATATCAGATATAAGCATATGATGCAACCCGAACCCAAACCTATATGCCATCCACTACACATCACCCGTATCATCCTGCACACCGTGGGGACTACTAAGTCAACCCTCCATCCGCTACACACCATCGAAGGCAGTCACTGCAATCGACGTGCTCATCACCCTTATAAATATTCGTGGCATAGCCACCAGATTAAATAATTGTGACCGAAGTCACCACATTCAGATATCGTGGTCTTAGATCACCATATTCATATAATGTGACCGAAGTCACCACATTCAGATATCGTGGTCTTAGATCACCACATTCACTTCCCCTTTTTCAATAACCCATATGCCCCATATCATACATATTATGCATTAACATGCCTAATTTCACATTCTTATCACTGTTCACATATGAGTCATAACATATATTCATAATCTTAGTAGGAGTAGGAAATGTACCTGAGTACTTTGTACCACAATATAGTACCTTAGCCATATTCACATTCTTATAAACATGCACATATTAAACATTGCCATAAATCTTATTAAAAGTTAGTGTGGGGTACACACCTGATTCCCTTAGCAAATTCACTGATTTCCCGAAATCCGATCTACTGCCTTAGATCTTTAACTCCCTACATTCGGTCAATCACTCGATATTGAGCAAAAACCTATTCGACTATAAGATTAAATCCCGAAGGGTTTATCACAAACAAAATCTTACCTTGCTGTCAATTTGATAATTAATCAAATCCCGGAAACTTGTATTCTTCCCCTTTGAAATCGGCTAATCACGAGATCCCTTGAATCGGTTAGTTTTTGGTTAAAACAAAAAGATCTAGGTACTAAGATAGGCCCTTGGCCGAATATGAGAGTACACTTACCTTGAAATTCTCAAATCCCGAAAAGTATCACTTACCTCAGATGTTTGTCGAAATTCCCATGGATACATGTTAGATCAATTCCTAACATTTAAACACATTAAGAATGGCCTAAGGCCGAAATAATTCAACCAAGATTAATAATAGGGATTAGTCCCTAAATTTCAATAAGTCTAAAATATAAAGAATGGAAACCAATATTTGGATCTTACCCTTACTTGAAGAAATCGACAGCACCTATGCTTAAAGCCCCCCAAAGATTCGGCTATGAAGACTTGAAGAATAATCGGCTATGAGCCACCTATGTATTCGGCTTTCAAAGATGAAAGGAGAGAGGGATATTAGGCTTAGAAGGAATCGGCTCTAATGGAATTTGGAAGAAGTCTCGGCTAAAACACAGAGTATTTCGGCTTTAGTAAAAATAAAAGAGATGAAGAGATGCTTAGAGAATTCGGCATATGAGAAAAGGAGAAGAAAGAATGTTGAATGGCCTTAGTTTTCCTCCTTTTGCCGAAATTACTAGGCCAAGACTCCCTTACTTGGCCATCACTCCTTCATATTTTGATAGCTTTATCTCTTTAATTATCACCTAAAATAAAAGATAATTCAGCAACTATCCTTACTTAGCCGAAATTATTAAACTCAAAGTCCCTTACTTGGCCATCACTTCTCCCCTATTTTCCTAATTAAAGAATAATTCCTAATTTATCATCTTTTATCCTTAAATAAAATAAAAGGGATAAAACTCCTAAACTTTAGCCATGTGCCGTCCCCCTATTCCCTTTTATTGACTCCACTTAGCAAAATAAAGGCTTTAAATTTTTGCTCTCCACGCTACTCGAACACAAGTCCTTCCCCCGAGCATGTGGCGTCATTTCCAGAGCTCTAAGTGGTGCCTTCAAGCCACTTTTCCAAGCTCATTTGTGTGTCATGTTTTGCATACAATTCCTCTTAAAACCACCGTGCTTCATGTCCCCCTTTTAAACTTTAAACTTATCATTTCTAAAGCATTTCCTTACATTTCCAAGACAAGACATTTCCTTACATTTCCAAGTCATTTCCTTACATTTCCAAGACATTTCCTTACATTTCCAAGACAAAACATTTCCTTACATTTCCAAGTCATTGCCTTACATTTCCAAGATAAGACATTTCCTTATATTTCCAAGACATTTCCTTACATTTCCAAGATTCTAAAAATGCACACATCACATCCATAACACATAAGACATACTAATGCATAGGCTATAATCCAGGATATTACAGTTCTACCCCCCTTAAAAATAATTTTGTCCTCAAAATTACTTGGCTAACTGCATTCCTACTCACCACACTACGCTTATGCTGCGCACTCTGATCTTAATAACACTATCATACTTCCTAGGCATAATCTCTAAATCCACATGCAAGGTTTCAGGCACTTTACCAGCAGTACAAGAATGAGCTAATTCATAACAAGCAAAGTAATAAAGGGTATTCCGGAACAAGGAACGCAGTTGTCACATCTCGTACATCTTCCTCCTCGCGACGACCAATCGTGCATAAACCAATCTTGGTTGCCTCTCTCGAGAACCTTCAAGACTCTATTTGGTGTTCCACGACCTTGGCCAGAACCATTCCCTCCATGGTTCAGACCACAACCCCTTGTCGCTTGTTGACCACCTCTGGCTGTCTGCTCATAACCTTGACTCTTTGTCCGAGAGCCTATTCGGATCTCCGCAGGCGATCTTTAATCATATGATCCTTGGACCCACACTTAAAGCATCCTCCAGTCTTTTTCCAACACTCTCCTAAGTGTTTCTTCCCACACTGGTCACAAGTACGATACCGCCCTCCTGTAGCAACTTGCTGACCTCACGGCCCATCAACACTAGGCCTTTTTTGAATATTCCCAGACGATACTGACGATACAAAACTTCTTTTCTACCCGTTTCGGTCGAAGTTCTACTTTATAGAATCCTTAATTCCCTCAGCTACTTTTGCCTTCTCGACTAACGCAGAAAATTCTCGCTTCTGATGTGGAGCTATCAACAACCTTAGATCATCCCTTAAACCGTCTTCGAACCGGATACACTGCTCATGCTCCGTAGCCACTACTCCTCGAGCATATCGGCTCAACTTCAGAAATTTAGCTTCATACTCCGCTACGGACTTGTTCCCTTGAACCAGTCCCAGAAAAGCCTTCCTTTGCTCATCAGTATACCTTGTGCCGACATACTTCTTCTGAAATGCGGCCTTAACATACTCCCAGGTCAGATCCTCAGCCGTGGCACCATCACGAACTGTGAGCCACCATTGGTACGCTTCATCGCATAGCAATGCCACCATTCCTTTCAGTTTCTCCTCAGGGGTCAAATCAAGCTCATCCATAATTCGTTCAGTGGCCTCCAACCAATACTCAGCGGTACTGGGTGCCACACCGGATACACCACGGAACACTTCAGCTCCGTTGGCACGAAGTTGCTCAGATACCAACTTTCGAGCTCCCGAATTTCCTCCTGCACCAGCCACCAACTCAAGACCTCGCATCATAGCCTGCGATACAGTATTGTCTCCCGTCTGATCTTGCTGTTCCGAACCAACAGCTGGTGGTGGTGGTGGCGGTACCTCATTTTCAGATCCTTGACCCGATCTAACGGGTTCCAACACAGTCATTCTACCTCTACCGCGTCCTCGTACGTTTCGACCACGTCCCCTAGAGCTCATGTCTACGTTCGCGTGTTAATCTGATTAAGAAATTTTATGAATTAATATTTTGTTTCACTGATTATTCGCGAAGAAATTTTATGAAAGAAGTTTAATAGTGGTTCTTTCGATCAATCAAAGTTTTCATGTCTTCTATCCTAATTCAGAGAAGTACATTCATTCAAACATTCATTCAGTGACATCCATTCCATAGTATCTCCTATACACATTCACTCTTCGGACATTTCTGTTCGTTCCTATCCCAGGGGTATTTTCGTCATTTTTCCTACAGGGGTATTTTCGTAATTTTTCAAAATAAGGTTCCTTGTTGATTTTGTCAATAAGGGTATTTTAGTAATTTTGAATTCCCAGGGGTATTTCGGTAATTTTGAAACTCGGGGGTATTTTTGTAATAAACCAGGGTAAATTTGTTAAGCTTAATAAATCAGGGGTATTTCAGAATTTACAAAACTTGAGGGTTATTTTTGAGAATTCCTTCTCCAAATCGGTGATGTTGCGAAAATTTAGAAATCAGGGTCGTTTTGGTAATTTCGTACGTCAGGGGTAATTTCGTAATTTTTCCAAAATCAAGGTATTTTAATATTTACAAAATAGGATTCTTGGGTGCTTTTGTAAAGTAAGGAAGATTTTATTGAAATCAGGGTAATACGGTAATTTTAGAAACCAAGGGCATTTTTTGTAATTTCGCCACTAGAGGCATTTTAATAATTTTTTTGTAAATTGGAAATATTTTCAAAATTCTCTAAAAGTAAGTTTTGTTACTATTCAAAGGGGTAAATTTGGGGATTTTAAAACTAGGGTTTCCATAAAAACATGGCTAGTCCCTTTCGGGATTTAGTTATTGGGTTTAGCCTATGAATAAGTCCTCATGGTTAGGGTGAACCGTAGCTACGCACCAGGTAGGATTCCTGCGAAGAGGAGGTGAGACACTAGGACTGCTTAAGTACCAGGCTCTGCCGGATCCATTCTTAGACATGCGCACCATGGTTGCCACACCCTAACTCGGCGACTTAACCACAGGTTTGTTTAAGTTAGGCACTTAAGTCTTATGTGTTTGTTGGGGTAAACTAGTCCTACTGTTCACATACTTAACAGTCTAATCTACGTTCCATTTCTACCCTTCTATAATTCATACCAGAATTCACACAGAGGAGGATAGGGTACTTTACGGTGGATCATGGACGGAGACTTGGGTGCCATGCCAAAAACCTGCTTATTTCAAAAAAATGTTTTCATAAAACTTATTTGGGCTCGCTTTGAAAATGTTTTGGGCCTTAAACCTCAGGCCGAAGGTTTGAAACTAGGCTCTGATACCATATTGAAACACCCCAAACCCAGCCCATGAGCCTGGACTGGATCTGGTATGTTCCTCGAAGTAAACCGATTCAAAATTCTTTTGTTACTTTGGAAAAACTGTGTGTTTTGAAGAAAGTTTGTTTGTGGGTTGGGCTCGAGTTGAAAACAAATTTATTTTATATTGAAAACCCATTTATTTCAGGTGACAAAATATTTAAGGTTTATTTTAAATGAAATTAACTTAATCTTTAATAAATAAAATTTCGTAACATAATAAATAAAACAGAAAATAACATAGTTCACTATGGCCTTATTACATCAAATTAAAACCCAAAATAAAAATTCAAGGTACTTAGAAATAAAAGAAAGTCCGGAATAAAATAAAAACTAAATTTTCGCATGGCCACCCCTAAGCTTCTGCCGACCCGGTCCATCACTGATCATCACCTGAAAAATATTCCCCAACGGGGTGAGTCAAACAGACTCAATGTGTAACCGACACTAAGATTTAACAATTCAAGCATAAATTACCATATTACATACACATTCATATATCAGATATAAACATATGATGCAACCCGAACCCAAACCTATATGCCATCCGCTACACATCACCCGTACCATCCTGCACACCGTGGGGACTACTAAGTCAACCCTCCATCCGCTACACACCATCAAAGGCAGTCGCTGCAGTCGACGTGCTCATCGCCCTTATAAATATTCGTGGCATAGCCACCAGATTAAATAATTGTGACCGAAGTCACCACATTCAGATATCGTGGTCTTAGATCACCACATTCAGATAATGTGACCGAAGTCACCACATTCAGATATCGTGGTCTTAGATCACCACATTCACTTCCCCTTTTTCAATAACTATATCATACATATTATGCATTAACATGCCTAATTTCAGATTCTTATCCCTGTTCACATATGAGTCATAACATATATTCATAATCCTAGTAGGAGTAGGAAACGTACCTGAGTACTTTGTACCACAATATGGTACCTTAGCCATATTCACATTCTTATAAACATGCAAACATTGCCATAAATCTTATTAAAAGTTAATGTGGGGTACACACCTGATTCCCTTAGCAAATTCACTGATTTCCCGAAATACGATCTACTGCCTTAGATCTTTAACTCCCTACATTCGGTCAATCACTCGATATTGAGCAAAAACCTATTCGACTATAAGATTAAATCCCGAAGGGTTTATCACAAACAAAATCTTACCTTGCTGTCGATTTGATAATTAATCAAATCCCAGAAACTTGTATTCTTCCCCTTTGAAATCGGCTAATCACGAGATCCCTTGAATCGATTAGTTTTCGGTTAAAACAAATAGATCTAGGTACTAAGATAGGCCCTTGGCCGAATATGAGAGTACACTTACCTTGAAATTCTCAAATCTCGAAAAGTATCCCTTGCCTCAGATGTCTGTCGAAATTCCCATGGATACATGTTAGACCAATTCCTAACATTTAAACACATTAAGAATGGCCTAAGACCGAATGTCATCTTACCTTGAATCTTAAAAATCTCGAAAGATCTTTTCTTGATGTCGACAACACATAAATCCCGAAACCTCCCTTCCATAATTCGACCAAGATTAATAATAGGGATTAGTCCCTAAATTTTGATAAGTCTAAAATATAAAGAATGGAAACCAATTTTTGGATCTTACCCTTACTTGAAGAAATCGACAGCACCTATGCTTAAAGCCCCCCAAAGATTCGGCTATAAAGACTTGAAGAATAATCGGCTATGAGCCACCTATGTATTCGGCTTTCAAAGATGAAAGGAGAGAGGGATATTAGGCTTAGAAAGAATCAGCACTAATGGAATTTGGAAGAAGTCTCAGCTAAAACACAGAGTATTTCGGCTTTAGTAAAAATAAAAGAGATGAAGAGATGCTTAGAGAATTCGGCATATGAGAAAAGGAGAAGAAAGAATGTTGAATGGCCTTAGTTTTCCTCCTTTTGCCGAAATTACTAGGCCAAGACTCCCTTACTTGGCCATCACTCCTCTATATTTTGATAGCTTTATCTCTTTAATTATCACCTAAAATAAAAGATAATTCAGCAACTATCCTTACTTAGCCAAAATTATTAAACTCAAAGTCCCTTACTTGGCCATCACTTCTCCCCTATTTTCCTAATTAAAGAATAATTCCTCATTTATCATCTTTTATCCTTAAATAAAATAAAAGGGATAAAACTCCTAAAATTTAGCCATGTGCCGTCTCCCTATTCCCTCTTATTGACGCCATTTAGCAAAATAAAGGCTTTAAAATTTTGCTCTCCACGCGACTCGAACACAAGTCCTTCCCCTGAGCATGTGACGTCATTTCCAGAGCTCTAAGTGGTGCCTTCAAGCCACTTTTCCAAGCTCATTTGTGTGTCATGTTTTGCATACAATTCCTCTTAAGACCACCTTGCTTCATGTCCCCCTTTTAAACTTTAAACTTATCATTTCTAAAGCATTTCCTTACATTTCCAAGACAAGACATTTCCTTACATTTCCAAGTCATTTCCTTACATTTTCAAGACATTTCCTTACATTTCCAAGACAAGACATTTCCTTACATTTCCAAGTCATTTCCTTACATTTCCAAGACAAGACATTTCCTTACATTTCCAAGATTCTAAAAATGCACACATCACATCCATAACACATAAGACATACTAATGTATAGGCTATAATCCAGGATATTACATCTGGAGTAGAAATTATACACAAAACATATGAGAAACGCTATCTGCAAGTGTACAGGTCAAATTGTAATATAGTTACAATGGAGTAGATGAGTACTTCGAGGATTATACCCAAGGGAGGCGAGCACTAAACTAATTCTAACCTAAGCATAAATAGATTTAATTAGTACTTTAGATGAATTATATTACGAGTTCAAATAAAAATAAAAGTTTTTAGGATTCTTAATAATAATTAAAATAAACTGAAAAGAAATAAAGAAATAATGAGAAATCAAATAGTAAATTTATCAAATCTTAGCATGGGTGATTAGCTTGTTTTGGTTATGATAATTACCTGTCGCTTTAGGTCTTCTTGTTCAATCAACTAGTCGATATCCCAGCAGGATCTTCTGATCCTCCACTAGAATAACGAGTCGGCAATAACTACTTATCTCTCGACCTCACAGTCTAGACCGGTTCAGGGTTAAAGTGTTCACGGATAGGTCATACCAATTTTGGGTTAAATCCCACCTTGATGACTTCCTAAGGTTGTTAGGCATAGGGTTTAAGTTTTTCCTTTCCTAAACATCTGATTCGCTTAAGAGAACCCACAAAACAATTAATTAATCATACCTCCACGCGCTAATCCCCACAGGAGGATTAGTTTCTCATGGATCTTATAAACAATATAAACTTGATAGAAAGAATAGGCATGAAAAATAATTCAACAATATAAGGTTTAGAATAAGCTTGATTTGTATTAGAATAGAATGTTGAATTCTCACAGAGTTTGATCACGTTTCACAAATCAGATTTATTTTACAAAGCAAAGAACGAAAATCGAAATAAACTTAAAGCCTAAGAAAAGAGAAAAACTAAAGACTAGAACTAGAAAGAAAATTATATAATATAAAAGTTGTCCATATCATTTTTTAATTAAGCCTAATTATAGACTTTAGAGTGGTCGTTGTCCTTAAACCTAGGTTAGTTGTTGTCCTCATGCTTAATGTTTGATTATGCGGACCAAAATGCCCCTTACTTGTAATTATTTCCCATACAAAAGTGATGTTCCAACACACCAGGTCCTATGTCGCAACATCGGGGGTAGTATGCTTCATCTTCAGGGTATCTTCAAAAGTGTGTCATGATATCCTCAAGCTAGGTCGCGACACAGACGGTAGTATTGGAATTCTTCTATTCTACTCCCTATGTTGTGACATCTAACTCTCCGTGTTGCTACACATCGACCAAAATTGAGTTAGCACGCCTTCTAATGGTCTCCTACACACTCACAAAGTATATTAGCTCACCCTTATGCCTCATTCAACCCTTAAGGTCAACAAAAGACTCAAATTACACGCTTTTTTTAATTTAGATAATATTACAAAATCTTTAACTAAAACTTAAGAAAAGTGCTTGTATTCAAGCTCCTAAAGTGTGAAACCTAGTTTAATCTACTACACCGAATTACAGCAGATCAATTTCCTACTAATGTACCAAAACTTAGTCCACTATAATTCATCACTGCCAAAATTAAGTGTAACAAACTCCAATATTACCAACACCAATTTCATCAACAATAACTTAATCATATTTATACTAGCATCAAGATAACATTAAGGTAAAAGGAAACCCATGATCACTTACAATTAGGCCAGATTGTTGACATTACCCTCAAAGTTTATTTACCCTTCAATTTTCACACAAAATTATGAAAATGTTTTACAAAATAAACAGGTTATAGGTTAATACCAAAATTTCTAATGCAATAACAATATTTCTAATGGAAACCATTAGATAGTATACCATTATTTCTAATGTGTACCAAAATTTCTAAGGGATATCGTTTGATACTCTAGTATATCAAAATTTCTAATGAATACCAAAATTTCTATAGAATACCAAAGTTTTTAATGTGATGCCAATATTTCTATTGAAAATCATTAGATACTTTGATATACCAAAACTTTCCTTTTCTCGCCCGTTTGCGGAGACCAACAGCAGTACTAAATTTCTAACACGATACTAAAATTTCTAACAGATACCAAAATTTCTAACCAAATACCAAAATGTTTGATACGATACCAATATATGTAATGTGATACCAAAATTTCATGTTCTTTACTTTTTAGAAATTCAGTTTGACAAGTTCAAATCTTTCATTGGAAAAATCAAATTTCCGTATTCTAGTAATCAAAATCTAGATATATTTTTGTTGGGAAACTTATTATTGCTCGTTCTATGTCATGTTATAACGAAATTGTCTCTCTACTAGGGCCACCAACTTAGACCTTGAATAGGTTTCGTTTGTGTTGAGTTTAGTCCCCTTGAATGTGGCATATTTGACAAAACTAGAAGCATGAGTCGACTAGAGTCTTAAGACTCTCAACTGAATTGCTTGAGGTGATTGGATAAGTATGAAAATCTTGTTATTAAAACGCTATTTTTCAGAGATAAATATTATATTTATTCAATGGAGTTTTTCAAGTATTTATCTGTTGACTTAAAGAAGTTTATCTTGTTGCTATAATAACCTATAAATAGGCTCCATTCTCCCTCAATAAATCACTATACAGAGAGCTGGAAGATCTTCACTTTCATAAGTTTTTCACATTACCAACCTTTATTTCTTTCTTGTGTTGAGAGTAGTTTTAGAGTGTCTTTGTCGATAGTTTTGCTATGTTCTTGTGGTTATTTTGTGACACCCTTTTAGGTTTTTTTTTTAAGTTTATTAATTGTATTGTGAGGTATTTGGGTTAGTGATTTGTGACAATTGGGGTCGGTATTAGGACTGCAATTATTTCTTTGTGCAAGGGTAGATTGGGCTTAAGCCAATAGGTGATCTGAACGATTGTTGAATAAAATTAATCACTAGGCGAGGCTCAGCAGACATAGGACTATTGTGTCTAAACTGCATTAACAAAGATCGATTGTGTAACACCCCAAACTCGGCCTAGATGTTATGGTCGAATCTGGCGTGTCACATTGAAATGTTTTTCGAAAACCTTGTTTTCATTGAAAACCCTTCTTGAAATTTAAAACTTCTTGCGATTTAAAACTTGTACAAAACCTCAGTTTGCATTTATTTATTTTCAATCGTGGTTTATTAAAAAGTTATTCCCTTTCAAAATGTTATTACATTTAAAACCTTATTTGTTGCGGAAGCTTAATTTAAAACAAATGATTTACGAAAACGTGAGATTTAAAAATTGAGTTGCGAAAACGGAGTGTTTGAAAATAGTTATTGTTTTGGAAAACTGTGTTCTACTTCTAACAGATATAAATCACAATCAAATCAAATCCCAAATTTAAAATCCAGAAATTATAGAGGCCTTATTACATCCCAAACCAACAAGCTCAATCTTAAGTAAATGGGCTAAACATAATACAACTTGTGTAGTTGTGTGGCCCTCTCCAAGTCCCTAGCAGCTCTGAACCGTCTAACGCTGGGGATTACCTGAAAGGTTAAAAACGGGGTGAGTTTACGAAAACTCAGTGTGTAATCCCCTTATTAAAGAAATAGTCGAGATATCTGAGCAGTCGGTCTGGGCTCGAGCCTTTAATGAAACAATACAATAACTTATGGAATTGGGCCTTAGCCCCTATCAGCTTCGGTTGGGCCTAAGCCCATATCAAATGTCACATATCACATCTATCTGGGCCTAAGCCCATCTCAATATCAGAAATCAGTATATGCAATGTATAAATACCCATACCAACCCTGCACTTCGTCTCCTGTCCAACCCTACACTTATGTGGGGATTAAATCGACCCACCCATCCCTACACTCTTTATGTAGCACCGGTTGAGGCACTAACCAATATTAGATCAGAAGGCTGCGATAATACGCAACGCAAAAAGCGCGAATGATTTGCCACCAATAATAGTACACTTCTTCCATAACAGTATCCCAACCTCATGCAGTATGTAGTGTATGCAGTATGCCATACTCAGAATTAATCATATCATTCACAGTTAAGTCAATCAAATCATAGTCATACAATCACAATCAAGTTAGTCAAATCATAGCACAAGTCAGTCATTTACCCTTGAGGGGCAAAATAGTCATTTACCCTTGAGGGGCAAAATAGTCATTTACCCTACAGGGGCATTACGGTCATTTTACCCTACAGGGGCGTTACGGTCTTTTTACCCTATGGGGGTATTTGGGTCACTTTACTCTATGGGGTTATTATAGTCATTTTACCCTACAGCGGTATTACGGTCATTTTACACTACAGGGGCATTACGATTATTTTACCCTACAGGGGCATTACAGTATTCTACCCTACAGGGGCATTACAGT
Source organism: Gossypium bickii (assembly GCA_025503065.1). Classification (NCBI taxonomy): domain Eukaryota; kingdom Viridiplantae; phylum Streptophyta; class Magnoliopsida; order Malvales; family Malvaceae; genus Gossypium; species Gossypium bickii. The sequence goes on from CP106718.1 coordinate 19,980,419, forward strand.
CATTTTACCCTACAGGGGTATTATGGTTGTTTTATCCTAAAAGGGCATTACGGTCATTTTACCTTGGCCCTGGGCCCATTCACACTGTTGACTGTAGGGTAAAATGACCCTGTAGGGTAAAATAACCGTAATGCCCCTGTAGGGTAAAATGATCGTAATGCCCCTGTAGGGTAGAATACTATAATGCCCCTGTAGGGTAAAATAATCGTAACGCCCCTGTAGTGTAAAATGACCGTAATACCGCTGTAGGGTAAAATGACCGTAATGCCTCTGTAGGGTAAATGGCTATTTTGCCCCTCAAGGGTAAATGATTGACTTGTGCTATGATTTGACTGACTTGATTGTGATTGTATGACTATGATTTGATTGACTTAACTGTGAATGATATGATTAATTCTGAGTATGGCATACTGCATACACTACATACTGCATGGGGTTGGGATATGAAGAAGTGTATTAAGAAGTGTATCGTTATTGGTGGCAAATCGCATCGCGCTTTTGCGTTATTATTATTTATGCGATTTTGTTACTATTTTGGAAAGACTAGACTGTTGAATTTGGTACCCTAAATGTAGTATTTTCGTCTATCTACACTTGTATTTTTTCGAATAGATTGATTAATAATATTATTCATGAATTACATTAATACCATTTGTATATTGTCCTCATGTGGTTTTTGCATGTAAAGTAAAATTGAAGAAAATATTAGATCACAGGTTGTCTAGTGTTTAACTATTGCTAAACGACATCACGTGGTTGGATAGTAATACAAAAAGACAACCTATATTAGTAGACGAACTTAAACATATCCTTAGTTTAATCGGAAAGGAGTAAACTGATTGAAAGACTAATATGCTGTCTATCAAAACCAATTGGGGAGATGCCTTGTCATGGGCATCGAAGTGAATGACTCCTAGGAGATAGAGACGTAGATATGACTGACTGTACTGACAGTACATTAGATAGTATTGAAGTAGAATAGATCCTAAATTCGTTTATGGATTTATTCACTTGTAATGTTCATAGTGTGGCATACCTTAATCCTGGGTGGATGATGGACTATGTATGTGTGACTCGTATACTTTGGTGTAAGTAAAAGCCCAAGTTCAAATAGATAAGGAATCGAAAGCTGGTGCATTGGGTATACGACTTCTATAGTATATAGCATCATTTATAATAGTAGAATTTATAACCCAAGAAATGGATAAATAATATCCACACATTAGCATTATGATAGATGAAAAGTAAATGTGGCCACGGGTTATTTGTCTTTATGATGAACGACTTAATTACTTCATGATAGTAATTGGTTTTTCATGAAGGAAGATGCAATAGTTATCATTAAATAAAATATGATCATATTGGGAGAGCAGATTTATCCTAAAGAGATTAAGGATATCTTATAAGTATTGGACGAGCATTGATCAAGTTACTTTCATAATGGTATGTCATTAGGGAAAGCAAATTTATCCCAAAGAGATTAAGGATATCTTTGTAACACCCCCTAACCCATATCCGTCACCAGAACAGGGTTATAGAGCATTACCGAAATTTGTAGATCAAATATAGACATTTCATATCACTTCACATTCATATTAGAAAACGAACATAAATCAATCATATGGTTTCTTATATGAGCCCTCGACGCCCAAAATAACACCTTTGAATCAAGTCGAGACTAAATCAGGAACTCAAAGAATTTTTCGCAAAATATCAAAAAAAAATTCAAGGTATAAGGGACACATGCCCGTGTGGCCAGGCCGTGTGGTTCACACGACCAAGAGATACGTCCGTGTCTCAGGTTGTGTGGGCAATCGAAATAGGGCACACGGTTATGTCCCAGCCCGCGCCCATACCCGTGTAACTCTCTATCTTAGGTCACAAAGCCAAGTCACACGTCCATGTGCTAGGTCGTGTGAACATAATAACTTGCATTAAATAGGTGCAGGGGTTACAAGGCCAAGCCACACGCCCGTGTGCCAGGCCGTGTGATCAATTTTGTGTATTCTATTTTGAAAATTTTAAGATGCAGAGGACACACGGCCGTGTCTTTGCCTGTGTGGACGAAAATAAGCCATTTCCAAGGTCATATTTCTCGCCCAAATTTGCCTTCCACCTACATAAACAATTAAAAATATTTTCAAGCCAATACAAGACATTCAAATCCATTCAAAATCAAGTCTTATAAATGATATAATACCTCTTATAACCAAGTATACAAACTTACCTAACTTACCAAATTCACATATATGCATTTTTTACCATGTCGTAACCATTTTTTTTTTTGGAAAATTGGGAATCGACTAGGGTTTTGAAAACGAAAAAGACAGGAGTCACCACTGATCTTTATTAGGTGTGATCAGATCACCTTTGTTTTAATAAAACATATTGATTTACTAAAATGGTGTTTTTTGGTCTACGAAATTTGAGAAAATGGGTTCGGGAGTCGGTTACGTGCGAAGAAGGGTTAGCACCCTCGTCACACCCAAAATTGGTACCAAATTGATTAATTAGTATCTCAATGTCGAAAGCTGAAAATTTGAAAAAGTTTTGAAAAATATTGAAACACCCCAAACCCAGCCCATGAGCCTGAACCGGATCTGGTATGTTCCTTAAAAAAAAAAACCAGTTTCAAAGTTCTTTGTTACTTAGAGAAAATTTGTGTAATTTTAGAAAAATATTGGTTTGAGTTGGGCTTAGATTGGAAAGCCCATTTATTTTACTTAGAAATCATTTAATTATGGTGACAAAACAATTTAGGGTTCATTTTTAAAATAAATTTACTTGATCTTTACTTAATAAAAATTTGTAAACATAATAGTTAAAAATAAAAAGAAATAAAGAAATACAGAAATCCAACTTGGGCCTTATGGCCTTATTACATCAAACAGCTCCCAAACTTAAAATTAAAGTACTTAGTAAAAATAAAAGTCCAAATCTTTAGATTTCTCCTTGCTATGCATGGCTACCTTTAGCTCCTGCCGACCCGGTCCATTATTGCTCATCACCTGAAAAATATTTCCCACAACGGGGTGAGTCAAACAGACTCAATGTGTACACGACACCAAATCGTAATAGAATCAGGCATACAATACATTCAAACATAAAATACAAGTTATGATGCATTCCCAAACCCGAACCTAATTGTCCATCCGCTACACACCCCCGTACCTGCCAAACACACCGTGGGGACTACTAAGTCGACCCTCCTTCCGCTACACACCAAATTACGGGCTTAAGTCACCGCATCTGTGGTCTTAGGTCACCACTTTTCAGATTACTATGGTCGTAAGTCACCACTTTTTAGATTACTGTGGTCTTAAGTCACCACTTTTCACTTCCCCTTTCAATATACAACCATATGCCTCATATATTAATACGCATAATATACCAGAGTTCACAATCGTATAATATTCTCATGTTATGAATAACATATTTCATATTCCTAGTAGGAGTAGGAAACGTACCTGAGTACTTAGTACCATAACATGGTACCTTAGCCACGTTCATATTTCCATTAACACATATTTTAATACATATAACCATAATTCATATTACAAAGTAGTGTGGGGTACACACCTGATTCGCTTAATGAAGTCCTTGAAATCCCGAAGAACTGATCTACTGATTTAGATCTTAATCCCTATATTCGGCCAATCATTCAAACACATTAATAAATCTTTTTGGTCTTAAAACCAAATCCTAATAGGATTTATACACTTACCTTGGTGTCGATTTCCTTTTTGGTTCAAATCCCGAAAACCTTGCCTTATAAGTCTGTCGAAAATCCTATAAGCACATGTTAGATTGATTTCTAACACTTAATCATCTTTAAATGGCCTATGGCCGAATATTCATATGACTTACCTTGAGTCTTAGAAATCCCGAAACTTCGTTGTACTTCTCCTTGTAGTCGACAAATACTAGATCTCGAAGAAAACCTTTTTGAATGAAATCGGCAACACCCTTCTGTCACAACAAAGATTCGGCTTTGGCAGAATTTCGACTTGGTTGGATTGTGTTTTTGGTTTTGAATAAAAGAGAGGGGAGGCTAGGGAATTCGGCTAGAAAAGAAAAGAGAAGAGGAGAGAACCCTAAGAATTTTTGCAGAGTAGAGAAAAAAAGAAAACTGATGAGTATCCCTCCTTCCTTCCTTTTATAGACGAAATTATCAGCTAAGGAGTCCCTTACTTGGCCACCACTCTTCAATTTGATAGCTTTATCCTTTAATTATCATAAAATAAAAGAGTTTAATCCAGCCTTTATCTCATGGAAATTATGATAAATAAATTCCCTTTTGAAAATACTTAAGATAAATCATCATTTATCTCTCCAATTAAAAAAAATCCTTTATTTATCCTTAATAGCCAAATTTTAAAGAGGATAAACCTCTTTTTTTCTAGAAGCCTTGCCGTCCACTCCTTGGCTTATGGAAGCAAAAAATAAAACCTCCTTTATTTGCTTCCCAAGTGACTCGAACTCAGCCCATTCCTCTTGCATATGGCGCCATTTCCATGAGCCCTAAGTGACATCTTGAGCCACTTTTCCAAGCTTTGTTTGTGTGTCAAATTTAACAAACTTTTTCTTTTAAGGTCACCTTGCCTTAATTTCCCCTTTTAAACCTTAAAACTCGTCATTTCTAGGTCATTTCTAAGTTTCCAAAAATTTTCGATCGGCTCTGTAAACTTGACATTTCCTTACATTTCCAAGTTTCCAGAAATATTTACTTTCCATTTTTGAATCATTGCCTTACATTTCCAGGTTTCCAGAAATGTTTACTTTCCATTTTTGAATCATTTCCTTACATTTCTATGTTTCCAAAAATGTTCATTTCCATGCATTTCTAGGTTTCCAAAAATGTTCATTTCCATTTTCATTTCCATGCATTTCTAGGTTTCCAAAAATGTTAAAAATGTATTCATAAAACTTAAGACATGTCATTTCGTACAATTAAACCGAAAATGCATAAGCCCTTTCCAGGATGTTACAGTTCTACCCCCCTTAAAAATAATTTCGTCCTCGAAATTACTTACTAACGAACAACCGTACATCTTAACTCACTGCACTACGCTTATGCTGCGCACTCTGATCTTAATAGAACCATCATACTTTCTAGGCACATTCTCTAGGTTCACATCCAAGGTTTCAGTCACTTCACCAGCAATACAAGAATAAGCTAACCCTATAACAAGCAAAGCAATTAAGGGTATTCCAGAAATAAGGAACGTACCCGTTGTCACATCTGAACCTTCAGCACCTCTACCGGGTGTTCCATGACCATTTCTTCCATGGTTTAAACCACGAACCTTCGTTGCCTGAAGGCAATTCTTAACCAAATGAGCCTTAGACTTACATTTAAAACATTCCCGATCTCGGTTCCAACACTTGCCAACATGATACCTTCCACACGGACGGTCTGAATTTTTAGTAGTTGGCTTAAAAACACGAGTAGAATTCTCAACCTTCGGTCTTTTCTGAAGACTCTTAGACGATTCTGACGGTCCAAGACTCCTCTTATCCTGTCCACGACGACCACGTCCCCTAGAACTCATTTTCTAACGTCGCGATTTAATCTGATTAACGAGTTTTATGCATCAAAACTTTTGTTTCACTGATTAACCGCGAACAGTTCTATGAAAAGAGATGTTTAAAAGTGGTTCTTTCGATCAAACAAAGTTCTCAGCTCAAGTTCACTATTCAGAAAGTCACGTTCACATTCATCAACCAATTATGAACTTTCGTTCATTCAGAGAAATGTTGTAGTTTTCATTGTTGTTGTTTTTCCACTACCCAGGGGTATTTTCGTAATTTTGTCCTACAAGGGTATTTTCGTAATTTCTCAAAAGAAAAAGTTCCTTGGTGATTTTGTCAAAAAGTATTCTGGAAATTTTGAATTTTTGGAAAATTTTGAAATCCGGGGGTATTTAAGAAAATTTCAAAATCAGGGGTATTTCGGTAATTTTAGACCTCAGGGGTATTTTGGTAATTTTTTCACAAACCGGGGTAATTTTGTAAAACCCAATAAATCAGGGATATTTCAAAGGTTGCAAAACTTTGAGGGTTCTTTTTGAGAATTGTTCTTTCCAAAACAGTGATGTTGCAAAAATTTTGGAAATCAGGGTTATTTTGGTAATTTTGTAAGTTAGGGGCAATTTCGTAATTTTCCAAAATAAGGTATTTTTGATAATTTGCAAATTAGGGTTTTTGAACATTTATAAAGTAATGAAATCTTGATAAGAACTGTGGGTATTTTGGAAATTTCATAAACCAAGGGTATTTTTTTGTAATTTACCACTAGGGGTATTTTTGTAATTTTCATAAATAAAAAATTTTTTGGAAAATTTTGTAAAAATAGTTCTCACAAATTGAAAAAGGTAATTTTAGGAGTTTTAAAACTAGGGTTTTTAAGAAAAACACGGCTAGTTCCCTTTTCGGGTTCTAGTTATTGTGTTTAGCCTATGACCGAGTCCTCTTGGTTAGGGTGAACCGAAGCTACGCACCAAGTAGGATTCCAGCGAAGAGGAGGTGAGTCACTAGGACTGCTTAAGTACTGTGCTCTTAGGATCCAATCCTAGACATGCGCACAATGGTTGCCACACCCTAACTTTCGGCGACTTAGCCATAGTGGAACATTTAGTTAGTCAATTAAGTCTTATGTGTTTGTGTTTGAGTAAACTAGTCCTAGGGTTCAAGTACCTATCATGCTATTCTACGTTCCATGCCTTTTCTACCCTTCCATAATTCGTAAATCACGTAATCATACAGATAGTTAGGGGTACTTACCTGGTGGACTGCGGATCGGAGACTTAGGTGCCATGCCAGAAAACCTGCTCATCTTCAAAAATACTTTCATAAAACTCATTTGGGCTCGATTTGAAAACGTTTTGGGCCTTAGCCCCACAGTGAGAGTTTAAAGCGGGCTCGACGATAAAGTGAAACACACCCCAAACCCGGCCCACGAGCCTGAACCGGATCTGGTATGTTCCTTAAAAAAAACCAGTTTCAAAGTTCTTTGTTACTTAGAGAAAATTTGTGTAATTTTAGAAAAATATTGGTTTGAGTTTGGCTTAGATTGGAAAGCCCATTTATTTTACTTAGAAATCATTTAATTATGGTGACAAAACAATTTAGGGTTTATTTTTAAAATAAATTTACTTGATCTTTACTTAATAAAAATTTGTAAACATAATAGTTAAAAATAAAAAGAAATAAAGAAATAGAGAAATCCAACTTGGGCCTTATGGCCTTATTACATCAAACAACTCCCAAACTTAAAATTAAAGTACTTAGTAAAAATAAAAGTCCAAATCTTTAGATTTCTCCATGCTATGCATGGCCACCTTTAACTCTCGCAGACTTAGGTCCATTATTGCTCATCACACTGAAAAATATTTCCCACAACGGGGTGAGTCAAACAGACTCAATGTGTACACGACACCAAATCGTAATAGAATCAGGCATACAATACATTCAAACATAAAATACAAGTTATGATGCATTCCCAAACCCGAACCTAATTGTCCATCCGCTACACACCCCCGTACCTGCCAAACACACCGTGGGGACTACTAAGTCGACCCTCCTTCCGCTACACACCAAATTGCGGGCTTAAGTCACCGCATCTGTGGTCTTAGGTCACCACTTTTCAGATTACTATGGTCGTAAGTCACCACTTTTCAGATTATTGTGGTCTTAAGTCACCATTTTTCACTGCCCCTTTCAATATACAACCATATGCCCCATATATTAATATGCATAATATACCAGAGTTCACAATCGTATAATATTCTCATGTTACGAATAACATATTTCATATTCCTAGTAGGAGTAGGAAACGTACCTGAGTACTTAGTACCATAACATGGTACCTTAGCCACGTTCATATTTCCATTAACACATATTTTAATACATATAACCATAATTCATATTACAAAGTAGTGTGGGGTACACACCTGATTCGCTTAATGAAGTCCTTGAAATCCCGAAGAACTGATCTACTAATTTAGATCTTAATCCCTATATTCGGCCAATCATTCAAACACATTAATAAACCTTTTTGGTCTTAAAACCAAATCCTAATAGGATTTTTACACTTACCTTGGTGTCGATTTCCTTTTTGGTTCAAATCCCGAAAACCTTGCCTTATAAGTCTGTCGAAAATCCTATAAGCACATGTTAGATTGATTTCTAACACTTAATCATCTTTAAATGGCCTATGGCCGAATATTCATATGACTTACCTTGAGTCTTAGAAATCCCGAAACTTCGTTGTACTTCTCCTTGTAGTCGACAAATACTAGATCTCAAAGAAAACCTTTTTGAATGAAATCGGCAACACCCTTCTGTCACAACAAAGATTCGACTTTGGCAAAATTTCGGCTTGGTTGGATTGTGTTTTTAGTTTTGAATAAGAGAGTGAGGAGGCTAGGGAATTCGGCTAGAAAAGAAAAGAGAAGAGGAGAGAACCCTAAGAATTTCAGCAGAGCAGAGAAAAAAAGAAAACTGATGAGTATCCATCCTTCCTTCCTTTTATAGACGAAATTATCAGCTAAGGAGTCCCTTACTTGGCCACCACTCTTCAATTTGATAGCTTTATCCTTTAATTATCATAAAATAAAAGAGTTTAATCCAGCCTTTGTCTCATGGAAATTATGATAAATAAATTCCCTTTTGAAAATACTTAAGATAAATCATCATTTATCTCTCCAATTAAAAAAAAAACCCTTTATTTATCCTTAATAGCCAAATTTTAAAGAGGATAAACCTCTTTTTTTCTAGAAGCCTTGCCGTCCACTCCTTGGCTTATGGAAGCAAAAAATAAAACCTCCTTTATTTGCTTCCCAAGTGACTCGAACTCAGGCCCATTCCTCTTGCATATGGCGCCATTTCCATAGGCCCTAAGTGACATCTTGGGCGATTTTCCAAGCCTGTTTGTGTGTCAAATTTCACAAACTTTTCTTTTAAGGCCACCTTGCCTTAATTTCCCCCTTTAAACCTTAAAACTCGTCATCATTTCAGTCATTTCTAAGTTTCCAAAAATTTTCGATCGGCTCTGTAAACTTGACATTTCCTTACATTTCCAAGTTTCCAGAAATGTTTACTTTCCATTTTTGAATCATTTCTTTACATTTCCAGGTTTCCAGAAATGTTTACTTTCCATTTTTGAATCATTTCCTTACATTTCTAGGTTTCCAAAAATGTTCATTTCCATTTTCATTTCCATGCATTTCTAGGTTTCCAAAAATGTTAAAAATGTATTCATAAAACTTAAGACATGTCATTTCGTACAATTAAACCGAAAATGCATAAGCCCTTTCCAAGATGTTACAAATATGATCTCGTTTAAAAAACGTGAACAACTTGGGTTAAAATTTGAGATTTCTTTGTTCCAAGAGGATACAAACATCACATCCAGCACGTTAGGACAAGATATTTTAAACCCTCGTAATCAAAGTCATCTCATGATTTACGAAATTTATTAAAAGGATGTTTAGTTATTTAGTCAAATGGAAAATCGAAACCTAGTACGTTAGGGCATTATTCCCCGAATTTCTAAATACAAAACATTGCCTTATTTTAAAAACCTTTAGATGAAATACAGTGATTTTACAAAATATTTTTTTATTTAATAGTACAGTGTCGAACTTAAGAAAATAAATATAGATGTTTGAGTTAAAAATTGAGATTTCTTTGTTCCGAAAGGATATAAATATCACATCCAGCACATTAGGACACAATATTTTAATCTCTCGTAATCAAAGTCATCTCATGATTTACGAAGTTTGTTAAAAGGATGTTAGGTTATTTAGTCAAACGGAAAATCGAAACCCAGCACGTTAGGGCACTATTCCCCGAATTTCTAAATACGAAACATTACCTTATTTTAAGATCTTTAGATGAAATATGATAATTTTACAGATTGTATTTTGTTTAATAATATAATATAAAACTAAGAAAATAAATATAGATATGAATATAGTAAGTATAAAGATACTAATAATAACAATAAAAATAACAATGAGAATAATATCAAATAATAGTAATAATAATAGTATAGTTACGAAACAATAGTAGGAATGATAGTAATAATAAATATAATAAAGATAATAATATGCAAAACAATAGTAAAATAAAAACATAAAATAAGTAATAAATAAATACAATGGTGATATTGGTAATAAAATAATGATAATAATAATAAATAGTAATAATAAAAAAATATATAGATATATATAAAAATAGTGATATAGTAATAGTTATAATAAAATAATAATAATAAATAATTAACAGTAGAAAATAAAAACATTAAATAATAGTAATAATAAAAATTGCAAAATAATTAAAAATGGGCTAAATTGCATTAAAAACGGATGTTTTGGGACAAATTATATGAAATAAATAATATGGGGACTGAACTAAAACGCGCGCGAAATGGTGAGGGAAGGGGGCCCAATTTTACCCAAGTCCTTTAAACGCAGCGTTTAAATGAATTAAATTAAAAATTGCGTGAAATTTTTGGGCCAAAATTAAAATAACAGAAAATCCAATTTTAAAAGATGAAAATGCGGAAGGACCAAAAGGTCAATTAGCCCAATCAACAAAAAATGCGCAGATCCTCTGGTCGGGTCGGGTCGCGCGCGTGGATCCTAGGCTAAACGACGTCGTTTTGGGTGTTTAAGGCCAGCCCCAAAACGACGTCGTTTTTGGGGGCTATTTAAGGCAAATGTTGTTGAAAAAAAATTCATTTATGCTTTTTTTTTTAAAAAAATCTGACTCCTCCTTTTTTGTTCTCTGCAGGTTCGAAGAAAAAGGGAGGAATTCCAGCGTCGCTCTTGGCCAAATGTTGCATCACTGCCACCAAGCGCATGATGGCGGAAAAGGGTAAAACTTGTAATTTTTTTACTTTTTTAAAAAATATATGTATATCTGTATATGTTCCGAAAAAAAAAGAAAAAGAAAATTTCGAAGAATAAAAAGGAAAAGAAATCACCTTCTGCTACTGTTTGGATTTTTAGGGTTCTTTCGTTTTCATGTGCTTTATCTGCTTGCTATTTCTCTGATTCTATTTTTGTTTTAATCTCTCTGTTTTTATTGATTGAAAAAAGAGACCCCTTACAATGGTTTTTCAATTGGCTTTTATAGCCATTCTTTTACAACTTTTTCTTTGCTTTCAGTCGCTTCTGTTTTAATGCCTTGCAGGTGCAAGTGGCGGTGGGGTATGAGATGGGACGGTGGTGGTGGTGGCTGCAGGGGGTCGAGAAATGTCGTAAGCGAGGTTCGGTGGTGCAGAGGGGCAAGTGGCCCTAGGGTTTTGTTTTTTCTGATTTGGTTTTGGGCTTCTGTGGGTTAGGGTTTGTATTGGGTTTTAGTGGGTTATTTGGTTAATTTGTTGTAGAAGTTGGGCTGGGGTGATTGGGCTTAATGGGTTAGGTTAAGTGGGTTGTTAATTAGCTGGAATGGGTTTAGTATTGGTTTTAATTTGGGAAATGGGCTCCGGGCAAATTATGGGTCCTACATACCAAATACGCAAACTCAATTTAATCATTAATATATCAATGTGATTATATCAATCAACCATTTCAAACACATATCAAACATGATATAGCCTCTTATATTCACATCAAAATATGTGATGATATCAAAACATCTATATGCCAACATTGGGCAAGTTAACCTATACATGTCATTATAACCAAAATTGATTTACTAAATATACCAAGATGAGCCAATGGATAGTGTGATGATATCTCCGCCAAGCTTCCAACCCAACGAGCTTCTAAATTACTATAGAACAAAGGAAAATAAAATAGGGTAAGCATATTATGCTTAGTAAGTTCGTATAACGGGAAATTGACTTACCACTCATTTACATTTAAAGTAAGCATGCAAAATTCATCCAAAGAAATTTGGCAATTTGCCTAAACACATATAACCTCAAGAAACATGTTAGTCATGTACTTCATGTGAATATCAAGAAACAAGGATGAGTTTATCATGTAACAATTTTCATATACATATGTTTTCCACATCATATATTCATATAACATATACATTTCCATAATAATTCATCTCAAGTTCAGATTATTCCATGTCAGAACTTTACCCGTTGAATTTATTTGAAATATCGATGAATACACAGGTAGTACACTTGAAGTGTACAAAAATGTAATCTGTCAATTCATATTCAGGAATGCTCATACTAGCACATAAATGGGAAGCTCATCTGGGTTGTATAACGGGAAGTTCATAATAGCCATATCGAGAAGCTCCGGAGAGCCATATATTGGGACACTCATAAGAGCTGTGGTGTGTCTACAACACATGCAGAGTCACAACCAATCGGGATGCTCCGAAGAGATATTAACGGGAAGCTCACAAGAACCATATAATGGGAAGCTCGAGAGGGCCAAATATCGGGATGCTCATAAGAGCTAATAACGGGACGCTCTTTCGAGCTATGGTGTGTCCGCAACATATGCAGGACCACAACCAATTTGGGAACCCAGTATCCATCGAATTTCATTTATTCAAGCAGAACTTAATACTTGTCGGGCATTATCGGATATGTGACCGATTTTCATACATGTCAATTATACAATACACATATATAACATTCAATTCAAACATATAATTTTTCAATTTAGTTACACGAACTTACCTTGACAAGTGTTCGTGAATTGTAATCTACTAATCCGATACTTTTTCTTTTCCTCGATCCAATTCCGTATTTGGTCTATCCGGATCTATACGAGTAAATTTAGCTCAATTTAATACAATTCATATTCAATTCAATCCAATTCACATCTTAGGCAAAATTACCATTTTGCCTCTATAGTTTCATTTAATTACGATTTCGTCCCTAGGCTAGGAAAATGAAATTCATGCAATTTAATCCTTATTCCAAGCCTAGCCAAATTTCATATGTCACAATAACAGCCCATGTATTTCATAAAATTCAAAATTTTCCGTGAATTTTACATCTTTTTAATTTAGTCCCTAAAACACAATTTCATTAAAATTCACTTTACAAAAGTTGTTTATCTATTAACAACATTTCATTTTCTACCATAAAACTTCATAATTCATATTTATCATCCATGGAAAAACCCTAATACTTTGATAACTTTACAAATTAATCCCTGAGATAGCTAGATTAAGCTATTTTGATATCAAAAATATGAAAGTTATTAAAAACGGGACAAGAAAACATACCTAATTAAGTCAAAATAGCTTGCTTGAGTTCAACACCCATAACTAGGGTTTCCATGTCTTTAATTTGGGAAAGATAATATAAAATGATGATATTTTCTTTATTTAATCATTTATCATCTTTTATTATTTTTACTTTCCAATTTAGTCCTTTTCTTTATTTAATTTTCCTATGATGAATCATCATACTTATTTAATAACTCCTCTTAATGGTCTATTTTCCATATAAGGACCTCCAATTTTGAATTCCATATCTATTTGATACTTATAGCTACTAGTACTCAGCTTTTACATTTCATGCAATTTGGTCCTTCTATCAATTAAACATGTAATCGGTAAAATTTTCTTAACAAAATTTTTATACGATATTCCTATCATACGGTAGACCATAAAATAATTTTAAAATATTTTTTCTTACGGGCTCAGATTTGTGGTCCCAAAACTATTGTTCCGATTAAACTGAAAACGGGCTGTTACAATCTTATGAAGGTAACATACTTATGACAAGGTCATTGGACGAGCATTGATTGAGTTGGTTTCGCAATGGTATGTCATTAGGGAGAGCTCAATCACGATACTATAGTGGAATGATTTCGTGACTAAATAAGTTATAATTATAGATGAAAAGTTGGAATTTAACTATAAAACCATTTGAGCCCTAATCACATCTGTCCAATCGGCCCTTCCGCTAGCTCACTGAAATCGATAATGAATTTTGTATTGAATCAAATGAACAAAATGGATAGAAATGGTAAATTTAGAGAAATGAGAAACATTAAAAAATGAATGTGGTTTTCTCTAAATGGAAATGACCTAAAAAATTAATTTATGGTTTTTCAAATTATTAATTAATTAATTAATTGAAGTTAAAAAATAGAATTAAATTAATTGGTCATAGTGAATTCGTTGAATCTAGAAATATTAAATATATTTTCTCATATATTCTTTTACGGTACAGTTGTCATGATTTAAACTAAATTAGAATCGGGTTGAGAAAATTATTTAATATGAGAAATTTATCTATTTATTTATTTAAATCAATTTATGATGTTTATTTTGAGAAATAAAAAAAAATAAATATTGGGTTGGATTGAATTATAAAATACAAGGTTAAAAGTCTATGAAGTATTTATAATTGGACACGATATGGAAGAGGCTCAAAAGCCTCTCATGTTAATACATGGGACGAGAAACCGTAGTTTATTTAACTAGGGTTGTTACCCATCTCTCTCTCCTAATTGAATTTTTCTATTTAAATAAGCTCTTACTAATTGAACAAGGGTTTCACTTTTTCTCCCTATAAATAGATGACATTGGTAGGGCTAAAAACATATCTTTGAGATATTGTTATTCTGCCCAAAATAGTGATAATTTATTTTCTAAGACTAAATTTTATTTTCCAGAATAACAGTTTTTACCTGTTTCTATTAAAGAGAGATTTGCTTTCCCGCTAAAAGTAAAGTATATAATTTATGGTTCTGTATTTGATCCGAATTCGATCGAGCCCACACTCAAGGTAGTTCATGGTACAAGAATAGCAGAGAATGTCATTCAGTTGAAAGTCAAGAATGACAAGGATCCGTCTAGCCAGAAACATAGGTGCAATTTCATAAAGGGTTTATTATTATAAATATAAAAATATCAGCTCGATTTTTAAAATTTTAAATTTCTGTTGTGCAAGAAAACTATTTTGTTACTGATATAATGCACTTGGTAGGAAACCTACATCTCCTATGAATTTTGTTAAATCTAATGAGATGGTTGCTACTCCTTCCTTTGAGGCAAATAAAAAGAATAATGGAAAACATGTTTGTTACTAATGTGGAAAAAGAGAACATGTTAGATGTCATTGTTACAAATTGATGAATGATTAAAGAAGGAGCAGTACAAGGAACGCTTAATCAAATGTTGCAACAATTAATGAAGAACATCTAAACAGCAACATATATGTAACAAGGAGAAATGAAAGTTTGTATGCCATTATTGTAAGAAAGGACACATCATACCTTACTAGTTTAAGATGATTCGAGATTAGAAGAAGTTTAGCTCGGTTACCACACATGTTCGACCAACAAATAGAACAATAAGACCACAAAATAGGCAGATTTGGTTAAGGAAGGATCGAGCACTGAATAATTAAGATCAACATTTGATTGATGTTTGTGTAACTCATGATGACCATATTAAAGATATATCGAAGATTGGAGAAACATCATCTAGGTTTTGTGAAAAAGACTATTGTTGTTCCTCAAGCTACAACTCCTCTTGTTAATAAGATAGCATTTGATCTCATCCCCTCTAAACACCGTGAAGCAAGTCGATAGAGATGAATAAAGTAAGGGGGAGTAATGATGTTGATTTGGTGACCTTGTGTACTTTGATTTCACTTTTGGTTGATTTCTTATTGTTGCACTTTTAGCATATTTTTCAAAAAGGGGGAGAAATGGTAATAGCAAAAGAAATATTTTTTCTTAGCTATGGTTGCTACATTCTGCTTTGTTAAAGGGAGAGATGATGTTGATTTTTAAAAAAGATGATGTTGATATGCTATTGTTTATTTATGATCATGGTACATGCTTAATTAATTATGTGATGAACAAACATATCGATAAGGGAGAGTGTGATCGTGCATGATTCTACCTCTTAAGGGTGACATATTCTAATTCCCTTGTTATGTAGATTGTTTGGATTGTGGGCTAACCATTTGCTGCAGGTTTTTTGTCAAAAATGCCAAGGGGGAGTGTCTCGAAATAATTCAATTTATGTGCAAGTATACACAATCATTGACAAGTACTAAAGGAGTGAGTAAAAGTTATTGTCTCCATAGAAACTGTTTATGCAAATCAAGTATTGCAAAACTAATTACTAAGCAAATTGGTCGATGATGAAAATAAATTAAAGTGATTGATTTCTAATTATATTAAACTAACCTAAGTATGTTTAAAATTAAATTAAATAAAGAAAGAAATAAGTATGCAAGTTTTTATGAGAAATTATAATAGAATCCATTTGTTAGAATAATTTTTCTTTCTAACTTAGAGATATTTAAATAATGCTAATGATGTTACGGAAA
The DNA here is from genome assembly GCA_025503065.1 of Gossypium bickii. NCBI lineage: Eukaryota > Viridiplantae > Streptophyta > Magnoliopsida > Malvales > Malvaceae > Gossypium > Gossypium bickii. Next base: position 19,996,701 of record CP106718.1, read on the forward strand.
AATCCATGGTAACTCAGCTATTTATTAACACTATTTTAATTACGAGTACTTTGACTTCTCTTGAAGTCTTATGTTTTATTTAGATTTATTTATCTAGCCCATATAAAGGCCTTTGAAGTGTACACAATTCATTTAATTCATTTTTATTTAACTTCTCTTTTGAGTTAATAAATTCTTTTTGAGTTTTCTTTTTAAGAATTTCTCTTGATTTTTTCTAGAAGGGTTTTAACGATCTTTTCAAATTGTGGGGATCATCTTCAAACTTTTTCTTGCCAAGTTTTCTATCTTGGAGGGGAAATTAGAACCGCTTGAAGGGGGTTATGGATTCTTCGTGTTTCCAGGGCTTCTTAGGACTTCTACATATCATGTTCTATCTTTTCCATCTATCTTCTTTATTTTCTTCTTTATTGTTCCAATCTTTGATTTATTATCCTATTTATTTATCTCATTTATTTGTTTGTTTGTTTTATTTAACTTGGATTCGATTTTGTTTCAAGTTGTATCAAAATCAAAGTTTCTTTCCAAACGTCTAGAGCTCTAAGTTAAATCCACGACTTGAACAAACTTTATGATCCGCTTTCGCGTTCATTCACACCCATTCCTTATCAGTTACCTTTTCAAGCATCGTCTAATAATTCATACTTATTAAATTATTAAGTCTAGCATATGTCTATCTCAACAACTTAGTATTTTCAATAAGCAAAAAATATATTATGCGAGGTAACACAAATATTTTTATAATGAAACAGTTTAATCACATAAATCCTAGGGTTATGCAAGGTAATAATTTTTCTTCGATATTATTACAAATCCCACCTAATATTTTCATAAATAGATCAAACATCATCATTCAAATATTGTGTCAATTAATTACAACTTGGTTCTAATTTAATAATTAATTCAATTGCATCCCTACATTTATAAAGCACGAATGACATATTCATGGTTTTATCTAAATGAATAAGTAATTGAGGCACATAACATCATTGACAGAATTAAATAATCTAAGCTACAGATTTTGAATCATTCTAACACTAACAAAATTAAGCAACCATGATTATATTAAAAGCAAAAAACTTAGTTGCAACCATGTTTCTTGAATTGAACAAAAATAAAAGATTAAAGGGATAAGAAATGCTAAGTTGTTTCTGGTGGTTCTTTAAGGCACAGCTCACTTTGCTCCTCCTTCGCTCTTAGCCTCTTGTCTTGATAACCAACCTAAAATGCTCCTAATATGGCCGAGTGGGGCTACTCTTAAAGCCTTGTAAAACTCTTTAAAAAGTGGGAAAATATTGAGAGCGAAAGAAGAGAGAGAGAAGAGATGGTGAATAAGGGATAAATGAAATGGGGAAACGGAAAGGGGTATTTATACTTGTGAGAAGCCCTTGAGTTTGGTAAAAATAGCATGTCAATCCCCCTTTTTCTCTCATGCATGATCGGCCAACTTGATTTGAGGAAGGAGGGTGGATGACTTAGCTAAAAATAGCTAATCCAAGCTTGATTCACACAAGGGAGTTGAACGGTCACTTGAGGAATTTTTTGGGTCTGATTTGTGATTTTAACCATTCTTGGGAGTCTAATTTAATTAATTTATGGACGGTTGGGGTTCACATACCTAAATTTGGGCTCTTTCCTCCTTAATGGACGGTTTGGGCTTCAAATTAAGCAGCAGGCTTGTCCACTTCAATGATCCAATTATGAGATAAGTCAAATTGAATTTAGAAGTCCAGTAAATATTTTTAGAATACACCAAGCTGATCAACCATCAACCCATGTCTGCATGGCCTTTGCTGCAGAGAATGCTACAATATCGAGCATCAGACAAGTGAGCTTTCAAATGAACTTTTCACCTTCTTACACCAGACTACATCAATTTAGAAAAAATATGTAAAATTAGCATGTAAATAAGTAAGATTACAAATTTATCTTTAATTTCGTCCTACTTTCAAAATTTGTAGTAAAAATACAAACTTTTCTATCAAAACACTCAGAATTTGCATGAATTACTAGTTGGAATATGTTATAAAATTCTATATAATTTAGAGTTATCAGGGAGGTTGTTGGGAAAGTTATTAATGCTCGTTCCATGTCCTTTTATAACGAATTGACTCTCTACTTGAGCCATCGACTTGGGCCTAAATAGGTTTTGTTTTTGCTAAGTTTGATCCACTTGAAAGTGACATAGTTGACAAAACTAGAAGCATGGACCGACTAGAGTGCTAAGACTCCCAACCGACTTGCTTGAGGTGATTGGATATGTAACACCCTGTAACGACCCGAATTTGGGCCTAGTAGAATTGGGCCTATTGGGCCTTGGGCACGGGAGCATTTAAAATTTTTGAGAACAAGAGAACGACACTAATGCAAGTTGGACCTATTAGGTGAGTGATTTTGGAAGGTTAGGGGGCTTCCATGAAGTCCCGGGATCAAACCTGGGCTTTAGGAAAATTTTGGTTTTAGGTGAATAAAACCCTAGGAGTAAGTAAGTAGGCTTTAAGAATAAAATGTGGGAAAAATGACACAAGGAAGTGAGTGGTCTAGTGGCAAGGCCTCATTAAGGTTGCAAGGGAGAGCTTGGGTTCAAGTCTTGGTGCTTGCAATTCATTTTGATTTCTTTTTAAAGGAACTTAGACTTTGGCCCATAGGCTTATATTTAGTTGCGCATGTTTTAAGACACAAAAGGAGCTTGTGTTGTGGTGGCATGTAGCGTCTGGAGCATAGGAGAGGGCAAGGGTTCGAATCCCATTGCAAGCAAAAAGGAATATGTATTTTGCTAAGTTGGGATGGCCAAAGTTTGTGTTGGATTTAAACTCTGCTGAAGGAGGGATCCCACATCGGGAAGCTAGCATGAGAGTGGGCAAGAAGCTGGGTTTAAATAGAGCAATCTATGAGGAGAGTAAGCATACCTTGGTTGGCGTTTGGGAATAGGAGTGGTCAGAGCACGGATCAACTCCAGATACCTATCAGGTGTGTATTTCGCACTACTCTAGCTGTAGAATGGCAAATGCCGAAATGCCGGTCACACGGCGATGGTAGCCACACGAGCATGCGAGCGCACGTGTAGGAACTTCGACGCGATAGTTGAGGTCCTCATGAGTGTTCTCATGGGTTTAGGCAGCCTTGGGCCGAGTGGGCCTATATGAATAAATTGTATGATTGTGTAGTAGATATTGGACTGGTCTATGTGAATCTCATATCTGTGGCTAGATTTGGGCTAAATGGGCCACACGAGCGTGTAAGCCCATTTTGGCTGAGAATGGGCCCTATGCCCACTCGCATCATTATCTCTGTTTAGAATACTTTGGTTTAACTGGGCAAATCGCAATTGATCGCTCTAGTGCAGGTGAGGTGCTCGTGATTATTTAGTACTCTACGTGATAAGGTGTGTATCCGTATACACTGTTCTAATTGTTAATCGGTTGAAAAGCCGAAGGTGCGTATATTGTATTATCTTAACTATTGATCGGCGTTATGCCGAAGAGCTGAAATTTCGGCGAGCGATGCCATACGAGCGTGCGATCGCGCGTGTGGTGAACCGAGCTCACAGCGCGTGAGCGTGTGATGAGAAAGGCCACTATGAGCGAATTCATAGGCTTGGGTCGTAGTGGGTCACTTGGGTTGGAATGGGCCTCGATGGGCCCAATGGGCCGTAAGGCCCGCGAATGCGTTACACTGTTAAATGAGAAGTGGATAGGCTTATCATGTCGCGCACATGACTTAGGTGATTTGGGCCGCGTAAGGCTGAAAAGGGCCGTGTGGGCTCAATGGGCTTGTGGGCCCACACAGATGAAATGTCTGTGATGTGAGAAGTTATTGATTTGGGCTGTGCCGTCACATAGCCGTGGTTGCTTCTAGGCTAAATGGGCACACGAGTGTGTGGGCCCACTAGGGCAGGGTAATGGGCCTCAGGCCCATTTTCACCGTTAAGTCGAATTAGGTTTCTTAAGTCGCTCCAGGCGACTGTAGACCTTCTAGGATGTCACACCCTGAAAATTTGAGTAATTTATTTTCTTTGTGTGCTTTGAGTAATTATTCTAGAAAGTAAAATTTTCTGATTTATTTTCGTGCTTAGTATAGTCCTGAAGGAGAATTAAATTTATTGGGATGGTATAGTATTAAATTTTGAGAAATTATTTATGGAAGTGGATTAAGTGGCTATGACACATAAATTAATTTAAGTGTCAAAGTGAAGCATAAGATGAGTTATTGGACAAGTGGTGATGGCGCATGAGCTTGTGCATGAGGCTGAAGGTTTGAATCCCATGTTTAGCATCTAGGTGAATTTTTATTTTGAATTTTTATGCACATATATAGCATGTGTCGGCCAAGAGTTTATATGGTAAGTGTTGACCATATTATTTTTGGTTAGTATATCAATAGAATAAGGAAATTTTGAACTTAAGGAAGGGTATCAAAAGAATAGGGAAAATGTGAGGATATGAGGCAAGAATCAAGGAAATATTTTGGAAACAATATCTTGGCCTAAAGACCATGTACATGGACGGCAATATGGCTATAGGGGGGGAGCCGAATTTTGGTGATAGTTTTGGCTAGAGTTTTAGTTTTAGTTTTTGGTCATTTTTGTTTTGTGCAAGTTTTGCAAATTTTCTCAAAACTCTCTCCCTTTGGCCGAATTTGTGCACTTGGTAAGCCTAGTTTCTTATGACCATTTGGTCATTTTGTTTTACACTTTGTGCCAATTTTGTGTTTTCTCTTTGTGCCGATTTTACCAAAACCTAAAGAGACCATTTTATTCTTTTTTCTTTTCTCTCTACCATAGCCGAATATGCACCTATCTTAAAGCTCATCTCTTTCATTCTTTTCCTTCTATTCACTTTGAAATCAAGCAACATCATCACCATCTTTCTCTTATTTTATTCTTTTCAATCGAAATTCTCTTTACCTACACTCTCATGGCCGAATATTAAGGTGTTCATATAAGTCAAATTATTTTCTTCTCTTCTTAATCTCATATAGCCGAATCCTTCTTAAATCCATTCTATTCTCGAATCTTTTCTTTTCGACGTGGAATATAGGTAAGAGTTCTTTTCGTTTCGATTAGTTATTAGTGGTTAGTGCCGAATATTAATGTTGGCTTGAAGGCATTATTTGGATCGAAATAAACGTTTATTTTATTAACGTTTATTTTGTTAAACTTTAGTGCGATAACGGAAAGTTGGAATCAAGAAGTTGTGGGTGTCAAAGCGTTGGAATCGATTCTCGTGGTAAGGAAATCACATCTTTTAAACTTTAGAATTATTTCGATATCATTAGATTAATGTTCTTTGCCTTTAAAGACATTCAAAATAGGGAAGAAAAGGGCGGTGTTTAGCCTTCGGAAGAAGGAGGTTCGTTATTCCCTAAGTACAAGCAAAGGGCTATTTAGAAATCGGGATTTTCCACCGGGTTGCGGACGTTCAACCGAGGAAAATCAATTGTTCGAAATCGTTCGTACTCCCGAACCATTATTCGTTCGTGGATTCGATTCGGTTAGCGAACCATCGATCGGAGAGAAATCACAAGTAGAAGTCTTACGAAAATCCGAGGGTAAATTTCTAGATTGCTATATTTGGATCGGTTTTATTATAGATTATAGTGTTTTAATTAACACAATACGTATAGGTGTTGAAGAGCGGGAAAGTTTAGTTCTCTCCATAAACGGTGTGTAAATTCACACTCATTTTTGAGTTAGATTTCTAATCATAAGTATTGCGATAAAATCGTGAAAATGGTAAATCCGGAAATTTTATAGTAATTGATACTTTTGTGAAAATGCATGCAAACGGTTAAAACCGAGAAATATGCGAAAAACTGTTAAATCGATAAAATGGACCGGTAATACTCTAGTTCGATAAATTGGGCCAAAATACTCTAGTTCGACAAATTGGGCCAAAATACTTTAGTTCGAAAAACGGGCCAAAGCCCACTAAACTCGTTAAATGGGCAAATTACTAAATTATTTATTTATATGGGCCTAATGAAATGATTAATGATAAACCCACCGATGTTATGGATTAATTGAAAATCATTATATGATTATATTTTGTTATACACGCATAATTGCATGGGTGGGATATATGAAGAGAAGAATGGCAGTTGCCAAATATCTAGTTCGGTGGCTCTGCGCCACAAATTCTACTCAATGCCTCTAGTTCGGTGGCTCTCGCCACAAATTTGGCTTAATGCCTCTAGTTCGGTGACAATGTCACAATCTAGTTGGTGAGTGCACTACAAAATTATTTAAGGGCTTTAAGCCCATGTTTGGTGTGTTTGGCGGGGTGGGTTGACTTGATCCCCACAGGTGTGTTGGTTGGTACGGGGTGATAGCGGATGGATACTAGGTTGGTTTGGGAAATTCATTTTACATGCATTTTTTTATTATGTTATCTTATGATGTATGGTTGAATTACAGTAAATGGGCTCAAGCCCAAAGATGATATCTTGACGATCGGCCCAAAAATGGTGGTAAGTGAGTTGCACAATTGAGTTCTTTGTAACTCACCCAAATTTTTATTAACCATTTGTGTAATGGAAATTGACGTGGACTTGGGTAGGAGATGACTTGGTGGAGGCCATACTACGAACTTGGGTTTTATGAACTATGACTTTATTTAAGTTTTTATTTTAATTACTATTATTGGTTGATGTAATAAGGCCTCTAAGTATGTTTTATGGATTTTATTGTGTGGGTGGTTTAAATTTTATTTCTAAACTCTTAATATGGTTTTATCTTATATATACTAAGTTTTCTTAAGAACATTGGTTTTATAACAAAATTTTTGGACACTATAAATTATTTTAAATTTCTTCAAAGTTTATTATCTTAAGATTTTGACAATTATATTTTGACGTTAAGTTTTCAAACAATTATTTTTCTTGAAACACCAAAATTTCAAATCCTCGTACTAAATTTTTATTAAACTCGATTTTCAAAAGTTTTTGTAGCATTAATTTATCGTAAATCTTGAAAAGAAAGCGAAAATATGTTTGGTGTGACAAACCAAATCTCGTCTAAACGCATAGACCGGGTTTGGGGTGTTACATTTAGTGATATCGAGCCAGTTCAAAACTCATTTGTGGTTTGGGTTCGATAATGAAATCTGTTTGAAAAATAATTTAAATATCTAGACTTTTGATTTTAAAGGTAGTATGGCACCATGAGCATCCCGCGCCAAGTCAAGTAAGTATCTGTATACTGATTGTCTGTTACGATTATGATATGATTATAAGAAACACTCTAGAACTTCTAGTTTTAGGTGTTAAAACCGTAGAGATTGAGACAATAGGATATTGTTGCGAAAACATTCTATCTCTTTCATATCATAAGACATCGTTAATAAACAACTGAAATATTATTCTGATTCATAAAACTCTTAATCAGATTAAATCGAATTAGTCGCTATGAGCACTAGAGGACGTGGTCGTGGACGCGGTAGGCGTGGCGTAGTGGTAGAGGCGAGGTGTTAGGGGCGCGAATCGATGTCTTGGGTCATATCCTGGGAAATGGATGCACTGCGTCACTCGAGAGTGAGACGGATCGCCGCGACCATATGGAAGAGGATAATCTTTGTTACACGAGCAATGCCGCGAGTACTTGAAAGTCGGTTGGATCCAGCCCTGGACCAACACCGTGGGTCGATATCGGAGCGATCGAAATCCGGTGGAGCCGAGGTTTCGAGAGGTGTCTCTGGTGTAGCTCCCAATGTCGCTGAATATTGGCTTGAGGCGATGAGAGAGCGAATTATAGACGATCTTGAGTGCACTGTGGAACAAAAGCTAAGAGGAGCGGTATCTTTGTTGAGAGACGAAGCTTACCAATGGTGGCTTACTATCCGAGAAGGCACTGATGCTGCTTTGGTTAATTGGGAGTTCTTTAAGGCTTCCTTTCAAGGGAAATATGTGGGAACAAGCTATGTGGATGCCCGAAGGAAGGAATTTTTGAACCTGGTGCAAGGAAATAAGACGGTGGCAGCATATGAGGCTGAGTTCTTACGTTTGAGTCGCTATGCTCGAACGATAGTGGCAACGGACCATGAGCGTTGTGTGCGCTTCGAGGACGGTTTGAAAGACGAGTTGCGGGTTCTGATAGCCCCACAACAAGTTATAACTTTTGCCGCTCTTGTGGAGAAGGCTAAGATAGCCGAAGAGGCTAAGAACTCGGAACGTCAAAACCGGGAGCAAGTTCGAGGCAAGAGAGATCTGAAGAATTTGGGTTCTTCGAGAAGGTTTCCGAAGAGGTCTCGGAATGATGAATCAGCTCAAGGTAGGATACCGTAGTCGTTAATCGTCAGTCGAGATCGTCTTGAATGTGAGAAAAGGCATTACGGAGAATGTTGGAGGAAGGCGGTGCTTGCTATAAATGTGGATCGACGGAGCATCAATATAGGAGTTGCCCTCGACGTATGGACATAACTCAAGAAGTTCGTGCTACTGATGCACCACCGGCAAGGGGAGCTCAGCAACCACCGAGAGGTCGTGGACCGGGTCGTGGTGGTAATGGAGTTGGACGTGGTCAAGGTGTAGCGGGTCGAGGCAATGGTTCTAGAGGCAACGCAGACGCAAGACAGCCAGGACTGGTGTATGCGGTCAGACGTCGTGAGGATGGCAATGCACCTGATGTGATAATCGCACGCGTTCTTCATTTACGATGTACCCGTTATTGCCTTAATAGATATTGGTTCTACTCATTCGTACGTTGCTAGCACCATAACTGGAAACTTGAATTTAGACTCTGAAATTTCTGATAAAGAAATGAGGGTGATTAGTCCCTTAGGACAGTCGGTATTGGTTAATAAATTGTTTAGAGACGTGCCCTTAGTTATTCAAGGAGAAACATTCTTGGCAAATTTGATGGAATTGCCTTTTGGCGAATTCGATATCATTCTGGGCATGGATTGGTTGGTTAAGCACCGGGCGCAATTGGACTGTGCTGAAAAGCGGATGTTGATAAGAACTGCGGAGGATAAGGAGATAGTTATGATAGGCGAGCGGAGAAATTTCTTGGCAAACGTGATTTCTGCGTTAAAGGCGGAGAAGTTGGTACGAAAAGGATATGGAGCATTTTTAGCATTTATTAGTGCTTTAGATGCCAAAAAGAGTCATCGATGGAAGATGTGAGAACGGTGAAGGAATTTTTGGATGTTTTTCTGAAGAACTTCTGGTGTACCTCAGATCGGAAGTGGAATTTGGTATTGAGCTTTTGCCGGAATCGCTCCAAGTGTCCATTGCTCCTTATAGAATGGCACCGAAGGAGTTGTCGGAGCTTAAAGCCCAAATTCAAGAACTGCTAGATCGGGGTTTTATTCGACCGAGTGTGTCTCCGTGGGGAGCACCGGTTTTGTTTGTTAAGAAGAAGGATGGGTCGATGCGTATGTGTATCGATTATAGGCAATTGAATAAGCTGACGATCAAGAATCGGTACCCTCTGCCGAGGATTGACGACTGTTTGATCAATTAAAGGAGCTTCTGTTTTCTCCAAGATTGATTTAAGGTCGGGTTACCACCAACTTAAGGTGAAAGAAGCGGATATTCACAAGGCGTTGTTCAACCCGCTACTTTACGGACACTATGAGTTTTGGTGATGCCGTTTGGGTTGACCAATGCACCCAGTGCATTTATGGATATGATGAACCGGGTCTTTCAACCATTCTTAGATCGGTTTGTAGTGGTATTCATAGATGACATTTCGGGTTTATTCGAGGAGCGAAGAAGAACATGACTCGCATTTGCGGATTGTATTGCAAGTGCTTGGAATAATCGATTGTATGCCAAATTCGGTAAATGTGAATTTTGGTTAAGAGAAGTGACTTTCTTGGGTCATGTTGTATCAGTAGAAGGAATAAGGGTGGATCCTCGAGAAGATTGAAGTTGTATTGGATTGGAAAAACCACCAAGTCGGTAGGCCGAGATTCGGAGTTTCTTGGGTTTGGCTAGATATTATAGACGCTTTGTTGAGGGGTTCTCGTTGATTGTCGCACCTCTAACTAAGCTTTGCGGAAGGAGTGCCATTTGTATGGGTGATAAGCAAGCAAGAAAGTTTCAAGCGATCAAGAAGGTTTTAACAGAAGCGCGGTATTGATTCAACCCGAGGTGGGAAGGAGTTTACGATTTATTGTGATGCGTCACATACGGGTTTAGGCTGCGTATTGATGCAAAGTGGGAAAGTTGTAGCTTATGCTTCTCGTCAATTGAGACCGCACGAAGTGAACTACCCTACTCATGATTTGGAGTTAGCAAAGCGGTGGTGTTTGCCTTAAAGATTTGGAGGCATTACCTTTATGGTGAAAAGTCTATCATCTATACGGATCACAAGAGTCTTAAGTATCTTCTTACTCGTAAGGAGTTAAACTTGAGACAACGGAGATGGGTGGAGTGTTAAAGGACTATGATTTCTCTATTGAGTATCATCCCGAAAAGGCGAATGTGGTGGCGGACGATTAAGTCGTAAGGTGGTATCTCGATTTGAGAGCTATGTTTGCCCATTTGAGTTTGTATGAGGATGGTAGTTTGACAGCGGAACTTCAAGTGAAGCCTTTATGGTTGGAACAAATTAAGGAAAAACAGATGTTAGATGAGAAGTTGAGACTTTTAATTCAGGAAGTGGAAAATGGTGAAATTGAGGATTTTGGAATAAATTCAGAAGGTGTATTGTGTTTTCGTGGAAGGGTCTGTATGCCTAAGGATTCAGATCTGAGGCAAGTGATTTTGAGGGAGGCGCATAGTAGCCCTTATGCTATGCACCCCGGGGGAAATAAGATGTATCAGGATCTTCGTGAGCGGTTTTGGTGGCCTGGATTGAAGCGGGAGATTTCAGAATTTGTGGGAAAATGCTTAACTTGTCAGCAAGTGAAGGCGGAGCATCAATTGCCGTCAGGTCTTTTACAACCAGTTAAGATTCCTCTTTGGAAATGGGAGCGGATAACAATGGATTTTGTTAGTGGGTTACCTTTAACGCCTACTAAGAAAAACTCTGTTTGGGTAATTGTTGATCGTTTGACGAAGACTGCTCATTTTCTACCAGTTCGTACGGACTACTCGTTGCAGAAGTTGGCGAAGCTGTATGTATCTGAAATCGTGAGGTTGCATGGGGTACCAGATCGATTATATCGGATCGGGATCCTAGGTTTACATCTCGATTTTGAAAGCTTTGCATGAAGCTTTGGGTACAAAGCTTAACTTGATCTGACTTTTCATCCTCGATCGGATGGTCGATCGGAGAGAGTGATTCAGTCTCGGAAGACATGTTAAGGGGATGTGTAATCGACTTCAAAGGTAGTTGGGAGGATTTTCACCAGTTAGCGAGAATTTGCGTACAACAACAAACTACCGATCTAGCATTGGATGGCACCCTACGAGGCATTGTATGGTCGTAGGTGTCGTTCTCCTATTTGTTGGGTGAGTTGGGCGATCGGCGATTGTTAGGACTCGAGATGATATCTCAGCGCAGAAGAAAAAGTGAAAGCTATTAGAGCACGCGGTTAAAGGAAGATTCGGATAGAGCGTAAGTCGATGCGGATCTCAAAGCGTAAGGATATCGAGTATGTCGTAGGAGATCAAGTCTTCTTGAAGGTCTCACCTTGGAAGAAGATATTGATTCGGGAAGAAGGGCAAGTTGAGTCCTAGATACATTGGACCATATCGTGTGGTGAAACGAGTTGGTCCAGATGGCCTATCAAATCGAATTACCTCCGAATTGAGTCAAATTCATAATGTTTTTCATGTGTCCATGTTGAGGCGCTATAGATCGGATCCTTCGCACATAGTATCGTGAGAGGAAGTGGAGTTGAATTCAGATTTGTCTTTTGAGGAAGAACCAGTGGAAATCTTAGACCGAGATGTTAAGGTACTAAGAAAAAGAAGGTCTGTGCCGTTGGTCAAAGTGTTATGGCGTAACCACGGAGTGGAGGAAGCTACGTGGGAGCTCGAGGATGCAATTTCGACAACAATACCCTCACCTTTTTCAGCCTGTAAATTTCGAGGACTAAATTTTCTTTTTAGGGGTAGAGTTGTCACACCCGAAAATTTGAGTAATTTATTTTCTTTGTGTGCTTTGAGTAATTATTCTAGAAAGTAAAATTTTCTCGATTTATTTTCGTGCTTAGTATAGTCCTGAAGGAGAATTAAATTTATTGGGATGGTATAGTATTAAATTTTGAGAAATTATTTATGGAAGTGGATTAGTGGCTATGACACATAAATTAATTTAAGTGTCAAAGTGAAGCATAAGATGAGTTATTGGACAAGTGGTGATGGCGCATGAGCTTGTGCATGAGGTTGAAGGTTCGAATCCCATGTTTAGCATCTAGGTGAATTTTTATTTTGAATTTTTATGCACATATATAGCATGTGTCGGCCAAGAGTTTATATGGTAAGTGTTGACCATATTATTTTTGGTTAGTATATCAATGGAATAAGGAAATTTTGAACTTAAGGAAGGGTATCAAAAGAATAGGAAAATGTGAGGATATGAGGCAAGAATCAAGGAAATATTTTGGAAACAATATCTTGGCCTAAAGACCATGTACATGGACTGGCAATATGGCTATAGGGGGAGCGAATTTTGGTGATAGTTTTGGCTAGAGTTTTAGTTTTAGTTTTTGGTCATTTTTGTTTTGTGCAAGTTTTGCAAATTTTCTCAAAACTCTCTCCCTTTGGCCGAATTTGTGCACTTGGTAAGCCTAGTTTCTTATGACCATTTGGTCATTTTGTTTTACACTTTGTGCCAATTTTTGCGTTTTCTCTTTGTGCCGATTTTACCAAAACCTAAAGAGACCATTTTATTCTTTTTCTTTTCTCTCTACCATAGCCGAATATGCACCTATCTTAAAGCTCATCTCTTTCATTCTTTTCCTTCTATTCACTTTGAAATCAAGCAACATCATCACCATCTTTCTCTTATTTTATTCTTTTCAATCGAAATTCTCTTTACCTACACTCTCATGGCCGAATATTAAGGTGTTCATAAGTCAAATTATTTTCTTCTCTTCTTAATCTCATATAGCCGAATCCTTCTTAAATCCATTCTATTCTCGAATCTTTTCTTTTCGACGTGGAATATAGGTAAGAGTTCTTTTCGTTTCGATTAGTTATTAGTGGTTAGTCTTAGAATATTAATGTTGGCTTGAAGGCATTATTTGGATCGAAATAAACGTTTATTTTATTAACGTTTATTTTGTTAAACTTTAGTGCGATAACGGAAAGTTGGAATCAAGAAGTTGTGGGTGTCAAAGCGTTGGAATCGATTCTCGTGGTAAGGAAATCACATCTTTTAAACTTTAGAATTATTTCGATATCATTAGATTAATGTTCTTTGCCTTTAAAGACATTCAAAATATAGGAAGAAAAGGCGGTGTTTAGCCTTCGGAAGAAGGGAGGTTCTGTTATTCCCCCTAAGTACAAGCAAAGGGCTATTTCGGGAATCCGGGATTTTCCACCGGGTTGCGGACGTTCAACCGAGGAAAATCAATTGTTCGAAGTCGTTCGTACTCCCGAACCATTATTCGTTCGTGGATTCGATTCGGTTAGCGAACCATCGATCGGAGAGAAATCACAAGTAGAAGTCTTACGAAAATCCGAGGGTAAATTTCTAGATTGCTATATTTGGATCGGTTTTATTATAGATTATAGTGTTTTAATTAACACAATACGTATAGGTGTTGAAGAGCGGGAAAGTTTAGTTCTCTCCATAACCAGGTGTGTAAATTCACACTCATTTTCGGGTTAGATTTCTAATCATAAGTATTGCGATAAAATCGTGAAAATGGTAAATCCGGAAATTTTATAGTAATTGATACTTTTGTGAAAATGCATGCAAACGGTTAAAACCGAGAAATATGCGAAAAACTGTTAAATCGATAAAATGGACCGGTAATACTCTAGTTCGATAAATTGGGCCAAAATACTCTAGTTCGACAAATTGGGCCAAAATACTTTAGTTCGAAAAACGGGCCAAAGCCCACTAAACTGTTAAATGGGCAAATTACTAAATTATTTATTTATATGGGCCTAATGAAATGATTAATGATAAACCCACCGATGTTATGGATTAATTGAAAATCTGTTATATGATTATATTTTGTTATACACGCATAATTGCATGGGTGGGATATATGAAGAGAAGAATGGCCAGTTGCCAAATATCTAGTTCGGTGGCTCTGCCACAAATTCGGCTCAATGCCTCTAGTTCGGTGGCTCTGCCACAAATTTGGCTTAATGCCTCTAGTTCGGTGACAATGTCACAATCTAGTTCGGTAGTGCACTACAAAATTATTTAAGGGCTTTAAGCCCATGTTTGGTGTGTTTGGCGGGGTGGGTTGACTTGATCCCCACAGGTGTGTTGGTTGGTACGGGGGTGATAGCGGATGGATACTAGGTTGGTTTGGGAAATTCATTTTACATGCATTTTTTTTTATTATGTTATCTTATGATGTATGGTTGAATTCTGTAAATGGGCTCAAGCCCAAAGATGATATCTTGACGATCCGCCCAAAAATGGTGGTAAGTGAGTTGCACACATTGAGTTCTTTGTAACTCACCCAAATTTTTATTAACCATTTCAGGTAATGGAAATTGACGTGGACTTGGGCCGGAGATGACTTGGTGGAGGCCATACTACGAACTTGGGTTTTATGAACTATGACTTTATTTAAGTTTTTATTTTAATTACTATTATTGGTTGATGTAATAAGGCCTCTAAGTATGTTTTATGGATTTTATTGTGTGGATGGTTTAAATTTTATTTCTAAACTCTTAATATGGTTTTATCTTATATATACTAAGTTTTCTTAAGAACATTGGTTTTATAACAAAATTTTTGGACACTATAAATTATTTTAAATTTCTTCAAAGTTTATTATCTTAAGATTTTGACAATTATATTTTGACGTTAAGTTTTCAAACAATTATTTTTCTTGAAACACCAAAATTTCAAATCCTCGTACTAAATTTTTATTAAACTCGATTTTCAAAAGTTTTTGTAGCATTAATTTATCGTAAATCTTGAAAAGAAACGAAAATATGTTTGGTGTGACAAACCAAATCTCGTCTAAACGCATAGACCGGGTTTGGGGTGTTACATAGGAGGTCGTAAAATTACAGAAATACCCTTGAAGTGTAAAATTATCGAAATACCCTCATTTGGAAAATTATCGAAATACCCCTGATTTATAAAATTATCGAAACACCTCTGATTTATGAAATTATTGAAAAATCCTTGGTTTACAAATTACTAAAATACCCTTAATTTACAAATTACAGAAATACCCTTAATTTACAAATTACTGAAATACCTTTGGTTTACAAATTACTGAAATACCCCTAATTTGGGAAATTACCGAAATACTCTTGATTTGTAAAATTAGCAAAATACCCTCGAATTGTAAAATTACTGAAATACCCTTGATTTGTGAAAGTATCGAAATACCCTCAGTTTACAAAATTACCAAAATACCCCTATAGGGTAGAATTACTGAGTTATCCTTGTATGGTAGAATTACTGAATTACCCCTGTAGGGTAGAGTTACCGAAATACCCCTATAAGGTGGAATTTTCGAAATACCCCTGTAGGGTAGGATTACCGAAATACCCTTACAGGGTGAGTTGACTATTTTGCCCTTGTGGGTAAATGACTGACTTGTGCTATGATTTGACTGATTTGACTGTATTCTACGCCGGAATATAACTTTCGGTACGAGGCGTTACCGCACTTGACTTACATGGTCATACAACTTTAGGTTATCAAATTTCATTCCAAATTAAAACTTCTCCATTCACATATCTAACATCTTATACTAGGCCTACGAGGCCCTAAACATACTTTAGGAAGGTTTCGAAAATAATCGAAAACTTTTACGCACTTAGAAAATTTTTACCTAAACAGGGGCCACACGCCCGTGTGAAATGGGACACGCCTGTGTGGGCAGGCCGTGTGGTCACACATGCCCATGTCCCTCACCCGTGGTCGACACTGACTTATTTCACATGGTTGGACACACGCTCGTGTCCCTTACACGGCCTTGACACGTACGTGTCTCAGCCCATGTGCCAAAACCTTGGCATTCTGTTTATGACATCATCACCTCACTATGGTCACACGGCCAAGGCACACGCCGGTGTCCTTAGACCGTGTGTCGAATTAAATTCCTAAATTCAGGTGCAGACTTCACACGGCCTGGGCACATGCTCATGTCTTTGGCCGTGCCTCCCACACAACTGAGACACACGGCCGTGTCTCTGCCCGTGTGTTTACTACTGAGCTTACTAACTTGCAATTCTAACATGAAAGGGGACACACGGCCTGGTCACACACCCATGTAGTTGACCGTGTGTCACACACGGCCTACACACACGCCCGTGTGCCTACTCGTGTGGACAAGAACAAGGCTATTTGCCAAGCTCTTTCATCACCGTAACTCACTCAAGCATAATTCACCCTCCACCATCAATTCATTCATGCATATTCATACCCAAACAACCCAACCATATACTCTACGCACTTATGAATAACCTTTCATTCCATTGATTGATAGTAAAGAGCCATTTACAATGGCAATATACAAAAGATTTCATCTATAAGGAGCCAATACATTTGGCCAAAATAACAAAACAATATACCTATTTTAGCTCCTATACATGCCATTTCCATACTCAAAATGCTAGTTCTAAATATACCGAGATGAGTTGATAGTGTGGGTGATCTTCCAATTATCTCTGTATCCCAACTCGACTCTTTGTCACTATAAAACAAGGGAAAAGAAAGGGGGTAAGCTTTAAGATTAGTAAGTTTACATGTAAACAATAAACATCATAACGTGTTCTAATCAATAAATAGCATTTCACAATCCGAGATCATGCTTACTCATTCATCTCTTACCACAATCCAACCATACCACAACCAAATGCTCTTATTATTTAACATACATCCCTGCACTTGATCACCATATGGTCACATGAAACAAACACATCACAATTACACAACAAACCATTCTTAGTAATACCAAACACTCAGTGGTATCGCACTTAGCCCACCATTTATTATTAGCAAGGTGGTATCGCACATAGCCAACCAATAAGAATATTTACGGTGGTATCGCACTTAGCCCACCAAATAATAATACTAACGATGGTATCGCACAGAGCGCATCGTGAATAAGTGATAAGGTGGTATCGCACATAGCCCACCAACAAAAATAATTAAGGTGGTATCGCACATAGCCCACCATTATTTACTACAGATAATATTCCACACTTACATATTTATTTCAACGCTTATATAGAGTTTATTCACTTTCTACCAAATTTCCATCCATTTAAATCGTAAGTGTTCTAAATCATACAATGCACTAATAAGAAATTACATGCGTATTTAAGATGCATCGTTTACACATAAACTTACCTCAGTGCAAAACGCATTAATCAACGGTCTATTCCTTAACCTTACCTTTTCCTCGGTCAAGGTTGATTCCACGCTTTTCTTGGTCTATAACAACAAAATTCACTCATTCAATCATTTTCTAATCATAATACGTCATAATCTCTACTTAGGCAAAATGACCGTTTTGCCCTTGTACTATGAAAAAATTACAATTTTACCCCTAGGCTCGTAAATCATTTTTCATCATGTTTTCTCATTAAACAAGCCTAGTTGAACATTTATTACTCTTACAACTACTCATAATTCCAATTATTTCATGCATTTATTACACATTTTCAATCTTTGCATTCAAGTCCTATCTAGGTGTTTTCATGCTAACACCTTTCACAAAAGTTGTTCCTTAACTCACTATCATTCATTTTCCTCCATAAAAACTCAGCAAACAACATGAACACTCTCATGGAAAGTCCCTAAACTTTCAACCATTTAGCAAAATAGTCCCCTTATTAGCTAGCTTAAGCTTTGGGGACTCCAAAAGTACAAAAATTATCAAATAAAACCACCAAAATCACTTACTTGCAAGAGATTTGTTTTGCTGAAAATTTGAACTCCAAGAACCCTTATTTCCTCTCAATTTTCGGTGGTAGAAGAAGAAGGAATAGTAAAAGATGATATCTCATCTTTTTATATTATTTTATTCATTTTTTTATCACCTAATGTCACCAAATTTTGACTAAAATTAATGCTCTTGTCCCCCTAAGCTATATGGCCATCCATCACACATCCAATGGATTAATTTCACTTTAAGGACCTCCAATTTGATAATCTTTGGCTATTAGACACTGTACCACTTATAATGGAACTTTCACACTTTATGCGATTTAGTCCTTTTTCACAATTAAACATACAATTGCTAAAATTAAAGCACCAAAATTTTCATATAGCCATATATTAATGCCATAGCACAATAAATAATACTAAAATAATTTTCTTCAACCTCGGATTAGTGGTCCCAAAATCATTATTCTGATTAGCCCCAAAATCGGGCTGTTACAGGATAAGCATGAAAGTCTTATTATTAAAATGCTATTTTTTAGAAATAAATATTAGATTAATTCAAGGGATTTTTTTCAAGGATTTATTTTTTGATTTAAAGGATTTTATCTTGCTACTATAATATCCTATAAATAGGCTTTATTCTCCCTTGGTAAATCAGGACAAAGAGAGTTGAAAGATCTTCACTTTCTTGAGTTTTTCTCATTACCAACGTTTGTTTCTTTCTTGTGTTGATATTAGTTTTGGAATGTTTTTGCCGATAGCTTTGTTGTGTTCTTGTGGTTATTTTGTGATACTTTTTTAGGTATTCTTTGGAGTGTTTATTGATTGTTTTTTGAGGTATTTGGCTGAGTGATTTATGATAATTGGGGTTGGTATTGGGGCTATAATTGCTTCTTTGTGTAAGGGTAGATTGGGCTCAAGCCAATAGGTGATCGAAACGACTGTTGAATAAAATCATTCACTAGACAAGGCTCTACAAATGTAGGATCGTTGTGTCTGAACTATGTTAAAAAAGATTATGTAACACCCCATACCCGACCCGATAGCCGGGTCTGAACTATAAGGTGTCACATTCATTGCTGGAGCAACTACGAACAATTTATAATTCAATTACAAGAAAATTAAGTATATAAAAGGATATATATTTTAGAGTTTTATACAAGCTTACGAAAGCTCTAACGCTAACCCGAGACCAAATTAGGACTAAATTGTCATATTTACAAAACATCAAGTTGACGTCACAATGTCAGGTGTTACTTGCCGTGATGCAACATAATGACTAGGTCTTGTCACAGCAACCAATACTCGATGCCGCATCATGGTATGGTAACTTGATCTCATCGTGACGACACTAGCTTGACGTCGCGACATGATAGACTGTTTCTTCAAATTTCTAAATGAAACTTCAACCTACAATTCCAATAAACTAATATACACTTTTATACCATACTTTTAGCGAAAACATGCAATCCTTATAAATAAAGCATGAACAAGACACTTTAATCAATGGTGTACCAGTGCCACATTACCTAGTTTAAATCAATCAAACCTTTAAATTATATGCTTAATCATTTAAGGTATGAACATAACACCATTATACATTTCAACCAAAATATATTCTTACCAATATTCATTTGACCATTTTACTTATGCCAAACCTAATAAACCATATCAAAATGAACTTGTAACAATTTGAAATTAACCATTTAACTTAACATACCATCCATGTCATTCATTCAAGTTCAATTTCACCATTTACTTATGTAACCATTCAAAGTATCATACTTATAATCTTTATCATGCCAAAACTTACCAATTGAGATCATTATGAATATAAGCATCACACAAGACCAAACATGTATCACTTTGATCATATAGCAATCAATTACACAAGTTTCAACAATTATCAACTTATCACATAACATCAACACCAAATTGACCATTTGTACTATAAAGGTCTCTATATAGGTTCAAAATGAATTTATAACTACCGTCTCGAGATAGTGTGTGCTCCTTCACTAATCAGGCTCGACAGTTCCACAAGCTAAAAATCTAGAGGGAAGAAAAAACAACCAGAGTAAACATTAAGAAGGCTTAATAACTTCAAATAGAGATACTAAAAACATTAAGAAGGCTTAATAACTTCAAATAGAGTTACTAAACTTACCTTGATCCATAAAAGCATAAAGAGTAATGTCATACATTTTGGAATTCAAAAGTGGCTGTTCTTGGCACATATTAGCACATTTAAGTACATGTCAATATTATCAAGTGAATAGGTTAGTCACATTTATAAATCATGAGAAGGATTTAAGACATTAAGGCAATCCAATACTTATCACATATCAAATATCAAATATCAAACATATATAATCACATATCAAATTTGCATTTAAATTTTCATTTCCAATTATTTTAACATCACCTGATAGAATTATAGTAAAACGAATTTGGATACACGGGAATAAGTTGTTCACACAAGCTGGCAATATATCAGGGTTGCTCACACAAGCTGACAGTATATCGAGGTTACTCGTCTGGGCTAAACCTACAATACATAAAACTCAAGAATCTACAACAAATTCTAAATATTGTAATAACATGTAAAGTCCCTAATCAAACACGCATATAACCCTAATGACATGTCATACGTATCCTAATATTTTACTAAGTTCACACGGGCATAATTTCCTTATATATGTCATTACCAATTCATGTACATGATTACATATTTTGTTTACGAGTCCTATAGTTATTTAACATTCATATCTGCACTCTATGATATTTCATAATAACCAATATTCACATGACTTTTCACTTCAATTCATTTTAAGCCATGTGTCAAAATCACTAAATTCTACACAATTCTAACATATAAATAAATTCAAACATAATTCAAATATAAAATAAAATAGGGTGGTAAGTCCTATATGAACTTACCTGCTCCAAATATGTAAAGTGGATCCTTCAAGGGCTAATATGCAATTTTAGTTTTTCCCTAATCAACTCCACTTCTATCTGATTCTTGATCGAAACACTCATTTTATATCATAAATCAATATCAAATACTTACATTATATGCTATAATATGTATGAACCTATATGAACTTGATTTTTTGATATCCTTAAAATTTTTATACTTTATTCAATTTAGTCTTGAACTCGAAATAGTCATAACTTTTAGTTCCTAGCTTTAGATTAAAATCTGATTTAATATATTCTCATTAGGGACCTTATACTTTCTATTTCTAACATAATTTCATAACAAGTTTTAAATTTATTGAATTTGGTCCCTAATGCAACAAAGTTAACAACAAGCTAAATTAAGTTTACAATCCAGTTCTTTTTATATTCTAAGCTTAAAAGCTATCAATTTCAAACCTAATTCTTCAAAAAATAAACAATGACAGGTTTCTAACACTTTAGCAATTTCATAATTTAGTACACAAGCTAACTAAATCAAGCTCCCATAACCCTAAATCTATAAAAATTACAAGAAAAGGGCTTGAATTTACTTACAAAATTATAGTCGAATGGTATAATGTTTCCTTGGGTTTTTTCTTCATGGAAGGCAAGAAGATAAAGATGAAACATGGCTTTAACATCTTTCTCCACTAACTTAATATATATAGTTGGATTAAGGCTTAATTAATCTAGTTTAATTTGATTTAATCATGATTAACTTGCATTAATTTAATTACTAGTTTAACTTAATGAAATTACATTATCATCCACTAACTCCAAATTTAGAATGCTTTAATTATCATTTTGGACATTTGCTAATTGCACTGCAAGTCCTCAAACCTTTGGCCAATTAAAATTCTATAGTGATTGGACTTTACAAAATTACTGGACCCAAATTTAATATATTTTTATATAATCCTCATAAATATTAATATTTAATATTTATTGGCTCGGTTTAAGGAAATGTGGTTCCAGAACCATATTTTCTAGTACCACTGAATATTGGACTATTATAAATCAGTTGTGTTGATTCTTTTTTACTTTTATTTTCTTTCCGCTGCTTGTTTTTGTTCTAACTATCATTACAATGAATGTTAAACAAAGTTAATTTATCATATCAGCAGACTAATTAATTTTCAATTTTTTAAAATTTCCAAATATTTTTTGGTTTTCCTTCAAGACTTAATCATCTTATTTTCTCTTTTGAAATCTAGAGCTTAAACCCAAAAGTTAGCTTTCAAAACTACTCTCCTATTCTTTTTTTCAAATCAAAACCAACACCCAAAAAATGCATTTTAGAATATTTCAACTTTTTTAACATCAAAATATCTTAATGCAAACAAAAAGTGGAGATTAAATCCCCTCCATGCAAACAAATTTCTCTCAACCATTTTAATTCTTGAGGAAAAAATGAATATGAGTTTTGATTATAATGAAGAAAGAAACCAAAGAAGAATTTCTTTTTTCAAGTTGAAAAGTTGATATTTAATAACAAAAGTAAAAGAAACAAAATGTTTTCTTTTTTTTTTTTTGAAAACTGTGAGAGGGGGAGTTGTCGACTTCTCATGAAAAAATTGGGTCACTTTTGACAAATCCAAACAATGAAATGACAATTTAGGAGGAGGTTAGTAACATACTAAAATCTTAGGTCGATCTGATGACCAAAAATGGAGATCATAGAGAGAGTTTGAAAGTTTAGCTATATGTAACAGCCTTAACCTGTCTCTGTCACCAGATTAGGGTTACAGAGTATTACTATATAAAACAGAACATTCAAATTCAAAATAGAAACAATTATGCAATTTAAACAATGTCATTTAATAACTCAATTTAATTATAATAAATATACACTTACGAGCCTTAAATCAAGCTTATAAGGCCCTAAAAATAGTTTGAGAACATTCAAGGATCAATTTGAAACAAAACAAAAAATTTTGGAAAAACTTAAAAATTTAGAAACAAGGGTCACACGACCGTGTGACATAGCTTAAACCGTGTGGACATTCGAAGTCTGGACACACGGTCATGTCCCAGCCCGTGCCATGTGTTCGCCCGTTTAGGTATTCAAAATAGGGACATAGGGCCGTGTGCCAAACCGTGTGTGTATTTGATGTTGGGTCACACGGCCGTGCCGTAGGCCATATGCCAAACCGTGTTACATACTGACTTGAGACACACAGCCGTGTCGTAGGCCATATGCCATATGCCCCTAAAATAATCCAAATCAAGCCTAAATTCTTGCACACTGAGACGTACCATACCCAACCTATTTTGTATGGTTAAAAGCACATTCGAAACATCATAAACATGCCAAATATTCATCCACCCTATATCTAACCAATATGCCATCAAAAGGCAGCTCAATTCACACACCAATTCAATTCATTCAAAACTACATTTCATACCTTAAACATACATCAGACTCACCTACATATCTTTGAACCACCTCATTTATATATCAACAAGTCATATGCTATATACTTACAATGCATTTAAAAGTGACCAAAAGACATATATTTACCTATGCATTTACAAGTCAAAAGCAAAACATATACACAAGAAACATAACCACAACACCTTGACCAGATAGCATGATTAAAAACTCCTAATACATTTGAGCCCTATACATGCCATTTATAACCATAGCCAAAATGACCAAAAACTACCAAAATGGTCGATAGGTAGTATGCTAGAGCTCCGACAAGATTCCAACCGATCGAGCTTTTCGATGATCTACAAGACAGAAAAACAACTACGTAAGCAACTAGCGCTTAGTAAGCTCGCATAAAAGAAACTTAAACTTACCAAACATAAAACGATAAACCATTCAACATTTCTCATTAATCATAAGGATATTTTCCTTTCCTATCACAACAGTTCACATGGTTAGTAAATATACTGAAAAATATATCACCTATGTAACATGGCACATATCATGAAATGAATTTCCATATACATACCATTTGTCACATGTTCAATTAGTTCCCTTTTCAATCCATTTGCACATACCATACTTTTCATTTCATATGTTAATTAACATAAACCAACTCATATACATACATTTCCATTAAACCTTAAGTACCCATTAAACCATATAGAATAACATCAAATACTCGAGAAATGCTCTCAAGAAGTTTGCCTTTTCATGTAACTGTAACCGTCTTAATAATTTTCACACGAGCTGTGAAATATGTCTACTCACACGAGTTGTGGGTCGGATTGTTAGCTACACGATGCTGCTCACACGAGTTGTGGAGAATCCGCAATAAATGCAGGACCTCTGCCACCGGTAGGACATCGAGGACCAGCACCCAAAACCATATAATCCCTAATGACATGTCATTTATATCCTAATTATTCATAATGTTCAAACTGGACTAGTAAACCATCCAATATCCAAAACATCGTATTATTATCAATATAAATTATACCTAGCATAACATTAATTAACATATAATCAAAACAACAATTAATAAGTTTAATACTCATACGAACTTACTCCGATTACAATGGTTGTTACAACAAAGTCGAGAACTAATCCGAGACTTTCACTTTCCCTCGATTCAAGTCCGCTTGAATCTTTTCTTGATCTAAATAATAACTTCATTCAATTAAATAATTTAAATAGCTTAATACCATTAATTGTAGCTTATAACCCATTTTCATGTGAATTTATGAAATTACCCCCAACATTTTAACTTTTTGTACAATTTAGTCCTTAAATCTAAAACTTTCTAATTAAACATTTTTAACTAAAAACCATGCTAACCAATTTTAATAGGTTTACAAGCAACTCATATTTTCTACTATTTCACACTATTATCATTAAATTTTTCTATTTTCTCAAATAGGCCCTTAAACTTTAAAATCATCAAAAATCATTTAACAAAATATGTCTATTTAACAACCAAGTTTAATAATGTAACCTCCTGAATTTTTAGGCCTATGAGTTTAATGGGTGAATATGTTTAATATGTTAATTTAAGTAATAAGGGTCCAAATTGGGCTCAGAATTAGGCAAAGGCCTTGATTAAAATTATAGGGTTTAAAAGGTAGTATCTATGTTTAAAATACCAAAGTGGGCTTGTGGCCCCATCTTAGGAGGTGACGCCACACAAGGGAGTAAAGGGCCCAAATTTAAGTTTCATGGAGCCCAATTCTTTTAATTTAAGTTAGCTAAATTTTGGGCATTAGGATTAGGTGGAGTGGATGGCAACAAGGCTAAAATTTAGGGGTTTTAATGTTTAAAATATGTGGATACTAAGCAGATAAAGGCTATTATTTAGGAATTTATTTTATGTGGATAATAAGCAGATAAAGGCTAAAATTTAGGGATTTTAATGATTAAAATATGTGGATAATATGCTGATAAAGGAGGGAGGAGTTAGAGATAATTAAGTCTCTTTTAGATGAGCTAGTAGATTAAGATAAAGGAGAAAAGATAGGATTTATCTGCAAGATTAGGTAAGTGCCGAAATTTCTATAAATAGGGGGGAATATCTCTTCAATTTCGGCATTTGGGTTTTTCTCTCATTCTTTTCTCTTCTCCTCTGAGTAAAAACTGAAAACTCCTAAAGGTCCATCTTCTTCTTCATTCTCTGCAAAAGTCGAATTCTCTAAGCCTAATCCCTCATCTTCACTTTGATTCAAAAGCTGAAACTCTTTCCATTCTTTTTCTTCCTAGCCGAAATCTTCAAGTCTCTTCCTTGTTTTCTTTTCTTCTTCTCTTTTCCTGTTAGAATCCGAAACTCTTCACACAAGTATTTTAAAAGCCAAAGACACATCAGCCTTCTCTTGTTCATACTTTTTTCGGGATTTTCCTAAAAGTCGAAATCCCTAAATCTCATCTCCTGTGATTGCCGAATATCTTCTGTGGTGCCTACTTGTGCCGAAATCTGAAGAGAACTTTAGTGGAGTCAATCGCATAGATCTCTAAGTTATAGATCGGTAGCACTCGAATCGTGTTACTTTCAAGATTTCAAGGTAAGAAGATCTATTAGTTTCAATGTGTAAATTCGGGATTTACTAACCCTTGGCCGAATATGGGAGAGACCCTATTTTCACATCTTTTCGGCTTTTTGAGCAAAGTTGTAGATCGGTCTAGCAAGGGTATCGACATTAATCAGGTGTGTACCTTCTCACACCATTAGATTGAATACTATTATGTATATATGTATAAGTATAAATCTGCTATACTCTGTTAAATGCCGAGATCCCGGTATAACGTTTAAAAACCCGAGAAGGGTAAAGGCTAAATATCAGGTTAACGTTTTTTGCCATTCTTCAGTGAATGTTTTTGTTAAAAGGGATATGTTTAATGTGTTAATTTTTATATATGCTTGGGGTTGGGTGATTGATAAAAAGGGGAAGTGATCTGTTCTGGTGGCTTATGCCATTTCAGCCTGGTGACTCTGTCACAACTCTGTTTCTGGTGGCTTATGCCATTTCAGCCTGGTGACTCTGTCACAACTCTGTTTCTGGTGGCTTTTGCCATTTCAGCCTGGTGACTCTGTCACAACTTTGACGATGAGTAGCATGACTGCCATCAATGGCGTGTAGCGGTGTGGGTTGATTGTAGAAATCCCCAATGGTGTGACTGGCAGGTAAGGGTGGCGTGTAGCGGATGGAAACTTAGGATTGGGTTGGGTTTTTATGTATGTTATCTTTTATATTATGTTCTATATTTTGATCTGTGGGCTAAGGCCCAGTCTGATGGTGCACGAGGGTTGCATACTGAGTCTCGCGACTCACCCTTCTAATTTAACATTTCCAGGTTGCACCTAGTGCAACGGACCGGGCTGGAGAGAAGTGCAAGGTGGCCATGCGAGAAAGTATTTGGATTCCGCAAAAAGACTTTAGTATTTTATTTTATATTTTTATTTAATGGGTTTTAAACCTCGTTGTAATAAGGCCATGGGCCACTAGACTATTATTTATGTTTTTGGGTTTAAGTTGGGTTTAATTATTAGACATTTTAATTTTTATGATTAAAATTAAGCTAAGACATGTACAAGATTTTTGGTTTTTAATTAAAATTCACCAAGGCAATTTATAACTTCATATCTTATATGACTTAATAAATTATTAAGTTTTCGGTATTAATGATTAAACCTAGAAATCATTTTCCAAACTGCAACATGTTTTGCAAAATCACTCAAGTGACATACCAGATCCAGTTGTAGTGTTTGGGCCGGGTTTGGGGTGTTACAAATTGGTATCAGAACCTGGTTCAAAACTCGACTTTGGGGGTTTTTGGGCTGAAAATGTTTTCTAAAGATGGGTTTTTGAAACATGGATGTTTTTAAATGATAAATAGGTCTGTTAGCTCGGCATGGCACCTAAGTCTCCGGCCCAAGTCCGCCAGGTAAGCATTCTGAACTCCTTGTGTGTTATATATGTATGTGGGCTTGATGGGCTTTGTGGGACGTAGACTATTTAGACTATAACTTGATAGACTTTAGGCTTAGCTGAAACAACTCCTTAAATCTCATAAGACTTAATTTCACTAAACAAACCCGTGAACGAGTCGCAAGACTAGGGTGTGGCAACAGGCATACGCATGTCTAGGATTGGATCCGAAAGAGCCTGGTACTTAAGCAGTCCTAGTGACTCACCTCCTCTTCGCTGAAATCCTACTTGGTGCGTAGTGACTGTTCACCCTAGCCACGAGGATTTGTTGACGGGCCAAAATCTATAATTAAAACTCGAAAGGGACCAGCCACATTATTTTTACAAAATTGCTAAAATAACCTTATTTCAAAAAAAAAGTACCAATGTAACATCCTAAAAAGGGCCTATGCATTTTCGGTTTAATTGTACGAAATGACATGTCTTACGTGTTATGAATAAATTTTGAACATTTTTGGAAACTTGAAAATGCATGGAAATGATTTAGAAATGAACATTTTTGGAAACCCGGAAATGAATAGAAAAGATTTAGAAATGAACATTTTTGGAAACCTGGAAATGTATGGAAATGATTCAAAAGAGGAAAGTGAACATTTCTGGAAACTTGGAAATGTAAGGAAATGTCAAGTTTAAAGAGCCAAACGAAAATTTTTGGAAACTTAGAAATGACTTGGAAATGTCGAGTTTTAAAGTTTAAAAGAGGAAACTGAGGCAAGGTGGCCTTAAAAGAAAAAGTATGTGAAATTTGACACACAAACGGGCTTGGAAAAGTGGCCTGAAGATGCCACTTAGGGCCTATGGAAATGACGCCACATGCAAGGGGTTTAGGCCTAGTTCGAGTCACATGGGAAGCAAATAAAAGAAATTTTATTTTTGCTTCTAGAAGCCCAGAGGTGGACGGCACAAGGCTTGCAAAAGAGGAGTTTTATCCTCTTTAAAATTCGGCTAATTAGGGGATAAATAAAGGAGTTAATTTGGATTATTTTCAAGAGATAATTGTGGATTAATTTCTTTTATTTTTTTTAATGGATAAAAGAAGAGATAATAGAAGGATTATTATTATTAAACAGAGTGATAATTCAAAGGATAAAGCTATCAAATAAAGAAGAGTGGTAGCCAAGTAAGGGATTCTGAGTAGTAATTTCGGCTATAAAAGGAAGAAAATAGGGCTACTCATCAATTTTTCTTCCTCCTCTTCTCTGCCGAAATTCTTAGTGCTCTCCTCTCTTCTCTTCTCTTCTCTTTTTGCCAAGCCAAAATACTCCATGTTCTAGCCGAAACTTTTTCCAAAAATTTAGTTAGTATCGATTCTTTCTAAGCCTCAAGACCGAACTCTTAAGGACTCAAGCAAGGGAGCCGTCGATTACAAGGTCAAGGGTAAGGTAAGTGGTTATCGATTTTTGTTCTCTTATTTGTGGGCTTGTCGAAATCAAGGTATTAATCCCATTAATGAATTTTGGGCCGAAATTTAAAGGTTTCTCCGGGATCTCTATCATTGTCGACATCTCCATAGCCAAGAGTTTGTTTTTGGGATTTAAAAAGCAAGGTAAGTACATATATGTACATTCGGCCAAAGGTCTATTTCATAATTAAGATTCATTCAAAAATCGAAACTAACCAACTCAGAAATTTAGTGCTAACCGAATTCAATGAAGAGAGATTTTGGAATTTCGGGTTTTGAAAAGTCATCAAATCGGCATCAAAGGTAAGTTTTAAGTGTGTAAATCCTACTAGGATTTGGATTGTGGCCGAATAGGTTTATTAATATGTTTAAATGATTGGCCGAATATAGGGGATAACGGATCTAAAGCAATAGATTGGTTTCCGGGATTTCAAGGAATTCGTTAAGCAAATCAGGTGTGTACCCCACACTATCTTTTAATACGTTATATGGCAATATCTAATGTATGTATGCATAAGAATGCGAATATGGCTAAGGTACCCTAATGTGGTACAAAGGTACTCAGGTACGTTTCCTACTCTTACTAGGATTACGAAATATGTTATACTTAACATGTGAAAAGTGACATGAATGTGATTCTAAGTATGATATGCATGATATATGGGCATTCGGGTTAGATGAGAAAGGGGAAGTGAATGTGGTGACTTCGGTCTCACTATCTGAATGTGGTGACTTCGGTCAAAATATCTGAATGTGGTAACTTCGGTTACATTATCTGAATGTGGTGTCGCATGACACAATTATTTAATATGGTGGCTATGCCACGAATTTTATATGGGCGATGAGCACGTCGACTGCAGCGACTGCCTTCGATGGTGTGTAGCGGATGGAGGGTTGACTTAGTAGTCCCCACAGTGTGCAAGTTGGTACGGGGATGTGTAGCGGATGGCATCTAGGTTTTGGGTATGGGTTGCATCATTATTTTATCTGTATATGAATGTGCATGTGATACGTTATGGTATGCCTGATCTATTAAATTTTAGTGTTGTGTACACATTGAGTCTGTTGACTCACCCCGTTGTGGGAACATGTTTCAGGTGATGAGCAGTGATGGACCGGGACGGCAGAACTTTTGGTGGCCATGCTCAGCTAGAAGTTTTATTCATTATGGACAATTTATTTTATCTAAGTACTTAAGAATTCTATTTTGGGTTTTTACTTGATGTAATAAGGCCATAGTTGAATTTTCCTTATTTTTATTTTCAATTATTATGTTTACGAATTATTATCAATCAAAGTTTGGGTAAATTTATTTTTAAAACAAACCCCAATTGTTTTGTCACCTTAATTAAATGGAATTCAATATAAGATAACTTGGTTTTCAACACAAGCCCAACCCCAAAACGATATTTTTCTTAAAATCGCACAAGTTTTTCCCAAGAAACAAACGAACTTTGAATCGGTTTGCTTGAGGAACATACCAGATTCGATCCAGGCTCGTGCGCTGGGTTTGGGGTGTTTCAGTTTGGTATCAGAGCCCAGTTTTAAACACTCAGCCTGTGGACTAAGGCCCAAAACATTTTCAAATCGAGCCAAGTAAGTTTTTTTAAAGTATTTTATGAAATAAGCAGGTTTTTGGCATGGCACCTAAGTCTCCGACCCGCCCACTGTAAGTACCCACAACCATTTGTATGATTATGTGATTTATGAATTATGGAAGGGTAGAAAAGGCATGGAACGTAGAATAGTATGATAGGAACTTGAACTCTAGAACTAGTCTACTCAAACGCAAACGCATAAGACTTAATGCACTTAACAAACCTATGGCTAAGTCATTTGAGTTAGGGTGTGGTAACCCCACACGCATGTCTCAGGATTGGATCCGAAGAGCACGGTATTTAAGCGATCCCCTAGTGACTCACCTCCTCTTCGCAGAATCCTACTGCAGTGCGTAGCCGGTTCACCCTAACCCAAAGGGCTCGTGAGGTGTGGCAACCTCTGTGCGCATGTTTAGGAATGGTTTCGGTGGGAGCTTAGTATTTAAGCAGTCTGCGTGACTCACCTCCTCTCCATCCGAATCCTGCCTGGTGCGTAGCTTTGGTTCACCCTGACCAAGAGGACTCGGTCATAGGCTAAACACAATAACTAAAACCCAAAAGGGAACTAGCCGTGTTTTTATAAAAACAACAAAACCCTAGTTTAAAAAAAAAACTCTTAAAACTTTCTTTTAAATTTGTGAAAACCATTTTTTACAAAGTCTTTCAAAAAATTTCCGATTTATGAAATTACAAAAATACCCCTAGGGGTAAATTACAAAAATGCCCTTGATTTATGAGATTTCCAAAATACCCATAGTTTTAATCAAAACTTCACTATTTTATAAATGTTCAAAAACCCTAATTTGCAAAATATCAAAAATACCTTGATTTTGGAAATTTACAAAATTGCCCTTAACTCACAAAATTACCAAAATGACCCTGACTTTCAAAATTTTTGCAACATTACCGAATTGGAAACAAATTCTCAAAAAGAACCCCCAAGTTTTGCAACTTTTGAAATACCCCTGAATTATTAAACTTTACAAATTTACCCTGGTTTGTGAAAAATTACCGAAATACCCCTAGAATTTCAAAATTACCGAAAGGCCCCGGATTTCAAAATTTTTCCAAAATACCCCGGAAATTCAAAAAAATTCCAAAATACTTGTGACGAAATCACCAAGGTACTCTTTCTTTTGAAAAATTACGAAAATACCCCTGTAGGATAAAATTACGAAAATACCCCTAGGTAGTGGAGAAACAACAACAATTAAAAATTACAACGTTTCTCGGAATGAACGAAAGTTCATAATTGGTTGATGGATGTATGAATGAATGAAAAGACTGTGTGCATGTATGAATACGAAAGAACCACTCCTAAAACTCTTTTCATAAAACTCCTTCGCGGGTAAACAAGTGAAACAAAGACTAATTCATAAAACTTCTTAATCAGATCTCGACGTTAGAAATGAGCTCTAGAGGACGTGGTCGTCACAGACGAGGTAGAGGAAGGATGAACGTGTCGGAACCAGTTAGATCGGGTCAAGGGTCTGACAATGAGATACCACCGCCACCACCACCCCCAGCTGTGGGTGTTGGAGCAAGCTAAGCTCAGGAGAGAAGATGTTGTATCGCAGGTGTCTTTGCGAGTTTTGGAATTGGTGGGGTGAGTGCGGGGATGAAATTTGGGAAATCGTAAGTCTGTGCCTGAATGGCTCTGAGCTAATAGAGCCGAAATATTTCGTGGAGTATCAGGAGTGGCACCCAGTACAGCTGAGTACTGGTTGGAAGCAACAGAGCGCATCATGGATGAGCTTGATCTGACCCCTGAGGAGAAGTTAAAAGGAATGGTGGCACTATTACGCGATGAAGCGTACCAATGGTAGTTAACTGTTCGGGATGGTGCCACAGCTGAGGATCTGACCTGGGACTATGTTAAGGAAGCTTATCAAAAGAAGTATGTTGGAACCAGGTACACTGATGAACAAAGGAAAGCTTTTCTGGGGCTGGTTCAAGGAAACAAATCCGTTGCGGAATAAGAAGCTGAATTTCTGAGGTTGAGCCGGTATGCTCGAGGAGTAGTGGCAACTGAGCATGAGCACTGTGTTCGTTTTAAGGATGTACTAAGGGATGATTTGAGATTGTTGATAGCACCGCATCAGGAGCGAGAGTTTTCTGCTTTAGTAGAAAAGGCCAAGGTGGCCGAGGGAATTAAGGATGCTACAAAGCAGACTATGGATCGGAATAGGCCCAAAAGAGGTTTTGGATCGTGCGGGAAGGTTCAAAAGAGGCCTAGAGTTGATGGGTCTGAGGTCGCAAGTCGGCACAGGATGGCGAGATCGTCCTTGTGAGCATTGTGGGAAGAAGCACTTAGGGGAGTGCTGGAAAAAGACGGGAAGATATTTTAGGTGTGGGTCCAAGGACCATATGCTCAAGGATTGTCCTAAGAAACCAAATGAAAGTCGACCAGCAGCTCAGAATGTTAGTCAGGCTAGTAGAGGAGGACAACAGCCTCAACGAGGTTGTGGTTCAAGTAACAGAGGTAATGGTGCTGGCAGAGGACGTGGAACACAGGGCAGAGGTGCTGCTAATGCTGAGGCAAGGCAACCGGGTTTGGTTTATGCGGTTCGCAAGAGGGAAGATGGAGACGCGCCGGACGTTATAACCGGTACGTTCTTTATTTTTGACAAGCCCTATTTTGCTCTAATTGATGTGGGCTCGACCCATTCCTATGTTGCATGTAGTGTAGTGGAAACACTAGGCTTAGGCTCTGGACTTTCTGATAGGCAGATGACTGTAGTAAGCCCATTAGGCCAAACTGTAGTGGTGGATAAGATCTTTCGAAATGTACCCCTAGAGATGCAGGGAGTGAACTTTCGGGCTGACTTAATGGAACTACCCTTTGGGGAGTTTGAACTTATACTTGGAATGGATTGGCTAGTAGAGCACCGAGCCGTATTGGATTGTGCGGCTAAACGTATGGAGTTAAGGATTCCAGAGGATGAAGTAGTAGTAATGATCAGAGAAAGGAGAAACTACCTGTCTAACGTAGTTTCGGCACTGAAGGCTGAGAAAATGGTTAAGAAAGGGTGCAAGGCGTTCTTAGCCTTCGTAAGTACGTTGGGTGGAAAGGAAGAAGGTGTCAGTGGAGTTAGAATGGTAAAGGACTTTGAAGACGTATTTTCGGAGGAGTTACCAGGAATACCCCCAGATAGGGAGGTGGAATTTGGAATAGACTTGCTGCCGAGAACAGCTCCTGTGTCAATCGCTCCATATCGAATGGCACCAAAGGAGTTGGTTGAGCTCAAGGCTCAAATTCAAGAATTGCTGGATCGTGGGTTCATTCGACCCAGTGTGTCTCCATGGGGAGCACCGATCCTGTTTGTAGAGAAGAAGGACGGAACTATGCGTATGTGCATAGATTACTGTCAGTTGAATAAGCTGACCATTAAAAACAAGTAGCCTTTGCCAAGGATCGATGACTTGTTCGATCAGCTGAAGGGGGCCGCAGTATTTTCAATGATAGACTTGAGGTTGGGATATCATCAGTTGAAGGTGAAGGAGGCAGATATCCATAAGACTGCTTTTAGGACAAGATACAGCCATTTTGAGTTTGTGGTGATGCCGTTTGGGTTGACGAATGCTCCAGCCGCGTTCATGGATATGATGAACCGAGTTTTCCAACCCTACTTGGATAGGTTCGTTGTTGTATTCATCGACGATATCTTGGTGTACTCCAAGTCTGAAGAGGAGCATGATGAACACCTATAGGCTGTGTTGGAAGTATTAAGGGGGAAGAAGCTCTATGCCAAATTCAGCAAGTGTGAATTTTGGCTTAAGGAGGTGGCATTCTTAGGATATGTAGTATCCGCAGAAGGTATAAGGGTGGATCCTAGGAAGATCGAAGCAGTGTTGGATTGGAAACCACCTAGGTCCGTGGCTGAGATCCGAAGTTTCTTAGGTTTGGCAGGCTATTACAGAAGGTTCGTGGAAGGGTTCTCGTCAATAGCCGCGCCTTTGACAAAGTTGCTAAGGAAGGAAGTACCCTTTGAGTGGACTGATAAGCAGCAGAAGAGCTTTGAAAAGCTTAAGAAGGTGTTGATGGAGGCTCCAGTGTTAATTCAACCGGAGGCAGGAAAGGATTTTGTGGTATACTGTGACACTTCGCACCTGGGATTAGGCTGTGTACTAATGCAAGAAGGAAAAGTGGTCGCTTATGCGTCTCGGCAGTTAAGGCCTCATGAAGTTAACTACCCAACCCATGATTTGGAATTGGCAGCTATGGTTTTCGCCCTTAAGTTGTGGAGGCACTATCTCTATAGAGAAAGGTCGGTGATCTACACAGACCACAAGAGCATTAAGTATCTGTTGACTCAGAAGGAGTTGAACTTGAGGCAGCGAAGGTGGGTGGAGTTATTGAAGGATTATGATTGCTCGATAGAGTACCACCCGGGCAAGGCAAATGTAGTGGCTGATGCCCTAAGTCGAAAGGTTGTGTCAGATCTAAGGGCTATGTTCGTTCACTTAAGTTTATATAATGACGGAAGCCTGTTGGCAAAATTACAAGTCAAGCCCACATGGCTGAATGAGGTGAAAAGGGGACAGTCGGTGGATAAGGACCTAAGTGCTAAGTTACAGCAAGTATAGCACGGAGAATTAAAGGACTATGGCGTTAATGATGAAGGAGTATTGTGCTACAAGGGAAAAGTCTGTATGCCGAGAGACGAGGAGTTAAGACAAAGGATTCTTCGGGAGGCGCATGTAGCCCTTATGCTATGCATCTCGGAGGCATTAAGCTGTATAGAGATCTAAGGGAACAATTTTGGTGGTCTGATCTTAAATGGGAAGTTACTGAGTTCGTGGGGAAATGTCTGACGTGTCAGCAAGTTAAGGCTGAACACCAAGTTCCATCGGGATTGCTTCAACCAATTGAGATTCCGCAGTGGAAGTGGTAGAGAATTTCCATGGACTTTGTTAGTGGGCTTCCCCTTACACCTACTAAGAAGGACTCGGTATGGGTGATAGTGGACCGTTTGACCAAGTCTGCCCACTTCATTCCGGTAAGAGTTGACTATTCTCTTCAGAAGTTGGCCAAGTTATATGTAGCATAAATTGTGAGGTTACATGGGGTACCGGTATCGATCATTTCCGATAGAGATCCTAGGTTTACGTCTCGGTTTTGGAGGGCACTTCATCAAGCTATAGGCACTAAGTTAGACTTCACTACGGCTTTTCATCCACAATCAGATGGGTAATCTGAACGGGTAATACAAGTGTTGGAGGATATGTTGAGAGGCTGTGTGATGGATTTTCGAGGAAGCTGGGAAGATTACTTGCCTTTAGCTGAGTTCGCCTACAACAACAGCTATCAGGCTAGTATTCGGATGGCACCATATGAAGCATCGTATGGTCAGAAGTGTCGAACTCCTACTTGTTGGACTGAGTTAGGAGAACGTCGAGTTTTGGGTCCAGAGTTAGTGGCTGAAACTGAAGAGAAGATAGAGATAATCCGAGCACGGTTAAAGGAAGCCTCTGATAGGCAGAAGTCGTACGCAAACCTCAAGCGGAAGGAAATAGAGTTTGAAGTGGGAGACCAAGTGTTTTTGAAGGTCTCGCCTTGGAAGAAGGTGATGAGGTTTGGTCGCAAAGGGAAGTTAAGCCCAAGGTTTATAGGGCCTTATCGAGTACTGAAGCGAGTTGGACCAGTGGCATACCAATTGGAGTTGCCACCAGAATTGCAGCAGATGCACGATGTATTCCATGTATCCATGCTACATCGTTACCAATCGGATCCATCTCATGTGGTACCAGTTGAAGAAGTGGAGCTAAGGCCGGACTTATCCTACGATGAGGAGCCAATTCAGATATTGGAACATGATGTAAAAGTGTTACGGAGGAAGTCAGTTCCCCTAGTCAAAGTATTATGGCGCAATCATGGATCGGAAGAATTTTCGTGGGAGCCAGAAGAGGCAATGCGACAGCAATACCCTCAATTGTTTTAGATAGGAAATTTCGAGGACGAAATTATTTTAAGGGGGTAGAACTGTAACATCCTAAAAAGGGCCTATGCATTTTCGGTTTAATTATACGAAATGACATGTCTTACGTGTTATGAATAAATTTTGAACATTTTTGAAAACTTGAAAATGCATGGAAATGATTTAGAAATGAACATTTTTGGAAACCCGGAAATGAATAGAAAAGATTTAGAAATGAACATTTTTGGAAACCTGGAAATGTATAGAAATGATTCAAAAGAGGAAAGTGAACATTTCTGGAAACTTGGAAATGTAAGGAAATGTCAAGTTTAAAGAGCCAAACGAAAATTTTTGGAAACTTAGAAATGACTTGGAAATGTCGAGTTTTAAAGTTTAAAAGAGAAAGCGAGGCAAGGTGGCCTTAAAAGAAAAAGTATGTGAAATTTGACACACAACGCGGGCTTGGAAAAGTGGCTCAAGATGCCACTTAGGGCCTATGGAAATGGCGCCACATGCAAGGGGTTTAGGCTCGATTTGAGTCACATGGGAAGCAAATAAAAGAAGTTTTATTTTTGCTTCTAGAAGCCAGAGGTGGACGGCACAAGGCTTGCAAAAGAGGAGTTTTATCCTCTTTAAAATTCGGCTATAAAAGGAAGAAAATAGGGCTACTCATCAATTTTTCTTCCTCCTCTTCTCTGCCGAAATTCTTAGTGCTCTCCTCTCTTCTCTTCTCTTCTCTTTTGCCAAGCCAAAATACTCCATGTTCTAGCAGAAACTTTTTCCAAAAATTTGGGTTAGTATCGATTCTTTCTAAGCCTCAAGACCGAATTCTTAAGGACTCAAGCAAGGGAGCCGTTGATTACAAGGTCAAGGGTAAGGTAAGTGGTTATCGATTTTTATTCTCTTATTTTTGGGCTTGTCGAAATCAAGGTATTAATCCCATTAATGAATTTTAAATAAATTTGAAGGTTTCTCCGGGATCTCTATCATTGTCGACATCTCCATAGCCAAGAGTTTGTTTTTGGGATTTAAAAGCAAGGTAAGTACATATATGTACATTCGGCCAAAGGTCTATTTCATAATTAAGATTCATTCAAAAACAGAAACTAACCAACTCAGAAATTTAGTGCTAACCGAATTCAAGGAAGAGAGATTTTGGAATTTCGGGTTTTGAAAAGTCATCAAATCGGCATCAAAGGTAAGTTTTAAGTGTGTAAATCCTACTAGGATTTGGATTGTGGCCGAATAGGTTTATTAATATGTTTAAATGATTGGCCGAATATAGGGGATAACGGATCTAAAGCAATAAATTGGTTTCCGGATTTCAAGGAATTCGTTAAGCAAATCAGTGTGTATTTTACACTATCTTTTAATACGTTATATGGCAATATCTAATGTATGTATGCATAAGAATGCGAATATGGCTAAGGTACCTAATGTGGTACAAAGGTACTGTGCACGCTTTCCTACTCTTACTAGGATTACTTAAATATGTTATACTTAACATGTGAAAAGCGACATGAATGTGATTCTAAGTATGATATGCATGATATATGGGCATTCGGGTTATATGAGAAAGGGGAAGTGAATGTGGTGACTTCGGTCTCACTATCTGAATGTGGTGACTTCGGTCAAAATATCTGAATGTGGTAACTTCGGTTACATTATCTGAATGTGGTGTCGCATGACACAATTATTTAATCGGTGGCTATGCCACGAATTTTATATGGGCGATGAGCACGCCGATCGCAAATGATCGCTTCGATGGTGTGTAGCGGATGGAGGGTCGACTTAGTAGTCCCCACGGTGTGCAGGTTGGTACGGGGATGTGTAGCGGATGGCATCTAGGTTTTGGGTATGGGTTGCATCATTATTTTATCTATATATGAATGTGCATGTGATACGTTATGGTATGCCTGATCTATTAAATTTTAGTGTTGTGTACACATTGAGTCTGTTGACTCACCCCGTTGTGGGAACATGTTTCAGGTGATGAGCAGTGATGGACCGGGACAGCAGAACTTGTGGTGGCCATGCTCAGCTAGAAGTTTTATTCATTATGGACAATTTATTTTATCTAAGTACTTAAGAATTCTATTTTGGGTTTTTACTTGATGTAATAAGGCCATAGTTGAATTTTCCTTATTTTTATTTTCAATTATTATGTTTACGAATTATTATCAATCAAAGTTTGGGTAAATTTATTTTTAAAACAAACCCTAATTGTTTTGTCACCTTAATTAAATGGAATTCAATATAAGATAACTTGGTTTTCAACACAAGCCCAATCCAAAACGATATTTTTCTTAAAATCACACAAGTTTTTCCCAAGAAACAAACGAACTTTGAATCAGTTTGCTTGAGGAACATACCAGATTCGGTCCAGGCTCGTGGGCCGGGTTTGGGGTGTTTCAACCAAGATACCATGATTTGCAAATATACCCCGATTTACAAAGTCAAGAAAATTTTTCCTTAAAAAAAAAACACATACAACACACGACAACAACCAAAAACCCACAAACACCTAAACACTACTATTATTCTTTTGAAATCAAATTCTCCAAGATACCCTTGTTTTAAATATATATATATTTTGTAAAATTTTGAAAATACCCCTGACTTGTAAAATGACCAAAATACCCCTGATTTGTAAAATTACCAAATTACCCTTGATTCGCAAAATGACCAAAGTACCCCTGATTTGTAAATTACTAAATTACCCCTGATTTTCAAAATTATCGAAATACCCCCAGATTTCAAAATTTTCGAAATACCCCCGGATTTCAAAATTACTGAAATACCCTTAGATTGTAAATTACCAAAATACCCTTAATTCACAAATCACCAAGGAACCCTATTTCGGAAAATTACGAAAATACCCCTGTAGGATAAATTACGAAAATACCACTGGGTAGTGGAATAACGAGAATACCCCTATGTATTGAGTGTGGATGTATGGATGTTGTCTGTATGTTGATTGTTGAATATATGTAGTTTATAGAACTAGGAAAGGTAAATTCGAAAGAACTACTCTTAAAACTACTAATCATAAGACTGTTCGTGGATAATCAGTGGAAGAAAACCAATAATTCATAAAAAAAATTTAATCAGATAAACGCGAACCGATAGCATCAGTACAAGGGGACGAGGACGCTCTAGATGTGAATACCGGTGCATACTTTCCCATAGTGTACTAAGTGTTTATTTTGGGTTTAGAATTGGAGTGCGCAGTGAAAGCATGGTAGTGAGACTTAGGTAGTACGATTAATAGTTAGTTGGAAATTTCGAAGACGAAATTTCTTTAAGGGGGTAGAACTGTAACATCCTGAATTTTTGCGCCTATGCGTTTAATGGGTGAATATGTTTAATATGTTAATTTAAGTAATAGGGGTCCAAATTGGGCTCAGAATTAGGCAAAGGCCTTGATTAAAATTATCTGTTTGGGCATTATAGGGTTTAAAAGGTAGTATCTATGTTTAAAATACCAAAGTGGGCTTGTGGCCCAATCTTAGAAGGTGACGCCACACAAGGGACTAAGGGGCCCAAATTTAAGTTTCATGGAGCCCAATTCTTTTAATTTAAGTTAGCTAAATTTTGGGCATTAGGATTAGGTGGAGTGGATGGCAACAAGGCTAAAATTTAGGGGTTTTAATGTTTAAAATATGTGGATACTAAGCAGATAAAGGCTATTATTTAGGAATTTATTTTATGTGGATAATAAGCAAATAAAGGCTAAAATTTAGGGATTTTAATGATTAAAATATGTGGATAATATGCTGATAAAGGAGGGAGGAGTTAGAGATAATTAAGTCTCTTTTAGATGAGCTAGTAGATTAAGATAAAGGAGAAAAGATAGGATTTACTGCAAGGTTAGGTAAGTCTTGAAATTTCTATAAATAGGGGAATATCTCTTCAATTTCGGCATTTGGGTTTTTCTCTCATTCTTTTCTCTTCTTCTCTGAGTAAAAGCCGAAAACTCCTAAAGTTCCATCTTCTTCTTCATTATCTGCAAAAGCCGAAATCTGTAAGCCTAATCCCCCATCTTCACTTTGATTCAAAAATTGAAACTCTTTCCATTCTTTTTCTTCCTAGCCGAAATCTTCAAGTCTCTTCCTTGTTTTCTTTTCTTCTCTCTTCTTTTCTCGTCGAAACCAAACTCTTCACTCAAGTATTTTAAAAGCCAAAGACACATTAGCCTTCTCTTGTTCATACTTTTTTCGAGATTTTCCTAAAGGCC
Organism: Gossypium bickii; assembly: GCA_025503065.1. Classification (NCBI taxonomy): domain Eukaryota; kingdom Viridiplantae; phylum Streptophyta; class Magnoliopsida; order Malvales; family Malvaceae; genus Gossypium; species Gossypium bickii. Next base: position 20,037,157 of record CP106718.1, read on the forward strand.
AAAATCCCTAGATCTCATCTCCTGTGATTGCCGAATTGCTTCTGTGGTGCCTACTTATGCCGAAATCTGAAGGGAACTTTAGGGAGTCAATCGCATAGATCTCTAAGTTATAGATCGCTAGCACTCGAATCGTGTTACTTTCGAGATTTCAAGGTAAGAAGATCTATTAGTTTCAACGTGTAAATTCGGGATTTACTAACCCTTGGCCGAATATGGGAGAGGCCCTATTTTCACATCTTTCCGACTTTTTGAGCAAAGTTGTAGATCGGTCTAGCAAGGGTATCGACATTAATCAGGTGTGTACCTTCTCACACCATTAGATTGAATGCTATTATGTATATAGATATAAGTATAAATCTGCTATACTCTGTTAAATGCCGAAATCCCGGCATAACGTTTGAAAACCTGAGAAGGGTAAAGGCTAAATATCAGGTTAGTGTTTTCTGCCATTCTTCTGTGAATGTTTTTGTTAAAAAGGATCTGTTTAATGTGTTAATTTTTATATATGCTTGGGGTTGGGTGATTGATAAAAAGGAGAAGTGATCTGTTCTGGTGGCTTATGCCATTTCAGCCTGGTGACTCTGTCACAACTCTGTTTCTGGTGGCTTATGCCATTTGAGCCACTCTGTTTCTGGTGGCTTTTGCCATTTCAGCCTGGTGACTCTGTCACAACTTTGACGATGAGTAGCATAACTGCCATCAATGGCGTGTAGCGGTGTGGGTTGATTGTAGAAATCCCCAATGGTGTGACTGGCAGGTAAGGGTGGCGTGTAGCGGATGGAAACCTAGGATTGGGTTGGGTTTTTATGGATGTTATCTTTTATATTATGTTCTATATTTCGATCCGTGGGCTAAGGCCCACCGATGGTGCACGAGAGGTTGCACACTGAGTCTCGCGACTCACCCTTTTAATTTAACATTTCCAGGTAGCACCTAGTGCAACGGACCGGGCTGGAGAGAAGCGCAAGGTGGCCTTGCGAAAGAGTATTTGGATTCAGCAAAAAGACTTTAGTATTTTATTTTATATTTTTATTTAATAGGTTTTAAACCTCGTTGTAATAAGGCCATGGGCCACTAGACTATTATTTATGTTTTTGGGTTTAAGTTGGGTTTAATTATTAGACATTTTAATTTTTATGATTAAAATTAAGCTAAGACATGTACAAGATTTTTGGTTTCTAATTAAAATTTCCCAAGGCAATTTATAACTTTATATCTTATATGACTTAATAAATTATTAAGTTTTCGGTATTAATGATTAAACCTAGAAATTATTTTCCAAAATGCGACATGTTTTGCAAAATCACTCAAGTGACATACCAGATCCGGTTGTAGTGTTTGGGCCGGGTTTGAGGTGTTACAAATAATCTATCAACTAAATTCACAAACACTACAAAATTATTCATGGCAAGTCCCTAGACTTTTAACAACTTTACAAATTAACCCCCAGTCTAGCTAGATTAATCTAATACGAGCTCAAAAACATAAAAATCAATAAAAATGAGCATAAAATAAATATCATGCACAAGAACTAAGCTTTGGTACAAGAACATCCAAATGAATGAGAAGAAGATTTTAACTTAATTAATTTTTATGTTTATTTACTAATTACCATCTTACCCTTATTATTAATTAAAAATTTCAATTCAACCTTGTCCATAACTATCCACTAACATGTTATATGGTATATTCACCCACTAAGTCCATTTAATTAGCTTTCCATAACTAATTGATACAACTAATTAATAGTACTAACTTTTTTAGCTTTTATGATTTAGTCCTTTTTACTTAATTAACTATCCAAACTTTAAAATTTTTGAACGAAAATTTAATACGACCTTAATAAATACTCGTAAACATTAAATAAATATTAAAATACAAAATTGCTCGTCATAATTGTGGTCACTAAACCACTATTTTTAACACCACTGGAAATGAGCTGTTACAACTCTCCCCCTTAAAGGAATTTTCGTCCTCGAAAATCTTACCAGAGAATAGGTTCAGGTATTGCACTTTCATAGCCTCTTCTGATTCTTAGGTAGCTTCCTCAACCCCATGATAGTGCCAAAGAACTTTAACCAAAGCTATACGTTTATTTCTTAATTATTTAACTTCCCAAGCCAAGATTCTAATTGGTTCTTCATTATACGACATATCAAGCTGAATTTCCACATCGACTGGCAAAATCACGTGTGAGGGGTCAGATTGATACTATCGTAACATTGATACATAGAAAACATTATAAATTTTCTCTAATTTCGTCGGTAAAGCTAAACGATAAGCTAATAGCCCAATTCTTTCAATAATCTCATACGGCTCTATGAAACGTGGACTAATTGATACAATTAATTAATAGAACTAATTTTTTTAGCTTTTATGTTTTTGTCCTTCTTACTTAATTAACTATCCAAACTTTAAAATTTCTTAATGAAAATTTAATACGACCTTAATAAATACTTGTAAACTTAAATAAATATTAAAATAGTAACTCGCTCATCAAAATCATGGTCAAAAAATCACTATTTCTGACACCATTGAAAACAGACTGTTACACTATAGAACTATGAAATTTTGGGTTTTTTTTTTTTTTTTTTTTTTTTACAAAACTAGACTTGCTCATGAGCTAGGTCACCCACCCAAGATCAAAGGCCCGCCTGAAAAATGGGAGGGTTTGAAGAAAAATATGAGGCCTAAAAAATAGGCTTGGGTAAAATTTAAGGCCCATTTTCTATATGGGTTAGGCCTTAGGCAAGATTTTTCGACCCAAGCCCGACCTGAATATATTATGTTATAAAAATTAATTATATTAATTTCACATGTTAAATAATAATTATATAATTTATATTAAATAACTAACCCAATAACAATTAAAATCATTACCCAAAACCTAAAAAAACTTACGCAACTAAATAACCTAACCCAAAATATAAAATTTTAAAAATTATATTTAATAAAATAAAAAATATTATATTTTTAATATAATAAAAAAATATTATATTTTTAATATAATAAAAAAATATTATATTTATGGTAGTGTCTTTTAATATAAATACTTTTTTAATTTATGTTTAATGTGTTAGAAAATTTTTATTTTAACTTTTTTTAGTGCATTTAGTGTATAATATCTTTTAAAAAATTATTTTTAAAAAAAAACTAATCTAAAAAAAATATGGACGGACTAGGTCAGCCCCGAGTGTACCTTTCTTAAATTGGGTCGGGCTTGTCGGGTTGAGCCTGTGCTTGAAAAACCGATCTAGATACCTAACACCTTACATGGGCCTAATAAAACTGATGTCAAGTTTGAAAAAGGTTAAAATAATTTTAAGGTGGATTTTTGGTGTTGATTGATTGTTGGATAACGGCAATGGATGCCACTGAGTGACGACCTTCTTGGCAATGGTTATTAGATTCTGAATTTTGGTATACAAAAATTTCTAATAAAATACTAAAATTTTTAAGAGGATCTCGTTAAAAATTTTGGTATTTTAGTATTGCCTTTGAAATATTAGTATCCATTAGAAAATTTGGTATTACATTAAAAATATTTGAATCACGTTAAAAATTTAGCTTTTTTCCAAAATAATATGAAATTTTTTAATTACTCGAATAATATGAACCGAGTATGAGAACCCCAAATTGGCATGATGGTTGACAATTTAGGATACCAATAATGTATTTATTATTAGAATCAAACATGATAGCATCATAAACCCAAATCATCAACTTTCTTTTCTTTAATAGAAAATGTTAATGTAGAAAAAAAGTGTACAAGAATTGAATAGAAAATTTTCCTTTTTTTTCCTTGCACTTCCCTATTTGATTTGACCTCTTAGCTTTCTTTTCTTTTTTAATGTATTTTTTATTAGTGAATTATAATTAGTTGTACCAATTAAAACTTTAAAAGAAAATAAGTCTTTTTATTTTTGACTTAAAAAACAATTCAATAAAAATAAATTAAGCTGGGAAAACAATTTACGGAATTGAAAAAAACTTAAAATAAAATTGGTCACTGGAAGTAAACAAAAACAATAAACCCTAACCCCCAAAAATTTACAAACAAACAACTAACAACATGTTTGGTTGGGGGGTTTATGAATGGATTCCAACCCAATTTGGTGGGTCCACCACCAAACATTAGTTTGGTTGACTATAATGATCTATTACCGTCCGCGTGGAATAGGGCCTTAGTCTGGGAAAATGCAGCATAGGTGTTCCGTTTCTTCACCACTAAATGGTGATTCAGCTCATGTGGAATAACTTTTTTCCCCATTTTCATTTTTTTCCCCTAACCTTTCTGAAACCCTCATCTCTCAACATCAGCCCCTCTCACCCAGCCTTCCTTACTTGCTTCGCCTCCGACCACTTCCGCTCTGCTCTTTCACGTCGGTCAATTGAAGCCACCCGTTCACTCGCTTTTTCTTCGTTTTCTTTTCCCTTTCATTATTGAACCACGTCAGTCGATACCATCAGTTCTTCTTAAATTCAAAACAAAGGTTAAGTTTTTATCTAATTTTCTCATGTGATTTGTTATTTACGTGTTTTTTGTATTTTCTTTTTGTGTTTAATCTGAGATGAAAATGCAAATATTGTACTGATTTGTTTTTCTAAATCCAAAAATTAGGGCTTCAAATTGCATTATTCTCCCCTTAAGTTGTTTTGTCGCTGAAACAAACAGATCTACTCAAAAGCATACTTGAAATCCAACTATGCTTTCTATTTAACAACTTCCTATTGAAGGTCTATCCTTTCCTAGGTTCGGTCCTTTTTTCTGTTGTGCCTAAACTCTAGAAAAACCATATACAGTGTAATGTATGGCTTTATTATTTCTGTTGTTTTTATATGTTTTCATTGTTTTTTGTGTGTATTCACAATATCTTTCACTTAATGCTTAAAAATGGAGTATAATATGATTCATTATTAGTATTTTATTGGTGCATTTGAAATTTCTTCTGTTTACTTCTTTTTGGCCATGCATTGCTGGTCCACAATCTGTTCTCTTCAAAATTTTGAAGAATTTCTCTCTAATGTATATGAAATCCGTTATGGTGCACTTCATCAACATTAACATGTGTTCATTGTTTTGGTATAATTAAATGATAAGTGCACTAATTTGTATTTGTTCATTGTTTTGTGCTTTAAGCAAAGCCTTATTTGCTTTATGGTAATTGTTTCTCAAGCTTTTTATTTTTACTTTTATAGTTATTAGCAAAGTAGATTTCTGATGTATACTGAACAATGTGAATCACATACTATTTTTGAATGTGTCAATTAGTGTATGTTTTCTTCATGCTAAGATTTCTTTCTCTATACAAACATAATCTTTTTATCCTAGAATTTCATTTTTTGTGTTACGTAATTTGTTTTGATGATCTGTTAATTTAACTTTGTAGTTCTCACTTGTTTTCTAACCTATTGATTTCCAAGGTTTTGTATGCTTTCTAATAAGAAAATTTATTGCCACAGAACAAGCCGGAGGATCTATACAGTCTTCTCCACTTTTTGAAGGTGGAACCTTGGGGAAACTGGCTCTGGTAAGTTTAACAAAACTGTTCGATGGAAAATTTAGGATATAATCTTAAGGCTTCTCATTTAGTGGTCTATTGAACCACTAAATTTGGCTTGAATTTCTTTTTTCATGTTGTCAAATACGCAATTAATTAGAATTAAGTTTTAAATGCTTATCTCTACCTGCAGCACTTATAGACAACAAATTTTCTAATACTATTATCTTTCTTAGGCACTAAAACTACTGGAACCACACAATGATTAAGAGATGATTAAGAGATTCTTGAACATGTCTCTTTTCCATCTACTTTTCATTTATCTTTGTAATTCCTTTATCTTCTTGATAAATGAGTCAATTCAGATTTGAAACTAGTTTCAAAGCTATAATCACTTGACTCTTTTGGCTTGGTGATAAACCGTAATATATACATATTTTAATCCCACATTTAGCATACTTTTGGATGATTTAAGCCTTGAATTGTGGAATTTGGTGCTCCTAATCCTTTAATTTCATATTTTATACTTAAGAGAGCACCGGATGATGACAAGAACGAGAAATGAGCCTAAAACAGAGTAAATGGGCCAACTTACAAAATCGGCACAGCTTGGGCCCAAGCCACACGGCCGTGCCTCCTTAACAGACCCGACCACGGCCTGGCCACGATTCACACGGGCGTGTGCCATGGGCGTGTCCCTACCGTGACAAAGAGGAATTTTACTCGGATTAGGGTACTTAGAGGCAAAGAAAGCCATTCCAAAAACCTATATAAACACCCTAGAGGCCAACCTTCAGGGGGGCGTTCAGTGAGGCCGAAGAGCCAAGCCAAAGACGCCAGAATTGTGGAATTTACTCGAAAAAAGCCAGTTGATTCATCTCAAGAAGCTGGAATCATACTCAAGACGGAGGATCTTTCCTTCAATTTCTTTCAGGGGGTTTTAGGGTTTTCTTCTGTTTTGTTCTATATTTTCTTCTGAGATGGATTCTTTTATAATTATGAACTAAACCCCTCAAATACCTGAGGGGGATGAAACCTAAGACGGATCTTGTTATTATTTTCTGAACTATATGATAAATACTTGATTTGTTCTTAATTATGTGTTCTTAATTCTTGTTTCGATATTTTAGGATATTGATTCAAGTATGGATGTGCTTAGGCAGATGAGGAATAGACCCTGTCTAAGAGTAGATCTAGCATAACTAAGCGGAGTTGATCGCAACCCTAGAGATAGGATGACGAAAATCTCTCGTATTAGGTTTAAACCTAATATGGGAGTCCATAGATCGGGTTAATGCAATTCTAGAGGTTTTAATTAGAAAGAGATTTCAATTAATCAACCTAGGGTTAGACGTTAGTAGCCTCGAGAGAGGTATTAATATAAATTAGGGAATCCTACGGATCAAGTCAAGTGAATAAATCGTCTGGTTCAGAGTTAAATAACAAGTGAAGTCTAGGTGGATTCTTCCTCGGGTATTGTCTCAATCAATTGGTTTTTCTCACAAGTATTTTCTTCAATTCATTCTCTTTGTCTTAGCATCTTTAGCTTAATAGTTATTTAATTTTAGATTAATTAATAATTCCCTTAATTCTTAGGCTAAATAATAAAAAGAAAGTTAGTATTAGTACTTTTGGCTCCTTTGGGTTCGACAATCCAGTCTTGCCACTAAACTATACTACTGTTCGATAGGTCACTTGCCTCAATCGTTGTCATAGTTAGTTTCTAGGCTCGATCATTCTTTTTATAAATTTTTAAGACTCTAACACATGATCAAGTTTTTGGCGCCGTTGCCGGGGAACTAAAATATTAAGAACGCTCAATTTTTATTACTTTAGCCATTTTTGTTTTTGCAATTTACTTTTATTTTTATTTTACTTTGCTTTTAACTTTGTTAATTTTCCTTCTTTTATTACTTAGTAGGTACCTCTAGTTTATGACTAGAAGGGACCCGACAGGACCCCTAATTTACGACAGTAATATTGAGGGTACTGTTCGCAAAAATCGTAGAGAGATAAGGCGAAGCTTAAATTACATAGAAGAAGAGCAAGAAGTCGAAACCAAAACCAACGAAGAGATGGCTGAGAATAATCCGCCACCTCCAGAGGTGGCCGAAAATCATGCTCCTCGAACTATGTATGATTATGCTAAACCTAATTTAATAGGAACTGAGTCAAGTATTGTTAGACCTGCTATTTCTGTAAATAATTTTGAACTGAAACCTAACACAATTCAGATGATACAGCAATTTGTTCAGTTTGATGATTTGCAGGATGAAGATCCAAACAATCACTTGGCGAATTTCCTAGAATTTTGCGATACTTTCAAAATAAATGGCGTTTCTGATGATGCCATCCGTCTTCAGTTATTTCCCTTTTCTTTGAGGAATAAAGCTAAACAGTGGTTGCATTCTCTTCCACGAGGACCAATCACTACATGGGAACAAATAACTAAAAAATTTTTATTAAAATACTTTCTGCCGGCTAAAACGGCCAAGTTAAGGAATGATATCTCTTCTTTTGTGCAGATGGATTTAGAAACATTTTACGATGCATGGGAGAGATACAAAGATCTATTGAGAAGGTGTCCACACCATGGATTACCCTTGTGGCTACAGGTCTAAACTTTTTACAACGGTGTGAACCCTTCAACTAAGCAATTAATTGATTCAGCCACCGGCGGAACCTTGAATAATAAAACACCTGAGGCTGCTTATGAATGCATTGAAGAGATGTCACTGAATAACTATCAGTGGCAAGTCACAATGACAAAGCCAACAAAAGCAGCCAGTGTTTTCAACCTCGACGCAGTAACCATGCTATCAAATCAGGTAGAACTAATAAATAAAAAGATTGATGGTTTATATGGTTCTTCGCAGGAACATCCAGTTATGCAGTGCGATACGAATAGAAGAGGGATGAACAACACAGACTATCCACCTTACAACTCGAGCGCTGAGAACGAGCAAGTTCACTATATGGGTAACAATTTTAAATCTCAAAATAACCCTTATAGTAATACTTATAATCCAGGTTGGAGAAACCACCCCAATTTTTCATGGGACGGTCAAGGAAATCAGAGACAACAACCCCCTCCAAACTTCCAACAACAGCCTTACCCACAGGAAAAGAAGTCGAACCTTGAGGAGATGCTGACAAAATTCATAGTGGTGTCAGAAACACGTTTCCAATACACCGAAAAAACACTTAAAAATCAACAAGCATCAATTCAAGGGATCGAGAACCAATTAGGGCAACTCGCTAAGCTGATCTCTGAACGACCACAAGGCAGCTTGCCAAGCAACACTGAAGCTAACCCAAATGAGCAACTTCAAGCCATAACAGTTCAGGATAGTGTAGGGTTAGATGAGCCCAAATTAAGCCAAGAGACTGTGGTAGAGAAAGGTAAGGTCGAGGTAAGTCACGAGAAGCCAAAACCGGTAATTAAAGAGTACCAACCTCGTATACCATACCCCAATGCGATGAAGAAGGACAACACAGACGAAAAGTTGGGTAAATTTCTTAAACTTTTGAAGAAATTACATATTAACTGTTTCTTGAAGCTCTTTCACATATACCAGAGTCAAGGAAATTTTTAAAAGAGCTGTTAACAAATAAGCAGAAGTTAGACGAGGAATCGCATGTGGAATTAAACGCAGTGTGCTCAGCAATGTTGTAAAACAAACTACCACGAAAATTAAGAGATCCAGGGAGTTTTACAATTCCATGCTTAATTGGTAGTTTATGTGTTGATAATGCTTTAGCTGATTTAGGGGCAAGCATAAATGTTATGCCTTATAAAATGTTTAAACAGCTAGGTCTAAGGAAACCCAAACAAACTAGGATGAGCATTCAATTAGCTGATAAAACTATTAGAATTCCTAGGGGTATAATTAAAGATGTTCTTGTGAAAATTGATAAATTCGTATTCCCAGTAGACTTTTTCGTTTTAGACATGGATGAGGACAATAGTATCCCCTTAATTTTAGGAAGCCCTTTTTTAGCAACTGCAAGGATTAAAATTGATGTCAGTGTAGGAGAACTCATACTTTATGAAGGTGACGAATCAATCAGTCTTCAGGCCCTCGACTCCGCTAGGACATCAAGTAATCAAGCTGAAAACATAAATTCTATTAATAACCATTCGGTTAAACCTTCTTTTCAGGAAGTACCACGGAACTACACAACTGAGCCAGATCCTAGACCTCATTCCAACAAAGAAATAACTCATGAGTAACAAAAGCTTCAGATCGATGAACTAGACTAGTGGAAGACACACTTCAAGAAGAAATTAGGAATACATAAAACAGAACTAAGACCATTCCGTGGGACAAACGAATTTAAGATCGAAGATCAGGTATTGTTAGATAAGACAGACCCTCGAATATATCCTTCAGGCCTTAATACAAACGATTAAATTCCTTTTAAGGTACTGAATGTCTTCCCATATGGAACAGTCGAGGTAAGTAATCCTATATTCGACACTTTTAAAGTAAACGCTACTCGACTCGAGCTATATATTGATAATAGAACTGATAGCATGAGAAAGGATTTTCAACTCCTCAAACCATCATGATTATGCGAATGAGAGGTAAGTCTAGCTTAAGACTTTAAACGAGCGCTTCTCGAGAGGCAACCCGAGCACTAACACTATTAATTTTTACATTTTTATTTTTACTTTTATTTTTCCTTTTCAGTACCTAACTATAAACTAACCAAAGTGCAGATTTCCATACCACACGGCCTTGCACACGGCCGTGGCCGTGGCCATGTGGATACTACGGATTCCCGTACTGACATGGCAAAGATAGTATAAAACAGAACGAAAAATATCTTCAAGCCATGGACGTGCGACGCGATCGTGGTCGACACTGTTTTATCAACACGGGCGTGGCGACCTACACATGGGCGTGGAAGAAATGAACGAAGCATAACACGGCCGTGCGACACGGCCGTGTGACTCGACATGCCCACAGTACACGAGCATGGGGATGTACCAGATTAGAAATCTCTATTTAAAACACCCATCTCTCCTTCTCACCTACTCCAAATTCCTTTCTCTTCCACACTCCTTACATTCCCCTTTTTTTTCATTCCCATTTTTTTTCATTCCCCCTAACTTTAGATCTAATCATATCCATGTTGAAGAAGTGGAAGGATCCTAGCACAGTCTCCCTCTACGAGACCGATATACATAAGTTTATGCCGGCCGCTTCATTAACTCGACAGGAAAAGGACCTTTGAGTCCATTTAACTTTTTTTTTATTTTCCTTTTATTTTCCTTTCTCCTTTATTTTCCTTTTATTTAGTTTTCTTTTACTTAGTTTAATCTATTTTATTTCGTTTTCTTTGATTTAGGTTCTAAAGGCTGCTTGGGAATCACACACCACGGCCTTAGAAATCACACCCACCTCGCTAACCATCTAACAATAAGGACTCTTTGGTCCATTAATCTTTTCTTTTAATTTTATTTTACTTTCTATTTTCTTTCTTTTCTTTAAATATATATTTAGTATACTTTGAATTATTATTATTATTTCCTGGTTAATTCTTCACGAGCTTTCCAATTTCTTCATTAAGCGCAGAGATTGTCGGCGGCCACCACACCACGACACTCCCAACTCAAGGAAGCCATCCAAATTCAGGAAGTTTCACCTCTCCCTTTCTCTTAAATTTCGTATATATCTTTTTACATTGAGGGCAATGTACATCTTAAGTGTGGGGGGTGAATATTTATTTCGAGAAAGTGCCTAACTTTCTGCACTATTCTCAAATCCCTGAATTATACCTTGAATTATGCCTTGTTCTTAATTTATTTTCTCGTATTATGATTAGAATGAATTTCTTTTGATTTATGATTTTTATTGATATGTTTTGGATTAAGTCATTGATAATTGTGCAGTGATGATTTAAACTTTAGGAGAATAGAGAATCAAGCATGATAAGTCCATTTTCAAAAATTAAAATTTTGTTAGGTTGTCTACATGAATCTAATTATTACCTTGAAATTTGAAATTTACAAAGTTGATATCAAAAACCTATAATTTTTGTAAGATTTTGAGCCTTTTAGAGCATACATTCTTTTCGTGCTCACTTTTTGATTATGAGTCTGTCAACATTGATTTGTTATTCTAGAACTTGCTTCGATTATACATGTCAAGACCACATCATTGATTTGATATACAGAGATGATAAAGGCACTTAGGATCTAACCCACTCAGTCTACTAAAAAGCCTACCTTCACAATTAACCCCTAGTGAACCCCTTTGATCCTAACAACCCTTTTTATTGACTCACCCACTAATATTACCCCAAAACCCATCTTGTATTTGTTATCACTATTCTTTGACTCCCTTTTTGTCGAGATTTGATTTTGAACAGTTTCCTAACTATGTTCTATATTTCAGTTGTTAAAGTTCTTTTTTATTATTGTAATGATTTGTTCTTAAAAAAAAATCAAAGTGTATTCATCATTAGTACTATAATTAGGTGAGCTTATACGTTTAAATTCCACATCTTGAGAAGAAGCTCATCTTATGAGATTTTAGTTGATGTAATTATTTAGGAAAAGTTTATTTTTCTAGTTAGGTAAATTGTCAATTCAATCTCGATTCTAACCTTCTAATTCAGCCTTTATCCACACCTTTAACCGGAGCCCATTACAACCCTTTTTAAAGACCTTTTGATTTGTGTATCATCTCATTTTACAGTGGTGAAGATTTGATATTCAAGCAAGCCTATGGGATCAAATTTTCATGTTCGACTTTTAAGTGCTTAATTTTGAACCTTAAACACTTTGAGTGGTTTGAGTGAATCTTTAGTGAGGATGTCAACTCTTGTCGATTTTGAATTAAAGGTGATTATTTAGGTAAGGGGAAACACCTATGTTTTTATGCTACAAAAACTATGACTTTGATTGTTTGAATCTTTAAGACTCTTTACTTAAATTATCAATGTATGAATTATTTTTAAATTATGATGGAACATTATCGATGAATATTATGAATCAAGGAAGTTCATTTTAATTGTGAGTTGAGAATTTTGCTTGAGGACAAGCAAATGCTTAAGTGTTGTGGTATTTGATAAACCGTAATATATACATACTTTAATCCCACATTTAGCATACTTTTGGATGATTTAAGCCTTGAATTGTGGAATTTGGTGCTCCTAATCCTTTAATTTCATGTTTTATACTTAGGAGAGCACCGGAGGATGAAAAGAATGAGAAACAGGCCTAAAACGGAGTAAATGGGCCAACTTACAAAATCGGCACAACCTGGGCCCAAGCCACACGGCCATGCCTCCTTAACAGACCTGACCACGACCTGGCCACGATTCACACGGGCGTGTGCCATGGGCGTGTCCCTGCCGTAACAAAGAGGAATTTTACTTGGATTAGGGTACTTAGAGGCAAAGAAAGTCATTCCAAAAGCCTATATAAACACCCTAGAGGCCAACCTTCAGGGGGCGTCCAGTGAGGCCAAAGAGCCAAGCCAGAGAGGCCAGAATTGTGGAATTTACTCGAAGAAAGCCAGTTGATTCATCTCAAGAAGTCGGAATCATACCCAAGACGGAGGATCTTCCCTTCAATTTCCTTTAGGGGGTTTTAGGGTTTTTCTTATGTTTTGTTTTATATTTTCTTCTGAGATGTATTGTTTTATAATTATGAACTAAACCCCTCAAATAACTGAGGGGGATGAAACTTAAGACGGATCTTGTTATTATTTTCTGAACTATTTGATAAATACTTGATTTGTTCTTAATTATGTGTTCTTAATTCTTGTTTTGATATTTCAGGATATTGATTCAAGTATTGATGTGCTTAGGCAGAGGAGGAATAGACCCTGTCTAAGAGTAGATCTAGCATAATTAAGCGGAGTTGATCACAACCCTAGAGATAGGATGACAAAAATCTGCCGAATTAGGTTCAAACCTAATATGGGAGTCCATAGATCAAGTTAATGCAAATCTAGGGGTTTTAATTAGAAAGATATTTTAATTAATCAACCTAGGGTTAGACGTTAGTAGCCTGGAGAGAGGTATTAATATAAATTAGGAAATCCTACGGACCAAGTCAAGTGAATAAATCGTCTGGTTCAGAGTTAAATAACAAGTGAAGTCTAGGTGGATTCTTCCTCAGGTATTGTCTCAATCAATTGGTTTTTCCCACAAGTATTTTCCCCAATTCATTCTCTTTGTCTTAGCATCCTTAGCTTAATAGTTAGTTAATTTTAGATTAATTAATAATTCTCTTAATTCTTAGGCTAAATAATAAAAAGAAAGTTAGTATTAGTACTTTTGGTTCCTTTGGGTTCGACAATCCGGTTTTGCCACTAAACTATACTACTGTTCGATAGGTGCGCTTGCCTCAATCGTTGTCATAGTTAATTTCTAGGCTCGATTATTTTTTTTATAAATTTTTAAAACTCTGACACGCGATCAATTGGAAACTGCTCACTTGCTCCATGCAGGACACGTAAATACACACATCAATGAACTTGTAATAAAAGCAACTGCTCACTTTTTGTTGTTGGCTCTTTTGGATTGGAATCATTAGTTTGTTTTTGTTTTGTATTGTTTTTTTTTTTTCATTCTGTAATATTTTCATGTTAATGATTGGAACATATTTAGTTTTATCTATTTTGTGTCGTAGCGCTATCAAAGGAAAAAAAACGAAATAAAAAGAACATTTTGAAAACGTGCTTTTAAGTTTCTATTGTTTTAGCTTAGTGTTCACATAATTTTTTATATGATGATGTATTTACATATTGATGTCAACTTTAAAAATAGTATAATATTAGAATGAAATCACAAATTCACCATCAGTTGTGCACTACATAATAAGTTATTCATATCATTTTCATAACATGCTCTCTCTCTCTCTCTCTCTCTCTATTCTTTTACTTTTTAATAGTAGGTTAATTTATATGATGTGGATTTGGTTTCAATTTTAGATTTTAAAACCATTTAAACCCAAATCATCTCTTACCAGTACATTGATGAGAATAAGAAGTTGATTTTGGAAATTTTGGACAATCAGAATCTTGGAAAACTTGTTGAATATGCGCAGTAAGTGATTTATAAATTTCAGTTTCTTCTTTTATCTACCTTACTGTTACTTTTTTGTGGTTATGTGAATGCTTTTTGATATCATTGAAGTGTAGGAGGTTTGAATGCTTATTAATATATCTTTTGCCTTCCATATTGGAAGTAAATAGTTGTTTTTTATATCATTACTTTTTTTTTGCCTTCCATATTAAGAGAGTTTTGGGCGTTGGGACAAATAAAGAACAATTGAAAAGGTTTTGTGTTGTGGTTGTTGGGGTGACTCCTTTTAATTTCTTTTTATTGCAATTTGGCCCAACAGAAATTCCCAATTTTTGGAATAATCTTGAAATCTACAAATGGTATCTCTTTTCATGACTTTGATGTAGAGACTGTTAAGATCATGGTCTCTCTTTCCATATCTGAAAATCGTAGTTTTACCTATAAACAAACCTCTCCTTGTTTTGGTAAGTATTGTTGTATTAGACTAATTTATTTATTTTTATTTTAAAATTAGATTTAAAAATATAATTCAATTATTATTAATGTTAATAAAAAATTTCTATAAATTTTGATTCATTATAATGACATTTTTCATGTTAACCTAGGTCAAGTGTTTTTTTGAGTTACACCAATAAATTTAACACATAAATTTTGATAATATTAACAATTAAATTTAAATTTAAAAATTTTAAAAATAAAACAACTAAATTCTTATAAATAAAATCACTAAATATTAAATTTCTTTATGAAAATTACAGCAAAACAAGTCCAACATTTTAAATTTTATTTAAATTAATCCTCATGTCAAATGAAATATTGGATTTGCATTAAAAATTTGGCATAAATGTATTTGGATGTTAAACTAAAATTTATTTACCAACAAGTATTAAGAGTAGTAAAGCACACTAAAATTAGTATTAATTTTATAAAGTGCACACTAAAATTAGTATTAAAATTTACATACATATAATCGATTGAACCTTAATTTAGTTGACACAGTTGCAAGTGCAACAATTAGGAGTAATTGAATTTCAAAACATGTATTTTCCTTTAATTTAAGGATTTAAAAGATTATAATAGTAGTAAGAATTGAATAAAAAAATAATTTACATATATAAATATAGGTGTGCAAATACCATATAATTTGAACTATTAGAGATTTGTGGACTCATTTTCTTAAAGAAAAATGTGTCATGTATAAAAATAAATTCGACTACATAACAAGATAAAAAAAAGAAAGATAATATACAATTTTATTCAATCATTTTAATAAGATAATATTCATCAATTAATAAAGAAAAGTAGACATGCAACTAAAGAAATAATGACATAATGAATCTAAATTTAGTAAAATAATTTCAATAGTAATAACAGTTGGATTGATAAAGTGAATAAATTGTTAGAAACAAAAGTATGTTGATTAAACATGTGACATGTATTAAGCTTATCTAATACATTTTAAATTGGTCAAATTATAATTTCAGTCTCTATATTACCTCAAATTTGACGATATAGTCACTTAGATCTAATAATACAAGTACTGAATTGAAAAGAATCCATACATGTAACTACAACAAATAAATGGAAGTAAACAATTAAAGAGCCTACAACCCTGTTAAAATTTAAAACGCAACATGTAAAATTTTGTTCAAGACATTATTATTTGCTAAATAAAGAGCCGATTTTGTTGAATGAAATTTGATAAAGAAATTAATTTCAAGTTTTTTACTTGCAAAGATATTTGTAATTTCTATTTTGTGTCCTACAAAGATTCTTAATATGTATTGTTCATTTTTCTTTAGTAATATATTATTGCTTCTTCTTCTTCTTTAGCTTGCTTGATTGCTTCATTCACCCACAGTTGAACCTCTTGTATTCCACTAAATCACTGTAAGTTCTTTTACAACTAAATTCTTTGATTTTGTTTTACTGTTATTAAGATTAGTATTAAAGAAATGTGACTTTTTTACTATGATTTGAATATATGTAACACTATAATACATTGCAGTAATGATTTGTTTGCCTTTAGTAGTACAAAGTGAGAGTCGTAAAAGAATTGTTCTTGCATTGACAGTATGGTTGCAAATGTGTACAGTTGTGAGTTGGTTCTTAGTTACATTAGGTGTCGTCCATAGCGTACATACTTATATACCAATGGTTAGATAATATATTTTAGATTTTTATGCAAAACAAGATTATGTGAAAAGACTTGTATATGTTAGTGACAAGACCTGTATTGAACAAGTTAGGATGAATAGAATTAGTTTTTTTAAACTATGTGAGATTGTAACACCCCAAACCCAGCCTAGACGTTATGGTTGAATCTGGCGTGTCACATTGAAGTGTCTTTCGAAAATTGGACTTGTTGGTAAAACTCGTTTCCAAATTCGAAACCCCTTTATTGTTATTTAACAAATCATCTAGTCAAAATGTTTGCCTTATTATCAGTTATTGTTATAGTAGGTTGATTTAAAATCACAGAAGCTTTTGGAAAAATCTAATGTTTAACTTTCGTGTCTTTGAAAACAGTAATTATTTTGAAAATCTGCCTTCTCCAAAACTAGCAGTTTTAAGTAAGTAAGCAAAGCCCAATTAAAAATTTAAACAAAAATAAATAGCCTTATTACATGTTAAGGAATGGAAAACAGTTAGTTGTTAGTTATCTAGCTGTTAATCTGTTAATGGTTAGTTTGGGCGTTAGTTGGCTGATAAGTTAGGTTTGCATTCAATGCTTAGTATTATAAATACTAAGGGTTTTGTGTATTTGTATGAATGTGAAAACAATAAACAACAATACTATTTCTCAGCTTCTATCCTTCAGCTTGCTTTCTATTGTGTTTCTTCTTGATTTTATTATGGTATCTGAGCCTTGATTTTTTTTTTTTAATGGCGACAGACACAGTTTCTAGAAATGATCCCTCTGTTCATATTTCTTCTTCTGATCTTGGGTATGGTTTCTTGAAGAAAGTTCAACAGTTTCCTAAGCATGATACAGTAAAGCTAGGGGAGCATAATTTTTTGTTGTGGAAACAACAAATCTTGTTGATTCTTGAAGGGTACGGGCTACATGACTTCATTCTTGGCACTGTTGGTGTTCCTCCACAGTCCATTGCTGATAGTGATGGAAATCTTGTTGCTAATCTTTATTTCCAGATTCATCAACAACAAGATAAACTGTTGGCTTCTTGGTTGTTGTCCACGATTGGTGTTGATATTCTAGTGCTTCTTACTGATACCCGTTCGAGTCTTGATGTCTGGAGTACTGTTGTTCACAGGTTTGCTACTAAGTCTACCTTGTCTGTTTCCACTTTGCACCACTCTTTGTATTCTCAAAAGAAAGGGCAGCTTTCTGTAAAAGAGTACTTGGCCAAGAAAAAGTGTTTTTGTGATAAGCTTGCTGCAGCTGGTCATCCTATTTCTGTACAAGAACAAAACAGTAATATTCTTGCTGGATTGCCCATTGAATATGAGTCTATTTGTGTTGTTGCTTCTACCATACCTGTATCTCTTGACCTTCTTGATGAAATGTTGGTAGATTGTGAAACTCGATAACAAGACCTAGCATTGAACATGCCATTGCAGGTTAATGTGGTTCAACAAGGTACATGTCAAGAACATTGAGCAGTTTGAAGGAGGTTCTCGACTACTTTATAGAGGCAGTAGCTCTCGATCATTTCGAGGTAGAGGTCGAGGAAGGCGTTTTACTCACAATCGACCTCAATGTCAGCTATGTGGTCACATTGGTCATGTAGTTCAAAAATGTTACTATAGGTTTGACGAATCTTTTGAAGGTGTATCCAGTCAACCTATGCAAGCCCACTGTCATCAATTTCAGGATGTTTACAACTCCTCGGATGGAAGTTCTCATTGCTGTTCTCAAAAATCGTTTGTGCCTCACTAACAAGTTAATACTACTTCTACAAATAGTCAGTGTTCTCCAGGTCCTCAGAATACAAAGGTCTGGTATCCTGACTCTGGAGCTTCCAATCACGTTACCAGTGACCTGGACAATTTGCATGAGGCTACTCAATACATAGGTAACAACAGGCTCTTCATGGGAAATAGTATGTCTATGTCTGTAGCTCACATTGGTTCTTCTTCTTTTGCAAGCTCAAATAAAGTTTTTCATCTAGAACATGTGCTACATGCTCCACAAATCTGCAAGAATTTACTATCAGTTGCTTAATTTGCTGACGATAATCAAGTTTTCTTTGAGTTTCATCCCTTCTATTGTTTTGTGAAGGATATACAGATAGGGAACATACTGCTAGTGGGCCGCACTCGTAATGGTTTGTATCAGTTTGATTTGTTAGACTCTAAGATGTGTGCTGCTGATTCTAAGACGTGTGGTGCTACTTCACCTTCTTCTGCTACTGTTCATACCACTTCTCTGGAGTGTCCTGAGCCAACTGTTTCAGTTTTTGACTTGTGAAACAAACGCATCGGTCATCCTTGTACTAAGACTATTTTGACAGTTCTCAAACAATGTAATCTTGCTTCTAAGGTTTCAATAGTGAATTCAGTTTGTTCGGCATGTCAGCTAGGCAAATTTCATAAGTTGCCATTCTCTCCTTCCACAACTATTTATACAGCTCCTTTCCAACTTCTTGTATCTGATTTATGGGGTCATGCTCCCATGGCTTCTGAGGGTTATTTTTATTACATTTCCTTTGTGGATGCATACTCACGGTATAGTTGGGTTGATCTTATTAACCGGAAGTCTGAGGCATTGGAGAAGTTTCTTCATTTGCAAAAGGTGATATAAGTTTAATTTGGTTCCAAAATTAAAGCTCTTCAGACGGATTGGGAAGGAAAGTTTCGATCTTTTCCTAAAGTTCTTTCTCATTTTAGGTTTCATCACAGACTGTCTTGTCCTCATACATCTGAGCAGAATGGCTTGGTTGAAAGGAAACATAGGTATTTGGTTGACACTGGCCTGACTTTGCTAGCTCAAGCTAACATGCCAATGGACTTTTAGGCTCATGCATTTATCAGTGCTGCTTATCTTGTTAATAGGCTTCCTACACCTGTTCTAGATGGCAAGTCACGTTTCGAAGTTTTACATAAGGTTGTCCCAAGCTACAAGCATCTAAGGGTGTTTGGGTGTAGGTGCTACCCTTATCTTCGACCATTCAACACTCATAAACTTCAGTATAGATCCAGGCCGTGTCTCTTTCTTGGTTACAGTCCTGTTCATAAAGAATATAAGTGTCTTGATAACAACAGAAGGGTGTTCATATCCAGACATATTGTGTTTGATGAGGGCTGTTTTCCTTTTGCCACATCTATCAGCTCTACTGGTAGTCATGCATGCCATCAGTCTGGTTTACAACATCAGCGATCTTCTATCCCGATTGTGCTACCTGGTCTGAGTTGCTCTCGACTTAGTCCTCTAGATGTGTCTTCTTCTCAAACACCGTAAGATCCAAGGTGTGAGTCAAGATCTGCTTCTTCTCAAGGTTCACTTCCTTTAGAATCCACTGCTCCTCGAGTGCAACATGAGGCTATGTCTTCACAAGGGGTTTCTAGCTCAGTTCTTCCTTCTGTTTTGCCTGTCTCGCATCCTTCTATCAGGTCTAGTCTCAATACACACTCCATGACAACTAGGTTGAAAAATGGTGTTTCAAGCCTAAGGTTTTCTCTGCTCAGCTCAGTGAAATAGAACCTACTACAATTGATGAAGCTCTTGCTAGCAAAGTCTGGGCACTTGCTACTCAGCAAGAGTATGACGCTCTCCTAAAGAATAACACTTGGGACTTGGTTCCCTTACTCGACAATCGACGGGCTAGGGGTGTAAATGGGTTTTTAAACTGAAAAGGCATTCAGATGGATCCATTGCTCGTTACAAGGGGCTACTGGTGGTCAAAGGATATCTTCAAGAGGCTAAAATTGATTTTCAGGAGACGTTCAATCCAGTTGTTAAGCCAACAACCATTAGAGTTGTCTTGGCACTAGCTACTCAGTTTGAATGGCAACTCAGACAAGTGGACATCAACAATGCTTTTCTTAATGGTGATCTAACTGAAGAAATTTACATGCTTCAGCCATCTGGTTTCGAGCAGAAGCATGATGATAAACCAATGGTGTGCAAGTTAAAGAAGGCTCTGTATGGCCTTAAACAGGCTCCAAGAGCACGATTCTCTAAGCTACGAGATTTTCTGTTGTCTTCGCAGTTCCCTTTGGCCAAGTCGAAAAATTCTCTTTTTATTAAGAAAACTGCCAGTGTGATTCTATATGTTTTGGTATATGTTGAAAATATAATAATTACTGGAAATCATCAAGCCAGTTTTAATCAATTTGTTACTGACTTGGATACAAAATTTTTTTGAAGGACTTAGTACCTCTTAGCTATTTCCTTGGAATTGAGGTGTCATCTACTTCATCTTGTCTACTTCTAAGTCAACGAAAGTATGTGCTTGATCTTCTTCGAAAGGCAAAGATGGATCAAGCAAATAGCTCTTCTACACCTATGGCCATTTCTTCTATCTTGTCTCAGTACACTGGTTGTGCGATTAAGAATGCATCTGACTATCGCATCATCGTGGGAGCACTACAGTATGTAGTCATCACCAGGCCAGATATCACTTTTTCAGTTAACAAAGTGTGTCAGTTCATACATCGTTCACTTGATCAACATTATAAGGCAGTCAAACGGATTCTTTGATACTTGCAAGGTACTTTGGATTATGGTATTCATTTTACTCCTACTGCCTCCTTGGATGTAGTTGGTTTTTCAAACGCAAACTGGGGTACTGATATTGATGATAGAAGGTCAACCTCGGGTTTTTGTGTTTTTCTTGGTGGAAATCCTGTGGCCTGGGGGTCAAAGAAGCAACATGTGGTCTTTAGGTCAATGTTAGAAGCTGAGTATAAGGGGCTTGCTCATACAGTGACCGAGGTAGTCTAGCTTGAGTCGCTTCTGTCTGAGCTTCATGTTTCACCCTTGAAGAAAACCACTGTATGGTGTGATAATTATGGAGTTGTTGTGGTCTCTGCAAATCCGGTGATGCATTCGAAATTTAAACATGTTGAATTAGACTTATATTTTGTTTGTGAGAAGGTTGCTATTGGAAAGCTGAGCGTGGGGCATGTTCCAGCATAGAAACAAGTCGCAGATGTGTTTACAAAGCCCTTAACAGTCTCTTTGTTCACAAAGTTTAGGTCGTGTCTTAAAGTGATGGCAAAAGCTGGTCAGTCAGTAGGGAACAAGGTGATAGGAGCATGTTAAGGAATGGAAAATAGTTAGTTGTTAGTTATCTAGCTGTTATTCTGTTAATGGTTAGTTGGGAGTTAATTGGCTGATAAGTCAGGTTTGCATTCAATGCTTAGTATTATAAATACTAAGGGTTTTGTGTATTTGTATGAATGTGAAAACAATAAACAACAATACTATTTCTCAGCTTCTATCTTTCAGCTTACTTTCTATTGTATTTCTTCTTGATTTCATTATTACATAAACAAAACCCAACATAATTTTTAAATTTAAGTAAAAGCAGTGTAAAATAGCTGCAGTATTGTGGCCACCTCTGAGTCCTTCACAACACCAAATCGCCTATGGCAAAAGATTACCTGTACAGTAAAAAGGAAAGGGTGAGTTTACGAAAACTCAGTGTGTAATCCCCTACCAGTCAGTCAATATGCAACATGCAGTAACAGTTTATGCCTGAGCCTTATACAGTAACAGTACAGTGTGGGTCTTAACCCAATACAGTAACAATGTGGGCCTTAGCCCAATATAGCAACAGTGCAATAATGCAACCCATCCCAATCCAGCCAAAACACCATTTCGTACCACCAAGATACCATGTGAGGATAAAATCGACCCACCCAGCCAACACACCAATATCGCAGCAAAGTTGCCAATACAGTATTACAGCAAAGGTGCCAGTAACAGTATATGTAGCAAAGCCACTAATACAATATACTTCCTCTATAACAGTATCCCAACCCCATGCAGTGTGTCATGTCATAAACCATACGCATATCCATAATTTCATACTCAGTAACAGTTATATATAAATTATGAACACATCAATCAACTTACCCTTGGGGATATGACGGTCATTTCCATCTATCAGGGGTAAAATAATCATTTCACCTTTTAGGGGTATTTTGGTTATTTTGCCTACTTTGGGGTCTCAGTGCAGATATCAACCTCTCGGGAGGCCCGTAGTCACCTCGAGCGACTTCAGTAACCTAAACGGTCATAACAATGCAAATGGGCCCAAAGCCCATTACTCGGCCCAAATAGGCCTACACGCTCGTGCGACCCGTTCAGCCCAGATTTTGCCGCGGCTATGTGACCTACATAGCCCAGTCCAGTATATGCCGCAAATCATGGATTTCATCCGTGTGTGCCCATGAGCCTATTAGGCCCACACGGCCCATTTTGGCCCAACGTGACCCAATACGGACTAAGCCCATAAGAATGCTCATGGATGCCTCTACAGTCTATCGCCCACATTTCATGGGTTTGGCTTACCACACGAGCGATCGCACGCTCGTATGGTCTCAAACACCGTGTTTTCGGCTTTTCGACTTTTTGGCTTTTGTCGTTCTACAGTTACAGTGGGATGTTTACACACCTATTTACGAAACTGCTCCAAGTTTCACGAGCACCCAACCTAGATTTAAACATGACCCACTGTTAGTCCTTTAATCGTTAGGGTAAAACATCCTCTTATTGACACTTAATCCAAGACCACCATCCTTACCTTGCTTGAATGAGGCAACTTTAGTCCTCCAAGACCGCTAACCAGAAATGATCACACACCTTTATAGATTATTTGTACCACAACCACCGATCCATTAACCAAGGTAGGCCATATAAGTGGCCTCAATCCACAAATGATCTCCTATAAGACATAATCAGTATACTGCTTAAACTCAAAAAGTGAGATAACGCATTACCTTGATTGAATGCTGAGAACGAGGGTTGCGACTATTTTGAAACCACTTACACTCCACCACTCCTCAAGAAAACCCTAGAACCGCAACGAGTAGAACATCGTGGAGAAGGAAACAATAGTCGGTAATCAAAAGATGAATGAAACGGTATTCAGTTTTAAGAAAAAGAATAGGAGATGACAGGTTTAATCACAAAGTGAGGAGTATAAACACTTACCGATAATCAAAAACACTTGTAGCACTGGAACAGCAAGAAGCAGCCAAGAGACAAGTCGGCGCAGAGAGTGATAAACCAAAGGTGATATTCAGCCATACCACAATCAATAAGGAGAGATAGCTCTCGATCAAAACAAGAAAAATATTCAGAGGTAGAAGACGGAAAGAGAAGAATCGAACCAAGTCAAACCGATTGAGAGGAGAACCTAGAAAGAAAAAGGAGATAAACCGATTTGAGGCAATGGATATTTTGCCAAGAGAGTATAGGTTTAGGAAGAGAAGAAGAGAGAAAAGAAAAGGAAGAGTTGCTCACAATAATGACTGACAACTATTGACCGAAAAGAAGGGACCTTTGTTAGCTAATGCGCAGTAACCAAAAATAATACTGAAAGAACCAAAAGTCGGTAAATGGGAGGAAAGAAAAGAGAATTTGACAGATGATAACTTAATACCGAAAATGACTAACATCCCTCCCCCAGCCAAATTCTCAAGGCTTGAGTTCCCCCAAACGGCACAACACTTCCTCTCACTCAAATCCCCTTGATTTTCTCCTAAAATCTCTCCTATTATCCCTCCTTGAATCTCTTCATGACCAGTTCAAACACTATTTAAATTCTATTCAAACTCCCCTTAGCTGTGTTTCAGTCCAACTCCACTACCTACACAGCTCAAGCAGCAAAATAAACACTCCATTGTGCAACCTAGGACTTGAACCTCGGACCTCTCAGTTACACAACATGCCATCTTGCCACTAGACCATAAGCTCTTTTTGTGTCATAAAACAAGCACTCTTATATATTAGGCTTATATGCCAGTGTCTAAATTCATTTAAGAGCAAAATTAAAAATTCTACAAAAGCCAAGATTCAAACCCAGGCTTCTCACACACCCAAATCACTTAGCCATTAAAACAAACAAGCAATTTGTGACATAACATGCAAAAATTAAAGACTTAAATTTTTGGGGTGTTACAGAGATGTTACAAACTTTAGGAGGATTGAAGTCGTCAAGGAACATGTTTGTTGATGAGCAAGTGGCAATGTTTTTACATATTATTTCTCATCACCTTAAAAATCAAGTTACCAAGCATCACTTTAATAGGTCCGGGGAAACTCCTAGCAAATCATTTCACAATGTTTTAAATGTTGTCATATGCTTACAAGATATGCTATGTAAAAAAGCAGAGCCAATTACAACTAATTCTACAGACCCAAGGTGAAAACGGTTCAAGGTATTGGAGTGAGTTCCATATATAGCTTATACATAATTTAGTTTATTTAAATTTAAATATAGTAACTTAACCTGAGGTTTTATACATATGATGTAGAATTGCTTAGGTGTTTTAGATGGAACCCACATCAAGATTAGGGTTTCAATAGTTGATAAACCTAGATATTGAACGCGAAAAGGTGATATAGCAACAAATATGTTAGGTGTTTGTACACCTGATATGCATTTTGTTTATGTCCTTCCTAGTTGGAAAGGTTTTATTACTGATGGATGGGTTCTTTGATATGCCATTAGTATGAGACATGGACTAAAAGTTCCTCATGGTAAAGTGCAAAATTAAAGGAATTTGAATTAATTTTTAAAATCAAACATTTTTGGAAAAGTTAACCATGATAAATAATCTTCCTTTTTTTTATAGATTGCTATTATCTAGTTGATGTTGGTTACACAAACTGTGAGGGATTTCTCGCGCCTTTTAGAGGACAAAGATATCATTTGAATGAGTGGCGTCGAGGTTACCAACCAAGTACTCCAGAAGAATTTTTCAATATAAAATAGGCTTCAACGCGCAATGTTGTTGAAAGATGTTTTGGGTTATTAAAACTTAGATGGGGCATACTTATGAGTCCATCATTCTATCTTGTGAGGGTGTATAATAGAATCATTATTGCATGTTATTTGCTCCATAATTTTATTTGAACATATATGAGTCTTGATCCTATTGAAACGGAGTTGAAAGAATAATTACCTAGTAATGTGATAGATGACGATGAACTGAATATCGTAAATATTAATCCATTGGATACATGAGCGATACTCTTATACTTATTTATATATAGACTTTATTGCCATACTATATTTATTATTATATTTATTATCTCACATATATATATATTATTATTGCCATACTATATTTATTATTATATTTATTATATGATGCTTTTAATTAAACAGCAATACTCTTATACTTATTTATATATAGACTTTATTTCTTTTGAACATTTTATATATTTAGTTTATTCCAATTTTTACATGCATTTTATATATTATTACTTTTACATTTGTTTACAGTAGATTTTTGCCTCACGTACGTTGTTTATGTGGATTGATATGGGTTATTTTGTTTTCCCGTGTCGTTTTAGTACCATGTGTTTTTATTTTAGGCTCGATGTTATGCCTGTGTGGTTCTTATTTATACACTAGGTTAAATCCCAACGTTTTAGCCGATTTGGTCCTTTCGCTTTTATCCCAAACGGGTTGAATAAATGCATTCTAGGTCAATTTCATAATCGCCTATTTAAAAGGTTTTTTTTTTTTAAACAAGGCAATGTTTCGTGTTTTGAAGTTCGAGGAGTCGTACCCAATCGTGCTGGGTTTCGATTTTCCGTTCGTCCAAATGACTAAATATCCTTTAAAGATTTTGACCGTGCTTTCTTAAATAGGGCAATATTTTGTGTTTGGGAGTTCGAGGAATCGTGCCCAATCGTGCTGGGTTTCAATTTTCCGTTCGTCCAAATAAATGTCCTTTAAAGATTTTGATCGCGTTTTCTTAAATAAGGCAATATTTCATGTTTGGAAATTCGAGGAATGGTGCCCAATCATGCTGGGTTTCGGTTTTTTAGTTTGGCCGAATAGTGGAATGCCCTTTTTAAATTGCAATGCATAAATTTTGGAAATCATGAAATGATCTTGGTATCGAGGGCTTGAAACATCGTGTCCTATCGTGCTGGATGTGGTATTTCATCATTTCGGAATAAGTGAATTTCGACATCCAATTCAAATTATCCAAACATTTTCTAAAGGACTCATATTTTGAAATCTCTTCCAATTTTCGATATTAGGACATTAATCAATCAATAAGGTACCAATTTTGGGCGTTACGAGGGTGCTAATCCTTCCTCGTGCGTAATTGACTCCCGAACCCATTTTCTTAAAATTCGTAGACCAAATGTTTTATAAGGTGATCTAATCACACTTCAAAAAAGATTGGTGGCGACTCCGTTTTCCTTTTTAAAGTCGGCCTGTTTACCAAAAAAAAAAATTGTTTCGACAGTATGAACATTATGTTTGGATGTAAAATGGTTTCGACAGCTTGGCGACTCCACTGGGGACATAAGAGAGTCAAGCCGTAAATTGATTAATTTCTGTCCTTTTGACGAAAGTTGAAAATCAAATTTGAAAATTACGATTCTTTTCTTGCATTTGTTTGGGTCATTTAGTTGGTTGTGATTTGAGTGTCTAGGGTACTCTTGCATCATATTGCATGACCGTTGTAGTCACACCTTTTAAGTAGAAATGAGAAACTATGCCTTTGTGAGGTTTTCACCTCCACATGGGCTAGTGGACTGCTTCCGGGATACATCCGTACCTATGTCTTCGTGAGGTTTTCACCTTTGCATGGCCATAGGAAAATGTATTCCCCTGAATCGAACTAGATCCATATGAGCCTATAATTGGTGAGGATTGAGGAATCTGCTAGTTCAAGTACCCTCTCTTTAGAATCAAATCACATATAGTGATCCTTAAGAGCCCACCCTAGATGGAGCTACGCTGAACCTTAGCGGTTACCCAAATAGATGTTTGACACTTTCTCTATTTTCTTCGGTTTCTATTATCCGATACTGACTTGTTGTGTTTTGATTGTAATTGCATTACATGTTATTTCATATTTGAAAGAGTGTCAATTCAGGTGCAATTACTAAATTAGAGAGCTTGCATAGAGAACGAATTTCTTGATAAAATGGAAGATAATTCGGCTGTTCGCATATTTGTAATCCATTTTATGTAAAGAATTTTGCCCTCTAATAAAGCTTTCTAAATGAAATTGAATCAGAATCGATATCCTTTGCATTGCATTTCATGCATTGGCATTACATCGGATCATATGCATTAAATGTCATAAAAGAACCCTATAAACTAGAGATCGTATTATAGTTACCCTGGAACATCGCTACTACACACGAAGGAAAACTAAAGTTATGGATCAAAGGTTAGAGAGGTTAGAGCATATGCAGAAAGAGATGTAGGACCAATTGCAAATGCAGATGCAAGAACAGTTGGCTAAGATCCAACAGGATATGAGGGATCAAATGCTGGAATCCCAGAAAAGTATGATGAGCCAGTTAACACAGCTGTTGACTAGAGGGCCTGATAAAAGAAAGAGCCCTATGGTCGATACCGGAGATGATAATGAAGATTCTGCTTGACCTCCAGGCTTGGCCCCGGTAAATTCCCAAGTGCAGCCACCAGGAGTGTCCGTCAATATCAAACCCCAGTATCAATCCGGTACCTCAGCATCGGTAAACTTCCCGACAGGCTCGAGTTGCAATCCCAAAGACAATTTGGCAAAACCAATGGTCCCTGACTTCGATGATGCAGCAGAAGAGGAAAAAGCAAAGGCGGAGCTCCCAAAGGAGTTTGAAGATCGATGCAAATGGTTAAAGGAGAAGTTAAAGCATTGGAAAGCGTCAATTACCAATGTGAGGTGGATGCTAAGAAGTTGAGTCTGGTCCCAGATCTGGTACTCCCACCAAAGTTTAAGATGCCAGAATTTGAAAAATACAATGGGACCAGCTGTCTTGAGGCTGTTTTGTTGGAGAATGACGGGATATGTCAGTAATGACCAGTTGTTGATCCACTACTTCCAGGATAGTCTGACTGAAGCTGCGACTAAATGGTACAATCAGTTAAGTTGTACTCAAATCAAATCGTGGAAGGATTTAGCACAGGCTTTCATGAAGCATTATGGCTATGTGACTGATATAGCACCTGACAGGATCACGTTACAAAATATGGAGAAAAAGTCGGGCGAAAGTTTCAGGAAATATGCCCAGAGGTGGAAAAAAGTCGCTACACAAGTCCAACCGCCACTACTAGAGAAAGAAACAACCATGCTATTCATTAATACCCTGAAAGCACCTTTTACCAATCATATGTTGGGAAGCGCTACTAAGAGCTTCGCAGACATAGTGATGTCGGGCGAAATGACAGAAAATGCCATAAGGTGTGGAAAGATAGAGGTTGAGAAAAGTACGAGAAGATCAGCTCCGAAGAAACGAGAAAATGAAGTAAGTAATATGAGCTCGGGTTATTCGAAGCCTGTTACTATCAGTCAACCAAGAGCGGTAGCCGCCGGCCAGCAGGCCTCACCAAGGCAAGAGCCCAACACGAGGCAAAATACCGAGAAATTTTAATTTACTCCCATACTAATAACGTATAAGGAGTTGTACAAAAATATGTTCAACACACACGTTGTAGCCCCTGTCTACTCAAAATCGTTGCAACCCCCATATCCTAAATGGTACGACGGGGATAATGGGGCACTCGATAGAGAATTGCTTCCTTTTCAAAAAGCTAGTCGAAAGGCTCACCAAAATGGGCATTATGAAATTCGACGACGCACCTGGTGTGGGAAATCCGTTACCCAGTCATACAGATAAAGGGGTAAATGCGATAGTCGAGAACATGAGGAGGAGAATCAAACAGAATGTTGCTGAAATAAGAACCCCGTTGAGAGAGGTCTTGAAAAGAATGGTGGAAAGAGGTTTAATCATGCAAGATGTAGGGGGCAAATCCCGAGAAGCGAGGAACTACTGTGAGTTCCACGAGGAGGAGGACCATGAGATTCAGAGGTGCACTAAATTCAGGGTCCTAGTGCAAGGGCTAATGGATAACAAAGAGCTGGAGTTCTTTGACTCTTCTGAAGGAGAAAACGTGTGCACCATAGGAGGAGAGTTGGTAGAGAAGGACACTAAGGTCGAATGGGGATTAATGACTTTTCCCCATATTTCCAATGCATTCATATTGGGAGGAATTGTCCATCCGAGACTGGAGAACATGGATGAAGAAACGACTGAAGACATGTTGAAAACTGTGAGCATCAACACCGTATTTGAAGAGGAATCAAAGGAAGGGAACTTAGCGGGTATACGCCCTTACGAGCTTGGAAGTGTTCTGAACAACTGGACCACGGAGGAAATTCCTGTAGTTTTTAGAACTAACACAGAGTAATGTTCAAAACACACTTGTTGTTTTAAGCCTAGAAACAATAAGAATCTTTTGTGAAATAGGCTTCTGTTCAAACATCTTTAGTTTTAATAAAAAATGCATTTTTGTGTTTCATGCCGAGCAAATATTTTCTCATTTTTTTCCATGTAATACCATATATTCTTTTGTTTTTTGGTATGTTCTTTCATTCTTCATTCATGATCATAGATAATCATCCTTAGAATTATTTAATCTTTGGAATTTGCCTTCGTACCTACAATAGGTACCCAGATATCAAGACATGAGCAACGCTATTACGAACTCCCTTTTGAGCGAGATATGGGTCTAAAAGGGATCTGAGAATTTTTAAGATGACAGAGATTGTAACTTATCTTTTGATTTGTTAAGGATGGCAGAACAAAATAAAAATAGACTCTACCGTACAAAGGGTCAGTGGACATTACGAGTCTAGGAAAGGAGTGAAGATTGAAGCCTTGCCCACCACAGAAACAAAGCGAGACGTCATTGAGTTGTTCCAAGAATTCAAATATGTCTATGCATGATCACATCAAGATATGCCTAGGCACGAGGAGGCTATAGGGTGTTTGAAAAAGCACATGCTACGAATTTTTCGATAGCCAGGTCGATTCTAAGGTTCGGGTACTGCTGGTCTACCATGAAAGAGAGATTGCATTGGTTATGCCGTAAATGCCAAATTGAGAAGACATGACTTATATGCTTCATTTATTTTTTCCTATACGTGAGGCATAGATGTTACAGGGACGATCTTGGCAAAAGCATCTAGTTGACGCCTATTCATCTTCGTGATTGTCAATTATTTCACTAAGAGGGTGAAGGTCGGTTCCTATGGCAAAGTTACAAAGTCAACCGTCATCAAGTTCAATTTCAACTTCAAATTCAAGTTTGAATTCAAAAAAAAAAAAAGAAAAAGAAATAAAAGAAAGAAACCATCCAAAAGGATTTTGAAAGATGATTGAAACTTGTAAAGATTGGCAAAGACTAGTTACCATTTACCCTCTAGGCTTCTCGAATGTTGGCCAGGACCTCCACCGGGGCAACACCCTTCTCATTGGTTTATAGAATGGAGGCAGTCTTGCCCATCGAAGTTGAAATTCCTTCTCTCTGGATTTTGTCAGATCTGAAGTTGGATGAAGCGAAATGGGTTCAATCTCGGTATGATCAATTGGATCTGATCGAGGAAAAAAGGTTAAGAGCCATCCGTCATGGTCAAATGTAACAGAAGCGAATGATGCAGGTTTACAACAAAAAAGTCCACCCCAGAGTGTTCCATGAAGGAGACTTGGTATTGAAAAAGATCCTCCCTATGCAAAAGGACTTCAGAGGAAAGTGGATACCAAATTGGGAAGGACCTTATGTGGTTAAAAAGGCTTTCTCCGGAAGAGCACTGATTTTGGTCGAAATGGATGGAAAAGCTTTTCCAATCCTGTAAATTCGAATTCAGTCAAAAAGTATTATTCTTGAAAAGGAAAAGAGGCCAAAGTGAAAACCCGCAAAGGGTGCTTTGAGGCTTTCCACAAAAAAAAAAAAAGAAAAAAGAAAAAAAGGAGAGGCCAAGGTGAAAACCTGCAAATGGCGCTTTGAGACCAAAGGGGCTTTGAGTCGAAAACCCGAAAAGGGCGGCTCAAATTGTGATCAAATCGTGATGGGGTATACAGTAGTCTTGCTACACTTGAATTAACAATGAGGAAGTATGTTTCATCTTGGGGCATCGACAAAGTACTCCGGTTCCCCTAAACACATATTGAGCTTAAAATGGTCCTCAAGAAGTTTGAATAGAGAAGCTCAGGCTATGATATCTGGGGCGCCAATTCCATCATTACCCATTTTTTGTACCTTAGTAAAATTTGTTTCCTTGGTTCAATCCATTCTTCACAGGTTTAGTCCCGAATAAATTTCAGTTTTATTCATCTCTATAATCTTTTTTCAAGCATTTCATATTAAAATAATGACTAGTGAACTAGTAACGCTTTCACAAAAGAAGTTTTGCATATTACTTTGAAAGTCTCTAAATAATATAAGAATCCGAAACAGGACAATTATTTGGAACTCACTAGGCTTAAAGGGCTCAGAGCACTTAAAATAAGGGTCTAAGCAGTAACGACATCTGCAGATTCTCTATTGGAAGTATCAACTGAGCAAGAAGACATACGTCAGGGGTATCACCTTAACAAATGGCGAGTAATGATAGCCCAAAAGTTGAAAAATTGGATCATGCTCATGACATTTTGCATCCATTCATATAACACTCATAATACATATGGTTAGGAGCATTTTTTCAATCATGACATACTAATCATTTGTCATAAGCATATACCCCATGAAATCAATTCTACAGGTAGGTTCCCCAGAGGACAATGTAGCAAAATTGATTGGAGTTACAGAAGGTAACAAGTCTTATCTCCATGTATCGGCAATAGAGCAGACTGAAAATTACAGATCTTATCTCCACTGAGCAGGAGTGGAGTAGGTCGAATACATCAAGTCTTATCTCTATGTATCGGCAATGGAGTAGACTAAAAATAGCAGATCTTATCTCCATTGAGCAGGAGTGGAGCAGATTGAAGACAGCAAGTCTTATCTCCATGTATTGGCAATGGAGCAGACAGAAGAGTGCAGATCTTATCCCCACTGAGCAAGAGTGGGGCAGATCAAAAATAGCAAATCTTATCTCCATGTATCGGCAATGGAGCAGATTTAAGCCACTAGCCTTATCTCCCTGAGCAGGAGTGGAGTAGGCTAAAAGTAGCAGATCTTATCTCCACTGAGCAGGAGTGGAGCAGATCGAAAACGATGAGCCTTAATCCCCTAAGCAGTAGGGTAACAGGCTGGAAATTACAGATCTTATCTCCCTAAGCAGTAGTGGAGCAGATCGAAGACGATGAGCCTTAATCCCCTAAGCATAGGGTAACAGGTTGAGAATTACAGATCTTATCTCTCTAAGCAGTAGTGGAGCGGATCGAAAGCGATGAGCCTTAATTCCCTAAGCAGTAGGGTAACAGGCCGAAAATTACAGATCTTAGTCCCCTAAGCAGTAGGGTAACAGATTGAAGATAGCGGATCTTATATCTACTGAGAAGGAGTAGAGCAGATCGAGAACAGCAAGTCTTATCTCCATGTATCGGCAATGGAGCAGACTGAAGATAGCAGATCTTATCTCCACTGAGCAGGAGTGGAGCAGATCGAAGATAGCAAGTATTATCTCCACGTATCGGCAATGGAGCAAACTGAAGATTGTAGATCTTATCTCCACTGAGCAGGAGTGGAGCAGATCGAAGACGATGAACCTTTGCCCCCTAAGCAGTAGGGCAACAGGCTAGAAAATGACAGACCACCCTATTCCCCTAAGCAGTAGGAAAACGGGCTGAAGATTACAAATCATAAGCAGTAGCGGAGCAGGTTGAAACAAAATTCCTATACCCTTGAGGTTGCAGTGGGTTAGAGTGAGGCTACTTGAAGAAGAGGAAAAGAAGCACTGAAACTCAGGAAGACCGGACAAAATTGGTCCTATCAAAGTCTTTACTCCGTTCTCGTTACACGACAACGAGCAAAGAGGGGCAGCTGTAGAGCCCAATTTATGCCCGGGCCCATACCAAATTTACAAAAAAGCCCAATAAAACGAAGTCCAAAAATAAAAAATACAGTCCATTACAAAAAAAACACTCGGGCCCAATTAAATTAGGGCCCAAACGCCCCAAAACAGAACAGCAAGAGAAACCCTAGCAGTAGCCTCGCGCTGCCAACAACCCCATCAAGCCACGTCGCCATGCCCTCCGTATCGTGCGCCTCCACGCCTCCGATAGTGTGCCTACAAAACAGGAAGTAACAAACACAGTACGGGATTAAAAAAGGGGATTGTATTCTGTTGAGATTTTCGGCTATAAAAGCCAAATCAGAATGATGTAAATGAGATGGTTTTTTTTTTAATAAGAGAGAAGCAATACACCAGATTTCTACAAATACAAACACAGTGAACAGAAAAAGGGACTTGCGCATAGATTGAAATAGGAAATTAGTGAAAAATCAAGGTGATTATTGTTCTGTCTTTCGATTTTCAAACCTTGTTTTGCTTTTCCCTTTACTTTGTCCTTGCATGCGAAAATAAAAAGGGAGGGTTTTAAAAAACCCTTTTCGTTTTCACAGATTTATCACTTGTTTTCAAAAGTAAAATAAAGATTTTTTAAAAGATTGAAAAGATCTTACCGTGTTTCTTCCGACCGCCACTATCAGTGCGTGGAGGACTAGCTGCAAAGAGAGGCTTGCCCTAGCAGAGAAAAGATGGGGGTTCCATTTTGGGGGTTTTGTGGTTTTGGTAAAATGAGTTAGCAAAGGCAAAAAAAAAGGGAGAGTTTAAACGTTATTCTTTTCTAATTACTTTTATATTTTAATTTTTTCTGTTTTGAACTCACCTTATTATTATTGTTTTGTTATTAATGCTATGGTTTATTGATTTTTTTATACATGTACATATTATTATATCTAGTACTGTCATTTTATCATTAATATTATTCTTATTTTTCCTATCACTTTCATTATTTTATTAATATTATTACATTTACTGTTAGTATTACTATGGTTGTGTTATTATTAATACTTTAGTTTGCTTTAACTTTGTTTTTACTATTGTATATTCTATTATTACTATATCTATTACTGTTATTTTTGTTTTGTCACCATTAATATTATTATTTTACTATCACAGTTATTTATTTTGATATTACTACTATTATTTTTCTTTTATTCTACTATTTTATTTACAACTAACTTTATTATTACTGTTATGTTTGTTATCGATATTACTTTTATTTTCCCTATTGCTACTATTATTATTATTAAATTTAATACTATTATTATTTGATTATTAGTGTTTTACTAGTACTACTACTGTTATTATTATTATTAACGTTTTATTTCATTTTTTTCCCGCACTATTATCTCACATATATATTATTATTGCCATACTATATTTATTATTATATTTATTATATGGTGCTTTTAATTAAAAAGCGATACTCTTATACTTATTTATATATGGACTTTATTTCTTCTGAACATTTTATATATTTAGTTTATTCCAATTTTTACATGCATTTTATATATTATTACTTTTACATTTGTTTACAGTAGATTTTTGCCTCACGTACGTTGTTTGTGTGGATTGATATGGGTTATTTTTTTTCCCGTGTCATTTTAGTACCATGTATTTTTATTTTAGGCTCGATATTATGCCTGTTTGGTTCTTATTTATACACTAGGGTTTAAATCCCAACGTTTTAGTCGATTTGGTCCTTTCGCTTTTATCCCGAACGGGTTGAATAAATACATTCTCGGTCAATTTCATAATCGCCTATTTAAAAGTTTTTTTTTTTTAAACAAGGCAATGTTTCGTGTTTGGAAGTTCGAGGAGTCGTACCCAATCGTGCTGGGTTTCGGTTTTCCATTCATCCAAATGACTAAATATCCTTTAAAGATTTTGACCGTGTTTTCTTAAATAAGGCAATATTTCGTGTTTGGAAGTTCGAGGAATCGTGCCCAATTGTGCTGGGTTTCGATTTTCCGTTCGTCCAAATGACTAAATGTCCTTTAAAGATTTTGATCGCGTTTTCTTAAATAAGGCAATATTTCATGTTTGGAAATTCGAGGAATGGTGCCCAATCGTGCTGGGTTTCGGTTTTTTAGTTTGGCCGAATAGTGGAATACCCTTTTTAAATTGCAATGCATAAATTTTGGAAATCATGAAATGATCTTGGTATCGAGGGCTTGAAACATCGTGTCCTATCGTGCTGGATGTGGTATTTCATCATTTCGGAATAAGAGAATTTCGACATCCAATTCGAATTATCCAAACATTTTCTAAAGGACTCATATTTTGAAATCTCTTCCAATTTTCGATATTAGGACATTAATCAATCAATAAGGTACCAATTTTGGGCGTTACGAGGGTGCTAATCCTTCCTCGTGCGTAATTGACTCCCGGACCCATTTTCTTAAAATTCGTAGACCAAATGTTTTATAAGGTGATCTAATCACACTTCAAAAAAGATTGGTGGCGACTCCGTTTTCCTTTTTAAAGTCGGCCCGTTTTCCAAAAAAAAATTGTTTCGACAGTATGAACATTATGTTTGGATGTAAAATATAATACTCAAGCTATTTATTAGTTCTAATCTTTTGCTTTTTAGTTTAGATGATAATTAAATTATTTGTTTCGCTAATGATATTTTAGCACATTAAATATGTATTGCAGCTTAAAAATAATAATGTAGGTTATATATTATTTTTATAATATCATATATTATGATCTTTATTAATTCATATTTTAATAATAATTATATTAGAATGTTATTAAATTATATTTAATAATAATCTTATTAAAATTTAATAAATAATAACAGTAATCATTTATCTAAAAAAAATTATTACGAGTAATTTGATCATTTAAACCTTTTTCCTTATGCTATTACAACATCTATTCTATTCAATCAAATACAATAATACTATTATAAATCTATTCCATTACATTCAACCAAACGCAAGAATACTATTATAGCTCTATTCCATTCCATTTAACCAAACAACTAAATTACTGATTACAACTTTATTCCATTAGAGTCCTGTTCCATACCATTCAACCAAACAACTGAATTACTGATTACAGCTCTATTACATTACAATTCTATTTCATTCCTCCAACTAAATGTGTTGTAAATATTATGACATATTTGGATTTTTATGACATATTTGGAAGGGGGTTAAATTATTGATATATACAGTTTTTTTTATCAAAATTAAAAAATTAAGCTTTTTTTTTATATTTATTAGTATAAGTTGCTTTTGGAGAGAGAAATAAAACGTGTTCTACAATGTACGTTTCTATTAAAAATTAATAATTTAGCTCATTTGGTTAGATAATTAAATGTTTAGTGTTTTTGTCCTTGAGTCCTAAGTTCGATTCTTTTCTTACTCACATTTATATTTTTTATTTTATATTGTTTCAAACTTTTTTATTTTTAATTAACATTTTTAATACATTAGCTCTTTTGGTTAGATAGCTAAATACTTGTAATTTTATTTTTAAGTCCCAAGTTTATCTTCTCTAATAAGCATTTTAATATATATTTTTTACTTCATGGTGTAATTAAAAAAAACTTGAAACACCGTGAAATTAAAAATACATAATTATAAGCATTAATTAAAAATTTAAAAAAACTTGAAACACCATGAAATAAAAAATACATATTGAAATGCTTATTAGAGAAATTGGACTTAATGATGAAATTTTAATTATCTAACCATCTAACCAAAAAAGTTAATTAGTTAAAAAATATTAATTAAAAATAAA
Organism: Gossypium bickii; assembly: GCA_025503065.1. Taxonomy (NCBI): domain Eukaryota; kingdom Viridiplantae; phylum Streptophyta; class Magnoliopsida; order Malvales; family Malvaceae; genus Gossypium; species Gossypium bickii. The sequence goes on from CP106718.1 coordinate 20,074,419, forward strand.
AATAAGTTTTAAATAACATGAAATAAAAAAATATAAATATGAGTTGGAGAGGAATCAAATCCTAAACTCAAGGATAAAATCACAAATATTTAACCATCAGACCAAAAAAAACTAAATTGTCAATTTTCAATGAAAACCCACATTATAAAATGCATTTTTACTTTTTCTCTAAAAATCACCTATAGTAGGCCTAATTTCTTAAATTTTATAAAAAAATGGCATATATTCATAAATTAATAGAAGAAGAGGTTTCAATTAATTTTAGGTTTCAAAATATTCTGAGATTAAAGTTTCTTGGGTTTAGATTTAGCAAACGGAACTAAAAAAAAACAAAAAGGGTAAATGGAGTTAGGGTTCATTGTTTCCAATTTTTTATCTTTATTTACATGGACAAATCTTTCTTTTTAAATTTCCTTTTTATAGGTTAATTATTTTTTAAATTTAAAAATAAAAGGAGTTATTTATTGTTCAAGCCCTACATTTAGTTGTTATAGTCAATTAAAAAAAGAATAAACAAAAAAAAAGGAAAAGCTAACAGGCCAAATTAAGTGGGAAGTGAAAGGGAAAAGAAAATGGAAAATTTTCATTCAGTCATTGTACACTTTCTTTTTTCTGTAATAATATTTGGAATGTGCATGAGAAGAGAAGAGAGGCAACACCAGAACAAATTTTTAGGGGAGGTCAAATAAAATTTTAATTTTTTTTTAGTTTATATCTTTATAATTTTTAAATGATTAAATTAAAATTTTATAATTTTAAGGGGGTCAAAGTGCAATTTTATCTTTATTAATTTAAAATTTTTAAAAAAAAATTAATAATTTAAATAATAATTTTACATTTTAGGGGAACCGGGCTCCTGCCAGCCCCCTAAATTCGTCTTTGCATGAGAACCTTAAATCAATATCACGACTCATGATTAATTTACGATGTTATCATATCTGATTAAATATATGTATCATCATCACCTCAAATCATTAACTATTATATCGATATTTGATATTTTAATATGTCCAGATTATTCGAATAATTAAAAAAATTTTATATTATTTCAATAATTAATTTTGTTTCCATAATATTCCGAAAAAGAAATCCTAAAAATTTTGATATCCACTTAAAAATTTTAGAAGTAGGCTAAAGAAAAAAAAAAAAAAAAAGAAAAGCCACCGCTAAAAGGAAAGAAATTCGAGTGAGCACAATACCATTCTATTTTGTCAGCCTCTTTTTTTCCCGCCCATTTCAATTTTCTTTCCAACCTATCCAGTGTTTCTGATTCTCTGCAATGCTATTCACATTATAATCCGTATTCTCTTAATCACCGAAACAAAAAAAAAAAAAAAAAAAAAAAAAAAAAAAAAGATGAGCTCTCCAATGGATATTTCCGTTCCAAACCTCGAGGGCGTCAAGATCTCCGACCAAAACGGCGTCCCTTTAGCACCACCCCCGGCATCGCCTTCTAACGTGCCTCATGAAAAATTTCACGTTTCCGGTGATTTCTCAGTCTCACTCTTTTCACAAATTTGATTCCTTTTTTTAATATCCGATTTATGTTTGTATCTGCTCTTTTATTGTCAGTTGAAGTTTGCTTAAAACCTTCAAGCACAGCTCGCCCTGACGATGTCCAAAAAGCCGTTGAACAGTAAGAAGTTAAAATGATTTTCTTTTATTTATTTAAAAATATTTGACTGGTGACTGTTGTTTGATTCTTATGCTTTAAGAATATGCTAATTTTAAAGAGATTAGGGTTAGTTTTGGGGTTTTTAACTGAAATGCTGAGATTAAGCTTTTCTGTTTTGCAATTAGAATGCTTGAAAAGAGAAGCCTGAGCTACGTTGATGGTCCCATTCCTGTGCCTAATGATGATCCATTTCTCATGGAAAATGTACACAGAATCCGTATATGTGATACAGGTATATTTTACTTTTTCTGTTGTCTTTTGCTATCTTTTTGCGTTTGAAGTCTTTAGTGAAAGTGAGAAATTAGGAAAGTAAGGAAATGTATATTTTTGACAGATTTGATTGTTAAATTTGAGGCATTTAGTTTGATAATTGATTATCTTATTTTTGTTCAAGAGTTCAATTATTTATGTAGAGAGGGTGGGGGATTATAATGTACTCATCTTGTTCAAATTGTTGGTTTTGTAGATGAATGGGTGAAAAACCATGATATTCTTTTGTTTTGGCAAGTGAAACCCATTGTTCATGTCTTTCAGGTACAACGCTACTCTAATCTTAGTAAGATTAAAAGGTGGTTATTTTTTTTTATTATGATTGGTACATTTTTCCCAACAACTTGACTTAGTAATGGCTGTTCACATTTTGTTTGAAATTGAACTACATTTCAAATGGAACATCTGCTTTAGTTTGTAACAGTAGGATGTTGATACGGTGTTTGCTTGGCCTGCAGAAATTTCAAATTGTGTGACCAACTCTTCAGTTTATACTTACTTTATGTTTGTTTAAAGTTGAATGGATATGATTGTTGACTTGTCAGCTTAGTGAGGAGGGACCATGTGAGGAATTGACTGGGGATGGCCAGTTGTCCAGCTTCAATGAATGGATCCTACCAGCTAAGGAATTTGACGGCATGTGGGAAAGGTTTGTCTGCAGCATCTGTTTTTCTTGAAGGATTGAATTAGTTTTTATAATGATGCTAGAACTTGATTTTGCAGCTTAATATATGAATCTGGCCTAAAGCAGCGGTTATTGCGTTATGCAGCCAGTGCATTGCTTTTTACTGAAAAAGGTGTTGATCCTTTCCTTGTGTCATGGAACCGGTATGGAACCTCCTCATGACTTAAAAAAGTTTCAACAAACTAGTATCATTTTGTGCCAAAAAATATGAAAAGAAAAGAGGAAGTATCATTTTTCTCTTTCAAAGCTGGTACCATGGTCCCTATTTAGTAATGAGTCAACTGGTTAGATTGTTCCAATTGGGGTTGTCCTAGTTTGACCCCCAATACTAAAATTTGAATTGGGCTTTAGAATGTATCACTTGTCTATCTTTCAGCTTCATGCATAATTACATGTTCTTGATAAATCCACTTTGTTGTGTGTTAAATTCATGGGTTATGGGTCAAATCACGGAGCTAGTCACTTGAAAGTCTGCTTTGATTGAGTGAGCATTTCACTTGTTGCGATTTCTATTTTGAGAAGAACTTATGATTAATAACATATGGAACTTGTTGAAGGGAGCTCATAACCTTAGAACTCGTCCTAACCTTAGACTCGTTAGGAAGAGATAATCTTAAAACTTTGTAATTTGGATTAATTGTTTATCACCTAGAATGATCTGTCTTAAATAAAGGTTACATAGGGTTTATTCTTTGACATTGGAAACTAAAATTAAAGACTTTTAATGCATAAGATCCTTGCTAAAATAAATTATTCGAATTAGGAATAGGCTTAATTAATGGTTTGACCCCTGAAATATACCTGCTTTCCTATTTTGGTACCTAAACCTATTTTGGCCCATTTTGATACCTAAAGTATTTCTTGGTTATAATTTTTAGTCCAAAACTTCACAGTTGTTAAAAAAGATCTCTAGCCAATTAAATCATGCCATGTGTCTTGATTTTTATTTTCATAAAATAATTTTATTAAAATAATTTTATGTTAAGAAGAAAAATATATATGATTAAAATATTATTTAATTATTTTTTGATTAAATTATTTTTATTATCCCTTCATCTTTCTCCTTCAAACAAATTTCAAGTTAATTAGTTCACCTATCCTAGGAGCCCAAAAAGTGGATCCCACTCTAATAGCCCTGAATAAATTAAATACATGTATTAAGATACGAAGGCTTCTTATTCCACAACAACGAAAACACTTTTTCACTCTTTCATATACTAGGGGATTTCACTTGGAAAAGAAAATGTTCCATACTAATGGATTCGGGTCCATAACCGTGGGTTACAATGCATGAGATCTTGTAGCACTTACCAATGAGGCCCTATCGATTAGTATTACACAGAAGAAATCAATTATAGACACTAATACAATTAGATCTGCTCTTTATAGACAAACTTGGGATTTGCGATCCCAGGTAAGATCGGTTCCTCTTGAATACCTTGAATGCCTCCCATGTGAGATTTGGTTCCTCTTGCTCCATCTGATAGTACCATAATTGCACCTCACCCAACACGTGAAGCTGCCAAAACTAAAATTGTCTATTTTCACTTTCTGTTGATTAGAAAAGAAATTCTCACATTAGTGTAACCAAATTAACGGCTCCTCTGATCCATCAAAGGTTGGAACATGCTTTGTGTACCACAGCACTACTCCAAACCCTTTCTGCAGTTCCATTCGATTGCTTGTTCTATAATGGTTACTGCTACTCGTACCCCCATTGTGCCTCTTTCATGGTTTCGGTTAAAACCAACAAAAAGTTCCTGTAATTGTAGCAACAGTTGTTGCAACTGATTTTCCAATTTAGACTTGATTTATGCAATGTTTACTGCCATTTGTGACTTTGCTTTTATCGCTCTTTCTTCGAACAAAGCCCTCTCTTCTTTAGCATTAGAATTGCATAAGTGTCTGTATCTGATGTCAAGTTATGTTCAACGGTTATGGATAAAGTCATCAAGGGATTCACTTGAAAATCTACTTTGATTGATGGAGCCTTTCCCTTGTTGCAATTTCTACCACATGAACCTATAATAATATATGGAACTCGTCGAGGGAGCTCCTAAACTTAGAACTTGTTGAAAAAAGCTCTTAACCTTAGACTCTTAGGAAGAGTATTTTAAACATCTTTATTTTGAATTAAATCATTTTCAAATCTATACATAATCAATTATAAATTTGGTAACACAATATTATTTCAAATAATGATATTTATAATCAAGATGAAATTAAATTTAAAAATTAAAATATAACATTATCTTTTATTCGTAGATTATGTAAATATAGAATGATATTATTGAAATTTCACTTAATGAATTATAGTAAGCTAATATGGTATTACACATGTGATAGTAAGTTTATATATTAGATTTTGGAAATAGGAAAACTTAATTTAATGAATTTAATAGTTACCATTTTATTAGTATTGAAATTGAAAATTGAAAATTAAAAAAGTACAGGGACTACAAAAGCTCAAATTAAATTAGAACCAGGGATTTAAATTGCAGTTGCGGCCGCATTTTTGGTTGTGTTGCGTTTATCGCGGTTGCAGACATAACGGATGCTATTGCGGTCCCTGCGGGTATCGAGGTCATAAATTTTTTTAAAATTCAAAAAAATTCACACAACTAATAACTAAAAACAAAGTAAAAGAAATAGATATCAACGGGAATAGCGGAAAAATAACCGGAATAACGGCCCGTTATTGCCGCAATTGTCCGTTACCCGTTAAATTGCGGCCGCGATCCACCGCTATTGGTGTGACTCCGCTTCACACCACTATTTTCAGTAGTAGCGGTTTCGGACGGCGCCGCAAATATTATATATAAAGTATAAGGTACTAAAATAAACTTATTTGTCTTCTTGTCTTGCCTACAAAAGGCAACTGTAACATCGTGGTTCTGCAATCTTGACGATGCAAAGCTCTGTAGGGAGCCTAGACACATATGCGCATTTACATGCTTACTTTCCAACTTCCAAAATTTTCTTCAAGCAATTTGGCAGTCCCCTGTTGCATGACATTGCCCTGAGGGCTACTTCTTGAAATTATATGAAGCAAGGCTTCATATGGTCGTTGGTTCAAAATTTTCAGAAGTAGATATTTTAGTTTCTTTCTCTGATACTTTCTCCAAATTCCTGTCATCTAGATAATGATAGGAAAGTACAGTTGATTATAGGCATTGATAATAGTACCAACAAGAAATCTGATTGATGAATTTATTTTATTATTATATTATTATTTTTTGCAGCATTATTCTTTTACATGGTCCCCCAGGGACAGGAAAGACATCTCTATGTAAAGCGCTGGCACAAAAGCTATCCATTAGATTCAGCTCCAGGTTTTTTTTTAATTTCATTGTCTGATGCATTTATCTCTTTAAGGTCCTATACTTATCTTGTCAGATGATCGGTTTTAACCTTATTTTGTTTTCGGGTTGCCATTCTTTTTTCAGATATCCACAATGCCAATTGATTGAAGTTAATGCACATTCTTTGTTTAGTAAATGGTTCTCTGAGAGTGGCAAATTGGTATGTCCCTGTATCAATTTGTTGAACCTATGACAGAAATATAATGAACTCCTGGATGTTAATGATATGTAGTTTACATTCTTTACCCCGATCTTATAGGTTGCAAAGCTTTTCCAAAAAATTCAAGAAATGATAGAAGAAGAAAACAATCTAGTATTTGTTCTAATTGGTGAGTCTTTTATTACTGAGGGTTTTGATCATTTCTGGTCTTTTTAGCTTATGGTTCTTTAGATGTGATGATGTTACTGCAGATGAAGTTGAAAGTCTTGCTGCTGCTAGAAAGGCTGCTTTGTCTGGTTCTGAGCCTTCAGATTCCATTCGGGTATGGTTTTGTGCAGCATTAGACTACTTTGTAAATTCTTTCTTAAATGCACATCTTTATGTGAGTATATTTAACTCAACTTTACACCTAATACAACTTGAAAATGTACCTCAGGTTGTAAACGCGCTATTAACTCAGATGGATAAGCTGAAATCATCTCCCAATGTTATAATTTTGACCACATCCAATATAACTGCTGCTATTGGTAAGCCTATAATCTATTTCATATTGGTTCCTTATACTGAAAGTGTTGTATTTACTTGAACTCTGCAAGTTTGCATGGTAATTTGGTCATTATCTCCTTTTGGATTAGTATTGGAATCTTCTAACTGTTAGAAACTTTTACCAGATAGTCTTTCTTTTTTTCTAATGCAAAGCCTACTGCTACCCAGAGCCTCTCTCCGTTCTTAAATCAGAGAAAAAGTTGTGCTTAAGCGCTCTCAAACCCACGTCCTCGTAATTGTTGCAATAGTAATGATGCCGATTGAGCCTCAGATAGTCCTCTTATATAATGTATTGAGGGATATTTTACATTTCTGCATCTTGTTACTATTTTTGTAGTTATGAATGTCACTTTTCTGTGAAAAATCCTCATTGTTGGGGATTGGAATGTGTAAATTTACTGATAGTATTGCAGATATCGCTTTTGTTGACCGAGCTGATATCAAAGCATATGTGGGCCCTCCAACTCTTCAAGCTCGTTATGAAATTTTAAGATCCTGCTTGCAGGAACTTATTCGGACAGGAATAATATCAAATATCCAGGTAAGGATGCAGAACAATGCTTAAGACCACCATGGTTTCATCTCTTTAATTAATGCCCAAGTCAACTATGGATTTCTTTAGGGTTCAAGCCAATACATCCTTTCAGACTATGTTACTTTGAAAGAGAAATTGAATATGCATGAGATTCAGGAAGTTCAAACAGCATTTCATCTGTGTAAGCAATTAGCAGAGGCTGCTGAAGCATGTGAGGTTAGAAACTGAAGCCCTAACTGAGAGCACATTGAATCTAGCAAGGCTTTTGGTGCAATAATTAGTGTATGTTTGTTTACAGGGATTGAGTGGAAGAACATTGAGAAAACTACCATTTTTGGCGCATGCAGCACTTGACAACCCGTATTGTTGTGACCCTAACAAGTTGTTGAACACAATGATAGACACAGCCCGGAGGGAGCGTTCTGAACTGCCCGACTGAAGTAATGGAGTTTTGTACTGGTGTAAAATGGATGGTTCTTATGCTGAAAATGTTAAATCTTTAGCGATACCCACTGCCACTGATGCCATGTCTATCTTGACTTTAAATCCTCAATTGTAATGAGATTATAGGTTATGGGATAGAGTCGTACACAAGATGCAGAGGATTGATTAGTAAGAAGACTAAAGCTAACAATTAAATCATGTTTGTTTTGTTTTCAAGCATAACAAAATTAAAAACCTAAACAAAGCACACAATAATATAATAGACTCGAGCAATTATGCATTTAACTCAAACAAGCAATTAGATTATTAAGGCATTGATACAAAATGTTATAATAATGATAAGGTTGCAAAGCACAAATAAAATATAAGTTAAGGGTGTTATTCGTGACAAAATGATCCTACAAAATTACACAAACTATTTGGCGTGAAAAAAAAAATGGATTTTCATGCTTGTGTGCAATCTTATATTAGAATCTGATTATAAGTTTGTAAAATAGAAAATTAAACAAATTATAAGCATGCACAACAGAAGAAATAAAACATATATCATTTGGATTCTATCTCGAATTTGTTTGGTTGGATTTATCAGTTATCAAGTAAAAAACATATAATAACATTGATTAAAAAATATTTCTCGAACTATGGTGATTGGCATCTTAGATCAATTTCCTTTGCTTTTTATATCAACATTAAGTTCGGTTGTTGAAAACTTGTAGCTTTTTAAACAATAAGTCTAACAGTTATCTACATCAGGCATAAAATAACTTCTGTAAGGTCAAGATTCACTTTGCTAACTATTTGATCATACGAATCCATATTTTTATTTTTAATGTCTAAACAAAAATGTTGAAAAACTTGAAAAAGAATAACGATAGAAATTTTCCCAAGTCTTCTAAAAGTGTGCGATAAGAGAAAAAGCAAGGAGAAAAATAATCTTTACATCCATGAAGATTGAAGAGGGGCGTCAAAAGAAAATATATAAATTAGGTTTTTTAATCAACTTTAAGTAAAATTGCACTATAAATAGCTAATTTTTCCTGGTCCCTTGACTCGAATTTCACAGTATATTCTTCAAATTTTCTGAAAACTAGTTTTGTGTAAGATTTTGGACCAGTTTGAATTTTTAGTCTAACCTTGGAACTAAATTGGATTCCAATTTGGTTTTAGAGATGGTAAGCTTAATAAACACTAACAGGATGAATTGTTATTTAAAATTGAATGGAAGACACATTGAATTTATAGTAGTTTGGCTCATGGTGGCCGGTTTCGCACCATTTCTGGTTGTATCGGTTGGTGCGCACTATTTTAGTACTAAAGCAGAACAAGCAATACCATTTTCTGCATCGGTGAAAATTGCGATCTATGCCAATCACATCGACTCATTTCAATCACACTGATTGGAACATGATGCACCGGCCAGTACATGAATAATATTAAAAAGTATGAATTTTTTTAACTATTTACTATTATGCTAATAACTTAATTAGAATGTAATAACCAATAAAAAAAAGATTACAGAGAAAAGTAATGTCTAACATTTTAAACTTCAATTTGTTTTGGGACATATTTTCATATTTAAAATATAAAATCTATAATATAATAAAAAAACTCACTCACCCCATTATCAAAGAAAAAATCCCCACTACCTTTAACTTCTTTTTTTTAAAAAAAAAATCTCCCCTCACCCTTTAACTTCTTTTTTTATTTAAAATTTATTTAATATTTTGGTAATTGGAAATATTTTTATATACATATATTTATTAAATTAAAAATAGATTATTCTGAAACAGTATACCGAAACATACTTGTCTAGGCTAAGTGTGCCAAAGCCTTTCCCAAGCAAAGATTGAAGGCTAACTCAGGCTTCTTGTTCTTGGAACGGAGCCTAAGACCACACACGAACAGAGTTGGCTTGTGACAAGTGGTATTAAAGCTTGCGTTTAGTCCCATGGTAGTGAATGATGGTGACCAAGTTCGAGAAGGTGAACAAGCAAGAGGATGATGTGGTGGAGAGCCAAGGTGCTGCGAAGGGCAAGAAAGGAAGCTCGAAGGACTTTGTGAAGATCGTTGAGACCCAGATGGCCAAGGTCGAGTCTACCATGAGTGATGTCCTTATGTGGGTGGAGGACACCAAGGATTCCCTTAAGGAGATCAAGTTCAACAATGATGGAGTCTCGAGATGAGCTTAGAGGAGGTACAAGAGGATATGAGGGAAACCTTAGGTGATCTTGCTTGGAAGAACAAGGCCCTCGAGGCGTTGGTGGAAGTGATGTGTGGCGAGATCAAGAAGCTCAAGAGTGAACTTTTGAGCGTAAAAACAGCAAAGAGTGGTGGCGTGTTGATGATTTCAAACTACAAGGTGATTGCTGACACCAGAGGAGCTCAAAGGCATGAAGGATGCCGAGAACTTCCTTTGATGGTTATTGAACATTACTAGAATCATGATTTATCTTAAATCATTGTCTTCATGTATGAAAACGAAAATGAAAATTTTGCTGTCAGCTTGTCAGCTTCTGTATAGGATAGTCTCAAATTTTGATTTCCGATTCTTTGGTTTTTTTTATTATTTATTTCTGATGTATAAGTAGAGACATTTTCTGTTCTATGGTTTTCTCATTTGGAAGGGGACTACATGCAAACGAATGGCAAAGAGCAACATTTGTTCAAGAGGTAGTCATGTCAACATCTTCTGAGCTTAATATAAACATATATATTCATCAAAAGGTAATGCATGCCTGTATTAAGGTCTAGAGTAGAATTTACTATATATACACATATATGAAGTCACTGTATACTGAGTGTAACAAACTCTGTTTCATAAATTAAGCTGAGATATGTCTTGTTTTATTTATTTTTCTTTATTCTCCACCCGTGTTTTGATACGATCGGCCTGTTATGCCTTTGTATATCCATTTTAATCCATAAAACCACAAAATTTACAAACAAACAGATCCTGGCCAGAATGTGAATAATGTAACAGATCATGGCCGGAAAGAATGTGAATAATGTACTTTGCTACATGCCCCAAGCTGGAGATGGAGCAAAGCTTGCTGAACACCGACTAAAAGAATAGCATGTATGTATGAATATATGCTTGTCATGGACAATAGACAAGAACAACCTAGAAGATTAAATGAATTCCTCGAGGGGACTACCGTAGGTAAACCATATGAGGAACATCTAATGTTCTAGAGCAAGCAAAAGGTATGATTAAGAATTAGCAATAACAGCAAAAGCAACAGAGAAATAAAATCATATCGAATTGTGACATGAATATTACCAATCCAACTAGATTAGACATGAGTCTGAAGCAAAAGAAATACAAAACTCCAAAATATGACATTGGAATCAAAGAGGTTCTATAAATGGTGACGAAACTAATTGCATGACCTTGACATTTGGCATATGAAGGTTCTTTGACATCACTGCAACAGCAAATAACATATCCTGCAACGCCAAAGTATCCTAAGATCACTCAATAATAGACTGAATAACCCCGGCTCCAACCGTCTTCCCTCCTTCTCTGATAGCAAACCGCATCCCTTGCTCACAAGCCACAGGCATGATAAGCTCAACTACCATCTTTACACGGTCACCAGGCATAACCATCTTAGACTCCTCATCCTTATCATTCATAATGGAAGCCACCCTTCCAGTGACATCAGTGGTCCTCATGTAGAACTGAGGCCTATAACCTGCGAAGAAGGGAGAATGTCTGCCACCCTCTTCCTTCTTCAACACATAGACAATGGCGCTGAACTTGGTATGCGGAGTGATTGTCCCTGGTTTAGCCAAAACCATCCCTCTCTGAATATCGGCCTTTTGAACACCTCTAAGTAACAACCCAACATTATCACCAGCCATGGCGTCATCTAATGTCTTTTGAAACATTTCCACACCAGTAACTGTGACGTTCCTTGTATCCTTCAATCCAACAATGTCAACAGTCTCTCCAACCTTAACAGTACCTCTTTCGATACGACCAGTGGCAACAGTACCACGACCCGTGATGGAAAACACATCCTCAACAGCTAACAAGAAAGGCAAATCTGTTTGTCTTTGAGGAACAGGAATGTAACTATCAACAGCATCCATAAGTTCATAAATCTTATCCACCCATTGGTTTTCACCTCTAGGAATACTAGGCTTAGCCATCAAAGCTTCTAAAGCTAAAAGTGCGGAGCCAGAAATAATAGGGACATCATCACCGGGAAATTCGTAACTAGAAAGCAATTCACGCACCTCCAATTCGACTAATTGCAAAAGCTCTTCATCATCTACCTGGTCTTGTTTGTTCAAAAACACAACCACGTTAGGGACACCGACCTGTTTAGCCAACAAGATATGTTCTTTAGTCTGGGGCATGGGTCCATCGGCTCCGGAAACAACCAAGATAGCACCGTCCATTTGGGCAGCTCCGGTAATCATGTTTTTGACATAATCAGCGTGCCCTGGGCAGTCGACGTGGGCGTAGTGGCGATTCTCGGTTTCGTATTCAACGGTGGCGGTGTTAATGGTGATACCACGGGCACGCTCTTCAGGGGCGGCATCAATTTCGTCGTACTTTTTTGGGGCACTGTTACCCATGGAAGCTAAGGCCATAGTTAGAGCGGCAGTTAAGGTGGTTTTGCCGTGGTCGACATGGCCGATGGTGCCGATGTTGACGTGGGGCTTTTTGCGTTCGAATTTGCCACGGGCAGCTTTGACGGTGAAGGAACCCCGACGGCGAGGGAATACGGAAGTGGTGGCAACGGTAGTGAGGAAAGGAGGGAGGAAGGAAGAGGAGAGGTGGGTAGGGGTTAGTTTAGAGGGAATTGAGGAGAAAAAGGCAGAGGTGGTGGCTGAGGAGTGAGTTGGGAAAGGGGAGGCGTGTGGGTATCCAAGCTTAGAAGAAGCGGCAGTGGCTGCTGCTGTTGATGAAATTGCCATTTCCTTGTAGAGGAGAGGAAAGGAGGGTTTTGGCCTTTGGCTTTGGAAAATGAAGAAGAGAAGGTAAAAGAGATTTGGGTTTGTGTTATCTTATTCCTCCGTGGCTTTGAGGATGAGGGTTTGTGAAATGGACGGACTAAAAAGAATGGCTAATATGAGGAGTTGTTTTATCCACTTCTGCTTCCTCTGCCATATCCACTGCTCCCTCCCTCGCTCTCTCGGGGTACTATTGAAATTTCCTCCTCCTATGCTCACTTACTGCCCAGCAGGCCCATCATCCCATCCCCACAAATCACTCTTACTACTTTAGGCCTAAAAATTGGGCTTCCTATCTTGAAGTTCTATACTACTATATTTCAATAAGTTCACAGTTTTTTTTAAATAAAAAATGTATTAATTTTTATTAAATACAAGTATATATAAAATTATCATATTAGGAAAACTTTATGAAATACAAGTATTAAACCTAAATAATAGTGCTGATTCCACTTTCAGATGTTCATATTTGGTTAAATTACGAATTTAACCTCTATAAATTTAAAGAGATAAAACTTATATGGACAAATCTCAAAATTATACATAAACTTTGATTTGATGCGATTATATACGTGAAACTTTGAATGTGGTTCAAATATATAAATGAAATTTTCAATTTGATTCAATTATATACATTTAAATAAATAAATATATCAAATTATTTTTATATTGGATAAATGTAATTATTTGTGTATGCTATATATAAACATAATATGATATTTTATCAATAATTGTATTAATAATTTGTGAGAATTGAATCAAATTAAAATATTATATATAAAATTACATAAAATTAAAATTTATATAAAATTATATATTAAACTAAAATTTACTTATAATTTTAAGAATTAATCCAATTATTTAAACGAAATGTTAAAGAACATTAAATTACTGACTCCTAACTCTAAGGCCCTTCAATACAAGGACCCATCAAATAGTTCAAAGGGGTGTGTTTACCTTGAAGGTTTAGGGTTGGGGTAATGCTTAGAACAGGGCTAGGAATATGGTCTTTTTGACCAAACAAATATTATGGTTTAGATTGTCTGAGGACATGAAAGATCCATGATAAGAAAACCCACCCAAACCTACAAAGACAACCCCAGCCCTAATCGTGCCACGTCTCTGATTCAGGTTCTCAAACTTTCCCTTATAACTTTAGTGGTCTACAAATCCCCCCCTTCTTCTTTATCTTTAAAAAATAGTAGATGTATTTTCAAAAAATAAATAAAATAGTGGATAATATTCTAAAAAGGTAAATAAATAAACGGTAGATAAAAAGGGGTATGGGCAAAATTTTAAAATATAAATATAAAAAAATGGAAATAAATTCAATTAAATTAGTATAAAACTTAAGTGATTACTTTTTTTAATTTTTATATTGTTAATATTTTATCAATCCAATCCTTGAATAAGATAATATGTTTGTATTGGCCATGCATGTAAAATTTTAAATCGATCTGATATCTCTATTATATCAATCTAAAATATTGTTTATATTAATATATATAATTGCTTGGGATAAACTTGGTTTAAGCAACGAACAAATAAAATAATGAAGAAATTGAAAAGATCGAAAATCTTCCGAAGAGGATAAAAAATTACGGAGAAAGATAATTTCATTAAAATGGCAAAAATGAAAAGTACAAAAGATAGAGATAAAACTAAACCTCGAAACCTGAAAAAAGAACCTTCAAATGTAAACACAAAATTTTCTGAAAGCTTATAAAAGCTAATACTTAAATGTGTAATGGGTTATTTTTCTAAAGTGGAAAAAGGACCTATTTATTGGCTAAATTTGTAGATCAAATAATATTAAAATAACCTACAATAATCATAGTTTAAGTAAGAAATTAAAAATAGAATTTAACGGGGAGAAGAAAAACCAAAAAATACAAGGTATAACTCTACAAATCTCCACCTTGACTCGTATTTCCACAACGCCTTCTTTGCCAAAACCCACCACGGACTTATCTCGATCAATGTAGGATATTAACTGAATCAAAACTGTGCTTAGAAGCTAGAAGTCTTTTAGTCTTTGACTTGTGCATTGCCAAATCAAAACTAACCCGGGTTTAATTTTCACGAATGCAGTGCCCTATCTTTTCAAAACTAGTATCCAAAAGAGAACCTCTCTTATACAAAATAGTCATACCTTTTTCCCCCTTATGACCAAGTTGTCTCCACTTCAAACGAGTCGACTTCGACTCTTTAACGGATGAGGGATGTTCGATTTCACCAGTCACCATTATCCTTCTAGAATATAAAGACTGCCAATCTTTTTACCTTTCATCAAAATGAGAGCCTCACCGGATACCTTAATATCGCTTGACTCGATGTTAATTCAACAACTCCTCGAGTCCGAAATTCCCAAGGAGATGTGATTTTTCTTTAAGTTAGGCACATGCCTGACATCTGACAATATCCTAATTGTCTCGTCGTGCATCCTGATCTGAAGAGTACCAATACCAATTACCTTACTGGGTGAACCATTCCCCGTGCGCACAACTCCACCTTCAACTGAACTGTATGTGGAGAACCAGTCCCTATTGGAACACATGTGGAAAGAACACCCCAAATCTAGGATCCACTTAGATATAAGCTCAGAGTTTTCACTTATTGACACTAACAAGAAATCATTACCTTTATCATTGGCCAAATTAGCACCAGCTAAATCTTCTTTGTTGCTCTCAGCAGCCCTTTTATTTCACATTTTGTAACAATCTGCATTAATGTGACCTAACTTCTTACAATAATGACATCTCTTGTCTCACTTCCTTGATGCTACCAAAATCAAGGCTTGCTTATTTGACTTGCTATTCAAACCAAACTCATTGTCGAATTTGTATTTGCTCAACAAATGACCCTTCACATCCTCGAATGTGAGATAATCTCTGCCAAAAATTAGGGTTTCCCTGAATGACTTATATGAAGGGGGTAAAAAGCACAATAATAACATAGCCTAACCTTCATCGTTAATCTAAACCTCAACATTCTTTAAATCATTCAAAAGAGTAATCAATTGACTGATGTGATATCTAAGGTACTCACATTTGTTCATGCGGAACGTGTACAACTGTTGTTTTAACACTAATCAGTTAGCTAGAGACTTTGTCGCGTAAAGGGTTTCTAACCTTTTCCATAAACTGAATGTCGTTCTCTCCATCAAAACCTCCTACAACATATTATTTGTTAAATATAATTGAATCGTGGATAGAGTCTGTAGAGGCCCATTTTTGACCGGGCCTATACAATAAAAATAAATGTCCTTTAACAGTCCAGTTACAAAGTTAAAACCAGTAGCCCAATTACAAGCCACCCAAACAGACCCAATAACCCATTTACACCCTTGACCTAAAACTAAAGACTAACCCTCAGACCCAATCTTAGCCCAACCTCTAGCCCAAACCTACACGGCCCGGTGACTAAGTAGAATCAGCAGAACCCTAGGGTTTTCCCTCCCGCCGCCAGAGCCAACGACCCAACTTTCGCGCCGCAGGTACCGTAGCCACCAGCTCTCGTCACGTCGCAATTCGCGCGAGTAACGTCGCCGCTCTCCTCGCCTTCGACCTGCACAAAAAGGGGAAAACATAGCAAAAGAAATGGCAAATAAACAAAATGGATTTCTTCCCTTTTTTCTTGATTTCTTTCGGGGTTATATAAACCCATAACAATTTGTAAAAAAGGGGGGACAATTTTTCACATAATACAGAGAATATATACGAAATACAGAGCGTGAGATTGAAAGGTTTCCTTCTTTCTTTTTTATTCTTTTTCGAAGCTATATATACATTTATAAAATCTTTTTATACAAAATATAGTGTATAAAAAAAAGGAGAAAGAAAACTTACCTGTTTCAAACACCAGTCGTCGTAAATGACGGTGTTGGATAGTGGCGGTCTGGCGACGTCATGGGTTTTAAAAACCATAGCAAAGAAAAGGATTTCATCCTTTTTTATTTTTTTGAATAACACAGCAGAAATGAAAAAAAAAGGGAAGGAAATTTGTCTTTTATAATAAGTTAAAACGGTGTCATTTTGGGCTTGTTTCAATAGCCTCAAAACAGCGCCGTATAAGGCCTTTTGACCCGAACCCTACCCGATGGGAAAAGAGATACGCGCGGTTTTTTTTGCCAATGGTCTATTTACGGATCAGGTCCTTCCGCATTATTCCAAATTCACAATTATGTCCAATAGCATTTTTCTGTATTTACAATCTAGCCCTAAAACTTATATTCTGTTTCATTTTAATCCTCGGGTTGCATTAAAGGCTAAATTTATTACGACGCCGTTTTGAAATTTGGCATAATTGCCATTTTAACCCCTGTGATTTAACACGCATTTTAATTTAGTCCTTTATATCTGTTTTAATTGTTATTTAACCCCTGTTTCTTTGTTTTAATTTTTTTATCCTTTTATTTTATTATTTTAATATTGTATTAAATTATTTTACTATATTAAACAGTCTATATTATTTTCTTTATTATTTATATATTAATACATTAATAGTATAAATTTATATATATATTTTTATGTAATATCTTTATATATTAAACGATTATTATTTATTTTTTTAGCTTAAAATTATTTTCATTATATATTATTTTTATATATTAATTACTATTTATATGTTTTCAAAATTTTTATATTATATAGTATTATATTATATTATATATTATTTATTTTTGTATAAAATCTATTTATATTATATAATATATTTTATTTATATTATCTAATATATGTACTTTTTATAATTATTGCATTTATATATCTTACATATATTATTATTTATAACCCTTTTTTTTAATATTATTATTTATATGTATGTATATTATATTATAACTTTTATCTTAGTTATATATGTTTTTAAAATTTTCGTATTATATTATATTACATATTATAAAATATCACTTTTATATTGTATAACACATACTTATTTTTATATCTCTATTCAAAATTATTATAAATTATTTGCTATGTATTATCTTCTATATATATATATATTAAATTATATATTTATTATAATATTTTTTTATTGTTATACATATTAATTGTTTTACAGAATTATTGTTTTTTTTAACTTTTTTATTTATTTTGTTTTGTTATAATAGTTATTTAGAGTTTAAATATATCTCCCCCTTTTCGTTTAATTTTGTTATTTCATGAAAATTTTCATTATTGTTATTTATTTTGTCATATGTTTATTTATCTATATCCTTTCAATCGTTATTATTGCTTAATATAATTCTTTGTATATTTGTGTTATATTCTTTTATTATTTATTGTAGTTATGTAGAATTGTTATTAAATATGTATGTTTCCATATCTACTCCAAAGCCATTTGTTTTAAAAAATACATTTAATTATATTTATGCATTTTTATTCAAAAAAACTTTTAAATACAATGATATATGATATTTGGGGACTTGACGTAAATCATACTAACTAACTTGGGTTTTGATTTTTTTCTCGTAGAACTTAAAATATCAAGTATCCTTTTTTAAAACCTATAAATTTTAAATAAAAACTTACCCTCGAGAATTCAAAATTGTCGTGTCCTAACTCACTGGATATGACGATTTGTTATCTTTGGATAAGAATTTCAGAAAATAAGGAAATGTTTCGTGTTTGGAAGTTCGAGCATTTGTGCCCTACCGTGCTGGGTTTCGGTCTTTTCACTCATCCAAATAACTAAATATCCTTTTAAATCATGAGATGATTTTGATCATGAGGGTTTAAAACATCATGTCCTAACGGGCTGGATGTGACGTTTGTATGCTTTCAGAACAAAAGAATCTCCAATGTCAAATCGTTCAAATTTTTAAAGAAATCATATTCCCAAATTTTTGTCAAATTCTCAATATAAGGGCATTAATTAATCAATTAGGTACCAATTTTGGGCGTTACGGGGGTGCTAACTCTTCCTTGTACGTAACCGACTCCTGAACCTATTTTCTGGTATTTTGTGGACCAAAAATCAATGTTTTGAAATAAAATGTTTTATAAGGTGATCCAATCACACCCAAGTAAAAAGGGATTGGTGGTGACTCCATTTTCGTTTCAAAGTCGATCCCCGTTTTTAAATCAAACATAAAAAAATGGTTTCGACAGAGTCTTTTTATCTAACCTATCCCATTCTGATTTATCCATGTCTGCAAGCTTCTTCTCTGTAAGGACCTTCTCAAAACTGCCCTGAATCAAAATTGCCGTTATCCGAACTTACCACATATTGAAATTTGTGATGCCATTGAACCTATCAATATAGAACCTTATTGCTGCTATCTCTGAATGAGTTAATTATGAAAATCGAACTAGTTTTGATACCAATTTGTTGGGGATAAACCCAGTTTAAGCAACGAATAAGTAAAATAACGAATAAATTGAAAAGATCGAACACAAATATTTTACATGGAAAAACCCCTCCGAAGAGGATAACAAACCACGGGCAAAGATAATTTCACTAAAACGGCAAAAATGAAGAGTACGAAAGATGGAGATAAAACTAAACTCTGAAACCCGAAATAAGAACCCTCAAATGTAAACACAAAATTCTTTGAAAGCTTGTAAAAGCTAATACCTAAATGTGTAATGAGTTATTTTTCTAAGGTGGAAAAGGGCCTAAATTTGTAGGTCAAATATTATTAAAATAATCTACACTAATCAAAGTTTAAGTGGGCTACTAAAAATATATTTTAATTGGGAGAAGAAAAACTAAAAAATACGAGGCATAACTCCACATTAATGGTCAAAAGTTTTTTCACATAAAACAAATAGTTAGAAAATTTTAATTTACGACAAACTTGACATGCATGATCTGCATGAAAGAAAAATGAAATATGACAGTTGGATTGATAAAATGTTAATTATATAAAAAATTACGGAAAAGTATAAAACCACTTGATTTTTCTGAAAACTTATGAAAATATCTTTTATTTTTATTTATTTTAAAATTATCATTACAACTTTTTTATTATTACAAATTTTAAAGGGGGGAAAGAATGTAATAGAATTTGGATTGAGAAACTAGAATTTTAACCATTACTCTAAATAATTCTTCACATCATTTTTTTTGGAATAAACATAAGATGCCATGAGGCAAAACAACTAACAAACTTAAACAAATCCAAAATGCTATCACCAGGGGATAGATTGGTGCTGATACAATCAACTCTAATATCTACGCCAATTTACTCTCTTTCATGTATCAAAGCCCCAAAAATTATTACGGACAAGGTTGACAGAATTATTTGGCCGGGCCACGACTCGGACAACAAAAAGCAAGGAGGACTAAACATTCGCCAAACAACACTCATTGATGATGCTCTTCTATTCAAGCAGACCTGGCATATTCTCTCAAAACCGCATTCGTTTACTCAAGCAATACTCTTGTCAAAATACTGCACTAACACTAACTTTCTCGAGGTCCAAGCTAAACCTTTGGACTCTTGGACATGGAAAAGCATTCTAAAAGGAAGAGATACATGCCTCAGAAGGCTCGATATTCAAATCTGGTCGGGACACTTCAACAATACCAGTCACAACATCTGCCAGGAGTCAGATAACGGATATTCAAGACAGAGTCAACATTAGGTGGAACTCTGAATTCATTCAAGAACGAATGGGAGACCATTAGGCCAATGAGCTTCACTCTTGGAGCTTCTCCCTAACAGTAGACAATGACATGTAAGTTTGGAAGCATAGCTTTTCAGGTATGTTTTCAGTGAAAGATGCTTATCTCATACTAAACGAAGTAACCTGGAAGTTATCCCCAACTCTTTCAAGATAAAGTGGGAAGCAATCTGGCGAATTAATATTCCTCATAAATTACAAATTCCTATGGAAAATTTGCCGCAACCTGAGGAACTTCAAAAGTGACGGATCCCGGTTGACCCACGGTGTGTCGTATGCCACGAACAAAATGAAATGGTTGATCATCATTTCTGACTCTGTTCTATGGTCAAGTTAATCTGGTTCGGTATTCCATAGTCGATTCACATCGATACACTGCAGATATCCGATATCCGTGAATGGATTGCATCTTGGATAAATGACTACCAGATTTCCGAACCGAACAGTCAATCGACAATCACAGGGTGGATACTTACACTACGGAACATGAAATCTGTTTTTCACAAGCACAAATGAACCATGTGGGCGTAATCCATCGTGCTATCGCTAACCACTGTGAGTACTGTCGAAACCATTTTTAATTTTTTAAAAAACGGGAATCGACTTTAAAAAAACAAAAACAGGAGTCGCCACCGATCTTTTTTGCTTTGATGTGATCGGATCACCTTATAAAACAATTTTTGTTTTATTTAAAATATTAATTTTGGCCTACAAAATTTAAGAAAACGGGTTCAAGAGTCGGTTACATACGAGGAAGGGTTAGCACCCTTGTAACGCCTAAAAATTGGTACCTAATTGATAAACTCATGTCCTAATGTCGAAAATTTGAAAAATTTAAAATACGATCCTTTTATTTGAAAGAAAGTTAAGACTTACTTATCTCAAAGAAATAAAATGTCACACCCAATGAGTTAGGATGCAACATTTCAAGACTTTGAAACTAAGTTTGCCTTTATTTGTAGAAAATCCTTACCTCGAGAGACACAACATCATATCCAATAAGTTAGGACACAACATCTTGAATTCCCGAGTGTCGAAACCATTTTTTGTTGTAAAACGGGTCGACTTTAGTTTTGAAAGTAAAAATGAAAAACGGGAGTCGCCACCAATCTTTTTTGATGAGGTGTGATTGGGTCACCTCGTAATTCGGTCATTTTAATAATAGATTTGATTTATTAAAACAATAGTTTTGGTCTACGAAATTTAGAAAAACGGGTTCGGGAGTCGATTACGCACGAGGAAGGATTAGCACCTTCGTGACACCCAAAATTGGTACCTAATTGATTATTTGATGTCTTTATGTCGAAAATTTGTAAAGATTTTAAAATACAATCCTCTTTATTTAAAAGAAAACTTGAATAAATTAAAATGGATGCTAAAACCCTCTTATTTCGAAGAAGTAAAATGTCACGCCCAGTAAGTTAGGGTACGACATTTCAAGTTCCCGAAACTGAGCTTGTCTTTCGACTTTTAAAACCTGTATTTAAGCTTGAGGAGGATATTCGGTTATTTGGGTCAAATGAAAAATCGGAACCCAGTAAGTTAGGGCACGATTTCTCGAAATTTCAAATACAAGACATTGCCTTTGTTCTTTTAGAACTCCTTATCCCGAGATAACAAAACGTCACATCCAGTGAGTTAGGACACGACAATTTTGAATTCTCGAGAATAAGTTTTTATTTAACTTTTATGCTTTGATTTTAAAAAGAAAATAATAGGTTCTTTAGACTCGATGAGAAAAATTGAAACCCAGTAAGTTAGGGCACGATTTCTTTCAAACCTTAGAACGCAGAGTATTCGCTTATTTTAAAACAAAAATTTTAATTGATCGGATAAAATGGAATATGATCTTATGGCAAGATGTAAAATGAATTTCAGTGCTAATATATGTAACAAAATAATGATAATGAGAATAATGAATATAAATATCGATAATGAACAGTCGAAATTTGAAAGTATGTGCAACAAAATATAAATACACAAATAGATAAATAATGAAATGGCAATAATAAGTGTAAAAATTTAAAATAAAGCAAATCGAAATAAAAAATAATAAGGGTAAAAATAAAAATAAAAATAAGATAAAAATAAAAATGAATAAAGAGCAAATTAATTATGAAAAAAATAAGTAAATGTTTTTAAAACAATAATGATGATAATAGTAATGAAAATAAAATAATAATAGTAATAACAATGGTAAAGAAAACAACAACAACAACAACAATAATAATAATAATAATAATAATAATAATAATAATAATAATAATAATAATAATAATAGTAATAATAAATAGTAATAATAAACAAATAATAATAGTAGAAAGAATAAAAATAAAAATAAAAAAATAAAAAAATGAATAATAGCAACAACAACAACAACAACAACAACAACAACAACAACAACAACAACAACAATAATAAATAGTAACAAAAAACAAGAATAGAAATATTAAATAATAATAGTATTAATAGTAATAATAATAAAAAATAAATAATAATAAGATAAATAATAATGCAGTAATAATAATAAAAATGAAAATAATAATACTAGTAATAATAATAGTAGTAATTAATTTACTAATGCAATAATAAAGGCAAGTAAACAAAAATAAAATAAAAAATATTAATAGTAATATTAATAATATTAAATTAATAATAAAATATAAGAAATAACAAAAGAAATAAAAGAAAGGGCGAAATTGAACTTAAAACAAACGTTTGGGGGCAAATCTAAAAAAAATAAGAAGAAAGGGACTAAAATGATAAGCGCGAAAACACGCGAGGACGAAATGGGAAAAAACCAATTCCTGGACACGTGTCCACTTACTGCGCATCAATGGGCCAGGGACTAATTTGAAACACGCAACAAATTCTGCGGTCAAATTTAAAAATAATAAAAAATAAAAAAGGACTAAATTAAAACAAATAAAAGAGCGAAAGGACCTAAAGGGTAAATAACCCAATTATTAAAAACACGCGGATCCTCCTTGCGGGTCGGGTCAAATTCTGGTTAAGGGGGTAAAACGACGTCGTTTTGACTTTAAGAATGGTTTTCAAAACGGTGCCGTTTAGATAGGGTATTTAAATCAGTTTTTGCTAATGAAAATCATTTTAACCCTTTCATTCAAAAAAAAAAAAAACAAAAAAAAAAAATTCAAGAGAGCTCCCCCCTTTCCCATTTCCGACGATCGGACGAAGGCCACCTCCGCATCGCCATCAAGCCACAAGTCGGCGACATAATGTCTTGTGATGGTGAGCTAAAAACCACCTTTTTCTGGCGATTTCGAAAGGATAAACTTTCTTTTTCAAAACTCTTTTGATATCTATCTATATATATGTATGGTTCCAAAAAAAGACACAAAATAAAAGGTGAAAGAAATCAAAATAAACACCTTCAATATCCGAATCAACTTCTCTATTTTTGTATTTTTGTATTTCCAATTTTCGTGTGTTTTTTCCTTCCCAAAAATCCCCCCTTAACAAAAGTTGGTTTCTAGGCTTTTATAGCCAAAAAAAAAAAAAAAAAATCTTTTACATCTTTTACTGTTTCTGCTTTCTATCGTCTGCTTTTTTCTTTGTTTGCAGGTCTATGGCGAGGTCAACGAGTCTTGGGCGATGTGCACACCAGTGGCAGCACATGGGGGGCGGCGAGTGCGCTGGAGGCTGTACGGCGCTAGGGTTCTCCTTCTTTTTTTTTTGATTAGTTTTGGCTGCTAGGGTTTTTGGTTATTGGGTTTTATTTATTTATTTTTGGGCCCGGGCCAAAATGGGTCATTACACCGAGAATAAGTTTTGATTTGAAGCTTATGGGTTTCAATTTCAAAAAAGGATACTTGATATCTTAAGTTCAACGAGAAAAATCGAAACCCAGTGAGTTAGGGTACAATTTTTCTCGAAGCCCCCAAATATTATGTATCGCTGTATTTTTTTTAAAAAACTTTTGAATAAAATGTGACAATTTAGAAAATGTATTTTTATTAAAAAATGATTCGAGTAAAATATTGCATTAATACATTACAAAAAATAAATACCAAAAACAATTTACGAAAATTACTGTAACGACCTGAAATTGGGCCTAGTAGGATTGGGCTCGTTGGGCCTTGGGCGTAGGAGTGTTTAAAATTTTTGAGAACAAGAGAACGACATTATTTCAAGTTGGACTTATTAGGAAGGTGATTTTAGAAAGTTACGGGGTTCTATGAAGTTCCGGGTTCAAGTTGGGCCTTAGTAAAATTTTTGTGTTTAGGCACTTTAAGGAGAGAAGGTAAGTGACATCGAGGCTTAAGGAAATAAGTGCGTATTTTGTTAGCATAAATGAGCATATGGTAAAGAGGTTATGGCATTAAGTGGAGAGCATGGAGGGAAGGGGTTCAAATCCCATCTAGTGCAAATTTTGATTATTTTTTTTATGCTATTCATCCATAGTGTTGGCAATGGTGGTATTTAAGGCAAGGAAGACTTTTTAAATTATGGAAAAGTGGCTAAGGATTATGGTAAGGAGGAAGATAAGGGATAATGAAGGAAAGAATCAAAAGAAAAGGAAGGATAAGGGAACATGTTGGCATATAGTGTGGAAGGTGTTTTGGAAAGATTTTATTTGGTCAATGTTCATCTTTTGGTAAAGATGATAACGGTTTGGGAGGGGTTTTGGGTAGCCGAAATTTTCATTAGTCTTTTGGCAAAATTTTGGTGCTTGTTAGGCCTAATTTCTTTTAGCATTCTTTTGTGTCCTTTTCTCCAATTTCTTCCCTCTTTGCCAAAAACTCCAAAGCCTAAAGTGAGCATTTTCTTTTCTTTGTTTTGCCGAAACCATCTAGCCATTTTTGTCCCATATTTTTGCTCATTTTTCCCCTTTGATAACCGAAACTAGTTAGCACCCTTTCTCCCTCCTTTCTTTTCTTTTTCACAAAATCTTCAACCCTTCTTTCTTCCTCTTTAATTCATATTCTCATAGCCGAATCTTCTTGCTTAATTTCCCTCCATAGCTGTAACACCCCAAACCCGGCCCATGTGTTAAGGCCAGATCTGACATGTCACATGAGAAAAATGCTTCTAAGTCCTTTTTATTTGTACGTAAACAGATTTTGATTTAAAATTAAGTAAAACAAATTTCCATTTAAAATTTTTGACAAAGTATTATTGAATAAAAGATTGATTGAATAATCAATAAATTTGAACTAATGATTTTACAACCATGTCTTTTGAAAAGTGTTGATGAAAATTTAAGAGAAGATTTCCGAGTTAAAAATATTATGAAAGTTTATTATGAAATCCATTTGTGTATCCATTTTAAAAAAAATGTTTATTTAAGTTTTTAGAAAAATCTCATTTATAGTACTTAGAGCAAAATATAAATACGTCAACATAAAACAAAATAAAAATAATCCAGAGGCCTTATTAAAACATTAACTCAAAATAGTAAAGTAATTAAATGTACTAAAAAGAAAATTAAAGTCCAAATAAAACCATTTTTGTAGTATGGCCTCCACCGAGTCATCTATGGCCCAAGTCTCCATCACTGAGCATTACCTGAAAGGGATAAGGAAAAATGGGGTGAGTTACTAGAACTCAGTGTATAACCCCCTTACCGTTGTCCACTGGGCCTGAATCCCATTTAGCAATATTTTGGGCCTAAGCCCATTTACAAAATAATGTATCAATTATATCATGTGAATGTAATGCAATTCCCAAACCAATCCTAATCCATCCGCTACACACCACTTGTACCAACCAACACACCTGTGGGGATCAAGTCAACCCACCCTGCCAACACACCAATCGCAGGCATTATGCCATTTATGACAAATTTAATTGTGCCACCGGAATTTCTTCTCTTCAACATTTTCCCAACCCATGCAAAATCATGTAAATGCATCATACATAACAAATTATGATATTTACAAATATAACAACATTAATTAATTCAGACAAAAGTTCGGCCCATTAATACTTTGCAAATCGGCCCATTAGGGCAATATATCAAATCGACCCATTAAGCAATATAACAAATCGACCCATTAAGACAATATAACAAATCGGCCCATTAAGGCAATATAATAATTTGGCCCATTAAGCAATATAACAAATCGGCCCATTAAGGCAATATAACAATTTGGCCCATTAAGCAATATATATCGATTTGGCCCATTAGGGGCATTTTCGTAATTTTCACGGTGTTATTACCGATTTTGTCAATTTTATCAAAATAGTGGGATTTAAGCAAATTTTCCCGGTTTCACCATAATACGATTTTAGTCAAGCGATTTGCTACCAATATGATATTAATCTTAAACCCACGGAAAACGGTATGAGATTACACACCTGATTACGGTAAGTACTAGGCTTTCTTGATCTTCGACACCTAAGATATGATAACACTCGATTAATCAACGTACGCGATTTAATAAATCGAATCTAAAACAAACGATCTAAAGTTTTTACCTTCAGAATCGTGAACGACTACGATTTGTCGATTTTCCCTGGATGACGGTCCATAACCCGGTGGAAAATCCTGAACCGCCGAAACTGCCCTTCTTTGAATTTAGGAGTAGAGATCGCAAGTCCGATCCTTTTACGATCTCCAATCACTATCCCTTTCGATTCGATATTTCTTGTCTCAATTGAAAACAAATCTTAGTCAAAACTAATGTTACGTTGATCTGAACGATTGATTAAGGAGAAAGGTCGGCTTACCACTAGAATCGTATGATCACTAGTCGATGGATCGAGTGATTTAGTCCCTAAACATAAAGTCGATTATTTCAAATTATTACTCCTTAAGCAATCAATCGAATATTGATTACTATCAATAATCCATAACGATTTCTTACCGTATCGATATTGGATCCGATGTTCGCCGTTCAACTTAAGACTAGAGTGATGTTCGGCCTCCTACTAGAATACTATAAAAGGGAAAGTGATTTTGTTTGAGAGAGAATAAGGTGATGGTCTCGGTCAATATGACCATCCCAAACCAAGGCATAAATTCGGCATTAAGAGAAAGAAAAATAAAATGTTGAAAAGAACCACTTACCGATTGATCAAGGAATGAGTGTTAATACGGATGAGAAGAAAAGATAAGAAAGAGATAAAGGGTTCAGCTGTAAAGAAAAATGAACAATGATATTCGGCTATGGAGGGAAAAACAAGCAATAATACTCGGCTATGGAGAATATGGATTTGAGAGGAAGAAGAAAGGGTTGGAAAATTTTGTAAAAAGGAAAAGAAAGATGAAAAGGAGAGTTTATGAGGATTCAGTTTTTTTCCAAAGGAGAAAGAGTGAACAATTTGATCTCAATGGCTTAGGTACATTCGGCAACAAGAAGAAATGAAGAAACAAAATGCACACTCAAAGCTTGAAGATTCTGCAAGGATGAAAAGGAATTTGGAGAGAAAAGAAAAAATGACACAAAAGTTGCAAATAGGAATTTTGGCCAAAACAAACACCAAAGCTTTTACCAAATGACAAAGAAAAATTCGGCTAAGCCCTCCCTATCCAAAACTGTCCATATCCTTGACAATAATGGTAAAAAATTGGCCAACCAAACTTTCCATAACACTCTCCTCTTTTTGTGCCAACATGTTCCCTAAACTTTCCCCTTTCTCTTAATTTCTTTCCCTACCTTCATCCTTTCCTAATTTCCTTAGCCACCTTGCCAAAATTAAAAAGTCCAAAGCCACCTTGCCAAAATTAAAAAGTCCAACTTGCCTTATTTACAAGCTTGGCCGACACTTAGGGAAAGAGTACAAAAATAATAGTCAAAATTTGCACATTATGGGATTTGAACCTCTTCCCTTAAAATACTTCATGTGGCGCCATTTCCTTCTTACCAATTGCTCATTTATGCTAGCAATTTACTCATTTGTTTCCATAAGCTTTGAGGTCACTTACTATATCTCCTTAAAGTGCTAAATGCCAAAATTTTTACTAGGACCAAATAAACCCCGAGCCTTCTCAGGACCCCCTAAACATACACAATTAATAATTTAACTAGCTTAACACCAGAAATAATGCAACACATAAAATTCCAAATTTTAGGATGTTACAATAGCCGAACTTTTGAATTCTTCATCTCTTTTTCGTTATTTCTTTCTCGTTCGTGTTGGCATTCATCTTCTTTGATGGTAAATGGCTCTATTTTATCATTGTATTTTCTTTTCTTTAGGCCAAATTTGTGCCCTTGTCATGGGATGGTTTTCTTAACCGAAAACATCATTTCTTCTACTCTCTCTAAACATGATCATCTTTCCTTTTGTAGTGTTCTAGTGTGTGGTTGGAAAGCACATTCTTGCCGATTCCTCTCTAGTCTTAAGTCAATCGATTGAAGTCGGATCTATCATCATTAAGGTAAGGGGTTCATTTTTGGATTTTTCGTTATATCTCTACTTGGCTATGTTGCAAATCGGATCGAAGTTTCGACTAATCGATTATGTTTTAGGGACGAAATCACTCGATATATTCTATTTGCTAAAGCTTCGGATATAGTGGTAAGTGATTCAAGTGTAAGTAATACGTTGGGTATGAAATCTTCTGGAAATCCGAGGCTAACTGTGAC
This sequence comes from Gossypium bickii, assembly GCA_025503065.1. Lineage (NCBI taxonomy): Eukaryota > Viridiplantae > Streptophyta > Magnoliopsida > Malvales > Malvaceae > Gossypium > Gossypium bickii. Next base: position 20,103,241 of record CP106718.1, read on the forward strand.
ATCCTAAAATTGGGCCTAGTAGGATTGGGCCCATTGGGCCTTAGGCTTAGGAATGTTTAAAATTTTGAGAAAAAGAGAATGGCATTATTTCAAGATTGGGCTAATTAGGAAGGTGATTTTGGAAAGTTACGAGGTTTCTAGGAAGTTCCGGGTTCAAGTTGGGCCTTAGTATAAATTTTGTGTTTAAGCCTATTAAAGAGAGATAGTAAGTGGCATCAAGGCTTATGGAAATAGGTGGGTAATTTTCTTGCATAAATGAGCAATTAATAAAGAGGTTATGGCATCAAGTGAAGGCATTGAGGGAAGAGGTTCGAATCCCACTTGGTACAAAAATTTTAACTATTTTTTTTGTATACTTTCCCTAAGTGTCAGCCAAGATGTATATAAGGCAAGGTGGACTTTTTAATTTTGGCAAGGTGGCTAAGGAAATAAGGAAAGGGTGAAGGTAAGGTAAAGAATCAAAAGAAAAAGGGCAAGTAAGAGGAACATGTGGCCTTTTTCAAGGAAAGTGTTATGGAAAGTGTGGTTGGCGAATTTTTGACCATTATGGTCATGAATGTAGACGGTTTTGGGTGTAGAGGGAGGTAGCCGAATTTTTCTTGGTCTTTTGGTAAAGCTTTAGTGCTTGTTTTGGTCAAAATTCCTATAGCATCAATTGTGTCATTTTCTCCAATTGCTATCCTCTTTGCCGAATCCTCCTAGCACATTTGTGCATTTTTCTCCTCTTTTGTTGGTCGAAACATTCATCTCTTGTTCATCTTCCTTTGATAGCCGAATCACCTAGCCTCTATACAACCTTCCATTCCTTTCTTTTAAACATTCCTTCAATCTTTCCTCTTCTCTAAATCGACACCACCATAAGATCACATCTTCTTGTTTGATTATCCCCCATAGCCGAATATCAATATACATTTTCCTCTATAACCGAACTTTCATCTCTTCTCTATCTTTTCATCTCATCCGTATTAACACCCATTCCTTGATAAATTGGTAAGTGGTTCTCTTCAACATTTTATTTTCTTTCTCTTAATGCCAAATTATGCCTTGGTTTGGGATGGTCATATTGACCGAGACCATCATTTTATTCTACTCTCTCAAACGAGATCACTCTCCCTTTTGTAGTATTCTAGTAGGAGGCCGAACATCATTCTAGCCTTAAGTCGAACGGAGAAATCGAATCCAATATTAATAAGGTAAGGAGTTCTTATGGATTATTGATATTATTCAATATTCGATTGGTTGCTAACGGAGTAATAGTTTGAAATAATCGACTATATGTTTTAGGGACAAATCACTCGATATATTCTACCTTCGGACATAGTGGTAAGTGATTCAAGTGTAAGTGATACGAAATCTTTTGGAAATCCGAGGCTAACTTTTGGTTGGTATTGTTCTAGGTCAACGACGAGTGGTTCTTTAGGAAATCAAAATCAGGTGTGTAATCCCGTACCTTCCATATACATATCTGAAATGGTGTGTAATCTCACACTTCTCTGAAAGTTTGTATGAAATATTCGGTGAATCGGTCGAAATACCGAAGAAAACCAAAAACCGATATTCGTGATCACTCGGGCGTGCGTATGATCGTAGTGGTAATCGTATTTTGTAATAAAATAGTTTCGGTTAGAAGCAGTGGTGTGTTTTTGAAAAATCACGAAAAATAGGATAAAAGGAATTAGAAAGTTAATAAGATATAAAATTAAAGCTTACTGTGTCTATTTTAATATGGAAGAAACGGAGAAGGAAAATGAATTTTATATTCTGAGATATGTTAATTTTAGTGAGACTAGTTCTGAATGACTTTGTGGTTCCCTGATCTGTCTTGGTAAAATCAGATAAAATTGTACAAAGTGGATTATAAGTTAAAAATTATATGTATAGATTCCTTAGTGAGCCTATTTTCAATAGAAACAAGTGGGAGCAGTATATAAAAACCGTACAGTGAGATATTTGAAATTAAGGTAAGAGAGGTCAGAATCATTGGACAGTGAAACAAGGGAAACTTTAAGGAATAAACTGTACTAATTGGTTAAGCCAAAAATTCTGGAAAAATTTTAGTAAGAAGGTTTATGAGTCTAGTTTCAAGCAAATTTACGGATTTATATTTCGAGATTCCTAACTCAAGTTATAGTCAATTTAGTCAGTACGACGTAGATGGATAGTTTAAATTTTTACGCCCAAATTAGTAGTTAAGTCTGGATTGCAAAATTACCGAATTGCCCTTAGTGGGTAAATTACCGAATTACGAAAATGCCCTTACGGGCCGAATTATGGAAATGCCCCTAATGGGCCGATTCGCAAAAGTGTTAATGGGCCGATTTGATATATTGCCTTAATGGGCCTATTTGATAAATTGTTACAATGGGCTGAATTGAGATATTGCTTAATGGGCCGACTTGATATTTTGCTAAATGGGCCGATCTGATATTTTGCTAAAAGGGCCGATATGATATCTTACTAAATAGGCCGATCTGATATTTTGCTAAATGGGCCAATCTGATATTTTGCTTAATGGGCCGTACTTTTATAATAAATATCCGAATAAATTACTGTTGTTATATTGTAAAAATCATGAATTGTTTTGCATTATATACACGATTTTGCATGGGATGAGATATTATTGAAGAGAAGTTCTGGTGGCTCTGCCACAAATCCGTATAGTGGCAATGCCACGTAAATGCTGTTATTCTGGTGGCTTGTCCACAATTAAATTTGTTATAAATGGCTTAATGCCTGCGATTGGTGTGTTGGCGGGGTGGGTTGACTTGATCCCCACAGGTGTGTTGGTTGGTAGGGGTGGTGTGTAGCAAATAGATTATGAGGATTGGTTTGGGAATTGCATTACACTCACATGTTATAATTGATACATTATTATTGTAAATGGGCTTAGGCCCAAAATACTGTTAAATGGGTTCCGGCCCAATGGATAATGGTAAGGGGATTACGCACTGAGTTCTCGTAACTCACCCCCTTTCTCTTACCCCTTCCAGGTAATGCTCAGTGACGTGGACTTGGGCCATGGATGACTCGGTGGTGGCCATACTTCAGAAATGGTTTATTTGGACTTTAGACTTCTTTCTCATTTATTTTATTACTTTACTATTCTGGGTTAAATGTTGTAATAAGGCCTCTGGATTATTTTTATTTTTGCTTTATTGTTGGGATGTTTTTAATATTTTTCTTAAATTGTTTGAAAAGGGAATTTTCTAAAAACTTAAATAATGGTTTCCAAAATCGACTAACAAATGGACTTCAAAATAAACTTTTACAAATACTTTTAACACGGATATTTTCTCTTGAACTATTAACGATATTTTCAAAAGACTCGGATTCTCTTTCAAATTTTCAACATCGTTTTCAAAGTCACAGTTTTGTAAGATCATTAGTTCAAATTTATCGATTTATCAATCAAATCTTCGAGGTTAGTAGTATTTTATCAAATCAAACTTGTTTTCTTGATTTTAACAAAGCAATATTTTAGTACGAATAAAAAGGGTTTAACATGTTTTGCTCATGTGACATACCAAATCCGCTCGTAATGCATGGGCCGGGTTTGGGGTGTTACACTAACTTTTGGTTGGTATTGTTCTAGGGTCAACGAAGATTGATTCTTTAGTAAATCAAAATCAGGTGTGTAATCTCGTACCTTCCGAATACATGTTTGAAATGGTGTGTAATCTCCCACTTCTCTAAATGTTTGCATGAAATGTTCTATTATTCGGTCGAAATACCGAAGAAAACTGGAAACCGGCATCCCTGACCACTCGGACGTGTGTATATTCGTAGTGGTAACCATAGATTGCAATGAAATAGTTTTGGTTAGTAGCAGTGACGTGATTTTGAAAAATCACGAAAAATAGGATAAAGGGAATTAGAAAGTGAATAAGGTATAGAATGAAAGCTTACTGTGCCTATTTTTATATGGAAGAAACGGAGAAGGAAAATGAATTTTGTATTCTGTGATATTTTAATTTTAGTGAGACTAGTTCTGAATGACTTCGTGGTTCCCTGATCTATCTTGGAAAAATCATTTAAAATTATATAAAGTGAATTATGAGTTATAATTTATATGTATAGATTCCTTATTAGCCTTTTTCAATAGAAACAAGTGGAAGCAACATATGAAAACTGTACAGTGAGATATTTGAATTTCGGGTAAGAGAGGTCAGAACCGTTGGTTAGTGAAACAAAAGAATCTTTAATGAATAAACTGTACTAAATGGTTGAGACAAAAATTCTGGAAAAATTGTAATAAGAAGATATATGAGTTTAGTTTCAAGGAAAATTTACGGATCTAAATTTCGAATTTTTTAACTCGAGTTATAATCAATTTAGTCAATATGATGCAGACGGACAGTTTCAATTTTTATGCCCCAAATTAGTAGTTAAGTCTGGGTTGCGAAATTATCGAATTACCATTAGTGGGTAAAATTACCGAATTACGAAAATGCCCTTATGGGTCGATTTACGAAAATTCCCTTATGGGCCGAATTACAAAAATGCCCTTATGGGCCGAATTATGGAAATGCCCCTAAAGGGCCGATTTGCTAGAATACCTTAAATGGGCCGAGTCTTTGTAATAAATTACTTGATTAATGGTTGTTATTTATTTATGAACATCATATTATGTATGTCGCATTTTCATATATTGTATGGGATGGGAAAAATGATGAAGAGAAGTGTAGCCCGGTGGCATTGCCACAAAAATGTTTGATATTATGTTTCATTATGATTCTGGTGGCTTGGCCACAATAAAAATATATTAAATGGCATTTTGCCTGCGAATTAAATGGCATCTTGCCAGCGATTGGTGTGTTTGGCGGGGTGGGTTGACTTGATCCCCACAGGTGTGATGGGATGGTATGGGTGGTGTGTAGCGGATGGATATCTAGGATGAGTTGGGTTGCATACATTCATACATTTCATTTTAAGATTGTTATGTAAATGGGCTTAGGCCCAAGATATTGCTATATGGGTTCAGGCCCAGTGGATGACGGTAAGGGGATTTCACACTAAGTTCTTGTAACTCACTCCCCCTTTTTCTTAACCCTTGTAGGTAATGCTCAGTGATGTGGACTTGGGCCATGGATGACTCGGTGGAGGCCATACTTCAGAAATGGTATTTTTGAACTTTAGAATTTCTATTTACGTTACTTTATTACTTTTACTATTTTGGGTTTTTAAGTTGTAATAAGGCCTCTAGATTATTTTTATTTTTGCTTTATGGTTGGGATGTTTTTATTATATTTCTTAAATTGTTTAAAAAGGGAATTTTCTAAAAACTTAAATAATGGTTTCCAAAATTGATTAATAAATGGATTTTATAGCAAACTTTTACAAATGATTTAACTCAGATTTTCTTTCAAAATTATCTACGACATTTTCAAAAGTCACGATTTTTAAGCTCACTATCTCGATTTTCGACTCATCAAACGATCTTTCAAAAATAGTTATATTTTATCGAATAGTTATAAATCAAACTTGCTTTCTTAACTATATTATATTAATGTCATTCTTTAGTACATTCATAAGTTCTCAAAACATTTTCTTCATGTGACATGCCAAATCCGCTCGGACCGCATGGGCCGGGTTTGGGGTGTTACAATTACATAATATACTAACATTTAATACTAACATAGATAACTAAGAGGAAGAATAACGTAAGATAGCGAATGATGCAGGAAATAAAATGATTATACTAAAGCAAACATAAAAATAATAAGCAAATAAAAGAACGTGGATAAACAAATAAAAAATAAAAATAGTAAATAATGAAAGATAAAAACTACGAAATAAATATGAAACTTTATATACAAGATCAAGTATAAAAATAAAATAACAATATAAGATAAATGACATATACCAAATAATAAATAGATACTGCAACAAAAGTTTAAAAAAAAAACATATATGTAAAAATGATATGGCAAAATCTAAAATGAATATATATATATATATATATATATATACGTAATAAAATAAATATATATTTTAAACAAATAGTATATAAAAAAAACCTTGAATATATAAAATATATGTATAAGGGATAAATATAATATAACAACTTAATATATATAAAAATAATACATATTTAAAATAAACAATACATAGAAAACTTTACATTAATAATAAATCAATTTACATAATATACAATATACAAATTTTAAAATAATACATAATATGATTAAAGCAATACAATATGTAATAAAAAAAATAGTAATATGTGATAAAGCAATTTTATGAAAAGTTTAAAATAAATAATATATATACAAAGTATTAAAATAAATAAATAAATAATTAAAAGAAATAAATTAGAAAAAATAATAAAAATGAAAGAAAAAAGTTAAAACTAAATTTAAACAAATTTTAGGGGTGAAATTAAAAAAAATAAGACCAAACTAGGGACCCAATTGAAACGCGTGCCCCAAAGGAGGGACTCACTGGGCAAATATGCCCTATTCCCAAAACGGCACCGTTCCAATATTTGTATGTAAATGGCCCAGGGATTAAATCGAAACAAAGGCCATAATTCAGGGCTAGATTGAAAATAAAGAAAGATGCAGATTGGACATAATCACAAAATTGCAATAATGCGGAAGGGCCCATAGAGTAATTAGACCCTCTAACAAAAACACACGGATCCTCCTCGGGTATCGGGTTAACACGCGGATCTAGCCCCTTAAACGACGTCGTTTTAGTGCTTATTGACTTAAGAAAAATGGCGTCATTTCTGTATTGCTATATTGTAACATCCTAAATTAATGGGGCTTTGCATTTGATGTGTTGTGATGTGATGTTATGCTTAAGGTGTTAATTAGGGTGTTTAAGGGGTTCAGAATGGGCTCAAGAATTGGGCCGAGGCCTTAGTCAAAGTTTTCTACTTGGGCACTCTGGTGGAAAGCCAGTTAGGATAGGGCTTAAAAGATATTATCTGTAAATTAAGACACCCAAATGGGCTTGTGGCCCAGTGGTCAGTGGCGTTACTTTGGGGCTTTGAGGTTGCGTGATAAGCAATAAGGAGGTCCAAGGTTCGAGTCGCATTACCCACTTATTTTAAATGTTTTTGGCGTCAAAAGAGAGGAGAGTTGGGGGCGGCTAGTGATAAACCGTAAAAGTAACATATTTTAATCCCACATTTAGTATGCTTTTGGATGAATTATCCTCTGTTTCATATAAAAAGGTGCTCTTAATCCTTTCTTTTCATGTTTTATGCCCAGGAAAGCACCCGAGGATAAAAAGAATGAGAAACGGGCCCAAAATGGAGTAAATGGGCCATATCACGAAATCGACACGGCCTGGACCCAAGACCACACGACCGTGCCACGCCAATCATCTAGAACACGGCCTTCTCTCGATTTACACAGCCGTGCCTCATTAAAGCAGTTCGAGCACGGCCTGGCCATGATCCACACTGGCATGTGCCATGTCCGTGTCCCTGTCGCTGGAAGAAGCAATTTCATTCGGGAAAGGATACTTGGAGGCAAAGAAACACATTCCAAAGCCTATTCAAACACCCTAATAGGAATTCCACTTAAATTAGGATACTTAGGGGCCAAGTTAGGCATCTCAAAGTCTATATAAACACCCAAGGGGGCAACTTGAAGGGGAGTTTGGCAGAAGCCGAAACCGGCGTCAAAGCTAGGCCAAGGAGCCAAGTCAAGAAGGTCAGAGTTAGGGAATAACGTGAAGATAGTTAGTTGATCCATCTTAAGAAGCTAGAATTATACTCAAGATGGCAGGAATTCTCCTTCAATTCCTTCAGGGAGTTTTAGGATTTTCTTATGTTTTGTTTTATCTTTTCTCTTGAGATGTTTTCTTATTTAGTTATGAACTAAACCCTTCAGATACCTGAAGGGGATGAAACCTAGATGGATCTTTTTATTTGATTTTTAAGTTATATGATAAATTACTTGGTTTGTTCTTAATTATGTTGTTTAATTCAAATCTAATGTGCTTAGGTGGAGGAGGAATAGACCCTGCCTAAGAGTAGATCTAACATAATTAAGCGGAGTTGATCGGGCACCTAGAGATAGGGTTACGGGATTTTGCCAGATTAGGGTGAAACTAATAGGGGAGTCCATTGATCGATTTACTGCTTTCCTAGGGGGTTATTATAAGCGAACGAGAGTTCCACTAATTAACCTAAGATTAGACGTTATTTGCTTCGAGAAAGGGTTTAACATAGGTTAGGGAGTCTCACGGATCAAGCTAGGTAAAAGAAATCATATAATTTAAAGGTTAATTAATAAGTGAAGTCTAGGTGGATTCTTCCTGAGGGTATCGTCGCAATCAATTGAGTTTTTCTTCAAAGTTATTTTCCTATTCGTCTTTTTGTCTTTGTGTCCTTAGTTTAGTTTTCGTCAAAAGCAACTTCACTCTAATTTTAAGGCTAAATAATAAAAAGAAGGTTAGTATTAGTACGTTTAGTTCCTTTAGGTTTGATATCCGGTCTTGCCTAAGCTATACTACTGTTCGATAGGTACACTTGCCTTAATATCATTGTAAGAGTTAGTCTCCAAGTTTGATCATTCTTTTATAAATATTTAAAACTCTGATTTTACAGCAATCAGCTAGGAAGCTTGGAATTAGGAGATTTATGTGTTTGGATAATGTGGATAATGTGGCAGATAAAAGGAAGAAGAGGTGGTGTTATCTGGGTCACTTGTGGATGAGAGATCAGGTAAGGATAAGGGAGAAAGTTTAGAAATTATCTACTGATCACAGTAGTGGTCGAATTTCCAACTCTGGGGGAAAGAGGGAATCGATTTTGATGAGGCTAAGGGGGGTGCCGAAATTTCCCTTGTTAATGAATTAGTCTTAGTTTTCAAAAGAGGGCAATTCCGGCTTTTGGTTAGTGTGTGTGTCAAAAATTTGATTAGAAAATAGGGTACTTCTTAATTTTGACATTTATTCTCATTCTCTTCTCTTAGTTGTTTCTTTTCTCAAAAAGCTAAAAACTCCTAAAGTTCGATCTTCTTCTTCATTCTCTGCTATAAGCCGAAACCCTTAAGTATTCCTTCTCTTTACTCTCTTCTGCCATAGCTGAATGTCCTAGTGTCTATTGTTTTTCTTCCTGCCGATTTCTTCATTAAAAGCCGAATCTCCATAGATTTCTTTAAATCATCTTCTCTTTTTGATTTCCGCAAAAAGCCGAAATCTTCTAAGAGTTGCCGAATTCTCTGTAAAGGTAGGTGCCGATTTCTTCTGATCTATTCTTTTTCTCTTTCGATTTTTAGAAGACAAAGCCGAAAGGCTAATAGATTGTTGGTTTCTTGTGTTTACGTGTTAGGCGACATTCGGGAATTGAAGTAGATTGCTTAGATCTAAAAGCTGAAACCACTAGTCTCTGAACCTCATATCTCTCTTTTCGGGATTTCAAGGTAAGGGGTTCTCTTTAGATTCTCGTTAGATTCGCTATCGTAATTGTGATCTGAACCATATGTTATGAGGGTAGCAACTGATAAGGTCTTTTGATGGAATCAAATGTCGATCAGGTGAAGGAGGGGATTGGATCTGTAAACCCAATCCCTAAGTTTAAGAAACAAATGGTGTCAGCAGTTCGGGATTGGCCACCGGGTTGTGGACCGGCTTCAGAACAAAACCTTAGACAGTTAGCAGTTATATCGGCTTCTGATAGTGTCAACATAGAAAGTCTCGTCTTGTCTGTAATCAGGTGGGTAGATCTCTAACACACTAATTTATCTATACTATATATGTTATGGGCTAAAAGCCGAAAAAAGGGCTGTATGGACAGTCGTATTACCCGAAAAGGGTAGGCAAAGGATGCCAGGTACGTAATCATAGAAACTTCTCTATGTGTATCGATGTATGTGATAGTTTGTGATCTTTTAGATAGTATGTTGTTTTGCTTCTGTATGGATGTATGCATGGGATGGGGTTGATATGATGAAGGGGAAGAGCATGTTAAAAGGTCACTTAGTGATTGGTGGTTAAACCACGATATGTACATTTAGGTCACAATAGTGATCGGTGGCTCTGCCACACCTGATTATAAGGTCACACAGTGATCGGTGGCTTTGCCACAGTGGATTATAAGGTCACATGGTGATCGGCATTTTAACTGACAGCATGACTGTCGATATGGTGTGTAGCGGTTGGTGGGTTGATTGTAGAAATCCTCGAGGTGTGATGGCTGGTACGGGTTGGTGTGTAGAGGATGGACTTTTAGGTTGGGTTGGGCCATGTTGCATGTAAATATTCTGTTGCCATTGTGTATGGGCCAAGGCCCATAATGTGTTTGTGGGCCTCAAGCCTTTTATGTGTTTTCGGGATTTGCACACTGAGTCTTGGTGACTCACCCCTTATTTTCCCTAACTTTTCAGATGAGCAGTAGATCATGGACATGAGAGCCGAGGCGGACTCGAGGGGCCATCAAGTTCTTTTATTTTCATAAACTATCTTCGGTTTACCTTTAAGTTTTAATTTTTTTGATTATTTGTGTAATAAGGCCCCATGGCTTAGGTTTCGATTTACTATTTGTTAATGTTTACAATTTATAAATTTATGTTCAGGGATTTAAGTCATAAGGAGTAATAAAATGGGATTTTCAAACATGTTCAACGAAAAAGCAAAGGTTTTCATCAAATATCATTTTTCATAATGAATACCTAAATAAATAAATTGAGATTTCCAAAAACCATCAAAGCAAAGTTTTCAACATTAAACCCAGTAGCATACCAGATCTGGTCGAAGCGTTTGGGTCGGGTTTGGGGTGTTACATATATAAACCACTTTTATATAAAAAAATCATTTGAATCTATTTTTTTTAAAAAAAATTCAAAAAATCCTCTCAAATCCTCCCTTCTTCTGTCTGGGTTCCGGTCATCGAACCTATGGACCACCGCCACACGCGCCACCGTAAACGCCACCATATACGGCTGTCGAAGGCCAAAAGCTTCTGTTTTCAAACACAAATCGAGAGGTAAATTCTTTTCGCTTATTTCTAGTAGTGTTAGAAGAAAAAAATGATTTGTATATCTTTGTATATATCGAAAAAAAAAACTAGATGAAATAAAACTGACGAAAATCACCTCTGCCTTTTTGAAGATTTTGTATTCTTATTTCTGTATTCTTTGTGTATATCCGTGTGTTTTTACAGATTGTATTAGGGTTTTTATAGCCCAAAATAAATCGAAATCATAAATACAAGATCCTATTTTGTTGCTACTGTCTGCGTTCTTTCCTTGTTTTGCAGGTGAACGGCGAGAAACACAGCGGTGAGGAGCGCTATCCGTGCGCTGATTGCGCCGCGACCAGGGGCCTATGTTGGGAGTTGCGGCGCCTAGGGTTTCAGAAACCCTAGGCTTCTGATTCTATTTGGGTATTGGGCCTTTTGGGCCCTGTAGGTTTGGGTCTTGTTGGGTTTGGGTGTAATTGGGTTTAGGTTAATATTGGTTTTGGCTTTGTAAAACAATTTGGGCCTCATTTTAAAATCTGGACTGTAAAGGGACATTTTATTTGGTTTATTATTTTTTGTTTTTGTATGGGCCCGGGCACAAATGGGCTATTACAAGTACAACTGGGTCTTACAGACAAAAGGTTTCCCAGGTAACGAATGGGCAATTTTTTCACCACCGGCGAATTCAAATAACAATCAGAGCTCTCTTAGACCTCTACAAGATGGCCTTCCATCCGCTCACCACCTTACCCTTTCATTCAAATATAATCCCAACAACTCAAAATACGGCATAGCAGTGACGATTACTGGTTCCACCCTCATCCTTTAACTTTCGCAACATTTTTCCAGCATATCACCGAAACCCACAACAAACTACTTTTCATATGTCAAATTCTTAGCCAGCTCCCACGACTCCAACTCCAAAACTGCATCATCTCCTTCCTGAACAGGACATGACGAAAGTATGCTCTTGGCCAACTTTAGGTCCATTGAGAATTGGCTTTGCTACTCACAGATATCTGTCTCCTACAACAAGGAATTTGAACCATTGAGGCTTAGGTCCACTTCCCAAATGACGTAGAGGTCAAACATTTGGCGAGACTCACAGCTTTCTCAGGACTCATAAAACGATGGTCATAATCAGGGATTTAAATTACGGTCGCGGTCGCATTTTTGGTCACGTTGCGTTTATCGAGGTTGCGGACATAATGGATACTATTGCGGTCACTGCGGGTATCGCGGTCGTGATTTTTTTTTAAATTCGTACAACTTATTATAAAACATAATAATTATAATTATAATTATAAAAAGTCACTTTTAATGATTTTTAGAGTGTTTTCTAACATTTATGAACTTTTATTAACACAACTTTTATAATAATTAAATATTCTTACATTTATATACAAATTTTCTAAGAATGTTATATTAACTAATAACAAAGTAAAAAAGAAGAAGGAAATATTAAACATTTATCATATTTAATAAGTTTGAAAGTTTGTATAGATAAAATTATTGAAAATCCATACCTGAGAGATGCCTACAATATTTCTTGACAGCTTTGAAAATGGTGAAGATATAAACATTCCATGCTGCAAAAGGAAAAAAGGAATAGATAAATGTATAGATTCTAATTAATTATTTCTATTTCCTACCGCTTATTCTCACTCTCATTATACTTTCATATATAGTTTAACATGCTTCGATTCTTAATTATCTTTTCATAAAATATACTCCATTCATTTATCTAAAGATATATTTGAAATGTTTTAATATCATCAAAATTAAGAACATTAACAAAAGTTTTCTTTAAAAAAAAAACACACCTTACAAATAATGGTAGTAGTATGATTTAATTTTCACCAATTAGTGGAATGGCGAGGAAGATCAGATCCTTCACCTTTACTTTGATAGCGTTCTTGACTTGATTCTCTTGGCCTTTGTCCAAAAATATATCCAAAAAAAAGTAACATTTTCACCTTGGTTTTCATATAATTGATATGAAGGATATATTTGAGGAGGAGGATACATGAGAGGTGGAGGTGGGTGATACATTGGTGGTGGAGGATGCATTTGAGGCTGGTATGGCACACCATAATTAGGAAATGGTGGATAATAACCATATGGTTGTGGATAACCATGTGAAGGTTGAAAATATGAAGGTTGTTCTGGTGGATAAAAACCTTGAGTGCTAGTAGATGAATCACTATACCCAAGGTTACTAGAACTCGATCTCCTATCAGATGAAAAGCCTATAGAAGTATGCTTTTTGTGTAATATCCTAGATTAGGGGTTATGCATTTAGTGCATAATTCAAGTGACAGAAGGTTTGGAGTGCGTTTAGATATGTTGGGAGGTTTTGAGAACCTAGGGATGTAGGAGGAAGTCTTGGAAAAATATTAGAACTTTAAGTCTAAAGGAGAAGCTAGGCCGAAGAAGCTTTAAGGGAAACTGTGTGGGAGTTATGACACAACAGGTGGTGTGGTAAAGTGGCTTGGGACGCTACCTTAGGGGCTTGGAAAGTTGCGTCAGCAAGGGGGTTCCAAGGGAGGAGGTTCGAATCACGCTGGCGACATGGGAGTTTATTTTTGCGTCAAGAAGGGAAACTGGGCTAAGGAGGCTTTAAAAGAATTTATAGGGAGTTGATGACACAAAGGAACTAGCAGCAAGGTGGCTTGGGGCGTTTGCGTCAAAGGGGCTTCAGGAGGGAAGAGGTTCGAACCTTGTTGGCTGCAAGGAGTGTGCTTTATTTTTGGGCTCTTGACGTCAAGAGTGGAGAGAAGTGGGATGGCAATGGGACTTTCCAAGGGATGGGGATTAGGCTTGTTTCTTTTTTGAATTTCGGCTAAAGAGTAGGATAAAGGTAGTTTTATTTTATTTATTTTAAGTTGGTAGATATAGGAGATAATTATGTGATTTATTTTATTTATTTTAAGTGGGTAGATAGAGGATAATTGGGGATTTTGTTTTATTGGTTTTAAATGTTATGATAATAGATAAATGTGGGTTATTTTATTTATTTTGAATAGGTGTTGAAGAGATAATATAGGAGATTAATAAGGGATTAGTGTTGGATAATATTTATTTTATTAAGATGATAATGAGAAAATGCGGGATATGATAGAAGCTGATATAGTGGCCGAATGTGGGTCTCTTTGGTTGGCAAAATTCGGCTATGAAAGGGGGGAAGTAAGTGCCGAAATTATTTTGTTCATTCTTTAGTATTCTTGTCGAAAATTTCAGTCAAAGAAGCTCTCTCTTTTCCTTTCTTTTCTTTAAAGCCAAAAGCCGAAAGTTAGAACCTTTTTGTGCATTGATTTTCTTTCTTCTTTCACACCTTTTCTTTTCTTTTTGGCTTGAGCCGAAATCACCCTTAAACATTGCTATTGCCGAAACTATTTCAACTCCATATTTGTTCATTTGATAGCCGTCTTCATCACCATTTGAAGGGCTTAACCGAATCATGTAAGTGCTTTTCCTTCCATTTGTATTTTGTTTTATTAAGAGCCATAGCCGAATGTCAAAGTGCCCTTATCCTTATTCTTTTGTCGCAAGTCTCCATAAGCCGAAAATTAAGCATTTCCTCTCCTGTGTCGACTACTCTCTCTTGATCTCTTCAAGCAAGCATTGGTAAGTACTCCTATTATCAATCGGGTCCCCTTCTCTTTCTATTGGTATGCCGAAATCATATAGTTAGGCCTTAGGGATGGCCGAATGTTCTTTAAGTCATATTGTGTGTCTCTGTAAAGGTAGCCAACGCTAAAGAGCATCAAGGTAAGTGATTGCAAATATTCGGCCATAGGCCACTTCCATGAGTTTTGGATGTTAGCCTATTCTAACATGTGCCAAATAGGGATTTCGACAGTTCAAGGGGAAGTAAGCAAATATTTCGGGATTCAGATAAGCAGGTAAGGGGTTGTCAACATTCGGCCAAAGGCCATTTTATGGGTTTAACTGCTGACCGATTATGATTATGGTTTTTAGGGGCAAATTGACAGGAATAAAGAGTTTCAGGATCCTAGATTGTGTTAGATTTGTATAGATCGGGTTTTCGCTAATAATCAGGTGTGTAGTTATCGCACTGTTCTCTTGATTGTTTATATGTGTTATATGTATATATAACTGTGTATGATGTGTGGTAGCCGACAATAATGGCTAAAATGGTGGATACCCTTGATGAGTAATCGATTAACCAGGTCAGTATTTTATGACGTTAATTTACATATGGTATATGTATGAAATTGTGATGGCATGTGATGTATATTTGTTCCAAGTGATATGTTGCCATGATACATAACTATGCATGGGGGCTTGGGACATGAATATTGAAGGACAGGGTGTACATTTATGTACGTGGTCTGATGTTAGCCTTGTGCTACATTGGCGCTTGATGTTAGCTAGGTGCTTCATCAAGGTGGAGTGTTGGCTATGTGCTACCTCCTGGCGAATGATAGCTGTGTGCATCACCGTGGACTGAGGATGACCTCGAGTCACCTCGTGGATAAGATATGTGGGATCACATAGTTGATCGGTGGTTTAGCCACGGCCTTGTGCAGCAGGTCTGCCAAGGTAAGATATGTGGGATCACTTAGGTGATCGGTGGATTAGCCACGGCCTTGAGTAGCAGGTCTGCTAAGGTAGGTGTAACGGACGGACTTAGGTTGGGTTGGGATGCATTTTTGCATGACTGATTATGTGGACTGTGTGGATATGGGCCAAGCCCATATGTGTGGAGACATGTGAAATAACTATGCACTGAGTCTATTGACTCACCCAAAATTTTAACATCGCAGGTGATGCATAAAGCTTGGACCGGGTTGGAGTGGATACAAAGGTGGCCATGCAGAAATTATTTTTATGCTGTGCAGAAGACTTTTATTTATTTTATTCATTTTACTACTAAGTACTTCCGATTATTTATTTATTGTAATAGGGGCCTCCTAATGTTTTAAGGTTTATTATTATGTTTTAATCGGATGGATATGATTTTATTTTGGCAAAATTTATATTTTTAAAAGCTTATAATATAGTTTAAATTCGGATATTTTGTAACAACATATTTTTACTTAGCACTTTAAATAAACAATGCTTGACAAATAAGTCCAAATTTTATGTTTCACCTTTAAGTTAAAATATTTTCAAACGTTTTTCCGCAGTGACATACCAGATCCGGTCAGGGCTTGTGGGTCGGGTTTGGGGTGTTACATTTTGCCTTTTCCTTTTGATGGAGCTCTAGGTTAACTTCTATCTCTCCGAGGTTCAGGAAACATATTTCCATCAAACTCTGATCTATCACAAAAATGGCCACTAGTGGTACCAACCCCATATTCTCCTCCATACTGGCTACAAGATCTAATTTCACCTCTATCACCACTATATCCATCATTCTCATCAATTGGACTTAAACTACCACCATCGGGTCTATTGCCACTCTGACTTGGCGTTGAACTAGAACTTGAATGAGACAACTTTTGTTGTTGAGATTGAATAACATCCATTTCATCATCAGAGGTATCCACAAGCAACACATTGGCATTTTCACCATCTAATAATGAATTCTCTTTCTCATGAAGCCATTCTGATAGTGGATCAACATCTTCAAAGATATGATTAAGGCTGATAGGATTAAAACTAGCGTTTATATCATCAGTGCTTTTTCTTTTTTGATGCCTTATCTGAAGCATCATATTATAATAGGTAAACACTAGTTTCTCAAGTTTTTTATACTTTAACCTATTTCTTGCCTTGGTGTGAATATAATTAAATGTGCTCTAATTTCGTTCGCAATTTGATGCTGAAGTTATTTGACTAAGCACTTTAATTGCTAATTTTTGTAATTCGGGAACACATGTGCCGTATATTATCCACCACACAGCTGCATAATATTATTTAAATTTCAAAATAACTTCAAAATGTACAATATAATTAAATAATATAAATTAAATTAAATAATTTAATTAACTGTTTACCCGGATTCATTTGCTTCCAAGCTCTTTGTGCTTGTGGAGTACTTATCTCTAAATGGTAACAACTGTATAAATAAAAGATAAACTAAAAATTAAAAAAAAAATTCTATTTCAAATTATGTAACTAAGTTACAAATAATAGTACTTGAATCTAACCTGATTAACCATTCTGACTTGATTATCATGAGAAGGTTCTAATCTTTCAACCTTCTAATGTTTCTATTAGTACATTCTCAGAATGCTCCAACCCAAATTGAAATTGAGGATTGAGAAAATAACCTAAGTATAATTTATAAGAATATCATCAAATAATAATAATCTAAAGCTTAAAATAATAAAATATAAAAATATTTCTTAATTATATGAAACATTTTATCGTACCAGCTAAATGCAAGTCGGAATGCATAAAATTCCATCTATTGTCAATAATATTTTCGTACTTAGTGAAATATCGACAATCATGTTGAATTGCTCGTTTAGCTCTATCAACAGCCTCATAAATAAAGCCCATTGTTGGTTTTTCATCACTATCCACAAGTCTCAATTCTTTTACTAGGGGCTCGTAAACTTTTATGAGGTCATTGGCTTTTTTCCAGAAAAATTTTTCCAAAACATTTTTTTTGGCTTCATAAGCAGGCCCTGGCTTTTGCTGTCCCCATTTTGATTATTTGAAATCCTATATATTCATAAGAAAAATTTTAAAATAATATAATTTAAATTATTTGGAACTAATAAAATCATTAAATGTTGCTATATTTAAATAATTATATTAACTAAATATAAAGTACTAACCTTTGAATTAAACATTTCTCTCAGACCTTGCTTTTGTCTTGTTATCTCTTCAAGTTACATGAAATGAGTTGCAAATCGAGTAAGAGCGGGTCGAAGTATTTGTTTCCCTTGTGTATACTTCTTCATCAAATCAACAGTCCAAATGTGATTGTATATAAAACAAGTCACTTTCTTTGCCTCATCTAACACTTTTGCTACACTAGGCTTTTTTCCCAATATCTTGAAGGCATAAATCTAAACAGTGAGCTGCACATGAGGTCCAATATAAGTGTTTTCTTTTCAACATTAATTTTTTTCCAGCAGCTTTCATTGCTGCCTCATTATCAGTCACTATTTGGACAATGTAATTTTCTCCAACTTCTTCTACAACTGAATCTAACAAACTGTAGTAGAATTTAACACCTCTACTACGAACACTTGAGGCATCTACCGATTTCCAAAAAATGGTTCCTTTACTGCAATAAACAAGGAAATTAATGATGTGCATTTGATTCAAACTGTTGGTCCAACCATCACACATTAGAGTTGCACCCAATTCTTTCCAATGAGTCTTTAGTCCATTCACCCAATCATGAACTCGTTGATACTCTAACTCCAAATATACATCTGAAACCTCATAAGGTGTTGGGAGCTTTACAGCTTGTCCAACTTCTGCTGACACTTGAATTAAGTTATACAAACCATGGAGAGCTTGCTAATTGAAAAGGAAGTCTTTCATATATTAAAAATTTAGATACCGCTTCACCTATCTTCCTTCGAAAACTCTTTAAAAAAGAGTCATTGATCTTTGGTTGCTTTGAACTTTTGCTTCTAACCAATTCAGGTATAGCTCCCCTTAAGGTAAACTCAGACTCACTTGGGATGGATTTACTTGTTCTTTCTCTATGATATTCTCTAGTTGATCCATGAGAAGATCGCCCTTCTTTATAAATGTTATCACAACCACCAGTACTTCGTCTGAATTCTTCCCTTTTATGCCATTCGTGTTGTGATTGGATACTTTCTCGAGTTGCTTGCCTTATAGCAGAAACTCATCAATAAATTCCTCGTGTTTATCCTCCCTTCTATTAATTGAGATAGGAATTCATCTTTTCTTCACTTTTTGTCTATTTTCTTTGTGTTGCTTTCCTTCAATATATTCATCATACTTTCTCTAATGACACTTGTTAATAAAATAAAAAAAATTCACACTTTATATTATTATCAATATTATATAATATTTATTGATAAATTTACAATAACATTTAAAAATAATAATGAAGTATCACATACCAGTAATGTAATGCCCTGAATTTGGGCCTAGTAGAATTGGGCCTATTGGGCCTTGGGCATAGGAGCTTTTAAAATTTTTGAGAACAAAAAAATGGTACTAACCAAGTTGTAACGCCCCAAAAATCCCGAAGCTCTGAATTTCCGTGCACTGAGGTTGGTATGTAGGAGTAGCACTTAGAATATTAATTTTAAGGTATTATCGGGATTATTTCAAGCATTATAGATAGGGAAGACCATAGGGAAAAATTTATTTTTCTTCCTTCAGTGGACCCTAGTCTCAGGCATTAGACCTCTTAAGCAGATTAAGAGAAAATAGGACACAAATGGGCTTGTGGTCCAGTGGCAAGTGGTGTCACTTGGGGAGCTATAAGGTGGCGTGTTGTCAGCTAAGGAGGTCCAAGGTTCGAGCATTAGGAGAAGTATTTTTGGAGTGTTTTATTTTGCATAGGTGGATGGCCAGAGTTGTGTTGAATATGAACTCTTGTGTTGGAGTGTTTGAGTGGTAAGGGGAACTGATAATGGAGGAAAATTCGGACAAGACTAAGGTGTTATCAGGAGAAAAGTTAGGAGATGAGGAGAGGGAGGAATTGGTGCCGAATGGGATTGTGGGGAAATGAGTATTCGGCTGGTGGCTATAAAAGGAGAGGGTGGAATGTCTTTGGAGGGTTCTTTGAGTTGCAATAGTTTTTTCCTTGCTTCTCAATCGGTTTCTTTTGTGTCGAATCACCATCATCTCTTTGTGCCGAATTCTTTTAAAGGGCTCTTTCGGTTTTCAATACTTTTCTCTTCTCTCCCATTCTATTTTTCCATAACCGAATTCTCTCATTGCCAAGTTATCACCATCTTTTCCTTGCTAATAGTGACGAATCTTTATGGTTGTTCCTCTATCACAAACCGATTGTTACTTACTCTCAGTCAAGTGTTGAAAGCCGGATCTAGTTAATAGGTGTCTAGGCCGCAGGATCGAAAGGGGATTTGGTAAGTATTCGCTTAACCTCTTTTGTACGTTTTGTTAAAAGCTGAAAGGCTATCTAACTGTCCTGTCGTTAACTCTGTGATAACAAGGATAAGGTTCAGAGATCGCAAGCGTGGTAAGGATCGTTAGCAAAGTGTAAGTGTACTCAACTCGATT
Organism: Gossypium bickii; assembly: GCA_025503065.1. NCBI lineage: Eukaryota > Viridiplantae > Streptophyta > Magnoliopsida > Malvales > Malvaceae > Gossypium > Gossypium bickii. The sequence goes on from CP106718.1 coordinate 20,123,318, forward strand.
ATGGTTTTTAAGTGAGTGGCCGAATGTGTATGATCTATAGGGGTGACTTGTGTGGATCATGAGTCACTCGAATTAGTGATGGTGTATGTATGAGTGCAGATCTAGGGGATACTCCTGATTAGTAGCTAAGGAAGGGCTATTAGAACCCGGTGGCAGACGGTAAGGTTATGGTAAGGCTTTGATTTTTGGTAAATGTTTTGATTTAGTGATTGATTGAAGGTTGGTTGGTTGTAGGTTCAAGGCTAAGGATAGTATAGCACGCTGCAGTAACCATGTGTGTACAAACACTACACACACACGATATTGGCAATGCCAGAAAGTCGAAAAGTCGAAAGTGGCTAAATGGGCCAGGTGGGCCCCGAGGCTAAGTTTGATGAAATTGTTTGGTTGGTTATACGAATTGAGTTAGTCATGCATGTTACATGATCTGGAATTGTTTTGAGCCTAATAGGCCATATGGATGAGATTTGGGCCTAATGGGCTATAAGGATGTGATTTGGGCTTGATGGGCTTTATGGGGATGTAGACAAGTATGCCAGGGTTTAATGGACTTTAGGCCTAGTTCTGAACAACTCTTAAACCGTATAAGACTTAATCTAATAATTAAACATGTCCATGGACAAGTCGCTGGGTTAGAGTGTAACACCCCAAACTCGGCCGATGCGTTAAGGCCAGATTTGACATGTCACAAGAGAAAATACTACTAAGTCATTTTTCAAAAACAACTCCTATTTAAAATTTTTTGATAAAGTATTAATGAATAAAAGATTGATTGATAATTCGATAAATTTGAGATATGAAAATCTTATAAATCGTGACTTTAAAAATATCGTTAATGGTTTGGGAAGAATTTGAAAATAATTTTTGAAAAGTGTTTATGAAAATTTTAAGAGAAATTTTCGAGTTCAAAATATGTTTATAAAGGTTTATTACGAAACCCTTTTTGTTATTCATTTTAAGAAAACGATTATTTTAGTTTTAGAAAAATCTCAATTTGAAATACTTAGAACAATTTATAAAATTCGTGAAATATAAAACAAAACAAAAATTAATCCAGAGGCCTTATTACAACCTTAAGTCAAGATAGCAAAGTAATTAAAAGTACTAAGAGAAATCCAAATTCCAATTTAAACCGTTTTGTAGTATGGCCTCCACCGAGTCATCCATGGCCCAAGTCTCCATCACTAATCATTACCTGAAAGGGGTAAGGAAAATAGGGTGAGTTGCTAGAACTCAGTGTGTAACCACTTACCATTGTCCACTGGGCCAAAATCCCATTAAATAAATATTTGGGCCTAAGCCCATATACAATAATAATAATGTAATGAATATAACATTAATATGAAATGCAATTCCCAAACCAAGCCTACTAATCCATCCGCTACACACCACCCGTACCAACCAACACACCTGTGGGGATCAAGTCAACCCACCCCGCCAACACACCCATCGCAGGCATTAAGCCATTTATAACTAATATAATTTTGTGGTCAAGCCACCAAAATATCATAATTTATGTGGCATTGCCACTATACAGATTTGTGGCAGAGCCACTGATCGCTGTAAATCAGAGTTTTAAAATTTATAAAAGAATGATTAAACCTAGAAACTAACTATGACAACGATTAAAGGCAAGTGTACCTATCGAACAGTAGTATAGCTTAGGCAAGACCGAATATCGAACCCAAAGGAACTAAAAGTACTAATACTAACTTTCTTTTTATTATTTAGGGTTAAAATTAGAGTGAAGTTGCTTCAGACGAAGGCTAAGCTAAGGACACAAAGACAAAAAGGACGAATAGGAAAATAACTTTGAAGGAAAACTCAGTTGATTACGACGATACCCTTAGGAAGAATCCACCTAGACTTCACTTATTAATTAACCCCAAAGTATATGATTTCTTTTACTTAGCTTGATCCGTAAGACGCCCTAACCTATATTAAACCCTCTCTTGAGGCGAATAACATCTAACCCTAGGTTAATTAGTGGAACTCTTGTTCACTTGTAATAACCCCCTAGGATAGCAGTAAATCGATCAATGGACTCCCATATTAGGTTTCACCCTAATCCGGCAAAATCTCATAACCCTATCTTTAGGCGTTCGATCAACTCCTCTTAATTATGTTAGATCTACTCTTAGGCAGGGTCTATTCCTCCTCCACCTAAGCACATTAGATTTGGATTAAGCAACATAATTAAGAACAAACTAAGTATTATCATATAACTTAAAAATCAAATAAAAAGATCCATCTAGGTTTCATCCCCTTCAGGTATCTGAAGGGTTTAGTTCATAATGAATAAACAAAACATCGCAAGAGAAAAGATAAAACAAAACATAAGAAAATCCTAAAACCCCCTGAAGGAATTGAAGGAGAATTCTGCTGTCTTGAGTATAATTCTGGCTTCTTGGGATGGATCAACTGGCTATCTTCGCCTTTATTCCCTAACTCTGTCCTTCTCGGCTTGGCTCCTTGGCCTAGCTTTGACTCCCCCTCAAATGTGGTACTTAGGGGGTATATATAGGCTCTTGGAATGCGATTCTTTCTCCCCAAGTATCCTTTCTCGACTGAAATTGCTCATTCTGACGACAGAGGCACGGCCATGTAGCACGCCTGTATGGTTCGATTTCAGGCCGTGTTTAGATTTCTAACTTGAGGCACGACCGTGTTTATCGGGGTCCAGGTCGTGTTCTAGTAATTTAATGAGGCACGGCCGTGTGGCTTGAAGTTCAGGCTGTATCGATTTCGTGAATTGGCCCATTTGGCCCGTTTTAAGCCCATTTTACGTTCTTTTCATCCTCGGGTGCTTTCCTGGGTATAAGACGTGAAAAGAAAGGATTAAGAGCGCCTTTTTACATAAATTAAGGGATAAAGCATCCAAAAGCATACTAAATGTGGGCTTAAAATATGTTACTTTTACGGTTTATCAGCCACCAAAATTTTGTGGCAGAGCCACCAGAACTTCTCTTCATCATTATCCTGTCCCATGCAAATCATGTATATAATGTATAACAAATCATAATATAATAACAACGATTTAATCGGATGTTTATTAGAAAAATTATGGCCCATATAACAAAATATCAAATTGGCCCATTTAGCAAAATATCAGATCGGCCCATATATCAAAATATCACATCGGCCCATATATCATATTTTCACATCGGCCCAATTAGCAAATTTTTAAATCGGCCCATATATCAAATTATCACATCGGCCCATATATCATATTATCACATCGGCCCATATATCAAATTTTCAAATTGGCCTATTTATCAAATTATCACATCGGCCCATATAGCAAATTTTATCGATTTGGCCCATTAGGGGTATTTTCGTAATTTTTTTCACGGTGTTAATACCGATTTTGTCAGTTTTATCAAAATAATGAGATCTAAGCCAATTTTTCCGATTTCACCATAATACGATTTAATCAAGCGATTTACTACCAATATGGTATTAATCATTAACCCACGGATAACGGTGTGAGATTACACACCTGATTACGGTAAGCACTACGCTTTCTTGATCGTCGAGACCTAAAATATTATAACGCTCGATTAGTCAATGTACGCGATTTAATCAATCTACTTTAAAATAAACGATCTAGGATTTTACCCTTGGGATCGTGAACAACTACGATTTGTCGAATCTCACCGAATGAGGGTCTACAACCCGGTGGAAAGTCCCGAATTGCCGAAACAGCCCTTCGCTTGAATTTAGGAATAGGGATCGCAAATCCACTCCTTTTGAGATCTCCACACGACTTCCCAATCGAACCGGTACCACAAGCCTCGATTTGGTTAGATCTTATGTAGATCAATATTACGATAAAATATGGACTTATCAAAATGGTAAAGATCGGCTTACCACTAATTTCTGAGTGATCAACGTTTGGATAGATCAAGCGATTAAATCTATATAATATAATCGGTTAATCATTACCATACTAATAATCATCTTAACGAATAAAGAATGATTATAAAATATGGGAAGAACTCTTACCTTAAAGATTTTAGGACTGAATTCTAGCGATTATACGATGACTTCGGAAGAATGAAGGTTTCGGCCTTCCACTATATCACTACGAAGAAGAAAGAGATCTTGTTTGAGAGAGAATAAGTGATGGTCTCAGTCAAAAAGACCCTCCCAAACCAAAATATAGATTCAGCAATAGAAGAAAGAAAAAAATAAATGGTTGAAAAGAACACTTACCGATTAAATCAAGAAATGAGTGCTAAAATGGATAAGAAGAAAAGATAAAGAAGAGATGAAGATTCGGTCATAGAGGAAAATATATGTTGATTTTCAGCAATGGGAAATAATCAAACAAGAATATGTGATTTAATGGTGGTGTTGGTTTAGAGAAGAGAAAAGATTAGAGGAATGGTTAAAAGAAAGGATGAGAGGTTGGATGGATGATAGGTTGTTCGGCTATCCAAGAAAGATGAACAAGGGATGAAGGTTTTGACCAAACAAAAGAGGAGGAAAATGCACAATTGTGCTAGGAGGATTCGGCAAAGAGAAGAGAATAGAAGAAAAACCAAAACTCACAAAGAGTAGAAATTTTGAGAAAATGACACAATTGATACCAATGGTATTTTTGACCAAAACTAACACTTTAGTCTCACCAAAGCACCAAGCAAAAATTCGGCTATCACCATATAGCCCCAAAATCATCCACATTCATGCCCCTAAAGGACAAAAGTTTGGCCACCAAAACTTTCCAAAACAATCTCCATGAAATAAGCCACATGTTCCCCTTACTCGCCCTTTTCTTTTGATTTCTTTCCTCAACTTCATTCTTTCCTATTCTCCTTAGCCATCTTGCCAAAAATAAAAAGTCCAACTTGCCTTATTTATAAGCTTGGCTGACACATTAGGAAAGAGTGTAAAAATAATAGTCAAAATTAGCACATAATGGGATTTGAACCTCTTCCCTCAAGGTACTTCACTTGATGCCATAACCTCTTTACTAATTGCTCATTTATGCCAGTTATTAACTCATTTATTTCCATAAGCTTTAAGGTCACTTACTCTATCTCCTTAAAGTGCTAAATGCAAAAATTTTTACTAGGTCCAAATAAACCCTGAGCCTTCTCAGGACCTCCTAAACATACATAATTAATAATCTAACTAGCTTAGCACGAAAATAATTCAACACATAAAATTTCAAATTTTAGGATGTTACATAGAGTGTGGCAACGGATGTAACACCCTTAAGCTGCATCCGTCGCCGAATTGGGGTTATAAGGCATTACCAAACATAACACAAGTCACCACAAACATTTACTGCTCATGTAGTCAAGAACCGAATGTATTTTAAGAAATGCATTATCAAAGCATACTTAAACCATTTCGAGCCTATTTTAAAACCATTCAACCAAAATCATTTCTAAGCATTTTCCATCAAATAACAAAGGTAACTAGTCATTTGGTCATTTAAGTTATATAGCCGAATATGCACATGCTTGCAAATACTTTACTAAAGCATGATATCACTTATTGAAATTAATCATACATATACATATGTATACAGTTCATTTATAAGAATATAATCGAATCAACAAGATCAAAAATATAACTCCCATAATCCAAGATATATAGACCTAAATTTTATTCCTACAAGAACATATATATGTCATGACTGAATATGCTAACCCAAACATATAATATAATTTCATCATATTGCCGAATATAAAAGTTACAATAAAAATAATCTCCAAATTTATTCATATTCAATCTTACACCTCAATGGTAAGTCATAATCAATTCAATCCAAACATATTCAACAATCACTTATGTCAACTTCCAAAACACATTTTAAGATTTTAAAGGATACCTCATAACAAAACATATATATACTTATACTTATAAACCAAGCAAGACAAACACATATAACATGATTAAAACATAAGTATTAGAACATTTGACATTAAGATCAAGCCATTTTCGCATGGCCTATAATTACAGCATCAAAACGTCTTCTAATTATTCAACTAGACTATACATGCCTTAGTTCGAAATCTAAACTTTAAAGGTACCAAAAAGAGTCAATAGTGTGGATGACTTCGTTGACAATCCCCTGAGCTCGTAGCTTGACCAAAATCTATAAAACAGAGTGTCAAACGCACAGAGTAAGCTAACTTAGCTTAGTAAATCTTATGCAAATATAAAAATCAATTGAACACTCAGGCATTTCAAAACAATCAATTAATAGCATTGAATATATATAGCCTAACTCAAAAGTCTATCATAGTCGAATGCCATTACCTCACTTAGCATAACATTTATCATTTTCTTACCTTTAGCGTACAATTTACCAATTCGGCATAAGGTTCAAAATATAATACATCATCTCTATACAATCTACTCATAATACATATACATATAACTCAATAAGTTCACATAAACATTCGAATAAGTAAATGCCCTGTACATATTAATTTCACATAAATAAATGTATATACACATGTCTAGTTGACATATCATATATTCAAGTATCTAATGTCAATGTATTAACAATGTGTCCACATAACCAAAAGGCCGAATATACATGAACATTAGTTTCATTCTTGCTTGACAAAATTCACATATATGCTTACCTATTTGATCGAACATGAAAACTCAATTAAAATAACTCATGTGCACATACTTGTATGGCAGAATATAAACAAACTCATATTATCACTGGCTTGCTCAATAAACATATAACTAGGTAAGCTCATAAACCATATGTTGATTTTACATCACCGGTATATAACCTGCTAGGCATAAGCCTGAATTTCACACTGGCACTAAGCCTGTTAAACCCGAGGTCTGATATCCATTCACCGGCAATAAGCCTGCTAGGCATAAAGCCCGAAAAGTTCACCAGCCCAAGGCTTGCTAGGCTCTAAGCCTAAATAGTAATACTTTAGATTATCTCACATGAATTGTTTCATATATCAAACCTATTACTCGTTTCGAAATCATGGTATGATCAATCAAATAACATATAACAGTCAAATAGCTTAACCAACTCAATTATTCACATAGTCAAATTCGGCTTTTGCATAATATATTTACAATGTTTCCATAATTCAGCATATAATAGGTTACATAAATAATTTACGATGTATATTTGCTTAAAGACTTACCTCGAATATAATAGGTTACATAAATAATTTACGATGTATATTTGCTTAAAGACTTACCTCGAATATTGTCGGACAAAAAAAACCGGTAATTCGATAATTTTTGCTTTTCCCCGATCCAAGTCCATTTTCCTTTGTTCTTGATCTAAACATGTTCACATTAAGCTCATTCAAACACATTTCTATTCAATTTAGTCCTAAAACACATAAATAGGCAAATTACCATTTTCCCCTAATATTTCACACTTTTACAATTTAGTCCTATTTGCACAAAACACAAAATACACAAAATTTGGCCACACACTTGTAACATCCTGAAATTTAGAACTTTATGTTGTGCATTTTACCATGCGATAGGTTAGTTAAAAATGTTAATTGTGTATGTTTAGGGGTCCTAAGAATGCTTGGGGTTAAGTTGGGCCTTAGTAAAATTTTTTTTTGTGTTTAAACCCTTAAGGGGGAGAAGGCAAGTGGCATCAATGCTTAAGGAAATAAGAGTTTATTTTGCTAGCACAAGTGGAGCACATGGTGGAGTGTTGTGGCGTCAAGTGGAGAGCATTGAGGGAAGGGGTTCGAATCCCATCTATTGCAACTTTTGGGGTTTAAATTTTTGAGCTTTTCAAGTGTTGTATGGTAAGTGTCGGCCATGGCTATAAATATGGTAAGGAAGACTTTTCTAATGTTGGAAAGAAGACTAAGAAAATAAGGTAAGGAGGAGAGTAAGGAAAGAAGTAAAGGAAAGGAGTAAGAAGGGGGATATGTTGGTCGAATATTTGAAAGGTGGTTGGGATAGAATTTTTGGTCAACCATGACCTTTTTGGTGAATGAAGTACACGGTTTTGGTAGGGGAAAATGAAGGAGCCGAATTTCCTATAGCATTTTACAAGTTTTGTGCATAAGAGGTATTTTCTCTTTTTGAACATTTTTGTGTTTCTTTTCCAACCTTTTTCCCTTGCTTTGGCCGAAACACTCTAGCCATTTGTTCATCTTTTTCCCTTTTGTTGCCGAAACACTCACCTCACTTTGCTCATTTTCCCTTTGTTAACCGACACAATCTAGCACTATTTTTCCATCCATTCTTTTCTTTTTGACATTTCTTCAACCATTCTCACTTTTCTTAAATCGATATTACCTTGTAATCGAATTTTCTTTGTTCAATACTCTTTATAGCCGAACCTATTATCACTCTACCTCTTCACTATTTGTTTTTCTTTCGTGTTGAGCATTCTCTTCTTGACCGAATCGGTAAGTGATTTCTTCCCCTTCTTTTCACTTTCTTTTCTTCATGGTTGATTATGTGCCTTAGTATTTGGATGGTTTTCTGAACCGAAAATATCTCTCTTTCCTACTCCCTCATAGTGTGATAAACTTTTTTTCGTAGTATTCTCATGGGTGGCCAAATACCACATCCTTGTCGATTCATCTGTAGTCATAAGTCAATCGGTGGAAGTTGGATCTATTATTGTCAAGGTAAGGGACTTCTTCAAGGTTCATTTTGATATCTCTCAATACTTGGTTATTCCACTAAAACGGATCAATGATTATGTTTACACGCTTATTCTAGGGTCTAATCTCTCATTCTTCTCTATTCGTTGATCCTTTGGAAGTAGTGGTAAGCTGAATTCTATCCCTAAGCAACTACTTGCACTCATCAAAGTATTTTCTAACCGAGACTTTTTCAATGGAGGCAAGTGGTAGCGATTTTAAAGGAAAAGCGATAGGAGGACACAAAAGGAGTGGATTTGCAAATCCTACTGCTAAGTTCAAATGTAGGGCGGTATCGGCAGTTCGAGATTTCCTACCGGGTTGTGGACCATCATCCAGTGAGAATAGGCAAATCGTGGTCGTTCACGATACTAAGGGTAAGCATTTTAGATCGTCTGATTTAGATTTAGATTAATAAAATCTTGTTTGTTGGTTAATCGAGTGTAATGGTGTTTTAGGTGCCGATGATCAAGAAGGTTTAGCCCTTATCGTAATCAGGTGTAATCTCACACTGAAATCCCATAAATCTGTGATTTATCATCATGTTAAGAAAAATCAATCGATGTTGCTTAAGAACTTAATAACAGTAACATGGTATGAATCGAGTGATTTGCTTAAACATTGTTAGTACGAAGATTTGTCAAAATCGGTGTAAATTTGTAAAATTACAGAAATGCCCCTATGGGCCGATTTGCTAGAATGCCTTAGTGGACTGAATTATTAAATTGCTTAAATGGGCTGAGTCTTTTAAATAAATTACTAGATTAAATGGTTGTATTTTCTTGTGGATATTTTATTATGCATGTTGCATTTCTACATATTGCATGGGATGGGAAAATTGTATGGAGAGCAGTGTAGCCTGGTGGCATAGCCACAATTTGTTCATTATTATGCTTACTTATAATTTCGGTGGCTTGACCACAAAAATGTTATATGATAGCAGCTTGACTGCAAATTTTGAGGTGAGCGGCGGGGTGGGTTGACTTGATCCCCACAAGTGTGATTGGCTAGTCGGGGGTGTGATGGATGGATGGGTTGGGTTACATTCATATCATTTAAATACTGTTATGTATATGGGCTTAGGCCCAAAATGATGATATCCGGGTTCAGGCCCAGCGGATAATGGTAAGGGGATTATGCACTGAGTTCTTGTGACTCACCCCCTTTCTTTCTTAATCCTTGCAGGTAATGCTCAGTGACGTAGACTTGGGGCCATGGATGACTCGGTGGAGGCAATACTTTTGGAAATAATATTTTCGAACTTTAGTAAACTTCTTTTCTGTATTATTTCGTTACTTTTACTATTTCGGGTTTTAAAGTTGTAATAAGGCCTCTGGATATTTTTATTTGGTTTTATGTTTAGCCGTACTTAATATCCTACTTGAATTGTTTTAAATGGGAATTTTCTAAAATCATAAATAACGGTTTTCCAAGATTGATTAGCAAATGGATTTCATAACAAGCTTGTACAAATAATTTAACTCAGAAATTTTCTTTCGAATTATCAACAATATTTTCAAAAGTCACGGTTCTAAAAGATCACTAGTCGATTTTCGATTTGTCAATCAACCTCTTGAAATTAGTAGTATTTTTATACAAACTTGTTTTCTTAACCATCTTCAAATAACGCCTACTTTAGTAAAAATCACATGTTCTTTATACGTTTTCTTTATGTGACATGTCAGATCTGGTCATACCGCATGGGTCGGGTTTGAGGTGTTACACACCTTAAGGGCTGAATATCCCTAATCTTCATACAAATTCATGCATTTCATTTATTTCCCATTTTAGTCCCTCAAAAATTTATTTTTGCAATTTAGTCCAAAATACTCAAATTCATCAAAAATCCAAAGACAAAACATATTAATCTAGTACATATATTTCATAATTCATCCTTAAACAACATAAACAACCAACTATGAACCATGGCTCAACTCAAAATATCCATAAATCTCAAAAATTAAAGCATGGGTCTTGTGCATTTCATAGCAACGATCTCAAAAACGTAAAAATTATCAAAAATCGAAATTAAACATACCTTGGATTGAGCTTAAAGATGACCGAATGCCCTAAGTCTTTCTTATTTTCTTTTTCTTTTCCTTGTTTCGGTTTTGAAAGAAAGATGAACAATAACATTATGGCTTTCTAATGCCTTTATTTTATTATAATGTTTTTTTATAATATAATATTAATATAACTTATAAAATTACACATATATAAACATATAATATACATGTTGCCATCCACTAACACAAATTTTTGGCTTATTTGCCACATAAATCCACATGCAAAAGGAAACAAATCAATTTAGCCACCTAATAAAATAAATGGCTACTTTTACCACGTACGCGATTTAGTCCTTTTTATTAAATTAAACACACAAACAGTCAAATTTTTATACGAAACTTTCACACATACTAATTCATATATAACTAACACAGAAAATAATATTTAAAATTCTTCGAACTCGGATTAGTGGTCCCGAAACCACCGTTCCCATTAGGGCCAAATTCAGACTGTTCCAACTCTCCCCCCTTAGGGATTTTCGTCCCTGAAAATCTTACTGGTAAATAGGTTCGAATAACGCTCTTTCATTGTATCTTCAGGCTCCCAGGTTGCTTCTTCAACTCCGTGCTTTTGCTACAGTACCTTAACCAATGAAATTTTCTTATTTCTCAATTCTTTTATCTCCCGAGCCAGAATACAAATCGGTTCTTCTTCATACATCATATCAGATTGAATCTCAACCTCTGTCAGGCAAATCACATGTGAAGGATCAGATCGATATCTTCGAAGCATCGAGACATTAAAGACATTATGAATCTTTTCTAATTCAGGTGGTAATTGCAATTTATAAGCAACCGGCCTGATACGCTCTGTAATTTCATACGGTCTAATGAATCTCAGACTCAACTTGCCTTTATGACCAAATCTGAGCACTTTCTTCCACGGTGAAACTTTCAAAAATGCTCGATCTCCAATCTAAAACTCAATGTCTTTACATTTCAAATCTGTGTATGACTTTTGACGATCTGATGCAGCTTTCAAACTATCACGAATTATTGCCACTTTCTGCTCAGTTTCTTTAATCAAATCAACCCCGTGTAACTTGTTTTCACTAAGCTCGGTCCAGTACAATGGTGTACGACATTTACGACCGTATAAAGCTTCGTAGGGTGCCATTTTGATACTAGATTGAAAGCTATTATTATAAGGAAATTCAATCAAAGGTAAGTATCATTCCCATGTACCTTCAAACTCGAGGATGCAACATCTCAACATATCCTCAAGTATCTAAATGGTTCGTTCGGACTGACCATCCGTCTGCGGATGAAAAGCTGTGCTAAAGTGTAGTTTTGTACCTAAAGCATCTTGCAATTTCTTCCAAAACTGCGACGTGAATCTTGGGTCTCTATCTAACACAATAGAAATAGGCACACCATGCAATCTCACAATTTGAAATACATACAACTCAGTAAGCTTATCAAGTGAATAGTCTGTATGAACTGGAACAAAGTAAGCTGATTTGGTTAATCTATCCACTATAACCCAAATTGTGTCTTTCTTGCTCGGGGTCATAGGCAAGCCGGATACAAAATCCATAGTAATTCTATCCCATTTCCATTCAGGTATCATGATCGGCTAAAGTAACCCAGAAGGCACCTGATGTTCAGCCTTTACTTGCTGACAAACTAAGCACTTCGAGACAAATTCAGATATGTTCCGTTTCATACCAGGCCACCAAAAGAACTGTTTCAGATCGTTATACATTTTCGTGCTACCCGAATGAATAGATACTCAGCCACTGTGAGCTTCATTCAATATTGTTTGAATCAAATCCGAATCCCTCGGAACACATATTCGGCCTTTGAACTTCAAGCAGTCATTCTCATCAATTCAAAACTCTGACTCAACATTTCTTTCACATTGAACTCGTCCTGCCAATAAATCTCTGTCAACTTTCTGAGCATCACTAATTTGTTGAATAAACAACAGTCTTGCTTTTAATTCAGCTACTATCGAACCATCATCAGACATAACCATATGCGCGTTCAACACACGAAGAGAAAATAATGACTTTCGACTTAAAGCTTCCGCAACAACATTAGCTTTTCCCGGATGATAGTCAATCACTAATTCGTAATCTTTCAACAGCTCTAACCATCTGTGTTGTCTCAGGTTCAAATTTCTCTGAGTCATCAAATACTTCAAACTCTTGTGATCTGAATAAACATGACATTTCTCACCGAACAGATAATGACGCCAGATCTTTAATGCGAACACAATGGCTGCTAGCTCTAAATCATGTGTCGGGTAATTTCTTTCATGTGGCTTCAATTGTCTCGAAGCATAGGCTACGACTTCGCCTTCCTGCATCAAAATGCAACCCAAACCATTCAAAGATGCATCACTATAAATAACAAATTCTTTACCCGATTCAGGCTAGACTAACACTAGAGCTTCGATCAAAAGAACTTTCAACTGATCGAAAATTTTTTGACATTTTTCTGACCATTCAAACTTAACATATTTCTGTAATAGCTTTGTCAATGGGATAACTATCATAGAAAAACCTTTCACAAATCGTCTGTAATAACCAACAAGTCCTAGAAAGCTTCGAATTTCGAAAACATTTTTCGGTGGTTTCCAATCGAGTATAGCCGATATCTTATTCGGATCAACCCGAATACCTGATACTGAAACAACGTGGCCCAGAAAACTAACTTCACTTAACCAGAACTCACATTTACTAAACTTTACATACAACTGTTTATCTCGCAAAGTTTGTAGCACAAGTCTCAGGTGCTCAGCATGCTCAGTTTCATCTCTGGAGTAGATCAGAATATCATCTATAAACACTACCACAAACCGATCCAAATACTAACTGAAAATTTGATTCATTAGATCCATAAAAATAGCAGGTGCATTAGTGAGTCCGAAAGGCATAACCAAAAACTCATAGTGTCCGGACCTCGTTCGAAAAGCATTCTTTGGCACATCGAAATATCTGACTCGCAACTGATAATAACCCGACCTCAAATCTATCTTTTAAAACACTAAAGCCCCTTTCAACTGATCAAACAAGTCGTCAATCCGTGGCAACGGGTATTTATTCTTTATAGTTATTGAGCTGTCGGTAATCAATACACATGCACATAGTCCCATCTTTCCTTTTCACAAATAAAACTGGTGCACCTCAAGGAGAGAAACTCGGTCGTGCAAAGCCCCTATCTGTTAACTCTTGCAACTGTGCTTTCAACTCTTTTAATTCTGTAGGTGCCATCCTATACGGAGCTATCAAAATTGGAGTTGTCCCCGGTACTAATTCAATACCAAACTCTACCTCTCGAACAGGTGGCAAACCCGGTAATTCCTCAGGAAACACATCTGGATACTCACACACGACTGGAACAGATTCAATCTTTTTTTCAGTCACTTTACTATCAAGCACATAAGCAAAGTAAGCTTCATACCCTTTTCTAATATACTTTCGAGCTAACATCGAAGATATTACTGCTGGTAACCCATTCAGATCATTAGATTCAATCCTAATAATTTCACTGTTCTGACATCTCAAATCAATGGTCTTTCTTTTGTAATTAACAACAGCATCGTGCAAAGTCAACCAGTCTATTCCCAGAATCATATCGAATTCATCGAAAGGCAATAACATCAAATCAGCTGGGAAACATGAATCTCGAATCATCAACGGGCAACTTTTACACACTTTGTCAACCAGAACGTACCGACCTAAGGGGTTTCATACTTGAATTACAAACTTAGTAAACTCAACAGGCAGAGTCTTACTGATACTAACGTTTCACACAAATAAGAATGAGTCGAACCAGGATCAATCAACGCAACAACAGTAGTATCATAAAGAGTGAAAGTACCAATAATAACAACTGGGGAAGAAGCATCTTCCCGAGCGCGTATAGCATATGCTCTAGCAGGTGTGCGAGCCTCTGATTGAACCGCAATATCTTTTGTCCCTCTCTGACTGTCGCCTATATTACCCGAATACCTGGGTGGTCTGCCTTGCACCTATACATTGCTCGGTCTAGCATTCTAAATAGTATTTTGCTCAGCAACATCGGGCACTCCCGAATAAAATGATTTATCGATCCACATTTAAAACAGGACCGATCATGCAATCTACAACTCCCAGAATGCCATTTTCCACAATGCTTACACTCAGCCCAGTTCTGCTGAACATTACAAACGCTAGCCATCGACGTAGCTCGGGAACCCGCAGGAGGTCGATCTCGGTCTCGTCTAGAAAAGTCTGAAGTAGTTTTATGTCGACTGGGTTCATCTTTGAACTTCTTTGATACTGAATGAAAAGTCTTACTCGATGATCTTTTACGGATGTCTTTAGCTTCAAATTCGGCTTTTCTTTTCTCTTTTCCAAGCTCTTCGGCTTTACAGGCCCGTTCAACAAGTACTACGAACTCTTTAATCTCAAGTATGCCGACCAGTAACGTAATGTCTTCATTCAAATTGTCTTCGAATCTTTTACACATAATAGTATCGATTGAAACATATTCACGAGCATATCGGCTTAATCTCACAAATTTCCATTCATACTCAGTCACGGTCATACGATTCTGTTTCAATTCTAGAAATTCTTTACGTTTTTGATCTATGAATCTTTGACTGATATATTTCTTACGGAACTCAGTCTAGAAGAATTCCCAGGTCACTTTCTCTTTCGGAACCACCGATACTAGTATATTACACCAGTGATATGCGGTGTCCCGTAACAAGGATATAGCACATTTTAAGCATTCATCTGGAGTACATGATAGCTCGTCAAACACACAGATAGTATTATCAAGCCACAGCTCAGCTCGTTCCGCATCATCATCATCATTAGCTTTAAACTCTTCGGCACCATGTTTCCTGATTTTATCAACAGGAAGCCAGTTAAATCTCATCGGATCTATCATCGGAGGTACCATAGGTATCGGAAATGGATTATTCGGGGGTGGAGGTTGTTGCACAGCTGGATTAGTCCGGACATATTGAGTAAACCATTTGTTCATCATCTGGTAGAAGGCTTGCTTAGCCTCCCCCTCATGGCTTCTCGAGATAGGTCGAGATTCTACTGGCACTGTCCCATGCGCGGGATTAGGCGCTACGCTCTCGACATCATTAGCTACGGCTCTATCGGGATCCATTTACTATATAAAAACACAATTCAGATGTCAGAAGTCATCACACTATCGTATTATAAATTAAGGCATGTATAGCTAGACTCACACGCGCTACGGTATTCCTAGAATCGACTAAACTGTAAGCTCTGATACCAATTAAATGTAACACCCTTAACCCGTATCTGTCGCCGAATTGGGGTTATAAGGCATTACCAAGCATAACACAAGTCACCACAAACATTTACTGCTCATGTAGTCAAGAACCGAATGTATTTTAAGAAATGCATTATCAAAGCATACTTAAACCATTTTGAGCCTATTTTAAAACCATTCAACCAAAATCATTTCTAAGCATTTTCCATCAAATAACAAAGGTAACTAGTCATTTGGTCATTTAAGTTATAATAGCCGAATATGCACATGCTTGCAAATACTTTACTAAAGCGTGATATCACTTATTGAAATTAATCATACATATACATATGTATACAGTTCATTTATAAGAATATAATCGAATCAACAAGATTAAAAATATAACTCCCATAATCCAAGATATATAAACCTAAATTTTATTCCTACAAGAACATATATATGTCATGACCAAATATGCTAACCCAAACATATAATATAATTTCATCATATTGCCGAATATAAAAGTTACAATAAAAATGATCTCCATCATATTCAATCTTACACCTCAATGGTAAGTCATAATCAATTCAATCCAAACATATTCAACAATCACTTATGTTAACTTCCAAAACACATCTTAAGATTTTAAAGGATACCTCATAACAAAACATATATAAATTTATACTTATAAACCAAGCAAGACAAACACATATAACATGATTAAAACATAAGCATTAGAACATTTGACATTAAGATCAAGCCATTTTCGCATGGCCTATAATTACAGCATTAAAACATCTTCTAATTATTCAACTAGACTATACATGCCTTAGTTCAAAATTTAAACTTTAAAGGTACCAAAAAGAGTCGATAGTGTGGATGACTTCGTTGACGATCCCCTATGCTCGTAGCTTGACCAAAATCTATAAAACAGAGTGTCAAACGCACAGAGTAAGCTAAATTAGCTTAGTAAATCTTAAGAAAATATAATAAATCAATTGAACACTTAGGCATTTCAAAACAATCAATTAATAGCATTGAATATATATAGCTTAACTCAAAAGTCTATCATAGCCGAATGCCATTACCTCACTTAGCATAACATTTATCATTTTCTTACCTTTAGCGTACAATTTACCAATTCGGCATAAGGTTCAAAATATAATACATCATCTCTTTACAATCTACTCATAATACATATACATATAACTCAATAAGTTCACATAAACATTCGAATAAATAAATGTCCTGTACATATTAATTTCACATAAATAAATGTATATATACATGTCCATTTGACATCTCATATATTCAAGTATCTAATGTCAATGTATTAACAATGTGTCCACATAACCAAAAGGCCGAATATACATGAACATTAGTTTCATTCTTGCTTGACAAAATTCACATATATGCTTACCTATTTGATCGAACATGAAAACTCAATTAAAATAACTCATGTGCACATACTTGTATGGCCTAATATAAACAAACTCATATTATCATTGGCTTGCTCAATAAACATATAACTAGGTAAGCTTATAAACCATATGTTGATTTTACATCACCGGTATATAACCTGCTAGGCATAAGCCTGAATTTCACACTGGCACTAAGCCTGCTAGACCCGAGGTCTGATATCCATTCACCGGCAATAAGCCTCCTAGGCATAAAGCCCGAAAAGTTCACCAGCCCAAGGCTTGCTAGGCTCTAAGCTTGAATAGTAATACTTAGATTATCTCACATGAATCATTTCATATATCAAACCTATTACTCATTTCGAAATCATGGTATGATCAATCAAATAGCATATAACAATCAAATAGCTTAACCAACTCAATTATTCACATAGTCAAATTCGGCTTTTGCATAATATATTTACAATGTTTCCATAATTCAACATATAATAGGTTACATAAATAATTTACGACGTATATTTGCTTAAAAACTTACCTCGGATATCATCGGACAACAAAAACTGGCTATTCGATAATTTTCGCTTTTCCCCGATCCAAGTCCGTTTTCCTTTGTTCTTGATCTAAACATGTTCACATTAAGCTCATTCAAACACATTTCTATTCAATTTAGTCCTAAAACACATAAATGGGCAAATTACCATTTTGCTCCTAATATTTCACACTTTTACAATTTAGTCCTATTTGCACAAAACACAAAATACACAAAATTTGGCCACACACTTTAAGGGCCAAATATCCCTAATCTTCATACAAATCCATGCATTTCATTTATTTCCCATTTTAGTCCCTCAAAAATTTATTTTTGCAATTTAGTCTAAAATACTCAAATTCATCAAAAATCCAAAGACAAAACATATTAATCTAGTACATATATTTCATAATTCATCCTTAAACAACATAAACAACCAACTATCAACCATGGCTCAACTCAAAATATCCATAAATCTCAAAAATTAAAGGATGGGTCATGTACATTTCATAGCAACGATCTCGAAAACGTAAAAATTATCAAAAACCAAAATCAAACATACCTTGGATTGAGCTTAAAGATGACCGAATGCCCTAAGTCTTTCTTATTTTCTTTTTCTTTTCCTTGTTTCGGTTTTGAAAGAAAGATGGACAATAAAATTATGGCTTTCTAATGCCTTTATTTTATTATAATGTTTTTTTTATAATATAATATTAATATAACTTATAAAATTACACATATATAAACATATAATATAATAATATACATGTTACCGTTGCCACATAAATCCACATGCAAAAGGAAACAAATCAATTTAGCCACCTAATTAAATAAATGGCTACTTTTACCACTTACGCGATTTAGTCCTTTTTATTAAATTAAACACACAAACAGTCAAATTTTTATACGAAACTTTCACACATACTAATTCACATATAACTAACACAGAAAATAAAATTTTAAAATTCTTCGGACTCGGATTAGTGGTCCCGAAATCACAGTTTTGATTAGGATCAAATTCGGACTGTTACAACGGACATATGCATGTCTAGGATTGGATCTAGGGAGAGCTTGGTACTTAAACGGTCCTAGTGGCCCACCTCCTCTTCTCTGGAATCCTACCTGGTGCATAGTGTCTGTTCACTTTAATCGCAAGGACTTGTTAATGGGACAAAGTTCATAACTAAAACCCGAGAGGGACCAAATACCCTTGATTTGGAAATTACCAAAACACCCTTAGATTTGTAAAATTACTAAAATACCCTTAGTTTGAAAATTACCAATATATCCTTAGATTGGCAAAGTTACTAAAATACCCCCGAATTGTAAAATTACCAAAATACCCTTGATTTGCAGAATTACCAAAACATCCCTGATTTACAAAATTTCCAAAATACCCCTATTTTGCAAAATTACCTAAATACCCCTGTAGGGTAAAATTACGAAAATACCCCTGGGTAGTGAAATGACTAAAATATCCCTAAGTGCTTAATGTGTGGAATTGTGTATGTTGCATTCATGAAATATATGTTGCACTTGGGTGAGTTTTGATGGAACGGAGGAAGATTTGAGGATCGCATAGTCGCTTGACGACCGTGGATCCACTGGTGGCTTTAAGCCCATTATAGCAGCTTTGCTGCAACGTTTGAGTAGTGCAGCTACTGGTGCAACCTTTGGTGTGTAGGGATGGGTGGGTTTATATTTATATCCCCATAGGTGTGTAGGGTTGGAAGGGAAATGGTGTGCAGGGTTGGATTTGGGATGGGTGCATTGCATTCATGTGATACAGATGTAATATGAGGTCGTTGTGGGGTACGGCCCAAGACCACTGATTTTGATAGGGCTTAGGCCCAATGTAATATTTTTATGTTGATTGGATTGCCAAGGGTTGTACACACTGAGTTACGAAACTCACACCCTTTTTATTAAATGTTTCATGTGATCCTCAGTAAATGGCTCGGCGTGAGAGAGGACTCGGGGATGGCCACACTACAAGATACTTAGACATTTTATTTAATTGTTCAAAAGACATAATTAAATTGCTTTATTTTTGATGAATGTAATAAGGCCTTATACTCCGATTTGACTTTAGCTTTTGAGTTTTGTTATTATTGTTTCAACTGTTTACTTAGTTATTAAACCTGAGTAAATTTCTTATGTTTAAACATGGTTTCTGAAATACTTAAAATAATAAAATGGGCTTTTATCATTACTTAACAAAATGTTCAAGGATTTTTGGGCTTTTACGCCTTAAAATTTAACTTAGCAAAATCGTTTTGAAATATGCCTTCGATGTGACATTCCCGGATTCAGCCATAACATCTGGGTCGGGTATGGGGTGTGACAAGTAACATTAGGGCATGGTGCAACATTGCCGGTTTTATGAGCAATGTGCTCTTTAGATCGTGTTATTCCTCCTTTCACAACTTTACCACAAAGTTTACACACGATATTTCCTCTCGCATTTGACACTGGAGTTCCAAAGTGCCGAACTATATCATTACTTGGTGCACCCTCCAATCCTTTAGTCGAGAACTCTTCACGTGGTGGCATGCTTTATTTTTATTTATATATAAGAAACATAAAATTATATTTAGAAATATAAGCAACTCATTACTTATATTATCAACAATATAATACAAAAAAAAAAAAAGTAAACATCATTAACATGGAAAATTTAAATTTATTGCATAATCCATACATATTTTATTTTTTTAAAAACAACGATACACCATAACCCATTATTACTTGGTTCCAAAGTTTTTGGTATAAATAGTTTGTTTTGTTCCATTCCATCTTAATAAAATTTAAATTCAAATTGGATCAAATTTAAAAATTCAAGTTTTTCATATTATGCAAACTAAAATCAATAGAGATTTATCTAATGTTGAATTGAAGTCATCTATCGGATTTGATAAAGAAAAACACAATGAATTAATTTGTCTTGATTTTTTACCTTTTATAATACAAGTAATAAGTGAAAATATATTTACAAAATAGGTTAAAATATGCAAGAAGTCCTTATATTTTTCATAAAATTGAAATTTATTCCTTATACTTTTAATTCTAAGAATTTAGTCTCTCTATTTTTTCGATTTCAAAATTTAAGACTAATTGTTAACACTGTTAAAATTATTTTGTTAAATCTAGCTTTAATTACAATGTCATTTTTTTAGTTACATGGCTACCAAATGATATTTTTTTTAATTTCAAAATGTCACGCCAACAAATTTAATAAAAAAAAAAGTTTTAACAATTAGATATGAATTTTGAAATCTGAAAAATAAAGAGTCTAAATTCTTATAAATAAAAAAATATTAAATTCTTAATTTGTGAAGAGTATAGGAACTTATGGTATGTTTTGACCTATAAAATGTTAATGAAATTTTGGCTTAAATCACAATGTTGATAATTTCATGTAGGGGTTAATTTGAAAGGGTAGGCAGAGGCATTGGCCCCCCCTCAAATAGAAAATTTTCATATAAGTCCTTATTAAATTATTAAATTAAATATTAATTTGTAGTAAAATTACATTTTGACTCTTAAAATAAATAAAATTATGTTTAATCCTTTAAAAATATGAAATCGTAAATTAATACATTGTAAAATTATATTATGATCTCTCAAAATTTTATCACTCAATTCCAGCCCCTAAAAAAATTATTGCATCCACCCTTAATTTTAGAAGTTTTATGATTTTAGTTGAAGTATTTTAGGTTTAAATTGTTTCCTTATAGTTTTTATTTAATATATATATATAAACACTCTCATTGCAATATATTTTATAAATGAGTGACAATATAAAAAATTATTTTAGATAATATAAAATTCTAAAATCTAAGAATTTTATATAAAAGTTAGATTTATTTTATACTTGAAAATAGTAATAAGAGTTAATTTAATATTTTTTAATTTATTATATTATTCATGCACTCTAAAAAAAATATGATGTGGTATATTACTATTGAGTGATTAAAAGGAGATTTTTTAATATCATCCTATCTAAGATAAACTCTTACAAAATTTCACGTTATAACTTTAATGCCAATTTACAATGTTATCGATTTGCACTTACTAATAATATTGCAAAAAAAAAATGATTAAATTATGTCAAACTAAAGTATAATAATCATATCTTAAGCCTTGATCTATATTAAGTGATTAAAACTATTGACAGACACTCATTTGACACAGATTTAAATTGCATGACCCCATCATTCAATATTATATAATATATATTTTAAATCTAATCATAATAAAGGGACTAAACTAAAATCAGGCCAATTTAATTACAAATGGGTTAAGAAAAAATCATTTTATTATTACTTTATTACCTAATCCACATCCATACCCAAGCCCAAATAAATACACAATATTCATAAAATTATTAATTTATTTATTATTAATAAATACCAAATGAACTCTCTCTTTTTTACCCTTTCTTTTTTACCCAAAATGAAAAAATAAAAGAAAAGCAAAATGAAATGGCAAAAGAAACGTTCTGCCTTTCTGTTCTAATTTCTAAAATCCCTAAAGGCTAAAGTTTTCTTTGTTCCCAAATCCCAACTTGTGCCTTCTCCAGTTCTCCCTTCATCGGAGAAATCAAGAGTTTTCATCCCTAACCCTGCTTTCATCCCTATTCCCTAAAGTTTAAAGAAAATATCCGCACTACTGCAGATTCAAGACATGCAAGCAAGCAAGAATCAAGATTAAGATGTAACATTCCAAAATTGGGCCTAGTAGGATTGGGCCCAATGGGCCTTGAGCGTAGGAGTGTTTAAAATTTGAGAACAAGAGAATGGCATTATTGCAAATTGGACTTATTAGTTAAGCGAATTTGGAAGGTTACGAGGTTTCTACGAAGTCTCTGCAACACCCCAAACCCGGCCCAAACGCTACGACCGGATCTGGTATGTTACGTAAGGGATTTTACAAAACATGTCGCATTTGGAAAACAATTACTAGATTTAAACCTTTATTCCAAAAGCTTAAGAATTCATTAAAGTATAAAATATTGAGTTATAAATTAACTTGATGGATTTTAATTAAAACTAAAATTTCATACATGTCTTAACTTAATTGGAAACATAAAACTTATAAGCCCAACATAAAACCCAAACAAAAATAATAGTCTAGTGGCCCGTGGCCTTATTACAACCATACTTAAAATCTGCAAAATATAAAATGACAAACTAAAGTCTTTTAGCTGAATCCAATTGCTCTTTTGCATGGCCACCCCGCGTTCCTCTCCAGCACGGTCCGATGCACTAGGTGTCACCTGAAATTGTTAAATTAAAAGGGTGAGTCGCGAGACTCAGTGTGCAACACTCATGCACCATTAGATTTGGGCCTTAACCCCACAAAATAGAATAATAAATTCATGTATATAACAAATGATATGCAAAGCCCAACCCATTTCCTAGGTATCCCTCCGCTACACGCCACCCGTACCAGCCATTCACACCATTGGGGATTTCTACAATCAACCCTCACCGCTACATGCCTTGATGGCAGTCGTGCTGCTCATCATCAGATCATGGCCGTAGCCACTACAACAGATCACGACAAAAGTCGCTACAATGGATCACGGTAAGGAACCGCTACAATAGATCACGGTAAAAACCGCTACAACGTATAACTTCCTCCTTTCATCAAACCCAACCCATGCAATTTTAGGAAATCGGCATACTCATATCATTTAACCAGAACATTCATTTAGAACGACAGGGATCACTAACCTGGTGATTTGCTTTACCCTCTTTGGGTTTCAAATGTTGTGCCAGGATTCGGCATGTAACAGAACATATAAGATTTACAATCATATATTTAACAAATAGATCTAGATGGTGTGGAGAGTTACACACCTGATTAATGTCGATACCCTTGCTAGACCTATCTACAACTTTGCTTAAAAAGCCAGAAAGATGTGAAAATAGGGCCTCTCCTATATTCGGCCAAGGGTTAGTAAATCCCGAATTTACACGTTGAAACTAATAGATCTTCTTACCTTGAAATCTCGAAAGTAACACGATTCGAGTGCTACCAATCTATAACTTAGAGATCTATGCGATTGACTCCACTAAAGTTCCCTTCAGATTTCGGCACAAGTAGGCACCACAGAAGCAATTCAGCAATCACAGGAGATAAGATCTAGGGATATCAGCTTTTAGGAAAATCCCAGAAAAAGTATGAACAAGAGAAGGCTGATGTGTCTTTGGCTTTTACAATACTTGAGTGAAGAGTTTCAGTTTCTGACAGGAAAATAGAAGAAGAAAAGAAATCAAGGAAGAGACTTGAAGATTTCGGCTAGGAAGAAAAAGAATAGAAAGAGTTTCGGCTTTTGAATCAAAGTTAGGATGAGGGATTAGGCTTAGAGATTTCGGCTTTTGCAGAGAATGAAGAAGAAGATGGAACTTTAGGAGTTTTCGGCTTTTACTCAGATAAGAAGAGAAAAGAATGAGAGAAAAACCCAAATGCCGAAATTGAAGAGATATTCCCCCTATTTATAGAAATTTCGGCACTTACCTAACCTTGCAGATAAATCCTATCTTTTCTCTTTTATCTTAATCTACTAGCGCATTTAAAAGAGACTTAATTATCTCTAACTCCTCCCTCCTTTATCAGCATATTATCCACATATTTTAATCATTAAACTCCTTAAATTTTACCCTTTATCTACTTATTATCCACATAAAATAAATTCCTAAATAATAGCCTTTATCTGCTTATTATCCACATATTTTAAACATTAAAACCCCTAAATTTTAGCCTTGTTGCCATCCACTCCACCTAATCCTAATGCCCAAAATTTAGCTAACTTAAATTAAAAGAATTGGGCTCCATGAAACTTAAATTTGGGCCCCTTACTCCCTTGTGTGGAGTCACCTCCTAAGATTGGGCCACAAGCCCACTTTGGTATTTTAAACATAGATACTACCTTTTAAACCTTATAATGCCCAAACAGATAATTTTAATCAAGGCCTTTGCCTAATTCTGAGCCCAATTTGGACCCCTATTACTTAAATTAACATATTAAACATATTCACCCCTTAAACGCATAGGCCCAAAAATTCAGGATGTTACAGTTCTACCCCCTTAAAGAAATTTCTCCTCGAAATTTCCAACTAACTATTAATCGTACTACCTAAGTCTCACTACCATGCTTTCGCTGCGCACTCCAATTCTAAACCCAAAATAGACACTTAGTACACTATGGTAGAGTACGCACCGGTATTCACATCTAGAGCGTCCTCGTCCCCTTGTACTCATGCTATCGGTTCGCGTTTATCTGATTAAAATTTTTATGAATTATTGGTTTTCTTCCACCGATTATGAAACACCCCAGACCCGGCCCACGAGCCTGAACCGAATCTGGTATGTTCCTTAAGTAAACCGGTTTCAAATTCTTTTGTTCCTTAGGAAAAACTTGTGCTATTTTAAGAAAAATATTGTTCTGGGTTGGGCTAGTGTTGAAAACCAATTCATCTTATATTGAAATCCATTAAATAAGGTGACAAAACAATTTAGGGTATATTTTAAAGGAAATAAATTTTAAACTTAACTTTAATTGAAAATAATTCGTAACATAGTAATTAAAAATAAAAGTAAAGAAATGTAACTTATGGCCTTATTACATTGAGTAAAAACCCAAAATACTTAAATAAAATTAAATATCCATATTGAATAAAACTTCAAGCTGAGCATGGCTATCCCTAAGCTTCTGCCGAACCCGGTCCATTATTGATCGTCACCTGAAAAATAGTCCCACAATGGGGTGAGTCAAACAGACTCAATGTGTACACGACACTAAATCATAATAGAATTAGGCATACAAGAGTTACACATTCAGAACAATGAATACAAGTTATGATGCATTCCCAAACCCAAACCTAATTGTCCATCCGCTACACACCCCGCACTGCCGGTCTGCTGTGGGGACTACTAAGTCGACCCTCCTTCGCTACACACCAAATTGCGGTCTTAGGTCACCGCATTCGTGGTCTTAAGTCACCACGTTCAGATTACTATGGTCTTAGGTCACCACTTTTTAGATATCACGGTCTTAGGTCACCGCGTTCGTGGTCTTAGGTCACCACATTCACTTCCCCTTTCAAACAAACCCATATGCCCCATATAATAATATGCATAAATATGCCAGAGTTCACATTCTTATCATATTCTCATGTTACTAATAACATTTTTCATATTCCTAGTAGGAGTAGGAAACGTACCTGGGTACTTTGTACCATAACATGGTACTTTAGCCACTTTCATATTCTTAATATCACATATTTTAATTAACATAGCCATAAAACGTATTATAAAAAATAGTGGGGTACACACCGATTCGCTTAAAATTTCCTTGAGATCGAAAAGCTTGATCTAATGCTTAGATCCTTAATCCCTACATTGATTTATCACTTATTACCTTAATAAAAAGCCATTCGGCCAAGATTCCAAATCCTAGTAGGATTAGTATTCTTACCTTGTTGCCGATTGGAACACCAACAAATCCCGAAACTATTCCTTGTTTCCCTAGGAATGTCAAAATCCCTAAAACCTTACGTTAGACTTAATCTTAATCATCGAAACATAAATCAAGGCCTTTGGCCGAATATTCACATGTCTTACCTTAATCTTAGGAATCCCAAATACTCCTCCTTTTAGTCGACTACTCTGATAATCTGAAAGATCCTTCCATATTCAGCAACCATAATATGTATGGGGTTAGATTATCTCTCAGCTAATCTAAAAGAAAAGAATGGAAATCAAACTTGTTCTTACCTTTGAAGAAATCAACAGCACCTATGCTTGAAGCCCTTCCAAGATTCGGCTTTTGAATGGATTGGTAAGAAGAAATAGGAAGAAAATAAAACTTGAGAATTTTGACAATGGTGGACTATAGATTCGGCTTGACAAAAGAAAAAGAGAAGAGAAGAGAAGAGAGCACTTTAAATTCGGCGAGAGAGAAGAGGAGGAAGAAAAATTGATGAGTAGCCCTATTTTCTTCCTTTTATAGCCGAAACTACTACTCAGAATCCCTTACTTGGCCACCACTCTTCTTTATTGATAAGTTTATCTCCTTAATTTAAAATAATTAGAGAATAATCCTTTATTATCTCTTCAAAAAAATAATCCAAATTAAATCTCTTATTTATCACCTTATTAATCGAATATTTATGAAAATAAAACTCCTCCTTTTTAGAAGGCTTGTGCCGTCCACCTCAGGCTTCTGGAAGCAAAAATAAAGCTTCCTTTATTTGCTTCCCAAGTGACTCGAACTCAGGCCCATCACCTTGCATGTGGCGCCATTTCCATAGGCCCTAAGTGACATCTTCAGGCCACTTTTCCAAGCCTGTTTGTGTGTCAAATTTCACCAACTTTTTCTTTTAAGGCCACCTTGCCTTAATTTCCTCTTTTAAACTTTAAAACTCGACATTTCTAAGTCATTTCTAAGTTTCCAAAAATTTTCGTTCGGCTCTATAAACTTCACATTTCCTTACATTTCCAAGTTTCCAGAAATGTTCACTTTCCTCTTTTGAATCATTTCTAAATCATGTCCATACATTTTCAGGTTTCCAAAAATATTCATTTCCAAATCATTTTCATTCATTTCCGGGTTTCCAAAAATATTCAAAATTTATTCTTAGTACATAAAACATGTCACTTCGTACAATTAAACCAAAAATGCATAGGCCCTTTCCAGGATGTTACAGATTATCCACGAACAGTCTTATGATTAGTAGTTTTAAGAGTAGTTCTTTCGAATTCGCAATTCAGTCTCAAGTTCACCTTTCCTAGTTCTATAAACTACATACATTCAACAATCAACATACAGACAACATCCATACATCCACACTCAATACATAGGGGTATTCTCGTTATTCCACTACCTAGGGGTATTTTCGTAATTTTATCCTACAGGGGTATTTTTGTAATTTTTCAAAATAGGGTTCAATGGTGATTTTGTGAAATAAGGGTATTTTGGTAATTTACAATCCGAGGGTAATTCGATAATTTTAAAATCTGGGGTATTTCGGTAATTTTGAAATCTGGGGGTATTTCGAAAATATTGAAATTCGGGGGTATTTCGGTAATTTTGAAAATCAGGGGTAATTTAGTAATTTACAAATCAGGGGTACTTTGGTCATTTTGCAAATTAAGGGTAATTTGGTAATTTTAAAAATCAAGGGTATTTTGGTCATTTTACAAGTCAGGGGTATTTTCAAAATTTTTTTTACAAAACTAATGAGGTGTATATATATATATATATATATATTAAAACAAGGGTATCTTGGAGAATTTGATTTCAAAAGAATAATAGTAGTGTTCAGGTGTTTGTGGGTTTTTGGTTGTTGTCGTGTGTTGTATGTGTTTTTTTTAAGGAAACATTTTGTTGACTTTGTAAATCGGGGTATATTTGCAAATCATGGTATCTTGGTACTTTCTTTTTTTTTTCAAAATAAGGGTATTTTAGCAATTTTGTAAAAATAATGCGGCTGGTCCCTTTCGGGTTTTAATTATAGATTTTGGCCCGTCAACAAATCCTCGTGGCTAGGGTGAATAGTCACTACGCACCAGGTAGGATTCCAGTGAAGAGAAGGTGAGTCACTAGGACTGCTTAAGTACTAGACTCTTCCAGATCCAATCCTAGACATGCGTATGCCTGTTGCCACACCCTAGTCTTGCGACTCATTCACGGGTTTGTTTAGTGAAATTAAGTCTTATGAGATTTAAGGAGTTATTTCAGCAAAGCCTAAAGTCCATCAAGTTATAGTCTAAATAGTCTACGTCCCATAAAGCCCATCAAGCCCACATACATATATAACACACAAGGAGTTCAGAATACTTACCTGGCGGACTTGGGCCGGAGACGCAGGTGCCATGCTGAGAAAAACCATCCTGTATAATTTATAAACATGCAAAACCCATCTTTAGAAAACGTTTTGGGCCCAAAACCCCCAAAGCTGAGTTTTGAACCTGGCTCTGATACCAATTTGTAACACCCCAAACCCGGCCCAAATGCTACGACCAGATCTGGTATGTCGCTTAAGGGATTTTACAAAACATGTTGCATTTTGGAAAACAATTACTAGGTTTAAACCTTTATTCCAAAAGCTTAAGAATTCATTAAAGTATAAAATATTGAGTTATAAATTATCTTGATGGATTTTAATTAAAACTTAAATTTCATACATGTCTTAACTTAATTGGAAACATAAAACTTAGAAGCCCAACATAAAACCCAAACAAAAATAATAGTCTAGTGGCCCGTGGCCTTATTACAACCATACGTAAAATCTACAAAATATAAAATAACAAACTAAAGTCTTTTATCTAAATCCAATTGCTCTTTCGCATGGCCACCTCGCGTTCCTCTCCAGCCCGGTCCGATGCACTAGGTGTCACCTAAAATTGTTAAATTAAAAGGGTGAGTCGCGAGACTAAGTGTGCAACACTCATGCACCATTAGATTTGGGCCTTAACCCCACAGAACAGAATAATAAATTCATGTATATAACAAATGATATGCAAAGCCCAACCCATTTCCTAGGTATCCATCCGCTACACGCCACCCGTACCAGCCATTCACACCATTGGGGATTTCCACAATCAACCCTCACCGCTACACGCCTTGATGGCAGTCGTGCTGCTCATCATTAGATCATGGCCGTAACCACTACAACAGATCACGGCAAAAGCCGCTACAATAGATCACGGTAAGGAACCGCTACAACAGATTACGGTAAAAACCGCTACAACGTATAACTTCCTCCTTTCATCAAACCAAACCCATGCAATTATAGAAAATCGACTTACTCATATCATTTAATCAGAACATTTATTTAGAATGACAGGGATCACTAACCTGGTGATTTGCTTTACCCTCTTTGGGTTTCAAACATTGTGCCGGGATTTTGGCATGTAACAGAACATATAAGACTTATAATCATATATTTAACAAACAGATCTAGATGGTGTAGAGAGTTACACACCTGATTAATGTCGATACCCTTGCTAGAATGATCTACAACTTTGCTCAAAAAGCCAGAAAGATGTGAAAATAGGGCCTCTCCTATATTCGGCCAAGGGTTAGTAAATCCCGAATTTACACGTTGAAACTAATAGATCTTCTTACCTTGAAATCTCGAAAGTAACACGATTCGAGTGCTACCGATCTATAACTTAGAGATCTATGCGATTGACTCCACAAAAGTTCCCTTCAGATTTCGGCACAAGTAGGCACAACAGAAGCAATTTGGCAATCACAGGAGATGAGATCAAGGGATTTCAGCATTTGGGAAAATCCCGGAAAAAGTATGAACAAGAGAAGGCTGATGTGTCTTTGGCTTTTAAAATACTTGAGTGAAGAGTTTCGATTTCTGACAGGAAAAGAGAAGAAGAAAAGAAAACAAGGAAGAGACTTGAAGATTTCGGCTAGGAAGAAAAAGAATGGAAAGAGTTTCGGCTTTTGAATCAAAGTTAGGATGAGGGATTAGGCTTAGAGATTTCGGCTTTTGCAGAGAATGAAGAAGAAGATGGAACTTTAGGTGTTTTCGACTTTTACTCAGAGAAGAAGAGAAAAGAATAAGAGAAAAACCCAAATGCCGAAATTGAAGAGATATTGTAATATCCTAAATATAGGCCTGTGCATTTATATGTGGTACTTGATTAATTTGTAATTTAAGAATTTGAGGTTGAACTGAGGCCTTGATTAAAATATTTCGATTAGTCACCTTAGGGTTTAAAAATAGTGTTTTGGGTAATTTAATTGATATATTGGGCTTGTGGCCCAGTAGCTAGGGGCACAGTAGAGGGGGAGCTTAAAGTGGCGTCACAAGCACTTGGGAAGGGCCCAAATTTGGCCGCTTGGAGCCCAAAAGATTGGGTCAAAAATTCGGCAGCCCAGGAGAGTTAGGTGGACGGCACACTTCCTAAAATTTAGGGGATTTAATTCTTTTATTTTAGTGATAAAGTGCCGATAATAGAAAGATAATGAAGAGAAAGATTAGGGCTATTTTTGAGGAGCTAAGGGATTAAGATAATAGGTGGGATAAAAGCTATTAGATGACAGCAGAGTTGGCCAAAAATCCAACTCTGGGAGGGGGATTGTATTGCCGAAATCTATATAAGCCAAGTGATCATCCTTTCTTTCTCACCTAGCCGAAATTCTCTTCTTCCATTTGTTTTAATTTCTTTTCAGAACCGAAACTCCTTAGATATTTTCTCCCCTCCTCAGTATTTTCTCTAAAAGCTGAATTCTCTTTTGTTCATATTTTCCTTCTCCTATAACCGAATCTTCAAGGCTGATTTTCCCGGAGGTCCACCATAGTTGAATACTCCTCTTTAATCTAGTAAGTTTCGGGATTTTGCTCCTTTGCAATTTCTTCAATTCTCTTTTATCAAGTTTCTAATCCGAATCAGTTTTCTAAGGCCCTGTCGATTTTACTCTCTTGTTTGAAGCCGAGTCCTTTCTTGCTGAGATCTGTAGTGCCGATTTGTGGAAAAGCCGAAGGTAGGAAGGTGACGTTTTCTTAAGGACTTTAAGGGATTCGACAAATTAGGGCTAAATCTTCGTGTGATTTTTCGGCTTTTGAGCAAGGCTTACATTGAGGGTAGTAGATTTGGATATCAACTAAGGATAGTAGATTTCGCGATATTAGGTGTGTAATACTTCCCCACCATCTAGATCTGATTATTAATGTATGTTCATAAGTTTATATGTTGTGATAAATGCCGATATCTCGGTTTAATGTTGGAAACCCGAAAAGGGTGAAGCAAATCACCAGGTCAGTGAATTTTTTGACTTTATATGATAAAAGTATATTGATTTTATGATTGCATGGGTTGGGTTGATGAAAGGAGGAAGTTATACGTTATATGTGTAGCGGTTTATACCGTGATCTGTTATATGTTGTAGCGGCTAATGCCGTGATCTGTTATAAGGGCTTCGGCCATAATATGTTGATGAGTAGCATGACTGCCATCTTGGCGTGTAGCGGTGTGGGTCGATTGTATAAATCCCCAATGGTGTGAATGGCTAGTACGGGGGCGTATAGCGGATGGAAACCTAGGCAAACGGGTTGGGCTTTGCATATTATTTGTTATTTTTTTTATAAATGAAATTATTAATCTGTTTTATGGGCCTAAGGCCAAAATCTAGTGGTGCATGAGGGTTGCACACTGAGTCTCGCGACTCACCCTATTAATTAACCTTTCAGGTGATACCTAGTGCTTCGGACCAGGCTGGAGAGGAACGCAAGGTGGCCATGCAAAAGAACATCTAGATCCAGCAAAAATACTCAAGTTAATACTTTATATTTTTAATTAATGGATTTTAAATCTCGTTGTAATAAGGCCATGGGCCACCAGTTTATGTTTTGTTTTATTTTGGGCTTTAATTACTTTTAGTTATTTAAATTCTTATTGAACTAATGCATGTATTTAAATTTGGGTTTTTAATTTATAAAGGCATATTTTATTTAAACTATCAACTATTAAATTTCTTTCGAATAAGAAGATAAACTTTAGAAAAATATTTTCTGAAAATACGACATGTTTTTCCAAAATTTTCTTAGTGACATATCAAATCCGGTCGTGGTGTTTGGGCCGGGTTTGGGGTGTTATAGATATTCCCCCTATTTATAGAAATTTTGGCACTTACCCAACGTTGCAGATAAATCCTATCTTTTCTCCTTTATCTTAATCTACTAGCTCATCTAAAAGAGACTTAATTATCTCTAACTCCTCCCTCCTTTATCAGCATATTATCCACATATTTTAATCATTAAAATCCCTAAATTTTAGCCTTTATCTGCTTATTATCCACATAAAATAAATTCCTAAATAATAGCCTTTATCTGCTTATTATCCACATATTTTAAACATTAAAGCCCCTAAATTTTAGCCTTGTTGCCATCCACTCCACCTAATCCTAATACCCAAAATTTAGCTAACTTAAATTAAAAGAATTGGACTCCATGAAGCTTAAATTTGGGCCCCTTACTCCCTTGTGTGGCGTCACCTCCTAAGATTGGGCCACAAGCCCACTTTGGTATTTTAAACATAGATACTACCTTTTAAACCTTATAATGCCCAAACAAATAATTTTAATCAAGGCCTTTGCCTAATTCTGAGCCCAATTTGGACTCCTATTACTTAAATTAACATATTAAACATATTCACCCATTAAACGCATAGGCCCAAAAATTCAGGATGTTACAGTCTCGGGTTTAATTGGGCCTTAGAAAAAAATTGGTATTTTAGCACTTTAAGGAGAGATGGTAAGTAGCTTCAAGACTTATAGAAATAAATGAGTAATGTGCTTGCATAAATGAGCAATTGGCAAAGAGGATATGATGCCACATGAAGGACTTTAAGGGAAGAGGTTCAAATCCCATTGTGTGCAAATTTTGACTATTATTTTTGCACTCTTTCCTTAAGTGTCGGCCAAGCATGTAAATAAGGCAAGGTGGACTTTTTATTTTTGGCAAGATGGCTAAGGGAAATAGGAAAGGATGAATGTGAGGAAAGAAATCAAGAGAAAGGGGAAAGTAGGGGGAACATGTGGCCTTTTTCAAGGGATGTGTTATGGAAAGGGTGGTTGGCAAATTTTTGACTATTAGGGGCATGAATGTGGACGGTTTTGAGGCTAAAGGGTGCTAGCCGAATTTTGCTTGGTGTTTTGGTGAGACTAAAGTGTTTGTTTTGGTCAAAAATACCTTTTCCATCAAATGTATCTTTTTCTCAAAATTTGCTACTCTTTGTGAGTTTTGGTTTTTCTCCTATTCTCTCCTCTTTGCTAAATCCTCCTAGCACATTTGTGCATCTTCTTCCTCTTTTGTTTGGTCAAGACCTTCATCTCTTGTTCATCTCCCTTTGATAGCCGAATCACCTAGCATCCATCCAACCTCCCATCCTTTTCCTTTTAACCATTCCTCTAATCTTTTCCCTTCTCTAAACTGACACCACCATTAAATCACATATTCTTGTTTGATCATTCCTCATAACCAAAACTATTCTTGTTCATTTTCTTCTATAGCCGAAACTATCAATCTACAATCACACCTTCATAATTTCTTTCTCGTTTGTGGTGACATTCCTTCTTCGATAAAATCGGTAAGTAAATTCTTTTCTATGATCATATTCTTTTCTCTTTAGCCGAATAAGTATTTATCACTATACGGTTGTAAATCGTGATCGTAACCGAAAATGGTGTTATCTTCCACTTCTTCATGTCTTAATCACCTTCTTTTCATAGTGCTTTAAGTGGGAGACCTTGTATTGTTCTAGCCGAAGTCAAACGGCGGAAATTGGATCCAATATCGATAAGGTAAGGGGGTTCATTTTGGATTTTTTCTATATCTCTATTTGGCTATGTTGCAAATTGGACTGAAGTTTCGACCAATTGATTATGTTTTAGGGACGAAATCACTCGATATATTCTACCTTCGGACATAGTGGTAAGTGATTCAAGTGTAAGTGATACGAAATCTTTTGGAAATCCGAGGCTAACTTTTGGTTGGTATTGTTCTAGGTCATCGACGAGTGGTTCGTTAGGAAATCGAAATCAGGTGTGTAATCCCGTACTTTCCGAATACATGTTTGAAATGGTGTGTAATCTCACACTTCTCTGAAAATTTGCACGAAATGTTCTGTGATTTGGTGGAAATACCAAAGAAAATTGGAAACCGGTATCTGTGATCACTCGGGCGTGCGTATGATCGTAGTGGTAATCGTAATTTGTAATAAAATAGTTTCGGTTAGAAGCAGTGATGTGTTTTTGAAAAATCACGAAAAATAGGAGAAAGGGAATTAGAAAGTGAATAAGATATCAAATTAAATCTTACTGTGTCTACTTTAATATGGAAGAAACGGAGAAGGAAAAGAAATTTTATATTCTGAGATATGTTAATTTTAGTGAGACTGGTTCAGATTGACTTCGTGGTTCCCTGATCTGTCTTGGAAAAATCGTATAAAATTGTACAAAGTGAATTATGGGTTATAATTTATATGTATAGATTCCTTAGTGAGCCTATTTTTAATAGAAATAAGTGGGAGCAATATATGAAAACTGTACAGTGAGTTATTTGAAATTAAGATAAGAGAGGTTAGAATCATTAGACAGTGAAACGAGGGAAATTTTAAGGAATAAACTGTACTAAATAGTTAAGCCAAAAATTCTGAAAAAATTGTAGTAAGAAGACATATGAGTCTCGTTTCAAGGAAAAATTATGGATTTAGATTTAGAGATTTCTAACTCAAGTTATAGTCAATTTAGTCAGTATGGACAGTTTTAAATTGTTATGCCCAAATTAGTAGTTAAGTCTGGATTGCGAAATTACCTAATTACAGTTGTGGGTAAATTACCGAATTACAAAATTGCCCTTACGGGCCGAATTATGGAAATGTCCTAAAGGGCCGAAATACAAAATTGCTTATGGGCCGAAAGGACATATTGATTAATGGGCCAATCTGATATTTTTCTAAATGGGCCAATCTGATATTTGCTATGTGGGCCAAATCGATATATTTGCTATATGGGTCGATCTGAAAATTTACAAAATGGGCCAAGATGATATTTGCTTAATGGGCCAATTTTGATGAATTGTTATAATGGGCCATAATTTTTGTAATAAATATTCGAAATAAATTTCTGTTGTTTTATTGAGATTTGTTGAGCATTATATACATGATTTGCATGGGATGGGTTAATGTTGAAGAGAAGTTCTGGTAGCTCTGCTACAAAAATTTGGTGGCTCTGCCACAAATCTGAATAGTGGCAAGGCCACATAAATTCTGTTATTCTGGTGGCTTGTCCACAATTATATTTGATATAAATGGCTTAATGCCTGCGATTGGTGTGTTGGCGGGGTGGGTTGACTGATGATCACCCACAGGTGTGTTGGTTGGTACGGGTGGTGTGTAGCGGATGGGTTATTAGGATTGGTTTGGGAATTGCATTTCATACACATTTTATATTTGATACATTATTGTTTTTGTAAATAGGCTTAGGCCCAAAATATTGCTAAAAGGGTTCCGGCCCAATGGATAACGGTAAGGGGATTTGACGCTGAGTTCTTATAACTCACCCCCCTTTCTCTTAACCCTTGTAGGTAATGCTTGATGGTATGGACTTGGGCTATGGATGACTCGAGGGAGGCCATACTTTAGAAATGGTTTATTTGGACTTTAGACTTCTTTCTCGTTTATTTTATTACTTTACTATTTTGGGTTAAATGTTGTAATAAGGCCTCTGGACTATTTTTATTTTGCTTTATGGTTGGGATGTTTTTGTTATTTTTCTTAAATGGTTTAAAAAGGGAATTTTCTAAAAACTTAAATAATAGTTTCCAAAATCGATTAAGAAATGGATTTCAAAATAAACTTTTACAAATACTTTTAATACGGATATTTTCTCTCGAACTATTAATAGTATTTTCAAAAGACTCGAATTCTCTTTCGAATTTCAACGTCGTTTTCAAGGTCACGGTTTTGTAAGATCATTAGTTCAAATTTATCGATTTATCAATCAAATCTTCGAGGTTAGTAGTATTTTATAAAATCAAACTTGTTTTCTTGATTTTAACAAAGCAATATTTTAGTATGAATAAAAAGGGTTTAACATGTTTTGCTCGTGTGACATACCAAATCTGCTCATAACGCATGGGCCGGGTTTGGGGTGTTACACAAGAGTTCAAAACAAAATTTCAGGTACTACTCTACTACTTACTTGAAAATTATCAGAGAATCTCGTTCATCTGCTGCTGTGTGTGTTGTTTGTCAAAAATGAGAAATAAAATTTCATTTTCATATTTTCTATTGCTTTTAAGTTTTGAATTTGATTGCTTTTTTCTGTTTATTTACACTTCTTTTTACTTTTTTTTTGACTGAAAATCTCTGATTTTGCAGGTAGGGAATATATTCCCTTTTGTTTTATTCTACTTTTGTTGATTTTTGTCTGGAAGATATGTATTTTTTTAAAATAACAGGAATAGCGGCCCGTTATTGCCGCAAATGGCCGTTACCCGTTAAATTGCGGCCGCGATCCACCGCTATCGGTGTGACTCTGCTTCACATCGCTATTTTCATCATTAGCGGTTTCAGACGGTGCCGCTACTGCTATATAGCGACAGCTATTCCGATATCGGTCCGCTATTTGAAACCCTAGTCATAATAACATATATTGCTAGTCTACTTGCTTTGTACTTTACCAAAAAAAAAAAAAAAAGAACTTATGGTTCATGAGAGATGGATCAAACATTAACCCCTTTTATAAATCTAATAATCCAGATTGTATTTTTTATTATTTATTTATAATATATTATTTTTATAATATTTTTTAACTTAAAAAAGTTAAAAATTTCAATTTTTTAAAAAATATTTATCCAAACAAAATGATGCATTTAAAATGCTAATATTTTTAAACTGTCTAAAATTTGAAAATTTTCTCATCTAAAACATCTTAAAATGCTAGTTTTTAAAAGAACAACTATCATGTTGATGCTAAAAAGAAATGCAAATCATTTAATCTATTATTAGAAAATAAAATAATATGGAGTGGAAGATTTTTTAAATTTACTATAGTTGTTTTTGGCAATGTTATCTTTCCTTTTAAATTGATTTTAACTTAAATTTTTATAAAAAAATTAGTATCACAACCAATTCACAATTTTATTAGTTTAACATAAAATCGTATACCCTTAATAATTTTAACGAATTATTTTTTTCATTATTATTATTCGCTAAGTTTATTTCCATTTAATCATGATTTTTTATTATCATAAATGCTATAATTATTTTATAAATAAAGCATGGTAGGTTAAGTTGTAGTAATAGAGAATGAAGATTTGAATTATGAATTAGTATCTATGATCGAGTTATTGTTACATTTTAATTGAGTTATAATTCAGTTGTTAAATTATTAAAAGATCATTATTTTAATAAAGTAATGTGTATTATTTTAAGGGTATTTTTATTTATTCATATAAAATCTAAAAATATATATGTATGTATACAATGGGATTAGATGTGTTCAAGTAGTCAATTCGGTTAATATCCAAATTGAATTACCATTAATTAAAATTTTAAATTTTTTAACGATTAATTGAATCGAAATTTTTTAAACCTTATTAATTGAACTGAATTAACAAAAAAATTAACATGTGTTTTTTTTTAATGCAAACAAGTTCAAAATATAACAAAATACATACATGAATACATTACCATGTTCTTCTTCTTTGTTTTTAGTTCAAGGAAGTTTGAAAGAAGACAAAAAAATAATAAATAATACAATATCAAAACTAAATTATAAACATAATGATAATGAAAGTGGAGTGATTTGTGATGGCATTGAAATTGTAACAACTCGAAATTGGGCCTAGTAGGATTCGGCCCAATGGGCCTTGGGCGTAGGAGTGTTTAAAATTTTTGAGAATAAGAGAACGACACTATTTCAAGTTGGACTTATTAGGAAGTTGATTTTGGAAAGTTACGGGACCCTAGGAAGTTCCGGGTTCAAGTTGGGCCTTAGTAAAAATTTTCGTGTTTAAGCACTTTAAGGACGAGAAGGTAAGTGGCATCAAGGCTTAAGGAAATAAGTGTGCATTTTGCTAGTATAAGGAGTCTATTGGTAAAGGTGGAAAGTGGCATGTGGAGTGTACTAATGGTCTGAGGTTCGACTCCCATCTATTGCATTTTTGATTAATTTTTGTGCTATTCATCCAAAGTGTCGGCCAAGGCTTTAATAAGGTAAGGAAGACTTTTTAATTTGGGAAAGATGACTAAGGATTATGGTAAGGAGGAAGATAAGGGATAATGAAGGAAAGAATCAAAAGAAAAAGGAAAGATAAGGGAACATGTTGGCTTATAGTGTGGAAGGTGTTTTGGAAAGATTCTTATTTGGTCAATGTTCATCTTTTGGTGAAGATGATACATGGTTTGGAAGGGGTTTTGGGGGCAGCCGAATTTCACATTAGTGTTTTGGCAAAATTTTGGTGCTTGTTAAGCCTAATTCCTTTTTGCATTCTTTTGTGTTCTTTTCTCCAATTTCTTCTTTTCCCTTGTCGAAACTCTAAAGCCAACTTTGTACACCATTTTCTCTTGTTTTTGGCCGAAACTCCTAGGCTCCCGTTCTCCATCTTTTCATTTCTTTTCACAAAATTCTTCTACCTTTCTTCCTTCTCCTTTAATCCATATTTTCAAAGTTGAATCTTGATCATCTCTTCTTCTCCATCTTACAAGTTGAACATTTCTTCTTTGATTAAACCGGGTAAGTGTTTTTATTCAAATCTTTTCATTTTCTCCTTAGCCAAATGAGTATCCCTCATTATTTGGTTATTTCGTATTTTTCTAAACCGAAATGGTGTTTTCATACTTCCTCATATCGTAATCGTTAACATCAGTTGCAGTAAAAGAGCGTGTGGTGGTAGTCAGAAGGCGGGGTTGAATATCGGGACTCCGTAGAGGGAGATCACATGTGGTAAGTGATTCAAGTGTAAGTAATACAAAATCTTTTGGAAATCCAAGGCTAACCTTTGGTTGGTATTGTTCTAGGGTCAACAAAGAGTGGTTCTTTAAGAAATCCAAATAAGGTGTGTAATCCCGTACCTTCTGAATACATATTTGAAATGCTGTGTAATCTCACATCTATCTGAAAGTTTGCATGAAATGTTCTGTGATTCGGTCGAAATACCGAAGAAGACCAGAAATCGACATCCGTGATCACTCGGGCATGCGTATGTTCGTAGTGGTAACCATATTTTGCAATGAAACAGTTTTGGTTAGTAGTAGTGATGTGATTTTGAAAAATCACGAAAAATAAGAGAAAGGGAATTAGAAAGTGAATATGATATAGAATGAAAGCTTACTGTGTCTATTTTTATATGAAAGAAACAGAGAAGGAAAAGGAATTTTATATTCTGTGATATTTTAATTTTAGTGAGATTGGTTCTGATCTATTTTGGAAAAATCATATAAAATTGTACAAAGTGAATTATGAGTTATAATTTATATGTATAGATTCCTTAGTGAGACTGTTTTCAATAGAAACAAGTGGGAGCAACATATGAAAACCGTACAGAGAGATATCTGAATTTCGGGTAAGAGAGGTTAGAACCGTTGGTCTGTGAAACAAGGGAAACTTTAAGGAATAAACTGTACTAAATGGTTAAGAAAAAAATTCTAGAAAAATTGTAGTAAGAAGATATATGAGTCTAGCTTCAAGGAAAATTTACGGATTTAAATTTTGATATTCCTAACTCGAGTTATAGTCAATTTAGTTAGTACGACGCAGATGGACAATTTCAATTTTTATGCCCCAAATTAGTAGTTAAGCCTAGGTTACGAAATTACCAAAATACCCTTGGAGGGTAAATTACCGAAATACCCCTGGATTGTGAGATTACCGAATTACCCTTAGTGGGTAAAATTTTTGAATTACGAAAATGCCCCTACCAGCTGAACTACGAAAATGCCCCTACGGGCCGAATTATGAAAATGCCCTTACGGGCCGAATTACGGAAATGCCCTAATGGGCCGATCTGCTAGAATGTCTTAATGGGCCGAATTATTGTTATTGCTTAAATGGGCCGAGTCATTGTAATAAATTACTTGATTAATGGTTGTTATTTATATGTGAACATCTTATTATGTATATTGCATTTAACATATTGCATGGGGTGGGATTTGAAATGAAGAGAAGTGTAGCCTGGTGGCTTTGCCACAATGTTTCTATAAATGTGATTATGACTCTGGTGGCACTGCCACAGATATTATGAAAAGCAGCTTGGCTGTAGCAATATTATGAAAAGCAGCTTGGCTGCAGCGATGTTATGAATAGCAGCTTGATTGCAAATATTGGTGTGATGGTGGGATGGGTTGACTTGATCCCCACAGGTGTGAGGGCTGGTACGGGGGTGTGTTGGATGGATGGGTTGGGTTGCATTCATTCATACATTTGCTTCATTTTAATGTTGTCATGTAAATGGGCTTAGGCCCAAGTTATTGATAAGTGGATTCAAGCCCAGTGGATGACGGTAAGGGGATTATGCACTGAGTTCTTGTAACTCACCCCCCTTTTCTTTCTTAACCCTTGTAGGTAATGCTCAGTGATGTGGACTTGGGCCATGGATGACTTGATGGAGGCCATACTTCAGAAATGGTGTTCTTGAACTTTAGAATTTCTATTTATGTTACTTTATTACTTTTACTATTTTGAGTTTTTAAGTTGTAATAAGGCCTCTGGGATGTTTTAAATTGCTTTATGTTTTGGTGTATTTATTATTTTGCTTGAATTGTTTTAAATGGGGATTTTTTTTAAAATCATAATAAAGGTTTTTCCAAAATAGATTAATAAATAGATTTCATAAGAAACTTTTACAAATAAATTAACATGGAAATTCTCTTTCGAATTATCAACGAAATTTTCAAAAGACTCGGATTCTCTTTCAAATTTTCAACGTCGTTTTCAAAAGTCATGGTTTTAAAGTTCACTACCTTGAATTTGATTCATCAAAACAACCTCTCAAAAATAGCTGGATTTTATCAAATATTTCAAATCAAATTTGCTTTCTTGATTATAACAAATAACATCTATTTTAGTACGAATACAAATGACTTAACATGTTTTTCTCATGTGACATGTCAGATCCGGTCATAACGCATGGATCGGGTTTGGGGTGTTACAGAAATGATAAAAAAGAGAAGCATTTGTTAAATATTTTTGAAACAACTTAGAACAATATTTGCTAGCAAAATTGAGTAGTTCTAGTAGCAATGCTACGAGCAGTGTCAATTGCTTTAGACACTGATGAAGAGTACAACAATATGTTTACGTAGTTCACCTTCCCTACATTTGTAAGGTCTTGTTCAAAGAAATAATCTATTATCTTAACACCTCGTATAATAAGTGGTTACAAGCTCTAACACTCACCAGATTAGAACCTCACATTTTCAATTAAGATTATTATATCCCTCCACCAAAAAGACACCTGTTAGCATAAGAGGCATGATTGAATTTACATTGGCCTCTTGAGCATGGCCACTTATCCCATTTCAAAGGGAACCTACCACCCGGGCTTAAAGGAGAATGATATCCTACTGTGAACACACTTCCAAGATAATAAAGAATCTATTTCAACTTGACTACCTTATACTAATAGAATCCCATAATATGCGCCTATGATTATTCATTGTGCATTTAACGAGACTGCGAGAAATGAAGAATGTGTCTTCACTCCGATTAACCTAGAAGTAGAAGTAGTAGAGAGGATAAGCTTAAACCAAAATCAAGTGAAGGTGTGGAGGAGTTTACACACTTTCCGCTTGTTGAAGATGAGCCAATCGATGGACTTAACGAACATACCTATTTTAAGTTTGAAACGAAAATTAAAGTTTGAGTATCTACGGCTTATGCTGACATTGAGTTTGTGATGCCCGAGGCTATAGTACCTCGAAATGAGCTTTAGAGTTGGTTAGGCTTTGGAAGAAAGTGGTTCGTGATGTGGCTGTCAAGAAGGTAAAAAATAAGACAGCAACAATGTGTTCAAACACCAAAAAGGGTCTTTATTCTAGTCATGAAGAACAAACAATGATTCAAGGTGTCGAGGACCTCCTAGAAGTTCTTCTATAGAGAGGATACAGATCGCTCAATAGTTGATAAGTTTTCTTTTTGTTGGTTTTTATTTTATTTTATTTTTTTATTGCATATTTTTCTTTTGGTTTTTTTTTTATGTAGGTCTACCCATTGAGAGCAACACAACATTAACAACTTCAATGAAGTTTGAGGACTGCTCCACCATTTTTCTGCATTTACATTGGATAAAGGGAGTCTCTTTAAACTTTATCTTTATGTGTGACTTAAGTGTAGGGGGTGTACATAGGTTTTATCTTTGTGTGTTTCGTGCACAATTTTCAAAAAAAATTCAAAAATAATTTCCTTTTTTTTTTGTTATTTTTGCATGGTGCTTGGACAATAATTGGGAAATAGGCCATGGGTTGTAAATATCAAATAAGTATGTTGAATTGTCAAGCATGTAAATTTTGACTGATACTAGATTATTCGATGTTCTTATTGTGGACTAATTAGTTCAATTAGTTAATTTGTATAATAGATTAGAGATAATAACCTTAAA
Source organism: Gossypium bickii (assembly GCA_025503065.1). Classification (NCBI taxonomy): domain Eukaryota; kingdom Viridiplantae; phylum Streptophyta; class Magnoliopsida; order Malvales; family Malvaceae; genus Gossypium; species Gossypium bickii. Next base: position 20,166,308 of record CP106718.1, read on the forward strand.
TGAAAATGTATAAAGTGTATTATAGGATGAATGAAGTATATGGATCATTGTAGATAAATGATTTGAATTGTTAATTATTCATTTAAATAGATGTATGCTTGATAAAATTTGTGTTGTATGAATAATTCAGGAAAGACTATTGTTTGAACTAGCTTAGAGCCTAAAAGCTTACCTTTTGCTATGTACCTCTAGTTCCCATGTTGTTAAGCCTCAAGCATCGTTTTCCTAGTAACCTTAATATCAAAGCCTTAAGCCTAAATGATTCAAGTACTCAACCCTTTTATTTCTCTATTTTTTTAAATGTACTATGTAATAGATGTTAGAACATAGATATTGAGGGTAGGTAGAAATGTTATGGCAGTTTTGTATGCGGTAAAAGAAAATAAAGAGATTATGCATTTTAGTACGTTAAAAAGAGAGAGAGAGAGAGAGAGAGAAGAGAACATTGTGAACGAAAGAGCGCAAAAATAAGAAAAAAAGAGCTTAAAAAGAAATCAAAGTTGAGCTCGAAAAGGAAAATCTTTCGGTTCATGTTTACTAATTTTGTATGTATTAATATAACGTAATATCGTCTAAAATTTTGGAGAAATAAGGTAGGCGAGGGAAAGAGAAATAAGGAGGTGGTTTTGTAAATAAATTGGAGGCGAGTTTGTGATGCCCGACGCTATAGTACCTCGAAATGAGCTTTAGAGTTGGTTAGGCTTTGGAAGAAAGTGGTTCGTGATGTGGCTGTCAAGAAGGTAAAAAATAAGACAGCAACAATGTGTTCAAACACCAAAAAGGGTCTTTATTCTAGTCATGAAGAACAAACAATGATTCAAGGTGTCGAGGACCTCCTAGAAGTTCTTCTATAGAGAGGATACAGATCGCTCGATAGTTGATAAGTTTTCTTTTTGTTGGTTTTTATTTTATTTTATTTTTTTATTGCATATTTTTCTTTTGGTTTTTTTTTTATGTAGGTCTACCCATTGAGAGCAACACAACATTAACAACTTCAATGAAGTTTGAGGACTGCTCCACCATTTTTCTGCATTTACATTGGATAAAGGGAGTCTCTTTAAACTTTATCTTTATGTGTGACTTAAGTGTAGGGGGTGTACATAGGTTTTATCTTTGTGTGTTTCGTGCACAATTTTCAAAAAAAATTCAAAAATAATTTCCTTTTTTTTGTTATTTTTGCATGGTGCTTGGACAATAATTGGGAAATAGGCCATGGGTTGTAAATATCAAATAAGTATGTTGAATTGTCAAGCATGTAAATTTTGACTGATACTAGATTATTCGATGTTCTTATTGTGGACTAATTAGTTCAATTAGTTAATTTGTATAATAGATTAGAGATAATAACCTTAAATGAAAATGTATAAAGTGTATTATAGGATGAATGAAGTATATGGATCATTGTAGATAAATGATTTGAATTGTTAATTATTCATTTAAATAGATGTATGCTTGATAAAATTTGTGTTGTATGAATAATTCAGGAAAGACTATTGTTTGAACTAGCTTAGAGCCTAAAAGCTTACCTTTTGCTATGTACCTCTAGTTCCCATGTTGTTAAGCCTCAAGCATCGTTTTCCTAGTAACCTTAATATCAAAGCCTTAAGCCTAAATGATTCAAGTACTCAACCCTTTTATTTCTCTATTTTTTTAAATGTACTATGTAATAGATGTTAGAACATAGATATTGAGGGTAGGTAGAAATGTTATGGTAGTTTTGTATGCGGTAAAAGAAAATAAAGAGATTATGCATTTTAGTACGTTAAAGAGAGAGAGAGAGAGAGAGAGAGAGAGAGAAGAGAACATTGTGAACGAAAGAGCGCAAAAATAAGAAAAAAAGAGCTTAAAAAGAAATCAAAGTTGAGCTCGAAAAGGAAAATCTTTCGGTTCATGTTTACTAATTTTGTATGTATTAATATAACGTAATATCGTCTAAAATTTTGGAGAAATAAGGTAGGCGAGGGAAAGAGAAATAAGGAGGTGGTTTTGTAAATAAATTGGAGGCGAGTAGGGAACAATGTCATGTGCTTAACCGTTTCTAGTGGTTGAACCCATTTTGAATGCCTATTGTTTGAACTCCAAACCGTTTTAAGCCTCAAAACGCTACAAGCCTAGAAGACCTTTGGGACCCAAACAATTCACTAACACAATAATTCATGAATTGCTTGCATTTGTTTGAACGAATATGACCAATTCTTTTTAAAATCTATGAGTGATTTACATAATTTATTTCGATGAATAACACTTGTACATACATTTGTTTTAATTGCCACTATATTTATTAGCACTTTAACTTAGTGAACTAATTATGTTTGCATTAAGAATACCTGAGTTAACTAGATATTACTCTTAAGTTGTATATGAGGTAACTCTCGTACAAGTTCGATGTTTTAGCACTATGTGACTTAATTGTCTGATTAGTCTAAGAGTCATCTTTTTACATGTTTTGTGTGTTTGCTTGAGGACAAACAAAGAGTTAAGTGTAGTGGGGTTTTATCTGCCATAATTTGATACATCAAATTAGGCTCTCCATTACACTTAAAGAGCTTATTCTCAAGCAATTTAAGTGCCTTTTATATGTTTTTTTTTATTTTTACTTTTGTTGTTAATAGATTATTTTTATTAGTTTTAAGTCATTTTTTAGACCCAAATTGGCCAATCTTCCATGGAGAGCCTAACAAGTTGATTGAGAATTGTAGGGAGTCAACAATGGCCAGGATGTGAAGAAAATATCAACTAGAAGTGGATATCGAGATATCGAAGCATGGAAGTCATGATACCCTTGACGTGCTATAATGAGGAGAATAGAGGCCACTTACAATGGTATCACGATATAAAGATCCACAAGGCTCCAAATTTCAATACTGACTTGGGTATTGCATTACCCAACCCTGAATATCACGATACCTAAAATCGGGTATCGTGATATCTTACTTGACGCAACAAAAAAATGACTGCAGGGTAGTTTTGTCCAAAGGGCTACACCAATCAAAATTAGGAAGAAAGTTTAATCATTTACAATTTCTAAAATATTAGGAAGAAAGTTTAGCTTAGCTAGTTTAATTAACAATTTAATTTTAGTTTATAAACAATTTTATTTAGACTTGTACTAATAACTTCCGACTCGATTAGATTAGTAATTGCTTAACTTGTAATTAACTTGATAAACACATTTACCCACTTGGCAATCCTTTGGGTTCGACCCCTTAGAACACTTTGTATTCCATCGAAATTATATATATTACAACTGAAACTATCCGCTTGCAGTAAAATCACACTTTAAATTTGCTATTGTTTTATCGCACGTAGTCAAACACCGAGACTGTAACGCCCTAATTTTCTTATTTTTGTTTCTATATAATTATTGAAAAACTGTGTATCTACTTCAGTTGTTAAGTGTTCTGGATATGTGTGAGAGGTCCCAAGTTCAAGCTCTACCTTTAGCAATTTTTGGTTATTTTTAGATCCAAGGCTTATCCCTATTCAGTGGGATTTTATTTATTTACCAGTGAATTCATATTAGAATGAGCTTATTGGTTTGAGTGGTAAGGGAGTTAAGGTGTTGGAGGTTCTGTGTTCGAATCCCTGTGTTAGCAAGGGTGTTAATTTTTGCTCGAATATTTGTTAAAGAGTTTCAGTGGAGTTGGATTTCTGAGAAGTTAGGAGTTAGTGGGCTAGTGGGAGTAAAATTAGGGATTTGGGATATTTCTTATTTTTATCCATTATTTTTCAAAAAAAAAAAAATCTCACTTCCTTGAAAAAAAGCTGATGTTAATCCCTTGTTTCTCTACCAGTTTCTTTTTCTTATTCCCCTTTCAGTTTCGGTTCCTTTTTGTTGGCCGTCACACCTTCGTTCTCATTATTTTGGTTTTCATCCCACGTTCTGGTAAGTAGGGTTTTGCTATTCTATAATTTGTGTTTTTTTCCAACGTTGATTGGGGTTATACGATTTTTTTGGCAACAGCGAATTAGGAAGATTGTGGTTTTACTCTTGCAGAATCGTAGTTGTAACATCCTGGAAAGGGCCTATGCATTTTCGGTTTAATTGTACGAAATGACATGTCTTATGTATTGCGAATAAATTTTTGACATTTTTGGAAACCTAGAAATGCATGGAAATGATTTAGAAATGAACATTTTTGGAAACCATGAAATGTATGGAAAAGATTTAAAAATGAACATTTTTGAAACTCGAAAATGTATAGAAAAGATTTAGAAATGAACATTTTTGGAAACCCGGAAATGTAAGGAAATGATTTAGAAATGGCTTAAAAGAGGAAAGTGAACATTTCTGGAAACTTGGAAATGTAAGGAAATGTCAAGTTTAAAGAGGCAAACGAAAATTTTGGAAACTTAGAAATGACTTAAAAATGTCGAGTTTTAAAGTTTAAAAGAGGAAACTAAGGCAAGGTGGCCTTAAGAGAAAAAGTATGTGAAATTTGACACACAAACAGGCTTGGAAAAGTGGCCTGGAGATGCCACTTAGGGCCTCTGGAAATGGCGTCACATGCAAGGGTATTGGGCCTGAGTTTGAGTCACAAGGGAAGCAAATAAAAGGAATTTTATTTTTGCTTCCAGAAGCAAAGAGGTGGACGGCACAAGGCTTTTAAAAGAGGAGTTTTATTCTCTTTAAATTTCGGCTAATAAAGGGATAAATAATAGATTTATTTTAGATTATTTTTCAAGGAGATAATAAGGGATTGTTCTTTAAATTTTAAACTAAGGGATAATGATAAGGAAGAGTGGTGGCCAAGCAAAGGATTCTTGGCCTAATAATTTCGGCACAAGGAGGAGAAATAGGCCATTCATTCATTCTCCTTCTCTATTCTCTCTGCCGAAATTTCGGCCCTCTTCTCTTTTCTTTCTCCAAGCCGAAAATACATCTTGTGTTCTAGCCAAAACTTCTCCATTAAGTGCCGATTCTTTCTGAGCCTAATATCCTACTTTTTTTATCTTGAAGCCGAATACATAAGTGACCATCTAGTCTCCAAGTAATCATAGCCGAATCTTTGAAGGGCTTCAAATAAAGGTGCTGTCGATTTCTTCAGTAAAGGTAAGATTAAGTTTGGTTTTTATTCTTTCCTTTAAGGACTTGTCGAAATTTCAAAGACTAATCCTTATTATTGATTTTGGCCGAAATATGGAAGGATCTTTCGGGGTTATCAGAGTAGTTGACTAAAAGGAGGTTTTTTTGAGATTTAAAGCTTCAAGGTAAGAAACTATAAGATTCGGCCAAAGGCCATTCATTATGTTTAATGTTAGATTAAACTCTAACATGTGTCTATAGGGTTTTCGACAACAAGATGAGAAGCAAGGATCCAATTCGGGATTTAAGATTTGGAAGGTAAACACATAGGTATGTTCGGCCAAGGCCTGTTTTGATAACTAGATCTATTTCATAATCGTTTGAAAAGCCGAAACTAATTTGTTTAAGTGAGTCAATGCTTGGCCGAATGCAAGAAGAGTATAGCAGAGATTTCGGGACTTGATTCTTAAGTCAATCGGCAACAAGGTAAGTTTTAAAGTATACTAATCCTACTAGGATTTGGATTTATGGCCGAATGGCTTTTTATTAAATTAGTAAGCGATTAATCAAATGTAAGGATTAAGGATCTAAGCGGTAGATCAGATTACGAGATCTCAAGGAATTTGCTAAGCGAATCAGATGTGTATCCCACACTATTTCATAATAAGTTTTATGGCTATGTCTAATTAAAATATGTGATATTAAGAATAAGAAAGTGGCTAAGGTACCATGTTATGGTACTAAGTACTCAGTATGTTTCCTACTCCTACTAGGAATATGAAATATGTTTTTTGTAACATGAGAATAAGAATGTGAACTTTGGCATATTAATGCATATTATAAAATGGGGCATATGGGTTATTGAAAGGGGAAGTGAATGTGGTGACCTAAGACCACGAACACGGTGACCTAAGACCGTGGTATCTCGAATGTGGTGACCTAAGACCACGATGAATCTGAATACTGGTGACCTAAGACCGCGATATCTCGAATGTGGTGACCTAAGACCACAAATGCGGTGACCTAAGACCGCGATATGGAGTGTAGCGGAAGGAGGGTCGACTTAGTAGTCCCACGGTGCTGAAAGTTGGTACGGGGAGTGTAGCGGATGGCTTGTTAGGTTTGGGTTTGGGAATGCATCATAATTTGTATGCTATGGTATGAATGTGTAATATTTGTTATCCCTGATTCTATTATGATTTAGTGTTGTGTACACATTGAGTCTGTTGACTCACCCCGTTGAGGGACCATGTTTCAGGTGATGAACAGTAATAGACCGGGACGGCAGAACTTGTGGTGGCCATGCTCAACATGAAGTTTTTATTTTTATAGACTATTAATTTTTAAGTACTCCGAACTATTTGGATTTACTTGATGTAATAAGGCCATAAGGCCATAGTGCACTATTTTATTTCTGTTTTTATTTATTATGTTACGAAATTTTTATTAAGTTAAAGATTAAGTAATTTACTTTAAATGTATTCTATATATTTTATCACCTAAAATTTAAAAGGGTTTTCATTATAAAACGATTTTGTTTTCTACTCGAGCCCAACCCAAAATAATATTTCTTTCAAAACACACTATTTTCCCAAAGTAACAAAAGAACTTTGAACCGGTTTACTTGAGGAACATACCAGATCCGGTCCAGGCTCGTGGGCCGGGTGTGGGGTGTTTCAGTAGTCAATTGTTCAGAGTGTTGGGGTAAGCGGTAAGCACTTGATTTGAGCTATGGTTGGTTTTCGAGTTTTCTATTTAATCGTTGTTAAGTTTGAGTCTGAGCTTTGGTATGTCGAATATAGGTTCTGATGGTCTCGAGATTGTTTTTGCATCGAATTGATACCAAGTGTATACCCAAAACTCAGAAAATGAGGCTACGGCAAAAGCCGAAAAATGAATCTGTCGACGCCACACGGGGTGTGGTCGACGAAGACTTGGTCGTGCATAAGACACGGACCTGTGGTGGCTCGAGTATAGCTGTGTGGGACATACACGCCAGGCTAAGTTCGGCCTGTGGCCCCACACAGGCATGTCACACGAGCGTGTGGATATTGACAAAGAATCTAAGGACACAAAGACAAAAAGGACGAATAGGAAAATAACTTTGAAGGAAAACTCAGTTGATTACGATGATACCCTTAGGAAGAATCCACCTAAACTTCACTTGTTATCTAACCTTGAATTATATGATTTCTTTTCGTAAGACTCCCTAACCTATATTAAACCCTCTCTCGAGGCGAATAACGTCTAACCCTAGGTTAATTAGTGGAACTCTCGTTCGCTTATAATAACACCCTAGGATAGCAGTAAATCGATCAATGGACTCCCATATTAGGTTTCCCCCTAATCCGGTAAAATCTCGTAACCCTATCTTTAGGCGTTCGATCAACTCCGCTTAATTATGTTAGATCTACTTTTAGGCAGGGTCTATTCCTCCTCCACCTAAGCACATTAGATTTGGATTAAGCAACATAATTAAAAACAAATTAAGCAATTATCATATAACTTAAAAATCAAATAAAAAGATTCATCTAGGTTTCATCCCCTTCAGGTATCTGAGGGGTTTAGTTCATAACGAATAAACAAAACATCACAAGAGAAAAGATAAAACAAAACATAAGAAAATCCTAAAACCCCCTGAAGGAATTGAAGGAGAATTCCACCGTCTTGAGTATAATTCCGGCTTCTTGGGATGGATCAACTGGCTATCTTCGCGTTTATTCCCTAACTCTGACCTTCTCGGCTTGGCTCCTTGGCCTAGCTTTGACGCCTTTTCAAAGGTGGTGCTGAGAGGATATATATAGGCTCTTGGAATGCGATTCTTTCTCCCCAAGTATCCTTTTTCGACTGAAATTGCTCATTTTGACGACAGAGACACGGCCATGTAGCATTCCCGTGTGGATCGACTCCAGGCCGTGTTCAGATTTCTAACTTGAGGCACGGTCATGTTTATCAGGGTCTAGGCCGTGTTCTAGTAATTTAATGAGGCACGGCCGTGTGGCTTGAAGTTCAGGCCGTGTCAATTTCGTGAATTAGCCTATTTGGCCCGTTTTAAGCCTGTTTACGTTCTTTTAATCCTTTGGTGCTTTCCTGAGTATAAGACATGAAAAGAAAGGATTAAGAGCACCTTTTTACATAAATCAAGGGATAAATCATCCAAAAACATACTAAATGTGGGCTTAAAATATGTTACTTTTACGGTTTATCAGCGGGCTGGGTTACTTGATCCCCACAGGTGTGATTGGCTGGTCGGATACATGTCATTTTGAATATTATTATTTAAATGGGCTTAGGCCCAAGTTATTGCTATACGGGTTTAAGCCCAGTGGACGATGGTAAAGGGATTATACACTGAGTTCTAGTAACTCACCCATTTTTCTTAATCCCTGCAGGTAATGCTCAGTGATGTGGACTTGGGCCATGGATGACTTGGTGGAGGCCATACTTCAGAAATGGTGTTTTGAACTTTAAACTTCTTTTCCATATTATTTTATTACTTTTACTATTTTGGATTTAAAGTTGTAATAAGGCCTCTGGGATAAACTTTAATTTGCTTTGTGTTTGGTCGTAATTATTATTTTTCTTAAATTGTTTTAAATGGGGATTTTCTAAAAACATAAATAACGGTTTTCCAAAATTGATTAATAAATGGATTTTATAACAAACTTATACAAATAATTTAACTTGGATTCTTTTTCAAATTATCAACGACATTTTCAAAAGTCACGGTTTTAAAATTCACTATCTTGATTGTTGACTCATCAATCAACCTCTCAAAAATAGTTTTATTTTATCAAATATTCACATCCAAACTTGTTTTTCTTAACCATAACCAAATAACACCTATTTTAGTACGAATCATAAAGATTTAACACATTTTTCTCATGTGACATGTCAGATCCGGTCATAATGCATGGGCCGGGTTTAGGGTGTTACAGGTCACATAAGTCTTCTAGGCTTGTAATGTTAAGAGGCTTAGGACGGTTTAGATTTCAAACAGAAAGATAGCTCAAAACAGTTTCAAGCACTAGAAACTATAAACCACATGAATTTATTCCCTATTCATCCCCAAAGTAGTCATTAAGCTCACCACCTTATTTCTCCTTCTTTCACATTCCTTATTTCTCCAAAGAAATGAAAGATATTGTTCACTATTGTTGCATACAAAAAGCTAGTGAGTACTTGTGCATTATGAAAAGAAAGATTTCTTTTAAGCTCAAAAAGGGTTTTCATTTGAGTGTTTTCTAAATTTTTTTGCTCTTTCACTCACAATGTTTTTATCACTAACTATGCTTTTGACCCTCATAATGTTTTTGTTTGCTCGCATTTTTCATTATACGCACCTTTTGTAAGAGTCGATACATTTTATATCGAATAATCTCTTCACTTTTGTCTTAAGAACAATATGAAATCCCCACAATGTTAGAAAATTCTGATTTGAAAATGGTTTTCTTGCAGAGTAAAAAATTAAAATTTTGAAAATCGACTTGGTTTGTGATATTTATATCCATAAACCCTAATCAAATTCATACTTGTGTTTTCGGCTTGGCAGATGTTTGTTGTTCCCAGGTTGCAACCAAATGATCTTTTTCGCTATTCTCATACCACGAACTACTTCGAGTGTGGGCTTGAACTAATTGAATCTAAACACAAAACTACAAAAATTTTTCTCTATTTTATTTGGGGTGAAAATGAAAATTCTCTCTTCTTAATAGAAACTGGTAGAATTTTTATTCCAAAAAAATATATATTTGATAGTTGAGAATAAATTCTCTCTATTTTTCAGTAGAGTAACATCTCTTAAAGTTGTGTTAATAGCTCTACCGGTGTCTTCTATTTATAGGAAGAGAAGGTAGAACCCTTGTTGAGTTGTAGTGATTTATTTCGAATAGAAAAATAACTTCCTACTTAGTTTAGAAGTGGGGTGGATGACACACTCTAGTATTCCTATTAGGGTTGTCGCCCTCTTTATGCTATATGAGGGGTTTTGGGCCTATCTCACATCGGGTCCAATTACGAATACTTCTTGGGCCTTTTGACCTAGTACTCTCTAATGTGATTCAACCCAATTCGATTGTTCTATTTCCCAAAATAAAATTTAATATTCTATATTAAACAATTTTCTCATCCCTATTTTACCCCCGTAAAATTTTTGACGATTTATGCATGGTAAAATTTTGAGAAAACATGTTCAATATTTCATAACCTTAACATGTTCACTATGTTTGAATGACTTATTTTCATTTCTGATCTTCAAAATAGCTCAAAAATATAAACTCATTATTCCGATCATTTTTAAGTAATCCATATAGAATTGGAAATGGATCATTTGCATTTCCATTTTTGGAAACCTACATGAATGTTTTTCATTTTTCCATTTTTCCATTTCAGAAAAAACTATAATCATTCATGAATGTTTTTCATTTCTCTTTTCCTATTAATTCTGTTAATTTCTATTCAAATTAACAATTCATTTCCGGTTTCAACGAGCTAGCGGAGGGATCTGTTAGACATATGTGTTTAGGGCTCAAATAATTTATAATTAAGTTCTGACTTTTTGCCTATTATAAACTTATTTGGTCACGAAGCATTCCACTATAGTATCGTGATTGAGCTCACCCCAATGACATACCATTACGAAAGCAACTACTCAGTGCTCATCCAATGACCTTGCCATAAGTGTGTTACCCTCATAGGATATCTTTGATCTCTTTGGGATAAAAAAACCCATTCTCCCAATATGATATTATTTTACCTCATGGTAACCATAACCATTACATCTTCCTTCATGAAAAGTCAATTACTGTCGAATAATAATTGAGTCATTCATCACAAAGACGAAAGACCCATGACCATGTTTACTTTTCATCAACCATGTAATTCCAATGAAATGATATCCTTTACCCATTTCTTGAGCTATGAATTTCACTGTTGTGAATGACATTACATGCTACAGAAGTCGTACACCCAACGCACCAAATTTCGGTTCCTTATCTATTCGAACTCAGGCTTTTACTTACATCAAAGTGTATGAGTCATGCATACATAGTCTGCCATCCACTCAGGATATAGATATACAACAAAATGAATGTCACAAGTGAATAAATCCATAAATAGATTCATGATCTATTTTGCTTAGGTATTGTTTGATGTACTGCCAGTCCAGCCAGTCACATCTATGTCTCTATCTTTTGGGAGTCATCTGCTCTGATGCTTGAGAAAAGACATCTCCCCAATTGGACTTGATAGACGACATATTAGTCTTTTAATCAAATTTGCTCATTTTCGATTAGACTAAGGATACGTTTAGGTTTGTCTACTAATACAAGCTGTCTTTTCATATTACGATCTGACCACGTAATATTGCTTAGTATTAGTTAAACATTAGATAACCAATGAACAGCATTTGCTTCCATTTTGCTTTGCATGCAAAATTCATTCGAGGACAATAATGCAAAGTATATTAATTGTAATAAATGAATTTATTTTATTAATAAATCTATTTGAAAAAGTTACAAGTTTATAATCGAACATACTACACTGTGGGAACCAAATCCAACATACAATGTCTCTACCTAACCCTCAACATCCATGGCCAAACGTCTATTTTAAAGTGCATTTTAAGACTAAGGATAGAAAAGGGTTGAGTTTGTAAATGCTCAAGGTTTCACTAATATAGGTTCATAAAGAAGGGATAATTTGATGCTCAAATTATGGGAAATAAGGATAACATAGCATCAAGGTTAGTTAATTAGGCTCTTGGCTAATCAAACAACGCCTTAGGTCATCCCAAAACATTTCACAAAACACAATTTCAAACATGACTACATTTACCCAAAATGAATAACAATTGATTCAAGCATTATTTATCTACAAGCATCTATGCAATCTATATATCAATTGACACAAATTATACATATTTACATAAAGAACAATTACCTCTAGTTTATTATGCAATTTAACTTATTGAACTAACTAACCTACTTTTAAAAGAACCAAATTATCTAACATCGATCAAAATTTACATGCTCAAAATTGAACAATACATCATCCAATATCAACAACCAATAATCCCAATACGAACATATTTCAAGAACCATACAAAGATTAAAAAAAACAAAACAAAATTTTAAAATTTTATAGATTTTTGAAAAGTTTTTTTTAAACAAAGCATAAAATAAGCAAACAAAACACATAAATTAAAAGTTTTCTGTACACCTCTACACTTACAAATTTTCCATAATGTGTCCCCTACTAAAGATTAGTTTGAGAAAACTCCCTCGGTTTAAGACAAGGTGCAACAAAATGATGGAGTAGTCCTTAAACTTTATTAAAGCTCTTAACATTGTGTAGCTCTCGGTGGTAGACTTACATAGAAAAACAAAATAAAAACATCAAAAGCAACATACGCTATAATAAGAAAATAAAAACAAAATAATAACTAACAAAAAGAAAACTTATCAACTTTCAGGGGATCCGTATCCCCTCCATAGAACTTCCAAGACGTCTTCGACACCTTGAAGTGACGTTTGTTCTTCATGACTAGAATAAGAATCCCCTTGTCGTTCAAGCACATGGTTACCGTTTTATTTTTTATCTTTTAGACGGCCATATCATGAGCCACTTTCTTCCAAAGCCTAACTAACTCCAAAGCTCATTCCGGGGTACTATGGCCTCAGGTAAAATGAACTTGTATTGCCCCAAACCATAGTTCCTGCATCAAAAGAAAAATACATATGATTGTGAAGTACGTTGGTTGGCTCTTCCAAACTGATAGTCGAAAAGTGTGTTGGATGTAACACCCCAAACCCGGTCAATACACCACGACCGAATCTGGTATGTTACGGGGAAAAACGTGTTTGAGGGGTTTGGTTTCCGGTTAAAGATTTGATAGAAAACTCTTTGTTATAGTTTGTACTTGTCAAAATCTTGTGCATGATGGTTTTAAAAATGATAGTGTATTTTGAAAACCCAGAAATTTTGAAAACTTAGTTGAACCCACAAGTAAAACAAATTTATAACATTTAGAAATCTGAAAAAAATTCCTTGTGTTTGCTTAGAAACATTTTAAACTTAGTGTGAATAAAATCTCAAGTTTGGAAAACATTTGGGTGTATTCATTTTAATGTTTTAGTGTGATACCCGATGGTAAAGTTTAAAACATATCGCTTTGTAGTTTTAAAAACCCTTTTCCTTTCCAAGTTTTATCCAATATTAATCCAATACTTCGTTAAGGCATATTTGAAATCACATTTAAGCATATAAATAACCAAAGCATAATTTTAAAAGGCCATTTACAATCCCAGCAAAACCAAATGAAAATAAAGGAAATAAAGTACCAAGTATTTAAATCAGTGCAAATCTGAATTTATTCATGGCATGGTCACCTCGAGTCCACCCGGCTCCATGTCCGCGATCTAAGTGTCACCTGAAATGATAAGGAGAAGGTGACTCGAAGACTTCGGTGCATAAATCCCCTCCCGATTAATGCAACAAGCTAACACACATCATAGCAAAGCAATACAATTAATGCACCCAATCCTAGCCATCCATACTCCTTTTCTACCGTGTGGTACTAAACCACTGGTGGTGCCAAAAACCACCGTGACCCAAAGTCACGATATCCATAAGTGTGGTGCCAAACCTTTGGTGACCCAAAGTCACGAATAAACCAATGATGGGGCCAACCCATCGTGTGATACCAAATCATCGGCGTCAATCCCGTATCTCAATCGTGGGGCCAACCCATCGTGGTACGGGCCACGGGACGAGACGCTATGAGGTGCCAAACCTCGTGTCCCAAAGACACAATGTGATACCAAATCACTTTGGTGACCGAAGTCACGAATCCAATGATGGGGCCAACCCATCGTGTGATACCAAATCACCGGCGTCGATCTCAGATTATCAACCGTGGGGCCAACCCAATCGCGTGGTTCTAAGCCACGGGACGAGACGCCGAGGTGCCAAACCTCCGTGACCCAAAGTCACAATAATCAATCTGTGGTACCAAACCACTGGAGGTGCCAAACCTCTGGTGTCCCAAAGACACGGATATCATATTTCCCCCTCATCTCATATCACCCATACATGTCATACTGATGCAGATCATGCAAGTCATGTGAATCATGATAAACAGGTTTCATAGTGTATCCCATAACACATACATCATAAGTCATGATATCACATATCACTAACAAAGCTCGTAATGAAACGGACTTACCCGAATCCGCGCACATGCCCCATTGGGTACCATATCAATCATCTTACTGTTTTGGTCTTAATAGGCAATCAGGTTATTAAACATATCGCTAAGTAGATAGTGTGTTAGATTACATACCTGTTAAATGCAAACTTTTAAAACCCAACGAACCGATCTAAGACCCTCAATTACCTTGCTCCTATAATCGGTCAAACATGAGCATTAGCCATCTATACCATTCGGCCAAAACCAATTAAACCAAAGGGGTTAACGTTTGAACCCTTACCTTATGAATGATTTGGTTTCCTACCAAATCCTGAACCAAATGATGGTTACTTAGTCAATCGGCCACCCTCTAATAAGAAAACAGTTAAACCTTGAAGACTTGGCTTAAAGAAACTAAACAAATGGGCTAAAAGAACCAACTATTACCACCACTTACCAACGAACAACCAACGATGACCGCTCCACTTGATCACCACCACAATCCAAAGGCCCTAAAATGAAATCGGTTTCAACATAAGCGATTAACACCTAACAACAAAGGCCAAAATCAGCTCTTAACCAACCAACATCGACAATGCAAAAGAGAGAATGGAAATGGCCATTCGTCCAAACACTTACCTATTCCACGATTGGAAATAAGGACACAAGATCAATACCGCACCAATATTCGACCAAGATGGACACCACTAGGAGAGGGGAGAGATTCAGCCACCACTTCAAACAAGAAGAAAAAGAATTCGGCTTTAGGTGTTTAACACACTTGTGTTCGGCTTTGAGTGAGAAAAGAGAGAAAGAAGATGTGAAATGGGTAGAGTTTCGGCTACAAGGTATTGAGAAAAGAAAATGAAAGTTTAAGGGGACAAGATGATATGGTTTCGGCTCAATAGAATTGGAGAAGCAAATGGAGAATTCGGTTTAGAAGTAAGATAAGTTTTGGTACAAGTGTTTCAAAAGGAGAAAGAAAAATATGAGAGGAAGAGAGTGCTTGTTTCGGCTTACACAAGTGAAAAAGAAGAAGAAGAAATGCAAGATAGCATTCGGCCACACCAAACTTAGGAGACACAAATGGAAAATTTCGGCACTTAAGCTACTTGGACTTCCGGTTTCAAAAGAAAATGAAAAGAATTCAATTGAAGTTTCGGCTACTATTGACAAAGAGAGAAATTTGGCTTTACAAAATGTTGACCGAAAATGCACAACATGCCTAAGTGAATTTCGGCACTCTCCCACTACTCACCTACCAACCGGCCACTCCCCCTCCATTAAGCATCCAACATTCGGCCATCACCTACAAACACTCCAAGCCACTAATTCAAATCACTTTGAATTAGTCCACTTCCACAAATTACTCTCCACCTTCCATTCAAGTATTTGACTTGGTCCATGGCAGAGTTTAAACTGCACACAACTTCTCCTCCTCTATGCCGTCAAAAAGGAAGCCAAAATGTGAGCATTCTGCAGCTTAAACACAGGACCTCCTCCTATGCAGTTGGCGTCACACACAAGCTCCATGTGGCGCCTAGCTTGCCACTCTACTAGCTCTCTCATTGTGCTAACAATCACCAACAAATAATTATAAACCCAGCTCCAACAGCTCCTCTCACACAAAGCTTAAAAACTAAAATTTTCTCTACCACTTAGGCTTACTCTAGGCTTACAACTAAGCCCCAGAACATCCAAACACAACACATTGCAAACCAAACACATGCAATTAATGCAATAACAAAATAGCCCCTATCCCGGGATATTACAGTTTTACCCCCTTAAAAATCATTTCGGCTTCGAAATTACCTGGTCAAAAGAGTTGAGGGTATTGCTGTCTCATCATCTCCTCTGCTTCCCACGTAGCTTCTTCCACACCATGATTCCGCCATAGCACCTTTACCAAAGGCACGGACTTCCCACGCAGAACCTTCACATCCCGATCTAGAATCGTGACCGGTTCTTCTTCCATGGTCAAATCCGGATGTACTTCGATCTCTTCCATCGCCACGACATGCGATGGATCTCGAACGATAACGCCTAAGCATCGAAACGTGAAATACGTCATGAATCTGACTTAGCTCACGGCAACTCCGGTGATAAGCCACTAGTCCCACTCGTCTCAATACCTTATACGCCCAATAAACCTCGGACTTAACTTGCCTTTCCTACCAAACCTCAAAGACTTTCTTCCATGGCGAGACCTTGAGAAAAACTTGGTCCCCACAAAGAAACTCTATATCTCTCCGCTTATGATCGACATAAGACTTACGCCTATCCGAAGCTTCCTTCAATCGAGCACGAATCAACTTAACCTTGTCTTCGATTTCTGCAACCAATTCTGGTCCCAACAACTGACGTTCACCCAACTCCGTCCAATATGTAGGTGAGCGACACTTCCTACCATACAACGCCTCATATGGTGCCATCTTGATGCTTGCTTGGTAACTGTTGTTGTAAGAGAACTCAGCTAATGGAAGAAACTCCTCCCAACTACCTCAAGTCGAACACAACCCCAAAGCATATCCTCTAAGATCTCAGATAACCCCTCTCCACCGCCCGTCGATTTGCGGGTGAAAAGCTGTGCTGAAATCCAAACGCGTACCCAGAGCCTGATGCAACGCTTTCCAGAACCTTGACGTAAATCTGGGATCCCTATCCGATATGATCGATACTGGCACACCATGTAGCCTCACTATCTCTGACACATACAGCTTCGCCAACCTTTGAAGTGAGTAGTCAACCATCACTGGAATGAAGTGAGCTGATTTAGTCAGACGGTCCACAATTACCCAAACTGTGTCCTTCTTGCTTGGCGTAAGAGGTAATCCACTGACGAAATCCATGGTTATCCTTTCCCACTTCCACTGTGGAATCTTCACTGGCTGAAGCAACCCTGACGGTAACTGATGTTCAGCCTTAACCTGCTAACATGTCGGACACTTCTACAAACTCTGTCACTTCTCTCTTCGGATCCGCCACCAAAATCGCTCTCTTAGACCCTATACATCTTGCTACCTCGGGATGATGCATAGCGTATGGGCTGCTATGTGCGTCCTGAAGAATCTTTTGTCGCAACTCGCTATCCTTCGGCATACAAGGTCTCCCCTGAAAACACAAAGACTCTCACCGACAACCTCAGTAACCCTCTCAACCACCGCTCCCGCACTCGAGACCTACGCGCACTCAAAACCTCATCTTCCAATCTGTTTCTCCTCGACCGCTTCAACCCAAGTAGGCTTAACCTGCAGTTCAGCTAGAATACTTCTGTTGTCATACAAACTCAAATGAGCAAACATTGCCCTTAAGTCCGAAACAACCTTACGGCTCAACGCGGCTGCCACCACGTTAGCCTTGCCCGGATGATATTCAATTGAACAGTCGTAGTCCTTGAGCAACTTAATCCATCTCATACGCCTCAAATTCAAATCCTTCCGAGTCAAAAGGTACTTGGACTCTTGTGATCTGTGTAGACTATCGATCTCTCTCCGCACAAGTAGTGCCTCCAAATTTTCAGAGCAAAGACGACTGCTGCCAACTCCAAGTCGTGCGTCGGATAATTGACCTCATGTGGCCTCAGCTGCCTAGAAGCATACGCCACCACCTTCCCTTCCTGCATCAGCACACAACCCAATCCCGTATGTGATGCATCGCAATACACTGTGAATTCCTTACCGCTCAAAGTTGAATTAAAACAGAGCTTCTGTCAAAATCTTCTTAAGCTTATCGAAACTCTCCCTTTGTTTATCACCCAAACAAATGGAACCCTTTCCTTAACAACTTGGTCATCGGAGCTGCGATCAACGAAAAACCCTCTACAAACCTTCGGTAGTATCCTGCCAAACCCAGAAAACTCCGAATCTCAGCCACTAACTTAGGAGGCTTCCAATCCAAAACTGCCTCAATCTTTCGAGGATCTACCCTAATCCCCTCAGCCGACACTACATGACCCAAGAAAGTCACCTCCTAAGCGTAACTCGCACTTACTAAACTTTGCATAAAGCTGCTTCTCTCTCAGAATCTGCAGCACCACTCGCAAGTGTACATCATGCTCCTCCTCTGACCTTGAGTATACCAAGATGTCGTCAATAAAAACCACTACGAACTGATCCAAAAACTGCTGGAACACCCTATTCATCATATCCATGAATGCCGCGTAGCGTTAGTCAACCCAATCGGCATCACCGTAAATCGTAGTGCCCATACCGAAATCACTAAACAACGTCTTGTGGATATCCGCCTCCTTCACCTTCAATTGGTGATACCCAGACCTCAAATCAATCTTCGAGAATACCAAAGCACCCTTGAGCTGATCCAACAAGTCATCTATCCGTGGCAACGGATACTTGTTTTTAATTTTCAGCTTGTTCAACTAGCGGTAATATATACACATCCGCATGGTACCATCTTTCTTCTTGACAAAGAGTACTGGCGCTCCCCAAGGTGAAACACTTGGCCTAATAAAGCCTCGGTCCAACAACTCCTAGATCTGAGCCTTTAATTCCACTAACTCCTTTGGCGCCATCCTATATGGAGCAATAAACACTGGCGCGGTTCCCGGTAACAGATCTATCCCGAACTCTACTTCACGATCCGGTGGCAAACCCGGAAGCTCCTCTGGAAACACATCAACAAATTCCTTAACTGTCCGGACCTTTTCCACAGTAGACTCCTTAGCCTCCAAGGCATACACATGAACTACATATGCTTCACAGCCCCTCCTAACCATCTTCTCAGCTTTCAGAGCAGACACCACGTTGGATAAGTAATCTCTTCTATTACCTATCAAGACCACCTCGTCACCCTCAGCCGTCTTAAAAACCATGTGCTTAGCCGCGCAATCCAACATAGCCTGGTATTTAACCAACCAGTCCATCCCAATAATCAGATCGAACTCTCCAAACGGTAGTTCCATCAGATCAGCCACAAACACTACCCCTTGGAGTTCTAGGGGTACATCTCTATATAGCTTGTCTACGACTACAGAGTGACCTAGAGGGCTAATTACTGTCATCTGCCTAGAAGTAGTTTCAGAGTCTAAGTCCAAGGTCTCTACTATGCTACTAGTAACGTATGAATGCGTTGAACCCAAATCAATCAAGGCAGTATATGGAGAACCAAAGATCAAAAACGTACCGGTTATGACGTCCGGTGCGTCGCCCTCCTCTCGGCGCCTCGCTGCATACACCAAACCAGGCTGTCGTGCCTCAGAACCACCCGTACCTCTACCCGGTGCTCCGCGGCCCCGACCAGAACCATTACCTCCTCTGCCATTACCACGACCTCTCTATGGTGGTGGTCCATTATTCCTGAACTGAGTACGGCCCTGATTCTCGGACTGAATCCTAGCCAACTTACGCGGACAGTCCCTCACACGGTGATCCAATGAGCCACACTCAAAACATCCTTTTCCCCCGGTCCATCATCCTCCCCAATGAGATTTTCCACAACGGTTACCCGAGCGAGGGCGATCCACGATTAAGCGAACAGCGAGCCTACCAGATCGATTCGCCCACTCGGCCTAGCCCTTTTCTGAAGGTTACTTGACGACCCAGAAGATCCAAAACTTCTCTTATGCCTGTTCTTATCCACGTTTTGCCTCACAGATTCCTTAACACCCTCGGCTACCTTAGCCTTCTCTACCAGAACGGCAAACTCACGCTCCTGCTGTGGAGCAATCAGCAACCTTAATTCATCTCTCAGACCATCCTCGAATCGAACACACCTCTCATGTTCGGTAGCCACAATGCCCCTAGCATAGCGACTCAGCCTCAAGAATTCTGCCTCATACTCTGACACAGACTTACTCCCCTGAACTAGCCTCAGAAATGCTTTTCGCTGCGCGTCGACGTAACTAGCTCCAATGTACTTTTTCTGATAAGCGGCCCTAAAATAGTCCCAAGTAAGATCCTCCGCTGCAACACTGTCCCGAACCGTGAGCCACCACTGGTATGACTCATCCTGAAGAAGCGATACTATCCCCTTCGACTTCTCCTCGCGATCAAGTCTAAATCATCCATGATCCGCTCCGTTGCCTCCGGCCAATACTCGCGTCTTTGAGCAACAACACCGAAACACCTCGAAAGAATTCGCCCCATTTGCTCGAGTTGCTCAAAAAGCATTTACGAGCTCCGCGCCTCCACCTACTCGGCTACCTTTTTCAGAACTCGCGAAGATCGCTCGTGACACCGCTGCGTCATCGGCCTCGATCTCGAAACTCACCACCTCCGGTGGTGGTGGTATGCGATATCTCATTTTTCGACCACGACTGGATCCCACGGGTTCGTAAAGCGTCATCCTACCACGACCACGTCCCGTGTATTACGACCACGCCCACCCCGAGTGCTCATGACTCAAGTCTCGACTTATCGATTTAGAAGTTTTATGCATCGAATTATTCCACTTTGTCTTTTAAAAGCAAAATCTTATGAATATTGTTTATTAAAGAAGTTTTGTTTTCGCATGAGTTCACATGATCCTATCGGTTTAGGTTTCTAAGGTAATCTACTATTGCTAGTCATCCAATCACATCTCATCCAAAAATCACAAGCAATAGTAAGGGGTACTTTACAGGTGGGTGGTGCAGGAGACTCGGTGCCATGCCTTTCAAACCATACATTTTAAACCAAAATACTTAAAACCCACATTTAAAACATTTTTGGGCCTCGTGCCCACAATGTAGCTTTTGACCTTAGCTCGACGATACCACAATTGTAACACCCCAAACCCTGGTCAATACACCACACCGAATACGGTATGTTACGGGGAAAAACGTGTTTGAGGGGTTTGGTTTCCGGTTAAAGATTTGATAGAAAACTCTTTGTTATAGTTTGTACTTGTCAAAATCTTGGGCATGATGGTTTTAAAAATGATAGTGTATTTTGAAAACCCGCAAATTTTGAAAACTTAATTGAACCCACAAGTAAAACAAATTTATAACATTTAGAAATCTGAGAAAAATTCCTTGTGTTTGCCTAGAAACATTTTAAACTTAGTGTGAATAAAATCTCAAGTTTGGAAAACATTTGGGTGTATTCATTTTAATGTTTTAGTGTGATACCCGATGGTAAAGTTTAAAACATATCGCTTTGTAGTTTTAAAAACCCTTTTCCTTTCCAAGTTTTATCCAATATTAATCCAATACTTCGTTAAGGCATATTTGAAATCACATTTAAGCATATAAATAACCAGAGCATAATTTTAAAAGGCCATTTACAATCCCAGGAAAACCAAATGAAAATAAAGGAAATAAAGTACCAAGTATTTAAATCAGTGCAAATCTGAATTTATTCATGGCATGGTCACCTCGAGTCCACCCGGCTCCATGTCCGCGATCTAAGTGTCACCTGAAATGATAAGGGAGCAGGTGACTCGCAAGACTCAGTGCATAAATCCCCCTCCCGATTAATGCAACAAGCTAACACACATCATAGCAAAGCAATACATAAGTGTGGTGCCAGTGGTGCCAAACCATTGGTGACCCAAAGTCACGATATCCATAAGTGTGGTGCCAAACCACTGGTGACCCAAAGTCACGAATAATCCAATGATGGGGCCAACCCATCGTGTGATACCAAATCATTGGCGTCAATCCCAGTATCTCAAGCGTGGGGGCCAACCCATCGTGGTACGGCCACCGGGACGAGACGACGCTATGAGGTGCCAAACCCTGCGGTGTCCCAAAGACACAATGTGATACCAAATCACTTTGGTGACCGAAGTCACGAATCCAATGATGGGGCCAACCCATCGTGTGATACCAAATCACTGGCGTCGATCCGTAATATCAACCGTGGGGCCAACCCATCGTGGTGCTAAGCCATCGGGACGAGACGGCTGAGGTGCCAAACCTCTCGTGACCCAAAGTCACAATAATCAATCTGTGGTACCAAACCACTGGAGGTGCCAAACCTCTGGTGTCCCAAAGACACGGATATCATATTTCCCCCTCATCTCATATCACCCATACATGTCATACTGATGCAGATCATGCAAGTCATGTGAATCATGCTAAACAGGTTTCATAGTGTATCCCATAACACATACATCATAAGTCATGATATCACATATCACTAACAAAGCTCGTAATGAAACGGACTTACCCGAATCCGCGCACATACCCCATTGGGTACCATATCAATCATCTTACTGTTTTGGTCTTAATAGGCAATCAGGTTATTAAACATATCGCTAAGTAGATAGTGTGTTAGATTACACACCTGTTAAACACAAGCTTTTAAAACCCAACGAACCGATCTGAGACCCTCAATTACCTTGCTCCTATAATCGGCCAAACATGAGCATTAGCCATCTATACCATTTGGCCAAAACCAATTAAACCAAAGGGGTTAACGTTTGAACCCTTACCTTATGAATGATTTGGTTTCCTACCAAATCCTGAACCAAACGATGGTTACTTAGTCAATCGGCCACCTTCTAATAAGAAAACAGTTAAACCTTGAAGACTTGGCTTAAAGAAACTAAACAAATGGGCTAAAAGAACCAACTCTTACCACCACTTACCAACGAACAACCAACGACGACCGCTTCACTTGATCACCACCACAATCCAAAGGCCCTAAAATGAAATCGGTTTCAACATAAGCGATTAACTCCTAACAACAAAGGCCAAAATCGGCTCTTAACCAACCAACATCGACAATGCACAAGGGAGAAGGGAAATGCCATTCGGCCAAACACTTACCTATTCCACGATTGGAAATAAGGACACAAGATCAATACCGCACCAATATTCGGCCAAGATGGACACCACTAGGAGAGGGGAGAGATTCGGCCACCACTTCAAACAAGAAGAAAAAGAATTCGGCTTTAGGTGTTTAACACACTTGTGTTCGGCTTTGAGTGAGAAAAGAGAGAAAGAAGATGTGAAATGGGTCGAGTTTCGGCTACAAGGTATTGAGAAAAGAAAATGAAAGTTTAAGGGGACAAGATGATATGGTTTCGGCTCAATAGAATTGGAGAAGCAAATGGAGAATTCGGTTTAGAAGTAAGATAAGTTTCGGCACAAGTGTTTCAAAAGGAGAAAGAAAAATATGAGAGGAAGAGAGTGCTTGTTTCGGCTTACACAAGCGAAAAAGAAGAAGAAGAAATGCAAGATAGCATTCGGCCACACCAAACTTAGGAGACACAAATGGAAAATTTCGGCACTTAAGCTACTTGGACTTCCGGTTTCAAAAGAAAATGAAAAGAATTCAATTGAAGTTTCGGCTACTATTGACAAAGAGAGAAATTTGGCTGTACAAAATGTTGACCGAAAATGCACAACATGCCTAAGTGAATTTCGGCACTCTCCCACTACTCACCTACCAACCGGCCACTCCCCCTCCATTAAGCATCCAACATTCGGCCATCACCTACAAACACTCCAAGCCACTAATTCAAATCACTTTGAATTAGTCCACTTCCACAAATTACTCTCCACCTTCCATTCAAGTATTTGACTTGGTCCATGGCAGAGTTTGAACTGCACACAACTTCTCCTCCTCCACGCCGTCAAAAAGGAAGCAAAAATGTGAGCATTCTGCAGCTTAAACATAGGACCTCCTCCTATGCAGTTGGCGTCACACACAAGCTCCATGTGGCGCCTAGCTTGCCACTCTACTAGCTCTCTCATTGTGCTAACAATCACCAACAAATAATTATAAACCCCAGCTCCAACAGCTCCTCTCACACAAAGCTTAAAAACTAAAATTTTCTCTACCACTTAGGCTTACTCTAGGCTTACAACTAAGCCCCAGAACATCCAAACACAACACATTGCAAACCAAACACATGCAATTAATGCAATAACAAAATAGCCCCTATCCCGGGATATTACATTGGATCCTCCACACTTCCATTGCATTTCAAGTTTAGGTCTTCCTTTACTTGTAATTCTAATTTAACTTCTACTCTTATGTTAATTGGTGTGAAGACACCATTTTTGCTTCTTACAATCTCATCACAGTTTCCAACTTTGAACTCTTGTTGAACACCTATGTTCAACTCATCATGCTTAATAATTGTAACACCCCCAAACCCGGCCCACAAGCCCTGACCGGATCTAGTATGTCACTACGAAAAAACGGTTGAAAATTTGTTTTGATTTAAAATAAAACTTTAAAATCTGTAATCTTTTGGAAACCATGTCCAATTAAAATCTACTAAATAATATAAGCCTGATATAAAATATCCGAATTAAAACTTTGTTATATGTTTTAAGATATAGTTTGCCGAAAATAAACTGATTTCCAAAATAATAATTTAATCGTAATTTTGCTTTAACACAATATAAAATACTCAAATAATTTAATTGGGCCTTATTACAATATAAACTTATTCAAATACTTAAACATACTAAAAATGATAAATTCTATTAAATAGGAAAACAACTTCTGCATGAAATTCTGCTTCTGCATGGCCACCTTTGTATCCACTCCAACCCGGTCCATTAATCACGAATCACCTGCGATGTTTAGAAAGTTGGGTGAGTCACACAGACTCAGTGTGTAATTAACCACTGAATTCCACCCACATGCTAACCACACAATAACCCACGCATCAGATATCATATCTCAGATTCAGTTCATAACACAATCTGGGCTTGGC
This sequence comes from Gossypium bickii, assembly GCA_025503065.1. Lineage (NCBI taxonomy): Eukaryota > Viridiplantae > Streptophyta > Magnoliopsida > Malvales > Malvaceae > Gossypium > Gossypium bickii. The sequence continues at coordinate 20,191,132 of CP106718.1, forward strand.
CCATACTTAGAATACTTATCAAATAATCGGGTATTTAGCCACATACCCTCCACATACTGGGCTTGGCCCATTTCTTGTTCAAGTCCACAATTACACGTATTCACATACCATATTTATGCAATAATGAAAACCCGACCCAAACCTAAGGTCCATCCTCTACACACCCCCTTATCCAGCCTACCACACACCAGGGGATTATTACATCGCCCTCTCCTTTTAACTCCATAAAGGCATTCGATGCCATCCACGTGCAATTAAGCACAAAATCCACAACGCGACCTCAGTCAGCGCCAATCCACGATGCAGCCGTAGCTAACACCAAAATCACGATGGGACACATAGTCACTCATCAATCCACGATATGGCACATAGCCTATATCAATCACGATGAGGCACACAGCTACTCATCAACCACGTACTCGAAGTACACCCGTACCTTCGTTCATAGCCCACCCATGCACATGCAACATAAAATACAGTCATGATAATGCATGCACATGTTTTATTCGTAATCATAGGCATATTCACATATACAAATCAATAATCATATTTCAACCACTTTGTTCTCGACTGATCCTCGTCATACCCCTTGAAGGGTGTCAATATCACACTTATCACTGCACTTGTTAGTAAACACATTACACATACAAATATAAACCCCGGAAACAGTAGGCTAGCTACACACCTTATAACCTGAAGTTCTAGACCCTCGATCCCGATGCTATCACTTAGCGAGACTACGGCTATCTACCTATAGTTCTCTCCTGCTGCTGGCCCACACCCCGGTGGCCAATCCCGAACCGCTGAGACAGCTCTTTTCTTATACTTCGGGATAGGGACTTTCCCCTGCCTTCCTTGACTGGCATCCACGTCCATCGCAATCACTTAATCAGAATCCTTTGGTTAAAAGTCATAATACAAGATCTTAGGCGAATAAACTACAATTTTAACTTACTTACCGAAACGATCTAGAATCCCAAAGGCTCCTATGTATTTCTGTCAATTTACCCCTAAGAATCATAGCACATAATCGGTCAATACTTAATAACCAAAATGGCCTATGGCCGACTATTAGCACTTACTTACCTACCTTACTTAAATCCCGAAACCTGCACTTGTCTTATAGAATTGTCGAGATCCTTACATATATCACATGTTAGAATCGGCCTAAACAAAAACCTATGGACAATGGCCCCTTGGCCAAATATTACTAATCGCTTACCTTAATCTCTGCAAATCCCGAAAGACTCCTTTTCAATGCTCCCAACGTTTGTTTAGAGAGAGACTACTGTAAAGTAGTCGACGGCACCTTCCTTGATGATTCGGCTTTTGAGACCACAAGAGAAGAAAAAGAGATGTTGATGAGGCTTACTAGAGATTCGGCTTATGCTCTAAATGATGACTACACATTTGGCCATGGCTCTCAAAAGAAGATGGGGTATTCGGCTATTCAAGAATTAAAAAGAAAGGATTTGGGGTTGAAAGAAAATAAAGAAAAGAAGAGGAGAAGAGTAGGGAATTTTGCACAAAGAAAAAATTAAAGAAACAAAAGAGAAGCCAAAGATGAACACTCCCCCTTATAAAGAATTCTGGCTACTAGCATCCCCTAATCAAATTCCAAAGTTTTCTCCCATTTAATCTTTTTAATAAAATAATGCAATACATTATCTCCTATCATTCTCCTACTTTATCTCTTTATCCCTTTAACAAATAAAATAAATTTATCCCATATCAAACTCCTACCTATTAAACTAAAACAAATAAAACAAATAAAATAACTCTACAATTATATCCTATCTACTAATTTAAACTAAATAAAAATAAATTAATGACTATTCCCTCTTCCAGCCGAATTCAAAGACAAGCATCAAGCTTATCCCCCCTATTTTATAACTTTATCACCTATTCAAAAACAATTAAAAAGACCACCCTTATCATCTAATAAATAAAAATAAAGTCCAGCCTTAATCCAATACCTCAGCCGAAAATTTAAAAAAAAACTAATTTAATTCTTATCTCCATTTGAAGGTCCCATGTGCCGTCCAACACCTTACCAAACTGCTGCCAAAAAGAATAAAAATAAAACTTCAATTGCAACTCCCTTGGTTCGAACCTAGAACCTCACTGCTGCAGCCCTTTTTTCCAACGCCCAGGCCACTTTTCCCAATTGACTTTCATGTCATAAAACCCCTTCATTTAATCTTTAAGGCCTTCTACCTTAATCCCATCACTGCCAATAAAAAAAATAAAACCGCAACATGCTGCTCCAGCCATTCGAACCTGCGCCCATCCTCACCTCCAACTCCTAAGTGGCGCATGGGAACCACCTTGCCAAGCACCGTTTTTGTGTCATAGATTCGCTGATTTCTTTTAAGCCCTCTCTATTTTTTAACGCTTGACTTGCAAAATAAAACATCCAAAATTCTCGCTTCCCTTGTGCCTTGAACTCACGACCTGCACCAAGCCCCCCTTGCAACGCCCCAAGCCACCCTGCCGAACTGACTTTCTTGTCCTCCAACACCCACAACATCCTTTAAACCCTCTTTAACTCAACCCCCTCATTTATACGCCACAAAGCCTAAAAAAAACGCATCCCTTGCATCCACCACGACTCGAACCTTGTCCCCCTTTGCTCCTTGAGGCGTCCCACGTTAAGGCCCTAAGTGGTGCCCTTAAGCCACTCTACCAAGCCTCTTTCTTGTGTCTTAACCACCCAAATATTTCTTTTAAGACCTCTAAAGCCAAGCTCCCCTTTTTTTACACTAAAAATCCAAAAATTTCCTAAGTCATCCCTTACCTTTTTGGGTTCTCCAAACCCCTTAAAATCCATCCAACTTTACCATAAGCCTGCTAAACACTCGAGTTATGCTCCAAACGTATAACCCCTAGACCGGGATGTTACAATTCTACCCTCCTTAAAATAATTTCGTCCCCGAAATTACTTACTACCATAACTCGCTACTCTACGCCTCTGCTGCGCACTCTGATCTTAATAAATCTATCCCGCCTTCTAGGCACAGTCTTAAAGTTTGCATTCAGGGTTTCTACACTTCACTAGCCACACAAGCCTAAACTAACTTCACATTAACAAAACAATAAATGGTGTCCCAAAATAATGAACGTACCTGATATCAAGTCCTTGGCTGACTTGCATCCGATCCTGTAGCACCTCTGTCGGTACCATTTCCTCCATGGCTCGAACCTCGGCCTCTCGTTGCCTGAGGGTAGTTCTTAACCAAATGGGCCTTCGACCCACATCGGAAACATTTCTTACTATTTCCCCAACATTCTCCTAAATGAGCTCTCCCACACTCAACACATGAACGGTTCCGATCCACTGGTACAAGTGCACGCACAGGATTCTCGATCCTTGGTCTTTTCTGGACATTACCAACCGATGCTGATGGTCCAAAACTTCTCTTATTCTCGTTCCTATTCTTCTCTCGGTTTTCTCTTATAGTCTTCTTAACCTCTTCAGCGATCCGAGCTTTCTCTACCAGAATGGCGAAGTCCCTTTCTCTCTGCGGAGCGATCAACTTCTACAACTCATCTCGCAGCCCATCTTCAAATCGAACACTCCTTTCATAATCCGTAGCCACGATTCCTTTGGCATACTGACTTAGTCGCACAAATTCCGCTTCATATTCCGCTACCGACTTATTCCCTTGTACTAGATTTAGAAACGCTTTCCTTTGCGAGTCCAAATAACTGGCTCCTACGTACTTTCCTTTAAACTTAATCTTAAAGTAATCCCAATCCAGTCGATCTGCCGGTACACTTTGTTTAACAGTGAGCCACCAACGATAAGCTTCGTCGCGAAGCAACGAAACAACACCCTTCAGCTTTTCTTCATTGGTGCAGTCCAAATATTCCATAATTCTTTCGACCGCTTCTAGCCAATATTCCGCTACGTTTGGAGCTACTCCTGACACTCCTCTAAAGATCTCAGCTCTGTTCAATCTAAGCCTTTCTGATACCGACTTCCGAGTTCTATTTCCCCTACTAGCTCCTGCTACTCGTTCTAGCACTCGTAACATGGCCCGCGATACTGCATCATCTTCTTCCATCTGATCTTGCTCCTCCGCGCCCACTCATCGGCAAGACTTCACTTTTCGACCCATGGCGGACCCTACGGCCCGATGCTGCCATTCTACCTCTACCGCGTCCCCTAGAACTCATCTCTATCGTCACGATTTAATCTGATTAAGGAGTTTTATGCATTAGTAATTGTTCCACTATTTAATCGCGAACAATTTTATGAAAAGAGATTCTAGAAGTGGTTCTTTCGATCACACAAAGTTCGATTCAAGTTCCCTATTCTATTTCAGAGAATCACATTCACATTCATCAATAGAGCCACATTCATTTCACAATGAAGCCACATTCCTTCCTCAGTAGAGGCACATTCAGTGGTATCTATCACACACATCATTATTCGGACATTTCTGCCCGTTTCTACCCCAGGGGTATTTCCGTCATTTTCCTATAGGGGTATTTCGTAATAAACCAGAGAAATTTTAAAACTTTAGTAAACCAGGACATTTTGAAATTTTCACAACTGGAGGGTATTTCTGAAAATTTGTCGAATTAAAGATACAACAGAATTTTGGAACCCAAAGGTATTTTGGTAATTTTGTCAATCAGGGGTAATTTAATTTTTTTTTTCAAATTAGGGTATCTTGGATTTTCGCAAAATAGAATTTTTGAATACTTTTGCAAAGTAGGGAAACTTTATTAAAATTAGGGTTAAACCGGAAATTTTGAAAGTCAGGGGCATTTTAGTAATTTTTAATACAAGGGTATCTTCGTAAATTCTCCCCAAATCAAGGAATCTTAATATTTTGAAACTCGAGATTTCGGTATTTTACAAAGTAAAATGATTTTAACAAGAGTTGAGGGTAATACGGTAATTTTTACAACACAGGGGCATTTTTGTAATTTTGTAAATCGGAGATACTTTAGAAAAATTTCCTTTTTTACAAGAATCTTGTACTACAGTAAAAAGGGTAATTTAAGGATTTTAAAACTAGGAATTTCATAAAATTGCACGGCTAGTCCCTTTCGGGTTTTAATAATTGGTTTAGCCTATGAACAAGTTCTCTTGGTTAAGGTGAACCGTAGCTACGCACCAGGTAGGATTCGAGTAAAGAGGAGGTGAGTCGCTAGGACTGCTTAAATACCAAGCTCTTACTGAATACCACTCCTAGACATGCGTACCATGGTTGCCACACCTTAACTCGGCGATTTACTTCACAGGTTTGTTTAATAATCCTTAAGTCTTATGCATATGTTTGAGTAGACTAGTCCTAGGGTTCAATAGCCCTAATATTCTAATCTACGATCCCATAAAAAGCCCATATAGCTCATATACACAATTCACTTCAGAAGTCTGAAATACTTACCTGGTGGACTTCGGGCCGGAGGTACAGGTGCCATGCCAGAATAACCTGAAAAAAATTTTCATAAAAACCCATATTTTTGAAAAGCCCATTTCGAAAATGTTTTTGGCCCAAAACCCTCAAAGCCGAGTTTTGAATCGGGCTCTGTGACCAAACTGTAACACCCCCAAACCCGGTCCACAAGCCCTGACCGGATCTGGTATGTCACTACGGAAAAACGGTTGAAAATTTGTTTTGACTTAAAATAAAACTTAAAAATCTGTAATCTTTTGGAAACCATGTCCAATTAAAATCTACTAAATAATATAAGCTTGATATAAAATATCCGAATTAAAACTTTGTTATATGTTTTAAGATATAGTTTGCTGAAAATAAACTGATTTCCAAAATAATAATTTAATCGTCATTTTGCTTTAACACAATATAAAATACTCAAATAATTTAATTGGGCCTTATTACAATATAAACTTATTCAAATACTTAAACATACTAAAAATGATAAATTCTATTAAATAGGAAAACAACTTCTGCATGAAATTCTGCTTCTGCATGGCCACCTTTGTATCCACTCCAACCCGGTCCATTAATCACAAATCACCTGCGATGTTTAGAAAGTTGGGTGAGTCACACAGACTCAGTGTGTAATTAACCACCGAATTCCACCCACATGCTAACCACACAATAACCCACGCATCAGATATCATATCTCAGATTCAGTTCATAACACAATCTGGGCTTGGCCCATACTCAGAATACTTATCAAATAATCGGGTATTTAGCCACATACCCTCCACATACTGGGCTTAGCCCATTTCTTGTTCAAGTCCACAATCACACGTATTCACATACCATATTTATGCAATAATGAAAACACGACCCAAACCTAAGGTCCATCCTCTACACACCCCCTTATCCAGCCTACCACACACCAGGGGATTATTACATCGCCCTCTCCTTTTAACTCCATAAAGGCATTTGATGCCATCCATGTGTAATTAAGCACAAAATCCACAACGCGACCTCAGTCAGCGCCAATCCACGATGTTGATGAGGCTTACTAGAGATTCGGCTTATGCTCTAAATGATGACTACACATTCGGCCATGGCTCTCAAAAGAAGATGGGGTATTCGGCTATTCAAGAAATAAAAAGAAAGGATTTGGGGTTGAAAGAAAATAAAGAAAAGAAGAGGAGAAGAGTAGGGGAATTTCGGCACAAAGAAAAAATTAAAGAAACAAAAGAGAAGCCAAAGATGAACACTCCCCCCTTATAAAGAATTCGGCTACTAGCATCCCCCCTAATCAAATTCCAAAGTTTTCTCCCATTTAATCTTTTTAATAAAATAATGCAATACATTATCTCCTATCATTCTCCTACTTTATCTCTTTATCCCTTTAACAAATAAAATAAATTAATCCCATATCAAACTCCTACCTATTAAACTAAAATAAATAAAACAAATAAAATAACTCTACAATTATCTCCTATCTACTAATTTAAACTAAATAAAGATAAATTAATGACTATTCCCTCTTCCAGTCGAATTCAAAGACAAGCATCAAGCTTATCCCCCCTATTTTATAACTTTATCACCTATTCAAAAATAATTAAAAAGACCACCCTTATCATCTAATAAATAAAAATAAAGTCCAGCCTTAATCCAATACCTCAGCCGAAAATTTAAAAAAAAATAACTTAATTCTTATCTCAATTTGAAGGTCCCATGTGCCGTCCAACACCTTACTAACCTGCTGCCAAAAAGAATAAAAATAAAACTTCAGTTGCAACTCCCTTGGTTCGAACCTAGAACCTCACTGCTGCAGCCCTTTTTTCGAACGCCCAGGCCACTTTTCCCAATTGACTTTCATGTCATAAAACCCCTTCATTTAATCTTTAAGGCCTTCTAACTTAAGCCCATCACCGCCAATAAAAAAAATAAAACCGCAACATGCTGCTCCAGCCATTCGAACCTGCGCCCATCCTCACCTCCAACTCCTAAGTGGCGCATGGGAACCACCTTGCCAAGCGCCGTTTTTGTGTCATAGATTTGCCCCAGTTTCTTTTAAGCCCTCTCTATTTTTTAACGCCAGCTTGTAAAATAAAACATCCAAAATTCTGCTTCCCTTGTGCCTTGAACTCACGACCTGCACTAAGCCCCCCTTGCAACGCCCCAAGCCACCCTGCCGAACTGACTTTCTTGTCCTCCAATGCCCACAACATCCTTTAAACCCTCTTTAACTCAGCCCCCTTATTTATATGCCACAAAGCCTAAAAAAAAACGCATCCCTTGCATCCACCACGACTCGAACCTTGTCCCCCTTTGCTCCTTGAGGCGTCCCATGTCAAGGCCCTAAGTGGCGCCCTTAAGCCACTCTACCAAGCCTCTTTCTTGTGTCTTAACCACCCAAATATTTCTTTTAAGACCTCTAAAGCCAAGCTCCCCTTTTTTTACACTAAAAATCCAAAAATTTCCTAAGTCATCCCTTACCTTTTTGGGTTCTCCAAACCCCTTAAAATCCATCCAACTTTACCATAAGCCTGCTAAACACTCGGGTTATGCTCCAAACGCATAACCCCTAGACCGGGATGTTATAATAATGGTGGAGTGACCCTCATCCTCAAGCTCGAGAATATCATGCTCAACCTCTTCCATCGAAGTGTTCATTGCAACTCGACATTGGATGGCTTCCAATATTTGCTCCAACATCTTGAACATGGAGGACATAGTAGGTTAGCACGAAGACATGCTCTCCTCTAACATTCCACCCCGTGTATCAAGGGATGGGTCTTACATGTACTTGTCACTCTCCATATTGCTTTTAGGATTGTAATATGGAGAATATGTATCTTGCTTTGGATAACTAGCCATTCACATACCTATACGACCCATGAGGGTGCTCTTATGAATATTTGTGCCATCTATGATCACCATAATAACTCCAATGGCTTGTTGAATCTCCATTCACCGAACTCAACTGCTCTTCATAGTTGTATTGTTCATCTGTCCACTTATATCCACTTTATTAAACATGATTAAGTTAAATCTTCAACAAGGAAATTTAAAATAAAAACACAAAAATAAAATACTATACAATGAAATACAAAACACTATCTAATTTCTTTATCTTTTGACTAATATTGCCTCAAAAGCAACTAACTTGACTGCACATTTACACCGTTACAATCCTCGGCAATGGCGCCAACAACTTTGTTGCGCCTTGACGTGTAACACTCCTTATCCGTGTTCGACGTTAGGACAGGATATGAGGCATTACCAGACTTAAACATAAACATTTTATACAAAACCGGGCTATAAAATTTCATTCAATTTAAAATCACTCATTCACATGCAAATCGTCCCTTATATGGGCTCACGAGGCCCAAAACAATCATTGGGAACTGTTCGGAACTAAACCAAGAACTTAAGAACACTTACGAAATTTTTACTCAAAACAGGGCCATACGTCCGTGCGGAAAGGAACACGCCCGTGTGGGTAGGCTGTGTGGTCACACACACCCATGTTCCTAGCCCGTGCAGATTTTATTTTTCATTTTAAACCTACAGGGGTTTTCACACGGCTTGGCACACGCCCGTGTCCCTCACACGGCCATGACACGCCCGTATCTTAACCCGTGTGTGAAAACCTTGACATTCTATTTATGAGATCAGCAGACTTTTAGGGCCACACGGCCAAGTCACATGCCTGTGTGCTAGCCTGTGTGACGAACTGAATTTTTCACAAATTAAGTGAGACTTTACACGGTCCGGCACATGCCCATGTCTTGAGGTCGTGGCCTTCACACGGCTCAAACACACAGCCGTGTCTCTGCCCGTGTGTTTACTACCGAGCATTCTGTTTTACAAATTTTGGATGCAGGGGAGCACACAACCTATCAACACGCCATGAGGCTGACTGTGTGTCACACACAGACTAGACACATGCCTGTGTGTCCATGTGGGAAAATACAAAGCTATTTACCATGCCATTTGCCACCCTGAAAAGCAAACACAGTTATTCCAATCCAAGTACCACATAACAAGACAATAATATACTTTGAATATCTTCTATCGAGACATCCACACTCTAAATTTCCACTCTACCTCATCATACACATACTTCATACATCATTCACTCAATTGCATAAACTTGCACTTCATGGATTTCATCATCATTGAATAGATATAACTTAACTAGTTTTGGCCGATTCCAATGGCCATTTACAAAATGAATTGAATGACATTAATAGCTAACACATTGGCTAACCAATATGACATATAACAAAAGACCAAGTTCCTATACATGCCATATCCAAAATAAATCAACTTTACTATATCCCAAAAAATAGTTGATAGTGTGAATCGAACTCCGACGTTCCTCGATCCCTGAGCTAGCTTGGCGATACTACAAGGAAAAGGGAAAATAGTGGAGTAAGCATAAAGCTTAGTAAATTTTCATGTAATAGACAGCAATGATACATCCGTACATTACATTAAGTAGAACACAAGTTCTCAAGCACATTGACATAACTTACTCATGCTTACTCTTACAGATCACATATTACATATCGGACTCATTTATCGTAAGATACTCATATGTACCAATATCACTTCATCACATAAATTTAACACTTTTATCATCTGGAACATAGACTTAGATCTTCCTATTTAACCACTTGGATTATCGAAGGATACTCAAACTCGTCATACACGTAATACGATGCAAATGCCATATCCCAGATATGGTCTTACATGGGATCACATCTCGATGCTGATGCTATATCCCAGACATGGCCTTATACAGGATCTCATATCGATGTCGATGCCATATGATAGACATGGTCTTATACGAGATTGTATATCGATGCCATGTCCTAAACATGGTCTTACACGATTTTCATATCGAAGCCAGGTCCCAAACATGGTCTTACACTAAATTACTACTCAATGCCGATGCCATATCCTAGATACGGCCTTATATGGGATCTCCATTTGGTGCCGAGGCCATGTCTCGGACATGGTCTTATACGGACCTTATTAATCTAATGTCATGACAATGGTATCCTTCCTATTCCTAAGGTTCAACCGAGACTTCTGATAAACCGTAATATATACATATTTTAATCCCACATTTAGCATACTTCTGGATGATTTATTCCATGAATTGTGGAATTTGGTGCTCTTAATCCCTTAATTTCATGTTTTATACATAGGAAAGCACCGGAGGATGAAAAGAACGAGAAACTAGCCTAAAACGGAGAAAATGGGCCAAAGTACGAAATTGACACGGCCTGGGCCCAAGACCACAAGGTCGTTCCTCTTTAACAGACCCGAACACGGCCTGGCCTCGACTTACACGGGCGTGTGCCATGGGCGTGTCCCTGACGTGACCTGTTTGAATTTCATTTGGATTAGGGTACTTAGAAGCAAAGAAAGCCATTCCAAAAGCCTATATAAACACCCTAGAGGCCAACCTTCAAGGGGCAGCCAGTCAGGCCAAAGAGCCGAGCCAGAGAGGCCAAAGAATTGTGGGATTTACTTAAAGAAAGCCAGTTGATTCATCTCAAGAAGCAGGAGTTATACTCAAGACGAAAGATCTTCCCTTCAGTTTCCTTCAGGAGGTTTTAGGGTTTTTCTTATGTTTTGTTTTATATTTTCTTCTGAGATGTATTCTTTTGTTAATATGAACTAAACCCTCAAGCCTCGAAAGAGGTATCAATATAAATTAGGGAATCCTACGGATCAAGTCAAGTGAATAAATTGTCTGGTTCAGAGTTAGATAACAAGTGAAGTCTAGGTGGATTCTTCCTCGGGTATTGTCTTAATCAATTGTTTTTTTTCCTACAAGTATTTTCCCCAATTCATTCTCTTTGTCTTAGCATCTTTAGCTTATTAGTTATTTAATTTTAGAATAAATAACAATTCTCTTAATTCTTAGGCTAAATAATAAAAGGAAAGTTACTATTAGTATTTTTGGTTCCTTGGGGTTCAACAATCCGGTCTTGCCATTAAACTATACTACTGTTCGATAGGTGCACTTGCCTCAATCGTTGTCACAGTTAGTTTCTAGGCTCGATCATTCATTATATAAATTTTAAGACTCTAACACACGATCAAGTTTTTGGCGCCGTTGCCGGGGAACTAAAATATTAAGAACGCTCAATTTTTATTACTTTAGCCATTTTTATTTCTTTTTGCAATTTACTTTTATTGTTATTTTGCTTTTAACTTTGCTAATTTTCCTTCTTTTATTTGTTCTTAGTAGGTACCTCTAGTTTATGACTAAAAAGAACCCGACAGGACCCCTAATTTACAACAGTGATATTGAAGGTACTATTCAAAAAATCGTAGAGAAATAAGATGAAGCTTAAATTACATAGAAGGAGAGCAAGAAGTTGAAACCAATACCACTGAAGAGATGGTCGAGAATAATCCGCTACCTCTAGAGGTGGCCGAAAATCATGCTCTTCGAACTATGTATGATTATGCTCAACCTAATTTAACAGGAACTGAGGCAAGTATTGTTAGACCTGCTATTGTTGCAAACAATTTTGAACTGAAACCTAACACAATTCAGATGATACAGCAATTTGTTCAGTTTGATGGTTTGCAGGATTAAGATCCAAATAATCACTTGGCGAATTTTCTAGAATTTTGTGATACCTTCAAAATAAATGGCGTTTCTGATGATGCCATCCGTCTTCGATTATTTCCCTTTTCTTTGAGGAATAAAGCTAAAAAGTGGTTGCATTCTCTTCCACGAGGATCAATCACTACATGGGAACAAATAACCGAAAATTTTTTATTAAAATATTTTCCATCAGCTAAAACGACCAAGTTACGGAATGATATCTCTTCTTTTGTACAGATGGATTTAGAGACACTTTACGATACATAGAAGAGATACAAAGATCTATTGAGAAGGTGCCCACACCATGGATTACCCTTGTGGCTACAGGTCCAAACTTTTTACAATGGTGTGAACCCCTCAACCGGGCAATTGATTGATTCAGCTGTCTGCGGAACCCTGAATAACAAAATATCTGAGGCTGCCTACGAATTTATTGAAGAGATGTCACTGAATAACTATAAGTGGCAAGTCACAAGGACAAAGCCAACAAAAGCAGCTAGTGTTTTCAACCTCGACACAGTAACCATGCTATCAAACCAGGTAGAACTTTTAAATAAAAAGTTTGATGGTTTATGTGATTCTTTGTAGGTACATCCAGTTATGCAGTGTGATACGAATGGAGGAGGGATGAGTAATACAGAATATCCACCTTACAACCCGAGTGCTGAGAACGAGCAAGTTCACTATATGGGTAACAATTTTAAATCTCAAAATAACCCTTATAGTAATACTTATAATCCAGGTTGGAGAATCCACCCCAATTTTTCATTAGGTGGTCAAGAAAATCAGAGACAACAATCCCCTCCAAATTTCCAACAACAACCCTGCCTACAGGAAAAGAAGCCGAACCTTGAAAAGATGCTGACAAAATTCATAGCGGTGTTAGAAACATGTTTCCAAAACACCGAAACAACACTTAGAAATCAACAAGCATCAATTCAAGGGATCGAGAACCAATTAGGGCAACTCGCTAAGCTAATCTCTGAACGACCACAAGGTAGCTTGCCAAGCAACACTGAAACTAACCCCAATGAGCAACTTCAAGCCATAACCGCTCACGATAGTGAAGGGTTAGATGAACCCAAATTAAGCCAAGAGAAGTTGGTAGGGAAAGGTAAGGTCGAGGTAAGTCATGAGAAGCCAAAACGTGTAATTAAAGAGTACCAACCTCATATACCCTATCCTGATGCGATGAAGAAGGACAATACAGACGAACAATTAGGTAAATTTCTTAAACTCTTAAAGAAATTACATATTAACTTACCATTTCTTGAAGCTCTTTCACAGATGCTAGGTTCAAGGAAATTTTTAAAAGAGCTGTTAACAAACAAGCAGAAGATAGACGAGGAATCGCATGTGGAGCTAAACGTAGCATGCTCAGCAATGTTACAAAACAAACTACCACGAAAATTAAAAGATCCAGGGAGTTTTACAATTCCATGCTTAATTGGTAGCTTATCTGTTGATAATGTGTTAGCTGATTTAGGGGCAAGCATAAATGTTATGCCTTATAAAATGTTTAAACAACTAGGTCTAGGGAAACCCAAACAAACTAGGATGAGCATTCAATTAGCTGATAAAACTATTAGAATTCCTAGGGGTATAATCGAAGATGTTCTCGTGAAAACTGATAAATTCGTATCCCCAGTAGACTTTGTCATTTTAGACATGGATGAGGACAATAATATTCCTTTAATTTTAAGAAGACCCTTTTTAGCAACTGCCAGAACTAAAATTGATGTTTGTGCAAGTGAACTCATACTTTGTGTAGGTGACGAAACAATCACTCTTCAGGCTCTCGACTCAGCTAGGACATCAAGTAATCAAGGTGAGAACATAAATTCTATTAATAACCATTCGGTTAAACCTTCTTTTCAGGAAGCACCACAGAACTACACAACTGAGCCAGATCCTAGACCTCATGCCAACAAGGAAATAACTCATAAGGAACGAAGGCTTCAGACTGATGAACTAGACGAGTGGAAGACACACTTCAAGGAGAAATTAGGAATACACAAAGCAGAACCAACACCATTCCGTGGGAAAAACGAATTTAAGATCGGAGATCAGGTATTGTTAGATAAGACAAACCCTCGAATACCTCCTCCTGACCCTAATACAAACGAAGAAATCCGTTTTAGGGTACTCAAGGATTTCCTATATGGAACAGTCGAGGTAAGCAATCCTATATTCGGCACTTTTAAAGTAAACTGATAAACCGTAAAAGTAACATATTGTAATCCCACATTCAGCATACTTTCGGATGATTTGTCCCCTGATTCATGTAAAAAGGTTCTCCTAATCCTTTCTTTTCATGTCTTATACTCAGGAAAGCACCCGAGGATGGAAAGAATGAGAAACGGGCCTAAAAACCAAATTGGGCCAAAGTGGAAATCGACACGGCCTGGACTTTAGCCCACATGGCCGTGTCTCATTGAGTAACTAGAACATGGCCTGACCCTAATTCATATGACCGTGCCTCATTAAAGAAATCCGAACACAGCTTAAAGACCATTCACACGAACGTGTGCCATGCCCGTGTCCCTATCATGGCAAAGAACAATTACATTTGGGAAAGGATACTTAGGGGTAAAGAAACCTATTTCAAAAGCCTATATAAACCCCCTAAGTGTTACCTGAAAAGAGGGCGGTAAGCTAGGCCAAGGAGCCAAGCCGAAAAGGTCAGATTTATGGAAATTCACTCGAGGATAGCCAGTTGATCCATCTCAAGAAGCCGGAATTCTACTCAAGACGGCGGATTTCTCCTTCAATTCGTTCAGGGGGTTTTAGGGATTTCTTATGTTTTGTTTTATCTTTTCCTCTGAGATGTTTTCTTTATTTGTTATGAACTAAACCCTTCAGATGCCTGAAGGGGATGAAACCTAAGATGGATCTTGTTATTATTTTCTGAACTATATGATAAATACTTGATTTGTTCTTAATTATGTGTGCTTAATTCTTGTGCTAATATTTCTGGGATATTGATTCAAGTTGGATGTGCTTAGGTGGTAGAGAAAAAGTCCCTGCTTAAGAGTAGATCTAGCATAATTAAGCGGAGTTGTTCGCACGCCTAGAGATAGGGTAACGAGATTTTGCCGAATTAGGGTGAAACCTAATATGGGAGTCCAAAGATCGAGATAATGCGATTCTAGGGGTTTTAATTAGAAAGAGATTTCAATTAATCAACCTAGGGTTAGACGTTATTCGCTTCGAGAGAGGGTTTAATATAAATTAGGGAGTCTTACGGATCAAGTCAAGTGAATACATCGTCTGGTTCAGTGTTAGATAACAAGTGAAGTGTAGGTGGATTCTTCCTAAAGGTATCGTCTTAATCAACTGAGTTTTTCCAACAGTATTACCTCAATTCATTCTTTTTGTCTTTGTGTCTTCAGCTTAATAGTTATTTAAAATTAGATTAAACAACAACTTCACTTTATTTTAGGCTAGATAATAAAAAGAAAGTTAGTATTAGCACTTTTAGTTCCTTTGGGTTCGACAATCCGGGCTATCCTAAGCTATACTACTGTGCGATAGGTGCACTTGCCTTAAATCGTTGTCAGAGTTAGTTTCCAAGTTCGATCATTCTCTTTATAAATTTTAAAACTCGACAGAACAATGATCAAGTTTTTGGCGCCGTTGTCGGGGAACTAAAATATTAAGAAAGCTTTATTTTTATTACTTTAGCCATTAATTTTTATTTTCTGCAATTTACTTTTATTTTTTACTTATTTTTAGATTAAATTTTGATTTTTGCTAAATTTTATTTCTTTCTTTTCTTAGCAAGTACCTCTAGTTTATGACTAGAAGGAAGAAAGGACCACTAGTATACGACAGTGATATTGAAGCAACTGTTCGCAGGAATCGCAGAGAAATTAGGCGAGCCCTAATTTACACAGAAGAAGAGCGAGAAGGCAGATCCAATCCTACTGAAAGGATGTACGAAATTAATCCACCACTACAAGATGCGGAAGAAAATAATGCTCCGTGTACTATGTACGATTATGCTAAACCTCATTTAACAGGAGCAGAATCGAGTATTGTTCAATTAAAGCCTAACACTATACAAATGATTCAACAATTTGTTCAATTTGATGGTTTGCAGGACGAAGACCCAAATACTCATATAGTTAATTTTTTAGAGTTTTGTGATACCTTCAAAATAAATGGCGTTTCTGATGATGCCATACGTCTTCAGTTATTTCCTTTTTCATTAAGGAATAAAGCCAAACAGTGGTTAAACTCGTTACCACGAGGGTCAATCACTACGTGGGATCAACTGACCAAAAAAGTTTTATTAAAATATTTCCCACCGGCCAAAACGGCCAAATTACGGAATGATATCTCCTCGTTTGTGCAGATGGATTTACAGACATTATACGGCGCATGGGAGAGATACAAGGATCTCTTGAGAAGGTGTTCGCACCATTGTTTACCCTTGTGGATCCAAGTCCAAACTTTTTGTAACGGTGTAAACCCCTCAACAAGGCAACTAATTGATTCAGCCGCCGGTGGAACCCTGAACAACAGAACTCCGGAAGCAGCCTACGAGTTTATTGAAGAGATGTCATTGAATAACTATCAGTGGCAGGTTACAAGGGCCAAACCAACAAAATCAGCCGGAGTTTTTAACCTCGATGCAGTAACCATGCTATCAACACAGGTAGAGATGATGAATAAAAAGCTTGATAGTTTGTGTTCTTTGCAGGTACATCCAGTAATGCAGTGCGGCGCAAGTGGAACTGTGGCGAATCCTAAGTACCCACCCTACCAACTGGGCACAGAGAGCAAACAGATGAACTATATAGGTAATAATTTCAGATCTAATAATAACCCTTATAGTAATACTTATAATCCAGGTTGGAGGAACCACCCAAATTTTTCATGGGGAGGTCAAGGAAATCAAGTAAATCAAAGACAACAACCTCCTCAAAATTTCCAAAATCAGTCCTATCTACAGGAAAAAAAGCCGAACCTTGAAGAGATACTGACAAAATTCATGGCAGCCACAGAAAACCGTTTCAAAGACACTGAAACAAACCAACGAATATCGATTGAAGAGATCAAGAGCCAAGTTGGGGAACTTACTAAGTCAGTTGGTGAAGTCACTGAGTCAGTTAGACAACTTACTAAGATAGTTTCTGAACTCGGATCAGAGATTTTTTATAAAGGAACCGAACAGGTAAAGGCAGTTACACTGAGAAGTGGAAAAGGGTTAGTCAAACCAAAGAAAAAGATACCACACGAAGATAACAAAGCAAAAGATGAGAGAGTTGAGGATGTAACTTGTAACATCCCAAAACTGGGCATAGAAGAATTGGGCCCAATGGGCCTTGAACGTAGTAGCGTTTAAATTTTTAGAGAATAAGAGACAGGCTTAAATGCAAGTTGGACTTATTAGATAAGTGGTTTTGGATGGTTAGAGGGCTTCTTTGAAGTCCTGGGACCAAACTTTGGCTTTAGGGAAATTTTGGTTTTAGGTGAAAAAAACCCTGGGTGTTAGTAGGTAGGCTTTAAGAATAAAATATGGAGGAAAATGACACAAGTGGAGTGTGTGGTGTAGTGGCAAAGTGACGCCACATAAGAGGCAAGGGGTGACGCCACAAGGAAGGAAGGAGGTCCAAGGTTCAAGTCTTAGCTCTTACATTTTGGTTTTCTTTTTACATTGACCTTAGTATTTGGCTATATATTTATATTTAGTTACGTATGGTTTAAGACATAAGAGGAGCTTGAGGCCTAGTGGCTAGCAGCGTGGATTATGTTGCAAGGGAGCCTGGGTTCGAATCTCATGAAAAGCAAGGGAGTATTTATTTTGTGAATTGGACGGGAAGAGTTTGAGTTGGATTTAAACTCTGCTGGCGGAAGGATCCCACATCGGAAAGATACAAAGAAGGATGGTGAGAAGCTAGCTATATATATAGCATTCTAGGAGGAGGATGAATACACCTTGAAGGGCGTTTGGGCACAAGAGTGGTCGGAGCGCGGATTAGCACCAGATTCCTATCAAGTGTGTAATTCTCTCTACTCTAGTTGTAGAGCGGCAAATGTCGAAGTGCCGGTCATGGCAGTAGTAGCCACATGTGGGGCTTCGACGCGATAGTTGAGGACATCAGTAGTATTCTTGTAGGTTGAGGCTGCTTGGGCCACGATAGGCCGAAGAGGGCCCAATGGGCCCGTGGGCCCAATTGAATAAAATTGTATGATGGTGCAGTATATAGTGAACTAGACTAGGTGAATCTTATATACATGGCTAGATTTGTGTTAGGTGGGCCACAAGAGCGTGTGGGCCCGAATGGGCTGAAATGGGGTTTTAGGCCCAATAGTCTGGTAACGACCATGAATGGTAGTTGAGTCGCTCGAGGCAACATTAGGCCTTCGGGAAGGCCACTGTAGGCACGAAATTACTGAAATACCCTCGATAGGTAAATTACAAAAATACCCCTAGAAGGTAAATTACTGTTATACCCTTAGAGGTTGATTAGCTTAATTATGTTGTATTTGTTATTCTGATTATGATGGTAATCTGTTTCATATGTTATATTTGATATATGATTTGCATACATGTCATACTACATACACGAATTATTATGTCACGACATGTTGCATGGGCTTTGGGATATGAATGAAAGGGGAAGCGTTCTGGTGGTCTTTACCACAATCTGTTTTGGTGGCTCTACCACACTCTGTTCTGGTGGCCATGCCACATAATCTGGTGACTTTGTCACAATTCTGACGATGAGCAGCTAACTGCAACATGACTGCCATCGATGGTGTGTAGCGGTGAGGGTCGATTGTAGAAATCCCCATTTGTGTGATTGGCAGGTACGGGTGGTGTGTAGCGGATGGAAATTTAGGTTGGGTTGGGATTTGCATCATATTGCATTGATTATTTGGTTACCTACTATGCTCTGCTAAAAGGGCTAAAGCCCAGTCTGTTTCTGTACGGGCTTCGCCCAGAGTGATTTGTAAGGGCTAAGGCCCAGCTAATATGTGAATGGGCTCGGGCCCAGATAGGGTTCCTGTGGATTAATTACACACTGAGTCTTCTTGACTCACCCCCTTTGCTAAATTTTGCAGGTAATCACTAGATCGCGGGTTTGGAGCTGGGGCGGACTCGAGGTGGCCATGCATTTCTATTTCTTTCACAAACTATGTTACTTTATTTTGAACTTATTTTTATTTAAATTCGGGATTTTTATTATGTAATAAGGCCGCTTTAACTGTATTTTTGGTATTTTATTTGGTTTAGCTTTTAATATGATTTCTGCATATTATTACTAAATGTTTAATACGGGATTTTCCTAAACCCTTAATAACCGTTTTCCAAAATGTTAACAAAAAGATAACAAGTGAATAAATAATTAAACTCGAAATTTTTAAACCATCACAAGTTTCTTTAAACAACCTTTCCCTGTGACGCTCCGGATCCGATCGTGACGTTTGGGCTGGGTTTGGGGTGTTACATAACTGCAATACGCAACGAGGGTAAACCACAAATTCCATATCTGCAAAGTTAAAGAAAGACCAATTAGATGCCCAATACGGTAAATTTCTTGAACTTTTTAAACAAATACATATTAACTTACCCTTTGTTGAAGCCATTTCACAGATGCCAACATACGCAAAATTCTTTAAAGAACTCTTGACGAACAATAGGAAGCTTGAAGAAATATCAACAGTGGAGCTTAATGAAGAATGTTCAGCCATCTTCCAAAAAAAGTTACCAACCAAATTAAAAGACCCAGGAAGTTTTACTATTCCCTATTTAATTGGTAGCTTAAATGTTAAGAAAGCATTAGTTGATTTAGGTGCCAGTATTAATTTAATGTCTTATAAAATGTTTAAGCAACTAGATCTTGGGGAACCAAAACCCACTAGGATGAGTATTCAGTTAGCTGATAGATCTATTAGATTTCCTAGAGGAGTTACCGAAGATGTCTTGGTAAAAATTGATAAATTTATTTTCCCTGTTGATTTTGTTGTCTTAGACATGGATGAAGACATTGATGTTCCCTTAAGTTTAGGGCGCCCTTTTTTAGCTACTACTAGGGCTGTTATTGATGTAGGTGACGGTAAACTTGTATTAAGGATAGGTGATGAGGAAATTATTTTTCAAATCTATGATGCCATGCGATATTCTAGAGAGCAAGACTATTCCTGTTATTTTGTTGATACCACTGATCATATCATTCAAAACTCATTACAGGAAATTATACATGATGACACGATGGAACTGTGCCTAACTTAAGAAGAGGGGGAAGAAGATGAAGTCGACAAGCTGAATTTGAATACATCTTCATCTAGACAAAAGAAAGAAGAGAGCATTAAAGCCAATGATAAACTAAAACAAAAACCCTCCATTGATGAGCCACCCAAATTAGAATTAAAACAATTACCGAAACACTTAGAATATGCATTCATTGGGGAAAATTCTACACTACCGGTAATTATCTCTTTAGAACTAGAACCTAAGGAAAAAGAGGAGTTGATACAGGTACTACGAGAACATAAAAGAGCCATAGCTTGGAAAATCTCTGGTATTTATGGACGATTTCTTGGTATTCGGTAATTCTTTCCATCTTTGCCTTAAAAATTTAAAACGAGTTCTAATGAGATGTGAGGGAATGAATCTTGTCTTGGATTGGGAAAAATGTCACTTTATGGTTAGAGAGGGGATTGTGTTAGGACATAAGATTTCTAGGAAAGGGATTGAGGTAGATAAAGCTAAGATTGAAACCATAGAAAAATTACCTCCCCCTAGTTCAGTCAAGGCTATTAGAAGTTTTTTAGGACATGCTGGATTTTACAGAAGATTCATTAAAGATTTCTTTAAAGTAGCTAAGCCTTTAACGAGATTACTAGAAAAAGATGTTCCTTTCAATTTTGATCAGGAGTGTTTAGATGCATTTAATATCCTCAAGGATAAACTAATAAATGCTCCGATTATAATTGCACCTGATTGGAATCTACCTTTTGAACTAATGTGTGATGCGAGTGATTTTGCAGTAGGAGCAGTCTTGAGACAACGAAGAAACAAGCATTTTCAGCCTATTTATTATGCTAGCAGAACACTGACACCTG
Organism: Gossypium bickii; assembly: GCA_025503065.1. Lineage (NCBI taxonomy): Eukaryota > Viridiplantae > Streptophyta > Magnoliopsida > Malvales > Malvaceae > Gossypium > Gossypium bickii. The sequence goes on from CP106718.1 coordinate 20,212,237, forward strand.
CACAAGAAAACTACACCACCATAGAAGAAGAACTGCTAGCTGTAGTTTTTGCATTTGATAAATTTAGACAGTATCTGATATTATCTAAAGTTGTTGTTTACACTGATCATTCAGCTCTTCGTTATCTCTTAACTAAACCTGATGCAAAACCTCGACTCATACGTTGGATATTACTTTTACAGGAATTTGATTTGGAAATACAGGATAAGAAGGGAGCTGAAAACCTTGCAGCAGACCATCTCTCCAGGCTTGAGAACCCATATATTGAAGAACTCGACGAAAGTGAGATAAATGACTCATTCCCTAAAGAACAACTCTTTTCTATAAATCACTCTAAGGTACCATGGTTTGCAGATATTGCAAATTATTTAGCTGCTAAGATCTTGCGAAAAAGACTAACACATCAACAAAAGAAGCGATTCGTTGCTGACGCGAAAAACTATTTTTGGGAAGATCCTTTTATTTTCTGCATATGTGCAGATCAGATAATTCGAAGATGCGTTACAAAGGCAGAAGCAAGCAAAATACTGGAAGATTGCCATTCAGGACCTTCAGGAGGACCCTATAGTGCATTAAAATAGCACATAAAATACTCGAATCAGGTTTTTATTGGCCTACTTTATTCAAAGATGCCAACAGGTATGTCGCTTCATGTGATAAATGCCAACGAACAAGTAATGTTTCTAAACTTGATGAAATGCCTCAAACATATATGCTATCATGTGAAATATTTGATGTATGGGGTATTAATTTTATGGGTCCATTCCCTAGTTCATTTCGAAATAAATACATCCTAGTGGCAGTTGATTACATGTCAAAATGGGTGGAAGCCGAAGCTTTTACCTACCAATGATGCTAGAGTAGTAGTTAAGTTTCTCAAGAAACTGTTCTCTCAATTTGGAATACCTAGAGCTATCATTAGTGATAGGGGCACTCACTTCTCTAATACTCAATTTGACAAAGTCTTATAAAAATATGGAGTACACCACAGGATAGCCACCCCATATCACCCTCAAACTAGTGGGCAAGTTAAAGTAGCAAACCCAGAACTCAAATGCATCCTAGAAAAATGATTGAATCAAATAGAAAAGAGTGGTCATTAAAAGTAGATGATGCCCTATGGGCATATAGAACAGCGTTTAAAACCCCCTAGGAACATCTCCATACAAACTTGTCTATGGGAAAAGCTGTCATCTACCATTCGAGTTAGAACACAAAGCTTTTTGGGCTATAAAATTTTTAAATTATGATCTTAAGACTGCAGGAAAGAAAAGAATGATGCAGATGAACGAGCTAGACGAATGGAGAGCTGAAGCTTACGAGAACTCAAAATTATACAAGGAGGAACAAAGCGACGCCATGATGATCGTCTAAAGAAATTGAGACAATTCAAAGTAGAAGACTTGGTCCTGCTATACAAGTCAATGCTTAAATTGTTTCCTGGAAAACTGAAATCAAGATGGTCAGGTCCATTCATGATTAAAACAATTTTTCCTTATGGCACAATCGAGGTAACCCATCCAACTCAAGGCACATTCAATGTAACATCCAAGATTTATGGGCCTATGCATTTAGTATAAGGATAAGTTTAAATAGGATAATTTAATTGATAGGGGTCTAAATTTGGGCTTAGAATTAGGCAAAAGGCCCAGATTAAATTATTTTAAGGTGGCATCCTAAACTATTAAAAAGGAACAAGTTTTGGGTCGTAAGGAGCCCATGTTTTTAGGCCAAATTCGGCACTTTAAATGAAGAGAGGGTGACGCCACACACAAGGAAATTCCCTAGCAGATTAGAATTAGGCAAAAGGCCCAGATTAAATTCGGTTTTTAGCAGTAGGTTCCAAAATATCTATAAATAGGGGGGTTATCTCCTTCTTTCTGACACTGAAAACCCTAAAATCCTCTCCCTTTGTGCGAAAATTCCCTAGCCTCTCCCTCTCTAATTTCTTTTCTCCAATTTCTTTAAAAACCGAAACTCTTCACTTTTTCCTTCTTGTGCCGATTTCTCTAAAAAGCCAAAGCATCCATAGTCTTTTCTTCTATTCATCCTATTTGAGAATTAGTTCTATACTTCCGGCATTTAAATCATCCGTTGGCATTGTCGAATCCTCTCTCTAGTGTTAGCCGAATCTCCTATGCTAAGGCGGCAATTCAGGATTTGAAGGAAGCTTAGTCGACTAGATCTAAAAGCCGAAAATCATAAGTCTCCAATTTCGGGATTTTAAGGTAAGAATATTTGTTATTCAAATATATAAAATTGGGTAGAACACTAACCATGGCCGAATATAGGAGAGGCCCTAGTTTCACATCCTTAGGCTTTTTTGAAGCAATTTGCAGATCGGTTTAGCGAGGGTATCGACATTAATCGGTGTGTAGATCTCTGACACACTACTAATAAACTTGTATGCATATCTATTTATGCATGTTATGGGCTAAAAAGCCAGAACAAGGCTGTATAGGCAGTCGAATGGAACCCTAAAAGGGTTAGGCAAGGATGCCAAGTACGTAAACATGGAACTCCCTATGTGTATCGAAAAATATTTAAGTTGCATGATGTTCTCTTATGTATGTATGCATAGGGTGGGAATGATGATAATTGAAGGGGAAGTGCATGATAGGTCACTTGGTGATAGGTGGTAGAAATCCCACATAATATAAATGTAAGGTCACATAGTGATCGGTGGCTATGACACGTTTAATGATTCCTACTTGATAGGAATAGGCAGTTCGGCTGTCGTTTTGGTGTGTAGCGGATGGAGGGTTGATTGTAGAAATCCCTAAGGTGTGATGGTTGGTACGGGTTGGTGTGTAGAGGATGGAAACCTAGGATGGGTTGGGTTATGCATTCCTTATTGTTTATTATGTGATTATGAATGATGCCTTCCTGTATGGGCCAGAGTCCATAATGTGTTTGTGGGCTCAGGTCGATGTGTGTTTTGTGATTTATACACTGAGTCTTTGTGACTCACGCTTTCCTTTCTCTACTTTTCAGATGAGCAGTAGATCGTGGATATGGGAGCCGAGACAGACTCGAGGGGCCATCAAGTTCTATTTCTACAAGTTATTTTCTTTTGGGATTTCTTAAAGTTTAATTTATTTCATTGTTATTTCGAGAATATTTATGTAATAAGGCCCCTAGTGTTCATTCAACTCAGCAGTTATCAATGTTAAGCAACTTATGAATTTTATAATAAGGTTTATTTATACTTAATAATAAAAATACAAAGAGATTTATTTTCAAAAAGTCTCTCATTTATTCAAATTTAATTAACTTAACTTGTGTTTTCAAAACGCGATAAAGTGTTATGTGTTCGATAACATGCCAGATCTGGCCGAAACGCATGGGCTGGGTTTTGGGTGTTACATTCAAGGTAAATGGTCACTAACTCAAAATCTATAATGGTGAAGATTTTAGGGATATGAGAGAGGAGCTTCAGCTCCGTGAACCTTCTTTTAGAAATGAAAACAGGGTAAGTCTTGCTTAGGACTTTAAACGAGCGCTTCTCGGGAGGCAACCCGAGCACTAAACTAACAAACATTAAATTCTTAATTTTTAGCATTTAATTCCATACTAATTAATCCAATAAAGCGCAGGTTTTAGACCACACGGCCTTGCACACGGGCGTGCCCGTGGCCGTGTGGAAGCCAGGGGATGAACCACGGGCGTGCCAATAGCCGTGCACGACAGAGAAGAATTTTTTCCCAACACGGGCTGTGATAATAGTCGACGCCCATGCCGACTTCCCGTGCGAGGTTACTGACTTGTTGAGCACAGGCTAAACACACCCGTTCTAAACGACCATGTGAAGAAGAACACGGGCGTGTCATCATAACCACGGCCGTGGCCAAACCCCCTGAATGCGCCCAAAATTCAAAATCCCGAAAAACACGGGCTAATTAAAATCAAGCACGGGCTTGGCCTCTGCTCGTGTCCCCTCTCCTATTTAAAGAAACACAGCCCCATTCTTCCCCAATCTCCTTCCCTAAACCAACCCTAGTTGTTTTCCCCTCAAAAACTTCCCTCAAATCCAGCCACCAGCAAGAAAATCCCCTCACCATTCCCCACTGACGAGGAAGAGCATGCGGACATTCCTGATGATGTCCCACCACCACAGGAGGAACCATTCCCGAGCCAGTGACCCACCTATGCACCAGCATCACTCTCGGACATCTCTGCATGCCTTACCCAGTTCGAGCAGTACTGTACTTAGAAATTCAGTGACACCGTTCGATGTTTTGACGGGATCGAGGCCACCCTTCAACAAATTTGTCATCACTTCCACATTTCTTCACCGACACCACCGCAGGACCCAGCATACGATGAAGACCTCTGAGTCTTTTTATTCTCTTTAATTTCAGTTTTCTTTTCTTTATTTTTAGTTCTTAGTTTTAATTTTAATTTTAATTTTTATTTAAACTCGTTGCATTCTATATTTCAAACTTTTATTTCATTCATGATATCATTGGCTATCTAACCTTCGAGTATTGCTAACAACCATTTGTTTAATCATGCCACCGAAACATCTAACTGATGACTTCACAGTATCAATTGCAACTCCAAATAATGAACAAATCACTAGGAGTAATTAAATACTACATAAGTCATCATCTTTTCACCTCCGACTCAAGGAATCCATCCGTAATTCAGGAAGTGTCACTTTTCCCCTTCTCTTTTGATTATCTATTAACTGTTATTATCTATCTTTGTACACTGAGGGCAATGTACATCTTAAGTGTGGGGGGATAAAAGTGCCTAACTTTTTGCATTATTCTTAATCCCTGAGGATAAAAGTGCCTAACTTTTTTTCATTATTCTCAAATCCCTGAATTATACCTTATTCTTGAGCAATTTCCTCATATTACTAATTAGGATGAATTTTATGATGATTTATGATTTTTATTGACATGTTTTTGAGTAAGCCATAATTAATTGTGCATTGATGATTGAAATTTTAAGATACTAGAGAATCAAGCATGATAAGTCTATTTTTCAGAATTAAAATTTTTTCTAGGTTGTTAACCTAAATTTGAATATTACTTTGAAATTCGAATTTTACAAGGTTGATGTAAAAAACACCCATAATTTTTGTGAGATTTTGAGCCTTATAGAACATATATCCTTTTTCATGCTCACTTTATTGATTATGAGTGTGTCAACATTCAACTATTATTCTAGAACTTGCCTCGATTATACATGTTGAGACTACATCTATGATTTGATATACAGAGATGACAAAGGCACCTAGGTTTTAACCCACTTACTCCATCTAAACAGCCTACCTCCATAAACTAACCCCTAGTGAACCCTGTTTAATCATAACAACCCTTTTTATTGACTTACCTACTGGTATTAACCCAAACCCTTTGTATTTGTTATCATCATTCCTTTGACTACCCTTATATCGAGATATGGTTTGATTAGTTACCTAATTATATTATTTCAGTAGTTGAATTTATCTGTTATTACATGATTTGTTCTTAAAAAAAATCAAAGTATATTCAGTATTAGTATTATGAAAAGTGAGCTCATATAGTTAAAGTCCATTTATCAAAAGAAAAAGCTCGTATTATTAGGATTATTAATTTTCAGTTGATGTAATTGTTTATTATCGTCTCTAGATAGGTAACTTGTCAATTCAGTCTCGATTCTAACCTTTTAATTCAGCCTTTATCCACACCTTTAACCCTAGCCCCGTTACAACCCTGTAAAGACCTTTTGATATGTTTATCATCTCATTTTATAGTGGTAGAGATTTGATTTTCAGGCAAGCCTATGGGATTAACTTTTCAGGTTTGACTTATGAGTGCTTTTCTCCTGAACCTTAAACACTTCGTATGATTTGAGTGAATCTTTTGAGAGGATGTTAATCCTTGTCAATTTTGAATTAAAGGTAATTATTCATATAAGGGAAGACACCTATGTTTTCGTGATACAAATGTATGACTTATATTGTTTGAATCTTTAGCACTCTTTGAGTTAAAATTATCCATGTATAAATTATCTATGAATTACGATGAGACATTGTTGATAGGAATTATGAATTATGGAAAGTTCATTTTAATTGTAAGTTGAAAATTTTGCTTCAGGACAAGCAAAAGCTTAAGTGTGGGGGTATGTGATAAACCATAAAAGTAACATATTTTAATCCCACATTCAACATACTTTCGGATGATTTATCCCTTCATTCATGTAAAAAGGTGCTCTTAATCCTTTCTTTCATGTCTTATACTCAGGAAAGCACCCGAGGATAGAAAGAACGAGAAAAGGGCCTAAAACAAACCAAATTGGGCCAAAGTGGAAATCAACACGGCCTGGACTTAAGCCCACACGGCCGTGTCTCATTGAGCAACTAGAACACGGCCTGACCCCGATTCACACGGCTGTGCCTCATTAAAGAAATCTAAACATGGCTTAAAGACCGTTCACACGGGCGTATGCCATGCCCGTGTTCCTGTCGTGGCAAAGAACAATTTCATTTGGAAAAGGATACTTAGGGGCAAAGAAACCTATTTCAAAAGCCTATATAAACCCCCTAAGTGTTACCTGAAAAGAGGGCGGTAAGCTAGGCCAAGGAGCCAAGCCGAAAAGGTCAGATTTGTGGGAATTCACATGAGGATAGCCAGTTGGTCCATCTCAAGAAGCCGGAATTCTACTCAAGACGGTAGATTTCTCCTCCAATTCCTTCAGGGGGTTTTAGGGATTTCTTATGTTTTGTTTTATCTTTTCTTCTAAGATGTTTTCTTTATTTGTTATGAACTAAACCCTTCAGATACCTGAAGGGGATGAAACCTAAAACGGATCTTGTTATTGTTTTCTGAACTATATGATAAATACTTGATTTATTCTTAATTATGTGTTCTTAATTCTTGTGTTAATATTTCTGAGATATTGATTCAAGTTGGATGTGCTTAGGTGGTGGAGCAAAAGTCCCTGCTTAAAAGTAGATCTAACATAATTAAGCGGAGTTGTTCACACGCCTAGAGATAGGATGACGAGATTTTGTCAGATTAGGGTGAAACCTAATATGGGAGTCCATAGATTGAGTTAATGCGATTCTAGGGGTTTTAATTAGAAAGAGATTTCAATTAATCAACCTAGGGTTAGACGTTATTCGATTCGAGAGAGGGTTTAATATTAATTAGGGAGTCTTACGGATCAAGCCAAGTGAATGAATTATCTATGAGTTATGATGAAACATTATTGATGAATATTATGAATCAAGGAAGTTCATTTTAATTGTGAGTTGAGAATTTTGCTTGAGGACAAGCAAATGCTTAAGTGTGGGGGTATTTGATAAACCGTAATATATACATATTTTAATCCTACATTTAGCATACTTTTAGATGATTTATTCCCTGAATTGTGGAATTTGGTGCTTTTAATCCTTTAATTTCATGTTTTATACATAGGAAAGCACCGGAGGATGAAAAGACCGAGAAACGGGCCTAAAACGAAGAAAATGGGCCAAAGTACGAAATCGACACGGCCTGGGCCCAAGACCACACGGCCGTGCCTCTTTAACAGACCCGAACATGGCCTGGCCTCGACTTACACAGGCATGTGCCATGGGCGTGTCCCTAATGTGACCTGTTTGAATTTCACTCGGATTAGGGTACTTAGAGGCAAAGAAAGCCATTCCAAAAGCCTATATAAACACCCTAGAGGCCAACCTTCAGGGGGCGGCCAATTAGGCCAAAGAGCCGAGCTAGAGAGGCCAGAATTGTGGGATTTACTCGAAGAAAGCCAGTTGATTCATCTCAAGAAGCCAGAGTTATACTCAAGACGGAAGATCTTCCCTTCAATTTCTTTTCAGGGGGTTTTAGGGTTTTTCTTATGTTTTGTTTTATATTTTCTTCTGAGATGTATTCTTTTATATGAACTAAACCCTCAAATACCTGAGGGGGATGAAGCCTAGGGTAGATCTTGTTATTATTTTCTGAACCATATGATAAATACTTGATTTGTTCTTAATTATGTGTTCTTAATTCTTGCTTTGATATTTCAGGATATTGATTCAAGTATTGATGTGTTTTGGCAGTGGAGCAAAAGTCCCTGTTTAAGAGTAGATCTAGCATAATTAAGCGGAGTTGATCGCAACCCTAGAAATAGGATGACGAAAATTTGCAGGATTAGGTCAAACCTAATATGGGAGTTCATAGATCGAGTTAATACAATTCAAGGCTTTTAATTAGAAAGAGATTTCAATTAATCAACCAAGGGTTAGACGTTAGTAGCCTTGAAAGAGGTATTAATATAAATTAGGGAATCCTACGGATCAAGTCAAGTGAATAGATCGTCTGGTTTAGAGTTAGATAACAAGTGAAGTTTAGGTCGATTCTTCCTCGGGTATTGTCTTAATCAATTGTTTTTTTCCCACAAGTATTTTCCCCAATTCATTCTCTTTGTCTTAGCATCTTTAGCTTATTAGTTAGTTAATATTAGAATAAATAACAATTCTCTTAATTCTTAGGCTAAATAATAAAAAGAAAGTTAGTATTAGTACTTTTGGTTCCTTTGGGTTCGACAATTCGGTCTTGCCATTAAACTATTCTACTGTTCGATAGGTGCACTTGCCTCAATCGTTGTCATAGTTAGTTTCTAGGCTCGATCATTCATTATATAAATTTTAAGACTCTGACACACGATCAACTTTGACTTAATAAAATTTCGTCATACTTTCTTTGAGACCTTATTAACTAATTTCATAAAAATAATATACATTTCTCATGATATCAAGCATATAAAAACATAATAACATTACGTTGATTTATTACGCACAAACTTACCTCGGTACCAAAATATGTATAGTCGTTCAATTTAGTCCACCACCTTGTTCTTTCCTCGGTTTCGGTTCGAACTTCGTGTTTCTTGATCTATAATGGCAATTTCACTTATTTAATGCTCACATTGACTAAAATAGCTCGTGAATTATACTTTGGCAAAATTACCGTTTTGTCCTTAGACTTTCACATAATTATGATTTTGCCCCTAGGCTCGTAAAATTAGATGTGTTCATTTTTCACACACCCAAGCCTAGCCGATTCATATTCTCTCTTATAGAAACTCAAAATTTCAATTATTTCACACATTTACTATCCATTTTGTAATATCCTGGATTATAGCTTATGCATTAGTACTAAGTTATATGAAATAGCATGCTTGTGTGTGTTGTGAATGTGCATTATGAACTTTGTGAACCTTAGTGCATAGGTGAGCACTTTAAAAATTACTCGATTGAAGTAAAGCAGGGTGGCCTTAAGAAAATTTATAGAGGAAATATGACATGAAATTGGGCTTGGAAAAGTGGCTTGGAGGTGCCACTTAGGGCTCTGGAAATGACGCCATATGCTAGGGGGAAGGACTTGTGTTCAAGTTGCGTGGGAAACAAAATTTTAAGGTTTTTATTTTGCTTGTGACGTCAATAAGAGGGGAGTAGGGGGACGGCACCAAGGCTAGATTTTAGGAGTTTAAATCCTTTTATTTTTAGAGATAAATGGTGGATAATTGATGGATTATTTTTATTAATTTTAAATGAGGAGATAAAGAGGAAATAAGGATATGATAGTGATGGCCAAGTAGGGGATCTAGGTTAGTAATTTCGGCAAAAGGAGGAGAAATAAGGCCATTCATTATTCTTTCTTTTTCCTTTTCTCTCTGCCGAAATTCTCTGGCAACAATTCTCCTCTTCTCTTTTATTTTGTTAAGCCAAAATACTCCCTCTGCTAGCCGAATTTACATTCCACCATTGCCGAAACCCTCAAGCTTTTTCCTTCTCATCTTTGTTAAGCCGATTTCTTCACTTATTCAAAAGCCGAAACTTGAGTCATCATTATCTAGCCATAGCCGAATATCCTTGTGGGTGTAAACAAGGGTGCAGTCGACTATTGTATTAAAGGTAAGAACAACAATTATTTGATTTCCAATCTCTCTCTTTTAGCCGAAATATAGGAATCTAACCCCTTTAATTTTTTGGCCAAAACACTGAAGGAGAGATTTCGGGATTTTGCTATTGTCGACTACAAGGAGGAATCTTTCGGGACTTAAGAGATCTAAGGTAAGCCATTAATGATATTCGGCCATAGGCCACTCTTATGTGACTTAATGTTAGAATTAAATATAACCTATGCCTATAGGTATTTCGACACCTACATAACCAAGTAGCACTTTTCGGGATTTGGTTAGTGAGCAAATCGGCAGCAAGGTAAGGATTTAAGTGTGATAATCCTTCGGGATTTGATTTTATAGCCAATAGGCTTTTGATTAAATATCAAATGTTGGCCGAATGTAGGGATTAAGATCTAAAGTAGTAGATCCAGATTTTTCGAGATTTTCGGGCTTTCAGTGAATCGATAAGAATATCAAGTGTGTACCCTACACTATCTCTTATTAGATTTAAGGCAATAAACTTAATAAATATATATATGTTTATATTAATGTGAATGTGGCCAAAGGTACCATGCAATGGTACAAAGTACTCAGGTACGTTTTCCTACTCCTACTAGGATTATAACGTGAACTGTTGTGAAATTATAAGAATGTGAATTAAAGAATGGGACATAATCTGTGCATGATATGTATGACATGGGCATTTGGGTGATTATGCAAGGGGAAGTGAATGTGGTGACTTCGGTCACGAATATCTGAATGTGGTGCTTTTAGGCAAGAAATATTATCTGGTGGCTATGCCACAATATTTATAAGGGCGATGAGCACGTCGATCGCAAATGATCGCCTTCGATGGTGTGTAGCAGATGGAGGGTTGACTTAGTAGTCCCCACGGTGTGCTGGTTGGTACGGGTGATGTGTAACGGATGGTACCTAGGTTTGGGTTCGGGTTTGCATCATATTATTTAAATGTTGTATGTACATGTATGATTTGATATGCCTGAATTTGTTAAGACTTAGTGTTGTGGTTACACATTGAGTCTGTTGGCTTACCCCGTTGTGGGAACATTTTTCAGGTGACGAATAGTGATGGACCGGGTCGGCAGAAGCTTAGGGGTGGCAATGCTCAGCAAGGAATTTATTTTGTTTGGACTTTTTATTTTAAGTACTTTAAATTTAATTTTGGGTTTTATTTTGATGTAATAAGGCCAAAGTTGAACTACTTTATTTTACTTTGATTTATTATGTTATGAATATTTATCAATTAAAGATTTAGTGAATTTATTTTAAAATAAACTCTAAATGTTTTGTCACTTAAAATAAAGGATTTTCAATATAAGATAAACTTGTTTTCAACTCGAGCCCAACCCAAAAACAATCTTTCCTTCAAAACACACAGTTTTTCCAAAGTAACAAAAGAATTTTGAATCGGTTTACATCGAGGAACATACCAGATCCGGTCAAGTCTCGGGGCCGGGTTTGGGGTGTTTCACATTTTATAACTTTTACAAAATAGTCCTATTAGGTGTTCTCATGAGAAATTCTTTCACAAAAGTTGTTCATTAAACAACCAAGATTCATTTTCTTCCATAAAATTTCAGCAAACACATAAATACTCACATGGAAAAACCCTATACTCTCAACCTTTTTGCAAAATAGTTGCCTCATTAACTAGATCATGCTACAAGGGTCCTAAAAGTACAAAACTTATCAAGAATGATCACCGAAATCATTTACTTGAAAGGAGTGTAAGTTGCTGAAAATTTCAAGCTTCCAAACCCCTACTCTTGTTGATATTTTTGGTAGAAGAAGAAGAAAAATGGGAAAGATGATAGTTTTTCTTTATTTTATGATTAAAAATCAATTAAGTCACCAAATGCTTCACCTAACCTTGACTATGTCATTTCTTTGTCCCTATGGCCGACCATCACCCTAAATAAGATCTAATTGCACATTAAGGACCTCCAATTTAATGTTCTATAGCTATTTGACACTTCAAACTAGTAAAATACAAATTTCACCTTTTATGTGATTTAGTCCTTTTTCAAAATTAAGCAAGTAATCACTACAATTAATTCACCAAAATTTTCATGCACTCATGTAATCATGATATAACACATAAAATAATATTAAAAATAATTTCCCTGACATCGGATTAGTGGTTCTGAAACCACGGTTCTGACTAGCCCCAAAATCGGGCTGTTACATGACATGCATGCACTGGGGCTGAGAATCAACACAAAACTAATCAATAATCTAGTGGTGACTACAAGTGTGATTGGTCGAGTTGTAATATTTTTAGTGTCATAATGGAATACTCGAGTATTCCAAGGATCGAACCCAAAAAAGATTTTGGGGACTAAGTGATTTTTAACTGAAAAGCATGCAACAAAGAAGTCTAGCTAACTACTCATTAAGTTCTATTTTTTGGTAATTTATGATTAGGGTTAATTAAGCTAAATAACTACCTAACACTATCAAGGACTAAATTGTAAAATTGTAAAACTAAGAAATTAACAATCCAATAAATGACAATGTTCGATTGAATTCTATGCTGTTGATTAGTCTGGATTAAGGATCTAAATAGCCTAAACTTCTAATTGGCTCAATTTTATCTTTCGGTAACCATTTTACCAAATTAGACAATTTAGTCTGATTTATCTCTTGAGCTCTCCAAACTAACTCAGTATAAACGAATTGATACTCAATAGAATCTCCTCTAGGTCTCACCTATCTATATGTTCCCTTAGAGGCGTCAATTCTAAGTTTTAAAGTTTATTCAATTTAGTCTAGTTTTTTCGATTTAGTCCCTATATAAAAAATTACCTAAGCAACATTACAATTAACCAAGCACCATAAATTTAGTTACCTAACATGATTTCCATACAAACAACAACCCAATAAACATTCAAAGCATACATTAGATTAAGTACAAAAAGTAGGGATAATAAAGCTTAGTAGTTTCTTGATGGATTCTTGAAGGAGAAGATGTAGTCAACAATGGAGGTGAGAAAAATATATAAAAAAAAAGATTAGATTCTAAGCCTTTAAAAAGAAAATGAAGCTGAGCGATATTGAAACCCTTGGATGAAATTGAAAATAAAAGCTAAAGTTTGAGTACTAAAATGTAAATAACACCAAGCTACAGTCACACTAACTAACTAACGGCTAAAAACAAAAAAAGTGATAAACTAAAACCCTAAAAAGATGAAGAAACAACTATGTAACACCCCAAACTCGGCCTAGACGTTATGACCGGATCTAGCGTGCCACATAGAGAGTTTGTTTAAAAGCTAAGCGTAAGTTGGAAATATCGCGTTTCCTCAAAACTTCGAGTTTTGATGTTTGTTAGCAAAAACTCGGTTTATTTAATGTCCTTTATATAAAGTTATTAATATTTTAACAGTCAAAATATTTTCGCTGTGAAAATCAAACTCGAGTAATTGCGAAAACATGATGTTTTGGAAAACGATTATTAAGGTTTTAAGAAAGTCCCATATTTGTGTAATCATCAGTTATTAATGAAAACTTAAAAGAAATATTTAACCAGAGGCCTTATTACAAGATATTAAACCCAAATAAGAAAATAATCTTACAAATAAAGCGAAAAGGAAATTTACTAAAGTTTGCAAGCGATGTTTCTAATGTATGGCCTCCACCGAGTCATCCACGGCTCCAAGTCCTTTACTGCTGGAAATTACCTACGAGGTTAAGAAAAAGGGGTGAGTTATAAGAACTCGGTGTGTAATCCCCTAACCGACAAAAATTGGGCCCGAGCCCATAAGTCATCAAATTGGGCCTAAGCCCTATAAACATAGTAGTGCAAATGAAGTAATGCAGCCCAACCCAATCCAACCAACACACCCTCGACCAGCCAATCACACCTGTAAGGATCAAGTCAACCCACCCCGCCAATCACACCGGTATTGCAGTCAAGCTGCTAAACATAGAATATTTGTGGCTGAGCCACCGGAGTCATAATTATGTATATATGTATATATATTGTGGCTATGACTCCAGGCTACACTGCTCTTCATTCAATAACCCGCCCCATGCAACATGATAAAATGCAACATACATATCAAGATATAAAAGTGTAAGGTAACAAACACACGTTACTATACAACACTGAGGGTAAAACAGACATTCAAGCCAGTGAGGGTATTTTAGTAAATTCGTAACCCAGGGGTATTTCGGTGGTTTACCCTCTAATTCGACCCACTAAGGCATTTTGGTAAATCGGCCCACTAAGGGCATTTTGGTAAATCAGCCCACTAAGGCATCTTGGTAAATCGGCCCACTAAGGCATCTTGGTAAATCGACCCAATAAGGGTATTTTGGTAAATCGATCCAATAAGGCATTTTGGTAAATCAGCCCAATAAGGGCATTTCGGTAAATCGACACAATAAGGGCATTTCGGTAAATCGACCCAATAAGGCATTTTGGTAAATTGGCCCAATAAGGGCATTTTGGTAACTTAACCGGTTAAAAATGATTTTAGCGAATTTAAAACAGAAGTTATTAAAGCGAGTTATTCGATTCCATGCAGCATTTCAGATTATTAATCATACGTATAACAGTGATTCGGATTTTACCAACATTGTAGAGTATTATGAAACTACATGGTGATGGTGTGAGATTACACACCTGATTACGTAGAGAACTAAACACTCCTGATCGCTGTCACATATGCCAACATATCACACAATTAACTTACAACAATAGAAATAGGAGGTCTGTAATCCACATCTAACCATACGATTTACTAACACTTACCCTCACTAGCGCGAACAACTACGATTTGCTTATTCAAATCAGATGTCGACTCCCTTCCACAACCCGGCAGAAAATCTTGAATCGCTGGCACCCTACGCCGTTTGAACTTGGGAGCAGGGGCTACGAGTCCACTCCCCTTAGGCTCCCTTATCTATACCCCTTTAGACTGGCTATCACTTACCTCTATGAAGAAATCTCGATCAGTAAAGTACTACAGTGAGAAAAGGCGGTTGTCTAACAAGGGGTTTCGACTCTTACCACGACTTCTCGATACCAAACGTTTAATGAGCAGGGAAGAGAGTAGTTTGATCCTTAATGCAATCGGCCTAGGCAGGGATTAAGGTTCGGTTATAGCAGAGTGCAATGAAAAGAGAAAAGACAAAAAGAAACCAGAGAGAAACTCCCTACCCTGATCAGTGAGGAACCGAACAAAACAGATTCGGCTATGGGATTAAACCGAAGCAAGCATTCCATGTTGAGAGAAGAAAAGGAGAAATTAGTCGAGGATTAGAAGGAAAAGAAATAGACACTTCGACTATGTGAAACATAAGAACGAAAAGAAAAGAAAGAAGAGAAAGAAACACCATTACCTTACGATTACAAATGATTCGAACAAGGAAGGAGTGAATAACTTCGGCTTCTAAACAGGGATAAGCCGAATGGAGAGGGAGATATGGCAGTCAGAAGAGAACCAAGTTTCATGCTTACAAATGTTTGGCTAAATGGAATTAAATTGGAATAAAGGCGATTTTTCTGGCTTTACAAACAGAGAAGAAACCGATGCCACCAGTGTATAGATAAACAAAAGAGATTTCGGCAACTTGCAAGGAACAGAAGAAGTAATTCAATTCGGGGATAAAAGGAAAGATTCGGCTAGAAGAAAAGAGAGTGTAAAATAAGAAACAAACGAGAAGAGGAGAGAAAACGAAATGTACGAAATGAGAGAGTAGCAGAGAAGATTTGGCCAACAAAAGAAAATGCAAAGAACAACTTTGACCCCAGAAGCAAAAGAAAAGAAAGGTTGCACAAACACCCAAAAAGGTTCGGTTTAGCTATCTACCTTCAAATGCTGAATTTCCCTTGCCAAAACAACCCCCTAGCCGAAATTTACCTCCCACAAACTCTTATATTCGGCCAACTCTAACCCACCCTCTCAAATCTCTTGATTCAGTCCTCCAAGTACTCCATAATTCACTCTCCATCACCCATTCAAACATTTTGAGTAAGTCCTCAACTCCCTTGCAGAGTCCCAGCTGAACTTTACTACCATCACCTGCTTAGCACAATATAAATGCAATAAATTGCAGCATGTGGGATTCAAACTCCCTTCCTCCAGGTTCCCTTAGTGACGCCACACCACCTAGCCACACACTCCACTTGTGATAACAATTTACCAACAATTTATCTTAAGCCTTGCCCCAACAAACCTCTCCCCTAAAGTGCCTAGAAACTAAAATTTTACCAGAGCTCAACCTCGACCCTAGGCCTCCTTAGGGCCCCTAAACACCCTTAAACAACACACAGAACCAGCATAACATGCAATTACACACATTATACAAACCCCTAGATTTTAGAATGTTACAGTTCTACCTCCCTTAAAGAAATTTCGACCTCAAAATTTTACCTGGTTAAAAGAGGTGAGGGTATTGCTATCGCGTTGCCTTTTCCGGCTCCCACATGGCTTCCTCTGAACAGTGATTCCGCCACAATACTTTAACCAACGGAACAGACTTCTTCTTCAACACTTTAACATCCCGATTCAAAATCTACACGGGTTCTTCTTCAAATGATAGGTCAGGTCTAACTTCAATTTCTTCTACCGGCACTATATGAGATGGGTTTGAAGGATAGCGTCTTAACATAGAAACGTGAAATACGTCATGTATCTGATCCAACTCCAGAGGCAACTCAAGCTGATAAGCGACTACCGATCCCACACGTTTCGCTATCCGATAAGGCCCAAAGAATCTGGGGCTCAACTTGCCTTTCCGTCCAAATCTTAAAACCTTCTTCCAAGGTGAGACCTTCAAGAAAGCATAATCCCCCACTGAAAATTCTATCTCCTTACGCTTCAGATCTGCATACGACTTCTGTCTATTGGAAGCTGCTTTTAATTGACCCCGAATCAACTTAACTTTTTCCTCAGTCTCTGAAATCAATTTCGGACCCAACAACCGTCGCTCACCCAATTCGTCCAACAAGTAAGGGTATGACACCTACGACCATATAATGCCTCATAGGGTGCCATCCGAATACTGGATTGATAGTTGTTGTTATACGTAAACTCTGCTAATGGTAAATAATCTTCCCAACTGCCGTTGAAGTCAATCACACAGCTCCTTAACATATCTTCCAAGATCTGGATTACCTCTCCGATCGTGACCATCATCGAGGAGGATGATTTGTCTTTGAAGTCCAACCTGGTACCCAACGCTTCATGCAATGCCTTTCAGAACTGAGATGTAAATCTAGGGTCCTTGTCTGATATGATAGACATCGGCACCCCATGAAGCCTCACAATGTCTGCCACATATAGCTTGGCCAACTTCTGAAGTGAATAGTCAGTGCGAACCGGTTTGAAGTGAGCGGACTTAGTCAATCGGTCAACGATTACCGACACTGAATCTTTCTTAGTAGGCGTTAGGGGTAGCCCACTAGCAAAATCCATTGTTATTCTCTCCCACTTCCAAAGTGGAATTTTCACCGGTTGCAGCAATCTCGAAGGCAACTGGTGTTCCGCCTTCACTTGCTGACAAGTCAAACACTTGCTCCCGAAGTCGGTAACCTCCCGTTTCAACCCTGGCCACCAGTACTGCTCACAGAGGTCTCGGTACATCTTGTTTCCACCGGGATCCATAGTGTATAGGCTACTATGCACCTCTCGCAGAATCATCTGTCGCAACTCAGAGTCCTTTGACATACAAATTCTTCCACGAAAACATAATACCCCTTCACTATTCAGCCCAAAATCCACCGTCTCACCACTTTTCACTTGCTGAAGCCGAGAACCCAACGATTCGTCCAACAATTGCTTCTCTTTAATCTGATTAACCCAAGACGGTTTCACCTGAAGTTCTGCCAACAAACTACCATCCTCATAAAGGTTGAGATGAGCAAACATTGCTCTCAAATCCGATATCAGTTTACGACTTAATGCATCTACCACCACATTGGCTTTACCCAGGTGATACTCGATCAAGCAGTCATAGTCCTTCATCAACTCTATCCACCTCCGTTGCCTGAGATTTAACTTCTTCTGGGTAATGAGATACTTCAGGCTCTTATGGTCGGTATAGATGATCGATTTTTCTCCATACAGGTAATGTCTCCATATATTCAAGGCGAATACCACCGCAGCTAGTTCTAAGTCTTGAGTGGGATAGTTCACCTCATGAGGCCATAACTGACGGGATGCATATGCCACTACTCTTCCTTCTTGCATTAGCACACATCCTAAACCTGTGTGCGACGCATCACAATAAACAACAAATTCTTTCCCCGCCTCAGGCTGAATCAATACTGGCACTTCAGTCAGAATCTTTTTCAGTTTCTCAAAACTCTCCTGCCCACACAAACGGTACTCCCTTATGCAGTAACTTAGTTAGGGGTGCAACAATCAACAAAAACCCCTTAACAAACCTTCTGTAGTACCTAGCCAAACCCAAAAAACTTCGAATTTCTGACACTAACTTCGGTGGCTTCCAATCCAAGATAGTTTCAATCTTTCGAGGATCAACCCTAATCCCCTCAGCAGACACAACATGCCCCAAAAAGTCACTTCCTTCAGCCAATATTTGCACTTACTGAATTTGGCATACAGTTGCTTCTCCCTTAATATTTGCCACACAACCTGATTATGAGAATCATGCTCCTCCTTCGTTCTTGAGTACACCAGGATGTCCTCTATGAATACCACCACGAACCGGTCTAGATAGGGTTGGAAAACCCGATTCATCATATCCTTAAAAGCGGCTGGTGCGTTCATTAATCTGAACGCCATCACTAAGAACTCGTAATGCCCATAACGGGTTCGGAAAGCTGTCTTGTGTATGTCTGCCTCCTTGACCCATAACTAATGGTACCCTGACCTTACATCTATCTTCGAGAACACCGAAGCCCCCCGCAACTGGTCGAATAGGTCGTCAATCCTTGGTAGCGGGTATTTGTTCTTAATAGTTACCTTGTTCAACTGACGGTAGTCAATGCACATACGCATTGACCCATCCTTCTTCTTCATGAACAATACCAGTGCTCCCCACGGAGATACACTTGGTCAGATAAATCCACGGTCCAACAGCTCTTGAATCTGAGCTTTTAGTTCTACCAGCTCCTTCGGTGCCATCCTATAAGGGGCGATGGACACCGGAGCCGTACCCGATAACAGCTCAATACCAAATTTAACCTCGCGATTTGAAGGCAATCCCGGAAGCTCTTTAGGAAAGACGTCTGGGAACTCCTTCACCGTTCTAACATCCCCAACAGACAATTCCTTAACATCAGATGTGCTGACAAAGGGTAAAAACACCTGACACCCTTTACGCACTATCTTTTCAATTTTTAATGCCGAGACCACATTGGATAGGTAATTTCTCCACTCACCTGTCACCATCACTTCCCCATCCTCTGGAGTTCTTAATATCATACGCTTAGCAGCGCAATCCAAGTTCGTACGGTGCTTAACTAGCCAGTCCATGCCTAGTATAAGGTCAAACTCGCTGAACTGCAGTTCCATCAAATTTGCCAGAAATGCCACTCATTGAACTTCTAGAGGCACATCCCTAAACAACTTATTCACTACCACAGATTGTCCTAAAGGGCTAATCACAGACGTTTCTCTAGCAGCAATCTTAGATTTTATACCTAAAATCCCAAACACGGTATAGGCAACATATGAATGGGTAGATTCAATATCTATCAAAGCTGTAAACGGTACATCAAATATGAAAAGCGTACCAGTTATGACGTCCGGTGCGTCGGTATCCTCTCGACACCTAGCCGCATAAACCAACCCCGACTACCTTGCATCTGTATTTCCAGCACCTCTGCCCGGTGCTCCACGACCTCGTCTAACTCTATTTCCCCCTCGGGCTGGGCCACGACCCCTTGGTGGCTACTGACCACCTCTCTCTGGCTGCACGAATTTGTGACGTACTACCTGTGTCCGAACAGACTCTCGAGGACAATCCCTAAACTGATGATCTATAGACCCGCATCTAAAACACCCACCGGTTCTTTTCTAGCACTCTCCCGAGTGAAAATTCCCACAGTCCATACAAGGCTGTAACTGACTGATAGCAACTGGAACACCCACTCGATCTGGCCCCTCAAACCTAGGCCTCTTATGAAATCCTCTTGCAGGACCTAAGAACCCAGAATATCTTTTGCTTTTTCCTCTTTCCTTATCTCGATTCTGTCGCTCAAAGCGTTTTACCTCCTCAGTAATTTTAGCCTTTTCCACTAATGTAGCAAAATCCCTCTCTCTCTGCGGGGCTATTAGTACCCGCAACTCATCTCGTAGCCCATCTTCAAACCGCACACAGCACTCATAATCAATTGAGACTATTCCCTGGGCATACCGACTCAGACGCAAAAACTCCTATTCGTACTCTGCCATAGATTTACCTCCCTGAACCAGATTCAAAAATTCTTTTCTCCGAGCATCCACATAGCTAGCCCCGACATATTTTCCCTTGAATGCTGTCTTAATGAAATCCCAGGTGATACGATCAGCTTGTGTACATTCCCTCACAGTGAGCCACCACTAGTACGCCTCGTCTCTCAGTAATGACACAATCCCTTTTAGTTTCTGTTCAGCTGTGCAATCCAAATCATCCATAATTTGTTCCACAGCCTCAAGCCAGCATTCAGCTACATTTGGGGCTACACCAGAAATGCCCCTAAAAACTTCAGCCTCATTCGACCTGAGTCGCTCAGCTATAGACCCACGAGTTGCCGACCCAGTACTTACCCCAGCAACACATTCCAATACTCGTAGCATAGCTTGGGAAAAAGCATCGTCCCCTCCCGTTCGGTCGTGAGACCCTATTTCAGTCACTGGTGATGTAGGCACGTCTATTTCAGGCATGTGCCCAGATGCTTCGGACCCAACCCCAGCACGTCGGCCTCTACCACGACCAAGTCTACCGCGTCCACGTCCTCTAGTGCTCATGTTTGCTAAATCGAATTAATCAGATTAGGAATTTTATGAATCAGTATGTAATTCAGTGTTTATTAACAAATGTTTTATGGAAAGTAGATATAAGAGTTGTTTTCGCGAATCGTATTTCTAAGGTCTCAATCTCTATAGTCTTAGCTCCTAGAGCTAGAAGTTTTAGTTTACTACTACTATCTCTTACAGTTTTCTTACTACAGTCACATCATCATCATATCAGTAATTATAAAATAAGGATACTTATGGATTTGGTGCCGGAGACTCGTGGTGCTATATATCCAAAAAGATATACTTTTCCTAAACCCAATTTCAACCAGAATTAAAAAAACCTTTTCTAACCCATTCCACAGCTGAGTTTTGCAATCGGGCTTTGATATCATAAAATGTAACACCCCAAACCCGGCCTAGACGTTATGACCGGATCTAACGTGCCACATAGAGAGTTTGTTTAAAAGCTAAGCGTAAGATGGAAATATCGCGTTTATTCAAAACATCGAGTTTCGATGTTTGTTAGGAGAAACTCTGTTTATTTAATGTCCTTTATATAAACTTATTAATATTTTAACAGTAAAACTATTTTCGCTGTGAAAATCAAGCTCGAGTAATTGCGAAAACATGATGTTTTGGAAAACGATTATTAAGGTTTTAAGAAAGTCCCATATTTGTGTAATCATCAGTTATTAATGAAAACTTAAAAGAAATATTTAACCAAAGGCCTTATTACAAGATATTAAACCCAAATAAGAAAATAATCTTACAAATAAAGCGAAAAGGAAATTTACTAAAGTTTGCAAGCGATGTTTCTAATGTATGGCCTCCACCGAGTCATCCACGGCTCCAAGTCCTTTACTGCTGGGAATTACCTACGAGGTTAAGAAAAAGGGGTGAGTTATAAGAACTCGATGTGTAATCCCCTAACCGACACAAATTGGGCCCGAGCCCATAAGTCATCAAATTGGGCCTAAGCCCTATAAACATAGTAGTGCAAATGAAGTAATGCAGCCCAACCCAATCCAACCAACACACCCTCGACCAGCCAATCACACCTGTGAGGATCAAGTCAACCCACCCCGCCAATCACACTGGTATTGCAGTCAAGCTGCTAAACACAGAATATTTCTGGCTGAGCCTCCGGAGTCATAATTATGTATATATGTATATATATTGTGGCTATGCCACCAGGCTATACTGCTATTCATTCAATAACCCGCCCCATGCAACATGATAAAATGCAACATACATGTCAAGATATAAAAGTGTAAGGTAACATACACACGTTACTAGACAACACTAAGGGTAAAATAGACATTCAACCCAGCAAGGGTATTTTAGTAATTTCACAACCTAGGGGTATTTCGGTGTTTACCCTCTAAGGGTATTTCAGTAATTCGACCCACTAAGGCATCTTGGTAAATTAGCCCAATAAGGCATTTTGGTAAATCGGGCCAATAAGGGCATTTTGGTAAATCGACCCAATAAGGGCATTTTTGTAAATCGGCCCAATAAGGGCTTTTTGTAACTTAACCAGTTAAGAATGATTTTGTAACACCCCAAACCCAGCCCAAACACCACGACCGGATCTAGCATGTCACTAAGAAGAATTTCTAAAAACATGGTGCGTTCGTTAGGGAAAGATTAACCTCTTCTGTTGTGTCTGAGCGCTAAAGTCTAATTAGAAAACTTAGTAATTCCATATTAGCCTAGTTAGGTCTACCAAGTTTCAAAATCAGATCATTTTTGTTCTTTTTTTTTTTAAAGTCCATGTTAGTCATTTAAGTTACAAAGGGTTGTCGCAAAAAGATAATAATTTACTTGAAAAATTTGTCGAATAAAAAAAATTGTTGCCCTTGTATTTCTTTCCATAAACTTATCATTATTTCTAATTACCGTATAGCCTGAGTTTCCAAAATGTAAATAAAACGAAAATTTAAAAACCCCATTATCAGTGGCCTTATCACAACGTGAAAACCAAACCAGTTCTTAATAATAAATAAAGTTCTTTACTGAAATAAAACGAAACCATGCATGGCCACCCCGTGCTCCTCTCCCGCCCTATCCTTTTCGCTATAAGCTACCTGAAAAGATGTTAACAATGGGGTGACTCATAAGACTCAGTGTGCAACACTCATGCACCACCAAACCGGGCCTTAGCCCTACAGAACAGAATAGCAGAATATGGCATACACAGTGAATGATGCAAAACCCATCCCAACCTAGCTTTCCATCTGCTACACACCTCCCGTACCAGCCAATCACCATTGGGGATTGCTACAATCAACCCTCACCGCTACACACCATTGATGGCAGTCATGCTGCTTATCGTCAAAATCGTGACAGAGTCACCAGAATAGATCGTGGCAGAGCCACTACAACAGATCGTGGCAGAGCCACTACAACAGATCATGGCAGAACCACTACAACACTTCCCCTTTCATTTAATAACATCAGCCCGCCCCATACAACATACAAATTTTTAATGCACAGATACTACAAGTTTCAGCATGCATATACAGAATATCCATAACAAATATCATGTTATCTCATCATAATCACGTATTTAGTATAACAGAACAAAACTCACTAACCTGATGCCTCGCCTTTACCCTCTAAAGGTATCTCAAAAGCCATACCGAGGTTTCAGCATTTATCAGAATATATCAATACATATAACACAGCATTACAGATGGGGTGAGGAGTTACACACCTGATTACTTACAATACTAAGCTATCTATGACGCGACTATCACTAGCTGGAACCACGGCTATCTGCCTAATACTCTATTCGGAGGCTGGCTCACAACCTGGTGGCCAATCACGAACAGTCGACACCGCTCGTTTCTTGTACTTCAGGATCGAACTCGAGGGTTTGCTTCCCTCACCCAACTGCTTATTTCTCACATCCATCAAAAGCCTCGGTCAAAACTCACTACGAGTGATATGATTTGAATATCCGTCCAACAAGGTTAAGACAACAGATAGAGAATAAATCGATTAATAGAACCACTAGAAGGAATCTTCTTACCTAAATCGACTGAATCCCAGAGTTTAGCAGACCTTGATTAACACGCTGATCGCACATATACAAATACCCGATAAGATTCGACTAAAAGAGTGTGGGTTAAAGGAAGTGGCCTTTCGGCCAAACAGGGGACATGAGCCCCCCTCTCACCATTCGGCCAAACACATTAACATCATCTACTTACAAAGATTCTCTTCAGGGTTCGGCACCAGCAGTCACAGCAGTAAAGATTCGGCTTGAAGATGGCACTCTAAAAGAATAGACAACCGAAATGATCAGGGGTTCGGCTTCTAAGAGGAGAAAAATGAAGCAACTTAACAGGGTTTTAAGAGAAGATTCAGCCAAGAGGGGAAAAAGAAAAAGAAATAGGAAACAATAAAAGACTTACCAGAATATGGAATGGGAATTCAACTATGGTGAATACTTCGGAAAGAGAAAACAAATGGGATGATGTTGAGACTTAGAGATTTCGGCTAAGAGGAAAAATGACGGTGTAGTTTCGGCTTTTAGTGAATAGAAAAAGAACAAAACAAGACAAAGAAGATCAAGAAGATTCGGCTAACAAGAAGTTTCAAAAGAAAAGAAAAGGAAAATGATAAAGGAGGGAGAAGTGGTGATTTCGGCTCTTGAGAGTGAGAAGATTGGTCTTCTAGTTTCGGCTATAGGTCAAAAAAAGAAAAGAGTGGAAAATGTTTAGATGATTTTCAGCAAAAGAGAGAATGAGAGGAAAACTAAAATAAAATGTAAAGCACACACCTTAATGCCGAAAAAAAATAAACCCCTACACGCTAGCAACCTGATCACCAAATTTCGGCACCCACACCCAAAGCCAAAACCGAATGTTCCCTTCCCCTCAAACTCCTCAAAAATTTCGGCTAACACTCCCCTAGCCAACAAACACTATGCCGTCCCTACAATCCCTCCTTGCTTTCCTCTCTTTCAAATATTCAAACAAATTTAAATATTTCAAACTCCTAAAATTTCTCTCCTCTACTCATTTGAAATGCTTGACCAAGTCTTACCTCTCTCCACCAGAGTTTGATTGTCATCCAACCTCCTCCCTTGCCTGAGCCAAAAATAATACTCCCTTGCTGCTTAAGTGTTTCGAACCTCTTCCCTCTCAGCTCCTTGTGACGCCACCTCCCTGCATGCTAAGTGACGCCACATTGCCACTCTTCCACTGCACCTTTTTGTGACACCACGCAAAATCCAAAATCCCTTAAATCCTACTCCAATATGGCTATCCCCTCTTAGGTGCCCAGAACTAAAAATTTTACTAAGGCTTCAGCTTACCCCTAACTCATTTCTGAACCCTAAAGAACCTAAACTAGCATGACAACCTTAGCATTCACATACAAACACGTAAATTGTAAGGGCCCTAATTTAGGATGTTACAGTTCTACCCTCCTTAAAATAATTTCGGCCTCGAAATTACCTAATCAAAAGAGTTGAGGGTATTGCTGCCGCATAACATCCTCTGACTCCCACTTGGCCTCTTCTACGTCATGATTCTGCCACAACACCTTCACCAAAGGAACTGATTTCTTACGCAATATTTTGACATCCCTATCTAAGATCTGCACTGGTTCCTCCTCAAAAGATTAATCTGGGCTTACTTTAATTTCTTCTACTGGCACAACATGAGACGGATCCGAACGATAGCGTCTAAGCATAGAAACATGTAATACATCGTGGATCTAACTCAACTCTAAAGGTAACTCAAGTTGATAGGCTACTGGTCCCACACGCTTCAACACCCGATAAGGCACGATAAAATTGGGGCTCAACTTGCCCTTTTGACCAAATCATAGCACCTTTTTCCACGGCGACACCTTTAGGAACACCTTGTCACCCACTACAAACTCTACATCTTTCAGCTTTAGATCAGCATAGGACTTCTTCCTGTCCGAAGCTTTCTTCAATCGAGTTCGAATTAGCCTAACCTTATCTTCCGTTTCAGCCACCAACTCTGGACCCAACAATTGACGCTCACCCAACTCTGTCCAACACGTAGGTGTACGACACTTCTGACCATACAGCGCTTCATACGGTGCCATTTGAATACTTGCCTGATAGCTATTATTATACGTAAATTCTGCCAACGGTAGGAATTCTTCCCAACTACCTCTGAAATCTAAGACATAGCCCCTCAACATATCCTCCAGAATCTGAATTACCCTCTCCGACTGCCTATCAGACTGAGGATGAAACGCTGTACCGAAATCCAGCTTTGTACCCAAAGCTTGATGTAACGCCTTCCAAAATCTTGACGTGAACCTAAGGTCTCTGTCCGAAATGATCGACACTGGCACCCCATGCAACCTTACAATCTCCGCTATATACAATCTAGCCAACTTCTGGAGAGAATAATCCACTCGCACAGGTATGAAATGAGTAGACTTTGTCAACCGATCAACAATTACCCAAATCGAATCCTTTTTAGAAGGCGTAAGGGTAACCCACTGACAAAATCCATCGTGATCCTTTCCCACTTCCACTGCGGAATCTTGACCGGTTGCAACAATTCCGAAGGCAACTGATGTTCTGCTTTTACCTGCTGGCACATCAAACACTTACCCACAAATTCAGTTACTTCTCACTTCAGACCCGACCACCAAAATTACTCTCCCAAATCCCGGCACATCTTACTACCTCTAGGATGCATAGCGTATGGACTGCTATGTGCTTCCTAAAGAATCTTCTGCCTCAACTCCTCATCCCTTGGCATGCAAACCTTCCCACGGAAACATAACACTCCTTCGCTATTCAAATGGAAATCCTCCATTCCATCCTCTTGTACTTGTAGAAGTCGAGCACTTAAAACATCATCTACTAAGTGCTTCTCCTTAACCTGATTTACCCAAGTCAGCTTCACTTGCAACTCCGCTAACAAGTTTCCATCATCGTACAAACTTAGGTGGGTAAACATCGCTCTTAAGTTTGATATAACCTTACGATTCAACGCATCTGCCACTACGTTAGCCTTACCCGGATGATACTCAATCGAGCAATCATAATCTTTCAACAGCTCGATCCACCTTCTCTGTCTTAGATTCAGCTCCTTCTGGGTAAGGATGTATTTCAGACTCTTATGATCCGTGTAAACAATAGACTTCTCCTCATACAAGTAATGTCTCCAGATCTTCAGGGCAGACACCACTGCAGCCAACTCCAGGTCATGCGTCGGATAATTCACTTCGTGAGGTCTCAGTTGTTGAGAAGCATACGCTACCACCTTCCCCTCTTGCATCAGTATGCATCCTAACCCTGTATGCGACGCGTCACAATAGATAGTAAACTTTTTTCCTGCCTCAGATTGAATCAACACTGGAGCTTCTGTCAAAATCCTCTTTAACTTCTCAAAACTTTCTTGTTGCTTGTCTGACCACACAAATGGAACTCCTTTCCTTAACAACTTGGTTAACAGCGCTGCAATCAAAGAGAAACCTTCCACGAACCTTCTGTAATACCCAGCCAACCCCAGAAAACTCTGAATTTCCACCATAGACTTAGGTGGTTTCCAATTTAACACGGCTTCAATCTTCCGATGGTCAACTCTAATCCCCTCAGCTGACACCACATGACCCAAAAAGGTAACCTCCCTCAGCAAGAACTCGCACTTACTAAACTTTGCGAATAACTGCTTCTCCCTTAGAACTTACAAAACCACTCGAAGATGTGAATCATACTCCTTTTCAGACCTCGAGTACACCAGGATATCATCTATGAACACTACGACGAACCGATCTAGATATGGTTGAAAAACCCGATTCATCATGTCCATAAATACTGCTGGTGCGTTCGTAAGCCAAACAGCACCACCAAGAATTTCTAGTGACAATAGCAAGTACGAAACACTGTCTTATGAATGTCTGCCTCCTTGACCTTAAGCTGGGGATAGCCTGACCTAAAATCTATCTTGGAGAAGACTGATGCTCCCTTAAGTTGATCGAACAGGTCGTCTATCCTCGGCAACGGATACTTATTCTTGATTGCTAACTTATTCAGTTAACGGTAATCAATACACATTCACATCGGTTCGTCCTTTTTCTTAACAAAAAGCACGGGTGCTCCCTAAAGCGATACACTCAGCCGGATAAAACCCCGATCCAACAATTCCTGAATCTGCGCTTTCAGTTCCATTAATTCTTTTGGCGCCATTCTATATGGGGCAATAGACACTGGCGCTGTTCCCGGTAGCAGATCAATACCAAACTCAACCTCACGATCCGGAGGCAATCTTGGAAGCTCTTCTGGAAAAACATCGAAAAACTCCTTCACCGTCTGGACATCCCTCACAGTTGATTCTTTGACCTCTAAAGCGCATACATAAGCCATTAACGCCTTACATCTTTTTCTCACCATTTTCTCGGCCTTCAAAGCGGATACCACATTAGATAGGTAGTTCCTTCTCTTCCCCATCATCACTACCTTTACACCCTCAACAGTTCTTAACACCATACGCTTGGCTGCACATTCCAGATTCGCTTGATACTTCACTAGCCAATCTATACCTAAGATCAAATCGAACTCTCCGAACGGCAGTTCCATCAGATCAGCCGGAAACACTACCCTTTGAAGTTCTAGGATTACATCCTTATACAGTTTATTCACCACTACAGTCTGTCCTAGAGGGCTAACTACAGTCATCTCCCTAGAAGAAGTCTCATAGTCTAAGTTCACAGTTCCCACTATAGCACTAGCAACATAAGAGTGCGTCGAACCATTATCAATCAAGGTAGTATAAGGCAAACCATAGATTAAGAACGTACCGATTATGACGTCCAATGCGTCACCCTCCTCTCGATGCCTAGCTGCATGAACCAACTCGGGCTGTCTTGCATCCGTATTCCCAGCACCTCTGCCCGATGTTCCACGGCCTCGACCAAACCCATTTCCTCCTCTGGCAAGACACGACCCTCGGCAATGGGTGACCACCTCCCTAAACCGATCGAACCTCGCCCGGTGGTTGTATGCGATCCGATCCACCCATGGACGATCTTTAATCATATGATCCATAGATCCACACCTGAAACATCCTCCGGTTCTCCTCCTGCACTTCCTAAAATGCACCTTCCCACACAATGCACATGGTCGATACTGACCCCTTGCAGCAAATGTCTGAACACGAGTTGGCCCATCAAACCTAGGCCTTTTTTGAAAACCCTCAGATGACCCCAACGGCCCAAAACTTCTCTTATTCTTACTCCGATCCTTATCCTTGTTCTGCTTCTCAGTCTGCTTTACCTCTTCAACTATTTTAACTTTCTCAACCAGAACGGCAAAGTCTCTTTCTCGCTGCGATGCTATCAATACTCTTAACTCATCCCGCAGTCCGTCTTCGAACCGTACGCAACGCTCATAGTCAGTCGCCACCATACCTCGAGCGTAACGGCTCAAACGCAGGAATTTTGAATCATATTCAGACACAGATTTGCTCCCCTGAACCAAATTTAAAAATGCCTTCCTCTGGGCATCCACATGGCTGGCCCCAACGTACTTTCTCTGAAATGACACCTTAAAGAAATTCCAGTCAATCCGGTTTGTTGGAGTACCCTCTTTCACCGTAAGCCACCACTGATAGGCCTCGTTCCGAAGAAGAGACACCACCCCTTTCAACTTCTCCTCTATCATGAAGTCAAGATCATCCATTATGCGCTCACTTGCCTCTAACCAATACTCAGCTGTATTAGGGGCTACGCCAGAAACGCCCTTAAACATCTCCGCTCCACTAGCTCGAAGTCATTCAGACATAGATTTTCGAGCCCCCGTACCCATGCCTGCTCCAGCAACTCTCTCCAAAACCCATAGCATCGGTGCTCTCTATTCTGAATGCATATTTCGGTGCGTTACTATACTATTTTCGTATATCTTATGCGTTCTATTAAGTCTATGTTGGGTCTCTATTGAATAATAAAAGATAATTATAAAATAAAAAGTTATAGTAAACAAGTTCTAATGAAAAGTTCTTGTTGCATAATGAGATGACAAGTAAAGGATTCTGATAACAATTTCTGTTAAACTATGAAGTGATAATGCAGTGTATTAGACTAGTAAAAGTTTTTTTCCTGTTAATCCATGAAAAAGATAAAAGTAGTGAATTATGATAATAATGAATATTATAAATACAGAATGATCTGTTGATTGTTAAAATATATTCAGTTGATTATTAAGATATATTCAAGAATTGTAATTGTAATAATATTTTTAATATATAGAAATCAAGGTAAAAACGTGATTTGCTTTCCCGGGTGCTTACTAAGCTTTCACGAGCTTAACGCGTGTTTTAAACGCATAGGTGGAAGATCGAATTGAATCTTTAGATTTAGTTAGGATTTCAACGCGTCTCATCTCATCACATCGACAAAAGTAAAGAAAAGACACCTAGATTTCTTGAGAATAGACTCCTCTAATGTAATGGAGAGCCTAATTTGATGTATCAAATTATGATAGATCACTAGCCAAGGTCATACCACTGGACAAGGGGACCTTTTCGATAAATACCCTAGAAAACTATGAATAGGGAACCGACCCTTGAACATCCTATGGTTACTTTGAACATTTTCCCTCTCAATCAACTTGAGCTCTTGTCCTTGTTCCGACTCTCGGCCTTTACAGGTGAACTATCCTTCATAGTTTCACTTTGACCTCTTCCTTGTCCTCATTGCTGTCCTCCCTTGTTGTATTTTGTATCAACAAAAATCTAGATCACTCTCCTATAAGTTGCCCCTTGAAATCTTAGGATAAAAACCAAGTAACACACTTGATTTTATAGTCAATGCACTCCAAAGAAATGTTTCATAATGAACAGAAATAAGTGTTCACGATTTAGTCTATCGCCTATAAAAATCTCTTCAATTTAAAAGGAATCGAGACTTGCTAACATACTAGATCAATTACAATCAATATCCCGATTAAAACAACAAGATAATCAACTTTGAGAATATTTTCAATAAGTTCAGGATAAGTCTTGAGTCTTTAGGATATGCTTCCAAGTTTACTTGATTCGATCTAATCTTTTCAAAATAGGAAAGTCGATTTCCTTGATCAAATCCATATTGAGCTTCAAGATAAGTTGCTATAAACAGTTTGGATATCATAGATGAGTTTGCATGTAACACCCCAAACCCGGATTATAAGTTTAAGCCTAATCTGGAAACGTTACACTAACGTATTAAAAACTGATTTCTTTTTAGAGTTTTAACTTTGAAAACCAGAAATTTATTTTAGTTGATTTAGGTGGTTTTATAGTTCCGTTTTAGAACTTGGCAAATACTGACGAGATTATTTAAAAGAAACAGGTAAGTCCAAAACAAATTACAAACCCAAAAGATTAAATCGTAGTTACTTTAGTGCATCAGAGCTCTCGTACGCCTTCCGATCCTAAATCAGATGTTTTCCTGAACATGTAAAGGCAAGTCAAATGGTAAGTTACCAAGAACCGCGTATAACCAAACTAAAATACAAACAAACAAAGTGTAATATATAAATCGTAGTAATGTAAAAAAACTTAATAGTAGTTGTATAACCAGTACGGAACATATCTAAAGTATCACAGAGATTTCAAAAAGTTAGTACAACAAAAAAAGCAAAATAGAATAGAGTAGAACAAAACAAATCAAACAGAAAAAAACTGAGTAGAGCAAAACAGAACATAATGGAACGGAGCAAAGTAAAACTGAGTAGAACAGAATGGAGCAGAACAAAACGAAACAGAGCAGTACAAAACGTGTATGTTTATGTAGATGTAGTATTTTTCAAATAGATCAGAATGCAGATTGATCAGAAAAAATTCTACCCAACTCCGCTACACACCAAAATAGAGTTCCCCCAGAACTCGTCCAGCCAGATCACACCAAAAGATAACTGTGGACAGCGCCACCAGAATATTTGCAGTTGAAACTACCAGACCAGATATACGTGGTCAAACCATTATATCACTGTCGAGTTAACAAAACAGAATTGTGGATAAACCACCAGATTATGTAGATTATTAAACTTCCAGAAACTTCCTCCTTTCACATCAACCAAAATCCCATGTAATGTGTCATGGCATGCATATATAGAGTCAGAGTGATGAGCATGTAGATAATGCTATCATTCAATAATAGAATCAATAGACATTGGAGTTCATTTTTTGTAAGACAGACTTATCAAACATCAATAAATCATATCAGATTTTCCATGAAGTCACATGCACGGTTATGAGTCAGAATCAGTAACAATCAATCTAACATATTCAAATATTATATATTCTTCATGAATAGAGTAACACAGAGCCATATTGGTAAACTTAACAGAATACTAATCGTACTTGGATAATTTACATACATTATACAATAGCACACTACGTTCTAACAGTTTCTATGTACTTAGGTTCAACATAACAAACATACTAAGTTGTTCATCGTCAAATCATCAGATACCAAGTTATACGGTCTAATTCAGATTGTACGGACCCTATGTAGGCTTGCATTCGTTTTGAACAACACTTGTGGCCCGAGCGAAAAATTCCAAATACTGTTTCACACGCTCGTGTGGTTTCAGCTGGTCTGAAGAGCTAGCCCGTGTGACCTACACAGCTTGACACATGCCCGTGTCCTTTTCCTGTATGCTCCTAGTTAGCAAATAGTGAGTTACACGGCCTGGACACACGCCCATGTCACTGGCCCGTGTAAACCCTGCACAATTTCTAACCATACACATGGTCTGGGCACACGCTCATGTGCCTCCAATTTTTGTGAGCAGTAAGTTACATGGCCTGGCACACGGCCGTGTGGCATCGACAGTCCTATTTTTTGACAACTAAAATTTGAAGAAGAAAGAATTTTTGGTACACACCTGATACAGATTCGAAGCAGAAATAACAAGGATGAGTTCCTGTCCCTAAATGACAAGTAATTGTTCAACAAATGGTTAACTCGCAGTGAAATCACTAAAAACTAACATTCCAAAATCGAAGTTACATCGAAGAACTTTCGACACCAAAACTTTAAATTGAACTTACCTGCCAACAAATTGAACTAAAAAGGAGAAGTTAGACCCCGTACAGAAACAGTGTAATGCAACATAGCAAAAAGAAAGGAACTTGAAACGGGGAAATCGAAACAATGAAGAAGGAAGCAAAGGGTAACGTTAGAAATAAAAAATGAAAACAATGTGAAAAGAAAAAGAGATTTTTTGTTTTGGGGAAAGTTTAGTTAACTAAAATAAACTACCCCACAAGGCATTTCAGTAAAAACATCTCTATAACTTTTACCGAGACTTGAACACAAGACCAAGGGTATATAAACACTTTACTATTTAACCAACAAACTCATTCTTGATATAAATTGCACACAATTAACTTATAAACCACACATTCAAAGGTAAGGGTTTAAGCAAAATAGCAAAATTACCAAAAACAAGTTTTGAACCTAGAACCTCACACACATAGGCAGAACACTCAACCACTAAACCAAATCAATTACTCATAAAAATTTCCAAAATCTAAACTCAAAATCGAGGGATGACCACTATTGATTTCAAAATGCAATTTCTTCTAACCCAGTTTTTAAGATGTTACATTACACATGTCCAAAGTATCAACAAAAGATTAAAGCTTAAGGATTTTGTTACCAAAATTTACATATGGCAGGTTCATGAGTTTGAGCAGTGTCAGCATTGCTCTTTGGCACTCCTTATAAAACTACCTCAATAATTTTATTTTTATTTTATTTTTCATAATATTTTTCTTTTACCTATTTAGTTTATAAATCTATTCAGTTTCTATATATTGGAGTTTAGATATATAATATATATTGGGTTTATATATAATATATTGGGTTTGGGCTTGTAGATATAATATATATAATATCATTAATTTTGGTCAATCTGTTAAATCAATTAATTACCCGGTTTGAAATGAATTAATTGATAATCGAATTTTTAAAAAATTTGGAACTGACCTCTAACTAAATTAATCCTGGTGACCAACCGATTAACCGAATTAATTCAGTGTTGTCAGTTAATTCGTATGAAACCAAAAAATTCACACCCTTAAATG
Organism: Gossypium bickii; assembly: GCA_025503065.1. NCBI lineage: Eukaryota > Viridiplantae > Streptophyta > Magnoliopsida > Malvales > Malvaceae > Gossypium > Gossypium bickii. The sequence goes on from CP106718.1 coordinate 20,246,138, forward strand.
GAATTTGAACCCAAGACTCCATACTATTCACTCCCTAACCTTCAACCGTTTCAACTAAAATCATGTTTAATTTTCATGTTAATTTTTAATGAATTTATTACATAATTATTTTCACACATCGTAGATGTGTCATAAATATTTTTTGATACAGTGTCTAAATTTACCTATAACTCCTTCTCAACTCTTAAATAGGAAGATAAATGCACTTCAACGTACTCAAATCCATGTTTTCTTAAACTAACAAGAATACTAATAGTAACTGAGCTAAGATTCAATCAATGAATGTAATATAATTTAATTATTATTGACATGTTGATGTAATTTAATATACCTTAAATTTTAAAATATTAATAACATATTCACGTACTATAAGAAAAATATATTTACGTGTAGCATACATAAATATGTATATTTACGTGTAAATTAATTATTTTTTAATTTTAAAATTATGTTTTTTTATAATTTTTAATTTTTTAAAAATAAATTTTATATATATCTTTAAATTTTTTAAAAATTAACTAATTGTTGACATTGTGTCTAAATGACAATTCAAGTATATACCACGTCACCAAAGTTAACAAACATTATTTTTTTTTCATCCATTTTAAGTGATTTTACAAACAATGTGGTTAAAAAAGAGAAAATTAAATAGAAAACCAAAATGACTTTTTTTATAAAGTTAAAAAGTTAAAAAAATCATTACACCTTTTAATTATTATTGATGACGTTAGAGAGGATTTAGATATTAATTTCAAAATATTCATTATATAACTCTGTTCTACTTCTATATATAATGAATTCAAATTTGAATATCTATTATTTAAATTTACTTTACTTTTGTAGATAACAAATTTATATATCATAATTCATTATATGCCTTACTTTTAAATTCTTTAAAACAAATTTAACATACTAAATTTGGGAATTTAACTGATCTACCTATGACGAATTAATTTTAATTTGAATAGTAATATTTGGATTTAATACAAATTCGATTTTATAAAGTAAACATGTGAATTAAGATATTACCAGAAAATATTGTAGATAACCAACACCCAAGCAAAGAGCGTGGCTCTGCCTAAACTTGATGAGGTATCTCTGTCTCTAATTCTACCCATTTGCTAACATACCAATATATTGTACACATTGTTAGCTAAATTCTTGCTGAGATCAAAGCCGGAGTTTGATTTGGCAATTACCACACTAGAGCTTATGAGTTTAACAAAATTTGGGCAATTGACATTGATAGAATTTCATGGGGGTTTATTAGAAATACAATTGTAGAAATACTTGTATTTATCTCATAACCATAGAACTGGTCACCCTTCATTCAAAAATTGAAACAATATGAGAAAGCAAGCATGCAAAGGAGATTTGATTCAGTCCATCAAGCCACAGTTATTGATTACCACCTTTGCGTAGGGGCGATTGAAGCCTCTTTCTGCCACAACAGCTCTTTTATCGCCTATTAACTTGGCCACTCTGCTCACCAAACACAAAGCATCTATTTAGTCTAAATGGTCCCAACTCCCAAAGAAATGTTGAATCAAACTCTCTGAGGCAGATCACATTCAATTAACAAAATCAAATTGCCATGAGTTGGAAAGCATACCTAAAATAAGGAGAAGCAGTGTTCTCTTGAACAGTCTTGACTTGTCCAATTCTCTTTACAACCTCCATTCCATCCAACACTTGTCCAATTACAAGAGCTGAAGCATCCAGTTCTGGTGAATCCATGATAGAAATCACAAACTCTGTGCCATTAGGGTCGGTTCCAATCTCCTCTTCATCAATCTCTAGCTTCCCCTTTCGTGCAACCAACTTTAGCTTGGGAGGCGGCTTGGAGGGATCCCTCACCAGTATGCTCACTGTTCCAGCCAAGTTCTTAACTCCTGGACACTTTTCATACTCTCTCTCCCACTCCTCCCGCAAATTTTCAACGGCCAGATTGCTTCCACTTCTCTTGGCAAGCTCAGCATCAACACCATATGATCTCAACCCACCATGTTGCACGTAGTTTGGCATAATCTTAACGAACTCTTTTCGTCTGTAGCTAATTCCAGCAGCTCCACTAACTATACTACCAAACCTGGCTGCCCCTACCGGAGCATCATCTCCATATAGCCCAATAACAATGCGACCAACGGGCTCTCCATCAATTGCTATATCAAGAAAAGCTCGTTTGGTAGGAACTTTGTTGCTGCAGTTAGGGTTAGGGGTAGCAACATTCTCTTCCTCCTGTTGATTGTCCTTGGGTGAACTTTCTTCAGCCTTTGCCTTAGACTCAAGGGCTTGAGAACCTAAGAGAAGAAGCAGTGAGGAGTTGCTACAAATTGTAAGCTCTCGTCGGGAAATTTTGAACTGTTTCAGAATGGGAAAACAAGTGGAATGGAGTTGTGGGAGAGGGGCAGCTGAAGTTGGAGGTTGAAGTAGCTGTGGGGTGGATTGTAAGAATTTAAGATTCTGTAACATTTCTCTCTATTCACTGCGTTGGGCTCCTTTCTTTGAGGGGGTTGATTTTGCTTCACTGCCTCAGCAGAGAAGAATTTCTTCTACTACTTACAAAATTCTAATTGATTTATTGTTTAAAATACTATGATATGCTCTCCTTGCATAGATTCTTGAGGATAAGGAAAATGCTAAGTCAATCCATCTAATATGCAAATGCTTTATTTTTTGTGGTGCCTATTCCACAAACTACCAATAATATGGTTGTTCATGTTACCTGATATCGCTATGGGCCATTTTTTAACTATTTTAAGCCTACTCATACTTTATTTATTTATTTATTTTTATTACAAGGAGGCAACAGAAAATAAAAAATCTTAACATTTTTCTCTTTTTTTTTCGTGTGATAACTATTGCTGCTTGTTTATTTTAAATGTAAATTGTAATGGAAGTGCTAAATTGCAGTGGTCACTATAGTTCATCACTGAGAAAATTATGTTGTAACAACCCATTTTTTAGTGGTGTTGAAAACAGTGGTTTAGAGACCACAAATCCGATGAGAGAATCCATAAATATTATTATTTAATATTTAGGAGTTAAACATAGTATTATAGTAAATTTTGAGTTGATAATTTTAGTTAATTGAATGATTAGTTAAGTTAAGTGATTTTAGAAAATGAGGTATCCGGACCTCTTTTCTATAAACTGAGCCGGTAAATATTTTTATTAAATATTTACCGAGTGATTATATAGGTGTATTAAAATTTGGTTAGGTAATTTTGACGTTTAGTTAGTTAATTAAAGAAAAAAGAACTAAATCATAAGGGTTGCAAAAGTTAGTATTTATTACTTAAAAGTGTTAAATAGCTATTAAACTTTAAAATTGTGGCTTTAAATGATAATTATACCTATTCTAATTGTAGTGGACATTAGATGTTTGTTAAATTTGCATGTTGTATTAAAAGGGCAAATAAGTAATTTATTAAATAAAACTTAAATTTAATATATGTAAGAATAGTATATCTTCCTTAATGGAATTCTCCACTTAAAAATCAGAATAGAAACACCATTGAAGGTGTTTGGTTTTGGCTTGACTAAAATCTAATTGCATGGTATGTAAATTCTTGCCCGATTTTGATAATTTTTATGTTTTTGAGATCGTTGTAAATTAATATAGCTAGTACAATGACTAATTTGTGAAATTAGCAAAGTATAGAAAATATACCATTGGTGAGTTTAAATGGTTTGGATGTTAATTGGTAGAATATGATGTTTGGGTGGTTAATAGAAATATTTTGTTAAGTGATTTTATATAATTTTCAAGTTTAAGGGTTTAATTGAAAATGAATTAAATTGGACATGACTTTCTTGTGAAATTTTAGCATGTGACAGCCGATTTGGGATATTCATAATTTTTTTTATAATGGGTATAAAGTTTAATTATGTGAAATAAGCTTATTTTGGTCTTAAAGACCAAATTGAATAAAATGTAAATGTTTGGGGTCTAATGTGTAAAATTGTAAATAGGAAGTTATATATATTAAATTGAATAGTATATGAAATTGAGGCTAATAATTGAAATAAATTATATCATAGATCAAGAACAAGTAGATAATTGAGGAAAAAGGGAAAAGTAGCTGGATAGTCTGTGAATCTTTACTGTTAGTACAACTTATCCCTGATAAGTTTGTTTGATTTATTTTGATATATTTTACAATATGAATTAAATGAGAATTTAGTTGCTGATTGTTAAATTAAATATTTTGATATTAAATTAGTATGAATGAGAATATTAAATTATTGGACTTCGTTTAGCGGTAATATCTCCTGAGCCGATGAACATAGGATAGAGTACGGTTGACATGCCAATAGGTTATAGTACATGTTGTTCGGGATTGGTTTGAGATAAGATGATTATTCCTATTTATTTCCTATTCACTGACTATACCAAAGTCTAGCATTTGTTGTGGACTATCATGTTATATTTACAGTGTTTCTGGTGTGTTATTGGGGGCGGATGTAAAGCCTTCGGGCTTGGCACTTGGTGTCGAGGCATGTTATGGGAGAGATGTTAGCCTACGGGCTAGGCACTTGGTGCCGAGGCGTGTTATTAGTCGGGTTGGCTCTTTGGAGCGTTTGGCGTGTTTTGGATGGATAACTATGTACTCTTATCCGTATGTCATTCATCGGCAATGTTTCTTGTGTTAAATGTCTTGTTATTGAATCTCCTGATAGCATTGTGGCTTGATAGTGAATGATCTCGTACTTGTTTATGTATAAACTCACTTTTTGTGGATTGTGGTTGACAGGAGACTCTGACTTTTAATCTTGTTATTAAAATTGTTATATTTAATTCGGTAAGCTTTATCATTTTAACCGTTGAACTTACTAAGCTCTAGTGATGCTTACTCATGTTCTTTTCTGTTCCTTGTAGATAATGTTTTGTGGAGTCAGGCGATCAGATCAACTTGAAGATCACACTATCCATATATTTTTTGGTAGATTTTGATATGTATATTTTGGGTTATATGGCATGTAATAGGTGTTTTTGTATAGGTTTAGATAATTAATACGAATGTTATGTTTTAAGCTTGGTATAAGCTTACTTGTGCATATGTCTTTAATCTTGGTGTGAGTATGTTCATATAAAGTTGTTTTGGTCATGTGATATAAACCTTATTTAAGTGTTTGAATCATGGTATGAATGAATGTGAATGATTTAGAAGAAATGATAAGTTTGACATGAGTTTTATATGAACTTATGAATTTAAATGCAAATTAGTTGATGTGTCATGTGAATTGAGGTTGATAATTGAATTGTGGTGTCAATGAGGACATATTGGTTATGCACTTAGGTTGATTGTCTTGGCATGTTTTAGGCTTGTTTAAATGTGTTTTTGAAGTATGGAAATGGTTGATTTTGATTTGGCTTGGAACCTAAATGTTGGATGAAAGTTTTGCCTTGTTTTGGAAGCTTTTTAAGGTGCACAAGACCTGGGCTATGCCATATGGCCATGCGTCTTATTAATTTTTAGGTTCATGATTTTTCACATGGTCTGGCCACACGGGTGTGTGGGGAAGCCACACGGGTGTGTGTGAAGTCACACGGCCTGGCCACATGGCCGTGTGACCCTTATTTCTAAAATTTTCAAATTTTTGCATGTTTTTCTATTTTGATTCAAATTAATCCCTGATTGTTCCCAAACCATTTTTAGGGCCCCGAAAGCTCGGTTAAAGCCCGTAAGTGTATATTACCCTGATTTTTATAAGCTATTGATTGTTATCATTTATTTTATATTTTTGTTTCTGTTTGATGATAAATGTCCTGATCTATATTGTAATGCTCCGGAACCCAAATCTTGCAATGAAGACTGGTTAGGGGTGTTACATTTAGTGGTATCAGAGCTATAGTTTAGTCGATACTTGTTATAGTGTGTTTGAAGTCTAGAAATTACATGCCATATAAACTTATTATAGTGTGACATTATTGATTTGATCTAACCCTTGTTGTTTGTATAGATTATAAAAATGTCGATAGAATCTAATCGTACTGACACTGATGAAGTTAACAGTAATGTTCCTACTAATGAACAAGAAACGAGTCGTGGTTCACCGATTCCACCAATGTTAGAAAATAAAGTTAAAAATGTGTTCTTTGATTTAATGGGTCAGTGGTTCACAAAATTCATGTGAACCAACCTTGCGGCTCAACAACCTCCGTCCTTTGTTGTACCTCCTATGGTACTTCCACCTCCTCAAACAACTGAAACAAGTAAACATATTCCTGTTGATAAAATCAGAAAGAGTGGGGCTAAAGAATTTAGAGGTAGAAGAGATGATGATCCAACTAAAGCTGAGTATTGGCTCGAAAATATTCAACGAGTTTTTGATGAACTTCCTTGTTCCCCTAATGATCCAGCAATAGTAGTACTGAAAGATAGAATTACTTGGGATTTCTTCCAATCAGAGTTTAGAAAGAATATGTCAGCAAAATATATTTAGATAAGAAAAAGAAAGATTTTCTTGAATTTAAGCAAGAAAATAAATCAGTAGTTGAATACAAGAGAGAGTTTGTGTATCTCAGTAAGTATGCCCGTGAAATTGTGCCGAATGAAGAAGAAATGTGCATCCGTTTTGAAGATGGACTAAATGATGAAATTATAATATTGATTAAAAGAATTGAGATTCAAGAATTTTTTGTTTTATTCGATCGTGCTCAAAAGATGGAAGAAGTTTATATCCACAGGAAGTTGAAAGATAGAAAAACTCAAGATTTTAGTAAAAGAAGCTTTCCTAAATCATGTACATATAAAGTTGTTTTGGTTATGTGATATAAACCTTATTTAAAAGTTTGAATCATGGTGTAAATGAATGTGAATGACTAAGAAGAAATGATAAGTTTGGCATGAGTTTTATATATGAACTTGTGAATTTGAATGCAAATTAGTTGATGTGTCATGTGAATTGAGGTTGATAATTGAACTGTGGTGTCAATGATGGCACATTGGTTAGACACTTAGGTTGATTATTTTCACATTTTTTAGGCTTATTTAAATGTGTTTTTGAAGTATGGAAATGGTTGATTTTGATTTGGCTTGGAACCTAAGTGTTGGATGAAAGTTTTGCCTTGTTTTAGAAGGTTTTTAAGGTGCACACTGCTGACCACATGACTATGTGTCTTATTAATTTTTAGGTTCAGGAACATTTCACAAGATCTAACCACAAGAGTGTGTGGGGAAGCCACACAACCTGGGCTATTCCACACGGCTTGGCCATACAGTTGTGTGACCTCTGTTTCCAAAATTTTTAAATTTTTGCATATTTTTCTATTTTGACTCAAATTAGTCTCTGATTGTTCCCAAACCATTTTTAAGGACCCGTAAGCTCGGTTTAAAGCTGTAAGTGTATTTTACCCTGATTTTTATAAGCAATTGATTATTATAATTTATTTTATATTTTTGTTTCTATTTGATGATAAATGTCCTTATCTGTACTGTAATGCTCTGTAACCCCAATTCAACGACAAAGACGAGTTAGGAGTGTTACATGTGCAAACAAAATAACAAATAACAACAATGATTTGTTTACGCAATTTAGTTTCCCTACGTGTGCAGAGTCTAGCTTAGTGAGTAATTCCATTATCTTTGTTTACATATGATAAGCCATAAAAGTAACATGTTTTTTATCCCATTCTTGATGCGTTTTTGGATGAATTATAATGTAAGTTAGTGAATTTGATGCTCCTAATTCTTTATTCATGTTTCTATACTTAGGTGAGCATAGGGGAGCGAAAGGAGCGAAAGGAGCGAAAAACAAGCCAAAATCGCGCAAAAAAAGTTGCTTCTAGGATCCACACGGCCTAGGCAATTCCACACGGGCTGGCCACACGCCCATGTGCCAGCCCGTGTCGATTTCGCACCCTGCTTCCCTGTTACATAGAAAAACCCAATTTTTTGGGTTTTTAAGCATTCTAAAGTATATAAATACACACTAGAAGAGGACCTAAGGGGGGACGGAGAGACGTAGAGTGGAATAAAGAAATTACTCGAAGGAAGCCATCGAAATCAATTTAGAAGCAGGATCTCATTCAAGATTGAAGATCTCCATCAAATTTCCTTAGAATTTTTTGGGTTTTTTATGTCTTGTTGTTTTCCTAATTTTGAGATGTTTTCCTTTTACATTATGACCTAAACTCCCTAAAATACCTAAGGAGGATGAAACCTATGATGAATCTTATTAATTAATTATCTGAATTACATGATAACTACTTGTTCTTGATCTTAATTATGTGTTCTTAATCATTGCCTTAATATTTTCAGGATATTGATCCAAGTTTAATGTGCTTAATCAGTGGAGCAAAAGTCCCTGCTTAAGAGTAGATCGAGCATAATTAAGTGGAGTTGATTGCAATCCTAGAAATAGGACGACATAAATCTGCTGGATTAGAGTCAAATCTAATAGGGGAATCCATAGATCGAGTTAATGCGACAATAGTGGTTTTAATTAGAAAGAGATTTCAATTAATCAACCTAAAGTCAGTTGTTATTAGTCTCGAAAGAGATATTAACATAATTTAGGGATTTTTACGGATCACGACAAGTGAATAAATCGTTTAATTCAGAATCGAAATAATAAGTGAAATCTAGGTGGATTCTTTCCTGGGCATTGTCTCTCTCATTGGTTTTCTTAAAGTATTTTCCCAATTCACTCTCTATCACGTTCATAGTTATTTAGTTTAATTTTAGATTAAAACAATCACCTTAATTATTAGGCTAAATAATAAAAAGATAGTTATTACTATTACTTTTAGTCCTTATGGATACGATATCCGGACTCATCATAGCTATACTACCATTCGATAGGTGTGCTTGCCTTTGTTGTATTTTAGTTAGTTCGTGACATCCTCAACATATACTAGTGATTTACACTCTATCACTCCCCAAGTATAGAGATCTCACATTTGTACCTAAAGACTGGAACTCTCAGCTCCAAATCCTCCCTATAAGAACTTGGGTAGTAAACAATATTTACAATAAAGGTTTGCACTCTCTCACAAAATAGTTCTTCAAATGAATATATTAGAATGCACTCAAGAAGCTCTCATACAAAACCTAAAGAAGCCTTAAAGCATATATCAGTTTCAACCTGCTAACATTGAAACTAAGTGAATACAAAGTAAATCCTTAAAAATAACTATTACGATTACAACTTCCCAAGCACGATCAATTAAAGATACGATTTTCAAAACAACACATGATATTGATCAATCCTCTATGTTCCAAGGCTTGATTTGATTCACTTGAATCCAATTTAATCTTCAAATGCCAATGATTGGTTTCCATAGATGGACTATAGTATCTTCACTAACATGAAACATAAATAGGTTTAAAGATTTGATTCACTTGAATTCAATTCAATCTTCAAATGCCAATAATTGGTTTCTATAGATGGACTATAGTATCTTCACTAACACGGAACATAAATAGATTTAAAGATTTTCTTCATTAAATTATCAAATCAAATAAGGCAAGTACTTAAACCACCTTAATGGTAGTCAGTAGTTGACACTGTCAAGTACCACTTAGCAACATTTAGCTCATATTGCCCTAACATTAACTCATAACCTTTATGTGATTGTTTAACTACTATTTTATTTATTATAAAAGATTAGTTATATTTCTCTTCCTACAAATCTAAGTGACATACTATTGTTGTAACTTAATTTTATTCGAACCAACTCAATTTTTAGATTCAAGTTAATTTAGGTTATCATTTTAAGTTGAATTTTGAGGATTCAAGTTTTACTATATTATAAATTTATCATTTGGTTTTTATTTCAATTTTATGATTCGATTTTATTGTTTTTGATTTGGTTGAATTTTATTTTGATTTTGATTTTTTTTCGCTTTTTATCTTGAATGACTTGAGTCCAAACACAAACTAGAAACTTGGAATTTCTAAACTTGAGCCATACATAAACTCTCACTCAATATTGTCATTGTTGCAACTATTGGATCTAGTGTTCTAAGTGTAGTATTTTCGTCTAAGTATACTTGTATTTTTGAACAAATTGGTTTAATAAAAATATCCATTAATTACATTAGTACCCTTTGTATATTGTCCTCAATATTTTCCACACAAAGCAAAATGGAAGCAAATATAAGCTCACTGATTATCTAATGTTTAACTAATGCTAGGCGGTATTACGTGGTTGGACCGTGACACAAAAAGGGAACTTATATTAATAGATGAACCTAAACATGCCCTTAGTCTAATTGAAAATGAACAAACCGATTAAAAACTAATATGTCACCTCTCAAATCTAATTGGGGAAATATTTTTTCTTGAGCATCAGAGCAGATGACTCCCAAAAGATAGATATATAGATGTGACTGATTGGATTGGTAGTCGGACATGACCCAAGTATAATAGATCCTAGATTTGTTTATGGATTTGTTCAGTTGCGACATTCATAGTATGGCATACATTAATCCTAAGTGGATGATGAGCTATGTATGCGTGACTCGTATACTTTGATTTAAGTAAAAGCCTGAGTTCAAATAGATAAGGAACCAAAAGCTGGTGCATTGGGTATATGAATTCTGCAGTATGTAACATAATTTAAAATAGTAAAATTCATAGCCCAACTAATGGGTAAATGATATCCTCTCATCGATATTACATGATACATGAAAAGTAAACGTAGCCATAGGTTATTTTCCCTTGTGATAAATGACTTGATTACCATTTGATATTAATTCACTTTTCATGAAGGAAGATGTAATGATTACTATGAGATAAAATAGATCATATTGAGAGAAAGATTTATCCCAAAGAGATTAAGGATACCCTATGACGGTAACACACTTATGACAAGGTCATTGGACGAGCACTTATTGAGTAGTTTTCATAATGATATGTAATTAGGGAGAGATCAATAACGATATTATAGTGGAATGAATTTGTGACTAAATAAGTTTATAATTATTAGGCAAAAAGATGAAACTTAATTATAAATTATTTGAGTCCGAATTATATATGTTCAATTGATCCCTCCGCTAGCTCATTGAAACGAGAAATGAATTGCATGTAGAGTCAAATTAATATAAATGAATGAAAATGATGAAGTTAGAGAAATGGACCGCATTCACAAATGAATGTGTTTTCTTACTGAGTATAAAAATAACTTAAGAATTAATTTATGGTTTTCAAATTATTATTTAATTAATTATAATTAAATAATTGAAGTTCAAAAATGGAATTAAATTAATTAATCATTATGAATTCAATTAAGTAAATTAAATATATTTTCTAATAGATTCTTTTACGGTAAACTTGTTATTATTTTAACGGAATTAGAATTGCGTTGAAAAGTTATTTGATTGGGAAAGTAATGTCATTAAATATATTAATTAATTAATGAATTAATATTTATTTTGGAAAATAGAAAATAAGTATCGGGTTGGATTGAATTATAAAGTGTAAGGTTAAAAGTCTAGGAATCATATATAATTAGACCTAATACAGAAGAGACAAAAAAACCCTTCATCATAAGAGAGATGGGGAACAACCTTAGTTACTAGGGTGTGTTGCCCATCACTCCCCTAGTTAGACTAGATGAGTATTTTATATTAATTAAATATTATTTGTACTGTTCTATTTCAACCAGGATTCTTATCTCTTTCTATAAATAGATGACATTTGTATAGTTATTTACACACAAGTTTCATATATTGTTATTTTTGCCAAAAAATAGTGGAAATTTATTTTTTAAGATAAAATTCTAGTTTCTGAGAATTATAATTCGATTGGTTTCTGTCGTAACCATTTTTTTGAAAAACCGGAATCAACTTGGTTTTGAAAATGAAACGGGAGTCACCACCGATCTTTTATTAGGTGTGATCGGATCACCTTTGCTTTAATAAAACATTTTGATTTACTAAAACAATGTTTTGGTCTACGAAAATATGAGAAAATAGGTTCGGGAGTCGGTTACATGCGAGGAAGGGTTAGCACCCTCGTCACGCCCAAAATTGGTACCAAATTGATTATTTAATGTCTCAATGTCGAAAGTTGAAAATTTAAAAAGAAAAAGAAAATCGATCTTTTTTGGAAATATTTTAGTTTTCTCGAATTGAATATCAAGATTTTCTTGTTCCAAAGGAACAAAATATCACATTCAGTACGTAGGACACGATGATTTTAATCCTCGAATCCAAAATCATCTCTTAATCCCCGAGACTCATGCATTAAAATATCAAAAGGATATTCGATTGTTTGGCCAAGCTAGAGAACCGAAACCCAACACATAGGGCACGATCTCTCGAATTTCCAAACATAGAATATTGCCTTATTTGGAAACTTTTAATTTTGGATGAAATTTATAAAAGATTTTAGGTTATGCCCAATGAAATTTAACAAATATATATGACATGAATTTGGTACAATGATAACATAATACACATGATACGTAACATTGGAATCGTTAATCTAAAATATTAACATGCATGAATAATAATACAATAAGGAAACAATGAATACGAAATTATATAATGAACTATAATAATACGACAATACAAATAAATAAATTATGGCACATGCAAAAGCATTAACTAAACAATATACACCGTCTAAGTAATAACATTAATAAACAAAGACCAATGAATTTAACAATTTAAAGAGACATAATACATAAAAAAAAAAAATAATTAGCAAGACGATTTCAGTAAACAATTCATAATAAAAGTTCAAAATAGATAATACGTAAAGCAATTCAAAATAATACAAAAGGTTTAAAAATATATATATAGAGAGAGAGAAATTTAAATACCTAATATAATAAATAAAACAATTTGAAATAACTAATATGTATAAAATATTAGAGTTAGTAAATAAATAACCAATTAAAGGTTTAAAAATTGATAGATTAAGGACCGGATTGAAACTGCGGACCTAAATTAGAGAATGCGCTAAGACAGGGGGACTGGTCGGGAAAATACTCCAAACCTTTATGCGTGTCCATGGGCCAAGGACCCATTTGAAAACCAAATGAAATTAAATGGTAAAATCTGTAAAAAGAAAGTAATAACAAAAGGGCCCGATCAAATGGCGTAGCAATGGGGAAGGATCTATTGCGCAAATATCCCTTTTGAAGGGACATGCAAGGTCACCCCTAAAGCTAAACGGTGCTGTTCCACTCTGAGTTTAACACCCCTTTTGTTAACCTGCTTTATTTCAAAATCAATTCAGAGAGAAAAAAAAGAAAAAGAAAATGTTAAAGCTTCTCTTTCTCCCTCCTTGCCCGCCGATCGGGATTCCTATCATCGTCGTACCACCATCGCTCAGGTGGCCAACGAGGCACAAGGACGAGGGAGTTTTAGCCCCGTTTCAGAACCTATTAGGAAGCTAACGCTCGGACGCCCCGTCCTAAACAAAAGGGGAAACATTCGGTTCCCCTTTCGAAATCGATGGCAACAACGACTCAACCTTCCGCCGCGGCGTCCGTGGGGGGTTAGGTGAGGCTACCCTTCTCTATTCTTTTATTATTTCCATTTGTAATGAATAGATAAGTAAAATGAAAATGACAGTAAATTAATGACAGTAAATGAGATCAACCTTTCAAAATTTTTTGATTTTTGATTTCTGATTGATTGCGAAGTGTTCTTCCTAGCCCTCCAAAAAATACAAAGGGTGGTTTTCAGTTTTTATAATCGATTTACAAAGGCATGGGTTTCTGTTTCTGTTATACTCGCATGTTATTGTCATTTTATCGGTTTCTCTCCTTGTTTTTGTGTTTCTTTGCAGGTGATGGGCATGGCATGCGGGTGTCGCTCGTAATCGATGTAGAAGCGTGCTTGGGGTCAGACGAGCAGATCCGTGGTGGCCATTGATTGGCGCGCATGGTGGCTGCAGGCGACGCGCGTGGTGTCCATGGAGAAGCCGAAGGTTGGCGACGCTGAGGGGCTAGGGTTTGCCTGCTTCCTCTTTTTCTGTAATGGGTTGTGATGTTGGGCTTTAGGGTATATTTGGGCTAATTTTAAATTGGGTTTGAGCTACTTGTAAAAATGGGCCATTCTGGTTTGGGCTTTTGTAATACCTGATTTGGGTTTTAAACTTGTTCTGTAAATGGACTGGACTTCAAGATTTGGTTTTGGTTTTAATTTTATCTTGGACCTGTTTTTAGTTGGGTTGATTGGGCTGTATATTTGCATTAAATCATTGGGCTTGCATTTGGACCTTGCTGTAAAGAAAGACTATGGACTTTGTATTTTTATTTAGTCTTGCTTTTGGCTTGGTATTGAGCTTTAATGGGACCCGGGCAAATTTGGGTTTTATTTATTTATTTTGGGTCTGGTATTGGGTTTGGTTTTATTGGGTATAGGCCGGGCGAAAATTGGTTATTACAGCTGCCCCTCTTTGCTCATTGTCGTGAAACGAGAATAGGGCAAAGACAATAGGAGAACCAATTTTGCCCAGTCTTGGCCAAGCCTTGACTTATTTGTCCTCGTCTCCCTTAAACATCTTCAAACTCTACTGTAGCCTGTAGCTTTGATCCATTCTGCCACTACTTCCACGAGACATGACCCGTATCTTCAATTCGCTTTTCCTCAATCTTGTTTATTTTTCAACTTGCTCCACTATGACTTCAGGACACGAAGAGATTTGTAGCTTTGATCTACTAATTGCTCCACTGGGACTTCGATGAAACCTGAACTTTTTAGACTGCTTCTTTAATCTCGCAATATGGGTTGACCCCTTTTTCTTTTTTCTTTTTTTTTTTGTTTTTGAGAAACAGAAATTGAAAAACAGAAATTGAAAATACCTCAGCGTGCGACCTGAGGAGTTGATTTTTGCAAACAGAAATTGAAAAACAGGAATTAAAAATACCTCAACGTGTGACCTGAGGGGTTGATTTTTGCAAACAGAAATTGAAAAATAGGAATTAAAAATACCTCAGCGTGCGTAACCCGAGGCCCAACTCACTTCTCGCATTATGAGTTGATTTTAACAGAAATTGAAAAACAGAAATTAAAATACCTCAAGGTGCGTAACCCGAGGCCCAACTCACTTCTCGCATTATGAGTTGATTTTAACGGAAATTGAAAAACAGAAATTAAAATACCTCAGCGTGCGTAACCCGAGGCCCAACTCACTTCTCGCATTATAAGTCGATTTTAACAGAAATTGAAAAACAGAAATTAAAATACCTCAGCATGCGTAACCCGAGGCTCAGCTCACTTCTCGCATTATGAGTCGATTTTTATAGAAATTGAAAAACAGAAATTAAAAATAGCTCAAAGTGCGTAACCCGAGGCCCAACTCACTTCTCGCGTTATGAGTTGATTTTAACAGAAATTAAAAAATAGAAATTAAAAATACCTCAGAGTGCGTAACCCGAGGCCCAATTCACCTTTCGCATTATGAGTTGATTTTAACAAAAATTGAAAAAGCAGAAATTAAAAATACCTCGGCGTGCGTAACCCGAGGCCCAACTCACTTCTCGCATTAGGAGTTGATTTTAGCAGAAATTGAAAAGCAGAAATTAAAAATACCTTAGCGTGCGTCCTGAGGCTCAACTCACCTCTCGTATTATGAGTTGATATTTTTGAAAAACAGTAATTGGAAACGTATCATCTGGCGGAACTCGGATATCTCCTTTCTCCTTGGTTCGACGTCTGACTATCGCCAAAACTTCTTGCTTTCTTTGGTGTACTGCATGCGTGTCATGCGTGATGTTATCATGATATGCACGTGTTTGTCTTAAATGCTTTTATGCCTACATGATTATGCAATGCGCCCTGGGTTTGTTTGTCATGTATCTCTTTTCGTCACGACTTTAGTGATGACCTGCATTCATTGCTTCGATTCTTAACTTTCTTTTTAGGTTTTGTACCCGTCCTCAAGTTTTACGAGTAATCCATGTTTCTCGTATATCGCCCTTTTGCTTCTGTTGAGCTTTGTCCCTGCTTTGAGGCTCTTGTACTTACCAAATTCCTATCCAGGTAATGCTCAATATTCCTTTTGTTTAGAGTATGTCATTTCACTATTTATCATTTAAATGAACCAAACATGAGATGCATGAAAATGGGAAAGTAGGTACGAAAGAAATACCTCACATTCATATTTATTTCCAAAAGCAATAAGCAAAGAAAATTGACAAGGAATAGTTCAATAAAGAAAACATTATAGAGAAAGGAAAGCAGATTCAAATGTCACAAATGTTCTAGATATTCAACGCATGAACTTCTCCACGTTTCCTGATCCTGGATCTTTTCGAACAAAGCTTCTTGTGTAGAAGATTTCAAGCTTCCGTGTCTACTTCAAACATTAATATCTCGCCATTCGACTCCCGATTTAAATCGCTCTTGCTCTTTAAGCCCAAATCTGCTTCCTCAGGACGCCCTTTCGAGTTTTCATCCTAAACCTTTTCGTTTGCCAAGATGCCCTTTTCGAGTTTTCATCTTGGTCTCTTTTTTTCTCTTTTTTTTCAGGCGTAGTATTTCTTCACCGCATCTGAATTCACTGGATTTGGTACCTCTTTTCCATCCATCTCAGTGAGAATCAGAGCTTCACCCGAGAAAGCCTTCTTTACGACATATGGTCCTTCCCAATTTAGTGCCCATTTTCCTCAAAGGTCCTTTTGTATTGGGAGAATCTTTCTCAACACGAGTTCTCCTCCACGAAATTCCGTTGATCGCACCTTCTTGTCATGGGCTGTGATCATTCTCTTTTGGTCCATCTGTCTGTGACAGATTGCTTTCAAGCATTTTTCTTCGATCAGATTTAGTTGGTCATATCGAGCTTGAACCCATTCTGATTCTTCTAGTTTTGACTCTATTAAGACTCGTAAAGAGGGGATCTCCACTTCGATGGGTAGTACAGCTTCCATTCCATAGACCACAGAGAAAGGAGTTGCCCCGTAGAGGTCCGCATACATGTGCGATATGCATATAGGGCAAATGGTAGCTTCTCGTGCCAGTCTTTATATGTCTCGATCATTTTCCCAATAATCTTCTTAATATTTTTATTAGCGGCTTCTACTGCTTCGTTCATCTTTGGGCGATAGGGTGAGGAATTGTGATGCTTTATTTGAAATTGCTCGCACACTTCTTTTATCATCTTGTTGTTCAGATTCAAAGCATTATCTGAGATGATTATCTCAGGTAATCCGTATCGACATATGATCTTCTTTTTTAAGAACTTGCAAACTGCAGTCTTTGTCACATTAGCAAACGAAGCGGCTTCCACCCATTTTGTGAAGTAATCTATGACCACGAAAATGAATCGATGTCCATTAGAAGCTTTTGGGGAGATTGGCCCTATAACATCCATGCCCCACATAGAAAAAGGCCACGGAGAAGTCATAACATGAAGGGGCGAAGGTGCTACATGAATTTTATCACCGTAAACTTAACATTTGTGGCACTTTCGCGTGTAACTAATGCAGTCGCTTTCCATCGTCAGCCAGTAATAATCGAGTCTCATAATCTTCCTAGCCATAGTGAAACCATTGGCATGCATCCCACAAATTCCTTGATGGACCTCTTCAAGTATCTTTCTGGCTTCAATATCATCTACGCATCTCAGGAGCACTTGATCTTTTCCTCTTTTGTACAGGATGTCCCCATCAAGAACAAATCCCACAGCTATTCTTCTGATTGTTCTTTTGTCGTTCTCATTTGCTTGTTTGGGATACCTTTGATTCTTGACATATTCTAAGATATCATGGAACCATGGCTGTCCATCTACCTCTTTTTCAATGCTAAAGCAATGCGCAGGAGCCTCATATATGCTTATCTGGAGAGGCATTATTTTCGTTTCTCGGTTTGCTTTGAACATTAAAGCCAAAGTGGCCAGAGCATCCGCCAATTGGTTTTCTTCTCGTGGGAAGTAATTAAAAGTTATTTCTTCGAATTCTTTGATTAGCTCTACCATGAGGTCACGATATTTGACCAATTTCGAATCTCTCACTTCCCAATCTCCACGGATTTGGTAAATCACTAGCGCCGAGTCTCCGTAAATTTCTAAGATTTCGATGTCTCGTTCAATAGCTGCACGAAGTCCCACGATGCAAGCCTTATATTCCGCTACATTATTGGTACAAAAAAAATTTAATCTGGCAGTGAATGGGTAATGATTCCCTTCTGGTGACACTAAGACCGCTCAAATCCCATGTCCCAATGCATTTGATGCACCATCAAAGCTCATCTTCCAGGATTTCTCCTTTGATGACTCACATTCTTTTTCTATAATGCACATCAAGTCTTCGTCTAGAAAGTCAAATCTCAATGGCTCGTATTCCTCTGTCGTTCGAGTTGCTAAGAAGTCAGCTATTGTACTCCCTTTTATCGACTTTTGACTCACATAGATGATGTCGTACTCTGATAATAGAATCTGCCAACGTGCCATTCTTCCTGATAGTGCAGGTGATTCCATCATGTATTTTATTGGGTCCAGCTTTGAAATTAACCATGTCGTATGATACAACATATATTGCCTGAGCCTTCGAACCACCCAGACCAAAGCGTAACAGAATTTTTCAATTGACAGGTACTTCGCTTCATACTCGGTGAATTTCTTACTGAGGTAGTAAATTGCCCTTTCCCTTTTCCCTGACTCATCATGCTATCCTAGTACTCAACCCAACGAGTTATCGAACACAGTCAGATACAATATTAAGGGTCTCCTGGGAGTTGGCGGTACCAGCACCGGGGGGTTAGACAAATACTATTTTATCTTGTCGAAATCCAGTTGACACTCCTCATTCCATTCTCCAGGATTGTGTTTTCGAAGGAGTCGAAAAATTGGGTTGCATTGGTTCTTAAGCTGAGCAACAAATCGAGCGATGTAGTTTAACCTCCCTAGAAATCCTCTGACTTCCTTTTGTGTCTGTGGAGGTGGCAATTCTTGTATGGCTTTTATCTTATCCAGATCAACCTCAATACCTCTCTCACTGACAATGAAACCCAGTAATTTTCCTGAAGTTGCCCCAAATGTGCACTTGGCTGGATTAAGTTTCAGCCGAAACTTTCTTAATCTTTCGAATAATTTCCTGAGGTTTCCAACATGCTCTCTTTCCCTCCGAGATTTGGCAATCATATCATCGACGTAGACTTCTATTTCTTTATGCATCATGTCGTGGAATAACGTCACCATTGCCCTCTGATATGTTGCCCTTGCATTCTTTAATCCGAATGGCATCACCTTGTAGTAGAATGTTCCCACGAATGTAGTTTTCTCCATATCCTCGGGAGCCATCTTTATCTGGTTATAACCCAAAAATCCATCCATGAAAGAAAATAATGAATGTTTTGCCGTGTTATCCACCAATGTATCGATGTGCGGCAAGGGAAATTTATCCTTAGGGCTTGCTCGATTCAGATCGCGATAATCCACACACATTCGCACCTTACCGTCTTTCTTTAGCACTGGGACTATATTGGCTACCCATTCTAGATATTTAGAGACTTGTAAGAAGCCAGCATCGAATTATTTCTTGACTTCTTCTTTTATCTTTAAAAGTATTTCGAGTCTCATTCGTCTTAACTTCTGCTGAATAGGCTTGCATTCTGGTTTCAGTGGGAGTCCATGGACCACTACATCCTCGTTCAAACCTGGCATGTCTTGATACTACCATGCAAATACATTTTTTTACTCATGAAGCAAGGTGATCAGATCATGTTTGGTGTTCTCTGAAATGGAGGTCCCAATCTTTACTTCTTGCCTCTTTTCTTCACTTCCTAAGTTTACTGTTTCAACGGGTCCTTGATGGGGTAGAATCTGTTTATCTTCTTGTTCTATCATCCTTAGTAAGTCAGGGGACGAGACATAATCTTCAGCATTTTCCTCAACTTTGAATTCCCCTAGACAAATAGCTTTCTCGAAATTGATTTTAGGACTTGTAACGGGATTGTTCATGTCGTCGATATCTGAGCACCTTAAAGGTGAATGGAAAAGAGAACTATAGAGGAGTATCAAGGTATTGGGACACACAAACATAATACCATGGCATGATATGAGATATATATAAGGATAAGCTATGAGAAGAGGGAGTAAATATGAAGCCAATGAGAATAAACAGACCATGACAAAAATGCATCTCCATTAATGTTCATTTAAAAGGTAAATGATAGACATAAACTCTTGTAACAGTTTCCCCAATAACTTGGGGCATAAAAAGAGTTGACATTGAGGATTACTTTGGAGGGGCCCTAGAAACTACAAGAAGATCCTCAGCAGTCCAATTGCTCAAAATAAATCCAGGAGGACCAGGGCGTATCATTGAAATGTTTTCCATCATATCATCCACTTTGTCCACAACGTTTATGCTGAAGTTCTAAAAATCCCTTTCAACCAATAACAGCGTGTTTCGTGAATTATCACTTCCTGGGTACAGCATTCCTGCAAATGTAAACGTTTTCGACAAGAGTGGATACATTATGGGTTCCCATTCTACTTTCCGACCTGAAGCTCTTGCAATCCTTTTTTCCTGATCTTTCTGCAGTTGTTTCCTTCTTTGTCGCACATCCGGCTTGAACCCTAAACCGTATTGAGCCTTGTGGTGTATCGATTTTAGCGCTCTAGCTATCCCTTGCTGGTATCTTCCTAAGCCCTTCCCCGCTCAGGCTCCTTTTCCCACCGTTAGTTTAATTCCCATCTTGGCATTCCTTGATAGTTTGGGTGTGGGAATCTTGTTTCCCTCAGCAACAAATGCAGCATTAATAAATTTGAGGGAACAGAAGGAACATTCTACTGCATCTTTGTTCACTTCGATGTAAGGTGTGACAGCAGAAATAGATGCAACGATGTCTTCTTCACCAGCGACCGTGATCAAACTGTTATCCATGATAAACTTCACTTTTTGATGGAGAGATGAAGAGACTGCCCCAGCAGAGTGGATCCAAGGCCTCCTTAAAAGGCAATTATACGAAGGAATAATGTCCATGACCTGGAATTATACGTTATATGTGCATGGGCCCACTTCTAGGGGGATTTCAATCTTTCCCATAACCTCTCGTCGTGTCTCATCAAATGCCCTTACTGTGGAATGACAAGGCCTTAGATAGGACATATCAACTGGCATCCTGGAGAGTGTGGCCAAAGGCATGACATTGAGTGCGGATCCATTGTCGATGAGCATGTTCGGTACTATGTAACCCTTGCAACTGGTCGTAATATGTAATGCCTTTACAGAGCCCCTACCGTTTGATGGTATTTCATCATCACTGAGTGACATGAAATTATCCGTATTTAGATTGTTCACCCATCTATCAAGCTTTTCTACAGATACATTGCTTTCTACGTAAGCTTGATTTAACACTTTTAACAGGGCATTCCGATGTGACTCTGAGTTTAACAGTAGGGATAACACCGAGATTTTTGTTGGCTGCTTGTTTAACTGCTCCACGATGTTATATTCACTGTGCTTGATGGACTTCAAGAATTCATGAGCTTCATCTTCATTCACAGGTCTTTTAATTTTTGGTTCCGACTGTACTTCAACATCCACCTCAGCCTCATGCATCGGTGCCTTTCCTTCCCGATTCGAGTCAACGGCTTTTTCCTTTGGTTCAGTCATTTCCGAAGAATAGCACCTCCCGCTGCGAGTAAAGTGTCCTACTCTGCTGATATCCCCAACCACATCCTTTGGCTTTTCAACTTCGGGTGCGACAATATTAACATCATATTTCCATGGCACCGCCTTATCGTCCTTGTAATGGAAAGGAGAAGGCACTTTAATCACCACCGTCAATTTGACTTCCTTCTTCTTGATCTCATAATAAATTACCAGAGGCCGATCGGCACTATAACGAGTGACTGATGGTTGGTTATCAGAGGCACATATTTCCCTTTCCTCGGCCTCATTCACTTTATCAAAGATCTTAACTTCCTTGTTGTTCATCATGTCTTAGAGTAGTTTTCTGAATTCTTCGCAAGACTGGATGCCATGCCCTTTGATACCATGAAAGATACAAAAACTTTGACCTTCTGTACTTTCTTCTTCGAAACTTCTATCGGAATGACAAAACAGCCCATTTTCCATCATCACTTTCCAGACCTTTCGCAAGGGTGTTTTTATTTCAGAGACGCAGCTCTTAGCTCGCCGCATGTCTTCCCTTATCACTGCGCTTACGTTCCCCTCGGTATGGTTAGGGAGCGGGTTTCCAGCTACATTACCAGTACCGTCAAATCGTAAAATCCCTGCATCAATGAGATCCTGAACCCTCCTTTTGAAGGCTATACAATTTTCCGTGGAGTGCCCTTGGTTTCCCCCATGATAAATGCAATTAGTATTGGGATCGTACCATTTCGGGTATGGCGGTTTTAATGGTGCCATATAATGCGGGGATATTAATTATTTTTCCAACAATTTTGGGCACAGTTCTCCATACGACACGGGAATAGGGGTGAGTCGAGGTTTTTCAAAATTGGGTCTCACCGGTCTTTGTTCGTGTTTGGGTTGGCTTGGAGCAGGCGTGTTATTAGGTGGGAACATGGTGAATGGCCGTTGGTTATTTGTGTTGTAGACAGGGTAAGAAGGAGGTACTTGATAATAAGGGTTTTGGGGCAGAAAATAGAAATTTAGAGGTGGGCGATATCGGGGACGTGATTGGGTCGGGTATGAATTAGAAGCGTAGCGGCTCTCAGTCCCCACCATATGTGTCTCAGCCTCCTTCTTCTTTATAGGTACTACCCTTTTAGAGCTCTCAGGGCCTTCCATCCTTCCGCTCTTGATGCCATTTTCAATGAGTTCCCCAGACATTACGACGTCGGCGAAGTCTTTTGTGGCACTTCCCACCAGCTTGTCATAAAATGGCGCTTTCAAAGTGTTGATAAAGAGGACCGTTACCACCGTTTTAGTCAGTGGGGTTTCGACTTGGGTTGAGATGTCCCTCCATCTTTGAGCGTATTGTCTAAAAGTCTCTATTGGCTTCTTTTCCATCATCTGCAACGTTAATCGATCAGGCGCCATATCAGAGACATGCTTGTACTATTCACAAAATGCTGTTCCTAGGTCCTTCCATGACTGGATCCTCTCTGTGCTGAGTTGATTATACCATCGAAGGGCTGATCCGATCAAGCTATCTTGAAAACAATGTATTAACAATTTGTCTTTATTCAGATAGCCAGCCATCTTCCGACAAAACATGATCAGATGCGCCTTTGGACATCTTGTTCCATCATATTTTTTGAAATCTGGCACTTTAAATTTCGGTGGCAGAACCAGATCGAGAACCAAACTGAGCTCTTTGGCGCTCAGTGCAGAGAAGACTCCGGTACCTTCTATTGCCTTGAGTCTTTCTTCCAGGCTCTTATACTTGTCCTAAGCATCATGATCCTTCATTTTCAATTTGGCTATTTCTGCCGGATCATCCAAATATGGAACGATTAGATCAGTGGGATTAGCTCCGGGGTTCGATACGAATATACCTTGCCCTGGATGAGTAGGTGGTGCAGGTGGTTGTTCTAGGCCTGTTGATTCCCCTTGAGGCCAACCTCCATGCATTGCATGGGCTTGAGGTGGAGTGTATCCTGGGGGATGGAGCAGGCTCTGGTTGACTTTTGAATGGGGCTCTGTAATATCAGGGCTCTGCATGAGTCCTTTTCCTTTAACCAGAGCGGTCATCATCTCCATCATCTTGGCCATTTGATCTTTTTGTTCGAGTGATTCCTCTCGGGATCTCACCACCAGATCCCTTGCTTCATGCTGTGACCTGGCCAACTGCTCTTGTAACTCCTTTTGGATCCTTTCCATCCTTTCCATTCTTTCGTTTAGTTCAGCATCCATAGCTCTAGCTCTTAGACGTGTCCTGTAAGGATAATGTGATTCCAGATTCGTAGTGTAGCAACTGTGGATTATACGATTTTAGCCTTAGTAATTGATTAGGGTGATATGATGCTAATGCATGCAATGTAATGCAAATGCATGGTATGAATGCAAAAGGTGTTGATTTGATTTAATTCCATTAGATAAACTTTACTAGAAAACAAATTTCCTTTCATAGAATGAACGATTACATATACGACTTCGCCCTAATACCTAAATCTTTAACTTTCCTAAAAAGCCAAGCTAAACTTTGGCCTCGCTCCGATCCTAACTCGTACATCAGACTTAACGCATCAGCCCGAACCGCCAAGGTTTGCAAATGATCGGCCACCTCTTTTGAGCCACAGCTTCGCCCATTACATAGTCTCTGTTTCTGATCTGTTCTTGAGAATGGTGGAGCTGCTCTTTCCAATGTTCATTTTTCGCCTGAAGGAGCTCAACTCGAATTTTGCTATATTGTAATGCAGTCTCGAGCTCTCCTATCCTTCCTCTCATCTCATCGATCTTGTTCTGACTGGCTCTTAATTCGATTACCGAGTTGTGACTACGGTGCAGATACAGTGACCTTTCTAATTCTGCTACTTGGGCGCGTAACCTTTCTTTTTCACTTTGGCTTTCCAACAGGCTTTTTTCCAAAGCATCCTCCCGTACTCGAGCATCTTGGAATTTCTTTTCCCACTGATCGGCTCTGGACTTTTCTTCTTTGATTTCCTTTCGCCATTACTATGATGTTTTGCCCAACCCAGCAGTTCTGATGGACATGCGTAGCTTCTTATAGTCTGTCTTTAAGCTATCCAAATCCTCTTCGGCCTTATTTTTTCCTTTTTTCAATTTCTCGGCCTCGAACTTGTGGACGTCAGCATCTAACCCTAACTGCATCTTTTCCTCTTCTAGATGCTCTATCTTTTTTCCCAATTCCCGACTCTTTCTTTCGAAATCTTGCTTGGTAATCTCTAATTCAGACGGGATTACTTGCAGTTGCTCTTCTATTGGTCGAGCATTTCCTTGGATTAGCCTTGGGACATTGTCGTTGATTCTTTTGTCCCATCATCGATCGTACTCGGGGGTCGTCATTGGCCTTATGGCGAGTCTCTTCATTTTCCGAGTTTGGGTCCATGCATCTGATATCTCGCGAACTCTCTTCTTATAGTTATCATCTTTGTATAAAAATTCACATTGGGCTAATCCATGTGTCGCAGGTATGAACTGCCTCGATTGATACTGCCTCATTACTAGTAACGGGGCATATCTGACAGCTTCCCATAGTTCGAGTAAAGGAACCCAATCAAACCCTCCATACCGATACAAGATCTCGTCAGTGATCATCCATGGAGCTTTCCATTCTACATCTTTAACTTGCAAATTTTGGAGAATCGCTATCCATTTCTCTCCAGATAGGTCGTCCCGCCTTGGTGTACTCGCTAATTCCTCTAGAGGAGAATAGTTCTCGAAAAAGACTGTGTATGAGACCTTTTCTATCTTCCAAAAATGGCAATGAAACCAAGATAGCAAAAGCTGTGCACATCCCACGAACCTCCCTTTGCCCGCTCTTCGGCAAGCATTCAATGATCTGAATGTTTCAACTAAAATTGCGGGGACAGGTGTGACTCCCTTATCAAGTTTATCAAATAGGTCTGAGACCGCATCCTCTACATGCCCTAAAGCCTTGGGGAAGATGACGAAACCATAGATACTTAAAGCGAAGACGTCGACCCTCTTTTTCTTATCAGGATGCGCCAAGATCAGATCCCTCAATTGTTTCCAAGGGATGCACTTACAATCTTCCTTTTGCTTGACCCGGGCTGTAATCCATTGCTCGCTCATCCCTGTAATGTTTATTAGCCTTTTTTAGAACGTCGGCACATTAGCAAACCTTGAATAAGCCTTATCAGTTTGAATTCTCGGGCATCGGAACAAAGCTCTGTACTCTTCTATAGTAGGCACCAAATCCATTTTTTTGAAAGTAAAGCAACTGTAAGCGGGGTTCCAAAACTGGGTAATGGCTCGGAGTAGGTACTTGTCTACCTTGATATTGAGCAGATAGGGCAAATCACCGTAATTATAGTAGAATAGTTGTTTGACCTCGTTGCCCCATGAATCCCATATTTCCTTCAGTTCTCGCAGGTCATTTTGAGCCATGCTGATGCGGGTGAAATGGACCACACTTGAACGGCCGCATTATCCTCCACTCTATCGAGAAACCCTTTTTCCATGTTAAGCTTTTCTATCTAGTAACCGAATGTGAATCAACACCTTTTTATGATGAAATGCTATGTAATAAAAGCAAAACACAACAAGTTAGTATCACATACAAAAAGAACTTAAAACAAGCAGGAAATAATCAAACTCCTATTTAAGGTAACAACTAGGGTTTACACGGCTCTACCTTCAATGGGCTCTTAGGTCTCTCTATATGTGGTTCGGTTCTAAAGCAAAGGTACCTGAACCAGCAGATTCCTCGATCCTCACCCATTATAGGCTCATATGGACTGAGTTCGGTTCAAGGGGATACATTTCCCTATGGCTGCAATGAGATAAAAATCTTACGAAGACATAGGTACGGATGTATCCCGAAAGTGATCCACTATCTTGCACGGAGGTAAAAACCTCACGAAAGAGTAGCTTCTCACTCCCACTTAAGAGGGTGTGACCACAACGGTCATGTAGTGCAATGCCAAAGCATTTTATGAGACTCAACATTATTGTAATCATAGTACCAGCAAATGCATCAAAGGAAACATGATTTTTCAAAACAATTTTTCGAATTTCGATAAAAGGACAAAGAATAATCAGTTTTACGGCTTGACTCTCTTATTAAGTCCCCAGTGGAGTTGCCAAGCTGTCGTAACCATTTTTTTGAAAAACGGGAATCAACATGGTTATGAAAATGAAATGGGAGTCGCCACCAATCTTTTATTAGGTGTGACCGGATCACCTTTGCTTTAATAAAACATTTTGATTTACTAAAACAATGTTTTTGGTCTACGAAAATTTGAGAAAATAGGTTCGGGAGTCAGTTACGTACGAGGAAGGGTTAGCACCCTCGTCACGCCCAAAATTGGTACTGAATTGATTATTTAATGTCTCAATGTCGAAAGTTGAAAATTTAAAAAGAAAAAGAAAATCGATCTTTTTTGGAAATATTTTAGTTTTCTCGAATTGAATATCAAGATTTTCTTTTTCCGAAGGAACAAAATATCACATCCAGTACGTAGGACACGATGATTTTAATCCTCGAATCCAAAATCATCTTTTAATCCCCGAGACTCATGCATTAAAATATCAAAAGGATATTCGATTGTTTGGCCAAGCTAGAGAACCGAAACCCAAAACATAGGGCACGATCTCTCGAATTTCCAAACATAAAATATTGCCTTATTTGGAATGTAATATCCGGGATTTAGGGCTTGTGCATTTTTGCTTAAATATATGTGGAAGCATGCCTGTGTGTAATTTGAATGTGTTTTATGAATTTTGAGAACTTTAGAGTGTAGGTGAATGTCTTAGAAATTATCAGATTTTAAGTCTTGAAGTGGAGCTAAGCTTGATAGGCCTTAAGAGAATTTGTAGGGGAAATTAGACGCCACAAGCAGGGAGCAGGGCTTAGGTTCGAGCAGCAAGGGACGCAATTAGGAGTTTTATTTTGCAGCAAAGATGGGCAGTGGTGGACGGCATTGGGAGACTGAGGGGATGAGCTTTAGATGTGATTAAATTCCTTTTAAAATTCGGCTAAAGGGAGGAGATAATTGTTGTTTTATTTGAATTATTTTAAATGGGTAAAGAAGAGAGGAAATAGGAGAAAAAGAAGGAAGCTGATAAGAGGGAAGAGAGTTGGCCGGCCTAGGGACTTCCTTTGATGGTATTTTCGGTTGGTAATAGTGGATAGGTGTGCTGAAATTGCTTCTCTTCTCATCTTTCTCACTTGTGCCGGAAATCCTTAGGAATTCAACTTGCTTTCTTTGTTTTCTTCTTCCTTTTCTCTCCAATTGACCAAAGCCGAATACCCCTCTCTCAAAAACCCATCATTGCCGATTCTCCCTAAAGCCTCATACTCTTTCTTTTCATCTTCTTGTTGAAGCCGAATCTTCAATTATCACCATTGCCAAATTGCTCAACCTTTCTCTTCTTCTTTTCACAATTTTCCAAAAGCCGGAAGCAAGTTCTCCCTAGACCATAGCCGATTAAACTCCAAAAGCCAAAACCAATTGATCAACATCTAGCCCATAGCCGAATATCTCTGTGGGTTCAAGCAAAGGTGCAGTCGATTTCAGCAGTAAGGGTAAGGATTCAATTGTCGTCGTTTTATTTCTTTTCTTTTATCCGAAATCAAGACTCTAATCCTATTAATGTGCTTTGGCTGAATACTTGAAGGGGAATTTCGGGATTCCTATTGTAGCCGACTTCAAGAGGAGATCTTCGGGGTTTCTAGATCTAAGGTAAGCAAAGGTGACCTTAGGCCGAAGGCCATTTATGGTGTTCATTAAGTGTTAAAATTGGATCTAACATAGATCATGTAGGTATTTCGACATCTCCATTAACAGATAGCGATTTTCGGTTATGTTCTGATGTAATAAGGCCATTACTATTAACTGTTTTAAGCATGCATTTTATTCGGTTTATTATGATACGATTATTATTAAATCAAGATTAAATAACTTTTCTTAAAAATTAAATTTTTAAATGTTTTGACACCTAAACACAAATGATTTTTAATTTAACAGTAAACTCTTAAACAACTCGGCATTTCTTTTAACTTATAGTTTTCAAATTCGAAGATAAAGTTCTAATTAATTATAGACTTCTATAACGACACCGTTTTCAATTCGATCACAACTCAAATCGGTTTCTTTTCAAAATGACCTGAATTTTCCGAACTAACAAACAAGTTTTTGAAGTGTTTTACTCGAGGAGCATGCCAGATCCGGTCGAGGCTCGTGGGTCAGGATTGGGGTGTTTTAGTTTGGTATCAGAGCCCAGTTTTAAACTCTCGGCCTTGGGTTTAAAGCCCACGACGTTTTCAAAATTGAGCCCAATTAAGTTTTGTGAAAAATTTTGTGAAATGAGCAGGTTTTCAGGCATGGCACCTAAGTCTCCGACCCGAAGTCCACCAGATAAGTGCCCCTAACTACTGTATGATTTGTATTATGATTTGTATATGGGTATTATGGGATCGTAGATTAGTACATTAGAGTTATTGAACCCTAGGATTAGTTTACCCCAACGCAGAATTACATAAAATTTAAAGCCTAACTAAACAAACCTGTGAACGAGTCACCGAGTTAGGGTGTGGCAACCATTGTCCGCATGTCTAGGATTGGATTCAGGGAGAGCCTGGTATTTAAGCAGTCCTAGTGACTCACCTCCTCTTCGCTCGAATCCTACCTGGTGCGTAGTAACGGTTCACCCTAACCAATAGGACTCATTCACAGGCTAAACTCAATAATTAAAACCCGAAAGGGACTAGCCATATTTTTATAAAAACCTTAGTTTTAAAATTACCAAATTACCCCTTTGATTTGTAAACACTATTTTTAGATTTTGAAAAACAAAAATTTTTCTGAAATATTCCCAATTTACAAAATTACCCAAGTACCCCTGGTTTATAAAATTCCTAAATTACCCTCGGTTTATAAAATTACCACACTATCCTCAAGATTTTCTTACTTTACAAAAATACCAACAATCCTTATTTTTCGAAATATCAAGATACCCTGATTTGGAAATTTATCAAAATACCCCTATATGATAAATTACGAAAATACCCCCGGGATTAGAACAGACGAAAATGTTCGAGTGATGAATATGTGTAGTAGATACTATTGAATAATTGTGCTTCTCTGAATTAGGGTAGGAAACTTGAAACGAAAACTTTGAAATGATCGAAAGAACTACTACTAAACTTCTTTTCATAAAATTGTTCGCGGATAATCAGTGGAACAAAATGCTAATGCATAAAATTTCTTAAATCAGATTAAATCGTGATCGTAGACATGAGTTTAGGGGACGTGGTCGTAATGTGCGAGGGCATGGTAGAGGCAGAATGACCGTATCGGAACCCGTTAGGTCTGGTCAAGGGTCCGAGAATGAGGTACCACCACCCCTACCACCAGCTGCTGGTGTTGAGCATCAGGATCAGACAGGGGATGATGCAGTATCGCAGGTGGTGTTGCGAGTTCTTGAGATGGTGGCTGGAGCAAGTGGAGGTATGGAAGCTCAGAAATCTGTACCCGAGCGATTCCGAGCCAATAGAGCTGAGGTATTTCGTGGTGTATCCGGTGTGGCACCCAGTACGGCTGAGTATTAGTTGGAGGCGACAGAGCGAATCATGGATGAGCTGGATCTGACTGCTGAGGAGAAACTGAAAGGAATGGTGTCGCTTCTTCGCGATGAATCATATTAATGGTGGCTCACAGTTCGGGATGGTGCTACAGCTGAGGAACTCACTTGGGAGTATTTTAAGGCGCCATATCAAAAGAAGTATGTTGGGACTAGTTATATTGATGCGCAGAGGCATTTCTAGGGCTGGTTCAAGGGAATAAGTCCATAGCGGTGTACGAGGCGGAATTTTTAAGGTTGAGCTGGTATGCTTGAGGGATCGTGGCTACGGAGCATGAGCGATGTGCTCGGTTCGAGTACGGACTGAGGGATGACCTGAGGTTGTTGATAGCTCCACAGCAGGAGTGAGAGTTACCGTATTGGTGGAAAAGGCGAAGGTAGCCGAAGGGATTAAGGACTCTGTGAGGCAGAATACGGATCGGAATAGGCAAAAGAGAGGGTTTGGATCATCAGGGTCATCGGGGAATATTCAAAAGAGGCCTAGAGTTGATGGGTCGCGAGGTCAACAGGTTGTTGCAGGAGGGCAGTATCGTACTTGTGCTCAGTGCGAAAAGATGCACCTAGGAGAGTGTTGGAAGAAGACAAGGGGATGTTTCAAGTATGGGTCCAAGGAACACATGATTAAGGACTGTCCTATGAAAACAGATGGGAGCCAACCAACAGGTCAAGGTTTCAATCAGGCTGGAAGAGGTGGACAGCAGCCACCGCGGGGTCGTGGTCCGATTGGCAGAGGTAATGGTTCTGGAAGAGGACGTGGAACACCGGGCAGAGGTGTTGGTAATACAGAGGCAAGACAGCCGGGTCTAGTATATGCAGTTCGTCGGGGGGAGGATGGAGACGCACCGGACGTCATAACCGGTATGTTCCTTATAGCTGACAAGCCTTACTTTGCTTTAATTGATGTTGGCTCGACCCACTCTTACGTTGCATGTAGAATAGTTGAAACACTAGGCATAGCTTCTGAACTGTCTGATAGGGAGATGACTGTAGTAAGCCTGTTAGGTCAAACTGTAGTAGTGAACAAGATATTTCGGAATGTACCTCTAGAGATTCAAGGAGTGATATTCCCTGCTGACTTGATGAAACTACCTTTTGGAGAATTTGATCTCATTCTTGGCATGGATTGGCTAGTGGAACATCAGGCTATATTGGATTGTGCAGCTAAGCGAATGGAGTTAAGGACCCCAGAGGATGAGGAGATAATTATGGTAGGAGAAAGAAGAAACTACTTGTCTAACGTAGTCCCTGCATTAAAGGCTGATAAGATGGTTCGGAAAGGGTGCAAGGCATTTTTGACCTTCGTTAGTGCGTTTGATGCAAAAGAAGAGGGAGTTAGCAGAGTTAGAACAGTAAGGGAATTTGTAGATGTTTTTTCGGAGGAGTTACCTGGAATATCCCCGGACAGAGAGGTGGAGTTCGGAATTGACTTGCACTCGGGTAGTGCGACTCCGTGTCAATTGCCCGTCATGAGAATGGCACCAAAGGAATTGGTTGAGCTCAAGGCTCAGATTTAGGAGTTGCTTGACCGTGGGTTTATTTGACCCAGTGTGTCTCCATGGGAAGCACCGGTCTTGTTTGTGAAGAAGAAGGACGGAACTATGCGTATGTGCATAGATTATCGTCAGTTGAATAAGCTGACCATCAAGAACAAGTACCCTTTGCCAAGGATAGGCGACTTGTTCGACCGACCTTAGGCGGGCGCGTGATGTTTTCAAAGATAGACTTACGGTCTGGATATCATCAGCTGAGGGTGAAGGAAGCAGATATCCATAAGACAGCTTTCCGGACAAGATATGGGCATTATGAGTTCTTAGTAATGCCGTTCGGATTGACGAACGCCCCAGCCACGTTCATGGATATGATGAATCGGGTTTTCCAACCTTACTTGGATCGGTTCGTTGTTGTGTTCATAGATGACATCCTGGTGTATTCCAAGTCTAAGGAAGATCATGATGAGCATCTCCGGATAGTGCTACAAGTGTTGAGGGAGAAGAAGCTATATGCTAAATTCAGCAAGTGTGAATTTTGGCTTAGGGACGTTACGTTCTTAGGGCATGTGGTGTCTGCAGAAGGGATAAGGGTGGATCCTAGGAAGATTGAGGCAGTGTTGGATTGGAAACCACCTAAGTCTGTGGCTGAGGTTCGTAGTTTTTTGAGTTTGCCAGGCTACTACAGAAGGTTCGTAGAAGGGTTCTCATCAATAGCCGCACCTTTGACAAAGTTGTTGAGAAAGGAGGTACCTTTCGTATGGACAGATAAGCAATAGGAGAGCTTTGAGAAGCTTAAGAGGGTTTTAACTGAAGCTCCAGTTTTGATTCAGCCTGAGGCAGGGAAGGATTTCGTGGTGTATTGTGACGCTTCTCATACAGGATTAGGATGCGTATTGATGCAAGACGGGAAGGTAGTCGCTTATGCATCTCGACAATTGAGGCCACATGAAGTTAACTACCCGAAGCATGATTTGCAATTGGCGGTAGTGGTCTTTGCTCTTATGGTATGGAGGCACTATTTATATGGAGAAAAGTCAGTAATCTACACAGACCATAAGAGCCTTAAGTATTTGTTGACTCAGAAAGAGCTGAACCTGAGACAGTGAAGGTGGGTGGAGTTATTGAAAGACTACGATTGTTCCATAGAGTATCACTCGGGCAAGGCGAATGTGGTAGCAGATGCCTTAAGTCAGAAAGTAGTGTCGGACTTGAGGGTGATGTTTGCACATCTTAGCTTGTATGACGATGGCAGTCTGCTGGCAGAATTGCAAGTTAAGCCGACATGGCTGAATGAGGTGAAAGAAGGACAGTTGGTGGATGATGATTTAAGTGCTAAGCTACGGTAAGTGCAAAATGGGAAGTTAGAGGATTATGGTTTTAACAGCGATGGAGTATTGTGTTTCAAAGGTAAAGTCTGCATGCCGAAGAATGAGGAGTTAAGGCGGAGAATTCTTCAGAAATCGCATGGTAGTCCTTATGCTATGCATCTTGGAGGTAGCAAGTTGTATAAGGATCTAAGGGAACAGTTTTGGTGGGCTGGCCTTAAGAGGGAAGTTACCGAATTTGTAGGGAAGTGCTTAACGTGACAGCAAGTTAAGGCTGAACACCAAGTTCCCTCAGGATTGCTTCAGCCGATAAAGATTCTGCAGTGGAAGTGGGAGAGAATCACCATGGACTTCATTAGCGGGCTTCCACTTACGCCTACTAAGAAGGACTCGGTATGGGTGATAGTGGATCGATTGACAAAGTCCGCGCATTTCATTCCAGTGCGGGTTGACTATTCTCTGTAGAGGTTAGCAAAGTTGTATGTGGCAGAAATTGTGAGATTGCATGGAGTCCCGATATCAATTATTTCAGATAGGGATCCAAGGTTTACGTCTCAGTTTTGGAAAGCATTACATCAAGCTTTAGGCACCAGGTTAGACTTCAACTACGGCATTTCATCCGCAGTTGGATGGTCAGTCTGAGCGAGTGATCCAAGTGTTGGAGGATATGCCGAGGGACTGTGTGATAGACTTCAGAGGAAGTTGGGAAGAGTATTTGCCTTTAGCGGAATTTGCATACAATAAAAGCTATCAAGCCAGTATTCGGATGGCACCGTATGAAGCGCTGTATGGACGGAAGTGTCGCACTCCTACGTGTTGGACAGAATTGGGGGAACGTCAAGTTTTGGGTCCAAAAATTGTGGCAGAGTCTGAAGAAAAGGTTAAGTTAATTCGGACACGGTTAAAGGAAGCATCTGATAGGCAAAAGTCGTACGTAGATCTTAAGCGCAAGGAAATAGAGTTTGCTGTGGGAGATCAGGTGTTTCTTAAAGTATCGCCATGGAAGAAGGTTATGAGATTTGGTCGCAAAGGGAAATTAAGTCCAAGGTTTATAGGACCTTATCGGGTATTGAAGCGAGTTGGACCAGTGACATACCAGTTAGAGTTGCCTCCGGAGTTGAAGCAGATGCACGATGTATTCCATGTTTCGATGCTACATCGTTACCGATCAGATCCATCTCACATAGTGCCAGTTGAGGAGGTGGTGCTAAGATCAGATTTGTCTTATGAGGAGGAGCCGATTCAGATTTTGGAATGGGATGTGAAAGTGTTGCGAAGGAAATCAGTTCCTCTAGTTAAAGTGTTATAGCGTAACCATGGATCGGAAGAAGCTTCGTGGGAGCCGGAAGAAGCAATGCGACAGCAATACCCTCACTTATTTTAGCCAGGTAATTTCGAGGTCGAAATTATTTTAAGGGGGGTAGAACTGTAATATCCGGAATTTAAGGCTTGTGCATTTTTGCTTAAATATATGTGGAAGCATGCCTGTGTGTAATTTGAATGTGTTTTATGAATTTTGAGAACTTTAGAGTGTAGGTGAATGTCTTAGAAATTATCAAAATTTAAGTCTTGAAGTGGAGCTAAGCTTGATAAGCCTTAAGAGAATTTGTAGGGGAAATTAGACATAAAAATGGGCTTGTTAAAGTGGCAAGGAGGCGCCACTTAAAGCCATAGTAAGTGACGCCACAAGCAGGAAGCAGGGCTTAGGTTCGAGCAGCAAGGGACGCAATTAGGAGTTTTAATTTGTAGCAAGATGAGCAGTGGTGGACGGTATTGGGAGACTGAGGGGATGAGTTTTAGATGTGATTAAATTCCTTTTAAAATTCGGCTAAAGGGAGGAGATAATTGTTGTTTTATTTGAATTATTTTAAATGGGTAAAGAAGAGAGGAAATAGGAGAAAAAGAAGGAAGCTGATAAGAGGGAAGAGAGTTGGCCGGCCTAGGGACTTCCTTTGATGGTATTTTCGGTTGGTAATAGTGGATAGGTGTGCCGAAATTGCTTCTCTTCTCATCTTTCTCACTTGTGCCGGAAATCCTTAGGAATTCAACTTGCTTTCTTTGTTTTCTTCTTCCTTTTCTCTTCAATTGACCAAAGCCGAATACCCCTCTCTCAAAAACCCATCATTGCCGATTCTCTCTAAAGCCTCATACTCTTTCTTTTCATCTTCTTGTTGAAGCCGAATCTTCAATTATCACCATTGCCGAATTACTCAACCTTTCTCTTCTTCTTTTCACAATTTTCCAAAAGTCGGAAGCAAGTTCTCCCTAGACCATAGCCGATTAAACTCCAAAAGCCGAAACTAATTGATCAACATCTAGCCCATAGCCGAATATCTTTGTGGGTTCAAGCAAAGGTGCAGTCGATTTCAGCAGTAAGGGTAAGGATTCAATTGTCGTCATTTTATTTCTTTTCTTTTAGTCGAAATCAAGACTCTAATCCTATTAATGTGCTTTGGCCGAATACTTGAAGGGGAATTTCAGATTCCTATTGTAGCCGACTTCAAGAGGAGATCTTTGGGGTTTCTAGATCTAAGGTAAGCAAGGGTGATCTTAGGCCGAAGGCCATTTATGGTGTTCATTAAGTGTTAAAATTGGATCTAACATAGATCATGTAGGTATTTCGACATCTCCATTAACAGATAGCGATTTCGGGTTATGTTCTGATGTAATTAGGCCATTACTATTAACTGTTTTAAGCATGAATTTTATTCGGTTTATTATGATACGATTATTATTAAATCAGGATTAAATAACTTTTCTTAAAAATTAAATTATTCAATGTTTTGACACCTAAACACAAATGATTTTTAATTTAACAGTAAACTCTTAAACAACTCAGCATTTCTTTTCACTTATAGTTTTCAAATTCGAAGATAAAGTTCTAATTAACTATAGACTTCTATGACGACACCGTTTTCAATTCGATCACAACTGAAATCGGTTTCTTTTCAAAATGACCTAAATTTTCCGAACTAACAAACAAGTTTTTGAAGTGTTTTACTCGAGGAGCATGCCAGATCCGGTCGAGGCTTGTGGGCCGGGTTTGGGGTGTTTCATGGAAACTTTTAATTTTGGATGAAATTTATAAAAGATTTTAGGTTATTCCCAACGAAATTTAACAAATATATATGACATGAATTTGGTGCAATGATAACATAATACACATAATACGTAACATTGGAATCGTTAATCTAAAATATTAACATGCATGAATAATAATACAATAGGGAAACAATGAATACGAAATTATATAATGAACTATAATAATACGACAATACAAATAAATAAATTATGGTACATGCAAAAGCAATAACTAAACAATATACACTATCTAAGTAATAACATTAATAAACAAAGACCAATGAATTTAACAATTTAAAGAGACATAATACATAAAAAAAATAATTAGCAAGACGATTTAAGTAAACAATTCATAATAAAAGTTTAAAATAGATAATACGTAAAGCAATTCAAAATAATGTAAAAGGTTTAAAAATATTTATATATAGAGAGAGAGAGAGAAATTTAAATACCTAATATAATAAATAAAACAATTTGAAATAACTAATATGTATAAAATATTAGAGTTAGTAAATAAATAACCAATTAAAGGTTTAAAAATTGATAGATTAGGGACCGGATTACAATGGAAATGAAATTGTGGACCTAAATTAGAGAACGCACTAAGACAAGGGGACTGATCGGGCAAATACTCCAAACCTTTATGCATGTCCACGGGCCAAGGACCCGTTTGAAAAACCAAATGAAATTAAATGGTAAAATCTATAAAAAGAAAGTAATAACAAAAGGGCCTGATCGGATGGCGTAGCAATAGGGAAGGATCTATTACGCAAATATCCCTTTTGAAGGGACATGCATGGTCACCCCTAAAGCTAAACGGCGCCGTTCCACTCTGAGTTTAATACCCCTTTTGTTAACCTGATTTATTTCAAAATCAATTCAAAGAGAAAAAAAAGAAAAAAAATGTTAAAGCTTTTCTTTCTCCCTCCTTGCCCGCCGATTGGGATCCCTATCATCGTCGTACCACCATCGTTCAGGTGGCCAACGAGGCACAAGGACGAGGGAGTTTTAGCCCCGTTTCAGAACCTATTAGGAAGCTAACACCTGGATGCCCCGTCCTAAACAAAAGGGGAAACGTTTGGTTCCCCTTTCGAAATCGATGGCAACGATGACTCAACCTTCCGCCGCGGAGTCCATGGGGGATCAGGTGAGGCTACCCTTCTCTATTCTTTTATTATTTCCGTTTGTAATGAATAGATAAGTAAAATGAAAATGACAGTGAATTAATGACAGTAAACGAGATCAACCTTTCAAAATTTTTTTATTTTTGATTTCTGATTGATTGCAAAGTGTTCCTCCGAGCCCTCCAAAAAATACAAAGGGTGGTTTTCAGTTTTTATAATCGATTTACAATGGCATGGGTTTCTGTTTCTGTTATACTCGCATGTTATTGTCGTTTTCTCATTTCCTCTCCTTGTTTTTGTGTTTCTTTATAGGTGATGGGCATGGCATGCGAGTGTCGCTCGTAATCGGTGCAGAAGCGTGCTTGGGGTCAGACGAGCAGGTCCGTTGTGGCCATTGATTGGCGCGCATGGTGTCCACGGTGAAGCCGAAGGTTGGCGGTGCTGAGGGGCTAGGGTTTGCCTGCTTCCTCTTTTTCTGTAATGGGTTGTGATGTTGGGCTTTAGGGCTTAATTGGGCTAATTTTAAATTGGGTTTGAGCTACTTGTAAAAATGGGCCATTTGGGTTTGGGCTTTTTTAATACCTGATTTGGGTTTTAAATGTGTTCTGTAAATGGACTGGAATTCAACATTTGGTTTTGGTTTTAATTTTGTCTTGGACCTGTTTTTAGTTGGGTTGATTGGGCTGTATATTTGCATTAAATCATTGGGCTTGCATTTGGACCTTGCTGTAAATAAGGACTATGGATTTTGTATTTTATTTGGTCTTGCTTTTGGCTTGGTATTGAGCTTTAATGGGACCCGGGCAAATTTGGGTTTTATTTATTTATTTTGGGTCTGGTATTGGGTTTGCTTTTATTGGGTATAGGCCGGGCGAAAATTGGTTATTACAGTTTCTATTTAAGAGAGTTACTTTCCTACTAAAAGTAATTAAATTTTTTTATATTCTGTGTTTGATTCGTGTTGCTTGAGCCTACACTCGACGCAATTCGTGGTACAAGGATAATAGAGAAGGCCATTCAGTTGAAAGCTAAGAATGATTTTACCTTTTTAGAAGATTTTTTTTTGCTATAAATATCACAAACCGACTCAGTTTTCAAAACTTTTAAACTTCCATTGTATTTGGAAATTATTTTTTTAACCAAAATTTTCCAGTAGCCCATTCATCACTCATATCACATGCCTTATCACTATTGCCCTTATAACTATAAGCCTTACACTGTCACCAACTCTCATCAGCCACCTTATACTGTATTTAACCAACCACCCTACCTTGCCACTAAAAACTCCCATAAATGCCACAGACTACTGCCCATCACCTCACCTATTTATTCACTATGTTACCACCACCTTACCTCTGTTGCTACCTTTGCTTGCTTCATCACTGTGCCATTACCAACACCCTACAAAATTGAAAACCTCTAGAACCATTTTTGGCCTCCCACAGTTCTTTCTCTCGACTCTTTTCACCATCATCATCCCATTGTCATTATTCCCTAGAATGAACACCACCATCCTTACTACTGACCAAGTCTTTCACCATTTTAAACTCATCATCAAACTCGCACCCTCCATCCATAGTCCTTTAAAATCTCCTTACCACCACCATTCAACCTTAGAACCTCTCGATGACACCAACCCTTAGCTCACATATTGACCGGCTATTCACGAGCGCATTAAAATACTAAATTTATGAAACTAATTTTAAAGTATGGTTTTACTGCAGACATAACATGTTAGTTATAATATTTATAGCATTATAATGAAACACCGAAGTATTCCAAGGATCGAACCTAAAAGAAGAGGCAATTGAGTAATGATTAGCATAGAAAATAGAGTCTAAATGGCTACTAACACGATTTTATAATACAACAATTCATAATAGAAGATTCTGCAAGAAAACTAAGTATTCTACCCTAAGGACTAAATTGGAAGAAATGTAAACTAGAAGGACTATCTAGTAAATAAAAAAATTAGGGTTGGTTGACTTCGATGTGGTTCACCAAATCTGGGGCTCGAGACATAAATTGCTTAAATTATTAAGTGGGTCCATTTTATCTCTTGATCTGAATTTTACCAACTTAGACGAATTAGGTCTGATTTATTTCTCGATCTCGCTGATTAATCTGGGACTAACAAACGAGTGCACAATAAGATTACCTATCGGTTTTACTTTATCTTAATATTCTTTTAGGGTCATTACTACTTAAATTCTATCAAATTAGTCCAATTTGTTATGATTTAGTCCTTTGCCTAAAGATTTTAGTTTATCTACATTTCCATCAACCAACTTCCTTAAAGGTCTAGTTACTCATGCTTAAAGTGAAGAAAATAAACTTAACAATGAAAAACAAGGCAGCCATGAAAGTAAAGTCTAAGAAAAATATGAAAGTTGAGATTTTTATGCAAGAAAACTTAAATAGCATGAAACAAAAAGCCTTTAGAAAGAAAATCTAAGGCAAGAAACATAAAACGAACAAGCTTTTAACATATTTAAAGTAAAATAAACTGAAATACGTTAAACTAAATCTTAAAGAGTCTTAAAAGCAATGTACAAGGATTGGAAATGCAAATAAACCTTAGCTACAGTGTTAAATAACTTAACTAATATCAAGAACAACAGGAACAACAAGAACAAGAAGTAAATGAAGAAAATAAAGTCTAATCTAAGGTAGAAGAAGAGAAAAGATAAAAAAACATAGAAAAAGTGTAGAGAAAACACTATTTTGCTCGAGAAAAAGCTCCTTGTGTAACACCTCAAACCCGACCTAGACGTTATGGTCGAATCTGGCGATGTCACATGGAATGAAATTTGAAAACGAATTTATCATATTAAACCTTTTCCATTTATTAACCTCTATTTATCTTTTGAAAATTCCAAATCACTTTCTCATTGAGTTGGATTTATTTAAAAAACATTTTGTGTAGCGGAAGCTTTTAAACTCGTGATACTTGAAGAACATCATTCACGTTTAGGAAAACGTAGTTTTTAATGAAACCGAGTTTCGCAGTTAGACATCCTTGAAAATAGTGAAAATCCAAAGTAAAAGCGATAGTCAAAAAGTGCAATTACATAAAAAATAACCAAGAAGATAAATAGGAAATAAGTACCATAATTGAAATTAAAATAATTCAAAATCACGTGGTCACCGTCGAGTCCTCCGTCGCACCGACCCGTCTAAGTCTGGGGATTACCTGTACAGATAAAACAA
Source organism: Gossypium bickii (assembly GCA_025503065.1). Taxonomy (NCBI): domain Eukaryota; kingdom Viridiplantae; phylum Streptophyta; class Magnoliopsida; order Malvales; family Malvaceae; genus Gossypium; species Gossypium bickii. The sequence continues at coordinate 20,286,480 of CP106718.1, forward strand.
AAAGGGGTGAGTTTACGTAAACTCAGTGTGTAATCCCCATATAAAACATGCATACAGTCAAATAACAAACAGTCAAATGCAGTCTGGGCCTAATCCTATATCAGTTTTAGTAGCAGTTCGGGCCTTAGCCCATTTCAGTTTCAGTAGCAGAAATGCATTAGGGCTTAAGCCCATCATAGTAACAGTATCAGATATGCTTTTATTAGTGAAAGAATCCTACCTAACCAGCCTCTACACACCATCTCAGTCCATCCCTACACTCCATGTAGGGGTTTAAAACACCCAATCATCCCTACACTCTAAGTAGTACCGAATGCGACAAATGTAGCACCCCAAACCCGGCCTAGACATTATGACCGAATCTAACGTGTCACATCAAAGTGATTTTCGAAATTTGGACTTGTTGATAAAACTCTGTATTTAGGTTAAAACCCATTCAGTTTTTATTGCTTGAGAAAATTCGGCAAGTTAAGTTATTACAATCTGAAACCAGCTTATCAAAATGATTACCATATTTATTAATGTTGATTTCTTTAAGCTGAATAAAACTGCATAAGCATCTCTAATTAAAACCTTGAAGTTTAAAATGCATGTTTTTCTTGAAAATCGTTGTTATTTTGAAAACGTCTTGTGTATCCGTTTGGCAGTTTAAAACAAGAAATCAAAGCCCAATAAAAAATCAAACACATCAATGGCCTTATTACATAATCAATAGCCCAAAATGAAAATTGAAATTAAATAACTAAGTCTAAAATAGAATATCAGCGATCATGTGGCCACCTCCAAGTCCCTCGTAGAACCAAATCGTCTAAGGCTGGGGATTAACTGTACAGGTTAAAAAGAAAGGGTGAGTTTACGAAAACTCAGTGTGTAATCCCCTATCTGTCAGTCAGTAACAATATGCAGTAACAGTCTGGGCTTGAGCCCTATTCAATAAGAGTGCAGTATGGGCCTTAGCCCATTACAGTAACAGTATGGGCCTAAGCCCAATACAGTATCAGTACAATGTAAATATGCAACCCACCCCAATCTAGCCAGCACACCACCCGTACCAACCAACACACGATGTGGGGAAAAAATCGACCCACCTAGCCAGCAAACTAATATCGCAACATAGCTGCCAGTAATAATAACGCAGCAGAGCTACCAGTAACAGTAACGCAGCAAAGCTGCCAATAACAGTATATGTGGCAAAGCATATGTCCTGTCATAAATCATATGTATATGCAGAATGTCATACTCAGTAACAATCATATACAAATCATGAATCACAACAGTCACCCTACCCTTAGGGTTATAACGGTCATTTTATTGTATGGGGGTATTTCGGTCATTTTACTCTTTAGGGGTATTTCAGTGTAGATAACAATCTTTCCAAAGGTCTACAGTTGCCTCGAGCGACACATATAACCTAAATGGTCATAACGGTGTAAATGGGCCCAAGGCCTAATATTCGACCCAAGTGGGCCCACACGCTCGTGTAACCCGTGTAGCCCAAATTCAGTCATGGCTATGTGAACTACATAGCCCAGTCCAATATTTTCCAATTATCGAAGATTTTGTTCGTGTGGGGCCCACGAGCCCAGTGAGCCCACACGGCCCATTTCAGTCAAGTGTGGCCCATATCGGCCCAAGAGCATGAAACGTTCGTGGTGGCCTCTACAGTCCATCGCCCACGATTTGTGAGCTCAGTTCACCCCTCGAGTGATCGCACACTCGTGGGGCCACAAATGCCGAAGTTTCGGCTTTTCGACTTTTCGGCTTTCACCGATTCACAATAGAGAGGGGTGTGACTACACACTTGTTTGGGCAACAAACTGATTACTCCATGCGCGATCAACCTACAATCATCCCAACACAATCAGTCTCTCATCCTTTAGATCATTAACACTAAAGCCCCAAACTGATATCACCACTTACCTTAGCCGAAAGTTATGCGATTTCTACTCTTAGATCGTTGGTTGGAAATGATCACACCCTTCTTCTCGATTTACTGCGCATAAGACAGATTTCATTAGCCATACTTGTGTAATACAAGGCTTGAATTGATGCCCATAGTCCAAAAAGTTAGAGTTAAAGCAGATTGGGTATTCGGCCAATACTACAAAACAATGTACTTATCCCATAGTATTCGGCCAAAGAGGTATTTGAAGTAGAAGGCAGAGATGTGCAGAGAAGTAAGGCAGTCGATGCTCCACCGCTTGTCAGAGACTAAGATAAGATAGATATTCAATCACTATTGAACTAGCAGAGAAACAAAAGAGAGGGAAAAAGAAGATGAAATATTCGGCTTACCAAAATGTTATGAGGATTCGGCTATTTCTTTAGGGAAAAAAAAAGAGAGGCAAAAGCAAAAATGATCCCAAGATGGTATATTCAGCCAAAGAGGGGACAGCTTGAGGAAGAGAGGAAAAGGAAGAAAAGAGAGGAAGGATTGCTCACAAAATTCACCTATTGACCGACAAGAAAAAGGCAAATGAACCAAAAGCCAGAGAATGGAGGAAGGAAAGGAGATTCGGTAGGGAGAAGAAAGAAAAAAATGCAAAAGTGTTCAGAGAAAAAGTGTCAGAGCTGATCGTTGTTTTATGCGATGTTAAAGTCTTAAAATTTATATAAACAATGATCAAACCTGGAAACTAACTATGACAATGATTTGAGGCAAGCGCACCTATCAAACAATAGTATAGTAAAGGCAAGACCGGATTGTCAAACCCAAAGGAACCAAAAGTACTAATACTAACTTTCTTTTAATTATTTATCCTAAGAATTAAAGGAATTTGTATCTAATCTAAAATTAACTAACAACTAAGCTAAAGATGCAAAGTTAAAGAGAATGAATTTGGGAAAAATACTTTGGGAAAAACCAATTGATTAAGATAATACCCGAGGAAGAATCCACCTAGACTTTACTTGTTATCTAACTCTGAACCAGACGATTTATTCATTTGACTTGATCCGTAGGATTCCCTAAGTTATATTAATCCCTCTTTCGAGGTGACTAACGTCTAACCCTAGGTTGATTAATTGAAATCTTTTTCTAATTAAAACCCCTAGAATTGCATTAACTCGATCTATGGAATCCCATATTAGGTTTGACCCTAATCCGGTAGATTTTCATCACCCTATCTCTAGGCGTGTGAGCAACTCCAGTTAACTATGCTAGATTTACTCTTAGGCAGGGACTTTTGCTCCTCCACCTAAGCACATTACACTTGAATTAATATCCCAGAAATATCAACACAAGAATTGAGAACACATAATTAAGAACAAGACAAATATTTATCATATAGTTCAGCAAACGATAACAAGATTCATCTTAGGTTTCATCCCCTTTAGGTATCTGAGGGTTTAGTTCAAAACAATAAAAGAAAACATCTCAGAAGAAAAGATAAAACAAAACATAAGAAATCCCTAAAACCCCCTGAAGGAATTGAAGGAGAGATCCTCCGCCTTGAGTATAATTCCGCCTGCTTGAGATGAATCAATTGGCTATCTTCGAGTAAATCCCCACAAATCTGCCCTCTTTGGCCTAGCTGGACGCCCCCGACTAAAGCCTTGGGTTCCCCCCTTTTAGATCATACTTAAGGTGTTTACATAGGCTTTTGAATGTGTTTCTTTGCCTCTAAGTATCCTAATTCGAGTGAAATTTCTTTTTGTCACGACAGGGACACGCCCATGGCACACGCCCTTGTGAATCATGGCTAGGCCGTGTTTGAGACTGTTGAATGAGGCACGGCCATGTGGTCTTGGGCCCAGGCCGTGTTGATTTCGGGATATGGCCCATTTACTCCATTTTGGGTCTGTTTCTCGTTCTTTTCATCATCCGGTGCTCTTCTGAGTATAGAACATGAAAATAAAGGATTAAGAGCACCAAATTACACAATTCAAGGAATAAATCATCCAAAACTATGCTAAATGTGGTTTTAAAATATGTTACTATTACGGTTTATCAAATACCCCCACACTTAAGCTTTTGCTGGTCCTCAAGAAAACTTCTCAACTTACAATTAAAACAAACTTCCCTGATTCATAATATTCATCAATAATGTTTCATCATAATTCAAAGATAATTCATACATTGATAATTTAACTCAAAGGGTCCTAAAGATTCAAAATAGCCCGAAAATGTTAGGTGTTTCCCCTTACCTAATTTATTACCTCTGATTCAAAATCGACAAGAGTTGACATCCTTTCAAATCACTCAAAGTGTTTAAGGTTCAAAATTAAGGACTCAAAAGTCGAACATGAAGAGTTAATCCCATAGGCTTGCATGAAAATTAAATCTCCACCACTATAATATGAGATGATACACAAATCAAAAGGTCTTTAACAGGGTTGTAACGGGGCTTGGGTTAAAGGTGTCGATAAAGGCTGAATTAGAAAGTTAGAATCAAGATTGAATTTGACAATTTACCTAACTAGAAAAATGAGCTAATCCTAAATAATTACATCAATTGAAAACTAATAATACGAGCTTTTTCTTCAAGATTTGAAATTTAAACATGTAAGCTCACTTAGTAGAACTAATAATGAATATACTTCATTTTTTTTAAGAATAAATCAAGTAGTAACGGATGAATTCTACTACTGGAATAAAATAATTAGGAAACTGATCAATTCAAATCTCGATATAAGGGTAGTCAAAAGGAATGGTGATAACAAATACAAAGGGTTTTCGGTTAATATTAGTAGGTGAGTCAATAAAAAAAAGTTGTTAGGATTAAAAGGGTTCACTAGGGGTTAATTATGAAGGTAGGCTTTTAGTGGAGTAAGTGGGTTAAAACCTAGGTGCCTTTATCATCTCTGTATATCAAATCAAAGGTGTGGTCTCGACATGTATAAACGATGCAAGTTCTAGAATAACAAATCAATGTTGACACACTCATAATAAAAAGTGAGCACGAAAGAATGTATTCTTTAAAAGGCTCAAAATCTCACAAAAATTATGGGTTTTTGATATCAACCTTGTGAATTTCAAACTTCAAGGTAATAATTAGATTTTAGGTAGACAACCTAACAAAATTTTAATTTTTGAAAATAGACTTATCATGCTTGATTCTCTAGTCTCCTAAAGTTTAAATCATCATTGCACAATTATCAATGATTTAATTCGAAACATATCAACAAACATCATAAATCATAGGAAATTTTATTCTAATTATAATATGAGAAAATTACTTAAAGACAAGATATCATTCATGGCCTAAATCAGGGATTTGAGAATAATGAAGAAGGTTAAGCACTTTCTCGAAATAAATATTCACCCCCACACTTAAGATGTACATTGCCCTCAATGTATAAAGATGTATATGAAATTTAAGAGAATGGGAGAGGTGAAACTTCCTGAATTTGGATGGTTTCTTTGAGTTGGGAGCCCCGAGGCGTGGTGGCTGCTACCAAGCTCTGCGCTAGATGAAGAAATTGGAAAGCTCGTAGAGAATTAGCCTGGAATTATTAAGGCTCATTAAAAATAAACTAACTATGTATTTAAAGACAAGAAAGATAAAGAGAAAGGAAACAAAAAGTAAAATAAAATTAAAAGAAAAGATGAATGGACTGAGAAGTCCTTATTGTTGGATGGTTCGCGAGGTGGGTGTTATTTATAGGGCTGTATTGGGGTGGCAGTGGCCGAAGTGGCGTGATTCCCAAGCAGTCCGAAGAACCTAAATCAAAAAAAGTGAAAGAAATTAGATTAAACTAAGTAAAAGAAGACTAAAGAAAAGGAAAATAAAGGAGAAGGGAAAATGAAAATAAAAAATAAATGGCCTCAAATATCCTTGGCTTGTCGAGTGGATGAACCGGCCGGCATGAACTTATGTAGATTAGTCTCCCACGGGGAGAATGTGCTTAGGTCCTCCCGCTTCTTCGACATAAATGTGGTGTAGCTTAAGAGTTAGATGAAGGATTAAAGAGGAAGAGTATGGAAGGGGAGGGGTCTGAAGGATGGGGTGAAGGAAAACAGATGAGGGGTAGGTGAGAAGAAGTAGGGAGGGGGTGGGTTAAATAGAATTTTGGGGCCTGGTACTTTCCCACGCCCGTGTACCGTGGGCGTGGTAAGTCACACGGCCGTATCGCACGGCCGTGTTGTACGTTGTTCGTTTCTCCCACGCCCATGTTCAGGTCGCCACGCCCGTGTCTGATCTAAAAGTGTCAGCCACGGCCGCATCACACGGCCGTGGCATGGTAGTTGGAGTCCGTGACTTGAAGATATGATTCGTTCTGACTCGTACCATCTCTGCCATGTCAGTACAGAGATTTGGTGTATCCACACGGTCAAGAGCACGGCCGTGTGCAAGGCCGTGTGGCTTGAAAATCTGCACTTTTGGCTAGCTTATAATTAGATGCTGAAGTAGAAATAAAAATAAAAATAAAGGAATGTAAAAGTTAATAGAGTTAGTGCTCGGGTTGCCTCCCAAGAAGCGCTCGTTTATAGTCTTAAGCTAGACTTCCCTCTCATTCGCCTAATCATGGTGGTTTGAAAAGTTGAATAATTTCCCTCATGCTATCTGTCTTACTAATAGTATATAGTTCAATTCGAGTAGCGTTTACTTTAAAAGTGCCAAAAATAGGATTACTTACCTCGATTGTTCCGTATGGAAAAACACTGATCACCTTAAAAGGGATTTCTTTTTTTGTGTTGGGTCAGGAGGAGATATTTGTAGGTCTGCTTTATCTAACAATACCTGATCTCCAATTTTGAATTTGTCTGTCTCGTAAAGTGGCTTTGGTTCTGCTTCATGTATCCCTAGTTTTTCTTTGAGATGCATCTTCCACTCTTCTAGTTCATCGATCTGAATCGCTTGTTCCTCATGAGTTATTTCTTTGTTGGCACGGGGTCTAGGATCGGGTTCACTTGTGTTCTTTTGTGGTGCTTCCTAAAAAGAAGGGTTAACCAAATGGCTATCAATAAAATTTACTTTCTCACCTTGATTATTCGATGTCCTAGCTGAATCGAGACCTTGAAGAGTGATTGTCTCGTCACCTATATAGAGTATGAGTTCACCTGCGTCGACATCAATTTTAGTCCTGGCAGTTGCTAAGAATGGTCTTCCTAAAATTAGGGGGATCGTGTTGTCCTCATCCATGTCTAAAATGACAAAGTCTACTAGGAATACGAATTTATCAATATTAACAAGTACATCTTCGATTATGCCCCTAGGTATTCTAATAGTTTTATCAGCTAACTGGATGCTCATCCTAGTTTGTTTGGGTTTCCCTAGACCTAGTTGTCTAAACATTTTATAAGGCATGACATTTATGCTTGCCCCTAAATCAGCTAATGCATTATCAATAGATAAACTACCAATTAAGCATGGAATTGTAAAACTCCCTGGATCTTTTAATTTTCGGGGTAGTTTGTTTTGGAACATTGCTGAGCATACTGCGTTCAATTCCACATGTGATTCTTCGTCTATCTTCCGCTTATTTGTCAATAGCTTCTTTAAAAAATTTCTAGAATCTGGCATTTGTGGAAGAGCTTCAAGAAACAATAAGTTTATATGTAATTTCTTTAAAAGTTTAAGAAACTTATCGAACTGCTCCTCTGTGTCGTCTTTAGTTATCGCTTCGGGATATGGTATGCGAGGTTGGTACTCTTTGATTACATGTTTTGGCTTATTATTTACCTTAACCTTACCTTCTTCTCCCATATTCTCTTGCCTTGAATTGGGCTTCTCTAACCCTTCACTATCCTGAGCTGTTATGGCTTGAATTTGCTCCTTTGGGTTAGTCTCAGTGTTGCTTGGTAGGCTTCCTTGTGGTCTTTCAGAGATCAGCTTAGCAAGTTGCACTAACTGATTCTTGATCCCTTGAATCGATGCTTGTTGATTTTTAAGTGTTATCTCACTGTTTTGGAAATGTGTTTCTATATTTTGGAAACGTGTTTCTGAGACCGCTATGAATTTTGTTAGCATCTCTTCAAGGTTCGGCTTCTTTTCCTGTGGATAGGGATGTTGTTGGAAGTTTTGGGGTGGTTGTTGCCTTTGATTTCCTTGACCACCCTATGAGAAATTGGGGTGATTCTTCCAACTTGGATTATATGTATTACTATAAGGGTTATTTTGAGAGCGTAAATTGTTACCCATATAGTTCATTTGTTCGCTCTCAATGCCCTGTCCGTAAGGTGGGTACTCAGGATTCGCCATGCCTCCACTTGTCTCACATTGCATGACCGGATGTATCTGTAAAGAACACAAACTATCAATCTTTTTATGTAACATATCTACCTAATTTGATAGTGAGGTTACTGCGTCGAGGTTGAAAACTCCGGCTGCTTTTGCTGGCCTTGTCCTTATAACTTGCCACTGATAGTTATTCAATGAGACCTCCTCTATAAACTCGTAGGCTGCTTCAGGAGTTTTGTTATTCAGAGTTCCACTGGCGGCTGAATCGATTAATTTCCTTGTTGAGGGGTTTACACCGTTGTAAAAATTTTGGACCTATAGCCACAAGGGTAATCCATGGTGTGGACACCTTCTCAACAAATCTTGTATCTCTCCCATGCGTCATAAAGTGTCTCTAAATCCATCTGTACAAAAGAAGAGATATCATTCCTTAACTTGGCCGTTTTGACCGACGGAAAATATTTTAATAAAAATTTCTCGGTCATTTGATCCCATGTAGTGATTGATCCTTGTGGAAGAGAATGCAACCACTGTTTGACTTTATTCCTCAAAGAAAAGGGAAATAATCGAAGACGGATGGCATCATCAGTAGTGCCATTTATCTTGAAAGTGTCACAAAATTCTAGGAAATTTGCCAAGTGATTATTTAGGTCTTCATCCTGCAAACCATAAAACTGAACGAACTGTTGTATCATCTGTATAGTGTTAGATTTCAGTTCAAAATTATTTGCAGCAATAGCAAGTCTAACAAGACTTGACTCCATTCCTGTTAAATTAGGTTTAGCATAATCATACATAGTTCGAGGAGCATGATGTTCGGCCGCCTCTAGAGGTAGCAGATTATTCTCAGCCATCTCTTCGGTGGTATTGATTTCGGCTTCTTGCTCTTCTTCTATATAGTTTAAGCTTTGCCTTATTTCTCTACAATTTTTGTGAACATTACCTTCAATATCACTATCGTAAATTAGGGGTCCTGTCGGGTTCCTTCTAGTCATAAACTAGAGGTACCTGAAAGGAACAAAAGAAGGAAGAAAATTTAGAAAAGTAAAAAATAAATTACTAAAATAAAATAAATATAATATGGCTAAAGTAATAAAAATTAAGCATTCTTAATATTTTAGTTCCCCAGCAACGGCGCTAAAAACTTGATCGTTGTTTTATGCGATGTCAAAGTCATAAAATTTATATAAAGAATGATCGAACCTGGAAACTAACTATGACAATAATTTGAGGCAAGTGCACCTATCGAACAATAGTATAGTTAAGGCAAGACCGGATTGTCAAACCCAAAGGAACCAAAAGTACTAATACTAACTCTTTTTTTATTATTTAGCCTAAGAATTAAAGGAATTTTTATCTAATCTAAAATTAACTAACAACAAAGATAAAGATGCAAAGTCAAAGCGAATGAATTTGGGAAAAATACTTTGGGAAAAACCAATTGATTAAGAGAATACTCGAGGAAGAATCCACCTAGACTTCACTTGTTATCTATCCCTGATCCAGACGATTTATTCACTTGACTTGATCCGTAGGATTCCCTAAGTTATATTAATCCCTCTCTCAAGGCGACTAACGTCTAACCCTAGGTTGATTAATTGAAATCTCTTTCTAATTAAAACCCCTAGAATTGCATTAACTCGATCTATGGACTCCCATATTAGGTTTGACCCTAATCTGACAGATTTTCGTCACCCTATGTCTAGGTGCGCGAGCAACTCCCCTTAACTATGCTAGATCTACTCTTAGGCAAGGACTTTTGCTCCTCCACCTAAGCACATCACACTTGAATTAATATCCCGGAAATATCAACACAATAATTAAGAACACATAATTAAGAACAAGACAAATATTTATCATATAGTTCAACAAACGATAACAAGATTCATCTTAGGTTTCATCCCTCTCAGGTATCTGAGGGTTTAGTTCATAACAATAAAATAAAACATCTCATAAGAAAAGATAAAAAAAAACATAGGAAATCCCTAAAACCCCCTGAAGCAATTGAAGGAGAGATCTTCCGTCTTGAGTATAATTCTGGCTTCTTGAAATGAATCAATTGGATATCTTTGAGTAAATCCCCACAAATTTGCCCTATTTGGCCTAGCTGGACGCCCCCTGACTAAAGCCTAGGGTTCCCCCTTTTTAGGTCATACTTAAGGTATTTATATAGGCTTCTGAATGTGTTTCTTCACCTCTAAGTATCCTAATCCGAGTGAAATTTGTCTTTGGCAGGACAGGGACACACCCATGGCATACGCTCGTGTGAATCATGGCTAGGCCGTGTTTGAGACGGTTGAATGAGGCACGACCGTGTGGTCTTGGGCCCAGGCCATGTTGATTTTGTGATATGGTCCATTTACTCCATTTTGGGCTTGTTTCTCGTTCTTTTCATCATCCGGTGCTCTTCTAAGAATAAAACATGAAAACAAAGGATTAAGAGCACCAAATTACACAATTTAAGGAATAAATCATCCAAAAATATGCTAAATGTGGGCTTAAAATATGTTACTATTACAGTTTATCAAGAGCATACTAAATTTGGCAGAGGCTAACTCAAATGCCAAAATGACCCACAACCCTCCCCCCAGCTGAAATCTCAAGGCACAAGTTCCCCCAAACGGCACAACACCTCCTCTCACCCAAATTCCTTGATTTTCTCCTAAATCTGTCCTCTTATCCCTCCTTGAATCTTTCCATGACCAGTTCAAACACCACCTTTGCTGTGTTTCAGTCCAACTCTACTACCTACACAGCTCAAGCAGCAAAATAACTACTCCAATGTGCAACCCAGGACTTGAACCTCAAACCTTACAGTTACACTACACGCCACCTTGCCACTATGCCACAAACTCTTCTTGTGTCATAAACAAGCACTATTATTAATAAAGCCTATATGCCAGTGTCCAGATTCATTTAAGAGAAAACTAAAAATTTTGCAAGAGCCAAGACTTGAACCCAGGCTTCTCACACACCCCCATACACACCCAAATCACTTAGCCATTAAAGCAAACAAGCTTTTTGTGTCAAAACATGCAAAATTAAAGACCCTATATTTTTGGGGCGATACAGCACATAATCAGTATATTGCAGCTGAGCTGCCAGATAATAGGCTTAAGAGCCTTTCAGAACACTTCCTCCAAATATCAACATCCCAACCCAATGCAATGCGACATACATTATATCATGCTTTTATGCACCTATCAGTCATTCATATATAATTATCAGTGATCATGCATAAATTATCATGCTCAATACATGCATTACATACAGTCAGATCACACATCTTGGAGGTCTAAGTACGCTTACCGACCTGATAAATCGTAATAGTAATATATTTTAATCCCACATTTAGCTTACTTTTGAATGATTTATCCCTTGATTCATACAAAAAGGTGCTTTTTAATCCTTTCTTTTCATGTCTTATACCCAGGAAAGCACCCGAGGATGAAAAGAACATAAAACAGGCCCAAAATGGAGTAAATGGGCCAAATCACGAAGTCCACATGGCTTGGGCCCAAGACCATACTACCGTGCCACGCCAATCTACTAGAACACGACCATAGCCCCGATTTACACGGCCGTGCCTCATTAAAGTAATCTGAACATGGCTTGAAGACATGCCACACAGGCGTGTGACATGGCCATGTCCTTGTCGCTGGAATAAGAGTTTCATTCGGAAAAGGGATACTTAGGGGCAAAGAAACACATCCCAAGAGCCTATATATACCCCCTAAGTACCACCTTTGAGGGGGCGTCAAGCTAGGCTAAGGAGCCAAGCCGAAAAGGTCAGAGTTGTGGAATTTACTCGCAGATAGCCAATTGATCCATCCCAAGAAGCCGGAATTCTACTCAAGACGGCGGATCTCTCCTTCAATTCCTTCAGGGAGTTTTAGGGATTTCTTATGTTTTGGTTTATCTTTTCTCTTGAGATGTTTTCTTTTTTTGTTATGAACTAAACCCTTCAGATACCTGAAGGGGATGAAAACATATGATGGATCTTGTTATTATTTTCTGAACTATAAGATAAATACTTGATTTGTTCTTAATTTTGTGTGCTTAATTCTTGTGTTAATGTTTTCGGGATATTAATTCAAGTAAGATGTTCTTAGGTGGTGGAGCAAAAGTCCCTGCTTAAGAATAGATCTAGCATAAATATAGCAGAGTCGTTCGCGTGCCTAGAGATAAGATGACGAGATTTTGCCGGATTAGGGTGAAACCTAATATGGAAATTCATAGATTGATTTACTGCTATTCTAGGGGGTTATTATTCGAGAAAGAGATTTTCGTTAATTAACCTAGGGTTAGTCATTATTCGCCTCGAGAGAGGGTTTAATATACGTTAGGGAGTCCTACGGATCAAGTCAAGTGAATAAATCATATGGTTCAGTGTTAGATAACAAGTGAAGTCTAGGTGGATTCTTCCTTAGGGTTTCATCTAGATCAACTGAGTTTTTCCTCTAGTTACTTCCCAATTCATTCTTTTTGTCTTTGTGTCTTTAGCTTAGTAGTTAATTTAGATTAGATTAAATCAACTTCACTTTATTTTAGGCTAAATAATAAAAAGAAAGTTAGTATTAGTACTTTTAGTTCCTTTGGGTTCGATAATCCTATCTTGCCTAAGTTTTACTACTGTTCGATAGGTACACTTGCCTTTAATCGTTGTCAGAGTTAGTTTCCAGGTTCGATCATTCTCTTTATAAATTTTAAAACTCGATAAACACACGATCATGACCCTACAGTTGGTTCACAGTTGACTTGGGCGACCCTAAGACATCATTTCAGATAAATGGGCTCACACGCCCATGTGCCTTGCCCATGCGGGTCCACACACCCAGGTTGGCCTTGGTCCGAGTGGATTACACGGCTTGACCCAAATTCCCACACATCCGTGTGGACTACCCGTGTGGCCCACACAGCCCAAATTAGTCTAGCCCATGTGTCGCACATGGCCTACCTGGCCATCATAAGGTCGTGTCTTGTGCGCACGGCCTAGCCTTGTTGATCACACGTGAACGTAATTATAACATATTTTAATCCCACATTTAGCTTATTTTTGGATGATTTATTCCTTGATTCATATAAAAAGGTGCTTCTAATCCTTTCTTTTCATGTCTTATACCCAGGAAAGCACCCGAGGATGAAAAGAACATAAAACAGGCCCAAAACGGAGTAAATGGGCCTTATCATGAAATGGACACGGCCTGAGCCCAAGACCACACGGCCGTGCCACGTCAATCCACTAGAACATGGCCTGACCCCGACTTACACGGCCGTGTCTCATTAAAGGAGTCCGAGCATGGCTCAAAGACTCGTCACACGGGCGTGTGACATGGCCATGTCCCTGTCGCTGGAAAGAAGAATTTCATTCGGGAACGGATACTTAGGGAGAAAAAATTGCATTCCAAGAGCCTATATATACCCTCTAAGTACCACCTTGGAAGGGGCGTCCAGCTAGGCAAATGAGCCAAGCCGAAAACATCAGATTTGTGGGAAATCACTCAAAGATAGCCAGTTGATCCATCTCAAGAAGCCGGAATTCTACTCCAGAGCACCTTTTTCTTAGAGCTTTGTGATACTTTTAAAATAAATGGCGTTTCTGATGATGCCATACGTCTTCGGTTATTTCCCTTTTCATTAAAAAATAAAGCCAAACAGTGGTTAAACTCGTTACGACGAGGGTCAATCACTACATGGGAACAAATGACCGAAAAATTCTTATTGAAATATTTTCCACCAGCCAAAACGGCCAAATTACGGAATGATATCTCTTCTTTTGTGCAGATAGATTTAGAGACACTATACGACGCATGGGAGAGATACAAGGATCTCTTGAGGAGATGTCCATATCATGGTTTACCCTTGTGTCTTCAAGTCCAAACCTTTTATAACGGTGTAAACCCCTCAACGATGCAACTAATTGATTCAGCCGTCAGTGGAACCCTGAATAATAAAACTCCTGAAGCAGCCTACGAGTTCATCGAAGAGATGTCACTGAATAACTATCAGTGGGAAGTTACAAGGACAAAACCAACAAAATCAGCCGGAGTTTTCAACCTAGATACTATAACCATGCTATCAACACAGATGGAATTGATGAATAAAAAGGTTGATAGTTTGTGTTCTTCGCAGGTACATCCAGTCATGTAGTGTGATGCAAGTGGAACTGTGGCAAATCCTGAGTACCCACCCTACCAACCTGGAGTAGAAAGCGAACAAATGAACTATATAGGTAATAATTTCAGATCGAATAATAACCCTTATAGTAATAATTATAATCCAGGTTGGAGGAACCACCCAAATTTCTCATGGGGAGGACAAGGAAATCAAGGAAATCAAAGACAACAGCCTTCCCAAAATTTCCAAAATCAGCCTTATTCACAAGAAAAGAAGTCGAACCTCGAAGAAATGTTGGCGAAGTTCATGGCAGCAACTGAAGCCCGTTGTCAAAAAAATGAGACAACACTTATCGACCAAACAAGCATCGATCAAAGCAATCGAGAACCAAGTTGGGGAAATTACTAAGTCCGTTGGACAGCTCGCAAAATTACTGTCCGAACGGCCACAATGGCGTCTACCAAGCAACACTGCGATTAATCCAAAGGATCAAATAGAAGCCATAATAGCTCAGGAAAATGTAGAGTTAGACAAACCCAACCCAATACAAGAGAATGAGGTCGAAGAAGGAAAAATTGAGGTAACACAAGAAAAGCCTTATCCCGAAGCGTTAAAGAGAACGATACAGAGGAACAGTTTGGTAAGTTTCTTAAACTTTTAAAGAAATTACACATTAACTTATCACTACTCGAAGCTCTCTCGCAGATGCCAGACTCCAGAAAATTTTTAAGGGAGCTATTAACGAAAAAATGAAAGATAGACGAGGAACCACACTTGGAACTCAATTCAAAGTGCTCAGCAATTCTGCAAAATAGACTACCACGGAAGCAAAAAGATCCAGGGAGTTTTACAATTCCATGTTTAATTGGTAGTTTAACTATTAATAATGGATTAGCTGATTTAGGGGCAAGTATAAATGTTATGCCTTATACATTGTTTAAACGACTAGGTCTAGGGAAACTTAAACAAACTAGGATGAGTATTCAATTAGCAGATCAAACTGTTAGAATTCCTAGGGGCATTATCGAAGATGTTCTTGTCAAAATTGATAAATTCGTTTTCCCAATAGATTTTGTTGTCTTAGACATGGATAAGGATAATACAATCCCCTTAATTCTAGGAAGGCCCTTTCTAGCAACCGCTAAGACTAAAATTGATGTTGCCACAGAAGAACTCATACTTTGTGTAGGTAACGAGTCAATCAGTCTTCAAGCTCTCAACTCAGCTAGGACATCGAATGACCAAGGTGAGAAAGAAAAATCCATTGATAACCATTCGATTAACCTTTCTTGTCTGGAAGAACCAAAAGAAGGCGCGATTGAACCTGAACCTAAGTCAAGTGCCAACAAAGAAATAACTCATGAGGAGCAAAAGATTCAAACCGATGATATAGATGAGTGGAAGATGCACTTCAAGGAGAAATTAGGGATACAGGAAATAGAGTCAAAACCACACAAAGTACGAGCAGAGGAACCTCCAGAAGAGCTCATAGGAACATCAAACCACTTCAAAATAGGAGACCAGGTACTATTAGACAAAGTAGATCTTCACATCACCACAACAAACCTAAAAGCAAACGAAGAAATCCCTCTTGAGGTACGTAATATCTTCCCACACGGAACAGTTGAGGTAAGCAATTCAACTTTTGGCACTTTTAAGGAAAACGCTTCTCGACTTAAACTTTATCAAGAGAATAAAACTGTAAACACGAGGGAAGATATTCAAACCTTTAAACCTCCATGATTTTTTTAAAAAATGAGGAAAGTCTAGCTTAACACTATAAACGAGTGCTTCTCGGGAGGCAACCCGAGCACTAACACAATTTATTTTCATATTTTGCTTTTAATTTATTCTTCTTTTCTTCTTTTCATTCTAAAAACTAACAAAAAGTGTAGAATTCCAGACTACAGGGTCTTGCACACAGCCATGTCCGTAACCGTGTGAATCACCAGAATCTTGGTACTAACATGGCAGGATGGTACAAGTCAGGATTACCTAATTTCTGAATATCATGGACCCAACCACTCCCCCACGGGCACCGACTAAGTGGCACGCCCATGCCCCACGACCGTGTGAAGCTACTAACTTGCCAACCATGGGCAGAACATACCCGTCTCTTCAACCGTGCCAACATACTGACTTGTCACAAACGGGCGTGGGTGATCCAACACGTCTAGACACACGGTCCACGGGTGTGCGAACGTACCAGAATTGAAATCTATTTAAACCCTCTCCATTCTCTCCATTTGTCCCACACCTATCCTCTCTTCTTCTCCTTTTCTCAGACTTCTTTATAACAAAGCCTCTTAAACTCTGGAGCTACACCAAAGCCATGCCGAAGAAGCGAAAGAAGCCAAGCATAGTCACCGCAAGGGAGACCCCTATACATAAGTTCATGCCGGCCACTTCATCCAAACAACAAGCCAAGAATATTTGAGGCTATTTAGTTTTATTTTTCTTTTCTCTTTTGCTTCAATTTCCTTCCCATTGACTATCTTACACTTTATTTAGTTAATTCTATTTTAGTTTCTTGGTTTTAGGTTCTACAGGCTGCTTGGGAATCACACAACTTCCGCCACCACCAGCAACCCGACCACCATGATAACCTCAGCTTTTGAAATCACACCCTATAATAAGAACCTAACGGTCCATTTATCTTTGGTTTTAATTTTAGTTTCATTTTTGTTTTTATTCACTTTAGCTTGCTTTTCTTTTGTTATAAGTCTAGGGTATTTTAAAATTTCCTTTTCTATCATGGCTAATTCTTCACGAGCTCCCAATTTCTTCATCTAAATGCAGAGCTTGGTAGCGACAACCAATCCTCAAGGAAACCATCCAAAATCAGGGAGTTTCACTTTTCCCCTTCTCTTTTGATTTATCTCTTATATATTATCTGTCTTTGTACATTGAGGGCAATGTAAATCTTAAGTGTGGGGGGGTGAATAGTTAATTTGGGAAAAAAGTGCCTAACTTTTTCATTATTCTCAAATCCCTAAATTTTACCTTGTTTTTGAGTAATCTCCTCATATTACTAATTAGGATGAAATTTCTAATGATTTATGATTGTTATTGATATGTTTTAGAGTAAGTCATTGATAATTGTGCATTGATAATTAAATTTAAAGATACTAGAGAAACAAGCATGATAAGTCTATTTTTCAAAATTAAAATTTTTAGGTTGTTAACCTAAATTTGAATATTACTTTGAATTTTAAAATTTAAAAGAATGGCATCAAAAACACCCATAATTTTTGTGAGATTTTGAGCCTTACAGAGCATATATTCTTTTTCGTGCTCACTTTTTGATTATGAGTGTGTCAACTATGAACTGTTATTCTAGAACTTGCCTTGATTATACATGTCGAGACCACATTTATGATTTGATATACAGGGATGATTAAGGCACTTAGGTTTTACCCACTCACTCCACTAAATAGCCTACCTCTATAATTAACCCTAGTGAACCCGGTTGAGCCTAACAACCTTTTTATTGACTCACCCACTAATATTAACCCAAAACCTCTTTGTATTTGTTATCACCATTCCTTTTTGACCACCCTTAATCAAGATTTTATTTGGTTAGTTATCTTATTTTATTATTTCAGTGGCTGAATTTAGCCTTTATTACCTAGTTTGTTCTAAAAAAAAAATTGAAGCATATTCAGTATCAGTATTATGAAGAGCGAGCTTATACAGTTAAAAAGATTAATTATCAAATGAAAAAACTCGTAAATATTAGGATTATTACTCTTCTAGTTGATGTAATTATTTTTATCTCAGTAGTTCTAGACAGGTAACTTGTCAATTCAATCTCGATTCTAACCTTCTAATTCGGCCTTTATCCATACCTTTAACCCTAGCCCCGTTACAACCCTGATAAAGGCCTTTTGATCTGTTTATCATCTCATTTTACAGTGGTGGAGATTTGGTTTTCAGGCAAGCCTATGGGATTAAATTTTTAGGTTCGACTTATGAGTGCTTTTATCCTGAACCTTAAACACTTTGAGTCCTTTGAGTGAATCTTTAGTGAGGATGTCAATTGGTAAACCGTAAAAGTAACATATTTCAAGCCCATATTTAATATGCTTTTGGATGATTTATCCCTTGATTTGTGTAAAAAGGTGCTCTTAATCCTTTCTTTTCATGTCTTCTACTCATGAAAGCACCAAAGGATGAAAAGAACATAAAATAGGCTTAAAACGGGCCAAATGGGCCAATTCACGAAATCAACACGGCCTAGACTTCAAGCCACACGGTCGTGCCACGCCTAACATCTAGAACATGGTCTCTTCCCCGATTCATACGGCCGTCCCTCAAGTTAGAAATCCAAACACGGCTGGAGTTGAGCCACACGAGCGTGCTACATGGCCATGCCTCTATCGTCAAAATGAGCAATTTCAGCCCGAAAAGGATACTTGGGGAGAAAGAATCGCATTCTAAAAGCCTATATATATCCCCTAAGTACCACCTTTGAAAGGGCGTCAAAGCTAGGCCAAGGACCCAAGCCGAGAAGGTCAGAGTTAGGGAATAACGCGAGAATAGCCAGTTGATTCATCCCAAGAAGCCAGAGTTATACTCAAGACGGCGGAATTCTCCTTCAATTCCTCCAGGGGGTTTTAGGATTTTTCTTCTGTTTTGTTTTATCTTTTCTCTTGTGATGTTTTCTAACCCCTCAGATACCTGAAGGGGATAAAACCTAGATGAATCTTTTTATTTGATTTTTAGGTTATATGATAATTACTTAGTTTATTCTTAATTATGTTGCTTAATCCAAATCTAATGTGCTTAGGTGGAGGAGGAATAGACCCTGCCTAAGAGTAGATCTAACATAATTAAGTGGAGTTGATCGGGCGCCTAGAGATAGGGGTACGAGATTTTGCCGGATTAGGGTGAAACCTAATATGGGAATCCATTGATCGATTTACTGCTTTCCGAGGGGGTTATTATAAGCGAACGAAAGTTCCACTAATTAACCTAGGATTAGACGTTATTCGCTTCGAGAGAGGGTTTAACATAGGTTAGGGAGTCTCACGTATCAAGCTAAGTAAAAGAAATCATATAATTTAGGGTTGAATAATAAGTGAAGTCTAGGTGGATTCTTCCCGAGGGTATCATCAAAATCAACTGAGTCTTTTTCAAGTTATCCCCAAGTTCATCTTTTTGTCTTTATTTCCTTAGTTTAGTTGTCGTCAAATTAGTTTAAAAACAACCTTCACCTTAATTAGGTTAAATAATAAAAAGTAAGTGAGAATTAATACTTTTAGTTCCTTTGGGTTCGATATCCGATCTTGCCTAAGCTATACTACTGTTCGATAGGTACACTTGCCTTTAATCGTTGTCAGAGTTAGTTTCCAGGTTTGATCATTCTTTTATAAATTTTAAAACTCTGATTTACAGTGATCAAGTTTTTGGCGCCGTTGCCGGGGAACTAAAATATTAAGAAAACTTTATTTTTATTACTTTAGCCATTATATTTTATTTTTCAGCAATTTATTTTTATTTTAGGATAATTTTTAATTTTGCTAATTTTTTGTTTTTCCCTTTCTTATTTTTCTTTTCAGGTACCTCTAGTTTATGACTAGAAGGAACCCGAGAGGACCTTTAGTATACGAAAGTGATATTGAAGCTACCGCTCGAAGGAATCTCGGGAAATCAGGCGAGCCCTAAATTACACAGAAAGAGAGGAAGAAAATAGATTCAATCCTGCTGAAGGGATGGACGAAAACAACCCACCACTACGCGATGTGGGAGATCACAATGCTCTACGTACAATGTTTGATTATGCGAAACCGCATTTAACAGGAGCAGAATCTAGTTTTGTTAGGCCTGCTATATCTGTTAATAATTTTGAATTAAAGCCTAACACAATACAAATGATTCAACAGTTTGTTCAATTTGATGGTTTGCAGGACAAAGATCCAAACATGCATATAGCTAACTTTTTAGAGTTCTGTGATACCTTCAAAATAAATGGCGTTTCTGATGATGCCATACGTCTTTGGTTATTCCTTTTTTCATTAAGAAATAAAGCCAAACAGTGGTTAAACTCGTTACAACGAGGGTCAATCACTACACGGGATCAAATGACCGAAAAGTTTTTGATGAAATATTTTTCACCGACCAAAACGGCCAAATTACTTAACAATATCTCTTCCTTTGTGCAGATGGATTTAGAGACACTATACGACGCATGGGAGAGGTTCAAAGATCTCTTGAGGAGGTGCCCACACCATGGTTTACCCCTATGGTTACAAGTCCAAACCTTCTACAACGGAGTAAACCCCTCAATGAGGCAACTAATAGATTCAGCTGCCGGTGGAACGCTGAACAACAAAACTCCTAAAGCAGCCTACTAGTTCATTGAGGAGATGTCAATAAACAATTATCAGTGGAAAGCTTCGAGGACTAAACCAACGAAATCGGCAGGAGTCTTCAACGTCGACACCATGACCATGCTATCAATGCAGCTTGAGATGATGAATAAAAAGCTTGATAGTTTGTGTTCTTCACAGATACATCCAATCATGCAGTGCGACGCTAGTGGAACTGTGAGGAATCCTGAGTACCCACCCTACCAACCAGGAGCAGAAGATGAACAGATGAACTATATAGGTAATAATTTCCGTTCTAATAATAATCCTTATAGTAATACTTACAATCCAGGTTGAAGGAACCACCCAAATATGTCATGGGGAGGACAAGGCAACCAAGGAAATCAAAGGCAACAACCCCTCCCAAACTTTCGAAATCAGCCCTATCCACAAGATAAGAAGCCAACCATCGAGGAACGCATCCAAGAAACTAACAGAACAATCAAAAGCAACGAAAGCCGAATTGATGAAATTACTAAGTCAGTCAAGGAAATCACGAAAGTAATCGAACAACTTGCAAAGCCAATGTCAGAACGACCATAAGGACGTCTACCTAGTAACACAGAGATTAACCCTAAGGAGCAAATTCAAGCCATCATAGTCCAAGGTAGCAAGGAGTTAGATACACCCAACCCAACTCCAGAAAGTAAGGTAGGCGAAGGTATAACAGAGGAAGTACAAGAAAAGCCAAAACCGGTAGTCAAAGAGTACAAACCTTGCATACCTTATCCCGCAGCATTAAAAATAGACGATTCAGAGGAGCAGTTTGGTAAGTTTCTTAAACTTCTAAAGAAATTACATATTAACTTACCTCTTCTTGAAGCTCTTTTCCAGATGCTAGACTCAAGGAAATTTTTAAGACAGCTCTTAACCAACAAACGCAAAATAGATGAAGAGCACCACGTGGAATTAAACGCAACATGCTCAACAATGTTACAAAATAGACTACCACAGAAGCAAAAAGATCCAGGGAGTTTTATAATTCCATGTTTAATTGGTAGTTTAAATATTGATAATGCGTTAGCTGATTTAGGGGCAAGCATAAATGTTATGCCTTATATATTGTTTAAGCGGCTAGGTTTAGGGAAACCAAAACAAACTAAGATGACCATTCAATTAGCTGATAAAACTGTTAGAATTCCTAGGGGCATTATTGAAGATGTTCTCGTAAAAATCGATAAATTTGTTTTCCTAGTAGACTTTGTTGTTTTAGACATGGATGAGGATAATTCAATCCCCTTAATTTTAGGAAGACCTTTTCTAGCAACTGCCAAGACTAAAATTGATGTTGCCACAGGTGAGCTCATACGTTGTGTAGGTGACGACTCAATTAATCTTCAAGCCCTCAACTCAGCTAGGTCATCAATGAATCAAGGTGAGAATGAAAATTCTGTTGATAATCATTCAATTAAACCCTCTTTTCAGGAACCTCCAAAAAAGGGAACGATTGAACCGAATCCTCAGTTCAGTGCCAACAAAGAAATAACTCACGAGGAGCAAAGAATTCAACCCAATGACTTAGACAAGTGGAAAACGTACTTCAAGGAAAAACTAGGGTTACACAAGGAAGAACAGAAAACACAGGTCAAAGAAGAGCCGGATCCACACAAAGTAAAACCAGAGAAACCACCAGAAGAGCTCGTGGGGACATCAAATCACTTTAAAATAAGAGACCAGGTTCTGTTAGATAAAACCAAGCCTCACATCACCACAACAAACCTGAAGGAAAAGAGCGAACTCCCTCTTAAGGTACACAATATCTTCCCACAAGGAATAGTCGAGGTAAGCAATCCAACATTTGGCACTTTCAAGGTAAATGCTTCTCAACTTCAATTTTGTCATAAAACTAAAACTGTAGACATGAGGGAAGATATTCAAACTTTTAAACCTCCCTAAAATTTTCAAATATGAGGAAAGTCTAGCTTAAGACTATAAACGAGCGCTTTTCGGGAGGCAACCCGAGTACTTTATTTTCTTTCCTCTTTTTCTTCTCCTTTTTAACTAACCAAAAGTGCAGAGTTACAGGCCACACGACCTTATACACGACCGTGGCCGTGGCCGTGTGAACCACCAAAATCGCCACACTGACAGGGTAGAGGTCATGCAGTCAGCCCAACCACCAAACCAATGTCACAGATCCAACCACTCTCGACACGGGCACCGACAGATATGGCACGGTCGTGGCACCAACCGTGTGAGGCTACTGACTTCCATACCACGGACAGCACTCGCCCATGCCAACATCCGTGTGAAATTACTGAGGTTACTGACTTATCGAACAAGGGTAAGACACCCCCGTGTCAGACAACCGTGCCAATAGAAAAACATCACGAGCACGAGCATGGAGGGCTCAAACACGGGCATAGGGTGACAACACCCTCTAAAACACAGCCGTGTGAGGAGGCCGTGTAAATTGCACACCCTGGGACACGGCCGTGGGGGATTACCAAACTTGAGTATCTATTGAAACTCCTCAACTCTTCCCCTTCCCTCATTCTGATTTTCACTCTTATTTTTGCTTCTCATTCTCTTCCATCTCGGATTCTTTACTCTAGATCCTTGTGCACACCAACAACATGCCAAAGAAGTGAAGAAAGCTAAGCATAGGCGCCTTAACAAAGAGCGATCAACATGAGTTCATGTTGGCAGCTTCGTCTCAACAGTAAGCCAAGGATCTATGAGACCAATTAGTTTTTCTTTTTCATTTCTCTTTCCTTTCATTCTCCTTTTCTCTAATAATCTTATGTTTAAATTAGTTTAACTTAGTTTAGATTCTTAGTGTTAGGTTCTAAAGGCTGCTTGGGAATCACGCCACTTCTGCCACCACCAGCACCTCCGTCGCCTTAGAAGTCACACCCACCTCGCGAACCACCTACCAAGCCTTAGTCTATTTTCCTTCTTTGCCTCTTTCTCTTTCTCTTTCTTGTCTTTATTTATATACTTAGTTTATTTTTATTAGGTCTTAATAAAGCCTGGCTACTTCTCAAAGTGCTACCCAATTTCTTCATCTAGCGCCGGAACGTTATCCTGACTGACCATCACCGCCACCAAAGACACTCATTCGGGAAAACATCCACAACTCAGGGAGAAATTCTTCCCCCTTCTCTTTTGATTTATCTTTAAAATGTCATTATTTATCTTTGTACATTGAGGGCAATGTACATCTTAAGTGTGGGGGGTGAATATTTAATCCAAGAAAATGCCTAACTTTAACCTTGTTTTAAAGTAATTTTCTCATATTACTAATTAAAATGAAATTTCTAATGATTTGTGATTTTTATTGATATGTTTTGGAATAAGTCATAGTTAATTGTGCATTGATGATTAAATTTGAAGAATACTAGGGAATCAAGCATGATAAGTCTAATTTTCTAAAATTAAAAATTTTAGGTTGTCAACCAGAATTTGAATATTATCATGAAATTTGAGATTTACAAGGTTGATGTCAAAAACACCCATAATTTTTGTGAGAATTTGAGCCATATAGAGCATATATTCTTTTTCATGATCAGTTCTTGATTATGAGTATGTCAACTATGAACTGTTATTCCAGAATTTGCCTCAATTATACATGTCAAGACCACAGTTATGATTTGATATACCGAGATGATAAAGGCACCTAGGTTTAACCCACTTACACCACTAAAAAGCCTACCCTTATAACTAACCCTTAGTGAACCCCATTGAGCCTAATAACCCTTTTTATTAACTTACCCGCTAATTTTAACCCAAAACCCTTTGTATTTGTTATCACCCTTTATTTTGACAACCCCTTAATCGAGATTTGATTTGAGCCAGTTATCTAAGCTTATTATTTTGGTAGTTAAATTTATCTTGTATTTAGTTTGTTCTTAAAAAAAAAAGCTCGTGTTAGTAGGAATATTATTATTTTCAGTTAATGTAATTATTATCTTAGAAATTTTTAGATAGGTAACTTATCAATTCAATCTCGATTCTAACCTTCTAATTTCAGCCTTTATCCACACCTTTAGCCCTAGCCCCGTTACAACCCTAACAAAGGCCTTTTGATCTGTTATCATTTCATTTTACAGTGGTGGAGATTTGATTTTCAGGCAAGCCTATGGGATTAACTTTTCAGGCTCGACTTATGAGTGCTTAATTTTGACCCTTAAACACTTTTCGAGTGATTTGAGTGAATCATTTGTAAGGATGTTAATCCTTGTAGATTTTGAATTTAGATGAAGGGAAACACCTATGTTTTCATGCTACAAATGAATGACTAATCTTGTTTGAATCTTTAGGAATCTTTGAGTTGAATTATCCATGTATAAATTATCTATGAATTAGGATAAGGCATTGTTGATAAGAATTATGAATCATGGAAAGTTCGTTTTAATTGTAAGTTGAGAATTTTGCTTGAGGACAAGAAAAAGCTTAAGTGTGGGGGTATTTGATAAACCGTAAAAGTAACATATTTCAAGCCCACATTTAATATGCTTTTGGATGATTTATCCCTTGACTTGTGTAAAAAGGTGCTCTTAATCCTTTCTTTTCATGTCTTATACTCAGGAAAGCACCAAATGATGAAAAGAACATAAAACAGGCTTAAAACGGGCCAAATGGTCCAATTCACGAAATCATCAGGGCCTAGACTTCAAGTGTAACACCCCAAACCCGACCCAAACACCACGACCAGATCTGGCATGTCACTAAGAAGATTTAGTAAAACATGTCGCATTTTTGGAAGACAATCGTCGAGTGTAAACATGTATACCGGAAAACTTAATAATTTGGATAGTTTGTAGAAGATTTAAATTTGCATTTAAATGCCTTTATGAATTAAAACCGAAATTTAGTACATGCCTTAACTTAATTAAAACGTAAAATCTAAATGTCTAGTAATAATAAAAACCCAAAACAAATGAAAATATAAAGCTAGTGGCCCGAAGCCTTATTTACAATGAAATTTAAAATCCACTAACTAAAATTATTAAAAATAAATAAACTAGTAAAGTCTTTTGCTGAATCAAAATAATCTCTCGCATGGCCACCTTGCGCTCCTCTCCAGCCCGGTCCGATGCACTAGGTGCTACCTGAAAGATGTTAAATAATGGGGTGAGTCGCGAGACTCAGTGTGCAACCCTCGTGCACCATCAGATTGGGCCTTAGTCCCACAGAACAGATAACGAAGTATAATATATTAGTAAATATGCAAGCCCAACCCAATCCTAGGTTTCCATCCGCTACACACCACCCTTACCTGCCAAGTACATTATTAGGGATTTCTACAATCAACCCACACCGCTACACACCATCGATGGCAGTCATGCTGCAATTAGCTGCTCATAATCAGATCATGGCAAAAGCCACTACAACAGATCATGGCATTAGCCACTACAACATATCATGGCAAAAGCCACTACAACAGATCATGGCAAAGCCACTACAACAGATCATGGCATTAGCCACTACAACAGAACACTTCCCTTTTCATCAATCACCCAACCCCATGCATACATATAAAACATATCATCTCAGCAGAAACATTCACTTTAGAATGACAGAGATCACTAACCAGGTGATTTGCCTTTACCCCTTTTCGGGTTTTCAACAGCTATGCCGGTATTTCGACATTTAACAGAATATACAGAATATAACAGGTTTATATGCATACTAATCAAGCAATCTAAATGGTGTGAGAGTGTTACACACCTGATAACACGTAGTACTACTCTTTATGTCGATACCCTCACTAATCAGATCTACTGCCCTTTGTCTACAACTTTGCTCAAAAGCCGGAAGAACGTGAAGATAAGGCCTATCCTATATTCGGCCAAGGTTTAGTGTTTTACCCAAATTATATGCTTAAATTAACAGATCTCCTTACCTTGAAATCCCGAAAGTGATACGATCCAAGGGCTACTGAACTCTGGCTTAGAAATCTAAGCGATTGAATCCCCTTCAAATCTCGGAATGCCGCAAATGATAGAAAACACCCGATTAGTTAACCATATAGCCATTCGGCTAAGATCTCTAAAAGCCAGAAAAGAATACACAAATCGACATTTACCTCTACAGATGATTTTGGCTACCCCCTTGCAGAAAGATTCGACAATCCCAGAAGAAGATCGAAGCATAGAAGAGTATAGATTTAGGAATTTCGACTTTTAAGAATCCCGAAAAGATTTTTCGGCTTCTAGAAAATTTGAATGAGGAGTTTCGGCTTTTAGTGAATGGGAGATGAATAACAATGGGGATCAGAAGATTCAGCTAAACGAAAGTTTCAAAGAAAAAGAATGAAAAGGTGAGGGGGTTGGTGATTTTCGGCTTTTGGAAGAGAAAAGATGAGAAAAGAAAACAAGTGAGATGGCCTTCAAATTTTCGGCACACCCCTTGCCATACTAAACCAATTCTCTTCCCCCTCTCCTGTGTTTAATTTTCGGCCAACTCTGCAACCAAATGATAACTCCTATCTTTCTTCCTTACCTTAATCTACTAACTCCTCCAAAATAGGCCTAATATCCACATATTATAATCATTAAAAATCCAATAAATAATAGCCTTGTGCCGTCCCCCTTAGCTCCTCTTTAAGTGCCTAATTTGGCCCAATGACTTGGGCTCCAAGCAACCAAAACTTGGGCCTTCTCCATCCACTAGTGATGCCCCCTTTTCTCCTCTATGACGCCACCCTACTTTGGGCCACAAGCCCAATTTGACATTTTAAACAACCAAAACCTTATTTTAAGCCCTAGAGTATCTAAACAGAATATTTAATCAAGGCCTCAGTCCAAACCTGAACCCAATTTGCACCTCAAATTCTCAAATTAACATATTAAGCATACATCACATAAAATGCACAGACCCAATAATTCGAGATGTTACAGTTCCACCCCCTTAAAATAAATTTCGGCCTCGAAATTTACCTAGTCAAAAGAGATGGGGATATTGCTGTCGCATAACATCCTTAGGCTCCCATGTTGCTTCCTCTGTGCCGTGGTTTCGCCACAACACCTTGACCAAAGGGATAGACTTGATTCTTAATACTTTTACGTCTCGATCCAAGATTTGCACTGGCTCCTCCTCAAAGGACAAGTCTAGCTTTACTTCAATCTCTTCCACTGGCACAATGTGCGAGGGATCAGAATGATAACGTCTTAGCATCGAGACATGGAACACGTCATGTATCTACTCCAAATCTGGAGGCAATTCCAGTCGATATGCCACTGGTCCCACACGTTTTAGTACCCGATAGGGTCTAATAAACCGGGGACTTAGCTTGCCCTTATGTCCAAACCTCATCACCTTTTTCCATTGTGAGACTTTCAAAAAGACTTGGTCTCCCACCGTAAATTCCAACTCCTTATGCTTTAGATCCAAATAAGATTTCTGTTGATCGGACGCTTCCTTCAACCGAGCTCGAATTAACTTAACTTTCTCTTTCGTTTCTGAAACTAGTTCTGGACCCAACACCTGACGCTCACCCAACTCCGTCCAACAAGTAGGAGTGTGACACTTCTGTCTGTACAACGCTTCATATGGTGCCATCTGAATACTAGATTGATAACTGTTGTTGTATGTGAATTCTGCCAAAGGTAAATACTCCTCCCAACTACCCCTAAAATGAATGATACAACCCCTTAGCATATCCTCCAAGATCTGAATTACCCTCTCAGACTGACCATCAGTCTGTGGGTGAAAAGCGGTGCTGAAATCTAACCTTGTTCCCATTGCCTGATGAAGAGCCTTCCAAAATCTCGACGTGAACCTAGGGTCCCTATCCAATATGATCGACATAGGTACACCATACAGTCTCATTACCTCAGCCACATATAGCTTACCCAACCTTTGCAGAGAGTAGTCAACCCGAACCGGTATGAAGTGAGCAGGCTTCGTCAAATGATCCACAATCACCCAAATCGAACCCTTCTTAGTGGGCGTAAGGGGTAACCCACTAACAAAATCCATCGTGATTCTTACCCATTTCCACTGCGAAATCTTCACCGGCTACAACAACCCCGAAGCAACTGGTGTTCTGCCTTCACCTGCTGACATGTCAAACATTGACCCACGAATTCCGTTACTTCTCGCTTCAGACCTGGCCATCAGAATTGCTCTCGCAAATCTCGGTACATCTTAACCCCTCCAGGATGCACAGCATAAGGGCTACTATGCGCCTCCTGAAGAATCATCTGCCTTAACTCCACATCCTTTGGCATACAACCTCTATTCCGAAAACACAGTACTCCATCACCATTCAAACTATAGGCCTCCATTTCACCATTCTGCACTTGACGGAGTCGAGCACTCAAATAATCATCCAACAGCTGTTTTTCCTTAATCTGGTATGTCCACGTTGGTTTCACTTGGAGTTCAGCTACCAAACTGCCATCCTCATATAGACTGAGATGAGCAAACATCACCCTCAAATCCGCTATCGCCTTCCTACTCAGTGCATCTGCCACCACGTTAGCCTTACCCGGATGGTATTCGATCGAGCAATCATAGTCCTTCAAGAGCTCAATCCACCTACATTGTCTTAAATTATTCAACTCCTTCTGGGTAAGGAGATACTTCAGGCTCTTGTGGTCAGTGTAAATTATAG
Organism: Gossypium bickii; assembly: GCA_025503065.1. Taxonomy (NCBI): domain Eukaryota; kingdom Viridiplantae; phylum Streptophyta; class Magnoliopsida; order Malvales; family Malvaceae; genus Gossypium; species Gossypium bickii. The sequence continues at coordinate 20,315,654 of CP106718.1, forward strand.
ACTTTTCCCCATACAGGTAGTGCCTCCAAATCTTCAGAGCGAACACTACCGTCGCCAATTGTAAATCATGCGTGGGGTAGTTCAACTCATATGGTCTTAACTGTTGGGACGCATAAGCAACAACCTTTCCATCTTGCATCATCACACATCCCAACCCTGTGTGTGACGCATCACAGTAGACAGTAAAATCTTTTCCCGCCTCTGGCTGAATTAACATTGGTGTTTCCGTCAAGATTCTCTTCAGCTTCTCAAAGCTCTCCTGCTGTTTGTCAGTCCAAACAAATGAAATTCCCTTTCTTAACAACTTAGTTAAAGGTGCCGCAATTAACGAGAACCTTTCAACGAACCTTCTGTAATACCCAGCCAATCGCAAGAAACTTCGAACCTCCGCCACAGACTTCGGCGGTTTCCAATCCAGTACGGCTTCTATCTTTCGAGGGTCCACCCTAATTCCCTCTGTGAAAACTACATGCCCTAAGAAAGTCACTTCCTTCAGCCAGAACTCACGCTTACTGAACTTTGCAAATAACTGTTTCTCTCTCAGAATTGCAACACCACACGGAGATGTGCATCATGCTCCTCCTCAGACTTGGAGTAAACCAGGATACCATCGATGAACACCACGACGAACTGATCAAGATACAGTTGAAATACCCGGTTCATCATATCTATAAATGTCACTGGCGCATTCGTCAACCCGAACGGCATCACCAAGAACTCATAATGACCGTACCGAGTCCGAAACGCCGTCTTATGAATGTCTCCTTCCTTTACCCTTAACTGATGATATCCTGACCTTAAGTCAATCTTAAAAAAGACCGAAGCTCCTTTGAGTTGATCGAACAGGTCATCGATCCTTGGCAGTGGGTACTTGTTCTTAATCGTTAACTTATTTAGTTGACGATAGTCCACGCAATATACATGGATCCGTCCTTCTTCTTCACAAACAGGACCGAGGCTCCCCACTGCGACACACTCGGTCGAATAAATCCACGATCCAACAGTTCCTGGATCTGGGCTTTGAGTTCCATTAGCTGCTTCGGCACCATTCTATACGGAGCAATAGACACCGGAGCTGTACCCGGCAGTAGCTCTATTTCAAACTCTACTTCGCGATCCGGGGGTAATCGGGGCAATTCTTTAGGAAAGACATCTATGAAATCCTTGACTATTCGAACCTCATTGACAGTCACCTCCTTAACATCCAAAGCACTGATAAAGGCTAGAAACACATTACATCCCTTCCGAATCATCTTCACAGCTTTTAATGCGGACACTACGTTGGACAAGTAATTCCTTCTTTCTCTTAATACAACCACCTCCCCGCCTTCCAGGGTACTCAACACCATGCGCTTAGTCTCACAATCCAACTTAGCACAGTGTTTCGTCAACCAATCCATTCCTAAGATAAGATCAAACTCTCCAACTGGTAATTCCATTAAGTCTGCCGGGAACACTACTCCTTGAGTCTCTAAGGGTACGTCTCTAAACAGTTTGTCCACTACCCTAGATTGTCCTAGAAGACTAACCACAGTCATCTTCCTAGTAGTTGTTTCAGAGTCTAAACTTAGGGTCTCAGATACCTAACATGCAACATAGGAATGAGTTGACCAAATATCAATCAAAGCAAAGTATGGGCTATTAGCAATAAGGAACATACCGGTTATGACATCCGATGCGTCGCCATCCTCCCGTCGACGTGCTGCATAGACTAACCCTGGCTGCCTTGCGTCTACATTACCAGCACCCCTACCAGGTGCTCCATGACCCCGACCAAATCCATTTCCTCCTCTGGCTGAGCCACGATCCCCAGATCTTGGCCGACTACCTCTCCCAACTCGATCGAAACTCTCGCCCCTGGGCCGTGCTCGATTCACTGTGGGATGATCCTTAATCATATGCTCCGTGGATCCACACCTAAAGTATCCACTGGTTCTCCTTCTACACTCCCCATAATGCACCTTCCCACACGAAGGACATGACCGATTCTAACCCGTCGGAGCACGAGCAGGCCTATCAGACCTAGGCCTTTTTTAAAAATTTCTAGATGATCCCGACGGCCCAAAATTCATCTTATTCCTACTCCTATCCTTATCCCTATTCTATTTCTCAGTCCGCTTAACCTCCTCAGATATCTTAGCTTTCTCAACCAAAACCGCAAAGTCCCTCTCCCGCTGCGGTGCTACCAATACCCTTAGCTCATCCCTTAGTCCATCCTCGAACCGTACGCAACGCTCATAGTCCGTCGCTACAATCCCTCGAGCGTAACAGCTCAACCGTAGAAACTCCGCCTCGTACTCAGATACAGACTTACTTCCCTGTACAAAGTTCAAAAATGCCTTCCTCTGCGCATCCACATAGCTGGCCCCAATGTACTTTCCCTGAAACGACTCCTTAAAAAAGTCCCAATCAATCCGGTCCGTGGCAGCACCCTCCTTTACCATGAGCCACCACTGGTAAGCCTCGTCTCGAAGGAGAGACACGACCCTTTTCAACTTTCTACAGTGAAGTCAGGGTCATCCATTATGCGCTCACTCGCTTCTAACCAATACTCAGCTGTGTTAGGGGCTACGCCAGAAACACCCCTAAACATCTCAGCTCCGTTGGTTCGGAGTCGTTCAAACACAAATTTTTGGGCTCCTGAAATCATGCCTACCCCAGCAACTCTTTCGAGGACCCATAATATTGCCTGAGATACTGCACATCTCCGGGCGCCTGATCCCGAAATTCTCCCTCCACAGCTGGTGGATCCGGTATCTCGTTTCCTGACCCGTGGCCAGACCCTACTAGCTTTGACACGGTCATCCTACCCCTACCACGACCACGCGGCAGACGTCCTCGACCCCTTGTACTCATTCTACCGATTCGCATTTATTTGATTAGGAATTTTATGAATCATTAGTTTCCTTCCACTGATTATCCACGAACAGTCTTATGAGTAGTATTTTTAAGAGTGGTTCTTTCGAATTCGCAATTATAACTACCATTCAGACTCAAGTTCACATCTCCTAGTTCTAGGGAGCACATACATTCAGTCATCAAGTATTAACATACAAGCAGCATCCACGAACTTACATTCAACATGTAGGGGGTATCTTCGTCATTTCACTACCCAAGGGTATTTTTGTAATTTATCCTACAAGGGTATTTTCATAATTTCCCATATTAGGGTTCCCTGGGTGATTTTGTGAAATAACGGTATTTTGGTAATTTTTGCAATCCGAGGGTATTTCAAAAATTTTAAAATTCGAGGGCATTTTAGTAATTTTGAAATTTGAGCATTTCGGTAATTTTGAAATTCAGGAGTATTTTGGCACTTTCTATAAATCAGGGGTACCTTGGTCATTTTATAAATCAGGGGTATTTTGGTCATTTTATGAATCAGGGGTAATTTGGGAATTTTACAAATCAAAGATATTTTGGTCATTTTATAAATTAAGGGTTATTTAGTGATTTTGCAAAATAGGATGGCTGGTCCCTTTCGGGTTTTAATTATAAATTTTGGCCCGTTAACAAGTCCTCATGGTTAGGGTGAACAGTCACTATGCACCAGGTAGGATTCCAGCAAAGAGGAGGTGAGTCACTAGGACTGCTTAAGTACCAGGCTCTTCCGGATCCAATCCTAGACAAGCGCATGCCTGTTGCCACACCCTAACCTAGCGATTTGTCCACGGGTTTGTTTGGATAGATTAAGTCTTATGAAATTTAAGAAGTTGTTTAAGCTAATCCTAAAGTCCATCAAGTTCTAAGTAAAATAATCTACGTCCCTTAAAGCCCATCAAGCCCACATACATATATAACACACAGTGAGTTCAGAATACCTACCTGGCGGACTTGGGCAGGAGACGCAGATGCCATGCCGAGAAAACCTCCTGTTTTATTTATAAACATGCATGTTTCAAAAACCCATCTTTAGAAAATGTTTTGAGCCCAAAACCCTAAAGCTGAGTTTTGAACCTGGCTCTGATACCAATTTGTAACACCCCAAACCTGGCCCAAACACCACGACTGGATCTGGCATGACACTAAGAAGATTTAGTAAAACATATCGCATTTTTGGAAGACAATCGTCGAGTGTAAACATGTATATCGAAAAACTTAATAATTTGGATAGTATGTAGAAGATATAAATTTTCATTTAAATGCCTTTATGAATTAAAACCGAAATTTAGTACATGCCTTAACTTAATTAAAACGTAAAATCTAAATGTCTAGTAATAATAAAAACCCAAAACAAACGAAAATATAAAGCTAGTGGCCCGAGGCCTTGTTACAATGAAATTTAAAATCCACTAACTGAAATTATTAAAAATATATAAACTAGTAAAGTCTTTTGCTGAATCAAAATAATCTCTCGCATGGCCGCCTTGCGCTCCTCTCCAGCCCGGTCCGATGCACTAGCTGCTACCTGAAAGATGTTAAATAATATGGTGAGTCGCCAGACTCAGTGTGCAACCCTCGTACACCATCAGATTGGGCCTTAGCCCCACAGAACAGATAATGGAGTATAATATATCAGTAAATATGGAAGCCCAACCCAATCCTAGGTTTCCATCCGCTACACACCACCCTTACCTGCCAAGTACACCATTGGGGATTTCTACAATCAACCCACACTGCTACACACCATTGATGGTAGTCATGCTGTAGTTAGCTGCTCATCGTTAGATCATGGCAAAAGCCACTAAAACAGACTATGGCATTAGTCATTACAACAGATCATGGCAAAAGCCACTACAACAGATCATGGCAAAGCCACTACAACAGATCATGGCATTAGCCACTACAACAGAACACTTCCCCTTTCATCAATCACCCAACCCCATGCATACATATAAAACATATCATCTCAACAGAAACATTCACTTTAGAATGACAGAGATCACTAACTTGGTGATTCGCCTTTACCCCTTTTCAGGTTTTCAACAGCCATGCAGGTATTTCGGCATTTAACAGAATATACAGAATATAACAGGTTTATACGCATACTAATCAAGCAATCTAAATGGTGTGAGAGTGTTACACACCTGATAACACGTAGTACTACTCTTTATGTCGATACCCTCACTAATCAGATCTACTGCCCTTTGTCTACAACTTTGCTCAAAAGCCGGAAGAATGCGAAGATAAGGCCTCTCCTATATTCGGCCAAGGGTTAGTGTTTTACCCAAATTATATGCTTAAATTAATAGATCTCCTTACCTTGAAATCCCAAAAGTGATACGATCCAAGGACTACTGAACTCTAGCTTAGAAATCTAAGCGATTGAATCCCCTTCAAATCCTAGAATGCCGCAAACGATATAAAACACCCGATTAGTTAACCATATAGCCATTCGGCTAAGATCTTTAAAAGCCAGAAAAGAACACACAAATCGCCATTTACCTCTACAGATGATTTCGGCCACCCCCTTGCAGAAAGATTCGACAATCCCAGAAGAAGATCAAAGCGTAGAAGAGTATAGATCTAGAAATTTCGACTTTTAAGAAAATCCCGGAAAAATAAACTAGATGTGTTTTTCGGATTTTAAAAAATTTGAATGAGGAGTTTCGACTTTTAGTGAATGTGAGAAGAATAACAATGGGGATCAGAAGATTCGGCTAAAAGGAAGTTTCAAAGAAAAAGAAAGAAAATGTGAGGGAGGTGGTGATTTTCGGCTTTTGGAAGAGAAAAGATGAGAAAAGAAAACAAGTGAGATGGCCTTTAAATTTTCAGCACACCCCTTACCATACTAAACCAATTCTCTTCCCCCTCTCCTGTGTTTGATTTTCGGCCAACTCTGCAACCAAATGATAACTCCTATCATTCTTCTCTTAATCTACTAACTCCTCCAAAATAGGCCTAATATCCACATATTATAAACATTAAAAATCCCCTAAATAATAGCCTTGTGCCGTCCCCCCCAGCTCCTCTTTAAGTGCCGAATTTGGCCCAATAACTTAGGCTCCAAGCAACCAAAACTTGGGCCTTCTCTATCCACTAGTGACGCCCCCCTTTTCTCCTCTATAGCGCCTCCTTACTTTGGGCCACAAGCCCAATTTGACATTTTAAACAACCAAAACCTTATTTTAAGCCCCAGAGTATCTAAACAAAATATTTAATCAAGGCCTCAGCCCAAACCTGAACCCAATTTGCACCTCAAATTCTCAAATTAACATATTAAGCATACATCACATAAAATGCACAGACCCAATAATTCGGGATGTTACATCAAGCCACATCGCCGTGCCACGCCTAACATCTAGAACACAGTCCCTTCTCTGATTCACACGGTCGTGTTTCAAGTTAGAAATCCAAACACAGCCGTGCCTCTGTCGTTAGAATGAGCAATTTTAGTCGGAAAAGTATACTTGGGGAGAAAGAATCGCATTCCAAAAGCCTATATATATCCCCTAAGTACCACCTTTGAAAGGGCGTCAAAGCTAGGCCAAGAAGCCAAGCCGAGAAGGTCAGAGTTAGGGAATAACGCGAGAATAGCTAGTTGATTCATCCCAAGAACCGGAGTTATACTCAAGACGGCAGAATTCTCCTTCAATTCCTCCAGGGGGTTTTAGGATGTTTCTTATGTTTTGTTTTATCTTTTCTCCCCTCAGATACCTAAAGGGGATGAAACCTAAATGATTCTCTTTATTTGATTTTTAAGTTATATGATAATTACTTAGTTTATTCTTAATTATGTTACTTAATCCAAATCTAATGTGCTTAGGTGGAGGAGGAATAGACCCTGCCTAAGAGTAGATCTAACATAATTAAGCAGAGTTGATCAGGCGTTTAGAGATAGGGTTACGAGATTTTGCCGGATTAGGGTGAAACCTAATATGGGAATCTATTGATCGATTTACTACTTTCCTAGGGGGTTATTATAAGCGAACAAGAGTTCCAGTAATTAACCTAGGATTAGACGTTATTCACTTCGAGGGGGGGTTTAACATAGGTTAGGGAGTCTCACGGATCAAGCTAAGTAAAAGAAATCATTTAATTTAGGGTTGAATAATAAGTGAAGTCTAGGTGGATTCTTCCCGAGGGTATCATCAAAATCAAATGAGTCTTTTTCAAGTTATCCCCAAGTTCGTCTTTTTGTCTTTGTTTCATTAGTTTAGTTGTCGTCATTTTAGTTTTAAAACAACCTTCACCCTAATTAGGTTAAATAATAATAAGAAAGTGAGTATTAATACTTTTAGTTCCTTTGGGTTCGATATCTGGTCTTGCCTAAGCTATACTTCTGCTTGATAGATACACTTGCCTTTAATCATTGTCAGAGTTAGTTTCCAGGTTTGATCATTCTTTTATAAATTTTAAAACTCTGATTTATAGCGATCATCAATCCTTGTCGGTTTTGAATTAAAGGTAATTATTTAGATAAGGGGAGACACCTATGTTTTCGCACTAAAACTTCATGACCTGTCTTGTTTAAATCTTTAGGACTCTTTGAGTTGAATTATCCATGTATAAATTATCTATGAATTACGATAAGGCATTGTTGATAGGAATTATGAATTATGGAAAGTTTGTTTTAATTGTAAGTTGAGAATTTTGCTTGAGGACAAGCAAAAACTTAAGTGTGGGGGCATTTGATAAATAGTAATTATAACATATTTTAATCCCACATTTATCTTATTTTTGGATGATTTATCCCTTAATTCATATAAAAAGGTGCTTTTAATCCTTTCTTTTCATGTCTTATACCCAGGAAAGCACCGGAGGATGAAAAGAACATAAAATGGGCCCAAAACGGAGTAAATGGGACTTATCACGAAATCCACACAGCCTGAGCCCAAGACCACACGGCCGTGCCACGCCAATCCACTAGAACACGGCCTGACCCCAACTTACACGGCAATGCCTCATTAAAGGAGTCCGAGCACGGCTCAAAGACTCGTCACACGGGCGTGTGACATGGTCGTGTCCCTGTCGCTAGAAAAAAGAATTTCACTCGGGAAAGGATACTTAGGGAGAAAGAATCGCATTTTTAGAGCCTATATATACCCTCTAAGTACCACCTTGGAAGGGGCATCCAGTAGGCCAAGGAGCCAAGCCGAAAAGATCAAATTTGTGGGAAATCACTTAAGATAGCCAGTTGATCCATCTCAAGAAACCAGAATTCTACTCAAGACAATAGATTTCTCCTTCGATTCCTTCAGGGAGTTTTAATGATTTTTTATGTTTTGTTTTATCTTTTCTCTTGAGATGTTTTCTTTATTTGTTATGAACTAAACCCTTCAGATACCTGAAGGGAATGAAACCTAGATGAATCTTGTTATTGTTTTCTGAATTATATGATAAATACTTAGTTTGTTCTTAATTATATGAGCTTAATCTAAATTTGATGTGCTTAGGTGGAGGAGGAATAGACCTTGCCTAAGAGTAGATCTAACATAAATAAGCAGAGTTGATCGCACGCCTAGAGATAGGGTGACGAGATTTTACCGGATAAGGGGGAAACCTAATATTGGAGTCCATAGATCGATTTACTGCTATTCTAGGGGGTTATTATAAGCAAACGAGAGTTCCACTAATTAACCTAGGGTTAGACGTTATTTGCCTCGAGAGAGGGTTTAATATACGTTAGGGAGTCTTACGGATCAAACTAAGTAAATAAATCATATGGTTCAGTATCAATACAAGTGAAGTCTAGGTGGATTCTTCCTGTGGGTATCGTCTTAATCAACTGAGTTTTTCCTAAAGTTATTTTCCCAATTCGTTCTTTTTGTCTTTGTGTCTTTAGCTTAGTAGTTCGTTAATTTTAGATCAAAAATAACTACACTTATTTTAGGCTAAATAATTAAAAAAAGTTAGTATTAGTACTTTTAGTCCTTTGGGTTTGATAATCCGGTCTTGCCTAAGCTATACTACTGTTCGATAGGTACACTTGCCTTTAATCGTTGTCAGAGTTAGTTTCCAGGTTCGATGATTCTTTTTTATAAATCCAGGTTCGATGATTCTTTTTTATAAATTTTAAAACTCTGATTTCACAGCGATCAAACCACATGTGGAACTCAATGCAAAGTGCTCAGCAATTCTACAGAATAGGCTACCACAGAAGCAAAAAGATCCAGGGAGTTTTACAATTCCATGTTTAATTGGTAGTCTAACTATTAATAATGTATTAGCTGATTTAGGGGCAAGTATAAATGTTATGCCTTATACATTGTTTAAACGACTAGGTCTAGGAAAACCCAAACAAACTAGGATGAGCATTCAATTAGCTGATAAAACTGTTAGAATTCCTAGGGGCATTATCGAGGATGTTCTTGTCAAAATCGATAAATTTATTTTTCCAGTAGATTTTGTTGTCTTAGACATGGATGAGGATACTTCAATTCCCTTAATTTTAGGAAGACCCTTTCTAGCAACTGCCAAAACTAAAATTGATGTTGCCACAGGAGAACTCATACTGTGTAGGTAGCGAATCAATCAGTCTTCAAGCTCTCGACTCAGGCAAGACATCGAATGACCAAGGTGAGAAAGAAAAATCCATTGATAACCATTCGATTGACCTCTCTTTTCAGGAAACACCAAAAGAGGGCATGATTAAACCTGATCCTAAATCCAATGCCAACAAAGAAATAACTCATGAGGAGCGAATGATTCAAACCGATGATATAGACGAGTGGAAAACGCACTTCAAGGAGAAATTAGGGATACAGAAAATAGAATCAAAACCACACGAAGTACAAGCAGAGGAGCCTCCAGAAGAGCTCGTAGAAACATCAAATCACTTCAAAATAGGAGACCAAGTACTGATAGACAAAGCAGATATTCGCATCATCACATCAGACCTAAAAACAAACGAAAAAATTTCTCTTAAGGTACATAATATCCTCCCCCACGAAACAGTTGAGGTAAGCAATCCAAATTTTGGCACTTTTAAAGTAAACGCTTCTCGACTTAAACTTTATCAAGGAAATAAAACTGTAAGAATGAGGGAAGATATTCAAACCTTTAAACCTCCCTAATTTTTCAAATACGAGGAAAGTCTAGCTTAAGAATATAAACGAGCGCTTCTCGGGAGGCAACCCAAGCACTAACACAATTTATTTTCACATTTTTCTTTACATTTATTTTTCTTTTCTTCTTTTCATTCTGAAAACTAACAAAAAGTGCAGGATTCCAGACCACACGGTCTTGCACACGGCCGTGTCCGTGACCGTGTGGATTACCAGAATCTTGGTACTAACATGGCAGGACGGTACAAGTCAGATTCACCTAATTTCTGAAGATCATGGACCCAACCAGTCCCCCACGGGCATCGACAAAGTGGCATGCCCATACCCCACGATCGTGTGAAGCTACTGACTTACTAACCACGGGCAGAACATGCCCGTGTCTTTAACCATGCCAACATACTGACTTCTCAGACACGGGCGGGGTTGGAGGAAAAACGGCCCTGGAGAAACAACACGCTTAGGTACATGGCCGTGCGAAGCGGCCGTCTGAATGGACACGCCCTCAGTCCACGGGCGTGGGAAAGCACCAGAATTGTGCCTCTATTTAAACCCAAGCCTCTCTTCCCCATTCTTCTCACCCACTATCCACTTCTTTCTCTCCACCCCTCCCTCTCAAATTTCTTTCCTCTTCCTAACAAATTCTCTTAAACTCTTGAGCTACACCAAAGCCATGCCGAAGAAGCGAAAGAAGCCAAGCATCGTTTCACCGAGGGTGACCCCTATATATAAGCTCATGCCGGCCGCTTCATCCAACCAACAAGCCAAGAATATTTGAGGCTATTTAGTTTTTATTTTTCTTTTCTCTTTTGCTTCAATTTCCTTCCTGTTGACCATCTTACACTTTATTTAGTTAATTTTGTTTTAGTTTCTTGGTTTTAGGTTCTACAGGCTGCTTAGGAATCACACAACTTCTGCCACCACCAGCAACCCAACCACCATGATAACCTCAGCCTTCGAAATCACACCCTACAATAAGGACCTAACGGTCCATTTATCTTTGGTTTTAATTCTAATTTCATTTTTGTTTTTATTTACTTTAGCTTACTTTTCTTTTACTATAAGTCTAGGGTGTTTTAAATTTTTCTTTTTCTATCATGGCTAATTCTTCACGAGCTCCCAATTTCTTTATCTAAATGCAGAGCTCGGTAGCGATAACCAATCCTCAAGGAAACCATCCAAAATGAGGGAGTTTCACTTTCCCCCTTCTCTTTTGATTTATCCATTATATATTATCTATCTTTGTACATTGAGGGCAATGTACAACTTAAGTGTGGAGGGGGTGAATAGTTAATTTGGGAAAAAAGTGCCTAATTTTTTTTTCATTATTCTCAAATCCCTAAACTTTACCTTGTTTTTGAGTAATTTCCTCATATTACTAATTAGGATGAAATTTTTGATGATTTATGATTGTTATTGACATGTTTTAGAGTAAGTCATTGGTAATTGTGCATTGATGATTAAATTTGAAGAATACTAGAGGATTAAGCATGATAAGTCTATTTTTCAAAATTAAAATTTTTAGGTTGTTGACCTGAATTTGAATATTATCTTGAAGTTTGAAATTTACAAGGATGATATCAAAAACACCCATAATTTTTGTGAGATTTTGAGCCTTATAGAGCATATATTCTTTTTCATGCTCACTTTATTGTTTATGAGTGTGTCAACTTTGAACTGTTATTCTAGAACTTACCTCGATTATACATGTTGTGACCACATCCATGATTTGATATACAGAGATGATTAAGGCACTTAGGATTTAACCCACTCACTCCACTAAAAAGCCTACCTTCATAAATTAACCCATAGTGAACCTCGTTGAGCCTAACAACTTTTTTTTATTGACTCACCCACTAATATTAACCCAAAACCCCTTTGTATTTGTTATCACCGTTCCTTTTTGACTACCCTTAATCGAGATTTGATTTGATTAGTTATCTAATTTTAGCAGCTGAATTTAGCATTTATTACTTAGTTTGTTCTTAAAAAAAATCGAAGTATATTCAGTATTAGTATTATGAAGAGCGAGCTCATACAGCTAAAGTTTAATTATCAAAAGAAAAAGCTCGTAATATTAGGGTTATTACTCTTCTAGTTGATGTAATTATTTGTTATCTCAGTATTTCTAGATGGGTAACTTGTAAATTCAATCTCGATTCTAACCTTCTAATTCAGCCTTTATCCACACCTTTAACCCTAGAACCGTTACAACCCTAGTAAAGACATTTTGATCTGTTTATCATCTCATTTTATAGTGGTGGAGATTTGATTTTCAGGCAAGCCAATGGGAATAACTTTTCAGGTTCGACTTATGAGTGCTTTTATTCTGAACCTTAAACACTTCGAATGCTTTGAGTGAATCTTTAGTGAGGATGTCAATCCTTGTCGGTTTTGAATTACAGGTAATTATTTATATAAGGGGAGACACCTATGTTTTCGTGCTAAAACTTCATGACTTATCTTGTTTGAATCTTTAGGGCTCTTTGAGTTGAATTATCCATGTATAAATTATCTATGAATTATGATAAGGCATTGTTGATAGGAATTATGAATTATGGAAAGTTTGTTTTAATTGTAAGTTGAGAATTTTGCTTAAGGACAAGCAAAAGCTTAAGTTTGGGGGTATTTGATAAACTGTAATTATAACATATTTTAATCCCACATTTAGCTTACTTTTGGATGATTTATTCCTTGATTCTTATAAAAAGGTGCTTTTAATCCTTTCTTTTCATGTTTTATACCCAGGAAAGCACCCGAGGATGAAAAGAACACAAAACGGGCCCAAAACAGAGTAAATGGGCCATATCACGAAATCCACATGGCCTGGGCCCAAAACCACATGGCCGTGCCATGCTAATCTACTAGAACACGGTATGACCCCTGACTTACACGGCCGTGCCTCATTAAAGGAGTCCCAGCACGGCTTAAAGACTCATCACACGGGCGTGTGACATGGCCGTGTCCCTGTCACTGGAAAGAAGAATTTCACTCGGGAAAGGATACTTAGGGAGAAAGAATCACATTCCAAGAGCCTATATATACCCCCCTAAGTATCACATTTGAAGGTACGTCCAGCTAGGCCAAGGAGCCAAGCCAAAAAGGTCAAATTTGTGGAATTTACTCGAAGATAGCCAGTTGATCCATATCAAGAAGCTGGAATTCTACTCAGGACGGCGGATTTCTCCTTCAATTCCTTCAAGGAGTTTTAGGAACTTCTTATGTTTTGTTTTATCTTTTCTCTTGAGATGTTTTTACTATTTGTTATGAACTAAACCCTTCAGATACCTGCAGGGGATGACACTTAGATGAATCTTGTTATTGTTTTCTGAATTATATGATAAATACTTAATTGGTTCTTAATTATGTGAGCTTAATCCAGATATGGTGTGCTTAGGTGGAGGAGAAATAGACCCTGCGTAAGAGTAGCTCTAGCATAATTAAGCGGAGTTGATTTGTAACATCCTGAAAAGGGCCTATGCATTTTCGGTTTAATTGTATGAAATGACATGTCTTATGTGTTATGAATATATTTTGAACATTTTTGGAAACCTGGAAATGTATGGAAATGTTAGGTTTAAAAGAGGAAAGTGAACATTTTTAGGAACTTGGAAATGTAAGGAAATGATTTAGAAATAATTCAAAAGAGGAAAGTGAACATTTTCAGAAACTTGGAAATGTAAGGAAATGTCAAGTTTAAAGAGGCAAACGAAAATTTTTGGAAACTTAGAAATGACTTAGAAATGTCGAGTTTTAAAGTTTAAAAGAGGAAATTAAGGCAAGGTGGCCTTAAGAGAAAAAGTATGTGAAATTTGACACGCAAACAGGCTTGGAAAAGTGGCCTGGAGATGCCACTTAGGGCCTCAGGAAATGGCGCCACATATTGGGGTATTGGGCCAAGGTTCGAGCTGCAGGGGAAGCAAAATAAAATGTTTATTTTGCAGCAGAGAGTAGCAGCAAGGGACGGCACAAGGCTATAATTTAGGAGCCTTTATTCTTTTATTTTTAAGAGATAAATAGTGGATAAATAAGGGATAAATAATGGATTTATTTTAGATCATTTTCAAGAGATAAATGAGGAATTATTCTTTAATTAGGAAAATAAGGGAGAAGTGATGGCCAAGTAAGGGCCTTCGAGTTTAATAATTTCGGCTAAGTAAGGATAGTTACTGAATTATCTTTTATTTTAGGAGATAATTAAAGAGATAAAGCTATCAAAATAGAAGAGTGATGGCCAAGTAAGGGATTCTAAGTTAGTAAATTGGGCTATATAAGGAAAAGAGGGCCATTCATCATTCTCTCTCTCAACCCTTCTCTCTGCCGAATTTCCTAGAGCATTTGTTCTTCTTCTTTTTGTTAGCCAAAGCCGAAAATTCAAGATATCACCATTAGACAATTTCTTTTCTTTCCAATCCATCAAAAGCTGAATCTTTGAGGGGCTTCAAGCATAGGTGCTGTCGATTTCTTCAAGAAAGGGTAAGAACAAGTTTTGATTTCTATTCTTTTCTTTTAGAATTGTCGAAATCTAGGAGTAATCCTATCAATATTCTTAATTGCCAAAATTTGGAAGGATTCTTTCGGGATTTTTGCTATAGTCGACTATAAAGGAAAAGATCTTCGGGATTTGACCATCAAGGTAAGTCATATCTGACATTCGGCCAAGGGCCATTGATTGTGATTAAAGGTTAGAAGTTGATCTAACATGTGATTTTAGGGATTTCGACAGAAGCTATAACCAAGGGATAATTTTGGGATTTAAGATCCTTAAGGTAAGTGACTATGAATATTCGGCCAAGGCCTATTTTAGGAGTTAGATCTATTTTTATGTGTTTTAAGTCGAAAACTAACCGATTCAAGGGATCTAGTGATTAGCCGATTTCAAAGGGGAAGAATACAAGTTTCTGGGATTTCATTAATTATCAAATCAGCAGCAAGGTAAGAAACTGGATACAATAATCCTTCGGGATTTGATTAAATTAGCCGAATAGGCTTTTTCCTAAAATACTAAATGTAGCCAAATGTAGGGATTTAGGATCTAAAGCGATAGATCAGTTTTCCGGGATTTCAAGGAATTCGTTAAGCTAATCAGGTGTGTACCCTACACTATTTCTGAATAAGTTTTATGGCAATGTTTAATAAATATATGTATGTGATACTAAGAATGTGAAAAGTATGGCTAAGGTACCATACAATGGTACAACGTACTAGGAACAATGATAAGAATGTGAAATTTGGCATGTTAATGCATAATATGTATGATATGGGGCATATGGGTTATTGAAAAAGGGAAGTGAACGTGGTGACCTAAGACCACAAAATCTGAATGCGGTGACCTAAGACCGCAATATCTGAATGTGGTGACCTAAGACCACGATATCTTAATGTGGTGACCTAAGACCACGATATCTGAGTGTGGTGACCTATTACCACGATATCTGAGTGTGGTGACCTAAGACCATGAATACTCATAAGGGCTATGAGCACGTCGACTGCAGCGACTGCCTTTGATGGTGTGTAGCGGATGGAGGGTTGACTTAGTAGTACCCGCGGTGTGCAGGTTGGTACGGGGAAGTGTAGCGGATGGCATCTAGGTTTGGGTTTTGGGTTGCATCATTTTAATTTAATGATATATGAATTTGTATGTTATGAAATGCCTGAATTTATTTGGACTTAGTGTTTGTGTACACATTGAGTCTCATTGACTCACCCCGCTGTGGGAACATTTTTTTGTGTGATGACCAAAGTGATGGACCGGGTCGGCAGGAGCTTAGTGGTGGCCATGTGAAGTTCAGATTTTACTTTATTTTGGACTCTTTATATTTTAAGTACTTTGAATTTTATTTTGGGTTTAATTTGATGTAATAAGGCCATAGTTGAACTATTTTACATTTATTTTTATTTATTATGTTTACAAATTTTTATCAAGTGAAGTTTAAGTAGATTTATTTTAAAACAAAGCCTAAACGTTTTGTCACCTAAAGTAAAGGATTTTAATAATGAAATAAACTTATTTTCAACTCAAGCCCGACCCAACACACTCTTTCTTCCAAAACACACAAGTTTTTCCTAAGTAACAAAAGAATTTGAACCGGTTTACTTCGAGGAACATACCAGATCCGGTCCAGGCTCGTGGGCCGGGTTTGGGGTGTTTCAGTTTGGTATCAGAGCCCAGTTTTAAACTCTCGACCTGTGGGGTAAGGCCCAAAATGTTTTCAAAGCGAGCCCAAATAAGTTTTATGAAAATATTTTTTTTTTGAAATAAGTAGGTTTGTCTGGCATGGCACCTAAGTCTCCGACCCGCAGTCCACCAGGTAAGTACCCCTATCTCTTGTGTGATTTATTGTATGATCTGTATGATCTGTAGAAGGGTAGGAATGGAACGTAGAAATAGTATGATAGGTACTTGAACCCTAGGACTAGTTTACCCCAACATTTACATAAGACTTAAGTGCCTAACTAAACAACCCTATGGCTAAGTCGCCGAGTTAGGGTGTGGTAACCCCTTTGCGCATGTCTAGGATTGGATCCGGAAGAGCCTGGTACTTAAGCAGTCCTAGTGACTCACCTCCTCTTCGCTGGAATCCTACCTGGTGCGTAGCTTCGGTTCATCCTAACCAAGAGGACTCGGTCATAGGCTAAACACAAAAACTAAAACTCGAAAGGGAACTAGCCATGTTTTTATAAAAACCCTAGTTTTAAAACTCTTAAAATTACCTTTTTAATTTGTGAAAACTATTTTTACAAATTTTTCCGAAAAATTTTCGATTTGTAAAATTACTAAAATGCCCTTGGTTTCTAAAATTCCAATATTACCCTCGACTTTTAAAATATTCTTACTTTATAAAAATATCAGAAAATTTTATTTTTGCAAAATGTTAATATACCCTGATTTGGAAAATTATGAAATTGCCCCTAACTTACAAAATTACCAAAATGACCCTAACTTCCAAAATTTTTGCAATATCACCAAAATAGAAAGCAAATTCACAAAAAGAACCCTCAAAGTTTTGCAAATTTTGAAATACCCTAGAATTATTAAACTTTACAAATTTACTCTGGTTTGTGAAAAATTATCGAAATACCCCTGAATTTCAAAATTAACGAAAGGCCCCGGGATTTTAAAATTACCAAAATACCCTTATTGACAAAATCACCAAGGAACCTTATTTTGACAAGTTACGAAAATACCCCTGTAGGAAAAATTACGAAAATACCCCTGGGTAGTGGAAAAAAACAACAACAATGAAAACTACAACATTTCTCTGAATGAACAAAAGTTCATAATTGGTTGATGAATGTGAACGTGACTTTCTGAATAGTGAACTTGAGCTGAGAACTTTGTTTGATCGAAAGAACCACTTTTAAACATCTCTTTTCATAAAACTGTTCGTGGTTAATCAGTGAAATGAAGTACTAATGTATAAAACTCTTGTCAGATTAAATCGCGACGTTAGAAAATGAGTTCTAGGGGACGACGGGTCGTCGTGGACGGGATAAGAGGAGTCTTGGACCGTCAGAATCGTTCTAAGAGTCTTCGAAAAAGACCGAAGGTTGAGAATTTTGCTTGTGTTTTTAAGCCAACTACTAAAAATCTGGACCGTTCGTGTGCTCAGTGTGGAAGGTATCATGTTGGCGAGTGTTGGAACTGAGATCGGGAATGTTTTAGATGTAAGTCTAAGGCTCATTTGGTTAAGAATTGCCCTCAGGCAACGAAGGTTTGTGGTTTAAACCATGGAGGAAATGGTCATGGAACCCTAGAGAGCTTTGAAAGGTCGGATGTGAGACAACCAAGGATATGATAGCGGTTAAGTTCCTTGTTTTTGGAGTACTATTTATTGTTTTAGAGATAGTTCATTCTTGTGTTACAAGTGAACTGTTTGAAACTTTGGATGTGAACCTAGAGAATGTGCCTAGAAAGTATGATAGTTCTTTAAGATCAGAGTGCGCAGCAATAGCGTAGTGGGGTGAGTTAGACCATACGATTGTTCGTTAGTAAGAAATTTTGAGGACGAAATTATTTTAAGGGGGGTAGAACTGTAACATCCTGAAAAGGGCCTATGCATTTTTGTTTTAATTGTACGAAATGACATGTCTTATGTGTTATGAATATATTTTGAACATTTTTGGAAACCTGGAAATGTATGGAAATGTTAGGTTTAAAAGAGGAAAGTGAACATTTTCGAGAACTTGGAAATGTAAGGAAATGATTTAGAAATGATTCAAAAGAGGAAAGTGAACATTTTTGGAAACTTGGAAATGTAAGGAAATGTCAAGTTTAAAGACGCAAACGAAAATTTTTGGAAACTTAGAAATGACTTAGAAATGTCGAGTTTTAAAGTTTAAAAGAGGAAATTAAGGCAAGGTGGCCTTAAGGGAAAAAGTATGTGAAATTTGACACGCAAACAGGCTTGGAAAAGTGGCCTGGAGATGCCACTTAGGGCCTCAGGAAATGGCGCCACATACAGGGGTATTGGGCCAAGGTTCGAGCTGCAGGGGAAGCAAAATAAGAAGTTTTATTTTGCAGCAGAGAGTAGCAGCAAGGGACGGCACAAGGTTATAATTTAGGAGCCTTTATTCTTTTATTTTTAAGAGATAAATAGTGGATAAATAAGGGATAAATAATGGATTTATTT
Organism: Gossypium bickii; assembly: GCA_025503065.1. Classification (NCBI taxonomy): domain Eukaryota; kingdom Viridiplantae; phylum Streptophyta; class Magnoliopsida; order Malvales; family Malvaceae; genus Gossypium; species Gossypium bickii. The sequence goes on from CP106718.1 coordinate 20,334,231, forward strand.
TAGATTATTTTCAAGAGATAAATGAGAATTATTCTTTAATTAGGAAAATAAGGGAGAAGTGATGGCCAAGTAAGGGACTTTGAGTTTAATAATTTCGGCTAAGTAAGGATAGTTGCTGAATTATCTTTTATTTTAGGAGATAATTAAAGAGATAAAGCTATCAAAATAGAAGAGTGATGGCCAAGTAAGGGATTTTAAGTTAGTAAATTTGGCTATATAAGGAAAAGAGGGCCATTCATCATTCTCTCTCTCAACCCTTCTCTCTGCCAAATTTCCTAGAGCATTTGTTCTTCTTCTTTTTGTTAGTCAAAGCCGAAAATTCAAGATATCACCATTAGCCAATTTCTTTTCTTTCCAATCCATCAAAAGCCGAATCTTTGAGGGGCTTCAAGCATAGGTGCTGTAATTTCTTCAAGAAAGGGTAAGAACAAGTTTTGATTTCTATTCTTTTCTTTTAGATTTGTCGAAATCTAGGACTAATCCTATCAATATTCTTAATTTCCGAAATTTGGAAGGATTCTTTCGGGATTTTTTCCATAGTTGACTACAAAGGAAAAGATCATCGGGATTTGACCATCAAGGAAAGTCATATCTGACATTCGGCCAAGGGCCATTGATTGTGATTAAAGGTTAGAAGTTGATCTAACATGTGGTTTTAGGGATTTCGACAGAAGCTATAACCACGGGATAATTTCGGGATTTAAGATCCTTAAGGTAAGTGACTATGAATATTCGGCCAAGGCCTATTTTAGTAGTTAGATCTATTTTTATGTGTTTTAAGCCGAAAACTAACCGATTCAAGGGATCTAGTGATTAGCCGATTTCAAAGGGGAATAATACAAGTTTCCGGGATTTGATTAATTATCAAATTGGCAGCAAGGTAAGAAAGTGGATACGATAATCCTTCGGGATTTGATTAAATTAGCCGAATAGGCTTTTTCCTAAAATACTAAATGTGGCCAAATGTAGGAATTTAGGATCTAAAGCGATAGATTAGCTTTCCGGGATTTCAAGGAATTCGTTAAGCTAATCAGGTGTGTACCCCGCACTATTTCTTAATAAGTTTTATGGCAATGTTTAATAAATATATGTATGTGATACTAAGAATGTGAAAAGTATGGCTAAGGTACCATACAATGGTACAAAGTACTAAGGTACATTTCCTACTCCTACTAGGATTATGAATATATATTATATGTAACATGAGAACAATGATAAGAATGTGAAATTTGGCATGTTAATGCATAATATGTATGATATGGGGCATATGGGTTATTGAAAAGGGGAAGTGAACGTGGTGACCTAAGACAACAAAATCTGAATGCGGTGACCTAAGACCGCGATATCTGAATGTGGTGACCTAAGACCACGATATCTGAATGTGGTGACCTAAGACCACGATATCTGAATGTGGTGACCTAAGACCACGATATCTGAGTGTGGTGACCTAAGACCACGAATACTCATAAGGGCTATGAGCACGCCGATCGCAAATGATCGCTTCGATGGTGTGTAGCGGATGAAGGGTTGACTTAGTAGTCCCCACGGTGTGCAGGTTGGTAGGGGGAAGTGTAGCGGATGGCATCTAGGTTTGGGTTTTGGGTTGCATCATTTTAATTTAATGATATATGAATTTGTATGTTATGAAATGCTTGAATTTATTTGGACTTAGTGTTTGTGTACACATTGAGTCTGTTGACTCACCCCGTTGTGGGAACATTTTTTTTCAAGTGATGACCAGTGATGGACGGGGTCGGCAGGAGCTTAGTGGTGGCCATGTGAAGTTCAGATTTTACTTTATTTTGGACTCTTTATATTTTAAGTACTTTGAATTTTATTTTGGGTTTAATTTGATGTAATAAGGCCATAGTTGAACTATTTTACATTTATTTTTATTTATTATGTTTACAAATTTTTATCAAGTGAAGTTTAAGTAGATTTATTTTAAAACAAAGCCTAAACGTTTTGTCACCTAAAGTAAAGGATTTTAATAATGAAATAAACTTGTTTTCAACTCAAGCCCGACCCAACACACTCTTTCTTCCAAAATACACAAGTTTTTCCTAAGTAACAAAAGAATTTGAACCGGTTTACTTCGAGGAACATACCAGATCCGGTCTAGGCTCGTGGGCCGGGTTTGGGATGTTTCATGATTGCACGCCTAGAGATAGGGTGACGAGATTTTTTCGGATTAGGGTGAAACCTAATATGGGAGTCCATAGATCGATTTACTGCTATTCTAGGGGGTTATTGTAAGAGAACGAGAGTTCCACTAATTAACCTAGGGTTAAACATTATTCGCCTCGAGAGAGGGTTTAATATACGTTAGGGAGTCTTACAGATCAAACTAAGTGAATAAATCATATGGTTCAGTATCAATAACAAGTGAAGTCTAGGTGGATTCTTCCTGAGGGTATCGTCTTAATCAAATGAGTTTTTCCTTAAGTTATTTTCCCAATTCATTCTTTTTGTCTTTGTGTCTTAGCTTAGTAGTTCGTTAATTTTTGATTAAAAACAACTCCTCTTACTTTAGGCTAAATAATAAAAAGAAAGTTAGTATTAGTACTTTTAGTCCTGTGGGTTCGACAATCCAGTCTTGCCTAAGCTATACTACTGTTCGATAGGTACACTTGCCTTTAATCGTTGTCAGAGTTAGTTTCTAGGTTCGATCATTCTCTTTTATAAATTTTAAAACTCTGATTTTGACACAATCAACACGCCCGTGTTACGGTACACCGCCGACCACACGCCCGTGTGGCGTCGATAGTGGGGTTTTTGGCTTTTGCCAAAACCATGTTTTTTGTATATTCAAGTACACACTTGGTGTCGTTTGATGCTAAAACGTTCCCTGAGCACTCCGGAACCTAAAATTGATCAGTAACTCCTCAATTAATCATTTAAACAGATTCCTAAACGAAAACACAAGATGAAAACCAACTCTTAAACTAATGGGAAATGTTACCTTTGCTCGAACAATGGAAATTCCACGCATCTACAGCGACGACTCTAGATCTTCAGTCCCTCGAATACCTCCTAAACACCAAAAGAGACCCTTAGTAAATCGATTCGTCAACCAAATGAAAACTGAACCTACCAAAACTTACCTATCTGACACTAATGGAGATTGAAAGAAAGGCAATGTTTCGATAACCGAAAGGAGGAAAACGAAAAAAAAGAAGAAAAAGGAAAAAGGGGTGAAGGGGAGATCGTCAGTTTTTTCTGCAGAGAGAATTTTGGGAAACTGATAACTCAAATACCACTACCCATTCTATCTCAATCACCCACTACTCAGATTTTCAGTACAACTCAAACTCCCAACCATCAAACCGAGCAAAAATATTTCCCCTTGCCCACACAGGGATTCGAACACCGAACTTCCAGTATACTAATACTCCACTTAACCACTAGACCAGCAGGCCCATTCTGACATGTACTTACAAATAATTAAATTTAAGCCTACTGAGCGGGATTTAAGCTTTATTCAGAAAAATACCAAAATCTAGCCATGAAAGACTTGGCTTGAACTTAGGACCTCACACATACACCCAAAACTGAAGCAGATACACATTTGTGTCAAAATTTACAAAAGCCGAAAAATAACTTTTTTGGGGCGTTACACCTTAAATGTGTTGGAAAACCTTCATTTTCCACTTCGATTTGCAGCAGATCACATCTCTAACCTGAGACCAAAAACCCAACACCCAATTCCACCATAACTGAACCCAACCGAGACCTTCCAACATTACCTTCCATTTCTACCACCCATCACCAACAATACCTCCATTTGAATCCATCTAGAATAAATAGCCACAAAAATAAATAAATAAATAAATTTTAGAGAGCCCATCATGGGGCCTGCAAAACACATAGGAAATTGGAAAAGAGAGAGAGGGTAAAAAAGAATATGCTAGAAAGGGAGAGGCTCACTTTTGGTTCATTTTGAAATTAGGGTTGTTGAGAAGACTTTGGGAGATCCCAATGATGGGAAGGAATAGAAGGATAAGGAAAAGCTTTTTGTAGTACCTCATATTGATTTGATGGTCAAAATTATGAATTAAAGTAAGGAAAGTGTTGTGAAAACCTAGGATTTTAGGATAATTTCAAAAAATAAAAGACAAAAGATGGATAAATAGTTTTTCTATAAAACCATTAATAAATTTGTGGTTAAAAATGCCAATAATTAGATGAACTTTTTATGAAACCCTTAGAAGAAGGATTTTGAGGAGTGTCAGTAATCAAGCTTGAAGCTTGTAGACTTGCAACTCAGCTTGTAGACTTGCAACTCCTTGAAAGACTTGAAAGTAACAAACTCCAAAAATAAACAACAGAAGAGTCACTCAATTCTCAAATTAAACTTGTTTCTTGCAAAGTTAAGAAACAACTTTAACTTAATTCAAATTTGTCAAATTTGTCTATAGCCAAGCCTTTTTTATTTACGCAATAATAAACTTTAAAAGAAATATAAACTTTTCAAAGCTAATTAAATAATCAGATTTACAAGTATTATATAACCGGAATCTAATTAAATGAATAATAAATAAATATTTAATCTCTTAATAAAATTATAAGTATCAAAATTTCTAAAACTTAGGTCTAAAGAAACAATTTGCAGTTAAAGATATTTCCAAAGCCTTTAAATAAAAATACACATATTATTTCGTACTGAACTTTTAAATTTCACTGTATTCACTAAAACAACCACGTGTTCCAAAGTGTGTTGTGAAGCTCAAAGATAGACTTTTAATCCATAAGAAGACAACTAAACCTAGAAATGCTTAGATCCTATCCAAAAATGTGTTGCAAGCTGGTTGATGTTCTAGACTTAAACTCAAATGAATTTACCTATTCTGGTTTCTTATCTGAAAGATTTGAAATTTGATTTTGGATTTTCATTGTTTTAAAAAATCCATTGAAGAGAAAGAAGAAGGATTCGATGACGACTTGATGCTGGAATTTGACCAAATGGATGTTAGGAAATGGTAGGTTGAAGGTGACAACTAGGTTAAGGTAAAAGAAAGAAGATAAAGCTTTTTAGGTCTTTGTTGAGAAGGAGAGTAATGAAATGGAAAAAGAAAAAAAGAAAAAAAAGACTTACCTTCCTCATGTTTCATGTAAAATAGACTTATCTCCTATAGTTTCTAGAATATTCACTTATCTATTCAGGTTTAAAGAAAATATGATAAGTCCTATTCAGATCTATTTATTAAGCATAATTTGAATAAAATAACAATCATACATTTATCATTATCTATGTAATTTCTAATTAATTAATTAATTTTACTATTTTTAATTACAATATGGTAAAATGTAATTGTAAACTACATGTAACACCCCAAACCCGGCCCATGCGTTATGAGCGTATTTGGTATGTCACACGAGCAAAACATGTTAAACCCTTTTTATTCGTACTAAAATATTGCTTAATTAAAATCAAGAAAACAAGTTTGATTTGATAAAATACTACTAACATCGAAGATTTGATTGATAAATCGATAAATATGAACTAATGATCTTACAAAACCGTGGCCTTAAAAACGACTTTGAAAATTCGAAAGAGAATCCGAATCTTTTGAAAACATCATTAATAGTTCGAGAGAAAATATCCGTATTAAAAGTATTTGTAAAAGTTTATTTTGAAATCCATTTGTTAATCGATTTTGGAAACCATTATATAAGTTTTTAGAAAATTCCCTTTTTAAACCATTTAAGAAAAATAATAAAAACATCCCAACCATAAAGCAAAATAAAAAAAATAGTCCAGAGGCCTTATTACAACATTTAACCCAAAATAGTAAAGTAATAAAATAAACGAGAAAGAAGTCTAAAGTCCAAATAAACCATTTCTGAAGTATGGCCTACCTCGAGTCATCCATAGCCCAAGTCCATACCATCAAGCATTACCTACAAGGGTTAAGAGAAAGGGAGGTGAGTTACAAGAACTCAGTGTGTAACCCACTTACCATTGTCCACTGGGCCAAAATCTCATTAAGAAATTATTTGGGCCAAAGCCCGTATACAAAAATATAAATATATCATATATATATAATATGCATATGATATGCAATTCCCAAACCAAACCTAGTTTTCCATCCGCTACACACCACCCGTACCAACCAACACACATGTGTGTGATCTTTAGTCAACCCACCCCGCCAACACACCAAACGTAGGCATTAAGCCATTTATATCAAATTTGTGGACAAGCCACCAATTAACAGAATTTACATGGCATTGCCATTTTTCAGATTTGTGGCAGAGCCACCAGATTTATGTAGCAGAGCTACCAGAACTTCTATTCATCATTATCCCATCCCATGCAAAACATGTATATAATGCATAAAAAATCACAATATAACAACAGTAATTTAGTCGGATATTTATTACAAAATTATGGCCCATTATCACAATTAATCAAAAAGGTCCATTAAGCAAAATATCAGATTTGTCCCATTTAGCAAAATATCAGATTGACCCACTTAGCAAAATATATCAGATTGGCCCACATAGCAAATATATCGATTTGGCCCACATAGCAAAATATATCGGATTGGCCCACATAGCAAATATATCGATTTGGCCTACATAGCAAAATATCAGATTGGCCCATTAATCAATATGTCCATTCGACCCATAAGCAATTTCGTATTTTGGCCCTTTAGGGGCATTTCCATAATTCGGCCCGTAAGAGCAATTTCATAATTCGGTAATTTACCCACTAAGGGTAATTCGGTAATTTCGCAATCCAAACTTAACTACTATTTTGGGCATAACAATTTAAAATTGTCCATCTGCGTCGTACTAGCTAAATTGACTATAACTTGAGTTAGAAATCTCGAATTCTAAATCCGTAAATTTTCCTTGAACTAGACTCATATATCGTCTTACTACAATTTTTCCAGAATTTTTGGCGTAACCATTTAGTACAATTTATTCCTTAAAATTTCTCTTGTTTCACTGTCCAACGATTCTGACCTCTCTTACCTTAATTTCAAATATCTCACTGTACGATTTTCATATATTTCTCCCACTTATTTCTATGAAAATAGGCTCACTGAGGAATCCATAAATATAAATTATAACCCATAATTCACTTTGTACAATTTTATATGATTTTTCCAAAACAGCTCAGGGAACCACGAAGTCAATCAGAAATAGTCTCACTAAAATTAACATATCTCAGAATATAAAAATCCTTTTTCCTTCTCATTTTCTTCCATATTAAAGTAGACACAGTAAGCTTTAGTTTGATATCTTATTCACTTTATAATTCCTTTTCTCCTAGTTTTCATGATTTTTCAAAAACATGTCACTGCTTCTAACCGAAACTGTTTTATTACAAAATACGATTACCACTACGATCATACGCACGCCCGAGTGACCACGGATGCCAGTTTTTGGTTTTCTTCGGTATTTCGACCAATTCACAGAATATTTCATACAAAATTTTAGAGAAGTGTGAGATTACATACCATTTCAGATATGTATATGAAAGGTACAGGATGACACACCTGATTTCGATTTCCTAACAAACCACTCGTTGATGACCTAGAACAATACCAACCAAAAGTTAGCCTCGAATTTCCAACAGATTTCGTATCACTTACACTTGAATCACTTACCACTAATTTTCGAGTGAACAAAGATTTGGTAGATTGAACAATCTAACCCCTATAAATAATATCAGTTAATCATCACCATCTTATCAAATAAAGAATGATTTATAGAATCCTTGAATAACACTTACCTTAAAGATTTTAGAACCGACTTCTAGCGATGTTATGATGACTTCAGAAAAAAATCCAAGTTTCGGCCTTCCACTATATCTCAATGGATTAAGGAATAAGTGATAGTATGAATAGGAAAGAAAGAAAGAATGATGAAAAGGTTTCAGTTATGAAGGAAATGAACAATGATATTCGGCTATGGAGGGTATGGATTTTGAGAAGAAAAGAAAGGGTTGTAAACTTTTGTAAAAAGGAATAGAAAGATGAAAAAGGTGTATTTTTGGGGTTTCGGTTCTTCCAAGGAATAAAGAGTGAACAATTTTGTCTCAATAGTTTTGGTGCATTCGGCAATCAAGAAGAAAGAAGAAGAATTTGCTTATAATCAACTTGAAGTTTCGGCTATCAAGGAAGATGGATAGAAGGTGAATATGTGACCAATCCAAAGAGAAGAAAAATGCACTATTGTGCTAGAAGATTTCAGCAATGAGAATAGCAAATTGGGAGAAGATGACACTAAAGTTGCAAATGAGATTTTTGACTCAAAACAATACCAAGACCCTACCAAATGCCAAAGTAAAATTTCAGCCACCTATCTACCCGCAAAATCGTCCACATGCATTGCCATAAGGGTCAAAATTTTTCCAACCATACTTTCCATAGCATTCTCTATGAACTAAGCCACTTGTTCCCCTTATATGCCTTATTCAATTGATTCCTTTCCCCAACCTCAACCTTTCCTTATTTCTTAGCCACCTTACCAAAAATAAAGAAGTCAAACTTGCCATATATACCTCTTGGCTGACAGTTAAGGAAAGAGTGCAAAAATATTAGTCAAAATTTGCACACAAAGTGATTCGAACCTCTTCCCTCAAGGTACTACATGTGGCGCCTTATCCTTCTTACCAATAGCTCAATTATGCAAGCAATTTACTCACTTATTTCCATAAGCCTTGATGCCACTTACTATCTCTCCTTAATAGGCTTAAACACAAAATTTTATTAAGGCCCAACTTGAACCCGGAACTTCATAGAACCCCGTAATTTTCTAAAATCACCTTCTTAATAAGTCCAACTTGAATAATGTCATTCTCTTGTTCTCAAAAATTTTAAACATTCCTACGCCCAAGGCCCATTGGGCCCAATCCTACTAGGCCCAATTTCGGGATGCTACAATTCTACCCTTCTTAAAAAAATTTTGTCCTCGAAATTTCCAACCAACTACTGAACGCCCCGTTCAAATCACACCACTATGCTTTCACTGCGCACTTTGATCTTAATAACCCTAATGTACCTTTAACATAATCTTGAATCCTCTTTCACACAACCAAACGTCTAACCACAGAAGCAAACGGTTATCTACCATTTATACTTAGAATTTGCTACATTCAATCATCACGTCCAACCAAAACATACCTGACTTGATGGTGATGAAACAATCCCGAGCCTTATGCTCCTTAGACCCGCATCTCAAGCATGCTCCTAACCTTCTCCAGCATTCTTCAGGACGACGCCTTCTATAATAATCGCAAGCCGAAAAGTTTGGACGTGCTTTGACACGCTTCACGGAATGAGACTGCAACCCAAAAGAACCGCGATCTAATTTCTTCTTACAGTCCACAGACCCAACTTGAAGTGCTTCACTGATTTCTTTAACCTCCTCCGATACCTTTTTAACTATCTGAGTCAGCTCATCCACCCCAGTTCGATCACGAGATCCCGTCTTAGCCACTAGCGACGCCAATGCCTCCTTTTCGGAAACATGCCCCGATGTTGAAGATTTAGTCCTAGCACATCGGCCTCTAGCACGTTCACGTCTACCGCGTCCACATCTTCTAGCGCTCATGCTCACTAAGTCTATTTAATCTTGATTACGAGTTTTATGAATCAGTATACTATTTGATGTTTATTAAACGATGTTTTATGGAATATGAGAAGTAAAGCTGTTTTCGCAAAACGCATCCTAAAGTCTCAATCTCTATAGTTTCAGCTCCTAAAGCTAAAAGTTCTAAAGTATTCAATTTCGTAGAATTTTCGTACAACAATAATAACACGATAATCATAAAATGAAAACAAATACTTACTTGACTTGGTGCCGGATACTCGTGGTGTCATAATTCCTTTAGAACATATATTTATAAATCAAAATTCTAAACAGCTTTGGAAAACACTTTTGAATCCAAACCACGATCAAATTTTGCAACTGGGCTCTGATACCATAAAATGTAACATCGCAAACCCGGCCCATGCGTTATGAGCGGATTTGGTATGTCACACTAGCAAAACATGTTAAACCCTTTTTATTCGTACTAAAATATTGCTTAATTAAAATCAAGAAAACAAGTTTGATTTGATAAAATACTACTAACATCGAAGATTTGATGGATAAATCAATAATTTTGAACTAATGATCTTACAAAACCGTGACCTTGAAAACGACGTTAAAAATTCAAAAGAGAATCCGAGTCTTTTGAAAACATCATTAATAGTTCGAGAGAAAATATCCGTATTAAAAGTATTTGTAAAAGTTTATTTTGAAATCCATTTGTTAATCGATTTTGGAAACCATTATTTAAGTTTTTAAAAAATTCCCTTTTTAAACCATTTAAGAAAAATAATGAAAACATCCCAACCATAAAGCAAAATAAAAAAAATAGTATAGGGGACTTATTACAACATTTAACCCAAAATAGTAAAGTAATAAAATAAACGAAAAAGAAGTCTAAAGTCCAAATAACCATTTCTGAAGTATGGCCTCCCTCGAGTCATCCATAGCCCAAGTCTATACCATCAAGCATTACCTTAAAGGGTTAAGAGAAAGGGAGGTGAGTTACAATAACTCAGTGTGTAACCCACTTACCGTTGTCCACTGGGCCAAAATCTCATTAAGTAATTATTTGGGCGAAAGCCCGTATACAAAAATATAAATATATCATATATATAATATGCATATGATATGCAATTCCCAAACCAAACCTAGTTTTCCATCCGCTACACACCACCCGTACCAACCAACACACTTGTGGGTGATCTTTAGTCAACCCACCCTACCAACACACCAAACGTAGGCATTAAGCCATTTATATCAAATTTGTGGACAAGCCACCAGATTAACAGAATTTACATGGCATTGCCATTTTTCAGATTTGTGGCAGAGCCATCAGATTTATGTAGCAGAGCTACCAGAACTTCTCTTCATCATTATCCCATCCCATGCAAAACATGTATATAATGCACAACAAATCACATTATAACAACAGTAATTTATTCGGATATTTATTACAAAATTATGGCCCATTATCACAATTAATCAAAAAGGCCCATTAAGCAAAATATCAGATTTGTCCCATTTAGCAAAATATCAGATTGACCCACTTAGCAAAATATATCGGATTGGCCCATATAGCAAATATATCGATTTGGCCCACATAGCAATATATCGGATTGGCCCACATAGCAAATATATTGATTTGGCCCACATAGCAAAATATCGGATTGGCCTATTAATCAATATGTCCATTCGGCCCATAAGCAATTTCGTATTTCGGCCTTTTAGGGGCATTTCCATAATTCGGCCCGTAAGGGCAATTTCATAATTCGGTAATTTACCCACTAAGGGTAATTCAGTAATTTCGCAATCCAAACTTAACTACTATTTTGGGCATAACAATTTAAAACTGTCCATCTGCGTCGTACTGACTAAATTGACTATAACTTGTGTTAGAAATATCAAAATCTAAATCCGTAAATTTTCCTTGAAACTAGACTCATATATCGTCTTACTAAAATTTTTTCAGAATTTTTGGCTTAACCATTTAGTACAGTTTATTCCTTAAAGTTTCCCTTGTTTCACTGTCCAATGATTCTGACCTCTCTTACCTTAATTTCAAATATCTCACTGTACGGTTTTCATATATTTCACCCACTTATTTCTAATGAAAATAGGCTCACTGAGGAATCCATACATATAATTTATAACCCATGATTAACTTTGTACAATTTTATATGATTTTTCCAAAACAGATCAGGGAACCACGAGGTCAATCAGAACCAGTCTCACTAAAATTAACATATCTCAGAATATAAAAATCCTTTTCCTTCTCCGTTTCTTCCATATTAAAGTAGACACAGTAGGCTTTAGTTTGATATCTTATTCACTTTATAATTCCTTTTCTCCTAGTTTTCATGATTTTTCAAACACACATCACTGCTTCTAACCGAAGCTGTTTTATTACAAAACACGATTACCACTACGATCATACGCACGCCCGAGTGATCACGGATGCCGGTTTTTGGTTTTCTTCGGTATTTCGACCAATTCACAGAATATTTCATACAAAATTTCAGAGAAGTGTGAGATTACACACCATTTTAGATATGTATATGGAAGGTACGGGATTACACACCTGATTTCAATTTCCTAGCAAACCACTCGTCGATGACCTAGAACAGTACCAACCAAAAGTTAGCCTCAGATTTCCAAAAGATTTCGTATCACTTACACTTGAATCACTTACCACTAATTTCTGAGTGACCAATGATTTGGTAGATTGAGCAATCTAACCACTATAAATAATATCAGTTAATCATCACCATCTTATCGAATAAAGAATGATTTATAGAATCCTTGAATAACACTTACCTTAAATATTTTAGAACTGACTTCTAGCGATGATATGATGACTTCGGAAAAAAATCCAAGTTTCGACCTTCCACTATATCTCGATGGATTAAGGAATAAGTGATAGTTCGAATGAGAAAGAGAGAAAGAATGATGAAAAGGTTTCGGATATGAAGGAAATGAACAATGATATTCGGCTATGAAGGGTATGGATTTTGAGACGAATAGAAAGGGTTGTAAACTTTTGTAAAAAGGAATAGAAAGATGAAAAAGATGTATTTTTGGGGTTTCGGTTCTTCCAAGGAATAAAGAGTGAACAACTTTGTCTCAATGGTTTTGGTGCATTCGGCAATCAAGAAGAAAGAAGAAGAATTTCCTTATAATCAACTTGAAGTTTCGGCTATCAAGGAAGATGGACAAAAGGTGAATATGTGACCAATCCAAAGAGAAGAAAAATGCACTATTGTGCTAGAAGATTTCGGCAAAGAGAATAACAAATTGGGAGAAGATGACACTAAAGTTGCAAATGAGATTTTTGACTCAAAACAATACCAAGACCCTACCAAATGCCAAAGTAAAATTTCAGCCACCTATCTACCCCCCAAAATCGACCACATGTATTGCCATAAGGGTCAAAATTTTTCCAACCATACTTTCCATAGCATTCTTCATGAAATAAGCCACTTGTTCCCCTTATATGCCTTATTCAATTGATTCCTTTCCCCAACATCAACCTTTCCTTATTTCTTAGCCACCTTACCAAAAATAAAGAAGTCAAACTTGCCATATCTACCTCTTGGCCGACAGTTAAGGAAAGAGTGCAAAAATATTAGTCAAAATTTGCACACAAAGTGATTCGAACCTCTTCCCTCAAGGTACTACATGTGGCGCCTTATCCTTCCTACCAATAGCTCAATTATGCAAGCAATTTACTCACTTATTTCCATAAGCCTTGATGCCACTTAATATCTCTCTTTAATAGGCTTAAACACAAAACTTTACTAAGGCCCAACTTGAACCCGGAACTTCATAGAACCCCGTAATTTTCTAAAATCACCTTCTTAATAAGTCCAACTTGAATAATGTTGTTCTCTTGTTCTTAAAAATTTTAAACATTTCTACGCCCAAGGCCCATTGCGCCCAATCCTACTAGGCCCAATCTCGAGATGTTACACTACGGTTTTAGGTTTTTTCCATATATATATGGAATAAAAAAAATTATGGAAATAGTTTGGTTTTGAAATTATTTAGCTAAATATACCAGATCTATAGTGCCAATGTGAATTCGACACCTCTAGGTGCCGACTCCACGTTTGCTTCTTCTTTCTTAACTTTCATGCATTCCATAGAAGGACTGAGATGGTACATAGCAGCTATCAAGTGTTCAATAAGAGGATCTAATAGGCATGATAAAAAATGCAAAAAGAAGTTGGATCCATTTTTGTTGAGAATTCCTAAATTTATTTTATTTTGTACAGTTGAGTGTTTTGTAGTATGTGCCCTCTTCAGATGGGTTAAATTGTGTATTTATATAATATGGTTATTATTCATGGATGTGATGTCCTAGGTAGGTTCCCATGCATGCCGACACATACCCTACTCTAGGGTTAACACATGTTTTCTAGGTGTGGGTTCACCTACATGATGGTGCAAACCCACAACGTGTGGTTTCACGGAAGGGTGCAAACACCTCACATGCAAACTCAAAGTGCGAACTACAAAGAGTATGGGTTATGACCCAACCAGTTAATCGGGCATCGGGTCAGTAATAGCGAGTACTATAGCAATTTGTCCCCCATCTAGTTCAAAGAAGAGATCATAGAAAGAGAAGCTTATTATGTACACTTTTTTCTTTAAGTTGTGATAAATCGTAATTATAGCATATTTTAGGCCCACATTTAGCATGATTTTGGATAATTTAAGCCTCGATTTATGTAAAAAGGTGCTCTTAATCCTTTCTTTTCATGTCTTATACTCAGGAAAGCACCCACGGATGAAAAGAATGTAAAATGGGCTTAAAACGGGCCAAATGGACCAATTCACGAAATCGACACGGCCTAGACTTCAAGCCACACAGCCGTGCCTCATTAAAATACTAAAACACAGCTTGGACCCCGATAAACACGGCCGTGCCTCATTAAAAGTCCAACCACGGCCTGGCCACGATTCACACGGCCGTGTGCCATGGCCGTGTCCCTGTCGCTGGAAAGAGAAATTTCATTCGGGAAAGGATACTAGGAAGCAAAGAAACACATTCCAAAGCCTATTCAAACACCCTAGCAGTAATTCTACTTAAATTAGGAAACTTAGGGGCCAAGTAAAGCATCACAAAGTCTATATACCCAAGGGGGCAACTTGAAAGGAGAGTTCGGTAGAAGCCGAAACCGGAGGCGAGCTAGGCCAAGGAGCCAAGCCGGAAAGGTCAAAATTGTGAGAATCGCTTGAAGATAGCTAGTTGATCCATCCTAAGAAGCCGGAATTATACTCAAGACGGCAGAATTCTCCTTCAATTCCTTCAGGGAGTTTTAGGAATTTCTTATATTTTGTTTTATCTTTTCTCTTGAGATGTTTTCTTTCTTAGTTATGAACTAAACCCCTCAGATACCTGAAGGGGATGAAACCTAGATGAATCTTGTTATTTGATTTATGAATTTTATGATAAATACTTAGTTTGTTCTTAATTATACATGCTTAATCCAAATCTGATGTGCTTAGGTGGAGGAGGAATAGACCCTGCTTCAGAGTAGATCTAGTGTAATTAAGCGGAGTTGATCGAACGCCTAGAGATAGGGTTACGAGATTTTGCCAGATTAGGGTGAAACCTAATATGGGAATCATTGATCGATTTACTGCTATCCTAGGGGGGTTATTATAAGCGAACGAGAGTTCCACTAATTATCCTAGGGTTAGACGTTATTCGCCTCGAGAGAGGGTTTAGCATAGGTTAAGGAGTCCTACGGATCAAGATAAGTAAATAAATCACTTAATTTAAGGATAGATAACAAGTGAAGTCTAGGTGGATTCTTCCTGAAGGTATCATGGTGATTAACTGAGTCTTTTTTTCCAAGTTATTCCCCAATTTATTTTTTTTTGTCTTTGTCCTTAGCTTAGTCGTTGTCAAATTTAGATTAAAACAAATCCTTATCTTAGTCGTTGTCAAATTTAGACTAAAACAAACGCCACTTTATTTTTAAGGCTAAATAATATAAAGAAAGTTAGTATTAATACTTTTGGTTCCTTTGGGTTCGATATTCGGTCTTGCCTAAGCTATACTACTGTTCGATAGGTACACTTGCCTTTAATCGTTGTCAGAGTTAGTTTCTAGGTTGATCATTCTTTTATAAATTTTAAAGCTTTGATTTCAACGATCAAGTTTTTGGCGCCGTTGTTGGGGAACTAAAATATTAAGAAAGCTCTATTTTTATTACTTTAGCCATTTTTTTATTAGTTTTATTTTTTTTTACTTTGCTAATTTTTCTTTGCTTTCACAGGTAATTTTAGTTTATAGAGGAGAAGGCATTAAATAACTATCAGTGGCAAGTTATGAGGACAACGCCAATAGAAGCCGCCAGTGTATCCAACCTCGACGTGGTCACCAGGTTATCTAACCAGCTAGAGATGATGAATAAAAAGATTGGTGGTTTGTATAGTTTCTCACATGTACACCCAGTAATGCAATATGATTCGAATCTAGGAGGCGTGGCGAATCTTGAGTACCCACCCTACGGATACGGCATGGAAAACGAGCAAGCTCACTATACGGGTAACTATTTTAGACCACAAAATAATATTTATAATGACACTTATAACGCAGGTTGGAGTTACCATCTCAATTTCTCGTGGGATGATCAAAATAGCCAAACACCGGAACTTCCTCCAAACCTTCAACAACCACCTCACCAACAGGAAGAGGAGTCGCACCTTGAAGAGATGCTGACAAAAGTCATGGCAGACACAGAAAACTGCTTCCAAGATACTGAGAAAACACTTAAAGAAACGAGAACCGAGTCGGGGAACTTACTAAGTCAGTCAAGGAAGTTACTAATGCAATCGAACAACTCACAAAGCTAATATCAAAAATACCACAAGGAAGCTTGCCAAGCAATACTAAAACTGACCCGAGAGAGCAAAATCAAGCCATTTATAATATTGAAGGTTTAGACGAACCAAACCCTAGGGAAGAACCTGTGGTAAGTGAAGGTAAAGTTGAGATGACACAAGAAAAGCCAAAATCGGTAATCAAAGAATACCAACCTCGCATTCCTTACCCCGAAGCATTAAAGAGAGGCGATACAGAGGAACAGTTCAGTAAGTTTCTTAAACTTTTAAAGAAATTACATATCAGCTTACCTCTTCTTGAAGCTCTTTCGCAGATGCCAAACTCTAGAAAATTATTAAGGGAGCTGTTAACGAAAAAGCAAAGGATAGATGAGGGATCACATGTGGAACTCAACACAAAGTGCTCGACAATTCTACAAAATAGACTACCACAGAAATTAAAAGATTCAGGGAGTTTTACAATTCCATGCATAATTGGTAGTTTATCTATAGAAAATGCATTAGCCGATTTAGAGGCAAGCATAAATGTTATGCCTTATAAACTGTTTAAACAATTAGGTCTAGGGAAACCCAAACAAACTAGGATGAACGTTCAATTAACTGATAAAACTATCGAATTCTAGAGGGTATAATAGAAAATGTTCTAATCAAAATTGATAAATTCATATTCCCAGTAGATTTTGTCGTTTTAGACATGGATGAGGACAATAATATTCCTTTAATTTTAGGAAGATCCTTTTTAGCAACTGCCAGAGCTAAAATTGATATCTATGCAGGTGAACTCATATTTCGCGTAGACGATGAGATAGTCACTCTTCAAGCTCTTGACTCGACCAGAACATCAAGTGATAAAGAATACCAACCTCGTCCGCCATATCCCTATGCAATAAAGAAAGACCACACAGAGGAGGAATCCGGTGAACTCACACTTCGTGAAGACGACGAAACAATCACTCTTCAAGCTCTTGACTCAGCTAGGACATCAAGTAATAAAGGTACGAACGTTAATTCTATTGATAATTATTTGGTTCAACCTTCTTTACAGGAAGCATCGCGAAATCACTTAGCTGAGCTAGATCTTAGACCTCGTGCCAACAAAGAAGAAATACCTAAGGATCAAAGCCTTAGGGTTGACAAATTAAAAGATGAGGAAACACAAATCAAAGAGGAACAGGAACCGCATAAAGTGAAACCGAAAGAAACCCCAAATGAGCTGATAGGAACAACAAAACACTTCAAAATAGGGGATCAGGTATTGTTGAATAAAGAAGACCATCGAATCACCAATTCAGACCTCAAGGCAAACGAAGAAATCACTTTTGAGATACTTAATGTCTTCCTATATAACAAAGTCGAGGTAAGCAATCCTAAATTCAACACTTTTGAGGTAAACAGTACTCGACTTAAACTCTATATCCATAGCCGAATTGATCGTATGAGAAAGGATTTTCACCTCCTCAAACCACCATGACCATACGAATAAGAGGTAAAGTCTAGCTTAAGACTATAAACGAGCGCTTCTCGGGAGGCAACCGGGCACTAACCCTACTAATTAGTTTAGTTTAATTTCTTTTCATATTTAGATGCAGGTTTCCATACCCACACGGCCTTGCACACAGCCGTGGCCGTGGCCGTATGAACACCATAGGTCGGCACAAGGGCGTGGACCATATCATTATTTAATTATTTACTTTTATTTTTTATTTTTATTTTTATTTTTTATTTTTATCCTTATTTTTATTTTTTATTTTTTATTTTTATTTTTATTGATTATGCTTTTATTTTTATCATTTTCTTTTTAGTATTTATGTCATTTAGATTTAGCTTAGGACACAATAAAATTTGACCAGCTGCTTCGATGATTCAATTTCAAACACTTCAAGGCACTACCCCACAATCACCTCAAACGTATTTTCCACCTCCTCTAAGGACCTCATCCATAATTCAGGAAGTTTCACTTCTCTCCCTATCTTATGATTTTATGATTATTTTGATATTATCAATCTTTGTACATTGAGGGCAACGTACATCTTAAGTGTGGGGGGGTTAACTATAGTATTATTTGAAAATCCCTGAATTATGCCTTGTTCTAAAGTAAGTTTCTCATATTATGATTAAAATAAAATTTCTTTGATTTATGATTTTTATTGATATGTTTTTAAATAAGTCATAGTTAATTGTGCATTGATGATTAAATTTGAAGAATACTAGGGAATCAAGCATGATAAGTCTAATTTTCAAAAATTTAAAATTTTAGGTTGTTAACCTGAATTTGAATGTTATCTTGAAATTTGAAATTTATAAGGTTGATGTCAAAAACACCCATAATTTTTGTGAGATTTTGAGCCTTATAGAGCATAATTCTTTTTCGTGCTCACTTTATTGATTATGAGTGTGTCAACTATGAACTGTTATTCTAGAACTTGCCTCGTTTATACATGTTGAGACCACAGTTATGATTTGATATACCAAGATGGTAAAGGCACCTAGGTTTTAACCCACTTACACCACTAAAAAGCCTACCCTCATAATTAACCCCTAGTGAACCCTGTTGAGCCTAACAACCCTTTTATTGACTCACCCACTAATTCTAACCCAAAACCCTTTGTATTTGTTATCACCCTTATTTTTGACTACCCTTTAATCGAGATATGATTTGATTAGTTACCTAAGTTTTTATGAATTACTATTTGAAGTTTTCTTTACTTAGTTTGTTTTGCTCTTAAAAAAAAAATCAAAGTATAGTCAGTATTAGTATTATGAAGAGTGAGCTTATACAAAGTTAAAGACTAATTATCAAAAGAAAAAAAAAGCTCGTAGGTTTATAATTATTTTCAGTTGATGTAATTATTATCTCAGAAATCTTTAGGTAGGTAATTTATCAATTCAATCTCGATTCTAACCTTCTAATTTTAGCCTTTATCCACACCGTTAACCCTAGCCCCGTTACAACCCTAACAAAGACCTTTTGATCTGTTTATCATATCATTCTACAGTGGTGGAGATTTGATTTTTAGGCAAGCCTATGGGATTAACTTTTCAGTATCGACTTATGTGTGCTTAATTTTGACCCTTAAACACTTTTTAAGTGATTTGAGTGAATCTTTTGTGAGGATGTCAATCCTTGTAGATTTTGAGTTAAAGGTAATTATTTAGATGAAGGGAAACACCTATGTTTTCATGCTACAAATGAATGACTAATCTTGTT
Source organism: Gossypium bickii (assembly GCA_025503065.1). NCBI lineage: Eukaryota > Viridiplantae > Streptophyta > Magnoliopsida > Malvales > Malvaceae > Gossypium > Gossypium bickii. The sequence goes on from CP106718.1 coordinate 20,353,840, forward strand.
TGAATCTTCAGGAATCTTTGAATTGAATTATCCATGTATAAATTATCTATGAATTAGGATAAGGCATTGTTGATAGGAATTATGGGTCATGGAAAGCTTGTTTTAATTGTAAGTTGAGAATTTTGCTTGAGGACAAGCAAAAGCTTAAGTGTGGGGGTATTTGATAAACTGTAATATAACATATTTTAGGCCCACATTTAGCATGCTTTTGGATAATTTAACCCTCGATTTATGTAAAAAGGTGCTCTTATTCCTTTCTTTTCATGTCTTATACTTAGGAAAGCACCCACAGATGAAAAGAACGTAAAACAGTCTTAAAACGGGCCAAATGGGCCAATTCACGAAATCGACACGGCCTAGACTTCAAGCCACACGATCGTGCCTCATTAAATTACTAGAACATAGCCTGGACCCCGATAAACACGGCCGTGCCTCATTAAAATTCCAAACACGGCCTGGCCACGATTCACACGGCCGTGTGCCATGGCCGTGTCCCTATCACTGGAAAGAGAAATTTCATTCGGGAAAGGATACTTTGAGGCAAAGAACCACATTCTAAAGCCTATTCAAACACCCTAGCAGGAATTCTACTTAAATTAGGAAACTTAGGGGCCAAGTAAAGCATCACAAAGTCTATATAAACACCCAAGGGGGCAACTTGAAAGGGGAATTCGGCAGAAGCCAAAACCGGAGGCGAGCTAGGCCAAGGGGCCAAGCCGGAAAGGTCAGAATTGTGGGAATCACTTGAAGATAGCCAGTTGATCCATCCAAAGAAGCCGGAATTATACTCAAGACGGTGGAATTCTCCTTCAATTCCTTCAGGGAGTTTTAGGAATTTCTTATGTTTTGTTTTATCTTTTCTCTTGAGATGTTTTCTTTCTTAGTTATGAACTAAACCCCTCAGATACCTGAAGGGGATGAAACCTAGACGAATCTTGTTATTTGATTTATGAATTTTATGATAAATACTTAGTTTTTTTTCTTAATTATGCATGCTTAATCCAAATCGATGTGCTTAGATGGAGGAGGAATAGACCCTGCTTAAGAGTAGATCTAGCGTAATTAAGCGGAGTTGATCGAACGCCTAGAGATACGGTTACGAGATTTTACCGGATTAGGGTGAAACCTTATATGGGAATCCATTAATCAATTTACTACTATCCTAGGGGGTTATTATAAGCGAACGGAAGTTCCACTAATTAACTTAGGGTTAGACGTTATTCGCCTCGAGAGAGGGTTTAGCATGGGTTAGAGGGTCCTACGGATCAAGATAAGTAAATAAATCATATAATTCAAGGTTAGATAACAAGTAAAGTCTAGGTGGATTCTTCCTGAAGGTATCATCATGATCAACTGAGTCTTTTTTTCCAAGTTATTCCCCAATTCGTTCTTTTTGTCTTTGTCCTTAGCTTAGTCATTGTCAAATTTAGATTAAAACAAACGTCACTTTATTTTTAAGGCTAAATAATAAAAAGAAAGTTAGTATTAATACTTTTGGTTCCTTTGGGTTCGATATCTTGTCTTGCCTAAGCTATACTACTGTTCAATAGGTACACTTGCCTTTAATCGTTGTCAGAGTTAGTTTCCAAGTTTGATCATTCTTTTATAAATTTTAAAGCTTTGATTTCAGCGATCAAGTTGTCACGTACACTTCGCCATATGTTGAGAAGTAATACAACTGTACAAAGCTGATTGTACTTTTATTCTTAGATACATGAATCGTTAAAGTGTAAAACCCTTTTAAAAGGAGTTTACCTGAACCCTAAAAATTAAATAGTTTTAATTTGAGATTTTAGAGGAGAAGCTACTGTTGAGAAGAAAAATTTTAGAGGTAATTTTCTTAAAATTCCCATAGTCTTGTGATTTTTTTCTAAGTTTATTTGAATACAATGGTTAGGGAAAGAGGAAGTGGTTGTCTTTCTCAGGGCATCTCTTCACAACACCGTGAAGTAGATTTTCCGGTGAAGGCAAAAGCTTATGTTTGTAACCTCAAAGAGGAATAAATGAGTCGTGTTTTTGCTGGTCGAGGAATTCAACTACCCAATTTCACTTACGACTTTTCAGTCGCTGAAGGATTGAAATGATTATCCGACGCCACCGATGGAAGTTTTCTACCTCCATTACACGTGATATAAGCGGGTTTCCATTCACAACCCCACCCCTTATTTTTCTATCTTTTCAACGAATACAAGATAGCCCCAGGAAGTTATCTAGATTTTTATGGTGGGTCACAATGGCATATTTTATTGAATGTAGTCGGTGAGAGGAAATGCCATTGATCGTCATTTTCTAAAATTTGTAGAAATTGAAAGCGTGCTATTGAGGAGGTTTGGTAGGCCTATTTTATTTTTCTCCTCAAGTAAATGTGGAATCAATAATTTCAAACTAGTCTTCAAACCTTCACCTAACCTAAACCGCTGTAAAGACATACAAGTTAAGTAAAATTTTGGAATTGGTGTTGATTTTCCAACTGAATTGTCGATACCTAGTGAGAGCATGTGCCTAACAAAACGAGAGATTATGTTTGATGTAGGGTGGGGTCAGTATTACAGACTTTGCAAGGGCCGTGTACTTGATTTGGAGGAAGTATTGACTAGTAGGAATGTGTTTCAACACTGCCTCTTAAATATGAGCCCTAATGGATGCCAACCTATTGATGATAATAATGGTGCGAACACTATGAGGGTACTGTCTTTTTTAAACTAAAGCCTCGTCCATGGTCCTCTAAACCTTCAAGAAATCTAAAAAGTGGTGCAAACCCACTTATGATAACTGTTGGTGCTGATAATGCACTTGTTGGTGATCCAGGCATAGTTTGCAGTGTTGAGGAGAGCTTAGGAGAATCTACAATTTTATCGAGGGAGATCGACGAATACATGGGCGTTTGGTCGTTTATGAAAAATTTACGAAGTGGTCTCTCTAGTACTTCTGCTGGGGAAGGAAGTGCAAGAAGTAAATAGAAACAAAAGAAAACTATCGCTAGAGCTGCCAATATTTTTTTGAGCAGCAAAAACGAAGGTAGCTCTGTAAGAGAGCTTCATCAAAAGAAAGTGAAGGATCATGCTACAACATATGGTGATGTAACCTCCATTGTTACGATCCCTGTAACGACCCAAAATTGGGCCTAGTAGGATTGGGCCCATTGGGCCTTGGGCGTAAGAGTGTTTAAAATTTTGAGAACAAAAGAACGGCATTATTTCAAGTTAGACTTATTAGGAAGATGATTTTGGAAAGTTACGGAGTTTCTAGGAAGTTCCGGGTTCAAGTTAGGCTATAGGAAAATTTTTGTGTTAAAGCACTTTAAGGAGAGAAGGTAAGTGACATCGAGGCTTAAGGAAATAAGTGCGTATTTTGTTAGCATAAATGAGCATATAGTAAAGGGGATATGGCGCCACATGAAGGACTTTAAGGGAAGAGGTTCAAATCCCATAAAGTACAAAATTTTGACTATTTTTTTGTGTTCTTTCCCTAAGTGTTGGCCATAGTGGTATTTAAGGCAAGGTGGACTTTTTAATTTTGGCAAGGTGGCTAAGGAAATATGGAAAGGAAGAATGGATGGAAAGGAGTAAAAGAAAAGGGAAGGAATAGGGAACATGTTGGCATTTTTTGTGGGAGATGTTTTGGAAAGGTTTTATTTGGTCTATGTTCATCTTTTGGTGAAGATGATAATGGTTTAGGAAAGGGAGAGGGTAGCCGAATTTTGATGGGAACATTTTGATAGTTTTGGTGCTTGTTAGGCCTAATTCCTTTTGGCATCCTTTGTGTTCATTCTTCCAACTTCTCCTCTCATTGCCGCAACTTCAAGATAATAGTGGGCATTTTCTCTTTTCGTTCTTGCCTTGAAGAAAACACCTAGCCTTTGTGATCAATTATTTTCACTCGTCTTCTCTTGAAAACCGAAACTACCGACCCTTCTTTGTTGTCTTACTACTAGTGCCAAACCGTGTTCTTCATTTCGGTTCATCCCTATTATTAAGGTAAAGGTTCTTTCTTCTTATTTCATGTTGTTTGTTCTTTCTTCTCCTGACTTGACTAAGCCAAAACTCTCATCCCTTGGCTAAGCCGAACCTAGCCACTTGTTGTTATTTTAAACTCCTCTTATTCTCTTTTGATGAAGGCCGAATCAAGCCATCCTTTGCTGCTACTTATCTTTCTCTTAGCCTTGGTTTCGAAAGTTGATTGGAACTTGTTGCAATAGCCAAGGTCCAAGACCGAATTTTAGAATCTAGTAGGGAAGGATCGTGATTGTGGTAAGTGACTCTTGTGAGTGAATACTTTTGGACTTTTGGAACCTGTAAGAAATCGAGGCTAACTTTTGATCGATTTTATTTTTAGGGGGCAACAAAGAGTGGTTCTTTAGGGAATCCTAATCAAGGTGTGTAATCCCGTACTTTCCAAATACATGTTTGAATGGTGTGTAATCTCACACTTCTCTAAAAATTTGCATGAAATGTTCTGTGATTTGGTCGAAATACCAAAGAAAACTAGAAACCGGCATCCGTGATCACTCGGGCGTGCGTAAGTTCATAGTGGTAACCATATTTTGCAATGAAACAGTTTTGGTAAGTAGCAGTGATATGATTTTGAAAAATCAAGGAAAGTAGGAGAAAAAAGGATTAATAAGTGAATAAGATATCAAATTAAAGCTTACTATGTCTATTTTTATATGGAAGAAGCAGAGAAGGAAAAGGAATTTTAAATTCTGTGATATTTTAATTTTATTGAGACTGGTTTTGATTGACTTTGTGATTCCCTATTCTATCTTGGAAAAATCGTATAAAATTGTACAAAGTGAATTATGAGTTATAGTTTATATGCATAGATTCCTTAGTAAGCCTATTTTAAATAGAAAGAAGTGGGAGCAACATATGAAAACTATACAGTGAGATATTTGAATTTCGGTAAGAAAGGTTAGAATCATTAGATAGTGAAACAAGGGAAACTTTAAGGAATAAACTGTACTAAATGGTTAAGCCAAAGATTCTGGAAAAATTGTAGTAAGAAGATATATCAGTCTAGTTTTAAGAAAAATTTATAGATCTAAATTTTGAGCTTCCTAACTCGAGTTATAGTCAATTTAGTCAGTATGACGCGGATGGACAGTTTCAATTTTTATGCCCAAATTAGTAGTCAAGTCTAAGTTGCGAAATTACCAAATTACCCTTAGTGGGTAAAATTACCGAATTACCTTTAATGGGTAAAATCACCGAAATTATGAAAATGCTCCTAATGGGCTGAATTACGAAAATACCCTTATAGGCCGAATTACGGAAATGCCCCTAATGGGCCGATTTGATAGATTCCCCTAAAGGGCCGATTTGCAAAGTGTTAATGGGCCAAATTTTTGTAATGAATCTCTGAATTAATGATTGTTGTTTATAATTGTAAATATCATGATTTACTATGTATGTTGCATTTACATGATTTTGCATGGGATGGGAAATTGTTGAAGAGAAGAGTAGCCCGGTGGCTCTGCCACAAATTTTGATAATGGCTATGTGCCTAACATATGAACCAACGACTCTGTGTCGATCATATTTACGCAAGGCTATGTGTGGATTATATTACCGTATATGATATTCTGGTGGCTCTGCCCCAACTTGTATAGTGGCTATGCCACGCATAATTCTGATTCTGGTGGCTCAACCACAAATATTATAAATGGCATCTTACCTGTGAATTAAATGGCTTCATGCCTGCGAATTAAATGGCTTTGTGCCTGTAAATTAAATGGCTTCTTGCCTGCGATTGGTGTGTTTGACGGGGTGGGTTGACTTGATCCCCACAGGTGTGATGGGATGGTACGGATGGTGTGTAGCGGATGGATTATTGGGATGGGTTGGGTTGCATATATTGCACACATACATTTGTCATATATATATATATATTCTGTTTCGCTATATGGGCTTCGGCCCAACATTATGCTATAGGGGCTTAGGCCTAAGTTATTGCTAAATGGGTTCAAGCCCAGTGGACAATAGTAAAGGGATTATACACTGAGTTCTTGTAACTCACCCCCGTTTCTTTTCTTAATCCCTGTAGGTAATGCTTAGTGACGTGGACTTGGGTCATGGATGACTCGGTGGAGGCCATACTTCAGAAATGGTGTTTTTATTTTAGAACTTTAGATTTCTATTTTCGTTCACTTTACTATTTTGGGTTTTATGTTGTAATAAGGCCTCTGGATTATTTTATTATTTATTTTATGTTTGATATTCTTATTATTTTACTTAAATTGTTTTAAATGGGAATTTTCTAAAAACTTAAATAAAGGTTTTCCAAAACCGATTAACAAATGGATTTCAAAATAAGCTTTTACAAATATGTTTAACACAGAAATTTCTTTCAAATTATCAATGAAATTTTCAAAAGACTCGGATTCTCTTTCGAATTTTCAACGCCGTTTTCAAAAGTCACGTTTTATAAGATCATTAGTTCAAATTTGTAACATCCCAAACCCGGTCTAAACATTACGACCAGATCTGGTATGTCACAGGTAAAAAGGTTATAAGGAAATTTTGGAATTTTGATGGAAACCGTGAGTTTGAAACTTTTTGTTTTAGGTGATGTTTTGAAAACAGTGGTTTGTAGCTTTAGGGAAATCTTCAGGTTGGATTATTCATTCATTTGTTATCTTTGTTAGCTCTTGTGAGAAAAATCAATATTCAGGTTACAGTTGTTTAGAAAACTTCTTTTTAAGAAATATGTTTAAGTCGTAAAATAATGTCATGACATTTCGAAACTAATAAAGTTAAAACCAACTAGCAATTTAGAAAGGCCTTATTACATCAAATAAAATCCTAACTTAAAACGTTTTAAAAAAACTAAGTTTACTGAAAATAACAAGCTATGGCCTCCACGAGCCCCCTCGGCTCCCAAGTCCACGTCCTACCGATCACCTAAAAGATTTAAGCAGAGGGGGTGAGTCACCGAGACTCAGTGTGTAAATCCCCCTTAAGTCACATAAATGGCTCCAAGCCCACAAACACATTGGGGCCTTAGCCCACTCAAAATAGCATGTACAAATATGGATGCAATGTACCTGGCCCAAGCCTAGATTTTCCATCCTCTAAACACCACCCATACTAACCGATCACTCCGTGGGGATTTATACAATCAACCCTCCATCCGCTACACTCCATATGTGGCACCTAGCCACTGGTGACATAGTCACAAGATATCATATATGGGGCCAAACCACAGGGACGAGTCACGAATCATACATTTATGTGGAACCAAACCACTGGTGGCCCCAAACCACTGAGACTTAGTCACGAGTCAAGAATGTTGGGCCAACCCACATGTGGTACCAAGCCACTAGTGACAGTCTTACACTTCCCCTTTCACATCAAATCCAACCCTTGCATACAAGTGTCAAATGAATGCAACTTGTGTCAAGTGCACAATATCATTATGGCATACATTCATCATTGCATACATAAACAACTAGGTACTTACCTGGTATTTCGGCCATGCCCATAGTGGCACAACGTTGATTCATCTAACCGTTTCAGCTTTTCAGCCCAAATATTTAATAACACATAATAATATTAAAGTGTGTAAATATTACACACTGGTTACCCACAACACTATGCTATCTATGTCAACACTATTGCGTTTGGAAACTACTACTATCTGCCTCCTATTTTGCTCAGAAGCCGGCCCACAACCTGGTGGCCAATCCAGAATAGCAGACACCGCGCGCTTCTTGAACTTAGGGGCTGGGTCTACGGGTCCAACCCCTCCTTTCGCTTGGCTGACATTTAAGTCCATGAGGAAAACCTTGGTCACTAGACCAGATTAACACAGTGAAATCGAACAAAAGAGAATAAAACTCAAGACTAAGGGTCCTTACCTAGATCAACAAATCTTGGAGATTAAGAAGGTTTGAATCTTGCACCGCTCGAGTACTTGAATCGACTAGAACCGATTGTCCCTTTAAACACTCCAAACGCAGACCAAAAGCTGGAAGAATGCTAAGATAAAGCCCCCCTTCATTCAGCCAAGAGTTAAAGAATATGATTACTACCGTCGGCACTCAAACATGAGAAGAGATGATTGAATCGAAAGAAACACTTACCACAACACTAGAAAAACCAATTGGGAGTGGTGGAGAATAGGTAATGGCAATCCACTGGAACAAGAGCTGAAAGAAAAGAATATGGGTGTTAGAGGAATTCGGCTAACCCGCAAATAAGAACTGTTTAAACAAATGAGAAGTTCTGGCTTTCTTCTTAAAGAAATCAAGAGAAGAAAGTGAGTGAGTAGATGATTAGAGAGATTCGGCTAACCCAAAAAGAACTTACCGAATGTCGAAAATGTTCTGCTCTTGAAAAGTGATGGAGAAGAGAGGTGCTATCCACCAAGGAAGATTCGGGTAAAGTGTTTGAGAGAAAAGAGATGAAGAAGACAGGGTTTCGACAGGAGATGCGGCTTCAGAGGGTTTCGGCTTTGATGTTAAAGGCAAAGAAAATAAAATGTAGGTAGAGAGTGGATGGTAATGTGAGTTCCGGCCAAGCACAAAAAGAAGAAGAAAATATAAAGAGAATTGGGAGGTGTTTCGGCTTTGGTGAATGAAAGAAAAGAAAATGCAAAACGAGTGTTTTGGTTTTAGTATTTGAGAGAAAAGCAAAAATGCACAAAGTGGTATGAGTGTTTCGGTTTTGACAAGAAGAATTGAACAAAAGAATGCTCTCGGTTTCTCTAGCTAGCCGAAATTTTCAACACTCCTAATACTATCATCTAACATTCGGCCACCTCCCTAACATCACCAAACCGTACACACACTCACACATCCCACTTCCCACATTCAGCCAAACTCTCTCCCTATCTCCCAATCCCATGATTCTCTCCACCGATCACTCTCCACTTTCTATTCAAACCTGTTGACTGATCCCTTTTCCTTGAATTGCTCTCTTCCCTTCATTCAAATGTGTTGACCCATTCAACACTCATCCACCAGAGTCCAAGTTGAAAGCAACTCTCCCCCACCTTAGCGACAAAAAGAAATCCCCAAAAGGGAATCCACGCAGCTCGAACCTGCTCCCTGCTAGCTTCCCTGAGGTGTCACCTTCCTGAGCTTTAAGTGGCACCTCCTTGCCACTTTACTAAAGCACTTCTTGAGTCTAAACATACAACCAACCACCCTTAAGTCCTATCCCGTTCAGCTCTCCCTTAAAGTGCCCAAAAAAACAAATTTCTACCAAGGCTCTGGCTTAACCCTAAGTCATTCCTGGACCCTAAAGTACCCTAAACTAGCATGACAAACATATCATTCACACCCAAACACATAAAATGCAAAGGCTCTAATTTAGGATGTTACAAAATTGACCGATTTATCCATCAATCTTCGATGTTAGTAGTATTTTATCAAATATTTCAAATCAAACTTGTTTTCTTGATTTTAACAAAGCAATACCTATTTTAGTACGAATAAAAAGGGTTTAACATGTTTTGCTCGTGTGACATACCAAATTCGCTTGTAATGCATGGGCCGAGTTTAGGGTGTTACAATCCCTACTATGATTCCTTCTCCCTCTGGCTTTCTCGCTGAACTTCTACCACCACCAAGAACACCTACTGAAGATACATTCGGGGTAATTGTTAATTATGGTCCTCTTGGTGGTTCATTGAAGTTTATGTCTTCTAGGGGGAGATACATACATTATTTCCATGGCGCAAGCACCTCATCATGCGAAAGTTTCCTTATAGCCCTACTGAGGTGAGCAAACTGTGGAAAAATTCCATGCCTAAAGAAAGGAAAGAGCATATTTGTCCATTTGCATCATCAAGCTGTGTAAAGAAACCTTCCTTAAAGGATCTTATATTGTCTCTTTAAATAACATTGGCTGAAGCTAGTATGGCCAGCATAGGGCTCGTTGATGGTATTGTAGAACAGAAAATAAAGAGGGTAGAACGTGAAAATACTTATCAGTTTACCATGGGAGCATTGGAAAGGGCTTGTCAACTACATAAGCATCTAGATGAGGAAAATAGGAAATTAGTAGAACAAAATAAGAGGTTACAAGGGCATCTCTCTATCACTGAAAAAGATAAGAAAAGGTTCATGGAGAGATCACAAGTGAGCGAGCTAGTAAGACCATTTTAGAAGCGACCATGAAAGGTATGGAGGAGCGGCAAAAACTTGCCTTGGCTAATCTGGCAAAGAATCATGAATAGGCTTTTGAAAAGTATAAAGCTGATACCATGCAAAGTTTTCAAGATTACTTCCTAGATTTAAAATATAACTTACTATTGCATGTTTAATTAGTTGGTGGTCCATTTGATGCTTGCAGGGTGAACTTTGATGCTCTCATTAACCTCAAAATTATTCAGCTAGAATTTGATGTGTACTTTCCTTCTGGAGCTGCTTGGGATAAATTTGTAGAGGAATGGAAGAACTCCAACAGGCTTTACTTCACTGACAATTCCTGGTAATTCTTCTAACCTGGCCCTTTTGGGCTCATCAACCTTTTTCTTTAGAGCTATTATAATATTCTTATTCGTTGCTTCTACTTGACCATTTGTTATGGGAGTTTTTGCAGAGCTTTGAGTGAGAAAAATATGTGGGTCTTTGCAGAAGTTTTTGAATTTTCTTTGGAATTCTTCCATTCCTCTACAAACAATGGATTTCCAAAGAAAGAATTCCATTTGTCTCTTTGTGAATGTAGCCAGAGCTTCAGCTTCTATCCACTAAGCGGAATAGTCCATAGCTACAACTATGAGTTTATTTTGCGCTGTGACTATTGAAATGGACCCAAAATGTAACACCCTCAACCCGATCGATTCACCATGTTCGGATCTCAGGTGCCAAATGATACAGAAAATTTAACAAAAATAGTTTGCAATTTCTCATTTATTTAAAACCTATTATTTGAAGTTCCAAAAAAAAAAACCTTAACATTTGGAAATTTAAAGTAAAATATATAACAAATAAATTATTACATTAGATTTGATACAAATATTTACAGGTTAGAAATTATTTTATGACAGACTTAAAAGGCTTGCTCAAGACTACGCCACAAATCCATTGTATGCATAATAGCCTACTCCGCCACCAACTTTGCATACTCTTGGAGTTGCCCCTCCAGGGAACCCTCTTCTCATCATACTTGAAAAGCAATAACAAACCTTGTAAGTAAAAGAGTACTTAGTGAACCCACTATAACCATACCTTTATGGATACTTTGCAATCTTATATGAATTGCTATGAGTCAACCATATTTTGAATCATTTACTTCGGTTGATACCAACACAGTGTTATCATTCCTTTATATGCTAGTTATCATGCGCTTATCATACTTAATCTTCCATATTTAACTGAGTAATCCTTCCAATCATTTGATAGATCTCTTATCCCATAATACTTACTTAACAAAGCGTACCCTTAGAAACCACTTCAATCAATCCATACCTTAACCCATACTCTTATTTCAAATAATTGCTCACTGGAATTATCTTGGACAAATACATATATTTAGCAAATACTTATCTTGGACAAATTTCGTACTATTGGTTCACATTCAGACATACTCTAATTCAGTTCTGTATACATATCCATAATGATGATTCACTGCATATAACATCTAGATGAACTCCACATCATGCTATATCAAAATCTCATAATTCAAAATAACATTAACTCAGATTTAGAATAATTTTAGAAGAAGATGCAATACCACTGACTTTCCATATTTACATTTAATTATGGTGGATACCCTTCTCAACATACAAATACACATTTCTTTTTCATAGATACCTTACGACTTTATGAAACTCTTATCCCAGAGCGTACGAATACCTTATTTTGGTCATACTTATTACAGAACTACTAGAATTTACTCATATTGTAACAGTCCGGTTTGTACCCTAGTCGGAACAGTGGTTTCGGGACCACAAATTTGAGTCCGTATAATATTTTTAAAATTATTTTCTGTGCCTATGATATACGATCAAGCATGTGTTAAATTTCCATAAGCTAATTTGTCTGTGCGTGTGTTTAATTTGAGCAAAGGATTAAATTGCATTGAAGCCAAAACTAGCATGCTTTATGAAAAGATGCCTATTTGTTATGTCTTTATAAGTGTGAGGACTTATGTGCCAATTAAGCCAAATCTATTATAGTGGACGGCATTAAGTGTGGCTATGTATATTTATATGTTTAGTTATTAAGTTAAAATTTATATTATATATTATAAGTTATATTATTATAATGAAAACATTATAATAAAAGATAGGAAGGTCATTATTATCATATGTTTGCCGAAAAACAAAAGAAAAAGAAAGAACAAAAGCATCAACGGTTTCGGCCATTTCAAGCTTAAATTAAGGTATGTTTTGGCTTTAGATTTTGATGATTTTTATGTTTTTGAGATTGTTGCTTAGTCTACTATCAAGCCCATGTTGTAATTTAAAGAATTGATGATATTTGTGAGTTGTGCCATGGATGAATTAGTGAGCTTTATGATGAATTTAGTTGTTAAATGAAAGATATGTGTAAGATGAACATATTTTATTCTTGAAATTTTGATGAATTTAGCTAACTAGGGCTAAATTGAGAAAATATTGATTTGAGGGACTAAATTGTAAATTTGATGGAAAATTTGGGCTTGTATGATATACATAAGCTCGGTAGCAGCCACCATACCTAGGGACTCCCAACTCAAGGAAACCATCCAAATTCAGGAAGTTTCACCACTCCCATCTCTCTTAAATTTCATATACATCTTTGTACATTGAGGGCAATGTACATGTAATATCCCGGGTCAAGGGTTATTTTGTTGTTGCATGTTATTGCATGTGTTTAGTGTGCTGTGTTGCTATTTTTGTGTTTTAGGGGCTTAATTGTAGGCTAGGAGTATGCCTGAGTGAATGGAAAAAAATTAGTTTTGGGCTTAGGAGAGGAGCTGAGGAAGCTGGGGTTTTTATTTTATTTTTGGTAATTCATAGCACAAAGGAGGAGCTAGTATGGTGGCAAAGCATGCGCTACTTGGGAGCTAGGTGTGGCGTCATCTACATGGGGTGGAGGTCTTGAGTTCAAGTCGCAGAGTCCCCCATTTTGGTTCCCTTTTTGGACGGCATGGAGGAGGAGAGTTGGTGACAATTTGAACTCTACCATGGACTTGGTCAAATGGTGGGTTGGAAGGTGGGGAGTGAATGTAGGAGGAAGACTTGGTAAACACATTTGAAATGTGTGGCTTGGAGTGATTGTGGGGATGTGGCCGAATATTGGGGAGTGGTTGGAGGTGTTGGCCGAAACTTGGATGTTTGTGGGAGAGGTTGGCCGGTTTTGGTAAGTGGTAGGAGGGGTGCCGAAATTCATTTTGAATTTTGGGGGTGCATATTCGGTCCTGGTGTGCCAAAGCAAAAGTGTCCATTTTGATGTTGTTGGCCGAAATTTTATGAAGGTTTTCTCTCAATTTTCTTCATTTGTTGAAACCGAAATTCCAAGTGAGTTCTCCATCAATTCTTTCGCAAACCGAAGAAAGCCCATGTGCTTATTCTTGTCAAACGTTGCTTGTTTTCTTCTAACTCTCTTTATTAGCCTTGAATGCTCCTCCCCACTCTTTCTTCTTTCTTTCATTTGAGTTGAGCCGAAACCATTACCTAAGAGTTCTTATAATTTCTTCTCCTATTAACACCTTGTTAATGAAACTCTAGCCTCCAAAAACACTTTCAACAATTCTTTTCTTTCAAAAACCGTAAGTACTCTCTCTATCCACCTTTTATTCTCTCCTGCTTCAAAACTCTTTAGCCGTTCTCTTTGATTTGTTCTTTGTGCTTTGAAACTCTACCCATTTACAATCTTCTTCCTCTCTTTTCTCACTCAAAGCCGAATCCAAGGGTGTTAAACACCTAAAGCCGAATTTCCCTTCTTCCTTTTGAAGTCTTGGCCGAATATCAACCCCTCCTTTCTTCACCTTTTCTTGCGTTCCCTTTTGTGAGTAAGGCCGAATCTCCTTTCCCTTCTAGTGGGGTGTTGGTCGAATTTTTGTTCATGTTGGGATCTTTGATTTGTGGTGGGAATCAAGTGAGACCTTTACCTGTTAGTGACCGATTGGTAAGCAGTGGTAAGTGGCTATGTTATTATTGGTTTATTTATTTAGTTCGATTAAGTCAAGGATGACAATGGCTTAACTGTTCTTCTTATTAAGTGGTGACCGATTGTCAAAGGGACCATTAGTTGGGTCGGGTTTGGTAGGAAACCAAACATTTGCAAGGTAAGGGTTAATCGACAAACCCTTTTGGATTAAATGGTTATGGCCGAATGGTCTTAGTGCCTAACTCCTATTTGGCCGATTGTAGGAGCCGGTAATCAAGGAGCCTTAGATCGTTTCTTTTGGTATTAGGGATTGCGCTTAAACAGGTGTGTACACTAACACACTGATACTTAGTAATATTGTGATTGAACCTGTTTGCCTATTTAAATCATGACAGTATGATGGATTATTGGATACCCAAATGGGGTATGTGCACGGATCCGGGTAAGTTCAATTACTATGAGTTCTATTGATGGTATGTGCTACCATGGTTATTAATGTATGTGATATGAGATGCGATGTTAAACACAATGGCATGAGTGCATGATTTACATGATTTGCATCGATATGATATGTATGGGTGATATGAGAGGAGGGGATATGATATCGTGTGTCTTTGGGACACGGAGAGGTTTGGCACCTCCGGTGGTTTGGTACCACAGTTTGATTATTGTGACTTTGGGTCACGAGAGGTTTGGCACCTCGGCTCGCCTCGTCCCAGTGGCTTAGCACCACGGTGGGTTGGCCCGCGATTGATTATACGGGATTTGCGCCGGTGATTTGGTATCACACGATGGGTTGGCCCCATCATCGGATTTGTGGATTTGCGGTCACCGGTGGTTTGGTACCACATTGTGTCTTTGGGACACCAGAGGTTTGGCACCTCATTGCGACTCGTCCCGTGGTTTGACACCACCGTGGGTTGGCCCCACTTGAGAGATACGGGTTGTCGCTAGTGATTTGGTATCACGAGATGGGTTGGCGCCATCATTGGATTATTCGTGACTTTGGGTCACGGTGGTTTGGCACCACAATATGGATATCGTGACTTTGGGTCACCAGTGGTTTGGCACCACCAGTGGTTTGGTACCACACGGGGTAGAAAAGGTGATACGGATGGTTAGGGTCGGGTTGCATTAATTATGTTGCTATGTACGATGTGTGTTAGCATGTTGTTTCATCGGGAGCGGGATTTATGCACTGAGTCATTCGACTCACCCTCTCCTTTGACATTTCAGGTGACACTTAGACGCGGACATGGAGCCGGGATGGAATCGAGGTGCTCATGCCATACTTAATAAAGTTTTACTCAGACTCTATCATTTGGGTACTTTAGTTTATTTACTTTTATTTGGGTTTTATTTTGGATTGTAAAAGGCCTTTAAATTATGTTTTATGATGTTTATGCTTTAAAGTAGATTTAATATGCTTTAACAAAATAATTTGAGTTAAAATGTGCTAAAATTTGGAAAGACAATGATTTCAAAACTATAACGCAATGTGTTTTCAACTATACCATCGGGTATCACACAATGTTTTGATATTAAGTAAACTCAAACGATTTTCAAATCAAACTCGATGTTACGCTAAGTCAAAAATGTTTGAGTAACATGAAGGAACCGCTTGAATCATTAAATGAAACCAACTCGTTTTAACTACACACTTTGATTAAGTTTTTCAAAATTTTCGGGTTTCAAACACACCATCCGATTTCAAACAAGTCTACTCAAATTTTCTTCAAAAATACTACGTTTTCACCTGAACTTTTTAAGCGAAAAATCTAACCTCTCAAAAACGTTTTTCCCGTAACATACGGATTCGGACGTGGTGTTTTGTCCGGGTTTGAGGTGTTACAATTGTGGTATCAGAGCTAAGTTCAAAGGCTCGGCTGTGGGCCCGAGGCCCAAAAATGTTTTAAAAGTTTGTTTTGATAGTCTTTTGTTTTAAAGTATGGTTTGAAAGGCATGGCACCGAGTCTCCGGCACCAGTTCGCCCAGGTAAGTACCCCTTACTATTGCTTATGGTTTCATGTAATTGTAATTGTATGCTTAGCAATAGTAGGACTACTTTAAGCCCTGGAAATCGATAGGACTCTGTGAACTCGCGAGAACAAATCTCCTTAAATATTCATAAGACTTGCTTTAAAACAGTGGAATAAATACTGATGCATAAAACTCTTTAATCGATCACGTAGAGATATTAGACATGAGCACTCGAGGCGGACGTGGTCGTAATACTCGTGGTAGAGGTAGGGGTAGGATGACGGTTTACGAGAGCCCGTAGGATGCGGTCGGGTCGAGAAAATGAGATACTGGTTTCGCCACCGGTGGAGGTGGTGAGTTCCAAGATCGACCGGGGATGGCGTGAGTGTCGCGGCGATCTTTGCGAGTGTTGGAAAGGGTAGCGGTATAGGTGGTGGCGCAGGAGTTAGGAAATGCGTACTGGCGACTTCGGGCAAATGGGGCGAATTCTTTCGAGGTGTATCTGGTGTTGCTCTCAGCACTGCTGAATATTGGCTGGAGGCAACTGAGCGGATCATGGATGATCCGGACTTGATTGCTTGAAGAGAAGTGAAGGGCATCGTATCGCTCTTTCGGGATGAGTCATACCAGTGGTGCTCACGGTTCGAGGCAGTGTGTGGCGCAGAGGATCGACATGGGATTATTTGAGTCGCATATCAAAAGAAGTACATTGGAGCTAGTTATATTGACTCTCAACGAAAGGCATTTCTGAGGCTTGTTCAGAGGAGTAAGTGCATTTCCGAGCACAGGGTGAGTTTTTGAAATTGAGCCGGTATGCTTGGGGCATTGTGGCTCTGAGCACGAGAGGTGTGTTCGTTTGAGGATGGTCCGAGAGACGAGTTGAGGCGCTGATTGCTCTCCAGCCAGCAGGCGCGTGAGTTTCTTTGTCTTAGTTGAGAAGGCTAAGATAGCCGAGGGTGTTAAGGAGTCGGTGAGGCGGGGTATGGGCGAGAAATAGGCATAAGAGGAGCTTTGGGTCTTACGGATCGTCGGGTAATCCATGAGAAAAAGGCTAGACCGAGTGGGCGAATCACCTGCTAGGTTTGTTCTTTGCTAGGCGAGGACCGCCGCCATGATGCAATCAGTGTGGGAAATCTCATTGGGGTGGCTGCTTTGGGAGGAGGAAAGGTTGCTTTGAGTGTGGTTCTCTGAGCACCGTGTGAGGACTTTGTCGCGTAAGTTGGCGAGATTGATCGGAGAGTCGGGGCGTGTCGATTCAGAATAATGGACCGCCACCACAGAGGGGCCGTGGTAATGGCGTAAATGGAAATGGTGCTAGTCGGGCCGTGGAGCAGGCGCGAGGAGTGCGGGTAGTTACGATGCCGATACTGGGTTGGTGTATGCAATGAGGCGCGAGAGAGAGGAGAGCGACCTTGCCCGGCGTCATACCGATGCGTTTTTGATCTTTGGTTCTCCTTATCCGCTTTGATTGATGTGGGTTCAACGCACTCTTATGTTGCGATAGTATAGTAGAGACTATGGATTTAGACTACGAGATATCTTTAGGCGGATGATTGTGTGATTAGCCTTTAGGTCACTCTGTAGTGGTAGATAAGTCATTTAGAGAGATGTACCCTAGAACTCCAAGGGGTAGTGTTTCTTTGCGATCGATGGAACCGCCGTTTGGGGAGTTCGATCCGATTCTTAGGATGGACTGGTTGGTCAAGTACCCGAGCGAGGTTGGATTGCGTGGCCAAGCGCATGGTTCTTAAGACGGTTGAGGGTGATGAGGTGGCTATGATAGGTAATAGGAGAGATTACTTATCTAATGTGGTATCCGCTCCGAAGAAGCGAGAGAAGATGGTCGAGAAGAGTCGTGAAGCGTATGTGGTTCATGTGTATGCCTTAGAGGCTAAGGAATCTTTGTGGAGAAGGTTCGAATCTGTTAAGGAGTTTCTTGATGTGTTTTCTGAGGAGCTTAGGGTTTGCCGCCGCGATCGTGAGGTGGAGTTGGAATAGATCATTGCACGGGATCGCGCTGTGTCTATATCGCTCCGTATAGGATGGCGCCAAAGGAATTGGTGGAGCTTAAGGCTCGAGATCCGGGAGTTATTGGATCGAGGTTTTATCAGGCCAAGTGTTTCGCCGTAAGTGCGCCGGTACTCTTTGTTAAGAAGAAAGATGGGACGATGCGGATGTGCATAGACTACCGCCGATTGAATAAAGCGGCGATCAAAAACAAGTATCCGTTGCCACGGATAGGCGACTTGTTCGATCGGTGAAGGGGTGCAGATGGTATTCTCGAAGATCGACTTGAGGTCAGGTATCACCGATTAAAGGTTAAGGAGGCGGATATCCATAAAGCAGTGTTTGGACTCGGTATGGGCACTACGAATTTACGTAATGCCGTTCGGGTTGACTAACGCATGGCGGCGTTTATGGATATGATGAATAGGGTGTTTCAAAGAAGATCTCTGGATCGATTCGTCGTGGTTTTCATAGGCGATATCTTGGTGTACTCGAGGACGAGAAGAAGAGCATGATGCGCATTTGCAGTGGTCTTTGCAAGTTTTGATGGAAAGCGACTCATGCTAAGTTCGACAAGTGCGAGTTCGGCTAGAGAAGTGACTTTCTTGGGTCATGTAGTGTCGGTGAGGAATTCGAGTAGATCCTCGTAAGATTGAGGCGATTTTGGATTGGAAGCCGCCTAGGTCGAGTGGTGAGATTCGGAGTTTTCTGGTTTGGTGGGATACTACAGAAAGGTTTGTTGAGGTTTCTTGTTGATAGCGGCGTGATGACCAAGTTGTTAAGAAAAGAGGTTCCTTTTGTTTGACCGAGAAAGCAGCAGAAAGCCGATAAGTTGAAGAAGATTTTGACCGAGGCTCGGTCTTAATTCAACTCGAGGCGGTAAGGAATTCAACGTGTCTTTGCGATGCATCACATACGAGATTGGGTTGTGTCTTTGATGCAAGAAGGAAAGGTTGTGGCTTACGCTTCGACGGCGGTGAGGCCACATGAGGTCAACTATCCGGACGCACGATTTGGAGCTTGCGTTGTAGTCTTCGCCTTAAAGATTTGGAGGCACTACTTGTATGGAGAGAGATCGATAGTCTATACGGATCATAAGAGTCTGAAGTACCTCCTAACTCAGAAGGATTTGAATTTGAGGCAGCGTAGGTGGGTGGAGTTGCTAAAAGATTACGTTTGCTCGATTGAGTATCATCCGGGGAAGGCTAACGTGGTGGCAGACGCGTTGAGCCGTAAGGTTGTTTCGGACTTAAGAGCTTTGTTTGCCCATTTGAGCTTGTATGGCGACGGAAGTACTCGCGGCGAGTGCATGTTAAGCCTACTTAGGTTGAGCAGATCAGAGAGAAACAGTTAGAGGATGAGGTTCTAAGTGCGCATAGGTTACAAGTGCAGAATGGTGGTTTGGAGGGGTACAGTTTGTCTAGTGATGAGGTACTGTGTTTTCAAGGTAAAGCGTGTATGCCTAAAGATGTTGGTGAGGCAAAAGATTCTTGAGGCGCACATGCATATGATCCTTATGCTATGCATCCTGGAGGTAGCAAGATGTATAGGGATCTTAGAAAGCGATTTTGGTGGCCTTGCTTGAAGAAAGAAGTGAGCGAGTTTGTTGGGAAGTGTCGACTTGTCGCACAGTCAAAGCTGAACATCAGTTGCCGTCGGGTTTGCTTCAGCCTGTGAAGATTCCTCAGTGGAAGTGGGAAAGGATAACCATGGATTTCGTCAGTGGATTACCGCTTACGCCAAGCAAGAAGGATTCAGTTTGGGTAGTGGTGGATCGTCTGACTAAATCAGCTCACTTCATTCCGGTGAGGGTTGACTATTCACTTTAGAAGCTAGCGAAGCTGTATGTGTCAGAAATAGTGAGGTTGCACGGTGTGCCAGTTTCGATAATCTCGGATAGGGATCCCAGGTTTACGTCAAGGTTCTGGAGAGCATTGCATCAAGCTCTGGGTACTCGTTTGGATTTCAGCACGGCTTTTCACCCACAGTCTGACGGTCAATCGGAAAGGGTTATTCAGATCTTAAAAGATATGCTGAGAGGTTGTGTTCTGGACTTCAGGGGTCGTTGGGAGGAGTTTCTACCATTAGCTGAGTTTGCCTACAACAATAGTTATCAAGCGAGCATCAAGATGGCACCATACGAGGCGTTGTATGGCAGGAAGTGTCGCTCACCTACGTGTTGGACGGAGTTAGGTGAACGTCAGTTGTTGGGACCAGAGTTGGTTGCTGAGACAGAAGACAAGGTTAAGTTGATTGGACTTCGGTTGAAGGAAGCTTCGGACCCGTGAGAAGTCTTATATGCCGATCTTAAGCGGAGAGATATAGAGTTTACTGGTAGGGGATAAAGTTTTTACGAAGGTCTCGCCTTGGAAGAAGGTGTTAAGATTCGGAAAGGAAAGGCAAATTTGAGTCCGAGGTTTATTGGGGCGTACAAGGTTTTGAGGCGAGTGGGACGATGGCGTATCGGCTTGAGTTACCAGCAGCTAAGCCGATTCGCGATGTTTTTCACGTTTCGATGCTTGGCGTTATCGCTCGAGATCCATCACATGTGGTAGCGAGTGGAGAGATCGAGGTGAATCCGGACTTGACTATGGAAGAAGAACACATGCGATTCTTGATCGGGATGTGAAGGTTCTGCGTAAGAAGTCTGTGCCTTTGGTTAAGGTACTCTGGCGGAATCATGGCGTAGAAGAAGCGACGTGGGAACCCGAGGATATGATGAGACAGCAATACCCGCAACTCTTCTGATCAGGTAATTTCGAGGTCGAAATTTTTTTTAAAGGGGGTAGAACTGTAATATCCCGGGTCAGGGGTTATTTTGTTGTTGCATGTTATTGCATGTGTTTAGTGTGCTGTGTTGCTATTTTTGTGTTTTAGGGGCTTAATTGTAGGCTAGGAGTATGCCTGAGTGAATGGAAAAAATTTAGTTTTGGGCTTAGGAGAGGAGCTGAGGAAGCTGGGGTTTTTATTTTATTTTTGGTAATTCATAGCACAAAGGAGGAGCTAGCATGGTGGCAAAGCATGCGCTACTTGGGAGCTAGGTGTGGCGTCATCTACATGGGGTGGAGGTCTTGAGTTCAAGTCGCAGAGTCCCCCATTTTGGTTCCCTTTTTGGACGGCATGGAGGAGGAGAGTTGGTGACAATTTGAACTCTACCATGGACTTGGTCAAATGGTGGGTTGGAAGGTGGGGAGTGAATGTAGGAGGAAGACTTGGTAAACACATTTGAAATGTGTGGCTTGGAGTGATTGTGGGGATGTGGCCGAATATTGGGGAGTGGTTGGAGGTGTTGGCCGAAACTTGGATGTTTGTGGGAGAGGTTGGCCGGTTTTGGTAAGTGGTAGGAGGGGTGCCGAAATTCATTTTGAATTTTGGGGGTGCATATTCGGTCTTGGTGTGCCAAAGCAAAAGTGTCCATTTTGGTTTTGTTAGCCGAAATTTTATGAAGGTTTTCTCTCAATTTTCTTCATTTGTTGAAACCGAAATTCCAAGTGAGTTCTCCATCAATTCTTTCGCAAACCGAAAGCCCATGTGCTTGTTGCCGAAACTTTGTTTGTTTTCTTCTAACTCTCTTTGTTAGCCGAATGCTCCTCCCCACTCTTTCTTCTTTCTTTCATTTGAGTTGAGCCGAAACCATTACCTAAGAGTTCTTATAATTTCTTCTCCTATTAACACCTTGTTAGCCGAAACTCTAGCCTCCAAAAACACTTTCAACAATTCTTTTTCTTTCAAAAACCGTAAGTACTCTCTCTATCCACCTTTTATTCTCTCCTTGCTTCAAAACTCTTTAGCCGTTCTCTTTGACTGTTCTTTGTGCCGAAACTCTACCCATTTACAATCTTCTTCCTCTCTTTTCTCACTCAAAGCCGAATCCAAGGGTGTTAAACACCTAAAGCCGAATTTCCCTTCTTCCTTTTGAAGTCTTGGCTGAATATCAACCCCTCCTTTCTTTACCTTTTCTTGCGTTCCCTTTTGTGAGTAAGGCCGAATCTCCTTTCCCTTCTAGTGGGGTGTTGGTCGAATTTTTGTTCGTGTTGGGATCTTTGATTTGTGGTGGGAATCAAGTGAGACCTTTACCTGTTAGTGACCGATTGGTAAGCAGTGGTAAGTGGCTATGTTATTATTGGTTTATTTATTTAGTTCGATTAAGTCAAGGATGACAATGGCTTAACTGTTCTTCTTATTAGGTGGTGACCGATTGTCAAAAGGGACCATTAGTTGGGTCGGGTTTGGTAGGAAACCAAACATTTGCAAGGTAAGGGTTAATCGACAAACCCTTTTGGATTAAATGGTTATGGCCGAATGGTCTTAGTGCCTAACTCCTATTTGGCCGATTGTAGGAGCCAGTAATCAAGGAGCCTTAGATCGTTTCTTTTGGTATTAGGGATTGCGCTTAAACAGGTGTGTACACTAACACACTAATACTTAGTAATATTGTGATTGAAACTGTTTGCCTATTTAAATCATGACAGTATGATGGATTATTGGATACCCAAATAGGGTATGTGCACGGATCCGGGTAAGTTCAATTACTATGAGTTCTATTGATGGTATGTGCTACCATGGTTATTGATGTATGTGATATGAGATGCGATGTTAAACACAATGGCATGAGTGCATGATTTACATGATTTGCATCGATATGATATGTATGGGTGATATGAGAGGAGGGGGATATGATATCCGTGTCTTTGGGACACCAGAGGTTTGGCACCTCCAGTGGTTTGGTACCACAGTTTGATTATTGTGACTTTGGGTCACCAGAGGTTTGGCACCTCAGCGTCTCGTCCCAGTGGCTTAGCACCACGGTGGGTTGGCCCCACAGTTGATTATACGGGATTGACGCCAGTGATTTGGTATCACACGATGGGTTGGCCCCATCATCGGATTTGTGACTGCGGTCACCAGTGGTTTGGTACCACATTGTGTCTTTGGGACACTAGAGGTTTGGCACCTCATTGCGACTCGTCCCTGTGGTTTGACACCACCGTGGGTTGGCCCCACTTGAGAGATACGGGATTGTCGCTAGTGATTTGGTATCACGAGATGGGTTGGCCCCATCATTGGATTATTCGTGACTTTGGGTCACCAGTGGTTTGGCACCACAATATGGATATCGTGACTTTAGGTCACCAGTGGTTTGGCACCACCAGTGGTTTGGTACCACACGGGGTAGGAAAGGTGATACGGATGGTTAGGGTCGGGTTGCATTAATTATGTTGCTATGTACGATGTGTGTTATCATGTTGTTTCATCGGGAGCGGGATTTATGCACTGAGTCATTCGACACACCCTCTCCTTTGACATTTCAGGTGACACTTAGACGCGGACATGGAGCCGGGATGGACTCGAGGTGCTCATGCCATACTTAATAAAGTTTTGCTCAGACTCTATCATTTGGGTACTTTAGTTTATTTACTTTTATTTGGGTTTTATTTTGGATTGTAAAAGGCCTTTAAATTATGTTTTATGATGTTTATGCTTTAAAGTAGATTTAATATGCTTTAACAAAATAATTTGAGTTAAAATGTGCTAAAATTTGGAAAGACAATGATTTCAAAACTATAACGCAATGTGTTTTCAACTATACCATCGGGTATCACACAATGTTTTGATATTAAGTAAACTCAAACGATTTTCAAATCAAACTCGATGTTCTGCTAAGTCAAAAATGTTTGAGTAACATGAAGGAACTGCTTGAATCATTAAATGAAACCAACTCGTTTTAACTACACACTTTGATTAAGTTTTTTCAAAATTTTTGGGTTTCAAACACACCATCCGATTTCAAACAAGTCTACTCAAATTTTCTTCAAAAATACTACGTTTTCACCCAGCTTTTAAACGAAAAATCTAACCTCTCAAAAACGTTCTTCCCCGTAACATACCAAATTCGGACGTGGTGTCTTGTCCGGGTTTGGGGTGTTACAGTACATCTTAAGTGTGGGGGGGTGAATATTTATTTCAAGAAAATTCCTAACTTTCTGCATTATTCTCAAATCCCTGAATGATATCTTGTCCTAAAGTAAGTTTCTCACATTATGATTAGAATGAAATTTCCTTTGATTCATGATTTTTATTGATATGTTTTGGGATTAAGTCATTGAAAATTGTGCATTGATAATGTAAACTTTAGGAGACTAGAGAATCAAGCACGATGAGTCTATTTTCAAAAATTAAAATTGTGTTAGGTTGTCCACTTGAATCTAATAATTACCTTGAAGTTTGAAATTTACAAGGTTGATATCAAATAGCCATAATTTGTGTGAGGTTTTGAGCCTTTTAAAGCATACATTCTTCCGTGCTCACACCTTTGATTTGATATACAGAAATGATGACGGCTGATCGTGTCAAAATCAAAGTTTTAAAATTTATAAAAGATAATGATCAAACCTGGAAACTAACTCTGACAACGATTAAAGGCAAGTTTACCTATCGGACAGTAGTATAGCTTAGGCAAGACCGGATTGTCGAACCCACAGGAACTAAAAGTACTAATACTAACTTTCTTTTTATTATTTAGTCTAAAATAAGTGGATTTGTTTTTAATCTAAAATTAACGGACTACTAGGCTAAAGACACAAAGGCAAAAAGAACGAATTGGGAAAATAACTTTAGGAAAAACTCAGTTGATTAAGACGATACCCTTAGGAAGAATCCACCTAGACTTCACTTGTTAATTAACACTGAACCATACGATTTATTTACTTAGTTTGATCCGTAAGACTCCCTAACGTATATTAAACCCTCTCTCGAGGCAAATAACGTCTAACCCTAGGTTAATTAGTGGAACACTCGTTCTCTTATAATAACCCCATAGATTAGTAGTAAATCGATCTATGGACTCCTATATTACGTTTCACCCTAATCTGGCAAAATCTCATCACCCTATCTCTAGGCTTGCGATCAACTCCGCTTAATTATGCTAGATCTACTCTTAGGCAGGGTTTATTCCTCCTCCACCTAAGCACATCATATTTAGATTAAGCTCACATAATTAAGAACAAACTAAGTATTTATCATATAATTCAGAAAACAATAACAAGATTCATCTAAGTTTCATCCCCTTCAGGTATCTGAAGGGTTTAGTTCATAACAAATAATAAAAACATCTCAAGAGAAAAAATAAAACAAAACATAAGAAATTCCTAAAACTCCCTGAAGGAATTGAAGGAGAAATTCGCCGTCTTGAGTAGAATTCCAGCTTCTTGAGATGGATCAATTGGCTATCTTCGAGTGATTTCCCATAAATCTAATCTTTTTGGCTTGGCTCCTTGGCCTAGCTGGACGCCCCCTCAAAGGTGGTACTTAGGGGGTATATATAGGCTCTTGGAATGCAATTCTTTCTCTCTAAGTATCTTTTCCCGAGTGAAATTCTTCTTTCCAGCAACAGGGACACGGCCATGTCACACGCCCGTGTGATGAATCTTTGAGCCGTGCTAGGACTCCTTTAGTGAGCCACAGCCGTGTAAATCGGGGGTCAGGCCGTGTTCTAGTAGCTCAGTGAGGCACGACCGTGTGGTCTTGGGCCCAGGCTGCGTCGATTTCGTGATATGGCCCATTTACTCCGTTTTGGGCCCGTTTTGTGTTCTTTTCATCCTTGGGTGCTTTCCTGGGTATAAGACATGAAATGAAAGGATTAAAATCACCTTTTTATATGAATCAAGGAATAAACCGTCCAAAAGTAAGCTAAATATAGGATTAAAATATGTTATAATTACGGTTTATCAAAGGCATCTAGGTTTTAACCCACTTACTCCACTAAAAAGCCTACCTTCATAATTAACCCCTAGTGAACCCCGTTGATCCTAACAACCCTTTTTATTGACTCACCCACTAATATTAACCCAAAACCCTTTGTATTTGTTATCACCATTCCTTGATTACCCTTTCTGTCGAGATTTGATTTGATCGGTTGCCTATTATTTCAGTAGTTGAGTTCATCTTCTATTATGTATTTGGCTTGTTCTTAAAAAAATCGAAGTATACTCATTATTAGTTCTGTGATTAGGTGAGCTTATACATTAAATTCTAATTATTGAAGAAGAAGCTCATATCAGAGTATTATTATTAGTAGTATAAGTTTTCAATTTATGTAATTATTATCAGTTCGATATCTCTAGTTAGGTAAATTGTCAATTTAATCTTGATTCTAACTCTCTAATTCAACCTTTATCTACACCATTAACCCAAGCCCCGTTACAACCCTGTTAAAGACCTTTTGATTTGTGTATCATCTCATTTTGTAGGGGTGGAGATTTAATTTTCATGCAAGCCTATGGGATTAATATTCATGTTTGACTTTTGAGTGCTTAATTTTGAACCTTAAACACTTCGAGTGATTTGAGTGAAACTTTAGTGAGGATGTCAATTCTTGTCAATTTTGAATCAGAGGTAATTATTTAGATGAGGGGAACACCTATGTTTTGTGCTATAAATGTATGACTTTGATTGTTTGAATCTTTAGGATCCTTCTATTTAAATTATCAATGTATGAATTATCTTTGAAGTATGATGAAACATTATTGATGAATATTATGAATCAGAGAAATCTATTTTAATTGTGAGTTGAGAATTTTGCTTGAGGACAAGCAAATGCTTAAGTGTGGGTGATCGCCGAAATCAGAGCTTTAAAATTTATAAAAGAATGATTGAACCTGGAAACTAACTCTGACAACGATTAAAGGCAAGTGTACCTACTGAACAGTAGTATAGCTTAGGCAAGACCGGATATCAAACCCAAAGGAACTAAAAGTACTAATACTAACTTTCTTTTTATTATTTAGCCTTAAAATTAAAGTGTAGTTTGTTTTAATCTAAATTAATGACGACTAAGCTAAGGACAAAGACAAAAAGAACGAATTGGGAAATAACTTGAAGAAAAACTCAGTTGATCACCATGATACCCTCAGGAAGAATCCACCTAGACTTCACTTGTTATCTAACCCTGAATCATATGATTTATTTACTTAGCTTGATCCGTAGGACTCCCTAACCTATATTAAACCCTCTCTCGAGGCGAATAATGTCTAACCCTAAGTTAATTAGTGAAACTCTCATTCTCTTATAATAACCCCCTAGAATAGCAGTAAGTCGATTTGCGGATTCCCATATTAGGTTTCACCCTAATCCGGCAAAATCTCGTAACCTTATCTCTAGGCGTTTGATCAACTCCGCTTAATTACGCTAGATCTACTCTTAAGCAGGGTCTATTCCTCCTCCACCTAAGCACGTCAGATTTGGATTAAACATGCATAATTAAGAACAAACTAAATATTTATCATATAATTCAAAAATCAAATAACAAGATTCATCTAGGTTTCACCCCCTTCAGGTATCTGAGGGGTTTAGTTCACAACTAAGAAATAAGACATCTCAAGAGAAAAGATAAAACAAAACATAAGAAATCCCTAAAACTCCCTGAAGGAATTGAAGGAGAATTCCGCCGTCTTGAGTATAATTCCCGCTTCTTGGGATGGATCAACTGGCTAACTTCGAGCGATTCCCACAATTCTGACCTTTCCGACTTGGCTCCTTGGCCTAGCTCGACTCCGGTTTCGACTTCTGCCGAACTCGTCTTTCAAGTTGCCCCCTTGGGTGTTTATATAGACTTTGTGATGCTTTACTTGGCCCCTAAGTTTCCTAATTTAAGTAGAATTCCTGCTAGGGTGTTTGAATAAGCTTTGGAATGTGTTTCTTTGCCTACAAGTATCCTTTCCCGAATGAAATTTCTCTTTCCAGCGACAGGGACACGGCCATGGCACACGCCCATGTGAATCGTAGCCAGGTCGTGTTTGGACTTTTAATGAGGCACAGCCGTGTTTATCGGGGTCCAGGCCATGTTCTAGTAATTTAATGAGGCACAGCCATATGGCTTGAAGTCGAAGCCGTGTCGATTTTGTGAATTTGCCCATTTGGCCCGTTTTACATTCTTTTCATCCATGGGTGCTTTCCTGAGTGTAAGACATGAAAAGAAAGGATTGAGAGCACCTTTTTACATAAATCAAGGCTTAAATTATCCAAAAGCATGCTAAATATGGTCCTAAAATATGTTACTTTTACGGTTTATCAAATACCCCCACACTTAAGCTTTTGCTTGTCCTCAAGCAAAATTCTCAACTTACAATTAAAACGAACTTTCCATAATTCATAATTTCAATCAACAATGTCTCATCATAATTCATAGATAATTTATACATGGATAATTCAACTCAAAGAGTCCTAAAGATTCAAACAATCAAAGTCATACATTTATAGCATGAAAACATAGGCGTTTCCTTTTACCTGGATAGTTACCTCTGATTCAAAATTGACAAGAATTGACATTCTCACTAAAGATTTGCTCAAATCACTTAAAGTGTTTAAGGTTCAAAATTAAGCACTCAATAAGTCAAACATGAAAGGTTAATCCCATAGGCTTGCATGAAAATCAAATCTCCACCACTGCAAAATGAGATGATACACAAATTAAAAGGTCTTTAACAGGGTTGTAACGGGGCTTAGGTTAAGGGTATGGATAAAGGCTGAATTAGAAGGTTAGACTCGAGATTGACCTAACAAATTACCTAACTAGAAATACAAACTAATGATAAGTAAATGAAAATTTGAAATACCAATACTCTAATACGAGCATTTTCTTCAATATTTGGAATTTAAACATATAATCTCACTTAATTATAGAACTAATACTGAATATACTCTTTCTTTTTCTTTTTTTTAAGAACAAACTAATAATGAATTCAACTCATAACATAATAAAGTTTGGTAACTAATCAAATCATATCTCGATCAAAGAGTAGTAAAAATGAAGGGTGATAACAAATACAAAGGGTTTTGGGTTAATATTAGTGGGTGAGTCAATAAAAGGGTTGTTAGGCTCAACGGGGTTCACTAGGGGTTAATTGTGAAGGTCGGCTTTTTAATGGAGTAAGTGGGTTAAAACCTAAGTGCCTTTATCATCTCTATATATCAAATCATAGGTGTGATCTTGACATGTATAATCAATGCAAGTTCTAGAATAACAGTTCAATGTTGACACACTCATAATCAAAAAAAAAAGTGAGCAAGAAAAAGAATATATGCTCTATAAGGCTCAAAATCTCAAAAAAAAAAAATTATGGGTTTTTTATGTCAACCTCATAAATTTTAAACTTCAAAGTAATATTCAAATTTAGGTAGACATCCTAAAAAATTTTTAATTTCTGAAAAATAGACTTATCATGCTTGATTCTCTAGTATCCTTCAAATTTAATTATCAATGCACAATTATCAATGACTTTATCCAAAACACATCAATAAAAATCATAAATCAAAAGAAATTTTATTCTAATCATAATATGAGAAACTTATTTTAGAACAAGACATAATTCAGGGATTTTCAATTAATACTATAGTTAACCCCCCCCACACTTAAGATGTACATTGCCCTCAATGTACAAAGATAGATAATATCAAAATAATCATAAAATCATAAGATGGGGAGAGAAGTGAAACTTCCTGACTTATGGATGAGATCCTTGGAGGAGGTGGAAAATATGTTGGAGGTGACGGTGGGGTAGCGCCTTGAAGTGTTTGTGTAATATCCGGGTTTTAGGGCTTGTGCATTTTTGCTTAAATATATGTGGAAGCATGCCTGTGTGTATTTTGAATGTGTTTTATGAATTTTGAGAACTTTAAAGTGTAGTTGAATGTCTTAGAAATTATCAGATTTTAAGTCTTGAAGTGGAGCTAAGCTTGATAGGCCTTAAGAGAATTTGTAGGGGAAATTAGACACAAGATTGGGCTTGGAAAAGTGGCAAGGAGGCGCCACTTAGGACCTTAGTAAGTGACGCCACAAGCAGGATAAAAGGGCCTAGGTCCGAGCAGCAAGGGAAGCAAAAGGGATTTTTTATTTTGCAGCAAGGATGAGCAGAGGTAGACGGCATGGGGAGACTAAGGGGATGAGCTTTAGATGTGATTATATTCCTTTTAAAATTCGGCTAAAGGGAGGAGATAATTGTTGATTTAATCAATTTATTTTAAATGAGTAGAAAAGAGGAAAAATAGGAGAAAAACGAGGAGAAGCTAGTGTTGGAGTATGTAGCCGAAATTATTAGCAGAGTATCCATCCTTTTCCTTTGTTTTTATTTTCTCTTTCTCATCTCTTTCTCTGGCCGAAATTTCCCTCTTCTCTTTTCTCAAAGTTTTCTTTTCTAGCCGAAAACTTCCTAGTGTTTCTCCTCTCCTCGAAAACCCTCTGAAAGTCGTATATCCCTTGTGCCTATCATCTTTCTACATAGCCGAATCTTCAAAGAGAGATCTCTTCTTCCCGAAGGTACACCATAGCCGCATACACCTCTCTAGTTTGGTAAGTTTTTGGGATTTTCCTTCCTTGTGGTTTCTCTCTTCTTTAATTAGTTTCTAACCTGAATCACGTTTCCAAGGCTCAGTTGATTTCACTCCTTACTCCTACATAGACGAATGCTCCTCTATTCTTTTGAAGCCAATTTGATCATTTACTCAGGAGCCGAAACTCTCTGTTTCAAGGAAGGATATTCGACTAAGTTGGTAAGGGATACGTATCATTTAACTTTCCTATCTCTTTCTTTTAGATTAGCTGAAAGTTGGACTCTAACCCCATTATTGTTCTTTGGCCGAATACTTGAAGGGGAATTTTAGGATTCCTATTGTAGCCGACTTCAAGAGGAGATCTTCGGGATTTCTAAATTTAAGGTAAGCAAGGGTGATCTTGGGCCGAAGGCCATTTATGGTGTTCATTAAGTGTTAAAATCAGATCTAACATAGATCATGTAGGTATTTCGACATCTCCATTAACAGATGGCAATTTCGGGATTTAGATCCGCAAGGTAAGGGATTATGAATATTCGGCCAAGGCCATATTGGGTATTAGTGTCTAGCCGATTCTGACTTTGATTTTTAGGGAGGAGTATAAGCTGTTTCGGCAGACTTTCGGGATTCAGTGAACACAATAGTAACCAGGTGTGTAGCCCTACACTAACTCCTAATAGATCTATGGTATTGATATTAATATATGTGTTAACGAAAATATGAGTTAAGAATGTGGCTAAAGGTACCATACAATGGTACAGAGTATTCAGGAATGTAACCTTTAATATTATGTTAACAAATGTTATGAACATTTGGAATATGGCACATATGTGAATTTGTTATGAAGATGGAATAAGGTATATGGCATGATTCTTGCATGTTTGTATTGTGCATGGGCATATGGGTGATATTGAAAAGGGAAGTGATCCGGTGGTTTTACCACAATATCTGGTGACTCATGTCACATAATCTGAATGTGGTGACTTATGTCACGTATTATAATCTGGTGACCTTGTCACATTATCTGGTGGCTATGCCACAATTTATAAGAGCGATGTGCATGTCGTCTGCAGCGACTGCCTTCGATGGTGTGTAGCGGATGGAGGGTCCATTTAGTAATCCCCACGGTGTGATGGCAGGTACGGGTGATGTGTAGAGGATAGAAATTTAGGTTTGGGTTCGGGATTGCATCATTACTTATATTTGTTATATATATGTGATTTGATATGCCTAAATCGTTTGGGACTTTGTGTTGGCTGTTACACACTGAGTCTGTTTGACTCACCCCTTTGTGGGATATCTTTTCAGGTGATACTCAGTGACATGGACCGGGTCAGCGGAGACTATGTGGTGGCCATGCTGAATGTTTTCGGGATTTCAAACGGTTGCATTTACATTTTTATATTATTTTATTTTTGAGATTTATTTGGTATTTTTCAGATGTAATAAGGCCACTACTTAGACGTTTAAATTTTTATGCTTTAAGTATTAACTTTCATTTAATAATTGGTATATGAATTAACCAAATGTTTTTCACAAAACTCTAAATGTTTTATCACCTAAGTATCTACGGTTTACAACTTAATAACCATTTCTAAAAATCGGCAACCCCACTTATTTTACAAAATATAAAACAAACGTTTTCTTAAAAATACAAACTCGTATCACATCTCACTATTTCAACACACCAAGATTTGTTTTAAAAGCCGACATGCTTTGGCAAACACAAAATCATCACAGTTTTCCAAAATGCAAACAAGATTTAGTTAAGGTTTTTCCTAAGGAACATGTCAGATCCGGTAAAGGCTCGTGGGCCGGGTTTGGGGTGTTTCAATTTGAAATTGAATCCTCGAAGTATTTGTATGATTTTATTGTATCCTAAGCTAAATCTAAATAGCATGAAGAATAAGAAGAAAATTAAAAATAAACATAACAAAAATAAAGGTGAAAAATGAAAGAAGAATGATATCGGGAGAAGGAAAGGAAGAATGGCGTTTGAATAGAGATGCATTCCACGCCCGTGTTCCTTCCTGTAGTGCCCACACGGCCACGGCCACGTCCGTGTGGTATGGAAATCTGTACTTTGGTTAATTTATGGTTAGGTGCTAAAAGGAAAAATGAATAAAAAATAAAAAATAAAAAATAAAAAATGTAAAAATTAGTGAGGTTAGTGCTCGGGTTGCCTCTCGAGAAGCGCTCGTTTAAAGTCTTGAGCTAGACTTACCTCTTATTCGTATGGTCATGGTGCTTTGAGAAGATGAAAATCCTTTCTCATGCGATTAATTCGGTTGTGGATATAGAGTTTAAGTCGAGTAGTGTTTACCTCAAAAGTGATGGATTTAGGATTGCTTACCTCGACTGTGCCGTATAGAAAGACATTAAGTACCTCAAAAGTGATTTCTTCATTTTTCTTGAGGTATGAATTGGTGATTCGAGGGTCTTCCTTATTCAACAATACCTGATCTCCTAATTTGAAGTGATTTGTTATTCCTATCAGCTCGTCTGGGGGCTCCTTCGGTTTCACTTCGTGCGGTACCTGTTCCTCTTTGATTTGTGTTTCCTGCTCTTTTAGTTTGTCAACCCTAAGGCTTTGTTTATGTATTTCTTATTTGTTGGCACGAGGTCTAAGATCTAGCTCAGCTAAGTGATTTCGTGATGCTTCCTGTAAAGAAGGTTGAACCAAATGATTATCAATAGAATTAATGTTCGTGCCTTTATTACTCGATATCCTAGCTGAGTCAAGAGCTTGAAGAGTGATTGTTCCATCGTCTACATGAAGTGTGAGTTCACTGAAGTCTTCCTCTGTGTGGTCCTTCTTTATTGCATCGGGATTTGGCACACGAGGTTGGTACTCTGTAATTACTGGTTTTGGTAAATCATGGCACACCTCAACCTTACCTTTACTTACCACAGGTTCTTCCCTTAGGTTTGGTTCGTCTAACCTTTCACTATCGTAAATGGCTTGATTTTGCTCTCTCGGGTTAGTTTCAGTATTGCTTGGCAAGCTTCCTTGTGGTAGTTCTAATATTAGCTTTGCGAGTTGTTTGACTGCATTGGTGACTTCCTTAACTGACTTAGTAAGTTCCCCGACAAGGTTCTCGTTGCATTTGAGTGTTTTCTCAGTCTCTTGGAAGCAGTTTTCTGTGGCTGCCATGAATTTTGTCAACATCTCCTCAAGGTGCCACTCCTCTTCCTGTTGGTGAGGTGGTTGTTGAAAGTTTGAAGGAAGTTCCGGTCTTTGGCTATTTTGATCATCCCAAGAGAAATTGGGATGGTAACTCCAACCTGCATTATAAGTGACATTATAAAAATTATTTTGTGGTTTAGAATAGTTACCGTATAGTGAGCTTGCTCATTTTCCATGCCATATCCGTAAGGTGGGTACTCAGGATTCGCCACGCCTCCTAGATTCGAATCATATTGTATTACTTGATGTACGTCGAGATTTAAGACACTGGCGGCTTTTGTTGGGGTTGTCCGCAAAACTTGCCACTGATAGTTATTTAGTGCCATCTCCTCTATAAACTAAAATTACCTGTCAAAGCAAATAAAAGAAAAATTAACAAAGTAAAAAAAAAACATTGAAACTAATAATAATAAAAAAATTGCAGTAGAAAAAAATGGCTAAAGTAATAAAAATAGAGCTTTCTTAATATTTTAGTTCCCCGGCAACGGCTCCAAAAACTTGATCGCTGAAATCAGAGCTTTAAAATTTATAAAAGAAAGATCGAACCTGGAAACTAACTCTGACAACGATTAAAGGCAAGTGTACCTATCGAACAGTAGAATAGCTTAGGCAAGACCGGATATCGAACCTAAAGGAACTAAAACTACTAATACTAACTTTCTTTTTATTATTTAGCCTTAAAATTAAAGTGTAGTTTGTTTTAATCTAAATTAATGACGACTAAGCTAAGGACAAAGACAAAAAGAACGAATTGGGAAATAACTTGAACAGAAACTCAATTGATCACGATGATACCCTCAGGAAGAATCCACCTAGACTTCAGTTGTTATCTAACCCTGAATCATATGATTTATTTACTTAGCCTGATCCGTAGGACTCCCTAACCTATATTAAACCCTTTCTCGAGGCGAATAATGTCTAACCCTAGGTTAATTAGTGGAACTCTCATTCTCTTATAATAACCCCCTAGAATAGCAATAAATCGATCTGTGGATCCCTATATTAGGTTTCACCATAATCCGGCAAAATCCCGTAATCCTATCTCTAGGCGTTCGATCAAGTCCGCTTAATTACGCTAGATCTACTCTTAAGCAGGGTCTATTCCTCCTCCACCTAAGCACATCAGATTTGGATTAAACATGCATAATTAAGAACAAACTAAATAATTATCATATAATTCAAAAATCAAATAACAAGATTCATCTAGGTTTCATCCCCTTTAGGTATCTGAGAGGTTTAGTTCATAACTAAGAAAGAATATATCTCAAGAGAAAAGATAAAACAAAACATAAGAAATCCCTAAAACTTCCTGAAGGAATTGAAGGAGAATTCCGCCGTCTTGAGTATAATTCTGGCTTCTTGGGATGGATCAACTGGCTAACTTCATGCGATTCCCACAATTCTGACCTTTTCGGCTTGGCTCCTTGGCCTAGCTCGACTCCGGTTTCGGCTTCTACCGAACTCGTCTTTCAAGTTGCCCCCATGAGTGTTTATATAGACTTTGTGATGCTTTACTTGGCCCCTAAGTTTCCTAATTTAAGTAGAATTCCTGCTAGGGTGTTTGAATAGGCTTTGGAATGTGTTTCTTTGCCTCCAAGTATCCTTTCCCGAATGAAATTTCTCTTTCCAGTGACAGGGACACGGCCATGGCACACACCCGTGTGAATCGTGGCCAGGCCGTGTTTGGAATTTTAATGAGGCACGGCCGTGTTTATCGGGGTCCAGGCCTTGTTCTAGTAATTTAATGAGGCACGACCGTATGGCTTGAAGTCCAGGCCGTGTCGATTTCGTGAATTGGCCCACTTGGCCCGTTTTAAGCCCGTTTTACGTTCTTTTCATCCGTGGGTGCTTTCCTGAGTATAGGACATAAAAAGAAAGGATTAAGAGCACCTTTTTACATAAATCGAGGCTTAAATTATCCAAAAGCATGTTAAATATGGGCCTAAAATATGTTACTTTTACGGTTTATCAGTGGGGGTATTTGATAAGTCGTAAAAGTAACATATTTTAAACCCACATTAACATGATTTTGGATGATTTAAGCCCTGAATTGTGTAATTTGATGCTCTTAATCCTTTGTTTTCATGTTTTATACTTAGAAGAGCATCAGGTGACGAAAAGAACAAAAAACGGGCCCAAAATGGAGCAAATGGGCCATATCATGAATCAACACAGCCTGGGCCCAAGACCACACGGCCATGCCTCATTCAACAGCCTCGAACACGGCCTGGCCATGATTCACACATGCATGTGCCATGGGCGTGTCCCTGCCATGACTAAGAGAAATTTCACTCGGATTAGGATACTTAGGGGCGAAGAATCACATTCTGAAAGCCTATATAAACACCCTAAGTATGATCCAAAAAGGGGGGAACACAGGGCTTTAGTCTGGGGCATCCAGCTAGGCTAAAGAGGGCAGAGTTGTCGGAATTTACGCGAAGATAGCCAGTTGATCCATCTCAAGAAGCCGGATTTATACTCAAGATAAAGGATCTCTCCTTCAATTCCTTCAGGGGGTTTTAGGGATTTCTTATGTTTTGTTTTATCTTTTCTTCTGAGATGTATTCTTTTATTATTATTATTCTTCCTTGGGTATCGTCTTAATCAATTGGTTTTTCCTAAAGTTATTTTCCCAAATTCCTTCTCTTTGTCTTCGCATCTTTAGATTAATTGTTAGTTAATTTTAGATTAGATAAACAATTCTCTTAATTCTTAGGCTAGATAATAAAAAGAAAGTTAGTATTAGTACTTTTGGTTCCTTTGGGTTCGACAATCCGGTCTTACTTAAACTATACTACTGTTAAATAGGTGCGCTTGCCTCAAATCGTTGTCATAGTTAGTTTCCAGGTTCGATCATTCTTTATATAAATTTTAAGAGTTTGACATCGCATAAAACAATGATCACTAGCCACGGGCGTGTCCTACGCACGTGTCACTTACTCGAGATCGACCACGTTTGCATTGCGCGTACCGTGGCACTTTATCATGATCGTGTGTTTTGAGTCGGTTCGACCAGTCGCATCGCGCTCGGCCGTGGTGTTTTATCGTAGCCCGTATTGGGGAAAAGTTTCTCTTCCATGGCCCGCACGGTCTTCACCATGCCGATATTTCTTCATGTGGTGTCCACATGGCCACAGCCACGCCCGTGTGCTAGGCCGTGTGGGTGGGAAATCCTGCGCCTATTAAATTGGTTGCTTCTTAGTTAGATGCTGAAATAAAAAATATGGGTGTTAGTGAGGTTAGTGCTCGGGTTGCCTCCCGAGAAGCACTCGTTTAAAGTCTTAAGCTAGACTTACCCTGTTTTCATTTCTATATGAAGGTTCACGGAGCTGAAGCTCCTCTCTCATATCCCTAAAATCTTCACCATTATATATTTTATGTCACTGACCGTTTACCTTGAATGTGCCATAAGCCGGATGGGTTACCTCAATTATGCCATAGGGAAAAATAATTTTGATTACGAATGGACCCGACCATCTTGATTTCAGCTTTCTAGGAAACAATTTGAGCATTGAATTGTATAGTAGAACAAGATCTTCCACTTTGAATTGCTTCAGTTGCTTCAAACGAGTATCATGGCATCACTTTGTTGTCTCCTTATATAGACGTGAGTTCTCGTAGGCATTTGCTCGCCACTCATCGAGCTCGTTTAACTGCATCATTCTTTTCTCACCTGCAAGTTTAAGATCATAATTTAAGAATTTTATTGCCCAAAATGCTTTGTGCTCTAATTCAAATGATAGATGACAACTTTTTCCGTAGACAAGTTTATATGGGGGTGCTCCTATAGGAGTTTTAAAAACGGTTCTATAGGTCCATAAAGTATCGTCTACTTTTAATGCCCAATCTTTCCTATTTGATTCTACTGTTTTTTCTAGAATACGCTTAAGCTCAAGATTTGCTACTTCCACTTGTCCACTGGTTTGAGGGTGATAAGGGGTAGTGATCGTGTTAGAAAGTCTTAAAATTTATATAATGAATGATCAAGCCTAGAAACTAACTTATGACAATGATTGAGGCAAGGGCACCTATCGTTTGGTAGTATAGTTATGGCAAGACCGGAAGTATCGTATCCTCAAGGACCAAGAGTACTAGTAATTACTATCTTTTTATTATTCAGCCTAAGAATAAGGGGATTGTTGTTTAATCTAAAACTAACTAATTACAAAGCTAAAGATGCTAAGACACAGAGAATGAATTGGGAAAATACTTTTGGGAAAAACCAATTGATTAAGACAATACCAGAGGAAGAATCCACCAAGACTTCACTTGTTATTTAACTCTGAACTAGACGATTTATTCACTTGACTTGATCCGTAGGATTCCCTAATTTATATTAATACCTCTCTCGAGGCTATTAACGTCTAACCCTAGGTTGATTAATTGAAATCTCTTTCTAATTAAAACCCCTAGAATTGCATTAACTCGATCTATGGACTCCCATATTAGGCTTGACCCTAATCCGGCAGATTTTCATCATCCTATCTCTAGGGTTGCGATCAACTCCGCTTAACTATGCTAGATCTACTCTTAAACAGGGAATATTCTTCCACTGCCTAAGCACATCAATAATTGAATCAATATCCTGAAATATTAAAACAAGAATTAAGAACACATAATTAAGAATAAATCAAGTATTTATCATACAGTTCAGAAAACAATAACAAGATCCGTCTTAGGGTTCATCCCCCTCAGGTATTTGAGGGGTTTAGTTCATAATTATAAAAGAATACATCTCAGAAGAAAATATAAAAAAAACATAAGAAAAACCCTAAAACCCCCTGAAGGAAATTGAAGGGAAGATCTTCCGTCTTGATTATGATTCTGGCTTTTTGAGATGAATCAACTGGCTTTCTTCGAGTATATCCCACAATTCGGCCAATCTGGGTTGGCTCCTCGGCCTACCTGCTTGCCCCCCTTTATGTTGCCATCTAGGGTATTTATATAGGCTTTTGGAATGTCTTTCTTTGCCTCTAAGTACCATATTCTGAATAGAATTAAAATAGGTCAGGTCAGGGACACGCCCGTGTGATTCGAGCCCAGGCCGTGTGAGGGTCTGCTAAAGAGGCACGGCCGTGTGTCTCAAGCCCAGACTGTGTGAATTTCATACTTTGGCGTATTTTCTCCATTTTTGGCCCGTTTCTCATTCTTTTCATCCTCCGGTGCTCTCCTAAGTATAAAACATGAAATTAAAGGATTAGGAGCACCAAATTCCACAATTCAGGGGATAAATCCTCCAAAGGTATGCCAAATGTGGGATTAAAATATGTATATATTATGGTTTATCAAATACCGCCACACTTAAGCATTTGCTTGTCCTCAAGCAAAATTCTCAACTCACAATTAAAATGAACTTCCTTAATTCTTAATATTCATCAATAGTGTTTCATTATAATTCAAAGATAATTCATACATTGATAATTTAAGTAGAAGGGTCCTAAAGATTCAAACAGTCAAAGTCATAGTTTTTATAGCACAAAAACATAGGTGTTTCCCCTTACCTAAATAATTACCTCTGATTCGAAACTGGCAAGAATTGACATCCTCACTAAAGATTCACTCAAATCACTCAAAAGTCAAACATGAAAAGTTAATCCCATAGGCTTGTATGAAAATCAAATCTCCACCACTATAGAATGAGATGATACACAAATCAAAAAGGTCTTTAAAAAGGGTTGTAATGAGGCTCTGGTTAAAGGTGTGGACAAAGGCTGAATTAAAGGGTTATAATCGAGATTGAATTAACAAATTACCTAACTTAGAAAGATGAACTAAGATTTGAATAATTACACTAATTAAAACTTTATTACTAATAATACAAGGTTCTTCTCAAGATGTGGAATTTAAACATATAAGCTCACTTAATCATAGAACTAATAAATATTCTTCGTTTTTTTAACAACAAATCAAAGAGATAGATTTTAACAATTGAAAATAAAATGTAGTTAGGCAACTGATCAAATCAAATCTCAATATAAGGGTAGTCAAGAGAAATGGTGATAATAAATACAAGATGGGTTTTGGGTTAAAATTAGTGGGTGAGTCAATAAAAGGTTTGTTAAGATCAAAGGGGTTCACTAGGGGTTAATTGTGAGGGTAGGCTTTTAGTGGAGTAAGTAGGTTAAATCCTAAGAGCCTTTATCATCTCTGTATATCAAATCAATGATGTAGTCTTGACATGTATAATCGAAACAAGTTCTAGAATAACAAATCAATGTTGACACACTCATAATCAATAAAGTGAGCAAGAAAAGAATGTATGCTCTAAAAGGCTCAAAATCTAACAAAATTCTGGGTTTTTGATATCAACCTTGTAAATTTCAAACTTCAAGGTAATAATTAGATTCAAGTAGACAACCTATCAAAATTTTTAATTTTGAAAATAGAATTATCATGCTTCATTCTCTAGTCTCCTAAAGTTTAAATCATCACTGCACAATTATCAATGACTTAATCCAAAACATATCAATAAAAATCATGAATCAAAGGAAATTTCATTCTAACAGTAATATGAGAAAATTACTTAATAATAGGACATAAATCAGGGATTTGAGAATAATGCAAAAAGTTAGGAACTTTTCAAAATAAAATTCACCCCCCACACTTAAGACGTACATTGCCCTCAATGTACAAAGATATATATGAAATCATAAGAGATAGGGAGAGGTGAAACTTCTTGAATTTTGGATGTTTCCTTGAGTTGGCAGTGGTCGTGGTGTGGTGATTTTCCTCTTAAAGTTGGGTATTCCATGGTTCTATTTTATGCTTTTTTAACTGTGATAAAAGCCGTCGGTTTGTTAACATTGTAAGGATTACTCAAATATGGCCAGAAAATGTAAATTGGAAAATAGTGATTATGAACTGAAAAATAACTAAATAAACATTAGTCCGAGGTAAAAGATAAAATGAAAGTTAAAATTTTAAATATGAAAATAGTATAAGGATAAAAGAAAAAGGACTCAGAAGTCCTCATTGCCAGATGGCTACCATGGTGAGGGCGGCGATGAAATGTGAAGGTGCTGACATATCTGGTGGAGGGCGGTGTCGATGTTGTCGAAACATTAGAAGCATTGCTGCTCAAATTGTGTGACGCGCTTAGATATGTCCAAAAGAGAAGCTACCGCATGAGCTGGGCAATGGCTCTGTGTTGACTCCTCATGTGGGTGTGAGGTATCGTCAATAATATCTTCAAGGTCCTTCTCGGTGGTAGGGGCTAGCCAATATTGGGGAGGATCGATCCCACGGTGACGCTTGATCATCCACATGTTTATCATCATTGAGATGCCCTGTGGAGACATCTGGCCTATCAAAGTGAGCGAGGCTGATTATGCTACAGCGTTGAGGAGACCAAAGTGTCTCGCGAGTCGTGTTACATAAGGCCCATGGAAATGACCCCCTTACGATGTCGCTCCGTCTGATACTGGATGGCCAGAGCGATGAAGTAGGTAAGGTCGAAGACGTGCCCGTTCGCCATGCACCATAAGAAGTATGCGTCATGAGTGTTAACTACCCCGGTGTTCTCTCGCCTTCCTATCAATGTATGAGCTAAGATAGCATGTAAGTACCTCAAAGATGGGGCGAGAGCTGTCGCCTTGGAGTGACTAGGGTCATAAGTGGCTGAGGCAGGGGCTATATTATTCCAACATCTCACAGGGGAGTTATGGATGTAGCGATAGAGTTTCACAAGAACATATTCCCTCATGAACTCATCCGTGTAGAGGCCCAGAGTAACTCCAAATTCGGGGACACTCATTTCACGAACCAAACCACCTAGGTGGAATTCGATGGTACCTGGGTCGTCGTGGTTTGTCATTAATATTATAAAGTTTCAGTCGTTGACAATTTACCTTGAATGTGCCACGAGTCAGATGATTTACCTCAATTGTGCCATAGGGAAAAATAGTTTTGATTATGAGTAGACCTGACCATCTTGATTTCAGCTTTCTAGGAAACAATTTGAGCCTTGAATTGTAT
Organism: Gossypium bickii; assembly: GCA_025503065.1. Taxonomy (NCBI): domain Eukaryota; kingdom Viridiplantae; phylum Streptophyta; class Magnoliopsida; order Malvales; family Malvaceae; genus Gossypium; species Gossypium bickii. The sequence goes on from CP106718.1 coordinate 20,395,356, forward strand.
AGTAAGACTAAATCTCCTACTTTGAATTGCTTTGGCTGCTTTAAACGAGCATCATGGTGTCGCTTTGTTGCCTCCTTATATAGTCTTGAGTTCTCATAGGCATTAGCTCGCCATTCATCTAGCTCGTTCAACTGCATCATCCTCTTCTCACATGTAGTTTTAAGATTGTAATTTAAGAATTTTATATCCCAAAAAACTTTGTGCTCCAACTCAAATGGTAGATGACAACTTTTTCCGTAGACAAGTTTGTATAGGGATGTTCCTATGAGAGTTTTAAACGCTGTTCTATAGGCCCATAAAGCATCATCTACTTTTAACACCTAATCTTTCCTGTTTGATTCAACTATTTTCTCTAGAATACGCTTAAGCTCTCGATTTCCTACTTCCACTTGTCTACTGGTTTGAGGGTGATAAGGGGTAGCTGTCTTGTGGTGTACTCCATATTTCTTTAAGACCATGTCAAATTGAGTATTACAAAAATGAGTACCCCTATCACTAATAATTGCTCTGGGTGTCCCAAATCGAGAGAAGAGTTTCTTATGAAATCTCACTACCATTCTGGTATCATTAGTAGGTAAAGCTTAAGCTTCCACCCATTTTGACATATAGTCCACTGCTACTAAGATGTATTTATTCCCAAATGAGCTAGGTAATGGACCCATAAAATCAATACCCCATACATCAAAAATTTCGCATGATAGCATGTATGTTTGAGGATTTTCATCGCGTTTAGAGATATTACCTATCCTCTGACATCTATCACATGAAGTAACATACCTGTTAGCGCATTTGAACAATGTGGGCCAATAAAAACCTGATTCGAGCATTTTGTGTGCTGTTCTGATCCCGCTATAATGTCCTCCTGAAGGTCCTGAATAGCAATGTTCTAAGATTTTGCTTGCTTCTACTTTTGTATCACATATCTGAATTACTTGATCTGCACATATACGGAAAAGAAAATAATCCTCCAAAAAATAGTTTTTCGCATCAGCAAAGAATCGCTTCTTTTGATGACGTGTTAACCTTTTTTGGTAGGATGTTAGCAGCTAAGTAATTTGCAATGTCTGCAAACCAGGGTACCTCAGAGTTAGATATAGCGAATAGTTGTTCTTCAGGAAACGAGTCATTTATCTCACTCTCATCTAGTTCTTCGATATGTGAATTTTCAAGCCTAGAAAGATGATCTGTTGCAAGATTTTCAGCTCATTTCTTTTCTTGAATTTCCAAATCAAATTCGTGTAAGAGTAAAATCCATCTTATGAGTCGAGATTTTGCATCGAATTTAGTTAAAAGATAACGAAGAACTGAATGGTCAGTGTAAACAACAACTTTAGATAATATCAAATACTGTCTAAATTTGTCAAATGCAAAAACCATAGCTAGCAATTCTTTTTCTGTGGTGGTGTAGTCTTCTTGTGCGGCCGTCAATGTTTTGCTCGCATAATAAATTGGCTAAAAATCCTTGTCTCTCTGCTGTCCCAAAACTGCAACTACTGCAAAATCACTCGCATCACACATTAGTTCAAAGGGTAAGTTCCAATCAGGCGCAATTATAATTGGGGCATTTATTAATTTATTTTTAAGGGTGTTAAATGCATCTAAACATTTTTGATCAAAATCGAAAGGCACATCCTTTTCTAGTAATTTTGTTAAAGGCTTAGATATTTTAGAAAAAGCCTTAATAAATCTTCGATAAATCCAGCATGTCCTAAAAAGCTTCGAATAGCCTTAACTGAACTAGGAGGAGGTAATTTTTCTATGGTTTCAACCTTTGCTTTATCAACTTCAATCCCTTTACTAGAAATTTCATGTCCTAACACAATCCCCTCTTGAACCATAAAGTGACATTTTTTCTAATTAAGCACAAGGTTTGTTTCCTCACATCTCATTAGAACTTGTTTTATATTTTTAAGACACAAATGGAAAGAATTACCAAATACCAAAAATTCATCCATAAATACCTCCATAATGTCTTCCACAAGTTCATCAAAGATGGCCAGCATGCAGCACTGAAAAGTAGCAGGAGCATTACATAATCCAAAAGGCATTCTTCGATACGCAAATGTACCGTATGGACATGTAATTTTTTTCTTTTCCTAATCCTTAGGGGCTATTGGGATTTGGAAGTAGCCGGAGAGTCCGTCTAGGAAGCAGTAGTACATATGCCTAGATAATCTTTCTAACATCTGATCAATAAAAGGCAAAGGGAAGTGATATTTTCTGGTGGCATCATTCAAATTTCTATAGTCAATAAAGACTCTTCAACCCGTGACTGTTCTTCTAGGAATTAATTCATTCTTTTCGTTTGCAACAACAGTCATGCCTCCTTTCTTTGGAACGACCTGCACAGGACTTACCCAAGTATTGTCAGAAATAGGATAAATTATTCCAGCATCTAGAAGTTTAATTACCTCAGCTTTAACCATTTCTTTCACGTTGGGATTCAATCGTCTTTAAGGTTGCACACATGGTTTATATTCATCTTCCATTAAAATTTTGTGGGTGCAAAACAATGGACTTATTCATTTAATGTCAGAAATTTTCCAAGCTATGGCTCTTTTATGTTCCCTTAGTACCTGTAGAAACTCATCTTTCTCTTTGGGTTCTAGTTCTGAAGAGATGATTACTGGTAGCGTAGAATTGTCCCCGAGGAATGCATATTCTAAGTGATTTGGCAACTGTTTCAATTCCAATTTAGATGGCTCTTCAATCGAGGGTTTTTGTTTTAGTTCGTCATTGATTTCAATTCCCTCATCTTTCTTTTGTCTAGAGGAAGATGTATTAGAGTTCAACTCATCGGTATCATCATCTACCCCCTCACCTTGGGTAAGACACAGTTTCATCGTGTCGTCATGTATGATTTCCTGCAAAGAATCTTGAATAAAATGATCAATGGCATCAATAAAATAACAGGAATCATCTTGCTCTCTAGAATATCGCATAGCATCGTATATTTTAAAAATAATTTCCTCGTCGCCTACCTTTAGCGCAAGTTTACCATCACCTACATCAATAACAGCCCTAGCAGTAGCTAAAAAGGGGCGTCCTAAAATTAAAGGTACCTCAACGTCCTCATCCATGTCAAGCACAACAAAATCAACAGAGAATATAAATTTATCAACTTTTACCAGAATATCTTCAATAATTCCCTTAGGATATTTAATAGATCTGTCAGCTAACTGAATACTCATCCTAGTGGGTTTTGGTTCCCAAAGACCAAGCAGCTTGAGCATTTTATAAGGCATTAAATTAATACTGGCACCTAAATCAGCTAGTGCTTTCTCAATATTTAAACTACCAATTAAACAGGGAATAGTGAAACTTCCTGGATCTTTCAATTTGGTTGGTAGCTTATTTTGGAGAATACTTGAACATTCCTCGTTAAGTTCCATGGTCGATAGCTCTTCAAACTTCGTTTTATTTGTAGAAGCTCTTTTAGGAATTTTACGTATGTTGGCATCTGTGAAATAGCTTCAACAAAAGGAAAGTTAATATGTAATTATTTAAAACGTTCAAGAAATTTACCATATTGTGCATCTAATCGATCTTTCTTCAGCTTTGCCAGATATAGGATCGGTGGTTTATATTTTTTAACTACCGGTGTTACATTCTCGTTTATTTTCTCATTTTTTTCCTTATTAGTTTCTTGTGGCTTCTTCTTTTCTGCTTCAACCAATTCCTTCCCACTCCTTAATGTTACTACCTTCACTTGCTCTTGTGGTTTAGGTTCGATATTATTAGGTAATGACCTAGTTGCCTTTCGGAAACTAACTTGGTCAGCCGTCCTAGTTGATTATTAAGCCCTTGAATTAATGTTTGCTGATTATTCAACATCGTTTTGGTATTCTAAAAATGAATTTCTGACACTGAAATGAATTGTGCTAGCATATCCTCAAGGTTTGGCTTTTTCTTTTCCTATGGGTAGGACTGTTGTTGGAAGTTTGGAGGGAGTTGTTGTCTCTGATTTCCTTGACCACCCCATGAAAAATTGGGGTGGTTCCTCCAACCTGGATTGTAAGTGTTACTATAAGGGTTATTTTGAGGTCTAAAATTGTTACCCATATAGTGAACTTGTTTGTATTCAGTGCTCGGGTTGTAAGGTGGGCATTCTATATTGTTCATCCCTCCTCCATTCATCTCGCACTGCATAGCTGGATGTAGCTGCGAAGAACCACATAAACCATCAATCTTTTTATTTAACATCTCTACCTGTTTTGATAGTATGGATATTGCGTCGAGGTTGAAAACACTGGCGGTTTTTGTTGACCTTGTCCTCGTGACTTGCCACTGATAGTTATTCAGTGACATTTCATCAATGAATTCGTAGGTAGCCTCAGGTGTTTTGTTATTTAGGGTTCCGCCGGCGGCTGAATCAATCAACTGTTTGGCTGAGAGGTTCACACCATTATAAAAGATTTGGACCTGTAGCCACAAGGGTAATCCATGGTGTGAACACCATCTCAATAGATCTTTGTATCTCTCCCATGCAACGTAAAGTGTCTCTAAATCCATTTGCACAAAAGAAGAGTTATCATTCCTCAACTTAGCCATTTTAGCCCGTGAAAAATATTTGAACAAAAATTTTTTGGTCATTTGTTCCCATGTAGTGGTTGATCCTCGTGGAAGAGAATTCAACCACTGTTTAGCTTTATTCCTCAAAAAAAAAAAGGAAATAACTGAAGACGTATCGCAAAATTCTAGGAAATTTGCCAAGTGATTATTTGGATCTTCATCCTGCGAACCATCAAACTGAACAAATTGCTTTATCATCTTAATTATGTTAGGTTTCGGTTCAAAATTATTTGCAGCAATAGCAGGTCTAACAATACTTGACTCAGTTCCTGTTAAATTAGGTTTAGCATAATCATACATAGTTCGAGGAGCATGATTTTCAGCCACCTCCGGAGGTAGCAGATTATTCTCAGCCATCTCTTTGGTAGTACTAATTTTGTCTTCTTGCTCCTTTTTTATGTATTGTAGGCTTCTCCTTATTTCTCTTTGATTTTTGCGAACTGTGCTTTCAATTTCACTATCGTAAAGTAGAGGTCCTGACAGGTTTCTTCTAGTCATAAACTAGAATATCTGCCAGAAGCAAAGAAGAAAATTTAGAAAAGTAAAATTAAAATTTAATTGCAAAAATAAAATATGGCTAAAGTAATAAAGATCAAGTGTTCCTAATATCTTAGTCCCCGGCAACGGTGCCAAAAACTTGATCGTGTCAGAAAGTCTTAAAATTTATAAAATGAATGATCGAGCCTAGAAACTAACTTATGACAACGATTGAGGCAAGCGTACCTATCGTTTGGTAGTATAGCTATGGCAAGACCGGAAGTATCGTATCCTCAAGGACTAAGAGTACTAGTAATTACTATCTTTTTATTATTTAGCCTAAGAATTAAGGTAATTGTTGTTTAATCTAAAACTAACTAATTACTAAGCTAAAGATGCTAAGACACAGAGAATGAATTGGGAAAATACTTTTTGGAAAAATCAATTGATTAAGACAATACCCCAGGAAGAATCCACCTACACTTCACTTGTTATTTAACTCTAAACCTGATGATTTATTCACTTGACTTGATCCGTAGGATTCCCTAATTTATATTAATACCTCTCTCGAGGCTACTAAAGTCTAACCCTAGGTTGATTAATTGAAATCTCTTTCTAATTAAAACCCCTAGAATTACATTAACTCGATCTATGGACTCCCATATTAGGCTTGACCCTAATCCGGCAGATTTTCGTCATCCTATCTCTAGGGTTGCGATCAACTCCGCTTAACTATGCTAGATCTACTCTTAAACAGGGAATATTCCTCCACTGCCTAAGCACATCAATAATTGAATCAATATCCTGAAATATTAAAACAAGAATTAAGAACACATAATTAAGAGCAAATCAAGTATTTATCATACAGTTCAGAAAACAATAACAAGATCCATCTTAGGTTTCATCCCCCTCAGGTATTTGAGGGGTTTAGTTCATAATTATAAAAGAATACATCTCAGAATAAAATATAAAACAAAACATAAGAAAAACCCTAAAACCCCCTGAAGGAAATTTAGGGGAAGATCTTTCGTCTTGATTATGATTCTGACTTTTTGAGATGAATCAACTGGCTTTCTTCGAGTATATCCCACAATTCGGCCTCTCTGGCTTGGCTCCTCGGCCTACCTGCACGTCCCCCTTTAGGTTGCCATCTAGGGTATTTATATAGGCTTTTGGAATGTCTTTCTTTGCCTCTAAGTACCCTATTTCGAATAGAATTAAAACAGGTCACGTCAGGGACACGCCCGTATGGCATGCCCGTGTGAATTGAGCCCAGGCCGTGTAAAGGTCTTGTAAAGAGGCACAGCCGTGTGTCTCAAGCCCAGATCGTGTGAATTTTGTACTTTGGCTCATTTTCTCTGTTTTTGGCCCGTTTCTCATTCTTTTCATCCTCCGGTGCTCTCCTAAGTATAAAACATGAAATTAAAAGATTAGAAGCACCAAATTCCACAATTCAAGGAATAAATCATCCAAAAGTATGCTAAATGTGGGATTAAAATATGTATATATTACGGTTTATCAAGTAGCTGTTCTGTGGTGTACTCCATATTTCTTTAAGACTTTATCAAATTGAGTATTACAAAAATGAGTAACCCTATCACTAGTAATTGCTCTTGGTGTTCCAAATCGAGAGAAGAGTTTCTTAAGAAATTTCACTACCACTCTAGCATCATTAGTAGGTAAGGCTTGAGCTTCCACCCATTTTGACATATAATCCACTGCTAGTAAGATGTATTTATTCCCAAATGAATTAGGGAATGGACCCATAAAATTAATACCCCATACATCAAATATTTCACATGATAGCACATACGTTTGAGGCATTTCATCGCGTTTAGAGATATTACCTGTTCTCTGACATCTATCACATGAAGTAACATACCCGTTAGCGTCCTTGAACAGAGTGGGCCAATAAAAACTTGATTCAAGCATTTTATGTGCTGTCCTAATCCCACTGTCTCTTGATGGTCCTGAATGGCAATGTTCTAGGGTTTTGCTTGATTCTGCCTTTGTAAACATCTTTGAATTACTTGATCTCCACATATACAGAAATAAAAAGGGTCCTCCCAAAAATAGTTTTTCGCATTAGCAAAGAATCGCTTCTTTTGATGATGTGTTAACCTTTTTGGTAGGATGTTAGTAGCTAAGTAATTTGCAATGTCTGCAAACCAAGGTACCTCGGAGTCAAATATAGCGAATAGTTGTTCTTCAAGAAACGAGTCATTTATCTCACTCTCATCGAGTTCTTTGATATGTGGATTTTCAAACCTAGAAAGATGGTTTACTGCAAGATTTTCAGCTCTTTTCTTATCTTGAATTTCCAAATCAAATTCCTATAAGAGTAAAATTCATCTTATGAGTCGAGGTTTTGCATCAGATTTAGTTAAAAGATAACGAAGAGCCGAATGGTCAGTGTAAATGACAACTTTAGATAATATCAAATACTGTCTAAATTTATCAAATGCAATAACCACAGCTAGCAATTCTTTTCTTTGGTGGTGTAATTTTCTTGTGCGGCCATCAATGTTTTGCTAGCATAATAGATAGGTTGAAAATGCTTGTCTCTTCGCTGTCCCAAAACTGCACCTACTGCAAAGTCACTTGCATCACACATTAGTTCAAAGGGTAAATTCCAATTAGGTGCAATTATAATTGGAGCATTTATTAATTTATTTTTTAGGGTATTAAATGCTTCTTAACATTCTTGATCAAAATCAAAAGGCACATCTTTCTCTAGTAGTTTTGTTAAAGGCTTATCTATTTTAGAAAAATCCTTAATAAATCTTCTATAAAATCCAGCATGTCCTAAAAAACTTCTAATAGCCTTAACTGAACTAGGAGATGGTTATTTTTCTATGGTTTCAATTTTTGCTTTATCAACCTCAATCCCTTTACTAGAGATTTTGTGACCTAACACAAACCCTTCTCGAACCATAAAGTGACATTTTACCCAATTAAGCACAAGGTTCGTTTCCTCGCATTTCATTAGAACTCGTTTTAAATTTTTAAGGAAAAGATGGAAAGAATGACCAAATACCGAAAAGTCGTCCATAAATACTTCCATAATATCTTCCACGAGTTCATCAAAGATGGCTAGCATGCAGCACTGAAAAGTAGCAGGAGCATTACATAATCCAAAAGGCATTATGCGATAAGCAAACATACCGTATGGATACATAAATATTATCTTTTCTTGATCCTCAGGAGCTACTGGGATTTGGAAGTAGCTAGAGAGTCCGTCTAGGAAGCCATAGTATATATCCCTAGATAACTTTTCTAACATCTGATCAAGGAAGGGTAAAGGAAAGGGAACTTTTCTCGTGGCATCGTTCAACTTCCTATAGTCAATGCAAACTCTCCAAACTGTGATTGTTCTTGTTGGAATCAATTCATTCTTTTTGTTAGCTACAACAGTCATGCCTCCCTTCTTTGAAACAACCTGCGCAAGACTTACCCAAGTACTGTCAGAAATAGGATAAATAACTCTAGCATCTAGAGGTTTAATTACCTCAACTTTAACAACTTCCTTCATGTTGGGATTCAATCATATTTGAGGTTGCACACATGATTTATATTCATCTTCCATTAAAATTTTGTGGGTGCAAAACGATGGACTTATCCCTTTAATGTCAGAAATCTTCCAAGCTATGGCTCTTTTATGCTCCTTTAGTACTTGTAGCAACTCGTCTTTCTCTTAGGGTTCCAGATCTGAAGAGATGATTACTGGTAATGTAGAATTGTCTCCGAGGAATGCATACTCTAAGTGATTTGGTAACTGTTTCAATTCCAATTTGGGCGGTTCTTCAATAGAGGGTTTTTGTTTTAGTTCGTCGTTTATTTCAATACCCTCGTCTTTCTTTTGTCTTGGGGGAGAAGTATTAGAATTTAACTCACTTTTTATCTCCCCTAACTCATTGGTATCGTCATCTGCCCCCTCACTTTGGGTGAGACATAGTTCCAACGTGTCGTCATGTATGATTTCCTGAAAAGAATCTTGAATAAAATGATCAATGGCATTAATAAAATAACAGGAATCATCTTGCTCTCTAAAATATCATATAACATCGTATATTTTAAAAATAATTTCCTTGTCGCCTACCCTTAGCGCAAGTTTACTATCACTTACATCAATAACAGCCCTAGCAGTAGCTAAAAATGAGCGTCCTAAAATTAAAGGTACCTCAACGTCCTCATCCATGTCAAGCACAACAAAATCAATAGAGAATATAAATTTATCAACTTTTACCAAAATATCTTCAATAATTCCCCTAGGATATTTAAAAGATCTGTCAGCTAATTGAATACTCATCTTAGTGGGTTTTGGTTCCCCAAGACCAAGCTGCTTGAGCATTTTATAAGGCATTAAATTTATACTGGCACCTAAATCAACTAGTGCTTTCTCAATATTTAAACTACCAATTAAATAGGGAATAGTAAAACTTCCTGGATCTTTCAATTTGGTTGGTAGCTTATTTTGAAGAATAGCTGAACATTCCTCGTTAAGTTCCATGATCGATAGCTCTTCAAACTTCCTTTTAGTTGTAGAAGCTCTTTTAGGAATTTTGCGTATGTTGGCATCTGTGAAATAGCTTCAACAAAAGGTAAGTTAATATGTAATTATTTAAAAAGTTCAAGAAATTTACCATATTGTGCGTCTAATCGATCTTTCTTCAGCTTTGCCAGATATGGGATCGGTGGTTTATATTCTTTAAGTACCGGTGTTACATTCTCGTTTATTTCCTCACTTTTTTCCTTATCAGTTTCTTGTGGCATTTTCTTTTCTACTTCGACCAATACCTTCCCATTCCTTAGTACTGCCTTCACTTGCTCTTTTGGTTTAGGATCAATATTACTAGGTAAACTACCTGGTTGCCTTTTGGAAACTAACTTGGTCAGCTGTCCTATTTGATTTTTAAGCCATTGAATTAATGTTTGCTTATTTTTCAATGTTGTTCGGTATTCTGAAGATGAGTTTCTGATGCCGAAATAAACTTTACTAGCATATCTTCAAGGTTTTGTTTTTTCTCTTGTAGGTAAGGTTGCTGTTGAAAGCCCTTGGGGGTTGTTGTCTTTGATTTCCTTGGCCACCCCATGAAAAGTTTGGATAGTTCCTCCAACCTGGATTGTAAGTGTTACTATAAAGGTAATTTTGAGGTCTAGAATTGTTACCCATATAGTTCCTCTATTCGTTTTCTATGCCAGGGTTGTAAGGTGGATGTTCTGTATTGTTCGTCCCTTCTCCATTTGTATTGCATAGCATCACTGGGTGTACCTGCGAAGAACAACACAAACCATCAATCTTTTTACTTAAAAGTTCTACCTGGTTTGATAGCATGGTCACTGTGTTGAGGTTGAAAACACTGGCGGCTTTTTTTGGCTTTGTCCTCATAACTTGCCACTGATATTTATTCAGTGTCATCTCCTCTATAAACTTATAAGCCGCTTTAGGGGTCTTGTTATTTAGGGTTCCACCGGCGGCTGAATCAATCAACTGCCTAGTTGAGGGGTTTACACCATTGTAAAAGGTTTGAACCTGCAGCCACAAAGGTAACTCATGGTGAGGGCATCTCCTTGGTAGATCCTTATATCTCTCCCATGCATCGTAGAGTGTTTTTAGATCCATCTGCACAAAAGAAGAAATATCATTCCTCAACTTAGCCATTTAAGCCGATGAAAAATATTTAAGTAAAAATTTTTCGATAATTTGGTCCCATGTAGTGATTGATCCTCGTGGTAATGAGTTTAACCACTATTTAGCCCTGTTTCTCAATGAGAAGGGGAACAACCAAAGGCGAATGGCATCATCAGAAACACCATTAATTTTGAAAGTATCGTATAATTCCAGAAAATTTGCCAAGTGATTGTTTGGATCCTCATCCTGCAAACCATCAAACTGAACAAACTGCTGAATCATCTGAATAGTGTTAGGTTTTAGTTCAAAATTATTTGCAGCAATAGTAGGTCTAACAATAATTGATTCAGTTCCTATTAAATTAGGTTTAGCATAATCATACATAGTACGATGAGCAGGATTTTGATTCATCAGATTTGTGGCAACCACAGGAGGTAGCAGATTATTGTCGACCATCTCATCGGTAGTATTAGTATCATCCTATTACTCTTCTTCTATGTATTGTAGGCTTCGCCTTATTCCCTACGATTTCTGTGAACGGTACCTTCTATATCACTGTCAAAAAGTAATGGTCCTGACGGGTTCCTTCTAGTCATAAACTAAAAAGTTCCTGCCATAAACAAGTAGAAGAAAAATTAGCAAGTTAAAATAATTATAAATTGCAATAAAATAAAAATGGCTAAAGTAAGAAAAATTTAGTGTTCCTAATATTTTAGTCCCCGGCAACGACGCCAAAAACTTGATGGGCTTGAAACTAACTATTATTTTGACAAAGGCAAGCGCACCTATCGGACAGTAGTGTAGTTGTGATGAGTCTGAAATATCGTATCCTCAAGGACTAAAATTACTAGTAATAACTATCTTTTTATTGTCAAGCCTAATAATTAAGGGGATTTATTTTTAATCTAAATTTAACTAACTAATTTAACTAACTAAATGACTATGAACGTGACAGAGAGTGAATTGGGAAAATACTTTTAGACAACTTTATGTGATAGGCAATACCTAAGGAAGAATCCACCTAGACTTCACTTATTACTTTTGATTCATATGATTTATTCACTTGACTTAATCCGTAGAAACACCTGATTTATGTTAATATCTCTTTCAAGATTAAAAACAACTGACTCTAGGTTGATTAATTAAAATCTCTTTCTAATTAAAATCTCTATTGTCGCATTAACTCGATCTATGGATTCCCTTATTAGATTTGACTCTAATCCGGTAGATTTTTGTTGCCCTATTTCTAGGGTTGCAATCAACTCTGCTTAGTTGTATTGTTCTACTCTTAAACAGGGACTTTTGCTCCACTGAATAATCACATTCGACTTGAATCAATAACCTGAATTATCAAAACAAGAATAAGAACTCACAATTATGAATAAGAACAAGTATTTATCTTATAAATCAAACAATAATAAGATCTATCTTAGGTTTCATCCCCTTAGGTATTTAAGGGATTTAGTTTATACTGATAGAGGGAAACATCTTAAAATAGGGAAAACAACAAAACATAAGAAAACCCAAAAACTTCTAAAGAACTTGATGGGAGATCTTCAATCTTGATGGAGATCCTTCTCCTAAGATGTTCCCGACGACTATCTTGGAGTATTTTCTGCCTTCTGCTCCACGTTCCCTTTTAGGTTGCCCCCTAGGGTGTTTATATAGGCTTTTAGATGCCTTTCTTGGCCCACAAGTAACCTTTTCCGAATAGAATTAAACCTATGGTCGGCAGGGACACGCCCGTGGTGGACTCCTTCGACTGTGGTCGATTCTGCTCGCCACACACAGCCATGTGATCTGCCCGTGGTCGATAGTCCAGGCCGTATGATTTCTAATGTAGGCCTATTTTGTCCCTTTTTGGCCCATTTCTCGTTCTTTTCGACTCCCTAAGCTCTCCTGAGTATAAAACATGAAATTAAGAGATTAGGAGCATCGAATTCATCAAATTCAATGAAAAATCATCCAAAATTAAGTCAAGCATGGGGTTAAAATATGTGTAAATTAGGGTTTATCATCTGGTTATTTGAAGATCTGAAGATCGGAAGGCTTATTTAATGTTTTTCCCCTTCAAATGGGTTGAATTGTGTATTTATATGATATGGTTATTTTTCATGGATGTGATATCGTAAATAAGTCCCCATGCATGCCGACACGTACCCTACTCTAGGGTTTACATGTATTTTATAGGTGTGGGTTGGCCTACATGGTGGTGTGAACCCACATCGTGTGGTTTCATAGAAGGGTACGAACACCTCATATGTAAACTTAAAGTGCGAACCGCAAAGAGTACGGGTCGGGACCCAATCGGGTAATCAAGCATCGGGTCGGTGATAGCAAGTACTATAACAAGTACTAATATTTGAATGGTAATTTAGATTAAATTTTCTTCCCATGAAAAGGTGTATGCATAACTATTAGAAGATCGGTTAGAGAAGTCGTGAAATGAGCTGAATATTAATAGGGGTGGTTCTAGGAAAAAGTGGGCTTGAGTTGTATGAGAACTGAAACAAAATGTCTAATGAGGAAGCATTTTAAACATATTATGGGTGTTCTTCAAGTTGCATAGATGTTTAATCATTGCTTGCTGATGTTATGTTCTACTGGGAATTAACATTGTGGTTCGAGATATATATATATATATATATATATATATATATATTCAGGAAAACTTCATTTAAGAAAGTACAAAAATAAAAACTCAAAATTAAAAGTACTTTTAGATTTCCACTGCCGAGAGTGGAGCAATGATTTTTTTTATTATTTATAAAAGAGGATTTGAAAATCAGTGGCGTCCAAGCTGAAGTGCGGGTGGAAATTCTTAATGTATGCGCTCTGCTTGATTCTTTAGCAGCAGGAAGAACATCTAATTACATTGTACGCCGTTAAATGATCACTTTAGCCTCGATAATTTTCCTGACTGGCATAATTTTATGAGGCCATGCCTAAAACTACGCCATCCTAACGATCGGAAGATGCACCGTCAGATTTGGTGTCGGCTTTGCCCTTATGATCACTACAGTTTACTCGGCAAAGATTTCATCTCTTGCCACATGTGGTTTCTTACCGTCTTTGCTGGAGCTTTGAACCAATTTCAGCATCTTAGTAGGCTACACTTCCAATTACTTCAAAGAATCAAAGTAATAATCTCCACCTTCAACATAGTGAGTCATTAGTCAATCACGTTCAAATGCATGTGTACTGAAACTTCTCAGCCAATCATGTGAAGCATAAAAATTGAAAAAAAGAAAAGGACGATGAGGTGAAGTTGGCACCTCCAAACGTTGGTTCATGGAGATTTCCGCTTTGAAGCCGGTTCCACCTGTCGACTTCACCATCTCTACTGTATGATCCATTTATTTCAATAAATAATTTCCTATCTCAGTTATTTTCATAAAATTTTTCCTAATCCATATATATGAAAAAAAAAAAAAAAACTAAAGTACTATAAAATTAAATAAATTTTAATTTTTATAAAAATTTTGTTTGACTTTAATTAAAATAAAATATATTTAATTATATTTAATTCAATTATATATTAACTTTTAGATGAATTTATTAAATTATTATTATGAAAAAGTAATTACTTATTATTATTTAGATTTCTTTAATGTAAAAGAAATTGATTAAAATATAAAAATAAAAAATAAATTTATGTCAATGTTAATATATGTAATTAAATTAAAATTTACAATTTGAACATATATTTTCATAAAAAATATTAAAAAAGAAACAAAAAATAAAAGAACAAATAAAAATAATTATAATTACTAACAAATTTATAAAATAAACTTACAAGCAAGGAGTCTTTATCTTAATAACAAGGATAAGGCCGAAGGAACTTTAGGATTCCAAGTTTGTGATTTGCTATGTGTAAATGATGTGTAGGTTTTCAATCTTTATTTCATCTAGTTTATGTCCCACTAAATGTGGAGTTGTATACATTTAATTTGGTTGTATACATTTAATTTGGTTTAAGTTTAGTTATTCAGGTGTATCATTTTTAATACTAATCTAAGAGAGGTAACTCATTTGCGATCAAGTTTGGAACATCAGTCAACTTACAACGTAGTTTGAATAGGATCTGAACATTTTTTAATTTAATTATCTTCTTATGGATTAAATATTTGTCTTTTAGCTTCGCAACGTTTTTTGCCAACTCAGTCTCGAGGCTTTATTTAATGATTGCTTTGCTCCTCTTGTTTGGTCTTACACAAAGAAAAAACACTTCAAAAAATTTAAAGCGAAATTATTCCAACATAAAACATAATAAACAAATAAAAGATGCAATAGATCTAAAATTAAACGTGGTATGCAACCTAAAAAAATAATTACATAAAAATGAAAAATTAAAAATACTTAACCACGAAGATGTCTCTCCATCAACACTTTTGTTTAATGTCTTTATCTAGACGTTCGTAAATATTATTTGACTATCGAAATGTTCTAATAATACATTGACTTAGTAAAGTCTAACATTAAGCACAAATTTAAAGTCGGGAAAATTTTGAAGCATTGATTCCTCTTCTCCATTTTTTAACCAACCATTCTCACACTCAATTATAATTCCAATACAATAAAAGTACTTGATTCAGTTGAAGGGATGGTGGTTGTTTAACATAACCCATAGAAAGTGCAAAATGATTAAAAGTGAATTGAGCATTAAAACAAAAAAGTTGGTGGGAGAAATTCTAGCACTCTCGATTTTTCGTTAGGCTCAAAGCTATTTGGAGCAAAGATAAAATCAATATGCATAGGCTCAACAAATACCTATCATCTTGTACTATTATGTTATCCTTAACCTCAACAAATATCTATTTGCTCTTCGACTTTGCGGAAATTCTCAAGAATTTCCTTCTCTTCCTCTTTAGATTTGACAAATCTTTCTAGGAAAAGAGGTTTTATCACGAACAACTTTGGTTTCATCGATATTAGGTTAGTTAGTTGATTCTAGGAGCAACCACCTCTTTTTCAATGCCTTCTTGAGATTTTAATATACTCTTTGTAGTCATCGGTTGACTGACCTGCCTCTCTAGGTTCTAAATGCTCACTCTTGTCTCTTATTGAAATTACCTTGTCTTCTGTTGAAATTATTGTGTTAGTAACAAGTGATTTAACAACATCCTTAAGAGACATAGTTTGCTTAAAAGATGATGGTTGCATTGGAGAATGCGGCCTCAATTCAGAGCCGAAATCTAAATTATTCGTCCATCCATGATTATAAGTGTTGGCATAGGGATCATATCTCCACATTGGCCAACCAAGAAATCCTCTAATTTCATTGGCACGCTCAACGAATGTTCTAACCATAATCAACATAAATCCCACAAGCCTTCATTTGTTGAGAATTTCCTGCAACCAATTATTGAACAAGAGAGGTTAGTTCAGAAATTGGATTATCAAGAAAATAAACATTTACCTTATCCATTCTTCTTGTGGTGCTTTGTCTAAATTCGAAGTGTTGTGAATATGCAGCCATGACCAAAGGCTAAAGATATTAAAAATAAATAAAATTATTGACATCAATCTTTAGCAGTGACATTAAAATTTGATGGATGTCGAAATCACCAAAAATAAAAAAAAAACTTATTTATAATTGTAAAGTATAACACCTATTTGTTTTAATCAAATACTGATTAGTTTAGATTATTTTATTATTATTTGACCATTTAATTTTGCCTATAAATAGGCTATTTTACAACCTTAGAAAATACACCCATTAGATATTAGAATTCATAACACATTTAGAGAATTTTGTAAGTTTTGAGGGTTCTTTGCTTTCGAGTTTTCAGGGTTTAGTTTTTGTCTCCATCTTTTGTACTCTTCGTTCTTTTGCAATTATAGTAAAATTGTCTTTGCCCGTGGTTTTTTATCTTCTTTGGAGGTTTTTTCCATGTTAAATTTGTGTGCTCAATTTCTCAATTTATTTTTGCTATTTTTTTACTTGTTGCTTAATCGGGTTGATCCTAACAAGTGGTATTAGAGCTAGTTCAATTTTCATAGATCAGCCCATTCAGATATGGTAGCAACAAGGTTTGAAATTGAGAAGTTTGATGGTGAGACAAATTTCAATCTGTGGCAAGTTCAGATGATGGCAATTCTAGTTCAAACCGGCTTGAAAAAGGTTGTTATCGGGAAAAAGCCTGAGAATCTAAATCAAACAAAATGGGAAGAGCTTGGTGAAAAGACCTTGTCTGCAATTCATTTATGCCTCACGAATATAGTATTACAGGAGGTATTGATGGAGAAAACTTCATCCGCCTTGTGGAAAAGGTTAGAAACTCTTTATACGACTAAGTCTTTGGTTAACTGTTTTGTGTTGAAACAACGTCTATTTACGTTTCGCATGAACGAAGGTCAGTTCATTACTCTTTTAAATGATTTAAAGAATGTTGAGGTTCATATTGACAATGAAGATCAGGCTATGTTATTATTGTGCTCTTTACCCCCTTCACACAAATCTTTCAGAGAGACTCTGATTTATGGCAGAGACAAACTCTCGTTTGAAGATCTGAAGGGTCATTTGCTGAGTAGAGACAAACTCGAAAATGAGTTTGGTTTGGATAGCAAGGTAGATAAGCAAGCTCTCATTTTGGTAGCATCAAAGAAACGAGACAAAAGGTGTCGCTATTGTAAAAAGTTAGGCCACGTCAAAGTAGGTGGTTATAACTGCGAAATAGAAGAGCTGCTGAAAGTAACGAGGAAAATGTAGTTGGTACTAATTTGGCTGATGAAAGCGATGATGATTTCTTGTTAGTGTCAATGAGCGATAACTCCAAGCTTACGTCCGAATGGATCCTAGATTTGAGATGTTCCTTCCACATGTGTCCCAATAGAGAATGGTTCTCCACATACAGTTCGGTTGAAGGTGGAGTTGTACGCATGGGAAACGATTCATCAAGTAAGCTAATTGGTATTGGTATTGTTAAAATTAGGATACACAATGGGACGATTAGGACACTCTCAGATGTCAGGTATATACCTGATTTACGAAAGAATCTTATCTCATTGAGTATTTTAGACTTGAAAGGATGCAGAACCAACATCGAGTCGAGCGGTATTAAAGTATCTCGTAGAGCTCTCGTTTTGTTAAAAGGTAAAAGAACTGGCAGTCTTTATATTTTGGAAGGTTCTACAATGACCGGTGAAACCAGACTTCCCTCATCTGTTATAGAGTCAAAGTCAACTCGTTTGGAGTAGAGGCAACTTGGTCATAGGAGGGAAAAAGGTATAGCCATTTTGTTGAAGAGAGATTCTCTTTTGGATGCAGGTTGTGAAAAGTTAGGGCACTATGTTCGCGAAAATCAAACTCGGGTTAGTTTTGATTTGGCAGTGTACAAGTCGAAAGCTAGAAGTCTTCCAGTATCTAAGCACAGATTCGGGTCAGTTAATTCCCTGCATGGTTCAAGATAGGCTCGTGGCAGGCTTTGGCAAAGATGGCGTTGTGGAAATATGATTCAAGGTGGAGATTTGTTAAGTATGACTCTTATTTCAGTCAAATTTGAGAAATAATCTTCTAGTTAAACTTTGTTTATTTGTTTCAATCAAACACTGATTAGTTTAGATTATTTTTTTTATTATTTGACCATTCAATTTAGCCTATAAATAGGCTATTTTACAACCTTAGAAATTACACCCATTAGATATTAGAACCCATAACACATTTAGAGAATTTTGTGTTTCTGTTTTGAGGGTTCTTTGTTTTCGAGTTTTCGGGGTTTAGTTTTTATCTCCATCTTTTGTACTCTTCGTTCTTTTGCTATTATAGTAAAATTATCTTTTCCCGTGGTTTTTTATCCTCTTTGGAGGAGTTTTTCCACGTTAAATTTGTGTGTTCAATTTCTCAATTTATTCTGCTATTTTTTTTACTTGTTGCTTAATCGGGTCGATCCTAACAATAATATAAATATTTGTTTACAACAACGAGTAGAGTCAAATCCACAGAGAATAGTTACAAATTTATTTCTTTAAATAAAACAAGTAAAATAAAATTAAGGAGGTGTTAAATATTAAAAAAGAGAACTAAATTAGAACTATAACAAGATCAAATATAAGAAAAAAAACAATAAGATGAAGATTTAGTCAAAGGTAAAATATTAGTTTTGATTTAAAACTTTGATCATCAATGCAAATATAATTTCAGTGTTCTTTAATAAATTAGCTATAATTGCCAACCTTGCACCTAGCAACCACTCTCTTCTTACCTTGTTGATAACTAATAGGAAGCTCATTGAAATTATTTCCCTTGTTAATAAATAACCTATAACTTCGCACTTAGGATTTAGCTTACCGATAACATTAAGAACAAGAGACACATAATTCTAATAAAAAAACACATACAAGTGGGGTTTATTTAGATTAAATCGCATGTCCACATAATATGATTTGCATATGTAGCTTATACCTAGTCGTGCTATTCATCACAAGAATTAGAATCAATTAAACAATTACTGATTTAACTATTCTAATTGACAATATAAATATTCTAATCAATTGAATACGGTACTAATATTCAAAAAAACTTGAATATTTTTAGTTAAAATAAACGACATGCAAATACTAAATAACAAAAAAAAAAGATGAAGAGCAATTAGATCTCACAAACTTTTAGAATCAAAACGTCGAAGTCTCTTTGACTAGAAAAGAAGAGTTTAGGAACTCATAAAGAAAAGAAAACAAAAAAGTAACACCAAGTTGGCTATGTCTAGTTTTGCGGCTATTAACCTAATAGTATCTATTCATAAGGCAAAGTTTACACAATGGAGAAAATGAAAAAGTGTTATTAATTAAACAAAGCAAAATATTTGTAGATTTATTGGCAGATTCTTGCTCAAACTCCTAGGCCCTTTTTAAACATCTTCTCGACATTTTTAGGGCTTGAGTTGAAAATAATTTCTATTAGATCTTTTAATTTCATTTGAAGCGGTATATTATAGGCCAAATTAGAGTTTTATAGTTCAAGTTATAGTGAAAATAGTGTTGCAATATCATATTGAAAGTCTAAATCGTTTTCTCCAAGTGTTTTCTCAAAACCATTCACTTATAAACCAATTATTATTCTTTATGCCTAAGTTTTAGAGTTTTATGTTAGAATTTGATTAAGAGATTAAATATTTAAATAGTTTTAGAAGTTTATATTTGTTTTAAACTTTATTATGTAATTATTTATATAAAAAGGCTCAACTAGTAATTTGACAAAATCGAATAAAGTTAAAGTTTTAATTTTGTGTAAAAAAAATTAATTTGAGAGCTTAGTGATTCTTTTGTTATTTAATTTTAGAGTTTGTTTTTGATAGATATTGTGTGACCCAAATTCTTGTTGAAAATAAAATACAAGTGGCAAGATAGGTACGGTACAGGCTGCACAAGTAAAATCATCTTATAGAAGTTTACTCCCTCTATTTGATATTAATTGGAATAAGGTGTTTTAATCTTACTCCATTACTGCTATTTGATTTTAATTAGAATAAGGTTTTTAACCTATAAATAGATGTAATAGTCTATCTTCTTGTATCATTTGAATTCAACATAGTGAATTATCTTCTCCTCTGCCGGTAATTTTTTCCTGAAAAGATTTCCACATAAAATTTTGTGTGTTCTATTTTCTCTCTTTCTTTGTGATTTATTGTCATTATTGACATTCAATTTTTCACAATTGTCTTCAAATCATTTAAACAATTACAACTTTTTAAGATTTAGTAGAGAATCCTGCGTATTGTTAACATTTTAAATCCAAGCTAATTATTAAAGTTTTCATAGGATAAATTATTTATCTATCACGTTTATTTCCTTGACAAATTATTTAAAGATGTTTGAGTTTCTGCATCATTTGTAATTTCAATTGTAAATGTTGGTATAACTTAAAAATATTGCCATCTGTCTTTGAGTTTTAACATTTTTCTTCAGTTCTAACATTTAAGGTAGTGCGATAACTCATAACTTTTGAGTTGTTTTAAAAAAAAAATTATAAATTAATATTAAAAATTGTAGAAAAATAAAAACATATATATAATTTCAAAACCATACTTGGAACTTTTATAACTCCAAAATTTTTCCATTTTTCAAAACCATACCACCTTACCTAAAACTTGATTCTTCCTCACGGTCTTCTTCTTCCATAGCAGCCCGAGTTGCAACGTTGCGAGTCTCATCGCCTTCAGTGAACACCTTGCTGGTCAAGCAACCGTCCACGCTTCTATCTGGGTATTTTTCTTTCTTCCATATTTTCTCTTCTTTTTCTTAATATACAAACGGAAAAGTAACAATTTTTCTAAAAAGTAACAATTTTTCTAACTCTGAAAGTTTAAATTTCTTCTTTTTAATATTCACCAATGATTAGTTTTGAAGTAACCATATTATTAATATACTCTTGACATTTAGGAAGATAATTTTTTCTAAATATTAGTCAACAATGTTTAAGTTGGTAGGCATTTAGTATAATATTTACAGCAGTTGAATAAGATGGATAAACAAGTGTTGAAGCTTGTTTACTCTCTAATCAACATCCTATAGATTGTAGAGAATCACTTCTGGAAATAATTCCAACCAATTTCGGCACTTTAACAATGCTTTGTTAGTTGTTGGAATATTATCAATAGATTACGAATGATTTTGTTTGAACATACAAAATTACACTAGTTTCTTATCTGTTGCAAGAACAGTAATCTTCCTTGTGCAGCACCTGGTTGTAAAACATTGACCGCAACTAGAGTATTGTAAGAGCCCAAATTTGCTCGTCCCATTAAAGCCCAATATAATAAAAAGTCCAAAAAGAACAATCCATTTTGACTGTCTTTACAGGCCCAAATTTAATACAAATAAACCAGTCCATTTATAGAACAAATTCGGAGCCTAATTACAAAGACCAAATACCAGGCCTAATAAAATACAATAAACAGTCCATGAAGTGTCCAGTTACAAAAACAAATATCAGATTGCAAAACCAATCAAACAAGGCCCAACCTAAAATCCAGACCCCAAAACCTGACCGGTCCAATATGGCCCAAAGGTTAAATGGTCAGGAAACCCTAGGGTCTTCCTTTCCAGCGCCGCCGCGTCCTTCGCACGCGCGCCTCGCTTCACTTCAACTTCCCATGCCTCAGTCAGCTCCGTCACACGTCTGGCCAGCCTCAAGCACCACTACGCACGCTAACCAAAGGACTCCCGCACGCTTTCGCCATCGCCCATATCCTGCAGACATAGAACAAAGCAAGCAAAAGCGAAGTATGGAGCAAAAACAATGGAATAATAAAAAAAAAACAGTTTATGTTCTCCGGCTATAAAGCCATTTGAAAGACACTGTAAAAGGGGTTCACTCGTTCTTCTAAAAAAAACTGCACATTGTTCAGAAAATCTCTATTAGGATTCAGAAATCAGAAAACCAAAAAAGAAGGTTGAGTTGGAATTTTCATCGTTTACTGTTTTACATTTATTTTCCATTTTATTTTAGATCTTTTACGTACATAAAACGAAAACCAAAATAAGAGTTTGTGGTCTCTCTTTTGTTTGAGACATTGATCAGAAGTCAAAAAGCATAAAAAGAACAATAGAAGCGTATAAAAATAAATAAAGTTACGATAGAGGAACAGAGGTTTTCTTACATGTCATATGGTGCCGATCTAGCCCTCGAACGACGGATCCTTGTGGATCTGATCGAAATGGTGTCGGTGATTGAGGGGTACTGGGCACTGGTGAAACCCACTGAGCGATTGAAAGGTTGTGGAGGTCAAAGGTTTTGAAAGAGGTTTCGAACCAGATTTGAGGGTAGGTTTTGGTGAGTAAAGGAAATGGCAAATGACCATTCAGTTTCTCTGGGATCTAAGTGCAAACAAAACAGCACTGTTTAGTCTTTGGGAATCAGACACCAAAACGGCACCGTTTGATGCCCAGTTCATGCGTTCAGGTGCTGAAAGGGCGTCGTCTAGTGCCCAGCCCATTGACCCGATCCGATCTGACCCACACCCTAAGAGGATCCGTGTGTTTCTTCGATTAATGGGGAATTTACGTGTTCGATCCCTTCTAGTTCAGCATTGTTTTTAATTTGACCCGTCACATGTCGCCTTTATTGTTTAGTTGATCTCAGAAGTTCACATGCACCCCAATTTGTTCCCTTTTACTCTCTTTAATTATTTTCGCTACATTTCATTTAAACATTACTATAATTATTATTATTATTGGTATTTTTGTTATTATCGTTACTGTTATTATATTATTTGTGTATATATATATATATGTATTTTTATAGTTATTATTTATTACTCTTAGCTAAAAATTATTTTCATTAGATATCTTTTTATATGTTATACGTTTTCAAATTGTATATTATATAATATTATATTGTATATTACTTTTTAGCTAAAATTTATTTATGTTATATAATGTATTCTATTTATATATTTTTTATGTAATTTAATACACTTATTTACAATCGCTATATATTATGTCTATATTGGCTCCGTCATATATATATGTCTTTTTATCTATTATTTAGGTATGCGTTAAATAGGTTTATGTTTGTTTATTGTCTATTATATTGTTTATGCTTCATCGTGTATTTACAATTACTTAGGCGTAGGAACTATCATTTATCACATTTTGTGTTATCATTGTTTTATTGCCTTTTTAAATGTTAATATGTCATAATTGCTTTTAATAATTTTATTCAATAGTTTATAAAATAAAAATAGTAAAATATAATTGTCGTTTAAAATAAAAATACCTTTTCGTAAAATCAATACCTTTAAAACATTTCTTTAAAAAATAAGGCAATATTCGTGTGTTTAGAAGTTCGAAATATTACATCCTAACGTGCTGGGTGTTGATTTTTTTCGTTTGACTAAATATTCAAATACCCTTGTTCACGTGATTTGAAGATTAAAGATGATCTCGACGTCAGAGTATAAAAGTGTCATATCCTAACGTGCTGGGTATGACAATCTTATTCCTTTGAAACGAGTTAATCTTGAGATTCAATCCCTATTTAATTAACCCATTCCTTTAATTCTCTTTACCCTAAATATTTTCGTTTTCAGCATTAGGACATAGATCAGTCAATTTGGTACCGATTTTGGGCGTTGCGAGGGTGCTAATCCTTCCTCGCACGTAACCGACTCCCGAACCTATTTTCTCGAACACTCGTAGACCAAAAGCTCTATTTTAATAAACCAAAATATTTTTATTAAAACAAGGTGATCCGATCACACCTCGAATAAAAGATCGATGGCGACTCCCTATTGTTTTTCAAAAAATGGTTACGACAGCTTGGCGACTCCACTGGGGACTTTGAGAGTCAGGCCATAAATTGATTGATTTTTGTCCTTTTGATTGAAAATTTGGAAAATTGTTTTGAAAAATCGTGTGTCTTTTTGATGCATTTGCTTGTGCTATAGTGTCGAGTCTCGTGAAATACTTTGGCATTGCATTGCATGACTGCTGTGGTCACATCTTTAAGTGGGAGTGAGAAACTAAGCTTTCGTGAGGTTTTCACCTCCGCATGGGCTAGTGGATTGCTTCAGGGATACATCCGTACCTACGTGCTCCGTGAGGTTTTCACCTCCGCATGGCCATAGGGAAATGTATCCCCCTGAACTGAACTCGGTCCGCATGAGCCTATAATGGGTAAAGATTGAGGAATCTGCTGGTTCAGGTATCCTTCTTTAGGACCGAGCCCCATATAGAAGCCCTAAAGCCTACCCTAGGTAGAATGTCGAAATAGTTATCCAGATAAGTATTTAATGATATTTTACTTGTTTTGATTATGCAATACTAACTTGTGTTGGTTTGTTTGATTTGCATGACATTCCACGTAGTAGAGGTGTCAATTTTTGTTCGGTTGCTAAAATAGGAAGTTTGCTATGGAAAACGACTTTCTTGATAAAGTAGAGGATAATGCGGCTGTGCGCGCATGGTCAAAAAAGTTGCAGTTGGAAAAAGGAGATAGCTTAGTTGAAGGTCATACGTCAGAGCTGAGGGACTTCACCCGTGTTAGCGTGACACAAAATGAGCTTCAAGAGTTGCGAGGTATCTGGACCCATTGGGAAGATGAAGCTAAATAGATGTTCTACCACCGTTATGGTGATATCTCTTGCTTATTGGATGTTAAGATAGATAAACACCTGTTTCAGGCTATGCTCCAGTTTTGGAATTCCGCATACAGTTGCTTCACTTTTGGGAAAGTGGACTTGGTGCCAACTGTAACATCCTGAATTTTTGGGCCTATGCGTTTAATGGGTGAATATGTTTAATATATTAATTTAAGTAATAGAGGTCAAATTGGGCTCAGAATTAGGCAAAGGCCTTGATTAAAATTATCTATTTGGGCATTATAGGGTTTAAAAGGTAGTATCTACGTTTAAAATACCAAAGTGGGCTTGTGGCCCAATCTTAGGAGGTGACTCCACACAAGGGAGTAAGGGGCCGAAATTTAAGTTTCATGGAGCCCAATTCTTTTAATTTAAGTTACCTAAATTTTGGGCATTAAGATTAGGTGGAGTGGATGGCAACAAAATTTAGGGGTTTTAATGTTTAAAAAATGTGGATAATAAGCAGATAAAGGCTATTATTTAGGAATTTATTTTATGTGGATAATAAGCAGATAAAGGCTAAAATTTAGGGATTTTAGTGATTAAAATATGTGGATAATATGCTGATAAAGGAGGGAGGAGTTAGAGATAATTAAGTCTCTTTTAGATGAGCTAGTAGATTAAGATAAAGGAGAAATGATAAGATTTATCTGCAAGGTTAGGTAAGTGCCGAAATTTCTATAAATAGGGGGAATATCTCTTCAATTTCGGCATTTGGGTTTTTCTCTCATTCTTTTCTCTTCTTCTCTGAGTAAAAGCCGAAAACTCCTAAAGTTCCATCTTCTTCTTCATTCTCTGCAAAAGCCGAAATCTCTAAACCTAATCCCTCATCCTCACTTTGATTCAAAAGTCGAAACTCTTTCCATTCTTTTTCTTCTTAGCCGAAATCTTCAAGTCTCTTCCTTGTTTTCTTTTCTTCTTCTCTTTTCCTGTCAGAAACTGAAACTCTTCACTCAAGTATTTTAAAAGCCAAAGACACATCAGTTTTCTCTTGTTCATACTTTTTCTAGAATTTTCTTAAAAGCTGAAATCCCTAGGAACTCACTTCCTGAAGTTGCCGAATTCTCTTCAAAGGAGTTTGCTTGTGCCGAATCTTGAAGGAAATAATAGAAGGAGGCCAATCGCATAGATCTCTAAGTTATAAAATCGTGTTACTTTCGGGATTTCAAGGAGAGGCCTATTTTCGCAATTTTTTCGGCTTTTTAAGCAAGGCTTCACACTGAGGGTAGTAGATTTGGATATCAACTAAGGATAGGAGATTTCGCGATATCAGGTGTGTAATACTTCCCCACCATCTAGATCTAATCATAAAATGCATGATCATAAGATTTATATGTTTTGATAATTGCCGACATCTCGATTTATTGATGAAAGCCCAAGGAGGGTAAAAGCGGTTCACCAGGTTAGTAAATAATCTGTTTATATGTTATAAGTAAAATGCTTGTATGTGATTGCATGGGTTGGGTTGATGAACGAAGGAAGTTATACGTTATATGTGTAGCGGTTTTGCCGTGATCTGATGTAGCGGCTAATGCCGTGAATTGTTATACGGGCTTCGGCCATTATATGTTATAAGGGCTTCGGCCATCATATGTGGATGAACAGCATGACTACCATCATGGTGTGTAGCGGTGTGGGTCGATTGTAGAAATCCCCAATGGTGTGTACGGTTGGTACAGGGGCGTGTAGCGGATGGAAACCTAGGTAAACGGGTTGGGCCTTACATATTATTTGTTATAAATTTTTATTATGAGTATTAAACAGTTTACTTTGTTTAACGGGCTTGAGGCCCAAAATCTAGTGGTGCATGAGGGTTGCACACTGAGTCTCGCGACTCACCCTTTTATTTAACATTTCAGGTGATACCTAATGCTTCGGACTGGGCTGGAGAGGAACGCAAGATGGCCATGCAGAAGAATATATGGATTTAGCAAAAAGACTCAAGTCATTATTTTATATTTTTAATTGGTGGATTTGAAAATTTCGTTGTAATAAGGCCATGGGCCATTAGTTTATATTTTGTTTTATTTTTGGGCTTTAATTACTTTTAGTTATTTAATTTTTTTTTATTTTAATTAAACTAAGGCATGTAATTAAGTTTGGTTTTATTTTACAAAGGCATATTCTATATGAAATATATTTGGGCTTTTCGGAAAAATACGACATGTTTGACAAAAATTTTCTTAATGACATACCAGATCCGATCGTAGCAATTGGGCTGGGTTTGGGGTGTTACAAATTGGTATCAGAGCCCGGTTCAAAACTCGGCTCTGGGGTTTTTGGGCTCAAAATGTTTTCTGAAAATGGACTTTTGAAACATATATGTTTTTAAAGGATTACAGGTCTGTTAGCTCGGCATGACACATGCGTCTCTGGCCCAAGTCCGCCAGGTAAGTATTCTGAACTCTTTGTGTGTTATATATGTATGTGGGCTTGATGGGCTTTGTGGGACGTAGACTATCTAGATTAGAACTTGATGGACTCTAGGCTTAGCTGAAACAACTCCTTAAATCTCATAAGACATAAATTCACTAAACAAACCCGTGAATGAGTCGCAAGACTAGGGTGTGGCAACAGGCATACGCATGTCTAGGATTGGATCCGGAAGAGCCTGGTACTTAAGCAATCCTAGTGACTCACCTCCTTTTCACTGGAATCCTACCTGGTGCGTAGTGACTGTTCACCCTAATCATGAGGACTTCTTGACAGGCTAAACCTTATAATTAAAACCCAAAAGGGACCAACCACCTTATTTTTCATAAATTGCTAAAATACCCATATTTCGAAAACAAATACCAAGATACCATGATTTACAAACATACCCCGATTTACGAAGTCAACAAAATTTTTCCTTAAAAAAACACATACAACACACGACAACAACCAAAAACCCACAAACACCTGAACACTACTATTATTCTTATGAAATCAAATTCTCCAAGATACCCTTGTTTTAAAAATATATATATACCCCCTTAGTTTTGTAAAAATTTTTTTGAAAATACCCCTGACTTGTAAAATGACCAAAAAACCCTGATTTGTAAAATTACCAAATTACCCTTGATTTGCAAAATGACCAAAGTACCCCTGATTTGTAAATTACTAAATTACCCCTGATTTTCAAAATTACCGAAATACCCCTAGATTTCAAAATTTTTGAAATACCCCTGGATTGCAAAAATTACCAAAATACCCTTATTTCATGAAATCAACAAGGAACTCTATTTTGAAAATTACAAAAATACCCCTGTAGTATAAAATTATGAAAATACCCCTGGGTGGTGGAATAACGAGAATATCCCTATGTATTGAGTGTGGATGTATGGATGTTGTCTGTATGTTGATTGTTGAATTATGTAGTTTATAGAATTAGGAAAGGTGAACTTGAGACTGAATTGCGAATTCGAAAGAACTACTCTTAAAACTACTAATCATAAGACTGTTCATGGATAATCAGTAGAAGAAAACCAATAATTCATAAAAATTTTTAATCAGATAAACGCGAACCGATAGCATGAGTACAAGGGGACGAGGACGCTCTAGATGTGAATACCGGTGCGTACTCTACCATAGTGTACTAAATGTTCATTTTGGGTTTAGAATTGGAGTGCACAGCGAAAGCATGGTAGTGAGACTTAGGTAGTACAATTAATAGTTAGTTGGAAATTTCGAGGGCTAAATTTCTTTAAGAGGGTAGAACTGTAACATCCTGAATTTTTGGGCCTATGCGTTTAATGGGTGAATATGTTTAATATGTTAATTTAAGTAATAGGGGTCCAAATTGGGCTCAGAATTAGGCGAAGGCCTTGATTAAAATTATCTGTTTAGGCATTATAGGGTTTAAAAGGTAGTATCTATGTTTAAAATACCAAAGTGGGCTTGTGGCCCAATCTTAGGAGGTGACTCCACACAAGGGAGTAAGGGGCCCAAATTTAAGTTTCATGGAGCCCAATTCTTTTAATTTAAGTTAGCTAAATTTTAGGCATTAGGATTAGTTGGAGTGGATGGCAACAAGGCTCAAATTTAGGGGTTTTAATGTTTAAAAAATGTGGATAATAAGCAGATAAAGGCTATTATTTAGGAATTTATTTTATGTGGATAATAAGCAGATAAAGGCTAAAATTTAGGGATTTTAATGATTAAAATATGTGGATAATATGCTGATAAAGGAGGGAGGAGTTAGAGATAATTAAGTCTCTTTTAGATGAGCTAGTAGATTAAGATAAAGGAGAAAAGATAGGATTTATCCGCAAGGTTAGGTAAGTGCAGAAATTTCTATAAATAGGGGAATATCTCTTCAATTTCGGCATTTGGGTTTTCTCTCATTCTTTTCTCTTCTTCTCGAGTAAAAGCGAAAACTCCTAAAGTTCCATCTTCTTCTTCATTCTCTCGCAAAAGCGAAATCTCTAAACCTAATCCCTCATCCTCACTTTGATTCAAAAGTCGAAACTCTTTCCATTCTTTTTCTTCTTAGCCGAAATCTTCAAGTCTCTTCCTTGTTTTCTTTTCTTCTTCTCTTTTCCTGTCAGAAACTGAAACTCTTCACTCAAGTATTTTAAAAGCCAAAGACACATCAGTCTTCTCTTGTTCATACTTCTTCTGGAATTTTCCTAAAAGCTGAAATCCTTAGGAACTCACTTCCTGAAGTTGCCGAATTCTCTTCAAAGGAGTTTGCTTGTGCCGAATCTTGAAGGAAATAATAGAAGGAGGCCAATCGCATAGATCTTTAAGTTATAGAATCGTGTTACTTTCGGGATTTCAAGGAGAGGCCTATTTTCGCAATTTTTTCGGCTTTTTAAGCAAGGCTTCACACTGAGGGTAGTAGATTTGGATATCAACTAAGGATAGGAGATTTCGCGATATCAGGTGTGTAATACTTCCCCACCATCTAGATCTAATCATAAAATGCATGATCATAAGATTTATATGTTTTGATAATTGCCGACATCTCGATTTATTGATGAAAGCCCAAGGAGGGTAAAAGCGATTCACCAGGTTAGTAAATAATCTGTTTATATGTTATAAGTAAAATGCTTGTATGTGATTGCATGGGTTGGGTTGATGAAAGGAGGAAGTTATACGTTATATGTGTAGCGATTTTGCCGTGATCTAATGTAGCGGCTAATGTCGTGAATTGTTATACGGGCTTCGACCATTATATGTTATAAGTGCTTCGGCCATCATATGTGGATGAGTAGCATGATTGCCATCATGGTGTGTAGTGGTATGGGTCGATTGTAGAAATCCCTAATGGTGTGTACGGTTGGTACGGGGGCGTGTAGCGGATGGAAACCTATGCAAACGGGTTGGACCTTGCATATTATTTGTTATAAATTTTTATTATGAGTATTAAACTGTTTACTTTGTTTAACGGGCTTAAGGCCCAAAATCTAATGGTGCATGAAGGTTGCACACTGAGTCTCGCGACTCACCGTTTTAATTAACATTTTAGGTGATACCTAATGCTTCGGACCGGGCTGGAGAGGAATGCAAGGTGGCCATGCAGAAGAATATGTGGATTTAGCAAAAAGACTCAAGTAATTATTTTATATTTTTAATTGGTGGATTTTAAAATTTCGTTGTAATAAGGCCATAGGCCACTAGTTTATATTTTGTTTTATTTTTGGGCTTTAATTACTTTTAGTTATTTAATTTTTTTTAATTAAACTAAGGGGTGTAATTAAGTTTGGTTTTATTTTACAAATGCATATTCTATATGAAATATATTTGGGCTTTTCGGAAAAATACGACATGTTTGACAAAAATTTTCTTAGTGACATACCAGATCCGATCGTAGCAATTGGGCCGGGTTTGGGGTGTTACACCAACAATAGAAGAGTATACCACTTTACTTCGTATTCCCGGGATACAAGCTGACAAGGTTTATATTAGGCCTGCCTATGTCCCTCCTCTTGCGATGAAATTGGTGAAAATTACGAGAATGAGTGAACAGTGGATCTCGACCAAGATTCAACAGAAAGGTGAAGGGAGATGTATTCCTTGGGTAAATTTAAGGGATCTGATTTTGACGCATCCTGATGTGAGGAGGAAAGTTGATATCTTCACCTTAAGCCTCTACGGATTAGTCATCTTCCCAAAAGCCCTGAGACACATAGATGAAGTGGTGGTGGATCTATTCGACCGATTGGATAAACAAGTCACACCTGTCCCAGTAATTCTTGCGGAGACTTTTAGATCATTAAATGCATGCAGAAGAGCGGGATAAGGTTTATCGGATGCGCACAGCTATTGATGGTATGGTTTTATGGGCATTTTTGGAAGATGGATAAAGTCTCTTATCGTCCCTTTTATAAGGATTATTCACCGATAAAGGAGGAAGTGGCCGTCTCAAGGCGAGAAGATATAATGGAAGAAGGATGGAGGACAATTCTTCAGAATCTTCAAGAGGAAGATATTGAGTGGAGAGCTCTGTGGATGGTGCCTGGAGAGATCCTTTACAGATGCGGAGACTTTAATTGGGTCCCTCTACCCGGAATTTGGGGAGTCATCGGATACGCTCCTCTACTAGCAGCAAGACAATACCAGTCTAGACAGTTCGTGCCAGCAACACATGGGTTGGATCGAAGCGAATTCCCTTATATAGGAGAAAGTTATAAGAAGAAGATTAAGGAAGTTGCAAATGCTTGGAAGCAAACTCATCGGATGAAGAGGTTAACTGTGGGCGAAACGGCGACTTCTGATTACAAAGCGTGGCTAAACAAAAGAATCAATGATAATATCCTGGGACCAAGTGCAGATAATGCTCAATCTATGGTGGAACGGTTGCAAATAATACCAACATAATTAGAAATTATAAAGCGAAATTCTGTACAGTGAAGTTCAGAGCTTGAAAAGAGAATCGAGCAGTTGGAGGAGGAGAAGATGTTTTTGAAATTGGATGTAGAGATACAGAAATCAGAAGCAGAAAAGGTAAGAAAAGGAAAGAGCAAACTTGAAGAAGAGTTGGATAGCCTAAAGAAGGACTACAAAAAGATGTGTCTCTCAATGAGAACTGTGGGGCTAGGAAAGATCTCAGGTCAATGGCGACAAGAGTTACAAGAAGAAAGAGCTAAAGCCGAACAATGGGAAAAGAAATTTCAAGAAATGAAAGCTCAGAAAGAGATCCTAGAAAAGCAAGTGTCAGAAGGCCAAAACAGAAGAAATGAGTTGAAGACTAGAGTGGAGGAGTTGGAAAGGTCTTTAAATCATTATCGAAATTGCAACTCGGTGATAGAATTAAAGGCAAGCTTGAGTAGAATCGAAGAAATGAAAAAGAAGACCGAAGAGTTAGAAGCGGCACTACAGGATTGTCAGAATTATTTTGGGTACTTGAAAGAGAGTAAGGAGCAACGGAAGGAGTAGTTACATAAGGCTCAGAAGCAAATCGAAAATAGAGACTATCTCATGAGAGAAGCCATAAATCAGATTCGAAAGGTGGCCGGGCACTTGCAAATTTTGGTAGCAGAGGTGGAAGTATTAAGTGTGCGGCACGAGTCACAGACAAGCCAGGGACAGGAGTTGGTTTCGTTACTCCAAAAGATTAGGGATCTAGGCGCTAAGGCTACACCACATTTGTAATCTATTTTATGTAAAGAGCTTTGTTTTCTAAGAAAGTTTCTTATGGGGAATTGAATCAGAGTTGACACCTTTTTGCATTCATACCACGCATTTGCGTTACATTGCATGCATTAGTATCATATCACCTTAATCATTTACTAAGGCTAAAATCATATAATCTCTGATTGCGACACTACGACACTACGATCCGGGAATCACATCATCCTTATAGAACACGTCTAAGAGCTAGAGCTATGGATGCTGAACTAAACCAAAGAATTGAAAGGATGGAAATAATCCAAAAGGAGTTACAAGAGCAGTTGGCCAGGTCACAGCAGGAAGCAAGGGATCTAATGGTGCGATCCCGAGAAGAATCGCTCGAGCAAAAAGATCAAATGGCCAAGATGATAGAGATGATGACCGTTCTGGTCAAAGGACTCGCGCAGAGCCCTGATATTACAGAGCCCTATTCAAGGGTCAATCAGAGTCCGCTCCATCCCCCAGGATACACTCCACCTCACGCCCATGCGATGCATGGAGGTTAGCCTCAAGAGGAATCAATAGGCCTAGAACAACTACCTGCACCACCTGCTCATCTAGGGCAAGGTATATTCGTATCGAACCCCGGAGCTAATCCCGCAGATCCAATCGTTCCAGATTTCGATGATCCGGTAGAAATAGCCAAATTGAAAATGAAGGATTATGACGCGCAGGACAAGTATAAGAGTCTGGAAGAAAAACTCAAGGCAATAGAAGGTACTGGAGTCTTCTCTGCACTGAGCGCCAAGGAGCTCAGTTTGGTTCCAGATCTGGTTCTGCCCCTAAAATTTAAAGTGCCAGATTTTGAAAAATATGATGGAACGAGATGTCCAAAGGCACATCTTATCATGTTTTGTCGGAAGATGGCTGGCTATGTGAATGAAGTCAAATTGTTAATACATTGTTTTCAGGATAGCTTGATCGGATCAGCCCTCCGATGGTATAATCAACATAGCACAAAGAGGATCCAATCATAGAAGGACCTAGCAACAGCATTCAGTGAACAGTACAAGCATGTCTCCGGTATGGCGCCTGATCGACTAACATTGCAGATGATGGAAAAGAAGCCAATAGAGACTTTTAGACAATACGCTCAAAGATGGAGGGACATCTCGGCCCAGGTAAAACCCCCACTGACTAAAATGGAGGTAATGGTCCTCTTTATCAACACTTTGAAAGCGTCATTTTATGACAAGCTGGTGGGAAACGCCACAAAGGACTTCACCGATATCGTAATGTCTGGGGAACTTATTGAAAATGGCATCAAAAGCAGAAGGACGGAATGCCCTGAGAGTTCGAAAAGGGCAGTACCTATGAGGAAGAAGGAGGCTGAAACATATATGGTGGGGACTGAGAGCCACTACGCTTCAAATTCATACCCGACCCAGTCATGTCCCCGATATCGCCCACCTCCAAATTTCTATTTCCTCCCCAAAACCCTTATTATCAAGCACCTCCTTCTTACCCTGTCTACAACACAAGTAACCAACGACCATTCACCATGTTCCCACCTAATAACACGCCTGCTCTAAGCCAACCCAAACACGAACAAAGACCGGTGAGACCCAATCCTGGAAAACCTTGACTCACCCCTATTCTCGTGTCGTACGGAGAACTGTGCCCAAAATTGTTGGAAAAATAATTAATATCCCTGCATTATATGGCACCATTGAAACCGCCATACCTGAAATGGTACGATCCCAATACTAGTTGCATGTATCATGGGGGAAACCAAGGGCACTCCGTGGAAAATTGTATAGCCTTCAAAAGGAGGGTGCAGGATCTCATTGATGCAGGGATTTTACAATTTGACGGTACTGGTAATGTGGCTGGAAACCCGCTCCCAAACTATACCAAGGGGAACGTAAGCGTAGTGACAAGGGAAGATATGCGGCAAGCTAAAAGCCGCGTTTTTGAAATAAGAACACCTTTGCTAAAGGTCTGGGAGGTGATGGTAGAAAATGGGTTGTTTTGTCATTCCAACAGAAGTTTCGAAGAAGAAAGTACGGAAGGTCAAAGTTTTTGTATCTTTTATGGTATCAAAGGGCATGACATCCAGTCTTGCGAAGAATTCAGGAAACTACTCCAAGACATGATGAACAACAAGGAAGTCGAGATCTTTGATAAAATGGATGAGGCCGAGGAAAGGGAAATATGCGCCTCTGATAACCAACCATCAGTCACTTGTTATAGTGCCGATCGGCCTCTGGTGATTTATTATGAGGCCAAGAAGGAGGAAGTCAAACCGACGGTAGTGATTAAAGTGCCTTCTCCTTTCCATTACAAGGGCGATAAGGCGATGCCATGGAAATACGATGTTAACATTGTCGCACCTGAAGTTGAAAAGCCAAAGGCTGTGGTTGGGGATGTCAGCAGAGTAGGACACTTTACTCGCAGCGGGAGGTGCTATTCTCCGGAAATGACCGAACCAAAGAAAAAAGCCATTGATTCGAATCAGAAAGGAAAGGCACCGAGGCATGAGGCTGAAGTGGATGTTCAAATACAGTCGGAACCAGAAATTAAAAAACCTGTGAATGATGATGAAGTTCATGAATTTTTAAAGTTCATCAAGCACAGCGAATATAACATCGTGGAGCAATTGAACAAACAGCCGGCAAAAATCTCGGTGTTATCTCTACTGTTGAACTCGGAGTCACATCGGAATGCCTTGCTAAAAGTGCTTAATCAAACTTACGTAGAAAGCAATGTATCTATAGAAAAGCTTGATAGATGGGTGAACAATTTAAATGCGGATAATTTCATCTCATTCAGTGATGATGAAATACCATCAAATGGTAGAGGCTCCGTGAAGGCATTACATATTATGACCAGTTGCAGGGGTTACATAGTACCGAACGTGCTTATCGACAATGGATCCACACTCAATGTCATGCCTTTGGCCACACTCTCTAGGATGCCAGTTGATATGTCCTATCTAACGCATTGTCATTCCACAGTAAGGGCATTTGACGGGACACGACGGGAGGTTATGGGAAAGATTGAAGTCCCCCTAGAAGTGGGCCCATGCACGTATAACGTAGAATTCCAGGTCATGGACATTACTCCTTCGTATAATTGCCTTTTAGGGAGGCCTTAGATCCACTCTGCTGGGGCAGTCCCTTCATCTCTCTATCAAAAAGTGAAGTTTATCATGGATAACCGCTTGATCACGGTCGCTGGTGAAGAAGACATCGTTGCATCTATTTCTGCTGTCACACCTTACATCAAAGTGAACCAAGATGCAGTAGAATGTTTCTTCCGTTCCCTCAAATTTATTAATGCTACATTTGTTGCTGAGGGAAACAAGATCCCCCAAGATGGGAATCAAACTGACGGTTGGAAGAGGAGCCCGAACGAGGAAAGGCTTAGGAAGATACCAGCAAGGGATAGCTAGAGCGCTAAAATCGGTACACCACAAGGCTCGATACGGGTTAGAGTTCAAGCCGGATGTGTGAAAAAGAAAGAAACAGCTGCAGAAAGATCAGGAAAAGAGGATTGCAAGAGCTTCAGGTCAGGAAGTGGAATGGGAGCCCATGATGTATCCGCCCTTGTCGAAAACGTTTACATCTGCAAGAATGATATACCCAGAAAGAGATAATTCATGAAACACGCTGTTATTGGTTGAAAGGGATTTTTAGAACTTCAGTATAAATGTTATTGACAAAGTGGATAATACGATAGAAGACATTTCAATGATACGCCCTAGTCCTCCAGGATTTGTTTTGAGCAATTGGACCGCTGAGGATCTTCTTGTAGTTTCTAGGGCTCCTCCAAAGTAATCCTCAATGTCCACTCTTTTTATGCCCCAAGTTATTGGGGAAACTGTTACAAGAGTTTATGTCTACTATTTATCTTTTAAATGAACATTAATGGAGATGCATTTTTGTTGTGGTCTCTTCATTCTCATTGGCTTCATATTTATTCACTCTTCTCATAATCTGTCCCTACATATATTTCATATCATGTCATTGTACTATGTTTGTGTGTCCCAACACCTTGATATTCCTTTATAGTTTTCTTTTCCATTTACCTTTCAGGTGCTCAGATATCCATGACGTGAACAATCCTGTTACAAGTCCTAAAATCAATTTCGAGAAAGCTATTTGTCTAGGAGAATTCGAAGCTAAGGAAAATGCTGAAGATTATGTCTTGTCCCCTGACTTACTAAGGATGATAGAACAAGAAGATAAATAGATACTACCCCATCAAGAATCTGTTGAGACAGTGAACTTGGGAAGTGAAGAAAAGAGGCAAAAAGTGAAGATCGGGACCACCATTTGAGAGAACACCAAACATGACTTGGTCACCTTCCTTCATGAGTACAAAGATGTATTTGCATGGTCATATCAGGACATGCCAGGATTGAGCGAGGATGTAGTGGTCCATAGACTCCCACTGAAACCAGAATGCAAGCCGATTCAGCAGAAGTTAAGACGAATGAGACCCGAAATGCTTTTAAAGATAAAAGAAGAAGTTAAAAAACAATTCGATGCTGGCTTCTTACAAGCCTCTAAATATCCGAAATGGGTAGCTAATATAGTCCCAGTGCCAAAGAAAGACGGCAAGGTGTGAATGTGTGTGGATTATCGCGATCTGAATCGAGCAATCCCTAAGGATAATTTTCCCTTGCCGCATATCGATACATTGGTGGATAACACGGCAAAACATTCATTATTTTCTTTCATGGATGGATTTTCATGTTATAACCAGATAAATATGGCTCCCGAAGATATGGAGAAAACTACATTCGTAACGATGTGGGGAACATTCTGCTACAAGGTGATGCCATTCAGACTAAAGAATGCCGGGGTAACATGTCAGAGGGCAATGGTGATGTTATTCCATGACATGATGCATAAAGAAATAGAAGTCTACGTCGATGATATGATTGCCAAATCTCAGGGAGAAAGAGAGCATGTTGGAAACCTCAGGAAATTGTTTGAAAGACTGAGAAAGTTCCAGCTGAAGCTTAATCCAGTCAAGCGCACATTTGGATCAACCTCGGGGAAATTACTGGGCTTCATCGTCAGCGAGAGAGGTATTGAGGTTGATCCAGACAAGATAAAAGCCATACAAGAATTACCACCTCCACGGACACAAAAAGAAGTCAGAGGATTTCTAGGAAGGTTGAACTACATCGCTCGATTTATTGCTCAGCTTACCAACCAATGCGACCCAATTTTTTGACTCCTTCGAAAACACAATCCTGGAAAATGGAACGAGGAGTGCCAGGTGGCTTTTGACAAGATAAAACAATATTTGTCTAGCCCTTGGGTACTAGTACCGCCAACTCCCGGGAGACCCTTAATCTTGTATCTGACTGTGTTCGATAACTCATTAGGTTTTGTACTGGGGCAGCATGACGAGTCAGGGAAAAGAGAAAGGGCAATTTACTACCTCAGCAAGAAATTCACCGATTATGAGGCGAAGTACCCGTCGATTGAAAAATTCTATTATGCTTTGGTCTACATAGCTCGAAGGCTCAGGTAATATATGTTGTATCATACGACATGGTTAATTTCAAAGCTGGACCCAATAAAGTACATGATAGAATCACCTGCACTCTCAAGAAGAATGGTTCGATGGTAGATTCTACTATCAAAGTACGACATCATCTATGTGAGTCAAAAATCAATAAAAGGGAGCGCAATAGCCGACTTCTTGGCAACTCGAACGACAGAGGAATATGAGCCATTGAGATTTAATTTCCTTGATGAAGACTTAATATGCATTACAGAAAGAGAATGTGAGTCGTCAAAAGAGAAATCATGGAAGATGAGTTTTGATGGCGCCTCAAATGCATTGGGGTATGGGGTTGGAGCAGTCTTAGTGTCACCAGAAGGGAATCATTACCCATTCACTGCCAGATTAAATTTCTTCTGTACTAATAACGTAGCGGAATATGAGGCTTGCATCATGGGACTTTGTGCAGCTATTGAACGAGACATCGAAACCTTAGAGGTATACAGAGACTCAGCGCTAGTGATTTACCAAATCTGCGGAGATTGGGAAGTGAGAGATTCAAAGTTGGTCAAATATCGTGATCTCGTGGCAGAACTAATCAAAGAATTCGAAGAAGTAACTTTTAATTACTTCCCAAGAGAAGAAAACCAATTGGCTGATGCCTTAGCCACTTTGGCTTCAATGTTCAAAGCAAACCGAGAAACAGAAATAATGCCCCTCCAGATGAGCATATATGAGGCCTCTGCGCATTTTTTTAGCATTGAAAAAGAGGCAGATGGACAGCCATGGTTCTATGATATCTTAGAATATGTCAAGAATCAAAGGTATCCCAAACAAGCAAACGAGAATGACAAAAGAACAATCAGAAGGATGGTTGTGGGATTTGTTCTTGATAGGGACATCCTGTACAAAAGAGGAAAAGATCAAGTGCTCCTGAGATGCGTGGATGATATTGAAGCCAGAATGATACTTGAAGAGGTCCATGAAGGAATTTTTGGAATGCATGCCAATGGTTTCACTATGGCTAGGAAGATTATGAGACTCGGTTATTACTGGTTGACGATGGAAAGCGATTGCATTAGTTACGCACGAAAGTGCCACAAATGTTAAGTTTACAACGATAAAATTCATACAGCACCTTCGCCCCTTCATGTCATGACTTTTCCGTAGCCTTTTTCTATATGGGGCATGGATGTTATAGGGCCAATCTCCCCAAAAGCTTCTAATGGACATCGATTCATTTTCGTGGTCATAGATTACTTCACAAAATGGGTAGAAGCCGCTTCGTTTGCTAATGTGACAAAGACTACAGTCTGCAAGTTCTTAAAAAAAGAGATCATATGTCGATACGGATTACCTGAGGGGATCATCTTAGATAATGCTTTGAATCTGAACAACAAGATGATGAAAGAAGTGTGCGAGCAATTTCAAATAAAGCATCACAATTCCTCACCTTATCGTCCGAAGATGAACGGAGCAGTAGAAGCTGCTAACAAAAATATTAAGAGGATTATTGGGAAAATGACTGAGACATATAAAGACTGGCACGAGAAGCTACGATTTGCCTTATATGCATATCGCACATGCGTGCGGACCTCTATGGGGGCAACTCCTTTCTCTCTGGTCTATGGAATGGAAGCTGTACTGCCCATCGAAGTGGAGATCCCCTCTTTACGAGTCTTAATGGAGTCAAAACTAGAGGAATCAGAATGGGTTCAAGCTCGATATGACCAACTGAACCTGATCGAAGAAAAACACTTGAAAGCAATCTGTCACGGACAGATGTACCAGAAGAGAATGGTCACAGCCCATGACAAGAAGGTACGGCCAAGGGAATTTCGTGAAGGAGAACTCGTGTTGAGGAAGATTCTCCCTATACAAAAAGACTTTCGAGGAAAATGGGCACCGAATTGGGAAGGACCATACGTCATAAAGAAGGCCTTCTCAGGTGGAGCTCTGATTCTCACCGAGATGGATGGAAAAAAGGTACCGAATCCAGTGAATTCAGATGCGGTGAAGAAATACTACGCCTAAAAAAAAGAAAAGAAAAAAAGAGATCAAGATGAAACCTGAAAAGGGTGTCTTGAAAAACAAAAAGGTTTAGGATGAAAACCCGAAAGGGCATTCTGAGGAAGTAGATTTGGGCTCAAAGAGCAAGAGCGATTTAAATCGGGAGTCGGATGGCGAGATATTAATGTTTGAAGCAGACACGGAAGTTTGAAATCTTCTACACAAGAAGCTGTGCTCGAAAAGATCTAGGATCAAGAAACGTGGAGGAATTCATGCGTTGAATATCTAGAGCATTTGTGACAATTGGATTTGCTTTCCTTTCTTTATAATGCTTTCTTTATTTGAACTATTCCTTGTCAATTTTCTTTGCTTATTGCTTTTGGAAGTAAATATGAATGAGGTATTTTTTTCGTACTACTTTCCCCTTTTTCATGCATCTCATGTTTGGTTCATTTAAATGATAAATAGTGAAATAACATACTCTAAACAAAAGGAATATTGAGCATTACTTGGATGAGTTTGGTAAGTATAAGACCCCAAAGCAAAGACGAGGCTAAATAAGGGGCAAGAGAGTGATAAATGAGAAACACAGATTACTCGTAAAATTTGAGGACGGGTACAAAACCTAAAAGGAGGATCAAGGATCGAAGCAATAAATACAGGTCATCCTGAAAGTCGTGATGAAAAGAGATACAGGACAAACAAACCCAGGGCACATTGCTTAACCATGTAGGCATAAAAGCATTTAGGACAAACACGTGCATTTCATGATAACATCGCGCATGACACATACAGGTACACCAGTAAAGCAAGAAGTTCTGACGATAGCTGTACCGAACCAAGGAGAAAGGAGATATCCGAATTCCACCAGATGATACGTTTTAATTTCTGTTTTTCAATTTCTGTTAAAATCAACTCATAATGCGAAAAGTGAGTTGGGCCTCGGGTTACGCACGCTGAGGTATTTTTAATTCCTATTTTTCAATTTCTGTTAAAATCAACTCATAACGTGAAAAGTGAGTTGGGCCTCGGATTATGCACGCTGAGGTATTTTTAATTTCTGTTAAAATCAACTCATAATACGAAAAGTGAGTTGGGCCTCGGCTTACGCACGCTGAGGTATTTTTAATTTCTGTTTTTCAATTTCTGCTAAAATCAACTCATAATGCGAAAAGTGAGTTGGGCCTCGGGTTACGTACGCTGGGGTATTTTTAATTTCTGCTTTTCAATTCATGCTAAAATCAACTCATAATGTGAAAAGTGAGTTGGGCCTCGGGTTACGCACGCTGAGGTATTTTTAATTTCTGTTTTTCAATTTCGCTAAAATCAACTCATAATGCGAGAAGCGAGTTGGGCCTCGGGTTATGCACGCTGAGGTATTTTTAATTTCTGCTTTTCAATTTCTGCTAAAATTAATGCAAAAAGTGAGTTGGGCCTCGAGTTATGCACGCTGAGGTATTTTTAATTTTTGTTTTCCAGTTTCTATTAAAATCGACTCATAATGCGAAAAGTGAGTTGGGCCTCGGGTTACGCACGCTGAGGTATTTTTAATTTCTATTTTTCAATTTCTATTAAAATCAACTCATAATGCGCAAAGTGAGTTGGGCCTCGGGTTACGCATGCTGAGGTATTTTAATTTCTGCGAAAGGTGAGTTGGGCCTCGGGTTACGCACGCTGAGGTATTTTTAATTTTTATTTTTCAATTTTCTGTTAAAATCAACTCATCATGTGAAAGGTGAGTTGGGCCTCGGGTTACGCACGCTGAGGTATTTTAATTTCAGTTTTTTCAATTTCTATTAAAATCGACTCATAACGCGAAAAGTGAGCTGGGCCTCGGGTTACGCACGCTGAGGAGAAGAAAAAGTCAACTCATATTGCGAGAATAAGGGAGCAGTTTGAAAAGATCAGATTTATTTCCTCAAAGTCCCCGTAGAGCAGTTAGTAGATCGAAGCTACAATTTTCTGGTTGGAGCAAGTTAAAGAATAAACAAGATTGAGGAAAAGCGAATTGAAGTTACGGGTCATGTCTCGCGGAAGTAGCGGTGGAGTGGCTCAAAAGCAACAGGTTACAATGGAGTTTGAAGATGTTTGAAAAAGACAAGGACCGAGAGGTCAAGATTTTGCAAGAATAGGCAAATTTGGCTCTCTTTAAAGTTTTTGCTTCATTCCCGTTACACGACAATAAGAAAAGAGGAGCAGCTGTAAGAGCCCAAATTTGCCCGGCCCATTAAAGCCCAATATAATAAAAGTCCAAAAAGAACAATCCATTTTGACTGTCTTTACAGGCCCAAATTTAATACAAATAAACCAGTCCATTTATAGAACAAATTCGGAGCCTAATTACAAAGACCAAATATCAGGCCCAATAAAATACAATCAATAGTCCATGAAGTGTCCAGTTACAAAAATAAATATCAGATTGCAAAACCAATCAAACAAGGCCCAACCTAAAATCTAGACCCCAAAACCTGACCGGCCCAATATGGCCCAAAGGTCAAACGGTCAGGAAACCCTAGGGTCTCCCTTTCCAGCGCCGCCGCCACGTCTTTCGCACGTGTGCCTCGCGTCACTTCAACTTCCCGTGCCTCGGTTAGCTCCCTCACGCGTCTAGCCAGCCCCAAGCACCACTACGCACGCTAACGAAAGGACTCCCGCACGCCTTCGCCATCGCCCATATCCTGCAGACATAGAACAAAGCAAGCAACAGCGAAGTATGGAGCAAAAACAATGGAATAATAAAAAAAACAGTTTGTGTTCTCCGGCTATAAAGCCATTTGAAAGACACTGTAAAAGGGGTTCGCTCTTTCTTCTAAAGAAAACCGCACATTGTTTAGAAAATCTCTATTAGGATTCAGAAATCAGAAAACCAAAAAAGAAGGTTGAGTTGCAATTTTCATCGTTTACTGTTTTACATTTATTTTCCATTTTATTTTAGATCTTTTACATACATAAAACGAAAACCAAAATAGGAGTTTGTGGTCTCTCTTTTGTTTGAGACATTGATCAGAAGTCAAAAAGCATAAAAAGAACAATAGAAGCGTATAAAAATAGATAAAGTTAAGAAAGAGGAAAAGGGGTTTTCTTACATGTCATTTGGTGCCGATCTAGCCCTCGAACGACGGATCCTTGTGGATCTGATCAAAATGGTGTCGGTGATTGAGGGGTACTGGGCACTGGCAAAACCCACTGAGCGATTGAAAGGTTGTAGAGGTCAAAGATTTTGAAAGAGGTTTCGAACCAGATTTGAGGGTAGGTTTTGGTGAGTAAAGGAAATGGCAAATGACCATTCAGTTTCTCTGGGATCTAAGTGCAAACAAAATGGCACTGTTTAGTCTTTGGGAATCAGACACCAAAACAGCACCGTTTGATACCCAGTTCATGCGTTCAGGTGCCGAAACGGCGTCGTCTAGTGCTCAGCCCATCGACCCAATCCGATCCGACCCACACCCTAAGAGGATCCGCGTGTTTCTTCGATTAATGGGGAATTTACGTGTTCGATCCCTTCTAGTTCAACA
This sequence comes from Gossypium bickii, assembly GCA_025503065.1. Lineage (NCBI taxonomy): Eukaryota > Viridiplantae > Streptophyta > Magnoliopsida > Malvales > Malvaceae > Gossypium > Gossypium bickii. The sequence continues at coordinate 20,438,702 of CP106718.1, forward strand.
TTGTTTTTAATTTGACCCATCACATGTCGCCTTTATTGTTTAGTTGATCTCAGAAGTTCACATGCACCCCAATTTGGTCCCTTTTACTCTCTTTAATTATTTTCGCTACGTTTCATTTAAACATTAGTATAATTATTATTATTATTGGTATTTTTGTTATTATCGTTACTGTTATTATATTATTTGTATATAAATATATATATGTATTTTTATAGTTATTATTTATTACACTTAGCTAAATATTATTTTCATTAGATATCTTTTTATATGCTATACGTTTTCAAATTGTATATTATATAATATTATATTGTAAATTACTTTTTAGCTAAAATTTATTTATGTTATATAATGTATTCTATTTATATATTTTTTTATGTAATTTAATACACTTATTTACAATCGCTATATATTATGTCTATATTGGCTCCGTCATATACATATATGTCCTTTTATCTATTATTTAGGTATGCGTTAAATAGGTTTATGTTTGTTTGTTGTCTATTATATTGTTTATGCTTCATCGTGTAACAATTACTTAGGCGTAGGAACTATCTTTATCACATTTTGTGTTATCATTGTTTTATTGCCTTTTTAAATGTCACTATGTCATAATTGCTTTTAATAATTTTATTCAATAGTTTATAAAATACAAATAGTAACATATAATTGTTGTTTAAAATAAAAATACCTTTTCATAAAATCAATACCTTTAAAACATTTCTTTAAAAAATAAGGCAATATTCGTGTGTTTAGAAGTTTGAAAGATTACATCCTAACGTGCTGGGTGTTGATTTTTTTTCGTTCATCTAAATATTCAAATACCCTTCTTCACGTGATTTGAAGATTAAAGATGATCTCGACGTCAGAGTATAAAAGCGTCATGTCCTAACGTGCTGGGTATGACAATCTTATTCCTTTGAAACGAGTTAATCTTGAGATTCAATCCTTATTTAATTAACCCATTCCTTTAATTCTCTTTACCCTAAATATTTTCGTTTTCAGTATTAGGACATTGATCAGTCAATTTGGTACCGATTTTGGGCGTTGCGAGGGTGCTGATCCTTCCTCGCACGTAATGTAACATCCTGAAAAGGGCCTATGTATTTTCGGTTTAGTTGTACGAAGTGACATGTTTTATGTACTAAGAATAAATTTTGAACATTTTTGGAAACCCGGAAATGAATGGAAATGATTTGGAAATGAACATTTTTGGAAACCTGAAAATGTATGGACATGATCTAGAAAAGATTCAAAAGAGGAAAGTGAACATTTCCGGAAACTTGGAAATGTAAGGAAATGATTCAAAAGAGGAAAGTGAACATATCTGGAAACTTGGAAATGTAAGAAAATGTCAAGTTTACAGAGTCGAACGAAAATTTTTTTTAAGCCGATTTCTCCAAGTAAGGGTAAGATCTAGACTCGGTTTCCATTCTTTTTTTTTTAAGCCTGTCAAAATTTGGAGACTAATCTCTCATATTGTATTTTGGCCGAAATATGAAGAACTCTTTCAGGATCTGTCTCAAGTCGACTGTAAGAAGGATTTTTCAGGATTTAAGGCATCAAGGTAAGACAATAAAGTGATATTCGGCCATAGGCCATAAGTATGATTTCAAGTTAGACTAAACTCTAACATATCTGTATAGATATTTTGACAGCATTAAGGAAGCAAGGATCCAATTCGGGATTTTAGAATCCACAAGGTAAGTATTCGGCCAAGGCTTATATTTTTTGGTATTTAGCACTATTTCCTATTTATTCAAAAGACAGAAACTGACATAGTTAAATGATTTGGTGGCTAGCCGATTTTAAGGAAGGAATACTACAGATTTTGGGATTTGATTATTAATCAAATCGACAAACAAGGTAAGAATACTAATCCTACTAGGATTTGGAATTTTGGCCAAATGGCTTTTTATTAAAGTAATAAGTGATAAATCAAATGTAGGGATTAAGGATCTAAGCATTAGATCAAGCTTTTTGGGATCTCAAGGAATTTCTAAGCGAATCAGGTGTGTACCCCACACTACTTCATAATACGTTTTATGGCATGTTTAATTAAAATATGTGACATTAAGAATATGAAAGTGGCTAAGGTATCATGTTATGGAACTAAGTACTCAGGTACGTTTCCTACTTCTACTAGGAATATGAAAAATGTTATTTGTAACACGAGAATATGATAAGAATGTGAACTTTGGCTTGTAATTGCATAATATGTTATGGGCATATGGGTTTTATTTTGAAAGGGGAAGTGAATGTGGTGACTTAAGACCACGAACACGGTGACCTAAGACCGTGATATCTGTAAAGTGGTGACCTAAGACCACAGTAATCTGAAAGTGGTGACCTAAGACCACAGCAATCTGAACGTGGTGACCTAAGACCACGAATGCGGTGACTTAAGACCGCAATTTGGTGTGTAGCGGAAGGAGGGTCGACTTAGTAGTCCCCACGGTGTGATTGGCAGGTACGGGGGTGTGTAGCAGATGGACAATTAGGTTTGGGTTTGGGAATGCATCAAAACTTGTATTCATTATTTTGAATGTGTAACTCTTGTATGCCTGATTCTATTATTATGACTTAGTGTCGTGTACACATTGAGTCTGTTTGACTCACCCCGTTGTGGGACCATGTTTCAGGTAATGAACAGTGATGGACCGGGACGACAGAACTTGTGGTGGCCATGCTCAACATGAAGTCTTTATTTTTATGGACTATGAGTTTTTAAGTACTTGAATTATTTGGAAATTATTTGATGTAATAAGGCCATAAGGCCATAGTTGAATCATTTTACATTTATTTTTTTTTATTATGTTTATGAACCTTATTTATTAAAGTTTAAGTAAAATTTCTTTAAACTAGACCTTAAATGTTTTATCACTTAATATTCAAAAGTGGTTTTCAAAATAAAATCGAATCCGTTTCAACACAAGCCCAACCCAAAACAAAATTTTTAAAAATCACACAAGTTTTTCGCAAAATAACAAAAGGATTTGAACCGGTTTACTTGAGGGACATACCAAATCTGGTCAAAGCTCGTGGGCTGGGTTTGGGGTGTTTTAGTTTGGTATCAGAGCCCAGTTTTAAACTCTCAGCCTGTGGGCTAAGGCCCAAAACGTTTTCAAATTGAGCCTAAATGAGTTTTATGGAAAGTATTTCTACAGATTTTCTGGCATGGCACCTAAGTCTCCGACCCACAGTCCACCAGGTAAGTACCCCTAACCATTTGTGTGATTATGTGATTATATGATTTAAGAATTATGGAAGGGTAAAAAAAGGCATGGAACGTAGAATAGCATGATAGGAACTTGAACCCTAGGACTAGTTTACTCAAACACAAACACATAAGACTTAAGGAACGTTAAACAAACCCATGGCTAAGTCACTGAGTTCGGGTGTGGTAACCCCTGTGCGCATGTCTAGGTTTGGATCCGGAAGAGCCTAGTATTTAAGCAGTCCTAGCGACTCACCTCCTCTTCACAGAATCCCACAGTGCGTAGTAGCTTCCGGTTCACCCTAACCTGCAGGCTCGGTGAGGTGTGGCAACCTCTGCATGCGCATGTCTAGGAATGGTTTCGGTGGGAGCTTGGTATTTAAGCGATTCGCGTGACTCACCTCCTCTCCACTCGAATCCTCTGCACAGTGCGTAGCTTTGGTTCACTCACGAAGAGAGGGCTCGGTCATAAAGCTAAACATAATGACTAAAACCCGAAAGGGAACTAGCCGTGTTTTTAATAAAAACAACAAAACCCTAGTTTTAAAACTCTTAAAACTTTCTTTTAAATTTGTGAAAACCATCTTTACAAATTTTTCCGAAAAATTTTCGCTTTATGAAATTACAAAAATGCCCCTAGTGGTAAAATTACCAAAATGCCCTTGGTTTGTAAAATGTTCAATTACCTAACAGTTTTACCAAAATTTCATAAACATTCAAAAACCCTAATTTGCAAAATATCAAAAATACCTTGATTTTGGGAAAAATTACAAAATTGCCCCTAACTTACAAAATTACCAAAATGACCCTGATTTCTAAAATTTTTGCAACATCACTGTTTTGGAAAGTACAATTTTCAAAAAGAACCCTCAAAGTTTTGCAACTTTTGAAATATCCCTGATTTACTAAAATTTACAAATTTACCCCGATTTGTGAAAAATTACCGAAATACCCCCAAGGTCTAAAATTACCGAAATACCCCCGGATTTCAAAATTTTTCCAAAATACCCCGGGAACTTAAAATTTCCAAAATACTTGTCGGCAAATCACCAAGAAACTTTTTCTTTTGAAAAATTATGAAAATACCCCGGTAGGACAAAATTACGAAAGTACCCCTAGGTAGTGGAAAAGCAGCAACAATGAAAACTACAACGTTTCTCTGAATGAACGAAAGTTCATACTTGTTTGATGGATGAATGAATGAATGGAAAGACTGTGTGCATGTATGAATACGAAAGAACCACTCCTAAAACTCTGTCATAAAATTTCTTCGCGGGTAAACAAGTGGAACAATGACTAATTCATAAAACCTCTTAATCAGATTTCGACGTTAGAAATGAGCTCTAGAGGATGTGGTCGTCGTGGAAGGGGTAGAGGAAGGATGACTATGTCAGAACCTGTTAGATCGGGTCAGGGATCTGACAATGAGATACCACCGCCACCACCACCCCCAGTTGTGGGAGTTGAGCAGCAAGCTCAGACGGGGGATGATGCAAGATATCAGTCGTGTCTTTGAGAGTTCGAGTTGGTGGTGGTGCGGGAGGAAATCGGGAACTCTAAAACTCAGTGCTCGAATGGCTCGAGCGAATGGAGCTGAAATGTTTCGTGGAGTATCTGGAGTGGCACCCAATACAGCTGAGTACTGGTTGGAAGCAACAGAGCGCATCATGGATGAGCTTGACTTGACCCCTGAGGAAAAGTTAAAAGGAATGGTGGCACTGTTACGCGATGAAGCGTATCAGTGGTGGTTAACTATTCGGGATGGTGCCATGGCTGAGGATCTGACCTGGGAATACGTTAAGGAAGCTTATCAGAAGAAGTATGTGGGAACAAGGTATACTGATGAGCAAAGGAAGGCCTTTACGGGTGGTACAAGGGAACAAGTCTGTTGCAGAATATGAGGCTGAATTCCTGAGGTTGAGCCGGTATGCTCGAGGTATAGTGGCAACTGAGCATGAGCACTGTGTCCGTTTTGAGGACGGGCTAAGGGATGATTTGAGACTGTTGATAGCACCGCATCAGGAGCGAAAGTTTTCTGCTTTGGTAGAAAAGGCCAAGGTGGCCGAGGGAATCAAGGATTCTACAAAGCAGGCTATGGATAGGAATAGGCCCAAAAGAGGTTTTGGGTCATCTGGAAAGGTTCATAAGAGGCCTAGAGTTGATGGGTCGCGAGGTCGCAAAGTGGATCGGAAGAGGCGGTGTGATCGACCTTGTGATGTGTGTGGAAAGAAGCACTTGGGAGAGTGCTGGAGGAAAACAGGAGGATGTTTTAGGTGTGGGTCCAAGGACCATGTGATCAAGGATTGTCCCAAGAACTCAGCGGAAAGCCGACCAGCAGCTCAGAGTGTTAGTCAGGCTGGTAGAGGAGGACCGCAACCTCAACGAGGTCGTGGTTCGAGTAACCGAGGTAATGGTGCTGGCAGAGGTCGTGGAACACAAGGCCGAGGTGCCGCTAATGCTGAGGCAAGGCAACCGGGTTTGGTTTATGCGGTTCGTCGGAGGGAGGATGGAGACGCGCTGGATGTTATAACCGGTACGTTCTTTATTTTTGACAAGCCCTATTTTACTCTAATTGATGTGGGCTCGACCCATTCTTATGTTGCATGTAGTGTAATGGAAACATTAGGCCTAGACTCTGAACTTTCTGATAGGCAGATGACTGTAGTAAGCTTATTAGGCCAAACTATAGTGGTGGATAAGATCTTTCAGAATGTACCCCTAGAGATTCAGGGAGTGAACTTTCGGGCTGACTTAATGGAACTACCCTTTGGGGAGTTTGAACTTATACTTGGAATGGACTGGCTAGTAGAGCACCGAGCTGTGTTGGATTGTGCGGCTAAACGTATGGAATTAAGGACCCCGGAGGATGAAGTAGTAGTAATGATCGGAGAAAGAAGAAACTACCTGTCTAACGTAGTTTCAGCATTGAAGGCTGAGAAAATGTTTAGGAAAGGGTGCCAGGCGTTCTTAGCCTTCGTAAGTGCGTTAGGTGGAAAGGAAGAGGGTGTTAGTGGAGTTAGAACGGTAAAGGACTTTGAAGACGTATTTTCGGAGGAATTACCAGGAATACCCCTAGATAGAGAGGTGGAATTTGGAATAGATTTGCTACCGGGAACAGCTCTTGTGTCAATCGCTCCATACCGAATGGCGCCAAAGGAGTTAGTTGAGCTCAAGGCCCAAATCCAAGAGTTGTTGGATCGTGGGTTCATTCGACCCAGTGTGTCTCCATGGGGAGCACCGGTCATGTTTGAAAAGAAGAAGGAAGGAACTATGCGGATGTGCATAGATTACCGTTAGTTGAACAAGCTGACCATCAAGAACAAGTATCCTTTACCAAGGATCGATGACTTGTTCGATCAGCTGAAGGGGGCCGCAGTATTCTCAAAGATAGACTTAAGGTCTGGATATCACCAGTTGAAGGTGAAGGAGGCAGATATCCATAAGACCGCTTTTAGGACAAGATACGGCCATTTTGAGTTTGTGGTGATGCCATTTGGATTGACGAACGCTCCAGCCGCGTTCATGGATATGATGAACCGGGTTTTCCAACCCTACTTGGATAGGTTCGTCATTGTGTTCATCAACGATATTTTGGTGTATTCTAAGTCTGAAGAGGAGCATGATGAACATCTCCGAGTTGTGCCGCAAGTGTTAAGGGAGAAAAAGCTCTATGCCAAATTCAGCAAGTGTGAATTTTGGCTTAAGGAGGTGGCATTCCTAGGACATGTGGTATCCGCAGAGGGAATAAGAGTGGACCCTAGGAAGATCGAAGCAGTGTTGGATTAGAAACCATCTAGGTCCGTGGCTGAGATCCGAAGTTTCTTAGGTTTGGCAGGCTATTATAGAAGGTTCGTGGAAGGGTTCTCGTCAATAGCCGCGCCCTTAACAAAGCTACTAAGGAAGGAAGTACCCTTTGAATGGACTGATAAGCAACAGAAGAGCTTTGAAAAGCTTAAGAAGGTGTTGACGGAGGCTCTAGTATTAATTTAGCCGGAGGCTGGGAAGGATTTTGTAGTGTACTGTGATGCTTCGCATATGGGATTAGGATGTGTGCTAATGCAAGATAGAAAAGTAGTCGCTTATGCGTCTCGGCAACTAAGGCCTCATGAGGTTAACTACCCAACCCATGACTTAGAATTGGCAGCAGTGGTTTTCGCCCTTAAGGTTTAGAGGCACTATCTCTATGGAGAAAGGTCAGTGATTTACACAGACCATAAGAGTCTTAAGTATCTGTTGACTCAGAAGGAGTTGAACTTGAGACAGCGAAGGTGGGTGGAGTTATTGAAGGATTACGATTGCTCGATAGAGTACCACCCGAGCAAGGCAAATGTAGTAGCTGATGCCCTAAGTCGGAAGGTTGTGTCAGATCTAAGGGTTATGTTCGCTCACTTGAGCCTGTATGATGATGGAAGCCTGTTGGCAGAGTTGCAAGTCAAGCCCACATGGCTGAAGGAGGTGAAAGAGGGACAGTTGGTTGATAAGGATCTAAGTGCTAAGTTATAGCAAGTGCAGAACGGGGAATTAAAGGATTATGGCTTTAATGATGAAGGAGTATTGTGTTACAAAGGAAAAGTCTGTATGTCGAAGGACAAGGAGTTAAGACAAAGGATTCTTCGGGAGGCGCATAGTAGCCCTTATGCTATGCATCCCAGAGGCATTAAGCTGTACAGAGATCTAAGGGAACAATTTTGGTGGTCTGATCTTAAACGAGAGTTACTGAATTCGTGGGAAAATGTCTGATGTGTCAGCAAGTTAAGGCTGAACACCAAGTTCCATCGGGATTGCTTCAACCAATCCAGATTCCGCAGTAGAAATGGGAGAGAATTACCATGGACTTCGTTAGTGGGCTTCCCCTTACGCCTACTAAGAAGGACTCAGTATGGGTGATAGTGGACCGTTTGACCAAGTCCGCGCACTTCATCCCGATAAGAGTTGACTATTCTCTTCAGAAGCTAGCCAAATTATATGTGGCAGAAATTGTGAGATTACATGGAGTACCAGTATCGATCATCTCCGATAGAGACCCAAGGTTTACGTCTCGATTTTGGAAGGCACTTCATCAAGCTTTAGGCACTAAAAATTTGGACTTCACTCTGACTTTTCATCCACAATCGACGGCAGGCGATGCGAACGGGTTATACAAATGTTGCAGGATATGTTAATAGTCTGTGTGATGGATTTCCGAGGAAGTTGGGAAGATTATTTGCCTTTAGCCGAGTTCGCCTACAACAACAGCTATCAGGCTAGCATTCGGATGGCACCATATGAAGCATTGTATAGTCGGAAGTGTCGAACTCCTACTTGTTGGACCGAGTTAGGAGAACGTCGAGTTTTGGGATTGGAGTTAGTGGCAGAAACTGAAGAGAAGGTTGAGATGATTCGAGCACGGTTAAAAGAAGCCTCTGATAGGCAGAAGTAGTATGCAGACCTTAAGCGGAAGGAAATAGAGTTTGAAGTGGGAGACTAAGTATTTCTGAAAGTCTCGCCTTGGAAGAAGGTTATAAGGTTCGGTCGCAAAGGGAAGTTAAGCCCAAGGTTTATAGGGCCCTATCGAGTACTGAAGCAAGTTGGACCAGTGGCATACCAGTTAGAATTGCCACCAGAGTTGCAGCATATGCACGACGTATTCCATGTATCCATGCTACGTCGTTACCGATCGGATCCGTCTCATATGGTACGATCGAAGAAGTAGAGCTAAGGCGGACTTATCCTACGAGGAAGAAGCGGTCGGATATTGGAATGTGATGTGAAAGTGCTACGGAGGAAGTCAGTTCCTCTAGTCAAGGTGTTATGGAGCAATCATGGATCGGAGGAAGCTTCGTGCGAACCAGAAGAGACGATGCGACAGCAATACCCTTAATTATTTTAGTTAGAAAATTTCGAGGACGAAATTATTTTAAAGGGGGTAGAACTGTAACATCCTGAAAAGGGCCTATGCATTTTCAGTTTAGTTGTACGAAGTGACATGTTTTATGTACTAAGAATAAATTTTGAACATTTTTGGAAACCCGGAAATGAATGGAAATGATTTGGAAATGAACATTTTTTGAAACCTGAAAATGTATGGACATGATCTAGAAATGATTCAAAAGAGGAAAGTGAACATTTCTAGAAACTTGGAAATGTAAGGAAATGATTCAAAAGAGGAAAGTGAACATTTCTGGAAACTTGGAAATGTAAGAAAATGTCAAGTTTACAAAGTCGAACGAAAATTTTTGGAAACTTAGAAATGACTTAGAAATGTCGAGTTTTAAGTTTTAAAGCAGGGAATAAAGGCAAGGTGGCCTTAAAAGAAAAAGTTTGTGAAATTTGACACAAAATAGGCTTGGAAAGGTGGCCTGAAGATGCCACTTAGGGTCTCTGGAAATGGCGCCACATGCAAGGTGTTGGGCCTGAGTTCGAGTCACTTGGGAAGCAAATAAAAGAAGTTTTATTTTGCTTCCAGAAGCTCTGAGGTGGACGGCACAAGCCTTCTTGAAAGGAGGAGTTTTATTCTCTTTAATATTTGATTAATAAGGTGATAAATAAAGGATTTTTAATTGGATTATTTTCAAGGGATAATAAAGGATTATTCTCTTATTATTTTAAATTAAAGAGATAAAGCTATCAAATAAAGAAGAGTGGTGGCCAAGTAGGGGACTCTAGCCTAGTAAATTCGGCTAAGGGAGGAACATAAGGCTAATTTTCATTCATTCTCTCCTTTGCCGAAATTCCTAAGCCATTCTCTCTCTCTCAGAAATTTTTCCCTAGCAAATTCTCTCTTTTCTCGCTATTTTGCCAAGACCAAAAACTCTAGTAAAGCAAGCCACTCTCTTCATCTTTCTTTTCTTCCTATTTCTTTCCTTCCAATCCATTCAAAAGCCGAATTTTGGAGAGGCTTCAAGCATAGGTGTTGCCGATTTTTCCAAGTAAGGGTAAGATCTAGACTCGGTTTCCATTCTTTTTCTTTTTAAGCCTGTCGAAATTTGGAGACTAATCTCTCATATTGTATTTTGGCCGAAATATGAAGAACTCTTTCGGGATCTATCTCAAGTCGACTGTAAGAAGGATTTCTCGGGATTTAAGGCATCAAGGTAAGACAATAAAGTGATATTCGGCCATAGGCCATAATTATGATTTCAAGTTAGACTAAAATCTAACATATGGGTATAGATATTTCGACAGCATTAAGGAAGCAAGGATCCAATTCGGGGTTTTAGAATCCACAAGGTAAGTATTCGGCCAAGGCTTATATTTTTTGGTATTTAGCACTATTTCCTATTTATTCAAAAGCTTAAACCGACATAGTTAAATGATTTGGTGGCTAGCCGATTTTAAGGAAGGAATACTACAGATTTCGGGATTTGATTATTAATCAAATCGGCAAACAAGGTAAGAATACTAATCCTACTAGGATTTGGAATTTTGGCCGAATGGCTTTTTATTAAGGTAATAAGTGATAAATCAAATGTAGGGATTAAGGATCTAAGCATTAGATCAAGCTTTTGGGATCTCAAGGAATTTCTAAGCGAATCGGTGTGTACCCCACACTACTTCATAATACGTTTTATGGCATGTTTAATTAAAATATGTGACATTAAGAATATGAAAGTGGCTAAGGTATCATGTTATGGTACTAAGTACTCAGGTACGTTTCCTACTTCTACTAGGAATATGAAAAATGTTATTTGTAACATGAGAATATGATAAGAATGTGAACTTTGGCTTGTAATTGCATAATATGTTATGGGCATATGGGTTTTATTTTGAAAGGGAAGTGAATGTGGTGACTTAAGACCACGAACACACGGTGACCTAAGACCAGTGATATCACGAAAAGTGGTGACCTAAGACCACGATGTAATCTGAAAGTAGTGACCTAAGACCACAGTAATCTGAACGTGGTGACCTAAGACCACGAATGCGGTGACTTAAGACCGCAATTTGGTGTGTAGCGGAAGGAGGGTCGACTTAGTAGTCCCCACAGTGTAATTGGCAGGTACGGGGGTGTGTAACGGATAGACAATTAGGTTTGGGTTTGGGAATGCATCATAACTTGTATTCATTATTTTGAATGTGTAACTCTTGTATGCCTGATTCTATTATGACTTAGTGTCGTGTACACATTGAGTCTGTTTGACTCACCTCGTTGTGGGACCATGTTTGGTGATGAACAAAGTGATGGACCGGGACAGCGAGAACTTGTGGTGGCCATGCTCAACATGAAGTCTTTATTTTTATGGACTATGAGTTTTTAAGTACTTGAATTATTTGGAAATTATTTGATGTAATAAGGCCATAAGGCCATAGTTGAATCATTTTACATTTATTTTTTTTTATTATGTTTATGAACCTTATTTATTAAAGTTTAAGTAAAATTTCTTTAAACTAGACCTTAAATGTTTTATCACTTAATATTCAAAAGTGGTTTTCAAAATAAAATCGAATCCGTTTCAACACAAGCCCAACCCAAAACAAAATTTTTAAAAATCGCACAAGTTTTTCGCAAAGTAACAAAAGGATTTGAACCGGTTTACTTGAGGGACATACCAAATCTGGTCAAAGCTCGTGGGCCGGGTTTGGAGTGTTTCACGTAACCAACTCCCGAACCTGTTTTCTCCAACACTCGTAGACCAAAAGCTCTGTTTTAATAAACCAAAATATTTTTATTAAAACAAGGTGATCTGATCACACATCGAATAAAAGATCGGTGGCGACTCCCTATTTTAAAAGTCGATGCCCGTTTTTCAGAAAATGGTTACGACAAGTATGATCAAGAAATCGCTTATAAACTACCTTCTCTAATCTCTTGAGACTGAGCAAAGTTCTCGGTAGCTTCTTCGATTTTATAAACTAACATAAAGTACTTCACCTTCTTTGAAGATGGATGTTTGAGGGCATTCCATTTGGTGTTCTTTTCATATAGTTTTAGATTTAGCTTGATCTACAAGGCGATTGTGGATTGAAAGCAAAACTGAAGATATCAAATAATAAACAACACTAGCGTGGATTGATTTGAGTATCATCTTTTAAAGCCATGAGAGCACCCAAACATCCCAAAACCTCACTAATCTGCCTAAATTGCTCAAATTTAAAGTAAAACACACAATATGGATATGCCCTTAGAATAAAATAACAAGGGTGCTATCAAATCTTGCATTTGAAACCAAGTTTCAAAACCATACCTGAACATATATGTTTTGTTAGCTACGGCTTCGATCCTTGTTCTGGGTATAACATTGAGATGGTGAATTAAATCCAATTATAATTATTTATAATTTCTAATTTTTTTATAATTTTTAATACTTATTTATAAATGGTATAATTTTTACGGTTTTATATATATTTTTAAATTTTTTTATGTCTATTTTACAGTTCATATTTGGGATTTATGGTTGCCCCTTATAACACCCCTTACCTGAACCGAATCGATAACTCGAGCTAGGGATGTCACATTTATCCAACTTAACCTAACAATAATTGTATTACAATCATTTGAAGTATTTAAATCCATTTTCAGGCTTTCTCTACAATTTGGCTATATTCAGAAGTTATACAAGCTTGAATTAGGTTAAATGAAAAAAAAAAATTCTACCTTATCGAATAGTATGTCACGTCGAGACATTGACAACTCAAGTTACGACATCCCTGGCTCAATGTCGCAGTGCCAATAACTAAAAATGTAAGTAACCATTTCCAAGCACAATCTACCTAATAGCAAGAAACATTATTGTAACGCCCCGAATTTGGGCCTAGAAGGAATGGGCCTTGAGTGTGGGATCAGCTAGGAGACTACACATAAATATTTATGTGTGCAAGAAAATGACACAAATTGCTTGTTTGCTTTAGTGGCTAAGTGACTTAGGAAGAGTTGGGAGTGTTGGAGAAGTCCTGGGTTCAAACCTGAGCTTTAGCAAAATTTTTTATTTTTGATTTTAAGTGAGTCTTGGCCTTAGCTTGAAGGCTTTATAAATATATTTGGTGATATCATGACACAAAGAGTCTGCTAGTAAAGGTGGAAAGTGGCGTGTGGAGTGTACTAGTGGTTTGAGGTTCGAATCCCTTGGCATGCAAAGGAGTATTTATTTTATTTCCTTGCAACATGAGAAGTGCAGTTAGACTGAAACTCTGCAAGGTGAAGTGTGAATTGGTCTTAGAGTTGTTATGGAGGATATCAAAGAGGGATAAGGGGAGTGATTTGTGGAGATTTTCAAGGAATTTGAATGTGAGGAGAGTAGTGGCCGAATGGGACTCTAAGGCCTTAGGAAATTCGGCCGAGGGGTTTTCTCTCAGTTTTGGTCAGTTTGTCATTTGTTTCTGAAATTGTTAAGGCTCTTTTCTTTCTCTGCTCTCTTGTGCCGAATTTGCAAGTGGCCATTTGTGCATTTTGGGTATTCGATTCCTACCATTCGGCTAAATTAAACTATTTTGTTTTCAAGTCCACTCCTCTCCCCTCTTTTGCAGTAACATCTACTGAAACCTCCTCTTCTTCTCTATTCTTTTCAAGTTCGGCCAACTGCCTATTTCATCCCTTATTGCCTATTGATTTTTTTCGGCCAAACCTATCACCCTAGCCCTTGTGACTTTTTCTCCCTTTCGGCTTGTGACTGAAAGTTCTCCCCTCCCTTTTCTATTCAGATTCTTTTCTTCTTTGGGTGGTTCTTACCTAAGCCGAAACTCAACACTGTCCCCTCTCTGTTTCGGTTTCGCAAGTATTTCTGACAAGTCGGTGAGTGGTTGCATTCCCTCTTTCCATTCAAATCTAGTTTCTTTAAACTTTTCTAAAAAAGCCAAATGTTCATTTGTTTGAGAAGATGGTATTTGTGGATTTAAGCCACATTTACAATCGATCCTATCAAACAAGATCTGTTTATAATTCAAATTCTTGACAATGCATGTGATCAATTTTGGGTTAGCGATCTTAGAGGATTAAGCCACCCTCATTCAATCAAGGTAAAGTGGTGTTTCTTTGGGGGGGCTAAAAGTTAAGAAGTGATTAACTTGAATCATCAGTTAATTAATTGAAGGTCTTGTTGAATGTAGTTTGGAGTTCTCGTGGGTCATTCACACATTTCGCAATCAGGTGTGTAACTGTTTTCTGTAAATGATAGTCGGCTTAAAAGCCGAAAAGGGTGTGTAACCACACTATCGTTCTGTGAGTCGGCAAAAGCTGAAAAGCCAAAACCTCTGCATAAAAGGCCTCACGAGCGTGCGATCACTCGTGTAGTAAACCAAGCCCATAATCATGGGCGATAGAGTATAGAGGCCACCACGAGCGTTCTCGTGTTCTTAGGCCGTTATGGGCCTCGTTTGGCTAAAATAGGCTGTGTGGGCTCAATGGGCTCGTGGGCCCTACACGAAATAAATCCACGATAAGTGGCAATTACTGAACTGGGCTATAACGTTCACATAGCCGTGATTGAATTTAGGCTAAATGGGCCACACGAGCGTGTGCGCCCACTTGGACTAAATATTAGGCTTTGGGCCCAATTACACCGTTTTGATCATATATGTTATCTGTGTCGCTCAAGGCGACTGTAGACCTTTGGGAAGGTTGTTAAATGACCGTAATGCCCCTGTAGGGTAAAATGACCGTAATACCCCTGTAGGGTAAAATGATAGTAATGCCCCCGTAGGGTAAAATGACCGTAATACCCCTGTAGGGTAAAATGACTGTAATACCTATGTAGGGTAAAATGACCGTAATGCCCCTGTAGGGTAAAATGACTGTAAGGCCCCTGTATGGTAAAATAACCGTAATGCCTCTGTAGGGTAAAATGATCGTAATTCCCCCGTAGGGTAAAATGATCGTAATGCCCCTATAGGGTAAAATGATCGTATTGCCCCTAGAGGGTAAATGACTGTTTTGCCCCTCGAGGGTAAATGACTAACTTGTGCTACGATTTGAATGATTTGACTGTGGTTGTATGACTATGGCTTGATTGATTTAATTGTGAATGATATGACTGCTTCTAAGCATGGCATACTGTATACACGACATACTGCATGGGGTTGGGATACTGTTATGGAGGAAGTGTACAGTTACTGGTGGCTTTGCCACATATACTGTTACTGGCAGCTCTGCTATGTTATTATTACTGGCATCTATGCTGCAATATTGGTTAGTGTTTCAACCGGTGCTACATAAGGAGTGTAGGGATGGGTGGGTCGATTTAATCCCCACAGGAGTTTGGGGTTGGACAGGAAACGGAGTGTAGGGTTGGTTTGGGTATTTATGCATTGCAAATACTGATTCTGATATTGAGATGGGCTTAGGCCTAGATAGATGATCGTGTATCAGAGTCTTAAAAATTTATAAAAAAAATGATCGAGCCTAGAAACTAACTATGACAACGATTGAGGCAAGCGCACCTACCGAATGGTAGTATAGTTTAGTGGCAAGACCGGATTGTCGAACCCAAAGAAACCTGAAGTACTAATACTAACTTTCTTTTTATTATTTAGTCTAAGAATTAAAGGAATTTTTATCTAATCTAAAATTAACTAACAACTAAGCTAAAGATGCAAAAATAAAGAGAAGAAATTGGGGAAATACTTGTGGGAAAAACCAATTGATTAAGACAATACTCGAGGAAGAATCCACCTAGACTTCACTATTTATCTAACTCTGAACTAGACGATGTATTCACTTGAATTGATCTATAGGATTCCATAATTTATACTAATACCTTCGTCGAGGCTACTAACGTCTAACCCTAGGTTGATTAATTGAAATCTCTTTCTAATTAAAACCCCTAGAATTGCATTAACTCGATCTATGGACTCCCATATTAGGTTTCACCTTAATCCAGCAAAATCTCATCACTCTATGTCTAGACGTGTGATCAACTCTGCTGAAATATGCTAAATCTACTCTTAGGCAGGGACTTTTGCTCCTCTACCTAAGTACATCACACTTGAATTAATATCCCAGAAATATCAAAACAAGAATTAAGAACACATAATTATGAACAAATCAAGTATTTATCATATAGTTCAGCAAACGATAACAAGATTCATCTTAGGTTTCATCTCCCTCAGGTATCTGAGGGTTTAGTTCATACTCATAAAAGAATACATCTCAAAAGAAAAGATAAAACAAAACATAAGAAAACCATAAAACTCCCTGAAGGAATTGAAGAGAGATCCTCCGTCTTGAGTATAACTCCGGTTGCTTGAGATGAATCAACTGGCTATTCTTCGAGTGAATCCCACAATTCTGGCCTCTCTGGCTCGGTTCCTTGGCCTTGCTGGAGGCCTCTAACTGGACTCCTCTCTGAAGGTTGGCCTTTAGGGTGTTTATATAGGCTTTTGGAATGGCTTTCTTTGCCTCTAAGTACCCTAATCTGAATGAAACTCTTCTTTGTCACAACAGGGACACGCCCATGGCACACGCCTATGTGAATTATGGCCAGGCCGTGTTCGGGTCTGTTAAGGTGGCACAGCTGTGTGGTCTTGGGCCCAGGCCGTGTGGTCTAGGGCCCAAACAGTGTACATTTACTCCGTTTTAGGCCCGTTTCTCGTTCTTTTCATCCTCCGGTGCTCTTCTGAGTATAAAACATGAAATTAAAGGATTAAAAGCACCAAATTACATAATTGAAGGGATAAATCATCCAAAAGCATGCTAAATTTGGGCTTAAAATATGTTACTATTACGGTTTATCAAATACCCCCACACTTAAGCTTTTGCTTGTCCTCAAGCAAAATTTTCAACTCACAATTAAAATGAACTTCCTCGATTCATAATATTCATCAATAATGTTTCATCCTAATTCAAAGATAATTCATACATTGATAATTTAACTCAAAGGGTCCTAAAGATTCAAACAAGCAAAGTCATACATTTATAGCATGAAAACATAGGCATTTCCCTTTACCTAAATAATTACCTCTGATTCAAAATTGACAAGAGTTGACATCCTCACTACAGATTCACTCAAATCACTCAAAATGTTTAAGGCTCAAAATTAAGCACTCAAAAGTCGAACATGAAAAGTTAATCCCATAAGCTTGCCTAAAAATCAAATCTCCACCACTATAATATGAGATGATACACAAACCAAAAGGTCTTTAAAAAGGGTTGTAACTGGGCTTAGGTTAAGGGTGTGGATAAAGGCTGAATTAAAGGGTTAGAATCGAGACTGGCTTGATAAATTACCTAACTAGAAAAATGAACTAATCTTAAATAATTACATCAATTGAAAGCTTGTAATACTAATAACATGAGCTTCTTCTCAAGATGTGGAATTTAAATGTATAAGCTCAATTACATAAAGCTAATATTGAATATACTTCTTTTTTTATTTTTAAGAATAAATCATTACAATAATAAAAAAAGAACTTTAACAACTGAAATATAGAACTTAGTTAGGAAACTGTTCAAAATCAAATCTCGACAAAAAGGGAGTCAAGGAATGGTGATAACAAATACAAAATGGGTTTTAGGTTAATATTAGTGGGTGTGTCAATAAAAAAGGTTGTTAGGATCAAAGGGGTTCATTAGGGGTTAATTATGAAGGTAGGCTTTTAGTGGAGTAAGTGGGTTAAAACCTAGGTGCCTTTATCATCTCTGTATATCAAATCAAAGGTGTGGTCTCGACATGTATATTAGAAGCAAGTTCTAGAATAACAAATCAATGTTGACACACTCATAATCAAAAAGTGAGCATGAAAGAATGTATGCTCTAAAAAGGCTTAAAATCTCACAAAAATTATGGGTTTTTGATATCAACCTTGTAAATTTCAAACTTCAAGGTAATAATTAGATTCAGGTAGACAACCTAACAAAATTTTAATTTTTGAAAATAGACTTATCACTGCTTGATTCTCTAGTCTCCTAAAGTTTAAATCATCATTGCACAATTATCAATGACTTAATCCAAAACATATCAATAAAAATCATGAATCACAGGGAATTCTATTCTAATTAGTAATATGAGAAAATTACTTAAAGACAAGATATCATTTAGGGATTTGAGAATGAAAAAATTAGGCATAATTAATATTCACCCCTTCACACACTTAAGATGTACATTGCCCTCAATGTACAAAGATAGATAATGATCATATAGTAAGAAAATCAAAAGAGAGGGAGAGAGCTAAAACTTCCTGAATTTTGGATGGAGTTAATGAAGAGAAACGTAGGGAGTGCCTCAAGCCGTTTGAACTTGAATCCTCAAAGTAGCCGATATGATTTTATTGTATCCTAAGCTAAATCTAAATGCTATGAAGAATAAAAAGAAAAAAATAAAAATATAAAAATAGAATTAAATAATGGAAAATAAAAGCAGAAAGATAATGGGAAAAGGAAAGGAAGAAGGGAGTTTAAATAGAGATGCGGCCCACGCCCATATTCCTACTTGTGGTACCCACACGGCCACGGCCACAGCCGTGTGTAAGGTCGTGTGGGTATGGAGAACCTGCGCCTAAACATGAAAAGAAATAAACTAAACTAATTAGTAAGGTTAGTGCTCGGGTTGCCTCCCCGAGAAGCGCTTGTTTAAAGTCTTTAGCTAGACTTACCTTTCACTCGCACAATCATGGTGGTTTGAGGAGCTGGAAATCCTTTTTCATGCGATCACTTTAGTTATTGATATATAGTTTGAGACGAGTAGTGTTTACCTTAAAAGTATTGAATTTAGGATTAGTTACCTCGACTGTTCCATCTAGGAAGATTTTGAGTACCTGATCTCCAACTTTGAAGTGATTGGTTCCACCCTTAATACTTGATGTCCTAGCCGTGTCAAGAACCTGAAGAGTGATTGTTTCGTCACTTACGCGAAATGTGAGCTCACGTGGTAGTTTATTTCGTAGAATTGCTGGGCACTCTTCGTTTAGCTCCATATGCGACGTATCATCTAACTTCCATTTGTTTGTCAAAAATTCTTTTAAAAATTTCCTTGACTTTGGCATCTGCGAAAGAGCTTTAAGAAACAGCAAGTTAATATGAAATTTCTTTGGAAGTTTAAGAAAATTACCGAATTGTTCCTCTATGTGGTCTTTCTTTATTGCATTGGGGTATGGCACACGAGGTTGGTACTCTATAATTACCGGGTTTGGTTTATCATGGCTTACCTCAACCTTACCTTCCCCTACCACATTCTCTTGCGTTAATGTTGGTTCATCTAACCCTTCACTATCGTGAGCAGTTATTGCTTGAGGTTGCTCTCTAGGGTTAGTTTCGGTGTTGCTAGGCAAGATCCCTTGTGGTCCTTCTGCGATCAGCTTAGCAAGCTGACTTAATTGGTTCTTGATCCCTTGAATCGATGCTTCTTGATTTTTGAGTTCTGTTTCGGTGTTTTGGAAACGAGTTTCTGAGACCGCTATGAATTTTATCAGCATCTCCTCAAGGTTCGGCTTCTTTTCCTGTGGGTAGGGCTGTTGTTGAAAGTTCGGGAGAGGTTGTTGTCTCTAATTACCTTGACCTCCTCACGAGAAACTGGGGTGGTCCCTCTAACCTAGATTGTAAGAATTACTATAAGGGTTATTTTGAAATTTAAAATTGTTACCCATATAGTGAGCATCTCCGTAGGGTAGGTACTCAGGATTCGCCACTCCTCGTAGATTCGAGTCATATTGCATTACTGGGTGTACCTGCGAGAGACTATACAAACCATCAATCTTTTTATTCATCATCTCTACCTGATTTTATAGCATGGTGACTGCGTCGAGGTTGAAGACACTGGCTGCTTTAGTAGGAATTGTCCTCATGACTTGCCACTGATAATTATTCACTGCCATCTTCTCTATAAACTAAAATTATCTGCCAAAAGCAAATAGAGGGAAAATTTAGCAAAGTAAATAATAATAATAATAATAATAATAATAATAATAATAATAATGAAAATAAATTGCAATAATAAT
The DNA here is from genome assembly GCA_025503065.1 of Gossypium bickii. Classification (NCBI taxonomy): domain Eukaryota; kingdom Viridiplantae; phylum Streptophyta; class Magnoliopsida; order Malvales; family Malvaceae; genus Gossypium; species Gossypium bickii. Next base: position 20,458,758 of record CP106718.1, read on the forward strand.
AATAAATGGCTAAAGTAATCAAAATTGAGCTTTCTTAATATTTTAGTTCCCCGACAACGACGCCAAAAACTTGATCGTGTGTCAGAGTCTTAAAAATTTATAAAAAGAATGATTGAGCCTAGAAACTAACTATGACAACAATTGAGGCAAACACACCTATCAAACAGTAGTATAGTTTAGTGGCAAGACAGGATTGTCGAACCCAAAGGAATCTAAAGTACTAATACTAACTTTCTTTTTATTATTTAGCCTAAGAATTAAAGGAATTTTTATCTAATCTAAAATTAACTAACAATTAAGCTAAAGACGCAAAAACAAATAGAACTAAATTGGGGAAATAGTTTGGGAAAAACCAATTGATTAAGAAAATACCTGAGGAAGAATCCACCTAGACTTCACTTGTTATCTAACTCTGAACCAGACGATGTATTCACTTGACTTGATCCGTAGGATTCCCTAAGTTATATTAATACCTCCGTCGTGGCTACTAACGTCTAACCCTAGGTTGATTAATTGAAATCTCTTTCTAATTAAAACCCCTAGAATTGTATTAACTCGATCTATGGACTCCAATATTAGGTTTCACCCTAATCCGGCAAAATCTCGTCACCCTATATCTAAGCGTGCGATCAACTCCGCTTAATTATACTAGATCTACTCTTAGGCAGAGACTTTTGATCCTCCACCTAAGCATATCACACTTGAATTAATATCTTGGAAATATCAAAATAAGAATTAAGAACAAATAAAGTATTTATCATATAGTTCAGCAAACGATATGAAACACCTCACACCCGGCCTACGAGCCTGGATCGGATCTGGTATGTTCCTCAAGTAAATCAGTTCAAAGTTCTTTTGTTACTTTGAAAAACTGTGTGTTTTGAAGAAAGTTTGTTGATGGATTGGGCTCGAGTTGAAAACAAATTTATTTGTTATTGAAACCCTTTACTTTAGGTGACAAAACGTTTAGGCTTTGTTTTAAAATAAATTTGCTTAAAATTCACTTGGTGAAAATTCGTACATAGTAATTAAAAGAAAAAAATTAAAGTAATTCAACTATGGCCTTATTACATCAAATAAATCCCAAAATTAAAACCTTAGTACTTAAAATAAAGTAGTCCAAATAAAATGAATTTCTTGCTGAGCATGGCCATCCCTAAGCTTATGCCGACCCCGGTCCATCACTGTTCATCACCTGAAAAAAATGTTCCCACAACGGGGTGAGTCAACAGACTCAATGTGTACACAACACTAAATCATAATAGAATCAGGCTTAACAAATATTACACATTCATATCATAGCATACAAATTATGATGCATTCCCAAACCCAAACCTAATAAGCCATCCGCTACACCCCCCGTACCAACCTGTACACCGCGGGGACTACTAAGTCGACCCTCCTTCCGCTACACTCCATATCGCGGTCTTAGGTCACCGCATTTGTGGTCTTAGGTCACCACATTCAGATATCACGGTCTTAGGTCACCGTATTTAGATTACTATGGTCTTAGGTCACCGCATTCAGATACCACAGTCTTAGGTCACCGTGTTCGTGGTCTTAGGTCACCACATTCAGATATCGCGATCTTAGGTCACCGCATTCAGATTACTGTGGTCTTAGGTCACCACGTTCAGATACCACGGTCTTAGGTCACCGTGTTCGTGGTCTTAGGTCACCACATTCACTTCCCCTTTTCAATAACCCATATGCCCCATATCATACATATTATGCATTACATGCCAAATTTCACATTCTTATCACTTATCACATGTTAAATATAACATATTTCATAATCCTAGTAGGAGTAGGAAACGTACCTGAGTACTTTTGTACCATTACATGGTACCTTAGCCATATTCACATTCTTATAAACATACACATATTAAATATTGCCATAAATCTTATTAAAAGTTAGTGTGGGGTACACACCTGATTCGCTTAGCAAATTCCTTGAGATCTTGAAATCTGATCTATCGCTTAGATCCTTAATCCCTACATTTGATTAATCACTTACTAATTTAATAAAAAGCCATTCGGCCATAAAACCAAATCCTATTAGGATTGTTGTAACCCAAAACTTACCTTGGTGCCGATTTCACTATAAATCAAATCCCGGAAACTTGTATTCTTCCCCTTTGAAATCGGCTAATCATTAGATCCCTTGAATCGGTTAGTTTTCGGCTTAAAACACATAAAAATAGATCTAAATACTAAAATAGGCCTTGGCCGAATATTCATAGTCACTTACCTTAAGGATCTTAAATCTCGAAATCATCCTTGGGTTATAGCTTCATTTAAATCCCTAAAACCACATGTTAGATCAACTTCTAACCTTTAATCACAATCAATGGCCCTTGGCCGAGTGTCAGATATGACTTACCTTGATGGTCAAATCCCGAAGATCTTTTCCTTTATAGTCGACTATGGCAAAAATCCCTAAAGAATCCTTCCAAATTTTGGCAATTAAGAATATTGATGGGATTAGTCCTAGATTTTGACAAATCTAAAAGAAAAGAATAGAAATCAAAACTTATTCTTACCCTTTCTTGAAGAAATCGATAGCACCTATGCTTGAAGCCCCTCAAAGATTCGGCTTTTGATGGATTGGAAAGAAAAGAAATTGGCTAATGGTGATATCTTGAATTTTCGGCTTTGGCTAACAAAAAGAAGAAGAACAAATGCTCTAGGAAATTCGGTTGAGAGAAGGGTTGAGAGAAAGAATGATGAATGGCCCTCTTTTCCTTATATAGCCGAATTTACTAACTTAGAATCCCTTACTTGGCCATCACTCTTCTATTTTGATAGCTTTATCTCTTTAATTATCTCCTAAAATAAGAGATAATTCAGCAACTATCCTTGCTTAGCCGAAATTATTAAACTCAAAGTCCCTTACTTGGCCATCACTTCTCTCTTATTTTCCTAATTAAAGAATAATTCCTCATTTATCTCTTGAAAATAATCTAAAATAAATCCATTATTTATCCCTTATTTATCCACTATTTTATCTCTTAAAAATAAAAGAATAAAGGCTCCTAAATTATAGCCTTGTGTCGTCCACCTCACTTCTTCTGGAAGCAAAATAAAATTTCTTTTATTTGCTTTCCCTGCGACTCGAACCCAGGCCCAATCCCCTTGCATGTGGCGCCATTTCCAGAGGCCCTAAGTGGCATCTACAGGCCACTTTTCCAAGCCTGTTTGCGTGTCAAATTTCACATACTTTTTCTCTTAAGGCTACCTTGCCTTAATTTCCTCTTTAAACTTTAAAACTCGACATTTCTAAGTCATTTTAAGTTTCCAAAATTTTCGTTTGCCTCTTTAAACTTGACATTTCCTTACATTTCCAAGTTTTCAGAAATGTTCACTTTCCACTTTTGAATCATTTCCAAATCATTTCCTTACATTTCAAGTCATTTCCTTACATTTCCAAGACAAGACATTTCCTTCCATTTCCAAGTCATTTCTTACATTTCCAAGACAAGACATTTCCTTACATTTCAAGACATTTCCTTACATTTCCAAGTCATTTCTTACATTTCAAGACAAGACATTTCCTTCCATTTCCAAGTCATTTCCTTACATTTCCAAGACAAGACATTTCCTTCCATTTCAAGTCATTTTCTTACATTTCAAGACAAGACATTTCTTACATTTCCAAGTCATTTCCTTACATTTCCAAGTTTCCAAAAATGTTCACCATACATTCATAACACATAAGACATGCCATTTCGTATAATTAAATCAAAAATGCATAGGCCCATTTCTAGGATGTTACACGATAACAAGATTCATCTTAGGTTTCATCTCCATCAGGTATCTGAGGGTTTAGTTCATAATCATAAAAGAATACATCTCAAAAGAAAAGATAAAACAAAACACAAGAAAACCTTAAAACTCCCTGAAGGAATTGAAGAGAGATCCTCCGCCTTGAGTATAACTCCAGTTTCTTGAGATGAATCAACTTGCTATTCTTCGAGTGAATCCCACAATTTTGGCCTCTCTGGCTCGGCTCCTTGGCCTTGCTGGAGGCCCCTAACTGGACTCCTCTCTGAAGGTTGGCCTCTAGGGTGTTTATATAGGCTTTTGGAATGGCTTTCTTTGCCTCTAAGTACCCTAATCTGAATGAAACTTTTCTTTGTCACAACAGGGACACGCCCATGGCACACGCCCGTGTGAATCGTGGCCAGGCCGTGTTCGGGTCTGTTAAGGTGGCACGGCTGTGTGGTCTTGGGCCCAGGCCGTGTTGATTTCGTGATATGGTCCATTTACTCTGTTTTAAACCTGTTTCTCTTTGTTTTTCATCCCCCGGTGCTCTTCTGAGTATAGAACATGAAATTAAAGGATTAAAAGCACTAAGTTACATAATTGAAGGGATAAATCATCCAAAAGCATGCTAAATGTGGGCTTAAAATATGTTACTATTACGGTTTATCAAATACCCCCACACTTAAGCTTTTGCTTGTCCTCAAGCAAAATTCTCAACTCACAATGAAAATGACCTTCCTCGATTCATAATATTCATCAATAATGTTTCATCCTAATTCAAAAATAATTCATACAACTGCACATGTTTTATTCTATTTTGCTCATTTAGTTAAGCACTTTGATTTTGATTCGGTTGTAATAAGGTCTCTATAATTTCTGGATTTTAAATTTGGGATTTTATTGATGGTGATTTATATCTGCTAGAAATAGAACATGGTTTTCCAAAACAATAACTATTTTCAAACACTACGTTTTTAAATATCACGTTTTCGTTAATCATTTGTTTTAAATTAAGCTTCCGCAATAAATAAGGTTTTAAAAGGGAATAACTTTTTAATAAACCACGATTGAAAATAAACAAATGCAAACTGAGGTTTTGTACCAGTTTTAAATGGCAAGAAGTTTTAAATTTCAAGAAGGGTTTTCAATGAAAACATGGTTTTCGAAAAACACTTCAATGTGACACGCCAGATTCGGCCCTAATGTCTAGGCTGGGTATGGGGTGTTACAATTGTAGGAGTCCAAATTTGCCCGGGCCCGATAAAACCAAAACCAAAAACCAATAAATAAAAGTCCATTTACAATCCATAAAATACAATGACCCAAGCGTTCCCGAATATAGAGATCTAAATCCCTACAAGCCCAAATAAAAATACAAATACAAATCCAAATCAAACCTCAAACCTCAAACCTAAACCTAATATAACCCAAACCTAAAATAAATTCTGACCTAGAGGCCCAATAACAGAGCAAACCCGAATGGCCCAAGAGGTTCAGCAAACAGAAACCCTAAGGCAGAACCTTTGCGCCGCAAGCTTCAGCTACACGACCTCCACCCTCGCCACGTCCGTGTACCAGGCTGGCCTCCGTACCTACAAAAGAAGACAAAACAACAGTAAAATACAGTAGACAAATGAAAAAATACACTATATTTTTTTTTATTTTCCTGGCTATAAAAAGCTAAAGACAATCGCTATATGGGGACTTACGATTTTCAAATACAAAAAATATCAAAGAAGAGGTATTTTTTCAGTCTATTTGCTTCAAATGTCATGCATATACATAGATAAAGAATAAAGATACAAACTTTTACCTTTTTGTGATGATCGGAGTCCCGAATTCGAAGCGTTTTTGGTTGTTTTTTGATTTTGGCGAGGGTTTTGGGTGTTTGGGGGCTAGATTTGGACTTAATGAAGTCAAAAGGATCGAGCTAGCTTTCTTTTTTAGGTTTTTGACCCTCATATACGGCGACGGACACGGCGGAGGATGGTGGCTCGATGACGGAGCAAGGCCGAACTCTGGCCAGTGCTTCGAGGGCCTTTTCAGAGAGTTTTTTTTAGCCAAGTGATAAAATGTTTTTTTTTTAAACTTGTTTTTTGGTATTTAAAGGTAGTCCACACGATGTCATTTGGGGTAACACATTAATGTCCAAAACGGCGTCGTTTAAGGGCTAAAGATCCGCGCGTTGACCTGACCCGGGAAAGGATCCGCGCTTTTTTATTTTATGGATTATTTTTTATTCAAGTCCCTTCGATTTTACAGCAAGTCGCAATGAAATCCCATGTCAGTTTTAATTTAGTCTCGAATCTTCTTTTTTGTTCAAATTTAATCCACATGCTGTTAGATGACTTGTATTTGAACGGCGTCGTTTTGAGTGTTTGGGATAATTTTCCAGTGAATCCTCGCCTGTTTGAGCGCATGCTAATCTGGTCCTTAATAGCCAGTTGTTGTTGTTTTCATTTCTAGATTGGAATTTTATTTTAATTTCAATTTTATTCCTTACCGGTTTTAATCTATATATTTATTTACATTTCAAAAAGGTTTATTTTGTTATATTTTATTTTAATTCTTTTTATATACTGCTTACTTTAACTATTTCATTTTATCCTTTAAAGTTTTTTTAAATTTTATATATATAATTTATTTTAAAATTTAGATGTTACCTTTCTTAAATCTATGTATATTATTCAGTTTAAATTACTTTATGTGTTTTTCATGTTCTTTATTTTAAAAATTGTTTATTATTCTTTATTTCAAGATTTTGTATTTCATTTTTATTAAATTGTTTCGCATTTTATATATATATTATTCATTTCAAACTTTTATATATATTAGTAAATTTAAATTTTGTTTATGATAATTTAAGTTGTTTTTAAATTAACTATTTTAAAATCATTTTACATATTATCTTATTATAAAATCGTTTTGCATGATATATATTTTAAATACTTTTATATTACTGCCCTCCATGTTATTCATTTTCAAATTATTTTGTTATATATTATTTATTACATCTTATTTACAATAGTTGCTTTTAAACCTTCATTTTTTTTTGTTATTTCATTGTTTTGGATTTTTTTAGATATATTATTTTGTGTCGTTTTCTCCTATGGATGATTGTAAAATTGCATCTTTTGAATTCGTTGCTATCACGTGTATTACCTCTCTTAATTTGTGTTTATTGATTATTTGTGATTCATTAATGTAATATTTTGCGTACGTATTGCTACTTTGTTTTGTATATTATCATTCCATTATGTTTTATTTGTTAAAAAAATCAAGTTTAATATCGTTTAAGTTTCAAAATTATTTTATTCAAAGGTTTAAAATAAGGCAATGCATATGTTTGGAAGCTTTGAGAAAATCGTGCCCTAACTCATTAGGTTCCGATTCTTCTTGTTAGATCTAAACAACCAAGTACCAATTTTCTTTTCTAATCAAAACGCATAAAAATTTTAAATAAAAAACTTATTCTCGAGAATTTGAGATGTTGCGTCCTAACTCACTGGATGAGACGTTTTTTCATCTCGATGTAGGAATTTCTAAAAAACAAAGGCAATATTTCGTATTTTGGAATTTCGAGAAATTGTGCTCTAACTTACTAGGTCCCAATTTTTCATAAAGCCCAAATAACTGAATACCCTTTTCAAACTTTATTACACGGGTTTTAGAAATCAAAAGATAAGTTCAGTTTCGAGAATATAAGTTGTTGTACCCTAACTCACTGAGTATGACATTTTATTTCTTCGAAATAAGAGGGTTTTTGGCATCCAATGTGATTCCGTTCAATTTTTTTTTTTTTTTGCAAACGGATCATAATCTAGAATCTTTTCAAATTTTCGGCATTAAGACATCAAATAATCAATTAGGTACCAATTTTGGGCGCTACGAGGGTGCTAACCCTTCCTCGTACGTAACTGACTTCCGCACCTGTTTTCTCGATTTTTTGTGGACCAAAATATGTTTTAATAAATCAAAGTTTTATTAAAATGATCAATCTCAAGGTGATTCGATCACACATCAAAAAAAGATTGGTGGCGACTCCATTTTTGATTTTCCAATCAATCCCTGTTTTTTTCAAAATAGAAAAAAATGGTTTCAACAGCTTGGCGACTCCACTAGGGACTTGTTTATGAGTCAAGTCGTAAATTGAATATTTGTTGTCCTTTTGTCAAAAATTGAAAATTTGATTTGTAAAATTACGATCCCTTTATTGCATGTGCTTGTGTCATCTCATTTGATTGCTGTGGTTTGAGTCTTGTAGAATACTTTTGCATCATATTGCATGACTGTTGGGTCACGCCCTTTTAAGTGGAAGTGAGAAGCTACTACCTCGTGAGGTTTTCACCTCCGTGCAGGATAGTGGATCGCTTTCGAGATACATCCGTACCTATGTCTTCGTGAGATTTTCATCTCCGTGCAGCCATAGGGAAATGTATTCCCCTGAACTGAACTCGGTCTGTATGAGCCTATAAAGGGTGAGGATTGAGGAATCTGCTAGTTCGGGTACCTCTCTTTAGAACCAAACCACATATAGTGAACCATAGGAGCCCTCTTTAGGTAGAACTATGTTGAACCCTAGCAGTCACCTGGATAGGTGTTTGACTATTTTCTGTTTGATTTGATTTTTACCATCTGTATATGATACTAATGTGTATTCTTCTGTTTATCACTACATTTCATTTCATCATCATAGAAGGGAGGTGTTGATTCATATTCGATTGCTAAATAGAAGAGTTTGTCATAGGAAAATGGATTTCTTGATAAAGTGGGTTATAATAGGTTCGTCCAAATATAGTAGTAAACACAATGAGAAAATATTGACAGTATATGACTTTGCCTTGTTGCCCGGGGATTCAAGCCAACAAGGATTATTCGAGATTCATCACGTCTCAATTTTCTTAAAGAAGCTTATGAGCATCGCAGAGGATAAGTGAGTGAAGAGTCATGGCTTGGATCAAGCAACCAGGAGCTAGAAGAGGCATCTATTAAGAAAGTTCACGGGACACGACCATAACATCCGGATACGAAGAAAAGGATTGGTGTCTTCACCTGGGCTATGAGGACAAAGCCACATATGTAATCTGTTTTATGTAAAGAAATTTATTTTCTAGAAAAGTTCTTCTAATGGAATTGGATTCAAAATCAATGCCATTTTTTTTTCTTTTTGCATTTATTCCATGCATTTGCATTACATCACATCATATGCATTAAAATTTGTAGAAAGACTCTAATTAATTAAAAATTATTTCAGTAACCTGGAAACCGACAAAAGTCTACTGAACTGAGCATCGTTACGGTACTCGCGCAAGAACAAAAGCCATGGATCCAATCCTTGACATGCGCACAGGGGTTACCACACCTTAACTCGGCGACTTAGTTGTAGGTTTGTTAATAGTCTTAAGTCTTATGCATATGTTTGAGTAGACTAGTCTTAGGGTCCAACAGATCCTAGACCACTAATCTACGAGCCCACTAAGCCCATAACAGTTCATAATAACAAATCACTTCAAGAGTCCGAAATACTTACCTGGTGGACTTCGGGTCGGAGGTACAGGTGCCATGCTAGAATAACCTGAGAAATATTTCAAAAAAACCCATTTTTGAAAACTGTTTTCGGGCCCAACACCTCAAAGCCGAGTTTTGAACTTGGCTTTGATACCAAACTGTAACACCCCCAAACCCGGCCCACGAGCCCTGATCGGATCTGGTTATGTCACTGCGGAAAGACGGTTGAAAATCTTTTGACTTAAGAATTAAACATAAAAATTAGATTACTTTTGAAAACCATGTCCATGGAAAATTGTATGAAAACTTTGTAGTTATAAAATGCCCAAATTAAAAGTTTGGTATATACATATACTTTGAAAAATTAGATTTCCAAAATTAAAATCATCTTCACATAGTAATTTATTTTAGTCAAACCATAATTAGAATAATTCCAAAAAAAAAACAATAAGGCCCTTATTACAACCCATACTTAAAACAAAGTATTTAATATTAAAAATGCTTAAATAATTAAAATATCTTCTTCTGTATGGGCCACCTTGCATCCTCTCCGAACCCGGTCCAAAGTCTACGCATCACCTGAAATGGTTGAGAAAAATTGGGTGAGTCCACAGACTCAGTGCATAATCACAACACTTATTTCCACACGTATGAGCTTAGCCCACATCCACACAATCCACGAACCATTCATGCAACCATGCATCACAGCCCAATCCTAAAATCCATCCAAACACCTACCTCGGTAGACTCCCTGCCCAAGGCCGTGGCTAACCCACCGATCACATCGCGATCCCAACGGTAATCCGTCTACGGTGATGCACTCAGCTATCAACCGCCGAGATGGGCACCAAGCCACCATCTCCCTTGATGATGCACACAGCAACTCATCAAGCGCTAATGTAGCCTGAAGCTAACATTAGACCACGTACACCAACATGTATACTCCTTCCTTCATCGATCCAATCCACCTCCCATGTATGTATGTAAAAATGTAACATGTCAGATCATAACATAAGAGTAGGCGTCACATGTTAATTACCATATCATGTATATATATCATAAATAACTTAATGTAAAAGACTTACTCACCTAATATCCAATTACCCAAAATAAGCATTCAGCACTTAAGCCATTATAATCGGCTACCACACATCATGCATATGTATAAGCATTAGCAAGCAAATAACCGAGAAATAGTGCGATGATTACGCACCTACTTGACACAAATGATCAAATCCAAAAACGCTACTTTATGCTTCTGCAAATGCCGACTATACCACTCCAAAGAAAGTCTCCTGCGTTAGGCTCTTCTCCCCTACAATCGGCCTTAGCATCATATACTTAACAACCTTAGACTTAATCGAATACCAAATACATAACTTACCAAAATAAACCCTTACCACCACTTACCAAGTCGACTGCTAACAAACGGAGTCTTGACTGACTACTTCAAACCCCAGAGTTCCTTTAACAACGATTTCAAATGGACACCCAACAAGATCTATGCTAATATTCGGCCAATGTGCTACCAAATTGAAGGAAGGAAATTCGGCATAAAGGTGGGGTGTAGATTCGGCTCGCAATGAAAGAAAATCAATGGAAAGGAGATAGGAGTTTCGGCCAAAGGTTTGAGAAGAGGAAAGAAAGGTATGGGTGGTGTACTTTCGGTTTAGCACAAAATGGAAGAGAGGAGAGATGAAAGGGTGAGTGATTCGACCAAGGATCCAAAGAAGAGAAAGATGGAAGATAACAATGGAGGTTTCAGCTTAGGAGAAATGGGAAGAACAAATAGAGAATTTGTGAAGCAAAATTCGGTAAGAAAGCAAATGGGAAAAGCCAAAAAGATGAGCACTTCCTCCCTACTTATACTACTAAAATCGGCACCCACCTAACACCCTCCAAAAACCCAAAAATGCCCTCCCCTAGCTCCCCAAAACCGGCCACTACTCAACCCCTCACAAAAATCCCAAGATTTTCTCCTATTTTCACTTTACACCTATCATTCAAACTATTTCAAATTCAAACCACCTCAAGTCTTCTCTTAGCCATTCATTCAAAAAGGTTTGAACAAGTCAAAATCCTCCTTTTAAGGTGCCAAAACCGAAATCAACTCTCCCCCTTGGTCATGACGCAAAAACAAATAAAAATGTTGCCTTTGCAGCTCGAACCTGAGACCCCCTGCAAGTGGCGTCACCTCTCCCAGCTCTTAGTGGCGTCTCCCTTGCCACTCTACCAGCCCAATTCTTGTGTTTTATTCTCCCAATTAATTCTTTTAAGACACCTATAGCCAAGCTCCCCTTTTAATACTTAAAACAACAAAATTTCCCAAGGCAACACTTACCCTCTAGGGTTCTCCAAAGCCCTTAAAACTCACCCAATCTTACCAAAAGCCTCCCATCACTTGAGATATGCACTAAATGCATAACCCCGAGAACCAGGGTGTTACAAGACCTCATCTATTCCTCAGGTTTTTCCCTAATAAGGGTCCCGACCCAACCAGACACGCATTCGCATGGGGCACCCGTCATTATCGGACCCCAATGTCAAACTGATACCTCGGCCCTGTTGAACTTCCCGATGGGTTCAGGTTTTAACCCGGAGGATGATCAAGCCAAATCAATTATTCTGGTAGAAACAAAAGAAAGAAGAGAAATGACTTTAAAGGCCCCAAAGAAGAAGGAAAAGGAAGTGAATAGTATGAGTAGGCATAACATGGTCCATTCGGAGCCGATTACAGTAAGCCAGCCAAGGACAGTAACTACAAGCCATTAGGTCTCCCCAAGGCAAGAACCCAATCCAAGACCGAACTTAGAAAAACGCCAGTTCGCACCCATCCCAATCACGTATAGGGAGTTGTACCAAATTTTGTTTGATGTACATGTTGTATCCCCCTTTTATATAGAACCAATACAGCCCCCATACCCCAAATGGTGACGTAAATGCCCAATGCGAATACCATGGGGGAATCATAGGGCATTCGATCGAGAACTGTGTCGCTTGTAAAAAGATAATTGAAAGACTCATTAGATTGGGTATCGTAAAATTCGATGATCCCTCTTGTGTGGAAAATCTGTTATCCAACCTTTCTATTAAAGGGGTAAACATTATGAGTTCCATGATAGATAAAGGCTTGATATCCAAGAATGCATTGAGCTAAGGGCCTTAGTGCAAGGCCTGATGGATAATAAATTGAAGAGATCAAAGACCCGGTGGGAATGTTGGGGAATCTAAACATTAACGACATATTCAAAGAGGGAACTGGGGAATAGACTTCTCCAAGCTTCTGCCTTTACGTACTTGGGGTGTTTTGAAAAATGGGACTGTGGAAGAGATCCTTGTATTTTTAGAACTAAATTAGAGCAATATTCAGAACACACTTGTTTCTTTAAGCCTAGAGGAAATAAGAATCCTTTTGTGAAATAGGCTTGTGTCAAGAATTTATATTTCAATAAAATGCATCTTTTTAAGCAAATATTTTTTTTCATTCTTTCAATTTCATACTATACATTCTTTTGTTTTTTTAGAATACTCTTTCATTCTTTATTCATGACCATACCATATAAATAATCATCCTTAGAATCATTTATTTTTTGGATTTTTTGCCTTCGTACCTAGGTACCCAGATATCAACGACATGAGCGAAATTGTTACTAGCTCCCTTTTTGAATGAGATATGGGTCTAAGGGATCTAAGGACTTTGAAGATGACAGAGATTGTAGCCTATCTTTTGATTTGTTAAGGATGGTAGAACAAGATGAAAGTAGACTCTACCTTGCAAAGGGTCAGTGGACGTTGTGAGCTTAGGAAAGGGGTAAAGATCGAAGCCTAACTCACCACAAAAATAAGACGAGACATCATTGAGCTATTTTCAAGAATTCAAAGATATTTTTGCACAATCATATCAAGGCACGCCAGGCTACTGAAATGTAGCTATCCCGTTAAGATTGGTGTTTAAAGAACCCATGTTAATGGTTCTACAATGGCCAAGCTAATCAAGAGGTTCGGGCTACTGGTTTACCAAGAAAGGGAAATTGCATCAGTTATGCCGTAAATGCCAAATTGAGGAAGACAATACTTATGTGCCTCCCCCATTTTTCTATACGTGGGGCATAGATGTTATGGGGTTGATTTCGTCAAAAGCATCTAGTCGACACCAATTCATCCTCGTGGTTGTCAATTACTTCACTAAGATGGTGAATGTTGCTTCATATGCCAAAGTTACAAAGTCAGCAGCCATCAAATTAAAATTCAAATTCAAATGCAAATTCAAAATTCAAAAAAAGTGACAATAAAAAATGCTAGAAAGGAACATGTCTAACATAATTGAACAATGTCAAAGATTTACAGTCTGTTCAAAAGATCAGACAACATATCAGTGTAGCAAAGGCAGACAAAAACCATTCAAAATTTTTGAAAAGGTTGGCATAGAGAAGTTACCATTTACCCTCTATGATTCTTGAACGTTGGCCAGGACCTTCACCGGGGCAACATCTTTCTCATTGGTTTATGAAAGGGAAGCAATTGTTGGAAGTTAAGATTCCTTTTCTCCAAGCTTTGATTGAATTAAAAATTGGATGAAGCAGAATGTCTCTAGTAAGCTTGATTGAATGTATTCATCATGGTCGAATGTACCAAAAACGGATGATACGGGCTTATGACAAAAAGGTTCGCCGAAGAGAATTTCATGATGAGGACCTGGCACTAAGAAGGATTCTTCTCATAACAAAAGGAATTCAGAGGAAAGTAAATGCCAGATTTGGAAAACCCTTATGTGGTGAAGAAGACTTGTTCTGGAAGATCATTAACTTTGACCAAGATGGATGGTAAGGACGTGCTCAAGCCGGTGAATTTAGATTTCATCTAAAAGAAGAGGCCAAGGTGAAAACCCGCAAAGGGCTCCTTGAAACCTTAAAAAAAGCAAAACCCCCCAAAAAAAAGAAGAAATAAAAATATAAAAAAAAAAAGAAAAAGGAGAGGCTAAGGCGAAAACCTGCAAAGGGTGCTTTGAGACCAAAGGGGATTTGAGTTGAAAACTCGAAAAGGGCAACTCAAATTTTGATCGAAAGTGGGGCATACAGTAGTCTTACTACACTAGAATTAACAATGAGAAAGTATGTTACGTCTTGGGGCATCGACAAAGTACTCCGGATCCCCTAAACACATATTGAGCTTAAAATGGTCCTCAAGAAGTTTGAACAAAGAAGCTCAAGCTGCGGTATCTAGGGCACCTAGTTTCCATCTTACCCATTCTGGATTTGCTATCTTAATTATTTTATTCGTTTCATAATACACTACCAATAAATTTCCTTCTTGATTGCATTTGCTATTTTTGCTTAACTTATTTGTTTCGAGCTATGCTCCTAATTAATTTCCTTCTTGTCCATTGTTATGATCTTTTTCAAGCATTTTGCATTGAAATAATGATTAGTGGACTAATAATACTTTCACAGAAGAAGTTTTGTATATTACTCTAGAGATTTCTAAATAATACAAGAACCTGAAACAGGACTATTGTTTAAAACTCACTAGATCTAAGGTTAGGAAATATCTGAGAAGGAGTTGTCTGAATAGTGATGATCTCTTCGAATTTGTGAACAAAACACTACGGCAGAGATGAGGCTCCAATAAACTAGCAATAAGGAGGAGACCGTTCTTAAAGAAGAAATTTTGTGTTCATGATTGACACTCAGAGAATGGTGTAGGCAGATCATTTTGAAAATAATATAAACCCATACACCCGAGTGGCAGTGGGATGGTTTAAAGATTATACAAACCTTATGCCCTCGAGGTATAATGGAATGGACCCTAAAGTTACAATGGGGGCAAACCAGTTTAGCAAAATATGACTTTTTTTCGGAATTTTGGTCAAAATATCAGCCAAGCAAAAAGGTAGTGTGATACGAGCAATGAGGCCCTAAATATTAAAAAGGATCATTCTCATGACATTTTGCATATATAATTCATAACACATTCAATTAGGAGCATTCGATTCATTCTGATCATAGCATCCTAATCATCTTGCATAAACATAAGCACATAAAATTGATTCTACAGGTCGTGTTCGCTGAGGACGATATGGCAACATCAGCGAATTCACAGATCCTGTCTCCCTAGAGTAGCAGTGAAGTAGACTAAGGATCAATTTTTTATTTCATTGAAGTTTCAGCAGAGAAGATCGAAGCTACGAATCTCTTCTCCCTGAATTCTTATCTCTTCGAAGTTGCAGCAGATTAGGTTGAGGCTACAAATCCCTCCTCCCTGAAATTACATTGAGGATCAATCCTTATTTCCTTGAAGTTTCAGTAGAGAAGATTGAAGCTACGAATCTCTTCTCCCTGAATTTTTATTTCCTCCAAGTTCTAGCGGAGTAGGTGAAACTACAAATCCCTCCTCCCTAAGATTACATTGATCAATCCTTATTTCCTTGAAGTTTCAGTAGAGAAGATTGAAGCTACGAATCTCTTCTCCCTGAATTCTTATCTCCTCAAAATTCCAGCGGAGTAGGTGGAAGCTACAAATCCCTCCTCCCTGAAATTACATTGAGGATCAATCCTTATTTCCTTGAAGTTGTATCTCCTTGAAATTCCAGCGGAGTAGGTTGAAGCTACAAATCCCTTATCCCTAAAATTACATAGTAGCCACAATTCTTATCTCCTTGAAGTTCCAGCGGAGTAGATAGAAGTTACAAATCTCTTCTCCCTAAAATTACATCAGAGTGGATAGAAGCACTATTTCCTATACCCCTCAAGACGCAGTGGGATGGAATAAGGCTACTTGAAGAAAAGAAGTGCCAAGAAGCCAAGATCTTATAAGACCAGGCAAATTTGGCCCTCTTTAAAGTCTTTGCTTCATTCCTATTACACGACAATGAGCAAAGAGAGGCAGCTGTAAGAGCCCAAATTTGCCCGGGCTCGATAAAACCAAAACCAAAAACCAAAAAATAACAAATAAAAAACCAATAAATAAAATTCCATTTACAATCCATAAAATACAATGACCTAAGTGGGCCTAAATACAGATATCTAAATCCCTACAAGCCCAAATACAAATACAAATCCAAATCAAACCTCAAACCTAAACCTAATATAACCCAAACCTAAAATAAATTCTGATCCAGAGGCCTAATAACAAAGCAAACCCGAATGGCCCAAGAGGTTCAGCAAACAGAAACCCTAGGGCAGAACCTTTACGCCGCAAGCTTCAGCCACACGACCTCCACCCTCGCCATGTCCGTGTACGAGGCTAGCCTCCGTACTTGCAAAAGAAGACAAAACAACAGCAAAACATGGTAGACAAATGAAAAAAGGCATTGTATTTTTTTATTTATATTTTCCTTTATACAAAAAGCTAAAGACAATCACTGTCTGGGGACTTACGATTTTCAAATACAAAAAATATCAAAGTAGAGGTATTTTTTAGTCTATTTGCTTCGAATGTCATGCATATACATAGATAAAGAATAAAGATACAAACTTTTACCTTTTCGTGACGATCGGAGTCCCGAATCCAAAGCATTTTTGGTTATTTTTCGATTTTAGTGAGGGTTTTGGGTGTTTTGGGGCTAGATTTGGACTTAAGAAAGTCAAAAGGATCGAGCTATCTTTCTTTTTAGGATTTCGACCTCCATATAAGATGACGGATGCAGTGAAAGATAGTGGCTCGATGACGGAGCAAGGCCGAACTTTGGCCAATGTTCCGAGGGGCTTTTAAGAGAGTTTTTTTTAGCTAAGTGATAAAATGTTTTTTTAACTTGTTTTTTGGTATTTAAAGGTAGTCCACATGACCTCGTTTGGGGTAACACATTAATGTCCAAAACGGCATCGCTTAAGGGCTAAAGATCCGCGCATTGACCCGACCCGGGAAAGGATCCGTGCTTTTTTGTTTAATGGATTATTTTCGATTAAAGTCCCTTCGATTTTACAGCAAGTCGCAATGAAATCCCGTGTCAGTTTTAATTTAGTCTCGAATCTTCTTTTTTGTTCAAATTTAATCCACATGCTGTTAGATGACTTGTATTTGAACGGCGTCGTTTTGAGTGTTTGGGATAATTTTCCAGTGAATCCTCGCCTGTTTGAGCGCATGCTAATCTGGTCCTTAATAGCCAGTTGTTGTTGTTTTCATTTCTAGATTGGAATTTTATTTTAATTTCAATTTTATTCCTTACCGGTTTAATCTATATATTTATTTACATTTCAAAAAGGTTTGTTTTGTTATATTTTATTTTAATTCTTTTTATATACTGCTTACTTTAACTATTTCATTTTATCCTTTAAAGTTTTTTTAAATTTTATATATATTATTCAGTTTAAATATTTTTCTTTATATAATTTATTTTAAAATTTAGATGTTACCTTTCTTAAATCTATGTATATTATTTAGTTTAAATTACTTTATGTGTTTTTCATGTTCTTTATTTTAAAAATTGTTTATTATTCTTTATTTCAAGATTTTGTATTTCGTTTTTATTAAATTGTTTCGCATTTTATATATATTATTCATTTCAAACTTTTATATATATTAGTAAATTTAAATTTTGTTTATGATAATTTAAGTTGTTTTTAAATTAACTATTTTAAAATCATTTTACATATTATCTTATTATAAAATCGTTTTGCATGATATTTATTTTAAATACTTTTATATTATTGCCCTCCATGTTATTCATTTTGAAATTATTTTGTTACATATTATTTATTACACCTTATTTACAATAGTCACTATTAAACCTTCATTTTTTTAGATATACTATTTTGTGTCGTTTTCTCCAATGGATGATTGTAAAATTGCATCTCTTGAATTCATTGCTATCACGTGTATTACCTCTCTTAATTTGTGCTTATTGATTATTTGTGATTCATTAATGTAATATTTTGTGTACATATTGCTACTTTGCTTTGTATATTATCATTCCATTGCGTTTTATTTGTTAAAAAGATCGAGTTTAATATCGTTTAAGTTTCAAAATTATTTTATTCAAAGGTTTAAAATAAGGCAATGCTCATGTTTGGAAGCTTCGAGAAAATCGTGCCCTAACTCACTGGGTTCTGATTCTTCTCGTTAAATCTAAACAACCAAGTACCCTTTTTCTTTTCTAATCAAAATGCATAAAAATTTTAAATAAAAAACTTATTCTCGAGAATTAGAGATGTTGCGTCCTAAATCACTGGATGTGATGTTTTTTATCTCGAGGTAAGAATTTCTAAAAAACAAAGGCAATATTCCGTATTCAGGAATTTTGAGAAATTATGCCCTAACTTACTGGGTCCCAATTTTTCATAAAGCCCAAATAATCGAATACCCTTTTCAAACTTTATTACACAGGTTTTAAAAATCAAAAGATAAGTTCAATTCCGAGAATATAAGTTGTTGTTCCCTAACTCACTGAGTGTGACATTTTATTTCTTCGAAATAAGAGGGTTTTTGGCATCCAATGTGATTCTGTTTCATTTTTTTTTTTTTGCAAACGAATCATAATCTAGAATCTTTTCAAATTTTCGGCATTAAGACATTAAATAATCAATTAGGTACCAATTTTGGGCTCTACGAGGGTGCTAACCCTTCCTCGTACGTAACCGACTTCCGAACCCATTTTCTCGATTTTTTGTAGACCAAAATATGTTTTAATAAATCAAAGTTTTATTAAAATGATCAATCTCAAGGTGATCCGATCACACCTCGAAAAAAGATTGGTGGCGACTCCATTTTTTATTTTCCAATCGATCCCTATTTTTTTCAAAATAGAAAAAAATAGTTACGGCAACAATTATATTCCACACACTCCCAAAACATTAATCTCATGTTTAAAACCTTAAAATGCACCAAATTATATCTAAACTTTATAACACTAAATGTTCCCCATCAAAAGTATGAATTTCACAGGGTCCAAAATGATATCAAACATGCATAACATACAAATGGTTCTAACATGTAGATGCCATGTTAATACCATAATATAGAAATTCATACTCTTCAAGTTCTTCTTCACTGATGAGATGTGAATGAAAATGACAACCCAAAAGATATCCTCAAAACGATCCTTTACCTACACATTAGAAAGCAACTCGTTAAGCTTGTGAATAACTTAGTAAATACTCAAGCATTATCAACAAAAAAGATATAGATTTAACTAAAGATAAAAATTATAATTACAACATGCTATTTATTCCATTTTCACTTACCATTCTTGCATGACTCACTTAGCCCATAGTAGACTCGATTGAACAACTATGATATACGGAGTGTAATTACGTAATGCATAAGAACAACAATGTCAGATTCACAGGAACACTATAAATGTTAAAAGCATGAGAACCAAAGTACTAAATTCACGAGCGCACTATATTATTCCTAATGACATGCTATCTACATCCTTCAAGTTCAAAACTTGTTGACTTGAGATCATTAATATAAACTTAATTTATCTTCCAATTATAGTCTACCTTCCACACTTTCATATTCTTATAGTATTTTTCTACATTTCACAATTTATTCCATAAGTTTATATATACAAACACATTATCCATTTTTTTCACTTATCATTATCACTTCCACTTATCAACTTCATGAGATTATCACTTAATTTTTATATTAAATTATTATTAATACAAAACATTAGCATAATCATTTTAGCATAATTTTACTTAATAATTTAGTTAGGAAAGAGAAAATTAAAGAAGTACTTATATATATTGACTTGGCTATAATTTTTTTCTACCTTCCTTCAATCTTTAGTCACTTATTCCCTTTCTCAACTCCCCTTGTATCAATTTTTTTGTCTTTGTCTTCATTGCATGTCAATAGAAAAATATTTGAATAATCAAAATACTTGTCTAATAACACTTTCATGCTCAACTAATTGAAATAAACATGATACTATTTCTAAATCATGAAACTCTTACTTTAGAATCTTAATTTCTCACGCTTTTTCAAGCATGAACACACCACTTTCAACTTAAAAACTAAGCTTTCTAGGTTGTGGGTAACTTGAGTTTACTAAAGATTTTCATGACAATTTGATGATTTTTTTACTTAGAGAGGTCTTTAATGGTGTTGGGGACTAAATTCCAAAAAAGAAAAAAAAATCACTTTCCTCCAAAATGGTGATGATGTGAAAGAGAAGAGTTATGGAGAAATTTCTCCATAAGAGTTATGGAGAAATTTCTCCATTCTTTTGTTAAAATATCTTTAATGATTTAATAATGATATAATATAAAATATTATAATACAATAATAATAAAAATATATCCATTATCTTATAGCCGATGACTAAGATTTGTTCTCTATTTCCCAAAAAAACTAATGGTCTCTTTTATGACAATATTTGTCTTTTTTATATAATTTCTCAATTTCATGAACATCCAAATTTTGAGAATAACTTTTTTCCCTTTATAAATCTCTAAAATTTTATTGTGGGGCACTATACACTTGGTAAAATTACACTCCTTGCCCTTTCAAGAATTTTCAATTTGGTCATTTCTCACCTTAGTATTAGTTTATAACATTTCAAGTTTCAAACCAACAATATAAAAATATATAGATTCATAGTTCAGCAACAATCATTTCATATATATATTTCTATATGAACTTAATATATTCAGCTAACGAGTTAGTTCGTAAGGGCTATTCTGTAATTTTCCTTTTCCCTCGATTTTCCTCTGTACGATTCAATCCTTTATCTATACAATAATTAAGTTCAATTCATCAATCTCAAATGAAGTACCATACTCATATTCATGCATAGGACCTATTAATTTCATTTTACATAATTTCTCTAAATTTTTACTTTTTATTCAATTTAGTCCCTAAAATTGAAACTATTATATATTTCACATTTAAACCCCAAATTTAAAATTGATTACATAATTATCCCTATCCAGCCTTCAAGAATTAAAATTTACAGAAATTTCATGTTAAAATTGACATATTTTCATTTTAGTCCCTAAACTCGAAACTAACAAAAATCTATTTACATGTTAGTCTCATTTAACAACCAAGTTTACAAATCTACCATTAAACATAAAAAACTTCCATAAGTCACTAATATTAACTTTTACAATCTTAAACATTTTTATGAAATAGTCCCTGGATTAGCTAGATCAAGTTACAATTATCTCAAAAATATAAAAATTACGAAGAAGGGCTTGTTTAGGACTTAGATACAAGAGAACTGAGCTTGGCCAATTCTCCCTTAACAAAAAAAAAAAAAATGGTGTATTCTATTGTAAAAGGAAAAATGAAAGACATGATGACTTTTTTTTAACAATTATTCTTTATTATTTTAATCGTATTTAACATATAAATTTATTAATTTACAAGCACTAACCATCCACTACAATCTCCCATGTAACACCCCAAACCCGGCCCATGCGTTATGAGTGGATTTGGTATGTCATATGAAGGAAATAAAAAACATCTTTGTGATTCGTACAAAAATAGGTATTGCTTTGTTAAAATCAAGAAAACAAGTTTGATTTGAAATATTTGATAAAATACTACTAACCTCGAAGATTGATTGATAAATCGATAATTTTGAACTAATGATCTTATAAAACCGTGACTTTTGAAAATATCGTTGATAGTTCGAGAGAAATTTTCCGTGTTAAAAATATTTGTAAAAGTTTATTTCAAAATCCATTTGTTAAGCGATTTTGGAAAACCTTTATTTAAGTTTTTAGAAAATTCCCTTTTTAAAACAATTTAAGAAAAATAATAGAAACGTCCCAAACGTAACGAAAAATAAAAATATGTCTAGAGGCCTTATTACAACATTTAACCCAAAATAGTAAAGTAATAAAATAAACGAGAAAGAAGTCTAAAGTCTAGATAAACCATTTCTGAAGTATGGCCTCCACCGAGTCATCCATGGCCCAAGTCCACGTCATTGAGCATTACCTGAAAGGGATAAGAGATAGGGGGGTAAGTTACAAGAACTCAGTGCATAATCCCCTTACCGTTATCCGTTGGGCCTAAATCCCATTTAGCAATAATTTGGGCCTAATCCCATTTACAATAATAATGTATCAATTATATCATATGCATGAAATGCAATTCCCAAACCAAACCTAGTAATCCATCCGCTACACAACACCCGTACCAACCAACACACCTGTGGGGATCAAGTCAACCCACCCCGCCAACACACCAATCGCGGGCATTAAGCTATTTATAACAAATTTAATTGTGGACAAGCCACCAGAGTAACAAAATTTACGTGGCATTACCACTATACGGAGTTGTGGTAGAGCTACCAAAATATGTGGCAGAGCCACTAGAACTTCTCTTCAACATTTTCCATCCCATGCAAAATTATGCACATGTAACATACATAGTAAATGATATTACAAATATAAACAACAATTAATATCTCAGAGATCCATTACAAACAATTTGGCCCATTAACATTTTGCAAAATCGGCCCATTAAGGCAGTCTATCAAATCGGCCCATTAAGGCAATATAACAATTCAGCCCATTACAGCAATATAACAATTCAGCCCATTAAGGCAATATAACAATTCAGCCCTTTAAGGCAATATATCAAATCGGCCCATTAAACAATATATCAATTCGGCCCATAGGGGCATTTCCATAATTCGGCCCATAAGGGCATTTTCGTAAATCGAAAGTTCTACCCGCTAAGGATAATTCGGTAATCTCGCAACCTAGGGATATTTCGGTAATTTACCCTCCAAGGGTATATTTGTAAATTTCGTAAACCAGACTTAACTACTAATTTGGGGCATAAAAATCGAAACTGTCCGTCTGTGTCATACTGACAAAATTGACTGTAACTTGATTTAGGAATCTCGAAATCTAAATCCGTAAATTTTTCATGAAACTAGATTCATATATCATCTTACTATAATTTTTCCAGAATTTTTGGATTAGCCATTTAATACAGTTTATTCCTTAAAGTTTCCCTTGTTTCACTGTCCAATGATTCTAACCTCTCTTAACCAAAATTCAAACATCTCACTGTACAGTTTTCATATGTTGCTCCCACTTGTTTCTATTGAAAATAGACTCACTAAGGAATCTGTACATATAAACTATAACTCATAATTCACTTTGTACAATGTTATACAATTTTTCTAAGACAGATCAAGAAACCACGAAGTCAATCAGAACCAGTCTCACTAAAATTAAGATATCTTAGAATATAAAACTCATTTTCCTTCTCCATTTCTTCCATATTAAAATAGACATAGTAAGCTTTAATTTTATATCTTATTAACTTTCTAATTCCTTCTCTCCTATTTTTCTTGATTTTTCAAAAACACGCCACTGCTTCTAACCGAAACTGTTTTATTACAAAATACGATTACCACTACGATCATACGCACGCCCGAGAGATCACGGATGCCAGTTTTTGGTTTTCTTTGGTATTTCGACCGACTCACCAAATATTTCATACAAACTTTCAGAGAAGTGTGAGATTACACACCATTTCAGATATATATATATATATATGGAAGGTACGGGATTACACACCTGATTTTGATTTCCTAAAGAACCACTCGTCGATGACCTAGAACAATACCAACCAAAAGTTAGCCTCGGATTTCCAAAAGATTTCATATCACTTACACTTGAATCACTTACCACTATGTCCGAAGGTAGAATATATCGAGTGGTTTGTCCCTAAAACATATAGTCGATTATTTCAAATTATTACTCCGTTAGCAACCAATTGAATATTGAATAATATCAATAATACATAAGAACTCCTTACCTTATTAATATTGGATCCGATTTCTCCGTTCGACTTAAGGCTAGAATGATGTTCGGCTTCCCGCTAGAATACTACAAAAGAGAGAGTGATCTCGTTTGAGAGAGTAGAATAAAATGATGGTCTCGGTCAATATGACCATCCCAAACCAAGGCATAATTTGGCATTAAGAGAAAGAAAATAAAATATTGAAGAGAACTACTTATCGATTTATCAAGGAATGAGTGTTAATACGGATGGGAAGAAAAGATAAAGAAGAAATGAAGGTTCTGTTATAGAAGAAAATGAATATTGATATTCGGCTATGGAGGATAATCAAACTAGAAAATGTGATTTGATGGTGGTGTCGATTTAGAGAAGAGGAAAGGTTGGAGGAATGGTTAAAAGAAAAGGATGGAAGGTTGAATGGATGCTAGGTGATTCGGCTATCAAAGGGAGATGAACAAGAGGTGAATAATTTGACCAAATAAAAGAGAAGAAAAATGCACAATTGTGCTAGGAGGTTTCGACAAAGAAGAAAGAAAAGAAGAAAACTAAACTCACAAAGAGTAGAAATTTGGAGAAAATGACATTATTAATGCTAAAGGTATTTTTGACCAAAACAAACACTAAGGCTTTACCAAAACACCAAGAAAAATTCGGCTATCTCCCTTTACCCCCAAAACAGTCCACATACATGACACATAATGGTCAAAAGTTGGCCAACCACACTTTCCATAACACTTCCCTTGAAAAAGGCCACATGTTCCCCTTACTTTCCCCTTTTCTTTGATTTCTTTCCTCACCTTCACCTTTCCTATTTTCCTTAGCCATCTTGCCAACAATAAAAAGTCCACCTTGCCTTTCCTTAGCCATCTTGCCAACAATAAAAAGTCCACCTTGCCTTATATACATCTTGGCCGACACTTAGGGAAAGTATACAAAAAATAATCAAAATTTTTGTACCAAGTGGGATTCGAACCTCTTCCCTCAATGCCTTCACTTGATGCCATAACCTCTTTACTAATTGCTCATTTATGCAAGCAAATTACCCACCTATTTCCATAAGCCTTGATGCCACTTACTATTTCTCTTTAATAAGCTTAAACACAAAATTTATACTAAGGCCCAACTTGAACCCGAAACTTCCTAGAAACCTCGTAACTTTCCAAAATCACCTACCTAATTAGTCCAATCTTGAAAAAATGACATTCTCTTTTTCTCAAAATTTTAAACACTCCTAAGCCCAAGGCCCAATGGGCTCAATCCTACTAGGTCCAATTCCAAGATGTCACACCCTGTAACACCCCAAACCCGACCTATGCGTTAAGGCCAGATTTGACATGTCACACAAAATAAATATACTTTGATTCCTTTTTAAGTAAAACAGATTTCAAAGTTTTAACGAAGTATTTATTGAGTAAAAGATTTAATTTATAAATCAACAATTTGAGATGTAAAATTTTATAAATCATAATTTTGAAAATATTGTTATCAGTTCGAGAAAATTTTAAAAGAAATTAAAAATATTTTCCAAAAGAATTGATGAAAATCTTTAGAGTAATTTTCCGAGTTAAAAATATGAAAATTATTATGAAATCCTTTATATATATTCATTTTTTGAATAAAACGTTTATTTAAGTTTTTAGAAAAATATAATCCCAAATTTGAAATACTTAAAGCAGTTTAGAAATTCATCAAACAATAAAACAAAACAAAAATTAATCCAGAGGCCTTATTACAACCTTAATTCAAAATAGCGAAGTATTAAAAGTATTAAAAGAAATCCAAATTCCAAATTTAAAAATTTTTAAGTATGGCCACCACCAAGACATCCACGGCCCAAGTCTCCATCATCAATCATTACCTGAAAGGGATAAGGAAAACGGGGGCGAGTTACTAGAACTCAATGTGTAACCCACTTACCGTTGTCCACTGGGCAAAAATCCATTAAGCCATTATTTGGGCCGAAGTCCATTCACAATAAAAAGTGTATCGAATATAATATGCACATGAAATACAATTCCCAAACCAAACCTAGTTTTCCATCTGCTACACACCACCCGTACCAACCAACACACCTGTGGGTGATCTTTAGTCAACCCACCCCGCTAACACACCAAACGTAGGCATTAAGCCATTTATATCAAATTTGTGGACAAGCCACCAGATTAACAAAATTTTCATGGCATTGCCATTTTTCAGATTTGTGGCAGATTAGAGCTAACAGAACTTCTCTTTATCATTATCCCATCCCATGCAAAACATGAATATAATGCATAACAATTCACAACAATGTATTCAGATATTTCTTACAAAATTTATGGCTTATTATAACAATTTATCAACTTGGCCCATTAAGCAGAATATCATCTTAGCCCTTTTCACAAATTTTTGGATCGGCCCATTTAGCAAATATATTGATTTGGCCCACATAGCAAAATATATCGTTTTGGCCCACATAGCAATTTTATCGATTTGGCCCACATAGCTAATATATCATTTTGGCCCAGATAGCTAATATATCGTTTTGGCCCACATAGCAATTTTATCGATTTGGCCCACATAGCAAATATATCGATTTTATCAATTTTATCAAATAATGAGGTCTAAACCATTTTTCTCGGTTTCACCTTAATACGATTTTAATCAAACGGTTTATTATCAATATGACATAAATCTCTAACCCACAAAAAATGGTGTGAGATTACACACCTAATTACGGTAAGCACTACGCTCTCTCGATTGTCGACACCTAAAATTTTATAATGCTCGATTAGTCAACGCACGCGATTTAATAAATCTACTTTAAAACAAACGATCTAAAATTTACCCTCTAGATCGTGAACAACTACAATTTGTCGGTTTTCCCCGGTTGACGGTCCACAACCCGGTGGAAAATCTCGAATCACTGATGCCTCAAAATTGCAAATGACCTCGAATAATTGATTCTTGCCGGATAAGGGTCCACAACCTGGAGGAAAGTCTCAAATCACCGAAATGGCCCTTCGTTTGAATTTAGGAGTAGGGATCGTTAATCCGCTCCTTTTAAGATCTCCACTCGACTTCCCAATCGAATCGGTACCACAAGTCGCCATTCGGTTAGATCTTAAACAATCGGTATTACGATAAGATATGGACTTATCAAAATGGTAAAGATCGACTTACCACTAACTTCCGAGTGACCAATGATTTGGTAGATTGAGCAATTTAACCCCTATAAATAATATCGGTTAATCAGCACCATCTTATCGAATAAAGAATGAATTATAGAATCCTTGAATAACACTTACCTTAAAGATTTTAGAACCGAATCCTAGCGATAATGCGATGACTTCGGAAGAATGAAGGTTCGGCCTTCCACTATATCACTACGAAGAAAAAAGGGATCTTGTTTAAGAGACAAATAAGTGATGATTTCGGTCAAAAGACCCTCCCAAGCCAACATATGGATTCGGCAATAGAAAGAAGAAAAATGAAAAGAATTGAAAAGTGTACTTACCGAATGTTCAAGGGCGAGTGACAACTCGAATGAAAAAGAAAGATCAATGAAAGGATGAAAGGTTCAGCTATAGAGAAATAGTGGACTCAATATTCGGCTATGGTGAAAAATATTAGAGTGGAAGTGATGCTTGAAGGGTTTTAAGAAAAAAAAAAGAAGAAGAGGAACGATGGATTAGTTTCGGTTTTCAAGAATGATGAATGAACAAAGAAATGGCCTCAAAGTTTGTATACATTCGGCAAGAAGAAAGAAAGAAATGGAATATGCCTCCTCAAGGTTGTGTAGATTCGGCAAGGAGGAGAAAATGAGTTTGGAGAGAAAAGAGAAATGATACCAAAGTTGCCAATAGGGAAGTGGCCAAAACAACCAACATTTCACCAATTGCTAATGACCAAATTCAGCTAGGAGGATAGGAGTTTTGAGAAAAAGACACAATTGATGATATTGGTATTTTGACCAAAACTAACATTTTAGTCTCACCAAAACATCAAGCACAAATTCGGCTATCACCCTAGCCCCAAACTGTCCACATTCATCCCCCCAGGATAAAAGTTTGGCCACCCAAACTTTCCAAAACACTATCCACGAAATAAGCCTCTTGTTCCCCTTACTTACCTATTTCTTTTGATTCCTTTCCCCAACCTCAACCTTGCCTTATTCTTTTAGCCACCTTACCAAAAATAAAGAAGTCCACCTTACCATAAATACTCCTTGGCCAACACTTTAAGGAAGGAATGCAAAAATAAAAGTAAAAAAAAAAATGCACACAAAGGGATTCGAACTTCTTCCCTCAAGGTAATACATGTGGCGCCATAACCTCTTTATCACTTGCTCATTTATGCTAGCTATTTTACTCAATTATTTCTATATGCTTTAAGGTCACTTACTCCATCTCCTTAAAGTGCTAAATGCCAAAATATTTTACTAGGTCCAAATAAATCCCAAGCCTTCTCAGGACTTCCTAAACTTACACAATTTAATAATCTAACTAGCTTAGCACCAAAATAATGCAACACATAAAATTTAAATTCTAGGAAGTTACATATCCCATGTGTATAACTATTAAATTGATACTTAATTTTATCCTTTCACAAGAACCTTTAGTAATTTAAATTTTACTATTTTTACAGTTTAGTCCTTGTACCTTAATTAACCATTCAATCACTAAAATTACTAGACCAGGACTTAATATAAATCTGAAATAGACTTGCAAATATTAATACTTAATATTACTAACTCGATGATTGGAGTACGGGGTTTCGATACTGCCATTTTCGGTACCACTGTAAAATGGATTGTTACAATTCTTCTTCATATGTGAAGTCTGGTTGAATCTTAATAGTTTCCAGTGTAATGACATGTGATAGAAACTATCGATGTCTTCTTAATATTAAAAAGTGAAATACTTTTTGGATATTCTCTAATTAAGTGATAATGTTAAGTGATAAGCTACTGGACCAACACGTTCAAAAATCTCAAAAGGTCCAATAAACCTTAGACTTAACTTTTCTTTCTTTCCAAATCGAAGAACGTTATTCCATGGAGATATATTTAATAACATCTTCTGTAACGCCCCAAAATTTACATTTTTGTTTTTTCGAATGTATGACACAAATTTGTATCTGCTTTAGTGGTTAAGTGCTCTAGGAGTGTGTGTGAGGTCCCAAGTTCAAGCCATGACTTGGGCAAATTTTGGAATTTTTATGAATAAAGCCCAATCTTTGGTGAATATGCTTTTATTCAATTGTTGATAAGTAGATAACAGAATGGGCCTACTGGTCTGGTGGTTGAGTGGAGTGTTGGAGTGTTGGAGATCATGTGTTCAATTCTCTGTGATGGCATGGAGACAGTATTTTTGCTCCAATTTCGGCTAAGAGTTGTGTTGGGGCAAAATTCTGAGTAGTTGTGTTTTAGTGGGTTAATAGGGAGTGATTTTAGGAGATAATTGGGGAGAGGTTATCAGAAAATAATCTGATTATCTTTTTGTTGCAAAAAAAAGAGAGAGTAGATTTTCGGTTTTCTCTCTAATTCCCCAAACTTTTTCTGACGCTTTCTTCTTCTTCTTTTTTCCCTCATCTGTCGATTCTTTCCCCTAGTTGCTGCCGAAATTTCTATTATTTTTTCCCCTTCCATTTCTTTCTTTTTTTCCCAATTGATTTGGTTGTTCATCGTTGGTTGCGCGTGTTCGGTAAATAACGGTTTTGTCTATTGTTAATCGTTCTTGATTAATCTCTAAAAGGGGGATTTTTTTTTAGTGTTTAAGAGTTAATCAATGGGCTGGTGGTTTTGAATCGACGCTGTGATTGTGTGAAGTCGTGGTTACTCAAGTGAGGTAAGGGTTTTGCTAGGTTTTTAGTCGAGTTCCTTCCGAAATTGGTTGATTAAAAACGAATTAAGTGATTAATCTGTTGGTCAATTTTTAGGTTCTGGAGTCTTAGGAGTGCTTACGCATCAGAAACGATACCAGGTGTGTACCCGAAACGCAGAAAACGGGATTCGGTGAAAAGCCAAAATTGCTTGCTATCGAGAAATAAGAGAAAACGATGCGAAAAATTGTAGAGAAAGGAAATAAGGGTGTTATAAACTTGGAAATCAACATTTTGCACTAAAATAGTTTTATACAGTAGCAGTAGTCTAACTTTAAAAAAATCATCAAAAATAGTGGGAATTGAGTTAGAGTTTGAATAAAATATGAAATTTAATTTTATTGAGTCTAGTTTTTCATGGAAGAAACAGTGTAGGCAATGGAATTGTAAATCATGAGATATAATAATTTTTGTAAGACAAGGTCAGAATGATTTTGGGTTCCCCTATTCTGACTTAGGAAAATCATAAAAAATTGTAAAAACATAATTAGGGGCTTAAATTTATTTTTTTAAATCCTTAATGAGTCTATATTCAAGAGAAACAAACGAAAACATCATTTAAATTCTGTACTAAGAGATAAATAATTTTTAGTAAGGAAAGGATGGAGCTATCAAACAGCAGAATAGGGATAACTTTAAAGATTATTGTACTTATTTGATAAACTATAAATTCAGAAAATTTTATCGTAGAAATTTAGAGTCTAGTTTTAAAAACATCAAGTGGATCTTAAATTGGAATTCTGTAGCTCAAGATATAAATAATTTAGTGATAATGACTCAAATAGACAGCTTTGAATGAACATATAAGTAATTAGTGAAAACATATATGAGTATTGAGCTAGCATGGGTTACTTTAAAAATGGATCACACGGCCAATGCCAATTTAGGCCGAGTGGGCCACACGGGTGTGTGGGCCACACGGGTGTGTAGGCCTACACGGCCAGATCACATGGGCATGTGGGCCCATTTTTACCGAAATGTTTTTAAGGTTGCATAGGTCGCCCAAGTCGACTGTGAACCTACTATAGGGTCAATAAGCGCTACTTAGACCCCTAAATGTGTGAAATTGACTGAATGATGTATGTACTGAGCATGTTAATATCTGCACTGAATATATGTACTGAAATTGCATAATAGCATATCATCCATTGTATGTTGCACTGCATTGGGTTGCGGGTTGTTATTCAAAGGAAGTGTACTGAAAGGTTTTAAGCCTAATTTACTGGCAGCTCAGCTGCAAACTACTATTTTGTGCCACATTCGGTACTACTTGGAATGTAGGGATGGGTGGGTTGATTATATCCCCACATGGAGTGTAGGGTTGGACGGAGATAGTGTGTAGAGGCTGGTTGTGTAGGAGTTTTCTACTGCATAACTATTATTGCTACTGATACTGTGATGGGCTAAGGCCCTACTGCATTTTTGACACTGTACTGAGATGGGCTAAGGCCCAAACTGTCACTAATACTGAAAAGGGCTTAGGCCCAAGACTGTTCAACTGTGCACCGTGAATACTGATTGTTTGTTTGTCTCTGCGGGATTACATACTGAGTTTACGTAAACTCACCCTTTTTGTTTAATGTGCACAGGTAGTCCCCGAACTTAGACGGATCGGTGCGACGGAGGACTCAGCGGTGATTACAGTAATTTTTGGACTTCATGGTTTTCAATTTACAAGTTATGATTTGTTTATTATTGATTATTTGGATTGTAATTTAAGGACCCTCTAGGACTTTGGTTTTAAATTTGGGTTTTATTTATTTATTTTACTTTATGGATTTATATCTTGTAACACCCCAAACCCGGCCCACGAGCCTTGACCGGATTTGGCATGCCACGGAGTAAAACATTTTGAAAGATTTGAACTGGTGGTAGGAATCGGGGATTTCTTTGAGATTTTAAAAGCGGTGTTTATTAAAACTCGAGTGGGATCGATTTTATAAACATGGTTGAGTTGAAAACTTCGAAGACATTTGATCATCTAATTTTGAGGAACATCAGAGTTATAATTAACTTGGTAAGTTTTGTTACCTGATGGTAACATCTTTGAAAACACGTAGGAGTAAAATTTTGAAAACGTTACTTATAATCGATTGATTCAACAGTTTATAGGTTCATTAGTAATATAATAGCGGTAAAGTAAAGCAACTACTTAAACATCCAAAATAGTAATTAGCGGCCATATTACAAACCAAACTAAAATTTAGTAAATAGTAAACTTTAACGATACGAAATAAAATTTCAAAATCGAGGAACAAGCATGGCCGCCTCGAGTCCTCTTCGGCTCCATCTCCGCGATCTGCTCACCTACGAAAAGACATGGGAAGGGGTGAGTCACCAAGACTCAGTATATAAATCCCCAACCCGAAAATACAACTCATACACAAGATATTAGTAAGACATGCAATTATGCAACCCAAGCTAGCCATCCGTACTCTTTTTTCTACCCCATGTGGTGCCAAACCACTGGTGACCGGAGTCACAATATATCAAGTGATGGGGCCAACCCATCGTGTGGTACCAAACCACTGATGACCATAGGTCACAATATCAACATGTGGTACCAAACCACTGGTGGTGCCAAACCACTGGTGACCGAAGCCACAAATATCAATGTGTGGTCAAAACCACTTGTGACCGAAGTCACGAATATCAAATGATGGGGCCAACCCATCGTGTGGTACCAAACCACTGGTGACAGTCCATAGAGATCATCTCCCTCCTCTCATCAATCCCACCATCATCATGCTCACATAACAAGTATCATGATCCAATATATCATGCATTCATATATAGCATAGCCTTTAATAGCATGTGATGGCGTACACAACATACAACATAGATCGAGTAATAGGGGACTTACCCGAAATCCAAGCTTATGCCCACAAGGCAAAATTTACTACACGAGAGGTTATATAGCAATATACTAGGCAGTCTATGCTAATAAAGTGTGTAAGAGTTTACACACCTATTTAATCGAAGATCTAATGAGAAAACCTGAATTTATGCGATATTACAAAAGTCTCGAAACGTGTGCCCGTAATGCTCCTACATTCGGCCATTATAGGTTAGTATTCAAAAAGTCTTATTTGGCTATCACAACATCCCAAAGGATATGTCGTACTTGCAAACGCTTACCAACGCGATTTGAAATCCCAAAAGCCTCCGATTTCTCCTTGGCCACTTTGCCCCTAAAGCCATAGTGCACACTCAGTTACTCAAAAATACACAAGATGGCCTTTGGCCGAATATGCTTAACCATTTTATTTTTCTCACTAAAAATCCGAAGTTGTCACTTGCTAGATTCGGCTATGAGCAAAACTATGGGAAGTGGCCTATGGCCGAACACCATATAGGCTTTCCTTGCAGACTTGAAACCACGAAAGGCTCCCTCAATGCACCTCGTCGTTAGCTACAACAAGAGATACACTATTAAAACACTCTACCCATTCGGCCAACCTTACAAGGCCCGTTCTCAAGCTTTCGGCACTCAAAATAAAAAGTAAAGGAGTCGTATGCCAAAAAGGAGTACTTACCACCCTAAACCTCCTTCCAAACTGAATGTTTAAGGGAGAGTTCACTTACCAAGGGATTCGGCTAGGTCCTTCAAATGATGGTGGAGAAGTCGGCCATAAGGAGAAGATGAATTCGTCTATGGGGTTCCTTTAAAGTACCATGCAAAGGAAAAATGGATAGGAGAGGTTCATGAGGATTTGGCCATGGATAGCTTGGGAAGGGAAGAAAACAAAATCAAGAGTTTTGGCACCTCCTTGCTATTAGAAAACTGAGTATGAAGGTTCTTAAGCAAGCTCCACATTCGGCCAAGGAACAATTTGGAAGGAAAAGAAGAAGAAAAGATGAATTTTGGATCCCTGTAGTTCTACTCAAAACCGGCCATGCACCAAAATGCAACAAGGAAAATCGGCCATGCTTTGCTAACACCAAAGCCGACAATGCTCCTCTCTTTTTCCCATTTCATGAAAATTCCAACACTATTGAAATAAGATAAACCAATATTAAATCCTTCTTTCCATCACTAACCCATCTCCCATGCATAAAATAATACTAACCCATCATCCTTCAAATAAAATATTAAAACAATAAAATAAAATGACTAGCCCATACTCCATATAAAATAAAATAAAATCAGCCATCAAGCATCCTCATACTTTCACGTGGCCATGCGCAGACCACCCTTACGCCGGCCAAAAATATTATCCTCCATGCTGTTACCCACGGGTTTCAAACCCACGACCTGAAGAAGAAACCCCCACGCCTCAGCCACTCTGCTGTGGCGCATTTCATGACATAATCTCATCAACATTTTCTTTTAAGCACTTAATCCTTGGCTCCTTCACGCATTAATGCCAAAGGCAAAAACAAAACACCTAACTGCTGCTCATGGGTTTCGAACATGGGACCTCACTGCCGAGCCTTCCTTTAGCGCCCTTAGCCACTCGGCCAAGGCGACTTGTGTGACATAAACCTGCCACAGAAATATTTAAAGCCTCTCTGACCTTGCTCCCTTTCCAGGCGCAAAAATAAAAACCCCAAATGCGCCCCGCGCTACTCGAACCCCTTCCTTCCTACGCAATCCTCCAACGCCCTTAAAGCAGCGCCTCAAGCCACTTTACTAATCTGTCTTTCGTGTCCATTAACTCTTTAAAATTTTACTTAAGGCCTCCATAGCCCAATTCCCCTTTTAACTTGAAATTTTCAAAATTTTCCAATGCACTCCCTTTTTATCCTAGAGTTTTAAGAACCCCTAAAACACATCCAAACCACTCTTAAGGCCTCCTAACTCATGAATTATGCACGAATGCATAACCCCTAATCTAGGATGTTACATATCTGCTAGTCGTAGGAAATTCGATTTTCAAAAAAAAAAGTTAAAGTATTTTTTAAACGCATGATCACCTAGATTGATTTATTAAAGCTTCCGCAACAAGGGATGTTTCGAAACAAATGTTTTAAATGAATAAAAAAGACTTCCTAAGTTCTAACAAAGGTTTACTAAAGATAACATGGAATGTTTTCATTGTAACAACGAGGTTTCAAAAGCACTATCGTGTGACATTGTCAGATACGACCATAACGTCTAGGCCGGGTTTGGGGTGTTACACCTTCTCTACCGCGCTATACTCAATTTTCTTTTCTTTTAAGATCTGTATATAATTTATGTCTATTAGAAGTTGCTTCTAAACAATGCCTGATCTGTAATATCCTGATTTTGTGGGTCTGTGCATTTGGTATGTTGCATGGCTAAGTTAGTAGGTAAAGGCTTTGAGGTGTGGATTGGGCTCAGGTTTGGGCTTAAAACCTAGGTTAAATTGCTTATAAATAATGTTAGTTTATAATTAAAAGTTAAGTAAGTATGTTTGGTAGCAAGTTGGGCTTGTGGCCTAAAGTTTGGAAGTGCAATAAATGGGCATATAGGTGACGTCACAAGGGGAAGGAGTTTGGGCCTAGTGTGGCCGCTTGGGGCCCAAATTAATGGTCAAAAATTCAGCACTCTAAGGGGGAGAGGGTGGATTTTTGAATTTTTGAATAATTTTTGAATTTTTGGTTCTAAGTTGGCCTCTTCTAAAGATGAGATAGGGATTGGGTTATCATGCAAGATAAGAGCTATCAGGAGGGAGAGAGTTGGCCGAAACTCCAACTCTGAGTGTGTGCCTGTCTATAGCCGAAATTTGGAAGGAGAGTTATCATCTTTTCCATTTGTTTTTCTCACTTTCTCATCTTTTCTCTCAAGCCAAATTCTTTTCTCTCCTTTCTCTCTTCTAGCCGAAATTCCCTAGCCTCCTTCTCTTCTCCAACATCTTTCTGAAAGCTGAAATCTTCTTGCTCATATTCCTTTTCCATAGCCGAATCTACAAGGGAGGTTTCTGTTTCCCGAAAGTGCACCATAAGCCGCATACTCCTTAGTAATCTGGTGAGTTTCAGGATTTTGTTCTATGCGATTTCACTCTTTCTTTTCATTAAGATGTAACCCGAAAAACTTGT
Source organism: Gossypium bickii (assembly GCA_025503065.1). Taxonomy (NCBI): domain Eukaryota; kingdom Viridiplantae; phylum Streptophyta; class Magnoliopsida; order Malvales; family Malvaceae; genus Gossypium; species Gossypium bickii. The sequence goes on from CP106718.1 coordinate 20,494,608, forward strand.
TCTAAGGCCTATCGATTTTCCTCTCTGTTTATAGTAGCCGAATCTGTCTCGTTAAATGTCTCCTGTGCCGATTTGGTGGAAAAGTCGAAGGTAGGTAGTGGTAGGTTCGGTCGTATGGCCTTTCTTGATTACTTTTATTTGGTCGAATGCCGTATGGGCTAGATTGGTGGTGATTATCGGTTTATTTGATATTTTGAGGATAGTCGAATGTAGGTTGGAAGGTGACGGATTCGTAAGGACTTTTGGGATTTGAAAGTTAGGTAAGAGTTCTTTTAAATGCTATTACTATTTATTAGATCTTATCGATCTGATTGGTTTAGTGACCAAAGGGTTATTATGGCTGCTAATAACAGTCAAGCAGTAGGATGGGTTGGATCTGTAAACCCAACGCCAGAATAGCGTAGAAGCAGTAAAAGCGGTAGTACGAAAAGTAGGTGTGTAACTCTTACACACTTTCTTACGTAATATGTTTTATGTTATGTGTTATTAAAAAGCCGGAATGACGGTAATGGTTATGAAAATACCCTTGTGGGTAAAAGTAAGGATACCAGGTAAGTTGTTATTTTGTAAATGTGATTTTATATGTTAAGCATGATCATACTGATATTGATTACATGAGTACATGCAATGGGTGATGAGAGGAGGGGGAAGTATGATCTATTAGGTATCACCCGGTGATTTGGTATCACACAGTTGGGTTGGCCCCACATATTACAAAATTGTGACTAAGTCTCGGTGGTTTGGCACCACCCGGTGGTTTGGTACCACATACGATTATTTTGTAACCGGTTACAAAGTGGTTTGGTACCACATATGATTACTTTGTAACTTCAGTTACCAGTGGTTTGGCACTACCAGTGGTTTGGTACCACAAGGGGTAGATTTAGGAGACCCGGATGGATACTTAAGTGGGTTGCATAACTTGCATATTATTGTATGAATTTGTTTAAGAGCATAATTTTCTTGGGATGGGGATTTATACACTCAGTCTTAGTGACTCACCCCTTCCTTTACATTTTGCAGATCAGACTTAGATCGTGGATATGGAGCCGGAGTGGACTCGAGGTGGCCATGCTAAGCAGTTGTTTTATTTCAAAGTTTTCTGTTTGAACTTAGTTGTTTTATTTTAATTTTGGTTTACATCGTTGTAATAAGGCCGCCTAACTATTATGTTTAGACGTTTTACTTGGTCGTTCCTATAACTTTTGATAAGCAAACCTGATAGATATAAATTGGTTGTTTTTTCAAAACCTCGATAAGTACGTGTTTTTTTAAATGCTCACTGATTAAGTAAATAATGAGGAATAACAATAAAGCAAATAAGATTTCTAAAACAAGTCTTAACACGTTTTAAACTTCACCAGACTCGAATTCGTTTTCTAAAAATTTTCCAAGGGTTTTCTCCACCAACAAAGTTGACAAACCGATTTTTTAAAAGCATTTTCTTCCCCGTAGCACGCCAGACTCGGTTGTAGCGTTTAGACCAGGTTTTGGGTGTTACATTTTTGGTATCAGAGCCCGGTTCAAAAGCTCGGTTGTGGGTTAAGGCCCAAAATATGTTTTAAGGCTTGTGAAATGATTATTTTTTCCGGAAAGGATGGCACCTGAGTCTCCGGCGTCGATCCACCCAGGTAAGTACCCTAACTTTTGTTGTGATATATTTATTGGGCTTTGTGGGCTTTAAACGCAGCTAAGCATGATAGTACTGATGGACTCTAGGTTTAGACAAACAACTTTTCTAATCCATAAGACTTAACTTTAATAAACAAAACATGTAAACAAGTCATAAGGCTAAAATGTGGCAACAAGCATATGCATGTCTAAGAGTAGATCCGGAAGAGCTTGGTATTTAAGCAGTCCGAGTGACTCACCTCCTCTTCGCTGGAATCTTACCTGGTGCATAGTGATTGTTCACTTTAGCTATGACAGGGTGTGGCAATAGGCATATGCATGTCTAGGAACGGATTCAGGGAAAGCTTGGTAATTAAGCAGTCCTAGTGACTCACCTCCTTTTCACTGGAATCCCACCTAGTGCACAGTGGCTATTCACCTTAGTCACGAGGACGAGTTGACAGGCCAAAACTTACAACTAAAACCCGAAAGGGACCAGCTACACTGTTTTGTAAAAAACCCTAGTTTTGAAATTACCAAATTACCCCTGGATTTGTTGAAGCTACCTTAGATTTGAAAAATGACCAAAATACCATTGGTTTGTGAAAAATTACCAAATTGCCCCAAACTTGAAAAATTTTCCTTAGATTTACAAAATTACTGAGATACCTCTCAAATTTGCAAAATTACCAAAACACCCCCGAGTTGGGAAATTACCAAAATACCCTTCTTTGCAAAATCACCCGAGACCATATTTTAAAATTTACGAAAATACCCCTGTATGTTAAAATTACGAAAATACCCTGGGTAGTGAAATGAGAAAATGCCCCTACACGTTGGATGTAGTCTGTGGATGTTGTTTGTGTGATGAATGTTCTTAGAACTAGGAGATAATCCTGGAACTGAAACTCTAAGATAGATTCGTATGCCAAAGAATCACTTTCAAAACTATTTCTCATAAAATTGTCCGTGGATAAATAGTGAACAGAAGTAATAATTCATAAAATTCTTAATTAGATAAACGCGAACGAGAAGAATGAGTACAAGGGGTCATGGACGTCCGCCGTGTGGCCGTGGTAGGGGTAGGATGACCTTGTCAGAGCAATTAGGGTCTGGCCATGGGTCTGGAAATATGCTGCCGGATCTACCGGCAGAGGGAGCTGAGTTTCAAGGTCAGACTAGTGATAATGATGTAATATCCCAGGCAGTACTACGAGTTTTGAAGAGAGTTGCCGAGGCAGGCATGGGTACAGGAGTCCGAAAATCCGTGGCTGAGCGACTCCGGGCTAACGGAGCAGAAGTGTTCAGAGGAGTTTCTGGTGTGGCTTCCAACACTGCTGAGTATTGGTTAGAGGCAACAGAACGGATAATGGATGATTTAGACTTCTCGGCTGAGGAGAAGTTGAAGGGGATAGTGTCTCTTCTACGGGATGAGTCGTACTAGTGGTGGCTCAAGGTCAGGGATGGTGCAGTGGCAGGCGATATCACCTGGGATTACTTTAGGGCAGCCTATCAGAGAAAGTATGTGGGGGTTGGTTATACTGATGGGCAACGTAGGGCGTTCTTGAAGTTGGTACAAGAAAATAAGTCGGTACCCGAGTACGAGGCTGAATTTTTGAGGTTAAGTAGGTATGCTCGGGGTATGGTGGCTACGGAACATGAGCGCTGCGTTAGGTTCGAAGACGGGCTAAGAGATGAGCTGCGGGTGTTGATTGCACCTCAGTGTGAAAGGGAATTTACCGTTCTCGTGGAAAAAGGCCAAGGTAGCTGAGTAGGTGAAGAGAACCGAGAGGCGGAATCAGGACAGAAGTAAGGATAAAAGGAGTTTTGGGCCATCAGGGTCTGCTGGAAGTACTCAGAAAAGGGCTAGATTTGGTGGGCCGGATAGAGCCGTAAAACTCTCTTTGCTTTCGGTGGCCACCCCAGTGTGCTTGATGTGGGAAGTCTCATTCGGGAGAGTGTTTGGCCGGTAGTAGAGGGTGCTTTGAGTGTGGGTCATTAGAGCACTGGGTAAGGGATTGTCCGCAAAAGTTAGCTAGGACTCAAGCTGAGGGTCAAGGACGTGGTCAAGTCAGGAGGGATGGTCAGCAACCACAGAGGGGTCGAGGTGCAGCTAGGGGTGGAAATGGTAATGGTAATGGGCGAGGCCGAGGAGCACCTAGCCGAGGTGCTGGAGGTACTGATGCTTAGACAGCCTGGATTGGTCTATGCAGCCTAGCGTCGAGAGGAGGGTGACGCATCGGACGTTATAACTGGTGCGTTTATAATTTCTGGGTTATCTTATACTGCTTTGATCGATGTTGGTTCGACACACTCATATGCTGCTAGTAGTATAGGGGAAACTCTGAACTTAGTTAGTGAGACTGCTACTAGGAAGATGACGGTAGTTAGCCCTCTAGGACACTCTGTGGTAGTAGACAAACTGTATAAGGATTTACCCCTAGAACTTCAAGGGGTCTTGTTTCAAGTGGATTTGATGGAACTACCCTTTGGGGAGTTCGATTTTTTAAAAGCATTTCTTCCCCGTAGCACGCCAGACTCAGTTGTAGCGTTTAGACCGGGTTTGGGGTGTTACACGATCAATTGCACATTTTCTTCAGTTTCTTTAATCAAATATGGGTCCAATAACTTGTGTAATAAGCCAATTTAGCCCGAGCCCATACAAAAAATAATAAGCCCAAAATAATAAAACAAAGTCTAAGTCCAGTCCAAAATATATCATTTGGCTCGATCGGAATGGCCCATTACTTGAAAAGATTGAAGGTCCATCTACAAGCTTGACGTATATGGGAACACAATCTTCAAGGATATGCGATCTTAGATATGATATGCAATCCTAGAAGATATGGTATGTAATCTTAGAAGATATGATATGCAAATCTTAGATATGATATGCAAATCTTAGATATGATATGCAATCTTAGAAGATATGGTATGCAATCTGAGAAGATATGATTTTCTAATCTTAGAGATTTAATTTGTAGATACCTTTTAATCTTAGCCGTTGATGTAATTGATCTGTACCATTGGATTTGGGGAGGTTCAACTATAAATAGAGGCCTCTCCCTTCATTGTAAGACACTGGAGTTTTGGTGAAGTAATAAGAATTCTTGAGAGCATTCACTCAAATTTCTCTCCCTCTTGCGTTCTTATTTTCTATGGTTTGTTCTTATTTTATTCTTCATTCATCTTCGTTTTTTTTCAACCTTTTTTATTTATCTATTTAATTGTTTAATTATTAATTATTCTTTTTATTTTATTCATTTATTTATTATTTCTGTATAAAGATTTATTTTATTTTCACACTTTTGAAAATTTGTATTTTATTTATTTATTCCAAATTTTTATGTGGTATCTATTTCAAGCTATTTTATTTTATTATTTTTGATATTACTTATTTTAAATAGTTTTATTTTGATTAAGTTTTTTTTTATATTATTACTTTAAATTATCTTATATATCATTCATTTTTCTTATTGTTTTATATAATGATTATTTTAAAGTGGTTTTATTTTATATCATTTTAAATTGTTTTATATTATCTATTTTAAGTTTCCTATATTTTTTATTTTAAACTTATACGTATCTTTTTAGGATTTGTCACATATCATTTTCTTTAAGTCATTTTGTATATTATTTATTTAGATTGATATATATATTGTTTTATATATTACTTATTTAAACTTACTTCTTATATAATATTTATTTTTAAAAATCCATGATTTTTTAAATTTAAAAATAAGGCAATATTCGATATTTGGGAGTTTTGAGAAAATCGTGCCCTAACTTACTGGGTTTCGATTTTTTTCATTAAGTCCAAATGATTGAGTACCCTTTTTGAAATTAAAACATATGAATATTTAAATAAAAAACCTATTCTCGGGAATTTAAGATGTTGTGTCATAACTCACTGGATGCGACGTTTTGTCATCTCGAGGCAAGGATTTTTGAAAAAGCAAAGGATATTCGGTGTTTGGAAAATCTGAAAGATCATGCTCTAACTTACTGAGTTTCGATTTTTCTTTTAAAATCCAAATAATTGAATGTTCATTTAAAATTAAAGGACATAAGTTTTAAAAATCAAAAGGATCGTGTTTTAAAATCTTTTTAAAATTTTGACATTAGAACATTAATTAATCAATTAGGTACCAATTTTTGTGCGTTACGAGGGTGCTAATCCTTCCTCGTGCGTAACCGACTCCCGAGCCCGTTTTCTTGAATTTTGTAGACCAAAATCATTATTTTAATAAATCAAAATGTTTTATTAAATTGATTAATCTCAAGGTGACCCGATCACACCTCGAAAAAAGATTGGTGGCGACTCCATTTTCGTTTTTAAAGTCGATCCTTCCATTTTTTCAAAAAAAAAATGGTTTCGAAAACTTGCTTTTACTTTATTTAGTCCAACACACAGGAGTTCTACATTTTCTTCCATATAGTGCTTCATATGGTGTCATCTTGATACTAGACTAATATTTTTTATTATAAGTAAATTCAACCAATGAAAAACCTCAACTTTCTTCAAACTTTATAACTCAGCTTCTTAACATATCCTTCAAAACTTGAATTACTTGTTCAGGCTGTCCATAAGTCTGAGGATCAAATATAGTTCTAAAAGTTAATCGTGTACCCAATGCTTCAAGTAATTTCTCCAAAATCTTGATATGAATCTTGGCTCCCTATCTAAAATAATGGAGATAAACATCATGAAGTCTTATATCTTACTTAAATACAACTTTGATAATGTTTTTCAATGTGTAATATGTAGGACAAGTATGAAATGAGAATATTTTGTTAATCTATCCACAATCACTCAAATAGCATTTTTCTTCTTTGGGGTAAGTGGTAATCTAACCCAAAGTGATCCTTTCCCACTTCCATTCAAGTATTGTTATAGATTGCAACAATCCTAAAGGAACTTGATGTTCTGCCTTCATTTGCTGACAAATTAAACACTTCCAAACATACTTAGCTATGTCCTTTTTTCATCTTTTTTCACCAATAATAAGGCTTCAAATAATGATTTTTTTTTTTTTTTGCTTCAAGGGTGCATGGAAAATGAACTACAAGGCATTTTCCAAAGTATATTTTGCTTCAATTCATCATTATCAAGTACACATAGTCTTCCTTGAAAATGTAAGCAACCTTCATTGTTAACTTCAAAAATATTTTTCTTTCATTCTTCAACTTCTTCTTTCACTTTTACCATCTTCTCATTGTGCATCTTTAACTTTTTGTAACAAGGTTAGCTTAACTGTAACAGCCTAATTTTCAATGGTGCCGAAAAAGGTGGTTTTGAAACCCTATTTTCGTAAATCTAGTTCGTAAATATTAAATATAAATATTTTATGAGTCAGTATAAAAGAATATTAAAATTTGGTCTTTTAATTTTTCCTATTAATTTCTTAATTAAGGTATAGGGACTAAATTATAAAAGTCCAATTGCTATAGATTTTTAAATAGCTAAAGGTTCAAAATCGTAAATAAACCATTTTATATAATCAAATGGTGGTGGATGATGTCAAAATCCACTAAGTTAGACTAATTAAGATTAAGTTTTGGTTAATTAAATATTAATTAATTAAGTTTAATTAGAGTATATAAGTTAAAATTAAAGAGAGAAAAAGCCATTTTTTCTATTCATCTTCTTCTCCACCAAACAAAAAAAGAAAGAAAACCCTTAAAAAAGCTTCAAACATTCGACCCCTAATTTTTAAGTTCAATTAAGTCTTTTTTCTTGTAATTTATATATTTTTGAGGTCATATGAGCTTGATTTAGCTAGCTCATGTACCAATTTTGTAACACCCTGTACCCAGTCTTGTCACTTGACTCGACCTATACGATGCCACATCAGATAACGGAACAATTACAACCAAAATTAGGCATTTAACATTCAATTCAAATATTAAGCATTTCATATTACAAGTATATCATAGCTAATATACAAGTACGAGTCTCAAACGAGCTTACGAAAACTCTTAAACCAACTCGAGATCAAATAAGGACTTAATTGTAAAGTTAATAAAAAGTATAGAAATTTTAGTAAACAAAGGTCACATGGTTGTGTGGCCAACCCGTGTGAGAGATTGAGCCTGTGTGAACCTAAAACACATAAAATTTCTCAAAGATCACACGGCTGTGTAGCTAGGCTATGTGATAAACTAAATTCGTGTGTGCATGAGTCACATGGTCATGTAACTAACTGAGACTATGTGGAAAACATGCAATTCAAAGACAATAAAGTATTGAAACATGTGGATAAAGCTATAGCACTTCTATAGTATGATACTGTGAATATGGCGAGTTTATAGTGTGAATAAGAGACATAAATTTGACTAACTTGACTAACAGTACATCGGACAGGACTCAAGAAGAATAGATCTTGAATTCATTTATGGATTGATTCACTTGTGATATTCATAGTGTGACATACCTAAATCATGAGTGGATGGCAGACTATGTATGCGTGACTCGTACACTTAGATGTAAGTAAAAGCCTGAGTTCAAATAGATAAGAAACCAAAAGCTAGTGTGTTGGGTGTACAACTTCTGTATTATGTAGTGTCATTCACAGTAGTGAAATTCATAGCCCAAGCCATGGGTAAATGATATCTTCTCACTGGTATTACATGGTTGATGAAAAGCAAACATGGCCACAGGTCGTCCATCTTTGTGATGGATGATTTGATCACTATTTGATAGTGATTGACTTTTCATGAATGATGATGTAATGGTTACCATGAGATAAAATCAAATCATATTGGAAAAATAGATATCCAAAAGAGATCAAGGATATCCTATGAGGGTAATAGGCTTATGACAAGCTCATCGAACGAGGACTGAGTAGTTGGTTTCGTAATGGTATGTCGCTAGGGAGAGCTCAGTCACTAGACTATAGTGGAATGATTTGTGACTAAATGATTTTATAATTAATAGGTAAAAAATTGGAACTTAATTATAAATCATTTGAGCCTCAACTACATATGCCCAATTAGTTCCTCTACTAGCTCATTGAAATTAGAAATGAATTGCGTGTTTGAATAGGATTGAACAGAATAAATAAAAAAAGAGAAATGGGAAACATTCAGGATTGATTGTGGTTTTCCCCAAAGTGGAGAAATGGAATCATTTGGAAATGAATTTAGGTTTCCAAAAATGAAAATGGAAATTTGCAATCCTATATAGGATTACATAAAAAATGATGGAAAAATGAGTTTATGTTTTTGGACTGTTTTGAAGCTCGAAAATGAAAATAAATCATTCGGTCATAGTGAACATGTTGATTTGTGACATATTGAACGAATTTTTTTCGAAATTTTACCAAAAGTAAAATCGTCAAAATTTTACCTAGGGGTAAAATATTCAAAATTTTACTGGAGCATAATTGGGATGAGAAAATTATTTAATATGTAAATATTAATGTTTATTTTGGGAGATAGAAAAACTAAATTGAGTTGAATCACGTTACAGAGTACATGGTTAAAAAGGCCTCGAAAGTACTCATAATTGGACCCGATGTAAGAGAGGCCCAAAAGCCCTCATATAACATGAAGGGGGTGGAAACCCTACTAGAAATACAAGGGTGAGTCATTCACCTCTCTCCTAATCTAAGTAGGATGTTTTTTTTTCTATTTAAAATAAACCTCTACAACTCTACAAGGGCTCTAATTTCACTTCTTATAAATATATGGCACCAGTAGAGCTATTGAGACAACTATTGAGAGATTGCTATTTTGGTGAAAAATAAAGAGAATTTATTCTTAACTTATAAATATATTTTTTAGAATAAAAATTTTACCGGTTTCTATTATAAAAGAGAGAATTTCTATTTCACCCTAAAAAGAAAACTTTTTCTAGTTTTGTGTTTTGATTCAATTGGTTTAGGCCCACACTCGAAGAAGTTCATGGTACGAGAGTAACGGAGAAGATTGTTTGGTTAAAAGCCGAAAAACATCAAAGATCCACTTATCCAAAAACATATGTACTGTAACATCCCAAAATTAGGCCTAGTAGGATTGGGCCCAATGGGCCTTCGGCGTAGGAGTGTTTAATATTTTTGAGAACAAGAGACCGACATTACTTCAAGTTGGACATAATATGAAGTTGATTTTAGAAAGTTACGGGGTTCTATGAAGTTCCGAGTTCGAATTCGGCCTTAGTAAAATTTTGTATTAAGCCTATTAAGGAGAGATAGTAAGAGGCATCAAGGCTTATGGAAATAGATGAGTAATTTGTTAGCATAAATGAGCAATTAGTAAAGAGGTTATGGCATCAAGTGATGGACCTTGAGGGAAGAGGTTCGAATCCCTTTGTGTGCATTTTTAACTTTTATTTTTGCACTCTTTCCTTAAGTGTCGGCCAAGAGGTATTTATGGCAAGGTTGGACTTCTTTATTTTTGGTAAGCTAGCTATAAGAATAAGGCAAGGTTGAAGTTGGGGAAAGGAATCAAGAGAATTGGAAAGAAAGGGGGACATGAGGCTTATTTTGTGGGTAATGTTTTGGAAAGTTTGGGTGGCCAAACTCTTATCCTAGGGGGGATGCATGTGGACGGTTTTGGGGTAGATAGGTGGCTGAAATTTTTATTTTGGCTTTTGGTAAAGTCCTAGCTTTGTTTTGGCCAAAAATCCCTTTGACAACTTTGTGTCATTTCTCCCAATTTTGCAACCCTCCTTGCCTAAACATGTTAGCACAATAGTGCATTGTTTTTCCTCTCAATCTCTTTTCTTTTCTTTTGCTTTGTGCCGAAATTACAAACCTTGGTGACCATATTTTTTCTTCTTTCTTTTTACTTTGGCCGAATCTTTGACTCATCCGTAGCCATTGTACAATCGTTGGGAATCAGTTTTATAATCATTAAGGTAAGGGATTCATCATGGTTCTTTTGGATCTTTTTCGTTGATCGGTGATTTTGCTAAGCGGGTTAGTGGTGGTGACTAATCAAGTTTATCTATATGGATTAAATCGCTTGATCACCTATCCCTCGTAATAAGAGACTCGGATTATGGTAAATGATTCAATTGTATGTAATACGTTGGGTATGAAATCGTTTCGAAATCCGAGGCTAACTTTTGGTTGGTATTGTTCTAGGCTCAAAAAAGAGTGGTTCTTTAGGAAATCAAAATCAGGTGTGTAATCCTGTGCTTTTCATATATGGTGTGTAATCTCACACTTCTCTGAAATTTTGTATGAAATATTCTATGAATCGATCGAAATACCGAAGAAAACCAAAAACTGGCATTCGTGGTCACTCGGGCGTGCGTATGATCGTAGTGGTAATCGTATTTTGTAATAAAATAGTTTCGGTCAGAAACAGTGTCATGTATTTGAAAAATCACGAAAAATAGGAGAAAAGGAATTACAAAGTGAATAAGATATCAGATTAAAGTTACTGTGTCTATTTTAATATGGAAGAAACAGAGAAGGAAAAGAAATTTTATATTCTGAGATATGTAAATTTTAGTGAGACTGGTTCTGAATGACTTTGAGGTATTCTGATCTGTCTTGGAAAAATTGTATAAAATTTTACAAAGTGAATATGATTTATAGTTTATATGTACAGATTCCTTGGTGAACCTATTTTCAATAGAAATAAGTGGGAGCAGTATATGAAAAGCGTACAGAAAGATATTTGGGATTAAGTTAAGAGAGGTCAGAATCATTGGATAGTGAAACAAGGGAAACTTTATGGAATAAACTGTACTAAATAGTTAAGCTAAAAATTCTGGAAAAATTTTAAGAGAAAGATATATGAGTCTAGTTTCAAGGAAAATTTACGGATTTAGATTTTGAGTTTTCTAACTCGAGTTATGGTCAATTTAGTCAGTATGACGCAAATAGACAGTTTCGATTTTATGCCCCAAATTAGTAGTTAAGCCTAGGTTGCGAAATTACCATAATACCCTTAGTGGGTAAATTATCGAACTACCCTTAGTGGGTAAATTACCAAATTACCCTTAGTGGGTAATATTATGAAAATTACGAAAAATACCCTTTATGGGCCAAATTGAAATATGTTACTATATGGGCAGATTGATAATTTGCTATATGGGCCGTTCGATATTTGTTATACGGGCCGTTTGATACTTGCTATATGGGCCGTTTGATATTTGCTATATGGGCCGATTGATAATTTGCTATATGGGCTGATTTGAAATAAATTGCGAAATGGGCCAAATGTGATATGTGATAAATGGGCCAAATGTGATATGTGATAAATGGGCCAATTGTGATACTTGATTCATGGGCCAATTGTGATACTTGAATTATGGGCCAAATGTGATACTTGATTTATGGGCCAAATGTGATATTGGCTACATGAGCCAAAATGTGATATGGGCCAGATTGTGAGAATTTTTATAATGAGCCATATGTTTGTAATAATTATAGGAATGGATTGCAGTAATTGAATGTACATATTTTATACTTGATTTGCATGGGTTGGGATATTTGATGAAGAGAAGTTCTGGTAGCTTTGCTACAAAATTCCGGTGGCTTGTCCACAAATTGATATATGGCTTAATGCCCAGTTTGATATATGGCTTAATGCCCAGTTTGGTGTGTTGGTGGGGTGGGTGACTAAAGCTCCCCACAAGTGTGTTGGTTGGTACTGTGGTGTGTGTAGCGATGATGGAAACTAGGTTTGGTTGGGAAATTGCATAACACATGCATGTTATATATGATATTATGTTATGATTGTAATGGGCTTTGGCCCAATAAATGCTTAATTGAATTTTGGCCTAGTGAAAATGGTAAGTGGGTTACACACTGAGTTCTTGTAACTCACCCCCTTTTTTCTTAACCCTTGTAGGTAATGCTCCGTAGTGAGGACTTGGGCCCATGGATGACTCGGTGGAGGCCATACTCCAGAAATGGTGTCATTGAATTTTAAATTTCTATTTCCATTTATTTTATTATTTTGCTATTTTGGTTTAAGTTGTAATAAGGCCTCTGAACTATTTTTATTTTTGCTTTATGGTTGGGATGTTTTTATTATTTTTTCTTAAATTGTTTAAAACGAGAATTTTTCTAAAAACATGGTTTTCCGAAATTGATTAACAAATGGATTTCAAAATAAACTTTTACAAATATGATTTAACTCGAACTTTCTTTCAAATTATTAACGACATTTTCAAAAGTCACGGATTTAAAGTTCAATTCCTTGATTTGTGATTCATCAATCAATCTCTCAAAAATACTTGTATTTTATCTACGTTTCCACAATGTTTCAAAATGCTTTTGCAACTCTATTTCAAACGTCACATTTTCGTAAATCGCTTATTTCAAATATGCTTTCGCAACCAAAAAGGTTTATTAAAGATAATTATGTTTTCAAGTAGACACAATTGCTTAAGTGTTTTGGGTTTTAACAAAGAGGCTGTAATTCTCAAACAAGATTTTAACAATTGCAAAGATGGTTTTGAAAAACACTTCCATGTGGCACGCCAGATTCGGGCTTAACTTCTAGGTCGGGTTTGGGGTGTTACATTTACGAATTTTGTTAAGGTTTATTGCTATAAATATCACAAACCGAGTTAGTTTTCAAATTTTTTATTTTTCATTGTGCAAGAAAATCATTTCCAAATTGGACTTTTTCCAACAAATGAATGTTACGTTTTATTCAATTTAACCCCTAACGACCTCGATTGAAGGTACTCTCCAATTTGTGTGAGTATAGGTGCTCGAAGTCTGAGAGAAAGAGATAAATGGAGAGATCCCGGTGGGAGAATGAGCAATTGGGAGAGCCAAGTTGGGTGAGACCAATGGATGAAGTTGAAGGTGAAATTTAAGGAACTACCAGACAAGTCCAGTAGCAAAACATAATTTTTAAACCATCTAACTTTATCTAACTTGTACATATTGTAAATTAGCTTTAATATTTCATTAGAAGTTAGATTTTAGGATAATTGTTTTTATATTCCATGTTAGAATTGGAAGAAAATAGGTTTTCGGGAGCTATGGAAGAGCTAGGAGACATTTGGAGGCTACTACGGACAATAAGAGGACCTTGACAAGTTCTGCAGGAGCTAAATAAGGACCATGTCACAATGTGCCAAGGCCATGTCACAACACAACCGCTTTGAACCTAAAAACCTATAAATTTGTTGTGTGGCACAACGTATAACCCCCATGGCACGACACACCCTTGATTACAGCAAGAATAGGGGACAAAACAGGTGTCGTGTCGCGCCATGCCCCTCAATGGTGTGACATGCAGGCCATTTTCGAAAACTTTTCAATCTTGGTTTGACACAATCTTTAGAGATATTCCCCAAATTTGCGCACCAAGTCAAGCCCTAGAACACCTATACATAATGTCGTTATCAACAACTAATACCTCCCAAGCCACCAAGATCAATATTCTCTCAAGTATAGCCTTCTTTTCTCCTAAGCTTAGAATAAAGCAGTTACTTAAGGAATAGCACTGAATGGCAGCAAGACGGGGTGTAGACAAAAACTGAATAAGAAGACAAAACAAGCAAGCAGCAGATTATCACAGCCAAAGAAGCAAATATTAGAAGAAGCAATCTCAAAAATATGACAATACTTGGAATATCAAACCGCATGCAACAAAGAACGTAGGAAATTGGAAACCCGAGCGACTGAGAAATACAGAATTAAAGAGTTCCAATGGTCACAACCACCCCCAAGTGAAAACTTTTCAAAGAACGTCAAGCCAACAAATCAATTGCAAGAAACTAAAACGAGTGAAGAGCAAGCTACATTAGAAAGGGGCTACATTCAAGCACAACTTGAATATACTACGCAGGGAATTGCCTACTTCAAGCTGATCGTAGAACACTGAGCTCAGAGATATGGCATAAAAACTCTTTCGTGGATGGCACCATATCTGCTGTCGAAACCATTTTTAAAATCGGGTTTTGAAAACGTGGGGATCGACTTTAAAAACGAAAATAGAGTCGCCACCAATCTTTTTTACTTAGGTGTGGTTGGATCACCTTATAAAACGTTTTATTTTAAAACATTTGATTTTGGTTCGCGAAAACGAGAAAATAGGTTCGGGAGTCGGTTACGTATAAGGAAGGGTTAGCACCCTCATAACGCACAGAAATTGGTACCTAATCGATAAAATCATGTCCAAATGTTTGAAATTTAAAAGTATTCAAAAATATGATTTCTTTAAAAAACTTTGAGCACTTTAAGTTAAAATTTGAAATTTTCTTGTTCCAAAGGAATACAAACATCACATCCAACACGTTAGGACATGATATTTTAAAACCTTTGTAATCAAAATCGTCTCACGATTTACAAAACTTGTTAAAAGGATATTTAGTTATTTAGTCAAACGGAAAATCGCACCCAACACGTTCGGGCACTATTTTCCGAATTTCTCAATACCTAAATATTGCCTTATCTTTTTTTAAAAAAACTTTAAATGAAATATAGTAATTTTGTAAAAATGTATTTTTATTTCGAACAATAATCCATGTAACAATATCGTATTTATAAACTATCATACACAAATATTAAAAAAGATTAAAATACATAATATAAACAATATAAATAAAATAAATTAGATAATATAAATAAATTTTATATAAAATAAAGCTTTAGAAATAACATAATATAATACTATATAATATACAAAATATAATACAATAAATAATATATAAAAATAATAATATACGAATTACTAAACAAATAAAATAATATATAAAATAATGATTAAACATATATATACATAAATTTTGTATTATTAATAAATTAATAGATATAAGAAAATAATATAGAATATTTTAATGTGATCAAACTATTATAATATAAAATAATAAAATAAAATAAAAGGATAAAAATAAAATTAAGATCAATAAAACAGGGTTAAAACTGCAATTAAAATAAATTAATAGGATTGAATCAAAAACGCGCGCTAAATATCAGGGACTAAAATGGAAATTGAACCTCTTTTCAAAACAGTGTTGTTCCGATTTTACCTTTAAAACGGACCGAGGGACTAAATTGGAACTGAAACAAACTTTAGGGACAAATTAAAAATAAATAAAAATGAAATTGATACCAAATTAAAGAATATAAAAATACGGGAGGACTAAAATGGCAATTAGGCCATTTAAAGAAAACACGCGGATCCTGAAGGCCGGGTCGGGTCAATGCGCAGATCTTATGGCCCAAAACGGCGTCGTTTTTAAACTGTTATATAAATCAGTTTTAATGAAAAAAAATCATTTCAAAATCTGTTTTTTAAAAAAACTTTGAAAAAGGCTCTGAATTCCCTTTTGTTCTCTCTTTTGGTTCTGGCGCCGGACATTCATGCCAATGTCTTACGCGCACCAAACGCGCTGCGCGCCTCCGTGGCTGGTGGCCGGAGGCTGGAAACCATGATTTCTCTTGCGCAGGTAAACCCTTTCCTTTTATATATATTTTTTCTTTATAAAAACAATATGTCTGCAGGAAAATAGTTTATTAATAAATAAAAAACAAAATAACATAGTAAATCACCTTTGTGAACAAACTGTAATACTTTTATTTCTTCGTATTTCTTTTTGTATATTTTTTTGTGTGCTTTTTGCCTCCGTATCCTGTTTACAAATTTTTGGAAGGCTTTTATAGCCTTTGAAATAGAAAAAAATAAAAGGAAACAAAAGACTTTTGCCACTGTTTCTGCCATTTTTGCTGCGTCTCTCCTTTTTTGTGCAGGTCGAAAGCAAAAAGAGCGATGGTGATAGGGGTGTTACTCGCGCGAACCGCGGCTTGACGAGAGTTGGTGGCTGTGGTGCGGTCCAGGGTGCGGAGTTTGCGGTGCGTCGGTTGGGATACTGCTGTGCACTGAAGTTGCGGCACGAGGGAGAACCGTAGGGTTCTTCTGATTTCGTTTAATTTTTGGGCCTGGGTGTTTTCGGGTTTGGTTGGGTCTGTAATCTGGGCTTTGTGGAGTTAGTCCATTTAGGTGTTGGGTTATTTGTAAAAGGACATTTAAATGGACATTTATTTATTCAGGTTTATTTTCAAGCCCGGGTAAAGTGGGCTATTACAGCTGCCCCTCTTTGCTCATTGTCGTGTAACGAGAATAGAGCAAAGACTATAAAAGGACCAATTTTGCCTCGGTCTTGGCCGAGCTTCGGCTTCTTGATCCTCACCTTCTTCAAATGACTCCAAATCCACTACAACTTCACCGGTATTGGAACCTCATCTTGATTTTAGTGAGTTTGGTAGCTTCAACTTCATGAAGGCAGTATCCACTATCTTTTGATCTGCTCAATTGCAAACTCTAGGAGACCAGATCTGATATTTTCAATCTGATCCCTGCAAACTCAGGGGTGGCAGATTGGTATCTTCGATCTGCTTCCTACAAACTCAGGAATCGTCAGATCTGTCATTTTCAACCTGCTTCCTGCAAAGCTCAGGAATGCCAGATTGGTATCTTTGACCTGCTTCTTGCAATTTTCAAGAATGCCAGATCTGCTATCTTCAATCTGCTTCCTGCAAAGCTCAGGAATGCCAGATTTGCTATCTTCGATCTGCTTCCTGCAAAGCTCAGGAAGGCAAGATCTGATGTCTTCAATCTGTTTCTGCAACTTCAGGAATGCAAGATCTGCTATCGTCGGTCTGCTCCACTGCAAACTCAGGGATGCCAGACTGGTGGTTTAAATCTGTTCCACTACTACTTAGGGAGACAAGATTTGTCGTTCGATCTTAGTCCAGTACTGCTTAGGGTGACAAGATCTACAATCTTTGAACTATTCCACTGCTGGTTAGGGAGATAGGGCTGGTGGCTTAAATCTGTTCCACTACTGCTTAGGGAGACAAGATTTTTCATTTGATCTTGGTTCCCTACTGCTTAGGGTGACAAGATCTACAATCTTTGACCTATTCCACTACTAGTCATGGAGATAGGGCTTGTGGCTTAAATCTGTTCCACTACTGCTTAGGGAGACAAGATTTGTCGTTCGATCTTGGTCCTCTACTGCTTAAGGTGACAAGATCTACAATCTTCGACCTATTCCCATGCTGGTCCGAGAGATAGGGCTGGTGGCTTAAATTTGTTCCACTACTGCTTAGGGAGACAAGATTTTCCGTTCGATCTTGGTCCTCTACTGCTTTGGGTGACAAGATCTACAATCTTCCACTTATTCCACTATTGGTCAGGGAGATAGGACTTGATGTCTCTGGTCTGCTCCTGCAACTTCAGGATTGCCAGATCTGCTATCATTAATTTACTTCCGGCAAAGCTCGGGAATGCCAGATTTGTTATCTTCAATCTACTTCCTGCAAAGCTCAGGAATGCCAGATTTGCTATCTTCAATCTTACTACATTGTCCTTTAGAGGACATAACCTGTAGAATGGGTATATGATTATGTCTAATAATTAGGATGTCTTGATTGAAATGCCTCGAATGCTCCTAATTAGACATGCTATGAATGTAATAATGATATGAGTATGATTCCCGCTTAAGGTGTTATCACTCATTTATCTGTCAAGGTTTCATCTTCGTTCCCCTTGAAGTATCATTTTCTTGCTCAATTATTTTGCCCCGTGGTAATTCTGAGTCCACTCCACTTAAACCTTGGGACATGAAGTTTGTGCCTCCTACTGTAATAACATTTGACTTCTTCCATCCAATCTATTACCACTCAGAGGTACAGAACTTGTATCGTTTTTCATCAATTCGATCCGTTACACCATTCCCTGGGTGCAATGACCAGATGTATGTGTCTGAATGGATACAGGGTATCCCGACAATGATCCCCTCTTATACTTGGATTGACCTTATTCGTCATTTTCCAATATGGTGTTACCAACGAAATTGTCTTATCCACTAAGAATCTGAAGAGATAATCATTTTCCAATATTTCCAATCCTTTAGGCTTGGTGAGTTCTGAACAATAGTCCTGTTTCAAATTCTCATATTATTTAGAAGCTTCCAGAGTAATATACGAAACTCCTTTTATGAAAGTGTTTTTAGTCCATTAATCATTATTTCAATATAAATGCTTGAAAAAGAACACGAGAATGGATGAGAAAGAAATTATTCAGGAGTATAACTCAGAAAAAATAATTTAATCAAACATAACCCAGGCAATAAAAGAAAATTGATTTGGGTGTATCTCAAAAGAATAAAGCAATCAAAGATAAGGAAAAAAAATGAGTAAGATAGAAGCTAGGTGCCCCAGATATCGCAGCCTAAGTTTCTTTGTTCCAATTTTTTGAGGACTATTTTAAGCTTAATATGTGTTTAGGGGATCCAGAGTACTTCGTCGATGCCCCAAGGCGTAACATACTTCCTTATTGCTAATTCAGACGTAGCAAGACTACTGTATGCCCCACTTTTTATTCAAAATTTGAGCCGCCCTTTTCGGATTTTCAACTCAAAGCCCCTTTGGTCTCAAAATGCCCTTTACGGGTTTTCACCTTGGCCTCTCCTTTTCTTCTTCTTCTTTTTTTTGAATCTTTTTTTTTTATGAATTTGAACTCAAGGCACCCTTTGTGGGTTTTCACCTTGGACTCTCCCCTTTCAGGTAAAATACCTCTTGACTAAACTTGAATTCAACGGATTGGGCAAGTCTTTTCCATCCATCTCGATCAATATCAATGCTCTTCTAGAACAGGCCCTACATAAGTCCTTCCCAGTTTGGCATATGCTTTCCTCTAAAATCATTTTGCAGAGGAAAAATCTTTTTCAACATCAGGTTCCCCTTGTGGAATTCTCTTGGATGAACCTTTTTGTCGTAAGCTCACATCATCCGACTGTGATGGATAACTTTTAACCTCTTCTTCGATTAGGTTCAATTGGCAAAAATGCTTCAATTCCATAATGGGCAAGATGTTGCCCCAGTAAAGGTTCTGGCCGACGTTCAAAGAGACAGAGGGTAAAAGGTAGCTTCTTATGGCAATCCTTACAAGTCTAAGTCACATTTTTTTTTTCTCTCTCTTTTTTTTTTGGCAACTTTTGCTATACAGTGATACGCTGCCTGATCTTTAGACAAATTGTAAACTTTGACTTTGTACAGTTATGCATTCTTTGCTAGCATCTGATCTTTTTTTTTAATGACCTCGACCTAATAACATTGGCATATGAAGCTACTTCCACCCTCTTAGGGAAGTAAACGACGACCACGACAATGAATCTATATTGGTTAAAAGCTTTTGACGAGATTGGCCTCATCACATCCATGCTCCACATATAGAAAATTTATGAAGAACTGGAGTATGCATATGAATCTTGTTTCATTATATTCGGCATAGCTGATATCACCCCTTTCTACATAGATCAGCAGTGCTTGATTCTCATGTTTAGCCCTGAAACACCCCAAACCCGGCCCACGAGCCTGGACCGAATCTGGTATGTTCCTCAAGTAAACCGATTCAAAGTTCGTTTGTTTCTTGGGAAAAACTTGTGCGATTTTAAGAAAAATATCGTTTTGGGTTGGGCTTGAGTTAAAAACCCATTTATCTTATTTCAAAATCTAGTTAATTAAGGTGACAAAACAATTAGGGTTTATTTTTAAAGAAATAAATTTTACTTAACTTTAATTGAAAATAATTCGTAACATAGTGATTAAAAAAAATAAAAGTAAAGAAATGTAACTTATGGCCTTATTACATCAAGTAAAAATCCCAAAATAAAATTCTAAAATACTTAATTAAAATTAAATGTCCATATTGAATAAAAATTCAAGCTGAGCATGGCCATCCCTAAGCTTCTGCCGAACCCGGTCCATTATTGATCGTCACCTGAAAAATAGTCCCACAATGGGGTGAGTCAACAGACTCAATGTGTACACAACACTAAAATTTAATAGATCAGGCATACATTTTCATATCAAATACTTATTCATATAACAGATAAAAGTGATGATGCAACCCAAACCCAAACCTAGGTGCCATCCACTACACATCCCTGTACCAACCTGCACACCGTGGGGACTACTAAGTCAACCCTCCATCTGCTACACACCATCGAAGGCAGTCGCTGCAGTCGACGTGCTCATCGCCCATATAAAATTTGTGGCATAGCCACCAGATAATTGTGTCATGAGACACCACATTCAGATAACATAACCGAAGTTACCACATTCAGATAATGTGACCGAATTCACCACATTCAGATAATGTGACCGAAGTCACCACATTCAGATAGTGAGACCGAAGTCACCACGTTCACTTCCCCTTTCTCATGTAACCCGAATGCCCCATATTATTCATATTATGCATATCATACTTAAATTCACATTCATGTCACCTTTCACATGTTAAATATAACATATTTAGTAATCCTTGTAGGAGTAGGAAATGTACCTGAGTACTTTGTACCATAACATGGTACATTAGCCAAATTCTTATATTTTCATATTAGAACATATAACAAGTTTAAGCCATAAATCGTATTAAAAGATAGTGTGGGGTACACACCTGATTCGCTTGCAAATTCTTTGAGATCTCAAAATCTGATCTACCGCTTAGATCCTTAATCCCTTGTTGCCGATTTCACTATAAATCAAATCCCGAAAACTTTGTAGTATTCCTTCCTTAAAAATCGGCTTGTGGATTGTAAATCCCGAAACTCAACGAATAACTAGGGAACACGTGGCCTATGGTGTACCTTCGGGAAAAGAACTTCTCCTTCCTTGTAGTCGACACTTAGTAAATCCCGAAAGATCTCTTCAAAGTTTCGGCAACAAGATATTAATGGGGTTAGTCCTAGATTTCGACAAATCTTCAAAGAAAACGGATGAAACCGAATGAGATCTTACCCTTACTTGAAGAAATCGATTGCACCTTCACTTCAATCTTCAGAGATTCGGCTATGGCTAGATGATGATCTCACAACTTTCGGCTTTTGGAGGGATTAGAGAAGGAAGAATAAAGATGGAGGATTCGGCTAGAACACAAGGTATTTCGGCTTGGCAAAAATAAAAGAAGAAGAAGATTTGGTGAAGAGAATTCGGCAGAGGCTTTCAAAAAACAGAAAATAATGCAGAATGGCCTCTCTTTTCCTTTTATAGCCGAAATTTCTAACTTAGAATCCCTTACTTGGCCATCACTCTTCTATTTTAATAGCTTTATCTCTTTAATTATCACTAAAATAAAAGATAATTCAGCAACTATCCTTACTTAGCCGAAATTATTAAACTCAAAGTCCCTTACTTGGCCATCACTTCTCCCTTGTTTTCCTAATTAAAGAATAATTCCTCATTTATCTCTTTATTCAAATTAAAAGAATTTAATCCAACAATTATCTCTTCAAAATAATGATAAATAAATCCATTATTTATCCCTTATTTATCCACTATTTATCTCTTAAAAATAAAAGAATAAAAGCTCCTAAATTATAACCCATGTGCCTGAGTCCACCTCTGTCCATCCTTGTAACAAAATAAAACTTTTATTTTGCTTCCCCTGCAGCTCGAACCTTGGCCCACTACCCCTGTATGTGGCGCCATTTCCAGAGGCCCTAAGTGGCATCTTCAGGCCATTTTTCCAAGCCCGTTTGTGTGTCAAATTTCACATACTTTTTCTTTTAAGGCCACCTTGCCTTAATTTCCTCTTTTAAACTTTAAAACTTGACATTTCTTTTCATTTCCAAGTTTCCAAAAATTTTCGTTCTACTCTTTAAACTTGACATTTCCTTACATTTCCAAGTTTCGAGAAATGTTCACTTTCCTTTTTGAATCATTTCTAAATCATTTTCCTAGTTTCCATAAATGTTCACTTTCCTCTTTATTCCTTTACATTTTCAGGACATTTCCCTACATTTCCAAGACAAGACATTTCCTTACATTTCCTTGCATTTCCTTATATTTCCATACATTTCCTCACATTTCCTTACATTTCCTTACATTTCCTTACATTTCCTTACATTTCCTTACATTTCCTTACATTTCCATACATTTCGATACATTTCCATACATTTCCTTACATTTCCATACATTTCCTTATTTCTAGAATTCACATAACACATTCATAATTCATAAAACATGCCATTTTACCACATGGTTCCTTATGTCATGCTTCACACGGAGTTTCTTTTAAAGCCTCATTTACCTAGCTCCCCTTTTTACTTAAAAACCAATAATTTTCCAAACCTTTCTTCTTCCATCCTAGAATTCTAAAAACCCTTAATACACTTCCAACACTGCCAAAACCTACTAACTCATGAATTAGGCACGAACGCATAACCCCTAATCTAGGATGTTACAGTTCTACCCTCCTTAAAAATAATTTCGTCCTCGAAATTACTTACTAACAGTCGTACAATCCTTCTCACTACACTATGCTTACGCTACGCACTCTGATCTTAATAGAGCCATCATACCTTCTAGGCACAATCTCTAAGTTCACGTCCCCTAGAACTATTTCTAACGTCGCGATTTAATCTGGTTAACGAGTTTTATGCATCAAAACTTTTGTTTCACTGATTAGCCGCGAACAGTTTTATGAAAAGAGATGTTTAAAAGTGGTTCTTTCAATCAAACAAAGTTCTCAGTTCAAGTTCACTATTCATAAAGTCACATTCACATTCATCAACCAATTATGAACTTTCGTTCATTTAGGGAAATGTTGTAGTTTTCATTGTTGTTGTTTTTCCACTGCCCAGGGGTATTTTCGTAATTTGTCCTACCGCGGTATGTTCGTAATTTTTCAAAATAAGGTTCCTTAGTGATTTTGTCAATAAAGGTATTTTGGTAATTTTGCGTTCCCGGGGTATTTTTGGAAATTTTGAAATCCGAGGGCATTTCGGTAATTTTGGACCTCGGGGGTATTTTGGTAATTTTTCACAAATCGGGGTAAATTTGTAAAATCTAGTAAATCAGGGATATTTCAAAAGTTGCAAAACTTTGAGGGTTCTTTTTGAGAATTGTACTTTCCAAAACAGTGATGTTGCAAAAATTTTGGAAATCAGGGTTATTTTTGGTAATTTTGTACGTTAGGGGCGATTTCGTAATTTTCTAAAATCAAGATATTTTGATATTTTGCAAATTAGGGTTTTTAAACATTTATAAAGTAAGGAAATTTTGATTAAACTATGGGTAGTTTGGATATTTTATAAACCAAGGGCATTTTTTGTAATTTTACCACTAAGGGCATTTTTGTAATTTCATAAATCAGATATTTTTTTTTCGAAAAATTTTATAAAAATAGTTCTCACAAATTAAAAAGGAAATTTTAAGAGTTTTAAAACTAGGGTTTTTATAAAAGCACGGCTAGTTCCCTTTTGGGTTTTAGTTATTGTGTTTAGCCTATGAATAAGTCCTTATGCTTAGAGTGAACCGTAGCTACGCACCAGGTAGGATTCCAGCGAAGAGGAGGTGAGTCGCTAGGACTGCTTAAATACCAAGCTCTTACTGAATCCACTCCTAGACATGCACACAACAGTTGCCACACCCTAGCTCGGCGACTTAATCATAGGTTGGTTTAATGGTTCTTAAGTCTTATGTAAATGTTGGGGTAAACTAGTCCTAGGGTTCAAGTACCTATCATACTATTTCTACGTTCCATTCCTACCCTTCTACAGATCATACAGATCATACAATAAATCACACAAGAGATAGGGGAACTTACCTGGTGGACTGCGGGTCGGAGACTTAGGTGCCATGCCAGAAAACCTGCTTAACTTTAGAAATACTTTTCATAAAACTCATTTGGGCTCGTTTGGAAAACATTTTCGGCCTTAGCCCACAGGCCGAGAGTTTAAAACTGGGCTCTGATACCAAACTAAAACACCCCAAACCCGGCCCACGAGCTTGGACCGAATCTGGTATGTTCCTCAAGTAAACTGATTCAAAGTTCGTTTGTTTCTTGGGAAAAACTTGTGCGATTTTAAGAAAAATATCGTTTTGGGTTGGGCTTGAGTTAAAAACCCATTTATCTTATTTTAAAATCCAATTAATTAAGGTGACAAAACAATTAGGGTTTATTTTTAAAGAAATAAATTTTACTTAACTTTAATTGAAAATAATTCGTAACATAGTGATTAAAAAAAATAAAAGTAAAGAAATGTAACTTATGGCCTTATTACATCATCTAAAAATCCCAAAATAAAATTCTAAAATACTTAATTAAAATTAAATATCCATATTGAATAAAAATTCAAGCTGAGCATGGCCATCCCTATGCTTCTTCCGAACCCGGTCCATTATTGATCGTCACCTGAAAAATAGTCCCACAATGGGGTGAGTCAACAGACTCAATGTGTACACAACACTAAAATTTAATAGATCAAGCATACATTTTCATATCAAATACTTATTCATATAACAGATAAAAGTGATGATGCAACCCAAACCCAAACCTAGGTTCCATTCGCTACACATCCCCGTACCAACCTGCACACCGTGGGGACTACTAAGTCAACCTTCCATCTGCTACACACCATCGGCGATCATTTGCGATCGGCGTGCTCATCGCCCATATAAATTTGTGGCATAGCCACCAGATAATTGTGTCATGAGACACCACATTTAAATAACGTAACAGAAGTTACCACATTCAGGTAATGTGACCGAAGTCACCACATTCAGATAATGTGACCGAAGTCACCACATTCAGATAGTGAGACCGAAGTCACCACGTTTACTTCCCCTTTCTCATGTAACCCGAATGCCCCATATTATTCATATTATGCATATCATACTTAAATTCACATTCATGTCACCTTTCACATGTTAAATATAACATATTTCGTAATCCTAGTAGGAGTAGGAAACGTACCTGAGTACTTTGTACCATAACATGGTACATTAGCCATATTCTTATATTTTCATATTAGAACATATAACAAGTTTAAGCCATAAATCGTATTAAAAGATAGTGTGGGGTACACACCTGATTCGCTTAGCAAATTCTTTGAGATCTCAAAATCTGATCTACCGCTTAGATCCTTAATCCCTTGTTGCCGATTTCACTATAAATCAAATCCCGAAAACTTTGTAGTATTCCTTCCTTAAAAATCGGCTTGTTGATTTTAAATCCTGAAACTCATCGAATAACTAGGGAACACGTGGCCTATGGTGTACCTTCGGGAAAATAACTTCTCCTTCCTTGTAGTCGACACTTAGTAAATCCCGAAAGATCTCTTCAAAGTTTCGGCAACAAGATATTAATGGGGTTAGTCCTAGATTTCGGCAAATCTTCAAATAAAAAGGATGAAACCGAATGAGATCTTACCCTTACTTGAAGAAATCGATTGCACCTTCACTTCAATCTTCAGAGATTCGGCTATGGCTAGATGATGATCTCACAACTTTCGGCTTTTGGAGGGATTAGAGTAGGAAGAATAAAGATGGAGGATTCGGCTAGAACACAAGGTATTTCAGCTTGGAAAAAAATAAAAGAAGAAGAAGATTTGGTGAAGAGAATTCGGCAGAGGCTTTCAAAGAACAGAAAATAATGCAGAATGGCCTCTCTTTTCCTTTTATAGCCGAAATTACTAACTTAGAATCCCTTACTTGGCCATCACTCTTCTATTTTAATAGCTTTATCTCTTTAATTATCACTAAAATAAAAGATAATTCAGCAACTATCCTTACTTAGCCGAAATTATTAAACTCAAAGTCCCTTACTTGGCCATCACTTCTCCCTTGTTTTCCTAATTAAAGAATAATTCCTCATTTATCTCTTTATTCAAATTAAAAAAAATTAATCCAACAATTATCTCTTCAAAATAATGATAAATAAATCCATTATTTATCCCTTATTTATCCACTATTTATCTCTTAAAAATAAAAGAATAAAAGCTCCTAAATTATAACCCATGTGCCGTCCACCTCTGTCCATCCTTGTAACAAAATAAAACTTTTATTTTGCTTCCCCCGCAGCTCGAACCTTGGCCCACTACCCGTGTATGTGGCGCCATTTCAGAGGCCCTAAGTGGCATCTTTGAGGCCACTTTTCCAAGCCCGTTTGTGTGTCAAATTTCACATACTTTTTCTTTTAAGGCCACCTTGCCTTAATTTCCTCTTTTAAACTTTAAAACTTGACATTTCTTTTCATTTCCAAGTTTCCAAAAATTTTCGTTCGGCTCTTTAAACTTGACATTTCCTTACATTTCCAAGTTTCCAGAAATGTTCACTTTCCTTTTTTGAATCATTTCTAAATCATTTTCCTAGTTTCCATAAATGTTCACTTTCCTCTTTATTCCTTTACATTTTCAGGACATTTCCCTACATTTCCAAGACAAGACATTTCCTTACATTTCCTTGCATTTCCTTACATTTCCATACATTTCCTTACATTTCTTTACATTTCCATACATTTCCATACATTTCCTTACATTTCCTTACATTTCCTTACATTTCCATACATTTCCTTACATTTCCTTACATTTCCATACATTTCCTTATTTCTAGAATTCACATAACACATTCATAATTCATAAAACATGCCATTTTACCACATGGTTCCTTGTGTCATGCTTCACACGGAGTTTCTTATAAAGCCTCATTTACCTAGCTCCCCTTTTTACTTAAAAACCAATAATTTTCCAAACCTTTCTTCTTCCATCCTAGAATTCTAAAAACCCTTAATACACTTCCAACACTGCCAAAACCTACTAACTCATGAATTAGGCACGAACGCATAACCCCTAATCTAGGATGTTACAAGCCCGCATCTTAGTATCCCAGGCATGTCCTGATATGATCGTACGAAAACATTTTTTGAATTCTCGAAGATAATTCAATAATGTCTAGCCTTATTTCTGTGATGAGCTAGGCTACAATCCTCACTCCTTTTCTAGGCTTATAATATCTGTTGACCCTTTGTTGAGTAAGGTTCATTTTTCATCTTGTTAAACCATTCTTAACAAGTCAGAAGATATATCACAATCTCTGTCATCTTCAAAGTACTGAGATCCCCTAGACCCATATCTCATTCAAAAAGGGAGTCAGTAACAACTTCGCTCATGTCATTGATATCTAGGTACCTAGGTACGAAGGCAAACGAATCCAAAGAATAAATGATTCTAAGGATGAGTATTTGTATGATATGGTCACAAATAAGGAATGAAAGAATATTGGTAAAAAAAATGTACAGTATGAAAAATGAAAAAATATTCACTTAAGAAAATGCATTTTATTGAAATAAAATTTCAGAAACAAGCCTATTTCACAAAAGGGTTCTTATTGCCTCTAGGCTTAAGGCAACAAGCATATTTTGAATATTACTCTAGATCAGCTCTAAAAATATAGGGATCTCTTCCACAGTCCCATTATTTAAAACATTCCAAGTACATAAGAGCTTGGAAACTTCGTTCTCGATTCTCTCTTCGAGTATGTCATTGGAATTCCCGCATGTCTTGTTAAATCTCAGTCAATTGCCCCTGTATCTGTATTTGCATTTACTCTATTCTCTTTCCAATCTTTGTTCCATGTTTTCCAGGTTAACTGAAACATTTTCCCTAATTAGGGTCTCTTTGTAAAAGTCTAATGCAAATGATGCCATGTAATACAAATGCATGAATGCAAAGAGGTATTGATTCTGATCAACTTCCTTTTAGAAAACTTTATTAGAAAACAAAATCCTTAACATAAAACGGACTACAAATATGCTTTCGCCCTAAGTCCTAAAGCTTTGACTTTCCCAAGTAATGAAACTAACTCTTGGCTATGATTAGACTGTAGCTCATACTTTATGCTCAACATATCAACCTGTGATGCCAAAGTCTGTAGATGATTAGCCACCTCCTAAATCCAAACTATCGCTTCACCCATGAGGTTATCTCGATTCCTAACTTGATCATGAGAATGGTGAAGCTCTTTTTTCAAACACTCCTCTCTTGTCTCAAGAATCTCGATCTGAAGTTCATAATGGTGCAATGCTGATTCTAACTCTTCAATTCTACTCTTCATTTCCTCAATCTTGTTCAGACTTGACTTCAACTCGACTATAGAATTACAGCTTCGATGGTGGTGAAGAAATCGTCCTAGTTCAATGACTCTAGCCTTTAGTCCACATTTCTCCTCTTGGCTTTCTGCCAAACTCTTTTTTAGGGTCCCATTTCGCATCTGCATCTCTAGGAACGTTCTGTCCCAATGGTCAGCTTTGGTTTTTTCCATTTGCATCTCTTGTTGCCATTGTTGCGAAGTCTTCTCTAATCCGGAATTTTTCATTGATAGGCGCAGCTTTTTACACTCCGTCATTAAGTCATTCAAATCTTCTTCGATTCTTCTCTTCCCTCTTCTTACCTTTTTGGCTTCTAATTTCTGTACGTCCACATCTAGCTTCATGTACATCTTTTCTTCCTCCAGCTTCTCTATCCTCTTTCCAAGTTCTGAACTCTTCTTTTCAAAATCTGCTTCACAATTTCTAAATCTGATAGGACCGCTTGCTAGCATTCATCTCTTGATCGGGCGTTTTCTGGATTCAACTCAGGGATGTTATCATTAACCTTTTTAATCCTCCATCCAATGTATTCTGGGGTCATCATTGGACCTGCGGATAACCTCTTCATCCTACGAGTCTGATTCCAAGCACTAGAAATCTCCTTAACTCTCTTATTATAATTGTCCTCTTTATACGAGAACTCACACTGAGCCAGCCCATGTGTTGCAGGTACAAACTGTCTCGATCCATACTGTCTTAGTACAAGTAGAGGAGTGTATCCAACAGCTCCCCAAATTCCAAGTAAAGGAACCCAGTCAAAACTCCCACATCGATAAAGAATTTCATCTGGAATCATCCAAGAGGCTCTCCACTTGACATTTTCCTCTTGGAGATTTTGGAGTAGGGCTATCCAGTTCTTCTCAGACACATCCTCTCTCCTTGGTGTAGCTACTATCTCTTTCAACGGAGAGTAATTCTTAGAAAAAACCCGATAAGAAACTTTCTCCACCTTCCAAAAATGACTGTGGAACCAAGCCAACAACTATGCGCACCCAATGAACCTACCTTCACCTTTCCTCCGACATGCATTCAAGGATCTAAACGTCTCGGCTAAAATCGCAGGCACAGGCGTGACTTTTTTGCTTAGTCGATCAAATAAATCGGTAACTGCTTCATCAACATGTCCTAAAGCTTTAGGAAAGATTACCAAACCATAAAAATACAAGGCGAAGACGTCAATCTTTTTCTTTGCATCTGGATGTGTTAGGACCAGATCTCTCAAACTCCTCCAAGGAACGCATTTACCTTCACCTTTCTCTTGAATTTTGGCTGTAACCCATTGTTCATTCATCCCCGTGATGTTCATTAACTTCTTCGCTGTAACACCCCCTAACCCGGCCCACGAGTCTTGACTGATCTGGTTATGTCACTGCGGAAAACATCGAAAAATATTTTTGACTTAAGGTAAAACATTAAAATTTGTCGTCTTTTGAAAAATCATGTCTATTTGAAATTGTAAGTGAAACTTTACTTTATAAAATGTCCGAATTTAAATCTTAATTATACTTACATAATTTGAACAAATCAGTTGCTTGAACAAAATCATCTTTCCAAAGTAATTAAATTTTTGTCCAACCATAATTAAAAATAACACCAAAAATAATAAAAGAAAAGTAAGGCCCTTATTACAACCCAATATTAAAACAAAATACTTAATATTAAAAATTTCTCAAAATAATTAAAATAATCTCTTTCTGCATGGGCCACCTTGTGTCCTCTCGAACCGGTCCAATTCTACTCATCACACGAAATGGTTAATAAAATAGGGTGAGTCCACCGACTCGATGCATAATCACAACACATATTTCCACACGTATGGGCTTGGCCCCATTCATACAATCCACGATCCATTCATGCACTCATGCATCACGGCCCAATCCTAAAATCCATCCAAACACCTACCTCGCGGACTCCGCCCGGAGGCGTGGCTAACCCACCGATCACTGGCGAGTGATCCCACATATCTTACCTTGGCAGACCTGCTGCACAAGGCCGTGGCTGAGCCACCGATCACATCGTGATCCCTACAGCAATCCATCTACGGTGATGCACTCAGCTATCAACCGCCGAGATGGGCACCAAGCCAACATCTCCCTTGATGATGCACACAGCAACTCATCAAGCGCTAATGTAGCCCGAAGCTAACATTAGACCACGTACATCAATGTGTACACCCCTCCTTCCTTGATCAACTCCGATCCACCTCCCATGCATGTATGTAAACATGTCAAATCATAGCATAAGAGTAGACATCACAGGTTAATTAACGCATCATATATATCATAAATAATTAATCATGAAAGACTTATTCACCTGATATCCAATTACGCAAAATAAGCATTCACCACTTAAACCGTTATAATCGGCTATCACACATCATGCATACGTATAAATGTTAGCAAGCACATAACCAAGAAATAGTGCGATGATTACGCACCTTAATGAACCGACCTATTCTCACAACTTTAACTAAAACTCCTCTGCCACACCCTTGACGAATCGAACTTAAGAGTCCTCCTTACCGCGCTCCTCCTTTTGGCTACACATGAAAGAATTACCTCACTAAGACCACAAGAATATTCGGCCAACCTCAAACATTGAGACCACCTTTGGTTAACGAAACACCAAAAGAAATAAACCGTAACGTAAACCTTACCCTTCACAAAGATTGCAATGAAGCCCAACAAAATCTATGCCGACATTCGGCCAAGGTGTTACCAATTAAAAGAAAAGAAGCACGACACAAGGATGGGGTTTAGATTCAGCTATCAATAAAATAAAATCAAGGAAGGGAATAGGGTTTTTGGCCGAGAGGTTTGAGAAAGGAGAAAGAAAAGATGTGGGGTGAGGGGAGAATTTCGGCTTGGAGAAAAAAGAAGAAAAAGAATTTCTTAAAGGGTGCTCCCCCTATTTAAAGCATTCGGTCAAGCTCCCACGTGAAGAAGCCAACATGCGGCCACCACCCACTAATTCAATTTAATTTGAATTAGTTCAATTCAAAAACAATTTGAATTGTTCTACTATTATCCCACTTAATCTAATTAATAATAATAATCCATCAGCCACCATTATCTCTAATTTTAAACTAATTAAAATACTCCTACAATTATCCTATTATCTAAAATAAATAAAAAAATAAAACCCACCCTTATCACTCCAGCCGAAATCAAGAAGACTAAACCACCCCCATGTGCCGTCCACCTTCATGCAAATCAGCAGCAAAAAGAACAAAAATAAAACTCCAAACGCCCCTCTCCAGGTTCGAACCTTGGACTGTGCTTTGCACACCCTTCCTCCAACGCCTGAGCCACTCGGCCATATTGAATTTCATGTCATAAGGCCACACCATTTTATTTTAAACCCTTCCTACACCAGCCCATCACCAAGCAACAAAAATAAATTTCCAAAATGCCGCTCCGGTCCTCAAACCGTGACTCTCTCCCCTCCAGCGCCTAAGTGGCGCATGAGTGCCACTCGCCAACCCGCTTCCATGTCCATAAGCCCCCAAATTTATTTATAAGGCCTTCCTAAGCCTAACGCCCAAAACCCAAAATAAAAACCACATTTCTTGCCGCTTGGACTCGAACCCAAGCCCTCAGGCGCTACTTCCCCAAGCTCTTAAGCGACACTGAAAGCCACTCTACCACCTTGCCTTCCTTTATGCCAAAAATTACCAAAACTACTAATAAGGCCTCCTTGGCCCAATTCCCTTTTACACTAAAAATCCAATTTTTCCAAAGTCTCCTTTTAATCAGAGCATTCTCAACACCTCTAAAACACGTCCAAGCATACCCAAAACCTACTAGAACTTGAATTATACCCAACATGCATAGCCCCTAAACCGAGGGTGTTACAATTCTACCCTCCTTAAAATAATTTCGTCCTCGAAATTACTTATTACCGAACAATCATAACTCGCTATTCTCGCCTTTCTTTGCACTCACGATATTAAAGAGCTAACATACTTCTAGGCACAGATTCTAAGTTCATACTCAAAGTCCCAATACTTTACGAGCAACAAAACAAATAGTCACCAAAAGCGAACAAAATGGCAAAAGAATATTCGGGCATAAGAAACTTACGGTGACTCATCTGGTACATCGTCATCATCTTTTCGACGAACCGCATAAATTAGACCTGGCTGCCTTGCCTCAGTGCCACCATTACCGCGGCCTAATGCTCCACGGCCTCGGCCAGAACCATTCCCTCCATGGTTCGGACCACGACCCTTTGTCGCTTGTTGACCATTTCTACCCGGTTGCACATAACCTTGATCTTCCATCCGAGCCTTATTTGGATTCTGGGGACAATCCTTAATCAGGTGAGACTTAGACTTACACCTGAAGCATTCTCGATCCCGATTCCAGCACTCACCAACATGGTACCTTCCACACCGAGCACACGGACGATCTCGATTTTCTGAAGCTGGCCTAGTCACACGAGCAGAATTTTCAACCCTCGGTCTTTTCTGGAGACCCCCAGATGGTTTAGACGATCCAGAATTCCTCCTATCTCGGTTCTTTTCCTTATCTCTGTTCTGCCTCATAGAGTCCTTAATTCCCTCAGCGACCTTCGCTTCGCTGACTAACACTGCGAACTCGTTCACGATGAGGAGCTATCACGACCTCAAGTCATCCCTTAATCCAGTCCTCAAACCGGACACATCGTTCATGTTAAAGTAGCAACTACACCCAGAGCATATCGGCAGCCTTAGAAATTCCGCCTCGTATTCGCTACGGGCTTGTTCCCTTGAACCAGCCCCAAAAATGCCTTCCTCAGATGTAGTGAGTTCCAACATACTTCTTACAGTGCGCTTCTTAACATACTCCCAAGTGAGGTCCTCGGTGTGACACTATCCCGAATTGTTAGCCACTATTGGTATGCCTCGTCGCGAAGGAGCGCTACCATTCCCTTCACTTTCTCCTCGGGAGTTAACTCGAGCTCATCCATAATCCGCTCGGTTGCTTCCAACCAATATTCAGGTGTCTTTGGGTGCCACACGAGACACGCCCGAAACACCTCGGCTCTGTTTAGCTCGAAGTCGCCCAGTGCGGACTTCCTAGCTCTCACGTTCCCACCGCTCCACCACTAACTCCAAAACTCGCAAAGACTGACTGCGACACGGCGATCTTCCCGTCTCGAGCCTCTTTGCTCAACATTAATAGTGGGGGTGGTGGAGGCGGTGGTACTTCATTATCGATCCTTGACCCGATCTAACGGGCTCCGACTGGTCATTCTTCCTCTACCTCTTCCACGGCGACCCGTCCTCTCAGAGAGCTCATTGTCTAACGTCGAGATCGATTAAAAGTTTTATGCATTAGAAATTTGGTTCCACTATTTAACCACGAACATATTTTATGAAAGGAAGATTTTAAAAGTAGTTCTTTCGATCACACAAAGGTTCCGTTCAAGCTTACTACTCTAGTTCAGGAATCACATTCACACACATTCATTCATCAATAAGAACACATTCATCACTAGAGGCACCTTCATTTCTCAATGAAGCCACATTCCTTCCTCAGTAGAGGCACATTCGATGGTATCCACCACCTCATTCACTATATTCGGACCTTTACGCGTTTCTACCCGGGTATTTAGTCATTTTCCTACTGGGTATTTTTTTCGTAAATAATCGAGAAAAATTTTGAAAGCCTTAATAAATCAGGATATTTTGATATTCCAAACTTTTAATGGTATTTTTGAAAAATTCTCAAATTAAAGGTATGACAAGATTTTGAAAACCATGGGTATTTTGGTAATTTGTCAGTCAAGGGTAATTCTGAAAATTTCCAAAGTCAGGGTATTATTTTGAAATACGGAAGATTGGATTCTTTTGCATAGTAAGAAGATTTTATTAAACTTGGGGTTAAACCAGAAATTTTAAAAGTCAGGGGCATTTTAGTAATTTTCAACATAGGGTATTTTAAGTAAATTTCCTCAAACAGGAGTATCTTGATATTACGAAAACTAAAGATTTTGGTATTTTGCAATGTAAAATCTTTTTAACAAAAGTTGAGGGTAGTGCGGTAATTTTACAATACAGGGGTATTTTTGTAATTTTGCCACTAGGGGCATTTTGGTAATTTTTTGGAAATCAATGATACTTTAGAGAAATTTTCACAAGAATCTTTTACTACAGTAAAAAGGGAAATTTTAAGGATTTTAAAATTAGGAAGTTTATAAACTGCACGGCTAGTCCCTTTCGGGTTTTAATAATTGGTTTAGCTTTATGAACAAGTCCTCTTGGTTAAGGTGAGCAGTAGCTACGCACTGGGTAGGATTCAAGTAAAGAGGAGGTGAGTCGCTAGGACCGCTTAAACACCAAGCTCTTCATCGAATTCCAATCCTCGACATGCGTGCATGGTTGCCACACCTTAACACGGCGACTTACTTCATGAGTTTGTTTATGAATCCTTAAGTCTTATGCATATGTTTGAGTACACACTAGCCCACAGGGTTCAAGCTCCTATAAGTCTATCTACGTTCCATGCGTCCTACCCTTCTACAAGAAATAATTTATACGACAAATCACTTCTCAAGTTTGAAGTGCTTACAGTGGACTCGGGTAGGAGAATGCAGTGCCATGCGAGAATACTGAAAATATTTCATAAAAATTCATATTTTTGAAAAGCCCATTTGGAAACGTTTTGGGCCCAAAACCCTCAAAGCCGAGGAGTTTTGAACAGGGCTCGATACCAATCTGTAACACCCCCTAACCCGGCCCACGAGTCTTGACCGGATCTGGTTATGTCACTGCGGAAAACATCGAAAAATATTTTTGACTTAAGGTAAAACATTAAAATTTGTCGTCTTTTGAAAAATCATGTCTATTTGAAATTGTAAGTGAAACTTTACTTTATAAAATGTCCGAATTTAAATCTTAATTATACTTACATAATTTGAACAAATCGATTGTTTGAACAAAATCATCTTTCCAAAGTAATTAAATTTTTGTCCAACCATAATTAAAAATAACACCAAAAATAATAAAAGAAAAGTAAGGCCCTTATTACAACCCAATATTAAAACAAAATACTTAATATTAAAAATTTCTCAAAATAATTAAAATAATCTCTTTCTGCATGGGCCACCTTGTGTCCTCTCGAACCCGGTCCAATTCTACTCATCACTGAAATGGTTAATAAAATAGGGTGAGTCCACGACTCGATGCATAATCACAACACATATTTCCACACGTATGGGCTTGGCCCACATTCATACAATCCACGATCCATTCATGCACTCATGCATCACACGACCCAATCCTAAAATCCATCCAAACACCTACCTCGGCGGACTCCCGCCGAGGCCGTAGCTAACCACCACCGATCACAACCGAGTGATCCCACATATCTTACCTTGGCGGACTGCTTTGCACAAGGCCGTGGGTGAGCCACCGATCACATCGTGATCCCTACAGTAATCCGTCTACGGTGATGCACTCAGCTATCAACCGCCGAGATGGGCACCAAGCCAACATCTCCCTTGATGATGCACACAGCAACTCATCAAGCGCTAATGTAGCCCGAAGCTAACATTAGACCACGTACATCAATGTGTACACCCCTCCTTCCTTGATCAACTCCGATCCACCTCCCATGCATGTATGTAAACATGTCAAATCATAGCATAAGAGTAGACATCACGAGTTAATTAACGCATCATATATATCATAAATAATTAATCATGAAAGACTTACTCACCTGATATCCAATTACGCAAAATAAGCATTCACCACTTAAGCCGTTATAATCGGCTATCACACATCATGCATACGTATAAATGTTAGCAAGCACATAACCAAGAAATAGTGCGATGATTACGCACCTTAATGAACCGACCTATTCTCGCAACTTTAACTAAAACTCCTCTGCCACACCCTTGGCCGAATCGAACTTAAGAGTCCTCCTTACCGCTCCTCCTTGCTGGCTACACATGAAAGAATTACCTCACTAAGACCACAAGAATATTCGGCCAACCTCAAACATTGAGACCACCTTTGGTTAACGAAACACCAAAAGAAATAAACCGTAACGTAAACCTTACCCTTCACAAAGATTGCAATGTGAAGCCCAACAAAATCTATGCGACATTCGGCCAAGGTGTTACCAATTAAAAGAAAAGAAGCACGACACAAGGATGGGGTTTAGATTCGGCTATCAATAAAATAAAATCAAGGAAGGGAATAGGGGTTTCGGCCAGAGGTTTGAGAAAGGAGAAAGAAAAGATGTGGGGTGAGGGGGAGAATTTCGGCTTGGAGAACAAAAGAAGAAAAAGAATTTCTTAAAGGGTGCTCCCCCTATTTAAAGCATTCGGTCAAGCTCCCACGTGAAGAAGCCAACATGCGGCCACCACCCACTAATTCAATTTAATTTGAATTAGTTCAATTCAAAAACAATTTGAATTGTTCTACTATTATCCCACTTAATCTAATTAATAATAATAATCCATCAGCCACCATTATCTCTAATTTTAAACTAATTAAAATACTCCTACAATTATCCTATTATCTAAAATAAATAAAAAAATAAAACCCACCCTTATCACTCCAGCCGAAATCAAGAAGACTAAACCACCCCCATGTGCCGTCCACCTTCATGCAAATCAATGACAAAAGAACAAAAATAAACTCCAAACGCCCTCTCTCGGGTTCGAACCTTGGACTCTTCTTTGCACACCCTTCCTCCAACGCCGGTGCCACTCGGCCATATTGAATTTCATGTCATAAGGCCACACCATTTTATTTTAAACCCTTCCTACACCAGCCCATCACCAAGCAACAAAAATAAATTTCCAAAATGCCGCTCCAGGTCCTCGAAACCGTGACCTCTCTCCCCTCCAGCGCCTAAGTGGGGCATGAGTGCCACTCTGCCAACCTGCCTTCCATGTCCATAAGCCCCCCAAATTTATTTATAAGGCCTTCCTAAGCCTAACGCCCAAAACCCAAAATAAAAACCACATTTCTTTGCCGCTTGGACTCGAACCCAAGCCTCTCAGCGCTACTTCCCCAAGCTCTTAAGCAGCACACGGAAGCCACTCTACCACTGCCTTCCTTTATGCCAAAAATTACCAAAAACTACTAATAAGGCCTCCCTTGGCCCAATTCCCTTTTTACACTAAAAATCCAATTTTTTCCAAAGTCTCCCCTTTTAATCCGAGCATTCTCAACACCTCTAAAACACGTCCAAGCATACCCAAAACCTACTAGAACTTGAATTATACCCAACATGCATAGCCCCTAAACCAGGGTGTTACATTCGCAAAGGTTAGGGCATTAGTAGCCCTAGAATAAATTCTGTCCACTTGGATTCTTGAACAACGAAGCAAGGTCATATATTCCTCTGCCGTAGGTACTAAGTCTACTTTCCCGAAAGTGAAGCAACTATAAACGGAATTCCAAAACTAAGTCATAGCACGAAATAGATACTTGTCTACTTTGACATCGAGCAAATAAGGTAGGTCACCATCATTACGATAGAACAACTGCTTTGCCTCATCATCCCACTGGGTCCATATTTCCTTTAACTCCTGAAGCTCATTTTGTGTGACACTGATGCGAGTGTAATCACATAATTCTGATGTATGCCCATCCGATAGACTATCCCCTTTCTCTAGTTGTGTTTGCTCTGACCACTTACGGACGGCTGCATTGTCCTCCACTTTATCAAGGAATCCATTCTCCACAACAGCTTTCTAACTTTAGAAACTAACCGTGAATCGAAACCTCTTAAAATATGAAATTACATGCACAAAAACACAACGAGTTAGTACCATGGAATAAAATATAAAGCAAGTAAAATAAACAAATACCTATGTAACACCCCAAATTTGGGCCTAGAAGAATTGGGCCCAATGGGCCTTGGGAATGGGAACGTTTAAAAATTTTTGAGATATAAGTAGCACTTAGAATATTATTAAGATAGTATTGGGATTAATTGAAGCCTTAGAGTTCAGGGTGACCTTAGGAAAAAATTTATTTTTCTCACTTAGTGGACCCTAGTCTCAAGCATGAGGCCTCATAAGCAGATTAAGAGGAGAGAGGACACAAATGGGCTTGTAGTCCAGTGGAAAG
This sequence comes from Gossypium bickii, assembly GCA_025503065.1. NCBI lineage: Eukaryota > Viridiplantae > Streptophyta > Magnoliopsida > Malvales > Malvaceae > Gossypium > Gossypium bickii. The sequence continues at coordinate 20,533,147 of CP106718.1, forward strand.
TGGCGTCATATAGGGACTATGATGTGGCGTGTTAGGCAGTCAAGTGGTCCAAGGTTCGAGGCCTAGGAAGGGAAAATTAAGGAGTTTTATTTTTGTGCCTGGACAGAAGGAGTTGGTGTTGGAAGGGATTCTAAAAAGGAGTGTTCAGGAGAGAAATTTAAGGTGCAGATAAGGGAGAAAATATAGGGATTTGGAGGTGGATATAGTGGTGCCGAATTGGACTCTGAAGGAAGGGAAGTTCGGCTAGGGGCTATATATATGAGTGCCGAATTAAGTTCCTAGGTTAATGCTGAATTTTTGCTTCTCTGTTAGCCGAATTTCATCACTTGTGAGAGGCATACGTTTTTCTAGGTGTGCGAAAGCCGAATGTTTCATATCCTCCCTTCTCAAATTCCCTTTTGGTTCACCACTCGATTCTAGCCAAATCACTTTTATTTCTTATTTCCCAAATGTTGCCGAATTGCCTCTGTCAGCTTTCTAGTCTCAAAAGCCGGACTTAAGTCGTAGGATCAAAGAAAGATTTCGATAAGAGCTTAGTTGAATTTTTAGTGTGTTTTGTTAAAAGCCGAAGGGCTATCTAGCCGCTCTTTTCCATTACGATGTATTAACAAGGGTGAGGCTCAGCAATCACAAGCGCAGTAGGTAAGGATTATTATCAAGGTAGTAAGTATTCTCGATCCAGCTAGAGTTTTAATAAGTGGCTGAATCTATTGTCGCTCATAGGGGTGACTTATGATTAATATGGGTCACTTGGTTATTGACGATATAGGTGTTTGGATGCAGATCTATAGGATAATCGCCAATAGTGGCAAAGGAAGGGCTACGAGAAAGTAAGACACACGGTAAGGTTGCAGTGAGGTTTCGGTTTCTGATAAAGTGCATCTTAAGTTATGATTAATCGTTAGGTGATGTCAATTGTAGGTTCATGCACGCAAGGTTACCAGGTGTGTACAAACACTACACACACGATATTAACAATGCCGAAAAGCTGAAAGTGGCTAAATGGGCCCGGTAGGCCCTGAGGCTAAGAATTGATGAAATGGGTTGGTTTGTTAAACGTATTGAGTTATTCACGCATGATACACGATTTGGATTTGTTTGGGGCCTAAAAGGCCATATGATAAGATTTGGGCCTAATGGGCCTTAAGGGTGTGATTTGGGCTTGATGGGCTTATGGGGACGTAGACATGTATGTTAGGGTTTATGAACCTTAGGCTTAGTTTCAACAACTCTTAAATTCCATAAGACTTAATCTAATTAAACATGTCTGTGAACAAGTCGATGGGTTGGAGTGTGGCAACAGACGTACGCATGTCTAGGAGTGGATCTAGGGAGAGCTTGGTACTTAAGCGGCCTTAGTGGCCCACCTCATCTTTTCTAGAATCCTACCAGGTGTGTAGTGTCTGTTCACTTTAGCCGCGAGGACTTGTTGATGGGCCAAAGTTCATAGCTAAAACCCGAAAAGGACCAAATACCCTTATATTTGTAAAATTACTAAATTACCCTTATATTTTAAATACCCCTAGATTGTAAAGTACCAAAATAACCCTGTTTTGCGAAAGTACCAAAATACCCCTATTTTGTAAAATTACCAAGATTCCCCTATGTTGGAAAATTACAAAAAAACTACACCTATAGGATAGAATTACGAAAATACCCCCGGGTAGTGAAATGACAAAAATACCTCTATGTGACGAATATAAGTTTATGGATGTTACTTGTGTGTTTGATGCATTCATATGATATTCTGCTTAGGATGCATATAGGTGGGAATTATGGTACAGAGGAATATTTGAGGATCGCATGACCGTATGGTATGGATTTAGGATCCCATGGCCGTACGGTATGGATCTACAGAAGGCTTTAAGCGCAACATGTGTTTAGCAGCTTTGCTGCAACGTTCGGTAGTATCGCAATCGGGCCACCCTTGGTGTGTAGCGGAGGGGTGGGTCGAGCTAGAACTCCCCACAGGAGTCATAAGGTTGGAAGGAAATGGTGTGTGTAGCGGATGGATTTTTGGGGTGGGTTTGCATTATTTGTTTATAAATGATACGATATGCTATGATATGAGGTCATTGTGGGCTAAAGCCCAAGACCACCGATTTTGATAGGGCTTAGGCCCAATGTGAATATTTGTAAGTGATTTGTCTGCCAAGGGTTGTACACACTGAGTTTCGAAACTCACACCTGTTTGATTTAATGTTTTAGGTAATCCTGAATAGACGACTCGACGTGGGAGAGGACTCGGAGGTGGCCACACTTCAAGAGGCTTAAATTTTCATTTATTTGTTTCAAAATACATGTTTTTAGTTACTTAATTTTCGGTGGATGTAATAAGGCCTTGTACTCCGTTTTGACTTCAGATTTATTTTGGGTTTTGAGACTAATTGTTTATTTAGTTATTAAACCTAAGTAAGCTCTTATGTTCAAACTTGGTTTCTGAAATACTTTAGTAACATCCTGAATTAATGGGTCTATGCGTTTAGTGTAATGATATGTTTAATATGTTAATTTAAGTGATAGGGGTCCAAATTGGGCTCAGGACTAGGCAAAGGCCTTGGTTAAATTATCTGATTGGGCATTATAGAGTTAAAAGGAGGTAATTGTGTTTAAAATATCAACGTGGGCTTGTGGCCCACCAATAGGTGGCACTGCAAGGGAATTTGAAGGTGGCGTCATTAACAATTAAAGGGGCCCAAGTTTTGGCCGCAAGGAGCCCATGTTTCTGGGCCATTTTTGGCACTTTAAAGGGAGCAAGGGGTGACGCCACACACAAGGAGTTAGGGGCCCAAAATTTAGGTTTCATAGAGCCCAAATCCTTTAATTTAAGTTAGCTAAATTCAGCATTAGGGTTAGGTGAAGTGGATGGCAACAAGGTTCAAAAATAGGGGGATTTATATGGATTTTATAATTGATAATATAGAAGATAAAAAGGAGAAAAGATAGGAGCTATCTGCAAGGCAAGGTGATGGCCAAAAATCCACCACCTAGAGGAGTAAAGAATTCGGCTACTTCATGGATAAGGGGTGCCGAATTTTCTTTTCTTATTAGCTTGACTTTTAGTTATCAGGAAGGGCGTTTTCGATTTTAAGCAGTAGATGCTGAAATTTCTATAAATAGGGGGGATATCTCATTGATTCTAGCATTTAAACCCTAATTTCCTCTTCACTCTTTGTGCCAAAATTCCCTCTACAATTTCTTTTCTTCAATTTCTTCCAAAAGCCGAAACCTCTCCTTTCACTCTCTTCTCCATTCTTTTTTCTCTTGAGCCGATTTCTCTAAAAAGCTAAAATCTCCATAGTTTTTCTCTATTCATCCCATTTGTGGGATAGTTCTATTCTTCTGGCATTTAAAACTTCTTCTTTGACATTGCCGAATCTTCTCTCCAAGTGCTAGCCGAATTCCCTGTGCTAAGGTAAGTGTCGACTTCTGTTAGATCTCATGTTCTATTTCGGTTCTTGAAAGGCAAAAGCCAAAAAGCTAATAGTTTAATGGTTCTATGTTGGGCGACATTCCGAGATTTGAAGGAAACTTGGTCGTCTAGATCTAAAAGCCGAAAAAGTTAGTCTCCAATTTTGGGATTTTAAGGTAAGAGGATTTTCCCTAGATTTTTACTAGATTCGCTTATTATATGCAAGATCTTAACATTATGATGAGGATTAACGATCATAAATTGTCATAGTAGTTCTGACAAGGACTTGTGATGGAATTAAATATGGATCAGGCAAAGGAGAGAATCCCTAAATTTAAGAAATGAGCGGTATCTGCCGTTCGAGATTAGCCACTTGGCTGTGGCGTTACTTCTGAACAACATCTTAGGCAGATAGCAGTTGTGTCGACTACGGATAGCATCGACATAGAAAGTATCATTCTATCAGTAATCAGGTGTGTAGATCACTAACACACTATTAATCCTGTATGTATGTCTATATATTTATTGTAACAGAACGAATTTGACCCTAATCGGAACGGTGGTTTTGGGAGCATGAATCCGAGTTCGAGAAATATTTTAATATTATATTTTTGTGTTTTTATATGTGAATTAATGTGTGTGAAAGTCTCGTAGAAAAATTCTATCGTTTGTGTGTTTAATTTAGAAAAAGGACTTAATCGCGAAAAAGGTAAAAGTTTCAAACTATAGTGAAAAGTGCTAAATTGATTATGGATTTTTAATATGAGGTATTAAAGGGTAAATAAACCATTTTTGAGCTAGTGGGTGGCTTATGCCAAGAATAACCTTGAATTTTATATTATAAGGTTATATTAGTAATTATTTTAAATGCATGATATATGTTAAAATAACATAAAATAATAAACCATCATCTTTATGCTCTCACGGCCGAATGTAGCTAAGAAAAAGGGGTTGAAGAAGCCTTGAATTTTCGGCAATTACTTGGTTCAATTAGGTAAGAATTTTAGCTCGGTTTTAGTTAATTTATACGTTTTTGAGATCTTGTTTCGAACAATAGCTGACCCATGTTAAAATTTTTAAGAATAATCTTGTATGATGTTCGACCTTTGCTATGTTCTTGTGATTTTGGTGTTTTATGATTTTATGTAAATGATGTGTTAAAGATTAAAATATATTGAATTGGAAATTTTAGTAAACTTGAGTATTTTGGGCTAATTTGTAAAAATAAAATTTTTGAGGGACTTGTTTGCAAAATAAATGAAATGTATGCCTTGGTATGAAGGTATAGAAGATTCGGCCCTAGAGTATTATGTGCAAATTATGTGTATTTTGTGTGTTATGCAAATAGGACTAAATTGTAAAAATGTGAAACATTAGGGGTAAAATAGTAATTTGCCCATTTATGTGGTTTGGGACTAAATTGAAAATGAAATGTGCTTGAATGAGATTATTTTTGATATGTTTAGATCAAGAACAAAGAAAAACAAATTTGGATCGAGGGAAGTCGAAAGTTATCGAATAGTCGGTATACCCGGTTCGTCGGTAGTCGAGGTAAGTTCTTAAGTTAAAGTTCATTAAATGAATAATTACGAAAATGTGAAATGAAATTATTTGATTAAATTGAGTAAGATATAGGTGTTACCGAATGTGTATATTCTATTTTGGGATGATTATGTTTTTTTTAAGACAATATGAATTAGTATATATGGCTTGACAAGTGAATTGGTTTTGTGAATATGAATTGATAGTGATGTATATGTTAAGAAATGTAAGTTAATGAATTGATTTGATAAAAATATTCGGGCTTATTGCCTAGCAGGCCTCGTGCCGGTGACATATTCAGGCTTATTGCCTAGCAGGCCTCGTGCCAGTGACATATTCGGACTTAATTGCCTAGCAGGCCTTGTGCCGGTGACATATTCGGGCTTAATTGCCTAGCAGGCCTCATGCCGGTGACATATTCGGGCTTAATTGCCTAGCAGGCCTCGTGCCGGTGACATATTCGGCCTTATTGCCTAGCAGGCTTAATGCCGGTGTTTTAAGTTTCGGACTTGAGTTTCGTAGGCCTAGGGCCAGTATGTGAAGTTCAGCTAAGGCTTAGTAGGTAATATACCGGTGAGTGTTAAACTTTGAATTTCATGTATAAAGTAATGAGATCATGAAATGAATCTAGTAAATTTGGTGCTTGAAAGGGAAAATTTTAATTCGGAAATGAGGTATGAAATTCATGAATGTGTACTTTGATAGTGAGCAAATGAATTAATGGAAGGTAAATATTTCATGTACTTGGTTGTGACATTGTTATGTATATGCAAAGTAATTTTCCATATGGATGCTTATAAATGCGAAAGCTTGTGTAAGGTTAAGATTGGGTTCTTGCAAGTATATTCATTCAATGATTTTATGTAATCATCTAAGTATGTAATCGGCAATTGATATCCTAGTTATAGAAGTTAAAGTTACAAGTAATTTAAGCATGAGAAATTGTTATATTGAGTTTATGTGTAAGACATAAATGCTTTCAGTTGTATTAAATCATTGCTTAAGACTTACTAAGCTAACAAGCTTACATCAAGTGTGTTTGATGTTCTATTTTTTTTAGATTTTAGGTCAAGCTACTAGCTCGGGGAAATAATCCGTCAGCAAGTCTTCTGTTCAACCTTTTGGTACAACAATAGCTTGGTTTTATTTTGATAAAGGCATGTATAGGGTGTTTAATGTCTTTGTTTGAGTTGAATACTTGGACAATATATGTATTATAGCCATACGAATATGGCTTATATTCCTTGTCAATATGGTATTAATGTATGCTTGGTTAATGACAGATTGGAGTATATTTATATGTCGTTTTTGGATGCAATTGGTGGTATTGATATTAGGTTAGTTTATACTCGGCTATAGTACTTATACTTATGATAGGTATATTGTAGTTTTGTGGTCTAAGATAATGATTTGAGAAGGTATAATCCAAGTTAAGTGTTTCTGGTGGTTTAAAGTTTAGTTGAGTATTTATATAGCAAGACTTGTAAATAGAAAATATTTATTTGCGATTCGGTGATGTATGCGACATGTTATGCATGAAAGTGTGAAGTATTTATTTGAGATCCGAGTATGTGTGAAGTGTTTATGGTATGCATGCATTTCAATATATATATAGTAGTTCATATATTCGGTGAATTAAGGATGATCCTTGTAATCGTAGATATTCAATGTAGTTGGTTAAATAAGTATAAGAAAAAGAAAAAGGTTTTGCATGGTATATCATACGCATGTATATGTATTCAGCCCTTATGCTTTGTGTAATTATAGAAGGTATAAATTTGTGTGGGTGTCTACGGCATCATTGAGTAGTATAGTTGCTAGGTTAATGCATATTGATTATTGTATTTAGGTTGGGTAAGAAATATTGAATCATACAAGGAATGCGATTTTTGCTAGCTTGTCACGTTTGAGCATGGTCACATTAATTACACTTGATATTTGGTGATATGTGACTATAATTATCTAAGTTAGGTCTGTAATGCCTGTAACCCTAATCTAACGTCGGATACGGGTTAGGGTGTTACATTTGATTGGTATCAGAGCTTATGGTTTAGTCGATTGTAGGACTACCGTAGCACGTGAGGGTCTAGCTATACATGCCTTTATTGTATATTTGATAGTGTGGTGACTTCTGACATTCTGAACTGTGTTTTATATAGTAAATGGACACGATCACGAAAAGAAGTGTAGCGGATGATGTAGAGAGTGTAGCGCTGGCGAGCGCGCACGCGGATCGATCTTGGTAGACTCTCGACGATTTCGGGTAGCCACGGGGAGGCTAAACAAGCCTTCTATCGGATGATGAACGCAGTGGTTTACCCGTTTATTCAGACTAACCCGGTGTACACCAACCTCCACCCCGAATAATCTAACTCCGATACCTTCAAAGACTTCGATGATAGATCCGATGAGATCTAGTAGGCCTCGGGATTGATAAAATCAGAAATTTAGGGCGAAGAATTGGGGCCAATGATGATGATGACGCGCAAAGCGAGCCAAAATGTGGCTTGATAACACTATTCGGGTACTTGATGAGCTATCTTGTACTCCAGACGAATGCCTGAAGTGTGCTATATCTTTAGTTCGGGACACTGCATATCACTGGTGGAATACACTAGTATCAGTGGTTCCGAAAGAAAAAGTGACGTGGGATTTTTTCCAGAATGAATTCCGCAAGAAATATATCAGCCAGAGGTTCATCGACCAGTAACGTAAAAAATTTCTTGCACTAAAACAGGGGCAAATGACCGTGACTGAATATGAGTGAAAATTTGTCAGATTGAGCCGATATGCCCGAGAGTGTGTATCAACTGAAGCCATTATGTGCAAAAGGTTCGAAGACGGTTTAAATGAAGATATAAAGTTGTTTGTTGGCATTCTTGAAATCAAAGAGTTTGTGACTCTAGTCGAGCAAGCTTGCAAAGCTGAAGAGCTCGGGAAGGAGAAAAGAAAGGCTGAGACAGAAGCTAGAGACACTCGTAAGAAATCGTCGGGTAAGACTTTCCATTCCACATCTAAGAAGTTCAGAGATGACTTCAGCCGACATAAAGCTACTTCAGATTTACCTAGACGTGATCGACCTCCAGTGGGCTCCCGGGCTACCTCGATGGCCAGTGTTGGTAACACTTTACAGAATCGAGTTGAATGCAAGCACTGTGGGAAATGGCATTACGGGAGTTGTAGATTCCATGATCGGTCTTGCTTTAAATGTAGATCGTTAGATCATTTTATTAGGGAATATCCGATGTTAGTTGAGCAGAATACAGTTTATAACATTAAGTCGAGCAACACGTCAGCGCGAGGCAGGCCACCCAGACATTCAGGCAATGTAGGTGGTAGTCAGAGAGGAACGAAGAACACTGCAGTTCGATCCGAGGCTAGAGCACCAGCTAGAGCTTATGCTGTACGGGCTAGAGAGGATGCTTCATCCCCAGATGTTATTACTGGTACTTTCACACTTTATGATACTACTGTGATTGCATTGATTGATCCTGGTTTGACTCATTCATATGTGTGTGAAACTTTAGTATCCAGTAAGACTCTACCTGTTGAGTTTACTAAGTTTGTGATCCGTGTGTCCAACCCTTTGGGTCGCTGTGTACTTGTTGATAAAGTGTGTAAAAGTTGCCCGTTGATGATTCGAGATTCTTGTTTCCCAGCTAAGTTAATGTTGTTGCCCTTTGACGAGTTTGATATAATTCTCAGAATGGATTGGCTAACTTTGTATGATGCAGTGGTGAATTGTAAAAGAAAGATCATTGATTTGAGATGCCAAAACGGTGAGATTATCCGGGTTGAATCCAATAATTTGGATGGGTTGCCAACAGTAATATCCTTGATGTTACCCCGAAAATATGTGAGAAAAGGGTGTGAAGCTTATTTGGCCTATGTATTAGGTAATAAAGTGTCTGAAAAACAAATTGAATCTGTATCAGTTGTGTGTGAATACCCAGATGTGTTTCCTGAAGAATTATCAGGTTTACCACCAGTGCGAGAGATTGAGTTTGGTATTGAACTAGTACAGGGGACGACTCCGATTTTGATAGCTCCGTATCGGATGGCACCTACCGAGTTGAAAGAGTTGAAAGCACAGTTGCAAGAATTGACAGATAGGGGCTTTGCACGACCAAGTTTCTCTCCTTGGGGTGCACCGGTTTTATTTGTGAAAAAGAAAGATGGGACTATGCGAATGTGTATCGATTATCAGCAACTAAATAAGGTAACTATAAAGAATAAGTACCTGTTACCTCGGATTAATGACTTGTTTGATCAGTTGAAAGGGGCCTCAGTATTTTCAAAGATAGATTTGAGATCGGGTTATTATCAGTTGCAAGTCAGAGATACAGATGTACCAAAGACTGCATTCTGGACAAAGTACGGACATTTTGAATTTCTGGTTATGCCTTTTGGACTCACTAATGCACCTGCTGTATTTATGGATCTAATGAATCGGGTCTTCAGACAGTTTTTGGATCAGTTTGTAGTAGTGTTTATTGATGATATCTTGATCTACTCCAAAGATGGCCTGAGCATGCCGAGCATTTGAGATTAGTGCTACAAACTTTGCGAGATCAACAGCTGTATGCAAAGTTTAGTAAATGTGAGTTCTGGATGAATGAAGTCAGTTTCTTGGGTCATGTTGTATCAGCATCAGGTATTCGGGTGGATCCAAACAAAATAGCAGCTATACTCGATTGGAAACCTCCAAAGAATGTTTCCGAGGTTCAAAGCTTCCTTGGCCTTGCAGGATACTACAGACGATTTGTAAAAGGCTTTTCTATGATAGCTACACCTTTGACAAAGCTACTACAGAAAGATGTCAAGTTTGAGTGGTCAGAAAGGTGCCAGAAAAGTTTTGAGCAGCTGAAAGCCCTTTTGACCGAAGCTCCAGTGTTATCTCAGCCTGAATCCAGTAAAGAATTTGTTGTTTTTAGTGATGCTTCTTTGAATGGGTTGGGTTGTGTTTTGATGCAGGAAGGCAAAGTTATAGCCTACGCTCCGAGACAATTGAAGCCGCACGAAAGAAATTATCCGACCCACGATCTGGAATTAGCTGCCATTGTTTTCGCATTAAAAATTTGGCGTCATTACTTATTCGGCGAGAAATGTCACGTTTTTACGGATCATAAAAGTCTAAAGTATTTGATGACTCAGAAAGATCTAAACTTGAGACAACGTAGGTGGTTAGAACTGTTGAAAGATTACGAATTGGTGACTATCATCCGGGAAAAGCTAACGTTGTTGCAGATGCACTAAGTAGAAAATCATTGTTTGCTCTTCGTGTGTTGAACGCACATATAGTTATGGCGGGTAATGGTTCGATCATAACTGAGATGAAGGCTAGACCATTGTTTATTCAGCAAATTAGTGATGCACAGAAAGTTGACAAAGATATGACTTCTAGAGAGCGAGCACGATGTGAAAATGATGAGTCGAAATTTGAATTGATAAAAATGGTCGTTTGAACTATAAAGGTGATTGTGTCTATCGAGAAATGCTGACTTGATTCAGATGGTTTTGAATGAATCTCATAATAGTCAAATGTCGATACATCCGGGTAGCACAAAGATGTATAATGAATTGAAACAGTTCTATTGGTGGCCGGGCATGAAACGGGATATATCGAATTTGTTTCAAAATGCTTAGTTTGTCGACAAGTAAAAAGTGAGCATCAAGTGCCATCCGAACTACTTTAGCCAATCATGATACCGAATGGAAATGGGATAGCATTACAATGGATTTTGTATCCGGTCTCTCCTATGACAAAGAAGTAAGAAAGATGCAAATGCAGGTTATAGTTGATAACCCGACTAAATCAGCTCATTTTGTTCCGGTTAAATGCGGACTATTCACTCGATAAACTTGCTTTTGAATTATGCACGTATCACGATTGTGAGATTGCATGGTGTACCGAGAGTTCCATTGTTTGACGAGAGACCCGAGATTCACAAGATGCGGTTTTGGAAGAAGTTGCAAGATGCTTTAGGTACTAAACTTCATTTTAGTACTGACCTTTCATCATGAGCATGACGGTCGATCTGAGCGAACTATTCAGATACTTGAGGACATGTTGAGATGTTGCGTTCTCGAGTTTGAAGGTACGTGGGAACGATTCCTACCTTTGATTGAATTTGCTTACAATAATAGTTTTCAATCTAGTATCAAAATGGCGCCCTATGAAGCTTTGTACGGTCGTAAATGTCGAACACCGTTGTATTGGACTGAACTCAGTGGAAACAAAATACACGGGGTTGATTTGATCAAAGAAATTGAACAAAAAGTGGCTGTAATCAGAGATACTTTGAAGGCTGCCTTAGACCGAAAAAAGTCTTATGCCGATTTAAAACGTAAAGATGTTAAATTTCAAGTCGGAGATCGAGTGTTCTTGAAAGTTTCTCCGTAGAAGAAAGTACTCCGATTTGGTCGGAAGGGCAAGCTTAGTCTGAGATTCATCGGACCTTATGAAATCACTGAACGTATTGGGCCTGTTGCTTATAGATTGAAGTTGCCCTCTGAGTTAGAAAGGATACATGACGTATTTCACGTTTCGATGCTTCGTAAGTACAGATCAGATCCGTCTCATGTGATCACACCCTCTGAGATTGAAATCCGATCTGATTTGACATATGATGAAGAACCGATCCGTATCTTAGCTCGGGAAATGAAAGAGTTAAGAAACAAGAGAATACCATTAGTGAAAGTATTATGGAATCGGCACGGAGTTGAAGAGGCTACGTGGGAGCCTAAAGATTCAATGAGGCAACAATATCTGACGTTGTTTAACAGTAAGATTTTCGGGGACGAAAATCCTTAGGGGGAGAGTTGTAACAGACCGAATTTGACCTAATCAGAACGGTGGTTTCGGGACCACGAATCTGAATTCGAGAAATATTTTAATATTATATTTTTGTGTTTTTATATGTGAAAAAATTCTATCGTTTGTGTGTTTAATTTAGAAAAAAGACTTAATCGCGAAAAAGGTAAAAGTTTCAAACTATAGTGAAAAGTGCTAAATTGATTATGGCTTTTTAATATGAGGTATTAAAAGGGTAAATAAACCATTTTTGAGTTAGTGGGTGGCTTATGCCAAGAATAACCTTGAATTTTATATTATGGAATTTTATATTATAAGGTTATATTAGTAACTATTTTAAATGCATGACATATGTTAAAATAACATAAAATAATAAACCATCATCTTTATGCTCCCATGGCCGAATGTAGCTAAGAAAAAGGGGTTGAAGAAGCCTTGAATTTTCGGCAATTACTTGGTTCAATTAGGTAAGAATTTTAGCTCGGTTTTAGTTAATTTATACGTTTTTGATATCGTTGTTTTGAACTGTAGCTGACCCATGTTAAAATTTTTAAGAATAATCATGTATGATGTTCGGCCTTTGCTATGTTCTTGTGATTTTGGTGTTTTATGATTTTATGTAAATGATATGTTAAAGATTAAAATATATTGAATTGGAAATTTTAGTAAATTTGAGTATTTTGGGCTAATTTGTAAAAATAAAATTTTTGAGGGACTTGTTTGCAAAATAAATGAAATGTATGCCTTGGTATGAAGGCATAGAAGATTCGGCCTTAGAGTATTTTGTGCAAATTATGTGTATTTTGTGTGTTATGCAAATAGGACTAAATTGTAAAAAATGTGAAACATTAGGGGTAAAATAGTAATTTGCCCATTTATGTGTTTTGGGACTAAATTGAAATGAAATGTGCTTAAATGACATTATTTTTGATATGTTTAGATCAAGAACAAAGAAAAATGAATTTGGATCGGGGGAAGTCGAAAGTTATCGAATAGTCGGTATACGCGGTTCGTCGGTAGTCGAGGTAAGTTCTTAAGTTAAAGTTAATTAAATGAATAATTACAAAAATGTGAAATGAAATTATTTGATTAAATTTAGTAAGATATAGGTGTTAGTCGAATGTGCATATTCTATTTTGGGATGATTATGTTTTTTTTAAGACAATATGAATTAGTATATTTGGCTTGACAAGTGAATTGGTTTTGTGAATATGAATTGATAGTGATGTATATGTTAAGAAATGTAAGTTAATGAATTGATTTGATAAACATATTCGGGCTTATTGCCTAGTAGGCCTCGTGCCGGTGACATATTCAAGCTTATTGCCTAGCAGGCCTCGTGCCAGTGACATATTCGGACTTAATTGCCTAGCAGGCCTTGTGCCGGTGACATATTCGGGCTTAATTGCCTAGCGAGCCTCATGGTGACATATTCGGGCTTAATTGCCTAGCGAGGCCTCGTCGTGCGGTGACATATTCGGCCTTATTGCCTAGCGCGAGCTTAATGCCGTGTTTTAAGTTTCGGACTTGAGTTTCGTGAGCCTAGGGCGATATGTGAAGTTCAACTAAGGCTTAGTAGGTAATATACCGGTGAGTGTTAAACTTTGAATTTCATGTATAAAGTAATGAGATCATGAAATGAATCTAGTAAATTTGGTGCTTGAAAGGGAAAATTTTAATTCGGAAATGAGGTATGAAATTCATGAATGTGTACTTTGATAGTGAGCAAATGAATTAATGGAAGGTAAATATTTCATGTACTTGGTTGTGACATTGTTATGTATATGCAAAATAATTTGCCATATGGATGCTTATAAATGCGAAAGCTTGTGTAAGGTTAAGATTGGGTTCTTGCAAGTATAGTCATTCAATGATTTTATGTAATCATCTAAGTATGTAATCGGCAATTGATATCCTAGGTATAGAAGTTAAAGTTACAAGTAATTTAAGCATGAGAAATTGTTATATTGAGTTTATGTGTAAGACATAAATGCTTTCAGTTGTATTAAATCATTGCTTAAGACTTACTAATCTAACAAGCTTACATGGAGTGTGTTTGATGTTCTATTTTTTTTAGATTTTGGATCAAGCTACTAGCTCGGGGAAATAATCCGTCAGCAAGTCTATCGCACTATCAACCTTTTGGTACAACAATAGCTTGGTTTTATTTTGATAAAGGCATGTATAGGGTGTTTAATGTCTTTGTTTGAGGTGAATACTTGGACAATATATGTATCATAGCCATACGAATATGGCTTATATTCCTTGTCAATATGGTATTAATGTATGCTTGGTTAATGACCGATTGGAGTGTATTTATATGTCATTTTTGGATGCAATTGGTGGTATTGATATTAGGTTAGTTTATACTCGGCTATAGTACTTATACTTATGATAGGTATATTGTAGTTTTGTGGTCTAAGATAACGATTTGAGAAGGTATAAACCAAGTTAAGTGTTTCTGGTGGTTTAAAGTTTAGTTGAGTATTTATATAGCAAGACTTGTAAATAGAAAATGTTTATTTGCGATTCGGAGATGTATGCGACATGTTATGCATGAAAGTGTGAAGTATTTATTTGAGATCCGAGTATGTGTGAAGTGTTTATGGTATGCATGCATTTCAATATATATATATATATAGTAGTTCATATATTCGGTGAATTAAGGATGATCCTTGTGACCGTAGATATTCAATGTAGTTGGTTAAATGAGTGTAAGAAAAAGAAAAAGGTTTTGCATGGTATATCATACACATGTATATGTATTCAGCCCTTATGCTTTGTGTAATTATAGAAGGTATAAATTTGTGTGGGTGTCTATGGCATCATTGAGTAGTATAGTTGCTAGGTTAATGCATATTGATTATTGTATTTAGGTTGGGTAAGAAATACTGAATCATGCAAGGAATGCGATTTTTGCTAGCTTGTCACGTTTGAGCATGGTCACATTAATTACATTTGATATTTGGTGATATGTGACTATAATTATCTAAGTTGGGTCTGTAATGCCTGTAACCCTAATCTGACGTCGGATACGGGTTAGGGTGTTACATTTATGTTATGGGCTAAAAAGCCGGAAAGAGGCTGTATAGACAGTCGAATGGAACACAAAAAGGGGGTTATGCTAAGATGCCGGGTACGTAAACATAGGACTCTCTATGTGTATCGAAATATGTATAAGTCTGCATGATGTTTCTTTTATGTGTATGCATGGGGTGGGATTATGTTATTGAAGGGGAAGTGCATGATAGGTCACATAGTGATCGGTGGTAGAAATCCCACAAATATGAATGTTAGGTCATAGGTGATCGGTGGCTATGCCACATTTAATGATTCTGAATAACGAGGAATAGGCGATGCTGGTATCGTTATGGTGTGTAGCGGATGAAGGGTTGATTGTAGAAATCCCCAAGGTGTGATGGTTGGTACGGGTTGGTGTGTAGAGGATGGAAACCTAGGATGGTTGGGTTATTCATCATTTATTAATTGATATATATATAATCATGCTTGTTGCCTTCATGTATGGGCCAGGGCCCATAATGTGTTTGTGGGCTCAGGTCATTGTGTGTTTTGAGATTTATACACTGAGTCATGGTGACTCA
This sequence comes from Gossypium bickii, assembly GCA_025503065.1. Lineage (NCBI taxonomy): Eukaryota > Viridiplantae > Streptophyta > Magnoliopsida > Malvales > Malvaceae > Gossypium > Gossypium bickii. The sequence continues at coordinate 20,548,517 of CP106718.1, forward strand.
CGCTTTCCTTTTTTCTCTACTCTTTCAGATGAGCAGTAGATCGTGGACATGGGAGCCGAGACGGACTCGAGGGGCCATCAAGCTTTTATTATTTTCTTTTTATAGACTATTTCGGCTTTTTCTTAAAGTTTTATTTTATTTCTATTTTGGAATTATCTATGTAATAAGGCCCCATAGTTTTTATTCAATTAAGTAGTCTGTTCTGCAACTTATGAAATTGTGTCAAAGGTTTTATTATACTTAATAATAATAATTCAAAGGTTTTATTTTTAAAATGTCACTTATCCACTCAAATAATGTCTAATTAACTTACGACTTCCAAAATCGACAAAGTAGAAGTTTTCAATGTACAACTCGTAGCATACCAGATCTGGTCGAAACGCATGGGCCGGATTTGGGGGTGTTAATTTAAGGTTTTTATCTTTCATTAATAAGACTAAAAGATTTTGGGCTTTTGGGCCTTAATTTTTTTTTTAAATTAGCAAAACCGTTTTGAATTGTGCCTTTAATGTGACATTCTGGATTCGGGCCTAACTTCTAGGCCGAGTTTGGGGTGTTACAACCTATCTAGGTGACCACTAATGTTTGACATAGTTCTACCTAAGGTGGGCTCTTAGGGTTCACTATATGTGGTTTAGTTCTAAAGTTGAGGTACCCGAACTAGTAGATTCCTCGATCCTCACCCATTATAGGCTCATATGGACTGAGTTCGGTTCAAGGGAATACATTTCCCTATGGCCATGCGAAGGTGAAAACCTCATGAAGACATAGGTACGGATGTATCCCGGAAGCAGTCCACTAGCCCATGCGGAGGTGGAAACCTCACTAAGGCATAGCTTCTCGCTCCCACTTAAGGGTGTGACCACAATGGTCATGCAGTGCAATGCAGAGAAAGATATTTAGAACCACATGCAATAAAAGGATCATGTTTTTTTAAAAAACCCAAAATTTTAAATTTAGACAAAAGGACATGATATTATCAATTTTACGGCTTGACTCTCTTATGCCCCCAGTGGAGTCGCCAAGCTGTCAAAACCATTTTTAAAATCGGGTTTTGAAAATGTGGGGATTGACTTTAAAAACGAAAATGGAGTCGCCACCAATCTGTTTTACTTAGGTGTGATTGGATCACCTTATAAAATGTTTTATTTTAAAACATTTGATTTTGGTCCGCGAAAACGAGAAAATAGGTTCGGGAGTCGGTTACGTATGAGGAAGGGTTAGCACCCTCATAACGCCCAAAAATTGGTACCTAATCGATAAAATCATGTCCAAATGTTTGAAATTTAAAAGTATTCAAAAATATGTTTTCTTTAAAAAACTTTGAGCACTTTAAGTTAAAATTTGAGATTTTCTTGTTCCAAAGGAATACAAACATCACATCCAACACATTAGAACATGATATTTTAAAACCTTTGTAATTAAAATCGTCTCACGATTTACAAAACTTGTTAAAAGGATATTTAGTTATTTAGTCAAACGGAAAATCGCACCCAACACGTTAGGGCACTATTTTCTGAATTTCTCAATACCTAAATATTGTCTTATCTTTTTCTAAAAAAAAACTTTAAATGAAATATAGTAATTTTGTAAAAATGTATTTTTATTTTGAACAATAATCCATGTAACAATATCGTATTTATAAACTATCATACACAAATATTAAAAAACGATTATAATACATAATATAAACAATATAAATAAAATAAATTAGATAATATAAATAAATTTTATATAAAATAAAGCTTTAGAAATAACATAATATAATACTATATAATATACAAAATATAATATAATAAATAATATATAAAAAAATAATAATATATGAATTACTAAACAAATAAAATAATATATAAAATAATGATTAAATATATATACATAAATTTTGTATTAATAATAATTTAATAGATATAAGAAAATAATGTAGAATATTTTAATGTGATCAAACTATTATAATATAAAATAATAAAATAAAATAAAAGGATAAAAATAAAATTAAGATAAATAAAACAAGGTTAAAACTGCAATTAAAACAAATTAATAGGATTGAATCAAAAACGCGCGCTAAATATCAAGGACTAAAATGGAAATTGAACCTCTTTTCGAAACGGTGTCGTTTCGATTTTACCTTTAAAACGGACCGAGCGACTAAACTGGAACCGAAACAAACTTTAAGGACAAATTAAAAATAAATAAAAATAAAATTGATATCAAATTAAAAAAATATAAAAATGCCGGAGGACTAAAATGGCAATTAGGCCATTTAAAGAAAACACGCAGATCCTGAAGGCCGGGTCGGGTCAACGCCCAGATGCCATGGCCCAAAACGGCGTCGTTTTTAAACTGTTATATAAATCAGTTTTAATGAAAAAAATCATTTCAAAATTTGTTTTTTAAAAAAACTTTGAAAAAGGCTCTGAATTCCCTTTTGTTCTCTCTTTTGGTTCTGGCGCCGGACATTCATGCCAATGTCTCACGCGCACCAAGCGCGCTGCGCGCCTCCGTGGCTGGTGGCCGGAGGCTGGAAACCACGATTTCTCTTGCGCAGGTAAACCCTTTCCTTTTATATATATTTTTTCTTTATAAAAACAATATGTCTGCAGGAAAATAGTTTATTAATAAATAAAATAACAAAATAACATAGTAAATCACCTTTGTGAACAAACTGTAATACTTTTATTTCTTCGTATTTCTTTTTGTATATTTTTTTGTGTGCTTTTTGTCTCCGTATCCTGTTTACAAATTTTTGGAAGGCTTTTATAGCCTTTGAAATAGAAAAAATAAAAGGAAACAAAAGACTTTTGCCACTGTTTCTGCCATTTTTGCTGCGTCTCTCCTTTTCTGTGCAGGTCGAAAGCAGAAAGAGCGACGGTGATAGGGGTGTTACTCGCGCAAATCGCGACTTGACGAGTGCTGGTGGCTGCGGTGTGATTAAGGGTGCGGAGTTTGCGGCGCGTTGGTTGGGATGCTGCTGGGCACTGATGTTGCGGCGCGAGGGAGAACCCTAGGGTTTTGCTAATTTCGTTTAATTTTTGGGCCTGGGTGTATTCGGGTATGGTTGGGTCTATAATTTGGGCTTTGTTGAGTTAGTCCATTTAGGTGTTGGGTTATTTGTAAAAGGACATTTAAATGGACATTTATTTATTCTGGTTTATTTTCAATCCCGGGCAAAATGGGCTATTACATCTGCAACCATTCAAAATCACAACCGCATATGGAGATGTAACAAACCAAATGAGGAGCGCATTTTAGAGGTCAACTTCGAGCAATAAGCATATTATAATGCAAAGCAACATCAATTGAGATGCTGATCTGAAAGAATCAGCAATAAGGACGCAAAACAATCACATATCGATTCCGAATGACAACAACAAAGACAATCATGTCAGGCAAAAGAATAGGAGAATTTGGAAGCTAGTGGATGAGTCTAAGCCTGATTCCGACTAGTTCTATACATCTTATTTTATACTTAGACTTTGTATTTTATTTTTATTCAGGATTAATTTTATTTTTTTAGTTTATATATATATTTGTGTGTTTTAGTTTTTTTTTTTTGTAGGAACCCCACAATTTTTTATGGCACTACAATTGCGAGCCAAAATCAAAAGGAGTAGTCCCACCAATTGAGTTGCACAAATTAAGGACAATGTGACGAATAAAGTGTGGAGGGTGACTTAGGAAATGTAACAACCCAAACCCGGCCCAAACTTTAAGGCCGAATCTAGCTTGTTACAGTAGAAAGCATTTTTCAGAAATTCGTTTTTCTAAATCAATTTAAGTTGTTGAAAACCTTTTGTGTGAATGTCTTGTAAAAACTTTATTTAGTGTTTATTAGAAAATTTATTTAAGTCAAGTTAATATAAAATTCCAAATGTGCCCGATGGCACGTTAAAAACAATTTCCGTTTTAACTTGGAAAACATGTGATTTTAATTCAATAATAATAACATAGTTTAAAACAAGTATCCAACATATGAAAAATAGCAAAAATAAAGTGTCAGGAGGCCTTATTACATTCGAAATAAAATTTAAATCAACAATCCAAAAATAAATAAACTGAAATTCAAAGTCTATTAAAATTTAAATCCCACTGCATGGCCACCTCGAGTCAACCCGGCTCCACATCCGCGATCTATGTGTCACCTGAAAAATATAAAGGAGAAGGTGAGTCACCAAGACTCAGTATGTAACCCTTCCCCCGTATTTAAACAATTTCATACACAGCATATAATCAATCATCATGTACTAAGTCATGCACCCGACTTAGCCAACCAAACGCCTTTGTCTACCCCGTGTGGTACCAAACCACTGGTGGTGCCAAACCACTGGTGACGTATAGTCACAGATGTGATGCCAAATCACTGGAGGTGCCAAACCTCTGGTGTCCGGAGACACGAACAATTGATGGGGCCAACCCATCGTGTGATGCCAAATCACTGGCGTCAATCCCTTATGATAATCTGTGGGGCCAACCCACTGTGGTGCTAAGCCACTGGGACGAGACGCTATGAGGTACCAAACCTCTAGTGACCGTAGTCACAGTGTGTTACCAAAACACTGGTGCCCGTCGGCACGAATATACTGCCCCCTCCACTCATCAATCCCACATCAAACATTTATATCACATAATTCATGCTACCATATACTTAATCACATGTACAGGTTTTATCATCAGCAATATGCATACCATGCTTCCCAAAAGCATCTTAAAATATTTCATAATCATCAAGGACTTACCTGGTTCCTTGCTTATACCATTCATGGTATTAATCCCGAATCTACACAGATCCGGTAAGCACACACAACAGTTTAGTACATTTAATTAATTATAAGTGTGTATGTACACACCTGATGTCGATGATAGTCCTAAATCCTGGCAAAACCAATCGGCCACTCACACTATCCTTGCTCCTATAATCGGCCAAACTCAAAGGTTAGTGCTTTGGCCTATTCGGCCAACCAAAATAATTTTAAAAGGGTTCCTTGTGAACCCTAAACCTTACCTTTACACTTTTGGCTACTAATCACAGCACTCGAGGTACAAATCTGCTTTACCAAATAACATTGTCAAATGACAATATCAATATCCTTCGGCTTTTAATTACTAAAGAGAATAATCTATTAACAATAGGCCCTTACCACAACTTACCAAAGTCGACTGTCAGAGAATGGCCTAGATCGCTTGTTCCACAAATCCCGAGAATCCTATAATCAATCGGTTTCACAAGAATGTTAACCTCTTTGCTTACCAATACTAAAATCGGCACTTACCCTTTGTATAGATCGACAGGGACACAAGAGAAAATATTAAAACATTCGGCTAAGACTTCTTACCTCTGCTTCAATATTCGGCCAAGACTATAGAGTAGAGGAAGGGAATTTCGGCACTTCAAAGGGGTGTATTCGGCCAATGGTGAATTTAATAGAAAGAATAAAAGTTTTGGCTAGGAGTTTTGAGAAGAGGAAAGAAAGAAGTGAGATGGGAGGTGGGATTTCGGCCAAAGAGAAAACAAAAGAGTGGAGTTTTGAGACCTTGAACAAGTTGTAAAAAGAAACGAAAATAGAAAAGTGCTCAATAGGGAATTCGGCTATGTGCAGGAATGAAGAAAAAGAGAAACAAGATGCTAAGTATGTGCTTTAAAAAGAATTCGGCACCCCCCTCCTTAAGCTTGCCGTCCACTCTTCTCATGGAAAGTTTAAAATTCAATCAATGTCCTATATATTATCCTTTAATAATTAACAACTACTTTAATCCTTACGTCTTCAAATAATAATAAAATAGAAGAAGCCATGTGCTTCACAAATTCTTCCAGCCGAAATCAAAATTCAAAATGCTAAGCTTATCTTTATCCATTTGCACCAATAAAATAACATAGCAATTATCCTCCTATCACCACTTTAAGAACAAATAAAATAAAAATAATGATAATAATAATCCCATTTATCCAGCCGAACTCTAAAAGAATTAAACAAGCATTTATCCTTCATCCAAATTGAAGCCCATGTGCAGACCATTTCGCCAACTTGCATGAAAAAAAATAAAATCCCAATTGCAGCATCTTGGGTTCGAAACCAAGACCTCACTGCTGCAGCCCTTTCTTCTACGCCCCTAGCCACTTCTTCCAGCCCGACTTTCTTGCCAATTTACCCCACCATTTAATTATAAGACCTCCCCAGGCCGTTTACCCAAAAATTAAAAAAAAATGCCAAACGCTGCTTCAGCAGCTCGAACATGCGCCCAACAACCTTCAAGCCTCTAAGTAGCACACGCTAGCCACTTAGCCAACCCACTTTCATGTCAATAAGCCCTCCTAATTTAATTAAAAGGCCTTCCTAGGCCTAACGCCCAAAAACCCAAAAGGAAAAACATTTCCCCCTTGTTTCTTCCACGGATCGAACCCAAGGCCCCTAGCAAGCTCTTAGGCGCCCCACGCCACTTATACCAAGCCCATCTTTTGTGCATTGACTCGCCCAAAATTCTATTAAAGCCCTAACTAACCTAGCTCCTTCCTTTTACACACTTAAAAATAAATTTTTAATACTGGGCCAAGCTTAGTTCGAGTTATTTTTAGACCCTTAAACCTGTCAAATAAATCCTGGAATTTAACTCTTCAAGCACACACATGGGAAAGTATTTAAAATACTTAAATTCTCAACAACCCCTAATTTAGGGTGTTACAGGAAATTTTTTAAAATTTTTAATTTTTTAAATTTATATTTTGTTTGTTATTTTCTTTTGTTTTTCTAGTTTTTAGTCGTTTTTTAAAATTTTTATTTTTGCATGTTTTCTATGTGTTTGAGCTTATAGAAATACAAGTGATTTAGTTAGGAGCATGTTAATAGGATTTTATGGATAAATTGTCAATTTAGTTTGATAATAATTTATTCTAAATTTTCTAATTTTAGACTAATTAGTTCAATTTATTACACTGTGAATAAATTTAAGATGTTAAGTATACCACATGATAAATAGATGTATAAATATCATGCATGTTTAATTGAAATATAGGTTATAGAAATTGATAGACTTGGCCGATTTAATCCATGTATTGAATTACCTAGGGATGATTTAAGCCATTATTTGGTAGACAATTTTTTGAGTCACAAAGCGGTCCCATAAATATTTTCCCTAATACCTATTTTGAGCCTTAATCCATTTTCTTGATGAAACCATTAATGAAACCTTAAGCCTATTATATAATCTATTTGATCTTTTATTTCTTAGTCCTTAAACAGATTTATATGTTTGACCATTCATATTGAGGAATTAGGTAGATACATCATGGTGGTTTCAAAAGGAAAAAAAGGTGAACTAAGGAATTGTATTGTATGGTGAGTATAAGATTTCTTGAACTTGCAAAAAAAAAAAAAAGGCAAAATGCTAATTGAGAAAATCTCGATGAAAAAAAAAAGCAAAGTGAATTGGAAAAAAAGCACGCTCACATTTGTTTGAAAATTTCTTTTTACAAGCTCAAATGATTGTACTTATGAATACTATACTAGGCCTTAGTAAATGGAGAAATAAGGAAGGTGGGAGAAGTGGATATAAGGTGCTGAGCTATATGTATACTCAGGGGAGTATTGGGTATAATACAATGTGCCAAACTACTTTCGTGCTTAACCGTTTTGTCGAGCTTGTTCTTGAGTTCCAACCCAACCTAAGCCGCAGAACGTTCCAAGCCAAAAAGTCCTATGTGACTTAGGTAGTACTTTATATGGATGAAATTACGCCAAGGATTGATATTTTTACCATTTATATTCATTTAAACATATTTGTATATTTGTATATTTGTTTTGATGGAAACATATACTTAATATTTTTTATTTGTTTGCTTTGTAATTTATTGAACTAACCTGTCTAATTTTTGAAATTGTGAGTCAATTGTGTATCGCTCTAGAGTTATATGTTTACTTGTATTATCTTGTTAATATATTTTGTGTCCAATTTCTTTTATCAAGCTAGCTCAAGTGCATTTTACTGTCTTACATGTTCATCTCTTATTTTTAATTTAGTTTATTTTCTGTTTTTAGTTTGTTTTTGTTTAGTTTGCTTGAGGACAAGCAAAGACTTAAGTGGGGGTATTTGACCTACCGTCAAATGTATTAGTAATTTTGGTCTATTTTCACACTTAAAGAGCTTGTTTTCTAGCACTTTTAGTATTTATTATTACATTTTCGATATTTAATAGTTAGTAGTAAAAGTTAATAAAATAAGTATTTTTTAAACACATTTTGTGAATGTTTTGACCTATTAGGCCGACGCGAGTCTTAGGTAGTTCTAATTGGTGTAATTGAGTGTGTAAGATGATGAATTGTAACATCCTTAAATAGGGGCTATTGCATTTTAATTGTTTTTCATGTGAATGGCTTGAATATGATGCTAGTTAGGGTGTCTTAGGGTCTGGGTATTAGCTAAGGGTAGGCTAGAACTATAGCAAAATTTTTATTTTTGGGCACTGGATAAGGGGAGCTGAAGGAGTTAAGTGTTAAGAGTACTCCATAGCAAGGTTTGGCACAAGAAATGCCTTGGTAAAGTGGCAAGAAGGTGCCACTTAGAGCTCAGGGAAGTGACGCCACAAGAAAGGGGAAGGAGCTTGGGTTCGAGCTGCAGAAATCCCTCCTTGGGTATTTCTTTTTGACGCCAGAGCTGGGAAGAGTTGTGTTCAGATGGAACTCTGGTGGATAACTATTGAACAAGTCAACAGATTCAAAACGGATGGAGAAGAGAAAATTATGGAGGTTGACTTATTCAAACTGATTTGAATGAGTGGTCAGGAGGGACTTGAGGAGTTGGCCGAAATTTGAACATTTGAGAGGAAGAGGAATCGATTTGGGGGCTTAGGAAGTGTGCCGATTTTCAATAAGCTAATCTAGGTGAGCATTTTCGGCTAGGCATACTTTGGTGCACATTGTTTTGAAGAAACACCGAAACCCCAAAGGCATTAGTCGATTTTCCTCTCAAGCATCAAAATCATATTGCATTGCTTTTCTTTTTCCCTTTGAAACCAAAACCGAAACCCTTCTTCCTCTAAATCCCTTTTCACCTTTTGGTTCTCTCTACTCCTATTTGGGTTGGCCGAATCTCCTTTGATTTTCTTTCTCAAGCCATAGCTGAATTCATCTTGATCACCCCACCACCATTGCCAAAATTTTAAGAACCCAAAACCTCATCTATCATGTAACATCCGGGATTTTGGGCTTATGCATTATTGCTTAATTAAATGAAGTAGCATGATTATGTGAGTTGTGAATATGTTTTATGAATTTCGGGAACTTTAGGATGTAAGAAAAATGCCTTAGAAATTATTAAATTTCAAGTTTAAAAAGGGAAGCTAAGCCTGATAGGCCTTAAGAGGAAATGTAGGGGAAATTAGACACAGAAAATGGGCTTGGTAAAGTGGCTTCGAGGCGCCACTTAAGACCTCTGGAAATGACGCCACTAGCAGTTAAAAGGGGCCTGTGTTCGAGTCACAAGGGAAGCAAATATAATTTTTATTTTTGCTACAAGGATAGATAGTGATGGACGACATTAAGGCACTAAAGGGATGAGTTTAATTCTCTCTACAATTCGGCCAAGATAAGAGATAAATGTGGGATTATTTTTATTAATTTTAAATGAGGAGATAAAGAGGAAAACAAGGGATATGTTAGTGTTGGCCGAATAGGGGACTCTAGGCTTAGTAATTTCGGCAGAAAGGGGAAAATAAGGCCATTCATCATTCTTTCTTTCTTTCTTCTTCTCTCCACGAATTCTCTAGTGAAGTTCTCTCCTCTTTTATTTTGTCAAGCCAAATATTCTTTCTCAACATCCACCATTGTCGATTCTCCCTAAAAGCCTTATATTCCTCTCTTTTCACTTTGGTTGAAGCCGAATCTCTTTGGTGCACATCAGAAGCCGAATATACAACTGACTCCTAGCCGATTACTCATTAAGTCTCAAAGTTGAATCTCTGTGGTGTCAGGAAAAGGTGTAGCCGATTTCATCATTAGGGGTAAGAACGAATTCAATTTTCATTCTTTTTCTTTTAATCGAATCAATGTACTAATCCTATTAGTAATCTTTGGCCGAAACTTGAAGGGTCTTTCGGGCTTTCTGTTATTGTCGACTACAAGGAGGAGGTCATCCGAGATTTCTAGATCTAAGGTAAGAAAAATATGGTTTTGGCCGAAGGCCACTTGTTAAGTCCCTTAAGCGATTGGAAATCGGATCTAACATATGTGTTTAGGGGTGTCGACATCACCATAGTCAAGTGGTGTTTTCGGGGTTTTAGATTCGCAAAGGTAAGTGAATATGCTATTTGGCCAAAGCCCTATTTAATGGTTAAGATCTGTTCTTAGTTATTCAAAAGCCAGAAACTAACTAGTTCAGTGATTTAATAGCGAACGATTTCAAGAAGGGTCATCACGAAGTTTTGGGGATTTGTTAGTAACCCAATCGACAGCAAGGTAAGGATCTGGCTGTGGTTATCCTTCGGGATTTGGTTTTATAGCCGAATAGGCTTCTGTTAAAATACTAAGTGTTAGCCGAATGTAGGAACTTGAGATCTAAATCAGTAGATCGGGTTTTCGGAAATTGGAGCGAACTTGATAAGTATATCAAGTGTGTACCCCACACTATTTCTCGATAGGTTTATGTTTATGTTTGATTAAATATGTTAATAAGAATGTGAAAAATATGGCTAAGGTTCCATGCAATGGTACAAAGTACTCAGGTACGTTTTCCTACTCCTACTAGGATTATAATGTGATCTGTCATGGCACATATGTGAAACTATAAGAATATGAATAAAGGATATGACATGGTTAATGCATATTGGTATGGCATGGGGCATATGGGTAATTATGAACAGGGAAGTGAATGTGGTGACTTATGTCACGGTATCTGAATGTGGTGACTTCGGCCACATTATCTGAATGTGGTGTCTCTCGATACAAAATATTATCTAGTGGCTATGCCATAATTTTATAAGGGCGATGAGCATGTCGTCTGCAGCGACTGCCTTCGATGATGTGTAGCGGATGGAGGGTTGACTTAGTAGTCCCCACGGTGTGCAGGTTGGTACGGGTGATGTGTAGCGGATGGTACCTAGGTTTGGGTTCGGGTTTGCATCGTAATCACTCTTTGTTATGAATGTATGATATGTATGATATGCTATGTTATGCCTAAATCATTTGGGACTTAGTGTTAGTTACACACTGAGTCTGTTTGACTCACCCCGTTGGGGAATATTTTCTTTCGGGTGACACTCAGTGATGGACCGGGTCAGCAGAAGCTTAGTGGTGGCCATGCTCAACTCAGAATTTTTACTTGACTTTGGACTTACTTTCTTTTATTTAAGTATTTTGATTTATTTCGGAAATTGTTTTGATGTAATAAGGCCATAGTATGAAACTGATTTATGCTTGCATTTATTTATTTTTATCACGATATTATTACTATTAAATCCAAAGTCGATTAAATTGTTTTTTTAAAATAAACATTAAATGTTTTGACACCTAAGTATGAATGATTTCCAATTTAAGATAAACTTTGAAACGGAGAAACAAAGTTTTATAAATACCTAGATTTCAGAAATAACTTGTTGTCAAACTCGAGCCCAGCGCGAATAAAATCTCTTTCAAAACCATCCAAATTCTTCTAAAGTATTCAAGAACTTTCGAACTGTTTTACTCAAGGAACATACCAGATCCGGTTAAGGCTCGTGGGCCGGGTTTGGGGTGTTTCAGCTTGGTATCAGAGCCCAGTTTTAAACTCTCGTCCTTGGGTTTAAAGCCCACAATGTTTTTAAAATAAGGCCCAAATAAGTTTGCAAATAATTTTTTTTTTGTGATTAAGCAGGTTTTCTGGCATGGCACCCAAGTCTCCGACCCGAGGTCCACTAGGTAAGTACCCCTATCTAATGTGTGAATTATAGTATGACTTGTAGAAGGGTATAAATGGAACGTAGATAGTATATTAAGTACTTGAACCCTAGGACTAGGTTACCCCAACAATCACATAAGACTTAATGCCTAATTAAACAAACCTGTGAAATAAGTCGCCGAGTTAGGGTGTGGCAACCATTGTGCGCATGTCTAGGATTGGATTCGGAAGAGCCTGGTATTTAAGCAGTCCTAGTGACTCGCCTCCTCTACGCTGGAATCCTACCTGGTGCGTAGCTTCGGTTCACGCTAACCAAGAGGACTTACTCACGGGCTAAACTCAGTAACTAAAACCCGAAAGGGACTAGCCGTATTTCTTTTATGAAAACCCTAGTTTTTCAAAACCAACAAACTACCCTTTTGAATTGTGAAAATTATTATTTTGAAAAGTTCCTAAAAAAAAATTTATACTTTACAAAATTACCTAAATACCCCTAGTGGTAAAATTACTAAAATGCCCTTGGTTTCCAAAATTACCATACTACCCCGATTTCAATAAAATTCTATGATTTTGCAAAAATATCCAAAAATTTTATCGTTACAAAATACTAAGGTACCTTGATTTGGAAATTACGGAATAACCCCTGTTTTACAAAATTACCAAAATGACCCCCGATTTCCAAAATTTCTGCAACCGCACCGATTTGGAAAACAAATTCTCAAAAGAACCCTAAGTTTCGTAAATTTTGAAATACCTTGATTTATAGAGATTTTTCCAAATTAAGCTCGATTTATTACCAAAATACCCCTGTAGGACAAATGACGAAAATACCCCTGGGATAGGGATAGACAAGGAAGTTCGAACAGTGAATGTGCGTGCTAGGTATTACTGAATGGATGTTTGGATGAATGTACTTCTCTGAGTTAGGATAGAAGACCTGAAACTTTGATTGATCAAAAGAACTGCTATTAAATTCTTTTCATAAAATTTCTTCGCGAATAATCAGTGGAACAAGGACTAATTCATAAAATTTCTTAATCAGATTAAAGCGCGATCGTAAGAATAAGCTCTAGGGGACGTGGTCGTAACGTACGAGGACGCGGTAGAGGCAGAATGGCCGTGTCGGAACCCGTTAGATTGGGTCAAGGATCTGAAAATGAGGTACCACCGCCACACCCACCACCGGCTGTTGGTGTTAAGTAGCAAGATCAAACGGGGGATGATGCTGTATCGCAGGCTGTGCTGCGAGTTCTTGAAATGGTGGCTGAAGCAGGTGGAAATATGAGAGCTCGGAAGTCTGTACCCGAGCGACTCCGAGCCAACGGAGCTGAGGTATTCCGTGGCGTATCTGGTGTGGCACCCAGTACAGCTGAGTATTGGTTGGAGGCCACAGAGCGAATTATGGATGAGCTTGACTTAACCCCTGAAGAGAAATTAAAAGGGTTGGTGTCGCTTCTTCGCGATGAGTCATACCAGTGGTGGCTCACAGTTTGGGATAGTGCTACGGCTGAGGAACTTACTTGGGAATATGTTAAAGCGGCATATCAGAAGAAGTATGTTGGTACTCACTACATTGATGCGCAGAGGAAGGCATTTCTAGGACTGGTTCAGGGAAATAAGTCCGTAACAGCGTACGAGGCGGAATTCTTAAGGCTGAGCCGTTATGCTAGAGGGATAGTGGCTACTGAACATGAGCGATGTGTCCGGTTTGAGGATGGACTGAGGGATGATTTAAGGTTATTGATAGCTCCACAGCAAGAGAAGGAGTTCGCAGTGTTGGTAGAGAAGGCTAAGGTAGCCGAGGGAATTAAGGACTCTGTAAGGCAGAATACTGATCGAAATAGGCAGAAAAGAGGGTTTGGATCGTCTGGATCGTCAGGGAATGTACAAAAGAGGCCTAGAGCTGAGGGGCCGCGTGGTCAGCAAGTTAGTTCAGGAGGGCAATATCGTACTTGTGCCCAGTGTGGGAAGATGCATCTAGGAGAGTGTTGAAAGAAGATGGGTGGCTGTTTTAAGTGCAGATCGAAGGATCATACGATTAAGGACTATCTGATAAAGATAGATGAAAGTCGACCAACAGGCCAAGGTGCTAATCAGGCTGGTAGAGGTGGACAGCAACCTCAGCGAGGTCGTGGTCTGAATAATAGAGGTAATGGTGCTGGAAGAGGACGTGGAACACCGGGCAGAGGTGTTGGTAATACTGAGGCTAGACAGCCAGGTCTGGTTTATGCGGTTCGCCGGAGGGAGGATGGAGATGCGCCAGACGTCATAACCGGTACGTTCCTTATATTTGGCAAGCCTTATTTTACTTTGATTGATGTGGGCTCGACCCATTCCTATGTTACATATAGTGTAGTTGAAACTCTAGACATAGCCTCTGAACTATCTGATAGGGAGATGATTGTAGTAATCCCATTAGGCCAAACTGTAGTGGTGGATAAGATCTTTCGGAGCGTACCTCTAGAAATTCAAGGAGTAGTATTTTCTGCTGACTTAATGGAACTACCCTTCAGAGAATTCGATCTCATACTTGGCATAGATTGGCTAGTAGAACATCAGGCTGTATTGGATTGTGCAGCTAAGTGAATGGAGTTAAGCACCCCGGAGGATGAGGTGGTGATTATGATAGGAGAAAGAAGAAACTACTTGTCTAATGTAGTTTTAGCACTTAAGGCTGAGAAGATGGTTCGGAAAGGGTGCAAGGCTTTCTTGACTTTCGTTAGTGCGTTGGATGCTAAGAAAGGGGGAGCTAGTGGAGTTAGAACTGTAAGGGACTTTGAAGATGTGTTTCCAGAGGAATTACCCGGAATACCCCCAGATAGGGAAGTGGAGTTTGGAATTGACTTGCTACCAAGTACAGCTCCTGTGTCGATTGCCTCGTATAGAATGGCACCAAAAGAGTTGGTTGAGCTCAAGGCTCAGATTCAGGAGTTGCTTGATCGTGGGATTATCCGCCCAGTGTGTCTTCGTGGGGAGCACTGGTCCTGTTTGTGAAGAAGAAGGACGGAACTATGCGTATAGATTATCGTCAGTTGAATAAGCTTACCATCAAGAACAAGTACCCGTTGCCAAGGATAGACGACTTGTTCGATTAGCTGAAGGGGGCAGCAGTATTCTCAAAGATCGACTTAAGGTCTGGATATCATCAGTTGAAGGTGAAGGAAGCAGATATCCATAAGACGGCTTTCTGGACAAGATACGGCCATTATGAGTTCTTAGTAATGCCGTTCGGATTGACGAACGCCCCAGCCACGTTCATGGACATGATGAACCGGGTCTTTCAACCCTACTTGGATCGGTTCGTCGTTGTGTTCATCGACGACATCCTAGTGTACTCTAAGTCTGAAGAAGAACATGATGAGCATCTTCGGGTTGTGTTACAAGTGTTAAGGGAGAAGAAGCTTTATGCCAAATTCAGCAAGTGTGAGTTTTGGCTGAAGGAGGTTGCTTTCATAGGGCATGTGGTATCCGCAGAAGGAATAAAGGTGGATCCTAGGAAGATCGAGACAGTGTTGGATTGGAAACCACCTAAGTCTGTGACGGAGGTTCGTAGTTTCTTGGGATTGGCAGGCTATTATAGAAGGTTCGTGGAAGGATTTTCATCGATAGTCGCACCGTTGACAAAGTTGTTGAGGAAGGATGCACCTTTCGTATGGACAGATAAGCAGCAGGAGAGCTTTGAGAACCTTAAGAGGGTGTTGACGGAAGCTCCGGTTCTAATTCAGCCTGAGGCAGGGAAGGATTTCGTGGTGTATTGTGACGCTTCCCATACAGGATTGGGATGCGTATTGATGCAAGACGGAAAAGTCGTTGCTTATGCATCCCGGCAGTTAAGGTTGCATAAAGTTAACTATCCGACTCACGATTTGGAATTGGCGGCAGTGGTCTTTGCTCTTAAGGTGTAGAGGCATTATCTTTATGGAGAAAAGTCAGTGATTTACACAGACCATAAGAGTTTTAAGTATCTGTTGACTCAGAAGGAGTTGAACCTGAGACAGCGAAGGTGGGTGGAGTTGTTAAAGGATTACGACTGTTCTATAGAGTACCACCCGGGCAAGGCGAATGTGGTAGCAGATGCCCTAAGTCGAAAAGTGGTGTCGGATCTGAGGGTGATGTTTGCACATCTGAGTTTGTATGACAATGGAAGCCTGTTGGCAGAGCAAATCAAGCCGACGTGGTTGAATGAGGTGAAAGAGGGACAGGTGACTGATAAGGATCTAAGTGTTAAGATGCGGCAAGTTCAGAATGATGGTTTAGAGGAGTACAGTATGTCCAGTGATGGAATATTGTGTTTCAAGGGTAAGGTCTGTATGCCTAAGGATAAGGAGCTAAGGCGGAGAAATCTTCAGGAATCGCATAATAGCCCTTATGCTATGCATCCTAGAGGTACGAAGTTGTACAGAGATCTGAGGGAACAGTTTTGGTGGCCTGGTCTTAAGAGGGAAGTTACAGAATTTGTCGGCAAATGTTTGACGTGTCAGCAAGTTAAGGCTGAACACCAGGTTCCGTCAGGGTTACTTCAGCCAATCAAGATTTCGTAGTGGAAGTGGGAGAGAATTACCATGGATTTCGTTAGTGGGCTTCCCCTTACCCCCACTAAGAAGGACTCGATATGGGTGATAGTGGATCGGTTGACCAAGTCCGCACACTTCGTTCCTGTAAGAGTCGATTATTCTTTACAGAAGTTGGCAAAATTGTATGTGGTGGAAATTGTAAGGTTGTATAGAGTTCCGGTATCGATCATCTCAGACCGGGATCCAAGGTTTACGTCTCGATTTTAGAAAGCATTACATCAGGCTTTAGGCACCAAGCTAGATTTCACTACGACTTTTCATCCACAGTCTGACGAGCAGTCTGAACGAGTAATCCAAGTGTTAGAGGATATGCTAAGGGGCTGTGTGATAGACTTCAGAGGAAGTTGGGAAGACTATTTGCCTTTAGCAGAATTTGCGTACAATAACAGCTATCAAGCTAGTATTCGGATGGCACCGTATGAAGCGATGTATGGACGGAAGTGTCGCACTCCTACGTGTTGGATAGAATTAGGGGAACGTCGAGTTTTGGGTCCAGGGATTGTGGCAGAATTCGAAGAGAAGGTTGAGATAATTCGGGCACGGTTGAAGGAGGAATTTGACAGGCAGAAGTCTTATGCAGATCTCAAGCGGAAGGAGATAGAATTTGATGTGGGAGATCAAGTATTTCTTAAGGTGTCACCTTGGAAGAAGGTAATCAGATTTGGTCGGAAAGGGAAGTTAAGTCCCAGGTTTATAGGACCTTATCGGGTGTTGAAGTGGGTTAGACCAGTGGCATACCAGTTAGAGCTGCCACCGGAGTTGAAGCAGATGCACGAAGTATTCCATGCGTCCATGCTACGTCGTTATTGATCGGATCTATCCCATGTAGTTCCGGTTGAAGAGGTGGAGCTAAGGCCAGATTTTTCCTGCAAAGAAGAGCCAATTCAGATCCTGGATCGAGATGTGAAAGTGTTACGGAGGAAATCAGTTCCTCTAGTCAAAGTATTATGGCGCAATCATTGATCAGAAGAAGCTTCGTGGGAGCCGGAGGAAGCAATGCGACAGCAATACCCTCACTTATTTCAGTCAGATAATTTCGAGGATGAAATTATTTTAAGGGGGTAGCACTGTAACATCTGGGATTTTGGGCTTACGAATTATTGCTTAATTAAATGAAGTAGCATGATTATCTGTGTTGTGAATATGTTTTATGAATTTCGGGAGCCTTAGGATGTAGGAAAAATGCCTTAGAAATTATTAGATTTCAAGTTTAAAAAGGGAAGTTAAGCCTAATAGGCCTTAAGAGGAAATGTAGGGGAAATTAGACACAGAAAATAGGCTTGGTAAAGTGGCTTCGAGGCGCTACTTAAGGCCTCTGGAAATGACGCCACTAGCAGTTAAAAGGGGCCTGTGTTCGAGTCACAAGGGAAGCAAATAAAATTTTTATTTTTGCTACAAGGATAGATAGTGATGGACGGCATTAAGGCACTAAAGGGATGAGTTTAATTCTCTCTAAAATTCGGCCAAGATAAGAGATAAATGTAGGATTATTTTTATTAAATTTTAAATGAGGAGATAAAGAGGAAAACAAGGGATATGATAGTGTTGGCCGAATAGGGACTCTAGGCTTAGTAATTTCGGCAGAAAGGGGAAAATAAAGCCATTCATCATTCTTTCTTTCTTCTCTTCTTCCTCTGCCAAATTCTCTAGTGAAGTTCTCTCCTCTTTTATTTTGTCAAGCCGAATATTCTTTCTCAACATCCACCATTGTCGATTCTCCCTAAAAGCCTTATATTCCTCTCTTTTCACTTTGGTTGAAGCCGAATCTCTTTGGTGCACATCAGAAGCCGAATATACAACTGACTCCTAGCCGATTACTCATTAAGTCTCAAAGTTGAATCTCTGTGGTGTCAGGAAAAGGTGTAGCCGATTTCATCATCAGGGGTAAGAACGAATTTGATTTTCATTCTTTTTCTTTTAACCGAATCAATGTACTAATCCTATTAGTAATCTTTGGCTGCAACTTGAAAGGTCTTTCGGGATTTCTGCTATTGTCGACTACAAGGAGGAGGTCATCCGGGATTTCTAGATCTAAGGTAAGAAAAATATGCTTTAGGCCGAAGGCCACTTGTTAAGTCCCTTAAGCGATTGGAAATCGGATCTAACATATGTGTTTAGGGGTGTCGACATCACCATAGTCAAGTGGTGTTTTCGGGGTTTTAGATTCGCAAAGGTAAGTGAATATGCTATTCGGCCAAAGCCCTATTTAATGGTTAAGATCTATTCTTAGTTATTCAAAACCCGGAAACTAACTAGTTCAGTGATTTAATAGTGAATGATTTCAAGAAGGGTCATCACGAAGTTTTCGGGATTTGTTAGTAACCTAATCGGCAGCAAGGTAAGGATCTGGCTATGGTTATCCTTCGGGATTTGGTTTTATAGCCGAATAGGCTTCTGTTAAAATACTAAGTGTTAGCCAAATGTAGGAACTTGAGATCTAAATCAGTAGATCGGGTTTTTGGAAATTGGAGCGAACTCGATAAGTATATCAGATGTGTACCCCACACTATTTCTCGATAGGTTTATGTTTATGTTTGATTAAATATGTTAATAAGAATGTGAAAAATATGGCTAAGGTACCATGCAATGGTACAAAGTACTTAGGTACGTTTTCCTACTCCTACTAGGATTATAATGTGATATGACATGGTTAATGCATATTGGTATGGCATGGGGCATATGGGTAATTATGAACGGGGAAGTGAATGTGGTGACTTATGTCACGGTATCTGAATGTGGTGACTTCGGTCACATTATCTGAATGTGGTATCTCTTGACACAAAATATTATCTGGTGGCTATGCCATAGTTTTATAAGGGTGATGAACATGTCGTCTGCAGCGACTGCCTTCGATGATGTGTAGCGGATGGAGGGTTGACTTAGTAGTCCCCACGGTGTGCAGGTTGGTACGGGTGATGTGTAGGGGATGGTACCTAGGTTTGGGTTTGGGTTTGCATCATAATCACTATTTGTTATGAATGTATGATATGTATGATATGCTATGTTATGCCTAAATCATTTGGGACTTAGTGTTGGTTACACATTAAGTCTGTTTGACTCACCTCGTTGGGGAATATTTTCTTTCAGGTGACACTCAGTGATGGACCGGGTCGGCAGGAGCTTAGTGGTGGCCATGCTCAACTCAGAATTTTTACTTGACTTTTGACTTACTTTCTTTTATTTAAGTATTTTGATTTATTTCGGAAATTGTTTTGATGTAATAATGCCATAGTATGAAACTGATTTATGCTTGCATTTATTTATTTTTATCACGATATTATTACTATTAAATCCAAAGTCGATTAAATTGTTTTTTTAAAATAAACATTAAACGTTTTGACACCTAAGTATGAATGATTTCCAATTTAAGATAAACTTTGAAACGGAGAAACAAAGTTTTATAATTACCTAGATTTCGGAAATAACTTGTTGTCAAACTCGAGCCCAACGCGAATAAAATCTCTTTCAAAACCATCCAAATTCTTCTAAAGTATTCAAGAACTTTTGAACCGTTTTACTCAAGGAACATACCAGATCCGGTCAAGGCTCGTGGGCCAGGTTTGGGGTGTTTCATATCATTCATCTCTTTGCTTTCTACTTCCATTTGGGTTGATTAGCCGACCCCTTAGTAGTTTATTCTCTTGCCGAAACCTCTCTACTCTTCTCTTCTTGTCCCATCACTTTGGCCGAATATCAACCATTGAAGATCTCTCTCTCTTCTCTTTTTCTCTCGTTGCTTGGTGGATCGACTTCGGTTTTTGGAGGGGGAAAGTTTTGTAGAAACTCTCTATCTTCTCTTTTCTTTCTCTATCGACTCATATGGAAACAAAAGCTGAATTTCGACATCTGTTTGGCATGGTTCTTATCCCTCTATAAGCCGAATTCTTTTGGCACTCATAAGTGTTCTTTCGTGTTTTGTGACAACAGATTCAACGAGGACCATTCGTCATCACTCCTAAATGGTTTCGTTAGTGTAGGAGGGTAAGTATTCCTGTCGATAATCAAATCTCTTTGTGTTAATGCCGAAGGCAAATACCCCATGGTTAGTTGATGTTTGGCCGATTACAGGAAGGAGGGGTTGACGCTATTTCGTGTGGAGCTTTCGAGATTTGTCGACTTGGGTAAGGGATCTAACTCCGGGATTCTAGTTCTTTATATTTTAGTTCGTTTCTTTAACCCGATTTAGTGATAAGGTATATTATGGATTTGAAGGCTAATCAAACATTAAGTGGGGTTGGATTTGAGACCCCAGCCCTTAAGTTCAAAAGGAGAGCGGTGTCGGCAGTTCGTCATTGGCCACCGGGCTGTGGACCAACATCCGAGCAGAGAAGCAGACAAATCGCGGTAGTGTTAATTAACGACAGTACCGACATAGAAAGTGTAGTTTTGCGTATAATCAGGTGTGTATCTCTTACACACTTTATAGTAAATGTATTGCTAGGTTATTAACTTAAACACTGTTAAAAGCCGAAATAAGTGTGGATATCGATATATTACCTCTGTGGGTATGAGCGAGGACTCCGGGTAAGTCCGTTCTGTTAGTAATGATATTTGATTTCTGATGAATATGTATATGCTATGTCGCAGTATATTGTTATTTGATAAAGCATGTTAGTATGTTTGAATAAGCATGTGCATTAAAATGGGTATTATGAGAGGAGGGGAAAGATGTGATATCTGTGACTTTGGGTCATCAGTGGTTTGGCACCACAAGTGGTTTGGTACCACATATGATATTTGTGACTTTGGGTCACCAGTGGTTTGGCACCACATTAGATATTTTAGCGACTCATCCCAGTGGTTTAATACCACAGTGGGTTGGCCCCACATATTACTCTGGAAAGGGATTGTCACCAGTGGTTTAGTACCACAAAGTGGGTTGGCCCCACATATGGATAATTGTGACTTTGGGTCACCAGTGGTTTGGCACCACCAGTGGTTTGGTACCACATTTATACTTTGATTGTGACTTTGGGTCACCAGTGGTTTGGCACCACCAGTGGTTTGGTACCACAGGGGGTAGAATATGGAGTTGTGGATTGCTAGGTTTGGGTTGCATGACATATTTACTTGATTATGAAACTGTGTAAGAGTATTGCTATAATCGGGAGAAGGATTATACACTGAGTCTCGGTGACTCACCTCTTCCCTTATCTTTTACAGATGACTCGTAGATCGCGGATGTGGAGTCGGGCAGACTCAAGGTGGCCATGCAAATTGCTTTCGATTTTAGTTTGTTCACTATTTTGGGTACTTTATTTTTAATTTGGTTTTATTTGGGTGTAACATCCTGAATTTTTGGGCTTATGCGTTTAATGGGTGAATATGTGTAATGTGTTAATTTAAGTGTTAGGGGTCCAAATTGGGCTCAGGATTAGGCTAAGGCCTTGATTAAATTATTAGATTGGGCATTAAAGAGTTAAAATGTGGTAATTATGTTTAAAATGCCAAACATGGGCTTATGGCCCAACAATAAGTGGCACTATAAGGGAATTAGAAGTGAAGCCACATGCAAGGGATTTAGGGGCCCAAATTTTAAGTTAAATGAAGCCCAAATCTTTTAATTTAAGTGAGTTAAATTTCGGCAATTAGGTTTAATGAGGTGGACGGCTACAAGGCTTAAAAATAGGAGATTTATATGGATTTAATAATTGATAATTTAAGAGATAAAAAGGAGAAAAGATTGGAGCCTATCTACAAGGTAAGTGATGGCCGAAAATCCATCACCTAGAGGAGTGTAAAATTCGGCTACTGCATGGCAAAGAGGGTGCCGAATTTCCCCTCTCTTTTAGCTTGAATTTTAAGGTCGTTTTCAGTTTTTAGCAGTAGGTGCCAAAATATCTATAAATAGGGGGGATCGCTCCTTGATTCTGACATTTAAAAAAACCCTAATTCTCTCTATTCTTTGTGCTGAATTCTTTAGCCTCTCCCTCTACAATTTTTTTCCTCCAATTTTTTCAAAAGCCGACACTCTTTTCAGCTTTTTCCTCATTGTGCCGATTTCTCTTTAAAAAGCCGAAATGTCCATAGTTTTTCTTTATTCATCCTATTTGAGAATTAGCTCTATTCTTTCGGCATTTAAAACTTTTCTTTGACATTGACGAATCCTCTTTTCAAGTGCTAGCCGAATCCCCTATTCTAAGGTAAGTGTCGACTTTTGTTAGATCTCATATTTTATCCCCGATTTTTGAAAGGTAAAAAGCCGAAAAACTAATAGTTTAATGGTTCTATAATTGGGCGGCAATTAGGGATTTGAAGGAAGCTTGGTCAACTAGATCTAAAAGCTGAAAATAGCTAGTCTCTAATTTTGGGATTTTAAGGTAACAAGATTTGTTATTCAAATATATAAAATTAGGTAGAACACTAACCATGGCCAAATATAGGAGAGGCCCTAGCTTCACATCCTTTCGGCTTTTTGAGCAAAGTTGTAGATCGATTTAGCAAGGGTATCGACATTAATCAGGTGTGTAGATCTCTAACACACTCTTTAACTGTTTTATGTGTTATGGGCTAAAAACCCGAAAAGTGGCTGTGTAGACAGTCGAATAAAACCCTAAAAGGGTTAGGCAAGGATGCCAGGTACGTAATCATAAAAATCTCTATGTGTATCGATATATATATATGAAAGCCTGTATGATGTTTTCTTTATGTGTGTATTCATGGGGTGGGATTTTGATATGATGAAGGGGAAGAAGGTCGCATAGCGATCGGTGGCTTTGCCACATAGGTCACATAGTGATCAATCTTTATGACAGATAGCTCAGCTGTCGAGATGCTACGATGTATTATTAAGGTCGCATGGCGATCGGTGGCTGAGCCAAGTTATATTATGAGGTCACATAGTGATCGATGGCTATGCCACGTTTAATGATTCCTGAATAATAGGAATAAGCAGTATGGCTGTCGTTATGGTGTGTAGTGGATGAAGGGTTGATTGTAGAAATCCCCAAGGTGTGATGGTTGGTACGGGTTGGTGTGTAGAGGATGGAATTCTAGGATGGGTTGGGCTATTCATCATCTATTATCTGTCATGTGATTATGATTGTTTCCATTGTGTATGGGCCAGGGCTCATAATGTGTTTGTGGGCCCAAGCCTTTTGTGTGTTTTCGGGATTTGCACACTGAGTCTTGGTGACTCACCCTATTATTTTTCCTAACTTTGCAGATGAGCAGTAGATCGTGGATATGGGAGTCGAGACGAAAATGAGGGGCCACCAAATTTTATTTCTACAAATTATTTTCGGGATTTCTTTAAGTTTATTTTATTTTTATTTGGGAATATTTATGTAACAAGGCCCCTAGTTTTTATTCGCCTAAGTAGTTTTTTTTTAAATATTTGCAACTTATGAATTTATGTCAGGGGTTTATTTATACCAAATAATAATAATACAAGGTTTCTTTTCAAAAGTCACTTATTTATTCAAATATTGCCTAATAACTTACGATTTCCAAAACCAACAAAGCAAAAGTTTTCAATGTACAACCCGTAGCATACCAAATCCGGTCGAAACGTATGGGCCGGGTTTAGGGTGTTACATTTTGGTATCAGAGCCCAGTTCAAAACTCGGGCTGTGAAATGGGTCTAGTTGTGTTTTGAAAAAAAATGTTTTGGATGAAGATATGGCCTTCGAGTCGAGCCGCACCCGATCCACCCAGGTAAGTATTCTAAACTCCTGATTGTGATATAAATGTGGGCTTAATGGGCTTTATGGGACGTAGACTATCTAGATTAGAACTTGATGGACTCTAGGCTTAGACAAACAACTCTTCAATTCCATAAGACTTAATTTCACTAAACAAAACCTATGAACGAGTCGCAAGACTAAGGTGTGGCAACAGGCATATGCATGTCTAGGAGTAGATCCGGAAGAGCTTGGTATTTAAGCAGTCCAAGTGACTCACCTCCTCTTCGCTGGAATCTTACCTGGTGCATAGTGACTGTTCACTTTAGCCATGACAGGGTGTGGCAATAGGCATACGCATGTCTAGGAGTGGATTCAGGGAGAGCTTGGTATTTAAGCAGTCTTAGTGACTCACCTCCTCTTCGCTGGAATCTTACCTGGTGCGTAGTGACTATTCACTCTAGCTATAAGGACTTGTTCATGGGCTAAACCCATAATTAAAACCCGAAAGGGACCAACCACCCTCTTTGAAAAAAATCCCCAAGTGTTGTAAAATTTTCAAAATACTTTTGATTTGTGAATCAACCCTGAATTTATAAACACTTATGTTTTAAAAATTTACCCGAAAACCTCATATTTACAAGAATAACCTGGTTTATGAAACTAGATTTTTCAAAAGTACCCCTGCTTAAAAAAAACAACAACAACATCAAAACATCCCTGGTTTGTAAATTACCAAACTACCCTTGTTTTGCAAAATGAGCAAAATACCCCTGGTTTGTAAAATTACCAAATTACCTCTGGATTTCAAAATTACCAAAATACCCCCAGATTTCAAAATTACCGAAATACCCTCGAATTTCAAAATTACTGAAATACCCCCAAATTTCAAAATTATCGAAATACCCTTAAATTTCAAAATTACCGAAATACCCCCTGGTTTCAAAACTACCGAAATACCCCTGGATTTCAAAATTATCAAAATACCCTAGATTTTAAAATTATCGAAATACCCCCAGATTTCAAAATTATCGAAATACCCCCAGAGTGCAAAATTACCGAAATACCCCCAGATTACAAAATTACCAAAATACCCTTATTTCACAAAATCACCAAGGAACCCTGTTTTGTAAAATTACAAAAATACCCCTATAGGATAAATTACAAAAGTACCCCTGGGTAGTGAAACAACGAAAACACCCTTATGTGATGAATGTAAGTTCATGGATGTTATTTGTATGCTGATGATTGAATGTATGTGGTTCCCGGAACTAGGAGACAAACTTGAGACTGAAACCCGTAGATGTAATCTCGAATTTGAAAGAACTACTCTTAAACTACTGTACATAAGATTGTTCGTGGGTAATCAATGAAAGAAATTAATAATTCATAAAATTTCTAATCAGATAAACGCGAATCGGTAGAATGAGTACAAGGGGACGAGGACGCTCAAGATGCGAATACCGGTGCGTACTCTACCATAGTATTCTAAGTGTTTCCTTTGGCTTTAGAATTAGAGTGCATAGCGAAAGCATAATGCTAAGACTTGGGTAGTACGATTAATAGTTAGTTGGAAATTTCAAGGACGAAATTTCTTTAAGGGGGTAGAACTGTAACATCCTGAATTTTTGGGCTTATACGTTTAATGGGTGAATATGTGTAATGTGTTAATTTAAATGTTAGGGGTCCAAATTGGGCTCAGGATTAGGCTAAGGCCTTGATTAAATTATTAGATTGGGCATTAAAGAATTAAAAGGTGGTAATTAAGTTTAAAATGCCAAACATGGGCTTGTGGCCCAACAATAAGTGGCACTATAAGGGAATAAGAAGTGACGCCACACACAAGGGATAGCTCCTTGATTCTGACATTTAAAAAACCTTAATTCTCTTTATTCTTTGTGTTGAATTCTTTAGCCTCTCCCTTTCCTATTTCTTTTCTCCAATTTTTCAAAAGCCGAAATTCTTCTCCACTTTTTCCTCATTGTGCCGATTTCTCTTTAAAAAGCCAAAATCTCCATAGTTTTTTCTTTATTCATCCTATTTGAGAATTAGTTCTATTCTTCCAACATTTAAAACTTTTCTTTGACATTGACAAATCCTCTTTTCAAGTGCTAGCCGAATCCCCTATTCTAAGGTAAGTGTCGACTTTTGTTAGATCTCATATTTTATCCCCGATTTTTGAAAGGCAAAAAGCCAAAAAGCTAATAGTTTAATGGTTCTATGATTGGGCGGCAATTCAGGATTTGAAGGAAGCTTGGTCAACTAGATCTAAAAGCCAAAAATAGCTAGTCTCCAATTTCGGGATTTTAAGGTATGAAGATTTGTTATTCAAATATATAAAATTGGGTAGAACACTAACCATGGCCAAATATAGGAGAGGCCCTAGTTTCACATCCTTCCGGCTTTTTGAGCAAAGTTGTAGATCAATTTAGCAAGGGTATCGACATTAATCAGGTGTGTAGATCTCTAACACACTCTTTAATTGTGTTTTATGTGCTATGGGCTAAAAAGCCGGAAAATGGCTGTGTAGACAGTCGAATAAAACCCTAAAAGGGTTAGGCAAGGATGCCAGGTACGTAACCATAGAAATCTCTATGTGTATCGATATATATATATATATATATATATGAAATCCTGTATGATGTTTTCTTTATGTGTGTATGCATGGGGTGGGATTTTGATATGATGAAGGGGAAGAAGGTCGCATAGCGATCGGTGGCTTTGCCACATAGGTCACATAGTGATCGGTCTTTATGATAGGCAGCTCAGCTGTCGAGATGCTACGATGTACTATTAAGGTCGCATGGCGATCGGTGGCTGAGCCAAGTTATATTATGAGGTCACATAGTGATCGGTGGCTATGCCACGTTTAATGATTCCTGAATAATAGGAATAGGAAGTACGGCTGTCGTTGTGGTGTGTAGCGGATGGAGGGTTGATTGTAGAAATCCCCAAGGTGTGATGGTTGGTACGGTTTGATGTGTAGAGGATGGAATTCTAGGATGGGTTGGGCTATTCATCATCTATTATTTATCATGTGATTATGATTGTTTCCATTGTGTATGGGCCAGGGCTCATAATGTGTTTGTGGGCCCAAGCCTTTTGTGTGTTTTCGGGATTTGAACACTGAGTCTTAGTGACTCACCCTATTATTTTTCCTAACTTTGCAAATGAGCAGTAGATCGTGGATATGGGAGCCGAGACAGACTCGAGGGGCCATCAAATTTTATTTCTACAAATTATTTTCGGGATTTCTTTAAGTTTATTTTATATTTATTTGGGAATATTTATGTAATAAGGCCCCTAATTTTTATTCGCGTAAGTACTTTTTTTTATATATTTGCAACTTATGAATTTATGTCAGGGGTTTATTATACCAAATAATAACAATACAAAGTTTCTTTTCAAAAGTCACTTATTTATTCAAATATTGCCTAATAACTTACGATTTCCAAAACCA
Source organism: Gossypium bickii (assembly GCA_025503065.1). Taxonomy (NCBI): domain Eukaryota; kingdom Viridiplantae; phylum Streptophyta; class Magnoliopsida; order Malvales; family Malvaceae; genus Gossypium; species Gossypium bickii. The sequence goes on from CP106718.1 coordinate 20,576,035, forward strand.
ACAAAGCAAAAGTTTTCAATGTACAACCCGTAGCATACTAGATCTGGTTGAAACGTATGGGTTGGGTTTGGGGTGTTACATTGGGTTTGTAATAAAGCCATTAATTAATATTTTGGGTTTATTTTATCTTGTTTAAGTTGTCATATTTTGCTTAAGTAAGCTACTTGACATGTTTAAATAACCGGTAAATCAAAGTTTTCTAAATTACACATCTCACTGAGTTTTCTAAACTTTACCATCGGGTAAGAATAAACAAGTGATAACAACAAATCGGCTAAAACTTCCTTTGAACTAAGTTTACTTCAAATCAAAATGTTTTAAAAGCGGTTTTCAAATAAAGTTGGGATTTTCCTAAAATCACATGGTTTTTCTTAAACTAAACGACGACATGTGGTTTTTATCAAAGAGGCTTTTCTTTTGTTCAATGATTTTTAAAACAACCAATATATTTTCAAATATCGCTTCTTTCAAAATGAACCTATAACTTGTTTTGATCAAAATATTTTACCTTGTGACATGCCGGATTCGGTCGTGGTGTATTGACCGGGTTTGGGGTGTTACAATTATGGTATCAGAGCTAAGTTCAAAAGCTCGGCTGTGGGCTCGAGGCCCAAAATGTTTTAAAAGTGAATTGTTAAGGTCTGGTTGGAAAATACATGGTTTGGAAAAGCATGGCACCGAGTCTCCGGCACCGATCCGCCCAGGTAAGTACCCTAACTACTGTGTTTATATATATGATTGTAATGATAGTGATATGATTGATAGTACTAGTGGATTATCCTAGAGACTGAAACTCATAGGATTCTGTGAACTCGCGAAAACAAAACTCCGTAATAAAATTGTTCATAAGACTGTGCTGTAATAACAGTGGAATAAGTCTAACGCATAAAAATTTTAAATCAGATAACTCGAGAACGTTAGTCATGAGCACCCAAGGACGTGGTCGTAACACACATGGGCCATTTGTAGAGGTAAGATGATCGTATGCGGACCGGTGGGAGTGCAGTCGGGGGTTAGAAAATGAGGTACCTCCGTCACGGTGCGCATTCTGCTGAGTTTCAGGATCGAGCGGTGATAATGCGATGTCGCGAGCGATGCTTTGCGAGTTACAGGAGAAGGTAGCTTGGAGGCGGTGGAGGTGCGGGGAGCTCGAAATTGCGTATGCGGCGACTTGAGCCAATGGAGCAGAGGTATTCCGGGGTGTGTCTGGTGTGGCTCCCAATACGACTGAGTATTGGTTGGAGGCGACAGAGCGTATCATGGACGATTTAGACCTTACGACTGAGGAGAAGTTGAAGGGTATAGTGTCCCTTCTCCGGGATGAGTCATACCAGTGGTGGCTCACGGTTCGGGATGGTGCGACAGCTGATGATCTCACTTGGGACTATTTTAAGGCAGTTTATCAGAGGAAATACATTGGGTCGATTACATTAATGCAATGAGAGGAAGGTTTTTCTAAGGTGGGTTCGGGGAGTAGGTCGAGAGATCCAGTATGAAGCGAGAATTCTTAAGGTTGAGCCGTTACGCTCGGGGTATCGTGGCTACGAAACATGAGCGCTGTGTCAGGTTTAAAGACGGGCTGAGAGATGAATTGAGGTTGTTTATTGCTCCATAGCATGAGAGGGAGTTTGCGGTGTTGGTAGAGAAGGCTAAGATAGCCGAAGAGGTGAAAGAGTCTACAAAACAGAATTTGGACAGGAATAGACACAAGAGGAGTTTTGGTTCGTTAGGGTCGGTCAGAAATTCTCAGAAAAGGGCTAGGTATGGTGGGCTGAATCAATCTGTGAGGCCTGTTGCTGCTACTCAAGGGCCAGCACAGTGTGCTCGATATGGGAAATTCCATTGGGGGGAATGTTGGACTGGTGGCAAAGGATGCTTTGAGTGTGGGTCGTTGGATCATCGTGTGAGGGATTGTCCGCGTAAGCTAGCAGCCAGATGCAATTTGAGGTCGGCGTGCTCGGTTCGAAGCGGTGGACGGCAGAACCGCAGAGAGGGTCGTGGTTACGCGAGAGAGGTAATGGTTACAGTCGAGGCCGCGGAGCACCGGGGAGGTGCAGTAACATCGAGGCAAGACGGCTGGGTTAGTATATGCAGCGAGGCGTCGAGAGGAGGGTGATACACCGGACGTCATAACCGGTACGTTCTTAATCTTTGGACTACCTTATACTGCTCTGATAGATGTTGGTTCGACGCACTCGTATGTTGCTAGTAGCATAGTGGAAACCATGAACTTAGACTTTGAGATTACTTCTAGGGAGATGACAGTAATTAGCCCTCTAGGTCACTCTGTAGAAGTGAATAAACTGTATAGGGATGTACCCCTAGAACTCTAAGGGGTAGTGTTTGTGGCTGATCTGATGGAACTGCCATTCGGGGAGTTCGGTCTGACCCTTGGGATGGAATAGCTGGTGAAGTATCAAGCGAGTTTGGACTGTGCGGTTAAGCGCATGGTATTGAGAACAGTTGAAGGTGAAGAAGTGGAAATGATAGGTAATAGAAGAGATTATCTATCTAACGTTGTATCAGCTCTGAAGGCTGAGAAAATGGTCAGGAAGGGGTGTGAGGCGTTCATAGTTCATGTGTGTGCTTTGGAGGCTAAGGAATCAGCTGTAGGAAATGTCCGAACGGTGAAAGAATTTACCGATGTATTCCCAGAAGAACTTCCAGGTCTTCCTCTGGATCGTGAGGTTGAATTTGGCATAGATCTGTTACTCGGAACCGCGCCAGTGTCTATTGCCTTGTATAGGATGGCGCCAAAGGAATTGGTGGAACTGAAAGCACAGATTCAAGAGTTGTTTGACCGGGGTTTTATCCGGCCAAGTGTTTCGCCTTGGGGAGTGCCTGTACTCTTTGTTAAGAAGAAAGATGGTACAATGCGGATGTGTATAGACTACAGCCAGGTGAATAAGTTGACGATCAAGAATAAGTATCCATTGCCCAGGATAGATGATTTGTTTGATCAGCTTAAGGGGGCATCAGTCTTCTCTAAGATCGATTTGAGGTCAAGGTATCATCAGCTTAAGGTAAAGGAGGCTAATATCTATAAGACGTCGTTTCGCACTCGGTATGGGCACTACGAGTTTTTGGTAATGCCATTTGGATTGACTAACGTGCCAGCAGCATTCATGGACATGATGAACCGGGTGTTCCAACCGTATTTGGACCAGTTCGTCGTGGTATTTATAGACGACATATTGGTGTACTCAAGATCCAAGGAGGATCATGATACGCATCTACGGGTGGTTTTGCAGATTCTGAGGGAAAAGCAATTATTTGCCAAGTTTAGTAAGTGCGAGTTTTGGCTTAAGGAGGTAACTTTCTTGGGTCATGTGGTATCGGCGGAAGGAATCTGAGTGGACCCTCGGAAGATTGAGGTAGTGTTAGACTGGAAACCGCCTAAGTCGATAGCAAAAATTCAGAGTTTTCTGGGTCTGGCAAGGTATTACAGAAGATTTGTGGAAGGGTTTTCTTTGATTGCAGCGCCGTTGACCAAGTTATTGAGAAAAGGGGTTCTATTTGTATGGTCTGGTAGGCAACAGGAAAGTTTCAACAGGTTAAAGAGGATTCTGCCAGAGGCTCCGGCCTTGATTCAACCTGAAGCAGGAAAAGAATTTACGGTATATTGTGATGCATCACATACTGGTTTAGGAGGTGTGCTGATGCAAGAAGGGAAAGTAGTGGCATATGCATCTCAACAGCTGAGACCGTACAAAGTTAACTATCCGATGCATGATCTGGAATTGGCTGCAGTGGTTTTTGCTCTGAAGATATGGAGACATTATTTGTACGGGGAGAAGTCAATAGTCTACACGGATCACAAGAGTCTGAAGTACCTTTTGACTCAAAAGGACTTGAATTTGAGGCAGCAGAGGTGGATCGAGTTGTTGAAGGACTACGACTGTTCAATTGAGTATCATCCGGGCAAGGCCAACGTGGTGGCAGACGCGTTGAGCCGTAAGGTAGTGTCAGACTTGAGAGCGATGTTTGCTCATCTCAGTTTGTATAACGACGAGAGTCTATTAGTAGAATTACAGGTAAAGCCGACTTGGGTAGAGCAGGTCAAAGAGAAACAGCTAGTGGATGAGGATCTGAGTGCTCAGAGGTTGCAAGTGCAGAGAGGTGGATTGGAAGGTTACAGCTTGACCGATGATGGAGTGTTGTGTTTCCAAGGGAGAGTTTGTATGCCAAATGACGTCGAGTTAAGGCAAAAGATTCTCCAGGAGGCACATAGCAGTCCATACGCTATGCATCCGGGAGGTAGCAAAATGCACCCAGATTTACGGGAACAGTTTTGGTGGTCGGGTTTGAAGCGGGAAGTAACTGGGTTTGTAGGTAAATGTCTGACGTGTCAGCAGGTCAAAGCTGAACATCAATTACCGTCGGGCTTGTTGCAGCCAGTGAAGATTTCGCAGTGGAAGTGGGAAAGGATTACGATGGATTTTGTGCGTAGGAGTTATTGGAGAGGCTGGAATCAATGCTATGTCGATTTGATTCGAAGAAGTGATCGATTTGGTAGCGGAGGATTAATCGATTTAGACTTGTTTTTTTTTCTAAGGGGTGAAATATTCTGATTTTAGGTTTCGAGAGGCTCAGGAGTAGTTTCGCAGCGAGTCGATACCAGGTGTGTACCCGAAAACACAAATAATGAGAATTGGTGAAAGCCGAAAAAATGATTCTTTCGATGCCACACGATCGTGTGGCAGGCCATGTGGTAGGCCGTGTGCAAGGTTGTAAGCTACAACACGACTGTGTGATGGCTGGGCCAGGTTGTGTACTACACACGAGCTTAACTTACTGGTTGTGGGCCACACGGGTGTGTGGGCCCACATGAATGAACCACACGATCGTGAGGAATTCTAGGCCAAGCCGTGTGATCCACACAGCTAAGGCTAATTTGGACCGTGTGGGCCACACGAACGTGTGGGCCCACACGGGTAGGCCACATGGGCATGTGAGCCCATTTTTCTAAAATAATCTATAAGGTTGCACGGGTCGCCCAAGTCGACTGTGGACCAACTATAGGGTTGGTAAGCGATACTTAGACCCCTATCTATGTGATCCGATTATATGATATGAAATCTATACTGAACCGAATGTATGATCCGTTATTTGCATATTTGCATGTCATGTGTTGTATGCTGCATTACATTGGGGTGGGTTGATAATATTGGAGGAAGTATCTGAAAGGCTGTTAAGCCTATTATCTTGCAGCTCAGCTGTAAATATCTGATTATGTGCCGCATTTCGGTACAACATGGTGTGTAGGGATATGTGGGTTTATTTTATCCCCACCTAGTGTTTACGGTTGGACAGATATGGTGTATAGAGGCTGGTGGGTAGGATTCCGATATTCTAATCTGTTCTGTTCTGTTTTGTACATTCCGTATCTGGGTGGGCTAAGGTCCACACCGATTCATAATGGGCTTAGACCCGAACTGTAAATATATGAATGTCTTTTGATATGATGCTATGTGCATGTTTTCTGTGGGGATTACAAACTGAGTTGCGAAAACTCACCTATTTTTATGTTTAATCTTTTCAGGTAATCCCCAAAAATAGACGGGTCGGTACAGTAGAGGACTCGGTGGTAGCCACAATTCTGAACTTACATGGTTTTTATTCTATTTTACGATTATAGGTTTATTTTGATGTATTTCGTGAACTTTTTCTTAGATGTGGTTTATTTATTGATTTCATGGATTCATAACTGCTAGACGTAGGAAGACTTGGTTTTCAAAAGCGAAAGTATTTTCTGAACTTTGGATTCCTTAGACGGTTTTTCTCGAAAACAAAGGGGTTTCTCTAAAATAGACGGACTTACTTAATTAACTCTATTTTCATAAAATAAACGATTTCTAAAGCTTCCACAACGAATTACGTTTTAAGCAATCGACTAGATGAGTAAGCATTTTTTAGGAATCAATAAGAGTATTAAGATGAACGTGGTTTTATCATAATGGTTTTCAAAATTCTATTCCATGTGACATCGCCAAATTCGACCATAATGTCTAGGTCGGGTTTGGGGTGTTACATTTAATGGTATCAGAGCTAGGTTCCAAAACTCGGCTGTGGATTTGGGTTATAAAGATGGGTTTTAAGAAATTATTTTTAAGTGATTTAAAATACTTTTGGACTGAGTATGTGGTACACCAAGTCTCCGGCGTCGATCCTATAAGTGATCTGGAATTCTATTTAAATTTGTCTGAAAAAACTACTAGCATGCTTAAAATTAGGGGTGAGTATTCGATCGAGTCAAGTCGAATCGAGTCAAAAAATTTTGAGTTAGTCGAGTTGACGAATCCTATTTTAGCAACCGAATTCAATTTGAAATTTTTTCAAATCGAGTCGAGTCGAGTTAACGAATCCTATTATTTATACTCAATATTATATTTACATGAACCGATTATTTAGCTAGTAAGCGAAGTACAATATTATTTAACTACATGAACAATATAATTTACTAAATAATTACATGTAAAGAACTATTTTAGGCATGCAAAATAACTACATATAATGTTGCAAGATGATCATTATGGCCATAATTTGAGTTAACTACATAAGCTATTACACCACATGCATAATTATATTTACATTGTGCATAATTATGCATCAAGAACTATCTTATATTCAAGATAATAAAATGATATACCAAAAGCATGATATAGGGATACATGTCACTACTACACGAAATATGATATATCAAAATGATACACCAAAAGTATAATATAGATGGTCATGGTGTGACGCTCCAGGACTCGAATTCAACAAAATAAATTCAAGCTTCCTACACAACAAAATCCAAAGTTTAACCAATTGTTTTGACCAAATCAAAGCAAATGCAAGGTTGAAGTTTTCATAAGGATTAACAAAATATCTATTCCAAAAAGTTAAATCAAACTATCTTCAAGCTTCATCTTCTTCGAACACTGTAGATAGTATCGACAATTCTGTAACAAAAATAAAAATGTATTCTTAAATTATGAAAATCTTTACTAGAAAAATTAAACATAAACATTCAATTTTGTGAGTTGTAGTTAAGTATATTACCATATTCATGTTTCGATAACTTTGACAATTCTAATAAATATCAAAATAGAAAAATGTTAGTTAAACTGTGAGAATATTTATAAAAATAAATAAAATAAGCAATTAACCTTTTGGATTAAAGTTAGTCCTTTACCATCATCTATATTTTGAAGTTCCTCCATATACTCCTCAAGGTTGATAGGATCTTTTGACCTTTGAAGCCAATCTTGCGTGCAAACCAAAGTATCCACCATAGAAGGAGTCAAAGAACTTCTAAAATTATCTAGAACATGTCCACTTGTGCTAAAAGCACTTTCGGATGGAACAGTTGAAATAGGAACGGATAACACATCTCGAGCCATTTGCGCAACAATTGGGAACCTTGGACTACAAAATTTCCACCACAATAACAAATCGAATGAATCTGAATCACTATCACAATCTTCTCCCAAATATCTATCCAACTCAGATTTACTTTCCAAGCCAACATGTTGCTTTTTCTTCATATATTGTTGCATGACTAAGCCTATATTTGGTTTTACTTGATTTATTTCATTTTCACTTGAACTTGGAGCTTTAGTAGGAAAATTACTTTCAACTTCAAAGTTCATTTGATGATTTCCCTCAATAATTGCAAAATATTCATCAAAAAAATAATGCAATTCTCTATTGACCATCCTTATAATGTCATCTGCAATAGTAGGAAAAAGCAAGTTGACTCCAAATGCAAGAAAATCAATTTTGCGCCTGGGTCAAAGATAACTGCTAGATAAATAAGCAAGCTCATCACTTTTGAATCACCCCAGTACTTCTTGTACTTGTCATTCATTTTTGAAGCCATAGACATTATGTTTAAATCCCCACAATGTTTCCACCCATCGAGAAGACAATGCACATCTGTGACTACTTCAAAAAAAGTATTAGAGGTGACATGTAATGATCGAGACACCTTCAATGTATGTTCATGAAAAGGCTCAAGCACTTTTGTAACTCTTCGAACATTTTCCCAATCATCACATGTGGGGACTCCATATCCAGCATTAAGGTCTAGAAAAAAGTTATGATCATCATGAACATAAGCTTCAAACACACATTCATATTTTTCAGCCACATTTAACATCATATAAGTTGAATTCCATCTAGTAAGCACATCTAGACATAAATGAGCCTTAGTACCTACCATTTCTTCTTTTGCCCGATGGTTGAATTTAGATAACCTTGATGGTGATGCTCTAATATATCTCACAGCTCCTCTAACTCGATCCATAGATATAGAAGCGTCCTTAACCACTTCTTGAACAATGAGGTTAATAATGTGTGCCGCACATCTCATATGTATATATTTACCATTCGCAACACAAGCTTTTCGATAAACCAACTTCTTTCTCAAATAATCAACAGCAACATTGTTAGAAGATGCATTATCAACAGTAATTGCAAAGACCTTCTCAATCCCCCAATCCCAAAGACATTTCTCAAGGGCTTGATGTAACATCCTAAAATTTGAATTTTTATATGTTGCATTATTTTGGTACTCAGCTAGTTTAATTATCCAATGTGTGTGTTTAAATAGTCCTGAGAAGGCTCGGGATTTATTTGGATTTGGTATAATTTTTGGTATTTAGTACTTTAATGAAATGGAACAAGTGACCTTAAAGCTTAAGGAAATTAAGTGGTAAAAAGTTAGCATAAATGAGCAATTAGTGAAGAGGATATGGCGCCATATGTGTTCCTTGAGGGAAGGAGTTTGAATCCCTTGGTGTGCATGAATTTTATTTTTTTTATGCTTTCCTTCCTCATAGTGTCGGCCAAGCCTAGTACATATGGTAAGTTGGACTTTTATTTTTATGGTAAGGTGGCTAAGAGAAAAGGCAAGTTTTAAACTTAAGGAAGGGAATCGACTGAAAAAGGCATGTAAGGGGGACACGAGGCTTATAACAAGGGGAATGTTTTAGAAAGTTTGGAGTGGCCAATCTTTGACCATTTGGGTATGTACTTGGACGGTTTTAGGGGCTAGGGGGTGGCCGAATTTTTTTATGGTTTTTGGTAAGGCTTAGGTGCTAGCTGGTCACTTTGGCATTTAGACATTTTTTGTGTTTCTCTTCAAAGTTTTTCTCTCTAATCTCCTCTCCCTAGCTGAATGTATCATGAACAATAGGTAAACTTTTGCTTTCTTTTTGGCCATTTCATTTTTGACCATTTCAGTCTTATTTGCTTATTCTCCCAAACCTTTTCCTCTTGGTGCCGAAATCACAAAACCTTGAAGGGCCATTTTCCCTTTTTCTTCTTTTCTTCCTTGCCGAATGCACACTAACCTCAAACCCTTTTCTCTGTTCATCTTCCATTCTTGAAACCGAAACCTAAACACCTTATTTTCTTATACTTTTTCTTCTTCTTTTTCTTCTTGCAAAAATCTCTCAAACATCATTCTCTCTTCAATTTTTCCACCATAGCCGAATCGTCTACCTCACATATTTCCTTCTCAAATCATTTTCTACTCACACTTTGATCAATCGGTAAGTGGCTAGTTACAACATTTTGGTATTTTTATTTCATCCTATCCATTGTGCCGAATCTACATGTTGGTATGGGATAGCCTTTTTGGATCGAGACCATCATCATATCATATCTTATTCGAATCTCTTTTCTCTATCATAGAAACTTAGTGGAAGGCCGAAACTTGAAGTGTCCGAAGTTATCGTGTTATCAGTAGGATTCGGTCTAAAAACCTAAGTGTAACATCCTGAATTATTAGGCCTATGCGTTTAGTGTGGGGATATGTTTAACGTGTTAATTTAAGTGTTAGAGGTCCAAATTGGGCTCAGGTTTGGGCTGAGGCCTTGGTTAAATTCTCTGTTTGGGCACTATAGGGTTTAAAAGGTGGTATCTGTGTTTAAAATACCAAAGTGGGCTTGTGGCCCAATGTTAGGTGGCGCTACAAGGGAGCTAGAGGGTGGCGTCACTAGCAATTGAAGAGGCCTAAGTTTTGGCCGCAAGGAGCCCATGTAATTGGGCCATTTTCGGCAATTAAAGGAAGCTAGTGGGACGGCAATGGGGCTAGAAAATAGGAGGATTAAATGACATGGATAATGTGGATATTATTCTGATAATAGTAGGGAGAGGTGGTGTTATCTAGACCTCTTCTAAAAGTGCGAATAGATTAAGATAGAGGAGAAAAGATAGGAGCTATCTTCTGAGTACAGAGTTGGCCGAAATTCCATCTCCTAGAGGGGGGAAGAAATCAGTTTCTTTATGGCAAAGGGGTGCCAAAATTTCCCCGACTATTTGATTAATTGTTAGTTATCAGGAAGGGTACTTTCGGGTTTTGGTAGGCAAGTGCCAAAATTCTTTATAAATAGGGGTGGTATCTCTTCAATTTCGGCATTTGAACCCTATTCTTTTCTTCATTCTCTGTGCCAAAACCCTTAGCCATTCTCTGCAACTTTTCCTTTTAATTTCTTCTAAAAGCCGAAACCTCATAATCTTTTCTCTACATTCTTTTCTTTTGATCTTTGCTAAAGCCGAACCTACCCCTAGTCTGCCGAAATTCTCTTTTCTTCTTCCTACCGATTTCTTCATTAAAAGCTAAATCACTATAGACTTCTTTGAATCATCTTCACTTCTTGATTTTCGCAAAAAGCCGAAATCTCCTAAGAGTAGCCGAATTTTCTCTATTAAGGTAAGTGTCGACTCTTGCTATTCCTTAAGATCTCTTTCGGTTTTTAGGAGACAAGGCCGAATGGCCACTTGGTTTGTTAAGGCTGTCGATTGAGGCTAATACTTTCTCTCTTTTTGCGTTTTGGGCGGCATTTCGGGATTTGAAAGAAACCTGATCATCTAGATCTAGAAGCCAGAAATCGCTAGTCTCTAATTTTGGGATTTTAAGGTAAGGGGGTTTTCTTTAGATTTCCGTTAGATTCGCTGAAACACCCCACACCCGGCCCACGAGCCTGAACCGGATCTGGTATGTTCCTTAAAAAAAACCTGTTTCAAAGTTCTTTGTTACTTAGAGAAAATTTGTGTAATTTTAGAAAAATATTAGTTTGAGTTGGGCTTAGATTGGAAAGCCCATTTATTTTATTTGAAAACCCAATTCTTAAGGTGACAAAACAGTCGAGGGTTTATTTTTAAAATAAATTTACTTGATCTTTACTTAATAAAAATTTGTAAACATAATAGTTAAAAATAAAAAGAAATAAAGAAATAGAGAAATCCAACTTGGGCCTTATGGCCTTATTACATCAAACAACTCCCAAACTTAAAATTAAAGTACTTAGTAAAAATAAAAGTCCAAATCTTTAGATTTCTCCTTGCTATGCATGGCCACCTTTAGCTCCTGCCGACCCGGTCCATTATTGCTCATCACCTGAAAAATATTTCCCACAACGGGGTGAGTCAAACAGACTTAATGTGTACACGACACTAAATCATAATAGAATCAGGCATACAATAGTTACACATTCAAAACATAAAATACAAGCTATGATGCATTCCCAAACCCAAACCTAATTGTCCATCCGCTACACACCCCCGTACCTGCCAGTCACACCGTAGGGACTACTAACTCGACCCTTCATCCGCTACACACCATCGAAGGCAGTCGCTGCAGTCGACGTGCTCATCGCCCATATAAAATTTTTGGCATAGCCACCAGATAATTGTGTCATGAGACACCACATTCAGATAATGTAACCGAAGTTACCACATTCAGATAATGTGATCGAAGTCACCACGTTCGGATAATGTGACCAAGTCACCACATTCGAGATAGTGAGACCCAAGTCACCACATTCACTTCCCTTTCTCATATAACCCGAATGCCCCATATTATTCATATTATGCATATCATACTTAAATTCACATTCATGTCACCTTTCACATGTTAAATATAACATATTTCATAATCCTAGTAGGAGTAGGAAACGTACCTGAGTACTTTGTACCATTGTATGGTACCTTACCCATACTTTTCACATTCTTAAAATCACATACATATATTTAAACATTGCCATAAAACTTATTAAGAAATAGTGTGGGGTACACACTGATTTGCTTAGCAAATTCTTGAGATCCCAAAAGCTTGATCTAATGCTTAGATCCTTAATCCCTACATTTGATTAATCACTCACTACTTTAATAAAAAGCCATTCGGCCACAAATCCAAATCCTAGTAGGATTAGTATTCTTAAACTTACCTTGTTTGCCGATTTGATTAATAATCAAATCCCGTAATTTGTAGTATTCCTTCCTTAAAAATCAGCTAGCCACCAAATCATTTAACTAGGTCAGTTTCCGGCTTTTGAATAAATAGGAAATAATTCTAAATACCAAAAATAAGCCTTGGCCGAATACTTCATATGCTTACCTTGTGGATTTTAAATCCCGAAACTCACCGAATAACTAGGGAACATGTGGCCTATGGTGTACCTTCGGGAAAAGAACTTCTCCTTCCTTGTAGTCGACACTTAGTAAATCCTGAAAGATCTCTTCAAAGTTTCGGCAACAAGATATTAATGGGGTTAGTCCTAGATTTCGGCAAATCTTAAAAGAAAAAGGATGAAACCGAATGAGATCTTACCCTTACTTGAAGAAATCGATTGCACCTTCACTTCAATCTTCAGAGATTCGGCTATGGCTAGATGATGATCTCACAACTTTCGGCTTTTGGAGGGATTAGAGAAGGAATAATAAAGATGGAGGATTCGACTAGAATACAAGGTATTTCGGCTTGGCAAAAATAAAAGAAGAAGAAGATTTGGTGAAGAGAATTTACAGAGGCTTTCAAAGAACAAAAATAATGCAGAATGGCCTCTCTTTCCCTTTTATAGCCGAAATTACTAAGCTAGAGTCCTTTACTTGGCCACCACTCTTCTATTTTGATAGCTTTATCCCTTTAATTATCATAAATAAAAGAGTTTAATCCAACATTTATCTCTTCAAAATAATCCAATTTAAAAATCCTTTATTTATCACCTTTTAATCGAATATTTATGAAAATAAAACACCTCCTTTTCTAGAAGCATGTGCGTCGTCCACCTCTTTTCTGGAAGCAAAAATAAAACCTTCTTTATTTGCTTCCCAAGTGACTCAATTCAGTGCCCATTACCTTGCATGTGGCGCCATTTCCATAGGCCCTAAGTGACATCTTTAGGCCACTTTTCCAAGCCTGTTTGTGTGTCAAATTCTTCATATTAATTTTCTAAAGGCCACCTTGCCTTAGTTTCCTCTTTTAAGCTTTAAAACTTGACATTTCTTTTCATTTCCAAGTTTCCAAAAATTTTCGTTCGCTCTTTAAACTTGACATTTCCTTACATTTCCAAGTTTCCAGAAATTTCACTTTCCTTTTTGAATCATTTCTAAATCATTTTCCTAGTTTCCATAAATGTTGACTTTCCTCTTTATTCCTTTACATTTTCGTGACATTTTCCTACATTTCCAAGACAAGACATTTCTTACATTTCCTTGCATTTCTTACATTTCCATACATTTCCATACATTTTCTCACATTTCTTACATTTTCTTACATTTCCATACATTTCCATACATTTCCATACATTTCTTACATTTCTTATATTTCCATACATTTCCATACATTTCCATACATTTCTTACATTTCCATACATTTCCTTACATTTCCATACATTTCCTTATTTCTAGAATTCACATAACACATTCATAATTCATAAAACATGCCATTTTACCACATGGTTCCTTGTGTCATGCTTCACACGGAGTTTCTTTTAAAGCCTCATTTACCTAGCACCCTTTTTTACTTAAAAACCAATAATTTTCCAAAGCTTTCTTCTTCCATCCTAGAATTCTAAAAACCCTTAATACACTTCCAACACTGCCAAAACCTACTAACTCATGAATTAGGCACGAACGCATAACCCCTAATCTAGGATGTTACAGTTCTACCCTCCTTAAAATAATTTCGTCCTCGAAATTACTTACTAACTGTCGTACAATCCTTCTCACCGCACTATGCTTACGCTGCGCACTCTGATCTTAATAGAGCCATCATACCTTCTAGGCACAATCTCTAAGTTCACGTCTCCTAGAACTTATTTCTAACGTCGCGATTTAATCTAATTTAAGAGTTTTATACATTAGTACTTTTGTTTCACTGATTAACCGCGAACAGTTTTATGAAAAGAGATGTTTAAAAGTGGTTCTTTCGATCAAACAAAGTTCTCAGCTCAAGTTCACTATTCAGAAAGTCACGTTCACATTCATCAACCAATTATGAACTTTTTCATTCAGAGAAATGTTGTAGTTTTCATTGTTGTTGTTTTTCCACTACCTGTGGGTATTTTTGTAATTTTGTCCTATTGTGGTATTTTCAAAATTTTTCAAAAGAAAAAGTTCCTTGGTGATTTTGTCAAAAAGTATTTTGAAATTTCTAAATTCCCGGGGTATTTTGGAAGATTTTGAAATCCGGGGGTATTTCGATAATTTTGAAACTCAGGGGTATTTTGGTAATTTTTCACAAATCGGGGTAAATTTGTAAAATCTAGTAAATTAGAGATATTTCAAAAGTTGCAAAACTTTGAGGGTTCTTTTTGATAATTGTATTTTCCAAAACAGTGATGTTGCAAAAATTTTGGAAATCAGGGTTATTTTTGGTAATTTTGTACGTCAGGGGCGATTTCGTAATTTTCCAAAATCAAGATATTTTGATAATTTGCAAATTAGGGTTTTTAAACATTTATAAAGTAATGAAATCTTGATAAGAACTGTGGGTATTTTGGGAATTTCATAAAATAAGGGTATTTTTTTTTGTAATTTACCATTAGGGGTATTTTTGTAATTTCATAAATCGAAAATTTTTTTTTCGAAAAATTTTGTAAAAATAGTTCTCACAAATTAAAAAGGAAATTTTAAGAGTTTTAAAACTAGGGTTTTTATGAAAATACGGCTAGTTCCCTTTCGGGTTTTAGTTATTGCGTTTGCTTTGTGGATCGAGTCCTCTTGGTTAGGGTGAACCGTAGCTACGCACCAGGTAGGATTCCTGCGAAGAGGAGGTGCGTCACTAGGACTGCTTAAGTACCAGGCTCTTCCGGATCCAATCCAAGACATGCGCACAGGAGTTGCCACACCCTAACTCAGCGACTTAGCCATAGGTTTGTTTAACTAGGCCCTTAAGTCTTATGTAATAGTTGGGGTAAACTAGTCCTAGTGTTCAAGTACTTATTCTCTACTCTACGTTCCATTCCTACCCTTCTACAATTCATAGCATAAATCACACAATAGATAGGGGTACTTACCTGGTGGACTGCGGGTCGGAGACTTAGGTGCCATGCCAGAAAAAACCTGCTTATTTCATAAAAATTTTCACAAACTTATTTGGGCTCGATTTGAAAACGTTTTGGGCCTTAAACCCCTAGGCCGAAGGTTTGAAATCTGGCTCGATATCAAATCAAACACCCACACCCGCCCACGAGCTGAACCAGATCTGGTATGTTCCTTAAAAAAAACCTGTTTCAAAGTTCTTTGTTACTTAGAGAAAATTTGTGTAATTTTAGAAAAATATTGGTTTGAGTTGGGCTTAGATTGGAAAGCCCATTTATTTTATTTGAAAACCCAATTCATTAAGGTGACGAAATAGTCGAGGGTTTATTTTTAAAATAAATTTACTTGATCTTTACTTAATAAAAAATTGTAAACATAATAGTTAAAAATAAAAAGAAATAAAGAAATAGAGAAATCCAACTTGGGCCTTATGGCCTTATTACATCAAACAACTCCCAAACTTAAAATTAAAGTACTTAGTAAAAATAAAAGTCCAAATCTTTAGATTTCTCCTTGCTATGCATGGCCACCTTTAGCTCATGCCGACCCGGTCCATTATTGCTCATCACTTGAAAAATATTTCCCACAACGGGGTGAGTCAAACAGACTCAATGTGTACACTACACTAAATCATAATAGAATCAGGCATACAATAGTTACACATTCAAACCATAAAATACAAGTTATGATGCATTCCCAAACCCAAACCTAATTGTCCATCCGCTACACACCCCCGTACCTGCCAGTCACACCGTGGGGACTACTAAGTCGACCCTCCATCCGCTACACACCATCGAAGGCGATCATTTGCAATGACGTGCTCATCGCCCATATAAAATTTTTGGCATAGCCACGAGATAATTGTGTCATGAGACACCACATTCGAATAATGTAACCCGGTTACCACATTCGAGATAATGTGACCAGAAGTCACCACGTTTCGATAATGTGACCCAAGTCACCACATTCAGATAGTGAGACCAAGTCACCACATTCACTTCCCCTTTCTCATATAACCCGAATGCCCCATATTATTCATATTATGCATATCATACTTAAATTCACATTCATGTCACCTTTCACATGTTAAATATAACATATTTCGTAATCCTAGTAGGAGTAGGAAACGCATTCAGCAGTACTTTGTACCATTGTATGGTACCTTACCCATACTTTTCACATTCTTAAAATCACATACATATATTTAAACATTGCCATAAAACTTATTAAGAAATAGTGTGGGGTACACACCTGATTCGCTTAGCAAATTCCTTGAGATCTCGAAAAGCTTGATCTAATGCTTAGATCCTTAATCCCTACATTTGATTAATCACTCACTACTTTAATAAAAAGCCATTCGACCATAAATCCAAATCCTAGTAGGATTAGTATTCTTAAACTTACCTTGTTTGCCGATTTGATTAATAATCAAATCCCGTAATTTGTAGTATTCCTTCCTTAAAAATCGGCTAGCCACCAAATCATTTAACTAGGTCAGTTTCTGGCTTTTGAATAAATAGGAAATAATTCTAAATACCAAAAATAAGCCTTGGCCGAATACTTCATATGCTTACCTTGTGGATTTTAAATCCAGAAACTCACCGAATAACTAGGGAACATGTGGCCTACGGTGTACCTTCGGGAAAAGAACTTCTCCTTCCTTATAGTCGACACTTAGTAAATCCCGAAAGATCTCTTCAAAGTTTTGGCAACAAGATATTAATGGGGTTAGTCCTAGATTTCGGCAAATCTTAAAAGAAAAAGGATGAAACCGAATGAGATCTTACCCTTACTTGAAGAAATTGATTGCACCTTCACTTCAATCTTCAGAGATTCGGCTATGGCTAGATGATGATCTCACAACTTTCGGCTTTTGGAGGGATTAGAGAAGGAATAATAAAGATGGAGGATTCGACTAGAACACAAGGTATTTCGGCTTGGCAAAAATAAAAGAAGAAGAAGATTTGGTGAAGAGAATTCGGCAGAGGCTTTCAAAGAACAGAAAATAATACAGAATGGCCTCTCTTTTCCTTTTATAGCCGAAATTACTAAGCTAGAGTCCTTTACTTGGCCACCACTCTTCTATTTTGATAGCTTTATCCCTTTAATTATCATAAATAAAAGAGTTTAATCCAACATTTATCTCTTCAAAATAATCCAATTTAAAAATCCTTTATTTATCACCTTTTTAATCGAATATTTATGAAAATAAAACACCTCCTTTCTAGAAGCATGTGCCGTCCACCTCAGTCTTCTGGAAGCAAAAATAAAACCTCCTTTATTTGCTTCCCAAGTGACTCGAACTCAGGCCCATTACCTTGCATGTGGCGCCATTTCCATAGGCCCTAAGTGACATCTTCAGGCCACTTTTCCAAGCCTGTTTGTGTGTCAAATTCTTCATATTAATTTTCTTAAGGCCACCTTGCCTTAGTTTCCTCTTTTTAAGCTTTAAAACTTGACATTTCTTTTCATTTCCAAGTTTCCAAAAATTTTCGTTCGGCTCTTTAAACTTGACATTTCCTTACATTTCCAAGTTTCCAGAAATGTTCACTTTCCTTTTTTGAATCATTTCTAAATCATTTTCCTAGTTTCCATAAATGTTGACTTTCCTCTTTATTCCTTTACATTTTCAGGACATTTCCCTACATTTCCAAGACAAGACATTTCCTTACATTTCCTTGCATTTCCTTACATTTCCATACATTTCCATACATTTCCTCACATTTCCTTACATTTCCTTACATTCCATACATTTCCATACAGTTCCTTACATTTCCTTACATTTCCATACATTTCCATACATTTCCTTACATTTCCATACATTTCCTTATTTCTAGAATTCACATAACACATTCATAATTCATAAAACATACAATTTTTCCACATGGTTCCTTGTGTCATGTTTCACACGGAGTTTCTTTTAAAGCCTCATTTACCTAGCTCCCCTTTTTACTTAAAAACCAATAATTTTCCAAAGCTTTCTTCTTCCATCCTAGAATTCTAAAAACCCTTAATACACTTCCAACACTGCCAAAACCTACTAACTCATGAATTAGGCACGAACGCATAACCCCTAATCTAGGATGTTACATTCGCTATCACATTTGAGATCTTAACCATATGTTATGGTTTAACAACCCTATTTCATTATAGTAGTTCTGACAAGGACTTTTGATGGAATCCAGTATGGATCAGGCAAAGGAGAGGATTGGGTCTGTAATCCCAATCCCTAAGTTTAAGAAATGCGCAGTGTCAGCGGTTCGAGATTGGCCACCGAGTTGTGGACCGGCTTCTGAACAACACCTTAGGCAAATAGTGGTTGTGTCGGCGACGGATAGCGTCGACATAGGCAGTATCATCTTGTCGGTAATTAGGTGTGTAAATCTGTAACACACTAGTTAATTGTAATATATATGTTATGGGCTAAAAAGCCAGAAAGAGGCTATGTAGACAGTCGAATAAAACCCAAAAGGGGTTAGGCAAAGGACGCCAGGTACGTAATCATAGAAATCTCTATGTGTATCGATATATATATATATGAAAGCCTGATGGTATGATGTTTTTTTGTTTACAAGTATGTATGCATGGGGTGGGATTATGATAATGAAGGGGAAGTGCATGATAGGTCACATAGTGATCGGTGGTAATGCCACGTTTAATGATTCCTGATTAATAGGAATAGGCAGTACAGCTGTCGTTATGGTGTGTAGCGGATGGAGGGTTGATTGTAGAAATCCCCGAGGTGTGATGGTTGGTACAGGTTGGTGTGTAGAGGATGGAATTCTAGGATGGGTTGGGCTATTCATCATTTATTATTTATCATGTCATTATGATTGATGCTTCCATGTATGGGCCAGGGCTCATAATGTGTTTGTGGGCCTTAGGTCGTTGTGTGCTTTGGGATTTATACACTGAGTCTTGGTGACTCACTCTTTCATTTTTCCTCTACTCTTTCAGATGAGCAAAAGATCATGGACATGGAAGTCGAGACGGACTCGAGGGGCTATCAAGTTATTTATTTTCTTAGACTATTTCGGGTGTTTATTTAAGTTATAAATTATTGCGTTTATTTTTGTAATAAGGCCTCCCTAGCTTAATGTTTTGATCTATATTTGAAGTTGTTTACATTTATCAATTTATGTTCAAAGTTTTAATTATAAAAAGAAATAAAATGGGCTTTTCAAACAAGAAGTTTTATAAAAAAAAAACAAAAAAAATGATACAAAAGTTTTCTTCATTTGTCACTTATTCAACGAATACTTCAACAAATCAACCGAGATTTCAAATTCTTTCAAAGTGAAGTTTTTAAACTTTAAGCCCGTAACATACCAGATCCGGTCGTGGCGTTTGGGCCGGGTTTAGGGTGTTACACTAAGGTAAGGATTTGGGGTGTTACACTAAGGTAAGGATTTCATTCGAGGATTTCATATTTTTTTTATTTTGTTGAAGATAGGGTGATTGATCGATTTTTATCTTAGGAACTCTATCATTAGATTCTCATCCTGTGAACTTAAGGATTTTGTGGTAAGCCAACTACGCTCATAAGACCAATCGTTTTAGTTACAAAATTTTAGTTTGGACTAATATTCATTTGTCAATGGAGGCAAACAAGATCGAATCAAAAGGAGTAGTGATTGGTGATCGAAAAAGGAGCGGATTTGTGATCCCTCCTAGATTCAAACGAAGGGCTGTTTCAGCGATCCGGGATTTTCTACCGGGTTGTGGACCCTCATCCGATGAGAATCAACTATTTGAGGTTGTTCGCAGTTCTGAGCCATTAGCTATTCGGGATTTTCCAACGGGTTGTGGATCGTGAACCGGGAAAAACCGGCAAATCATAGTTATTCGTGATTTCGAGGGTAAAAATCCTAGACCGTTTATCTTAGAATAAATTACTATAAGTGTTAATGATCTAATCGAGCGTTAAAAATATTCTAGGTGTTGACAATCAAGAAAGTGTAGTGCTCACCGTAATCAGGTGTGTAATTTCACACCGTATTCCATGGGTTAGATAATTATATCATGTTAATCATTTGATTAAATCGCATGTTAGTGACATCGGGTAAAATGGCATAATTACCACTATAGTGATAAAGGCTATGAAATCGATAATAAGACTGTGAAAATTACAAAATTGCCCTCAATGGGCCAAATTGATAAAAGTGACTAAATGGGCCAAATGTGATATTTGATAAATGGGCCAAATGTGATATTTGATAAATGGGCCAAATGTGATATTTGATAAATGGGCCAAATGTGATATTTGATATATGGGCCAAATGTGATATTTGATATATGGGCCAAATGTGATATTGATATATGGGCCAAATGTGATATTTGATATATGGGCCAAAAAGGTGATATTTGATATATGGGCCAAAATGTGATATGGGCCAGCTTGAGAAAATTTTTATTATGGGCCATATTGTTCGTCATAATTATATGTATGGATTGTTGTAAATGAATATGCATATTATATACATGATTTGCATGGGTTGGGATATTGACGAAGAGAAGTTCTGGTAGCTTTGCTACAAAATTCTGGTGGCTCTACCACAAATCTGAAAAATGGCAATGCCATGTAAACTCTGTAAATCTGGTGGCTTGTACACAAATTGATAAATGGCTTAATGCCTATTTTGGTGTGTTGGGTTACTAAAGCTCCCCACAGGTGTGCTAGTTGGTACGGGTGGTGTGTAGCGGATGGAAATTAGGTTTGGTTTGGGAATTGCATATCACATTCATATTATACATGTTAATGTGTTATATTTGTAATGGGCTTTGGCCAAATAAATGCTAAATTGGATTTTGGCCCAGTGGATAATGGTAAGTGGTTTACACACTGAGTTCTAAGTAACTCACCCCGTTTTCCTTACTCTTCTCAGGTAATGATCAGTGACGGAGACTTGGGCTGTGGACGACTCGGTGGAGGCCATATTACGAATAATGGGTTATTTTAACTTTGGTTTTCTTTTAAGTATTTTTATTATTTTGCTATTTTAAGTTAAGTTGTAATAAGGCCTCTGGATAAATTTTAATGTTGTTTCACGTTTGATAGATTTTATAATTTGCTTGAATACTTTAAGTGGGATTTTTCTAAAAAAAAAACTAAATAAATGTTTTTCTCTAAATGAACATGCAAAAAGGGTTTTCATTCTTAAATATTTTAACCCGGAAAATTTTCTGTTAACAACATTCTTCAAAATTTTGTTTTCAAAACCACTTTCGAACTCTATTAAATTTTCTCAAAATATTAATTTAATTTCTTTTTTAAAGTTTCAATTAATAAATTCTTACGTCTCAAATTGGTTGATTTCAATAAACTTCACGTCAAGATGATTTAAAAATCCGATTTCTTAAAATCTTTAAAAGACTAGATGTATATTCCTTCCGTGTGACATGTCAAATTTGGTCTTAACGCATAGACCGAGTTTGGGGTGTTACACTTGGCCAACGCTCTCACCTCTATGAGCAGAAATTGGGCAAAAGTTTATAATTCTCTTTTGTAACTTCCACTCATCATCTATCCAATGAACTGTGAGAACCATGTAGGATATCTTTTGCAATGACGTCCAAGTGTCTGTTGTCAAACAAATTCTACTTGTATCTTTCTGAAAAGATTGCTTTAATGTATTCTTCATGGAATTAAACAAATCAAGACAACCTTTTCTAATTGTCCAACGAGATGGAAGATGAAACCTTGGGCATGCTATAGAAATAATGAACTTAAAACCCTCCACTTCCACAAATTTAAAAGGTAATTCATCCACAATGATCATATTAATCAATGCATTTTTAATATCATCTTGATTAAACACCCAAGTTGACAAATCTACATTTTCTTGGCTAGATTTTGTAAATGCAAGCTCTACTTGCTTAAGATCAGAGGTATTACCTCGAGGTTGTCTTGAGCAAGTCTTCAAATGGTTATTTAGATTGGTGGTAGAAGCCCCGGTTTCCATTGTGTAAGTGGCATCGCAATAATTACACTTTGCCCTATTCTCCCCATCTTCTGTTGAGTATTTGCTGAAATGTTGCCAACAAGGTGCCCCTGGTTTGGTCTTTCTTCGAGTATTTCCCTTCTTTGTTATGCGAACAACTTTAGTAGGAGAAGCAGGTGAAGCTTCTTGTAATGCTTTTTTGCTTTGGGACTTTTGGGATGATATTGAGTCATTCGTCTACAAAAATAAATATAATCAATTAAAATTACAAAATAGTCAAAGGTCATAATTCCATCAAAGTTTTATACTAATAGATATGTTCCACACAAATTATTTCAACTAATATTTATAATGGAGATTAAAGTGAGATTTCCAATTATTTCAACTAATATTTATAATGGATAGAAACAAATTATTTTAGCCTAAAAATCATTCTCATCCACATGTTTAGGAATAAAAATTGAATGAACTAAAATTTCATCACCTTTGTCACATACTTTTTAAATAAATGTAATAAACATAACATTATTAGACATCAAGTTAAAGGTCTGTTTCTTTTTGCTTTTGCAAAATTAATTTATTTAAAGAGTTGATTAATTTAATTTGAATTGATTTTTATAATATATATAATATATGCAGGACTTAAATAAAGCTAAACGAAATATATATATAATATATTCATTAATATATATATATGCGCATGCCTTAAATGAAGCAAAACAGTATATATATGTATTGATATATATATATATATATGCACATGACTTAATGAAGCGAAGCAGTACTGCAGTATATATATGCATTAATATATATATATGCTTGACTTAAATGAAGCTAAACTTGCTAATAATGGTAAACAAAGCACCCGATCTCTTGAAGCTTTACAGAGAAAAGCTTAAGATTTCAGAAAAAAAAAACAAACAAACATTAAAAGTGAGTTATTTCTTGTTATTCCAGAAAAAAAAACAAACATTAAAAGATTTCAGAAAAGCACCCAATCTATTTGTTATTTCTTGCCGTAAGGAGCAAGAAGAAGCTTCAAAAAGAGAACAATAATTGTTTTTAGAATATAAAGGTGAAAACTAAAAAGTAAAACACTCACTCACTCACATCATAGATTATGGGTAAAAGATAACACCGACAATGGTGCAAACTTCAAATTTCTTCAATGGCTTTTTTTAATAAATTTCGATTTCTTGCATACATTACAGTCGATGGAGACAACCTCTGTGAGATATCTCATCAACAAGATCTCTCGATTTATTCATCTCACATCATGCGGATAATAAAAGTTGTTCCGTGGAAAAGAATTACGTAAATATGGTTGTTGTGTTAAAAATTTTAAAACCATCGCTTGATGATATTGTTGATTGCAAGATGCCTTCAGATGAAACTCTATATAAAGAGTGTGAAGAACTAGATTTGCTTGTGAATGAGGCTCGAGAATTCTTGGAGAGATGGTGTTATAATATAAGCAAAATCTACAGGGTAAGTTCAATTTCAATCTGTATTAAACACTATCTCTGTTGTAACATCGTTGTTCTATGATCATATTCTAGTTTTTGATCATTATGCTTTTCTCTTTATTCACTTTTTAAAACCAAGATTCAAGAATATTTTAATGGCATTGCTTCAAATAAAATAGAGAAGCCAAGCTTGAATTTTGGATATTGAGATGAATTATGTATACCTTCTTCAGTAAAAGAAGTTTATTTATTTATTTATGTTTTAAAAACATATACAGGTTCTTCAGAGTCACAAGCACAAAACCAATATATATATATAATCTCTCCTTAAACAACTGATGGTGGTTGTGGCCTGTGGAACCTTGGTTGTGGCCTGTGGATAGTGGAATCGTAGTCGTGGCCTCGTGGGACAAGATCAAGAAATCAGCAAATATTAAACAAATGGAAGGGGGGATGAAAGGAGAAAGGTGCGGGGAATTGGAAGGAATTAAAATATTTGAGTAAAGAAGAAAGGAAAAATTGGGGGGGAGGGGTGGGAATTTGGAATGACAGAAACAAACTAAGCTTAAGGGCTTAACTGCTTAAGGGCTAAGAGTAAGGCTGATGAAAAATAAATTAAATTTAAAAATTAAAATTTATCAAAACGACGTAGTTTTGTCATTTCTTATTCAGATTTTCGGATAACTCGAATTGTGTAATTCATATCCGAGTTAAACCGAAAAATTTGAATTTTTTTTTAGTTGATCCGAAAAACTCGAATAATTCAAATAACTCGAACTATTTAATTCGAAATTTAAAATTTTTATCGAATTTTTCGAATCGAGTCAGATTTTGCTCACCCCTACTTAAAATAGCCAATAGGTAGTATATCGCATCAAAACTTGATCTAGGAGTGCCAATTGAAAATCAGAGTTTAAACCAAAACCGTGAGTGAGATCGCGATTCACGATAACAAATTTTGAACTTTTGATACTGTCTACATAAAATATCTGTTAATGAATATCAGAACTGTAAACTAATGCATAAAACTATTAATACAGATAAACTTCGAATTTGCGATGAGCACACAAGGTACTCGAGGATGGGGTACACGAGGCCGTGGCAGAGGCCGTAGAGGGACTCGATGTAACACCCCAAACCCGACCCACGAGCCCTGACCGGATCTGGTATGTCACTGCGGAAAAACGTTTGAAGACTGATTTCACTTTTGGGAAAAACATTAAAAATTTTTGTTTTTAATAAAACATTGTGTGTTTAAATCTCCCAATAAAACTAAGTTGTTACAATTTCCCGGATTAAAACTTTTATAAACTTTAAAAATATGAGTTGCCAAAAATAAAAGCATTTCCAAATAATAATTTAATCGTCATCTAGCTTAAACATAATAAAAATGTTCTAATACTTTAACTGAGCCTTGTTACAATAAATAATTAAAACAAAAGTTCTTAGTAATAAATTGAATAAAATAAAAAAGATGTCTTCTGCATGGGCCACCTCGTATCCACTCCAACCCGGTCCAATCACCACGAATCATCTGCGATGTTTAATAAAAATTGGGTGAGTCACACAGACTCAGTGTGCAATTAATCCACTGAATTCCACCCACATGTTAACCACACATTAACCCATATATCAGATAACAGGATATCATATTCACATAATAACACATTCTGGGCTTGGCCCATATTCATATCACTTATCAGGTAGCAGGGTAATTAACCACATAATTTCCACATATCGGGCTTAGCCCATTTCCACACTGATCCACATTCATATACTGGGCTTGGCCCATTTCCACATTAATCCACATATCAACTGGGCTTGGCCCATTTACACAATAATTCACATATCCATTGAAATTATGCAAAGTGCACCCAACCCAACCTAGGGTCCATCCTCTACACACCCCCGTATCCAGCCACCACACACCAGGGGATTATCAAATCACCCTCTCCTTTTCACTCCAAAAGGCAATCAATGCCGTCACGTGCAATTAAGCACAATAATCCACAACGCGACCTCAGTCAGCGCCAATCCACGATGTAGCCATAGCTAACACCAAAACCACAATGGGACACATAGTCACTCATCAACCACGATATGGCACATAACCGATATCAACCACGATGAGGCACATAACCACTCATCAAGCCACGCGAACTAAATCGCAATTAATCCACGCGTGACCTCTCGTCCAACGTCAATCCACGATGTAGCTCAAGGCTAACATCAAACCACGTACTCGAAGTACACTCGTACCTTCTTTCATATCATATCCCAACCCATGCACATGTAACATAAATAATGATATAATATAATGATGCATGAGCATGTTCATCAAGCATAGTCATAACACATATTCATATTAATAGTCACATATCATCAGGTTTGGTACTTACCGGATTATCGACATACCCCGTTAAGGGTATCCATCTCATAACTTTTACTGCACTTGTTAGTATATAATCAACACACACAGTTATAGCAAAAACCCGGAAAACGGTAGGCTAACTACACACCTGATCACTTGAAGTTCTAAGCTCTCGATCCCGATGCTATCACTAAGATATACTACGGCTATCTGCCTATAATTCTCTCCTGCCGCTGGCCCACACCCGGTGGCCAATCTCGAACCGCCGAGATAGATCTTTTCTTAAACTTCGGGATAGGGACCTTCCCTTTACCTTCTTGACTGGCACTCGCATCCATTAATGATATCTAATCAAAACCCGATTAAACGATAATGTACTAAAATCTTAATCGAATAAACTACAACTTATCAACCTTACCAGAGATGGATCAGAATCCCGAAGACTTTGCTTATGCCTGTCGATCTGCCCCTAAAAGACCATAGCCAAAGTCGACTAATATAAATACCAAATATGGCCAATGACCGAATACCTTGAATCACTTACCTTGAAAGAATCGAATCTTGAAAGAGTCCTTACTGCACCTTAGTGTTGGCTACACATAACAGACACACATATTATGGCTTTAAAGACCATTTTGCCAACCTTAGATCAAGGTTTAATCACTTGATTTCGGCCTCCTAATAGAAAAGAAACAAAACCGATTACTAGGGAAGAGTTTACTTACTACCACACGCTTGAAGAGACTAAGAGAGAAAAGTCGTCAGCCCCTCCTGAAGAAATTCGGCCTTGAGCAAAATAATGGTGTTCCGGCACTCTAATGGAGAAGAGAGATCACGCCAAAGTAGGGAGGGTTGAAGGCTTAAAGGATTCGGCTAAGCCTTACCAAGGGTGAAGAAGTATTCGGCTTCAAAGAAATAGAAAGGGATTTGGGGTTGAAAGAAAATAAAGAAGAAGAATGGGAGAAGAATAGAGGAATTTCGGCAACCTACCTATATGCACCAAATGACCGAAAGTTGAAGAGAAAAAGAGAGGAAACAAAGTTGCTACCTAAGAATTTCGGCTATCTCAAGAAGGACCAAAGAAAAGTTTAAGGAGAACTCCAATTTTCAGCAACAAGAAAATAAATGGAGAAAAGAATTGCCAAAAGATGAGCACCCCTATTTATACTACTCAAATTTGGCACACCTACCTCCTCTCCAATCCCAATTCAATCTCCTATATTTTCTCTTCAATACTCATTCAAAATATATAAAATAAATCTATAATTATCTTCTAATCTTGGCTTAAAATAAATAAACCTTTATCACCTTAATTAAAATAAAAAAAATGATCAATCATTAATTCCCTTCTCCATCTCCTATATTATCTCCTTACTCATCAAAATAAAAACAACAATTATCCTTTACTAATCTCCTATTTAATCTCTTATCTTCCCATTTAAACTAAAAAATTATAAACCAACATTTATCCTACTCCTAGCCAAAATCTAAAAGAAATAAAACAACTTAATCCTCATCCATTTGAAAGTCCAATTGCCGTCCCACTTCTCTCCACCTTGACGCAAAAGCCAAAAATAAAACCACCCATTTTGTCGCCTCGTGTTTGAACATGAGACCCCGGCTGAAACACCACACGCTACCAGCCACTTTGCTGCTAGCTCCTTTGTGACATAAACTCCCCACAATTTCTTTTAAGACCTTCTTTACCCAGCTCCCCCCTTAACGCCAAAAGCAAAAATAAAACACGCCTTCCTGCTGCCAACAAGACTCGAACCAAGGCCCTTGCCCCTGCACATGGTGTCATTTCTAGGCCCTTAAGTGGCGCCTTGCAGCCACTTTACCAAGGCACTCTTTGTGTCCAAAAACCACTTCGTATTTCCTTAAATATTTCCTTAAAGCCGTCTTTAGCCTACCTTCCCCTTCTTGGCGCAAAAATACAAGTCCCCAATGCGTCCCACGTTGCTAGAACCTCCTCCCCTTGAGACTCCCCTTTGACGCAACCTTCCAAGCCCCAAGGTAGCATCCCTTTCCAATTTGCCACACGATTCCTTGTCTCCTAAACTCCCCAAAACTTCTCTTAAGGCCTCTTCAGCCTAGCTCCCCTTTTTAACTTAAAATCCAATTATTTTCCCAAAGCTTTCACCTTCATCCTAGAGTTCTAAAAACCCTTAATACACTTCCAAACACTGCCAAAACCTACTAACTCATGAATTATGCACGAACACATAACCCCTAATCTAGGATGTTACAGTTCTACCCTCCTTAAAAATAATTTCATCCTCGAAATTACTTACTAACGAATAGTCATACATCTTAACTCACCGCCCTACACTACTACTGCGCACTCTAATCGTAACAAAACTAACACATCCCCTAGACACCATCTCAAGATTCGCATTCAAGGTTCCATACACTTTACTAGCAACACAAGAATGAACTATCTCTAAAGTAATAAATAATATTCCAAAATAAGAAACTTACCCGCTATCACATCCTTGGTTGTCTCACATCCGAACCTTCAGCACCTCTGCCGGGTGTTCCACGACCTCGGCCGGAACCATTTCCTCCATGGTTTAGACCACGAACCTTCGTTGCCTGAGGACAATTCCTAACTAAATGAGCCTTAGATCCACATCGGAAACATCCTTTACTATTACCCCAACATTCTTTTGTGTGAGCTCTCCCACACTGAGCACATAGACGACTTCAATTCTCAGCAACTAGTACTGGTGCACGTACAGATTTCTCGATCCTTGGTCTTTTCTGAACCTCTACAAATGATGCTGACGGTCCAAAACTTCTCTTATTCTCGTTCCTTTCCTTATCTCGGTTCTCTCTTATAGTCCTCTTAACTTCTTCAGTGATCCGAGCTTTCTCCACTAGAATGGCGAAGTCCCTTTCTCTCTGCGGAGCGATCAACATTTGCAACTCATCTCGTAACCCATCCTCAAATTGGACACACCTTTCGTAATCAGTGGCTACGATCCCCTTGGCGTACTGACTTAACCGCACAAATTCAGCTTCATACTCCGCTACCGACTTACTTCATTGTACCAAGTATAGAAATGCCTTTCTCTGCGAGTCTAAGTAGCTAGCTCCAATGTACTTTCCTTCGAACTTAACCTTAAAATAATCCCAATCCAATCGATCTGTCGGGACACCTTGTCTGACAGTGAGCCACCATCGATAAGCTTCGTCCCGGAGCAACGAAACAGCACCTTTCAGCTTCTCCTCAGCAGTACAGTCCAAATCGTCCATGATCCTTTCGAGTGCCTCTAACCAATACTCCGCTACATTCGGAGCCACCCCAGACACTCCTCTAAAAACTTCAGCCCCGTTAGACCTAAGCCTTTCCGATACTGACTTCCGAGCTCCATTTCCTGCCACTCGCGCGAGCACTCGCAACATAGCCCGCGATACTGCGTCATCTTCTCCTATTTGATCTTGCTCCCCCGCGCCCGTCGCTGGCGGCGGCACATTGTTTTCTGACCCGTGGCCAAACCTTACTGGTTCCGATACTGTTATTCGACCTCTACCGCGTCCACGACGACCACGTCCCCTAGAACTCATTTCTAACGTCGCGATTTAATCTGATTAAAAAGTTTTATGCATCAGAATTTTGTTCCACTTATTAACCACGAACAATTTTATGAAAAGAGATATTCAGAAGTAGTTCTTTCGATCACACAAAGGTTCAGTTCAAGTTCACTACCCTAATTCAGAGAGTCACATTCACATTCATAAGCAGAGACACATTCATTCACTGCACTTCTATGGTCATTTCAGTCCTTTTCCAACCTAGGGGTAATTTCGTCATCCGTCCTATAGGGGTATTTTGGTAATAATTCGAGGTCAATTTGAAAATCTAAAAAGTCATCCTGAAATTAAAAAAACTCATGGGTATCTTTGAAATATAACCTTTCCAAATCAAGGTAGTGCGGAAATTTAAGAAATCGGGGTCATTCTGGTAATTTTGTAAGTCATGGGTAATTCAGTAATTTTCCAAATCAAGGTATTTCAATAAGGTTTTTTTTTTTTGGTATTTATTTGTAAAACAAAAATATCTTTGCAAAAGTCGAGGGTAGTATTGAAATTTTAGAAACCAAGGGCATTTTAGTAATTTTACAACCAGGGGTATTTTCGTAATTTTGTAAATCGAAAATATTTTGAGAAATGTCTTCTAAATAGTTTGTACAAGTCAAAAAGGGTAGTTTAGTGATTTAAAAACTAGGGTTTTTATGAAACTGCATGGTTAGTCCCTTTCGGGTTTTAATCATTGGTTTAGCCGGTGACTAAGTCCTCTTGGTTAGGGTGAACGGTTACTACGCACCAGGTAGGATTCGAGTAAAGAGGAGGTGAGTCACTAAGACTGCTTAAATACCAAGCTCTTACTGAATCCACTCCTAGACATGCGCACAACTGTTGCCACACCCTAGCTTGGCGACTTAATCATAGGTTTGTTTAATGGTCCTTAAGTCTTATGTATTTGTGTTTGAGTAGACTAGTCCTAGGGTTCAACAGATCCTAGTTCATTAATCTACATTCCCATATAACCCATACAGTTCACATATTCAAATCACTTCAGTAGTCAAAGGTACTTACCTGGTGGACTTCGGGCCGGAGATACAGGTGCCATGCCAGAATAAACCTGAAATAAAAGTCCATATTTTGAAAACTGTTTTCGGGCCTACAACTTCAAAGCCAAGTTTTAAACCGGGCTCTGATAACAAACTGTAACACCCCAAACCCGGCCCACGAGCCCTGACCAGATCTGGTATGTCACTGCGGAAAAACGTTTGAAGACTGATTTCACTTTTGGGAAAAACATTAAAAATTTTTGTTTTTAATAAAACATTGTGTGTTTAAATCTCCCAATAAAACTAAGTTGTTACAATTTCCCGGATTAAAACTTTTATAAACTTTAAAAATATGAGTTGCCAAAAATAAAAGCATTTCCAAATAATAATTTAATCGTCATCTAGCTTAAACATAATAAAAATGTTCTAACACTTTAACTGAGCCTTGTTACAATAAATAATTAAAACAAAAGTTCTTAGTAATAAATTGAATAAAATAAAAAAGATGTCTTCTGCATGGGCCACCTCGTATCCACTCCAACCCGGTCCAATCACCACGAATCATCTGCGATGTTTAATAAAAATTGGGTGAGTCACACAGACTCAGTGTGCAATTAATCCACTGAATTCCACCCACATGTTAACCACATATTAACCCATATATCAGATAACAGGATATCATATTCACATAATAACACATTCTAGGCTTGGCCCATATTCATATCGATTTATCGTGTAACAGGTAATTAACCACATAATTTCCACATATCGGGCTTAGCCCATTTCACACATCGATCCACATTCATAAACTGGGCTTGGCCCATTTCCACATTAATCCACATATCAACTGGGCTTGGCCCATTTTCACAATAATTCACATATCCATTGAAATTATGCAAAGTGCACCCAACCCAACCTAGAGTCCATCCTCTACACACCCCCGTATCCAGCCACCACACACCAGGGGATTATCAAATCACCCTCTCCTTTTCACTCCAAAAGGCAATCAATGCCGTCCACGTGCAATTAAGCACAATAATCCACAACGCGACCTCCGTCAGCGCCAATCCACGAAGTAGCCATAGCTAACACCAAAACCACGATGGGACACATAGTCACTCATCAACCACGATATGGCACATAGCCGATATCAACCACGATGAGGCACATAGCCACTCATCAAGCCACGCGAACTAAATCGCAATTAATCCACAACGTGACCTCAGTTAACGTCAATCCACGATGTAGCTCAAGGCTAACATCAAACCACGTACTCGAAGTACACCCGTACCTTCTTCCATATCATATCCCAACCCATGCACATGTAACATAAATAATAATATAATATAATGATGCATGAGCATATTCATCAAGCATAGTCATAACACAAATTCATATTAATAGTCACATATCATCAGGTTTGGTACTTACCGGATTATCGACATACCCCGTTAAGGGTATCCATCTCATAACTTTTACTGCACTTGTTAGTACATAATCAACACACACAGTTATAGGAAAAACCCAGAAAACGGTAGGCTAACTACACACCTGATCACTTGAAGTTCTAAGCTCTCGATCCCGATGTTATCACTAAGAGATACTACGGCTATCTGCCTATAACTCTCTCCTGCCGCCGGCCCACACCCCGGTGGCCAATCCCGAACCGCCGAGATAGATCTTTTCTTAAACTTTGGGATAGGGACCTTCCCTTTACCTTCTTGACTGGCACTCGCATCCATTAATGATATCTAATCAAAACCCGATTAAACGATAATGTACTAACATCTTAATCGAATAAACTACAACTTATCAACCTTACTAGAGATGGATCAGAACCCCGAAGACTTTGCTTATGCCTGTCGATCTGCCCCTAAAAGACCATAGCCAAAGTCGACTAATATAAATACCAAATATGGCCAATGACCGAATACCATGAATCACTTACCTTGTCGAATCTCGAAAGAGTCCTTACTGCACCTTAGCGCTGGCTACACATAACAGACATACATATTATGACTTTAAAGACCATTTGGCCAACCTTAGATCAAGGTTTAATCACTTGATTTCGGCCTCCTAATAGAAAAGAAACAAAACCGGTTACTAGGGAAGAGTTTACTTACTACCACACGCTTGAAGAGACTAAGAGAGAAAAGTCGTCAACCCCTTCTGAAGAGATTCGGCCTTGAGCAAAATAATGGTGTTCCGGCACTCTAATGGAGAAGAGAGATCACGCCAAAGTAGGGAGGGTTGAAGGCTTAAAAGATTCGGCTAAGCCTTACCAAGGGTGAAGAACTATTCGGCTTCAAAGAAATAGAAAGGGATTTGGGGTTGAAAGAAAATATAGAAGAAGAATGGGAGAAGAATAGAGGAATTTTGGCAACCTACCTATATTCACCAAATGACCGAAAGTTGAAGAGAAAGAGAGAGGAAACAAAGTTGCTACCTAAGAATTTCGGCTATCTCAAGAAGGACCAAAGAAAAGTTTAAGGAGAACTCCAATTTTCGGCAACAAGAAAATAAATGGAGAAAAGAATTGCCAAAAGATGAGTACCCCTATTTATACTACTCAAATTTGGCACACCTACCTCCTCTCCAATCCCAATTCAATCTCCTATATTTTCTCTTCAATACTCATTCAAAATATATAAAATAAATCTATAATTATCTTCTAATCTTGGCTTAAAATAAATAAACCTTTATCACCTTAATTAAAATAAAAAAAATGATCCATCATTAATTCCCTTCTCCATCTCCTATATTATCTCCTTACTCATCAAAATAAAAACAACAATTATCCTTTACTAATCTCCTATTTAATCTCTTATCTTCCCATTTAAACTAAAAAATTATAAACCAACATTTATCCTACTCCTAGCCAAAATCTAAAAGAAATAAAACAACTTAATCCTCATCCATTTGAAAGTCCAATTACCGTCCCACTTCTCTCCACCTTGACGCAAAAGCCAAAAATAAAACCTCCCATTTTGCTGCCACTACGTTTCGAACATGAGACCTGCTGGAAACACCACACGCTACCAGCCACTTTGCTGCTAGCTCCTTTGTGACATAAACTCCCCACAATTTCTTTTAAGACCTCCTTCACCCAGCTCCCCTCTTAACGCCAAAAGTAAAAATAAAACACGCCTTCCTGCTGCCAACAAGACTCGAACCAAGGCCCTTGCCCACTGGACATGGTGTCATTTCTAGGCCCTTAAGTGGCGCCTTGCAGCCACTTTACCAAAGTACTCTTTGTGTCCAAAAACCACTTCATATTTCCTTAAAGCCGTCGTCAGCCTACCTTCCCCTTCTTGGCGCAAAAATACAAGTCCCCAATGCATCCCACGTTGCTCGAACCTCCTCCCCTTGAGACTCCCCTTTGACGCAACCTTCCAAGCCCCAAGGTAGCGTCCCTTGCCAATTTGCCACACGATTTCTTTGTGTCCTAAACTCCCCAAAACTTCTCATAAGGCCTCTTCAGCCTAGCTCCCCTTTTTAACTTAAAATCCAATTATTTTCCCAAAGCTTTCACCTTCATCCTAGAGTTCTAAAAACCCTTAATGCACTTCCAAACACTGCCAAAACCTACTAACTCATGAATTATGCAGGAATGTATAACCCCTAATCTAGGATGTTACAGTCGAGATGGGTCCTCATCATCTAGTAATCTACCTAATCTTGATACGAGTGAGATGCCCGTCTCACCTGCTACAGAGACTGGGTCTCATGATTATTCGGCTGGGGATGATGCACAACCAAGCCATGTTGCAGATTCTAGAGAGGGTCGCTGGACCCAACATTTGATGTAGGGGCCAAGGGTTCTTTACAGAATAGCTCCAGTCCAAACGGGTTGAGTTATTTAGGGGTATTAGTGGAGTCGCCCCTAATGTGGCCAAATATTAGATGGAGGCTACAGAAAGAATTATGGACTATCTCGATTTTACCGCTGAGCAGAAGCTTAAGGGGGTTGTTTTTTTGCTTCACGATGAAGCTTACCAATGGTAGCTGAGGTTAAGGAGGGCACTCAGCCCGACCGACTGATTTGAGATTACTTTAAGACGGCTTTCCAGAGTAAGTATGTGGGAGCCAGCTATATTGACGCTAGGAGGCGTGAGTTCCTTAATTTCACCGAGAGAGACCGTTCAGTTGCCGAGTATGAGGCCGAGTTTCTGAGATTGAGCCGATATGCGCATGGCATAATGGTGACCGAATATGAAAGATATACCCGCTTCGAGGATGGACTTAGGGACAGTTTGCGAGTTCTGATGGCTCCACAGAGGGAGTGTGAGTTTGCTACACTGGTGAAAAGGAGAAGATCCCTGACGAGGTTAAGTGCACTGAGCGCCAAAACTGAGAGAGAGGAAAGAATAAGTAGGAATCGGAGCCCTCGAGTTCTGTGATGAGGCCTAAGGAAAAGGCCAGATCTGATGGGCAAGTGAGAGTTGGGCCTCCTGTTGCACCTATTGGGGTGGCGCTTTGTGGACACTGTGGTAGACGCCATCCGGGTAAATGTTGGAGGACGACTGGGGCATGTTTGAGATGTGGATCGATTGAGCATCATGTCAGAGATTGTCTGTTGAAAATTGATCAGATGCAAGCTACAGGTACTGGTACTGCGCAGCCACTTAGAGCAGTTAAGCAGCCACCTAGGGGCTGAGGTTAGACCAAGGGTGGTAACGGCATAGGCTGAGGGTAGAAAACACTGGGTAGAGGTGCTAGATTAACTGAGGCGAGGCAGCCTACACTGGTTTATGCTGCCCGTTGCCGTGAGGACCGAGATACTCTGGACATCATCACAGGTACATTTTTAAATTGTAATGTGTCTTATTTGGCACTAATAGATATATGCTCTGCACACTCGTACGTAGCCAGTACTCTGTCTGAAACCTTGGGGATTACGGTTGAGGGTACTTCTAGTGAGGTAACTATTGTGAGTCTGTTAGGATAGTCCATCCGAGCGAGTAAACTGTATAGAAACGTTCTACTAGAGGCTCAGGGGACGATATTCTTGACTGATTTGATGGAGCTTCCGTTTGGGGAGTTCGACTTGATTTTGGGAATGGACTGGCTGGTTAAACATCGAGTGAGTCTGGACTATGCCACAAAAGGGTTGTTTTAAGGACCAAAGAGGACAGCGAGGTAGTGGTGATTGGGGAACGTCGAGACTATCTGACTAATGTGATTTCTGCGTTGGTGGCATAAAGGTTGGTACGGAAAGGATGTGAGGCATTCTTGGCCTACATCATTGTTTCTGATTCTAGGGACTCTTCGATTAAGGATATCAGGACCATGAAGAACTTTCCGGATGTTTTTCCTGAGGAACTACCGAGTCTGCCTCTGAATCAAGAAGTAGAATTTGGGATTAAGCTCATTCTGGGTACAGCTCCGGTGTCTATTGCGCCCTATCGAATGGCACCGATGGAGCTTACAGAACTTAAAGCTCAAATTCAAGAACTGTTAGATTGTGGATTCATTCGTCCCAGTGTGTCTCCATGGGGAGCACTACTGTTTTTTGTGAAGAAGAAAGATGGGACAATGAAGATGTGTATCGCGGCAGTTGAACAAGCTAACAATCAAGAATAAGTACCCACTTCCGAGGATAGATGATCTATTCGACCAGTTTAGAGGGGCTTCTGTGTTCTCCAAGATTAATCTACGTTCAGGATATCATCAATTGAGGGTTAAGGAGGCCGATGTGTATAAGATAACATTTAGGACTCGTTATGGACATTACAAGTTCTTGGTTATGCCTTTTGGGTTGACCAATGCACCAGCGGCATTTATGGATCTGATGAGCCGTGTGTTCCAGCCTTATCTAGACCAATTTGTGGTAATATTCATCGATGAACGACGAGCATCTCATAGTAGTACTACAAACTCTTCGAGAGAAACAGTTGTATGCGAAGTTCAGTAAGTGTAAGTTCTGGCTCCGGGAAGTAACCTTTTTGGGACATGTAGTTTCTGTGGAGGGAATTCGTGTTAATCCTCGTAAGATTTAGGCTATGTTGGATTGGAGATAGCAGAAGAGTGTGTCCAAAATTTGTAGCTTTATAGGGCTGGTGGGTTATTATCGATACTTCGTAGAAGGGTTCTCCTTAATCGCAGCACCGTTAACCAAGCTTCTGCGTAAGGGAATTCCCTTTGTCTGGACTGATACTAAGGCTCTGTTTCTAATACAGCCCAAATCTGGAAAGGATTTCATTGTATACAGTGATGCGTCGCATGTGGGTCTGGGTTGCGTTCTGATGCAGGATGGTAAAGTGGTAGCTTATGCGTCTCGTCAGCTCAAAACGCATGAGGCTAATTATCCGATGCATGATTTGGAACTGGCTGCTGTAGTTTTCGCTTTAAAGATTTTGAGGCACTACGTGTACGATGAGAAGTGTACTATCTACACTGATCATAAAAGCTTCAAATATCTCCTCACTCAGAAGAAGTTAAACCTTAGGCAGCGAAGATAGGTTGAATTGCTTAAGGATTATGACTGCACCATCGAGTACCATCCTGATAAGGTCAATGTGGTGGCAGATGCTTTGAGTCGTAGGGCGATGACTGATCTAAGAGCTATGTTCGCTCGACTCAGTTTATTTGATGATGGGAGCCTGTTAGCGGAACTTCAAATTAAGCCTACATGGATTGATCAGATTAGAAGTAAACAGATGGGGGATAAGTCTCTTGAGTTGCGTTTCTGTCAGGTTGAGACTGGGGATACTACTGATTTTGGGATTAACAGTGATGGGGTACTTTGTTTCCGCGGTCGAATTTGTGTATTGAGTGATGAAGAGCTACGACAGTTGATTCTGAGGGAGGCGCATAGTAGTCCCTATGCTATGCATCCCTGTGGGAATAAGATTTACCAAGATCTCCAAGAGTTATACTGGTTGCCAGGGTTGAAACGTGAGGTTACTGACTTCGTTGCTCGCTGTTTGACTTATCAGTAGGATAAGGCTGAGCATCAGTTGCCTTCGAGGTTGCTGCAGTCGATAAAGATACCGATGTGGAAATGGGAACGAGTAACGATGGACTTTGTTACTGGGTTTCCTTTAACACCCGCTAAGAATGATTCTGTCTAGGTCATCGTGGATTAGTTGACCAAGTCTACTCACTTCGTTTCGGTCAGGACGAACTTTTCTCTCCAGAAATTGGCCAAGCTATATATATCTAAAACAGTGAGACAGCATAAGGTTCCTGTCTCGATCATCTCTGATAAGGATCCTCGCTTCACATCTTGGTTCTGGAAGAAATTGCATAAGGCTCTGGGTTCAAGGTTGGACTTCAATACTGCTTTCCATCCTCAGAAAGATAGTCAGTCGGAGAGGGTGATTCAAGTGCTGGAGGATATGTTGAGGAGTTGTGTTATTGATTTCCGAGGCAGTTGGGAGGAGTATTTTCCATTGGCAGAGTTCACCTACAACAATAGCTATCAGTCTAGCATTCAGATGGCACCTTACGAGGCCCTGTATGGCCGTAAGGGTCACACTCCCTTGTGTTGGACTGAGTTGGGTAAGCGACGTGTTCTGAGTCCAGAATTGGTTTCGGGAACTGAAGATAAGGTCTGCTTGATTCGAGATCGACTGAAAGAGACATCTGATAGGCAGAAATCCTATGTTGATCTGAAGAGAAAGGATATTGAGTATTCTGCGGGGGACTTAGTTTTTCTCAAAGTCTCACCATGGAAGAAGGTCTTGAGGTTCGGTCGCAATGGTAAGCTAAGCCCTCAGTTTATTGGGCCGTACTGTATTCTAAAATGAGTGGGGCCAGTTGTATATCAGTTGGAGCTTCCTCCGGAGTTGGATCGCATTCACGATGTGTTCCATGTCTCAATGTTGAGACGCTACCGCTCTGATCCCACGCATATTGTTCCTATTGAAGAGATTGAGGTTAGACCAGATCTAACATTTGAGGAGTAGTCGGTCCTGATTCTAGAATGCGACATTAAATTTCTACGAAGGGAGTCTATCCCCTTAGTGAAAGTGATATGGCGGATGTCGAAACCATTTTTAAAATTTATTTGAAAAACGAGGATTGACTTTGAGAAACGAAAATGGAGTTGCCACCAATCCCTTTTTGCTTAGGTGTGATTGGATCACCTTTGTAAAACGTTTTATTTTAAAACATTCGATTTTGGCCCCATAAAAAACAAGAAAACGGGTTCGGGAGTCAGTTACGTATGAGGAAGGGTTAGCACCCTCATAACGCCTGAAAATTGGTAGCCAATTGATAAATCATGCCCTATTATCGAAAATTTGAAAATTTTTAAAATATAATCCTTTTTATTAGAAATAAAACCGAGACTTGCCTATCTCAAAGAAATAAAATATTATACCTAGTAAGTTAGGATATAAAATTTCATGGCTTTGAAATTAGGCTCTCCTCTATTTAGAAAATTCTTATCTCGAGACACAAAACATCATATCCAGTAAGTTAGGATACAACGCTTTGAATTCCCGAGAATAAGTTTTGAATTGAAAATTTATGAATTTTTTTTTAAAAAAAGGATAGTTAATATTTTAAGTTCAACGATAAAAATCGAAACCCAGTGAGTTAGGGCACATTTTTTCTCAAAGTCCCCAAATATTAAATATCACCTTATTTTTTAAAACTATTTGAAATAAATGCATCAATTTAAAAGGTACTTTTATAGAAAAATGGTTTGAGTAAAACATTGCATAAATACATTACAACATATATATTTCATAGCAATTCTTCATGTCTACAAATCATGCTAACAATGAATAATAGAATAATATAACATAAATATATAAAGAATTATGTTAAGCACTAAAAAACGATCAAAAAGACATAAATAAATATAAAATAAATAGCAATAATTAAGACTTTCATGAAATAACAAAATCAAATGAAAAAGGGAATAATTTAAAAATAAAAAAATAAATAAGAAAAGAGAATATTTAAACCTTGAATAAAAAAAAGGATGTGACGATTTTTTAAAATGATTTAATATATATATAAAATAAAAAATTTAACATAAATAAAAAATATTTATAATAAATATATATAATTTAATAATTTAATACATATATAAATGATTACATATAATAAAAAAAATTAATAAACAATATATAATATTTTTATATAAAAAAACATATAGATATAATATACTAATCATAAAATTGCATACGTAAAAAACAATATGAATAAAATATATTATATGCTATAAATAAATTTTATACAAAATAACATTTTTAAAAATAATATACGATATAATATAACACTATATAATATACAAATTAAAAATACAATATAATAAATAATATACAAATTATAAAATGATATATAAATTATATTAAACCAAGTAAATAATATATAATAATAATAAAATATACAAGGATAATACATGTAAAATCTTTATGTGAATTTTATATTATTAACAAAATTAATATATAAATAATAAAAGTAATATAACATTTAAATATAATAAAATAATTAAAAATAGTATTAGAATAATTTAAAAAAATAAAATAAAAAGGTTTTAAAATGAATAAGGATTAAATAGCAATAAAATAAATATAAATGTACTGAATTAAAACGCACGTCGTACTATAAGGATTCATTAGGCAATTATGCCTTCTTTCTAAAACGACGTCGTTCTGATTTTTAGCCCTTAAAACAGTCCGAGGGACTAAACTGGAACAAAAATAGACTTTAGTGCTAATTTAATAAAAAATAAAAATTCTAATTGGGCTGAATTGACAAAAGTAAAATTGCGGAGGGGCTAAAATGGCAAATTGCCCATTTATAAAAAATGTGCGGATCCTCCCCGGGTTTCTGGTCAACGCGCGAATCCTCCAACCCTGAACGACGTCGTTTTGTGCTTATTAACTTAAGAAAAAATGGCATCGTTTTCTCATGGCTATATAAGTTAAAATGTTTAACAAAAAAAATCATTTTTACAGTTCAAAAGAAAAAAAAATTGAGTTTTTTTTAAAAAGCTCTCTCTGTCCTGTGGCCTGTGGCCAGGACTCCGATGGAGGGCAGTCAACGTGCCTCTGTACGCGCCACCGTATACGGCGGTCGGAGGCCAGCGACTTCATTTTTTGAACGCCAATCGAAAGGTAAAAAAATCCTTTTTCATTTATTTTATTGCACATGTATTCTATATTTGCATGAATCGAAAAAAAAAATAAAGAATAACGCTAAAAAAATTGGAAAATCACCTCTGTTCGTTGGGTTTTTAATTACAGGGTACTTTTTTGCTTTTTTTTTTTTCTGTGTGTCCATGTTACAGTAAAAAAAGTAAACTAGAAATAAATACAAAGATTTCTTTCTGTTTTCGCTATTTTCTTTCTTTCCTTTTGTTGTTTGTCCTTTCCCTGTTTGCAAATCAATGACGCGAAGCGCGGTGATGACTAGGCGCCACTTGCAGCGCGATTAGGGGCCTCGACACGAAGGAACGCTGCTGGGTATCGAGGCTGGGGTGCTGCGGCGCGAGGCTGGGACGAAGTTTGCGGCACCTAGGGTTTCAGAAACCCTAGGCCACCAAAATTGTTTAAGTTTTTGGGCCCCTATGGGCCGTGTAAATTTTGGGTCTGGGTATGGGTTAGTTTAGGGTATGGGTTAGTTTAGGTATTGGGTCTATAAGTGGGCTCGGGTATTTTAGTGGCTTCAATAGGTTTGTAAAATGGACTGAAAAAAACATTTATTTATTTATTTATTTATTTTGGGTTTGTTTATTTTAAGCCCGGGCAAAATGGGCTAACTACAACTGCCCCTCTTTGCTCATTGTCGTGTAACGAAAATAGAGAAAAGATTATAAAAGGACCAATTTTGCCCGGTCTCTGCTCATTGTCGAAGTCCCCAAATATTAAATA
Source organism: Gossypium bickii (assembly GCA_025503065.1). NCBI lineage: Eukaryota > Viridiplantae > Streptophyta > Magnoliopsida > Malvales > Malvaceae > Gossypium > Gossypium bickii. The sequence continues at coordinate 20,617,540 of CP106718.1, forward strand.
TCACCTTATTTTTTAAAACTATTTGAAATAAATGCGTCAATTTAAAAGGTACTTTTATAGAAAAATGGTTTGAGTAAAACATTGCATGAATACATTACAACATATATATAATAGCAATTCTTCATGTCTACAAATCATGCTAACAATGAATAATAGAATAATATAACATAAATATATAAAGAATTATGTTAAGCACTAATAAACGATCAAAAGGACATGAATAAATATAAAATAAACAGCAATAATTAAGACTTTCACGAAATAACAAAATGTAACATCCCAAAATTGGTCCTAGAAGAATTGGGCCCAATGGGCCTTGAGCGTAGTAGCGTTTAAAATTTTTGAGAACAAGAGATCGGCTTAAATGTAAGTTGGGCCTATTAGAAAAGTGATTTTGGAAGGTTAGAGGGCTTCTATGAAGTCCCGGGATCAAACTTTAGCTTTAGGGAAATTTTGGTTTTATGCGAGAAAAACCCTGGGAGTTAGTAGGTAGGCTTTAAGAATAAAATATGGAGAAAAATGACACAAGTGGAGTGTGTGGTGTAGTGGCAAAGTGACGCCACATAAGAGACAAGGGGTGACGCCACAAGGAAGGAATGAGGTCCAAGGTTCAAGTCTTAGCTCTTGCATTTTGGTTTTCTTTTTACATGGACCTTAGTATTTGGCTATAGATTTATATTTAGTTGCACATGGTATAAGACACAAGAGGAGCTTGTGGCCAAGTGGTTAGCGGCGTGGATTATGTTGCAAGGGAGCTTGGGTTCGAATCTCATGAAAAGCAAGGGAGTATTTATTTTGCGAATTGGACGGGAAGAGTTTGAATTGGATTTAAACTCTGCTGACGGAAGGATCCCACATCGGAAAGATACAAAGAAAGAAGGTGAGAGGCTAGCTATATATATAACATTCTAGGAGGAGGATGAATATACCTTGGAGGGCATTTGGGCACAGGAGTGGTCAGAGGGCGGATTAGCACCAGATTCCTATCAGGTGTGTACTTCTCTACTCTAGCTGTAGAGCGGCAAATGCCGAAGTGCCAGTCACGGCAATAGTAGCCACACGAGCGTGCGAACGCACGTGTGGGACTTCGACGCGATAGTTGAGGCCATCAGTAGTATTCTTGTGGGTTGAGGCTGCTTGGGCCACGATGGGCCGAAGTGGGCCCAATTGAATAAAATTGTATGATGGTATAGTATATAGTGAACTAGACTAGGTGAATCTTATGTACGTGGCTAGATTTGTGTTAGGTTGGCCATACGAGCGTGTGGGCCTGAATGGGCCGAAATCGGGTTTTAGGCCCAATAGGCCGGTACGACCAGAAATGGTAGCTGAGTCGTTCGGGGCGACATTAGGCCTTCGGAAAGGCCGTTGCAGGTGTGAAATTACTAAAATACCCTCGATAGGTAAATTACTTAAATACCCTTGCTAGGTAAAATTACTGTTATACCCTTAGAGGTTGATTAGCTTGATTATGTTGTATTATGTCTATCTGATTATGATGGAAATTCATGTTATACTTATATTTAATATATGTTTTGCATACATGACATACTGCATACACGAATTATTATGTCATATTGCATGGGATATTGGGATGTTATGATAAAGGGGAAGTGTTGATTATAAGGTCACGTAGTGATCGGTGGCTCTGCCACATTGATTTATAAGGTCACGTAGTGATCGGTGGCTCTGCCACAAATGATTTATAAGGTCACATGGTGATCGGTGGCTAAGCTACAGTGGATTTCAAGGTCACATGGTGATCGATATTATGATTGACAGCATGACTGTCAAAATGGCGTGTAGCGGATGGAGGGTTGATTGTAGAAATCCCCACTGTGTGATTGGCTGGTACGGGTGGCGTGTAGAGGATGGAAAAACTAGGTTGGGCTGGGACATATTGCATTCATATCTTTTGTATGCCATCTTGAGCGGGCTAAGGCCCAATGTGCATCTGTGGGCTTAAGGCCCAGATTGCGTTTATGAGGATTTACACACTGAGTCTCGATGACTCACCCCTTTGTTTAATTTTCCAGGTAATGATTAGATCGCGGATTTGGGAGCTGAGGCGGACTTGTGGTGGCCATGTAATGTTTTCTCGTAAACTCGTTTCTTTTATTTGGACTTATTTTTATGTGGGTTTTTATTATGTAATAAGGCCACTATAACTTTAATTTTGGTATTTTATTTGGTTTAGCTTTTAATTTGATCATTGTCTATTATTATTAAATGTTCAATACGGTAATTTCCTAAACCCTTAATAATCGTTTTCCAAAATGTTAAATAAAGGATTACCAGCGAATAAATATTTAAACTCGAAATTTTTAACAAACGTGCAGTTTATAAACAACCCTTTTATGTGACATGTCAGATCCGGTCGTAACGTTTAGGCCGGGTTTGGGGTGTTACACAAAATCAAATGAAAAAGGGAATAATTTAAAAATAAAAAAAAGAAAAGAGAAAAGAGAATATTTAAACCTTGAATAAAAAAAAGATGTGACAATTTTTTAAAATGATTTAATATATATATAATAAAAAATTTAACATAAATAATAAATATTTATAATAAATATATATAATTTAATAATTTAATACATGTATAAACGATTACATATAATAAAAATAATTAATAAAAAAATATAATATTTTTATGTAAAAATACATAAAGATATAATATACTAATCATAAAATTGCATATGTAATAAACAATATCAATAAATATATTATATGCTATAAATAAATTTTATACAAAATAACATTTTTTAAAAATAATATACGATATAATATAACACTATATAATATACAAATTTAAAATATAATATAATAAATAATATACAAATTATAAAATGATATATAAATTATATTAAACCAAGTAAATAATATATAATAATTAAATATACAAGGATAATACATGTAAAGTCTTTATGTGAATTTTATATTATTAACAAAATTAATATATAAATAATAAGAGTAATATAACATTTAAATATAATTAAATAATTAAATCTAGTATTAGAATAATTTAAAAAAATAAAATAAAAAGGTTTTAAAATGAATAAGGATTAAATAGTAATAAAATAAATATAAACGGACTGAATTAAAACGCGCGTCGTACTATAAGGATTCATTAGGCAATTATGCCTTCTTTCCAAAACGAAGTCGTTCTGATTTTTAGCCCTTAAAACAGTCCGATGGACTAAATTGGAACAAAAACAGACTTTAGGGCTAATTTTGTAACACCCCAAACCTGGCCCATACGTTTCGACTAGATTTGGCATGCTACGGGTTTGATGTTGAAAACATAGTTCCTTATCGGTTTTGGAAATAGTAAATTAATTGGGCAATAATTGAATAAATGAGTGGCATTTGAAAAGAAAACCTTGTATTATTATTATTATTATTTTGAATAATTAAACTTTTGACATAATTTCATAAGTTGCAAATATTAAAAACTACTTAGTTGAATATAAACTATGGGGCCTTATTATATAGGTGTTCCAAAATAAAAAATAAAAAACAAAAAACAAAATAAAAGAGAACATGGTATTTTAAACGGAGATGTATTTCTTTAAATAAAAGTCATTATGGCCTCTCGAGTCTGTCTCGGCTCCCATGTCCACGATCTACTGCTCATCTGGAAGAGTAGGAAAAAATAAAAGGGTGAGTCACCAAGACTCAGTGTATAAATCTTGAAACACACAACGACCTGCGACCCACAAACACATTATGGGCCTCGGCCAATACATGAAGGCAACAATCATAATTACATGATAAATAGTAAATTATGAATAGCCCAACCCATCCTAGAATTCCATCCTCTACACACCAACCCGTACCAACCATCACTCCTCGGGGATTTCTACAATTAACCATCCATCCGCTACACACCATAACAACAGCCGTACTGCCTATTCCTATTATTCAGGAATCATTAAACGTGGCATTGCCACCGATCACTATGTGACCTAACATTAGATTTTGTGGTTTAACCACCGATCACCAAGTGACCTATCATGCACTTTCCCTTCATTATCATAATCCCACCCCATGCAAACATACTTGTAAACAAGAAAACATCATACCATATTTAGGAAAACAGGCTTTCATATATATATCGATACACATAGATATTTCTATGATTACGTACCTAGCGTCCTTTGCCTAACCCTTTTTGGGTTCTATTCGACTGTCTACACAGCCTCTTTCCGGCTTTTTAGCCAATAACATATATATTACAATTAAAAGTGTGTTAGAGATTTACACACCTGATTACCATTAGAACGAGACTCTCTAAATCGACGCTATCCGTATCCAACACAATCGATATCTGCCTAAGGTGTTGTTCAGAAGCCGGTCCACAACCCGGTGGCCAATCTCGAATGGCAGACACAGCGCGCTTCTTAAACTTAGGGATTGGTTTTACAGACCCAATCCTCTCCTTTGCCTGATCCATATTTAATTCCATCACAAGTCCTTTTCAGAACTACTATCACAATATATGGTCATTAATTCACATCATAGAATTAAGATCTCACATACGATAAACGAGTCTAACGAAAATCTAGGGAAAACCACCTTACCTTAGAATCCCGAGAAGAGGTATGATACTTAGAGATTAACGATTTTCGACTTTTTGAACTAGACGATCAAGTCTCCTTCAAATCCCGGAATAACGCCCTCAAGAGGAATACAAGATTAGTGAGAAACATCAATCTAATGATGGCCTTAGCAACCAACTAGCCATTCGGCTTTGGTGTCCAAAAACTGAAAGAAAACATGAGAACCCAACAGAAGTCGACACTTACCTGAACACAGGGAATTCGGCTAGCACTTGAGAGGAGATTCGGCAATGCCAAAGAAGAAGATTTAAACGCCGGAAGAAATAGAACCAACTTACAAATAAGATCTAAGGGTTTTTTATTTTTAAGAGGGATTAGATGAAAAGATGAACAGAGGGAAACTATGGAGATTTCGGCTTTATGGAGGAATCATGAGAAAAGAAATTGCAGAGAATGACTGAGAATTTCGGCACAGAGAATGAAGGAAAGAATAGGGTTCAAATGCCGGAATTGAAGAGATACCACCCCTATTTATAAAGAATTTCGGCACTACATACCAAAACCCGAAAGTGCCCTTCCTGATAACTAACAATTAACCAAATAGTAGGGGAAATTTCGGCACCCCTTTGCCATAAAGAAACCGATTTCTTCCCCTCTCTGGGAGATGGAATTTCGGCCAACTCTGCACTTAGCAGATAGCTCCTATCTTTTCTCTTTTATCTTAATCCATTCATACCTTTAGAAGAAACCTAGATAACACCACCCCTCCCTACTATTATCAGAATAATATCCACATTATCTGGCCACTTAATCCCCCTAAAATTAAGCCTCATTACCGTCCCCCTCCTTGCTCCTTGTAAGTGCCGAAAATGGCCCAAATACATGGGCTCCATGCGGCCAAAACTTGAGCCTCTTCAACTGTAAATGGCGCCATCTTGTAACTCTATTGCAGCGCCACTTGCTACTGGGCCATAAGCCCACTTTGTAATTTAAACCCTAGATACTATCTTTTAAACCCTATAGTGCCCCAACAGAAAATTTAACCAAGGCCTTGACCACATCCTGAACCCAATTTGGACCCCTAACACTTAAATTAACACATTAAACATATCCACACACTAAACACATAGACCCATTAATTCAGGATGTTACAATTCTACCCCCTTAAAGAAATTTCGGCCTCAAAATTACCTGGTCAAAATAGATGCGGGTATTGCTGCCGTATTGCCTCCTCGGATTCCCAAGTAGCCTCTTCAGAACTGTGATTCCGCCATAGAACCTTAACTAGTGGAACCGTTTTCCTTCGCAATACCTTGACATCATGATCCAGAATTTCTACTGGTTCCTCTTCAAAAGATAGATCAGGTTTTACCTCAATTTCTTCTGTTGGTACTATATGGGACAGATCCGAACGGTATCGTCTCAACATAGAGACATGAAACACGTTGTGAATCTGGCTTAGCTCAAAAGGTAGTTCAAGCTGATAGGCTACTGGTCCTACTCGTTTCAACACCCGATAATGTCCGATAAATCTTGGACTTAATTTACCTTTCCACCAAACCTCAGTACTTTCTTCCATGGCGACACCCTCAAGAACACCTTGTCACCCACTGCAAACTCTACGTCCTGACGCTTCAAATCAGCATAGGACTTCTGTCTGTTCGATGCCTCCTTTAGTCGAGCCCGAATTATCTCAACCTTTTCCTCCGTCTCAGTAACCAAGTCCGGACCAAAAATCTAACGTTTCCCCAACTCCGTCCAACAAGTAGGAGTACGACACTTTTGCCCGTACAAGGCTTCATAAGGCGCCATCTGAATACTTGACTGGTAGCTATTGTTGTACGCAAACTCCGCCAACGGTAAGAACTCCTCCCAATTACCTCTGAAATCAATGACACATCCTCTCAACAAGTCCTCCAAGATCTGAATTACCCGTTCAGACTGTCCATCGGTCTAAGGGTGAAACGCTGTACTGAAATCCAACTTCGTACCCAACACTTGATGTAACGCCTTCCAAAATCGTGATGTGAACCTAGGGTCCCTGTCCGATATGATCGATACTGGTACTCCATACAACCTTACTACCTCCTCTATATATAACTCAGCTAACTTCTGCAAAGAGTAATCGACACGTACGGGAATAAAGTGAGCAGACTTCGTCAAGCGATCTACAATTACCCAAACTGAATCTTTCTTAGTGGGCGTGAGGGGTAGCCCACTAACAAAGTCCATTGTGATCCTTTCCCACTTCCATTGCGGAATCTTTACCGGCTGTAATAACCCTGATGGTAACTGATGTTCCACTTTTGCCTGTTGACAAGTCAAACACTTCCCTACAAACTCGGTCACCTCTCATTTTAGGTCCGGCCACCAAAATTACTCTCTTAAATCCCGATACATCTTACTCCCTCCAGGGTGCATAGCGTATGGACTACCATGCGCTTCTTGCAAAATCCTACACCTCAATTCAGGGTCCTTCGGCATGCACACTCTCCCCTGAGAACATAATAGCCCTTCCTCATTAATACTAAATTCTGCAGATCCATCACTTGACCCTACCAGAAACTTCTCCTTTAGCAACTCATCGATCCACCGCTTCTCTTTTAACTCGATCGACCCATGAGAGGTTTCACTTGAAGTTCAGCTAATAGACTTCCATCATCATATAGGCTAAGGTGAGCAAACATTGCTCTCAAGTCAGTGATCACCTTACGGCTTAGAGCATCCGCCACCATATAGCCTTACCCGGGTGATACTCGATTGAGCAGTCATAATCCTTTAACAACTCGATCCACCTTCTCTACCTTAGATTCAACTCCTTCTGAGTCAAAAGGTACTTTAAACTCTTATGATCTGTGTAAATGACAGATTTCTCCCCGTACAAATAATGCCTCCAAATTTTCAAGGTAAACACCATTGCCACCAATTCCAAATCATGGGTGGGATAATTCGATTCATGCGGTCTTAACTGCCGAGATGCATATGCAACAACCTTTCCATCTTGCATCAACACACATCTTAATCCCGTGTGTGAAGCATCACAGTAGATTACAAACTCCTTCTCAGCCTCCGGCTAAATCAACACCGGAGCCTCCGTCAAAATCCTCTTTAACTTTTCGAAGCTCTCTTGCTACTTATCACACCAAACAAACGGAACTCCTTTCTGTAGCAACCTAGTCAATGGTGCCGCAATCAAAGAAAATCCTTTAACAAATCTTCTGTAGTACCCCACCAGACCAAGAAAACTCCGAATCTCCGCCACCGACTTAGCCAACACCGCTTCAATTTTTTGAGGGTGAACCTTAATCCCCTCCGCCGAGACAACATGACCTAGAAATGTAACCTCCTTCAGCCAAAATTTACATTTACTGAATTTGGCATACAACCGCTTCTCCCTTAGAATTTGCAGAACCACTCGCAGATGTGAGTCATGCTCTTCTTCTGATCCTGAATAAACCAGAATAACATCTATAAACACTACGACAAACTGATCCAAGTAGGGTTGGAACACTCGGTTTATCATGTCCATAAATGCTGCTGGCGCGTTGGTCAATCCAAATGGCATCACCATGAATTCGTAGTGGCCATAACGAGTTCTAAAAGCCGTCTTCTGAATATCTGCCTCCTTGACCTTAAGTTGATGGTACCCCGACCTCAGATCTATCTTCAAAAAGACTGAGGCCCCCTTCAACTAATCGAACAAGTCGTCGATCCTCATCAATGGGTATTTATTCTTGATGGTCAACTTATTTAGCTGGCGATAATCAATGCATATACGCATTGATCCATCCTTCTTCTTAATGAATAACACTGACGCTCCCCAAGGTGACACACTTGGTCAGATAAACCCTCTATCCAACAACTCCTGAATTTGCGCTTTCAACTCCACCAACTCCTTCAGCGCCATTCTATATGGAGCAATAGATACTAGCGCTGTTCCCGGAAGAAGATCGATACCAAACTCCACTTCACGATCCGGGGGTAATCCCGGAAGCTCTTTTGGAAAAACATCAGGAAATTTCTTCACCGTCCTGATGTCCACAACAGTTAATTCCTTGGCTTACAGAGCCCGAACAAACGTTAGAATTGCCTCGCACCCTTTTCTCACCATCCTTTCTTCTCTTAAAGCGGACACCACATTTGACAAACAGTTCTTCCTTTCACCTATCACCAACACTTCACCACCTTCAGGGGTTTTTAACACCATACTCTTGGCTGCACAATCTACATTAGCTTGATACTTCCCCAGGCAATCCATGCTTAAAATTAAATCAAACCCCCCGAACGGTAATTCTATTAGATTCATCCAGAAAATTATCCCCTGAACTTCTAAAGGTATTTCCCGATAAAGCTTGTTTACCACCACAGAATGTCCTAATGGGCTAACTACAGTCATCTACCTAGAGGAAATCTCAGAATCTACGCTTAAAGTTCTAGATACACTCCTAGCTACATACGAATGTGTCGACCTAATGTCAATCAAGGCAGTGTAAGGCAAACCAAAAATTAAAAATGTACCGGTTAAGACATCCGGTGCATCAGCCTCCTCTCGACGTCTGACAGCATAGACTAACCCCAGCTGTCTTGCCTCAGTGTTTCCTGCCCCTTGGCCTGGTGCTCTGCGACCTCGTCTGGAACCATTACCACCTCTGACTGCACCACGACCTCTTTGTAGCTGCTGACCTCCTCTGCCAGGCTGAGCATTTCCCTGTCCTATGGGCCCTTTATTACCCTGTTGCTGCGGATAGTTCCTAACTTGGTGGTCCGTAGATCCACATCTAAAACACTTCCCACCGCCTGCCCAACACTCACCGGCACGAAATTTGCCACATCGAGCACACTTCTGTGTCTGACTAGCAGCAGCAGGTCTCTTACTCCGACTCAGTCTATCTGACCTAGCCCTTTTTTGAGTACGCCCAGTTACCCCTGACGATCTAAAATTCCTTTTTCCTCCACCCCTATCTCTATTCCGATTCAGTTTTTCTGTTCGCTTAACCTCCTCGGCTATCTTAGCTTTTTCCATAAGCACAGCAAATTCCCTTTCCCGCTGTGGTGCTACCAGAATACACAGATCATCCCTCAGACCATCTTCAAATCGAACACAACGTTCATGTTTCGTGGCTACAATCCCTCGAGCATAATGGCTAAGGCGTAAGAATCCCGCCACGTACGTAGCCACCGACTACTTCCTTGCACCAGATTCAGAAATGCTCTGCACTGCGCATCCACATAACTTGTCCCGATGTACTTACCTTGAAACGCTGTTTTGAAGAAATCCCAGGTGATACGGTCAGCCACCGCACCATCCTTAACCGTAAGCCATCATTGATACGCTTCATCCCGTAGGAGAGATACAACCCCTTTCAACTTTTCCTCCTCCGTGAAATTCAGATCATCCATTATACGCTCAACCGCCTCCAACCAATATTCAGCTGTACTTGGGGCTATACCCGAAATTCCCCTAAACAATTCTACCCCATTGGCTCTACGTCGCTCTGGCACAGATTTTCAGGCTCCTATGTCCATGCCTGCCCCAGCAACCTTCTCTAAAACCCTTAACATTGCCTGAGATACCGCGTCATCTCCAACAGTCTGGTCCTAGAATTCCTCCTCCACAGCTGGTGGTACCGACATCTCATTTTCAAAACCATGGCCAAATCCCACTGGTTCTGATACCGCCATCCTACCCCTACCACGGCCACGCGGCGGACGTCTACGACCTCTTGTACTCATTCTACCGATTCGCATTTATCTGATTAGAAATTTTATGAATTATTAGTTTTCTTCCACTAATTAACCACGAATAGTCTTATGAATAGTAGTCTTAAGAGTAGTTCTTTCGAATCTGCAATTATATCCACAATTCAGTCTCAAGTCCACATCTTCTAGTTCTAGGAAGCACATACATTCAATCATCAAACATCAACATACAAGTAGCATCCACGAACTTACATTCATCATGTAAGGGTATCTTCGTCGTTTCACTACCCAGAGGTATTTTCGTAATTTATCCTACAGGGGTATTGTCGTAATTTTCCAAAATAAGGTTCCTTGGTAATTTTATAAAATAAGGGTATTTTGGTAATTTTACAATACGGGGGTATTTTGGTAATTTTGTAATCCAGGGTATTTCGGTAATTTTACAAATCAGGAGTAATTTGGTCATTTTACAAATCAGAGGTAGTTTGGTAATTTTGCAAAATAGGATGGCTGGTCCCTTTCAGATTTTAATTATAAATTTTGGCCCGTCAACAAGTCCTCATGACTAAGGTGAACAGTCACTATACACCAGGTAGGATTCCAGCGAAGAGAAGGTGAGTCACTAGGACTGCTTAAGTACCAAGCTCTCCCTGAATCCAATCCTAGACATGCGTATGCCTGTTGCCACACCCTAATCTCGCGACTTGTTTACAGGTTTGTTTGGTTGGATTAAATCTTATGAATTTAGAGAGTTGTTTTAAACAAAGCCTAAAGTCTATCAATGTTTAATATACTAGCCTAAGTCCATCAAGCCCATCAAGCCCAACATGTATATCACATTGAAAGTTAGAATACTTACCTGCGTGGATCGAGTGCAGGTAGACTCGAAGGCCATATCTTTATCCCAAAACATTTTCCCAAATTCACATCAAGGTTTCAAATCACTACTAGACCCATTTCACAGCCTGAGTTTTGAACTGGGCTCTGATACCAAAATGTAACACCCTAAACTCGGCCATACGTTTCGATCAGATTTGGCATGTTACTTATCAGTTTTGGAAATCGTAAATTAATTGGGCAATAATTGAATAAATAAGTGACATTTGAAAAGAAAATCTTGTATTATTATTATTTTGAATAATTAAACCTTTGACATAATTTCATAAGTTGCAAATACTAAAAACTACTTAGTTGAATATAAGCCATGGGGCCTTATTACATAGGTGTTCCAAAATAAAATAAAAAAAATAAAAGAGAACATGGTATTTTAAACAGAGATGTATTTCTTTAAATAAAAGTCCTTATGGCCCCTCGAGTCTGTCTAGGCTCCCATGTCCATGATCTACTGCTCATCTGGAAGAGTAGGAAAAATAAAAGGGTGAGTCACCAAGACTCAGTGTATAAATCCCGAAACACACGACGACCTGTGACCCACAAACACATTATGGGCCTCGGCCCATACGTAAAGGCAACAATCATAATTACATGATAAATAGTAAATGATGAATAGCCTAACCCATCCTAGAATTCCATCCTCTACACACGAACCCGTACCAACCATCACACCTCGGGGATTTCTACAATCAACCCTCCATCCGCTACATACCATAACGACAGCCGTACTGCCTATTCCTATTATTCAGGAATCATTAAACGTGGCATTGCCACCGATCACTATGTGACCTAACATTAGATTTTGTGGTTTAACCACTAATCATCAAGTGACCTATCATGCACTTCCCCTTCATTATCATAATCCCACCCAATGCAAACATACTTGTAAACAAGAAAACATCATACCATATTTAGGAAAACAGGCTTTCATATATATATCGATACACATAGAGTTTTCTATGATTACGTACCTGGCGTCCTTTGCCTTTTTGGGTTCTATTCGACTGTCTAAACAGCCTCTTTTCGACTTCTTAGCCCATAACATATATGTTACAATTAACTAGTCTGTTAGAGATTTACAAACCTGATTACCATTAGAATAAGACTCTCTAAATTGACGCTATCCGTAGCCAACACAACCACTATCTGCCTAAGGTGTTGTTCAGAAGCCGGTCCATAATCTGGTGGCCAATCTCGAACGGTAGACATAGTGTGCTTCTTAAACTTAGGGATTGGTTTTATGGACCCAATCCTCTCATTTGCCTGATCCATATTTAATTCTACCATAAGTCCTTGTCAGAACTACTATCACAACATATGGTCATTAATCCACATCATAGAATTAAGATCTCACATATGATAAACGAGTCTAACGAAAATCTAGGGAAAACCACCTTACCTTAGAATCCCGAGAAGAGGTATGATACTTAGAGATACTTAGAGACTAACAATTTTTGGCTTTTTGATCGATACGATCAGGTCTCCTTCAAATCCCGGAATAACGCCTCAAGAGGAATACAAGATTAGTGAGAAACATCAATCAAATGATGGCCTTAGCAACCAACTAGCCATTCGGCTTTGGTGTCCAAAAACCGAAAGAAAACATGAGAACCCAACAGAAGTCGACACTTACCTCAACACAAGGAATTCGGCTAGCACTTGAGAGGAGATTCGGCAATGCCAAAGAAGAAGATTTAAACGCCGGCAGAAATAGAACCAACTTAAAAATGAGATCTAAGGGTTTTCGATTTTTAAGAGGGATTAGATGAAAAGATGAACAGAGGGAAACTATGGAGATTTCGGCTTTATGGAGGAATCAAGAAAAAAGAAATTGCAGAGAATGACTGAGAATTTTGGCACAAAGAATGAAGAAAAGAATAGGGTTTAAATGCCGGAATTGAAGAGATACCACCCCTATTTATAAAGAATTTCGGCACTTACTTACCAAAACCCAAAAGTGCCCTTCCTGATAACTAACAATTAACCAAATAGTAGGGAAATTTTGGCACCCCTTTGCCATAAAGAAACCGATTTCTTCCCCGCTCTGGGAGATGGAATTTCGGCCAACTCTGCACTCAGCAGATAGCTCCTATCTTTTCTCCTTTATCTTAATCCATTCATACCTTTAGAAGAAACCTAGATAACACCACCCCTCCCTACTATTATCAGAATAATATCCACATTATCCAGCCACTTAATCCCCCTAAAATTAAGCCTCATTGCCCTCCCCCTCCTTGCTCCTTTTAAGTGCCGAAAATGGCCCAAATACATGGGCTCCATGTGGCCAAAACTTGAGCCTCTTCAACTGTAAATGGCGCCATCTTGTAACTCTATTGCAGCGCCACTTGCTACTGGGCCACAAGCCCACTTTATAATTTAAAACCCAGATACTATCTTTTAAACCTTATAGTGCCCCAACAGAAAATTTAACCAAGGCCTTGACCACATCCTGAGCCCAATTTGGACCCCTAACACTTAAATTAACACATTAAACATATCCACACACTAAACGCATAGACCCATTAATTCAGGATGTTACAAATTTAATAAAAAATAAAAATTCCAATTGGGCTGAATTGACATAAGTAAAATTGCGGAGGGGTTAAAATAGAAAATTGCCCATTTATAAAAAATACGCGGATCCTTCCCAGGTTTTAGGGTCAACGCACGGATCCTCCAACCCTGAACGACGTCGTTTTGTGCTTATTAGCTTAAGCAAAAACGGCTCGTTTTCTCATGGCTATATAAGTTAAAATGTTTAACAAAAAATCATTTTTACAGTTCAAAAGAAAAAAACTGAGTTTTTTTTTAAAAAGCTCTCTTTGTCCTGTGGCCAGTGGCCAAGACTCCGATGGAGGGCAGTCGCGCGTGCCTCCATACGCGCCACCATATACGGCGGTCAGAGGCCAGCGACTTCATTTTTTGAACGCCAATCGAAAGGTAAAAAATCCCTTTTCATTTTTTTTATTGCACGTGTATTCTATATTTGCATGAATCAGAAAAAATAAAGAAAAACGCTAAAAAAAATTGGAAAGTCATCTCTGTTCGTTGGGTTTTTAATTTCAGTGTACTTTTTTGCTTTTTTTTCTCTGTGTGTCCACGTTACAGGTTTAATGGGGTTATTTATAACCCTAAAAAAATAAACTAGAAATAAATACAAAGATTTCTTTCTATTTTTACTATTTTCTTTCTTTCCTTTTGTTGTTTGTCCTTTCCCTATTTGCAGATCAATGACGCGAAACGCGGTGATGATTTTGGGTATTGGGTCTGTAAGTGGGCTCAGGTAGTTTAGTGGTTTCAATGGGTTTGTAAAATGGACTGAAAAAAAAAACATTTATTTATTTATTTATTTATTTATTTATTTTGGGTTTGTTTATTTTAAGCCCGGGCAAAATGGGCTAACTACAGCGGAATCATAGCACTGAGGCCACTTGGGAGCCAGAGGATTCAATGCGTCAGCAGTATCCTCACCTTTTCTGATCAGGTAAAATTTCGAAGACGAAATTTTTTTTTAAGGGGGTAGAGTTGTAACGCCCCAATTTTCTTATACTAGCTTTTTTAATTTTGACACACAATGTCTATCTGCTTCAGTGGTTATGTGTTCTAGGTGTGTGTGTGTGAGGTCCCAATTTCAAGCCTTACTTGGGCAAATTTTTATATTCTTATGAATAAGCGCTACCACTAGTCATTAGGCTTTTATGTTGTTGTTGGTAAGTTAATATCAGAATAGGCCTGCTGGTCCGGTGGTTAAGCGGAGTGTTATTATGCTGGTGGTTTTAAGTTCGAATCTCTGTGGTTGCAAGGGTAATATTTTTGCTACCAAAATTTCGACTAGAGTTTGTGTTTTATTGAAAATCTGAGTATGGGGAGTTGGTGGAGAGAATTAAGGGGAACTGTTTAGGGTTTCACAGTTTCTGTTCAGTACTACTTTCTCTTTTTGAAAAATTCGGCTAGCTCTTTTCCTTTTCCTCTCTACTTGCTGTCGATTTCCCTTTCCATTAGCATTTTTGCTACCGAAATTCTACTATTTCCCCTCTTATTATGGCTCTTTTTCTTCCAATCATTTTTTTTATTCAGATTTGATATGCGCATTCGATAAGTTGGGGGTTGGATTAATCTTAATCATTCCTTTTGAACGTTTAAGTTATTAAAAAGGGTTTTGCTGTGCGTAGGAGTTTTTGGAGAGGCTGGAACCAACGCTGCGTCGATTTGATTCAAAGAAGTAATCGATTTGGTAGCGGTAAGTCAACTTTACGATATTAGAATTAATCGATTTAGACTCGTTTTTGGTTACCAAGGGGTGAAATATTCTGATTTTAGGTTTCGTGAGGCTCGGGAGTAGTTTCGCAGCGAGTCGATACTTGGTGTGTACCTGAAAACATAGAAAACAAGAATCGGCGAAAGCCGAAAAATGATTTTGTCGACGCCACACGACCGTGTGGCAGGCCGTGTGGTAGGCCATGTGTAAAGTTGTAAGCTACAACATAGCCGTGTGATGACCGGGCCAGGCCGTGTGTGACACACGGGCTAGACCTACTAGGCTGTGTGGGCTCACACGGGCGTGTAAAATTTTCGGCCAAGTCGTGTGGAAGGCCAATTTGGACCGTGTGGGCCACACGGGCATGTGGGCCCACACGGGTAGGCCACATGGGCATGCGAGCCCATTTTTCTTAAATGATTTATAAGGTTGCACGGGTCACCTAAGTCGACTGTGGACCAACTGTAGGTTTGGTAAGCGATACTTAGACCCTTATTTGTGTGATCCGATTATATGATATGAAATCTGTACTGAACTGAATGTATGATCTGTTATTTGCATATTTGCATGCCATGTATTGTATGTTGCATTACATTGGGGTGGGGTGATGATATTGGAGGAAGTATCTGAAAGGCTATTGAGCTTATTATCTAGTAGCTCAGCTACAATTATCTGATTATGTGCCGCATTTCGGTACAGTATGGTGTGCAGGGATGCGCGGGTTGATTTTATCCCTACGTGGTGTGTAGGGTTGGACAGAGATGGTATGTAGAGGCTGGTCGGTAGGATTCTGATATTCTGATCTATTATGTTCTATTCTGTACATTTTGTATCTGAGTGGGCTAAGGTCCACACTGATTCTGTAATGGGCTCAGACCCGAACTGTAAATATATGAATGTTTTCTGATATGATGTTGTGTGCATGTTTTCTGTGGGGATTACACACTAAGTTGCAAAAACTCACCCTTTTTTTGTTTAATCTTTTCAGGTAATCCCCAGCATTAAACGGGTCAGTGCGGCAGAGGACTTGGTGGTAACCACGGTTCTGAACTTACATGGTTTTTATTCTGTTTACGATTATGGGCTGATTTTGATTTATTTCACGAAATTTTGCTTAGATGTGGTTTATTTATTGTTTTCATGGATTCATAACTACTAGACGTAAGAAGACTCGGTTTTCAAAAGCTAAAGTATTTTCTGAACTCTCTATCCCAAAACGAAAGGGTTTCTCTAAAATGGATGAACTTACTTAATTAACTCTGTCTTCATAAAATAAACGATTTCTAAAGCTTCCACAACGAATTACATTTTAAGCAATCGACTAGATGAGTAAGCATTTTTCAGGAATCAATAAGAGTAATAAGATGAACGCGGTTTTATCATAATGGTTTTCAAAATTCCATTCCATGTGACATCACCAAATACAGCCATAACGTCTAGGTCGGGTTTGGGGTGTTACATTAGTCCACACAATCAACTTTATACGAAGACCTAGAACGTGTTGAAGACCTAATCCGGGCTGCCAACACTCCTATAAATAAAACCTTAGGGGTTTGATGTAACTAAGTCATCTTAGACGCATTCAAAAACCCTGTAGTTTAAGAATAGGATTAGATTTAGTTTTCGTTTCTTTTCATAAACTCTCTATTCTTTTCTCTTGGAATCGATTTTGATCCAAGAGTTCTTTTATTTAATCAAAGTATTTCAATTTATTTGCCTTCGCAAGCGATGACTCGGTTATTCTAACCGAGAGATTTTCTATTTCTTTCTTCACTCGACATCAAATCAAATATTATTATCATCTCTTCTCTCTTTCAATTTATTCGTGTTGTTTACATGTTTATTTCAATTGAGTTTGAGGTTATGAATAACATGAGTGGCTAAATCCCTTAGGGGAGATTAACGAGTGGATGGGATGTGATTAATGGAGAATTTAGGGTTTCTCGAAAGGATTAGTTGGTATAGATTACGCGTTCTTAAACCCTAGGCTTGACAACCCTAAGAAGTAATCATAGATTAAACGAGATCGAGAGATAAGTTTTGCCAAGAAAAATGTAATTTATCCTGGTTGAGAAAGTGGGGTTGGGAGATAAGCGAGTATCAACCAATTGATTAGTCAATGAGAGGCCGAGGGGTAATAATTGGTTAATTGATAGCTAATCCACCCTCAAACCCTAATCTAAAGTTAATTACAACCCCGAAAACGAGTTAATCTTCTTGATTAGTTTTATTCATTGTTTGTTTATTTTATTGTTTATTTAATTAAGTTGTTTAATTTCTATTATTCATCTATTTTATCATCAATCATAATATAGGATTAAATTATTACTATTTAGACTTATTATTGTAAAGAGATTTTTGATAGATTTATTCCATCCTCCATTGGGTATGATCTTCAGAGTATTTTCCTGTGTTTTGTCGTAACATAATTACTATATTACAATTTGACTCATATACTTGACTTTTATATATTTTTGTGTGATATTTGTAACACCCTTATCCCGAGTCTATCACCGAATTAGGGTTAGGAGCGTTACCAGACAGATCGGAAAACATTTGCAGAAATTCATCCATTCATACATCATTCTTAAGCATAGTGTCCCTTAAACGGGTCCTCGAGACCTTAATCATGTTTAGAAGTCGAGTCGGGACTAAACTGAAACACATATGAAATTCCATGAAAATTTGAAACTTTTCTAAAATACAGGGGAGACACGCCCGTGGGAGGAGTCCATGTGCCCTCCACAGCTTTTAGACACCCCCGTGTGTCCATCCGTGTCAATATACTAACTATATTACCACGGTCACTAAGCACGCCCATGTGCCATGGCCGTGTGCTACTAGGCCATATACTGACTTCCCCACCACGGCCACCAAGCACGCCCAAGTGTCATGGTCGTGTGCTCTTAGCTAGCTACTGACTTGCACACCATGGCCAGCTGACACGCCCGTGTCGAGGCCATGTACTACTAAGCTACATCCTGTCAAATTCCCCACAGTCTTAGGCACGCCCGTGTGCCACAACCGTGTGACATTATAGGCCATTTACAAGGCCAAAATGCCACCCATAAGGGTCAAACCTATAATCAACATACAACATTCCATTTCATTCACCTATGACCATCAAACATACCAAATAGCCAACCAAATCATGCATATTTGGCAACTAAGATAATCACATTACAATTCATTCAATAATTATTCAATCTAACCATTCAAACCAATTCCAAACGTACTAATTTGCATGATCAAATCTCATTTATGCACAAGCACCAATCATCTATATAATTACCATTTCAAAACCATTTCATATATCTACTAATCATACCAAAACAACTTCTCAAATCACATTCATTCAAGCATAATACCAAAACATAACTAGCCAAATCACATGGCTAAGTTCACTTTACAACTCATAATAAGAACTAGCCTATACATGCCATATCTAGCTATATACATTTTCAAAGTGTACCAAAATAAGTTTTAGTAGTGTGATGACGATCCGTGACGGTCCTGAGCCTTCAGTGGCTTTTACGACCTATAAAACAGATTGAACGCACACAAAGTAAGCTTTCCAAAAGCTTAGTAAGTCATGAACAAAAAAACTTGGTATGGAAAGCATATTTGCAATAAATATATTGTCACATATAATTCACTTAGCCATTTTCATCATTCAAGAATCATATAAACACATAGCTCATCTAGCCACACAACTCTAGTCAAACTTTACATATTGTATCATCCAGTTCATATACATATCATCATAATAAGATCACTTAGATGCTTACCTTATATACACATTTGGTGTATAATCAACATACCTGAATTGGACATTCATTTGCTCAATCTATCAAAGCTCGGATTTATCATTCGTATTTCAGACTTGCCCGTTGAACCATAAGGAATCCAGTGGATACTTCAAAAGCTCGGAATAGTAGTACAATGCCATCGTCTCAGACGAAGTCTTACATGTACTTAGATATGATGCCACTGTCCCCAGACAGGGTCTTACACGAATCAATACGATGCCTATGTCCCAGACATGGTCTTATACGTAAACTCACATCAATGCCAACGTCCCAGACGTGGTCTTACTCATAAAACTTATATCGATGCCAACGTCCTAGACGTTGTCTTACACAAGTCTCAAATCAATGCCAACGTCTCAGACGTGGTCTTACATGACGAAACAGAATAGATACCTATGTCATGACATAGCTAATCCTATGTATTCCTAGGTTCGTACGGGACTTCTCAGACATTATCGCTATATCGACCTTATCTCGCAAATCATATGCACAACCTCTCATAAGCTTCCATTATCAACATCAATCATATGCACAATTACAATTGCATACATATACGTTTATTTGCATAGTGACTTACCTCGGATTCGGTTTATCAGAATAGAAACGGCTACTCGTTTACTATCGCCTTCCCGCGATCTAAATCCGTTTTCCTCGGTTCTTGATCTAAACATATTCAGAATTAACTTTTTTATTCAGTATTTCATTCAATTCAATCCATACACACATATTTTGGGCTATTTACAAATTAACCCTTATATTTTCACATTTTGACAATTTAGTCCATTTTTCTCAAAACATCAAATTCACAAAATCAATATACAACCAAGCTTAGCCGAATGTATATACATTTCATACAAGTCCATACTTTCCATCAAATTCACAATTTAGTCCTCTAAAATAACATTTTCTCAATTTAGCCCTATTTAGCTAAATTCATCAAAAACTCAAAAACAAATTATGTCAAACAAACACATATATTTCATATTTCATCCTCAGACATCATAAAACTTATGAATTCATCAATGGCTCATTTCAAAAACTTCATCAATACACAAAATTGAGACATGGGCTTGATAGTAGACGAAGCAACGATTGCAAAAACGTAGAAATTATCAAAAACGGATCAAAAACTAACCTTGAATTCAAGCTTGAAAGGCCGAATACCTAGCTCAAATTTTCTTTCTTTTTCTTTTATGGTTTCAGCAAAAAAAGGGTAAAATAAAACCACCCACTTATGCATCTTTTATTATAACATATTAATATATAATATATAATATAAAATACATATATATTTAACATAACATATAAATAAACATATATAAACATAATATATTTGTATATTGCCGTCCACTATCAATGACTTTGGCCAAATTGCCACATGAGGCCCTCACTTTACAAAGCCATAACACAGAAGCACTTTAAAATATAGCATACAACTTTCATATTTAATGCAATTTCATCCTTTAGTCAAATTAAACACACAGACATACAAATTAGTTCACGGAAATTTATCACATGCTTAATCACATATCAACGACACAGAAAATAATATTAAAATATTATTCAGACTCGGATTCGTGGTCCCGAAACCACTGTTCCGATTAGGGTATAAACCGAACTGTTACAATTCTCCCCCCTTAGGGATTTTCGTCCCCAAAAATCTTACCGTTAAACAAGTTTAGATATTGTTGTCTCACTGAATCTTCAGGCTCCCAGGTAGCCTCTTCAATCCCATGTCAATTCCACAGTACTTTTACTAACGAAATTTTCTTATTTCTCAACTCTTTCACTTCACGAGCTAAGATACGGATCGGTTCCTCTTCATATGTCATATCAGATCGGATTTCAATTTCAGATGGGGCAATCACATGTGACGGATCGGATCGATATCTACGAAGCATCGAAACATGAAGTACGTTGTGTATCTTTTCTAGTTTAGAAGGCAACTTCAATTTATATGAAACAGGCCCGACACGTTCAATGATCTCATACGGTCCGATGAACCTCGGACTTAATTTACCTTTATGTCCGAATCGAAGCACTTTCTTCCATAGAGACACTTTCAAAAATACTCTGTCGCCAATTTCAAATTCTATATCTTTACGTTTCAAGTCTGTATAAGACTTCTGACGATCAGATGCTGTTTTCAAATAATCTCAGATTAGTTTCACTTTCTGTTCTGAGTCTTTTATCAAATCAACCCCGTGAAGCTTATTCTCACTGAGTTCAGTCCAATACAGAGGTGTACGACATTTACATCCATACAAATCTTCATAAGGTGCCATTTTGATACTCGCTTGAAAACTGTTGTTATACGCAAATTCAATCAGTGGTAGATATTGATCCTACGAACCATTAAACTCAAGTATACAGCATCTCAACATATCTTCAAGAATTTGAATAATTCGTTCAGACTGACCATCTGTTTGCGGATGAAAAGCTGTACTGAAGTCTAATTTCGTGCCCAAAGCTTCTTGCAATTTCTTCCAGAATCTTGACGTAAACTTCGGATCTCTATCAGTTACAATAGACAGTGGCACCCCGTGCAATCTTACAATCTCAGAAATATGAAGCTCGGCTAGTTTGTTAAGTGAGTAGTCAGATTTTACCAGAATGAAATGGGCAGATTTCATTAATCTATCAACCACGACCCATATCGCATCTTTCTTTCTCAGAGTCTGAGGTAAACCAGAAACAAAGTCCATGGTTACTCTATCCTATTTCCACTCGAGAATTAGAATCAGCTGGAGCAATCCAGATGGAACTTGATGTTCAGCTTTTACTTGCTGACAGACTAAACATTTCGAAACAAAGTCAGAAATGTCTCGTTTCATACCAGACCACCAGTAGTGTCGTTTCAAATCATGATACATTTTAGTGCTTCCCGGATGAACAGATAGACGACTGTTATAAGCTTCATTCAAGATCAACTGAATCAACTCTGGATTTCTCGGAACACAGATACGATCCTAGAATCTCAAACAATCATCAACAATTTGAAATTCAGATTCGGAAATTACTTCACGCTGAGCTCGTTTCGCTAGCAATTCATTATCAGATTTCTGAGCATCGCATATTTGTTGTAAGAACAACGGTTTGGCTTTTAATTTAGCTAACACGGAACTATCATCAGACAAATCTAACTGAGCATTCAAAGCACATAATGCAAACAATGATTTTCTACTCAAAGCATCAGCAACAACATTCGCTTTACCCGGATGATACTCTATCACAAGCTCATAATCTTTTAACAGCTCTAACCATCTTCTTTGACGCAGGTTCAAATCTTTCTGGGTCATCAGGTATTTCAGACTTTTATGATCTGAAACCACGTGACATTTCTCACCGTATAGATAATGACGCCAAATCTTTAGTGCAAACACAATCGCAGCTAACTCAAGGTCGTGCACTGGATAATTCTTTTCATGAGGCTTCAACTATCTCGAGGCATAAGCTACCACTTTTCCTTCCTGCATCAAAACACATCCCAGACCATTTAACGAAGCATCACTATATACAACAAATTCTTTACCCGGTTCTGGCTGTACTAACACTGGAGCTTCTGTTAATAGAGTTTTCAACTGATCAAAACTTTTTTGGCATTTATCTGACCATTCAAATCTGATACCTTCCTGAAGTAATTTAGTCAACGGAGTAGCTATTGTTGAAAAGCCTTTTACAAATCTGCGGTAATAACCAGCCAAACCCAGAAAATTGCGGACTTCAGATACATTTTTCGAAGGTTTCCAATTCAGAATAGCAGAAATCTT
This sequence comes from Gossypium bickii, assembly GCA_025503065.1. Lineage (NCBI taxonomy): Eukaryota > Viridiplantae > Streptophyta > Magnoliopsida > Malvales > Malvaceae > Gossypium > Gossypium bickii. Next base: position 20,640,530 of record CP106718.1, read on the forward strand.
GCTTGCATCAACTCAAATCCTGGATGCTAACACAATATGTCCCAGAAAACTAACCTCGTGCAACCAGAATTCACACTTGCTGAATTTCGCATACAATTACTTTTCTCTCAAAGTTAGCAAAACAATTTTCAAATGTTCAGCATGCTCCTTTTCATCACGTGAATAAATTAAAATGTCATCAATGAATACGACAACAAATTGATCTAGATACGGTCTAAAAATTCTGTTCATCAGATCCATAAAAACAGCAGGAGCATTGGTTAATCCAAATGGCATAACTAGAAACTCATAATGCCCGTACCTCGTTCTGAAAGTAGTCTTTGGAATGTCTGAATCTTTAACTCTCAACTGATAATATCTTGATCTCAGGTCAATCTTAGAAAACACAGTAGCTCCTTTTAGCTGATCAAATAAGTCATCAATCCTGGGCAACGGATATTTATTCTTTATTGTCACCTTATTCAACTGACGATAATCAATGCACATTCTCAACGTGCCATCTTTCTTTTTCACAAACAGAACAAGAGCTCCCCAAGGCGAAAAACTCGGCCTAGCAAACCCTCTATCGGTCAATTCTTGTAACTGTGACTTTAATTCTTTCAACTCAGTGGGTGCCATTCTATATGGAGCTATCGAAATCGGTGTAGTACCAGGCAACAATTCAATACCAAACTCAACTTCTCGAATCAGAGGTAAACCCGATAACTCTTCAGGAAACACATCAGAAAACTCACAGACAATAGGCATTGACTCAATCTTACTTTCAGACATTTTCGAATGAATTACATAAGCGAAATATGCCTCATAACCCTTATTCAAGCAACTCTGAGCTTTCAAAATAGATATCACAGCAGGCAATCCATTTAAATCATTCGACTCAATGCGTACAATCTCATCATTCGGACATCTCAAATCTATAGTCTTTCTTTTGCAGTTCACAACAGCATCATGCATAAATAACTAGTCCATACCCAGAATAATATCGAATTCATCAAATGGCAAAAGCATCAGATCAGCAGGGAAATAGATATCTCAAAACATTAACGGACAGTTCTTGCATACTTTTGTCAACAAAGACACATTTACCTAAAGGGTTCGATACTTTTATAGCAAACTCAGTAGACTCTACAGGCAAAGTCTTGCTGAATACTAAATTCATGCAAATATATGAATGTGTAGAACCAGGGTCTATCAAAGCAATCACAGAAGTATCATAAAGAGTAAAAGTACCCGTTATAACATCTGGTGACAAAGCTTCTTCTCGAGCTCGGATAGCATATGCTCTGGCTGATGCTCTAGCTTTGGATCTGACAACGTTGTCTCTCGTAGTTCTCTGACTACAACTAACATTTCTGACACTCTTCAATGACCTACCTCTCATAGGTGCATTGTCGGATCTCAAATTCTGAACAGTCTCTGGCTCGACAGACTCAGGGCAATCACATATAAAATGATCAAGCGATCCACATCTAAAGCAAGCTCTGTCATTTAATCTAGAGCTTCCCAGATGCCTTTTTTCATAATGTTTACATTCAGGTCTCTCGGATCGAACATTACCAACACTGGCCACTAAAGTTACTGGAGTTTTAGAACTCATTTGCGGTCTTGATTTATTTCTATTCGGATGTCCCACGTTATCTCTGAAATGACTTTGATTATCTCTGAATCTTTTCGGAGTAGACTGAAATGATCTACTCTAAAATCTCTTTCTCACATCTCGGGCTTCAGATTCAGCTTTTCTTTTATCTTTCCCGACTGCCTCAGCTTTACACGCTCTATCAACGAGTACAATGAATTCTTTTATTTCTAAGATCCCAACTAACAGACGTATGTCTTCATTAAGGCTATCTTCAAACCTTTTGCACATTATAGCTTCAGATGATACGCATTCTCAAGCATACTGACTCAGTCTCACAAATTCTCATTCATATTCTGATACAGTTATTCTTCCAAAACTCGATCTGAAAGAAATCCCATGTGACTCGTTCTCTCGGAACAACAGAAATCAGAGTTTTCCACCATTGATAAGTTGAATCTCGAAGTAATGATACCACACATTTTATACATTCTTTCGGAGTTAGAGACATTTTATCGAATACCCAGATATTATTTCCAATCCAGAAATCGGCCTTTTCAACATCATCATCTTTAGTAGCTCGGAATTCTTCGGCCCCATACTTACGGATCTTGTCAACAGGAAGCTTATTCAACAGATTCGGATGTATAACTGGTGGCACAACTGTAGTTTGAGGGGGATTAACCGGGGGCGGGGGTTGTGAAATAGTCGGGTTATTCTTAACAAATTGAGTGAACCGCTCACTCATCATCTGGAACAAAGCTTGTTTAGCTTCTCCCTCTTGATCGCTCGTAGTCGGTCTCGATTCGTAGGCGCCGCCCCCTGCACGGAGGAAGCGGTGTATTTACTTTCACGTCACACTACGACTCTTTCGGGATCCATTACTATACGAAAATCACATTTTATACTTCAGGATTCATCACACTATCACAATTCAGATATATGGCATGTATAGCTAGACTCTGACACGCTACGTTAGTCCAAGAATCGGCTAACCTGTAGCTCTGATACCAATCAAATGTAACTCCTTTATCCCGAGTCCATCACCGGATTAGGGTTAGGAGCGTTACCAGACAGATCGAAAAACATTTGTAGAAATTCATCCATTCATACATCATTCTCAAGCATAGTGTCCCTTAAACGGGTCCTCAAGACATTAATCATGTTTAGAAGTCGAGTCGGGACTAAATTGAAACACATATGAAATTCCATGAAAATTTAAAACTTTTCTAAAATACAGGGGAGACACGCCCGTGGGAGGAGTCCGTGTGCCCTCCACAGCTTTTAGACACCCCCGTGTGTCCATCTGTGTCTATATACTGACTATATTACCACGGTCACTAGGCACGCCCGTGTACCATGGCCGTGTGCTACTAAGCCATATACTGACTTCCCCACCACGGCCACCAAGCACGCCCATGTGTCATGGCCATGTGCTCTTAGCTAGCTACTGACTTGCACACCACGGCCAGCTGACACGCCCGTGTCAAGGCTGTGTACTACTAAGCTACATCCTGTCAATTTTCCCACGGTCTTAGGCACGCCCGTGTGCCACAACCGTGTGACATTATAGGCCATTTACAAGGACAAAATGCCACCCATAAGGGTCAAACCTATAATCAACATACAACATTCCATTTCATTCACCTATGACCATCAAACATACCAAATAGCCAACCAAATCATGCATATTTGGCAACTAAGATAATCACATTACAATTCATTCAATAATTATTCAATCTAACCATTCAAACCAATTCCAAACGTACCAATTTGCATGATCAAATCTCATTTATGCACACGCACCAATCATCTATATACTTACCATTTCAAAACCATTTCATATATATACTAATCATACCAAAACAACTTCTCAAATCACATTCATTCAAGCATAATACCAAAACATAACTAGCCAAATCACATGGCTAAGTTCACTTTACAACTCATAATAAGAACTAGCCTATACATGCCATATCTAGCTATATACATTTTCAAAATGTACCAAAATAAGTTTTAATAGTGTGATGACGATCCGTGACGGTCCTGAGCCTTCAGTAGCTTTTACGACCTATAAAACAGATTGAACACACACAGAGTAAGCTTTCCAAAAGCTTAGTAAGTCATATACAAAAAAACTTGGTATGGAAAGCATATTTGCAATAAATATATTGGGACATATAATTCACTTAGCCATTTTCATCATTCAAGAATCATATAAACACATAGCTTATCTAGCCACACAACTCTAGTCAAACTTTACATATTGTATCATCCATTTCATATACATATCATCATAATAAGATCACTTAGATGCTTACCTTATATACACATTTGGTGTATAATCAACATGCCTGAATTGGACATTCATTTACTCAATCTATCAAAGCTCAGATTTATCATTCGTATTTCAGACTTGCCTATTGAACCATAAGGAATCCAGTGGATACTTCAAAAGCTCGGAATAGTAGTACAATGCCATCGTCACAGACGAGGTCTTACATGTACTCAGATATCGATGTCACTGTCCTAGACAGGGTCTTACACGAATCAATACGATGCCTATGTCCCAGACATGGTCTTATACGTAAACTCACATCAATGCCAACGTCCCAGACGTGGTCTTACTCGTAAAACTTATATCGATGCCAACATCCCAGACATGGTCTTACACGAGTCTCAAATCAATGCCAACGTCTTAGACGTGGTCTTACATGATGAAATAGAACAGATACCTATGTCATGACATAGCTAATCCTATCTATTCCTAGGTTCGTACGGGACTTCTCAGACATTATCGCTATATCGATCTTATCTCGCAAATCATATGCACAACCTCTCATAAGCTTCCATTATCAACATCAATCATATGCACAATTACAATTGCATACATATACGTTTATTTGCATAGTGACTTACCTCAGATTCGGTTTATCAGAATAGAAACGGCTACTCGTTTACTATCGCCTTCCTGCGATCTAAATCCGTTTTCCTCGGTTCTTGATCTAAACATATTCAGAATTAACTTTTTTATTCAGTATTTCATTCAATTCAATCCATACACACATATTTTGGGCTATTTACAAATTAACCCTTATATTTTCACATTTTGACAATTTAGTCCATTTTTCTCAAAACATCAAATTCACAAAATCAATATACAACCAAGCTTAGCCGAATGTATATACATTTCATACAAGTCCATACTTTCCATCAAATTCACAATTTAGTCCTCCAAAATAACATTTTCTCAATTTAGCCCTATTTAGCTAAATTCATCAAAAACTCAAAAACAAACTATGTCAAACAAACACATATATTTCATATTTCATCCTCAGACATCATAAAACTTATGAATTCATCAATGGCTCATTTCAAAAACTTCATAAATACACAAAATTGAGACATGGGCTTGATAGAAGATGAAGCAACGATTGCAAAAACGTAGATATTATCAAAAACAGATCGAAAACTAACGTTGAATTCAAGCTTGAAAGGCCGAATACCTAGCTCAAATTTTCTTTCTTTTTCTTTTATGGTTTCGGCAAAGAAATGGTAAAATGAAACCACCCACTTATGCATCTTTTATTATAACATATTAATATATAATATAAAATACATATATATTTAACATAACATATAAATAAAAATATATAAACATAATATATTTGTATATTGCCTTCCACTATCAATGACTTTGGCCAAATTGCCACATAAGGCCCTCACTTTACAAAGCCATAACACATAAGCACTTTAACATATAGCATACAACTTTCATATTTAATGCAATTTCATCCTTTCGTCAAATTAAACACACAGACATACAAATTAGTTCACGGAAATTTATCATATGCTTAATCACATATCAATGACACAGAAAATAATATTAAAATATTATTCAGACTCGGATTCGTGGTCCCGAAACCACTGTTCCGACTAGGGGTATAAACCGGACTGTTACAATATTTATACTATAAATGATAACACGGATATGAGCGGTCAGATCCCCTAAAATAAGGGGATTAGATAGGGACTACATTGAAGATTTTTCTCCAACGATTCAACATTATCCTAGACTTTATTATTTTATTGTATATGTTGTTTTTAGCTTCACTTTTATAGGAGAATTAATTGTAATTGATCTGGTATGTTAACAAGTCTCGAACTCTTATATATTTGAAAAGACCTATATAGGTTTAGTATTGAGAATTTATAACATTTATATGTTCATTGAGGAACTTGTTTATTGGGAGTGCATTGAGAGTGTAAACAAGTTTTTTTTTTTTTTTTTTTTTGTTTACAACCTAAGTTTTGAAGGGAACTTAGATGTGATTGATGTAGATCTTTAGATACAAAAGTGTGGTTGTTTTATTGAGGTGTTATAAGACTTGAATCACTTGTCGTATTGGATTTAAAGATAGTGGTTTATCTCATTAAGTTGGGCTCCATAGATGTAGTGAGACCAAACTATGTGAAAGTTCGCTTGAGTTTTTCTTCATTCTTGTCTCAATGCCACCTGTAATGGGCACTACAACCAGCAATTTTATTTGCACAACTTGTTCTGTGTGCAATTATCAACAATAGGTTCCAACAAAATTTGTTGGAAAATTTGTTTTCACTCACAACATAGGTGTGTCATAATCTAGTATTATTTCTTATGCTAAAGACTTAGTTGGTATCACAAGTCAACAAGAGACCAACTCAGTTAAGAAATGGCTAAAAGTCAACAAATATTATTATAATAGTGTTATTGTCTTTTTATTTTCATATATAAAATATTTTTATAAAATATTATTATAGTGAGATTTGAATGTAGGATATTGTAATCTTTGTAATTCAATTTAATCAATTCAATTAAATATTTATTTAATTTATATATTTTAACATAATTTTCTCATCCACATTATAGATGTGTTAAAATATAATAATTTGAGAAGACTACCCAGTTGATCACTCAACTTTTAGGGCGTTTTCATTTTGGTCACCCAAGCATTAAATCATTAATGGCGGCTGATTGTATATGACAAATCATATTCACATCATATTTAAACTTTCATTTTGGTCACCTAACTTCTAGGTCCCTTTCATTTTGGTTACTGGAAATTTTTTTTAAGTCTTGATTTGAGTAAAAAAACTTAAGGATTAAAGTGAAAAGTGGTAGAAACTAAAATATTGCATTAAAAATTTTTAAATTTGTATTTGTTTATCCCATTGCGAAAACTTTTAATTTTTTTCCAATCTTGAAATTTTAAATTTCAAAATTAATTAAATAAATTTTTGAAATTTTTATCTATTAATAATGTCAACCTATTACTATCATATTGAAATTAATTAAATTAATTATTTTAGGGCCTGTTCTTCCGTACTTAAAAAAAACACTTCTGGCTCTAAAAGCACTTTTGTAAGAAAAGCTGTGCAGAACAAACTGCTTTTGGCTGGAATTTTTGGCTTTTCAAAAGTGCTTTTCAAAAGCACTTCTAAAAAGGAGAAGCTAAAATTTTTAGCTTTTCCTCTCTCAAAAGCATTTTTAGTACTTAATTACTTTTTTACCCCTCCAATAACATAATTCTTTCCCTTTTTTTTTCTTGGTGCTTAATTACAAATATGTTAAAATCATTAATTAAAAATAAAAAAATATTTTTTTAAATACTAATTACAAATATTTAATGGTTATATTTAAATATTTAAAATGTAGTTTATATATTCTAATTAAATTTTATAAGTAATTAATATTTATTACTTAAAAATATTTAAAATTTATATTTCATATATTAAAATATTAACAAGTTATAGTGATTTTTTTATATTCTTACTAAAATATAATAATATTAACTAAATTAAATTTTATTTAAATGCATATTTGTTACTTAATAATAACCTGTCTAAAATGTACATTTTATTTCTCAAAAGTACTTTTTGACAGCAATGCTAAACACTTAAATTTTAAACTAAACTTTTCAAAAGCACTTCTCAAAAACACTTTTCCACAGCATTTTTCAAAAGCACTTTTCAAAAGCATTGCCAAACTAGCCCTAATCTCCTTCTAAGTTTAAAATTAATTAATTTAACTAATATAATCTCTAAAGTTTAAAACTTTATTTTACATTTTCAAATTATCCTTAATGAAATCAACTCAAATATCTCATATTTAATAATTGTCTACGAAATTTAAATTTCTTATGCTAATATATTCTCACATCTTTTCTAAAAGTAAAGAAAAATCCTTACAATTAATTATATTAATTGCTTGTTCTTTGATTGAGTAAAGAAGTGATGAAAATGATTATGGATTTTGTTTGGCATGAAAGATGAAATTAATTAATTTAATTAATTGCAAAGATTTTTCTTTGTTTTTAGGTTAACATGGAAGATTCAAAATCATACAATCAAAATAAAGTTTGAGTTTTGTAGATAACTACTAAAAATGAGTTATTTAATCTGATTTTAATTTGGAAACATAAAATAAAATTCTAAATTTTCAATATTGAAAAAAAAATGAAAATTTAGAATTTTCGGCAATGGGGTAAACATGTACAATATGACAAATTTTTTAATGCATTGTTTTAGTTTCTACCGCTTTTCATTTTAATTTTTAATCTTTTACCCTGATCAATACTTACAAAAAAAATTTGTTTGGGTGATTAAAATGAAAGCAACCTAGAAATTACGTGACTAGAATTAAAGTGTAAATATAATACGACACATACAGTTAACTGTTATTACAGATTTAATATTTGAGTGACTAAAATGAAAACACCTAAAAATTGAATGACGAGCTAGAAAATTTACCCTAATAATGTAAAAGCATTAGAAACATCAATACCGGAAGCGATGAGTTGTGGTTGACAGTGACGCTTCCAAAGAAAACAACATTAAAAGGTGAATGAATATCATATATCCCAAAAATTCTATTTCGAAGCCTAACTTAGTGATTTATAAAGATAATTAAGTTACATATAATTCATACATACTATTATTGTCTGCATGCATGTTTTGAGTGGTGCATGCTCGTGATTGTGAAATGTCCATGTGGATGCATTGCATGCTCGTGATTGTGAAATGTCCATGTGGATGCATTGCATGGCTGCCCATCTCTTTTGACTTTGGATGCAAGGTTGATGTTCGTACAGCTGAATTTGGTTTGATTTTCATCAAGTAAAATAAATATTACGTTACTTGGATGGAATGAAAATTATATAATAATATATAATGTCGACATCACTTGAAAAAAATTAAATCATTTTTCTCGTTTTAAAATTTTTAATTTAAGTTATTAATGAAACTATAAAAAAATAATTTTTAATACCAACCCAATCATATAAATATATTACAATTTCTTTTAAATTTGATTTACTTTTTTCGATTTTCTAAATTTAAAATGTTCATTGGTTGGCGAATTTTTATCAAAAGCCAAAGAAAGTGGTGCCACGTGGGGTGCGTCAGAGAGTGGCCCCATTCTCCAGCCCATACCCACCCCGACAGCCCGTCTCTAGTCTTTACCACCCTTTCGCCTTTAACACGCAATCACCATTCATGATCACCGTCCAGTTTTAATTATTCCCACAATTTTATATATTAAAAAATTCTATCACACCCACAAATATTATTTTAAAATAATATATAATAATAACGATATATATAACTTTGAAATTAATTAATAGTAATTAATAGAATATGTATATCAATTTCAAGTCAGAGTCGAGTTAATTTATGACATTAATTCAATCAAATATATTATTAATATATATTTACAGTTGAAGGAATTGATAAAGTATGCATAATAAACTTAAAATGTATAAAAATATCAAAATTAATTTTAGTTAAATGATAAATTAAAGGCTTTACTAACGTAATTGGTTTAGGTTCAAATCTTATCATATACATATTTTTATTTATTTTTTAAATAAAACCAATAAAAAATATTAATATATGCATATACAGTTAGGGAAGTAATAAAGTATGCATAATAAAATTAAAATGTAAAAAAATATCAAAATAAAATTTTAGCTAAATGATAAATTAAAGGTTTTACTAATGCAATTGGTTTAGGTTCAAATATTATCATATACATATTTTTATTGGTGTTTTTTAAATAAAAGACTAAAGTACCTTATAAAATGTTAAAATACCATTGAATAATATAACTTATTTTAATTACGAAATGACATTATATAATTTCCTTAACCGAGTTGGTGATCCAATTGAGGAAGACACCAATTCAATCAGGAGCTTAAATAATAGTAAGTATAGATATAAATATACAATTGGTGGAAAAAATAAAGTGTGCATAACAAAATTAAGATGTATAAAAATATTAAAGTAATGCTTTAGCGGAGTGATAAATTAAATGTTTTACTAATGTAATTGGTTTAGGTTCAAGTCTCATATGCATATTTTTATTGGTTTTTTTAAAATAAAAAAAACTAAAGTATTTTTGAATAATATAATTTATTTTAATTATAAAATGTCATTTTTGTAATTTTTCTAATCGAGTTAGTGACATCAACTCAGTTAAGAGCTTAAATAATAGTAAGTATAGATATAGATATACAATTGATGAAAATAATAAATTATGTATAATAAAATTAAAATATATAAAGTATTAAAATAAAGATTTAGTTTAGTGGTAAATTAAAAATTTTGTTGATGTAATTTGTTTAGGTGCATATTTTTATTGGTTTTTTAAAATAAAAAATTAAAGTATCATCGAATAATATAACTTATTTTAATTATAAAAAGACATTTTTATAATTTTCTTAATCGAAGATAACTATTACCTCCCACAATAATAAAAATTTTCTAATACCAATATTTTAGATATTAGAATTGATAATTTAACAATAGAGGTGATCCAATCACTATTTTTTTTAAAATGCCATTTTTCTATATTAAATATAAATTTATAATTGTAAATTATATTACAAGTCACTTAACTATTTTTTTTTGTCACTTACCTATAATATTTTTAATCACCCAATTATTGCTCCTTTACTTTTTTGGTCACCAAATTATCTTCTTCTTCTTTTAAATTTGGTCACCCAACTAATTGATATTGTTTTTTTTCCTTTGAAACGTGGTAGCTAAAAAAATCAGTATAATAACAAATTCACCTATCAAATTTTTATATATTATATTAATTTAATCATCATTTTAAAAATTTAATCCTCAAAATTTACCTCCCTCTTCCACTTCTCTCAACACCACTACCATGGCCGCGTCTAACTCCATCTCTTCCTTCACCTTTCTCAAAAAAATAATAAAAAAAAATCAATTTTTACGAAACGCCAAACCGATCATTCTTTGTTGGTAACTTTGCTTTCCTTCTATTTCTTGTTTGATATTAAGTGTTTTTGTTTCTAACACTGACAATTTGAGTTGTTGACTGCAGGTGCATATTAAAGAGGGGTGAATTTCATATTTAATAAATAAGTGAATTGGAAGAAGATGCTTGTAGTTTTGAGATTGTGATTGAGTGGGCAACAATGGATTGTTGAGTTTGGGGGCCATTAATTAACCTTGAGGGGTGGTAGGATATGGTAGGCATGTGTCGTGGTCATGAGTTGGTGCCTCTGGCAGCATTGATAAGTAAAGAGATGAAGAAGCCAAGTGAGAGATACAGGCATGTTGCTCAATCTAGGAAATGAGAAGATTATTTCTTTGGTTAAAACGAATTGCCAACAAGTGCTTGGCAACCCTTCATCTACCTTCTCTGTTTTAAAGAAAAAGGAAAAGCAAAAGGTTTTAAAGCAATCCCATGTCCCAGAGGCTCTTGATAAACTCAGAGAACAAACCAGAGACTGTAAAGGGACTGGAATCAATGTTGAAACCTGATGCTGATGATTTTGGTAAGGATGTAATGATGGATGATTATTTAATGATAAATTAGGTTCAAATAGAAAGAAAAATGGAAGCCTTGGTAGTGGTGGTGGGGAAGCCCAGGAAAAATAAATTTTGGATCAAATTAAAATTATTTGTAAATTTTAAGTGTCAATTTTTTTTAAGATTATAACTAAATCAATATAATATATAAATATTGAGAATTAAATTTGTAATTATACTAAATTTTTAATTGTCATGTCATGTTAGAGATTTAATACACTTAATAGAAATAGAGAAAAAAATAATCTCGATTAATTAAATAATTAAATTAAAAAATTTAATAATTAAGTGAATAAACTAAAAAGAGAATAATTAAGTGATAAGTGGTATGGTTAACCATATTACAAATTTATCGGGGGTTTTTTTTTTTTTTCTTTTACCCACATAGTAATATAATTTTGTATATATAATGCAGTGGTTGTGGTCCACGATTTGGAGCATTCAATGCTTTGGGCTTAGGTGATGAAGGCTAAAGGAAAAACGTAACCAGCGCGCTTTAATATAACAATAACAATTCACCTATTTATAGAAATTTGGTAAACTTTTTAGGTGAGCTTTTTCCTCCCATTTAATACTAGAACTTTTTCTTCCGGAAAACTTAACCCATGGCTTTTTTACATAAATTATAATTTCGAAAATAACTCACTTTTCTGATTATACACATAAATGATCTAAAATTTATAGTAAAAAATAGTATAGTTAAACAGTTTGACGCCACCAATATGTCACGTCAATAAATCCAATAAAAATTTTATTTTTTTAGTGGAGCCAAAGAGTTTGGCACCACCACTTTTGTATGTGTCAGTGTAATTTATTTTTTAGTTTTTTTTAAAATTTAAAATTATAAAAAAATATTTTTTTATTGGATGAAGCCGTTCTAAATGGTGCCACCACTTTATTATCAAGGTTTTTTTAAATGTGCTTTTTTATTTAAAAAATATTATTTTATTTGATGGAGTCATTCTTTTTGGTATGACTAAATTGATATATATAACCCCCAATGACAGATCAATCTGAGTTGAAGGAAAAAAAATGTACTTATATTTTGTTAGAGGATGAATGGGACAGAGATGAACTTTTTTTATTATATATATTTGTGTTTTTGTTTATTTAGTAATTTTTTTTAATTTGAAGGTATGTTTTGTTTAACAATAATTCGGTGGAGCTCTGACACCGGTAAATTTAATGATTATTTTTGAATGCCAATTATTTATTCGGTAACTGGTTCAAATTGCTTAAATAAGTGTTTCCGTTGGCTGTGGTAGGATGAAAATGAGGTCAAATTGGTTATGCAGCCAACGGGTGGATTATTTGGGATTCCCTGAGTCAACGAGATGCTTGAAGGTTTTAAAGAATCCCAAATCGAACCGCACAGGTGAGATCATCAATATCGGCAGTATTCGGGCTACAATTTAATAGCACCAAGAAAGTCGCTCCTACTGCGGTTAAACAATTTAATTTTCAATTTGTAAGACACAATGTTGTCGGTCTTGAACAAAATCGTTTAATTATGTTTTGTTTGTAAGACACAATGCTGTCGATCTTGAACAAAATCATTTAACTTTTTTTAGTATTGAAAAGTTGCTCGTGTTGTAAAATTATATATTGTAAGTTAAGTTAAATTATTTTAGATAGTTTGAAATGTAAAATTATATTTCTAAAATATAATTTTTGAATTATGTAAATTGATAGTTATTTTGTAAAATATAATTTTCATGTAAATCATTTATATAATGTGAAATCAAAAAAATCAAAGGGACATTTTTAAAGAAAGTTTGATAAGGGACATTTTTAATAGAAATTAAGAAATAGATGACCAAAAAATAAAGAAAGTTTGGAAAAAATGAGAAATGATTAATTTGTAGAAAAATAAATTAGAGCATTTAAAAAAATAAAACAAATTAAATGGTCAAAAAATAAATATACTGATCACATTGCGTCAGTCGCGTCAATAACATCAGCAACGTGACTAGTCATGGTATATTTAATTAATGGCTTTAAAAAAAATAGAATGAGAGAAGAGAAGACATTCAACATTTTAAAAAGAAAGGTGGGGCTTTGGTTCCCCCTTAAAATTTTGAAATAGAAGAAGAGAAGAGAAGGGGAAAGAAAAAAAATGGTTGTATTTGTTTTAAAGTTAATAAATATATGTAAGGTATGTAAAAATATTTTGATGTGCATGTATTATATTAAAAGTAGCTATTATAATATAATAATTAACTATAATTAATTTATGCATTTTTTTTTAAAATTATGTAGATATCACAATGTCTTCTCAAGTAAACACGGATCACACTTCATCGAGAACTAACGAAACTGTAAAATTAATTACAAATTAAATAAAAAATATTTCGTTTTGGTTTCTCAATTTTTTCTTGCTTAGCGTTATTTTCCTCTACGTGTTTGATGTTAAATTGCTTTTTCCTAACTGTTTTGGTTGCATGAAATTGATCTCTATTTGATTGTTTGTAGTCCTTTTTATTCTCCCACTATTTTTATCTTCTTTATATGTATGTTATGACTATTTACATATGTATTTATCTGTAAATCGGTATAAATATATATATATATTTATATTAGTTGAGTTATTCTTTTGTTTGCAAGCCTTACCACGGCATATACATATGCATTTCATCTAATATTATAATGAATTGATTTTGAAGTTTCTGCACTTATCACTAAACAATAGGACTAACCTTAGAAATTTTGAACTGTAAATATTATGTGATTTAAATTTGTTTATTTACTAAATTTGAAATACTATGTTGAAATGGTAAAAATGTAAATATTATTTATCCTGGACTCATCCTTATCCATGTCCAACCCATACGCCATCTAATATAGGCACGAGATACGATCTCCGATGCAAGGAGGAACTTAGAAAAAAAATGAGCATACTCATACCCGCTATAAAATAATTTTTTATCCTACATAATTTTTTATTTATAAAGTGTAGTATGTTTTAAATTGATATGAACTTATCATAATTTTTAAATATTTAAAAACTCGTGGCCAAACAGAAAAAGGAAAAGCTGAGACAACATAATTTATCGTATTTTTAAAATATTTATTTTAAAGAAAAAAAATATTTGAAGAATACATGGGCCAAATACAGGTTACCTTAAATGTGTAAAGTTTATCAAAAAATACAAAATATATAATTTCTTTAATTTCATTAATTTTTTTTGGGATCTTATTTGAATTATTTAATTTTTTTTATATTAGCAAAGATTGAAGAATCACTTGAATACATTGACAATTTTATGTTTAAATTATATAGATACTTGATTTATCATATTTTATCATACAGGATGGGTATCGGGTTTTGAGGTCGCGGTTCCATTTTCTCAAGTACAATCCGAACAAGTGGATCATGCCATACTTACAGTTGGGGGGATTTGGGGATGTCGCACTATTCCGGAGGTTCAACCTAAGGGCAAACTTAATATCCGCATTGGTTGAGCGGTGGTGACCAAAGACCCAAACCTTTATTATGTCGTGCAAGAAGTGCACGATCACATTGGAGGTTGTCGCTATGCAACTTGGGTTACGAGTTGACAGTGATATGGTCACAGGTCAAAGCAAAGTGTTGGAACCTTTAGTAATATGCCACAGATTGCTTGGACGGTCCCTTTGGTGATGGGGAATGAAACTCCATGTGCTTGACATTGACATGGTTGAGAGCAAATTTCAAGGAGTTATCGAGCACCACCACTGAGCACGAGATGATGTGCGTTGCTCGAGCCTATATTGTACAACTGATTGGGGATACTGTAAACTCAAATTTATATAGGGTTTTTCTATATACTTTACCACATTTTACTTAATAAATGTGTTTATCTTGAGTAATTATTATTTAAATAAGTGAATTTTACTTAATTAGTAATTTTAGACATGAATTTAGAGAGTATGTGAAATTATGCTTAATTACATGATTTTCAAGCATATTTTTTATTAATTCATTTTAATTTATTAATGTATGTATTTTTCACTATGTAAGAGGTACATTGGAGACATGATTTAAATAAATAAAACATAGACATGTACAAATTATCCATGTCAATGGCAAGACCATGCAATTTGGGGCATGAGGTTAACTACTTGACCAAATAAATAAGGTGATGAAAGATGGACATGTCTGCTAAGTTTTGGACTGAAGAACTGTCCAACAAGGGAACTAAGAGCCCAAATTCGACACTTGAAGGTGGCCGCCTAAAACATGTTTCGGGATAATTAAATGAAGGTCTTTCCAGTTGGAAAATAATCAGAATTCAGCCCAACAATTTCTCTACTGAAACCGTCCACTCTATAGCTGTTTTTAGCTTGAATTTGAATTTCAAATTCAGAAGACTTGGTCATCCCTTGTTTCTTGAAGCATGGTCGGCCACATGAGAGAGGGAATGAAGGAAATTTAAACTTATTTTTAGTAAACTCAAACCCTTACCTTCACCTATAAATACCTTGCCATCCTTCACTTCTCATTCACCCTCATCCCTCAACATTCCTCTCTTACTTTCACTAGTTTCATCTTAATTTCTTTTCCTTTTTCCCCTTGCATAACCGTCCATCCCTCCTCCATTCTTTAGCCTAAAAGCTTTTTCAAAAGCACTCATTAGCCGGCTACCTCTTAAACACTTAGCAAACAAAGCATCAACCAAAACGAAGGAGCGCCTCAGTCAAAATAGATTCTGAAGGCTACTGAACTGAGTCAATTAGAATAGATCCAAAAGGTTGTTGAACTGAATAGAGTTTAGTCTTTCCTCTTGTTATTTATTTTAATCATGTTTGTTTTGAGTTTATTGTTTTGGACATCAACAATGATATTTTAAATCCTATTTGTTATGATGATTATGTTAATTCAATAAGATCTATTTTATTCATGTTTAACATGTTTAGGTCTTAGTCAATCATGTTTTCAATTAATATCATGATGCATTTTATTCATACGTGATTGGGTGAACTCAGATTACTTGAGCGATCCTAACTAGACAACGGCTAGTAGACACATATTTGAAAAGTGGAATGCTCAATTTAGATCCTTAAACCCGACTAAGTTGAGGTTCGTAATATCTTTAGTTAGCTCTATTGCCTTGCATAGTTTTTAGGTTTATGAAATTAAACTATTGCAAACGTAAATGTCCTTGTGACCTTACATAAATGCTAAGAAACCCTTAGATAATATGATCAGTAAAATGCATATCTAACTAAGTAAAAGACTCCAAAAGGACTTAATTTGGTTTCCAAACTCATGAAAGATCGAGTTGCCGTGGAAGTATTTTCGAACATCATTAAGCATGATGAAGTAAATTAAATTGATTAATATAGTTATCCTAGCCCATTTAATGTTGATTGGTTTTTTTTTTCTAAAGCAATTCATTCATGCATTTAGGTAAATTGCATCTAGATTAGAATTGCATAAGGATCAATCTTTGCATCTAATTATTTTACTTAGTTTAATTATCACCATCCAAATTATTGAATTTTTACATCAAATTATGAAGTTATAATTTTACAAATATTTGGTTAAGCTTATACAATCTCTATGGAGACAGTAACTCATTTTTACTTACTTATTACTTGAACGACTATGTACACTTACGTAAACTACGCTACGGGTACTTACGCCGGACAACACATCTAATAGGGTCCCCTTAAAGTACTTGCCTCTATTGGAAGATTTGCATCGTGCTAGTACTTACAGTTGGGGATCAGTAATGTTGGCCATATTGTACTGTGAGCTTTTTTGAGCAACAAAACACAGGGTAAGTAACATGGTCGTTTGTGTGGAGTTGTCGCAGTCCTGGAACTATATCAGCATGCTCAGGGAACTCGGATGCATGAACTGCATCTGGATTTATGCTCAACATGTTACTCCCAGGGTCATTCTGTAAAACAACGCCACGACTTGGGCTATTGAAATAAGGGGTGTGAGCATATTCGGCCTCCTCCGGGCCTTCATCATCAATATCATCCAAAACCTTATCAATATCGAGGTCACTAAAATCTTCAACGTCCTGATAAAAATCTTCACCATTATTGGTCCCTTCTCCGATGTCTACCTCAGTGCCTATCACCTCTGGATATATTTGTAGACGGGGACTTAAGGCAGGGCTATTATACGAACTCTCACCATAAGTTGGATTTTCGGGCATCTGCGATGTCCCTTCGCAGTCTAACTAATTTGTCTATCCGACATTAAGATCAAAGTTAAACTTGCAATGTTGACTTATTGGACTAACATTCACAAGGGGCTCTAAGTCAACTAACTCAACTGGTTGGGGGTTCTCACTCCCAGTCGACCACCATATTTCTATTATAGTATCCAAGTCATCATCATCTAACAATAACACCTCACAAATTTTCAACGAATCTATAGAGATTAGAAACTTGTAAATTACACAAAATTTCAACAAATCTATAGAGAATAGAAACTTGTAAAATAATCTGGACATCGCCTTTCCACAACGAATAGCTATTTTCGCATTGATCTTCCTTTTCATTTTTCCAGCTTCAAAATTTTATTGAATCGCAACCCTACTCTCTGCAGACCTTGAAATACACAACCAACATCACCTTCTACAATTTCACCATAAAAAAATATACACCAAAAACACCGAGTTCTTCATCTTCACTAGAATTTTTGAACTCTCCTACTAAACACAACAATTTCTCTCTATTCTTCTCTTCCAGTTCAACTGTTAAAAAAGAGGCTCAATAATATCTATATTGTAACAGCCCGTTTTTAGTCAAATCGAAACAGTAGTTTTGGAACCCCAAATCTGAAGTCAAAATATTTATTTTATTATTATTTTAATGTTTATAGCATGATAGCATGTATATGTGAAAATTTCGTGAAGAAATTTTATCATTTAAATGGTCAATTTGATAAAAAGGACTAAATCGCATAAAGTGAAAAAGTAGTGTTCTATTAGTTAAAGGTATTAAATAGCTATAGATCCTTGAAGTAAAGGTCCTTATGCTGTAATTAGACCATAATTAAATTGAGTGGACATTTTTGGACATATTATCATGTAATTTGATGGTTTTTAATTAAGGTTAAATAGGTAATTTAATAATTAAAGGTATTGAAAATAAAACCAAAGTGATCATCTTCTCCCATTATCTTTTTACAACCAAAAATGGCATGAGAAGAAAATATTTCTAGGGTTCTTCATTCGGCATTCTTATTTCCATCAATTGGATCAAGAAAAGAGGAATTCAGACTTAGATTGGGGAAAAAGTAAAGTAGTTGAATTGTCGGTCTGTTTTCTCATTTCCATACACGAGGTAAGTTCGTATATTTGAACTTAAATGTGTATTTATTCAATGGATGGATGGTACTGAGATTGTATTTATCCTATGGTTAAATGTGTAAAACTTAATTTAAATATACGATTTAAGCGGACGAGTTGCTGAATAAGACTATAGCTGGGCTGGGGAAAATCGGATAATAAGACCATAACTGGGTTCTGGCATGTGAATGTAAGACCATGGCAGGACCTTGACAACGTATGTGTAAGACCATAGTTGGACTGTAGTATCAGAAAATCAAAGTATTGTATCGTAAACATTTATAAGCTCGAAGTGATTTGGTAAGAGAGTTGGTGGTAAATA
Source organism: Gossypium bickii (assembly GCA_025503065.1). NCBI lineage: Eukaryota > Viridiplantae > Streptophyta > Magnoliopsida > Malvales > Malvaceae > Gossypium > Gossypium bickii. The sequence continues at coordinate 20,659,599 of CP106718.1, forward strand.
GATATGTATCGGTACAGGTATGTACTGTAAACTATTCTAGTAACGAGTTAGAAGAAGTTGAGGACTTATGAGTTACGATATGGTTAAACTTTATGTTAGCTTATTGATTGATGCTTTAAATGTTAATTATGTTATCCATTTTGAAGTGTTAATGATTGTTGAGATTATTTCATATTTACATACGAACTTACTAAGCTTTATAGCTTACTTTGTTTAATTTTCAATGTTTTATAGTTCTGCGAAGCTAGCTCGAATCCGGGGATTGTCAAGGACTTCATCGCACTATCAGACATCTATTTTGGTACTTTTGAAGTGTGTATATATGGTATATGGCATGTATAGGCTTGGGTCATTTTGGTATGTTTGATGAACATGTATTTAGGCCATTTGAGTTGGCTTGTGATGGTGAATTTGATGTTGTTTATAAATATGCAAATGGTATTATTTTGAGTTATGTAATTAACCTATAATGAGTGATTGAGGTTAAATGGATATTGCATGTTTGGAATGGTTTAGTTAATTGAATGGTATATGTGAATTAGGTATAAAATTATATGGAAAATTGTGGTATATTTGTGATTTATATTGATGGTAAAGAATTGGTATGATTTGAACTTTGGTTGATGACTTTTGGCTATTTATTTGTGTCTTGAAATGGAACTATTTGAGCTTGTTTAGGTATGTGTAAAATGGGTGGCAAAATGGCTTGGTAAATAGTCTATTTTTGTCCATACGGATAGAGACACGGGCGTGTCTCGCAGCCGTGTGTGACACACGGTCATGTTACACGATCGTGTGTACCCTGGAGTTGAAATTGAAATGAAGTCATATACTCCACACGGTATCAGCCGTGTGGCAAAGTTAGTATACCCCCTAATTAGCACACGGCCTATCACCATCATCTTTGGTAAAATCAAGCTCGCCGCGTAGACATTCATAAACTGCTCTACTGTAGTTCTTAGCGGATAACCCCAATTTAAGTTTAAAAGTACATCCTAATAGGGGCGACCATACTTGTTCAATTTATCTCTTTCAACCTAGATGCCATGAGGCGGGCCTTGGAAAGTTTAAGGTTTAGAAATTACAAGTTATTAGCAATTAATATTAATTAATATTAATTGTTATTAATATTAAGTAATTAATAATATTTATATTATTATGTTTTGATTTAGAAATCTATATTCTATATTATTTATTTTATTATCTATCTATTATCTATTATTATATTATTCTTATAATATTATTTCTATTTAGTTATTATTTATATTTAGTATATTTAGAATTTATTATTATTTAAGTTAAATTTAAATAGAAAAATTAATAATTTATTTTAAGATTATTTCTTTCTTCGTCTTTATAAAAACAAAAATGAATATATTTTTAAATTTTTAAAGTAAAAAAATGGGCGAACGATGGGACTAAAAAAAATATTTAATTCTTAATCTTAAGATATACAAGTAGTTAATGAATAATTAAATCTTGGGACTCTTTGCTTTGTGTTATCGGCAGTGTGGCACAAGTCAGTATACCCCCATAATTGGCACACAGCCTAGTACACAGGCGTGTGACTTGGCCGTGTTGCATAAGTAAGTATACCCTACAGGTTTGGCACGGTCTGGCACAAAGATGTGTGTGGCCACTTCGAAGGGCACACGAGCTAGACACACGGCGTCTGGTTGGCCGTGTGACCCAAGTCAGTAAGCTCACTTGTTTGGACATGGGTAGGACACAGGCTGAGACACGACCATGTGATCCCATTTCGAATATCCACACGGCTTGTGACACGGACATGTCTAGTGGCCGTGTGGGTCACACGGGCGTTTGTCCCCTGTTTTGGAGAAAAATTTTCTAAGTGCTCAAATTGTTTTAAAGGTTATCGGTTTAGTCCCGAAACACTTCTAATGCATGAATAGGGCCTCGTAGGCTCGTATTAGGGACATATTGATTGAGGTTGATTGACGAATGTTTGAATTGATGAAATATATACTAATAGTATGTATAATTGAGTTGTAAGTCCGGTAAACCCTATTTCGGCGTTAAATACGGGTGAGGGGTGTTACATTTATTGGTATCAAAGCTACGGTTTAGTCAATTCTAGGCTACCGTAGTGTATGTAAGAGTCTAGCTATACATGCCATATATATAACCTGTGATAGTGTGATGAATACTGACATTATAAACTATGTTTTCGTGTAGTATGGATCCCAAATGAGCTATAGCAGATGATGTTGAGAGTAATACGCCAGCTCCCGCTCAAGGAATCTAGACCCCTGTCAAGTAGTCACGAATGTGAGGCTAAAGAAGCCTTATTTCAAATGATGAACGAGTGGTTCACTCAATACATTCATACGAACCCGGCTACTCAACAACCTCCACCCCCTTTCAATTCCTCAACCAATCCCCGTAGTTCCTCAAGTTATTGATCCAATACGATTGAACAAGCTGCCAGTCGATAAAATTCATAAGCATGGGGCTGAAGAGTTCAGGGATAATGTTGATGATGATCCTGAAAGAGCCGAGTTTTTTCTTGAAAATATGATTCGAGTGTTTGATGAACTTTCTTGCACACCGACTGAATGTTTAAAGTGTGTTATATCCTTTTTGAGAGACACTGCATACTAGTAGAGGAATACATTAATATCTGTGGTGCCAAGAGAGAAAGTCACCTGAGAATTCTTTCAGATCGAGTTTCGGAAAAAGTACATAAGTCAACAATTTCTGGATCAAAAGCATAAAGAGTTTTTAGAACTGAAACAAGGCCGCATGACTGTAACCAAATACGAAAGAGAATTTGTATGGTTGAGTAAGTATGCTCGAGATTATGTTTCTATCGAAGAGATTATGTGCAAGCGGTTTGTTGACGAGTTGAACGAAGATATTAAACTTCTAGTCGGGATATTGGATTTAAAAGAATTCGTTGTATTAGTTGAGCGTGTTTGCAAAGCTGAAGAACTGAGCAAAGAAAAGGGAAAGGCTAATTATGAAGCTAGAAATTCGAGAAAGAGATTGGTGAATAAACCCTATCACTCTTCATCAAAGAAATCCCGAGATTCTATAGTCGATCAAATGCATTAGTGGAGTACTCTAATAGAAATCGTGGGAAGCATTTTACGAGTTTAAAAACTCCGGCTACATCAATGGCAAGTGTGGGTAATGCTAGACCGAATAAACCTTAATGTGGACGATGTGGAAAACAACATTTCGGAGAGTGTAGAATGAATGATAAAGCCTATTTTAGATGTGGTTCGCACGAACACTTCATTCGAGATCATCCTAAGTTAGATAAGAAAGATAAACCTCAGAGTGCAAAACAAAGCAACACGACTGGGATAGGAAGACCATTTCGTAATGTTGTAAATGTGAGAGTGGTGGTAGAGGTGCAACACGAGATGCTGCTATGAGATCAGAGGCTAGAGCACTTGTCAGAACTTATGCTATTCGCACTCACGAAGAAGCGTCATCTCTAGATGTTATTACCGGTGCATTATCTCTTTACGACACTGATGTAGTTGCATTGATAGACCCCGGATCAACTCATTCATACATATGTGTGAACTTAGTGTCTAATAAGAATTTACTTGTTGGTTCTACTGAGTTTCTTATAAAAGTGTCGAACCTCTTAGGCAAATATTTCCTAGTTGACAAAGTTTACAAGAATTGTCCGTTAATGACTTGGGGTTACTATTTTATGGCCGATTTGATCTTGTTGTCGTTTGATGAGTTTAATGTTATTATTGGCATGGACTGGCTGACGTTGCATGATGCATGTAACACCCCTATCCCGTGTCCGTCGCCAGAATGGGTTAAGAGCGTTACCCGACTAACAGGCGAATATTTTCATTAAGACCATCTTCGAATCTTTTGCACATTATAGCTTCAGATGATACACATTCCCGAGCATACTGACTCAGTCTCACGAACTATCGTTCATATTCTGAAACAGTCATTCGGCCCTATTTTAGTTCCAAAAATTCCTTTCGTTTCTGATCGACGAATCTCCCACTGATGTATTTCTTCCAAAACTCGATCTGAAAGAAGTCCCATGTAACTCGCTCTTTCAGAACAATGGAAATTAAGGCTTTTCACCATTGATAAGCTGCATCTCGGAGTACTGACACAACACACTTTATGTATTCTTTCGGAGTTAAAGACATTTCGTCGAATACCCGTATAGTATTTTCTAACTAGAACTCAGCCCTTTCAGCATCATCATCATTAGTAGCCCGAAACTCTTCGGCCCCATACTTACGGATCTTGTCAACCGGAGGCTTATTCTACAGATTTAGATTTGCAGTCAGAGGTATATCGAATGTTTGAGGGGGATTAACCGGGGGCGGAGGTTGTGAAACAATCGGGTTATTCTTCACAAATTGAGTGAACCACTCACTCATCATCTGGAAGAAAGCTTGTTTAGCTTCTCCCTCTTAACCGCTCGTAACCGGTCTCGAATCAGAGGGCACTGTCCCTTGCGCGGGAGCAGGTGCATTACTTTCTATGTCGTCAGCTACGGCTCTTTTGGGATCCATTACTATACGAAAATCACATTTTTACACGTCAAGATTCATCACATTATCACAGTTCAGATATATGGCATGTATAACTAGACTCTGACATGCTACGTTAGTCCGAGAATCGACTAAACTGTAGCTCTGATACCAACCAAATGTAACACCCCTATCCCGTGTCCGTCGCCGGAATGGGTTAAGAGTGTTACCTAACAGATCGGAAACTTAATCAGACAGTTCATCAAGTATCACACCGAAAACAATCATAGTGTCCCTTATTACGGTCAACGAGACTAAAACATGCTTATAAATTGGGTCGGGACTAAACCGAAACACATACAAACATTCTCAGAAATTTAAAACTTTTCTAAGTTTCAGGGGTTACACACCTGTGTGGGCAGACCGTATGCCTCCCACGGCTGCTAGACACACCTGTGTGTCCTCCCCGTGGTTGAAACTGAATTTTCTTCCACGGCCACTAAGCACGCCCGTGTACTCTGGCCGTGGTCGATCCTGTCAAAACTCATACGGCTACTAGGCACATCCGTATGCCAAGGCAGTGTACTCTTATGCTAGCTACTGACTTAGCCCCACCGTTACTAGGCACACCCATGTGCCACAACTGTGTGACATTATAGGCCATTTTCAAGGCCAAAATGCCACCTACTTGGGTCTTACCTTCAAGCAATATTTACCAACACAATTCATGCATACTAGAAAACCAAAATAACCATTCAATCTAAACATTCAATATCCATTTCAACCATGGCAACTTCCAAGACCAAAACATATGTATATCAAGTTTAATTTATCCAAATGCGTACCCAAAAACTTGACCAATTCATGTGCTTCAACCATACCAAGGTACACTTCATATATCACATTCATTTAAACATAATACCAACATATAACTAGCCAAATCACATGGCTAAATTCACTTCATTTACAAATACAAAAGACTAGCCTATACATGCCATATCTAGCAAAATATATATCCAAAATGTACCATAAACAAGTTGAATAGTGTGATGACGATCCTTGATGGTCCCGAGCCTTCAGTAGCTTTGACGACCTATAAAATAGAGAAAACGCACACATGGAGTAAGCTTTCCAAAAGCTTAGTAAGTCATAATACAAACAAACTTATCATAGAAGGCATATATACTCATAGATACATTGGCACATCTAATTCTCTTAGCAAATTATCACGTATATACTTTGGTCCATGTACTTGGCCATATTTTCCACATTCATCAATTCAAAAGTCTCATATATACAAAGCTCTTTCATGCTTACTATCACATCTCATATTGTTATCCAAATATACATAATCATCATAGTAAGATCACATAGGAACTTACCTTATATACACACTTAGTGTATGAATCAACGTACCTGAAACGGATTCACTATTTACATGGCCATTTCGTATCACAGACTTGCCTGTTGAACCCTAAGGAATCTAATAGGATACTCAGAAAGCTCGGAATAGTTGTACAATGCCAACGTCCCAAACGAGGTCTTACATGTAATCGGGTATCGATGCCACTGTCCCAGACAGGGTCTTACACGAATCAATACGATGCCAATGTCCTAGACATGGTCTTACACGTTAAGATCATATCGATGCCAACGTCCCAGACGTGGTCTTACACGTAACGCTCATGTCGATGCCCGTCCCAGACGGGGTCTTACATAAAATCTCAAATCAATGCTACGTCCTAGACGTGGTCTTACATGATAAAAACAGAACAAATACCTATGTCATGACATAGCTAATCCTATCTATTCCTAGGTTCGTACGGAACTTCTCGGATATGGTCACTAAGTAATCCTTATCTCAAAATTCATGAACAGATTATATCATAAGTATTCATCGATAACAATAGTCATAAGAATATACATAATTCAATACGAATACGTCTATTTGCATAATGACTTACCTCGGATTTGATTTAACAAAAACAAAAACGGCTACTCGGTTACTTTCGCTTTCCCGCGATCTAAATTTGTTTTCTTCGGTTCTTGATCTATACATATTCAGAATTAACCCTTTTATTCACTAACTCATTCAATTCAATCCAAAGACACACATTTAGGGCTATTTACAAATTAACCCTCACATTTGCATAATTTATCAATTTAGTCCATTTTTCTCAAAACATCAAATTCACAAAATCATTACACATCCAAGCTTAGCCGAATGCACATATATATCATGCAAGCCCATATTTTCCATCAAATTTGCAATTTAGTCCTTCAAATTACTATTTTCTCAATTTAGTCCTAATTAGCTAAATTCACCAAAAATTCAAGAACAAAGTATGCTCATCTAGCTCAATCTTTCATTTAACCATTAAACTCATCACAAAGCTTAATATATCATCCATGGCATATCACACAAACATCATCAATACACAAAATTGAGACATGGGCTTGACAGTAGACAAAACAACGATTGCAAAAACGTAAAAATTATCAAAAACTGACTTAAAATCATACCTTAATCAAGATGAAAACCAACCGAAACCCTTAAGCTTTTGTTCTTTCTTTCTTTTTTCTTTAAGACATTCGGCCAAAAGATGATATAGAAGTCTAATTTCATGTTTTTATTAAACCATAATATACTTAATTCATGAATGACATAATTACCCTTATAATATAAACTTATAAAACATATTTTCAAAGGTTAATATGGACCATAACCGTCCAGTATCTATAGTAATGGCTTAATTGCCACATAAGGCCTTCACCTTTACAAAGCCACAACATATTGGTATTTTAACAAATAGCAAGCAACTTTCACATTTAATGCAATTCAGTCCTTTTGTCAAATTGGACACACAAACAGTCAAATTAACTTACGAAAATTTAACACATGCTTAAACACTCATCAATGACACAGAAAATAATATTAAAATATTATACAGACTCGGATTTATGGTCCCAAAACCACTGTTTCAACTAGGGTATAAACCGGACTGTTACAATTCTCTCCCCTTAGGGATTTTCATCCTCGAAAATCTTACCATAAAACAGATTCGGATATTGCTATCTCATTGAATCTTCAGGCTCCCACGTAGCCTCTTCTATTCCGTGTCGATTCCATAGTACTTTCACTAACGGAATTTTCTTGTTTCTCAACTCTTTCACTTCATGAGCTAAGATACGGATCGGTTCTTCTTCATAAGACATATCAGATCGAATTTCAATTTCAGATGGGGCAATTACATGTGATGGATCGGATCGATATCTACGAAACATCAAGACATGAAATACATTATGTATCTTTTCTAGCTCAGAGGGAAACCTTAATCTATATGCAACAGGCCCAACTCGTTCAATGATCTCATACGGTCCGATGAACCTCGGACTTAACTTGCCCTTGCGTCCAAATCGACGCACTTTCTTCCACGAAGACACTTTCAGAAATACTTTATCACCGATCTCAAATTCTATATCTTTTCATTTCAAGTCTGCATAAAACTTCTGACGGTCAGATGCTGCTTTCAAACAATCTCAGATTAGTTTCACTTTTTGTTCTGAGTCTTTTATCAAATTAACCCCATCTAGCTTATTTTCATTGAGCTCAATCCAATATAGAGGTGTACGACATTTACTTCCGTACAAAGCTTCATAATGTGCCATTTTGATACTTGACTGAAAACTGTTATTGTATGCGAATTCAATCAATGGCAGATATTGTTCCCACGTACCATTAAACTCAAGTATACAACATCTTAACATATCTTCGAGAATCTGAATGATCCGCTCGGATTGACCATCTATTTATGGATGAAAAGCTGTACTTAAATGCAGTTTCATGCCTAAAGCTTCTTACAATTTCTTCCATAACCTCGATGTAAACCTCGAATCCCTATTCGACACAATAGATAGTGGCATCCCGTGCAATCTAACAATCTTAGAAATATAAAGCTTGGCTAATCTATCAAGTGAATAGTCAGATCTTACCGGAATAAAATGGGCAGATTTCGTCAATCGATCAACTATGACCCAAATCGTATCTTTCTTTCTCAGAGTCTGAGGCAAACCAGAAACAAAATCCATTGTCACTCTATCCCATTTCCATTCAGAATCGAGAATTGGTCAGAGCGAACAGCACGAAACTTGATGTTCGGCTTTCACTTGTTGACAGATTAAGCATTTCGAAACAAAGTCAGAAATGTCTCGTTTCATACCAGACCACCAATAGTGTTGCTTCAGATCATGGTACATCTTTGTACTTCCCAGATGAACAGTTAGACGACTGTTATGTGCTTCACTTAAAATCAGATTAATCAACTCCAAATTTCTCGGAATACAGATACGACCTCGAAAACTCAAGCAATCATCAACAACCAGAAATTCAGATTCAGAACTCAAATCACACAGAACTCGTTTCGCTAATAACTCATTATCAGATTTCTGAGCATCACATATCTGCTATATAACCAATGGTTTCGCTTTTAACTCAGCCAACACAGAACTATCATCAGACAAATCTAACTGAGTATTCAAAGCACGTAGTGCAAACAATGATTTCCTACTCAACGCATCAGCAACTACGTTCGCTTTATCCGGATGATAATCGATCACGAACTTATAATCTTTTAACAGCTCTAACCATCTTCTTTGACGCAGGTTCAAATCTTTTTGAGTCATCAGATATTTCAGACTTTTATGATCTGAAAACACAGGGCATTTCTCACCGTACAGGTAATGGCGCCAAATCTTAAGTGCAAATACAATCGCAGCTAGGTCAAGATCGTGTATCGGATAATTATTTTCATGAAGTTTCAATTGTCTCGAGGAATAAGCTACAACTTTGCCTTCCTGCATCAAAACACATCCCAGACCATTTAACGAAGTATCATTGTATATAACAAATTCTTTACCCGATTCTGGCTGTACTAACACTAGAGCTTCTGTTAACAGAGTTTTCAACTGATCAAAACTTTTATGGCATTTATCCGACCATTCAAATCTAACATCTTTCTGAAGTAATCTAGTCAACGGAGTAGCTATCACTAAAAATCCTTTTACAAATCAACGATAATAACTAGCTAAACCCAGAAAATTACGGATTTCAGATACATTTCTCGGAGGTTTCCAATCCAGAATAGCAGAAATCTTGCTCGGATCAACACGAATTCCAGAAGCTGACACAATATGCCCCAGGAAACTAACCTCATGAAACCAGAATTCACATTTGCTAAATTTCACATACAATTGCTTTTCTCTCAAAGTTTGCAACACAATTCTTAAATGTTCAGCGTGCTCATTTTCATCACGTGAATAAATCAGGATGTCATCTATGAATACCACAACAAATCGATCTAGGTACGGTCTGAAAATTTTGTTCATCAAATCCATAAAGATAGTAGGAGCATTGGTTAGTCCAGATGGCATAACTAAAAACTCATAATGCTCGTACCTCGTTCTGAAAGCAATCTTCGGAATGTCTGAATCTTTAACTCTCAACTGGTAGTATCCTAATCTCAGATCAATCTTAGAAAATATAGTAGCTCCTTTTAATTGATCAAATAAATTGTCTATTCGGGGCAATAGATATTTATTCTTTATTGTCACTTTATTCAATTGACGGTAATCGATACACATCCTCATCGTGCCATCTTTCTTTTTCACAAACAAAATAGGAGCACCCCAAGGCGAAAAACTCAATCTAGCAAACCCTCTATCGGTCAATTCTTGCAATTGTGACTTTAACTCTTTCAACTCTGTTGGTGCCATTCTATACAAAGCTATCGAAATAGGCGTTGTACCAGGCAATAGATCAATACTAAACTCAACTTCACGAATCGGAGGTAAACTCGGTAATTCTTCAGGGAATACATCGAAAAACTCACAGACAATAGGCACTGATTTAACTTCCTTCTGAGACACTTTCAAATCAATCACATAAGTGAAATATGCCTCATAACCCTTTTTCACAAAACTTTGAGCTTTCAAAACAGATATCACAGCAGACAATCCATTGAAATCATTAGACTCAACTTGTACAATCTCATCATTCGAACATCTCAAATCAATAGTCTTTCTTTTACAGTTCACAACAGCACCATGCAAAAACAACCAATCCATACCTAGAATAATATCGAACTCATCAAATGGCAAAAGCATCAGATCAGCAGGGAAATAGATATCTCGATACATTAACGGACAGTTCTTGCATACTTTGTCAACAAGGACACTTTTACCTAAGGGGTGCGATACTTTTATAGCAAACTCAGTAGACTCTACAGGCAAAGTTTTACTAAATACTAAATTCATGCATATATACAAATGAGTAGAACCAGGGTCTATCAATGCAATCACATAAATATCATAAAGTGTAAAAGTACTCATTATAACATCTGGAGATAAGGCTTCCTCTCAAGCTCGGATAGCATACGCTCTAGCAGGCGCTCTAGCTTCAGATCTAGCAACATTGTCTCTCGTAGTTCTCTGACTACCACTGACATTTCTTACATTCTTCGAAGGTCTACCTCTCACAAGTGCATTATCAGATCCCAGATTCTAAACAGTCTTTGGCTCGACAGACTCAGGGCAATCACGGATAAAATGGTCAAGTGATCCACATCTGAAGCAAGCTCTGTCATTAAGTCTACAACTTCTCGGATGCCTCTTTCCACAATGCTTACATTCAGATTTCTCGGATCGAACATTACCAATACTCGTTACTGAAGTTGCTGGAGTTTTGGAACTCATTTGCGATCTAGCTCAATTTCTATTCGAATGTCCCACACTATCTCTTGAGCGACCTTGATCATCTCTGAATCTCTTTAAAGATGACTGGAATGATTTGCTTGGAAATCTCTTTCTTATATCTCGGGCTTCAGACTCAGCTTTTCTTTTATCTTTCCCGAGTGCCTCAGCTTTGTACGCTCGATCAACGAGTATAACAAACTCTTTTATTTCTAATATCCCGACTAACAGGTGAATATTTTCATTAAGACCATCTTCGAATCTTTTGCACATTATAGCTTCAGATGATACACATTCCCGAGCATACTGACTCAGTCTCACGAACTCTCGTTCATATTCTCAAAGCGATCATTTGGCCTGTTTTAGTTCCGAGAAATTCATACATTTACGATTGATGAATCTCTTACTGATGTATTTCTTCCAAAACTCGATCTGAAAGAAGTCCCATGTAACTCGCTCTTTCAGAATAATGGAAATTAACGTTTTCCACTATTGATAAGTTGTATCTCGGAGTAATGACACAATGCACTTTATGCATTCTTCTGGAGTCAAAGACATTTCGTTGAATACCCGTATAGTATTTTCTAACCATAATTCAGCCCTTTCAGCATCATCATCATTAGTAGCCCGAAACTCTTCGGCCCCATACTTACGAATCTTGTCAATTGGAGGCTTATTCTACAGATTCATATTTGCAGTCAGAGGTATATCGGATGTCTGAGGGGGATTAACCGGGGGCGGGGGTTGTGAAACAGTCAGGTTATTCTTTACAAATTGAGTGAACCACTCACTCATCATCTGGAAGAAAGCTTGTTTAGCTTCTCCCTCTTGATCACTAGTAACCTGTCTCGAATTAGAGGGCGCTGTCCCTTACGGGGGAATAGGTGCATTACTTTTTACGTCGTCAGCTACGGTTCTTTCAGGATCCATTACTATACGAAAATCACATTTTTACACGTCAGGATTCATCACACTATCAATGTTCAAATATATTTTATGTATAGCTAGAATCTGACACGCTACGTTAGTCCGAGAATCGACTAAATCGTAGCTCTGATACCAGCTAAATGTAACACCCCTATCCCGTGTCCGTCGCTGGAATGGGTTAAAAGCATTACCTGACAGATCGAAAACTTAGTCAAACAATTCATCAAGTATCACACCGAAAATAATCATAGTGTCCCTTATTGCGGTCAACAAGACCTAAAACATGCTTATAAACCAGGTCGAGACTAAACCGAAACACATATAAACATTCTCAAAAATTTAAAACTTTTCTAAGTTTCAGGGGTTACACGCCTGTGTGGGCAGACCATGTGCCTCCCACGGCTGCTAGACACACCTGTGTGTCCTCCCCGTGGACGATCCACTTAAAACTCATACGGCTACTAGGCACGTCCGTGTGCCAAGGCCGTGTACTCTTATGCTAGCTACTGACTTAGCCCCACGGTCACTAGGCACGCCCGTGTGCCACAACCGTGTGATATTATAGGCCATTTTCAAGGCCAAAATGCCACCCACTTGGGTCTTACCTACATTTACCAACACAATTCATGCATACTAGACAACCAAAATAACCATTCAATCTAAACGTTCAATATCCATTTCAACCATGCCAACTTTCCAAGACCAAAACATATGTATATCAAGTTTAATTCATCTAAATGCTTACCTAAAAACTTGACCAATTCATGTGCTTCAACCATACCAAGGTATAATTCATATATCACATTCATTTAAACATAATACCAACATATAACTAGCCAATCACATGGCTAAATTTACTTCATTTACAAATACAAAAGGATTAACTGATAGAGGATTTGCAAGACCGAGTTTCTCGCCCTGGGGTGCCCTAGTGTTGTTTGTAAAGGAAAAGGATGGTTCTATGAGAATGTGTATAGACTATCGACAACTCAACAAAGTGAAAATTAAGAATAAATATCATCTACCGAGAATTGACAATTTATTTGATCAGTTGAAAGGTGCATTAGTGTTTTCAAAGATTGATTTGAGATTTGGTTATTATCAGTTACGAGTTAAAAACTCAGATGTGCCAAAAACTACGTTCAGAACGAGGTACGGACATTATGAATTCCTTGTTATGCCTTTTGGATTGACTAATGCTCCTGCCATTTTTATGGATTTGATGAATCAGATTTTCAGACCGTATTTAGACAGATTCATTGTTGTGTTTATTGATGACATTCTGATCTATTCACGAGATGAGTCTGAGCATGCTGAGCACTTGAGGATTGTATTGTAAACCTTGAGAGATAAACAGTTATTTGCAAAGTTTAGTAAATGTGAGTTTTGGCTTCGAGAGGTTGGATTTCTGGGACATATTGTCTCAGCTGAAGGTATTAGAGTTGACCCAACAAGATTTCCGCAATTATATATTGGAAACCTCCGAGAAATGTATCTGAAGTCAGAAGTTTTCTGGGACTAACTGGCTATTATCGACGTTTTGTGAAAGGATTTTCTATGATTGCAACACCACTGACTCGATTACTTCAGAAAGATGTAAAGTTCGAATGGTCTGAGAAGTGTCAGCAGAGTTTTGAACAGTTGAAAGCATTATTGACAGAGGCAACATTTTTAGTACAGCCTGAGTCGGGTAAAGAATTCGTAATTTTTAGTGATACGTCGTTGAATGGTCTGGGTTGTGTATTGATGCAGGAAGGTAAAGTTATAGCTTATGCTTCTAGACAGTTGAAATTGTATGAAAAGAATTATCCGACGTACGATTTAGAGTTGGCTGCGATAGTGTCCGCATTAAAGATTTGGCGACATCACTTGTTTGGTGAAAAATGCCACATTTATATCGATCACAAGAGCTTGAAATATTTAGTAACTCAGAAAGACTTGAACATGCAACAACGAAGATGGCTTGAATTATTGAAAGACTATGAGCTAGTAATTGATTATCACCCAGGTAAAGCAAATGTAGTTGCTGATGCTTTGAGCAAAAAGTCATTATTTGCTTTATGCGCGATGAGCATACAGTTAGCTTTGTCTGATGACGGTTCGATTGTAGCTAAGTTGAATACGAGACCATTATTTCTTCAGTAAATTTGCAAAGCTTAGAAATGTGATGGTGAATTACAAGCTAAAAGAGTGCAAAGCGAGTCGACTAGTGATTCAGAGTACCAAATAGGAGCCGATGATTGTTTAATATTCTGAAACAGAATCTGTGTATCGAGAAATTCTGAGCTTATTCAGAAAATTCTGCATGAAGCACATAATGGTTGTTCATCTGTTCACCCGGGGAGTACCAAAATGTACAATGATTTGAAATAATTATATTAGTGGTCGGGTATGAAACGAGACATTTTACAGTTTGTATCGAGATGTTTAGTTTGTCAACATGTGAAAGTCGAGCATCAAGTGTCTTCAGGTTTGCTTCAGCCTGTGATGATACTGAAATGGAAATGGGATAGAGTGACGATAGATTTTGTATCGGGATTATCCCTGTCTCTAAAAAAGAAAGATGCAATTTGGGTTATCGTTGATCGGCTAACAAAATCAACACATTTCATCTGGGTATGTACTGACTTTTTGCTTGATAAATTGACTGGGTTGCATATTTATGAGATTGTTAGATTGCACGGGGTCCCAATTTTGATTATTTTGGATAGAGATTCGAGGTTTACGTCGCGATTTTGGAAGAAATTGCAAGAAGCTCTGGGTATGAAATTGAATTTCAGTATAGCTTTTCATTCGCAAATTGGCGGTCAGTCGGAACGAGTAATATAGATCCTCGAAGATATGCTCAGATGTTGTGCTTTAGAGTTCGAAGGCAACTAGGAGAAATATTTGCCGCTGGTTGAATTTGCGTATAATAACAGTTTTCAATCAAGCATAAAGATGGATCTGTATGAAACTTTGTATTGTCACAAATGCCGAATCCAGTGTATTGGTCTGAACTTAGCGAGAAACAGATTCACAGGGTTGATTTGATTACAGAAAACAAAGAGAAAGTTAAAGTAATTTGGTACTGTTTGAAAGCAGCTTCAGATCGTTAGAAATCGTATGCAGATTTAAAACGAAAAGACATTGAATTTCAGATTGGCGACAAAGTGTTCTTAAAAGTATATCCATGGAAGAAAATACTTTGTTTCGATCGCAAAGGCAAGTTAAGTCCGCGATTCATCGGTTCGTATGAGATTATTGAACGAATAGGGCTAGTAGCATATCGGTTAGCCTTACCATCTGAGTTAGAAAAGATTCATAATGTTTTTTATGTTTCAATGTTGCGCCAATATAGATCTCTTCCATCACATGTGGTTTCTCCGTTAGAGATTGAAATTCAACATAATATGACGTATAACGAAAAATCGATCCGAATTCTATCACGTGAGGTTAAACAGTTGAGAAATAAAAGCATAGCACTCGTGAAAGTAATTTGGCAATGACACGATGTTGAAGAGGCTATGTGGGAGCCCGAGGAAGCTATGAGAAAACAGTACTCTAACCTATTCACTGGTAAGATTTTCAGGGACGAAAATCCGTAAAGGGGGAGAGTTGTAACAGCCCATTTTTAGTCAAATAGGAATAGTGGTTTTGGAACCCCAAATTTGAAGTCAAAATATTTATTTTATTATTATTTTAATGTTTACAGCATGATAGGATGTATGTGTGAAATTTCGTGAAGAAATTTTATCGTTTAAATGGTCAATTTGAGAAAAAGGACTAAATCGCGTAAAGTGAAAAAGTAGTGTTCTATTAGTTAAAGGTATTAAATAGCTATAGATCCTTAAAGTAAAGGTCCTTATGCTATAATTAGACCATACTTAAGTTGAATGGACATTTTTGGACATATTATCATGTAATTTGATGGTTTTTAATTAAGGTTAAATAGGTAATTTAATAATTAAAGGTATTGAAAATAAAACCAAAGTGAAAATAAAACCAAAGTGATCATCTTCTCCCATTATCTTTTTACAACTGAAAATGGCATGAGAAGAAAACATTTCAAGAGTTCTTCATTCGGCATTCTTATTTCTATCAATTGGATCAAGAAAAGAGGAATTCAGACTTAGATCGGGGAAAAAAGAATAGCCGGTCCGTTTCGTCATTTCCATACACGAGGTAAGTTCATATATTTGAACTTAAATGTGTATTTATTCAATGGATGGATGGTATTGAGATTGCATTTATCCTATGGTTAAATGTGTAGAACTTAATTTAAATGTACGGTTTAAGCGGATGAGTTGCTGAATAAGACCATAGCTGGGCTATGGCAAAACCAAATAATAAGACCATAATCGGGTTATGGCATGTGAATGTAAGCCCACGACAGGGCCTTGGCAACGTATGTGTAAGACCATAGTTGGACTATGGCATCAGAAAATCGAAGTATTTGTATCGTAAACATTTATAAGCTCGAAGTGATTTGGTAAGAGAGTTGGTGGTAAATAGATATGTATCGGTACAGGTACGTACTGTAAACTACTCTAGTAACGAGTTAGAAGAAGTTGAGGACTTATGAGTTACGATATGGTTAAACTTTATGTTTTCTCATTAATTGATGCTTTAAATGTTAATTATGTTATCCATTTTGAAATGTTAATGATTATTGAGATTATTTCATATTTACATACGAACTTACTAAGCTTTATAGCTTACTTTATTTAATTTTTGATGTTTTATAGGTCTACGAAGCTAGCTCAAATCCGGGGATCGTCAAGGACTTCATCGCACTATCAGACATCTATTTTGGTACTTTTGAAGTGTGTATATATGGTATATGGCATGTATAGGCTTGAGTCATTTTGGTATGTTTGATGAACATGTACTTAGGCCATTTGAGTTGACTTGTGATGGTGAATTTGATGTTGTTTATAAATGTTCAAATGGTATTATTTTGAGTTAGGTAATTGACCTATAATGAGTGATTGAGGTTGAATATATTGCATGTTTGGAATGGTTTAGTTAATTGAATGGTATATGTGAATTAGGTATAAAATTATATGGCAATTTGTGGTATATTTGTGATTTATATTGATGGTAAAGAATTAGTATGATTTGAACTTTGGTTGATGACTTTTGGCTACTTATTTGTGTTTTGAAATGGAACTATTTGAGCTTGTTTAGGTATGTGTAAAATGGGTGGCAAAATGGCTTGGTAAATAGCCTATTTTTGTACACATGGGCAGAGACACTGTCATGTGTGTCGGCCGTGTGTGTCACACGTTCATGTTAGAGGACCGTGTGTCCCCTAGTGTTGAGATTGAAATGAAGTCAATATGCTCCACACGGTCTCATACACAGGCGTGCGATTGGTCGTGTGGCACAAGTCAGTATACCCCCTAATTGGCATACGGTCTAACACACGGGCGTATGACTTGGCCGTGTTGCATAAGTTAGTATACCTTACAGGTTTGGTACGGTGTAGCACACAGCTTGGCACACAGGCGTGTATGGCCACTTCGAAGGGCACACGGGCTAGACACATGGGCGTGTGGTTGGCCGTATGACCCAAGTCAGTAAGCTCACTTGTTTAAACATGGGGTAGGACACGGGCTGGGACACGACCATGTGATCCTATTTCAAATGTCCACATGGCTTGTTACACGGGTGTGTCTAGTGGCCATGTGAGATACACAGCCTGGTCACATGGGCGTGTGTCCTCTGTTTTGAAGAAAAATTTTCTAAATGCTCAAATTGTTTTAAAGGTTATTGGTTTAGTCCCGAATCACTTCCAATGCATGAATGGGGCCTTGTAGGCTCGTATTAGGGACACATTGATTGAGGTTGATTGACGAATGTTTGAATTGATGAAATGTATGCTTATAGTATGTATAATTGAGTTGTAAGTCTGGTAATGCTCCTTCCCCTATTCCGGCATTGAATACGGGTGAGGGGTGTTACATATATATATAGGGCAACCAAGGTGGTGGAGTCATAAAGAATGGCTTTACCATAATAAAATATCATTTTTTTAAAATTTTAAATTAAAAAAATAACACATTTAAAAAAAAATCATACAATACACTGGTGGTGTCATTTGTACAAAAAAGCCCCTAATCTATAGAACTTCCAAGCCTTTATTAGTACTAAGGGTCGTGACATTTATCATACAATGTGGCAGCATTGGTTGCTGTCCCCCAACATGTTTGGAATTTATTTGCTCCTCATTTCCAATAATTTTTATTTATTCCTAAAAATCAAAATAAGATGAAAGAAAATTAATTAAAACACTAATAAAGAAAATACTAAAAATTTGAAGTCTTATTCTAATGGTTCTTGTTCTAAAGTCAGCAACTCAACTTTCTTAAAAGTTATTTCAACCTTAAAAGAATAAATATCCTTCTTGGTTTCTTAAAGTCTTAATCAAGACACCATCTAAATATCATGTTAACTTTGAAATGCCAAGACCATTTAAACTCGTTAATCAACCATCACCTCGCTCATGTGTAATTTCGAAACAATAAGGACACTATTTTGAGATGACGATATTGTGATCTGTCAAAATATCTGTAAGATTTTGCAAAATAGGTAAACATAAATTAAGAACTAGAGCTAAGGATTTTCAGCAAACCCTTTATAAGCCTAAAATTCTTATGTGGCTTAAATTTACTCAAAGCAAAGATAAAATTAGTGTGTTCAGGTTCAACATAATAGTCTTCATTTTGCACTATATTATCAAATTGAACCTCTACTCTAGATATGCTACATACATCACCTCGTAAAGGTTTGCTCTACTAGCTATCAATTACCATCCCTTTGTTAATCTCAAGTCAAAGCATGGGGTGTCATAAGCTCATCCCACAATCTTGATTTAGTGAAAATGTAAAAATTAATTTCCTCATTAAGGTCAATATCTACATTTCCAACTAAACTCTTATCCCACAATACATGGGTCTAGCTAGGGGGCTGGCAAGGTCCCTGACTCCCTTAAAATGAAAACTTTTCTATTTAGTCCCTTTAAAATTTTTCTATTTAAAATGGAAACTTTTCTAAGATTTTTAAAATGGAAACTTTTCTGTTTAGTAAAGGTAAATTTGCACTTTGGACCTCTCTAAAAATGATAAAATTTTGATTTAATCATTTAAAAACTATAAATATATAGAGTATTAAAATGGTGAAATTGTATTTTTGCTATCGTAAAAAATTACAATTTAATTTCGACTCCCCTAAAAAAATTTTCTAGCTTCGCCCCTGCCACAACGGACTAATGATGGTATGTCTATCAATAATATCCTTATGTATATCCTCATTCACTTTCTCACTTGTAGCTTCCTCAAAGAATAGATTAATGAATGTTTCCTATTCACTCTTTTCCTTATAATCTTCAAATTTAATCTCATCATCTGTGTAAATATCATAAAAACACCCAAAGTCCTCTACAACATCTCTACCTTCTATTGTTATCCTAGTATCATTTTCAACCCCAATAGTAAGATGACTTTCTAGTACCCGTGTGGAATTCGAAACACACTAGTGTTACGGGTTGCGGATCAAAGCCCATGAAGAATGCACATAGAGTGTCCCATAGAGGTTAATTGATTAAATTTGGCTTATTTGACCCACTTAAATTGGTTTGATTTGTGGAATATATGAAGAAGCCCATCTACATGGTAAATATGTAAAGTAATCTTAGAAGATTTTGTAATCTTAAGGGATTTTCCAAAATCCCTTAAGAATCTCAATTTTTAGATTGGCTTTGATCTCGATCGTTGATGCAATTTAAACTGTATCGTTGGATCTGGGGGAGTTCAACTATAAATAGAGGTCTTTCCCCTCATTTGTATTCATCCTATTCATAGTTATTGAATGTATTTGAAAGCATTGACTCAAACACTTGGTGTGCTATTGCTTTCTTGTGGTTTTCCTGTTCAGTTCAAGCTTCTTTATCTTTTGAGTTGCTTTCGTTTTACTTTTGGTGCCTTAAAGAATTTCTCTTGAGAATTCTCATCTTTCGAGAGTTAGGTCGACTTAGGCGAATTCGAAAGGAATGAATTGCCTAAGGTTGTGCGATTTGTAAGACTAAAGTTTTGGCACCGTGATAGTTGGTATCTGAGCTAAGGTTCTAAGATGCCAATTGAGATGATGAAAGGATTAGACGAAAAGATTGAGCTTAGGGAGACTGTGGTGGGGATAGCAAAGCTAGCAGATTGAGAGAGTAGGTTTCATTTTTGAACTGGAAAAAATAAAACATTCATTCATTAATATCTTTGTATTAAGCAAATATTTTGATTTTTTTTTGGTACTTTCAATATACATTGATATGATGTATGCATCTTAAATTAAATCTTGAAAACATTTGTAAGATGTTGCAACAATAATTCTCACATATATTGAATTAAGTCACCTTAGAGGCAATCTTAATCAACTAGTAAGAACATGAATTTCCATCCAATTAATACGTGAACCTAATCCCTTAGGTTTTTACACGTACTAATAATCATTTCAAGTTTGATCATCATTCTAATTTAAGTAGAGCTTCGTAGAAAGTTACTTAACTAGAATGATCTTTAGTGTATAATCATCAACTCAATATCTATCGTTACATGTAGAACGAATAAGTTGTTTTAATATTAGTTAAAAGTTAGATAACCAATAAGTCAACATTTGCTTCCATTTTGCTTTGAATGCAAAACCATCGAGGACAATATGAGCATTAATGTAATTAATGGATATTTTTATTAAACCAATTTGTTCAAAAAATATACAAAATGAATATGCTACACTTATAGCACTAGATCCAACTCTTACTAATTAGTATGGTTTTGGTACTTTGGTGTTTTGGCTCACAATGTTTATATGGTTGAAATTTATCTTTTGATTGTTATCGATTTATATTTGATTATATAAACTTGAATGCACAAGTTAGTTGGTTTAGTGTTGATGTGTTGGAAGGTAGATTTCAGTAGTGATTGAATGTGTTTTAATAGGTTGAATTGATGATATTGCTTTGAGGTAAGTTTAAGATAAGTTTTGGTTTAATTTTAATAAGGTTTGGGATGCTTGAAAGTGTGTAATTCTGGTCATTTGATCATTAAGTCTCGAGACAAAAAGAACTTGTCTTGAGATCGTTAAAACAAAATGTTACCTTATCATGCATTCATGAGTATGTAGTCTCGAGACACACCAAGCTAGTCTCAAGACAATCTCGTAACAAACTTGTCTCGAGACAAGAGGCCATTATCTCGACACATCCAAATATTGAAGCAAAAATAGAAAAATAGGGGAGGTTGGTCTTGAGACATAAGGGACATTGCTTCAAGACACATCCTTTAGTGTCCCGAGACATGTTAACATCAAAGCTAAATTTTCCAAAATAATTTATAGCTTGTCTTGATACATGGAATTCTCTTTCTCCAGACATAACCTTAACCTTGAATTTTGACAAGTGAGTTTAGATTCATGTCCTAACTTCGATTTTGACTTAGCATAACACTGTAATTAGATGAAATAAGATCACAAACCTTATAAATGCATGTGAATGATTTTATTAAATGATTTATTTGTTATGCTATTAATAAATGTGAATTAACCTTGGTGGAATTATATTGAATTAGTTTAAATTACTTCAACAATATAATGTGATGTCACACACTCAGACCGACGATCGGGTTAGAAGTAGGGTGTTATATATATAAATTATATAATATATAAAATTATATTAATATAATATATTACATAATTAGAAAATGAATAAATTAAAATGTTGGTGTCTAAATTCGACCTAGGAATTAACTTTTTTTTTCTATCCAAAGCTATTATTTAATCTTAGTCTTACCCGAAACCCATTAAAGATTTCAAATTTGAATTGATAACTTTACCCTTTAAACTCTAAACCTCTTCCTACTTAGATTGCAGGAAATATATGTAAGGCCTCTTAATTGAAGGCATGATATGTTTTCCTAGTGAAAATGCTATTTATAATATTTTAATAAGGTGTTAGTTTTTTCAATTCAAATAATTATAAGATAAGGTGTTAGTTAGTTTTTTCAATTCAAATAATTATAAGATAAGGTGTTGGTTTTTGAATGTTATACCTAAGCTAAGCCCGTAATGTTAAAAATTATGTATGGATTTTTCGATCTATCCGTAAATCACGGCAGTTAGCATTAAAATTCTTTAATTCAAAGCTCATCCCCCAAGACAACATTCCAAGCCACTTGTACAGTAGATCACAGTAGTTAATGATTTAGCAAAACAAAAAGGGTAACAGAGCTCAATGTCCAAGCACCGTCCATTATAGCAATGAGAACACGATCTTGTTCCCAATAAAAACTTTCATTCATATTCATATTCTTACACTTAAAAAAGGGATTCAAGACCAAACCACATGACAAAACTGACCAAAAGCTAGCCCTCTAAAGTAAAGCATGACCACAACTGGACCACTTTTTTTTTCCAACTTTTACTGCAAGAGCAACCAGCGGCTAGGTTGATCACTGCTTGGAGGCAAACTGGTTAACCAATGACAAAGCATTGCTGGTGACTTGAGCGACATTAATGACACGAGCTCTGATGGAGGCCTTAATCTTACCATCCAAAGCCCTTCCTGCGAACCCATCAACACAAGTGTTCTCATCGGTTAGTGCAGCACTAACCCAGGTCTCCACATTGCTAACGTGCCACAAGAAATCCTGACCCTTGGCTTGACCCATGTACTTGAGCTCTTGCACTGATTTGCTCAGCCTGTCCACGCTCTCACTCATCTCCTCAATGCAATCTTTGATTGCTTCATATTCCCTCCTCTTAAGTCCCCTGAATTTGTTCATTTTGGAGACGAATGCCTGGGTGGACTTAGCCCTCTCCAGGCTCACCGAAAGGGCAGTCTGAGCCAGTTGGCGTGGGCTCCTCTGGATTGAAGGGGAAAAAGCTGCAAGAGATTGGATGCAAAGTGATGGATATTTGGTGGCACTACATGAAGCCTTGATGAAATTTGAGGCACCTGATCTTGCAGCAGTTGGAGATCTGGCCTCGCAAACAATGCATAGAAGGGAAAGCAGGAGAAAAATAATGGAGGAACTCGCCATTCTTCTTCAATAGCTTTAGAAATTTGAGACGGGGGTTATAGAAAGGAGACTGACAGGGATTTATATTTATAGAAGGTGAAGGTGGAGATAAACTTAGACTGACAATATGTTCTGACACGCGGCAAGTTGAACGCGTGTAATGTTGGATTCTCTAGCCAATGCCTCAATGGGGACACAACCTCCATTTAAGATTTAAGAATCAATAAGATCTAGGCTCAGGCTCTCATTCTTTTACTCGTCTCTTCACATTGGATTAAATTAAATACAGGTAGGTCCTTTTGAATAAAAATAAAATAAAATCCTTGACCTAATGCTACCGACTTGGAAGAGGGACAGAAAAGGACTGGGAAACGGTGAGAAGGTGGGGTCTTGCGGCTATCCATTTTATATATGCAAGTCTGTAAAGATAATAAAATTACTTTTTTTAAAAATATTTATTTATATTTTTTTTTTAATCTGAATCTCTTAAATCTATTTTGGAAAAAATCTTAACCCACAAATTAATATTTACACTATTTTTTTTCTCTTTAAACTCTTTTTTTATAAATGATATTTTATTTTTTATTATTTATTTTATATCTATTAAAAAATTTCAACCAATAATAAATTGCTTCATCATATAAAAATATTTTTAATTATTTTATTATTTCCCTTTTTTTCTATTTTTTTCCCTTTCTTCTTCTTTTATAGTATCTAGCAAAGCCAACAATGCTTGAAAATTTCCCTCTCCCATGAGATCGAGACGCTGACAATTAATTCTGTTTTTGAACTTTATCGCCTACTTGTTCGACCTAACGGAATAGAAATAATTCATTTATAGATCAAAACTAGTGTATTCAGAATCGAACTGCCCAGTTGGACCGGGTATCAGTTAGGGTATTGATTTAAAGATAAGAGTTGATCAAATTGACTTGTGAACCAATATAGGCTAGTTGAACCGAGCTAAAAAAAAGTGTTGAACTAATTTTCACTATTTTTAAATTTTTAATAATTTATTTAATCGAATTAATTGAACATGGAATTGGTGGCTAGACGGATTCAACCATCACTCAGGTTCTTAAAACATTGATTAAAATCATGAAGTTCCAAATGCTTACATTTGTAGAAGAAGCTCAAGATGAGAGAGGATAAAAAAGAAAAATAATATATTTTTCTCTTCTTCTTTTTTTTTTGCGTGGTATTTTTTAATTAGTTATCTTTTTTTCTTAAATAGATTTAATACTTTGACTAACCATCGAATTAACATAGATACCAACTTGGAAAAAAATTTAGTCACCACTTGTGAAAAAATGTTTAGGTACCCAAATGAAAAAAAAAATGACATAATTTAAGTACTATTTTGTAGGTTAAGCATTTTTTTAAAATAATCTTAATGGTTTGACTAATAGAGGTACCAACTTAGGAAAAACAGTAGTTTAGATATCACTTGTGACCAAAAAAAGAGTTTAAGTATCAATATGAGAAAAATTGTATAATTTAGATACCAATTAATAGATTAAGCTGCCTCAAAATAATGAAAATAAATTTGAAGATTCAAAATGATTTATAGTTCCAAATTTTTACTTGAAGTTTGACGAATTTTATAATATTCTTTTTGATGATTTTAGTTGATAGAAGGTAAGATTATTTTTTATCGATAAAATTATTTGAATGTAAGATATTTAGTATATTATTGAGTATATTAGGTTACTTTGTTTGATTTATTTAGTTTGAATATAAGATTTTATTATTTGATTAAAAAAAGGGTAAACTACACCAACGGTCACTCAACTTTGGGGTAGCTAACAAAACAATCACCTAGGTTTCATTCAGTCACTCAACTTTGAAAAAATAACAAAACAGTCACTAACGTTATTGAAAAGTGACAAATCAGTCACTCATTAACATTTTCCGTCACAAGTTTAATGGAATAGCTGACGTGGCCAGTTAGCTAGCTGATGTGGCCAGTTAAATTGCCACGTTGGACGAGTAGTCAAAAGGTCAAACAAAAAAAAAGAAAAGATGATTGGTCAGAATGATTTTTCTTCTTTTTCTTCTCATCTTTCTCTTCATCTTCTTCTCCCTCAACCTCTTTCTCTTTATGCTTCTTTTATTTTTTCTTGTTCTTCTCTCCTTTCTCTTCATCTTCTTTCTCCCACAACAGAACAATGGCTACAAATCAGGAGCCACAACAACAGTTGCTAAACAACCCCAAGCCACCCGCATCTTTGAAAAACCAAGCACTCAAGCACCATGGAAGCCAGTGGAGCTTATATTTTGAGAAACAACTAGTGAAATAATTAATGAAAATGCTATTATTTAGCCTTTTCCAATGACCAAACTGTTAAAATTTCTCCAATCTCTTGCCCCCTTCTCCGCTCCTCTATATTGTTCTGACTCTTTCACGTCCCAATTGAGTGACTTGCTGTCACAAAATCTTCATGTCTATGTCGTGATTTACCGCCACCTTTCTTCTGTCTCTCATTAATGCTTTCTTTTTGGGTTTTGAAAGACAGAGAGAGAGAGAAAGAGAGACCCCTAAGCATTCACTTGGTCTCTTTGTCCCTCTTCCTTAAGCACGTCTTCACCAAAAACAGTATATATATATTAAAGCTTTTGTCGATTTTCCTGGTTTACTTATAACCCATCCACAAATTTCACATTCATAATGGGCATGGCTTTATTTTCATTCTGATATAAACATATGGAGAAAGCCTTAGCTTTTTAGCTTTCAAACCAAACCCCATTTTTTTTGCTTCCCTTCTCTGCTTCTTTGTTTGAATTTTTAAAAGAAGTTATTATTATGGTTGTTCAATCACAGTTGTATCCTGAAAACTTGGGTTTACTACCTTGGCCCATGTGCGCCCTTCAGGATTGGATGCCACCAATCCCTGCACCACCTTAGCCTGTTTTTTGTTTTAGTCTTCAACAACCTTCTCAAAATACACTTCCTTTTCATCTACAACAAAACGCTCACAACTTGGCTTCTACTTCTTCTCCTTCATCGTCTTCGTTGTCAATGTGTGATAATTTTCTCTCCATGACACTTTCTCAAGCTTTAGATGCTCAACTTGAGGTGCAAAGGAAGGAGCTTGATTGCATTCTTCATTTTCAGGTAAGGGTTCTTTCTTTTAATGTTCTTTTTTTGTATATCAGAAATTGATCACTTTCACTCGAAGTTCCTTGTTTTTTTTTATAGGGAAAAACACAGAATGAGAGGCTAAAATCTGTATTACGAGAGCAAAGGAGGCGACAACTAGGCACGCTACTAAAGACCATGGAATGGAAGGCTTTATTTTTGATGAAGCGAAAAGAAGAAGACTTGGCACGAGCAACAAAGAAAACAATGGAGCTCGAAGCTTGCTTGAAGGAAGCCGAAATGGAGAGCGAGTTGTGGGAAAGGCTTGCCAAAGCAAATGAAGCCATGGTTATGGATTTAAGCAACACAATGGAACAGGTCAAAGAGGAGCTAATCAAGGTCGCACAATAATAATACACCAAGATATCACGAGTCCCATTCTTTGTGGCTCATGCTATCAAAGAGGTGATCAACAAGGAGAAAAGAAGAGCAAAAAGGTTGCTTGCAAACATTGCAGGTCTAGAAGCTCGTGCGTTTTGTTCCTACCTTGCAGACAAATAACCCACTGTTTCTTCTCTTTCACTTTATCTTCCTCTTTCACTTCTTCTCTGTTTCTTCTCTTATTCTTCTTTTTCTCTTTTTCTTTTACTACCCAGGGCAGTTTAGGGTTAAAGAGGACTGTTACAATGACAAATAACCCACTGTTAAATGCCATGTCATTTTTTGCTACAGATGTAACGGAAAATGGTTAAAAGGACTGTTTTGTTATTTTTTTAAAGTTGAGTGACTGAAATGAAACCTAAGTGACTGTTTTGTTAGCTACCCTAAAGTTGAGTGACTATTGGTGTAATTTACACTTAAAAAAATATAAGATTATTTATAAAACATTTTATTAAATTACCTTAATTATAAATAATGATAGAAAATGGTTATTATACCATATTGGGAGTAAAATTTAATTATGAAAATGTCATAATTATAATATACAAAATGTTGAAAATTTTGAAGTGACAAGCAATTAATAATGAAAAACTCATTTATATAATTAATTAAAATTAAGGTAATATAATGAAGAAAATGTAATACAATGGACAAATGTTAAATTTTGTCAACAACCACAACTATCACCACTACTACTAATAATAAAATGTCATTGTTATCACATGAGAGTAGGTTGTAAACAAAATATATTCTTCCTACAATAATTCATAGTGGTAAAAACATGTCAAATTCAATATCGTATTTTATGATTAAAGCAAAATATATCAATAATTTGTATGTAACATAAAAAGGTAAAATGTAAAATGAATTAAAAGAAGTGTAATTCTATATGGATTTTACTTTTATTTTATTTTATCATTATATTTTATTTAAATAAAGATTCGAGTCACTTAATTCTAATCATACATATAATAAAATTTAAAATTTAAGATTCCGTCTGTCAAGTTTATCAGTTTAAAATCATATTAATCTTCTTATAAACTTTTATAGATTTATTATGTTATATAAATGTCAAAATCTAATTTTAACAAACCCTTACTTGCGTGGATGCGTAACGCCATTTCCGAAGGGTCCACCAAGCTTTGTCACATGATAAATATTTAATTTCACCTAATTGAATGAGAATGGCTGCCAGCGGTTGTACAACTTACCCTAAAATCAGGCTCCCAAAAACAGGGAAATATAAGGTGAAACCCTTACGTTTTAATTTAATAAATGTTCTTTTCTTACTTCTAAAATATAAATTATTTTGTTGAACAAAAAGATTTGTTATACCATTTTTAAATTACCTAAATTTCAAATACAAATGGTTATACATTTAAACATATTAATAATTTCAATGGAAATAATATTTATTCGCGTATTAATTTTATTTATAATTTTTTTATTGAAGCTCATTTATTTTCAGTACAATGCGTTTAATTTTCTTTTTATTTCATGTTATAGTATTTAATCTTATCACTACTACTATTTTTATACTAATCACGAAAAAGCGCATCACCTATCTAAAATATTCCTAATACTCTTTTTGAATTACCACAATCTCACAACCCAAACGAAACCATCAAACTACTGTACCATGTGATCAAGTTATAAACTACAATTTCCAAGTCAAAAGTTTACATTAAAAAAATCAACGTCCTAGTCTGTCCGTACCACCGTAGAGCATGTATGATGCCAAGGCCATTAGCGTTAAACAATTAAAGTGGGAGAAATTTGAAGTTTTAGAATGACCGTTTAGTTTAATAAAAGAGTAATCTAAAATTTAAAAATTAGTTTAGCTTAATGGCAAGAGTATTATGTTGTAAATATGAAAGTTTAAGTTTGATCCCAAGCAACTTCATTCTTCTCTCTCAATTTTTAAAATAATAATAATTTTGTATTAATTTGAATATCACATTTAAAAAAAAAGTTAATTTACCCTTTAATTTTCATCGTTTTATCCTTAAACTCTAAGTTTATTCCCTTAATTAATAAAATTATTTTTAAGTTACGATTCAACCATTTATAACTCATTTCTTTATTTGTCAAACTTAAATTATTTAAAAGAAAAATATTTTTTTTCAAATTTAAATTTAAATTTTTATTTTAGAATAAGGTTTTTTAAACCTTATTAAACTCCATCTATTTGATATTGATTAGAATAAGGTGTTTCAATCTTACTACACTTCTATTAGAATATGGTTTTACAAGCCTATAAATAAACATAGTCTATTCCTTTTGCAATCATTCGAATTCGACATAGTGAATTTTCTTCTCCTTTGCCCATGGTTTTTTTCTCGAAAGGGTTTCTACGTAAAAATCTATGTGTTCTTTATTCTTATTTCTCTTTTCTTTGTGACATATTGTCATTATCGACATTCTATTTTTTTACAAATTGGTATCCGAGCTTCCGGGTTGTTCATCTCGATCATAATAATGGCGTCTTTGAAGTATGAAATTCCTCTGTTGAATCGCAACACCAGAGTTACGTTGCGGCAGATTAAGATGCAAGCAGTTCTTGCTCAGATGGATCTGGAGGATACCCTGCTATGGATAGATAAGATGCCTTCGAAATTAACAGATGAAGAGAAGAAGCGTAAGGATCGAAAGACGTTAACACAATTATATCTGTATTTGTCTAATGAAATTTTGCAGGATGTAATGAAGGAGAAGACCGTCGCTGCATTATGGAAGTGGCTGGAACAAATATGTATTTCGAAAACTCTAACCAGCAAGTTGCATATGAAGCAGCGTCTTTATGCTCATCGTTTGGAGGAAGGTGCGTCTGTGCACGAACACTTAACAGTGTTTAAAGAAATTCTCTCAAACTTAGAGGCCATGGAGGTTCAGTATGATAAGGAAGATCTAGAGACATGATTTTATATAGCCGCGAGTCTCTCACAATTGATGAGGTATATGATTCTTTGACCTTGTATGATAAGATGAAGCATCTTGTGGTTAAACCCGACTCTAAGGGAGAGAGTCTCATTGTTCGTGGGAGACAAGAACGAAATGCTGATGATGATCGTGGAATGACACAGGAACGGAATCCTCACGGTAAATCTAAGGGTAGATCAAAGTATTCAAACAGAGGTAAAACTTGTAACTTCTGCAAGAAGAAATGACACATTAAATCTGAATACTGTAAGCTACAGAACAAGATCAAAAGGGAGGCTACAAGTCAAAAAGGAAAACTACCAGAAAATTCTGGTAAAGCTGATGTTGTAGAAGACTACAACAATGGTGAACTTCTAGTCGCTTTTGTCAACAATTCTAAAGTGAGCGAGGAATGGATCCTTGATTCGAGCTGCACCTTCCACATGAGTCCCAATCGAGATTGGTTTACAACTTAAGAAACATTATTTGAAGGTGTTGTTTTGATGGGAAATAATGTTTCGTGTAAAATTACAGGTGTTGGAACAATTAAAGTTAAAATGTTTGACGGAGTTGTTAGAACACTTAGTGATATGCGACATGTTCTAGAATTGAAGAGAAATTTAATTTCGTTGAGTACTCTTGATTCAAAAGGGTACAGATACATAGCTGAAAGTGGGGTTTTGAAGATTTCCAAAGATTCCCTCGTTATGATGAAAGGGCATAGAAAGACCGCCAATTTATATGTTTTGCAGGGTTCTACTGTTACTGGTGATGCAGTTGTCGCTTCCTCTTTCTTATCAGATGATGATATTACTAAAATTTGGCATATACGCCTAGGGCATAAGAGTGAGAATGGCATGCCAGAATTGAGTAAAAGAG
The DNA here is from genome assembly GCA_025503065.1 of Gossypium bickii. NCBI lineage: Eukaryota > Viridiplantae > Streptophyta > Magnoliopsida > Malvales > Malvaceae > Gossypium > Gossypium bickii. The sequence goes on from CP106718.1 coordinate 20,690,123, forward strand.
GATTTCTTGATGGGTAAGGAATTTGCAAACTAAAGTTTAGTGAGCACTGCATTTTGGGGAAGCAAAAGAGAGTTCGATTCACTAGAGGAATCCATAACACAAAGGGAACGTTAGAGTATATGCATTCTGATTTGTGGGGGCCATCTAGAGTGCCTTCGAGAGGTGGAGCTAATTATATACTAAATTTTATTGATAATTTTTCCAAAAAAGTTTGGGCGTTCTTCCTAAAGCTGAAAAGCGATGTGTTTTTCGCATTTAAGGCTTGGAAAACTATGATTGAAAAACAGACGGGAAAACAAATAAAATAGTTCTGCACAGACAATGGCTTAGAGTTCTGTTCTGATGAGTTTAATAAACTAAGTAAGTCAGAAGGGATCGTGAGACACTTGACAGTTCGTCATACTTCACAGCAAAACGGCGTTGCAGAATAAATGAACAGAACGATCATGGAGAAGGTTCGATGTATGTTATCAAATTCCAACTTACCAAAGTCGTTTTGGGCCGAAGCAGCCTCTATTGCATGTTTTTTAATAAACGATCTCCATCCGTTGCCATTGAGAAAAATACTCCACAATAGGTATGGTCTGGTAATCCTGCTGACTATTCTGATTTAAAGATCTTTGGGTGTCCTGCGTATGCTCATGTTGATAATGGAAAATTGGAACCGAGATCCATTAAATGTGTTTTTCTTGGTTATAAAGCTGGTGTAAAAGGGTATAAGTTATGGTGTCTTGAAAATAGAAAAGTTGTGATTAGCAGAGATGTTGTTTTTGATGAAACTACTATGCTACCTAACTTATCTCTTAAAGACTCTTCCAATAAAGAAAATCAAAAGCAGGTGGAGCATCAAATTAATCCAAAATCTACAACAGAGCCGACTCCTCAAGCTAGTACAAAAATTCAAAATAGAGTTGCTTCTTTACTACAATAATATATCACCAAAAACAGAACTAGAAGAGAAATTAAACCTCTAAAGAATTATGCCGAGGCTGATCTAGTTGCTTATGCTTTAAATTTGGCTGAAGTTATAGATGCAAACCAAGAGCCATCTAATTATTCTGAGGTGGTTAGCTGTGAAGACTCAGAAAAGTAGATGTTTGCTATGCAAGAGGAGATGAAATCACTCCACAAAAATAGAACATGGGATCTTGTGAAACTTCCTAAAGATAAAAAGGCTGCTCGTTGTAAATAAGTGTTTAAAAAGAAATAAGAGGCTCTAGGAGTTGAAGAACCCAGATATAAAGCAAGGCTTGTTGCAAAGGGTTACAATCAAATTCCAGGAGTGGACTTCACAGATGTGTTCTCCCCAGTTGTGAAGCATAGTTCAATTTGAGCTTTTCTTGGTAATGTGACCATGCATAATTTGGAGCTTGAGCAGTTAGATGTAAAAACTATATTTTTGCATGAAGAACTTGAGGAGGATATTTACATGCAACAACCAGAGGGTTTTACAGTCTCAGAAAAAGAGGACTATGTTTGCTTGCTAAAAAAGTCCCTTTACGGTTTGAAACAGTCACCAGGATAGTGGTACAAGAGGTTTGATTCCTTTATGACTTCTCATGATTTCAAAAGAAGTAGCTTTGACAATTGCTTTTACTTTAAGAAAAACAACGATGGTTCTTTTATATATCCACTCCTTTATGTTGATGACATGTTGATAGCAACAAAAGATAAAGGAGAGATAAGAAAGGTCAAAGCCCAACTAAGTGAAGAATTTGAGATGAAAGATTTGGGACCAACAAAGAAGATACTTGGTGTGGAGATTCTCAGAGATAGAAAAGCAAGTAAATTGTACCTAAGTCAGAAAGGGTACATTGAGAAAGTTCTTTGCAGGTTCAATATGCAGAGTGCTAAGCCTGTTAGTACTCCTTTAGCAACTCATTTCAGACTTTCATCAGCTTTGTCTCCACAATCAGATGATGAGATAGAGTACATGTCACATGTTCCATGCTCTAGTGTAGCGGGATCTCTCATGTATGCTATGGTTTGTTCACGTCCAGATTTATCATATGCAATTAGTGCAGTTAGTAGATACATGACGAATCCTGGTAAAGAACATTGGAAAGCAGTTTAGTGGATTTTAAGATACTTACGAGGTATTACTGATCTTTGCTTACAGTTTGGAAGAACTAGAGATGGAGTCATTGGGTATGTTGATGCTGATTTTGCTGGAGACCTTTATAGAAGAAGATCTCTCACAGGTTATGTCTTTACAATCGGAGGTTGTGCAATCAGTTGGAAAGCCACTTTGCAAACTACGATCGCTTTATCTACCATTTGAAAATTTGAGTACATGGCGACATCGAGGCTTGTAAAGAAACTATTTGGTTGAAGGAACTCTTTAGTGAACTCAATGAAGACCTTCAAATCAGTATAGTATTTTGTGACAGTTAGAGTGTCATCTTCCTTACAAAAGATCAAATGTTTCATGAGAGAACAAAACACATTGATGTTCGGTATCATTTTTTTCGTGATATTATTGCTCGTGGTGATATTGTTGTGAGCAAAATTAGTACTCATGAAAATCCTGCAGATATGATGACTAAGTCACTTCCTATAACCAAGTTTGAGCATTGCTTAGACTTGGCTGGTGTTCATTGTTGAAGTTAAACCCTTAAGGGGGTTTTATGGAAGAGGTGGAGAACTTGTTCGTTGAGAGTTTGCGATGAAGAACTTGTTCATTGAGAATTCGTGTCAAGGTGGAGATTGTTAGAATTAAGTGACCCGAATCCTTATTTAAATAAAATACAATGGTAAAATAAAATAAAAGTAAAATCCATATAGAACTACACTTCCAATGTTTTATTTTATTTTAGAATAAGATTTTTTAAACCTTATTAAACTCCATTTATTTGATATTGATTAGAATAAGGTGTTTCAATCTTACTATAGTACTCCTATTAGAATATGGTTTCACAAGCCTATAAATAGACATAGTTTGTCCCTCTTGTAATCATTCGAATTCGACATAGTAAATTTTCTTCTCCTTTGCCCGTAGTTTTTTCCTCGAAAGGGTTTCCACGTAAAAATATGTGTGTTCTTTATTTTTATTTCTCTTTTCTTTGTGATATATTGTCATTACCTAAGTTCTATTTTTTTACATGTATTTATTATGATATTTATAGTACTTTTTGGTATAATTTCTTATTTGTATTTGACAAAAATTATATAATTTGGTATCTCATGAATTGTGTTAAACTTTTAGTGTTTAATTCAGATTTTATGGTTGATTTTGATTAATGTTAATTGTTAATATTATTATGTTTGAATTTTTCATGATTTTGTTAATAGAATAAATTTAGTGTTAATTGTGAATTTGTTTAATTGTGTGTTTAATTTATCAAATATAGTATGATGGATGTGATTTAATTTGATGAAAGTTAATTATTAATATTATTATCTAATTATGAATTTTCATCAAATCAACTCTAAAGTTTAAATTAAATACTAAAAGTTAACATTGTTATCTCCAGGTACGAAAATGTATAACTTATGTTAAATTCAGATACCATATTGAACAAAAAATAACACATGTACTACAGAAAAAAGTGTCAAACTTAGGTTTCGAATCATGCATCATGTCTATATAAAATTCAAAATTGTATGAAAATAAGAACCTTCAAAATTATAATTGTTACTTTAAAAAATATTGAGCATGTAGTAATTTCCAACTGAGTTGTGATCAATTGGGGGGGGACACCAACTCAATCAAATGATTAATAATAGTATAGATATTTATAAAAAATTAATGTAAAAAAAATAAATGAGGCTTTTGAAATAGTAAAGTTGAGATATTAAAGTATGGTGTTTTAGGTTCAATTTTCGTTATGTGTATATTTCTAAAATTTGATATAATAGACAAAAACACAATCATAACAATATTTATTACTTTAAAAAAAGAATGAGATTTTCGTAATTTCACAACTAAGTTGAGATTCTATTGATGGCAATACCAATTCAATGAAAAACACATATTGTAACACCCTTTACTCAGTTCAATGATTGACGCAAAATGCTTGGTAAGATCTTATGAAATGTACTCAGCATACCTTGTCCAAGTGAGAGGTTAATCAAATATACAAATAGGAAACATATTTCCAATATAGACATAAACAAGTTCACAACAACTAAGCTTGTAACACCCTTCACCCACCCCAGTGACTGATCTGAATGGGAGATGCCATTAAAGTACACACTTAGCATAAATCTCAAAATTTCTTGAGAAATCAAACTTTGAAACAATTTAATAAAATCATACAATTTAGATAAAATAAATTTGAAAGTTTTTAAATCATCTTAAGATCATTTAAAATCATTCCATGGGTGATTGGAGGTGCTTCATATCAAATACGAGCTTCGGGGGAGCTCAAAACACTCAAAATAGTGTTGTGGCACTGCCAAGGGCTAAGTATCGATACATAGCTCCTATGTTTTGATACCTAGGGCTATGTATCGGTACCTAGAAGGAAGGTATCGATACTTATGCCTTTACATTGTATCTTTTTAGCTATTAACTTCAAAGGTTTCATATTTTTAGTATAAATTCCAAAACTTGGAACTTTTGGACCAAATTTTGGCCATTGGCTTGCTAAGTTCCCATACTTAAGCTCAAGGTTTCAAAACTTTGATGCAAGAGGCCAAAATTGTAAGTACAAAACACCTCAAACACATTCCAAGTCACCCTTAAACAAGATCATCATATAGCATACACCAAGTATAAATGGAAAATTCATGCAAATTCAAACACAAACCCATCTTAATCTTATTCATGCTCATATATAATTGAAGTAAAGCTTGAAAATATTTTAAAACCACTTTAAGGCATCCAAAGTGAGCCTCACAACCATACAATTTAAGGCATAAATTAAAAGGAATAAAGTCGTGCATGCTTAACCAATAGTTCATATAGACTTCAAAGTTTAATACCAATCAAATGAGCCAATATACTCAACAACCAATACTCAATAGTTCAAATACTTCATGACATATGAAACTAGCATAAATATATAAATACAAGTTTGACACCCTAGCACACGCTACAAATCACATATACACTAATTTCATACTCTCAAACGCTTGGTTGATAGTGTGATGATCCTAGGGTTAAGCGGGGATTCACAAATCCAAAAGGCAAGATCTGTGCACAAACAAAACAACACATAGGGTTAAGCGGGGATTCACAAATCCAAAAGGCAAGATCTGTGCACAAACAAAACAACACATAAGCATAAATTGCTTAGTAAGTCCAAATGAAAATGACTAGACTTAACTTGCTTCGAAATGAGCACACATAACACACAAATTTATAGCTTTCAATGATAATTATACAAGAACAAGAGCATAAGCATGAAAAAGTAAAGTCATAGCAGACACAACTAAGCATAAAAGAATTCACATGGTTTTAAAGAACTAAAGATTAGATATCATGCTAATTTTTGTTCTATAACAACCTATACCCAGCCCGGTCGTCGAGCCCGAACATTAGGATGTCACACCACCGTCACACATCACACACATTATAAAATGTCACATTAATAGCCAATCGTCCTCTTTATTAGTGTTTTTACAAATTTCGAAGTCAAGCATATATTAATCATCATTAAAACATGCCAACCATACTTCAAACAAACTTATAATATTAATTAAACATGCATAAGAACCACTTAGTAAAATTCCAAAACAAGTGACATAGGTATCGATACTGAAACAAATGTATCGATATTTCTCTTATATGGTATCGATATCTATTGAAAAATCGATACCAAAACAACATTATGTTTCTCATCTAAAAATCAAACCCCAGAATTTATCGTTACCTTTATTAAATTATCAATTAATTTACCTCGAGTATCAAAACTCATGGTAAGGTATTGATACCAAATTACTATACTGACTTCCTACAATTTCAAAAATGATGGAGGTATCATTTTTAAAACACGAATATGGATGCTTTTGCTTTAGACAGCTAAATACAACATATTAAATTGATTAGTCCAATCTAACTTAAGTCCATTCAACGTGCATCTTTAACCATATCAACAATCGTCAAAACGACCAAAATAACAGTTCAAAACATCAAAAGTATGTCCGAGAAAAAATCAACATATCAATGTAACATCCTGAAATTTGGGAATTTATGTTTTATAATTTACCATGCGATAGGCTAGTTAAGAATGTTAATTGTGTATGTTTAAGGGTACTAAGAAGGCTTGGGGATGAGTTGGGCCTTAGCAAATTTTTTGTGTTTAAGCACTTTAAGGAGAGAAGGTAAGTGATGCCTAGACTTAAGGAAATAAGTATGTATTTAGCTAGCACAAGAGGAGCTAGTAGTAGAGTGGTGTGGCGTCACATGAAGGGGCTTAAGGGGTGGAGTTTAAATCCCACCTAGTGCAAATTTTTGGATTAATTTTATGCTTCTTTTCCAAAGTGCCGGCCATGGTTCTAATTAAGGTAAGGAAGACTTTTTATTGATGGAAAGAAGACTAAGGAATATGGTAAGGAGGAAAACAAGGGAAAAAGAAGGAAAGAAATCAAGGAAAGGGATATGGTGGGGGAACATGTTGGCCGAATATTAGGAGTTGCCAAGGGAAAGAATTTTTGGTCAATTCTCACCTTTTTGGTGGAAGGTGTAATCGATTTTTGGTAAGGGGTAGGTGTGCCGAATTTTGTTAGGCATTTTGGAGAGTTTTTGGTATCATTTGAAGGTCTTTTCTTTGTTCATTTGGTACCTCTTTTCCTTGCCTAAAACCGAGACCATTTGGGAGCATTTTTCTTTCTTCTTTTCATCTTTGCCATAGCTATTTTTTATTCTTTTAACATTTTGGTGCTTTTCTTCTAATCTTTTCCCTTGGTTGCCGAAACACAAGTCCCTCTTTTTGTTCATCTCCTTCATGGTGTTAGCCGAAACATTGACACTTCTCTTGTCCATCTCTTCCTTTCCTTCCTCACTATTTCTTCAACCTTTCTCTCTTTTCTTTAATCGATTTTACTTAGTGGCCGAATCATCCTTGTTCTTTTTCTCTAATAGCCGAACCATATAACACTATATCCCTTTTTCTTTTTCTTTTGGGTGTTGGGCACTCTCTCTTCCTTGACCGAATCGTTGTTCTTGTAGGTTGGCCGAATCTTTCTTTTTGTTAACTCATTTTTAGTCATAAGTCGAATTGATTGGAGTTGAGTTTATCATTGATTAAGGTAAGGAGTTTCTTCATAGTTTATTTCGATATATTTCATTGTGTGGTGATTCCGCTAAAACGAATCGATAGATTTGACTAATCGGTTATTATAGGGATTAAACTCGTTGTTTTTTCGAAAGTAGTGGTAAACCAAATCCTATCCCAAAACAAATACATTCTCTCATCATAGTACTTTCTAACCGAGACTTTTCCCAATGGAGGCAAGTGGTAGTGATTTGAAAGGAAAAGCAATTGGAGGACAAAAAGGGAGTGGATTTGCAATTCCTACTCCTAAGTTCAAACGTAGAGCGGTATCGGTAGTTCAGGATTTCCCACCCGGTTGTGGACCATCATCCGGTGAGAATAGACAAATCGTGGTCGTTCACGATTCTAAGGGTAAGAGTTTCATTAGATCGTTAGTTTTAGATATTTGGATTAAGATACCCTCTTGTTGTTGCTAATCGAGTATTACGGTGATTTAGGTGCCGACGATCAAGAAAGTTTAGTCCTTACCGTAATCAGGTGTGTAATCTCAAACCAAAATCCCGTAGATTCGTGATTCACTATTATGATGGAAGAATAGATCGTTGTTGTTGTACAAGTTTAATAATCGTAGTATAGCGTGAATCGAGTAATTGGCTTAAATAACACTATTTCTAAAATCTATTAAAATCGGTATAAATTTTGTAAATTACGAAAATTCCCCTATGGGCCGATCTACGAAAATGCCCTTATGGGCCGAATTACAAAAATGCCCCTATGGGTCGATTAATGAAAATGCCCCTATGGACCGATTTACCAAAATGCCACTATAGGCCGATTTGCTAGAATGCTATAGTGGGTCGAACTATCAAAGTGCTAGAATGGGTCGATTCACTGTAATAATTTACTAGATTAATGGTTGTTATTTATATATGTGGATATTTTATCTTATTATGTATGTTGCATTTCTACATATTGCATGGGATGGGAAAAATGTATGGAGAGCAATGTAGCCTGGTGGCATAGCCACAATTTATTGATTATTGTGCTTAATTATAATTTCGGTGGCTTGACCACAAAAATACTATATTATAGCAGCTTGACTGCAAAATTTGGTGTGAGCAGCGGGGTGGGTTGACTTGATCCCCACAGGTGTGATTGGCTGGTCGGGGGTGTGATGGATGGATGGGTTGGGTTGCATACACTTACTTCATTTAAATATTGTTATGTAAATGGGCTTCGGTCCAAGATGTTGCTATACGGGTTCAGGCCCAGTGGATGACGGTAAGAGGATTATGCACTGAGTTCTTGTAACTCACCCCATTTTCTTAATCCTTATAGGTAATGCTCAGTTATGAGGACTTGGGCCATGGATGACTCGGTGGAGGCCATACTTCAGAAACGGTGTTTTTGAACTTTAAATTTCTTCTTCCGGTTTATTTTATTACTTTTACTATTTTGGGTTTTAAATTTGTAATAAGGCCTCTGGGATATGTTTTATTCTGTTTTATGTTCAGACGGACTAAATATTTTTCTTGAATTATTTTAAATGGGAATTTTCTAAAATTATAAATAACAGTTTTCTAAAATTAATTAACAAATGGTTTTCATAATAAATATGTACAAACAATTAAACTCAGAAATTTACTTTCGAATTATTAACAATATTTTCAAAAGTCATGGTTTTTAAAGAGATCACTAGTTCTATTATCGATTCTGCAATCAACCTTTCAAGAGTAGAAATATTTTTATCAAATATGTCTAATCAAATTCGTTTTCTTAACTATAACCAAATAACACCTACTTTTAGTAAGAATCACAAACTCTTTATACGATTTCTTCATGTGACATGTCAGATACGGTCATACCGCATGGGCCGGGTTTGGGGTGTTACAATCAAGGTCCAAGTCCAAAATTCTTAAGAACAATTAAGCTATGAAAACATCCAAAACATCATGACAATATTTATGCAACAAATCTACCCACAATTCAATGTCCTTTGACCATACATACAGTTCATGGAACTTCAACATAGCAAATATTCAACCAAAACAATACTAATGAAATAATTATAACATCTATCAAATGTGCTAGAAAACTAAACCCATAAAATATCATGAGGACCACAATAATAATTAATCAAAGTCTAACCACATTGTCTTATCCCCACAGTTCAAAGAATAATATGAATACCACTTACGCAAACACTAAAGCCTAACTTGGATCACTTCTTTGATATCCCCGTACCACTCACACAACAAACGCTAAATATATGTAATGGTTAGAGAGAGTGGGTTAGATTAAACAAGCTCAGTGAATGTCAGGGTAACCACAAAGTATACACAATATCAAGCTTAAACAAGAGCATACTACAACACGTTCACAACCATAATCAAACTAAGTCATAATAACATATTTACGCTCCATTAAATCATAAAACTAGCATATATTCTCACGTACAACTACACTTAATTTATATACAAATATTTCTTTTTATAATAATTTGTAACATCCTAAAATTTAGAATTTTATGTGTTGAATTATTTCTTGCGTTAGCTAGTTAAAAATATTGATTGTGTATGTTTAGAGGTTTTGAGAAGGCTCGGGGTTTATTTGGGCCCTAGTAAAAATTTTATGTTTAAGCCTATTAAGGAAAGATAGTAAGTGGCATCAAGGCTTATGGAAATAGGTGAGTAATTTGCTAGCATAAATGAACATATGGTAAAAGGGACATGGCGCCACATAAAGTACTTTGAGGGAGGAGGTTCAAATCCCATATTGTGCAAAATTTTGATTATTCTTTTGTATTATTTCCCTAAGTGTTGGCCAAGTTGGTAAATAAGGCAAGGTGGACTTTTTAATTTTGGCAAGGTGGCTAAAGAAATTAGGAAAGCATGAGGCTAGGGAAAGAAATCAAAAGAAAAGGAAAGAATAGGGAACATGTTAGCCTTAAGAGAGGAAAGTGTTTTGGAAAGTTTTGGTTGGCCAATGTTGACCTTATTGTCAAGCTATGGACGGTTTTGGTATAGGGAGAGGATAGCCGAATTTTCTTTTGCCTTTTGGTAGAAACCTTGGTACTTGTTTTGGCCAAAATTCCTTTAGCATCATTTTGTGTCATTTTTCTTACTCTCAAAACTTCTTCTTCTCTTTGCCGAATCTTCAAGCCAATATTGAGCATTTTTCTTTTCTTACACTAACCATTGTGACCAATTGTTCCACTCATCTTCTCTTGAAAACCGAAGCTAGTAAGCACTCCTTCTCCACTTTTCTTTTCTTTTCTTTCTTTTCTTCTTCACACAATATTTCAAGTCTTCTTTCTTCTTCTCTAATCCATACTACCATAGCCGAATATTATTGCTCATTTTTCCTCCATAGCCGAAACCTTCATCTCTTCTTTATCATATTTTCTCAATTGGGTTGACACTCTTTTCTTCGATTAAAATGGTAAGTGAATTCTTTTCTATGTTCATATTCTTTCTTTCTAGCCGAATAGGTATTTATCACTATTCGGTTGTAAATCTCGATCTTAACCGAAATGTTATTATCTTCCACTCCTTCATGTCTTAATCACCCTTCTTTTCATACTGTTCTAAGTGGGAGGCCGTGTATCGTTCTAGCCCTAAGTCAAACGGTGGAAATTGGATCCAATATCGATAAGGTAAGGAATCCTTCATGGATTATTTGAAATCATTCTGTATTCATTTAAGTTATTTTCGGGATAATAGTGGTTGTGATTAACCGATTATGTTTTAGGGACTAAATCGCTCGATCGATCGACTTGTTGATCATACGATTATAGTGGTAAGCCGAACCCTTTGTCATTAGACAATCCATATCTTTATCGTAATATCGTTTTGACTAAGGTCTTATTCAATGGAGGCAAGTAATATCGAATCGAAAGGGAAATCTATTGGAGATCACAAAAGGAACGGATTTGCGATCCCTAATCCTAAATTCAAATGAAGGGCTGTATCGACGGTTCAAGATTTTCCACCGAGTTGTGGACCATTATCCGGGGAGAATCGAAAAATCGTGGTCATTCACGATTCTAAGGGTAAACATTTTAGATCGTTTAATTTAGAATTTGATTAATAAAATCGCGTATGTCGATTAATCGAGTGTTATGATATCTTAGGTGTTGACGATCAAGAAGGCTTAGTACTTACCGTAATCAGGTGTGTAATCTCACACCGTAAATCCATAGAATTATGTTTCGGTAATATGTCGAATAGTAGATGGTTATCGTTATACGGCTAAAATCATAAAATTGACATAAAACAAGGAATATGCTTGAAGTATACTATTTTGAAAGATTTGACTAAATCGGCACTAAAAATTGTATAAATTACGAAAATACCCTTACAGGCTGAATTACGAAAATGCCCTTATGGGCCGAATTACGAAAATGCCCCTACGGGCCGAATTACGAAAATGCCTCCAATGGGCTGTTATGTTAAAATGCCTTAATGGGTTGATTGTTATTGCTTAAATAAGCCTAGTCATTGTAATAGATTACTTGATAAATGGTTACTATTTATATGCGAACATCTTATTATAAATGTTGCATTTTCATACATATTACATGGGTTGGGATTAATGTTGAAGAGAAGAGTAGCCCGGTGGCATTGCCACAATAAAATGTTTATTATGATGATTACATATGATATCGGTGGCTTGGCCACAATAAATTATTAAATGGCAAATTGCCTGCGTTTTGGTGTGATAGCGGGGTGGATTGACTTGATCCCCACAGGTGTGAGGGTTGGCACGGGGGTGTGTTGGATGGATGGGTTGGGTTGCATACATTGATTTTATATACATATAATATGGGCTTCGGCCCAAGTTATTGTAAAGGGGCGTAGGCCCAAGATATTGAAATATGGGTTCAGGCCCATTGATCAACGATAAGGGGATTATACACTGAGTTCTAGTAACTCACCCCGTTTCCTTATCCCTTTCAGGTAATGCTCAGTGACGTGACTTTGGGCCTTGGATGACTCGGTGGAGGCCATACTTCAGAAATGGTTTTATTCGGACTTTAGATTTCTATTTCGTTCACTCTACTACTTTACTATTTTGAGTTAAATGATGTAATAAGGCCTCTGGATTATTTTTATTTTGCTTTACGTTTGACGTATTTATATTTTACTCAGATTACTTTAAATGGGATTTTTCTAAAACTTAAATAAGGATTTTCTAAGATGGATTCACAAATGGATTTTATAATCAACTTATATAAATATATATTTTACTCGGAAATTTTCACTCAAATTTCATCAATATTTTTCAAAGGTCACGATTTGTAAAATCATTAGTTCAAATTTATCGATTTATCCTTCAATCTTCGAAGTTAGTAATATTTTGTCAAAATCTTTAAATCAAAGATTGTTTTTCTTGGTTTTTAACAAATCAATACCTACTTACATATGAAACAAAAGGACTTATATATATTTTTCTCATGTGACATGTCAGATCAGGCCATAACGTATGGGCCTAGTTTGGGGTGTTACATAATTCATCAAGATTAAACATTGTATACGTGCTTTAATAACTCACAAGTCTAGCTTATATATTCACATGCATTCATAACTTAAATGAAAATGACCCAAATCACAATTACATATGCAATTTACTATGAGAATATACTAACATTTTAATGAAACTTAAATAAATTCATTTAGCATATTATTCACATGTTTATGCATCTATCTCACATCGTATTATCACAATATATAGGATCACATTTAAACGATAATTTGGCACTTGAGACTATGGAACATAAAAGTGGGATCTATCGCCACACATCAGATACCCGGATCTCTAACACACTAAATGACTCAAAGATTTGAACATATCTCAAAAGTGTAGCATATAGCTAACACTCTCCAACACACTCAAACATGTCTTGTTGAATGGAGCTTAGCTCACATTCCCTTATCTCTCCAACCCGTCTCAGGGCCTCAATGCCCAAAAACATAATACATATAGGTGTGTACTCACAATCATATGGCATTCTAGCTATATCCAACAGTTTCAAGAGATCACAAGGCCAAATATCCACAATTACATATTTTTAATTACTGATTCAATGCACATCATCTCTGTTCATATTCATCAATTTACATCACAACTTGTACACAATGCATGCTTATTGAGCCGTCACATATCAGACTACATATGTGTGCATTAAAATCAGTATATCATATATTACGTACAAGTATTCTCACATATTACCTGTCATAAATATCACATTCCACGATTCAATTCATATATACTTACTAAAATTCCGCTCACTTTCGCTACATATTTGTATTATTAGCATATCATTATCACTGTCATTTGGCATGTATATCATGCCCACAACACAACACACAACTCACAATAGTCATCACATATGTCTCATATCACAATATCATATCATAATAATCAATCCACAATTATTCATATAATTACATAATTTGCCAAAATAAGGAAAGAGAAATTCGAAAGATTACACTCGGAACATAGGATAGGGGTTTGGGATATTCCTAAGCTCCCAGTAAACACTATGAATCGTGTCTACAAGTAGCGATTCCAAACACTCACTGATCATGCTTTCGCCTAATTGCCGAAAGTTTAAACTAGCTTTTCCTTGCCTTTCGCCTTGCTCGTAGAAGGCTCTAATGGTTCTGATGCTTCACACATAATAACCACACAATGTACACAATCAATAATCAGCCAAAAGCTCACTTCAAATAATTAAAACATAAGCCTAAGCTAAATTTTCTTGTAATCGAAACCTTTGACATAACAAACTTGAATTTCAATTATCTTAGTCTATACTTAATATTTTTGCCTAAAACTGATGCCGTTCATCTAATTAATTGCCTAGAACTGATTCTCAACCTTTAAATTACTCAAACTACCCAATTCATGGTATCAAAATTTTCGATATGTTTATGGAAAATTTTGTGAAAATTCATTAAAACATTGGAAATCTTCAAAGAAACTTTAAAGTAAGTTTAAAAACCTTCTAATCATGTCAAAACTAATTGAATAACACTTTGAAACTGTAACAGCCCGATTTTGGGGCTAGTCACCGGAGAAATTATTTTTAATATTATTTTATGTGTTATAACATGATTATATGAGTGCATGAAAATTTTTGTGAAATAATTTTAGCGATTTTATGCTTAATTTTGAAAAGGGACTAAATCGCATAAAAGGATAAATTTGTGTTCTACTAATTAGAAGTGTCATATAGTTAGAGAACCTTAAATTAGAGATCCTTAATGTGCAAATAGGCCTTTAAGAGAGTGATGGCCAGCCATAGAGACAAGGAAATGAAATTATCAAAGGTTAGGTGATGTTTTGGTGACAAATTTGATTAGAAATAAAATAAAATAAAGAGAAAAAGATACCACCTTTTCATCTTCCTCCTCTCCACCAAAAATATCAGCAAAAAAAAGGGTTTTGGAAGCTTGAAATTTCAGCAACTCTCCCTTGCATGTAAGTGATTTTAATGCTCATTCTTGATAATTTTTGTACTTTTGAGATCCTTGTAGCATAAGCTAACTAAAAGGGGATTATTTTGCAAAATGGTTGATATTCTAAAGATTTACCATGAAAGGATATGTGATGTTTGCTGAGTATTTATGTAAGAAAATGAATCTTGGTTGTTAAATAAACAACTTTTGTGAAAGAGGTTTTCATGAAAACACCTAAAATGACCATTTTGTGAAGTTTATAAAATAGGTTGTAAATGTGTGAAATAATTGAAAATTGTGAGTTTCTATAAGAGTAATAAAGGTTCGGCTAGGCTTGTTAAAGGAGGAAATTTGATTAAAATCGTTTTACGAGCCTAGGAGCAAAATCATAATTATGTGAAAGTCTAAGGGCAAAATGATAATTTTTCCCAGGTATGAATTATAGATTTTCTTAATTAATGTAGTGATTAAATAAGTGAATTTTTCATTATAGATCAAGAAAAATGGAGTCCAGACCCAGATCGGGGGAAGACTAAGCTAGTAGACTAATTCAATCTAGTCACCCACTTTTTGTATACCGAGGTAAGTTGTACGTAAATAATTCAAATTTATTGTTATTATGTATTGAACAATTAATATGGCATAAAGTGTTTGATTATTGTTGTGAATATGCATGATGAGAATTGATGTAGTAAAAACTCCCAGTTCAACCTTAGGAATAGATTGGATATTCATGCCATGACATTTGGGTGATATGTGTGCTAGTGTAAGACCATGTCTGGGACATGGCATCGACGTTGACATGTGTGCTAGTGTAAGACCATTTCTGGGACATGGCATCGGCGTTGACATGTGTGCTAGTGTAAGACCATGTCTGGGACATGGCATCGGCCATATTATGAGAGCCAGTGTAAAACCATGTCTGGGACATGGTATTAGCATTGAGACGAGAGCTAGTGTAAGACCATGTTTAGGACATGGCATAGGCCTCGACATGTGAGCCAGTGTAAAACCATGTCCCCGACATGGCATCGGCATTTTACCCTCTTGTGTGAGGCTTATCGGATATCCTCTAGTATTCCAAATGGTTCATGGGTTATTTAAAGCTTATGATAAAGATACGAAAGGATATAATCATGTTGTGAGTGGTACATGTTCTTACTCGAAACTCATGAGATATGAGCTTAGTTATGATGCCTTAATGGTAAGGATGAAATTGAGTAAGTTCTATCTATGAGAATAATTTCGGGATGATCTTGTAATCTTTGGCTTATACTTGTGATGTGTAAATATGTAGTAAATCTACCATTGCTAAATCAAGAATGTTATGCTGGTTTATAATATGCTATGTGTATAAATATGCATGGTTGATGTTGTTACTTATTTACATGCAACTTACTAAGCTTTATGCTTACTCCCTCCCTTTTCCATTTTCTTATAGTCCCTTTTTTGATTTATTGCAATTTTAATCCCTTGACCTTTATTCTGTTTTCAATACAATCCTTGATTTGATTAACAAGTTTATTCATTTATTTGTTTTCTTTAAAAATCATATTATTATTGTTTATTTTAAGCTATTAAATACTACTTATTTCCTGATTTATATACATATGTGTGTGTTGTTTATTTTAAGATTCTTTTATACATTATCTATTTCAAAACTTTCCATATGATATTTATTTAAATTGTTATTATTTATTTTAAGCTTTCTTCACATTATTATTTTATACTTTTACATATAGATATATATATGCACTATCTTATTTAAAGTTTTTATACCATCTCTTAAAATTGTTTTATACATTATTGATTTTAAAATATTTTTTACACTACCTATCTTAAACTTATTTATTATCATTTCAAAGTGTATGTTTGTACATTTATTTATTTTAACTTGCTTTTCACTTGTTGCAAATTGTTGTATATGTTGTTTAATTTATTCGTCTTTGATTTTGATGTTGTTAATTTTTAAATAGCGCACGTTATGCGATTATCATCCTTGCATGTATTATAATTTGCTTATTCATATTTTCATATCATTGTTGCTCATTCGTATAATATTTTATTCATGTATTATTATTCCATGATTGCTGTTATTTTCATATTATGCCATCACATTGTGCATTAAACCCTAACATATTTATCCAATTTAGATCGTCGTATTTTACTCCAAACCAAAATAAATGTAAGCCTTTACATGTTGTATTCGCTATTATTCAAAAACCAAAAATTTTTCAAAATAAGGTAATATTTCACGTTTTGGAAATTCGAGAAAATCGTGCCCTAACTTACTAGGTTTCGACTTTTCTCGTTTAGCCTAAATAACAGAATATCCTTTAAAAAAATACAAGTTTAAAAATTAAAAGCTTATTCTCGAGAGTACAAAGTGTTGTGCCCTAACTTATTGGGTGTGACATCTCGTTACCTCGAGATAAGAATTTCTAAAAATGACAATATTCCGTATTTAGAAATTCGAGAGACCGTGCCCTAACTTACTGGGTTTCGTTTTTTTCTCGTTTAATCTAAATAATCGAATATTCTTTTAAAATTAAAATACACGTGCTTTTAAATAAAAGGCAAGCTTATTCTCAAGGATTCGGTGTATCGTGTCCTAACTTACTGGATGTGGCATTTCGTCGCCTCGAGATGAGATGGTCTTTAATGATTATTCCAACTCATTCAAGTGTTTTAAAATCAACACTAATAAAAAGAGATCTATTGATTCTCGATTTTCAACTTTCGACATTAAGACACTAATTAATCAATTTGGTACCAATTTTGGGCGTGACGAGGGTGCTAATCCTTCCTCGCACGTAACCGACTCCTGAACCCATTTTCTCGAAATTCGTAGACCAAAAATGCCGTTTTAGTAAACCAAAATGTTTTATTAAAACAAAGGTGATTCGATCACACCTAACAAAGATCGATTCCCGTTTTATTAAAGTTTTTTCGTTTTCATTTTCAAAACCAAAGTCGATTCCCGTTTTTCAAAAAAATGGTTTCGACAGCTTGGCAACTCCGCTGGGGGAAGTCAATAGGATAATCAGGCCATTAGTTGATTAATTTTTGTCTTTTTATCGAAATTTGAAAATCTAATTTGAATTCACGTTTTTGTTGCATTTGTCTTTTTTTGTGGTCTTTATCATAATGTGTTAAGCCTGTTGATTTATCTTCGTATGTTGCATCACATAGATCGTTCGATCTTACCCCTTTTAAGTGGGAGTGAGAAGCTATGCCTTCGTGAGGTTTTCACCTTCGCATGGGCTAATGGACTGCTTCTGGGATACAACCGTACCTATGCCTTCGTGAGATTTTCATCTCCGCATGGCCATAGGGAAATGTATTCCCCTAAACTGAATTCGGTCTATATGAACCTATAATGGGTGAAGATCGAGGAATCCGCTGGTTCAGGTACCTTTACTTTAGAACCAAACCATATATAGTGAACCTTAAGAGCCCACCTTAGGTAGAGCCGCGCAAACCCTAGTGGTTACCTGAATAGGTGCTTGATTATTTCCTGTTTGCTTTGAGTTCTTTTTATATGATACTGATTTGTTGTGTTTTGCTGTTATTGCATGGCATTTCATCATAAAAGGTGTTGATTCACGTTCGGTTACTAGATAGAAAAGCTTAACATGGAAAAAGCGTTTCTTGATAGAGTAGAGGATAACGCGGCCGTCCGGATATGGGCCGAGTCAGCGCAGCAAGAGAAGGGTGAAAGGTACGTTTCAGAGTTATGGGATTTCACTCACATCAGCGTAATCCAAATTGATCTTCAAAAGATGAGAGAAATATGGGATAGATGGGATGACGAGATCAAACCACTATTCTACTGCAATTACGGTGACTTACCCTACCTGCTCGACATTAAAGTGGACAAGCACTTGTTTCGAGCCCTCGCCCAGTTTTGGAACCCTGCTTATAGTTGTTTTACTTTTGGAAAGGTAGATATGGTGCCTACCATAGAAGAATACACGGTCTTGCTTCGTTGCCCGAAGATTCACCTTAATAAAGTTTACTCCAGATCCAATGCCTTGACTTTCATAAAGAAGTTGATGAATATCACAGGGATGAGCGAACAATGGGTTGTAGCCCGAAGTCAGCAGAAGGGTGATAGTAAATGTACTCCTTGGAAAAACTTGAAAGGTTTGATCTTAGCACATCCTGTTATAAAGAAGAGGGTCGATGTCTTCACTCTTAGTATCTATGGATTGGTGATCTTTCCCAAGGTTTTAGGGCACGCAGATGAAGCGGTCTCAGATTTGTTCGACCAGCTTGACAAAAGGGTCACACCCGTCCTGGCAATCTTAGCAGAAACTTTTAGATCCCTGAATGCATGTCAGAGAGCGGGTGAGGGCAGATTCATAGGGTGCGCACAGCTTTTGTTGGCTTGGTTCCATAGCCACTTTTGGAAATTGGAAAAGGTCTTTTATCGAGTTTTTTCTATGAACTACTCCCCGCTGAGAGAAATAAAAGGTCTCTTATTGAGTTTGTTCTGTGAACTACTCCTTACTTAGAGAAATAGTGGCTACACTGAGGTGAGATGACATCTCAGAAGAGAAATGGATGGTTATTCTCCAAAATCTGCAAGTCGAAGATGTGGAATGGAGGGCTCCGTGGTTGATCCCTGATGAAATCTTATACTGGTGTGGCGATTTTGACTAGGTCTTTCTACTTGGGATGTGGGGAGTTGTTGGATACGCTCCACTACTTGTACTAAGGCAGTAGCAATCAAGGCAGTTCATACCAGCAACGCAGGGATTAGCTCAGTGTGAGTTTGCATACAAGAACGATAATGACAAAAATAGAGTTCGTGAAATGTCGAGCGCTTGGAATCAAACTCGCAGAATGAAGATATTCGCCTCAAAACCAATGGCGACCCCTGAATATGATTGGTGGGGAATTCAAAGAGTCAACGACAACATCCCTATGGCGAGTAAACGCGATAGATTTGCGTTACCCAACGTAGCAGGAAATCCGTTACCCAACCATTTTGATAAAGGGGTAAACGCGATAGTCGAGAATGGTGGGAAAAGAATCAAGGCTGATGTGGCTGAAGTAAAAACCCCACTGAGATGGGTTTGGAAACAAATGGTAAATGGAGGATTAATCACGCCAGAATTGGGAGAAAAACCCGAAGGAGTGAGAAAGTACTGCGAGTTCCATGCCGAAGTGGGTCATGACATCCAAGAATGCATCGAGTTCAGGGCCATAGTGCAAAATCATGGAAAATAAAGAGATAGAATTTTATGAATAGATTAGAAGAAGGAGAGGTCTACGCATCAGAAGAAGGATCGACTAAGAAGGTCTATGGGATCAATCATCCTGTGGTAATTATCTCGCGACCAAGAGTGGGTGAATCTGGAGTACCAATCGCACCAAAGGTCATAATTCAGAAGCCTGTAGCGTTCCCTTATAAGGACAATAAAAGGGTTCCGTGAAACTATGACTATAATGTAATGATCCTGGGAGAGGAGAACCCCGCTAACACTCCAGAGGAGGGTCAAGATGTAGGTTTCTTTACACACAGCAGAAGGCGTTATACCTCAAATACAAAGGCAGAATCGATTAAAGGGAAATCCGTAGTGGTAGAGCAAAAGAAAGAAAAGACGATGTGACCTGAATAGCCTGTCAATGAGCCAGTAACCGAAAAAAAGCCAAAGAGTTCCTAAAGTTCCTAAAGCACAGCGAGTACAGTGTTGTGGAGCAATTGCACAAACAACTGGCTCGCATATCGGTACTGGCCTTACTCATAAGCTCAGAGGCCCACCGTAGTGCATTGATAAAAGTGTTGAATGAAACATACATCGCGGATGATATATCTGTCAACAAGCTGGACCATCTAGTCAGCAACATCAGTGCCGACAATTTCATTTTCTTCAATGACGATGAGGTACCACCGGGGGGTATGGGATCTACAAAGGCTCTACACATAACCACACGCTACAAGGGATATACATTGCCAGGGGTGTTAGTTGATAATGGATCGGCCTTGAATGTCTTATCCTTATCCACGCTATATAGGTTGCCCGTGGATAGCTCCCATATGAAAACGTGCCAGAATATTGTGAGAGCTTTCGATGTCACTGAAAGAAGGGTCATGGGAAGGATTGAGATACCCCTTCAGATTGGTCCAAATACATATGAGATGGACTTCTTGGTGATGGACATTAAGCCTTCCTACAATTGCCTATTAGAAAGACATTGGATCCATTCGGCAAGGGCAGTGCCATCATCACTACACCAAAAGGTAAAATTGGTAATTGAAGGTAGATTGGTCACAATAAACGCGGAGGATATCATAGCATCTATTTCCAGTGACGCTCCGTACATAGGGGCAGATGATGAAGCGATAAAATGTTCTTTTCGATCACTTAAATTTTTCAGCGTAACCTTTTTCGTTAAAGGCAACAAGATCCCCATGCCCAAAATATCCAAATCCATGAGGATGGGCCTACAAATGATAGTTGGGAAGGGAGCCTTACCAGGAAAAGGACTCGGGAAATGTCTTTAAGGAAAGACTGAGGTACCAATGCTGAAAGAAAAACGAGACTGCTTCGGCTTTGTTTCAAGCTAGATGTGAAGCAAAAGAGGAAAGATGTGGAGAAAAAGCAAGAGAGAAGAAGAGCACATTTAAGCGGTGAGGAGGTCAAATAGGAGCCAATGACCTTTCCTCATTTGTCCAAAACATTTGTTTCAAGAGGAACCATATACCCTGAACAAAAGATGGCAAGAAGAGAAATAATAGAGGAAATGTTGGGAAGTTTGAGCATTAACGCCGTGTCTGAGGAAGGAACTAAAGATAGAGACTTATCTGGAATTTTCCCTTACACTCCCAGAAGTGTTCTGAACAATTGGACCATGAAAGAGATTCCTGTAACCTTTAGAATTAATTCAGAGTAATGTTCAAAACACACTTGTTGCTCTAAGCCTAGGAGCAATAAGAAACCTTTTGTTAAATAGGCATATGTCCAAATATCTTTATTTCAATAAAATGCACCTTTTTGTATCATTTCGAGCAAATGTTCTTTCCATTCATAACCAAAATATTCTTTACATTTCATTCATAACCAATCATGCAAATAATCATTCTTAGATTCTTTTGTTTTTGCACCTTTCTTTGCCTTTCTAACAGGTCCCCAGATATCAATGATATGAGTGATATTGTTATTAACTCAGAATCTCCTTTTGAACAAGATACGGATATAGAGGATTCTCAGGATTTTGAAGATGACCAGGACCGTAACATATCTCTTGATTTGTTAAGAATGGTAGAGCAAGATAAGAAACAAATCCTACTTCACAAAGAGCCAGTGGAAATTGTAAGCTTAGGAGAAGGAAAAGAGCTGAGGATTGGAGCTAGCATTCCAAGAATTCAAGGACATCTTCGTATGGTCATACTAGGACATGCCCAGGTTAAATACGGATATCGTGGTACAGCGACTTTCCATAAAGGAGGAATGTAGACCAGTTCAACAGAAGCTTCGAATGATGAGGCCCGATGTTTTGTTGAAGATAAAAGAAAAGGTCATGAAGCAGTTTGATGCCGGTTTCTTGCAAGTAGTTAAATACTCAGAATGAGTAGCAAACATAGTACCCATTCCTAAGAAAGATGGGAAGGTACGGATGTACGTGGACTATAGGGATTTGAACAAGGCCAGCCCAAAGGATAATTTCTCGTTGCCTCACATTGATACCTTAGTGGATAACACGACTGGTTATTCACTTTTCTCTTTCATGGACGGCTTCTCCGGGTACAACCAGATTAAGATGCACCCTGAAGATATGGAGAAGACCACATTCATAACCATGTGGGGAACATTCTGTTATAAGGTAATGCCATTTGGACTGAAAAATGTGGGGGCAACGTATCAAATAGCCATGGTAACCCTTTTCCATGATATGATGCACAAGGAGATCGAAGTTTATGTAGATGGTATGATTGCAAAGTCCAAGACTGAGGAAGAGCATGTACAGGTCTTGAGGAAGCTGTTCCTAAGGTTGAGGAAATTCCAACTAAAGCTCAATCCAGCAAAATATACCTTCGGGGCTAGGTCGGGAAAGTTGCTAGGATTTGTAGTCAGCGAAAAAGAAATTGAGATTGATCCAGATAAAGTAAAGGCTATACGGAGCTATCTCCACCATGTACTCAAAAAGAAATTCGAGGTTTCCTAGGAAGATTAAACTATATCGCTTGGTTCATTGCACAACTAACGAAGAAGTGTGACCCTATATTCCGTCTTCTTAGGAAACACAACCCAAGTGTATGGAATGAGGAGTGCCGAGAAGCTTTTGATAAGGTCAAGCATTACTTGTCCAAAGCCCAAGTACTGATGCCACCTTGCCCAAATAAACCACTGATATTGCATTTGGCGCTAATTGAAAATTCTATGGGATGCATGCTGGGCCAACATGATGAGTCAGGAAGAAAGGAAAGAGCGATATACTATCTCAGCAAGAAGTTCACTGAGTGTGAGAGAAGATATTCGCCAATTGAGAAGTTGTATTGTGTTTTGATTTGGACGACCCGGAGACTGAGACAGTACATGCTGTGCCATACAACTTGGCTCATCTCGAAACTGGACCCTCTCAAGTGCATGATGGAGTCGACTGCTCTGAATGGAAGAATGGCCTGATGGCAGATTCTACTTTTCGAGTTCGATATTGTCTATGTAAACCAGAAGGCTGTAAAAGGTAGTGAGCTAATAGATTTTCTAGCCAGCAGAGATTTAGACGATTACGAGCCATTGGACTTTGATTTCTCGAATAAAGACCTAATGTATGTTGCAATCACTGAAGAAGGTGCTCAAAAGGAGGGTCATCCTTGAAAATTAAACTTTGACGGAGCTTCAAATGTAGCGGGAAATGGAATTGGGGCAGTCCTAGTATCCCCAAACGGAGATCATTATCCTTTTACTAGCAAATTGGATTTTGATTGCACAAATAACATGGCCGAATATGAAGCATGCATCATGGGTATCCGTGTAGCCATTGAACGCAAGATCAAAGTGTTAGAGGTATATGGTGATTCTGCGCTAGTGATCTATCAGCTCAAAGACGAATGGGAAACAAGAGATCCCAAGTTGATCAGCTATCGAAAGCTAGTTTTGGAGTTGATTAAAGAGTTTGATGACATCATTTTCTGTTACCCCCCACGAGAAGAGAACCAGATGGCTGACGCCTTGGCTACCTTAGCCTCTATGATTAGAGTAAACAAGCAAGGGGAAGCGAAGCCTATACAAATGAGTATTTACGAGGCTCCGGCACATTGCTACAACATCAATGAAGAAGAAGAGAAAGATGATCACCTTTGGTATCACAATATATTACGATATGTGAAGAATCGTGAATACCCTAACCAAGTAATTGAGAACGATAAGAGGATGTTGAGAAGACTGGCCAGTGATTATGTCTTAGATGGAGAGATCTTATATAAGCGAAGGAAGGATTAGGTGCTTTTAAGATGCGTGGATGCTGTTGAAGCCAAGAAAATCCTAGAAGAAGTCTATGAGGGTGTATGCGGAACGCATGCTAATGGTTTTAAAATGGCCAGATAGATAATAAGATTCAGATATTATTGGTCTATTATGGAAGGAGACTGCGTCAACTATGCCAAGAAATGCCACAAATGCCAAATTTATGGAGATAAGATTCATGTACCTCTTTCACCTCTTCATGTCATGACCTCTCCATGGTCTTTCTCTATGTGGGGGATGGAGGTCATTGGGCCAATCTCACCAAAGGCATCTAATGGGCATTGATTCATCTTCGTGGTCATTGATTACTCACACCAAGTGAGTAGAAGCCACTTCATATGAAAATGTCACAAAGTCGGCAGTCAGCAAATTCTTGAAGAAAGAGATCATATGCCGATATGGAATGCCAGAAAGGATCATATTTGACAATGCACTGGATTTGAATAATAGTATGATAACAGAGGTCTGTAGTCATTTCAAGATCAAACACCACAATTCGTCGCTGTATCATTCAAAAATGAATGGTATAGTGGAAGCGGCCAATAAGAATACCAAGAAAATCGTGGGAAAGATGACTGAGACTTACAGAGATTGGCACGAGAAATTACCATTTGCTCTTTATGCTTATCGAACATCAGTCAGAACCTCTACCGGGGCAGCTCCTTTCTCCTTGGTTTATGGAATGGAGGCGGTACTTCCATCGAAGTTGAGTCCCTTCCCTTCGAGTCTTGTCTGAACTAAAGTTTGATGAAGCAGAATGGATTCAATCCCGATATGATCAACTGAACTTAATCGAGGAGAAAAGTCTGAAGGCTATTCGTCATGGTCAAATGTACCAAAAGCGAATGATACGGGCTTATAATAAGAAGGTTCACCCTAGCGAATTCCATGAGGGAAACCTTGTTTTGAAAAAGATCCTCCCCATACAGAAGGACTTTAGAGGAAAATGGATGCCGAATTGAGAGGGACCTTATGTGGTCAAGAAGGCCTTCTTTGGAGGAGCTCTGATTTTGACAGAGATGGATGGCAAAAGCTTGCCTAATCCTGTGAACTCAGATTCAGTCAAGAAATACTTCGCCTAAAAAAAAAGAAAAAAGAAAAAAAAAGAGGAAAATGGGCTAAGGTAAAAACCTGCAAAGGGCGTCTTGAGCTCAAAAAAAAAAAAAAAATGGAGAGGCCAAGGTGAAAACCCGCAAAGGGCACCTTGAGACCAAATGGCTTTTGAATTGAAAACCTAAGAATGGGCAATTCAAATTGCTAATTAAAGGGGAGGTACGCCGTAGTCTTGCTACGCCCGAATTAACAAGAAGAAGGGATGCTATATCTTGGGGCATCAGCGAAGTCTTCTAAGTCTACCAAACACCTATCGAGTTCGAAAGGGGTCCTCGAGAAGCTTTGTGCAGAGAAACTCATGCTATGATATCTGGGGCACCTATTTTCATCTCATTCATTTCATATTGTAGCAAAATTTTCTATTCTTGACTAATTTATTCATTTTTGTTTTTTTTTAACAAATTTGCTATCTTAACTTATTCTCATCCCGTACTTTGTCAAAATTTGATCTTTTGATCAATTTATTCATCTCAAGCTTCACTCTCAATGAAATTCCATCTTGTCCATTGTGATAATCTTTTTCAAGCATTTTTCATTGAAATAACGATTAATGGACTATTAATATTCAAATAAAAGGAGTTTCACATATTACTCTGAAAACTTCTAAATATTACAAGAATCTGAAGTGAGGCCACTATTCAGAACTAACCAGGTTCAGGGGTTGGGAGCAATTGAGAAAGAATGATCCAGATTGTGACCTCAAAGATACTGACCGAATAAGAAGGCAGGGTAATACGTTATTAACAAGTAATGACAACCTAAGCATTAAAAAGGGGGATCATTCCAAAAATGACATTCTTTGCATTCATGAAAACATCATTCATATACATCTAGTTAGGAGCATTTGATTCATTCCAATCATGACATCCTAATCATTTGGCATAAATAGGCCCAAGGAATCGATTTTACAGCCATGTCCCTAAAGGACGGTGTAGCAAGATCGATTGAGGCTACAAATTACAGATTTTATCTTCCAGAAGATGCAACGAAGCATATCGAGCACGTCAAACCTTATCTCCCTGAAATTGCAATGGAGCAGGTTAAAAACAGCAGATCTTATCTCTCTGAGGTTACAGTAGAGCAGATCACATCAAACCATATCTCTCTGAGGTTGTAGAAGTGCAGGTTGAAATCATAAGTCTTATCTCCCTGAAGTTGCAACGGAGTAGACTGAAGATAGTAAACCTTATCTCCCTAAAGTTGCAGTGGAGCAGGTTGAAGATACAAGTCTCATCTCTTTGAAGTTGCAGTAGAGTAGACTAAAGAAGCCAAACCTTATCTCTCTGAAGTTGCAGTAGATCAGGTTGAAGATACAAGTCTTATCTCCCTAAAGTTGCAGTGGAGCAGACTGAAGATAGCCAATCTTATCTTTCTGAAGTTGCAGTAGAGCAGATTGAAGCCAAACCTTATCTCTCTGAAGTTGCAGTAGAGCAGGTTGAAGTTACAAACCTTATCTCCCTGAAGTTGCAGTGGAGCAGGTTGAAGTCACAAGTCTCATCTCCCTGAAGATGCAGTGGAACAGACTAAAGATAGCAAATCTTATCTTTCTGAAGTTGCAGTAGAGTAGATCAAAACAAACCTTATCTTCCTGAAGTTACAGTAGAGCAGGTTGAAGTTACAAGTCTTATCTCCTTGAAGTTGCAGTGGAGCAGGTTGAAGATAGCAGATCTTATATCCCTTAAGTTGCAGTGGAACAGATTAAAGCCACAAACCTTATCTCTCTGAAGTTGCAGTAGAGCAGATCACATTGAACCCTATCTCTTTGAAGTTACAATTGAGTAGATTGAAGCACTAATTCCTATACCCCTGAAGATGCAGAGGAATGGAATGAGGCTATTCAAAAAAGCACAAAAGAAATCAAGATTCGGTGAGACTAGGCAAAATTGGCCCTTTTAAAGTCTTTGCTTCATTCTCGTTACACGACAACGAGCAAAGAGGGGCAGCTGTAATAGGGCAATTTTGGCCCAAGGCAATTAAACCAGACCCAAGACCTAAAAGTAAACAGAAATATAAAAACCAAAATAAATTAATAAGACCAAAAATAAAGCAGTCCAAAATGTCCAATTATAAAAAAATTAAACCCAATTTCTAAAACCCTAGCCCAATCTATATCAGCCCATTTCAAAGAAGAAATAACAGCTCAAATAGGCTCAGCCGCCGGCCCTTCGTATTCTGAGCACCAACAGCCCACGCCTCTACTACCGCCGCCACCAACAGCCCACGCTTCTGCCTCTCACGTCACCTGCAACACCAAAACAAAGAGAAACAACAAAAATAGCAGAGAATAACAGCACGCAAGCAAGAAAGCTAAGAAGAAAATGACAAAAAAATATGACACAAAAGCAAAACAGAAACGGACAAACCCGGATCTTTAAATTCGGTTATAAAAACAAAAATCAACCTCTTGTTTTTTTTTTTTTACGAACTTTTACAAATCATCAAAAATCAAAAGCAAAAAGCATTAGAAGATTGTTTTTTAAATCTCTCTGTTTTCATTTTCTTTGATTCAACACTGTTTCTTTTATTATTATTTTTATTTATTGTTCTTTTTTTTTGAATCCTAATACAAATACTAATAATAAAACAAAAATAAAAATAAAAAACGAAGGGACCTTATCTGAACCCACAGACGCGTCGTCGGAGAGCTCATTACGTCGTCGCAGTCGGGTTCGAAAACGGGGTTCAAGGGCTCGGCTTCAAGGGCGCCTTGAATCAAGGGTTGAACGCCTCTTTTGCGCACCGTCGGCCACCGTATGCGATGGTGGTGTGACGGGAGGCAGACAAATGCGCCGGAGGAAGCCCGATCGTCGGGAAAGAAGAGGGAGAGAGAAGGCTAAGGGCTGTTGTTTCCTTTAAAAAATTTTTAGGGTTAGAATTTTTTTTCAGAAAATTTGGGTTTAAATACCCCCAGAAACGGCACCGTTTCATGGGGTTCCCCCAGGCGCCGAAACGGCGTTGTTTTGGGGGAACCCGTGCGACCCGACCCGTATAGCAGAGGATCCACACATTTTTACCTTGAAGGGGTAAATTGTGCATTTGGTCCTCCCATGTCGCGCCATCATTTAATCGTATCTGATTTCATTTTTTTAAAAATTTTAATTTTGCCCTGAACATTACGCGCCACTCTAATTCAGTCCGAACTGAAACTCTACGCATTTGGGACTGGGTTATTTACCCATTTGGTCCTCATGAGTTTATGCGCATGGCGCTGTGGTTCTTATTCGCCCCCTTTTTTATTTATTGCAATTTTAATCCCTTGACCTTTATTTTGTTTTCAATACAGTCTTTGATTTGATTAACAACTTTGTTCATTTATTTGTTTTCTTTAAAAATAATAATAATATTATTATTGTTTATTTTAAGCTATTAAATACTACTTATTTCTTGATTTTTTATATATATGTGTTGTTTATTTTAAGGTTCTTTTATACATTATCTATTTCAAAACTTTCCATATGATATTTATTTAAATTGTTATTATTTATTATAAGCTTTCTTCACATTATTATTTTATACTCTTACATATAGACATATATATGCACTATCTTATGTAAAGTTTTTATACCGTCTCTTAAAATTGTTTTATACATTATTGATTTTAAAATATTTTTTAAATTACCTATCTTAAACTTATTTATTATCATTTCAAAGTGTATGTCTGTACATTTATTTATTTTAACTTGCTTTTCACTTGTTGCAAATTGTTGTATATGTTGTTTAATTTATTCATCTTTGATTTTGATGTTGTTAATTTTTAAATAGCGCATGTTATGCGATTATCATCCTTGCATGTATTATAATTTGCTTATTCGCATTTTCATATCATTGTTGCTCATTCGTATAATATTTTATTCATGTATTATTATTCCATGATTGCTGTTATTTTCATATTATGCCATCACATTGTGCATTAAACCCTAACATATTCATCCAATTTAGATTGTCGTATTTTACTCCAAACCAAAATAAATGTAAGCCTTTACATGTTGTATTCGCTATTATTCAAAAACCGAAATTTTTTCAAAATAAGGTAATCTTTCGCGTTTTGGAAATTCGAGAAAATCGTGCCCTAACTTACTAGGTTTCTACTTTCTTGTTTAGCCTAAATAACGGAATATCCTTTAAAAAAACAAAATACAAGTTTAAAAATTAAAAGCTTATTCTCGAGAGTACAAAGTGTTGTGCCCTAACTTATTGGGTGTGACATCTCGTTACCTCGAGATAAGAATTTCTAAAAATGACAATATTCCGTATTTAGAAATTCGAGAGACCGTGCCCTAACTTACTGGGTTTCGTTTTTTTCTCGTTTAATCTAAATAACTGAATATTCTTTTAAAATTAAAATACACGTGCTTTTAAATAAAAGGCGAGCTTATTCTCAAGGATTCGGGGTGTCGTGTCCTAACTTACTGGATGTGGCATTTCGTCGCCTCGAGATGAGATGGTCTTTAATGATTATTCCAACTCATTCAAGTGTTTTAAAATCAACACTAATAAAAAGAGATCGTATTCATTCTCGGTTTTCAACTTTCAACATTAAAACACTAATTAATCAATTTGGTACCAATTTTGGGCGTGACGAGGGTGCTAATCCTTCCTCGCACGTAACCAACTCCCGAACCCGTTTTCTCGAAATCTATAGACCAAAAATGTCGTTTTAGTAAACCAAAACATTTTATTAAAACAAAGGTGATTCGATCACACCTAACAAAGATCGATGGTGACTTCCGTTTTTTCGTTTTCATTTTCAAAATCACAGTCGATTCCCGTTTTTCAAAAAAATGGTTTCGACACATGTGATTATGGATTTTTGATGATGGTGAAGCAGTTAGTTATGCCATGTTAAGTGCCTTGAAGCCATACATATGTTTGGATTGGTGTGGTTTTGATGTTGTGTAGGTTGGTACAAGTATGGGTGGTAAAAAGGTTTGGTAAATAGCCTTATTTTGTCCACATGGGTAGATACACGGGCGTGTGTCTAGGCTGTGTGTGACACACGGCTAGCCCCAAGGGTGTGTGTTCTGGCCGTGTGTCCCCTGCATCTTAGTTTTGAGAAACAGAATGCCCAGTAGTAAACACACAGGTACGAGACACGACCGTGTGTCTCGGCCGTGTGAGAGACACGACCATAGGACATGGGCATGTGCCCAGGTTGTGTGAAGTCTACACTTAATTTTAAGAATTTAATTTGCCACACGGCCTAAGGATACGGGCGTGTGCCTTGGCCGTGTGACCTTATTTGGTTGATGATGTCATAAATAGAATGTCCCCTATTTTGGACACAGCCTGAAGCACGAGCGTGTGATATGCCACACGGGTGTGTCCTTTCACCCACACGAGTATGTGGACCTTTTTGATGAAAATTTTCTAAGTTTTCTTAGAAGTTTCTAAAGTTCTTGGTTTAGTCCCGAACCACTCCTAATGTACGTTTTGGGTCTCGTAGGCTCGTTTAAGGGGCGATATGAATGTTTATGAAAAGTTTTAAATTTGAGTGGAAATTCATGTCTCGGTTTTGTATGATTGCTTATAAGTCTGTAATGCCTCGTACCCTGTTCCGACGTCGAATATGGGTAAGGTGTGTTACAGAAACCATATTTTTATTCAAAATCCTGAAATCTACCATTAACGACTCAATTTTCGACTTTTATTTGAAACATGTGATTTAATGGCTAAGAACTCTATTTAAAAGACTAGATAACATTAAAAAAAATAGAAAAATTATTTGTTATCTTCGGTGGAAGAAAAGGGAGCTTTTTATTGAACACCCAGAAAGCCCACAAGCTTGGGAGATGACAAAATCTATGGTGTTCTGGGTTTTTTTCTTGAAGTTCTATGGAGTTTTAATGATTGGGTAATGATATATTTCAAAGGAATGAAGTTTAAGAATCAAAATTGAATGAGATGAGCTTTTGAAGAGCAAGAGATGACAACAAAAAACAAAGAAGAAGAAGTTAACGTGAGTTTAATATAGATGAAGGGGGAAAATAGGATATTTTAAAACTTTGGTATAATTGCTTTATAATTACTCCTAATTTGAACCCCTTTTACAAAACAATCCTTATTTTAAAATTGAAAGTCTTTTCAACCTTATTTTCAAAAATTGACTTGATTTTCAGAAAGCATTTCCAGTTACTACGCTTATGAAATCCCCAAGCACACTAAAGCTAAAATTCCTAAATTACCTTTGAAACTTCTAGGCCCAATTTTTGGGTGTTAAATGTTCATATAATAAGATTCATAAAAAAAATTTACTTTTAAATTCAAAATGGTGGCACTTTTACAAGAGTCACTGGTTAGAGTAGAGATATTCATAATATTTTTGTAACACCTCACACTCGACCCAACCACTGAATCTGGATGCATGATATCACATTATGTTGCCAAAGCAACTCAAACTAGCTTAACATAAAATTCACAAAGATTCAAGGATAATAATTTAATCACCTAATGTACAATATATTCATACATTCCTTGCATACAAGAATCAAATTCATTTAAATTCAAAGTTATGCTAAGTCAAATTCAAAGTTAGGACTTGAATCTAAACTCATTTGTCAAATTTCAAGGTTATGTTTCGAGATAAGGGATTTCATGTCTTGAGACAAGCCATATTTTAATTTCGTAGATTTTTGCTTTGTTATTAACATGTCTTGAGACACTAAAGGTTGTGTCTCGAGGCAAAGCCCTTTTTGTCTTGAGACTAGGTCTCGAGATAGACCTTTCCTATTTTCTTATTTTAGATTTGATGTTTCTATGTCTTGAGACAAGTCTTGAGACAAGGGGTTCTTTTCTCAATACCTGAAGCAGGGTAAAACTTACTTAGATTTGATGTTTTCTTGTCTCGAGACAAAGGCCACTTGTCTCGGGACCTAGATGAGATTGTCCCGGGACATTATACTTTAGATTGAACAATAAGGTAAATTGTAATCTAATTATAAGCTCTTAAAAAAAGTCTAAAACACCCTTCTCATGGAAAAATTGTGTTTTAGTACTTATTCTTTCTCATCATGTACAATTTGGTCCTTACATTCACTTTAAATAACCCATTATATTTCACTTTCAATAATTCTCTTCTAATTATGAATTACTCAAAATTAATTCCACTTTAAAAAATGCCAACTTATGGCATCGAAAATTTGGGGATTGAACTTGACACTTTTTCCTAATTTGGTACTCAACTTTTATTGGTCCAATTTGGTATATGAAATTGACATTTTTTCCCATAATTGTTGGAACTAGATTAGGTCGACAAATCAAAACAGTTAGATCGAAAATCAATATATCGCTTTAGACAAAGGGATTGAATTTATTGGACAATGAACTGCTTTGAATCAGGATGAAAACCGGTTGAATATATGTGTCCAATCTTATCAGTACATTGAAAAAGTAATAACCAATAAATAAATAGTTACTGAACAAAAAAAAAGTAAATAGTTGCACTAAACTAATAAATTCTTTACTTATCCTTTCACCCTTATTGATTTCAATATGTGACGGAATTTAAATTAAGATATGATAAATCAAGCCGCAACAAATAACTTAACCTTAGCTCAAGCATATCAAAAATCATAACGAGCACAAATCATTGATTTCTCATCTCCCCCAATGATCACTAATTAATATATTTCTTTTTCAACTCAACCCTTTTTTTTTCCATTATAGAAGGGTAAAACATACTTTAAAAACAAGTTACTTTGAATTTTCTTTTTCATCTAAGTACCTTTCTTCTTCAATTCTTTCTTTTTCGTTTTCTTTTTCTTGAATTTTTCAACAAAGCAAAAAAGAAATAAGAATAAGTATGCTTTAGTCTTTTTCTCACCTATTCTTCATCAAGATGTTCCTACCTAATCTATTAATACTTTGCTCATAAAAATGAAGCATGCTGAACAGCTAAAAAAAACAAGGTAAAGCTAGAACTTTAGGCTCTATAGACTCGTAAAAAAAAAAAAAAAAAAAAAAAAAAAAAGATTAAGCAAAAAATACTATAGGCTCAAAGGGAAATTATGCGGCGTTAATTTGAAAGGCTCAATTAATCCAAAGAAAAATATATAAAAAAAATCTTAGGATTTTCTCTATCATGCATTTAGAACTACTTATGTTTGAAAGGAATAATGTAATGAATTCTAAAATCACAACTAAATATATAAATAAAGTTCAACATCTATTTGATAATTCTATGTGCATTTTATGAGACTGATGATGCGAATTAAAAAAATACACAAAATCTAAAATTATTCAATAAAAATTTTAAAACGAAGCATTCAATATTCTAATACAATCCAATTATTGAATTTCTAAATCTCATCTATAAACAAAACATAGCATGCTTCTAAAACATATTCAATCAAATAAATTCATATATCACCTAGTTTGCAACCACAAAAATGTCTTCAATTCAAAGAAAACGACTAAGTATATGCAAACTATATGCAAGAAACATAATTAAAATTTTGAAAAATATGCAAAATATGCGAAAAAAATTAATTGAATATTGTCTCTAATGTGCCAAGCAAAGAATAGGATACTTCCCTATTTAAGCTCTTAAAAAATTTATCCAAGTTGTCTTATCTTTGCTTGACTTGATGCATCATGAACATGCTCTCTCAAGTGAGGTTGATACCTAAGATGAAAACATGAAAAGAAAAACAAACAAAATAAACAAAGAAGAAATAAAAATGAAAATGATCCCATTAAACTATAAAAGCTAATTTTTTTTTTAAAAAAAGAATTTAAATAATTGTATCCAAAGCGTATGGAATTAGAGAAGAAACATCATGTTTCCACTCCAACGACTTTATATCACTTTCAACCCATTCGTCTTCTTTGTTCTCCTCTTCCTCCTCCTCCACCTCCTCGCGCTCATCCCAAATATGCATTGGTTTAGACTGTCCCTTCTCTCCTTCCTCTATAGGATCTTCTTCAAATTCCTCATTTATCGTGACACTGAAAGGTTTTAGGTCCCTCTTTCGAAATGTTGGTCAACGGAGCAAATACCTCTTTTGCACCACCAAGTCATTAATTTGCTTGTAGACCAAGCTTTAACTTACATGAACATTTTAGCATCTACCCACTTG
This sequence comes from Gossypium bickii, assembly GCA_025503065.1. Taxonomy (NCBI): domain Eukaryota; kingdom Viridiplantae; phylum Streptophyta; class Magnoliopsida; order Malvales; family Malvaceae; genus Gossypium; species Gossypium bickii. Next base: position 20,724,409 of record CP106718.1, read on the forward strand.
ACTCCGGTTTTTCTAGCAAGGTTAGAAACTTTGCTATATCCAAATAAAATATAGCAAAATAGCACATTCACGAGTTACTCGCGTGGAAGGCATAATTCAAAATCTAACAAAGTAAAAGAATACTTAAATATCAAGAATTAAAAAAATTAACTTTGAAGCATATGTATCCTTTACTTTTACTAAAGTGCTCCATCCCCAAGTAAGATCATCAAAGGGTCAAAACTTTTAATGCCCACTTACGTAGAAAGCTTAAAAGCTCATATTTTAATATATCCTTAATTTTATTACTATACTAAATATAATAAATCATAGCAAAGAATAAAGTTTAGTAAAATGGCCATCGAATATAAAGTTTGTTTTTTTTTTTCTCTAAGAAATTCAATAGACAACATCACCACCCACGATCCTTTTAATCCGGTGCTAAACTGATTCCTTTTTTTTTCCCCTTTATAAATAAAATATTCAAGGCTTGGAAGGGTACGAGTAGGCCTGAAGAGAGGATTATGCATTACAAATGTAATAAATTTAATGGTTTTTATTTCAAATTCGCATCTCAAGTTTTATGCTTGCTCTTTAGATTCATTGACACAAAATAGTAATGCTTTTCATGTTTTCAATTAGAACAACTATATTGGTGGGATACAGAATGTAATACCCAATTTCTGCCCAGGCCCATGTAGACAAAAATAAAACCAAATTAAAAATCCAAAATATTAACAAAAATGTTTAACAGTCCAATTACAGAGTCCAATAACCCAAAGCCCAAAACTAAAACCCAAACCCGGATGACCCGTTTACAACAATTAGCCCAATCTATAACCGGCCCAAAATCAAAAAAAACTTTTGGAACCCTAGGGTTCCTCCCATCTCAGCGCTGCCACGCGTCCTCTCACGCGCGCAACGGTCTGGCTCCCCACGCGCCTCGGCTCCCACGCTCGGCGATCGTGACGCCTCACGCGACTCACACCCCTCCTCACGTTGTCCCTCGTGCGCGCCACCATCGTCGCCCATACCCTGCACAACATACGCAACGGACAGACAACAGCAAGGAAGCATGGAACGAAATGATAAAAAAAACTGAGAAGACAATGTATTTTCGGCTATAAAGCCACTGGAAATCGATGTAAACGGGGTCGGTTTTTCGCCCTTTTCGCATAGGACCTTTTCTTTTTTCTCTTGGTAATCAATCAAAAAGCAAAACAGATTCAAAAGGGAAATAGCAAAAAATATCAGTACCTTCGAAGGTATTTTCTTTTTATTTATTTCTTATTATTTTCGAGGCCTCTTCTTCTATACGAATATACATGCATACCTATATAAACAAAATATAAAAAAAAAAGGGGGGAAGGAAACTCACTATTTTTTGTGAATTTGAAGCCATCGCGTGGTGATACATGGCGGCTAGCTCATGTGGTGGTTCTCAGTCTTAGGAGAGGAGGGGTCCTACAGAGGAAAAGAGAGAGCTAGATCATTTTTTTTTTGAAGGAAGTAAAAATGAGATTTTTGGGGAATTTTTGGGCTTAAATAGCCCAGATGAAACGGCGCCGTTTCTGCAAAGGAGGATCCGCGTGTCGACCCGGATCCGACTCAGGATCCGCGCGTCTTCCCCCCCTTTGTGGGCTAATTGCCCTGGATCCCTCACATGTTTTATGCGTCACGTCGAAGTCCTTTTCTTCTTCTATTGTTTTTAAATTTATCCTAAAATTTTATTTTTAATTCATTTTAGCCCTTTTACTATTCCTTTCATTTTACTATCCTATAATTGATTATTATTACTATCATCTTAGTAGTTATTATTGGTTATCAATTATTATTATTAGCACTATTAGTATTGTTTTAATTATCACTATATTATATTATCACTATTGTTATTATTACCATATTTATATTAGCATATTATATATCTCTAGTATTATTATTACTACTATATTATATTTGTATTTATTGTAAGCATTAGTATTATCATTATTATTATTATGCCTATATTATTCTAAATGCACGTATCTTCTATTATTACTATTATTATTATTACTATGTTACTATTTTTATTATTATACTATTATTATGTTATTATTACTACATTTATATTAATATATTGTATATATTATGTATATTATGTATATTATTGTTTATTATCATTATTATTATTACCATGTTTATAATATTATTTACTGTACATATTTTGATATTATCGTTACTGTCATTTTATTATTATTATATTTATTATCACCATATTGTTGTTATTATTTTTTTGTGTTACTTTTATTACATTATATACATGTATATACTATTATTTATTTAACTTTCATTCTTGTATTTATATCTATATCATTTCACATATACTCTTATTTTCATTCGTATCATCACATTTTTTACAAATTCGTGCTCCATTTTATCCAATACAAAATTGATTTCTTTCGTAAAGGCAACATTTCGTATTTAGAAATTCGAGAAAATTGTGCCTTAACTTACTAGGTTTCGATTTTTCTCGTTTAACCTAAATAGCGAAATATCTTTTAAAATAAAAAGCTTTTTGAATAAAAATAAAAGCTTATTTTCGAGAATACGGCATGTCGTGTCCTAACTTACTGGATGTGGCATTCCATTATTTCGAGATAAGATTTTCTAAACGAGGCAATATTCATTAGAAGATTTGAATTATCGTGTCCTAAAATATTGGATGTGATATTTTATTCCTTCGAAACGAGAAAAGCTTGATATTTAATTCGAGGAAATTCGAATATTTTTAAAGGGGATCATATTTTTAAAATCTTTTCACAATTTTCAATTTTCGACATAAGGGCATTAATTGATCAATCTGGTACCAATTTTGGGCGTGACGAGGGTGCTAATCCTTCCTCGTACGTAATCGACTCCCGAGCCTACTTTCTCGAAACTCGTAGACTAAAATATTTTATAGGTGGCCCGATCGCACCTAATAAAAGATCGGTGGCGACTCCCGTTTTTTATTTTCAAAACCCAAGTTCGATTCCCGCCTTTTCAAAAAAATGGTTTCGACAGCTTGGCGACTCCACTGGGGACCTTTCGAGAGTCAGGCCATAAAATTGATTACGTTTTGTCCTTTTGTCAAAATTTGGAGAATCATTTTTAAAAAAAAAATCATTCTTCTCTCGATTTAAAGAAAAAAAAACTTATCCTCGAGAATACAAAGTGTCGTGCCCTAACTCACTGGGTATGACATCTCGTTACTTCGAGGTAAGAATTTTCAAAATAACAATGATCTTAATTGCGTCCTATCTTACTCTCGAGAATTCAGCGTGCTGTGTCCTAACTTACTGGATATGGCTTCTTGATGCTTCGGGATGAGAAGGCTTTTCATTCCAATTCGTTTGAGTGTTTTAAAAATCAATAAAAATGATCGTTTTTCATTTGATCTCGATTTTCAATTTTGTGGGTGCTGGATTGCAATAATGTTGATATTTTTGCATTCATATCTGCATGACCAGTCGGGTCACACCTTTAAGTGGGAGCGAGAAGCTATGCCTTCGTGAGGTTTTCACCTCCGCATGGGCTAGTGGACTGCTTTCGGGATACATCCGTACCTATGTCTTCGTGAAGTTTTCACTTCCGCATGGCCATGGGGAAATGCATTCCCCTGAATCGAACTCGGTCTATATGAGCCTATAATGGGTGAGGATCGAGGAATCTGCTGATTTGGGTACCTTGAACTTTAGAACTCAACCACATGTAAAGAGCCTAAGAACCTACCCCGAGCTAAACTATGCCAAACCTTAGTAGCTACCCGTATAGGTGTTTGTTTATTTTACTCATTTTATATTCCATGGCACTAACTTCTGGCGTTTTATTCTCTTTTTGCATATCATTTCATATTTCAAAAGGCATCGATTCACTGGTCGGTTTCGATTTAGAAAATTTGGTTATGGAAAGCAAATTCCTTGATAAAGTGGAAGACAATGCGGTCATCCACACGTGGTTAGAGCAAAGCCAAATAGAAAAAGGGGATAGCTTGGTTGAGGGGTATATGTCAGAACTACGAGCTTTCACCAATATCAGTGTCACTCTCCAAGAATTGAAAGGAATTTGGACTCAGTGGGATAACGAGACGAAACAACTGTTCTATGGTACTTACGGTGACCTGCCTTACCTGATTGACGTCAAGGTAGATAAGCACTTATTCCGAGCAATGACCCAGTTTTGGAATGCTGCTTATAGCTGTTTCTCCTTTGGGAAAGTGGATCTAGTTCCCACGGTAGAAGAATATACGACCTTGTTACGCTGCCCAAGAATTCGAGTTGACAAAGCCTATTCCAAAGCAGTTAACGGCCCAACTTTTGTGAAGAAATTGATGAACATCATCGGAATGAGCGAACAGTGGGTCTCAGCCAGAATGCAAAAGAAAGGCGGAGGTAAATGCATACCTTGGATATGTTTGAGAGATTTAATCTTGGCGCACCCCGATGCAAAGAAAAGGATTGACGTCTTTGCCCTGTGTATTTACGGTCTGATAATCTTTCCAAAAGCCTTGAGGCACATCGACGAAGCAGTTATTGATCTATTCAGCCGATTAGATAAAAGGGTTACACCCGTCCCTGCCATCTTAGTCGAAACGTTCAGGTCCTTGAATGCATGTAGGAGAATGGGTGAAGGCAGGTTTATTGGATGCGCGCAGCTATTATTGGCTTGGTTCCATAGTCACTTCTGGAAAGCGGAGAAAGTGTCCTATCGATTTATAACAGAGAATTACTCCCCGTTAGAAGAAATAGCAGCTACACCTAGAAGGGAGGATGTGTCCGAAGAAAGCTGGATCGCGCTATTCCAAAACCTTCAAGAAGATGACATCGGGTGGAAAGCTCCATGGTTGGTTATCGACCAAATCCTTTATCGTTGTGGGAGCTTCGACTAGGTTCCTCTACTAGGAATTTGGGGTGCTACTGCATATGCCCCTCTGTTGGTCCTGAGACAATATAATTCAAGACAGTTCGTGCCAACGACGTATGGGTTGGCTCAATGTGAGTTCTCATATGAAGGGGGGAGCTATAAGAAAAAGGTTAAAGAGATCTCTAGTGCCTGGAATCAGATTCATAGAATGAAGAGACTATCCATAGGCCCGATGACGACCTCGGCGTATAGAGAATGGAGGACTAGGAGGATCAATGACAACATCCCCGAACCAAATCCCGAGGGTGCCCGGTCAAGAGAGGAGTGTTTGCGAGTAGCCCCATTAGAACTAGAGATTGTGAAACGGGATTTCAAAAGGATGAGTGCGGAACTTGAAAGAAAAATAGAGAGGCTAGAAGAAGAGAAGATGCTCCTCAAGTTAGACGTAGATGGACAAAAGTCGGAAGCTGAGAGGTTAAGAAAGGAAAAAGAGAAAATAGAGGAAGACCGAGATGATCTGAAGACGGAATATAAGAAGATGCGTCTGACAATAAGAAATGCGGGATTAGGAAAAACTTTGGAGCAATGGCGACGTGAGATTCAAGAGGAAAAAACCAAAGCTAGCAGTTGGGAGAAAAAGTTCCAGGAAATACAAACACAAAATAAGATCCTGAAAAAGGATATTGCAGAGAGCCACAAAGAAAAGAAAGGATTAAAAGCTAAGGTGGCTGAACTTGGACGGCCCCTACATCACTACCAAGGTCGCAATTTAGAAACCGAGTTGAAGTTGAATCTAAACAAAATCGAAGAAATGAAGGGAAAGATTGAAGGATTAGAGACAACATTACATGGCTGCGAGCTCCGAATTAATCTTTTGGAAGCAAGAGAAGGGCAATGGAAGGAGGAACTTGACTACTCCTACAGGCAAGTTAGAGATCGAGACTACCTCATGGGCGAAGCGATAGTTCAGATTCGAGAAGTGGCTGATCACCTGCAGGCCCTGGCGTCTCAAGCTGAGATTGTAAGCATGAAATACGAGCTACCGGCAGACCGTAACCAAGAGCTGACTTCTTTACTTAGAAAAATCAAAACTTTGGGCTTAAGGGCCAAAGCATATTTGTAATCCGTTTTATGTAAAGGATCTTGTCTTCTAATAAAGTCTTCTAAAATGAAGTTGATCAGAATAGATGCCTTCTCGTTGCATTCATACCATGCATTTGCATTACATGGCATCATACACATCGAATCTCACAGAAGGATCCTAAAATTATGGCAGTTACCCTGGAACATCACTACGGTACGAGGGGAAAAACGAGAATAATGGATCAAAAGATGGAAAAACTAGAACAAATGCAAAAAGAAATCCAGGATCAAATAAAAGAACAAGCGCAACTACAAGAGCAATTGGCCAAAACCCAGAAGGACATGATGGAGCAAGTGCAAAAATCCCAGGACAAAATGGTGGACCAAATAATACAATTGCTGTCTAAAGAACGAGGCATTGCCACTAGCTCGGGGAACGACAGTGATAATCTCGCCCTTCCCCCACCAGAGGCCCAAACACCACAAGATGCGCATCCCCAAAGGGCGTCTGTCACTATCAGGCCACAATATCATGCTGAAACCACAACACCAACACACCTCCCGAAGGGTCGGGCACTAACCTGGGAGAAAAATCGGTCGATCTCGGTGTCCCGGATCTGGATGAGATGGTGAAAAGGCAAAACAAGAACGCCAAAATGGGTGGAAGAGAGATTCAAAGCCCTGGAAAATACCGTAGAACGCGTCGGGGAATAAAGGCCAACGACTTAAGCTTAGTCCCCGACTTGGTACTCCGTACAACTTCAAGACACACGAGTTCGAAAAGTACAGCGGGACAAGGCGCCCAGAGGCCCATATTACCATGTTCAGTAGAAGGATGGCGGGCTACACTACTAATGACCCACTCATCGATCCATTGTTTCCAAGATGACTGGTGGGAGGCTGCGACCAAATGGTACAATCAATTGAGTCGTGCCAAAATTTGTTCATGGGATGATTTGGCTCAAGCATTCTTGGAGCAATACAACCACGTGAACGGACATAACCCCGATAGGATCACTCTTCAAAACATGGAAAAGAAGGAACGAAAGCTTTAGGCAATACGCACACAGAGGTGGAGGAGGTTGCCATCCAAGTCCAACCACCACTTCTAGAGAAAGAAACCACAATGCTCTTCATCAGTACCTGAAGGCCCATTCCTCATGCATATGATAGGGCGATGCGACCGGAGCTTTTCAGACGTCGTGACGACCGGAGAAATGATCGAGAACCTCATAAAGAGCGGAGTGATCGAAACGGGGGAAAGTGCCAAAAGAATGCCCCCAAGAAAGAAAGAAAATGAGGTGAATAACACAAGCATAGGACACCCGAAGTCAATCACCATTAACCAGCCAAAAGCAACAACAACACGGGCAAAGAGGGTTACCCAGAAAGAACCTAGCACCTCAAGACGAGATAATGAGAAGCCCCAATTCACACCGATACCAATGACGTATAAGGAAATGTATCAAACCCTGTTCGATGCACATATTGTGTCCCCTTTTCATCTCAAACCGATGCAACCTCCGTACCCCAAGTGGTACGACACGAACGCCCAGTGTGAATACCACGCAGGAATCACGGGGCATTCAATAGAGAACTGCCTGGCTTTCAAGAAATTGGTGGAGAAATTTATCAACATGGGTGTGGTCGAGTTGGATGACATGCCAAACATAACAAATCCTTTACCTAATCACGTTAAGGGCGGAATTAATGCAATCAGTGAGGGCGCAGAAAAAAGGATCAAAGTGAATGTTGCAGAGGTCAAGACTCCCCTGAGGTGGGTCTGGAAGGAAATGGTTAAACATGGGATAATCGTCGCGAAAGAAAGTCGGGGAAAACTGGCAAACTACTGTGAGCACCATCGAGAGTTGGGGCATGAGATCCAAACTTGTGGAGAATTCAGAACCCTAGTGCAGAACCTAATGGACAATAAAGAAGTCGAATTCTATGAGGAAGAAGCAGAAGATAAGAGCATATGCGCATCAGAATCAACAGTAAAAGGTTCAAGTGTTAATCTTCCGATGATCACTATTTCACGTCCCAAAAGTGATAAAGCGAGGGCGCGGTAGCACCAAGAGTGGTCATCACGAGGTTCGTGACGTTAAAGATAATAGGGAGGTTCCTCAGAATCATGGGTGCGAGGTAGTAGTCTCCGTTAGCAATGAGATAGGAACACGGGTGACACCGAAAGTGATAATACGGAAGCCCGCCGCATTCACTTACATAGATAGCAAGGAAGTTCCCTGGAACTACGAGTGTAATGTAGAGGTTGCAAAGAGCTCGACTAATGTGACGAAGGAGGATTCAAATGAAGGCTTCCATACTCGAAGCGGGAGACGCTACGACTTAATAAAGGGGAAAGCTCCAATGGTGGAACAGGAGAAGGGAAAGCCAGCTGAACCCGAGCCGAGGATCAAGGAGCCAGTGACTGAGGAAGAGGCTAAAGAGTTCCTGAAATTTCTAAAACATAGTGAGTATTGTGTGGTAGAACAGTTACACAAACAGCCGGCACGCATATCCGTATTGACCTTGCTCTAATGCTCAGAAGTACACAGGAACGCACTAATGAAAGTTTTAAACGAAACCTACGTCACTAGTGACATCTCGGTTAATAAGTTGGATCAATTAATCGGCCACATAAGCGCAGACAACTTCATTCATTTTAATGATGATGAAATACCCCCAGGTGGTAGAGGATCCACCAAGGCATTACATGTTACCGCTAAATGTAGGGGCACACATTGCCGGGGTCTTGATAGATAACGCAGTGCGCTCGCGCTTAAGCGTACTACCCTTATCCACCCTCAACAGATTACCAGTGGATAGTTTGTACATGAAGGAATGCCAAAGTGTGGTAAGAGCCTTCGACGGGACTCAAAGAAGGGTCATGGAGAGAATTGAGGTGCCCTTACTGATTGGCCCAACTATTTACGAAATAGATTTTTTGGTCATGGACATCGAACCTTCCTACAACTGCCTATTGGGGAGACCGTGGATACATTCAGCCGGGGCAGTACCTTCATCACTACATCAAAAGGTGAAGTTGATAGCGGATGGCCAACTAATAACGATAAAAGCTGAGGAGGACATCATCGCCACCGTGACCAGTGACATGCCTTACGTGGAGACAAACGACGAGGCAACGGAATGCTCGTTCCGATCTCTCGAGTTCGTGAACGCAACCTTTGTCATGGAAGGAAACAAGATCCTGGAGCCAAAAATCTCGAGGACCACAAGGATGGGTCTGAAAATGACCGTGGAAAAAGGCGCTTTACCGGGAAGAGGGCTTGGAAAATACCTTCAGGGAGGAATAACGGCCCCAATACTGAGAGAGAAACAGGATCACTTTGGCCTGGGATTCAGACCAGATGCAAGGCAAAAGAAGGAGGAGTTAGAAAAAAGACGGGAAAGAAGACTCACCCGTTTGAGCGGGAAGGAAACCAAGAGGGAGCCCATGATAATCCCGCACATATCCAAGACCTTTGTGTCAGGAGGGGTAATCCACTCTGAGCAGGGGACACCGAAGGGAGAGGACATCGCGGCAATGTTAGGCAATGTCTATATTAGCGCCCTATCTGAGGAGGCAGTTGGCGGAGGAGTCTTGCCGAATATCCAGCCTTATGAATCGGAAAACATCTTGAACAATTGGACTGCGGAAGAAATCCCTGTAGTGTTTAGGGCCCCTTCAGAGTAATGTTCAGGACACACTTGTTGCTCCGAGCCTAAGAGCAGCAAGATTTCTTTTGTGAAATAGGCGCATGTTTACGTATCGTTATATCAATAAAATGCATTTTTCGAAGCAAACATTTCCTTTCTTTGTTTTCCGGTCATTTTTCAGCATTACCATACATACAACTGTTCATCCACAAATTCATTCATTCCACCCGTATTTTCTCAAACTGCAACAGGTCCCCGGATGTCAATGACTTGAGCAACGCTGCCTCAGATTCGAAATATCCTTTTGAGCAAGACATGTGCCTAGGAGATCTACAGGATTTCAAAGATGACACGAACGATGATCTGTCTCCTGATTGGTTAAGAATGGAAGAACAGGAGGAGAGATAGATTCGGCCCCATGGGAAGCGATGAGAGAGCGTGATGTTAGAAGAAGGGAAGCGGTAAACATTGGGACATGTATAGCCGGGGAAACGAGGCAGAATCTCGTCAAATTATTACAGGAATTCAAGGATGTCTTCGCATGGTCTTATGAAGATATGCCCGGTTTAAGCACCGATATCGCAGTACATCGCTTACCCATAAGGAGGATTGCAAGCGATTCAGCGTGAAGCTCGAAGGATGAGACTCGACATTGTGCTTTGAAAATAAAGGAAGAGGTCCAAAAGCGATTCGGACGGAGATTCTCGCAAGAAATCAAATATTCGAGAATGGGTAGCCAATATCGTGCCTGTCCCTAAAAAAGATGGAAAGGTGCAAATGTGCGTAGATTATAGAGATTTAAACAAAGCTAGCCCAAAAGATAACTTTCCTTTGCCTCATATTGACACGCTAGTCGACAATACAGCAGGCTTTTCACTATTTTCCTTCATGGATGGCTTTTCTGGATACAATCAGATAAAAATGCACCCTGAAGATATGGGAAAGACCACCTTCGTAACACTGTGGGGCACCTTCTGTTATAAAGTAATGCCTTTTGGATTGAAAAATGCAGGAGCTACTTATCAAAGGGCCATGGTGACCTTGTTCCACGATATGATGCATACAGAGATTGAGGTTTATGTGGATGACATGATTGCGAAGTCTAGAACGGAGGAAGAACATATACAAATTTTGCAGAAACTATTTCTGAGACTAAGGAAGTTCCAATTGAAACTCAATCCTACGAAATGTACCTTTGGGGCTAGATCTGGCAAGCTGTTGGGCTTCATAGTCAGCAAGAAGGGGATCGAAATCGACTCGGACAAGGTCCGGGCTATACAAGAATTACCTCCGCCGCGCACTCAGAAAGAGGTTCGAGGTTTCCTCGGTAGACTGAATTACATCGCTCGGTTTATCTCACAGCTAACTGAGAAATGCGATCCCATATTCCGACTTTTGAAGAAACATAACCCCGGCATATGGAATGACGAATGTCAAACACTACTTGTCGAACCCTCCAGTATTGTCGCCTCCACGCCCTGATAAGCCATTAATCCTATATCTAACAGTACTTGGCCACTCTATGGGATGTGTGCTAGGTCAGCATGATGATACCGGAAGAAAGGAGAAGGCGATATACTACCTCAGTAAGAAATTCACTGAGTGCGAAATGAGGTACTCACCAATTGAAAAGCTGTGTTGTGCGTTAATTTGGACAACTCGAAAATTGAGACAATACATGCTGTATCACACGACCTGGTTAATCTCGAAGTTAGACCCCCTAAAATACATGATGGAGGCGACCGCTTTGAATGGGAGGATGGCTAGATGGCAAATCCTACTGTCCGAATTTGATATTGTATATGTGAGCCAGAAAGCTATAAAAGGGAGCACGATAGCTGACTTCCTAGCTAGCAGAGCTTTAGAAGACTACGAGCCATTAAACTTTGATTTCCCCAATGAGGATTTAATGTACGTAGCAGCTACGGAAGAGGACACTTCAAAGAATGACCTTTGGAAACTGAATTTCGATGGAGCATCAAATGCTATTGAAAACGGGATTGGGGCAGTCTTGGTATCCCCAAAAGGAGAACACTACCCATTCACAGTCAGGTTGGATTTTGATTGTACGAACAATATGGCAGAATACGAAGCCTGTATCATGGGACTCCACGCTGCCATAGAGCGTAGAGTTAAAACACTGGAAGTATATGGAGACTCCGCACTAGTGGTCTACCAACTAAGGGGCGAATGGGAAACAAGAGACCCCAAATTGATCAACTATCGAAGGATAGTCATAGGATTAATCGAGGAGTTTGACGATATCACCTTTAATTATCTCCCACGAGAAGAAAACCAAATGGCAGATGCTCTGGCTACTTTAGCTTCCATGATTAATGCGAGTAAGCAAGAAGATGTAAAGCCTATTCAGATGAGTATTTACGAGGCCCCAGCTTATTGTTGCAACGTAGAAGAGGAAGAAAGGGACGATCGCCCCTGGTACCAAGATATATTGCGATATGTGAAAGATCGTGAGTACCCAGATCATGCAACTGAGAATGAGAAAAGGACGCTCAGGAGATTGGCCCTCGAATATGTTTTGATGGAGACATTTTGTACAGAAAAGGGAAAGACCAAGTATTGTTGAGATGCGTCGATGCTTTAGAAGCCAAGATGATCCTAGAAGAAGTCCATGAGGGAGTTTGTGGAACACATGCTAACTGGATTCACAATGGCGTGCAAATAATGAGATTAGGATATTTACGGTCCACCATGGAAGGAGATCGTATCAATTATGCCAAGAGATGTCATAAATGCGGATCTATGGAGACAAGATTCATGTGCCTCCGTCTCCCCTACACGCTATGACTTCCCCATGGCCCTTTTCTATGTGGGGCATGGATGTAATCGGACCCATCTCACCAAAAGCTTCGAACGGACACCGATTTATCTTCGTAGTCATTGATTATTTCACGAAGTGGGTAGAAGCTGCTTCATACGCCAACGTTACCAAATCAGCAGTCAGTCGATTTTTGAAGAAGAAAATTATTTGCCGATATGGGATGCCCGAAAGGATCATATCAGACAATGCATTGAATTTGAACAACAAAGACGACGATAGCGGATGTTTGTCGTCAATTCAACATTAAAACATCATAACTCATCTCCATACCGTCAGAAAATGAATGGGGCAATGGAAGCGTGAATAAGAACATCAAAAAGATAGTGGGAAAGATGACAGAAACTTACAAGGATTGGCATGAGAAACTACCGTTTGCTCTTTATGCTTATCGAACATCTGTCAGAACCTCTACTGGGGCAACACCCTTCTCACTGGTCTACGGGATGGAGGCGGTCCTACCCATTGAGGTGGAAATACCTTCCTCCGGTTTTAGCGTAAGTAAAACCGGAGGAAGCCGAAGTGGATTCGGGCCGATCACGGTCAATTGAACCTAATTGAGGAAAAAGGCTAAAAGCTATTCGTCACGGTCGGATGTATCAAAAGCGCATGATGCGAACCTACAACAAAAAGGTTCGCCAAGAGAGTTTCACGAGGGGACACAGTGCATCGAAAAGGATCCTCCCCATACAAAAGGATTTCAGAGGGAAATGGATGCCGAATTGGGAAGGGCCATACGTGGTGAAAAAGGCTTTCTCCGGAGGCGCACTGATCCTAACGGAAATGGATGGGAAAAGCTTGCCCAACCCCGTGAACTCAGATTCAGTCAAAAGATACTTCGCTTAAACAAGCAAGGACAAGGAACCACAAGGACATCTTGATTTCCAAAAAAAAAAAAAAAAAAAAAAAAGGAGAGGCCAAGGCGAAAACCCGCAAAGGGCGCTTTGAGACCAAAAGGGATTTGAGTCGAAAACCTGAAAAGGCGGCATCGAATATGAAGAAAAATCTCGCTGCACCGAAATGGACAAGGAGGGGGTATGCCGTGTCTTGAGGCATCAACAAAATACTCCAGATCTCCTAAAGCACATATCAGACTCAAAATGATCTTCCAAATGCTCAGGCGGAGAAGCCTAGGCTGCGATATCTGGGGCACCTAATTTCTATTTTGCCCATCTTTGTAATTGATGATTATTTTATTTCAATGCACTACTTCTTTGATTGCATTTGCCAGTTTGATTTGACCTATTTTATTTCGGGTTGTACTCCCAATCCCTCCTAGGCATTTTATAATGAACTAACGATTTCAGAACTAATAATACTTTCATAAAGGCGTCCTACATATTATTCTGAAAGTCTCTAAACAATACAGGGTCTTGAAGCATGACTTTTGTTCGAAATTCATTCCACCTAAGGTTTAGAAACGTGGAAGAAGACAAATGCTACTCCCCTGAGGTGGTAGTGAAAGGTATGAACTTTGGGTCACAGAGAGTACAATGGAAGGGACAATGAAATCACAGCGGGGCAAGCTCGTTTTTTCCTTTTTCCCTACATCAGCCACAATCGTAGTGCCTCAGTGAATCTCGCTATGAGCAAAGACAACCTAAACCATAAATAGGGTCCTTCTCTTGCATTCATACGCATCCAGTTAGGAGCATTCGATTTATTGCAATCGTTACATCCTAGTCATTTTTTCGCTGTGAAAAATCTTCATTGACATAACACTCAGCATTCATGTAAATGGTGCATATAGTTAGGAGCATCTGAATCACCTCAATCGCAACGCCCTCATCATTGGCATAAGCATAAGCACGTTCTGCAGGACAAGCTCCCCGGAGAATGGCATAGCAGCATCGAAGGTCAGGCATTACTCTCATGGAGTGGGCTGAATATAATAAAGAAGCAAATTGAAAAATTCAAATTCATTTCCTTGACATCCCGATGGAGCAGGTTGAAGCTACTAATCCCTCCTCTTTGAGCGTACTGAGGATCAATTATATTTTCGAGAAGTTTCAGTAGGAAGATCCAAGTTACGGGCCTCTCCTGAATTCCTATCACCAACTATGTTTTCGAGAAGTTTCAGTAAGAAGATCCAAGTTGCGGGTCTCTTCTGAATTCCTATCATTGTTCGTTTTCGAGAAGTTTCAGCAAGAAGACCCGAGTTGCAGGTCTCTTCTGAATTCCTATCACCGTTCGTTTTCAAGAAGCTTTTAGCAAGAAGACCCGAGTTGTAGGTCTCTTCTGAATTCCTATCATTGTTCGTTTTCGAGAAGTTTCAGCAAGAAGACCCGAGTTACAGGTCTTTTCTGAATTCCTATCACTGTTCGTTTTCAAGAAGCTTTTAGCAAGAAGACCCGAGTTGTAGGTCTCTTCTGAATTCCTATCATTGTTCGTTTTCGAGAAGTTTCGGCGAGAAGATCAAAGTTATGGATCTCTCTTTTCTGAATTTTTATCATCCCAACCCCCAACAAAATGAATCAAAGCAAAGAGTTATAGTGAAATTTGAAGATGGCGCGGATCAAGAAGTCAGGGCGCGGCCCGGGCAAAATTGGTCCTTTTATTGTCTTTGCTCTATTCTCGTTCCAAGACAACGAGCAAAGAGGGGCAGCTGTAATACCCAATTTCTGCCCAGGCCCATGTAGACAAAAATAAAACCAAATTAAAAATCCAAAATATTAACAAAAATGTTTAACAGTCCAATTACAGAGTCCAATAACCCAAAGCCCAAAACTAAAACCCAAACCCGGATGACCCGTTTACAACAATTAGCCCAATCTATAACCGGCCCAAAATCAAAAAACTTTTGGAACCCTAGGGTTCCTCCCATCTCGCGCGCGCACGCGCGTCCCTCTCGCGCGCAGCGGTGCTGCTCCCCATGCGCCTCGGCTCCCACGCCGGCGACCGCACGCCTCACGCGACTCACACCCCTCCTCACGTTGTCCCTCGTGCGCGCCACCATCGTCGCCATACCCCCGCACAACATACGCGAACAGCGGACGGACACAAAGCAAAGGAAGCATGGAACGAAATGATAAAAAAAACTGAGAAGACAATGTATTTTCGGCTATAAAGCCACTGGAAATCGATGTAAACGGGGTCGGTTTTCGCCCTTTTCGCGATAGGACCTTTTCTTTTTCTCTTGGTAATCAATCAAAAAGCAAAAGCAGATATAAAAAGGAAATAGCAAAAATATCAAGTACCTTCAAGGTATTTTCTTTTTATTTATTTCTTATTATTTTCGAGGCCTCTTCTTCTATACGAATATACATGCATACCTATATAAACAAAAATAAAAAAAAAAGGGGGAAGGAAACTCACTATTTTTATGAATTTCGGCCACGCGTGGAGTAAGTATATGGCAGATGCTACCCATGGTGGTTCTTCCACAGGAGAGGAGGGGTCCTACAGAGAGAAAAGAGAGAGCTAGATCATTTTTTTGAAGGAAGTAAAATGAGATTTTTGGGAATTTTGGGCTTAAATAGCCCAGATGAAATGGCGCTAGCTTTCGCAAAGGAGGATCCGCGTGTCGACCGGATCCGACTCGGGATCGCGCGTCTTCCCCCTTTTGTGGGCTAATTGCGCCCTGGATCCCTCACATGTTTTGCGCGTCACGTCGAAGTCCTTTTCTTCTTCTATTGTTTTTAAATTTATCCTAAAATTTTATTTTTAATTCATTTTAGCCCTTTTACTATTCCTTTCATTTTACTATCCTATAATTGATTATTATTACTATCATCTTAGTAGTTATTATTAGTTCTTATTATTATTATTAGCACTATTAGTATTGTTTTAATTATCACTATATTATATTATCACTATTGTTATTATTACCATATTTATATTAGCATATTATATATCTCGCATTATTATTACTACTATATTATATTTGTATTTATTGTAAGCATTAGTATTATCATTATTATTATTATGCATATATTATTCTATCGTACGTATCTTCTATTATTACTATTATTATTATTACTATGTTACTATTTTTATTATTATACTATTATTATGTTATTATTACTACATTTATATTAATATATTGTATATATTATGTATATTATTGTTTATTATCATTATTATTATTACCATGTTTATAATATTATTTACTGTACATATTTTGATATTATCGTTACTGTCATTTTATTATTATTATATTTATTATCACCATATTGTTGTTATTATTTTTTTGTGTTACTTTTATTACATTATATACATGTATATACTATTATTTATTTAACTTTCATTCTTGTATTTATATCTATATCATTTCACATATACTCTTATTTTCATTCGTATCATCACATTTTTTACAAATTCGTGCTCCATTTTATCCAATACAAAATTGATTTCTTTCGTAAAGGCAACATTTCGTATTTAGAAATTCGAGAAAATTGTGCCTTAACTTACTAGGTTTCGATTTTTCTCGTTTAACCTAAATAGCAAAATATCTTTTAAAATAAAAAGCTTTTTGAATAAAAATAAAAGCTTATTTTCGAGAATACGGCATGTCGTGTCCTAACTTACTGGATGTGGCATTCCATTATTTCGAGATAAGATTTTCTAAACGAGGCAATATTCATTCCGAAGATTTGAATTATCGTGTCCTAAAATATTGGATGTGATATTTTATTCCTTCGAAACGAGAAAAGCTTGATATTTAATTCGAGGAAATTCGAATATTTTTAAAGGGGATCATATTTTTAAAATCTTTTCATAATTTTCAGTTTTCGACATAAGGGCATTAATTGATCAATCTGGTACCAATTTTGGGCGTGACGAGGGTGCTAATCCTTCCTCGTACGTAATCGACTCCCGAGCCTACTTTCTCGAAACTCGTAGACTAAAATATTTTATAGGTGGCCCGATCGCACCTAATAAAAGATCGCTGGCGACTCCCGTTTTTTATTTTCAAAACCCAAATTCGATTCCCGCCTTTTCAAAAAATGGTTTCGACACAGAATATATATTCTTGAACTTGTCTCCAGTACTATACGTACAAATTTATTACCTTCATATTTCGCCAATCAAACTTAATATCTTATAAACAGTAATTTTAATACCTTTAGAATAACTTGGATTTCACAAATATAGAGTTATTTAATAAGGAATTGGAGTCACAGCATAAACATAAATTTATCTTTCTTGTCTTTCTCTTAATTTTACTATACAAACTTTTAGGGATGGATTGTGTAATCTTTTTATTAATTTTTATGATACATAATATAGACATAATAACTTATTTGAATTTTTAACTTTATACATAAAAATTCATTTTAAATCTCTATTTAAATTTTTGTTTCTTTTAGTGCTTTAATTTGCATTTTTTGTCAAATCACATAAAAAAGGATGGAAAATTTACCATCGTTAACTTTGCTTATCAATAATTCATTTTTAAAATTATTTAAAATTTTATAAAAATTATTTTAAAAATTAAAAATTATTAAAATTATTAAAAAGTATTTTTTAAATGTTTAAAAATTAATTAATTGTATATGTGACATACACTTGGATCAACAAAGTTAATAAACATTAAATTTTTTATCCATTTTGAAGTGATTTGACAAATAATGTAAGTTAAAGAGCTAAAAGAGACAAAAAATTAAATGAAATTTGTAAAATTAGAGAGTCAAATAAGTAACTATGCTATAAATTTATGATAAACTTTTTAATTGGCTTAAGGGTGCAAAAAGCCCTCAAACTTTTTCAAAAAAAAGTATTTAAGCCCCTATTTTTTTAGTACTCATTTGAATATTTAAACTTTCAAAATGCATCAAAAAGACCCTCAAACCGTTAAAAGAAAGCAATTAAGCCCCTACTTTTTTTTTTGCACTCAATTGGATACTTAAACTTTCACAATACATCAAAAAAACCCTGAAAATTTTTCAAAAAAAGCAATTAAGCCCCTTCTTTTATTAAAAATTAGAAAAAAATTTATAAAAAATTAAAATAAAAAAAGCTATAAATATTGTCGAAACTATTTTTTTATTTGGAAAACAGGGATCGACTTTAAAACGAAATATGGAGTCGCCACCAATCCTTTTTGTTTAGGTGTAATCGGATCACCTATAAAACATTTTATTTTATTAAAATATTATTTTGGCCTACAAAATTCAAGAAAACGGGTTCGGAAGTCGGTTATGTACGAGGAAGGATTAGCATCCTCGCAACGCCCAAAATTGGTACCTAATTGATTAATTAATGCCCTAATGTCGAAAATTTGAAAAGATTTTAAGACAGAATCTCCTTTAAAAATATTTGAATATACTCGAATTGGATATTAAGATTCTCTTGCTCCAAAGAAATAAAATATCACATCCAGCACGTTAGGATACGGCAATTTAAATCCTCGAATCCAAGATCATCTCATGATTCCCAAAACTCATGCATTGAAAATTTCAAAAGGATATTCGATTATTTGGCCAAATGAAAAACCGAAACCCAGCACGTTAGGGCACGATTTCTCGGATTTCCAAACACGGAACATTGCCTTATTTTGAAAGCTTTTACTAAGCGATTATAAAATGGACTCAAAAAATATATTTGTTTAGCTTGTTTGGGGATAAAAGATAATCAATATCGGGCGAAAGTGGGAATTTGAATCATGATGCAATAACAAAAAATAGAAGCATAATTACAAGCATGAAATAATCATATGTGAATACAACTTTGTACAAATGGATGACGAGGATAATAGTATGAACATACAATTCAAAATATACAATAACAACAATCTCACAATCCTATTTTGAAAGACTAACATTAATAATCAAGAAACAATGAAAACTAAAAATATAGCTAATTAAAAAAACAAATTAAAATAAAATATGACAAGCTTTCAAACGTGGATGAATAAAATTAAAAATAATAATAATGATAAAAGACGGGAAACTTGGTGTCAATATGATATAAAAGCGGGTGAAATACCCAAATATACCAAAAAAAAAATTTACGGAATTGGGCCAGTTTCTTGAAAATTTACGGAAAAGGGTCATTTCCCCACAAAACACGTCCACGTCAGCGCATTTTGTGGGGAAATGGCAGGAAAGCGCACATCTAGGGACGTGCTTTGTGCCACATCAGCAAAAGCGCGCTTACGTAGACGCGCTTTGCTGATGTGGCACAAAGCGCATCCCCAAGGGCGCGCTTTCCCCTTTCCACAAATATTGGCTTTTATTTTTAAAATTAAATTTCAAAAAAAATTAAACAAATTCTATTTTATAAAAGATATTAAAATTAAATTATAAAAACATATGAGCAACTATTATTTTATTAAATATATTAAAACTAAATTACAAAAAATAAAAAATAAAAAAATTCTTATTTATTAAATATATTAAAACTAAATTACAAAAAAATAAAAAATAAAAAACTTCTTATTTATTAAATATATTAAAACTAAATTATAAAAAATAAAAAATAAAAAATCTTCTTATTTTATTATATATATTAAAACTAAATTACAAAAAATAAAAAATTTATTTTATTAAATATATTAAAAATAAATTACAAAAAATAAAAAATAAAGGAAAATTCTTATTTTATTAAATATATTAAAACTAAATTACAAAAAAAATAAAAAATAAAAAAATTCTTATTTATTAAATATATTAAAACTAAATTACAAAAAAATTAAAAATAAAGAAAACTTCTTATTTATTAAATATATTAAAACTAAATTACAAAAAAATTAAAAAATTAAAGAAAATTTCTTATTTATTATATATATTAAAACTAAATTACAATAAAATAAAAATAACTTCTTATTTTATTACATATATTAAAATTAAATTATAATAAAAAATTAAACAATTTCTATTTTATTAAAGATATTAAAATTAAATTACAATAAAAAATTAAACAACTATTATTTTATTAAATATATTAAAACTAAATTACAAAAAATAAAAAATAACTTTTTATTTTATTAAAAATTCAAATTAAATTACATACAAAAAAATAAACAACTTCTATTTTAGTGAAGATATTAAAATTAAATTACAAACACAAATAAAAAACAACTTTTTTTTATTAAAAAAATAAAAAAAATTTATTTCAATTTAAAAAATAAAAAAGCCCATCCGAATCAATGTTGATGCCGGTCGGAATCAGTGCCACACGGAGGCGATCGGCGGTTACGCGCTGGATTCCTCCTTCTTCTAGCTTCCAGCGGGGGTCGTGGAACCTCGGGCGGGAATTCCGGTTCCTCCGGTAGTGGGTCTGGTTGTGGGTGTTGCGTGGATGACCCACCTTGATAAAATAACGACCCCGGAGGTGTTTACATAAACCACGGCAGGGGTGTCTGAATCCTGTATGGCGAAGCAGACTAGTAAAAAGAAGTGCTCCCCGACGGCGCCTCCTGTGATCCTCACGCGACGACAGCCTCAAGATCGACTGGCCATCGGAGTAGTTGGGAACGGACTCGAACCCTGCCATGCATTCCAACCTGGGGTGGGACTGGGAAAAGGAAACATATAGGGGTTAGGATACATATAAGGGCTAGGGTACGCACCTGGCATAAAGGGTAAAGGCTGTGATGTCGGTGTCGTCGGCTGAACTGATGGGCCCGGTGACTGTGTGGGCACTGTTGATGGGCCCGGTGACTGTGTCGACACTGTTGATGGCACCGTCTCATCACCCTTTCTCTTTGGATTTAAAGGGCCCCGATGTTCCCTTTGTTGACGAAATTATCGTCGCCGCTCTTCTTCCGACAACAAATACGGCTTACCATGGATCCTAAACCATGGCATGTATTTCGGCACGTACGCTAACTCAGGAACGACGATCGGTTCCCGTTTAGGTAAATAATCATACCGGTTCTCTCACATCTCGATATATGTTGACCAAAATCTTGGCCAATTCATGTGCAACTGTCGTAAGTCCACTTTGTGCTCATCATCGAGCACCTCAGATGGCACGGGAATCGGTTGCCGAAATCCAAATTGTCGCAGAACCTGATCTGACTGGTGCATCTCCATAGTCGCATAGTTGATCAATGGGACCTTCACGTGCCAATTGTTTGGATTTTGCAAGAACTCCTCCGGAATTACTGCCCGAATTGCCAGATCCTCGTACGGTGTCTATTGAAACTATATTAACATTACCAAAATATTAGTTATATACATAATACTAAACACTAAATACGAAATACTAAATTATAAATACAAAATTCGAAACTTACTTGTGATTCCGACCGTTGGTCCAATAGAAGTCGTATATCTTCAAGCGAGGTAGGTATTCCAGCATAACTCACTGAATGGTTCCACCTAATTAAATAAATTTTTAGCATACAATTATACTATAAATCTACGTAATAATTGTAAAATATAACATTAAATTTACCTTGTTCTTAGTGGGAATGAATATGGGTGGTCGAGTCGAGGACGTAAAAATGGAAATCGAAACAATGCCCATGACTGCAGTAGTGATAGGCAACCTCCGATTTTCACTTTACTCGTCCACGTCGCCTCGTACATCTCCCAATACAACCTCGATAGCACGGCAGACCCCCAACTCAATTCGCCGACTGCTCTAAAATCAACAAGTTTCAGCAGTCATGTCAAGTGTACGAGGTTTCTAGACAGGTCCGGCATCAGATAACCTCCATTTATCTCAAGAATGTATGCCCAAGCATACCGTATTCTTTCTATTTCAATTGAACCGTCATTCGGCTCCGGGAATGTGTCTCGTAACCAGGCCATCTCGATCCGACCTCCATGAATGTTATCCGAAATGGCACCCAGAAGCTCGTAGCATACGACTATCCAATTGGTAGAAGTTGAGGACCCGGTGACTACCGACCCATCCACCGGCAATCCCAACTCAACTGCACATCTTCCAGAGTGATGGTACACTCTCCGCATGGAAGATGGAAAGTGTGCGTCTCGGGTCTCCACCTCTCTATCAACGCACTGATCAAAGGCGGCTCCACCTTGAACCCCCGGCCTATCGTGGCCACGTGCCAAAAACCCACTTCCCGCAGGTAATTCTCGATCAACGGCGATGGGGGACCATGCATATTGCGAATATAACATTGTAACACCCGATCTACAAACTGTTTAAAAAATTATAAAATAAAAATTAATTAAAATTGCATAAACCTAAAAAACATTAAATAATATTGAAAAATTAAAATTGAAACTTACCATTTGCATTTGATCGACGGAGATGTACTTGTTGTCTAGACGAATTAATTCCCCGGCCATTGGTAATACAATCGAAAATTTTAAAAGTTTCAAAAAAAATATTAAAAAATTAAAAAATGGCTTTTTTGTAAATATTAAAGGACTATTTCGAAATTTTAGAGGAAGTTTCAAGGACTTAAAGAGAAATTTGAGAGGAATTTGAGAGAAAGTTGAGAGAATATTGAGTAAGGACTAAAGTGTAAAAAAAATAAAAGGGTTGGGGGTTTTTATAGTGTATTTTTTGACCATTGGAGGCCCAACGGTCAAAAAAAAATTTGACCTTTTTTTTACCGTTGCAGGCTAAAGCGCGCTCCTGGGGACGCGCTTTCCTGCCATTTCCCCACAAAAGGCACTGACGTGGACGCGTTTTGTGGGGAAATGGTCATTTTCCGTAAATTTTCAAGAAATCGGCTTAATTCCGTAAATTTTTTTTTTGGTATATTTGGGTATTTCACCCTATAAAAGCAATTTAAAAACTATTAAATGAATGAAAATTTACAAATAAACAACACATGATAGGGTTTGAAATAGTTTATTTATATAAAGAAATTTAAAAAACATAATAATGTACAAATGATTATTAAAACTGATATCATGAAAGAAGAAGTTTGAAGTAAATAACGTACACAATATTTTTAAAACGAAACATTTATTTAAAGTTGATAATATACACACAATGAGAAAAAAATTTAATATAAATAATATAATAAAGGGATAATAATATATAAAAGGGTTTTAAATAACAAAAATATATAATAAAATATGTTTTTTAGGAATGAACTACATACATAATATATTTGAAAGGACATATATATACATAAATAGATTTAAAAGAAAATATATACATAAAACAACATGAAATTGATAATGTACATAGAATAAAACTAATCTTAACTGTAAGGCCCAATTTTAGAGCTCGGGGCCCAAACCAGAAAAAATAAAAGTCCCAATTACAAAACAGTCCAAAATTTCGACCCAAATAGCCAAGCTCAAAAATTATCACAAGCCCCAAAGCCCAAAATCGGTCAAGAATCAGAAACCCTAAGCAATTGCTCCTGGCGCCATCAGCAGTATTCTAAAGCTGCAAGTCTCGCGTTCCCGAGTCCAGCGCCTTCACGCCTCCGGTGGTGCACCTACAAAACAGGAAGTAGTATAACACGGAAAAGGGGATTGTAGATTGATTTGATTCTATTTTTAGGGGGGTTTTTAGGCAATAAAAGCCGAAATACATGATGTAAAAGAGGACTAGTTTTCTTTTACACGATTTACACAGAGAATACAAGCACGTTCCGCAGAAAATACACAAGTTTATCCGAAACAAACACTGAATCAATCAAGGTTTATTTTTATTTTTATTTTTCCTTTTTTTTTCTATCTCATTATTTTTGAATACCGTCGTTGTTTTTGTTTTATTATGTTCCGTTTTTCAAAACTATAAAATATAGATTAGATATTATAAAAATAAAAATAAACTTACCTCGATTCCTTCAGCCACTGTAATCGGTGCGTTTGCGGTGAGCTTGCTGCAAGGATGGCTTGCACTAGCAGAGACGAGGAAGGGGATCTTATTTTAGTCTCGGTGGCTTTCGGTAGAATTGATTTGCAAATGAAAAGGGGGATTTTGGATTTTGGTTTTGGAAACAGAAGGGGAAGCGAAAGGGTTCTTTTTAAAAATGGCAGAATGCCTTTTAACTTTTTACCTTTTTTGGGGGGGGGGTTTTAAAACGGCGAATTAAATGGTTTGTTTGGGAGGAGTGGAGACCATGCTTTAAAAGGGAAATTTATGCGATTAGCCCTCCCCATTTGCGTCACTGTTTTAATTTCTCCCATTTCATTTTTTTTATTTAAATCTGGCCTTGAATTTGGTCTGTCACTGCGAATTGGTCCGCATTCAGACGTTGAGTTCAGGAACTCGGAATAATTGTGTTTTCAGTCCCTACTCTTTGGCGCGAATCGTATTTTAATCCTATTTTGCTTTGATTCATTACAATTTAGGCTTTAAATTTCGTTGTCATTATGATCCAGTCCTTAACCTTTTTTTTTTAATCTGGACTTTTTGAGTTCATTATTTATTTATTTTTCAAATTATCTTCATATTTTAATCCCTTTCCTTTTTATACATATTTTGCTATTGATATCATTATGTCGTTACTGTTATTTATCTTCAAAATCGGTATTAGCCTATGCATTATTATTATTCCTTATTTCCGTTATTTTTATATGTATATTATTTATTATATTTCTACTATTATTTTATTATTTTCTTATATTTTTTGTTTATTATTATTATTATTATTATTATCCTATTATCATTATTTTAGTATTATTACTACTATAGTTTTTCATTTTTAACTATTTTTCCTATTATTATTATATTCCTATGTATTATTATTGTTGTTTTACTATTACTATTGCTATTTTTTTTATATAATCATATTTCTCATATTTCCATATTACTATTATTTTTATTAACAATTTTACTATTATTACTACTAAATTAGTGTATTTTTTTTACTTGCAATTATCATTTTAACATCACCATTACCATGTCCTCTTTTTTTATATTATTCTATTCATTAGAATTATTATCATTTTTTTTATTTTTATTTATATATGTACATATATTATTATCATTATTATGTTTGTTATTCCCATTATTATCCTCCCTTATTATCACCGTGTTTCCATTTCAATGTTTTTTTCTTTGCTTTTTTAAAATTCATAAAAAATGGTTTTCACAAAGGATATTTCGTGTTTGGAAGTTCGAGAAATCGTGCCCAATCGTCTTTGAGCTTCGATTTTTTTGTTAAATCTAGATCACTAAATATCCTTTAAAGATTTAGATCGTGTTTTTTGAAAATAAGGCAATGTTTTGTGTTTGGAAGTTTGAGAGATTCGTGCCCAATCATGCTGGGTCTCGACTTTCTATTCATCCAAATGACCAAATATCCTTCAGAGATTTTGACCGGGTTTTCTGAAATAAAGGTACTATTTCATGATTGGAAATTCAAGGAATCGTGCCCAATCGTGCTAGGTTTCGATTTTTAGTTTGGCCAAATAGTGAAATATCCTTTTCAAATTGCGACACATGAATTTTGGAAATCATGAAATGATCTTGGTATCAGGGGTTTGAAGTATCGTGTCCTATCGTGCTGGATGTAGTATTTCATCTCTTCGGAACAAGAGAGTTTCGATATCCAATTCGAGTTATCCAAACATTTTTTTAAAGATTCATACTTTAAATTTTTTAAAATTTTCGACATTAAGGATATTAATCAATCGATAAGGTACTAATTTTGGGCGTTGCGAGGGTGCTAATCCTTCCTCGTGCGTAACCGACTCCCGAGCCCGTTTTCTTAAAATTCGTAGACCAAAATGTTTTCTAAAGTGACCCAATCACACTTCAAAAAAGGATTGGTGGCGACTTCGTTTTCCTTTTAAAAGTCGGCTCGTTTTCCAAACAAAAAATGGTTCCGACATTAACGTAAACTATACATATATAATAATATATAAGGGCAACTAAATTAAATATTATACAAAATTTTAAAGCAACATGGTATAAAGGAGAATTTTAAAATAATAACTATATAATTAAACAAATAAAAAAATAGACAAAGTAAAATTATTAAAGTAATTCAAATGTATATTTAAATAAATTTTTTTAAAAGATGAATGCTAAATAAATTTAAAAAATAATGAATTATACATATTGAAATGAAAAAAAACTTAATTGAAATAAAATAAAATTAAAATGAATAATTAATAAATAAAATAAACCATTGAAACTGAAGTAAAGACTAAAGTGCAATGCACGCAAACGTACGAGGATTAAAAATGTAAATGTTCCAAAATCCCAAAACGCAGCGTTTTGGCGCGGACCAAGTTGAACTTAACACACAAATTTCGGAGAAAAAATTTAAAAACAGAGAAAATATGAAGAGGGCCCAATCAAATGCTAGCGCGAAAGGGAGGGACCAAGCGCGCAAATAAACTTTCACAGTGATAACGCACGGGTCCTGAGGGTAATAGGTTCGGGTTGAATCGGGTCACCCTATACGACATTGTTTTGAGGCCACTAAAGAAGTCCCCAAACGGCGTCGTTTCTTCCCTCTTATAAATACAACATTTTCTTCTTTAAAACAAAACAATCAGCCTTTTTTAAAAAAAAAAAATCCTAGCCACTTTAAAAAACAAAATTAAACCTCTCCTTCCCCTATTCGGCCGACCCAGGAATCCACGCCATCCGACCACCATTCCACCACTGTAATTGGTGGATGATGACGTGCGGTGACGCCCTCTTACCCTCGCTAAGAACCAAGACTGAAGGATCGCCTATTTCCGTCCCTAAATCCCCATCTCAAGCTTCGATTCCTACGAAGGAGATAAGGACCCCGATGGCTCGTTTGCGAAGGAAAACCCCTTTTTTTTTATTTTCTTATGCAAAAAAAAAAAAAAAAATTACATACAAAACCCAAGAAGAAAAACAAATCGAAAAGAAAAGAAATGGAACTTGAGATCACCTTTCAATAATTTTCAGTTGCTCTTTGTTTTTTGTATTCAGTATGCGTGTGTAAAAAAAAAAAAACCCTCCTTTACAGTACACAATCGGCCTCTTTTTATAGCCGAATAGAAATTGTAAATTAAAAATAAAATATAAATTTTCATTTTTCTGCTATTGCTTTGCTGTATTCTGTTGCTCTTTTCTTCTCGCAGGTTTGATTGACGTGGAAATGGTCGTACGGAGGGAACCAGTCGTGGGCGTTGCAGCACGAGGAACCTTGAGTTTCCAGAAACATCACTTGCCCAGGCCACTTGGGCCAGTTTGCTTTTGGGCCCCTGGAATTGGATCTGTTTTAGGTTCTTAGTAACTGGGTCGGGTTTTGGGTTTATTCAATTGGGTTAGAATAAATTTGGGTCTTTAGGTCTGAAGGTACAATATGTATTTGGGACTAGGATCGGGCCTTGGTTTTGTTTGTGAAGTGGGTTTTAAAATTGGGGTTTGTGTTAGGTTTTAATGTTTGGGTTTTTGTATTTATGGACTGTGAACAATTTTAATTTTAATTTATATTTTGGTTTTTATTTGGGTTTTAATTCTTTTTGTATGGACCCGGGCGAAATGGGCCTTCTACAAATATTATTAAATTTTAATAAAAATTAAAAATATTAAAAATTAGGAAAAATTTGTAAAATTTTATAAAATGTATAGAAATATGAAAAAAATATAAATTTTTATAAAATAGTAAGAAAATTATACAAAATATAAATTTTTATTTGGGTTTATCAGTTTTGGCCATATGTCACACTACGTTTATGACACATGATGACTTTAATTGAAAAAAAAAATTATGGGTCGTTAATTTTTTTATGATTTTTATAAAATTTTATAATTTTTTTATTCTTTTACAATTTTTATAAAAAATTCTAATTTTTAATATATTTTAAATTTTTTATATTTTTATTAAAATTTAATAATTTTTCTAAAATTTTTTATTTCTTATTTTTTTGTAAAATGTTTTCTAATTTTTAATAAGAGCAGATGCATAATTGCTTTTTTGAAAAATTTTAAGGGTCTTTTTGATGCATTTTGAAAGGTCAATTACCGAATAGAGTGAAAAAAAAAGCAGGGGGCTTACTTGCTTTTTTTGAAGAAGTTTGAGGGCTTTTCTTTTTGATGCATTTTGAAAGTTTAAATGCTCAATTAAGTGTAAAAAAAAAAGTTGGGTTTAATTGCTTCTTCTTTTTTTTGAAAAAGTTTGAGAGCCTTGTACACTTTTACACCCTTTTAAATTTGATACATCTATAAAATAAATTGTTATTAAATTAAATAACTTACCAACTTTAATTTAAGATGAAATAGATTGATAAAACAAAAATGTTAGGAAACCCGCGTTCATGTACTTAAATTGTGTTTAAATACGTAAGAATGGGAGGTACAAAGTTGGTATGTAAATGTAAGGAACACCGCTTGGCTGCTGTCCCGTATCTTTCGTTAGACAACTAATTATTTATATCCATAATACATAAATATGTGGGAGAGTGCATGATCTTGATAGATATGTAGACAACCTCAGCATCTACTCTATCTCTGAATTAATTATTGTTTATGTCATTTACACGTTCTAATCCTCTTTTTGTAGTTTGATTTATACTCTTTAATATTATCGTAAACTAATTGACTTGCCATTTAATCAACAGACATACAGTCGATAACAACAGGACGTATCAAGAAGCAAAATATTTTTATTGCTGGTGCTAACAAATAAAAACCAATTAATTAAAACATTAATCAGGGTCCCCCTCACCTGAAATGATTCTAATTTTGCCTATAAGTAGTGATCCATAATTCCACGCACCATCACCAAAACACAAGATAGAAATCTAAGTAGAAACGAAGTTAAAAGTTTCACAATGTCAAGCTCCTCTTTCCCATTAGGCTTCCTATTTTGCTTTTCCATTCTTCTTCTTCTCATTTCCACTTCCATGCAAACTGTCTCAGCCGCTACTACTAACAAAGCTTGTCTCAAAACTTACAAAAAATTTATCAAATCTGCCTGCAATTCAACCACATATCCCAAAGTTTGCTACAAAGCTCTCTCCCCCAGTGCATCTGCCATTAAAACAGATACTGACAAGCTTTGCAGCATTGCCTTGTCCTTCACTCTAAACGCCACATACAATGCATCTTCATCCATAGATTCGTTGTCGAAAATGAAGGGATTGAGTCCGTCCGAGAAACAAATCATCAACGATTGTGCTGAAACTACAGGTGAGGCAATCTACGAGCTGGAGAATTCCTTGAAGGCATTGGCTAATTTACAAGGCTCGCATCACAAGGCTGATGAGATGAGCGATTTAAAAACTTGGGTGAGCGCTGCCTTGACGGATGAGTACACTTGCACGGATGAATTTGATGGCCAGAAAGTAAGCAAAGCTGTTAAGAACACAATAAAAAAGAAAGTGCTGAATCTTGCCAAATTGACCAGCAATTGTTTGGCTCTTTTCAATCTTCTGGAGTACTGATTTAGTGTTGTCATTAATAATTCTCCAAGTTAATTATATGGGAAGGGTGTTGTGATCTTTTAGATACATGCATTATCGATGTAATATAATTTGTTGCAATATGAGATATGCTGTTACACTTAATTTACATGTTTTGCTTCTTGGTTCACCCAACTTTGTCGTCCATTTTTAATATCCACATTATGATCTTCATATTTGCTTCGCATTTAATATACTGACAATTTTTATTTATTTAATATAGTTTGTATGGGCACGTTTAATATATCTATTTTTTAACATAAAAGTCAACTTATCACAAATTTTAGGAATATATGTTTATCATTGTTGATATATTAATAAATTGAAATCCGAAATTAAAGTTTTATCATATTTTTCTTGTTTAGATTTATTATTATTTAAATTTAAATATATTCTGATTTTTAATTTATTGTATTTTGTTTTAATTCATTTTAATTCTTGTTGATTAAAACATTTTATTGAAATTAAATCAAATTAGACGTTCAACTTTTATAATTCAGTTATAAAATACCAAGTAATGAAAATATAAAAATGTTAATGAAAAACTAATATATTATTGAACAATAAAATAACAAGACAGGTGAGGGCTAAAAAACGAAGTCATTATGTTATCTGATCTAGACATCTAGCCCAACAGGAGCCAGACTTATGAGCACTTTCAACGTACGAAAAATTAAAGATAAACAATTACAATAATCTTGTAGCATGTGCTTCATTGGAGCGTCATCTGTACTCCCCAAGAATAAAGGAGTTTACAAAAATAATTATAATAGATAAAACTTGCTTGACATTACAAAGTACACTAATTGTAAATCCACATATTTAAATTTAAATTATAATAAATTTGAATAGAATTTATATATGGTGGGATATGAACTTAGAATAATTTAGGAGAGAATCGACACATAACAATTATAGCTTCCAAAATAGGTTTGAGTTCGTGTTGATACGAACTCGTAATGATTCGACTTCGAGAAAGCTCAAACTCGTTACAAATCCAAGCTCGAGAAAATTCGAGCCTGGCAATGTTGAGATGTTTTTATATCTGGTGAATAAATCATTCCTAAAAATTAGGGATTACCAAATATGATTGATGATTTTTCTCGTATTTAATTTTGTTATTTTTAGCTTTGAACTTATTAATTTTAGCTATTGCAATGCCTACAAGCTGCTAGAATCATTTGGAGTTTTTCATCAATTCAATAAAAATCATCTTCTGTCATTTGAGTTAAGAGCCCGTTTTCTCTCTTTCTTTACTTGTAAGTGCAACAGTGGTATTCGAGCCAGACATATTCTTGTTATCCTAGAAAAGGTTTTGCCTATGGCCTCAGAAAATAGTTTTGTTCAAGCAACCATTCCCCATTTTGATGGTCACTTTGACCATTAGAGTATACTAATGGAGAATTTCCTACAGTCAAAGGAGTATTGGCCAATTGTTGAGGTAGTTATCGAAGAGCCTGTGGAAGGAGAAACTTTGATGAATGCCCAGGAAATAGAGTTCGAAGTGAGAAAGCTGAAAGATTTGAAGGCGAAGATATATCTCTTTCAGGCTATTAATCGTCCCATCTTGGAAACTAATCTTTGAAAAGAAACTTCTAACGATATATGGGATTTCATGAAGAAAAAAAAAAATCAAGGCTCTGTCAAAGTGAAGCGAGCACAACTTCTAATGTGTTATATGCTCCTGCTTTAAAAAAATAATTTGTTGAGTGCTGGTCAACTATTAGAAAAGAGGTATGTTGTCACTCTCAGGAATGGTGCTTTTGAGATTTCTGATCCATCTAGAAGACTTGTTACTATTGTGGAAATGAGTTAGAACAAATTGTTTCCATTGAAGATTGAGGTTGTTCAATCTTGTTTGGTGGCGGAAGCTAAAGATCCTTCATGGTGTGTCATTTTTTGTATAGTCATTTAAACTTTGGCTGTTCGAAGATATTTGAAAAAAATATAGTGACTGATCTTCCTCCAATTTATCTCTGCCTCCCTAGTCTATGAAGAATGTGTTGTTGGAAAATAACACCAATCTCAATTTCCCAGAAGCAAGTCATGGAGACCAAAAGAGGAATTGAAATTGGTGCACTCAAACAATTGTGGGCCAATAAATCCAATTTCTAATGGAGGTAAAAGATATTTTATTACCTTTACTGATGATTATTCTTGTAAAACTTGGGTTTACCTTTTATAAGAAAAATCAGAGGCTTTTAGCGCATTTAAAAACTTCAAGGCTCGTGTAGAAAATAAGAAGGGAAGGACCATTTAGGCTCTCCAAGCTGATCGTGGTGGTGAATATTACTCTAAGGCATTTGAAGATTTTTGTGAAGTTCATGGCCTACGAAGAGAGCTCACAACTACTTATATACCACAACAAAATGGTGCATCGAAGAGGAAAAAGAAAACCATTCTTAACATGGTTCGGAGCCTGCTAGTAAGAGGGAGAATTCCAAAAGTGTTTTGGCCAGAAACTATAAATTGGAGCATCCACATCTTGAATAGGAGTCCCACTCATGCTCTTCGAGATGTGACTCCAAAGGAAGCTTGGAGTGGAAAGAGACCATTGATAGATCACTTCAGAATTTTTAGGTGCATTACCTATGCACATGTCCCAGAGGAGAAAAGAAAGAAGCTTGATGATAGATGTGAGACGTGCGTCTTTTTTGGTATTAGTGAAACATCAAAGACATACAAATTGTTCAATCATGTGACAAAGAAGGTCGTGATTAGACGAGATATTATGTTTGATGAAGAGAACACTTGAGACTGGGATGAAGCGCAACCTACTCAAGTCCTTTGTGATAATGAAGTTGAAGAAATACTAGAGAATACTACTCCACCAAACACTAAAGTATTGCCTACACATGGAGAAGAAACTAGTGCAATAGCTGAAGCACTTCATCGTGTTCAAAGAATGCCCGTATGGATGCAAGATTATGAGGCAACAGAAATTGGAGAAAACGATAATGCAATTGCTAATTTTGCATTATTTGCACATTGTAACCCAACAAGTTTTGAAATTGCTGTCAATGAAGCAAATGTAAAGAGGCAGTTATAGCACCCCATACTTGACCTGGTTGCCGGGTCCGGGTACCCAGTGTCACAACTAACCCGAATTACTTGACAATGCTTCCATTTGATTACTCGCAACCTTAGTTAATATTAAATTCTACATCCATTTCTATTATAAAACCCTTACTCAATGTCATAGATGACATCTAATTTCAAATTTTAAAATTTAAAATATATTCTATACCTTACAAGTACTAAGTTCTTGCGACCTTTCATCCTTATTAGGCACGAGCAAATATTATAATAAATATGGAGACTTAAGACTTTACTATGGATACACTTAATAAATCCCTGAGGCATGGCCTCTAAGGGTGCCCCTCTATATGCATGAAACAACTACCACCATTCGCGACAACTTGGTGATGTTTGACTTGATCCCTCTACAGGAACTTCTGGTCATCTATAGACCCTACAACAACGCAGTACAACCGTAAGTCCAAATGGACTTAGTGATATTTGTATAGTAGTGCCTCATTAAAAATCTATGTTGGTGGGGGAATAAGAATAAAAGCACAGAGTTTAAACTCCTTGTATATCACTGAGTGCTCCACAGATTTCTAGGCGTAGTCAATGCCTTGTGTTCTCTAAGCTAACTATTGGTAGACACGTACACAGATTTAGTCGTAAAGGTATTCTTCCAAATAAAATTTTCTTCTAAGATTTGTCCCGGTCCAAAATCATCTCAAAATTCCATAACATCAACCATATGTATGGTTATACAAATTAGCAAATTTTAATAACAGACTAGTAGATGTCATGCTACCAATGCGGATTCTTACTGAACTTTATAAAGACTCGCTGTATTACCTGGAAATTTTGTTCTTATGACTTAGCCTATAATTAAACTTGGCTTTTAAGGTAGACCCAATTACTGACATTTTCATTTGTTGACTTGAATAAGAGACTTGGCGGATACATAAACT
The DNA here is from genome assembly GCA_025503065.1 of Gossypium bickii. Taxonomy (NCBI): domain Eukaryota; kingdom Viridiplantae; phylum Streptophyta; class Magnoliopsida; order Malvales; family Malvaceae; genus Gossypium; species Gossypium bickii. The sequence continues at coordinate 20,758,056 of CP106718.1, forward strand.
GTAACAGCCCGATTTTGAGGTTAGTCAGAACAATGGTTTTGGGACCACTAATTCGAGGTTGAAGAAAACTATTTTAATATTATTTTATGTGTTATAGCAAGTTTTTATGGATGTATGAAAATTTTGGTGCTTTAATTTTAGCAATTGTGAAAAAAGACTAAATCGCATAAAGTGCGAAAGTTCAATTTTACAAGTTAGAGGTGTCTAATAGCTATGGAATATTAAATTGGAGGTCCCTAAAGTGCAATTAGACCTCTCTAAAGATGATGGCTAGCCAAGGGAACCAAAAGAGAAAAGAGCATTAAATGAGTCAAAAATTTGGTGGTGTTAGGTGACTAAAATGAATAAAATAAGATAATTAAAGAGGAAGCTATCATCTTTTTCATTTCTCTTCTTCTTGTACCAAAATTTTTAGCAAGGAATAAGGGTTTTGAAGCTCAAACTTTCAGCCAACATATCCTCTAGCAAGTAAGTGATTTTAGAGGTCTTTCTTGATAATTTTTGTACTTTTGGAACCCCCAAAGCTTAAGCTAGCTAATGAGGGGACTATTTTGTAAAATGGTTGAAAGTTTAGGGACTTGCCATGAAAGGGTTCATGTTGTTTGATGAGTTTTTATGGAAGAAAATGAATGTTAGTGAGTTAAGGAGCAACTTTTGTGAAAGGTGTTACCATGAAAACACCTAAATGGGACCTATTAGTAAAGGTTGAATTTGTGTAATAAATGCATGAAATAATTGGTTTTGTGAGTTGTTGTAAGAGAAATAAATGTTCAACTAGGCTTGTTTAATGAGAAAATATGATGAAAAATGATTTATGAGCCTAGGGGCAAAATCGTAAATTTTGCCAAAGTAGAAGGGCAAAATGGTCATTTTTGCCTAAGTAGAAATTTTAATATATCATGAATTATAAAGTGATTAAATGAGTGAATTTTATTATTATAGATCAAGAAGAGTGCGGAAATAACCTTGACCGAGGAAAAGGCAAGGTTACGGACTAAAGCGTTGATTAATACATTTTGCACCGAGGTAAGTTTATGTGTAAATGATACATGTTTAATACATGTGTTGCTAATTATTGGTGCATTGTATGAATGAGATCAACTATGATTGAGATTGATTGAAATTGATAGATGGTGAGTAGTTCTCGTATGAACCTCGGAATAAATACGTAAGTACGAAAAAATATCCGTAATGATTACTTGGTGGGCTGTGTGCGATACCACCTTATTACTTATTCACGATGGGCTGTGTACGATACCATCATTTATATTATCATCTGGTGGGCTATGTGCGAAACCACCTTAATTACTCTTATTGGTGGGCTATGTGTGATACCACCCTATTATTGATTAACGGTGGGCTGTGTGCGAAACCACCGGGTACATAGTATTATTCCGAGGGGTTCATCAAGAAATGGTATAAGTAAATGTTTCATGTTGCCTTGTGGTGATGAATGCAGGGAATGTGTACAATCAATTGTGAACAATATAATTGTTATGTGATTAGAATGTGGTAAGAGATGAGATGAGTAAGCATGATTATGGAAATGTGAATTGTTCTTGCTTAGTATGTGATGTTATTGATTGATTAGCGAATATGATGATGCTTATTGTTTACATGTAAATTTACTAAGCTTAAAGCTTACTCCCTTTCTTTTTTTCTTTGTTTTATAGTGTCAAAGAGCCAGTTCGGGATAATCGGAAGATCACTCACACTATCAGCTCATCTCGGTATATTAGACTTAGCATTTTAAGTATGGCATGTATAAGGGCTAGACATAGTGAAAAGTTTTGTTGTTTTGGCCAAGTGCGTTGGCTCCTTTAAATATGAACACTTTTGTAAATGGCCATATTTGATGGCTCATTATCATTATTTATATATGAAAAGATGAGGTTATTCATGAATCTATATGATGCATGATTGAGTTGCTTGGTAAATGGTTGAAGGTGATTGATGTTGTATGAGTTAGGGTGATAAAAAGAACTTGGAAAAAAGCCTTGTTCTTGTCTACACGGGTAGGCACACGGGCGTGTGTTTAGGCCGTGTGTGACATACGGTTAGTCCCATGGCTGTGTGACCAAGCCATGTGTCCCATGATGTTATTGTTGCAAGTTAGTGTCGACCACGAGCTAGACACACGGGCGTGTGTCACGCCTGTGTGACCCTTATTTGGTTGCTGACGTCATAAACAAAATACCCTGGTTTTCACACACGGGTGAGGACACGGGCGTGTCTAGGCTGTGTGGAGGACACGGGCCAAGGACATGGGCGTGTGTCTGGCCGTGTGAAAACCCCTGTAGATTCGAATTGAAAAATAAATTCCTCACGGGCTAGGGAAATGGGCGTGTGTAACCACACGGCCTGCCCACACGGACGTGTCCCATTTCACATGGGCGTGTGGCCCTGTTAAGGTAAAATTTTTTCTAAGTTTACAAAAGATCCCGGTTTAATTTTAAGGCCATCTGTTTGCATGTGTAAGGCCTCGTAGGCCCATAATAAGAATGTTATGAATGTAGATGAAAGATTTTATATTAGAATGAAATTTGATAGCCCAAAGTTGTATGTTTAAGCGAGATAAGTCCGGTAATACCTCATACCTAGTTCTAGCATTGAATACGGGTAAGGGGTGTTACATTTAGTGGTATCAGAGCTATGGTTTAGTCGGTTCTTGGACTACCATAGCTTGTGTATAAGTCTAGATATACATGCCATAAATGTATATTGATAGTGTAGTGACTTTTGACAATTTTAAATTGTGTTGTCGTATAGTAAATAGATCTCGACCGAGCTACTGTTGATGATGTTGCTAGTAACGCACCGGCTCCCGTGCCTGTAGAAAGTAGACCCGAGACTTTGGGTAATGGAGAAGAGGCTCGGGAAGCCTTTATCCACATGATGAGTAACTGGTACACCTAATTTGTACGAGCAAACCCAAATGCTCAACCTCCTCCACCCCCACCTATACCTTAGCCAGTCCCTGTGGCTCCTCAAGGTATAGATTTGGTGAGAATGACTAAACCCCGGTCGATAAAATTCAAAAATAAGAAGTCAAGGAATTCAAAGCTAATATAGACGATGACCCTAAGAGGGCGGAGTTCTGGCTTGAGAACTCAATGCGAGTATTCAATGAACTCTCCTGCACACCTAAGGAGAGCTTGAAATGTACCGTGTCATTACTGAAGGACTCGACATATCATTGGTGGAAAACGTTGACGTCGGTAGTTCCAAGGGAGAGAGTGACATGGGACTTCTTTTTGGAAGAGTTCCGAAAGAAGTACATAAGTCAGAAATTTGTAGATCAGAAACGGAAAGAATTCCTCGAATTAAAGCAAGGCAAAATGATTGTGGTAGAGTATGAGTGTGAGTTTGTTAGGCTCAGCAAGTATGTACAAGAGTGTGTGTCCACATAAGCTATTTTGTGCAAGAGGTTTGAAGACGGGCTAAATGAGTATATCAAATTGTTATTGGGATTTTGGAACTGAAAGAATTTGTTGTGTTGGTTGATAGGGAATGCAAAGCTGAGGAGCTGAATAAGGAAAAGAGAAAAGCCATGAGTAAGACCCGAGATGTAAGAAAAAGATCAATGAGTAATTCGTTCCAAGATCAATCAAAGAAAGGAAATGAACCATCGGACGACTACATCAGTTGGATATTGACATCGAGATCGAGGTAATACATACTCGGGCTCGAGAGTTCAAGCCACCTCGATGGCAAGCACGGGCAATCCAAAGACAAATGATAAATCGTAATATATACATATTTTAATCCCACATTTATAATATATACATATTTTAATCCCACATTTAGCATACTTTTTGGATGATTTATTCCTTGAATTGTAGAATTTGGTGCTCCTAATCCTTTAATTTCATGTTTTATACTTAGTAGAGCACCGGAGGATGAAAAGAATAAGAAAAGGGCCTAAAACAAAGTAAATGGGCCAAATTACGAAATCGACACGGCCTGAGCCTAGGCCACACGGCCGTGCCTCCTTAACAGACCCGACAACAGTCTGGATACGATTCACACGGGCGTGCGCCATGGGCATGTTCCTTACGTGACCTGTTTGAATTTCACTCGGATTAGGGTACTTAGTGGCAAAGAAAGCCATTCCAAAAGCCTATATAAACACCCTAGAGGCCAACCTTTAAGGGACGTCCATTAGGCCGAAGAGCCAAGCCAGAGGGGCCAGAATTGTGGAATTTACTCGAAGAAAGCCGGTTGATTCATCTCAAGAAGCCGGAATCATACTCAAGACAGAGGATCTTCCCTTCAATTTCCTTCAGGGGGTTTTAGGGTTTTTCTTATGTTTTGTTTTATATTTTCTTCTGAGATGTATTGTTTTATTATTATGAACTAAACCCTCAAATGCCTGAGGAGGATGAAACCTAAGACAGATCTTGTTATTGTTTTCTGAACTATGTGATAAATACTTGATTTGTTCTTAATTATGCATTCTTAATTCTTGCTTTGATATTTCAGGATATTGATTCAAGTATTGATGTGCTTAGGCAAAAGAGGAATAGACCCTGTCTAAGAGTAGATCTAGCATAATTAAGCAGAGTTGATTGCAACCCTAGAGATAGGATGATGAATATCTGCCGGATTAGGATCAAAACTAATATGGGAGTCCATAGATCGAGTTAATACAATCCTAGGGGTTTTAATTAGCAAGAGATTTCAATTAATCAAGATAGGGTTAGACGTTAGTAGCTTCGAGAGATGTATTAATATAAATTAGGGAATTCTATGGATCAAGTCAAGTGAATAAATCGTCTGGTTCAGAGTTAAATAACAAGTGAGGTCTAGGTGGATTCTTCCTCGGGTATTATCTTAATCAATTGGTTTTTCACACAAGTATTTTCCTAAATTCATTCTCTTTGTCTTAACATCTTTAGCTTAATAGTTAGTTAATTTTAGATTAATTAATAAATTTCTTTTATTCTTGGGCTAAATAATAAAAAGAAAGTTAGTATTAGTACTTTTGGTTCCTTTAGGTTCGACAATCCGGTCTTGCCACTTAACTATGCTACTGTTCGAGAGGTGCACTTGCCTCAATCGTTATCGCAGTTAGATTCTATGCTGGATCATTCTTTTTATAAATTTTTAAGACTTTGACATAACGATCAACAAACAAACTGGAGTGTCCAAATTGCGGTAGGCAACATACTGGGGATTGTTGGGGGGATAACTGTAATTGTTACAAGTGTGGTTCACCCGACCATTTTATCCGGAATTGTCCTGAGAAGGATGAAAAGGAAAGAAAGCAATGTGACTTTGAGGGGTAGATCACAAAAAAACCCGAGAGGTGAGACTAGTAGTAGAGATGTACCCGGAGACTCTACTGTGAGATTAGAGGGTCGAGCACCTGCAAGGACTTATGTCATCCACGCTCGTGAAGAGGCATCCTCTCCAGATGTGATAACGGGTACTTTTTCTCTCTATGATATCTCTGTTGTTACTTTGATTGATCCGGGGTCTACCAATTCTTATATTTGTATGAAATTGACATCTAGCATGAGTATGATTGTTGAGTCTACAAAATTTGTAGTAAAGGTATCATACCTGTTAGGCAAATATGTGCTAGTTGACAAGGTGTGTAGGAATTGTCCTTTGACAGTTAGAGGTCATTGTTTTCCGAAAAATCTCTTGTTGTTGCCGTTTGATGAATTTGACTTGATTCTTGGTATGGATTGGTTGACTGCTCATAATGTTTTAGTGAACTATTGTAGTAAGTTTATTGAATTGAAATGTGTAAATGGAGATGTCATTCGGGTTGAATCAGGTAGATCGGATAGTTTGCCTGTGATAATTTCATCTATGGTAGCCGAGAGATACTTGAGAAAAGGGTATGAGTCCTATATGGCCTTTATGCTAAATCCTCAAGAGTCAGAGGTAAAGATTGAATCAGTGCCGGTGGTATGTGAGTATCCAGAGGTGTTCTTAGAAGAGTTACCCGGATTGCCTCCTATTAGAGAGGTCGAGTTTGGGATTGAGTTAGTCCTGGGTACAGCACCTATTTCGGTTGCCCCGTATAGAATGGCACCATTGGAGCTGAAAGAATTGAACATTCAGTTGCAGGAGTTAACGGATAAGGGTTTTGCAAGACTGAGCCATTCACCGTAGGGTACTTTGACACTTTTTGTGAAAAAGAAAGATGGGTCTATGAGATTGTGCATAGACTACATACAACTCAACAAGGTGACAATGAAGAATAAGTATCCCTTTCCAATTATAGATAATTTATTTGACCCATTGATGGGAGCTACGATATTCTCTAAGATAGACCTAAGATCTGGCTACTACCAGTTGAGTGTTAAGGGGCAAGATGTGTCAAAAACTGTATTTCGGATGAGATATGGCCATTATGAGTTTCTTTTCATGCCATTTGGCTTAACGAATGCTCCTGCGATTTTTATGGATTTAATGAACCGTGTCTTCTGACCGTATTTGGATAAGTTTATAGTTGTTTTTATAGACGGCATATTAGTTTATTCTCAGGGTGAGAATGAGCATGAAGAGCACCTAAGAATTGTTTTGCAGACTTTAAGAGACAAGCAGTTGTATGCCAAATTCAGCAAGAATGAGTTTTGGCTCCGAGAGGTCGAATTCTTAGGACACATTGTGTCGGATGATGGCATTAGAGTTGATCCGAGTAAGATCTCGGCTATTGTAGAGTGGAAATCACCAAGGAATGTGTCAAAAATTAGAAGCTTTTTGGGTATAGCGGGGTACTACAGACGTTCTGTAAAGGGGTTCTCCATGATTGCTACCCCGATGACGAAACTGTTGCATAAGGATGTTAAGTTTGAATGGACTGAGAAATGCCGACAGAGTTTCGAGAAATTGAAAGCATTGTTGACTGAGGTGCTGGTTTTAGTACAACCCGAGTCGGGGAAAGAGTTTGTGGTTTACAGTGATGCGTCATAAATAGTCTTGGCTCTGTGTTGATGCAAGAGGGTAAGGTGGTAGCTTATGCCTCGAGACAACTAAAACCACATGAGAAAAATTATCCAACTCATGATTTGGAGTTGGCTGTGATCGTCTTTGCTTTGAAGATTTGGCATCATTATTTATATGGTGAGAAGTGCTGAATCTTCACAGATCACAAGAGTTTGAAGTACTTGATGGGCCAAAAGGATTTGAATTTGTGACAATGGCGGTGGCTCGAATTATTGAAGGATTATGAGTTAGAAATTGATTAACATCCGGGGAATGCGAATATGGTTGCGGATGCCTTAAGTAGAAAATATTTGTATGCTTTTTGAGAGCTATGAGTACGAGCTTAGCGTTGTCTGATGATGGTTCTATATTGGTCGAGTTGAGGGCTAAACCATCATTTATTCAACAGATATGTGAAGCTCAAAAGAATGATAGTGAGATGCAAGCCAAAAGAGCCCAGTGAGAATCAGGAAATGACTCTGATTTTCGGGTGAGTTCAGATGTTTGTTTAATGTTTCATGATAGGGTTTGTGTACATGAAGCACACAGTGGTTGCTTGTCAGTACATCCGGGCAGTATGAAAATGTTCAATGATTTGAAGAAATTGTATTGGTGGCTGGGTATGAAAAGAGACATCTCTGAGTTTGTTACAAGATGTTTAATTTGTCAACAAGTGAAAGCCGAGCATCAAGTACCTTTGGGATTACTGCAGCCAGTGATGGTCAAAAGAAAGGGCTGCAGTAATCCCTATGGAAGAAAATATAGATATTTGGTCGAAAGGGCAAATTGAGTCTGCGATTCATAGAGCTGTATGAGGTTATTGAAAGGATTGGGCCAGTAGCATACCGGTTGGCTTTGCCAGCAAAGTTAGAGAGAATACACAACGTGTTTCATGTGTCGATGTTGCAGCGATATCATTTTGATCCTTTGCATGTGATCCCTCCAACATAAATTGAAATACGACCGGACATGACTTATGAAGAGGAACCGATCAAGGTTTTGGCCCAAGAGGTTAAACAATTGAGGAATAAGAGCATAGCCTTAGTAAAAGCATTGTGAAAAAAATACGGTATGTAAGAGGCTACGTGGGAACCAGAAGAAGCCATGAGAGAATAGTACCCAAACCTTTTACCAGATGAAAATCTTACAAGGGAAGGAGAGTTGTAACAGTCCGATTAAGTCAGAACAGTGGTTTCGGGACCACTAATCTGAGGTTGAAGAAAATTATTTTAATATTATTTTATGTGTTATAGCAAGTTTTTATGGATGTATGAAAATTTTGGTGTTTTAATTTTAGCAATATTATGCTTAATTGTGAAAAAAACTAAATCGCATAAAGTGCGAACGTTCTATTTTACAAGTTAGGGGTGTCTAATAGCTATGAAATATTAAATGGGAGGTCCTTAAAGTGCAATTAGGCCACCATAAAGATGATGGCCGGCCAAGGGAACCAAGACACACAAGAGCATTAAATGAGTCAAAAATTTGGTGGTGTTAGGTGACTAAAATGAATAAAATAAGATAAGTAAAGAGAAAGCTATCATCTTTTTCATTTCTCTTCTTCTTCTACTAAAATTTTCAGCAAGGAATAGGGGTTTTGAAGCTCAAACTTTCAGCCAACATATCCTATAGCAAGTAAGTGATTTTAAAGGTATTTCTTGATAATTTTTGTACTTTTGGAACCCTCAAAGCTTAAGCTAGCTAATGAGGGGACTATTTTGCAAAATGGTTGAAAGTTTAGGGACCTGCCATGAGAGGTTTCATGTTGTTTGTTGAGTTTTTATGGAAGAAAATGAATGTTAGTGAGTTAAGGAACAACTTTTGTGAAAGGTGTTACCATGAAAAAACCTAAATGAGACCTATTAGTAAAGGTTGAATTTGTGTAATAAATGCACGAAATAATTGGTTTTGTAAGTTGTTATAAGAGAAATAAATGTTCAACTAGTCTTTTTTAATGAGAAAATATGATGAAAAATGATTTACGAGCCTAGGGGAAAATCGTAAATTTTGCCTAAGTAGAAGGGTAAAATGGTCATTTTTGCCTAAGTAGAAATTTTGATATATCATGAATTATAAAGTGATTGAATGATTGAAATTTTATTATTATAGATCAAGAAGAGTGCGGAAACAACCTTGACCGAGGAAAACGCAAGGTTACAGGCTAAAACGTCGATTAATAAATTTTGCATCGAGGTAACTTTATGTGTAAACGATACATCTTTAATACATATGTTGTTAATTATTGGTGCATTGTATGAATGAAATCAATTATGATTGAGATTGATTGAAATTGATAGATGATGAGTATTTCTCGTATGAACCTCGGAATAGATACATAAGTGCAGAAAAATATCCGTAATGATTAATTGGTGGGTTGTGTGCGATACCACCTTATTACTTATTCACGATGGGCTGTGTGCGATACCATCGTTTATATTATCTTTTGGTAGGCTTTGTGCGAAACCACCTTAATTACTCTTGTTGGTGAGCTGTGTGCGATACCACCCTATTATTGATTAGTGCTGGGCTGTGTGTGAAACCACCTTAATTACTCTTGTTGGTGAGCTATGTGCGATACCACCCTATTATTGATTAGTGGTGGGCTGTGTGCGAAACCACCGGGTACATAGTATTATTCCGAGGGGTTCATCGAGAAATGGTATAAGTAAATATTTCATGTTGCCTTGTGGTGATGAGTGCAGGAATGTGTATAAGCAATTGTGAGCAGTATAATTGTTATGTGATTGAAATGTGGCAAGAGATGAGATGAGTGAGCATGATTATGGAAATGTGAATTGTTTTTGCTTAGTATGTGATGTTATTGATTGATTAGCATATATGGTGATGCTTATTGTTTACATGTAAACTTACTAAGCTTAAAGCTTACTCCCTTTCTTTTTCCGTTGTTTTATAGTGTCAAAGAGCCAATTCAAGATACGAAGATAATCAGAAGATAACTCACACTATCAGCTTATCTTGGTATATTAGACTTAGCATTTTGAGTATGACATGTATAGGGGCTAGACATAGTGAAAAGTTTTGTTGTTTTGGCCAAGTGTGTTGGCTCCTTTAAAGATGAACACTTTTGTAAATGGCCATATTTAATGGCTCATTATTTTTATTTATATATGAAAAGATGAGGTTATTCATGAATGGGTATGATACATGATTGAGTTGCTTGGTAAATGGTTGAAGGTGATTGATGTTGTATGAGTTAAGGTGATAAAAAGAGCTTGGCAAATAGCCTTGTTCTTGTCAACACGGCTAGGCACACGAGCGTGTGTCTAGGCCATGTGTGATGCACGGTCAGTCCTATGGGTGTGTGACCAGGCCGTGTGTCCCCTGCATGTTAATGTTGCAAGTCTGTGTCGACCATGGGCTAGACAAACGGGCGTGTGCTTAGGCCATGTGCCCCTTATTTGGTTACTGATGTCACAAATAGAATACCCAGGTTTTCACACACGGGTGAGGACACGGGCGTGTCTAGGCCGTATGGTGGACACGGGCCAAGGACTCGGGTGTGAGTCCGGCTGTGTGAAAACCCCTGTAGGTTCAAATTGAAAAATAAATTTCGCACGGGCTAGGGACATATGCGTGTGTGACCAAACGGCCTGCCCACACAGGCGTGTCCCATTTCACACGGGCGTGTGGCCTTGTTAAGGCGAAATTTTTCCTAAGTTTACAAAAGATCCCGGTTTGATTCTGAGGCCCTCCGTTTGCATGTGTAAGGCCTCGTAGGCCCATAATAAGAATGTTATGAATGTGGATGAAAGATATTATATTGGAATGAAATTTGATAGCCCAATGTTGTATGTTCAAGCGAGATAAGTCCAGTAATACCTCATACCTGGTTCCGGCATTGAATACGAGTAAGGGGTGTTACATAAACTCTCCATTTTCTTGTGGACCTATACCTACAAGACAGTCTTTTAAGATTTTCCCACTTCAGAACCTTTTACTAAGACACTTCTAATAGCAGGTAGTTCCCGACGGATTATCTCCTTCTTGGTTCTCCCTTGGCGAACCTCTAAAATTGATAGTCCAAAGTGGCTACCCCTCATATAAAGTCCTAACAGACATCTGCGTCTTCTTTTAGTTTTGGACATTCTACCCGCCAACATATTATGGCGGAATTCCCTCTTTTTTCTGGCGGACTCTTAATGGCGGGTACCTATTTGTCAATGCCTTGAAGGAAATACCCCTCTCCTTTCACCCATGACCGTGTTCAAGTCACTTCTACCTGTTCTTATTACCGTCATAATTTGGTGGATCTTCTTATTAACACGCTTACTCGCATTCTCCAACACACATTGATCTATATATCAAACTACTTGCCACGTGAGACACACAATGACTTCCATTTTTACGCCCTAATATGCTTCATTTGTTTATTAACCCAACGAGATCCAATTTTCCATAAGTATACCCATTCATCACAAGATCGAGCCATGGCTATCCATGTACTTTTGATTCTAAAGAATCAGAAAAACCACTTTCAATGTGTTTCCCCAAAGGACCTATATACTATTTATATGGTGTTACTCCGTAGGACCTATATACCGTCATCACGGTGTCACCCCGGAGGACTAGTTTATAACCGTCGTTATAGTGTCGCCCCAAAAGACTAGTCAATAATTGTCGCCATAGTATCGCCTCGATGGACCAGTCGATAATCGTGATCACAGTGTTGTCCCAAAGGACTAGACGATATTCATTCCATGATACTTCCAAACTCCCCTGTATCCCTTTTTAATCTGTCCATTCCTCTATTTCACTATTATCCTATCTTCACTATGTAACACCCTAAAACCCGACCCAAAAGTCTTGACCCAATTGCGAAGGTCACATTATTGAATTCAAAATTCCTTTTTAAAAGTTAACCTTTTTGCTTGTTCAACAAAATTTAGTAAAAACTAAATTTATGCTTTGCAAATAATGTTCGATTAGTGTTAACAATTAATCAAAAAATAAACCAATTTGGTGTTGTTGAACAGTTTTCAAAATGCATCAAATTCGGCAATCCTAAACCAAAATTAAAAACCAGTATTACAATAGAAAACATGTTGTTTACCTTTTAACAAAAGACCACATGCCATTTCTTAAAAAAAAATCGTGTGAACTTTAGAACAGTTACGAAAAGAGTAGTTAAAAACCACGCGTGAAATTTTTCAGAAAACTTTGTTCAAAAACTAAAAACCCAAAATTTTACGAATAATTCAATCACAAAACCCATACCACAATTTTTATAATCGCCTTACAAATAATTTTTAAACCAACCATACTAAGCTTATGAAAATTTTAAATAAACCGACCATCACAAAAACTTTCTAAGACCTCCGATGTGCCAAAACCAGAGCTTAACCACAATCAATACCTGAAAGAAAGAATACTAAGAGGGAGTGAGCTATGCGAGCTCGGTGTGAATCTTAAAACTAAGCTGTTAGATCGGGTTGAGATAGAAATTAATAAATGTAAATAGGGTAATAAAAAAGCTTCTAAATTGGCATCTCCACTGAATTAACTTACTCGCAAAATCAACATTCCCAACAGATATGCCAGCTGAAACACACAAAACTACACAGATCTATATCATGCATATTACCTTACCACAATAACGTAACAATTTACCTACTGATGATTAAACATTCACAATCAATATAAACATAAAGAATCATGCTCGGATGAGTAGCAAATTAAAACCCACCCAACCAACTGAACACCACTTCGTCCACCCTGCAGACCACATTGGAGCAACAGTAGGCCTATCCACCCTACACACCACAAATGTGGAACTAATCCACTCTAATAAAAATATGCAGCTAAGTTGACATATGTATAATATAATGCGGTAAACTGCTGTATAGAACATTGTAGATAAACTGCCAAATCAGTCTTCCTTATTTTCACAACCAAAATCCCAGATTTTATGCAAATGCATGAATGCACACCATTCGTTAACAGACTCGCCGAAATAGAGGTATATTTTCAGTTGAATACATTTAGAATTAGTTATTCTTGTGTTCATTTACTATGTAATATCTCAAAAACCATTTATCGTATCACATTAACACATAAATAACAATTAGTTTTAGTCCTATAATTGCAAATACATACACGAGTCTAAGTTGAAACAGATTCCTAAACACATTTACAGAGGCCTCAACGAACATTGGACTACACAAGAACTAAAACAAGTTAGTCTACGACACAGAACAAAAATATACGAAATAGAGCCATAAGACCATATGGGAGAGTCTAGGTCGTGTGAAGGGTCTATACAGCCGTGTGAAAGAGGGACACACTCGTGTGATAGAGTTACATGGCTGTGTGAGTAGCTTGTGCAGCTCATTGTGAAAATGTTCAAAAATTAGGAAAATTAAAAGGTAGAGTAGACACGGCCGTGTGGAAAACTCACATGCCCGTGTGGCTGAAAAACACGGTCGTGTGTCCAAGGCACACACTCGTGTAAAAAATGAAAAAAAATCCCCAAATAGTGGTCACAGGGCCGTGTGGCCAGCCCATGTGGCACATCCACGGGCGGTGTTCCTAAAAAATCCTTTAATTCCAAGCAGTACATGGCTGTGTGGTCACAAAACCATACCGAGATTAATTGAAATCGTGAATTCCACCATCAAATTAACCCCTAACCACTTTAATTTCAGAAACACACCTGAAGTTATGATTCCAAGCACCAATGAACACTCGAAACGTCTCAATTCAACCGTTTCTGAAAACTCATTAACCAGCATAACAACTTATAACCATTCACCCAAATTGGTACTAACAAAACAACTGAAACAATTAACCCATAACTTAGAGGAAATTAATAAAACAATATTAATACTTACCCGATTCCATATTTAGCAATTGAACAAGGATTAACTTTCGAAAACAATAACTAACAACGACAATTTTGAAATAAAAAAGAACAAAAATTGAGGGAAAGAAAGAGAAAGGAAATGTTAGAAATAAAAACAAAAAGAACAAAAAATGTTGAAACAAAGGAGTATGGAAGCCAAAAGAGGTCGATTCTATAATTGAGGAAAAAACCAAAAGTAGCGTGACAATAGTTGCCAACATGAGAGAATTTTTAGGAAGTTTTTATTATTTAAAATAATAAAAAATTCCAAAACAAATTAATTAATAACCAATTTATCAAAAACCCTTCAAATCTTTTAACATATATATTTTAAGAATTAAAACAAATAATAATGCTTAAAAAGAATAATTCCCACATTGAACATATGTGGACTCGAACTCCAAACCAAAGGCTATGCTACGAAAGACCTAGCCACAGAATCAAATGGCTCATTTTGACACTAAAAAATGAAAATTAACTTAAGAATCCCACCAAATCGCTGACCTGACCAACTAACCTGAATAATTTTAACCCCAATTTCGGGGCGTTACACACTATCCCATCAATATAAATACCTCCATACTCCACTTATAATAAGCATGCATTTTATGCAAGTCATCGTGCATGTTAAAATAACATACAATACGCTATTGACTGATACACCAATTCATAACTATTTGACATCCTGTGAACATACTAGTAAGAGTACACATACTTTCGCAGATTCATGCATACACATCATACTCATTCACCATATTCGTACACAATCATGGATTCTAACAACCTTAGAGCAAACACAAATGTAGTTCATACAAGAAGCATAACATCATCAATCACCCAAAGGTAGAGTACAAAAAATCATCTGAAATCCTATAGCCTTGCCAACTTAGCTTGCACATATGCTAGAGCCTCCTTCGTCCTGGCAGTAACTATGCACAACAACTTATATTCCAGTTAAATACCAAAAGGTATTTGTAACAACCCATTTTCAATTGCATCGAAAAAATGGTCTTAGGACCACAATAAAATGTATGAAACATACGGAGATTTGAAATAAATAGTGGACTCAGCTGCAATTACTCGGTTCATCTTGGTAGCAATAAAATGTATGGGAATTTGAAACAAATGTACTGGTGCCCAGGTATGAAATGTGAGATTTCAGATTTTATATTACCTTCTGGATTGTTACATCCTATTATGATTCCAGAGTAGAAGTGGGACCAAATTACTATGGATTTTGTATCGAGGTTGCTGTTGTCTCCGTGAAAGAAAGATGTTTTTTGGGTTATTGTTGATCGCTTGACCAAGTCTGCACATTTCATACTTTTACGAACATATTATTCACTCAAAAAGTTGGTTGCATTGTATATTGCTGAGATTGTCAGACTTTACGGGGTATCGTTATGTATTATTTTCGACTGATATCAGCGATTTACTTCTAGATTTTAGGGTAAATTACACGAAGCTTTGGGTACCCGATTGCATTTTAGTACCGCATTCCATCTCCAAACAGATGACCAATCAGAGCATGTAATTAAAATACTCGAGGATATGCTCCGTTGTTGCATTTTAATGTTTGAAAGTAGTTGGGAAAAATTTCTTCCTTTGGTCGAATTTACGTATAATAACAGTTATTAGTCGAGTATTAACATGGCACCATACGAAGCCTTATATGGTTGGAAATGTAGAATTCCATTATACTGGACTAAATTGTGTGAGAAAAAACTTTTCGCTATTGGTTTAATCCGGGAAACTGAAGAAAAGGTCAAGGTGATTCGAGATAATTTGAAAGCTGCTTCCGATCGTCAAAAATCATATACTGATTTGAAAAGAAAAAACATTGAATATCAGGTTAGGGATAAAGTATTTTTGAAAGTATCATTTTGGAAGAAAGTTCTCCGTTTTGGCCGAAAAGGGAAGCTTAGTCCAAGATTCATCGAGCTGTATGAAATCATTGAGAGAATTGGGCCAATAGCATATTGTTTAGCCTTATTGTCTAAATTAGAAAAAGATTCATATGTGTTTCATGTATCGATGTTGTGGAGGTGTTTGTCTAATCCTTCACATGTGATTTTTCCAGTCGAGGTTGATATTCAGCCTGATATGTCGTATAGTGAGGAATGGATCAGAATTCTAGCTCGGGAGGTTAAAGAACTAAGAAATAAATGTATAGCTTTAGTTAAAATTCTTTAGCATCGTCACGGGGTCGAGGAAGCTTCTTGGATATCGGAAGAGGCTATGAAAGT
The DNA here is from genome assembly GCA_025503065.1 of Gossypium bickii. Taxonomy (NCBI): domain Eukaryota; kingdom Viridiplantae; phylum Streptophyta; class Magnoliopsida; order Malvales; family Malvaceae; genus Gossypium; species Gossypium bickii. The sequence goes on from CP106718.1 coordinate 20,774,103, forward strand.
ACAGTAATTGAACCTATTTTCTAGTAAGATTTTCGGGGACAAAAATTTCTTTAGAATGAGAGCTATAACAGCCCGTTTTTAGTGTCGTCAAAAACAGTAGTCCTAGGACCACAATTCTAATGAGCTGTTGAATATTTTAATGTTTATATGTCTATATTAAGGTCAAATTAAATTTTCGTTAAGAAATTTTAATGTTTAAATAATTAATTAAGTAAAAGGATTAAATGGAAATAAGTGCAAAAGTTGATTTTATGAGAAAAAGGAAGTCAAATGACTATGAAATATTTAATTAATGGGCTAAGCGGGTAAATACACCAATTAGGTATATGGTGGACGGTTTTGACGATTAAAATCTTAAAACTTGATTAGTTTTAAAAGGTAAAAAGGTAAATATGTAAATAAATAAAAACATAAATAAAACAACTAGTATCATCTTCTTAATTTTCCTTATTTTGGCCGATTTCACCATTGTTGAAGGGAGAAACAGTCGACCATTCTTTCTTACCCTGCATAGTATGTTTTTTTAGTTCCGTTTTTAATGATTTTTTTATGTTTTTAAGCTTGATTTAGCTTTGTATAATTAGCCCGGGGATTTTGTGTAAACTTGATTTGTTAAAAGTGTAAATATTCATGTATATTTTGTGAATTAAGGAAGAATGTGGGCTAATATAAGCCTAGGGGAGAAACGGTTAATATTTGTTTCAAATAAAAATGGTTAATTTGGAAGTTATAAACCAAGGGACTAAACTGTATAAATGTTAAAATATTAGGGGTAATTTTGTAATTTTTAATTAATTCGGATTATAGGTTTGAATTGAATGTTTGAAGTTACTTGAAATACTTAATTGAATGAAAATATTATTTAGATTAAGAACGCAACAACCAGAATTAAATCGGGGAAAAGCTAAAGCTTTAGACTAACATTTGACTCTATTTTTGTAACCATAGTTATCAAGGTAAGCTCACATTATACAAATTGTTATATTAAATTCTTAGCTAATTGTTCTATTTTATTAGTCAAGGTGGTTGTGATTACAATTTTGTTGATTGATGGAAATTGAGTTATACTGGAATCATGTATCAGGTTTTAAACCTAGCAGGCTTCGTGCCAGTGTAACGATTTAGGCCTTAAGCCTAGCAGGCCTCGTGCCGGTGTATGAAATCAGGCCTTGAGCCCAGCAGGCCTCGTGCTGGTGTATGAAATCAGGCCTTGAGCCTAGCAAGCTTCGTGCCAGTGCAGTGAATCAGATAACTGTTGTGATTCTATTAAGCTCAACAGGTAAGTAAAAGTAGAAGAAAGGCCTACTTACAATTGATTGTTGTTCATGACTATATGAAATGTTAATGGTGAGTCTTTATCATGTGATGAAAACGATAAATTATGGAAATTCATGTCCTAGTAAATTCTATATCACATAGATGTTATGTTTTTATGTTGGTTATTAACCATGTGAATTATGGTGGATAGGAGGGTATAATGTTTAAATGTTGAAATGAACTTGGTTGAATGGTTTATCAATTGATGTTCGATAAGTTGAAGTTAATTTTATGCAAGCTTACTAAGCAACTAATGCTTACATAGTTGTGTTTCTTCTGTTTTGTAGTCTATCGAAAGCTCGATCGATTGGAACAGTCGGAGTCTTATCACACTATCTAGAAGTCACCATGGTAGTTTTTGAATATTTTGGCTTCGGTTATAAATGGCATGTATAAGGCTTAATATATAAGGTTTAATGTTATTTATACTTTTGTTGTGTTTTGGTTACTTTTGTAAACGGTTATATGCATATATGGTATAGTTGGCTTGTACATGTTAAAAGCTAGATGCGTAAATAGTAATTTTGGAATGCTTATTTTGAATGGTAATATGGGATGATAATGGTTGACATTAGTAGCTATTTTACCTAAGTTTGATGTAACAACCCGTTTTTTAGTGGTGACAGAATAATAGTTTTGGGACCACAAATTTCCGTCGTTTCGACTCGTAAATATTATTTATAGAATATTTATGGAGTCATTAGATTCGTATTAAAATTTGGATAGGAAATTTTACCGTTTAGGTAGTTAATTATGGAAAAATGACTAAATTGAAAAAGGTGCAAAACTTAGTGATTATCACATTTAAATGATTAAATAGCTTAATTACTAGATAATGAAGGACTTAAGTAGTATTTAGGCCCTAATTAACATGGTAGGTTGACAATTTGATTGAAATTGATAAAATATTATATGACCAATGGCAATTTTGTACTTTAAACAAAATTAAAACAAAATTAAAGAATGAATAAAACAATTTCATCTTCATTTTCTTCTTCAAATTACTGAAAGCCATAGCTAGGAAGAAGAAGCTTCGATTTTCTTGTTTTCTTTGTATGTAAGTGAAATTGAGACACATTTCTTGTAATTTTTATGTTTTTGAGATCATTGCAACTAGGTCCAGCTAGCTCGTACTTTCATTTTTGAATATGTTAAGAATTTTGGAAGTTACGATTGATGAATCTTAGTTTTTTGTGATGATAATTATGTGATTGAAGTTTTAATTGTGATTATTGGTTGTTTTGTAAAGTGATTTTAGTTAGATTTTTTATAAAAGGATTAAATTGTTAAAATGTTAAAATTACATGGATTGTAGGTGAATAAGAGGTGCTTTGTGGACTATTTTAGGGCTCAAAATATTCGGTTGTAATCTAATCTTAAAGAAAATGGTTAATTCGATGATTTTCGAGTTAAGGGACTAAATTGCAAAAGCTGTAAAAATTAGAGGCAATTGTGTAATGTCAAAAAATAACAGGGTAATAAATGTAAACTAAATTGGAATATGAAATGTAATCTAATAATTGGGAATTTTACATTTTAGATCAAGACCTTGTTGATTTACGTGGAAAAGGGAAAATTTTGAAATAGTCCCTAAACTTTTGTAACTATTACAACTTAGTCCAGGTAAGTTCGTATGGTTTATAATTTAATATCTATATGAAATGTTTGGTGATATAATATGATATAATAAATATAATTGTTTGTTTATTGATGTAAAGTTATTTGAGAAATATTATTGAATTTCAATACTTGGATCGAATGAACGCGAGATAGAGTACAATTGAATGACGGCGTGTTATGTGGGGATTGGAGTGGAGATTGATGTGGTGTGATAAATATTTCTCGAGTAGGCCAAGGTTCAGCATTTGTTGCTAACTCTCGTGTTATACTCCCTGTTTTAGCGTGTTTTCGGTTGGACTAGCTCTTCAGAGCAATTGGCATGTCTTCGAATGGATTACTGTACTTGTATCTGTAAGTCATTCATCAGATCGAATATTATTGTATTATACTTATAAAATGACTTTGAATGGCATGACATGTAATGATATCTATAATTGAGTCTATTGTGGACATATATATATATTCTCGGAGAGTATTATTTGAATCTTGATTTGAATTGTGAAATTCATCAGTTAACATTGTGGATGACAGGAAACAAATGTAGTTGAGTTATTATTGACTGATTTGTTGTATTTATTTTGATAAGATTTATCATTTTTGTACGTCGAGCTTACTAAGCTTTAATGAGCCTATTTGTGTTATTTCTTGTTCTTGTAGATACTTTTGAAGGTTGAACGGTCGGGTCAGCACTCAAGTCACACTATCCATCCGTTTTCAATAGTTTTTGGAACGTTATTTTGGATTATATGGCATGTAATAGGCTTGTTTGTCATTGCTAATGTTTTGATATGTGGAACTATAAAGAATGATCTTTAGTACAAGTTTATGGTATGTGTTATATTGAAATGTTGTGATTTGAGGTGCTTATGATAGGCATATTGGTTGAATGTTAAATTGTGTGAATTGACATGCTTTGGTTGATGATTCATAGTATGGTATAATTGTGTATACTTATGGTACCAATGAGGGTACATTGGTTAGTCACTTAGGATGGTTGATTTAGCATGTTTTGAGCTTTTTTAAAGTCATTTTGAATAGCTCTTATGGCTGGTAAATATATTACTTAGAGTGCAAGAAAGCTTGAAATGATAAACTTGTCATTTAAGGTTCATTTAGGTGCACACGGCCTGGGACACGCCTGTGTCACTTGGCCGTGTGCCACACATGTTTTGAGGCATGGCCGTGTGTTACACAACTCCGCACAAGGCCTTGTTTCAGAAGTTAGAGAGTTACACAGTCTGGCACACGGCCTGCGACATAGCCGTGTGTCCCCTGTTTTGGAAATTTTTCAACTTTTTCCTAAAACCTCTGATTTGTTTTGATGTAGTCCCAAATTAGTTATAAGCTATTTTTAAGGCCTTGAAGGCTTGATTTAGGGACAAATGCATGTGATCGCTTGGTTTTTATTAAGGTTAATTTATTTAATATTATGATGTTAAATGTTTTACGATTGATTGGTAATACTCCGTAACCTCTTCTGGAGACGGAGATGGGTTAGAGGTGTTACATTTGGTGATTGAGAAATGACATTATAACTTTGTTCTTAATTGATTTTGTTTTGGTATGAAATGAGGTGCCTTTGAATGACATATTGGTTAGAATATTTAGGTTGTTTGAATTGGTATGTTTATGAATGTTTGAGGTGTGTTTAGGTCCATTGATTGTGTGTATAAATGGAGTAGCTTGTTGGGGAAGGTTTGGTTTTGTAATGGCTTGTTTTAGGGATTAATTTTGGAGCATACGACCTGGGACATGGGATGTCATACGGCCTGGGCACACGTTCGTGTGTCACTTTTTATTTTAGGTGCAGGTTTCACAAGGTCTAAGACACGGCTGTGTATATCAAGTTAGTGAGTTACACGGTCTGGCTCGTGTGACCCTATTTTGATTCTACACACAGGTACACATAGGCTAGGACACAACCATGTGACCCTTCTTCAAATGTCCACATGGTCTGAGCCGTGTCACACAGCCTGGCCACAATGCCTGTGTGACCTCTCTTTCTCAATTTTTCATATTTTTCCAAATTTTTTTGATTTATTTTAAATTGATCCCTGATTGTCCCCAAATTGTTTTTAAGACCCTGAAACCTTGATTGATAAACTGTAATATGTACATATTTTAATCCCACATTTGGCATACTTTTGGATGATTTATCCCTTGAATTGTGGAATTCGATGCTCCTAATCCTTTAATTTCATGTTTTATACTTAGGAGAGCATAGGAGGATGAAAAGAATGAGAAACGGGCCAAAAACGGAAAAAATAGGCCAAAGTACGAAATTCACACGGCCTGGAGAAATCCACACAACCGTGCCTCTTAAGTGGATCTGAAAACGGCCTGGGCTCGATTCATACGGGCGTGTCTCGGACGTGACCTGTTTTAATTCTAATAGGAAAAGGATACTTAGAGGCAAAGAAAGGCATTCCAAAACCTATATAAACACCCTAGAGGGCAACCTAAAAGGGGGCGTTCAGGTAGGCCGAGGAGCCAAGCCAGAGAGGCCGAATTGTGGGATTTACTCGAAGACAACCAGTTGATTCATCTCAAGAAGCCGGAATCATACTCAAGACGGAAGATCTTCCATTCAATTTCCTTCAGGGGGATTTAGGGTTTTTCTTATGTTTTGTTTTATAGTTTCTTCTGAGATGTTTTCCTTTATAAACATGAACTAAACCCCTCAAATACCTGAGGGGGATGAAACCTAAGACGGATCTTGTTATTGTTTTCTGAACTGTATGATAAATACTTGATTTGTTCTTAATTATGTGTTCTTAATTCTTGCTTTGATATTTCAGGATATTGATTCAAGTATTGATATGCTTAGGCAGTGAAGGAAAATTCCCTGTTTAAAAGTAGATCTAGCATAATTAAGCAGAGTTGATCGCAGCCCTAGAGATAGGATGATGAAAATCTGCCGGATTAGGGTCAAACCTAATATGGGAGTCCATAGATCGAGTTAATGCAATTCTAGGGGTTTTAATTAGAAAGAGATTTCAATTAATCAACCTAGGGTTAGACGTTAGTAGCCTCGAGAGAGGTATTAATATAAATTAGGGAATCCTACGAATCAAGTTAAGTGAATAAATCGTCTTGTTCAGAGTTAAATAACAAGTAAAGTCTAGGTGGATTCTTCCTCGGGTATTGTCTTAATCTATTGGTTTTCCCAAAAGTATTCTCTCCAATTCATTCTCTGTGTCTTAGCATCTTTAGCTTAGTAATTAGTTAGTTAGTTAGATTAAACAACAATTCCCTTAATTCTTAGGCTAAATAATTGAAAGATAGTAATTACTAGTACTCTTGGTCCTTGAGGATACGATACTTCTGATCTTGCCATAGCTATACTACCAAACGATAGGTGCGCTTGCCTCAATCATTGTCATAGTTAATTTCTAGGCTCGATCATTCATGATATAAATATTAAGACTTTCTGACACGATCAAGTTTTTGGCGCCGTTTCCGAGGACTAAGATATTATGAACACTTGATTTTTATTACTTTAGCCATTATTTTTATTTATTTGCAATTAATTTTTTATTTTTACTTCTCTAATTTTTCTTTTCTTTCCTTTGCTTCTGATAGGTTTTTCTAGTTTATGACTAGAAGGAACTGTCAGACCCTTGATTTTTACAACAATATAGAAGGTACCGTCGCGAAGAATGTAAGAGAAATAAGGCGAAGCTTACAATACATAGAAGAAGAGCAAGAGAACGAAATTAATACTACCGAAGAGATGGCTGATAATAATCTGCTACCTCTGGTGGTGGCCGAAAATCATGCTCCTCGTACTATGTATGATTATGCTAAACGTAGTTTAACAGGAACTGAGTCAAGTATTGTTAGACCTGCTATTGCTGCAAATCATTTTGAACTGAAACCTAACACAATTCAGATGATACAGCAATTTGTTCAGTTTGATGGTTTGCAGGATAAAGATCCAAATAATCACTTGGCGAATTTCCTAGAATTTTGCGATACTTTCAAAATAAATGGCGTTCCTGATGATGCCATTCGTCTTCGATTGTTTCCCTTTTGGTTGAGGAACAAAGCTAAATAGTGGTTGAACTCGTTACCATGAGGATCAATCACTATATGGGAATAAATGACCAAAAAATTTTTGTTAAAATATTTTTCGCCGGCTATAATGGACAAGTTGAGGAATAATATCTCTTCTTTTGTGCAGATGGATTTAGAGACACTTTACGATGCATGGGACAGATACAAAGATCTATTGAGAAGGTGTCCACACCATGGATTACCCTTGTAGCTACAGGTCCAAACCTTTTATAACGGTGTGAACCCCTCGACTAGACAGTTGATTGATTCAGCCTCCGACGGAACCTTGAATAACAAAACACCTGAGGCTGCCTACGAATTCATTAAAGAGATGTCACTGAATAACTATCAGTGGCAAGTCACGAGGACAAGGCCAACAAAAGCCACCAGTGTTTTCAACCTCGACGCAGTAACCATGCTATCAAATCAGGTAGAGATGTTAAATAAAAATTGATGGTTTATGTGGTTCTTCGTAGGTACATTCAGTGATGCAGTGCGACACGAATGGAAGAGGGATGAACAACACATAATATCCGCCTTACCACCCGAACGCTGAAAACGAGCAAGTTCACTATATGGGTAACAATTTTAGACCTCAAAATAACCCTTATAGTAACACTTACAATCCATATTGGTAGAACCACCCCAATTTTTCATAGGGTGGTCAAGGAAATCAGAGACAACAACCCCTCCCAAGTTTCTAATAGCAACCCTACCTACAAGAAAAGAAACCGAACCTTGAGGAGATGCTAACAAAATTTATAGCAGTGTCAGAAACCCGTTTCTAAAGCACCGAGACAACACTCAAAAATCAGCAAGCATCGATTCAAGGGATCGAGAACCAATTAGGGCAACTTGCTAAATAGTTCTTTGAACGATCACAAGGAAGCCTGCCAAGCAACACTGAAACTAACCCGAAGGGGCAACTTCATGCAATAACCGCTCATGATAGTGAAGGGTTAGATGAACCCAAATTAAGGCAAGAGAATGTGGTAGAGGAAGGTAAGGTTAAGGTAAGCCATGACAAACCAAAACCGGTAATCAAAGAATACCAACCTCATGTACCATACCCCAATGCGATGAAGAACGACAACACAGATGAACAATTTGGTAAATTTCTTAAACTTTTAAAGAAATTACATATTAACTTACCGTTTTTTGAAGCTTTTTCGCAGATGCCAGATTCAAGAAAATTTTTAAAGAGCTTTTAACAAACAAGCAGAAATTGGACAAGGAATCACATATCGAGTTAAACGCAGTGTGCTCAGCGATGCTACAAAATAAACTACCACAGAAATTAAAAGATCCAGGGAATTTTACAATTCCATGTTTAATTGGTAGATTATCTATTGATAATGCTTTAGCTGATTTAGGGGCGAGCATCAATGTCATGCCTTATAAAATGTTTAAACAACTAGGTCCAGGGAAACCCAAACAAACTAGGATGAGCATTCAATTAGCTGATAAAATTGTTAGAATTCCTAGGGGTATAATTGAATATGTTCTCGTGAAAATTGATAAATTCGTATTCCCAGTAGACTTTGTCATTTTAGACATGGATGAGGACAATAGTATCCCCTTAATTTTAGGAAGACCCTTTATAGCAATTGCCAGGACTAAAATTGATGTCAGTGCAGGAGAACTCATACTTTGTGTAGGTGATGAATCAATCAGTCTCCAGGCTCTTGACTCGGCCAGGACATCGAGTAATCAAGGTAAAAAAAATTAATTTTATTAATAACCATTCGGTTAAACCTTCTTTACAGGAAGCACCACGAAACTATACAACTGAGCCAAATACTAGACCTCATACCAACAAGGAAATAACTCATGAGAAACAAAGGCTTCAGATCGATGAACTAGACGAGTGGAAGACAAACTTCAAAGAGAAAATAGGGTTGCTCGAAGTAGAATCAACACTATTCCGAGGGACAGAGGAATTTAAGATTGGAGATTAGGTATTGTTAGATAAAGCAGACCCACAAATATCTCCTCCTGATCCTAATACAAATAAAGAAATCCCTTTTAAGGTAATCAATGTTTTCCCATACGGAACAGTTGAGGTAAATAATCCTATATTCGACACTTTCAAAATAAATGCTACTCGACTTGAACTATATACTATTAGTAAGACAAATAGCATGAGAGAGGATGTTCAACTCTTCAAACCACCATAAATATGCGAATGAGAGGTAAGTCTAGCTTAAGACTATAAACGAGCGCTTCTCGAAAGGTAACCCGAGCACTAACTCTATTAACTTTTACATTCCTTTATTTTTATTTTTATTTTTATTTTTATTTCTACTTCAGCATCTAATTATAAGTTAACCAAAAATGTAGATTTTCATTCCACATGGCCTTGCACACGGCCGTGGCCGTGGCCATGTGGACACCACGAATCTCCGTACTGACAGGTTAGAGATGGTACGAGTCAGAACGAATCATATCTTCGAGTCACGGACTCCAACCACCACGCCACGATCATGCGATACGGCCGTGGCCGACACTGTTAGATCATACACGGACATGGCGACCTGAACATGGGCGTGGGAGAAGTAAACGAAGCACAACACGACCGTGCGATACGGCCGTGTGACACAACATACCCATGGTATACGAGCGTGGGGATGTACCAGACCCAAAAACTCTATTTAAACCACCCCACCTCTCCCTCTTCTCACTTACTCCCCATCTCTTTTCTTCCATACCATTTTCTTTCGCTTTTCTTTTTCAGATCTTTCTCGTTCCATATTATTCTTCTAACCCTTGATCTCCACAATACCTATGTCAAAGAAGCGGAAGGATTCAAGCACAGTCTCCCTATGGGAGACCAATCTACATAAGTTCATGCCGGCCGTTTCAGCCACTCAACAAGCCAAGGGTCTTTGAGGCCATTTAACTTTTATTTTTATTTTTATTTTCTCATTTTCTTTATTTTCCTTATCTTTACTTCTCTTGTACTAAATTTAGTTTATCTTATTTTAGTTTCTTGGTTTTAGGTTCTAAAGGCTGCTAGGGAATCACACCTCGGCCACGACAACCATCCCACCACAGCCTTAGAAATCACACCCACCTCGCAACCATCCAACAATAAGGACTTTTCAGTCCATTCATCTTTTCTTTTAATTTTATTTTACTTTCTATTTTCTTTCTATTTATCTTTCTTGTCTTTAAATATATATTTAGTATATTTTGAATTTTTATCATTATTTCCTGGCTAATTCTTCACGAGCTTCTCAATTTCTTCATCTAGCGCAGAGATTGTAGGCGACCACCACACCACGACACTCCCAACTCAAGGAAGCCATCCAAATTCAGGAAGTTTCACCTCTCCCTTTCTATTAAATTTCATATATATCTTTGTACATTGAGGGCAATGTACATCTTAAGTGTGGGGGTGAATATTTATTTCGAAAAACTGCCTAACTTTTTGCATTATTCTCAAATCCCTGAATGATATCTTGTCTTTAAGTAATTTTCTCATATTACTAATTAGAACAAAATTTCGTTTGATTCATGATTTTTATTGATATGTTTTGGATTAAGTCATTGATAATTGTGCAGTGATGATTTAAACTTTAGGAAACTAGAGAATCAAGCATGATGAGTCTATTTTCAAAAATTAAAATTTTGTTAGGTTGTCTACCTGAATCTAATTATTACCTTGAAGTTTTAAATTTACAAGGTTGACATCAAAAACCCATGATTTTTGTGAGATTTTGATCCTTTTAGAGCATACATCCTTTCGTGCTCACCTTGTGATTATGAGTGTGTCAACATTGAGCTGTTATTCTAGAACTTGCTTCGATTATACATGTCGAGACCACATCAATTGATTTGATATACTGAGATGATAAAGGCACTTAGGGTTTAACCCACTCACTCCACTAAAAAGCCTACCTTCATAATTAACCCCTAGTGAACCACTTTAATCCTAATAACCCTTTTTATTGACTCACCCACTAATATTAACCTAAAACCCATTCTGTATTTGTTATCACCATTCCTTGACTCCCTTTTTGTCGAGATTTGATTTTGAATCTATATTTCAGTTGTTGAAGTTCTTTCTTATTATTGTAATGATTTGTTCTTAAAAAAAACGAAGTTTATTCAATATTAGCTTTATGTAATTGAGCTTATACATTTAAATTCCACATCTTGAGAAGAAGCTCATGTTATTAGTATTACAAGCTTTCAATTGATGTAATTATTTAAGATTAGTTCATTTTTCTAGTTAGGTAATTTATCAGGTCAGTCTCGATTCTAACCTTTTACTTCAGCCTTTATCCACACCCTTAACTTAATCCCCGTTACAACCCTTTTTAAAGACATTTTGATTTGTGTATCATCTCATATTATAGTGGTGGAGATTTGATTTTCAGTCAAGCTAATGGAACTTTTCATGTTCGACTTTTGAGTGCTTAAGTTTAAACCTTAAACAATTTGAGTGATTTTAGTGAATCTGTAGTGAGGATGTCAACTCTTGTCAATTTTGAATTAGAGGTAATTATTTAGGTAAAGGGAAACGCCTAGTTTTCGTGCTATAGATGTATGACTTTGATTGTTTGAATCTTTAGGACACTTTGAGTTAAATTATCAATGTATGAATTATCTTTTAATTATGATGAAACATTATTGATGAATATTAGGAATCGAGGAAGTTTGTTTTAAATATTGAGTTGAGAATTTTGCTTGAGGACAAGGAAAAGCTTAAGTGTGGGGGTATTTGATAAACCGTAATAGTAACATATTTTAAGCCCACATTTAGCATGCTTTTGGATGATTTATCCCTTAAATTATGTAATTTGGTGCTTTTAATCCTTTAATTTCATGTTTTATACTCAGAAGAGCACCAGAGGATGAAAAGAATGAGAAACGGGCCCAAAACGGAGTAAATGGGCCATATCACGAAATCAAGACGACCTAGGCCCAAGACTACACGGCCTTGCCTCCTTAATAGTCTCGAGCACAGCCTGGCCACGATTCACATGGGTGTGTGCCGTGGGTGTGTCCCTGATGTGAGAAAGAAGAGTTTCAGTTGGATTAGGGTACTTAAAGGCAAAGAAAGTCATTCCAAAAGCCTATATAAACACCCTAGAGGCCAACCATCAAGGGGCGTCCAACAAGGCCAAAGAGCCAAGCCAGAGGGATAAGAATTGTGGAATTTACTTGAAGAAAGCCAGTTGATTCATCTCAAGAAGCCGGAGTCATACTCAAGACGGAGGATCTCTCTTCAATTCCTTTAGGGAGTTTTAGGGTTTTTCTTATGTTCTGTTTTATCTTTTCTTCTGAGATGTATTCTTTTATGATTACGAACTAAACCCTCAGATACCTGAGGGGGATGAAACCTAAGATGAATCTTGTTATCGTTTGCTGAACTTTATGATAAATACTTGATTTGTTCTTAATTATGTGTCTTACTTCTTGTTTTGATATTTCCGGGATATTAATTCAAGTGTGATGTGCTTAGGTGGAAGAGCAAAAGTCCCTGCCTAAGAGTAGATCTAGTATAATTAAGCAGAGTTGATCGCAGGCCTAGACATAGGGTGACAAGATTTTGCCAGATTAGGGTGAAACCTAATATGGGAGTCCATAGATCGAGTTAATGAATTTCTTGGGGTTTTAATTAGAAAGAGATTTCAATTAATCAACCTAGGGTTAGACGTTAGTAGCCTCAAAAGAGGTATTAATATAAATTACGAAATCCTAGGGATCAAGTCAAGTGAATAAATCGTCTGGTTCAGAGTTAGGTAACAAGTGAAGTCTAGGTGGATTCTTCCTCGGGTATTATCTTAATCAATTGGTTTTTCCCAAAGTTATTTTCCCCAATTCATTCTCTTTGTCTTTGCATCTTTAGCTTAGTTGTTAGTTAATTTTAGATTAGATAAAAATTCCTTTAATTCTTAGGCTAGATAATAAAAAGAAAGTTAGTATTAGTACTTCAGGTTCCTTTGGGTTCCACAATTCGATCTTGCCGCTAAGCTATACTACTACTCGATAGGTGCACTTGCCTCAAGCCATTGTCACAGTTAGTTTCTAGGCTCGATCATTCTTTTTATAAATTTTTAAGACTGTGACATGATCAGATTAAGTCATTGATAATTGTGCAGTGATGATTTAAACTTTAGGAGACTAGAGAATTAAGCATGATGAATCTATTTTCAAAAAATTAAAATTTTGTTAGTTCTCTACCTGAATCTAATTATTACCTTGAAGTTTGAAATTTACAAGGTTGATATAAAAAACCCATAATTTTTTGTGACATTTTGAGCCTTTTAGAGCATAAACTCTTTTCTTGCTCACTTTATTGATTATGAGGGTGTCAACATTGATTTGTTATTCTAGAACTTGCTTCGATTATACATGTCAAGACCACATTATTGATTTGATATACAGAGATGATAAAGGCACTTAGGATTTAACCCACTTACTCCATTAAAAGCCTACCTTCATAATTAATCCCTAGTGAACCCCTTTGATCTTAACAAACCGTTTATTGACTCACCCACTAATATTAACCCAAAAACCATCTTGTATTTGTTATCACCATTTCTCTTGACTACCCTTATATCGAGATTTGATTTGATCAGTTGTCTAACTACATTCTTCATTTCAATTGTTAGAATCTAGATACTTGATTTGTTCTTAAAAATAAATAAATAAATAACACGAAGTGTATTCATTATTAGTTCTATGATCGTATACGTTTAAATTCTACATCTTGAGAAGAAGCTCGTGTTATAAAAAATTTAATTGATGTAATTCTTCGAGTCTTCGTTCATCTTTTTAAGTTAGGTAATTTGTCAATTCAATCTCGATTCTAACCCTTTAATTCAGCTTTTATCCACACCTTTAACCAAAGCCATGTTACAACCCTTAAAAGACCTTTTGATATGTGTATCATTTCATTATATAGTGGTGGAGATTTGATTTTCATGAAAGCTAATGGGATTAACTTTTCATGTTTAATTTTTGAGTGCTTAATTTTGAACCTTAAACACTTTTGAGTGATTTGAGTGAATCTTTAGTGAGGATGTCAACCCTTGTCAATTTTAAATCAAAGGTAATTATTTAGGTAAGGGGAAACACCTATATTTTCGTACAATAAAAACTATGACGTTGATTGTTTGAATCTTTAGAACCCTTTTGGTTAAATTATCAATGTATAAATTATCTATGAATTATGATGAAACACTATTGATGAATATTATGAATTAAGGAAGTTCATTTTAATTGTGAGTTTAGAATTTTGCTTGAGGACAAGCAAATGCTTAAGTGTGGGGGTATTTGATAAACCGTAATATGTACATGTTTTAATCCCACATTTGGCATACTTTTGGATGATTTATCCCCTGAATTGTACAATTTGATGCTCCTAATCTTTTAATTTCATGTTTTATACTTAGGAGAGCATAGGAGGATGAAAAGAACGAGAAACGGGCCAAAAACGGAGAAAATGGGCCAAAGTACGAAATTCACACGGCCTGAAGAAATCCACAAGGCCGTGCCTCTTTAGTAGATTCGAACACGGCCTAGGCTCGATTCACACGGGCGTGCCACATGGGTGTGTCTCGGACGTGACCTGTTTTAATTCTAATCAGAAAAGGATACTTAGAGGCAAAGAAAGACATTCTAAAAGCTTATATAAACACCCTAGAGGGCAACCTAAAAGAGGGCATTCAAGTAGGTTGAGAAGCTAGGCCAGAGTGGCTGAATTGTGGGATTTACTCGAAGACAGCCAGTTGATTCATATCAAGAAGCCGAAATCATACTCAAGACGGAATATCTTCCCTTCAATTTCCTTCAGGGGGTTTTAAGGTTTTTCTTATGTTTTGTTTTATAGTTTCTTCTGAGATGTTTTCCTTTATAAACATGAACTAAACCCCTCAAATACCTGAGGGGGATAAAACCTAAGACGGATCTTGTTATTGTTTTCTAAACTGTATGATAAATACTTGATTTGTTCTTAATTATGTGTTCTTAATTCTTTCTTTGATATTTCAGGATATTGATTCAAGTATTGATGTGCTCAGGCAGTGGAGGAAAATTCCCTGTTTAAGAGTAGATCTAGCATAATTAAGCAGAGTTGATCGCAGCCCTAGAGATAGGATGACGAAAATCTGTCAGATTAGGGTCAAACCTAATATGGGAGTCCATATATCGAGTTAATGCAATTCTAGGGGTTTTAATTAGAAGAGATTTCAATTAATCAACCTAGGGTTCTCGAGAGAGGTATTAATATAAATTAGGGAATACTACGGATTAAGTCAAGTGAATAAATCGTCTGGTTCAGAGTTAAATAACAAGTGAAGTCTAGGTGGATTCTTCCTCGGGTATTGTCTTAATCAATTGGTTTTCCCAAAAGTATTCTCTCCAATTCATTCTCTGTGTCTTAGCATCTTTAGCTTAGTAATTAGTTAGTTAGTTAGATTAAACAACAATTCCCTTAATTCTTAGGCTAAATAATAGAAAGTTAGTAATTACTAGTACTCTTGGTCCTTGAGGATACGATACTTCCTATCTTGCCATAGCTATACTACCAAACAATAGGTGCGTTTGCCTCAATCGTTGTCATAGTTAATTTCTAGGCTCAATCATTCATAATATAAATATTAAGACTTTCTGACACGATCATTGATTAAGGCCCTAATGTGTATTGTATCCATGATTAAATTGAGTAATTAGTAATTAATTTGTAAGTTGAATTATCATTCTGTTTTGAAGTTCTATTTTGTACGGTAACACTATATAATCTTAATCCGGTGACTGAAACGGAAATGGGATTAGGTTAAGGGTGTTACATTATTTAACTTTAAAACCCAAAAATCTACTATTTTATAGAAGTTTTGTGAAAATTTCAAAAATCCTTAATTCTCTTTTCCCCAATCTCACGAATGTAGAAAGATAGAAGAGCTTACCAGTTCTTAGTTCCCAAATTCTCTACTTCCTGGCCTCAATCCTCATGATCGATGCCCCATGCAAAGTTTTTCTCAACTTCCTTCCTATGCAAGTGTATGGGTCAAATGGTAATATAGTAAAGTTTACAATGAAACATTGGTAAATATTCTGAAGATCGTACCCAAGGGATTGTAGAGTGGATAAATTAATATTAAATTAATTACAGAAAATGATTTTTAATCTAATCAAGTCACGAATTAGTAGTACGAATCCAAATTAATATTTTAATTAAACTAATTAAATTAACTAACCTAAATTAACCTAATGGACTTTCTTATTCCTAGCGTTGACAATGCGAGTCTTTAGCCTATGATCGATTAAATAGTTAATTATCCTAGATTGAGTTATTTATCACCCTTAGCTAAGACTACCCTCCTGGTTCATCTTCACTAAAGATTACCACCTAAGTCACACTTCTAGTCTCTTCCTAGGCATACATATACCGTTCCGGTTTAACTACTTGGCACAGGTTATACACGACCAGATACCCTTCCAATCTCACTTGTATCGATATTCTATTAGGGGCGTCACTCCCTAATATGCTAAGAACTCTTCAATAAATAGCCAATTTCAGTTGAAAAATCACTTAACAAATGAATTAGTTTATTAATCGAATCATGCAAAATATAAATAAAGCACAATAATCTATTCTAATACTTATACAACTATTCATCAACTAATTAACGAAAGATAAATAAAAGAAGAGAAGAGGAGAGATAGGAGAATGCTCATGAATATATATTGAAGCGCAGATCCGGAACAATCTCCGCTCGCTATTGTCTTAACATCATACTAGAAAAGTTTCAACTAAATAAAAATAAAAACAAAACAAAACAAAAAACTGTTCCTAATGGATGGTTTGACTGATTGATGGATGCCCTAATTTGTGTACAGAGGCCACTTATTATAGGCTAAAATATGTGCACTTTATGCCCGATATGCCTTAGATACTATGGGTGCAAGTAGGGAAAAAATCCACGAGAATCTGCCAAAATATGATTGTCGATGTCATCTTTGTTTGTAGCCCACGTTCAAGCTATGGCTCAACACAAGGTTGTTATGGCTCAACACAGGGCTTCTATGGCTCAACAATGGGTTGCCATGGCTTAACATAGGGTGCGTGCTACACCGCAGACATTGCGTGTCATGCCACAATAGTATTTTTGTGGCTTTGGACATTTTTTTTCGTGCTTTCATGGCTCAAGAAGCTTGTGCATCACTCACTCCAAGTTCCTACGTTAATTGCGCCTTGAATTAAGCCTTTTGCACAGTTAAATACACAAATGAACCGTACCTAAGACCAATGTCAATCTAATAGGTCATTAACACTAAAAAATGTGTTAAAAAATTATTTCTATTAACTTTTAATCCTAACTACTAAATACTGAAAATGCAATATTAATTACTAAATTGGTTAGAAAACAAGCTCCTTATGTAATATCCTAGATTTAGGGGTTATGCGTTTATGCATAATTCAAGTGATAGTGGGCTTAGTGTGTGTTTGGATATGTTTTAAGGGTTTTTAGAATTTTAGAATGTAAGGGAATGCCTTAGAAAAATATTAGATTTTTAGTCTTAGAAGGGGAGCTAAGCAAAATTGGCCTTAAGAAAATTAGTTTGAGGTTTTAATCACAATGAGTCAATTGGTAAAGTGGCAAGTGGAGTGTGGAGTGTATTAATGGTCTTAGGTTCGAATCCCATGGATGACATTAAGGTGACTTTTAATTTTTGTATGGCATGTGTTGGTCAAATTTTACTTATGGTAAGGATGGACTTTGTTATTTATGGATAGTAGACTAAGGAATAAGGCAAGTGCTTATTTATGGTATGGTATCAAGGAATTTTGGTAGGATAAGGGGACATAAGGCTTGAAGTATGGAGTGTTGTTTTGGAAATTTTTCTATGGCCATTTGACCATGAATGTAGACGGTATAGTGGACTAGGGGGGTTGACTTAATTTTGAATGTGATTAGGAGGAAATAAGGAGAAATTTAGAAGTGAGTTTAATTCAAAATTAGTTTGAATTGATAGCAAGAAGAATTTTGAGTGTGGAGGCCGAATGTGGGTCTCTTTTGGGTGATAATTTCGGTCATGAATGGGGGGGAATAACCGAATTTCCTATTAGAGGTCTAGAAGTTCTTTTTGGGTTCTTTTTTCTTTCTTTAGTATTCTCTTTTGAAACTTTCTTTTCACCCTTGCCATTGCCGAAATTTACACCCTATTTCTTGACCAAAAGCCGAAAGTTAGAAGTCATTTTGTGCATCTTTTTCTTTTTCCTTTTGCAACTTATTTTCCTTCCATTCACTTCCTAAAAACCGAAACCCATCCTCTCATTTGCAACAAAGCCGAAACCTCTCCACCTTTGTTCTTCATTGCCGAATTCTCCTAACTTTCATCTACACTTCTTTTCTTCTTTTCTATACCTATTTTGTGTTAGCCGATTATCCCATCTCCATTTGGGAGTTCTTGCCGAATCTTTTAGAGCCTTTAGAGGTGGAGGTGTCGACATTCCTTTTCATCAATCTTCCAATCGGTTTCGAGTATAGTAAGTATTTTCTTAGCAATCGAATTCTCTTCTTCTTCATTTAGTATGCCGAAACCAATGGTTAGCCTTGGTTTCTAAGGGATGGCCGAATGTATGTAGAGTCATAATATTGTGTTTCTTTTGTGTAGCCAACGGTAAGGAGCCTTAAGGTGGATTGTAAGAATTTAATTCATCAAGGTAAGTGTTATGTGGTGATTCGGGATTTAGTTAAGCAAAGTAGGTGGTTTGTAGTATTCGGCCATAGGCCATTGTATGAGTTTAAGTGATGACCGATTTCTGACTTTGGTTCTTAGGAACAAATCGACTGGAATAAGAGAGTTTCGGGATTGAGTAAACTGTGCCAAAAAGGTGCGTAGTTATCGCACTATTCTCCTGTTATTTGTGTATATTGATATATATATATATATATGTGTGTGTGTGTGTGTGTGTGTGTGTGTGTGTGTGTGTGTGTGTGTGTGTGTGTATGATAGCCGAAAATAATGGCTAAGAAGGTGGATACCTGTAGTGGGTAATCAATTAATCAGGTTAGTGCTCTATTTTGCCTAGGATATATGTGTGATATTTGTGGTGAGCATGTGATGAATATTTACTCTAAATGTTAATCTGACATGGTACACATATATGCATGGGACTTGGGATGTGAAAATCGAAGGAAAGGGTGTACATATTTATGTACGTGGTCTAATGTTAGCCTTGTGCTACATTAGCGCTTGATGTTAGCTATGTGCTTCATCAAGGGAGGTGTTGGCTAGGTGCCCATCTCGGCGGTTGATAGCTGTGTGCATCACCGTGGATTAATTGATATGTGGGATCACTTATGTGATCGGTGGCTTAGCCACGGCCTTGGGCGGCAAGTCTGCCAAGGTGAGATATGTGGGATCACTTAGGTGATCGGTGGATTAGCCACGGCCTTGGGCAGCAGGTGTGCCGAGGTAGGTGTAATGGATGGAATTAGGTTGGGTTGGGCTTCATTTTGCATAATTTTGTATGTGGACTGTGTGGATATGGGTCAAGCCCATATGTGGAGACATGTGAAATAATTACACACTGAGTCTGTGTGACTCACCCAATTTTTTTTTCTCAAACCTTACAGGTGATGCATAAAGTTTGGACCGGGTTGGAGTGGATACAAGGTGGCCCATGCATAAGATGTTTTCACTTAATTTATGCATTTTATATTATCAGTATTTTCGAATGATTATTTATTGTAATAAGGGCCACTTAAACTATTTGGAGACTTTATTTATGGTTTTGAGGTTATGTTATTATTAAGCTAAAGTTGGAAATGATTTTGATAATCAAGTGATATTATAAATACTTGTATTAAAGTTTTCAACCGTATATTTTGTAACAACTTAACTTTATTTTGCATTTTAAACCCATGTTGCTTTATGAAAAACAAATAAATTTTTATGTTTTCACTCTAAGTCAAAATATTTTTTTCAAACGTTTTCCGCAGTGGCATCCTAGATTCGGTCGTGGCTCATGGGCCGGGTTTGGGGTGTTACACCTTAAGTGTAGAATTAACCCGAATTAACTACTACATTTGACGGCAGGCCAGACCTCAACCCAAAAATTTTTTTTACAATCTAGTCCTATTTCGACCTCGGGTTAGTAAAAAAGCTTTCATAAACTTGTATTAGACCTGGAAATGGTTATGTATCATTTTTATACACTTGTATTTGTAAATTTGAATGTTTAAATGGTTTACAAATGAATTTAAATTGTCAATAATTGCTCCGGCAATGAATATAGCACCTTGTAACTCAAACCTGACAATCAGGTCGAGTATTTAGGTGTTACATTTAGTTTTAGCATTTTTTTTGTGAAACTTTTATATTTTGTAATCAATTTTAGTTTGCTTTTTACTGTTCTTGTCATTTTTCTTTACGCAATCTCAAAGAAGTTAAAGTTTTGAAGAGAAAAAACATGGAATTAAGCATGGGCTTCATTGATCTTGCTATCTTCCATCATATTTGAGTATTTCTTAACCTTACCTTTATATTTTCTATTGCAGTTATGGTTGGATAGATATATGTTGATGTATGTTTTATGTTTAATTCTATTGTCTAGTAAAATTGCCATGTGATCAATGCTTTGATTTGAATGTGAGGTGATTTGATACCTGTTAATTGATATGATTATGTTGCATTCGTTAATTAGGTGAACTTAATGCTACTTGATGTTGACAATCGAAACTAAGAGCTAGTTTAGGGAACATACAAGAGCTGACCCATCAATTAATTTAATAGCACATCGAGCACCGAGTATCAAGAGAGTCATTGTATGTTAAGTCCAAATTAGAAAATTGGGATTTAGAGATCATCTATATATCCGAAGCATATGAGCGGATGTTAAGGTATAGAGGTAGTGTAAACATATTCATAAAAATTGATTAAGTATAGAATCACCAAATCATTCATTACCTTCAAGTGGTCACTACACTTAAATCCAATTCGAAAGTTCCTTTGAGATCGTTTTAGGTTAGTTAGTTAATCTTACATTAAAATTCATTCACTAGTTAATCGATCATACTAATAAGAACAATCCTATTTAGACCCCGTTTTTCATTGTGTTTGAAAAGCTAAAAATGTTTTCCCACTACAGAAGTAATGAAGAGTACCTGACTTTTGGGGTCAAAACTGTAGTGAAAAAGTGTTTTTCTACTTAAACGTAAAAGTTGAGATTTAAATGCTTTTTACTTTTATGCTTGATAGTCAAAATTATTAAAATACCATTATTTATATTAAATATAAAAACAGATTAATTTGTATTTATGTATCATTAACTCTTAAATTGATGATTCTAGATTTGTTTGACAAAACAAGCATTTAATTGAGATATAACTCAATTTAAATTCTTCACGTAATATCCTTATGGGTACAAAACTTGGAGTACTTGCCAAGCCAAGTATTTCATTTATTACGACGATAATTCAGTCGTACTTTCGAAGATGCAATGATTTAATTTTGAATGTGCAGGAGGCGAGCATCAATAGAGTTTTGCAAGCGTTTATTTTATGAACAATGCTTGATTATGTAAGGATACAAACATGTAGAGCACAAATATGCTCGGGAAATTTGTGTATCTCAATAACAAATGGGCCGAGAAAACTAAAATGTATAGCTATGAAGAATAATTTATGTGATTTATATAACAAAATACAATCATATATACTTTTTTTAATGTGATTTTCTTCCTTAAATCTTATTAATAAAATAAAATAATCATATCTTTTATTTATTGCATTCAAGCATTTATTTTACATTTGGTGAAATAGTATCACTTATTAATTTTTAAGATATATATTTTGAAATATTATGTTTAAAGTTATTTATTCTATTAGTCATAAAATTTATAAAAAAAATTAAAAATAATTTAACCTATTTTAATTAATTCATATAATCATTGTTTGATTCACTCACAAAACAAAGAAACAAAGCTAAAGAACCGGTCTATTTGTTTTATTTATCTACTCTAATAATCCAAGAGGACCGAGCATCATAGGGGTGAGTAAAACTCGATTCTATTTCAAAAAATTAATTTTTTTTCAAATTTTGAATTAAACAAATTGAGTTATTCGGGTCAACTCGAATTTTTTTTCAAACTTTGAGTTCAAATCGAGTTGAGTTTTCAAATTCAAATAACTCGAATAATTTGAATAAACCAAATACTAAACTATAATATTTTATATTTTTATCCCAAACCCTTAAACCTTTTTACTTTCCCCCCAAAACTTTTACTCCCATCCAACCCCTCGTCTACCCCAAAGCCATCCCCCTCCCCCCAATTTTTTTTAATATTTCCCCCTAAAGTTTTACTTTCCCCATTTATTTTCCTTCCAAAATTTTATTCCCCAAACCCCCAAAACTTTTTATTTTACCTTAAACTTTTACTTCTCACCCTTTACGCCCAAATCAAAAATTAAAATCATCCAAAAAAATCCATAAACCTAAATAGTAATAATTTTATTTATATCTACTATTTATATTATTAAATTAAATTTCATATTTTTTACTATTTATATTATTGAATTATTTAATCATATTGAATCTTTATAAATTTATGTTAAAATTGAATTATTAATGATCCCATAAAATATTCGTGTTAAAATTTTATGTTGGTATCAATATCACATTTCTTTAAGATAACTTTTATTAACAAAATCACATTTTTTACATTTAATATATTTTTCAATTTCAAAATATATAGTGACAAGAATCAGAAGATAAATGAAGCAATTAAGTTAGCAAATAAGCTAACCCGTATATAAAAGATTAATAAATAAATTATGAAGGGATGAAAATTAATAACAAATTTGATTACGGTGGACAAATTTGATTACGATGGGTGACAGTGGTTACAAAGACCCGAAGTCATTTTTTTAATTTAACTCGAACAAATATATCTTATTCAAATTCCAACTCACTTGACTCGAATTGAGAAATTTTTAAATTGCGTTTGGATGATAAAATATGATTCGTTAACTCGATTAACTCAAAAAAATTTTATTTGATTCGGTTGAACACTCACCCGTAGAGCATCACATTTATACAAGGATAACTAATGTATCAGCCAAGAAACTCAGTCTAACAATCAACCTAACTACTCTTAGCTTATACACTAACTGAAAGAAAATAACTTACTTTGGAACTAACTGACTTAACTAAATACATAACAAAACTACCAAACTAGCAGCTGAAGCAACTGCTCATAATAGGATTACCTAACTAGCAGTTGAAGCACATGTTGAACCATGCTGAGAACCATGCTCTCATACCTTAACATTCACCCATTTGCTGGCCTTTGTAGTGACTTCTGGTCTGTAGTTGTTCATCTTTCTAACAACACTAAGATTGGATCTAAATTTTTTTGAAGAAATGTACAGATGGAGGTTTGGTAAGCACATTTGCAACCTGATCTTGTGCTAGAACATGTCCAACTATTAACTTTCTTGCTGCCACTTTCTCTTGAGCAAAAAACAAGTCTAGTTCTACATGTTTAAACTTGGAATGCATCACTGGATTGGCTGACACAACCACTGCACTTGAATTATCACACCATACAATAGCTTTCCTTGTAATAGAGACCTTTAACTTAGGCCAAAAGAAATCCATCCAGACAATTTTAGCAGTAACATGAGCTAAGCCCCTATACTTAGCTTCTGCAGTGGAACGTGAGACCACCTGCTACTTTCTTGAACCTCATGACACAAGATTACCTCATAGAAAAACACAGAACCCTGTTATTGAATGCCTATCATCTAGATTAGTTCCCCAATTGGCTTTAGAATATCCAACCAAAGACAGTCTAGGTGCAATTTTGAAAAAAAAACCATAATCCATAGTACCTCGTAGATACCTTAAAATTCTTTTTACTGCTTTAAAATGTCGATCAAGAGGTTTATGCATGAATTGACATACCTTGTACTATAAATCACCTACAATGGTCCTATATTCTGAATCATTATTAACTAGACTATCACTGTAAGTAGACAAATTACAATAGCTGACAATAGAAGTGGGAGAACCATTCGAGTGATCTATCTTGCATCTTTTCAACAGATCCAAAATGTGCATCCTTTGATTTACAAACAAACCAACAATAGTGTAAGTCACTTCAATGCCTAAGAAAATATGCAGTTGCCCCAAATCCTTGAGTGAAAATTTTACGTCCAAAGACTTAACAAATTCATCCATAAAGGCAGGTTGATTGCCTGTGTCAATAATGTCATCAATATACACTAAAACATAAAGAATCACCTCTCCAAAAGTTTTAATACACAAGGAAGCATCTGAGTTGGATAATACAAATCCTGTGGCTATCAAATGCTCCATGAGCTTGTGAAACAAGGCTTTAGGACCCTACTTGGGGCTATAGAGAGCCTTTTTCAAGTTACAAACAAGTGGTGTAGCACCATCATGTGTCTCAAAACTAAGAAGTTGAACCATATAGATCTCCTCTATAAGGTCTTTATTCAAGAAGGCATTGTTGATGTCAACTTGCCTTAGTTGCCACTCATATGTCACAACTAGAGTTAGAATAACCCTGATAGTGGTTGGTTTAACCACAAGACTAAAAGCCTCTTGGAAATTAATACCAGCTTCTTGAAGATGCCCTTTGACCATCAGTCTATCTTGATATCGAGCTATAGTGCCATCAACATTCTTTTTTAGCTTAAATATCCACTTACAACCTACAACTCTCTTATTTGGAGGCAAAGGAACTAGCTCCTAGGTGTTTTTTTTAAAGTGCATCATATTCTTGTTAAACAACCTTGGTCCACTTAGTACTTGTGAAAGCTTCTTCAATTTCTAAGGGATCTCTATCACAAACTTCAGTTCAATAAAACTTTGGTTTAAAAATACCATTTTTTGACCGAGTTTGCATAATATGCACATTGGAACTAGATTGAGTGCCAACAACTGGAATAAGATCAAGGGTATTGTATGAGACAAACTCAACTGAAGGAGAAGCAGTAGAGATTGAAGCAAGCTCGACAAGAGACATAATGTTTATAGGAGATGAAAAAAAACTATAAGTGATCTTGTAGGTGAACTTTAACTAGGCCAAGATACTGGAACAACTGAAAAAGGCCTATCAGAGGATACAATAGGAATATAAGACCTCTGATGAGTATGATGATTAGTCATTGAATGTCATGGAGACACCTTGATCAAGTTGGAGTAAAATGGAAAACATCTCTCATAAAAAATTTCATATATAGATACAAAAGTTATGCCTGAATCATCAAGGCACTTGTATCCTTTATAAAGGAAACTATAGCCAAGAAAAGTTCATGGCTTAGACTAAAACTGCGATTTATGCTTGTTGTAGCGTCTAAGATAGGGATAGAAGCAACTACCAAAAATCCTAAGATGTAAGTAATCTGGCTTGGTTTGATACAATAGCTCATGACGAGATCTTCCTTGCAAGATAAGTGTGAGAAGCCTGTTAGTCAAATACACAAAACTGAGAAAAACATGTGTCTAAAAATGCATAGGAAGAGAAGCTTGAGTAGCTAATGTGAGACTAGGAAGAGAAGATTGGTTAAACACTTGTGAGAAATATATAAATTTACCACCCAGTTCACTTTGAAACACTTTTATTTTAGAATTAATCTGAACTTGAACAAATTTTTGAAACTGAACAAATTTATCAACAGCTTCTAACGTATGTTTGAGTAAGTAGATCCAAGTGTACCTATTATAGGAATCAATAAAAGAAACATAGTACAAACATCCTTATGAAGTTACATGAACAAGGCCCTACAAGTCTAACTGAAGTAGTTCAAAAGGGAAGGAGTCTATAGTCTTGGAAGTAAAAAACGAAAGCTTGTGAGACTTCCCAAGTTGACAAGCTGAACAAACACTAAAATTTGCTTGTATAGAAATGTTACAACTAATGAGTACTTAATGAATTACTTTATTACATGGATGTCCTAGGCGTTTGTGTAGAAACTCAACAACTGAACTAGAATTTAACTCAACATGGTTGAGTGAACTAGTACACTTGGAAGGTCTACTAGAAGAACCAGTAGCAGTGAATTGTTATATTGAGGAAGTAAACCAATACAGGCCCTTATGAATGTAGCCCACCAGTAAAACTGCCCATGTTTGTAAGTCCTTCACAAAACAATAAAAGGGATAACACTAAAAATAAACTTGGTTATCCTTGGCAAATTAAGCAACAGATAACAATTTTTTACAAACAGAAGGGACATGAAGAAATTCTTTAGATGTAAGACTTTTTACCAGACGGAATAGATGAAGATCCTACATAAGCAACATGCACACAAGTGCCATTTCCCATAAACAACTTACTAGTACATGTGCATTCAGCAACTTTATTGAGATTGGAGATATCATTGGTCTCATGATTAATGGCCCTTGAGTTTGGAAGCCAAACTTGTTCACCAACATTGATAGGGACAATAGTAAAATGGCACTTTGACTTAGGAGGCCCTGATTGAGGAAAGTTTCTTACCTGAAGCTTTTTATGAACTTAAAGCTGCCACATGTGATAAGAAGCACTAGGAACACTCACATGCTTGAAAGCACATTGACCATAACATTAGTGTAACAACCCATTTATGCCCGGGCTTGTAACACACTAAAACAAAAATAAAATGAAATAAAATGTCCATTTAACAGTCCTTTTACAAGGCCCAAATTTAAATGGCCCAAAATTAGAATAACCCAAGACCTAGACCTAAACAAACTACCCATTACCCGTTACACCCTAACCCAACGGACCATAACCCAAAGTCTAGGCGGCCCAAAAGACCCAAATACCTAAATGGTTCCACAAGACCTAGGGTTTTCGGGAAAACCCTAGGCGCCGCAAGCCTCGACACCAGGGCTGTAATCGCGCTGCAACCCTCACAAACCACGCCCCATCGTCGCCAGATTTCTCGACGGCCACCTGCAAAACAAGGAAAAAACAACAGCAAAGGGAAGAAAATAAACAGGACATATATATTTCCTTTTTATTTTTTATATTTTTCAAGGCTATATAAAGCCCCAAAAACTTGTAAATCGGGGAAGAAGGGGAAGATACAAATACACAGAAATACAAAAAAGATATTGAAACAGAATCAGAGTTTGTTAAAGGTGATCTTTATTCGTATTATTTTATTTTGTTTTTATAATCTACGTTCAATTTTTTACTTATAAATATTATTAAAAGAAAAAGACACAAAAAAGGGCGAAGATTTTACCTGTGCGCCGCCGTGGGCGACGGAGCGTAAGGCGCATGAAGCGCATGCAAAGATGGCCGGTGATCGGAGCCCAGATGAGAGGGGGAAGGGTTTCAGAGGATTTGAGAAGTTTTTTTTTAAAAAAAAAAGATTGGAGATAATTTTTTTTTATAAAACTAACTTATATAGCCACACCAAAACGGCGTTGTTTTTGCTTAGGCTAATAAGCATAAAACGACGCCGTACAAGGTAGGATCCGCGCGTTGACCCGAGAACCCGAGGAGGATCCGCGCGTTTTTGATGAATGGTGTAATTGCCGTTTCAGTCCTTCCGCATTTTTCTATTTTTTATTCCATTTAATTTTATTTTTTATTATTTTTAATTTAGCCCTAAAGGTTTAATTACCTTCCAATTTAGTCCCTCGGCTCTTCAAAGGCTAAATTCAAAACGTTTTCGTTTTTAAATTTGGTATAATTTCCATATTAGTCCTCGTGGTTTAACATGCGTTTTGATTTAGTCCTTTTTATTTGTTTTAATTGCTATTTAACCCCTGTTTTCTTTGTTTTTATTTTATTTTTATCCTTTTATTTTATTTTATTATTTTACATTGTATTTAATTATTTATCATATTAATATTCTATATTATTTTCCTATATTTATTAATTTATTAATATTGCGAAATTCATATATATATTTTATATGTATTATTTTTATATATATTTAATTATTATTGTTTATTATTTTACTTGGTTTAATAATTTATTTATTATTTTATTATTTATATATTATTTATTACATTATATTTTAATTTGTATATTATATAGTATTATATTATATTATATTTTTTAAAAAATAGGTGTTTGTATAAAGTTTATTATATTATACAATCTATTTTATTATTTATTACACATAATTTTTATGATTAGTATATTATTTATTTATAATATATATTTTTAAAAATTTTATATTATATAGTATGTTGTATTATGTATATTACTTCTAATTTTTCTTATTTAGAAAGTATAATATTATATTATATAAGATATCTAATTTATGTTATATTTATTATATATATAATTTTATGATTAATATATTATATATATGTTTTTTACATAAAATTATTATATACTATTTATTAATTATTTTTTTATTATATATAGTTATTTATACATGTATTAAATTATTAAATTATATATATTTATTATAAGTATTTTTTTTACTTTTAATTTTTTTATTATATATACATATATTAAATCATTTTAAAAATCATCACATTCTTCTTTATTCAATGTTCAAATGTATTATTCCTTCTTTCATTTAATTTTTTTATTTCGTGAAAATTTCAATTATTGCTACGTTACATGTTTATTTATATTCGTTAGATTGTTTATCATTGTTTAGCATAGTTCATTATATATTCATGTTATATTATCCTTTTATTATTTATTGTTAGTATAACTTGTAATTATGTAAAATCGTTATTAAATATGTAGTTTGTATACTCAAACCATTGTTTTATAAAATACCTTTTTGATGCATTTTAAATATTTTACAAAATAAGGTGATATATGATATTTGGGGACTTCGAGAAGAATTGTGCCCTAATTTACTGGGTTTCGATTTTTCTTGTAGAACTCATGGTATTAAATATCCTTTCTCTTTTAAAAAATCGAAACTTACACATTTTAAATCAAAAACTTAATTTTGAGAATTCAAAACGTTGTGTCCTAACTTACTGGATATGATGTTTTGTTTCTCGAGGTAAGAATTTTCTAAAACAAATGCATACCTAATTCCGAAATCATGAGATGTTATATCCTAACTTACTGGGTATAATATTTTATTTCTTTGAGATAGGTCAGTCTTGATTTTTCCTTCTAATAAAAGGATCATATTTTGTATTTTTTTTTCAACATTCGGACATGATTTCATCTTAGGTACCAATTTTTGGGCGTTATGAGTGTGCTAACCCTTCCTCATACGTAACTGACTCCCGAACCCGTTTTCTTATTTTTATGGACCAAAATTGAATTTTTTTTTAAATAAAATGTTTTTTTCAAGGTGATCCAATCACACCTAATTAAAAAGGGATTGGTGGCTACTCCCGTTCTAGTTTTTAAAAGTTGATCCCCGTTTTTAAAATCAACATAAAAAATGGTTTCGACAATTAGTGTTGTGGAAAGGCACCACAATGTTGAGAAAACTAGCCCTAATCAACAAATTGATGATAATTCACATGCATTGGCCCCCTTTGATCCATGTTAGACACACCAGAAAAGGTTTCATCAAACCTATAGTACCACTTCTTCACTACACGTCCAATCTGGCCACAAAGTTGACATTGAGGTCGATTGTTATAAAAATGTCCCCCACGTCCTTTTTCATGATAGTAACTTCTATCCCCTTTAAACTAGTATTTTTTTCCTTGAGTGTAACTTCTATTTGAGCCACTATTGAATTGATTATTCTTGGATTGATCCACTTCACTAGATTTTTACTACTGAACCACATTAGCTTTTACAGGACGAGTAGTTACAAACTAAAGTAGTTACAAACTAAAGTTGCCTTGATTCACAATCATTTAACATTTTAGCAAAGAGTTCAAGAAAGACACTAGTTGCTGAGGCCAATACTCGAATTGACTCATACTCAATTAGACCGTATGCAATGTAGGAAAAAAAATTTGGTTTGAAAACGGTTTTCTTACATAGCAAAACTAAAATTTTGAAAATCGAGTCAGCTTATAGCAATAAACCCCAAACTAAATTCTCACTTATGTTTTCGGATAAACAGATATTTTTCGTTCTTAGCTTTCAACCGAATGGTCTTCTTTGCTATTCTCATACTTCGAGTGTAGGCTCAAACAATTCAAATCAAACACAAAACCCCAAAATAGTTTTCTTACTTTTAGTGTGAAAACGAAAAATCTCTTGTCAAATAGAAACTAAAAGAATTGTTATTCCAGAGAATAGATTTAATAGTTGAGAATACATTCTCTCTATTTTCGGGTAGAGTAACAATATCTTAAAGTTGTGTGTAAATAGCCCTAGCGGTGCCATTTATTTATAGGAAGAGGAGGTAAAACCCTTGTTGTATTGTAGAAGTTTATTTCAACTAGAAAAATGAACTCCTAGTCTATCTAGGAGTTTAGGGGGGCAACAACCATAGTTAATAGTACTAGTGTTTGCCATCCCCCTTATTAGCATGAGGGCTTTTGGGCCTCTTCCATATCAGGTCCAATTACAAGTACTTCCTAAAATTTTAACCCAATACTTTATAATTCGAACCAACCTGATATTTGTTTTTATATTTCCCAAAATAAACATCTCAATATTTTTCCAATTAAATAATCTTCTCAACCCAGTTCTAATTTTGTTAAAATCATGATAACTTTACCGTCAAAGAATATATGAGAAAATATATTTAATATTTCTACATTTAACGGTTCACTATGACCAAATGATTTATTTCCATTTTCAAACTTTATTTAATTTGGAAAACATAAATTCATTTTTAGGTCATTTTTATAACAGCCCGATTTAGGGGCTAGTCGGAACAGTGGTTTCGGAACCACTAATCTGAGGTCGGAGAAAATAATTTTAGCGATTTCATGCTTAATTGCGAAAAAAAACTAAATCGCATAAAGTGCAAAAGTTCTATTTTACAAGCTGAAGATGTCTAATAGCTATAGAATATTAATTGGAGGCCCTTAAAGTGAAATTGATCCCTCTAGTAATGGCTGGCCGGCCATAGGGGACAAACAATGTCAAAATTGGTCAAAGTTGTTGAAGGTAGGTGGACTAAATTGAGGTTTTATATTAAAATAAAGAAAGAAAAGATATAATCTTTTCTCCTTTACTCCTCCACCAAAAATTAGCAGCAAATAGGGGTTTGAAAGCTCAAAAATTTCTGTAAACTCTTCCCCTTACAAGTAAGTGTTTTAGTGATCATTTCTTGATAATATTTGTACTTTTGGAACCCCTAAAGCTTAAACTAGCTAAAGAGGGGACTATTTTGCAAAATGATTGAAAGTTTAGAGTTTCTCCATGTGAGATTTTAAGTTGTTTATTGCATTTTTGTGGAAGAAAATGAGTCTTAGTTGTTAGATAAACAACTTTTGTGAAAGGTGTTACCATGAAAACATCTAAAAGGACCTTTTTGTGAAGGTTGTAAAACATATGGTAAGTGTGTGAAATAATGAGTATTGAAGGTTTCCATAAAAGTAACAAATGTTCATCTAGGTTTGTAAAAAGAAGAAATTTGACTAGAGTCGATTTATGAGCCTAGGGGTAAAATAGTCATTTTATGAAAGTATGAGGGCAAAATGGTAATTTTGCCAAAGTATGATTATTGAAATGTGTTGATTAATGTGATAATTAAATGAGCTAATTTGTTATTATAGATCAAGAAGAACGAAGAATTAACCTTGACCGAGGAAAGGGCAAGGTATCAGACTAAATCGGTAATTTGGCCTATTTTTAAATCGAGGTAAGTTTATGTGTAATAAATTCAACACCATGCTTGTATGATTTAAAATGTTGATATTTTTGAAGATATATAATATTTCTATGAATTTGAGAAATGAGGTTGAATGAGAAAATGATGAGAATTGTGATGTTGAAGTCCCGGTTGGACTTTAATAAATGAGAGAATAATATCAACAAGACTTGAGATGGGTAAGGTCCCGTATAAGACCATGTCCAGGACATGGCCTTAGCGCCAAATTAAGATCCCGTATAAGACCATATCTGAGATATGGCATCGGTATCGATTATGAGAATCGTATAAGACCATATCTGGGATATGGCATCAACAATCTATATAAGATCTCGTATAAGACCATATCTGGGATATGGCATCAGCATTTAAAGGTAATCCCATGTAAGACCACATCTGGGATGTGGCATTGGGGTCACATTTATGTGAATGAAGATAATATGAAACTCCGAGTATTCCAAGTGAAATAAATGGATAAAAAACTAAGATCATAATAGAGATGAGATTCATGCTAAAGCTATGTGATGAAGTGATTACAGGTACATGTGAGTGATTCACGAGAAATTTTTACTATTTGAGATATGATATGTAATTGGTAAGAGTAAGCATGAGTAAGTTATGGCAATGAGCTTAAGACTTTATGTTTTATTCAATGCAATGGATGGATGACATTATGAGCTTTTATGTTATTACTTATTTCATGCAAACTTACTAAGCTTTATGCTTACCCCTCTCATATTTGCTCTTTTGTTATGTCATATTTGTTAGCCAAAGTGTTGGCTATTAATATTATCAAATTCATTTGTAAGTGGTCATTGGAATTGGGCCAATACTTGACTAGTTTATTTATATGCAATAATGATATTTATTAAGTGTATGCTTGTATGGATGTCTTGATTTTGAGTCTCTAGTAGTGTTTTATAGTTATGATACATGTTGGATTGAATTGGTATAAGTATGGTTGCTATGTAGGGTGGCATTTGGCTTGATAGATAGCCTTTCAAATGTCCACACGGGTAGACACACGGGCGTGTGTCTAGGCCGTGTGTGATACACGGCCAACCCCATGAGAGTGTTGATTGGTCGTGAGTCCCCTTGCATGCTAGGTTTACAAGTTAGTATGCTCAATAGTAAACACATGGGCAGAGACACAGCCGTGTGGGAGGCACAGCCATGGACATGGGCGTGTGCCCAGGCCGTGTGAAGTCTGCACCTAAAATTAGGAATTTAATTCGACACACGGTCTAAGGACACGGGCGTGTGCCTTGGCCGTGTGACCTTATTGAGATGATGACGTCATAAACAGAATGTCAAGGTTTTCACACACAGGCAAGGACACAGGCATGTCATGGCCGTGTGAGGGACACTGGCCAGGGACACGTGCTGTGTCCGGCTGTGTGAAAACCCCTATAGGTTCAAATTAGAAAATAAAATCTACACAGGCTAGGAACATGGGCGTGTGTGACCACACAGCCTGCCCACACGGGCGTGTTCCATTCCACACGGGCGTGTGGCCCTAATTTAAGCAAAAATTTTCTAAGTGTGTAAAATTTTTCGGTTTAATCTTGAACCATTCCATATGTATGTTTAGGGTCTCATAGACCCATAATAGGGATGTTATGAATATGAATGAAAAAGTTTTAATTTGAAACGAAATTTTATGGATCGATGTTGTGTGTTTGAGCAAGTTAAGTTCGGTATTGCCTCATATCCGATTCCGGCATTAAATACGGGTAAAGGGTGTTATGATTTTCATTTTAGAGAAAACCACATTTATTTCCAAATGATTCCATTTCTCTATTTTCATTTTCATTTTGGAGAAAACCATAATCATTTCCAAATGTTTCTCATTTATCCATTTTCACCATTTCTATTTATTTTTGTTCATTTGATTCAACATGCAATTCATTTATGGTTTCAACGAGCTAGCAGAGGGACCAATTGGTGGACTTATGCGATTGAGACTCAAATGCTTTATAATTGAGTTCTAGTTTTTTGCCTATCAATTATAAACTCATTTAGTCATGTAGTCATTCCACTATAGTATCTTGACTGAGCTCTCCCCAACAACATACCATTACCAATGCAACTTGATCAATGCTCGTCCATTGACCTTGTCATAAGTGTGTTACCCTTATAGGATATCCTTAATTTCTTTGCGATAATATCTATTCTCCCAATATGATTCTATTTTATCTCATGGTAACCATTACATATTCCTTAATGAAAAGTTAATTATTATCAAATAGTAATCAAGTCGTTCATCACAAAGACGAATGACTCGTGACCACGTTTACTTTTCATCAACCATATAATGCCAATGAGAGGATATCATTTACCCATGTCTTGAGCTATGAATTCCATTATTATGAATGATACTACATATTATAGAACTCATATATCCAATGCACTAGCTTTCGGTTCCTTATCTATTTAAACTCGGGCTTTTACTTACATCAAAGTATATGAGTCACCCATGCATAGTTTGTCATCCACTCAGGGATTAGGTATGTCACACTATGAACGTCACAAGTGAATAAATCCATAATTGGATTAAGGATCAATTCTTCTTTGGTCCAATAAGATATATAGTCCGTCCATTCAGTCACATCTATGTATCTATCTTCTAGGAGTCATCTTCTTCGACTTCATAGATAAAGCATCTGCCCAATTGGACGTAATAGACGACATATTAGTCTTTCAATCGGTTTGCTCATTTCCGATTAGACTAAGGACATGTTTAGGTTCATCTACTAATATAATGTCTTTCCGTATTACAATCCAACCACGTAATATCTCTTAGTATTAGTTTAAACATTAGACAACCAGTGAGCAACATTTGCTTCTATTTTGCTTTATGTGTAAAAACCACATGAGAAAAATTATACAAAGTATCTTAATATAATCAATGAATTTGTTTTATTAACCAATCTGTTCGAAAAAAAGTACAAGTTTACAAACGAATATACTATACTCAAGGCACCGAATCCAACATGCAAGAATGATGATTACTTGTTCTTGATCAGAAATAACGCTTCCAGCTACAGACAAAACACCACACATTTTTTTTATCTTGGATAAGTACTCTTTGACAGTCATTTGACCTTTTTTCTGAATGTAAAGCATATGCCTTAGACTCGAAATCTTAATGCTACATTGATTAGAAAAACGTCTTTCAATTATCATCCATACATCGAAACTAGTACTAGCACTAGTTATATAAGCTAAAACATCATCACACACAATAGATAGCAACCAAGATGCCAACAACTTATCTTGTTGTTTATTCAGCAAGAAATCAGGATTGTCAACCAAGTTTCTATACGTATCAGCTACAAACTGAAGAACAATAACATGTCCTAACACATAGTTTTGCAAACCATATCCTTCAAGAATGAGCATGATCTGATGTTTCCAAAAAAGGAAGTAGTTCTCACTGAATTTAAATGTCTCATGTTTTGGAAACTATTGAACTCTTCTGGTCACTCCATACAAGGTTGCCATTGGGTCTAAGTTGTGATAATGTACCTACTCAGCAACATTTGAAGAAGAATGATGCTGACTACCACCATTTCCAGAGAACACTTCTAGAGCTATGAAGACCAATACTAGAATGCTCAATAAGAAACTTTCTTGATAGCCAAGTATTAGCTGAAACTGCTTTACACAACCAAAAAATTCATTGGCTTTGATACCATGTTTGATTCACTCATAGTAACAAAGAAACAAAGTTAAGAACGGGTCTACTTGTTTTATTTCATATGCTGTAATAATCCAAAAGGATTGAGCATCACATTTATACAAGGATAACTAATGTATCAGCCATAAAACTCAAGTCTAACAAGCAACCTGACTGACTCTTAGCCGATACACTAACTAAAAGTAAGCTAAATACATTGGGAATAACTGACTTAACTAACTACATAACAGAACTACCTAACTAGCAGATGCAGCAAGTGCTCATAATAGAATTACCTAACTAGCAGCTGACGCACATGGTGAACCATGCTTTTATACCTTAACATGCATCGTATAAGTAAAAAAACTAGTTAAATATATATTTTGAACAATCTAATTTGACTACATAATTACAGTTAAACATAATTCAATAATAGTATGCGAAATTAATGGAAATGCTTAATAATCATAAAATCATATATTTGCATGTCACCGACCTTCAAATATATATTAGCATATCACCGGGATTGCAGAATATATCATGTGCAGTTTAAGTTTAAAAATGTGGAATCTTTTGGATTTATTACAACTAATTACGATATGGAATCTTTAGTCTACTTAAAGCTGACTTCTATTTTCTTCTTGTTCTTGAAAAGAAAAAGGAAAAAGAATTATTGGCACATGGGAACCCAAAGAGAGGGGCGGTGTTCGTGTTTAAAAATAATGGTGGAATTAAACAAGGTTGACCATGATCATGAACTCCATTGGTATTACATCTTCCAAGCAACATTTTCCAATTTATATCATTCATGCAAGAAAATGTTAATATCATTGGCCAAGAACAACGAAACGTATTCACAAATCACAATATTGGTGCATGTAAACACTGTTGAGACAAAAAGATTGGAAATTTTCATTTAAACTGCCGAAGTATACGGAGAAAAAAAGTGTACTAAGTGAAAGGTACAAAGGTAAACAGTGAGCAGTAGTAGTGCTCTAATTAGCTACGATTAGAGAGAGTATTCAGAAGAGCCAAACAATTGCTGGTCAACTTGGAGAGGTTCAACACAGTCTTCTTGATGTTCTTATTCACTTCGTAGCTCACTTTCTGGCCATCAAATTCATCCGTGCATGTGCCCTCATCTGTCAATGCAGCAGCAACCCATGTCCTTATATTTTCTATTAATTCGGACTTATGATCTGCGCCTTGTATATTGGCCATTACCGTCAAGGATTGCTTCATCTCGTCAATGGCATAACTTATTGTTGAAGCACAATCACGGACGATAGCTCGCTCAGTACGACTCAAACCCTTTAGTCTCCACAGAGTGGATATGGAGGAGGATGTTTTGCGAGCAGCTTTTATAGTGACGAATAAGGAAACCCTGTAGAGCTTCTCTGGATCTGTTTTAATGGCGGGTGCGTATTTGGAGAGAGATTTGTAGCAGTCGCTGGGATATGTGGCTGAATTGCAGGCTTTCTTTATGAAGCTTTTGTAGGTCTTACGAGAAGCTTTGTTGGTAGTTTCGCTTGCAGAGACAGTTGGAGCGTTTAACATGAAGAGAAGAATGGCAAGTGAAAATATGAAGAATTGAAGCAAAGAACGTGAAGAAGAGCTTCTTCTCCAACTCCTAGCTGCTGCTTCCATTTTCAGTTTCTTTGTTTGTTGTTTGTATATCTGAACTCAGGTTCACATTTATATAAAGTAAACTCTATGCTGCGCTTTGGTATTGTTTTTTTATTCTTTCTTTTCAATTGTAAACAGTGTGAGGTGGAGATTAGCGAATATTAATGATCTATGGCATATTAATTAACTAATTATCAAAGATGTTGCAGATCAAGCTTGCATGCACACAGAGCACTGGCTCTGCAATGCCAGCCCGTCTTGGTTGGGATGTGGAAACACATGCAAATTATATTCAAACAGAATCTAGTAACCTGCATTTCATTTATACATATTATTCTAAACTTATTCAGCAGGAAAGAAGATATTTAAAGGAAAAAAAAAAAGAAGCAAAAGGATATATTCTCACTTCGGATGTCTCCTTGGTAAAAAGAGGCTTGTACACAGTTAAATACACAAAATTACAACGAGTATAATTCGTATTGGAACGGAAAAAGGTTAAATTAGAGTATTAGTGAGTAGGCCAAGTATTTCATTTGTTGTTCATTAAATAATTACAAGCAGTAGAATAATTATGTCACTAGATTTGGTTGATCTTAACAACGTTGAAATTTAAATAAAAAGTTTTATTTTACATTTGAGATAAGATTGAAAAAAATGTAGAGTAAATTTCCATGTGAAGGCGTAGGCAAGGCAAGCCATGTGCTTACCATGTGGCATCTTCGACAATCAGAATCAAAGCATCGAAAAAGTCAAAACTCCTGAAGATGGTACGGATATATAATTTCATATCACATGTCCTTTGCATTACCATGCAGGATGCGAGAAAAGTTGCACAACCAAAGGCTATTTTCGTGGGACACAAGTAATATATACAGGTAAACTACATTCTAAAATAAAATTTCTAATTTTTTTAAGGGTAAATTACATCACTTAATTTTGGGTACCTGACAAAACAGTACTCAGATTTTAATTCAGTTACTCAACTTTCAAAAAATAACAAAACTGTCATCACTAACCATTTTCTGTTATAGACGTAACGGAGGTACCATATTCTGTTATAAACTTCTATTTTCCATCCCCCTCTCCCATCCTTCTCCCTCTTCCCCACCATCCCTCCTCCAACTCTGATTCTTTCCCTTTTCCCCACCATCCCTTTGCTAACCCTCAAGCCAAGTTGTCAAAGATAGTTGACACAAAATCCTATTTCCAAAGACATTGTACAATATGGGGAAAATGTTTTAATCACCCTGTCCACCAGTCATCTTAAAGTAATCGCAACAATTAAGCAAGAACTAGACAGTCATTGTCGAAACCATCTTTTTGTGTTTGAAAAATAGGGATCGACTTTAAAAATAAGGAGTCGTCACCAATCCTTTTTTGTTTAGGTGTGATCGGATCACCAATAAAAATATTTTGGTCTGCTAAATTCGAGAAAACGGGTTCGGGAGTCGGTTACGTGCGAGGAAGGGTTAGCACCCTCGCAACGCCCAAAATTAGTACCAAATTGATTAATTGATGTCCTAATGCTGAAAAGTTTGAAAGGATTTTGAAATTTTGTTCTTTTTTTTTTTAAATTTTAAATAACTCGAATTGGATATTGAGATTCCTTTGTTCCGAAGGAATAAAGTATCACATCCAGCACGATTGGATACGACAATTTGAGTCCTCGAATTCAAGATCATCCTAAAATCTCACAACTCATGTATTGAAATTTTGAAAGGGTATTTGGTTATTTGTACAAACGGAAACCAAAACCCAGCACGATAAGGCATGATTCGTCGAATTTCCAAACGTACCAATATTGCCTTATTTTGAAAATATTGACCAAATTTTAAAAGGATATTTGGTTATTTGGTCAAATGGAAAACTGAAACCCAGCACGATAGGGCACGATTCCTCGAACTTCCAAATGTACAAATATTGCCTCATTTCAAAAATATGGACAAGATTTGAAAAGGATATTTGATTATTTAGTCAAACAGAAAACCGAAACCCAGCACGATAGGGCACGATTTCCTTGAATTCCCAAATATCAAATATTGTCTTGTTTAAAAACTCTTAAATAAGTAATTTTAAAATTGACTCAAAATGCTTTTATTGAATCACTAGTTAATGAGAAACAAAAATATATATCGAGTATGAAGTAATAATAAGTGAATACAACGTTTACACCAATGGATGACAAGAATGATAATATGAACATACAACTCAATATATACAAAATCAATGATCTCACAACTTTTATTTTGAAAGTAACAATATTATTAATCAAGAAACAAATAAAATTAAGGATATAGCTAATTAAAAAACAAATTAAAACAATATAGTAAATTTTAAAGTAAATGAACAAATGATATACGTAAAATAATGTGTCAATTTAAATAATATGCATGTAA
Source organism: Gossypium bickii (assembly GCA_025503065.1). Lineage (NCBI taxonomy): Eukaryota > Viridiplantae > Streptophyta > Magnoliopsida > Malvales > Malvaceae > Gossypium > Gossypium bickii. Next base: position 20,813,495 of record CP106718.1, read on the forward strand.
TAAAACTTGATATAAAATAGTGTATATATATAAAAATAATAATGAAAAAATATATAATTTAGAATAGGGTATTTAAAAGAGACAAATTATGTACAAAATATATACATAAAATAATATAAAATGAATAGTATATACATAAAAAATAATTTAATATAAATTATTGAAAGTAATAGTAAATTAATAAATGGGTAAAATACTATATACGATAGTTTGAATAAAATAATAACAATAATAATATTAAATATTAAAGATAATTAATATTAAAATACACAAATGAAATGTAAACAAATAATAATAATAATAATACCGAATATATGTATATAATCAAAACGAAATTATTATATAAAAACATAATACTAATAATATAAAATAAAATAAAAACAGATTAGATAACATAAAGAAATAATTAAAGTAAAATCATGGGGATCAAATTGGAATTAAAACAAAATTATGGGGCTAAATTATAACAAATAAATTATTAGAAGACTAAATTGAAATTTTAATCAGAAATTTGGGTAAAAATCAGAAATAAAACAATAGGCAGGACTGAATCACAATGCGCAAATAATATGGGGGATTAAACTAGCAAATATTTCAATTAGCCAAAACGCTGCGTTCATATTGGACTAAATTGCAAAAGAATCAGAAAGCAAAAGGATAGATCGAGTAAATAACCCACTATTAGAGAAAACACGCAGATCCTTTGGGTTTTTGGGTCGAATCGGGTTGATTAATAAGGCCTGTACAGCGTCGTTTTGAGGCTACTAGAATAAACCCCAAACGGCGTTGTTTCCTTAATAACCTATAATCTCTTCAAACAACCCTAAAACTATCAGATCCCTTTTTGTTGAAACCCTACTTTTTACTCTGCCTCCAGCCGCAATCTCACCCTTTTCGTCGTAAGAAAAACGCTGTCCAACCACTATAACACCATGATAATCGGCGATTAATGGTCGATTCCAGCCTTTTCGAATACTTTCTTTCAAACCCAACCTAGCACTTTCATATTTCAAACCTCACAGGACCTCTCCGCTTTGATTACAACGAAGAAAGATGTCCGATGATCGCTTTTACAAAGGTAAACTCCTTATTCTTTTATTTTCAAATGAACATAAACATGCTAAAAAAAATGTGAAAGTACAGAGATATTTAAAAAACAACATCTTGATATTTTTCTACCTTTGATTCAATATTTCTTGCATATTTCTTTCTGTTTGTGTGCCTAAACTTACAGATGAAAATGCTTGGCTTTTTATAGCCAAATCGAAAGAAATGAAATACACATTTTTTCTTCTACAATCTTCCATTGTTATTCAGTTATTGCTGACTGTGTAGGTGTGTGCGGCGCGGAGGTACCACTCGTAGGCAGGGACAAGGCCACACGGATAAGCCGCTCGTGCGGGCCAAGGCGCCAAGCGATTCTCGAATATTCCAGGGTTTCCCTAATGCAAATCTCTGATTGGGCCACTCGGGCCGTGTAATTTCATTGGGCCAATACTGGGCCAAATTTGGCCTATTTTTGGGATTTTTAAAGTGGGTGATGTAATTCGGATTTGGGTATTTTATTGGGCTTTAATTTGGTTTAGGCTTGGAAAATTGTAAATGGACATTATTATTGGACTATTTTTATTGATTTTATTTTAGTTTAATTTAGTTTTGGTTTTTCTATTTTGGTATTGGGCCCGGCAAAAATAGGCTTTTACAGCTGCCCCTTTTTGCTTGTTGCCGTGTAACGAGAATAGAGCAAAGACTTCAAAAAGAACCATTTTTGCCTGGTCTTCAAATCTTGGGCTTCTTTCAGTAGCTTTGTTCCATCCCACTGCATCTTTAAGGGCATAAGAACTAACGCTTCGACTTATATCTTCAATTTGCTCTGCCGCAACTGTAACATCCTGGAAAGGGCCTATGCATTTCTGGTTTAAATTGTATGAATGACAAGTCTTCAGTCTTATGAATAAATTATTGATATTTTTGGAAACTCAGAAATGTATGAAAATGATTGGAAATGAATATTTTGGAAACCTGGAAATGCATTAGGACATGAACATTTTAGGAAACCGAGAAATGTAAAGAAATGGTTCAAAAATGGAAAGTGCACATTTTTGGAAACCTGAACATTTTGGAAACTTGAACATTTTCTGGAAACACAGAACATTTTGGAAACTTAGACATTTTTGGAAACTGAACATTTTGGAAACTTGAACATTTTTGGAAATGATTCAGAATGGAAATGAACATTTCTAGAAACTTGAAATGTAAGAAAATGGCAAAAATGAGAGCGATCGAAAATTTTAGGAAACTTAGAAATGATGCAGAAATGTCAAATTTTAAGGTTTAAAATGGGAAATAAAGGCAAGAGGGCCTTAAAAGAAAAAAGTTGGGGAAACTTGACACACAAACGGGCTAGGAAAAGTGGCCTGAAGATGCCACTTAGGGTCTATGGAAATGGCACCATGTGAAGGAGGCATGGGCCTGGGTTCGAGTCACTTGGGAAGCAAATAAATAAATTTTATTTTTGCTTCTAGACACACCAAGGTGGACGGCACAAGCCTTCTAGAAATAGAAGTGTTTTAATTCCATAAATACATGATTAAAAAGAGATAAATAAGGGATTTTAAATTTGGATTATTTGGAAGAGATAATAAGGATTTTTCTCTAGTTTATTTTAAATAAAATAGATGATGAAGGAGGAGTGGTGGCCAAGTTAGGGACTCTCCTAGGCTGATATTTTCGGCTATAAAAGGAGGACAGGAGGGCTACTCATCAATTTTTGCTTCCTCCTCATCTCTGCTGAAATTTTTAGGGCTCTTTTCTCTTTTCTTTTGTCTAGCCGAATTCTCTAGCCTCATCTTTCTTTTTCTTTTCTTCTTCTTCCTTTTCAAAACCAAATCCAACCTAGCTGAAATTCTGCCAAAGCCGAATCTCTGAAGTGGTGTCAGGATAGATCTGTCGAATTCAACACTTAAGGTAAGAATCTTGTGGTTATTGATTTATTCTCTTCTTTAAAAGTAGAAAAATAGGGATTAATGTTATTATTATTGTGTAGAAACTATAAGGAGTATCGGGATTTCTAGTGCTATCGACTATAAGGGAGAGATCATCAGGGATTCAAGAATCTAAGGTAAGATATACACATATTTGGTCAAAAGTTATGGAATATATGTGAGATTAAAATTAACATATAATTATAGGGATTTGACTGGACATACAAGGCAAGGAATCCTTTTCAGATTTGGAAATTTTAAGGTAAGTAATACAAATCCTAGTTGTATTTGGAAAAGTTGCCGAATGGTCTTTTAAAGTGATTAACTTATGTAGGATTTGAGATCTAAATCGGTAGATCGTTCTTCGGGATTTCAAGGAACCTATTAAGCAAATCAGGTGTGTACTCACACTAACTTTCAATATGTTATGGCAATAATTATGTTTTAATATATGAATGTGTATAAGAATGAGAATGTGGCTAAGTACCACCAATGTGGCAAAAAGTACCCAGGTATGTATTCCTACTTTTAATAGGATTATGAATGTGTTATATTCTGAAAAGTGACATGAATGTGAATTTAAGTATGATATGAATGATATGTAATAATTGGGGCATTTGGGATATATGTGAAGGGAGAAAGTGAAGGTGATGACTACGGTCTCACCAACGAAGGTGTTGACTTCGGTCTCACCAACGAATTATGGTGACTACGGTCACATTATTGAATATGGTAACCGGTTACAATATTCGAATATAGTGTCTAAAGACACAACGTAAGTGGGCGATGAGCACGTCGATCGCAAATGTGACGCCTTCGATAGTGTGTAGCGGATGGAGGATCGACTTAGTAGTCCCCACGGTGTACAGGTTGGTACGGGTGGTGTGTAGCGGATGGACAAATAGGCTTGGGTTTGGGTTGCATCATCCTTTATTTTGTATGAACATGAAATTGATATGACTTGTATGCTCGATTTGTTGAAAATTAGTATCTTTGTGTACACACATTGAGTGCTGTGGACTCACCAGTTGGGGAATTATTTTTCAGGTGATGAGCAGTAATGGACCGGGTCGGCAGGAGCTAAAGGTGGCCATGCATCACTTGAAGAATTTATTTAGAAATTTGGACTTTATATAATTTTAGTACTTTAAATTTTATTTTGGGTTTGAATGATGTAATAAGGCCATAACGCCTTGATTGGATTTTCTTTATTTCATTTATTTTTATTTGATTATGATACAATTTATTTTTGATTAAAGTTAAGTAAATTTATTTCTTTTAAAATAATAAACCCTAAAATTATTTTGTCACCTTATTTAAGTTGGATTTTCAAAATTTATTAAATGGGTTCCAATTTAAGCCCAACCCAAAACGAATTTTTCTTAATTACACAAATTTTCTCTAAGTTAATCAGGACATTGAAAACCGGTTTACTTAAGGAACATACCAGATCCGGTTCAGGCTCGTGGGCCGGGTGTGGGGTGTTTCAGCAACTTCGGGGAGATAAGATTTGATGCTTTCGATCTGCTTCCTGCAACTTCAGGAATGCCAAATCTGTTATCTTCAATCTGCTCCACTGCAAACTCAGGGAGACAAGATCTGATGTCTTCGATCTACTTCCTGCAATTTCAGGAATGTCAAATCTGCTATCTTCAATTTGCTCCACTGCAAACTCAGGGAGACAAGATCTAAGGTCTTTGATATGCTCCTTCAACTTCAGGAATGCCAGATTTGTTATCTTCAATCTGCTTCTGCAACTTCAAGAATGCCAGACTGGTATCTTCGATCTACTCCACTGTAAACTTAGGGAGACAAGCTGATATCTTCAATCTGCTCCTGCAACTTCAGGAATGCCAGACTGGTATCTTCGATCTGCTCCACTGCAAACTCAGGGAAACAAGATCTGAGGTTTTTGACCGGCTCCTGCAACTTCATGAATGCCAGATCTGCTATCTTCAATCTGCTCCTACAACTTCAGGAATGCCAGACTGGTATCTTCGATTTTCTCCACTGCAAACTCAGGAGACAAGATTTGAGGTTTTCGATCCGCCATCAGAAACCGGGGAATGCCAGATCTGCTATCTTCAATCTACTCCTGCAACTTTAGGAATGCCAGACTGGTATCTTCAATCTGCTCCACTACAAACTCAGGGAAACAAGATCTGAGGTTTTCGATCTGCTCCTGCAACTTCAGGAATGCCACATCTGCTATCTTCAATCTGCTCCTACAACTTCAGGAATGCCAAACTGGTATCTTCGATCTACTCCACTGCAAACTCAGGAAGACAAGATCTGAGGTTTTTGATCTGCTCCTACAACTTCAGGAATGCCAGATCTGTTATCTTCAATATGCTCTTGCAACTTCAGGAATGCCAGACTGGTATCTTCGATTTGCTCCACTACAAACTCAGGGAGACAAGATCTGAGGTTTTCGATCTGCTCCTGCAACTTCAGGAATGACAGATCTGCTATCTTTAATCTGCTCCTGCAACTTCAGGAATGCCAGACCGGTATCTTCGACCCGCTTCACTACACTGCCCTCTTGAGGACATAACTTGTAGAATGGGTACATGCTTATGCAAAACGGTTAGGATGCAATGATCAGAATGAATCTAATGCTCCTAACTAAATGTATTATGGACGACATCTGCATAAATACAGAATGTCATGAGAATGATCTCTTATAATGATTAGGATGCAATGATCGGAATGAATCAAATGCTCCTAACTAGATGACATTTGCGTGAATGCAGAATGTCATGAGAATGATCTTTTTTTAAAAGCTTAGGGTTATCATCCCTCATCGTTTATCAGAGCTTTATCACTGACGTATTGTGATGTCATTTTGTTCAGTTGGTATTCTCAATAGAAAACCCGAGAAAACAATTATATCTTGCCCAACAGGTTTGCCCCACTGTATCTTTAGGGTTCATCTCATTGTGACTTAAGGGTATAAGATCTAAATCTATCCCACTGCGACTCTAAAATGTAGGATTTGTTTCTTCTTTAATCCATCCCATTGCTATTCAAGGGTACAGGACTTGTATCATTTTCCATCCATACCACCACAACTCAGGGGTAGAGGACTGTAACTTGTTCAATCAATTGATCGCTCCCCAGGTGACCTGACCAAGTGTGTATGCATGATATTTGCATGGGTGCAAAATATCATTTTTTTCGCGAATGATTCCCCTTTTACATTTGGGTTAACATTAACCATTTTTTGTTGAGATTATATCACCGAAGCAATATCTTGTCACCATTTTTGACAAAAATCCGAAGAGATAGCCTTAGTCTAGACTCTTACTTAAACTTGGTGAGTTTTAAACAATAGTCCTATTTCAAGTTCTTGTATTATTCAGAAGCTTCCAGATTACTATGCGAAACTCCTTTCATGAAAGTATTATTAGTCCACTGATCGTTATTTCAATGCAAAATGCTTAAAAGAGATAATAACAATAGACAAGAAGGAAACTAATTAGGAGCATAGCTCAAAACAAATAAGTTAAGCAAAGATAGCAATCGCTATCAATAAGGAAATTTATTGTGAACATAGTTTGAAAAGAATAATATAATCACAAATAAAAAATTTAAAATGGGTAAAATGGAAACTAGGTGCCCCAGATATCGCAGCCTGAGCTTCTTTGTTCAAACTTCTTAAGGACCATTCTGAGTTCAATATGTATTTTAGGGGATCCAGAGTACTTTGTCGATGCCCCAAGACGTAACATATTTCCTCATTGTTGATTCAAGCATAACAAGACTACTGTATGCCCGAGTTTTGAACAAAATTTGAGTTACCCTTTTTGGGTTTTCAACTCAAATCCTCTTTGGTCTCAAAGCGCCCTTTGCGGGTTCTCAAATCCCCTTTGGTCTCAAAGCGCCCTTTGCGGGTTTTCGCCTTGGCCTCTCCTTTTCTTTTTTTATTTTTTGATTGAATTTTTATATTTTATTTCTTTTTTGTCTTTTTTTTAAGGTCACAAGGTGCCCTTTGCGGGTTTTCACCTTCGCCTCTCTTTTTAGACAGAAATCTGGATTCACCGGCTTGAGCATGTCCTTGCCATCCATCTTGTTCAAAGTTAATGATCTTCCAAAACAAGCCTTCTTCACCACATAAGGTTTTTCCAAATTTGGCAATTACCTCTGAAGTCCTTTTGGATGAGATGAATCTTTCTTAATTCCAGGTTCCCATCATGAAATTCTCTTGGCGAACCTTTTTGTCATAATCCCGTATCATGAGTTTTTGGTACATTCGACCATGATGAATACTTTTAATCAAGCTTACTGGAGACATTCTGCTTTATCCAATTCTTAATTCAATTAAAGCTTGGAGAAAAGGAATCTTAACTTCCAACAATTGCTTCCCTTTCATAAACCAATGGGAAAGATGCCCCGGTAAAGGTACTAGCCAACGTTCAAGAAACATAGAGCGTAAATGGTAACTTCTCCATGCCAACCTTTACAAGTGTAACAGCCCTATTCAGGGCCTAGTCAGAATAGTGGTGCGAGGCCACAAATCTGAGGTCAATTTATGAGTTTTTAAGGTTTATGCCATGTTTTCATGTTAGTGTGAAAGTTTCATGAAGCAATTTTGTTAAATTGAGGTTGTATGCTCCAAAAAGGACTAAATTGAAAAAGTTACAAAATATGAGTTTCTAGAAGCTTTTTGTATGAAATAGCTTTAGAATATCAATTAGAAGTCCTTCAATAGCAATTTTCCCAAATTATAATTTTTGGACAAAAATGGACATGAGTTAGTACAATGAAAATTTTTAAAAAGAATGGCATTTTGGTCATTTGTCTAATAAATGATTAAAATAGGAAAAAGATGATAAAAATCTTATTCATCTTCTTCCTCTTGTGCCGAAAATTGAGAGACTCCATAGCTAGGGTTTTTCAATTTTTCAAGCTTGCTAGTAAGTTCATCTTAGCCCCGTTTTTAATATTCTTCGTATTTTTGAAGTTCTCGCATTAAGAATTAGCAATTTTCAGCTATAAAATGGGTTAAGATGCATGTTCAAAAATATACCCATGAATGATATGTTTTTTAAATGATGTTTTATGAAAGTTTATGAGAGTTTGATGTTAGATAAACATCTTTTTCTAAGTGAATTTCATGAAAAATGAATATAGGGACTAGTTTGTAAAAGCTATAAAATTGGTCATACATATTAGAAATAGTGAGAATTGATGATTGTTATAGTAGAGAAAATGAATCAGCTAAACATGAAGTTTAAGAAAGTTGAATGAAAATCATTTTACGAGCCTTGGGGCAAAAGTGCAAATATGAGAAAGTATAGGGGTAAAATAGTAATTTTTCCAAAGTATGAGTAAAGAGTCAATTTAGTCAACGTGAGTATTAAATGATCTATTTATGATTATATATCAAGAAAAATGAAGCCCGAATCGAAACTGAGGCAAGAACAAAGTCTAGGACTAAATTGCATATCTACATACATTTTGTATATTGAGGTAAGTTTGTATGATTTCTAAGCGTTATGATTTTTATCATTGAATTGCTTAGTATAATGTACACTATTACCATGGAATGTTTAATGCTATGTTAAACAAAGGAATCAATAAGATTAAGCATGAGAAAGTCTAGATTTAAGATGAATTACCTAGGATGCTCGATCTACCACATGAAATGAGAAAGTTCGTATAAGACCAAGCCAAGGCATGGCATCGGCAATCAAGAAAGTTATCATGTAAGTCCAAGACAAGTCTTGGCATTGAAGAGTTATTATGAGATGAAGACCCATATAAGCCCAAGCCAAGGTATGGCATTGGTGAGTCTCCAAACAAAGATATCATGTAAGTCCAAGACAAGTCTTGGCATTGAAAAGCTAGCAAGAGATAAAGATCCCATATAAGTCCAAGCCAAGGCATGGCATTGGTGAGAATAAGAAAGATTTCATGTTAGTCCAAGCCAAGGCTCGGCATTGACCAGTTCATGAGTAAAGATACCAAGTAAGACCATGTCAAGACATGGCAATGGTAAGTTCCCAAGGGAACACACGAGAAAGACTTCGTATAAGTCCATGTCAAGACATGGCCTTGAACCCAAGATGAGATATTCCATGTAAGACCGTATCTAGAATATGGCTTTGGCATCAATTTATATGTAGAGTGAGATTTAGTATCCTCGGCTATTCGTAAAAATTCATCGGGCAAATGAGTAAAGTTAAAATGTGATAACAAGAATGATAAGTAAGCAAAGCTATTATCAAGTTGGAAATGAGTATCATTCATATTATGAATGATGAGCTAAAGATTATGATTATTATTGTAAAGTATGTTGATCTATGTGATCAAGTGATACAGGTACCTTGTTTACTTCACGAGTATGAGACTAGTAAGTGTGATGAGATATGTAAGAATCAGTTTGAGTAAGTAAGGTCAACTGGTTTATATTAATTAAGTATGTTGCTATGTGCATAATATGCAAACTTACTAAGCTAAATGCTTACGTCCTTTATTCTTTCTTTTCATGTAGTTCAGCCAAGCTAATATCGTGGATCATCGTCACCAGAGCTCGGAGCACACTATCCATCTTTATTTTGGTATAGCCAAGTTGATTATATTAAGTATGGCATGTATAGGAAGCATTTCATTTTGAGAATATGCTATAAGAAGAGCCAAAGTATTGGCTATTAAGTTCATTATTCTATTGTATATGGCTAAGTGATTGGCCAAGTTTGACTAAGTATTTATGTGTATAGATATCAATGAAGTATGTAGTGTTATTCATGAAAGATGGGTTAAATTGAATTGTTGAATTAAGCATGAGTTTGATCTTGATTTCAGGGTGGCAATTGGCTTGGTAAATAGCCTCTAAGTGCCCACACGGTTAGACACACGGGCATGTGTCTAGGCCTTGCGTACCCTGCACCTTTATAATTGAAGTCAGGATAGGCCACGGGCAAATCCCATGGCTGTTTGTTTAAGCCGTGTATGACATACGGTTAGAACACGGGCATGTGCCCCAGGCCTTGTGATCAAGTCAGTATATCAAGGAATAGCACACGGTCTAAGCCCACGGACGTGTCAAGGCCGTGTGAATATAGTCAGTGTTGACCACGGTTGGAAGACATGGGGTGTCAATGGGGTGCACGGGCATGCCCCAAGCCACATGGGCGTGTGACCCCTGCTTTAAAGAAAAGTTTTCGATTAAGTTCTGAAAGTTTTCAGATACGTGTTTAAAGCCTCGTAGGCCCATGAAATGTATGATTAGGCTAATAAAGAGAAGTTTTTAATTCGAAACAAATTTTACAACCCGTAAGTGCATGTTAAGGAAGTTCAAGCATAGTAATATCTCATATCCGGTCTTAGCCTTGGGCTCGGGTATAGGGTATTACAACAAGTCTCAGTCATTTTTCAAAAATTTTTGAATGGTCTTTTGGCTGCCTTTGTTGCACTGATATGGTGTCTAATCTTTGAACAGACTGTAAATCTTTGTCATTATGTTGACATTCTTTATTGCCATTTTTTTTTTGAACTTGAATTTGGCTTTGGATTTGAACTTGGATTTGGATTTGGATTTGAATTTGATGACTGCTGACTTTGTAACTTTGGCATATGAAGCGACCTTCACCCTCTTAGTGAAGTAATTGACAACCATGAAGATGAATTGGTGTCGGCTAGATGCTTTTGACGAGATCGGTTCCCATAACACCTATGCCCCAGATATATAAAAAATGGAGGAGGCACATAATTTTTTTCTTCCTCAAATTGGCATTTACAACGTACTGATGTAATTTCCTTTTCTTGGTAAATCAATAGCTCGAATCTCCTGATTAACCTGGCCATCGTAGAACCATTAGCATGGGCTCTTTAAACACCAATCTTAACAGCACACCCATGTTTCAGTAGCTTGGCGTGCCTCAATATGATCGTGCGAAAACATCTTCGAATTCTCAAAAATGGCTCAATAATGTCTCGCCTTATTTCTGTGTTGAGTTAGGCTTCGATCTTCACCATTTTCCTAAACTCACAATGTCCACTGACCCTTTGCAAGGTAGAGTCTATTCTCGTCTTGCTCTACCATCCTTAACAAATCAAAAGATAGGCTACAATTTCTGTCATCTTCAAAGTCTTTAGATCCCTTAGATCCATATCTCCTTCAAAAAGGGAGTCAGTAACAACGTCGCTTATGTCGTTGATATCTGGGTACCTCGGTACGAAGGCAACAAATCCAAAGAATAATTCTAAGGATAATTATTTGTATAGCATGGTCATGAATAAAGAATGAAAGAATATTCTAAAACAAAAAAAAATGTATAATATGAAATGGAAAGAATGAAAAAAAACATTTGCTTAAAAAGATGCATTTTATTGAAATAAAAATTCTGGACACAAGCCTATTTCACAAAGGAATTCTCATTACCTCCAGGCTTAAAGCAACAAGCATGTTTCAAATATTACTCTAGATTATTTCTAAAATACAGAGATCCCTTCCACAGTCCCATTGTTTAAAATCTTCCCAAGTACATAAAGGCAGAAGCTTGGAAAAGTCTATTCATTGGTACCCTCTTTGAATATGTCGTTAAGGTTTAGATTCCCCAACATTCCCACCGGTACTTTGATCTCTTCAATTTGCTATCGATCAGGCCTTGCACTAGGGCCCTGAGCTCAATGCATTCTTGGATCTCCTGCCCCTATCTATCATAGAACTTACAATGTTTACCCTTTTAACTGAAAGGTTGGGTAACGAACTTTCTACACCAGAAGGATCATCGAATTTTACAATACCCAATCTGATGAATTTTTCAATTATCTTCTTGAAAGCGGTGCAGTTCTCAATTGAATGCCCTGTGATTCCTGCATGGTATTCGCATTAGGAGTTCACATCATACCATTTAGGGTATTAAGGGTGTATTGGTTCCACGTAAAAAAGGGATACGAAATGTGCTTCGAACAAAACGTGGTACAACTCCCTATACGAGATTGGAATGGGCGCGAGCTGGGGTTTTTTTGAGTTCGGTTTTGGGTGGCTCTCGCCTTGGGAGAGACACGATAGGTGGTATTTCTTATGCAGGCTAGTTTACTATAATCGACTCTAAATGGCCCTTGTTATGCCTACTCGTACTATTCGCATTATTTTCCTTCTTCCTCGGGGCTTTTAAAGTCCACTCTTCTCTTTCTTTTGTTTCTGCCAGAACAACCGGTTTGGCTCGATCATCTTTCGGGTTAAAACCTGAACCCATCAGTGAGTTCAACAAGGCCGAAGTATCAGTCTGACATTGAGATCCAATAATGATGGGTACCCCATGCGAATACGTGTCTGGTTGAGTCAGGATACTTATTGGGGAATAAACGATGTCCTCATCATCATCCACACTGTTGACCACTGGGTCACTCCTTTTTTCAAGCCTTCCAGCTAGTAACTGGGCTAATTGGCTCATCATATTCATTTGATCTCGTATATCTTGTTGAATTTTGGCCAACTGCTCTTGCATCAGTATTTGCCTTTGCTCTAATCTCTCCAACCTTTGTTCCATATCTTCTAGGTTAACTAAAATAATTCTACCTAATTAGGCACCTTATGTGAAAATCTAATGCACAAAATGCAATGCAAATGATGTAATGCAAATGCATGAAATGAATGCAAGAAGAAAGAGAGACGTTGATTCTGAATTCAATTCCATTAGAAGAACTTTTCTAGAAAACAAATATCTTTATATAAAACAGATTATATATGCAGCTTCGTCCTCATAGTCCAGGTGAAGACATCGATCTTCTCCTTCATATCCGGACGTTGCGGTCGAATTCTTCAAATCCTCCCAAAAGATGTCTCTCTTATTTCCACTCGGCTTGATCTGGGTCGTGGTTCGCTGCTCACTTATCCCTTGCGATGTTAATTAGCTTCTTTAAGAAAGTTGAGGCATGACGGCTCTTGCGCAGTTTTTGTCAATTTGAATCCTTCGGGCAAGGTTTTGCATTCCTCCGCGGACTATCAACATTCTTCCATTGTGTTTACTCAGACCATGTCCGGACAACCATATTATAATCCACTTTATCAAGAAGTTCGTTTCCTTATGACAAACTCCTCTATTTAGCAATCGAATATTAATCAACATCTCCTTTCTATGATGATGCAATGCAATGCAATCAAAACAAAATAAAAAACATTAGTATTAGAGAAATAAACAACACAGAACACCTGTCTGGGTGACCACTAGGGTTTGACATAGTTCTTCTTAAAGTGGGCTCCTAGGGTTCACTACATGTGGTTTGGTTCTAAAGAATGGGTACCCGAACCAGCAGATTGCACGATCCTCACCCATTATAGGCTCATACGGGCCGAGTTCGGTTCAGGGGGATACATTTCCCTATAGCCATGCGGAGATGAGAATCTCACGAAGCACATAAGTATAGATGTATCCCGGAAGCAATCCACTAGCCCATGCGGAGGTGAAAACCTCACGAAAGCATAGCTTCTTACTCCCACTTAAAGGTGTGACCACAACGATCATGCAATGCAATGTCAAAGTATTTTATGAAACTCGACATTATTGTAATTATAGCACAAACAAATGCATCAAAAGAAACATGATTTTCTAAAACAATTTTCCAAATTTTTAATCGAAAGGACAAAAATTAATCAATCTATGGCCTGACTCTCAACCAGTCCCCAGTGGAGTCACCAAGCTGCCGAAACCATCTTTTTGTGTTTGAAAAATGGGGATAGACTTTAAAAATAAGGAGTCGCCACCAATCCTTTTTTGTTTAGGTGTGATCAGATCACCTATCAAAATATTTTGGTCTGCGAAATTCGAGAAAATGAGTTCGGGAGTCAGTTACGTGCGAGGAAGGGTTAGCACCCTCGCAACGCCCATAATTGGTACGAAATTGATTAATTGATGTCCTAATGTCGAAAAGTTTGAAACGATTTTGAAATTTTGTTCTTTTTTTTAATTTTAAATAACTCGAATTGGATATTGCGATTCCTTTGTTCCGAAGGAATAAAGTACCACATCCAGCACAATTGGATATGATAATTTGAGTCATCGAACTCAAGATCATCCCAAAATTCTCACAACTCATGTAATGAAATTTTGAAAGGGTATTTTGTTATTTGGACAAACGGAAACCAAAACCCAGCACGATAGGGCATGATTCTCGAATTTCCAAACGTACCAATATTGCCTTATTTTGAAAATATGGACCAAATTTTAAAAGGATATTTGGTTATTTGGTCAAACAGAAAACAGAAACCCAACACGATAGGGCACGATTCCTCGAACTTTCAAATGTACAAATATTGCCTCATTTCAAAAATATGGACAAGATTTGAAAAGGATATTTGATTATTTGGTCAAACAGAAAACCGAAACCCAGCACGATAGGGTACGATTTCCTCGAATTCCAAAATATCAAATATTGCCTTGTTTAAAAACTCATAAATAAGTGATTTTAAAATCGACTCAAAATGCTTTTATTGAATCACTAGATAATGAGAAACAAAAATATAGTATCGAGTATGAAATAATAATAAGTGAATACAACGTTTACACCAATGGATGACAAGAATGATAGTATGAACATACAACTCAATATATACAAAATCAATGATCTCACAACTTTTATTTTGAAAATACCAATATTACTAATCAAGAAACAAAGAAAATTAAGGATATAGCTAATTAAAAAACAAATTAAAATGATATAGTAAATTTTAAAGTAAATGAACAAATGATATACGTAAAATAATGTGTCAATTTAAATAATATGCATGTAATAAAACTTGATATAAAATAATGTATATATACAAAAATAATAATGAATAAATATATAATTTAGAATAGGGTCTTTAAAAGAGACAAATTATGTACAAAATATATGCATAAAATAATATAAAATTAATAGTATATACATAAAAAAATAATTTAATATAAATTATTGAAAGTAATAGTAAATTAATAAATGGGTAAAATACCATATACGATAGTTTGAATAAAATAATATCAATAATAATATTAAATATTAAAGATAATTAATATTAAAATACACAAATGAAATGTAAACAAATAATAATAATAATAATAATACCGAATATATGTATATAATCAAAACGAAATTATTATATAAAAACATAATACTAATAAAATAAAATAAAAAAGAAGATTAGATAACATAAAGAAATAATTAAAGTAAAATCATGGGGATCAAATTGGAATTAAAGCCAAATTATGGAGCTAAATTATAACAAATAAATGACTAGAAGACCAAATTGAAAATTTAATTGGAAATTTGGGTAAAAATCAGAAAGAAAACAATAGGCAGGACTAAATCACAATGCGTGAATAATATGGGGGATTAAACCAGCAAATATTTCAGTTAGCCAAAACGTTGTGTTCTAATTGGACTAAATTGCAAAAGAGTCAGAAAGCAAAGTGTAACACCCCAAACCCGGCCCATAATTTTTGACCAGATCTGGTATGCTACGGGTTGTACATTGAAAACTTTTGCTAAGATGGCTTTAGAAAATCACAAGTTAATTAGACAAAATTTGAATAAACAAGTGACTTTTGAAAATCTAAGGAGAACCCCTTACCTTGAAATCCCGAAAGAGATGGAGTTTAGAGACTAACAATTTTCGACTTTTAGATCTAGACGATCTACTTCGATTCCCGATGTCGCCCAACACGTAAACACAAAAAACCAACAATCCCTTAGCCTTTCGGCTTTGTCTTCTAAAAATCGAAAGAGAAAAAGAATAGATCAGAAGAAATCGGCACCTACCTTTACAGAGATTTTGGCAACTCCTAAAAGATTTTGGCTTTTGAGAGGATCAGAAAGAGAAGATTATAGGAAGAGATCTATGTAGATTCGGCTTTTAGTGAAGAGATCAGTGAAAGAGAAAAAGCAAAGAACAATGAATATTTGGCTTATAGAAAAAGAATGGAGAAGAGAATTAGAATCAAGGGTTTCAGCTTTTGCATAAAAGTGAAGATGAGAGAATGGGATTTAGGGATTTCGGCTTTGGCAGAGAATGAGAGAAAAGCTTTAAAATAATGGGGTTCAAATGCCGGAATTGAAGAGATACCCCCCTATTTATAGAGAATTTCGGCACTTACCTATCAAAAACTGAAAGTGCCCTTCCTGATAACTAACAACTAATCCAATAGTAGGGGAAATTTCGACACCCCTCCAAGAGATGGAAATCCGACGATGGGGCTTACTGGATAATTCCTAGATTTTCTCCCTTATCTACATCTGATCACTCATCCTCAAGTGGCATGGATAACACCACCTCTTCCTTCCTTTTATCAGTTACTTTATCATTCAAATCATCCACATTATCCATCAATTATTCTTCTGAATTTCAAGCATTCTAACTGACTCCAACTCTGCTCTCCCCTGACGCCAAAATTAATTAAAATAGATGGGTAATGCGACTCGAACCTTGGACCTCCCTTACCGCTTATCACGCCACCTCAAAGCCCCTAAGTGGCGCCACTTTGCCACTGGGCCACAAGCCGATTTGTGTCTTAAAACATAGATAACATCTTTTAAGCCCTATCCTACTGGCTTTCCACTAGAGTGCCCAAGCAAAAGCTTTTTAACTAAGGCCTCGGCCCAACCCTGAGCCCAATCTGGACCCTTTAAACACTCTAATTAGCACATTATACGTAACACACAATGAATGCAAAGGCCCATTAATTTAGGATGTTACAAAAAGGGATCGATCGAGTAAATAACCCACTATTAAAGAAAACACGCAGATCATCTGGGTTTTCGGGTCTGATCGGGTTGATTAATAATGCCTATATGGCGTCGTTTTGAGGCTACTAGAATAAACCCCAAACGGTGCCATTTTTTAATAACCTATAATCTCTTAAAACAACCATAAAACTATCAGATCCCTTTTTGTTGAAACCCTACTTTTTACTCTGCCTCTGGCCGCAATCTCACCTTTTTCGTCGCAAGAAAAACGCTGCTCGACCGTTATAACGCCATGATAATCGATGATTAATGGTTTCGAATACTTTCTTTCAAACCTAACCTAGCACTTTCATATTTCAAACCTCACAGGACCTCTCCGCTTTGATTACAACGAAGAAAGATGTCCGATGATCTCTTTTACGAAAGTAAACTCCTTATTCTTTTATTTTCAAATGAACAGAAACATTCTAAAAAAATGCGAAAGTAAAGAGATATTTAAAAAACAACCTCTTGATATTTTTCTGCCTTTGATTCAATATTTCTTGTGTATTTCTTTTTGTTTGTGTGCCTAAACTTACAGATGAAAATGCTTGGCTTTTGATAGCCAAATCGAAAGAAATGAAATACACATTTTTTCTTTTACAATCTTCCATTGTTATTTTGTTATTGCTGACTGTGTAGGTGTGCGCGGCGCAGAGGTACCACTCATAGGCAGGTACGAGGCCACACGGAGAAGTCGCTCGTGCGGGCTAAGGCGTCAAGCGATTCTCGAATATTCCAGGGTTTCCCCAATGCAAATCTCTGATTGGGCCACTCGGGCCGTGTAATTTCATTGGGCCAATACTGGGCCAAATTTGGCCTATTTTTGGGATTTTTAAAGTGGGTGATGTAATTCAGATTTGGGTATTTTATTGGGCTATAATTTGGTTTGGGCTTGGAAAATTGTAAATGGACATTATTATTGGACTATTTTTATTGATTTTATTTTAGTTTAATTTAGTTTTGATTTTTTTATTTTAGTATTGGGCCCGGGCGAAAATGGGCTTTTATAGTCATGATTACAAAACTAGCATCAACCAACGCTATATGTGGTAAAATTTTAAAGAAAGAAGAAAACTCTAGCAGAAGCATGTTCCTTACACCAATGGTATGGACAAAAAAAAAACCCCAATATCATAGCCATCACCCAAGATTCAACCATGAACGCAACAATAATGAAAATCCCTAAATGAAACCTCCACTCTTCTTTTCTTAACCTCCTTCTTCTTCTATATCTTTTTTTTCTGAGTGAATTGGTTTTTGTGATATTGGCTTCCATTAGGACTTTTTATCAAGACTAATTACAGCTATACCAATTTCTTTTCTTTCCTTTCTTTCTAGTAGAAAAATGGGGAAATTTCTAGTTTTAAGGTTTAACATTAATTAGCAGATTAAAAAGCTAAGCATCCTTTATCCTAAAATGGTGTATCGAAACTAGAACAGACTAAATCATCAAAAACTTGCAAACTATAAAATATCTACAAGTTTTTGCAGCGAAAATCCCTAAGAAATTGTTTAGTTAAACACAATTTATGAAGAATGATTCAATTAATTCGAATAATATCATAAACCAAATTGAAGATTCCAATGATAAGTATAATCATAGAGGGGAGAAAAAAGAAAAAAGAAAAAAAGAAAGCATCTTTGAGAAAAAAATAACATTGACGATTACAAACCAACATAATTTTCGTTTTGTTGCGGAGAAAATGGCAGATAAAAAAAGAAAGATCAATGGCTAGCAAGGTAGATGACATGTTTGTTATAGCATATGGAACGAAGAATGGTTTTATTTTTCTATAGCCTTTCTCTATCAGATTTTGGATGTCGTTAAAGAACATTGTTAGACCACCCATACCAGTTCCAACTAGTCATCAGAGAACATTGTTTCTATAGTAAAACAATGGAACAGAGCAGTAATAGCGGTGACAGTGGTAATGGGGTGGGGATAATGGTGACGAAAGAATAGGGGGGAAGAGAGGGAGAGGGAAATGGTGGGGAGGTTTGCAAAAAAAAAAGTAAAGGGGCTTGTTCGATTAAAGCGATGGTGTGGAAGAGGGAAAGAGAATCAGAGTAAGGGGAGGGATGGTGGGGGAGAGGGAAAGAATCAGACTAGGGGAAGAGGGTTAGCAAAGGGACAGTGGAAAGAGGGAATGAACCAGGGTAGGAGTAGGGATGGTGGGAAAGAGGAAGAGAGATGAGAGAGGGGGATGGAAAATGGAAGTCTGTAACGAAAAATGATATCTTCGTTAGGTCTGTAATGGAAAATGGTTTGTGGTGACTATTTTGTTATTTTTTGAAAGTTGAGTGACTGAATTGAAACCTGATGACTGTTTTGTCAACTACCCCAATGTTGAGTGACTGTTGGTGTAATTTACCCTTTTTTTAATTTACACTCTAAATAAAATAATAATGCGAATTAATTGCTATCGTTAAATTTTTCATTTTCTTTTAATAGATTGCTGATGTGGCACATTAACCTATTGAGAGACTGACAAGTGGCATTTCTTTTGTTAGCTTTTGATTAAAGTTTAGAGACTTCTCTATAAAGTTTAGGACTAATTATAGGGAGGTCCCTAAGCTTTACTCAAAAGTTAACAAAAAAAGTCATGTGCCAGTCACTTAATTTGCACATCAGTAATCTGTTAAAAGAAAACAAAAATTTCAATGTCGGTGACTAATTCCCATAATTATCTTTTTTAGAATGATTGAACTGAGGAAAAAAAATGAAGTGACTAAAATAGAGCAAACCCTATTTTAGAATGACTATATATATACATGAGTAAGCTTATCTAATGAGTGTTGAGTCCAATTGACGGATACATTATTTAATTATGTTGAGTCCAATTGAAGGATACATTATTTAATTAAGAAATTTAAATTTTAAAAATGATATTATTAAGAAAAATAATTATCAAGATAGAATTATTTTTCATCATGCAAAAAAAATATAGATAAGCTGGGATTATTTAATTATTTCATGAGCTTAATTAATTAAAGAATTCTCAAAATAGCTTTATGTGGATAGTATACATATATTAATTTCTCAAATTAGATACGGGATGATGAATTAGATATGTGTTGCTCTATGTTTATTTTGATTTTCTAGTGATTTTCCCCTTGTTGGGACAATTAAAGAATTGGCCCAAAACCCAAGAAGCAAAGAAGAATCCTCAAACAAGGTGAGAATCCTTTGATTCAAGATTGAAGAAGCATTTCATACCTCCACTAACACATCTTCTAAAGCCCCCAATAGACACATGATAGGTGGCACCTCCTAAGACTTCAAGAGATGCATAACATGGGGCAGCTCTTAAGCCTCCAATAAAATAAGACTCATGTCACGCAAGTTGTTAGAGAACATTTTCTAAATATGTAATCAATTGTAACCATCTCATAAGTCATCCAATCACAAAGTCTCTTCTACTCTTTTTATTTTTTTCAAATTTGTTCACATGTCTAGCTTGAGCATCGAAGTATGTCTCGAAGATAAAACCTTTGGAGCACGCTAACTGTGGAAATCATTTTAAATTAATTTAAAAAAACGGGGATCGATTTTTAAAAGCGAAAATGAGAGTCGCCACAAATCCCTTTTTTACTTAGGTGTGATTGGATCACCTAAAAAACTTTTTATTTCAAAATACTAATTTTGGTCTACGAAAAACAAGAAAAAACGGGTTCGAGAGTCGGTTACGTATGAGGAAGGATTAGCACCCTCATAACGCCCAAAAATTGGTACCTAATTGATAAAATCATGTCCTAATGTTGAAACTTTGAAAAATTTTAAAAAATAATCCTTTTAAAAAACTAGACTTACCTATCTCAAAGAAATAAAACACCATACCCAGTAAGTTAGGATATAGCATCTCATGACTTAGAAACTAGGCACGTCTTTAGTTTAGAAAATTCCTACCTCGAGATGCAAAACATCATATCCAGTAAGTTAGGACACAACGTTTTGAATTCCTAAGAATAGGTTTTTTATTATTTGAAATTTGTAAGTTTCGGTTTTAAAAGAGAAGAGATATCTAATACCCTAAGTTCTAAGAGAAAAATCAAAACCCAATAAGTTAGGACACAATTCTTCACGAAGTCCCCAAACATTAGATATCACTGTATATTTTTAAAACTATTTGAATAAAATGTTTTAATTCAAAAAAGGTATTTTTATAAAAATGGTTTGGGTAAGATTTTGCATGAATACTTTAGAACGTACATATTTAATAGTAATTCTACGTAACTACAAATTATCTAACAATAAATAATAAAAGAATAATACACCATAAATAAATAAAATACTATATAATAACATGAATAAATAAAACACTATGTTAAGCAATGATAAACAATTAAAATTACATAAATATGTGATATGAAATAAATAATAATCAATAAAACTTTCACAAAATACAAAGTCAACTGAAAAAGGAATAATATATTTAATCATTGAATAAAAAAATTATAATGTTTTTCAAAATAATTTAATATATATATGATATTTATAATAAAAGTAAATAATTTAATAATTTAATACATATAAATGATTACATATAATAAAAATAATTAGTAAATAGTAAGTAATAATTTTAAATAAAAAATATGTCTAATACACTAAAAAAATCATATGTAATAAATAATATAAATAAAATAGGTTATATAATATAAACAGATTTTATACAAAACACAATTTTAAAAATAATATAATATAATACAATACTATATAATATACAAATTAAAAATGTATAATACAATAATATACAAATCATTATATATAATAAAATAATATTAAACTGAATGAAATAATAAATAGTAAATAGTAATTTAATATATACATAAAAATAATACATATAAAATATACATATATATAAATTTCACTCTGTTAGTAAATTAATAAATATATAAAAATAATATAGAATCTTTTAATATGGTAAAATAATTAAATATAATATAATATAAAAGGATAAAAAAATTAAAACAAAGAACCAAGGGTTAAATAACAATTAAAACAGATATAAAGGACTAAATTAAAATGCGCGTTAAAATACAAGGGCCAAAGTGGCAATTATGCCAAATTTTAAAACGTCAATGTTCTGATTTTAGCCTTCAAAGAGCCCGAGGACTTAATTGAAACATAGTGTAAGTTTTTGGACTAACTTAAAAATAAATAAAAAGTCGAATTGAATGAAATTAAACTTAATGAAATAGCAGAGGGACTAAAAGTGTAGTTTTTCCTTTTTTTTAAAACGCGCGGATCCTCCCCGGGTTTTCGGGTCAACACGCGGATCTCCTCATTAAAACGACGTCATTTTATGCTTATGGGATTAAACAGAAATGACGTCGTTTCTATACAGCTATATAAGTCAACATTGGCCCAAAAAATTTCATTTTAACACCCTTTTAAAAAAAATCAGAAAGCCTCCCCTCAAATTCTCTCTAGCTTTCTGCCCGAGGCCAAGACTCTGGTGAAGCGCCGTCGCACGCGCTAATGCACACGCCTCATGCGCCGTCATCCACGGCGGCACCAAGGTAAAAATTTTGCCTCTTTTTATAGAACTCGTTTTATTTGTTGAAAACAGTAAAAAAATAAAAAAATGCACGAATAAATTTACACGAAATAAATTGGGAATCACCTCTGATTTTTTATTTCTTGTGTATTCTGTATCTTGTATCTTTTTTGTGCTTATTGTTTCTGTGTCCTCCTTTTCTATTACAAGATAATCAGGCTTTTATAGCCTTTGAAAATAAAATGAAAAAGGAAATAATCGTTGTTGCCATTTTCGCCAGTGTTCTTCTTTCCTTTCTTGTGCAGGTGGGAAACGGAGATCACGTCTGCGCGTTGATGGCGGTGTGACTGGAAGTGGGTGCGAGACAGGGGCTGCGGCGCAAGGGTTCTTCAGAAACCCTAGGTTTCTGCCAATTTCTCCTAAGCATTGGGCCATTTTGGGCCACTTGTATCTGGGTCTATTGGCAATTGGTTCGCGGGCCATCTGTTTGGGCTCAGTTGGGTTTTAGTAATGAATTGGGCTATGTAAATGGATTGTTCAAAATAAACATTTTTTATTTTTGGTTTTATTCTAGTTTATTTCAGCACGGGAAAAATGGGCTAATTACAGCTGCCCCTCTTTGCTCATTGTCGTGTAACGATAATAGAGCAAAAACTATAAAAGGACCAATTTTGCCCGGTCTTGGCCAAGCCTCGACTTCTTAATCCTCGTATTCTTCAAATGGCTTCCAATCCGAACTGCATCTTCAGGGGTACTGGAACTTCATCTTGATTTCAGTAAGTTTGATGCTTCAATCTGTTTTGCTGCAACTTCATGAAGGTAGTATCCACTACCTTTTGATCTGCTCCACTGCAAACTCAGGGAGACAAGATCTGATATTTTCGATTTGCTTCTTGCAACTTCAAGAATGTCAAATCTGTTATCTTCAATCTGCTCCCTACGAACTCAGGGATTGCCAAACTGATGTCTTTGATCTGCTTCCTGCAACTTCAGGAATTGCCAAATCTACTATCTTCAATCTGCTCCCTGCAGCCTCAGGGATTGCCAGACTGATGTCTTCGATCTGCTTCCTGTAACTTCAGGAATTGCCAAATCTGCTATCTTCAATCTGCTCCCTGCAACCTCAGGGATTGCCAGATCTGCCATCTTCAATCTGCTCCCTACAACCTCGTGGATTGCGGTGATGTCTTCGATCCGTTTCCTACAACTTCGAGGAATTGCCAAATCGCTATCGTCAATCGCCCTACAAACTCGTGGATTGCCGATCGATGTCTTCGATCTACTTCGCAACTTCGGGAATTGCCAAATCGCTATCTTAATCGCTCCCGCAACTTCGTGGATCGCGGACTAATGTCTTCGATCGCTTCTCGCAACTCGGGAATGCCAAATCTGCTATTTTCAATCTGCTCCCTGTAACCTCAGGGATGCCAAACTGAAGTTTTCGATCTGCTTCCTGCAACTTCAGGAAGATAATGAAACACCCCAACACCCGGCCCACGAGCCTTGACCGGATCTGGTATGTTCCTCGATGTAAACCGGTTCAAAGTTCTTTTGTTACTTTGGAGAAAAACTGTGTGTTTTGAAAGAAAGATTGTTTTCGGGTTGGGCTCGAGTTGAAAACAAGTTTATCTTATATTGAAAACCCTTAATTTTAGGTGACAAAACCTTTAGAGTTTTTTTTAAAATAAATTTCCTTAATCTTTAATTGATAAACATTCGTAACCATAATAAATAAAATTAAAATAAAGTAGTTCAACTATGGCCTTATTACATCAAAATAAAACCCAAAACTAAATTCAAAGTACTTAAAATAAAAAGTCCAAATAAAATAAATTCCTTGCTGAGCATGGCCACCCCTAAGCTTCTGCCGACCCGGTCCATCACTGTTCGTCACCTGAAAAATGTTCCCACAACGGGGTGAGTCAACAGACTCAATGTGTAACCACAACACTAAGTCTTAACAAATTCAGGCATATCAAATCATACATGTACATACAACATTTAAATAATATGATGCAAACCCGAACCCAAACCTAGGTACCATCCGCTACACATCACCCGTACCAACCAGCATACCGTGGGGACTACTAAGTCAACCCTCCATCCGCTACACACCATCGAAGGCGATCATTTGCAATCGGCGTGCTCATCGCCCTTATAAATATTGTGGCATAGCCACCAGATAATATTTCGTGCCAAAAAGCACCAAATTCAGATATTCATGACCGAAGTCACCACATTCAGATAATGTGATCGAAGTCACCACATTCACTTCCCCTTGCATAATCACCCAAATGCCCATGTCATACATATCATGCACAGATTATGTCCCATTCTTTAATTCACATTCTTATAATTTCACATATGCTATAACGAGTTCACGTTATAATCCTAGTAGGAGTAGGAAACGCACTCGAGTACTTTGTACCATTGCATGGTACCTTTGGCCACATTCACATTAATATAAACATATATATTTATTAAGTTTATTGCCTTAAATCTAATAAGAGATAGTGTGGGGTACACCCCTGATATTCTTATCGATTCACTGATTTCTCAAAAATCCCGATCTACTGCTTTAGATCCTTAATCCCTACATTCGGTCAATCACTCAATGTTGAGTAAAAACCTATTCGGCTATAAGATTAAATCCCGAAGGCTTATTGCACCCAAAACCCTTACCTTGATGTCGATTTGATTACTAATCAAATCCCGAAACTTGTAGTCTTTCTTCCTTGCAATCGGCTAATCCTTTAATCACATCACAAGTTAGTTTCCGGCTTTTTGAATAATATGAAACAAATCTAATCATTAAATGGGGCCTTAACCTAATGTACATATGTACTTTACCTTATGTTTTGAAATCCCGAAATTGCTATTTACCCTAGGTATCTGTCGAAATCACCTAGACACATGTTAGATTAATTTCTAACATTACATCATAATAAATGGCCCTTCACCGAATACTTGTGGCTTACCTTAGATCTTTGAAATCCCGAAGAAAGTTCCGAAAGATCCTTCCTTGTGGTCTACAATAGGCAAATCCCGAAACCTTCTCTATAGTTTTGGCCAAAGAACAATAATAACAATTAGATCTTAGATTTTGACAAGCCTATCGAAAAAAGAATGGAAAACGAATTTGATCTTACCCCTACTGAAGATTTCGATAGCACCTATGTCAGTCACCACTGAGATATTCGGCTTGATGAAAAATTCGTCTAGAAGCTCCTTATATATTCGGCTCTTGAAAAGGGTAGCAAGGGTTATGGATTCGGCTTCCACAAGGGTCACAAAAGAAAAGGTATGAAGTATTAAGGGTAACGGCAATGGTGAAAATAGGGGAATGGAAAGTTCGGCTAGAACAGAAAAAAAGAAAAGAAGAAGATGATGATAGCTTGGAGAGAAATGAGTGCTTGAAAGAGAGGCAAAAAGTATTGAATGATATTCGGCTATCCCCTTTTACTAGCTTAGCCGAAATTACTAAGCTTAGAGTCCCTTACTTGGCCATCACTTCTCCCTTATCATAGCCCACATTTTCCTCCTTTATCACTTCGTTTAAAATTAATAAAAATAATCCATCAATTATCCCCCGTTTATCTCTAAAATAAAAAAGACTTAAGCTCCTAGAATCTAGCCTTAGTGCCGTCCACTACTCCCCTCCCTTTGACGTCACTAAGCAAAAATAAACCTTAAAATTTTGCTTTACACGCGACTCGAACACAAGTCCTTTCCCCCTAGCATATGGCGTCATTTCCAGAGCCCAAAGTGGCACTTCCAAGCCACTTTTCCAAGCCCAATTGTGTGTCATATTTCCTCTAAAAATTTTCTTAAGGCCACCCTGCTTTAGTTCCCTCTTTTTAAGCTTAAACTTAATATCTTCTAAGACATTTCCTTACATTTCCAAGGTTCTAAAAATGCACACAACACATTCATAACACTTAATGCATATTATTTCATATAATTAAGCAAAAATGCACAAGCCCAATTTCAGGATATTACAGATAAAATCTTCTTTCTTTAATCTACTCCACTGCAACTTCAGGGAGATGAGACTAAAAGTGTCTTTTGATCTACTTCCTGCAACTTCAGGAAGATAAGATCTACAAACTTCACCAATATTGCTACACCGTCCACTGAGGGACATGTCCTGTAGATTCAGTTTAGCATGTTTATGTCACATGACTAAGATGCTATGATCAGAATGAATCAAATGCTTCTAGCTACATATAACATGTCATAAAGATGATTCCCTTTAAACGATTAGGATGCAATAACCAAAATGAATCAAATGCTTCTAATGAAATTTACTATGATACAAGAATGTTATGAGTATGATTCCTATTCCAGGTGTTATCACTCATTTGTTTTTCATTCTTGTTCATCAATCATGTTCTACTCAACCAGCTTGCCCCATGGTAATTCTAAGTCTTCTCCACTTGAACCTTGGGACATGAAGTTGGTACCTCCTACTGCAATTTCAGGGGAATAACATTTGGTATCTTCCATCTTTCTGTTACCACTCAGAGGTACAGAACTTGTATCACTTTCAATCAATTTGATCTGTTACACCATTCCCTGGGTGTAATAACCAGATGTATGTGTCTAAAATTTACATGAATGCAGGGTATTCCGATAATGATCCCCTTTTACATTTGGATTGACCATGTTCGTCATTTGCCGATGTGGTATCACTAACGAAATTGTCTTATCCAATAAGAATCTGAAGAGATAATCATTTTTCAATATTTCCAGCCTTTATGCTTGGTGAGTTCTGAACAATAGTCATGATCGAGATTCCTCATATTATTTAGAAGCTTCTAGAGTAATATGCGAAACTCTTTTTATGAAAGTGTTATTAGTCCATAAATCGTTATTTCAATATAAAACGCTAAAAGGGTCACAAAAATGGACGAGAAGAAAATTAGTCAGGCGCATAGCTCAGAAAAATAATTTAATCAAAGATAACCCAGGAAATAAAAGAAAATTGATTTGGGTGTATCTCAAAAAGAATAAAGCAATCAAAGATAACGAATTCAAAAATGGGTAAGATAGAAGTTAGGTGCCCCAGATAGCGCAGCCTGAGCTTCTCTGTTCAAACTTCTTGAGGACCATTTTAAGCTCAATATGTGTTTAAGGGATCCGGAGTACTTTGTCAATGCCCCAAGACGTAACATACTTCCATATTGCTAATTCAGAGGTAGTAAGAATACTGTATGCCCCACTTTATGGTCAAAATTTGAGCCGTCCTTTTTGGGTTTTCAACTCAAATCCCCGTTGGTCTCAAAGCGCCCTTTGCGGGTTTTCGCCTTGGCCTTTCCTTTTTTTTTTTTTTTTTGAGGCTCCCTTTACGAGTTTTCACCTTGGTCTTTCCTCTTTCAGGTAAAATACCTCTTGACTAAACCTAAATTCACCAGATTAGGCAAGTCTTCACCAAATATCAATGCTCCTCTAGAACAGGTCCTACATAAGTCCTTCCCAGTTTGGCATATGCTTTCCCCTAAAATCATTTTATAGAAGAAAAATCGTGGAATTCCCTAAGATGAACTTCTTTAATGTAAGCTCACATCCTCTGGCCGCGACAAATAGTTTTTAACTTTTCCTTCGATTAGGTTTAATTGATAAAAAAACACTTCAAATCTATAAACCAATGTGTAAGATGTTGCCCCGGCAAAGGTCCTAGCCAACGATCGATAATCATAGAGAGTAGTGATAGCTTCTTATGCCAATCTTTACAAGTCTTAGCCACCTTTCATTTTTTTTTTTGGCAACTTTTGTTGCACTGTGATATGCTGCCTGATCTTTGGACAAACTGTAAACTTTGACTTTGTACAATTATGCATTATTTATCAGCACATGATCTTTTTCTTTTCTTTTCTCTTTTTTTGGCGATTTGATGGCTATCGACTTTGTAACATTAACATATGAAGATACTTCTACCCTCTTAGCGAAGTAAACAACGAAATGACGGTGAATTGATGTCAACTAGAAGCGTTTGACGAGATTGGCCCCATAATAATCATGCCCCACATATAGAAAATTCTGTGAAGAAAATAGAAGAGTCACATCTTCTTCTTCAATCAGTATTTGCGGTATGACTGATGCAATCCCCTTCCATGGTGGATTAACAGTGCCCGATCCTCTTGTTTAGCCCGCTTCTTATTAGCCCAGGCATGTCCTGATATAATCGTACAAAAACATCTTTGAATAACTCAATGACGTCTTGCATTATTTCTATGGTGAGCTGGGCTTCAATCTTCACCCCTTTTCTAGGCTCATAATATCCGTTGACCTTTTATTGAGTAAGGTCTGTTTTTCATCTTGTTAAACCATTCTTAACAAGTCAGAAGATATGTCACAATCTCTATCATCTTCAAAGTCTTGAGATCCCCTAAACTCATATCTTATTCAAAAAGGGAGTCAGTAACAACGTCGCTCATGTCGTTGATATCTGGGTACCTAGGTACGAAGGCAAACAAATCCAAAGAATAAATGATTCTAAGGATGATTATTTGAATAGTATGGTCATGAATAAATAATGAAAGAATATTGTAAAACAAAAGAATGTACAATATGAAATGGAAAGAATAAAAGAATATTTTCTTAAAAAATGTATTTTACTGAAATAAAGTTTCGAACACAACCCTATTTTACAAAAGAGTTCTTATTACCTCTAGGCTTAAGGCAACAAGCATGTTTTGCACATTACTATAGATCAACTCTAAAATATAGAGATTTCTTCCTCAATCTTATTATTCAAGACACTCCAAAGTATCTAAAGGTTTGGAAACATTGTTCCCCAATTCTCTCTTCATTTTCAATTTCTTCAAGGGATCGCAACTTTTTTGTCTCCTCTTTCAATTATCGCATTCACTGCCTCGTCAAAGTGATCAGGTTTTGATGAATCATCAAATTTCACAATTCCTATTTTAATGATCCTTTCAACCATCTTTTTAAACACGGTACAATTTTCAATTGAGTGGCCCTTTATTCCCGCGTGGTACTCGCATTGGGCATTCTCGTTATACCATTTTGGGAACAGAGGTTGCACTATTTCAAATAAAATGGAGACACCACGTGTGCGTCAAACAAACTTTGATATAGCTCCTTATACATTGTGGGGATTGGCGTAAATTGGAGCCTTTCAGAGTTTTCCCTGATGCCTGATCCTTGTTGGCCAACAATGATTACCTTTGGCTGATTAACAGTAATTGCTTTTGAGTACCCTTTTTTGTATGTACTCGTATTATTTACCTCGTCATCTTTTTTCCTAGGAGTAGACCTTCTAGTGGTTTCCCCTACCTCAATCTTGCCACCCCTTATGGCATTTTCAATCATCTCTCCTGCCATCATTATATCCGCAAAGCTCTTAATAGTACTTCCTATCATATGAGTGATGAAAGAAACCTTCAAGGTATTGATGAAGAGCATTGTAGTCTCCTTTTCTAGGAGTGGTAGCTGAATTTGCATGCCGACCTCTCTCCATCTTTGTGCATACCGCCTGAAGCTTTCATTTGATTTCTTCTCCATGTTTTGCAAAGTGATTCTGTCAGGCGTCATGTCTGTGACATGATTGTATTGCTTCATGAAGGCTTAGGCTAGGTCTCTCTAGGAGCTAATCCTAGCACGGCTGAGTTGGTTGTACCACCTGGATGCTGCCCCCACTAAACTATCTTGGAAACAATGAATCAGAAGTTGATCATTATTCACGTAGCCAGTCATCCGTCTACAAAACATAGTGATGTGGGCTTCAGGGCAACTAGTCCCATTGTCTTTCTCAAATTCTGGCATTTTGAACTTATGAAGAAGTACCAAATCTGGAACCAAACTCAAGTCTTTAGCGTCAATACCATGGTGATGATCGGTGTTTTCCAAAGCCTTGAATTTTTCCTCCAACCATCTACAACGATCCTCTAACTGTCTCGAGGAGTCGATTCTTATCCCTCCTTTTTCTGCTATACCCAAATCAGGGATAACAGGGTTAGCAGGGTTGTCTCTTGGGTTAGATCCTGAGCCCATTTGGAAGTTCATGGGTGGTATATTATCAGCTTGTAGAGGCCTAATCGTGACAAGTGGCCTTTGGCGATACTCTTCCGGTTGTACAAGAGGTGGGGTGAAACCCTAGGGGAAGTCCTCATTGTTTTCAGTGTTAACTATGGGACCCTTCCCTTTGTCCATTGCCCTACTCAGCATCTGGGCCATTTAGGCCATCATGTTTCTTTGGGCTTCCAACATCTGGTCCCTCATTTCTTGCTGGAGCTTTGCCATGTGCTCCTGCATCTAGTCTTACATATCCTTCTAGAATTGTTCAAGTCTTTAATCTATTTTCCTTGTCTTTGCATGTGTGTCGTAGTGGTGTTCAACTTCCAGATTTCCTTCTCTCTCTCTCTCTCTCTCTCTCTCTCTCTCTCTCTCTCTCTCTCTCTCTCTGTGTGTGTGTGTATGTTATAATTTCTACTCATTAGACTCTTCTCTATGGACTTAAATACATATGATATAATGTTATGCAAATGCATGAATGCAAAAAAAGAGAGGCGTTGATTCTGAATTCAGTTACATTAGAAAAACTTTACTAGAAAATAAATTTCTTTACACAAAACGGATTACATATGCGGCTTTGTCCTCATAGTCCAAATGAAAACATCAATTCACTTCTTTGCAAAAGTCAACTCTTGCAAACTTCTAACAGATGCCTCCTCTAGCTCCTTTTGCTTGATCTGGACCGCGACTCAATGTTCACTTATTTTCATAATGCTCGTTAGCCTCTTCAAGAAAGCCGAGACGTGGTAATTCTCGAATAGTCTTTGTCAACTTGAATCCGAGGGTAATGATGTCTTGTATTCCTTCATAGACTATCAGTCTTCTCTAGTTGTGTTCACTTAGACCATATTCGAACAACCGTATTATAATCCACTTTATCAAAAAATCCATTTTCTTATGACTAACTCTTCTATTTAGCAATCGAATTTGAATCAACACCTCTTTTCTATAATGTGAATGCAATGTAATCAAAACAAAAGAAAACACATTAGTATAAGAGAAATAAATAACAAAATAGGGTACCACTAGGGTTCAACATAACTCTATCTAAGGTTGGCTCTTAAGGATCACTATATATGGTTTAGCTCTAAAGGGTGGGTACCTGAACTAGCAGATTCCTCAATCCTCACCCATTACAGGCTCATATGGATCGAGTTCAGTTCAGGGAATACATTTCCCTATGGCCATGCGGAGGTGAAAACCTCACGAAGACATAGGTACGGATGTATCCCGGAAGCAGCCCACTAGCCCATGCGGAGGTGAAAACCTCACGAAGGCATAATTTCTTACTCCCACTTAAGAGGTATGACTATAATGGTCGTACAGTGCAATGTAAAGAAATATATTTAGAACCACATGCAATAAAAGGATCATGTTTTTTTTTTAAAAAAGAAATATATTTAGAACCACATGCAATAAAAGGATCATGTTTTTTTTAAAAAAAAACCAAAATTTTAAATTCAGACAAAAGGACACGAAATTATCAATTTTACGGCTTGACACTCTTATGCCCCCAGTGGAGTCGCCAAGCTGTCGAAACCATTTTAAATTGATTTAAAAAATGGGGATCAACTTTTAAAAACGAAAATGGGAATCGCCACCAATCCCTCTTTTACTTAGGTGTGATTGGATCACCTAAAAAAACGTTTTATTTCAAAATACTAATTTTGGTCTACGAAAAACAAGAAAAAACAGGTTCGGGAGTCGGTTATGTATGAGGAACGATTAGCACCCTCATAACGCCCAAAAATTGGTACCTAATTGATAAAATCATGTCCTAATGTTGAAACTTTGAAAATTTTTAGAAAATGATCCTTTTAAAAAACTAGACTTACCTATCTCGAAGAAATAAAACACCATACCCAGTAAGTTTGGATATAGCATCTCATGACTTAGAAACTAGGCACGTTTTTAGTTTAGAAAATTCCTACCTCGAGATACAAAACACCATATCCAGTAAGTTAGGACACAACATTTTGAATTCCTAAGAATAGGTGTTTATTATTTGAAATTTGTAAGTTTCAGTTTTAAAAGAGAAGAGATTTCTAATACCTTAAGTTCTAAGAGAAAAATCAAAACCCAGTAAGTTAGGGCACAATTCTTTTCGAAGTCCCCGAACATTAAATATCACTGTATATTTTTAAAACTATTTGAATAAAATGTTTTAATTCAAAAAAGGTATTTTTATAAAAATGGTTTGGGTAAGATTTTGCATGAATACATTACAACGTACATATTTAATAGTAATTCTACGTAACTACAAATTATCTAACAATAAATAATAAAAGAATAATATACCATAAATAAATAAAATACTATATAATAACATGAATAAATAAAACACTATGTTAAGCAATGATAAACAATTAAAAGTACATAAATATGTGATATGAAATAAATAATAATCAGTAAAACTTTCACAAAATGCAAAGTCAACTGAAAAAGGAATAATATATTTAATCATTGAATAAAAAAATTATAACGTCTTTCAAAATAATTTAATATATATATAGTAAAAATATTTATAATAAAAGTAAGTAATTTAATAATTTAATACATATAAATGATTACATATAATAAAAATAATTAGTAAATAGTAAGTAATAATTTTAAATAAAAAATATGTCTAATACACTAAAAACATGCATATGTAATAAATAATATAAATAAAATAGGTTATATA
The DNA here is from genome assembly GCA_025503065.1 of Gossypium bickii. Classification (NCBI taxonomy): domain Eukaryota; kingdom Viridiplantae; phylum Streptophyta; class Magnoliopsida; order Malvales; family Malvaceae; genus Gossypium; species Gossypium bickii. Next base: position 20,846,407 of record CP106718.1, read on the forward strand.
ATATAAACAGATTTTATACAAAACACAATTTTAAAAATAATATAATATAATACAATACTATCTAATATACAAATTAAAAATGTATAATACAATAATATACAAATCATTATATATAATAAAATAATATTAAAATGAATGAAATAATAAATAGTAAATAGTAATTTAATATATATATATAAAGATAATACATATAAAATATACATATATATAAATTTCACTCTGTTAGTAAATTAATAAATATATGAAAATAATATAGAATCTTTTAATATGGTAAAATAATTAAATATAGTATAATATAAAAGGATAAAAAAATTAAAACAAAGAAACAAGGGTTAAATAACAATTAAAACAGATATAAAGGACTAAATTAAAATGCGCGTTAAAATACAAGGGCCAAAGTGGCAATTATGCCAAATTTTAAAATGACAACGTTCTGATTTTAGCCTTCAAAGAGCCCGAGGACTTAATTGAAACACAGTGTAAGTTTTTGGACTAACTTAAAAATAAATAAAAAGTCGAATTGAATGAAATTAAACTTAATGAAATAGCAAAGGGACTAAAAGTGTAATTTTTCCTTTTTATGAAACGTGCGGATCCTCTTGGGTTTTCGAGTCAACGCGCGGATCTCCTCATTAAAACGACGTCGTTTTATGCTTATGGGATTAAACAGAAATGACGTCATTTCTATACAGCTATATAAGTCAACATTGGCCCAAAAAATTTCATTTTAACACCCATTTAAAAAAAAAATCAGAAAGCCTCCCCTCAAATTCTCTCTAGCCTTCTGTCCGAGGCCAAGACTCTGGTGAAGCGCCGTCGCACACGCCGGTGCACACACTTTACGCGCCGTCATCCACGGTGGCACCTAGGTAAAAAATTCGCCTCTTTTTATAGAACTCGTTTTATTTGTTGAAAACAGTAAAAAAATAAAAAAAATGCACGAATAAATTTACACGAAATAAATCGGGAATCACCTCTGATTTTTTATTTCTTGTGTATTCTGTATCAGGTATCTTTTTTGTGCTTATTGTTTCTGTGTCCTCCTTTTCTGTTACAAGATAATCAGGCTTTTATAGCCTTTGAAAATAAAATGAAAAAGGAAATAATCGTTGTTGCCATTTTCGCCACTATTTTTCTTTCCTTTCTTGTGTAGGTGGGAAACGGAGATCATGTCTGCGCGTTGATGGCGACGCGACTGAAGGTGGGCATGAGACATGGGCTCGGTGCAAGGGTTCTTCAGAAACCCTAGGTTTCTGCCAATTTCGCCTAAGCATTGGGCCATTTTGGGCCACTTGTATCTGGGTCTGTTGGCAATTGGTCAGCGGGCCATCTGTTGGGATCAGTTGGGTTTTAGTAATGAATTGGGCTATGTAAATGGACTGTTCAAAATAAACATTTTTTTATTTTTGGTTTTATTCTGGTTTATTTCAGCCCAGTCAAAATGGGCTAATTACACTAACTATGGTTCCTTTCTTACATGTTCAAGAAAAGAGTTCGAGGAGTTCATAAGCCTTAATTACCATATGCAAACCATGAAACAATCCCTCCATTCATTAAAACCTCTCATCCAAGTAACTTGGGGGACCATAAGCCATGAGATCCTCAAACCTTAAGACGAGTTCGAGTAGTCCAAGACATTTACAAGTCACACAGAAACCTCGAGATTAGGCCTCTCCAAGCCCTAAAGTCTTCCAACACCAACCTCTAAACTTAGACCCTGTAAGCTCTCTTTACGACTTGTGCTTTCTCTCCCTTTTGAAACTTTACACCAAAGAAGTTCAAGTCCGTTATCCTCTAGGAGACTGAAGATTCTAAGGAGCACGCCCTACTTTTCTATTCCATACTTCCAAGGTTCACCCCCTCGAATACTACAAGAACCTACAATCCCCCCATTAATGAGTCTGAGGAGTCTATAGGCCCTTTCAAGGTCCTCTCTCAACCCTCTTAGACCACAAATGTTTTTCACTTATTCTTCAAGTCATTCTAAATTTTCGTTTTCTCAAGGAGTTAGTGGAGTTTACAAATTTGTCTCTAGGGCCTCCTCTCAACCCCTTTCAAACCCTAGGTCACGTCTCACACCTAGGAAATCTCGAACTCTCTTCCTTCTCTATTACTAACTCTATTTGTTATCTATTCTCACTAGGTTACTAATGTTATCCACTCTTGAGTATTAACACTCTTCTTGTTGTGTTTCTCAAACGTTTTCATCAACAACATTTGATGCTTTTATTGAAAGTCAAACTTAAGGCACCATGCTTTCAAAGAAAGTAGTAGAGGCATACTCTAAAGGCTTGCTCAAAGCCACCAAAACATCTATTGAGAAAGGCTTGCACTAGGTTTGTAAGACTTTCAAACCAATAAAAGTAAGAAGTGTTACTCCCGCCATTCAAAACCAATAGGACGATATGATTACACAATTATGTAATTAGCACCAAAACCTTACTTAGATAGTCAAGGAACTAGATTAAAAATAAAACCAAACTGAAGCTAGTAACAATTCACAACATGAATAGGAAGACAAAACTTGGACTCTCAAGGATGTTAGTCCTATAGGTACCTATCCTCGATGTTTCCTTAGTACCCACAAACAGCCTTCAATTTGTTCAATCAAAAAGTACAAAATCCATTCATGCTATTGACCTTAGGGAACAACTCTAACTGAAAACAGATTTGAAAGAACTCGATCAAAAATTTCCAAATAAGAATGAACAAAAAGGAATCAACCTTAGAGAAAAATTATGATAAGGATAGGTGGACTTGGACGAGAAATGGGATGTAACACCCCTTACTCAATCCGATAATAGATCCAAGCAAAAGATATTACATTTAATTATTAATGTAACACCCCAAACCCAGCCTAGACATTATGGCCGAATCTGGTAATGTTACCATAAAGGGGTTTTGAAAACGGTGCAAATTCATTGAAGCTTTGTAACCCATTTTCGTTTATACAACTTTTATTGAAAATGTTCTTTAATTAATTTATTTTTCCCAAAACATATTTTCCAGTGGAAATCCAATAAATTTATTATATTTTGGAAATCCAGTTCGTATTTTTGGAAAAACTTTAGTTTTCATAAAACCGCGATTTAGTTAAAAGTTGTAATAAAGGTTAAAAACACCTCCGAAACCAGAAATAGAATCCAACAGTCCAGAGAGTCCAAAAATTACATAACTCTTAGGGAAATACTACTCAAAATAATTAAAACCATTATTAAATCAGTTTACATCTCATGGTCACCATGAGACTCCATCGCACTGATCCGCCTAAGTCTATGGATTACCTGAACAGAACAGACAAACAGATGTGAATTTTTGTATACACAGGGTGTAACCCAACAGAAATAGACATCCAATACATACAGAATTCACATATACAGTCAGATTCAAATTTAGACATAAGTCCTTTACATATACAAATAATAGAATCAGATAAACAGAATAGATACAGTGAGTTCTACCCCCATCCTCTAGACACCATCTCCGACTATCCCATCACACCATGTGGGGTTAAAAACGCCAACTTATCCCTACACACCATATAGTGTTTATGCGACCCTTTACAGATCATATGCAGTCAAGCTGCCAGAATATATGCGAAATGCCGCCATACAGATCACTTCCTCCATATATACAAATCCCACCCTATATATAGATATAGAATACAGAAATAACAGATTTAATATGCCTAACATGCTTCCTTAACAGTACAGTCAGACATACATTTAGTATCTTACTCATATCAGTCTATCAGAATATCATAGCACACAAAATAATATTTGGTTAGCCCTTACCGGCCCTACAGTAGCCCCAAAGTTGATCGGATGACCCGTGTGACCCTAGTAAAAATTTCAGAAATATGGGCCCACACGCCCAGATTGGCCTCACCTGTGTGACCCACACGGCTTGGCCCAAAACCAAACGCTTGTACGGCATGCCCGTGTAGGCCAACACGCCCGACTTGGACTAGCCCATGTGGCCCACACGGCCACACCCACACCACCACAAGGTCGCATCTTGTGCACGGCCACACCTTCGTCAGACACATTACCGTGTCTCACACACGGCCAACCACACGTAACCACACGTCCGTGTGGCGTCGACAGTCTGCACTTTTGGCTTTCGTCGAAACTCGTTTTTCACGCATAAGGGGTACACACCTGATATCATTTTGATGCACAAGCATTCTCGAGACCATCGAACCTAAGAAACAGCATCCAAAAGCCCAAATTCATACACACTTACGAAACACAATTTGAAACCATTCCACAAATGGAGCCTTACAACAACAAACCAAGAATTCGAAAACTTACCACAAACGAATAGAAACCCTTAACGCTCAAATCGCTGCAGGAGCACCAACTGTTTCTTGCCCTTCCCCTAACCAAGAGTAAACATAAAACCCCCATTAAAACACTAGCCATGAAACAATAAGATCGTTTCAATACAAGACTTACCGAACGAATGCAGTCAAACATTTCACAAAAAGGAGGCAAATTTAGAAAAACCTAAAAGGAGAGGGAGAGACAAAAGTTCGGTAGAAGAGAAAAGGGAAACAAAACGTCAAAAGATAAGAGAAAGATTGGGAAAAAAAAAGAATAAAAATTAATTAAATATAATTTAAAAAACCCACTAATATCTTAACTCCCCACTAGTTCACATCCAACTGCCCTAGAATCCCAGAAGCAAAAACTCTACCATACAACCGAACCAAAAATAATACCCATGCTCGCGCAGGGATTCAAATATAGAACCTCCAACACACCAACCCCTTACCACTCGAACCAGCATGCTCATTCTAATAAGGATTAACAAACAATCTTATATAAGCCCACTCAACAAGGGTAAGGCTTGAATAAAAAAATAACAAAATTTGCTAAAGGTAGGACTTGAACCCAAGACCTCATACACAAACCCTGAACATATAACCATTGAAGTAAATACATATTTTTGTGTCAGAATTCACAGATACAGAAATAAATTTATCAAGGCGTTACAACTCTACCCCTTAAAAGAAATTTTGACCTCAAAATTTACCTAATCAAAACAAATGAGGATACTGCTAACGCATCGAGTCCTCAGATTCCCACGTGGCTTCCTCAGTGCCATGATTTCACCATAGAACTTTTACTAATGTAATAGACTTCTTTCTCAGAACCTTAACATCACGATCTAAAATCTGAACCTGCTCCTCCTCAAAAGCCAAATCTGATCTAATCTCGATCTCCTCAACAGAAACAACATGAGATGGATCAGACTGATACCGCCTCAACATCAAGATATGAAACACATCATGGATACGGTCTAACTCTGGAGGTAGCTTCAACTGATAAGTAACCGGTCTCACAGGCTTCAAAATTCGATATGACCCAATGCACCTACGGCTCAACTTGCCCTTACGACCGAATCTCTGAACTTTCTTCCACTGAGAAATCTTAAGAAAAATGAAGTCACCCACAGAGTACTCAATATCTCTCATCTTCAGATCTACATAAGACTTCTGTCTATCAGAAGCCACCTTGAGATGATTTCGAATCAGTCTAACCTTATCTTCGGTCTCAGAAACCAACTTAGGACCCAAAACCCGATGCTCACCCAACTCAGTCCAACGTAGCGCAGTATGACACTTACGACCATACAAAGCCTCGTAAGATGCTATCTGGATGCTAGAATGGAAACTGTTATTGTAGACTAACTCAACTAGCGGCAGATAATCCTCCCAACTACCTCAAAAATCTATTACACAACTTCGAAGCATATCCTCCAGTATCTAAATCACACTCTCAAATAGACCATCGGTCTGAGGATGGAATGCAGTACTGAAGTTCAATCTCGAACCCAGAGCCATGCAAGTTCTTCTAGAACCGAGAAATGAAGCGAAGATCTCTATCAGAAATTATCGAGACCGAAAACCCATGCAATCATACAATCTCAGAGATATAGAGCTTCGCTAAATTTTGCAGAGAGTAGTCCGTCTGAACCAGAATAAAATGAGTGGACTTGGTCAATCAGTTCACGAAGAACCAAACAGAATCCTTTTTAGTGGATGTCAAGGGCAACCTATTAACGAAGTCCATCGTCACTCGTTCCTATTTCCATAAAGGAATCTTAACGGGTCGGAACAAGCCCGAAAGCAACTGGTGTCAGCCTTAACTTGTTGGCACGTCAGACAACAAGCAACGAAATTCATAACCTCATATTTTAAAACCATCCACCAATACAATTAACGGAGATCTCAATACATCTTATTACCACCGGGATGCATAGCATAAGAGCTACTATGCGCCTCCCTCAAGTCAACTGCCTCAGATCAAAATCATTTGGCACACAGATCTGACCTCGAAAACACAGAACTCCATCTTTATTTAGCCCAAAATTCAAAGCACTGCCACTCTCAATATGACGAAACCGCAAACCCAGAGACTCATCCCTAACTGCTTATCCCGAATCTGATCAATCCAAGTCGGCTTAACTTGTAACTCAGCTAACAGACTCCCATCATCAAACAGACTAAGACAAGCGAACATCACCCTCAGATCAGTCATAGCCATATGGCTTAGAGCATTGGCCACCACATTGGCCTTACCAGGATGATACTCTATCGTGCAGTCATAATCTTTGAGTAGCTCAATCCATCGGTGCTGTCTAAGATTCAACTCCTTCTGAGTAAGGAGGTAGTTGAGGCTCTTGTGATCAGTGTAGATGATACACCTCTCACCGTACAAATAATGCCTCTAGATGTTCAACACAAAAACCATAGCATCCAACTCAAGATCATTCGTCGAATAATTCCCTTCATGTGTCTTAAGCTGACGGGACGCATAAGCCACAACCTTACCATCTTGCATCAGTACACATCCTAAACCAACGCGTGATGCATCACTATAGACCACAAATTCTTTATCAAATTCAGGTTGTATCAGCACAGGAGCCTGAGTCAGAATAGACTTGAGCTTCTCGAAGCTCAATTGTTGCGCATCAGTCCAAACAAAAGGAACACCATTACACAGAACTTAACTTCCCGATTCAAAGCTAATCCTGATAACTCCTCAGGAAAGACATCCAGAAAATCCCTCACTGTTCTAATATCCCTGATAGAAGAGTCCCCATAAATAAAAACACTGACGTAAGCTAAATACACCTCACACCCTTTCCGAATCAGTTTCTCAGCCACAAGAGTAAAGATCACATTAGACAGATAATCTTGATGTTCACCGATCACAACCACTTCCTTATCATCCTTGATCCTCAAAATGACCCTCTTAGTCGCGCAATCCAAACTAACTCGATGCTCGACCAACTAGTCCATACCCAGAATTAAGTCGAACTCCTCAAACATAAGCTCCATTAGATTTGCCCAAAATACAACCCCTTGCACCTCCAACGGGACATTCATATAAAGTTTATTAACCCAAATAGGCTGCCCCAATGGACTCACTACAATAATCTCACTAGAAATGCTCTCAACAGAAATCCCCACCTTTTTTAGAAACAGTACTAGCTACATAGAAATGTGTAGAACCTATATCTATTATAGCAGTATAAGGTACATCAAAAATAAACAACGTACCGATGATAATATCAAGAGCATCTCTATCCTCTCGACGTTGAGCAGCATAGACCAGTGTAGGCTGCCTCGCCTCCGTCTGACTAGCACCTCTGCCCGGTGCTTTCTGCTCTCATCCGATACTATTACCACCTCTAACCGGTCCACGGCCCCTAGGTGGCTACTAAACTACCCTCTGAGGCTGTACAGAACTCGGTCCTGAAGCTTGCATCTGATTAGCCTGCTGTGGACACTCTCTAATACGGTGCTTCAAGGACCCACACCTCAAACAAGCCCCCAACCTCCTTCAACACTTGCCTGGATGGTGCCTACCACAATCCCCACAAGGCTGAATCCCAGAAAGAGCAACAGGAACCCTCACTCTAACCGGACCATCAGGTCTGGCCCGTTTCGTAGGCCTCTGAACAGAACTAGAGGGCTTCGAATCCCTTTTGTTCTTACCTCTCTCTCGGTCCCTATTCTGGCATTCCATGCGCTTAACTTCTTCGGTGATTTTTGCCTTATCAACTAGAACTGCGAACTCTTGCTCCCTCTATGGAGCAATCAGTAGCCTCAAATTATCCCTCAAGCCATCCTCAAAGCGAACACATTTTTTACACTCAGACGCCACCATGCCTCGAGCATAGCGACTCAACCTTAGAAACTCGGCATCATACTTGGCCACGATCTATCACCTTGCTTGAGATTCATGAACTCACACCTACGAGCATCCACATAGCTTGACTCCACATACTACCCCTGAAAGGCAGTCTTGAAGAAGTCTCAATTCAAACAATCAGGCTGAGTACCCTCCTCAACCGATAACCACCACTGATATGCCTCGTCGCGAAGCAAAGAAATTGCACCCTTAAGTTTCTGCTCGGGAGTACAATTTATATCATTCATGATCCTCTCAGTGGCCTCCAACTAACACTCAGCCACAGTAGGGGCGACTCTAGTGACACCCTAAAATAACTCAGCACTATTGGATCAGAGTCGTTCAGTTATTAACCCAAGGCCCTCAGATCTAGAGTGGGGTCCAGCAACCCTCTCTAATACCCTCAACATGGCATGGGGCAGTGCGTCGTCCCCAGCCGAACAGCTTTGAGACCTAGTCTCAGTAGCAGGCGAAACCGGTGTCTCACTTGTATCTAAATTTGGCATACTGCCCAGAGATAAAGACTCAGCTCGAGCCCCTCTACGACCTCTACCACGGCCACGAATACCACATTCGTGAGTTCCATGAGCGCTAATCGTAAATTTTCAAATTTTATCTACATTATAAAATTTTATGTATCAGTTCCAGGATTTATTAGTAGATATTTTATGCATAAATTATCAGAAGTTCAGAAATGTTTTCAGAGGTTTCAGTCTCTAGCTATCTCAGTACAGTTTCAAAAAATACTATCTACAGTATTTTCAGAATATCTATCTAAGTTTATAAATACTTACAGGATCGGTGCCAAAGACTCAGTGTACAACATATTTTCTCAAATTATCCAAATTTATTTGAAAAGCAGTTCTTTTTTTTAAAACACAATTTTGGAACCGAAAATTCACAGCCCGTGTTTTGTAACCTGGCTCTGATACCACAAAATGTAACACCCCAAACCTGGCGTAGACGTTATGGCCGAATCTGGTAATGTTACCATAAAGGGGTTTTAAAAACGGTGCAAATTCATTGAAGCTTTGTAACCCATTTTTGTTTACACAACTTTTATTGAAAACCTTATTTAATCAATTTATTTTGCTCAAAACACAATTTACAGTGGAAGTCTAATAAATTCGTTATATTTTGGAAATCCAGTTCATATTTTTGGAAAAACTTTTAGTTTTCATAAAACTGCGATTTAGTTAAAAGTTGTAATAAAGGTTAAAAACACCTTCGGAACCAGAAATAGAATCCAATAGTCCAGAGAGTTTAAAAATTACATAACTCTAGAGAAATACTACTTAAAACAATTAAAACCATTATTAAATCAGTTTATATCTCGTGGTCACCGTGAGACTCCATCGCACCGATCCGCCTAAGTTGTGGATTACATGAACAGAACAAACAAACAGATGTGAGTTTTCGTAAACTTAATGTGTAACCCAACAAAAATAGACATGCAATACATACAGAATTCACATATACAGTTAGATTCAGATTTGGACCTAAGTTCTTTACAGATACAGATAATAGAATTAGATTAATAGAACAGATACAATGAGTCCTACCCCAATCCTCTACACACTATCTCCGACCATCTCATTACACCATGTGGGGTTAAAAACGTCCACCCATCTCTACACACCATATAGTGTCTATGCGATACTTTACAGACCATATGCAGTCAAGCTGCTAGAATATAGGCAAAATGTCGCCATATAGATCACTCCTTCCACATATACAAATCCCACTCCATATATAGATACAGAATACAGATACAGAAATAACAAATTTAACATGCCTAACATGCTTCCTTAACAGTACTGTTAGACATACATTTAGTATCTTACTCATACCAGTCTATCAGAATATCATAGCACACAAACTAGGGTTTGGTTAGCCCTTACTGACCCTACAGTAGGCCCATAGTCGATCGGAATGACTCGTGCGACCCTAGTGAAAATTTCAAAAATATGGGCCCACAGCCCATATTAGCCTCACCCTTATGACCCACATGGCCTGGCCCAAAACCCACACGCCCGTGTGGCATGCTCATGTAGGCCCACACGCCCGACTTGGCCTAGCCCGTGTGGTCCACACGGCCACACCCATACCACCACATGGTCGTGTTTTGCGCACGGCCAACCACACGGGTGACCACACGCCCGTATGGCATCGACAGTCTGTACTTTCGGCTTTTGCCGAAACTCATTTTTCACGCATAAGGGGTACACACCTGATATTGTTTTGATGCACAAGCACTCCCGAGACCACTAAACCTAAGAAACAGCATCCAAAAGCCCAAATCCAGTACACAATTACGAAACTCAATCTGAAACCATTCCACAAACGGAGCCTTACAACAACAAACCAAGAATTCAAAAAACTTACCACCGACAAATAGAAACCCCTAATGCTCAAATTGTTGCAGGAGCACTAATTGCTTCTTGTCCTTCCCCTAACCAAAAGTAAACATAAAACCCCCCCATTAAAACACTAGCCACGAAACAATAAGATCATTTCAATACAAGACTTATCGAACCAACGCAGTCAAACGTTGCACAAAAAGAAGGCGAATTTGGAGAAACCTAAAAGGAGAGGGAGAGACAAAAATTCGGCAGAGGAGAAAAGGGAAACATAACGTCAAAAGATGAGTGAAAAATTAGAAAAAAACAAAAAGAATAAAAATTAAATAAAATCTAATTTAAAAACCCACTAATATCCTAATTCCCCACTAATTAACATCCAACTACCTTAGAATCCCAGAAGCACCGAAACTCTACCATACAACCGAACCAAAAATAATTCCTACGCTCGCGCAAGGATTTGAATATAAGACCTCCAACACACCAACCCCTTACCACTCAAACCAGCAAACTCATTCTGATAAAGATTAACAAACAATTTTATATAAGTCCATTCAATAAGTGTAAGACTTGGATCAAAAATAACAAAATTTGCTAAAGGTAAGACTTGAACCCAAAACCTCATACACACACCTAAAACATTTAACCACTGAAGCAGATACTCATTTTTTTATTAAAATTTACAGATACAGAAATAAATTTATCATGGGGTTACAATTAAACTTAACATTTGAAACCATAATCATACATTTACCTTTTTGATATATATCTTGTCCTTTAAATACTTATTAGACCATTTCTAAATACACTTCATGATTTGGTGACGTTTGAAAGTCCGTGCAGCCCCTTTTTGGTGTAAAATAAATAAACTATGGCAGAACTCTGGTAACAGAACTCCAAATATATATTAAAAATGGTAATATTGCATTTAAGTCATTTTCCCACTAAACTAGTAAAATTGCACTTTAGTCTATGTACTTTTCACCACTTTTCAATCTAGTTCTTATCTAAAATTTTCAAACTCCACATATGCATATATTTCCATGTCACATTCATAAAAAATAATTATTCTATCACACTTCCTTTTCTTAATATGGTAAATTTACACTTTTATTCCTCAAACTTTCACAAATTCTCAATTTAATTCTTTGTAAATTTCATTACTCATGCGTTCTAGTCAAATATCTAATTCATCTCCAATATACTTTATTGTAGTAATCTCAATCCATTTTCTTGATAATTATACTTATACATTCCTTATACAATACCATTTACTATATAAAATATTTTGAATTGTTACTATTCCCCTTTTAAGAAATTTTATCATTGAAATTTCATCAAATATTATATTTTCATCTCAATATCACTTTCAGACTTCTATTCTTTCTTATTCATGCAATGCAATAGAATAATTAATATCTTTATTTAATAACAACTATTCAAATAATTAATAAAGAATCATACCCATATTATCACCAAGTGTGTCATCATCCTGTTGAGCTTTATAAGCACGAACTAGACCACCTTTTGATTCTTGTCTTGAAGTCCTTTGGCTATCGTTAACTTTCTCAATAACTTTAGTTTTTCTATCCCTTTGTCCCAGAGGAGTAGATATTATAGTTTGAGTAAGGATACTTTATATCATTTTCGGACAATCCTTGAGAAAATGTTCTTTTGAGCAACATCTAAAACAAGCTCTAATTAATGACCCTCCTACTCACAGATAGGGATTGAAGGCTTGTTGTCTAAACCCAACATTTTGTCTTGATTTTGATCTCTGCATACTAACTGGTGTAGGCCTACTTGGTCCCACAGAATCCTTAACTTTCTTAGCAGATGGTTGAGGTGAAGAATTAGTTTGCTCAAGATTCCTTTTACCTTGTTTCTTCTCCTTTTGTTGATTCTTCACTCACAATTTTCATCGTCTTCTCAACTAACATAGAAAATCTATCAACCAATCATGTCGTGACACTTTGACAAAAAAACCAGAAAAGAACTAACTATTTTTAACTTGTATTTTTTATTCTCTCTCTCTATATATATCTATCTATTTATGCAACTTTTCTTTTTTAAACTCATCATCCATCTATTGAGATTTTCTTTAGCTTAATAAAAAACAATTTTTTTATTTTTTTAAAAATCCATCAAAATCAATAAGCATGCACCTTATCATAGATCAACTTAAAAGGAAAATAGTTTTCAAATCAAAACCAGTACACCAAAACAATAAAGCATAAACCCCATTCATAATCTCTAATATCAAAAGGAGTAAATTGTCATCACACCTAGAAGCCTCGATACAATTTCACCCTAGCTTCATCAACATGTTCATAAAACTAAGTGAAATAAGATGAATCTTCCAAAAGAAAAAAAAAAAACCACATTGAGAAACGTGAGAGATTCAAATTTAACTAAATCGAACATCGAAATAGTACAACCAAGCCAAAATGAGAATTGAATAGTCAGTATTTTTACAATACCAATTAAATCGTTGATAGAATAATTGTTTTGTATGTTTATTTCTATTTCTATTTTTTTTTCTTTTTTGCTTGTTGATAGAGAGAGAGATAACCATAAAGGCAAAGAGAGAAGAAGGTGATGAGAAAGAAAAAAAAATGTGTCAAATTTTAATTTGGTTAAATTTTTTCCTTTTTAATTTATTTAATTAAATAAGATTATTTTTAATTTTTTTATTTAAAAAATTATAAAATCCATGAGCTAAATGATGTGGCAAGTTTTGATTGATAATTTTTTTATTAGAAATAATAGATTTGGATATTTAATGTAAAAGAATCACAGTTTTGGTACCACTTTTGACCAAAACAAATTTAGGTGCTAAGCGGGAAAAGTGTTATAGTTTGGGGGTCAATTTTTTATTTGATCTTTTTAATTTTTTTTTAAACTAAACTCGATTGCCAAAGCAAGATAAGAAACAAGACAACAATACCAAAGAAAAGAGAGAAGAAAACTAAAAACCTAAGCCAATAGGCTCACCCATTATACCTAGTCCTAGTTTCCTTTACCTCATTTGTGTAAGTGGAAGAAATGCTTGTCGATAAAATATCAAAAAGTACATGATGGAAAAACATCAAAAGAGAATTTATCTATATATAATAAGATCGCCCTTGCCAAGTGGTGAATTGCCTTATTGGCATTTTGACAAATTCATTGGAAGAACAATTATTATTAATAAAACTAGCATTTTACATAAATATAATTTTTTTTAAAATAATTATTTATAAAGTTATAAAACAAAATAAAAGTTTTGTAGGAGCCCAATTTTAACCGGGCTAAAATAACCAGAATAAAAAATAATAAAAAATAAATAATGTCCAGTCCACAATACAAGCCCAATTATAATCATCCTTAAACCCAAACAAATAACCCAACAAAGACCAAAACCTAATTAGCCCAAAAAGAAAACAGCCCCAAACACTACCTAAACAGACCCCCTAACTCAACTGACCTACGAGGCCCAAAAGGCTCAAGACCTAAATCAGAAACAAGGGTTTCAACCCTCGTGCTGCAAGTCTCGATCTCAGCAAGCGCCGCAATCCTCGTGACCTCAATCGTCATGCCACCAGTCGCGTCGCAGCATGCCCGAATCCCTGCACCATCGCCATGTTCTCCGCCTTCAACCTGCACAGAAAAGGAAAGCACCAAAGCAGAAAGGGCAAAACAGTAGCAAAAATGGAAAATTTTTTTGTTTCCTTTTTCTTTCGTTTTTCTTTGGGTTATAAAACCCCATGTCAAACTTGTAAATGAATACACTCACAGACACGGAGAAAAATAGATACGAAAATATTCAAAAAAATAGAGCGAAATAAAAAACCAAAAGCAGTTTTCAGAGGTGATTTTCCATTTTTTTTCTATGTATTATTTTTCTAATTCTATCGATTGGTGCATATTTACATACAAAATAACACTAAATAAAGAAGAGGCGAGAAAACTACCTTTTGAAATAGGGTTTTAGGTCCCCGGCCACCGTTGACGAAGGTGCGTGAGGCGCGTGGAGTGGCGCGTATGGCAGAGCGTTGTTGGAGCACAGGCCGGATTTCGGCCTCAAGCCAAAGAGGAGAGAGCCTTTTAAGGCTTCCGTTTTGTTTTTTTTTTTTTAGAAAGTGTTTAAAATGATTTTTTTCATCTGATTTTAACTTATATAACAAGTTTGAAACGACGCCGTTTTTGCTTAGGATGATAAGCATAAAAACGATCGTTTCAAAGGTCAGACCCGCGCACTAAACCGACCCACATAAAGGATCCACGCCAAAAAATGGGAAATTTATCCCTTTAGTCCCTCCGCATTATTTTAGTTTTACAATTAAGTCCTGTAACATTTTAAATTTTTTATAAATGTGCCTAGAGTTTTTTTCTCGTGTTTCAATTTAGTCCTTCTTATATCTGTTTTATTTAAATTTTTATTTATTTTTTAATTTTTTATATTTTTTCAATATTATTATTTTATTATATTAAAATGCTATATTATTTTTATTATTTATATATATTAGTTGGTTTTTTATTATTTATATATATTAGTTGGTTTATAGTATAAAACTTATATATATATAGTTTTTATATGTAGTAGTTTTATGTATATGTAATTATTATTATTTATTACCTATATTATATAAATTAGCATGTTATTATTTATATTATATATTTCTAATTATTATTATTATTTTATTATTTTATTTTAGTTTAATTATTTTTTTATTTTTACAAAATTATTTTAGTATTTATATATATATTAGTTTTTATATTATATTTTAAAATTTTATACATTATATACTATTATATAATATTGTATTTTTAAAATTTATCTATATTGTATGCTCTATTTACATTATTTATATTATATATGTATAATTTTATATATCTTTATTTAAAATCATTATATACCTTTTTTATTTATACATTGATTATATTATTCACATTATATATATATGTAATTTTATTTATTTATTTATTTATTATTTAATCTTGCATGAAAAGCTCATATTTATTTAATATTTTTTACTGTTTTATATATATTGCTTTATATATTTTATTTGTCCATGGAATGCCCTTTTATTTATTTATTATTTTATGATTACTTTAGTATAGTTATTTTTAGTTGTATTTTATACTAGTATTTGTAACATCCCAAAAATGGGGTTATTTGGAATTTAACTATTTTTCCCATGTAAGAACTGCTATGATGTTATTTATGAAATAAATAAGCTTAATTTAAGGCTTTGAGTTGGCTCGGTTTAATAAAAAATTTCGGTTTCTAACTTAAAAGGTAGGGAGCCTTAGCAGAAGGGTGTTAAAAGAATAAGTGGGGATAATTTGACACAAAAATCAGCTTGGAAAAGTGGCAAGGAGAGGGCCACTTAGGTGCTTGGAGTTGACGCCACAATGCACAAGGGAGAGCTTGTGTTCGAGTCACAGGAATCCCTTTCTTTTTCATTTATGTTGGACGGCACATAGGGAGGATTTTTCTCTCTTTAAAATATTTTTTTTTAGAGATAATATGAGTTTTTTTTTTTTAATTCGATGGATTATGAAGAGATAAATAGGGATAAAAAGGATGTTATTTTAAATGAATTATCATGGGATAATCAAGTATTTTAAAGGGATATTATTTGGATATTATTAGATTATTTGATTATTAATTGATTAATGGAGATTAATTCAATTTAATTTTGAATTAATACAAATGTGTGGCCAAGAGAGGTTGTAAGAGTTTTGCGAGAATTTGAACTCTCCCTAGGGAGAGTGGACTGACAAGTAATAGGGAAGGGGTGCCGAAATCCTATATAAACCCCCATCTACCATCTTAAATTCTTTTTAGAATTTTTTTAGTAGCAGAAATTCTCCCAACTAGTTGCCATCGATTTCTTTTCTTTCTTCAAAGTTAAGAACCACTTCCATCTCTTAGTCTCTTCTCTCAATTTTCGGCTAGCCTTCATTAGTTGTTGTTTATTCTTTGATTATTCTCCCAAAAACCGATAAAAGAAAAACCTCTCTCTTTTGGAACCTTGGCCGAATATTGAACAAGGAGGGGAAGCATTCTCTAATCGAATTTGGAGGGTAAGTATGTTAGGCCGAATGTCTAGGATTCTCTTTTCTCTTCTTGTCGACTTGGAGGTTGGTAAGTGACTATTTCGGCAATGATCATTAAGGCTACTAATCGCTTGATTAAAATATAGGGCTTTGATTTGGAAGCAAGCAGTGAACCCGTTGCTTTGGAGCAATCGGTTTGGGGGTAAGGTGGTAAGATCTGTTTTCTTTATTCATGATATTCGATTAAGCGAAGGCTACTAACTTAATGATTGCCGATTAGGAAGCGAAACACTTGGTGGCTAGTACTCAAGGGTGTTAGGTAAGGCTTTCGGGTTAAATATTAACCCTTTGAATATTTTGGATTTGGCCGAATAGGCCATAAGACTAACCCATGTTTTTGGCCGAATATAGGGGATGATAGATCTGTGGTGACCAACGTTTCTTCTCGGGATTTAAGACTATCGTAGTAATGTGTGTGTACATACACACCTTGTAACTTATTAAATTATGTTAAGTAATGTGATTGCTAACGTGATGTATGTAGCAATGGTTTGAATACCATAACGGTATACGGGTAAACGTGTAAGTACTGTTCATATGATTTGCTATTTGATGCTTTTGGGAAGCATGTTGTGATAATACATTTGATAAGTCCGTATGATTATTGCCGATGTGGGTTGATTGAGTGGAGGCGGTGTAATCGTCGTGCGACGGGCACCGATGTTTTGGTAAACACACCGTGACTACGGTCACCGAGGGTTGGTACCTCCGAGGTTTGGCACCTCGAGAGCGACTTATCCACGTGGTTAATACCACCGTGGGTTGGCCCCACTTGAGATATGGGATAAATGCGCGGTGATTTGGTATCACACGATGGGTTGGCCCCATCACCCGATTTGTGTCTACGGACACCGGTGCTTTGGTAGCACATCGTGACTATATGTCACCAGTGGTTTGGCACCACCGGTGGTTTAGTACCACAACGGGGTAGATAGTGGCGTATGGTGGCTAGGTTGGGACACATGATAACTTGCATAATTAATTTGTTATATATTGTGTATGAATATGTTTAAACCGGGGAAGGGTTACACATCGAGTCTTGGTGACTCACCTTCTCTTTTACATTTTTCAGTAACGAGTAGATCGCGGATGTGGAGCGGGTGACTCGAGGTGGCCATCTGATGAATTTAAACCGAATGGATTTTGGCTTTAGTTATTTTAATCTTTAGTTGATTTTATTTTGAATGTAATAAGGCCTCCTAACACTTTAGCTTTGTTGTTTTTTTATTCTTTGAATAATTTGCTTAAACTATTTTTATCAATATTACATTGAATGAACACGTTTTCTCAAAGTAAACGAAAATGTTCTCTGTGCTTAGTCGGGCACATTTAAAACTCTAAAACAACTTGACCCAAATGAATTCCAAATTTAATCTAAGTAAGGTTTTATTAAGTCCATTAAAAGAAGGGTTTTGAAATTCAAGTTGGTTTCAAAAAGGAACTTCAAAAATGTTTTCTTCATGTGGACAGATTGACCATAGCGTTTGGGCGGGTTTGAGTCGTTACAAAATTGGTATCGAGAGCCAGTTCAAAGCTCTCGCTGTGGGCCCAAGGCCCAAAAATGTTTTAGAAGGCCTTATAAAATGATTTTTGGATTTTGACAAACATGGCCCGAGTCTCAAACACCGATCCGCCTGTAAGTACTTCGAACCTCTTGGTGAATTATATTCTGTAGAAGGGTAGGAAGTATGGGGCGTAGATAGACTTATAGGACTTGAACCCTAGGATTAGATTACTCAAACACATGAACCGAACATAAGACATTAAAGAACTAAACCAATCTATGACTTAGCCAAGTGAGCTAGGGTGTGGTAACCCCCATGACGCATGTCGAGGATTGGATCCGGAAGAGCCACGGTATTTAAAGCGATCGTGTGACTCACCTCCTCTTCGCAGTATCCTACAGTGCGTAACCGGTTCTGGCTCACCCTAACTCGGAGGGCTCGGTGGTGTGGCAACCTGCGTGCGCATGTCTAGAAAGGTTCGGTGAGAAGCTTGGTATTTAAGCGGTCCGCGTGACCCACCTCCTCTTCACTCGAATCCTGCTGCAGTGCGTAGCTTTGGTTCACCACGACCAAGAGGGCTCGGTCATAGGCTAAACCTAATGACTAAAACCCGAAAGGGAATTAGCCATGTTTTCAAACAGAACGAAACAACAACAACTCAAATGTTTTCAAACCTCTTGCAACAACTCTTTCAAATCAGAAAACCTCATATTTGCAACGTTTTCCTAGAAAAACTCAAATTTTGGAAAATTACAAAAATGCCCTTAGGGGTAAAATTACTAAACGCCACGACTCATAAAATATCAGTTCAATGGTTTTGCTCAAAATTTCGACTACTTTACAAATATCCAACAACTTAGTTTTGAAAATCAACCTTTGAAAAATTTTGGTTTTAGAAAATTACTTAAAACGCCTCAATTTGTGAAAATTACCGAAATGACACGATCTTTGGAAAACTTTACCAACATTACTATTTGAAAAGGAAAACTTTCAGAAAGGACCTCAAAGTTTTACAAATGTCGAAAATATCCTCGATTTATCAAAATGACAAAATTGCCACGATTGACAAAATTACCAAAATACCCTCGGTTTCAAAACGATTACGATTTTACAAATTTTTATAAATATCCTCCAGTTTTGGGAATTTCAAAATGACCTACTTTACTAAAGTTTTAAAATTTCTTTATTTACGAAAATACCCCTGTAGGAAAATGATTGAAAATACCACCAGGTTAGAAATGGGCGAAATGTCAGAAGAGTGAATAGGTATGGAAAGCATTAAGGAATGGATGCATGAACTCTTTGTGTGAACTAGGATAGAAGATGAAACCTTGTTTGCTCGAAGGAACCCCTAATTAAATTCATTTCATAAAATTTCTTTGCGAATAAGAAAGTGAACAAATGCTAACACATAAAATTCTCTTAATCAGATTAAGCGATGAGATAGAATGAGTTCTAGAGGACGTGGACGTCGTGGACGCCAGTAGAGGGTAGGATGACGTGTGTCCGAACCCGTCAGTCAGTCAAGGTTCGAACGAGGTACCACCGCCACCACCACCTCCTACTTTCGTGGTCGGCGAGCGGACCGGGCCGCAGTGGTGAGCCGTGTGTCGCAAGCTATTTTGCGAGTGTTGGAGATGGTGGCCGGGGCTGGTGGGAATTTGGGAGCTCGGAAGTCTGTTCCCGAGCGGATTCGGTCTAACGGGCCGAGGTATTAGTGGTGTCTCGAGAGTGGCGCCCGTCTTGTGAGAATATTGGTTGGAATCTACGGAAAGGGTTATGGATGATCTCGACCGACTAGGAGGAGGAGAATTCGAAAGGCGGTGTCGCTTCTAAAGGATGAAGCGTACCAATGGTGGGTGACGGTCGGGATGGAGCCGCGGTGATGATCTCACGTGGGACTACTTTAAAACGGCCTTCGTAAGAAGAAGTATGTGGGCACTAGTTACACCGATGCTCAAAGGAAAGCCTTCCCAGGTCTAGTGCAAGGAACTAAGTCGGTGGCCGAGTATGAGGTGAGTTTTTAAGGCTAAGTAGGTATGCCGAGGAATCGTAGCCACCGAACATGAGTTTGTGTCCGCTTTGAGGACGGGCTCGAGAGATGATCGAGATTACTAATTGCCCCCCATGAAGAGTTCGGGAGTTCTCATCTCTTGTGGAGAAAGCCAAGGTGGCGAAAGAAGGGGTTAAGGAGGTCGTAAGGCAAAACTATAGCAAGAATAACGAGAAAAGAGGATTTGGGTCATTTGGATCGGGTAACACTAATGCTCGAGAAGTGGGCTGGCAGCGAATGGGCCGAATCGGGGAGGAAAGCCCACGGCTACTAATCAAAGGCCGACTCGGTCTGCAACCGCTGTGGAAAAACCCATTGGGGAGGTTGTTGGTCCGGTAACAAAGGTTGTTTTGAGTGTGGGTCTTTGGAGTATCGGGTAAGGGATCGTCCTCAAAAGGCGACTAAGGATCACGCCCGGAAGGTCGAATCGCGCTCAGGCGTAAACGTTGGACCACCACGCAGAGGGGTCGGGGTAATGGCAGAGAAACAATGGTTTCAACCGAGGTCGTGGAACTCGGGGCGGAGGTTCGGGTAACACGTGAAGCTAGGCGGCTGGCTTAGTCTATGCAATCGAGGCGCCGTGAGGAGGAGAGACGCACCGGACGTCATAACCGCAGATGCGTTTCTAATATTTGGTTTACCTTATGTTGCATTGATTGATGTGGGTTCGACGACTCGTACATTGCTAGTAGTGTGGTAGGAACTATGGACCTAGACTCGAGACTACTCTTAGGAAGATGACTGCTAAGCCCCTAGGACACTCTGTAGTAGTAGACAAACTTTATAAAGAGGTACCCTAGAACTCCAAGGGGTCGTATTTGTAGCCGATCGATGGAACTACCTCTCGGAGAGTTCGATTTGATCCTTGGAATGGATTGGCTAGTTAAGTATCAAAGCGAATTTGGATTGCGCGGCTAAGCGCATGGTGCTTAAGGCACGGTGAGGGGTGATGAAGTGGTTATGATAGGTGATAGAAGGAATTACCTATCCAATGTGGTGTCGGCCTTGAAGGCCGAAAGGATGGTTAAGAAAGGTTGTGAGGCATATTTGGTTCGGATCTGTGCTTTGGAAGCTAAGGAGTCAGTAGTTGAGGTTCGAACGGTTGGGGAATTTTCGACGTATTCGGAAGAACTTCCAGTCCGCCTCGGATCGGAAGTTGAATTCGGTATTGACTTGCTACCCGGGCGGCACTGTGTCTATAGCACCATACCGAATGGCACCAAAGGAATTGGTGGAGCTGAAGGCCCAAATTCAGGAGCTCTTGGATAAAGGGTTCATTCGACCAAGTATATCTCCGTGGGGAGCACCTGTGTTATTTGTCAAGAAGAAGGACGGTTCAATGCGGATGTGTATCGACTACCGCCAATTGAACAAGTTAACGATCAAGAACAAGTATCCGTTGCCTCGGATTGACGACTTGTTCGATCAACTGAAGGGTGCCGCGGTGTTTTCAAAGATAGACCTTAGGTCGGGCTACCATCAACTAAAGGTGAAGGAAGTTGATGTCCACAAGACGGTATTCAGAACTCGGTATGGACATTACGAGTTTCTGGTAATGCCATTCGGGTTGACCAACGCGCCGGCGGCATTTATGGACTTGATGAATAGGGTGTTCCAGCAATACTTAGACCAATTCGTCGTAGTGTTCATAGACGATATATTAGTCTATTCTAAGACGGAGAAAGAGCATGACAAGCATTTACGAATAGTGTTGCAAGTACTAAGGGAGAAGCGATTATATGCCAAATTCAGTAAGTGTGAATTTTGGCTAAGGGAAGTAGCTTTCTTAGGACATGTGGTATCGGCGGAAGGAATTAGAGTAGACTTCGTAAGATTGAAGCGGTATTGGATTGGAAACCGCCTAGGTCGGTGGCGGAGATCCGAAGTTTTCAGGTCTAGCGGGGTACTATCGGAGGTTTGTGGAAGGGTTTTTCTCGATCGCGCCACCGATTGACGAAGCTACTAAGAAAAGGAGTCCCATTTGTATGGTGGAGAAGTTAAAGGAAAGCTTCGATAAGCTAAGGAAAATTTTGACTAAGCTCGATTTTAGTGCTGACCCTGTAAGTAGGGAAGTTGTTCACCGTTTATTGTGATGCGTCTCATCACTGGTTTGGGATGTGTGTTTGATGCACGAGAGGGGAAGGTAGTAGCCTATGCATCACGGTAGTTAAGGCCACACTGAATCGAACTATCCAACGCACGACTTAGAGTTAGCAGCAGATTGTCTTCGCTCACGAAAATATGGAGACACTATCTTTATGGGGAGAAGTCGATAGTTTACGGATCACAAGAGTTTGAGGTATCTCTTGACTCGAAGGATCTTAACTTGAGAGCGGCGTCGGTGGATCGAACTTTTAAAGGACTACGATTGTTCGATCGAGTATCATCCGGCAAGGCCAACGTGGTAGCCGACGCGTTGAGCCGGGAAGGTGGTGACGGACTTAAGAGCAATGTTTGCTCGGTTGAGTTTATATGATGATGGAAGCCTCTTAGCAGAACTTCAAGTTAAGCCGACGTGGATGAAGGAAGTTAAGGAAAAACAATTAGTGGATGAAGGGTTGAATGCTAAGAGAGCACAAGTTCGGGATGGTGGTTTGGAAGGATATAACTTTGTCTAGTGATGGAGTGTTATGCTTTCAAGGGCGACGTGTATGCCAAGGATGTGGAGTTGAGGCAAAAGATTCTCTCGGGATGCACATAGCAGCCCTACGCTATGCATCCGGGAGGAAGCAAGATGTATAGAGATCTTAGAGAAGCGGTTTTGGTGGCCCAAGCTAAAAGCGTGAGTGACAGAGTTTGTTGGTAAGTGTTTGACTTGTCAACAAGTTAAAATTTGAACATCGGTTGCCATCGGGGTTGCTTCACCGGTGAAGATTCCCCAATGGAAGTGGGAGCGGATAACTATGGATTTCGTTAGTGGGCTACCCCTTACGCCCAAAGAAGAAAGACGCGATTTGGGTAATAGTGGACCGTCGACTAAGTCACTCACTTCATACGGTGAGGATGGATTTTCTCTTACGAAGCTAGCTAAGCTACATGCATGACGTATCGGAGATAGTAAGATTGCATGGGGTTCCAACATCAATCATCTCGGATAGGGATCCCGAGTTCACGTCAAGGTTTTGGAAAGCCTTGCATCAAGCTATGGGCACACGATTGGATTTTAGTACCGCTTTCCATCCACGATCGACGGACAATCGGAAAGGGTGATCTGAGATCTTGGAGGATATGTTAAGAGGTTGTGTCTTGGATTTTCGTGGTAGTTGGGAGGAATTTCTACCGTTAGCGAGTTCGCCTACAACAACAGCTACCAGGCAAGTATCCCGATGGCTCCGTATGAGGCCTTTGTATGGGCGGAAGTGTCGTACTCGACATGTTGGGACGAGAATTAGCGAACACGCATGATTTTGGGTCGAGTTGGTGAGAGACGGAGGATAAAGTCAAGGTGATTTGGTCTCGTCTTAAGGAAGCATCGGATAGGCAAAAATCCTATCTTTGATTTAAAACGCAAGGAGATGGAGTATGCTGTGGGAGACAAGGTTTTTCTGAAAGTGTCGCCTTGGAAAAAGGTGTTAAGATTTGGACGGAAAGGGAAGCTAAGCCCAAGGTTTATCGGGCCATATACGGTGATTAAGCGAGTAGGACCGGTAGCCTACCAGCTTGAGTTACCGGCGAACCGAACCAGATCCATGATGTCTTTCACGTATCAATCTTTGAGGCGGTATCGGTCGGACCCTTCTTCGCACGTTGTGCGATGGCGTAAATCGAGGTGAATCCAAATTTATCTTTTGAAGAGGAACCGATTCGGATCTTAGGACCGAGATGAGAAAGTTCTACGTAAGAAGTCGATTGCCCACCGTGAAGGTCTTTGTGGCGGAACCATGGTACAGAGGAAGCTACGTGGGAACCGAGGATGTAATGAGGCAAACAATACCCCACCTTTTCTAGTTAAGTAATTTGGGGACGAAATTTATTTTAAGGGGTAGAATCGTAACATCCCAAAAATGGGGTTATTTGGAATTTAACTATTTTTCCCATGTAAGAACTGCTATGATGTTATTTATGAAATAAATAAGCTTAATTTAAGGCTTTGAGTTGGCTCGGTTTAATAAAAAATTTCGGTTTCTAACTTAAAAGGTAGGGAGCCTTAGCAGAAGGGTGTTAAAAGAATAAGTGGGGATAATTTGACACAAAAATCAGCTTGGAAAAGGCAAGAGAGAGGGCCACTTAGGTGCTTGGAGTTGACGCCACAATGCACAAGGGAGAGCTTGTGTTCGAGTCACAGGAATCCCTTTCTTTTTCATTTATGTTGGACGGCACATAGGGAGGATTTTTCTCTCTTTAAAATATTTTTTTTTAGAGATAATATGAGTTTTTTTTTTTAATTCGATGGATTATGAAGAGATAAATAGGGATAAAAAGGATGTTATTTTAAATGAATTATCATGGGATAATCAAGTATTTTAAAGGGATATTATTTGGATATTATTAGATTATTTGATTATTAATTGATTAATGGAGATTAATTCAATTTAATTTTGAATTAATACAAATGTGTGGCCAAGAGAGGTTGTAAGAGTTTTGCCGAAATTTGAACTCTCCCTAGGGAGAGTGGGACGGCAAGTAATAGGAAGGGGTGCCAAATCCTATATAAACCCCATCTACCATCTTAAATTCTTTTAGAATTTTTTTTAGTAGTAGAAATTCTCCCAACTAGTTGCCATCCGATTTCTTTTCTTTCTTCAAAGTTAAGAACCACTTCCATCTCTTAGTCTCTTCTCTCAATTTTTGGCTAGCCTTCATTAGTTGTTGTTTATTCTTTGATTATTCTTCCAAAACCGATAAAAGAAAAACCCTCTCTTCTTTTGGAACCTTGGCCGAATCTTTTGAACAAGGAGGGGGAAGCATTCTCTAATCGAATTTGGAGGGTAAGTATGTTAGGCCGAATGTCTAGGATTCTCTTTTCTCTTCTTGTCGACTTGGAGGTTGGTAAGTGACTATTTCGGCAATGACTATTAAGGCTACTAATCGCTTGATTAAAATATAGGGGCCTCGGATTTGGAAGCAAGCGGTGAACCCGTTGCTTTGGAGCAATCGGTTTTGGGGGTAAGGTGGTAAGATCTGCTTTCTTTATTCATGATATTCGATTAAGCAAGAAGGCTACTAACTTAATGATTGCCGATTAGGAAAGCGAAACACTTGGTGGCTAGTACTCAAGGGTGTTAGGTAAGGCTTTCGGGTTAAATATTAACCCTTTGAATATTTTGGATTTGGCCGAATAGGCCATAAGACTAACCCATGTTTTTGGTCGAATATAGGATGAGATAGATCCTGTGGTGACCAACGTTTCTTCTCGGGATTTAAGACTATCGTAGTAACAGTGTGTACATACACACCTTGTAACTTATTAAATTATGTTAAGTAATGTGATTGCTAACGTGATGTATGTAGCAATGGTTTGAATACCATAACGGTATACTGGGGTAAACGGTAAGTACTGTTCATATGATTTGCTATTTGATGCTTTTGGGAAGCATGTTGTGATAATACATTTGATAAGTCCGTATGATTATTGCCGATGTGGGTTGATTGAGTGGAGGGGCGGTGTAATCGTGCGAGCGGGCACCGATGTTTTGGTAACACTGCGTGACTACGGTCACCGAGGAGGTTGGTACCTCCAGAGGTTTGGCACCTCGAAGAAGCGACTTATCCCCGTGGTTAATACCACCGTGGGTTGGCCCCACTTGAGATATGGGATAAATGCGCGGTGATTTGGTATCACACGATGGGTTGGCCCCATCACCCGATTTGTGTCTACGGACACGGTGCTTTGGTAGCACATCGTGACTATATGTCACCGGTTGTTTGGCACCACAAAGTGGTTTGGTACCACAGCGGGGTAGATAGTGGCGTATGGTCAAGCTAGGTTGGGACACATGATAACTTGCATAATTAATTTGTTATATGTTGTGTATGAATATGTTTAAACCGGGGAAGGGTTACATCATCGAGTCTTGGTGACTCACCTTCTCTTTTACATTTTTCTGTAACGAGTAGATCGCGGATGTGGGTAGGGTGACTCGAGGTGGCCATGCATGAATTTAAACCGAATAGATTTTGGCTTTAGTTATTTTAATCTTTAGTTGATTTTATTTTGAATGTAATAAGGCCTCCTAACACTTTAGCTTTGTTGTTTTTTTTTATTGCTAAATAATTTGCTTAAACTATTTTTATCAATATTACATTGAATGAACACGTTTTCTCAAAGTAAACGAAAATGTTCTACCGTGCCGTCGGGCACATTTAAAACTCTAAAACAACTTGACCCAAATGAATTCCAAATTTAATCTAAGTAAGGTTTTATTAAGTCCATTAAAAAGAAGGGTTTTCGAAATTCAAGTTGGTTTCAAAAAGGAACTTCAAAAATGTTTTCACTGTAACGGACCAGATTCGGCCATAGCGTTTGGGCCGGGTTTGGGTCGTTACAGTATTTCTTTTATTGTATATGCTAATATGAAATGTTAGTGAATTATAATTGCTTTTAATATTTATGTTCGATAGTATATAAATGCAATATTGTCACATGGATTATTGTTTAAAATAAAATATACATTTTTGCAAAATTAATACTTTATCTAAAGGTTTTTTTAAAATAAGGCAAAGTTTTGGTATTTAGAAATTCGGGAAATAGTACCCAATCGTGCTGGGTTTCGATTTTCCGTTTGGCTAAATAACTAAATATCCTTTTAACAAGTTTTGTAAATCGTGAGATGATCTTAGTTACGAGTGTTTAAAAAATATCGTGTCCAATCGTGTTGGATGTGATGTTTATATTCATTTGGAACGAAGAACTCTCAAATTTTTAAATCAAATTGCTCGAAGTTTTTTTAGAATTCATATTTTTAAAATTTTTTTTAAAAAATAAGGCAATATTTTGGTATTTAGAAATTCGGGAAATAGTACCCAATCGTGCTGGGTTTCGATTTTCCGTTTGGCTAAATAACTAAATATCCTTTTAACAAGTTTTGTAAATCGTGAGATGATCTTAGTTACGAGTGTTTAAAAAATATCGTGTCCAATCATGCTGGATGTGATGTTTATTTTCATTCGAAACGAAGAACTCTCAAATTTTAAATCAAATTGCTCGAAGTTTTTTTTTAGAAATCATATTTTTAAATACTTTTAAGTTTCAAACATTTGGACATAATTTTATCGATTATGTACCAATTTTTGGGCGTTATGAGGGTGCTAACCCTTCCTCATATGTAACTGACTCCCGAACCCTTTTTTTTTTGTTTTTCGTAGACCTAAACCAGTATTTTGAAATAAAACATTTTAAGGTGATCCAATCACACCTAAGTAAAAAGGGATTGATGGCGACTCCCATTTTCGTTTTTTTAAGTCAACCCCGTTTTCTAAAAATTTTAAAAATGGTTTCGACAGCTTGGCGACTCCGCTAGGGACCAATAAGAGAGTCAAGCCAAAAATTGATTAGTTATTGTCCAAATGTCAAAAATTTGAAAGTTTGTTTTGAAAAGCCATGATTTTGTTTTTTATTGCATGTGGTTCTAAATATATTTCTTTCCATTGCACTGCATGACCGTCGTGGTCGCACTCTTAAGTCGGAGCGAGAAGCTATGCTTTCGTGAGGTTTTCACCTCCGCATGGGTAGTGGACTGCTTCTGAAATACATCTGTACTTATGTCTTCGTGAAGTTTTCACTTCTGCATGGCCATAAGGAAATGTATTCCCCTGAACCGAACTCGGTATGTATGAGCCTATAATGGGTGAGGATCGAGGAATCTGCTTGTTCAAGTACCTTAACTTTAGAACTAAACTGTATATACTGAACCCTAAGAGCCCACCTTAGGTAGAACTATGCCAAACCTTAGTGGTCACCTAGATAGGTGTTTGTTTATTTCATTTGCTTTATATTCCATGGTATTAACTTGTTGTGTTTTTATTCTTTTGTGCATATCATTTTATATTTTAAGAGGTATCGATTCATGGTCAGTTTCTAGAGTTAGAAAGCTGGTTATGGAGAACGAAATCCTTAATAAAGTGGAAGACAATGCAATCGTTTGTATATGGTCATAGCAAAGGCAATTAAGAGAAAGAAGGGTATGGATTTGTTGGAGCAAAAGGGGAATAGGGGCAATATTGGTATCCTTGCCTCCTCAGCCACTTGTGCCTCCTGATGTTGTTTCGATCAAAGCAGAATCGGATGTGAAAAAGATTGTACGACACCCTATGGCAAGGTGTAGTGTTGGAACTAAAGGGCAAAAGGTAACTATACTCACCAATCACTTTAAAGTAAGCGTGGAGTACGGACAGACACTTCTACCAGTACAGCGTTTCTCTTTCATATGAAGATGGTCACCCTGTGTAATTGTGTTGGAAGGAAAGTGACAGACAGAGTGCATGAGACCTACAAAAATGATTTAGATGGAAAGAATTTTGCCTATGATGGTAAAAGGAGTTTATTTGTTATAGGTCTGCTACCAAACAACAAGCTTGAGTTTACTGTTGTACTTGAGTATGTTGCACCTACCAGAAACAATGGAAATGCAAGCCCTGATGGCCAGGATAACCCAAATAGACATGGAAAAAAGGAGATTAAGAAGACTGTGACATTCAATAAATTGGTAAAGCCATCTAGGATTGAAAGATGGGCTGTTGTGAACTTCTCGGCTCCTCGTTGTGATCCAAACAACATTATAAGGGATTTGATTCATTGTGGAGAAGTGAAAGGAATTCATATTGACCCCCCGTTTGATATATTCAATGAGATAAAGCAGAATAGATGCCTTTCACCTGTGGTTAGAGTTGGAAAAATGTTTGAACAAATACAATTTAAACTTCCTGGAGTTTTGCAGTTCCTTCTTTGTCTGCTCCTTGATAGGAAAACTTTGATCTTTATGAACTATGAAAGCAAAAGAATCTTTCTGAGTATGGCATTGTGACTCAGTGTATGGCACCAGCTAGGGTGTATGATCAATACTTTATAAAATTTTCTTCTAAAGATCAATGCTAAGCTTGGACGGTCTCTTCATCACTATTGAAGCCATAATTTCGCAATCAAGTTAAAGTCAAGCCTGAACAAAATCAAGGAAATGAAGGGTAAGATTGAAGGGTTAGAAACAGCATTGCACAGTTGTGAACTTCAGATCAAGCTTCTTGAAACAAGAGAAGGGTATTTGAAGGAAGAGCTTCACCATTTCCATGACCAAGTTAAAAGTCGGGATTAGCTCATGGATGAAGCAATAGTTCAGATTCGAAAGGTAGCTGATCATCTATAGACTTTGGCATCACAGGCTGATATGTTGAGCATGAAATATGAGCTACAGTCGGATCGTGATCAAGAGATAACCTCTAAAGCGAAAACTTTAGGACTTAAAGCGAAAGCATGTTTATAGTCCTTTTAATGTAAAGGATTTTGTTTTCTAATAAAGTTTTCTAAAATGAAGTTGAACTAGAATCAGTGCCTCTTTGCATTCATGTATTTGCATTATATCCCATCATTTGCATTAGACTTTATAAAAAGACCCTAATTAGGTAAAATATTTCAGTTAACCTGGGAAACATGGAACAAAGATTAGAAAGAATAGAGCAAATGCAAATACAGATGTAGGGGCAATTAACCAAAATTCAACAAGAAATGCGGGAATTTCAAAGGAATATCATAGGCCAGCTAACCCAGTTACTAGCCGAAGGACTTGGAAAAAAGAGAGGACCAGTGGTCAACAGTGTGGATGAGAAGGAAGACATCGTTTACTCCCCAATAGGTTTTAACCCGATCGATGATCAAGCCAAACCGGTTGCTCTGGTAGAAACAAGGAAAAGAGGAGAATGGACCTCAAAGGCCCTGAGGAAGAAGGAAAAGAGAGTAAATAATGCTGGTAGGTATAACAAGAGCCATTTGGAGCCAATGAACCAGCTAAGGACGGTAACTACCAGCGATCAGGTCTCTCAAAGAAAAAACTCTGAAAAGCTCCAATTTACGCCAAACCCTATGACGTATAAGGAGCTATATCAAAGTTTATTTGACGTGCATATGGTGTCTCTATTTTATCTAAAGCCGTTACAGCCCCCATATCCTAAATGGTATGACTTCAACGCTCAATGTGACTACCATGTAGGAATAACGGGTCACTCAATCGAAAACTGTACTATGTTTAAAAACTTGGTCGAAAGGTTCATTAAAATGGGAATTGTGAAATTCGATGATTCATCAAAACCTGATCACTTTGACAAGGTAGTAAATGCGGTGATTGAAGGAGGAGACAAGAAAGTTGCGACCCCTTGAAGGAATCAATAATGAAGAGGGAATCAAATAACGAAGTTTCCAAGTCCTTACGTACTTGGGAGTGTCTTGAATAATGGGATTGAGGAAGAGACCTCTATATTTTAGAGCTGATCTTTACTAATATGCAAAACATGCTTGTTGCCTTAAGCCTAGAGGCAATAAGAACTCTTTTGTAAAATAAGCTTGTGTTCGAAACTTTATTTCAATAAAATGCATCTCTTTTAAATACATATTCTCTTATTCTTTACATTTCATACTGCACATTCTTTTTTTTTTAAAATATTCTTTCATGACCATACCAATAATCATCCTTAGAATCATTTATTCTTTGGATTTCTTGCCTTCGTACCTAGGTACTTAGATATCAACGACATGAGCGACGTTGTTACTGACTCCCTTTTTTAATGAGATATGGGTCTAGGGGATCTAAGGACTTTGAAGATAACAGAGATTGTAACCTATCTTCTAATTTGTTAAGAATGGTGAAACGAGATTAAAAACAGACCTTACTCTAAAAGAGGTTCATTGGATATTGCGAGCCTAGGAAAGGAGTGAAGATTGTAGCCTAGCTCATCACAAAAATAAGGCGAGACATTATTGAGTTATCTTCGAGAATTCAAAGATGTTTTTGCACGATAATTTCAGGACATGCCTGGGCTAATAAGACACGGGCTGGGGCGCTGTTGGTCTACCATGGAAGGGGATTGCATCAGTCATACCGCAAATACTGAATTGAAGAAAACGAGATTTATGTGACGCTTCTATTTTCTTCACAGACTTTTCTATATGTGGGGCATGGATATTATGGGTCCAATCTCGTCAAATGCTTCAAGTTGTCATTGATATTGATTCATTGTTGTGGTCATCGTTTACTTCACTAAGAGGGTAGAAGTAGCTTCATATGCCAATGTTACAAAGTCGATAGTCATCAAATTTCCCGAAAAAAAAGAGGAGAAATCAGACGCTGACAGAAAATGCCAATAGGGGCAAAATCAAAATTTACAGTTTGTTCAAAGATTAAGCAGCATATCACAGTGTAGCAAAAGTCACCAAAAGAAAATACAAAAAGAAAAACAATGAAAGGTGACTAAGACTTGTAAGTATTGGCGTAAGAAGCTACCACTTACCCTCTGTCTTATTGAACGTTGGCCAAAGCCTTCGCTGGGGCAACATCTTATTTATTGGTTTATGGAATTGAAGCATTTTGCTAATTGAACCTAGTTGAAGAAAAGGTTAAAGTTATCCAAGCTTATGACAAAGAGGTTCATCCCAGAGAATTCCACAAGGGGAACCTGATGTTGAAACAGATTGTTCTTCTACAAAAAATGATTTTAGAGGAAAGCATATGCCAAACTGGGAAGGACTTATGTAGGGCCTGTTCTAGAGGAGCATTGATATTTGAAGACTTGCCCAATCCGGCGAATTCAGGTTTAGTTAAGAGATATTTTACCTGAAAGAGGAAAGATCAAGGTGAAAACCCGTAAAAGGGTGCCTCAAGAAAAAAAAGAGAGGCCAAGGCGAAAACCGCAAAGGGCGCTTTGAGACCAAAAGGGATTTGAGTTGAAAATCCGAAAAGGGCGGCTCAAATTTTGACCAAAAACTGGGGCACACAGTAGTCTTGCTACGCTTGAATTAACAATGAAGAGGTATGATACGTCTTGGGGCATTGACAAAGTACTCCGGATCCCCTAAACACATATTGAGCTTAAAATGGTCCTCAAGAAGCTGGAACAAAGAAGCTCAGGCTGCGATATTTGGGGCATCTAGCTTCTATCTTACCCATTTTTTGAATTCCTTTTCTTTGATTGCTTTATTCTTTTTGAGATACACCCAAATCAATTTTCTTTTATTGCCTGGATTATCTTTGTTTAAATTATTTTTTCTGAGTTATGCTCCTGACTAATTTCTTTCTCATCCATTTTTGTGTTCTTTTTCAAGCATTTTATATTGAAATAACGATTTATGGACTAATAAAACTTTCATAAAAGGAGTTTCGCATATTACTCTAGAAGCTTCTAAATAATATGAGGAATCTAAAGCATGACTATTGTTCAGAAATCACCAAGCCTAAGGGCTGGAAACATTGAAAAATGATTATTTCTTCAGATTCTTATTGGATAAGACAATTTTGTTGGTGATACCACATCGGCAAATGACGAACAAGGTCAATCTAAATGTAAAACGGGATCATTGTAGGGATACCCTGCATTCATTGAAAATTTCAGACATATACCTTTGGTCATTACACCCAGGGAATGGTGTAACAGATCAAACTGATTGAAAGTGATACAAGTTTTGCACCTCTGAGTGGTAACAGAAGGATGGAAGAAACCAAATGTAATTTCCCCAAAGTTGCAGTAGGAAGTACCAACTTCATGTCTCAAGATCCAAGCGAGGCTGACTCAGAAATTACATTGGGGCAAGCTGGTTGAGCAGAACATGATTGATGAACAAGAATGAAAAACAAGTGAATGATAACACCTAGAATAGGAATCATACTCATAACGTTTTAGCATCATAGCAAATCATATTAGGAGCATTTGATTCATTACAATCTTTGCATCCTAATCCTTTAAAAGAAATCATTTTCATGACATGTTGCATTCATGTTACTCATAATACATGTAGCTAGAAGCATTTGATTTTTTTTTATCATAGTATCTTAATCATATGACATAAACAGGTGGAACCGAGTCTATAGGACATGTCTTTCGGTGGATGGTGTAGCAATATCGGTGAATTTGCAGATCTCATCTTCCTAAAGTTGTAGTGTAACGACCGAATTTGACCCTAATCGGAACGGTGGTTTTGGGACCACGAATCCGAGTCTGATAAATTTCTAAATATTATATTTTGTGTTTATTATATGTGTATTAATGTGTGTGAAAGTTTCGTAGAAAAATTTTATCGTTTAAGTGCTTAATTTGATAAAAAGGACTTAATCGCGTAAAGTACAAAAGTTGCAAATTATAGTGAAAAGTCCTAATGTGATAGTGGCTTTTCAAATTGAAGTCTTAAAGGGGCAAATTGCCCATTTCTATAGTAAGTGGCCGGCCAAGTACATAACTAACCGTAATTTATAATGTTTAATATTTTATATCATAAGGTTAAAATGGTAATTATTAAATTATGTTAATAATAGTTAAACAATTCATAAAATAAAGCCATTTGCATGCTTATTTTGCCGAAACTAAAAGAGAAACAAAAGGAGAAAATCTTTGAAGCATTCGGCCTTATTCAAGCTTATTTAGGTATGAAATCTAGCTCGGTTTTTGTTAATTTTTATGTTTTTGAGATCGTTGCTTAGTATATTACCTGACCCATGCTAGAATTTCTAAGATTAGTGTGTTTATATGATTCGGCCATTGATGAATTCTTGAGGTTTTGATGTTTGATGATTTTTAAATTAAAGATATGTTAAGGATTGATATGTTTTGTATTAGAAATTTTAGTGAATTTTAGTATTTTGGGCTAAATTATAAAAAATAAAATTTTAGAGGGGCCTATTTGCAAAATAAATGAAATGTGAAGGCTTGTAAAGTCCCTAGGAACATTCGGCCCTTGTATAGTATTAGCTAATTTGGTGTATTTTGCGTGTTAAGCAAAATAGGACTAAATTGCAAGGTAGAGAAATATTAGGGGTAATATGGTAATTTGTCTAATTATGTGATTTGGGACTAAATTGAATTGAAATGTACTTGAATGAGCTGAATTTAATGTGTTTTAGATCAAGAGCAAAAAGAAAACGGAATTGGATCGGGAAAGGCGAAGGTTCTCGAATAGCCAGATTTACGGTCTGCCATCGACAACCGAGGTAAGTCCTTAAGCAAATATCGTTAAAGATTTATTTACGACTATGATAAATGATGAAACTTGAATATTTAAAGTATAATTATAGATAATAGCCGAATGTAGAAGTATGGCATTGAATTGAATTTACTTTGTAAAACGAAAAGTGTATAAATATGTTTTGGTTGGTATGTGAAGGTAACATGATCTATATGAGTTGTTTGCATTGTTGATGTTATGAAATGAGTGTTGAATTGATGATCATATCTATATCGGGCTTTAAGCCTAGCAGGCTTCGTGCCGGTGTTATTTATCGGGCTAAATGCCTAGCAGACCTTATGCCGGTGATGTAATTCGGGCTATGAGCCTAGCAGGCCTTGTGCTGGTGATGTATATCAAGCTTATTGCCTAGCAGGCTTAATGCTGGTGATCAAGTTCAGACCTCGGGTCTAGCAGGCTTAATGCCGGTGATGTGTTATAAATTCTTTACAAGGTGGGATGTAAATACTTCGATAAACAAAATGCTCGGGTAAAAAAAAAAAAGGTTTATAGATGCAAAGAACAAGGTAAGTGATTATCTTTCCTTTCAAATTACATAAGTGATAGAATGGTTAAAGTTTTTGATAATGAGTCTTTATGATATGTGCATTTGAATTACTCATTAATAAGTGTGATATGTATATTGAATATAAACTTGGTGATATCTTTGAAATTCGGTCAAAGGTAAAAATGTCAAAAGTGAAAGTTATCGAAAATGCATATCTGTATATATATATATATGTATATGATTAATCGTATATAATTGTGATATATGTTAACTTGTTAATAAGGTAATATCACGAATACTTAAGGCTTAAAAAGTTTGGAAGGGTTGTATACCTTCAATGAGGGAATAATAAATGATAAGTTACGGAGACGACTGTACGACCATATTGAAATTATTATTTGTTAAATTACTTGGATTTATAGGTATATTTATATATGTATGTGTGCTAAATGTCAGAATATTTGACTGTTGTTTCGTAAATGCTTAAGACTTACTAAGCTAGTGAGCTTATTTCATGTGTGCTCTTTGTTCTGTTTTATAGATTTTCCATCAAGCTACGGGCATCTGAGGATCGTCGGAAAAGTCAACCACACTATCTCCCTTTTGGGTACTTAATTTAGTCTTGAACCCGAAGGCATGTATAGGTTAGACTAAGGTTTGGATTAATGACTTTCGGCCTTGTATATATATGAATAGCCTTGCGAAAATGGCTATTTCTTTTGATTAAGTTTAATTCCTATGTTTTTTGATATAATGGATTGATTATGATATTAAGGGATGTGAAATTCGGCCATGGTTTAATCATGTATGAAATATGGTCAGATAAAATGCCTATTATATCTAGATATGATGCATTTCAGATAAGCATGATATATTGATATGTTTTGCAGCCGTTTGATGCGTAAATATATATTTATAATAATGATTTTGCTAGTATATTTTGCTATAGGGATTCGATGTATAATGGTTAATAATAAAGTGGTACATGAACATATTTTTACATGGATTGATTTCAAAAATGGTATGTGCTAATGTGGTATTTATAAATATTACGTATATATATATATATAGGGAATGCTTTAAGATTTTATTTGATTAAATATGTAAGTGACTATTAGATTTTCGTTTGTGTTCGTGTTATAGGTGAATAAATGTCTAAATATTATATACTTATGCCGTCGTTGTTTTTAAATGACCATGTGATTTTATAATGCAAGTTGTTGTATTAAGACCTGATAGAATATATACATATATATTCATTTGTGATAGTATGAAATGATATGAATTTATCAAGTGTTAGTTTGGATGGAGTGCATGGACTTAGTAATTGTTATAGTAAGGCCTCGTAACCCTAATCCGGTGACGGATATGGGTTAGGGGTGTTACATGTAGGAAGCAGATCGAAGACCCATTCAGTCTTATCTCCCTGAAGTTGTAGCGGAGTAGATTGAAGATAGAAGATCTCATCTTTCTGAATTTGTAGGAAGCAGATCGAAGACCCTTTCAATCTTATCTCCCTGAAGTTGTAGCGGAATAGATTGAAGATAGAAGATCTCATCTTCCTGAAGTTGTAGGAAGCAGATCGAAGACCCTTTTCAGCCTTATCTCCCTAAAGTTGTAGTGGAGTAGACTGAAGAAAAAAGACATTATCTTTCTGAAGTTGTAGGAAGTAGATCAAAAGAAGATTTTAGTCTTATCTCCCTGAAGTTGTAGTGGAGTAGACTGAAGAAAGAAGATCTTATCTTCCTGAAGTTGTAGGAAGCATATCAAAAGAAGATTTTAGTCTTATCTCCCTGAAGTTGTAGTGGAGTAGACTGAAGAAAGAAGATCTTATCTTCCTGAAGTTGTAGGAAGTAGATCAAAAGAAGATTTTAGTCTTATCTCTCTAAAGTTGTAGTGGAGTAGACTGAAGAAAGAAGATCTTATCTTCCTGAAATTGTAGGAAGCAGATCAAAAGAAGATTTTAGTCTTATCTCTCTGAAGTTGTAGTGGAGTAGACTGAAGAAAGAAGATCTTATCTTCCTGAAGTTGTAGGAAGCAAATCAAAAGAAGATTTTAGTCTTATCTACCTGAAGTTGTAGTGGTGTAGACTGAAGAAAGAAGATCTTATCTTCCTGAAGTTGTAGGAAGCAGATCAAATGAAGATTTTAGTCTTATCTCCCTGAAGTTGTAGTGGAGTAGACTGAAGAAAGAAGATCTTATCTTCCTGAAGTTGTAGGAAGCAGATCAAAAGAAGATTTAGTCTTATCTCCCTGAAGTTGTAGTGGAGTAGACTGAAGAAAGAAGATCTTATCTTCCTAAAGTTGTAGGAAGTAGATCAAATGCACTTTCAGCCTTATCTCCCTAAAATTGTAGTGGAGTAGACTGAAGAAATAAGATCTTATCTTCTTGAAGTTGTAGGAAGTAGATCAAAAGCACTTTCAGCCTTATCTCCCTGAAGTTGTAGTGGAGCAGACTGAAGATAAAAGATCTTATCTTCTTGAAGTCGTAGGAAGCAGATCAAAAGACACTTTCAGCTTTCTCTTCCTGAAGTTGCAGCAGAATAGACTGAAGATAGTAGATCTTATCTTCCTGAAGTTGCAGGAAATGGATTAAAGATATCAAACTGGCATTCCCCTGAGTTTGCAGTAGAAGCGAGATCACGAGATAGTGATATCTTGCCTTCACGAAGTTGCGATGAAAGCGATTGAAGCCATCAAACTTACTGAAATCAAGATGAAGTTCCAGTGCCCCTAAAGATGCTGTTCAGATTGGAAGCCATTTGAAGAAGACGAGGATCAAGAAGTCGAGGCTTGGCCAAGACCGGTCAAAATTGGTCCTTCTATAGTCTTTGCTCTATTCTCGTTACACGAAAATGAGCAAAGAGGGGTAGCTGTAGGAGCCCAATTTTAACCGGGATAAAATAACTAGAATAAAAATAATAAAAAATAAATAATGTCTAGTCCACAATACAAGCCCAATTATAATCAGCCTTAAACCCAAACAAATAACCCAACAAAGACTAAAACCTGATTAGCCCAAAATAAAACAGCCCCAAACACTACCTAAACAGACCCCCTAACCAACTGACTTACGAGGCCCAAAAGGCTCAAGACCTAAATCAGAAACGAGGGTTTCTGAAACCCTAAAGATCCCTCGCGCCGCAAGTCTCGATCTCAGCAAGCGCCGCAACCCTCGTGCCCTCAATCGTCACGCCACCAGTCGCGCCGCAGCATGCGCGAATCCCTACACCATCGCCAAGTTCTCCGCCTTCAACCTGCACAGAAAAGGAAAGCACCAAAGCAGAAAGGGCAAAACAGTAGCAAAAATGGAAATTTCTTTTGTTTCCTTTTTCTTTCGTTTTTCTTTGGGTTATAAAACCCCATGTCAAACTTGTAAACGAATACACTCACAGGCACGGAGAAAAATAGATACGAAAATATTCAAAAAAACAGAGTGAAATAAAAAACCAAAAGAAGTTTTCAGAGGTGATTTTCCATTATTTTTTTTCTGTGTATTATTTTTCTATTTCTATCAATTGGTGCATATTTACATACAAAATAACACTAAATAAAGAAGATGCGAGAAAACTACCTTTTGAAACGGGGTTTTAGGTCCCCGGCCACCATTGACGGAGGTGTGTGAGGCGCGTGGAGTGGCGCGTGTGGTGGAGCGTCGTTGGAGCACAGGCAGGATTTCGGCCTCAGGAGAGAGCCTTTTAAGGCTTCCATTTTTGTTTTTTTTTATAGAAAGTGTTTAAAATGATTTTTTTTCATCTGATTTTAACTTATATAACAAGTTTGAAACGGCACCATTTTTGCTTAGGATGATAAGCATAAAAACGACATCGTTTCAAAGGCCAGACCCACGCACTGACCCGACCCGCATAGAGGATCCGCGTGTTTTCAGAAAATGGGAAATTTATCCCTTTAGTCCCTCCGCATTCCGCATTATTTCAGTTTTACAATTAAGTCATGTTACATTTTAAATTTTTTACAAATGCGCCTAGAGTTTTTTCTCGTGTTTCAATTTAGTCCTTCTTATATCTGTTTTATTTAAATTTTTATTTATTTTTTAATTTTTATATTATTTTAATATTATTATTTTATAATATTAAAATGTTATATTATTTTTATTATTTATATATATTAATTGGTTTATAGTATAAAACTTATATATATATAGTTTTTATATGTAGTAATTTTATGTATATGTAATTATTATTATTTATTACCTATATTATATAAATTAGCATATTATTATTTATATTATATATTTCTAATTATTATTATTTTATTATTTTATTTTAGTTTAATTATTTTTTTATTTTTACAAAATTATTTTAGTATTTATATATATTAGTTGTTATATTATATTTTAAAATTTTATACATTATATACTATTATATAATATCGTATTTTTAAAATCTATCTATATTGTATATTATGTTCTATTTACATTATTTATATTATATATGTGTAATTTTATATATCTTTATTTAAAATCATTATATACCTTTTTTTATTTATACATTGATTATATTATCCACATTATATATATATATATGTAATTTTACTTATTTATTTATTGTTTAATCTTGCATGAAAAGTTCATATTTATTTAATATTTTTTACTGTTTTATATATATTGCTTTATATATTTTATTTGTCCATGGAATGCCCTTTTATTTATTTATTATTTTATGATTACTTTAGTATAGTTATTTTTAGTTGTATTTTATACTAGTATTTCTTTTATTGTATATGTTAATATGAAATGTTAGTGAATTATAATTACTTTTAATATTTATGTTCGATAGTATATAAATGCAATATTGTCACATGGATTATTGTTTAAAATAAAAATATACATTTTTGCAAAATTAATACTTTATCTAAAGGTTTTTTTAAAAAATAAGGCAATGTTTTGGTATTTAGAAATTCGGGAAATAGTGCCCAATCGTGCTGGGTTTCGATTTTCCGTTTGGCTAAATAACTAAATATCCTTTTAACGAGTTTTGTAAATCGTGAGATGATCTTAGTTACGAGTGTTTAAAAAATATTGTGTCCAATCGTGCTGGATGTGATGTTTATATTCATTTGGAACGAAGAACTCTCAAATTTTTAAATCAAATTGCTTTAAGTTTTTTTAGAAATCATATTTTTAAAAGTTTTTTTTTTAAAAAAAAATAAGGCAATGTTTTGGTATTTAGAAATTCAGGAAGTAGTGCCCAATCATGCTGGGTTTCGATTTTCCGTTTGGCTAAATAACTAAATATCCTTTTAACAAGTTTTGTAAATCGTGAGATGATCTTAGTTACAAGTGTTTAAAAAATATCGTGTCCAATCGTGCTGGATGTGATGTTTATATTCATTCGGAACGAAGAACTCTCAAATTTTAAATCAAATTGCTCGAAGTTTTTTTAGAAAGCATATTTTTTAATACTTTTAAGTTTCAAACATTTGGACATAATTTTATCGATTAGGTACCAATTTTTGGGCGTTATGAGGGTGCTAACCCTTCCTCATACGTAACTAACTCTTGAATCCATTTTTTTTGTTTTTCGTAGACCAAAATCAGTATTTTGAAATAAAACATTTTTAAGGTGATCCAATCACACCTAAGTAAAAAGGGATTGGTGGCGACTCCCATTTTCGTTTTTTTAAGTCGACCCCGTTTTCTAAAAATTTTAAAAATGGTTTCGACAAGTTTTATTGTGTATATACATATTTTGATCTGTTATCTTTAATGGTCATTTTTCTCTTGATTCATCTCACAACACCATTACAATTGAATCCAATCATATATTGCATCATTGATTTTAATTTCACCACTACATTGCTCAATTTCATTATTATAGTAACTAATCTTATTACTACCATTGTTTTTAATCTCATTGGAGTCGATTTCACAACCAAATAAGCTCTTAATTTCCCTCTTACACATTCACTACACCAAAACAGACTTTTAGCGGCGTTTTTAGTAGCGTTTTAATGAAAAACGCCGCAAATATTATACATTAGCAGCATTTGAAAGAAAACGCCGCAAAAGCTAAGCAATAGCAACGTTTATTTCCAAAACGCCACTAAAAAGGAGAAATAGCGGCGTTTTTTTCCCAAACGCCGCTATAGATCAGACCATTAGCGAGGCTTTTGAAAAAACACCGCTAAAGATCTGAGCATTAGCAGCGCTTCTAAAAAAAGGCCACTAAATATCTGAGCATTAGTGGCGTTTCTGAAAAAATGCCGCTAAAGATCTGAGCATTAGCGGCGCTTCTGAAAAAACGCCGTTAAAGGATGAGTATTAGTGGCGCTTAGCCTAAAACGCCACAAAGATGTTCATCAATACGACGACGTTTTGTAGTTGAGCTGCAACTATCGAGAATTAATGGCATTTTTTGTAAACACCGCAAAAAGCATGTCATTAGCTGCGTTTTTTTTAAAACACCGAAAAAATAAATAATTTAAGGGTTATGGTTTTAGAGGTTTACTATTAGGCTTTAGGGGTTAGTGTTATTAATAAAAAATTAATTTATTTTAGGGTCTATGTAAGCATTAATATTTTATTTTAATTACTTTTGTCCCTTATAAAATTTATATTTAGGGTTTAGCCACTGCAAGAAAACAAACTTTATATATATTATAGTTTAAATTATTTAATTTCTTATATATATATTAAAACTATAATTATAGTTTAAATTATTTTAGAGATAATAGATAAGCTTTATATATATTAAAATTAAAAAAATTGGTAACCCATGCATCTGTAGAGAAACAAAATAAATTAGTAAATTGAAAATGTTATTTAAATTTCCTAAAATATTGAAAGAATATATAATATTCAAAATTTATCTAAATAATTTAGGGTTTAAGGTTATAATTAAGGGTTTAGTGGTTTGTACGGGTTGACTAGGGTTTTGAGTTCAGCATTTCAAGATTTAGTGTTTAGAGTTTATGGTTTACGGTTAGTCTTAAAATTAGGGTTATGGCTTGAGTTTATGGGTTTGTGGGTGTATGGTTTAAGGTTCACAGGTTTAGGGTTTAGGGTTTATCGAATGAAGACAGAATATCAAATTTAATTTAATCATTAAAAAATTATAAAAATATATGCTATAAAAATGGTGAGATTGCATTTTTACTTAAAAATTAATTTCAGCCCCTAACAAAATCTGATTGTGCATCTGTTTATCCCTAAACCCTAAACCTTAAACCTTAAACGGTATAAACCCTAGACTTTAAACCATGGATCTAGATTCTAAACCCTAAATCATAACTCTAAATACTCAACCATAAACCCCTAAACTACAAACACTAAACCATTAACCATTAAACACTAACCTTAAACGCCGTTAAATGTTGAGCAACAGTTCAATTTCATTTAGGGTAATCGACACTCGTTTCGATTTGATTCGATTTAATTTTCATTTTTTCTTATTTTTGTTTTGAATTTAATTTTATTTTTCTATTTGAAACTGACTTAATTATGAGAAGTTACAAATTGATAACTAAACCATTAAGAAGTTTTGCTTTATCGAAACCCTTAAACACTAACTAGTAATGTTAATTAAAATACAATTTATATCAAAATTTAGGTGTATACATATAATTAAATGCCATTTATATAAAAATCTAAACAACTAATGCAGACCATATTTAAAAGAATAATGTTGATATAAAAAGAAAAAAAAAATTACTAAAAGAGTTTATAATGGTAATTAAAATTTTAAGATTTAATAATAAAAAATTAAAAAATTAAAAACTTAAAAATTTAATATTTAATATTTTAGTTAAAAAATTCAATACTTAAAATATAATAAAAATAAAAATTTAAAAAAATAATAATCTCGGCACAAAAATTTTGAAAAAAAAAAATTAAAACAAACAATAAGCTATACTAGCGTTTTATTAAAAAATGCCGCAAAATTTCAAACCCTAAATTTCTAAGTCCCCAAAATTTCCGGTTTGGGAAGTTCCCCTACTGAAAAAGCTCGAGAAAGGTTGCTCAGCCCCGACTTCCCTAGGCCCTTCGTTCAACTCGCCTTTTGGCGACTACACTTCCTACGACACAAAAACCTTATTCGTAACCAAAGCTCCCTTCGCACTCGTTGACCAGGCTACTCTCTCTGTTACAGATTGGGATTTGGCACGCTGAAGGTAGAGAGACCGGAGTCCATGTAAGACAGAAAAGAGGCAGTCTTTACTTCTTTCGGTTGGCCCTTACTCTGTCCCACACAGTGTATTACTCCACTGAATCATCTTTCTTTGCTTGGAATTCCTGTGTTCAGCCCCCAAACCAAAATCCCCCAAATCGGTTTCCCCCATCGATCTTCGTCCATATGTTAACACCGATTTTCGCCTTTCATTTCAATCCAGTTTTGCTCGTAAGTCCCTATGCAGTTTGATTGGTTGAGACATTTGCGTCTACAAACCCATATGCTTACCTAGTTCAGTTTTAAAATTATCTTACCCGTTTAATAGGTTCATGAAGTTGAGTCTTGAAACCTAATTCACGACACTTGGGAGGATTCCTGTTCTTTGATCTTTGTAACTGTGCCTCAAATCTGGGTTGATTGCAACTCTTTTTCCAGTTTTGCCTGTATGTTAACCATTTTTTTTTTTTTGAA
Source organism: Gossypium bickii (assembly GCA_025503065.1). Classification (NCBI taxonomy): domain Eukaryota; kingdom Viridiplantae; phylum Streptophyta; class Magnoliopsida; order Malvales; family Malvaceae; genus Gossypium; species Gossypium bickii. The sequence goes on from CP106718.1 coordinate 20,889,878, forward strand.
GGGATGATCATAGTATAATGATTTATTACCCTAGCTCAGCAGGTGGAGGCATGAAGGAATTGTTTAGGAAGGTCTGAATATTATCTTGAACTTCTGGCTAGAACGTTTTTATTATGTTTGAAGCTCTGATATGGATTTTATAAGCCTTTTTTTTGGGAAATGCTTTTAACTTTTTGCCTGATTTAAGGGGCAAACTGTTGTAAATGCAGCAGCCAATACGCCAAATAACTGTTCATGATTGTTTTGATATTCTACTGGCAAATGATTATAATGTGGTATAGTTTCTCTTTTGTAGGTTGGAAACAGATCAAGTGAGTTCCATCCTAAAGTTAGAAGAGTAAGACGTGAAGGTTCTTATATATATGAGGAGTTTATGCCAACTGGAGGAACAGATGTCAAGGTTGTACATTTTGGCGTACAAGTTTTGTAGTTAATTTAGTTTACTTTGATTGGTTATTATATGAAACCTGATTCTTATTATTGTTGCAAACTTTTCTGCATTCAGTAGTGCACTCTTTACATTTAACTCTGTTTGACTAGGAGAGTGGAGGGAACAGCGTATAAGGGTAGCTTCGCATTTGCTGTTTCTGCGAACTTTTATAGGATTAGTTCAGGTATTGAATACCAGTTGATTAGGCAGTTATTTGCATTAGGAAGAAACAACTATTCTATATGCAGACTGTACATTTGTTTTTATGGTTCGGCTGGATCTTTTTTGGAGGTTCTTTTAACTTTTACTGATAGTCATATTGCTACTTTCTCTCTCTGTCTGTCTCTCTTATTGGCAAGGTTGTCTGCTTATCCTGTCAAATGAATATAGGTCTATACTGTTAGTCCTGAATATGCACATGCTGAGGCTAGGAAGTCTCCTGTTGTTGATGGTGTTGTTATGAGAAATCCTGATGGCAAAGAAGTAAGTATTTGGTAATATATTAATCAAGCATGTTCTTTACTTCTTCTCTTTGATGTATGCACCTAAGCACATATTCAGAAATCCCACTGTCTGGTCATTTCGGTTCCTTGACAATCACTTGTTTCTTCGTCAATTCTTGATCGTCAAGCAACCTCTTATCATTTACTCTTTTAGTGCTTGGGCTATGGAGGGATGTTTTATCTGCAGATTAGCATGTAGTTTCAAGTTAAAACTGTGGTTTTTTAAATCATCTTTGAGAGTTGAAGTGGATGATGAACAATATTTGTTGGATTCAAATTATTAGGAGATTGTTTCAGTTGGGTTTTGTCATGCTAAAGAGATTAAATCCATGTTATCTGGTGAAAATATATTGAAAGTCAAAGTATATGCAAGACATCTATAAAAGAAGTTAATCATAACTAAGACATGCTTATGATGTACATATTGCTTGATATGTTTTGATCCAGCGCAATGACTTAAATCATTGCCCTTACCTTTATGGTGCTGCAGAGTGAGGAACTGCGAATAAAATAGATGGTCAAGTCAATAATTTAGCAGGAAAATCATATGTAAACCTATTAAATGTTGAGAATATTTTGTGTTATGGATTTCAACCATTTGATTGGTTGTTTGTAATATAATCAAAACTGGTAATGATCTAAATTGGTGTCATGAAATTGAAAATGTCCAAAAAAAATTTTGGGTGGAAATGCAACTCATAAGCTTTTACAATTGAAAATGTCCAGAAACGTCTCCTTTAGTCCTTTTGTCTTTTACTACTTAACAAGTCATTTGAATTCTGTGCACCGACAGTACCTGCATTTACCATAAACCCCAACCCCACGATAATATATGATAATTATATTAAATATTTTAAATGCAATTAAATATATAATAATTTATTCATTCAGGCATGTATCAGGTTCGAGAAGCAAACCAAATGGTTGAGGAATTCATGCTTGCTGCCAATGTTTCAGTTGCCAAACAAATCCGTGATTGTTTTCCTTCTTGTTCGCTACTAAGGTAAACTTGTTTTTTTTGTACTCCTTTGCTATAATGTTCTTGTGGGACTTGCATTTATATTGTACCTCTTCTTTCATTCGCTGTCTAGTTCTGGTTTGTGCTTATGATTTAACCATAAGGTTTATCCCATCAAAAAATTATTTTATTTTTGTAAAATGCAGTAAATCCTAACAGCTTTATGATCCTGCGTAAATTTATATCACTGGAATTATTTATCATAGGATAAATAAGATTGCATGTTAGTATTTTTAATGTGAACCACTTGGTCCAAGATTGTGTTTAATCATAAAATTAGCATTAGCGGATGATAATTGTCACTATTATACATCGTGTAATCTCTTCAACAATCCAGATTATCAATGGAAAATTCCAGTGTTGTGGCTATTTCTTTGACATTGACACTGCTGTTGTTTGACACTCGACCTTGCCTCCCCGACATTAATTTTTGGTTCAGGCGGCATTCAACTTGTAACACCCCAAACCCGGCCCATACGTTATGATCGGAGCTGGCATGTCACATGAGGAAAGCGTTTTAAGAACTTGTGATTGTACTAAAGTTAACGTTATCTGGTAATAGTTAAGATAACAAGTTTGGTCTAAAAGTATTCGGTAAAAATACTACTAATCTCGGGAGGTTGATTGGTGAATCGGAAATCGAACTAGTGAACTTTAAAGCCATGACTTTTGAAAATGACGTTTATAAGTCATAGGAAAACCCGAGTTGAATTATTTGTACATATTTGGTATATAATCTATTTGTTAATCATTTTTGGAAAATCGTTGTTTATTTTCTCAGAAAATCTCCGTTTAAAGTAATTCATGAAAGATATTAAGTACGTCAAAACATAAATCAAATTAAGAATCCTAGAGGCCTTATTACAACTTTAAACCCAAAATAGTAAAAGTAAAGAAATAAAGCGGAAAAGAAATTTACTAAGGATTGAAAAATATCGTTCCTAAAGTATGACCTCCACTGAGTTATCCATGGCCCCAAATCTTCATTGCTGAACATTACCTGCAAGGATAAAGAGAGAAGGGGGTGAGTTACAAGAACTCAGTATGTAATCCCTTTATCGTCATCCACTGAGTCCAAACCAATATAGCATCATCTTGGGCCTAAGCCTATTAACATAACGGTATTTAAATGCAACCCATCCCATTCATCCATCACACCTCCGACCAGTTAATCACACCTGTGGGGATCAAGTCAACCTGCCCTGTCGTTCACACCAATTTGCAGTCGAGCTGCTATTATATAGTATTTTTGTGGTCGAGCCACCGAAATCATAGTTAAACACATTAATAAACGAATTGTAGCTATGCCACCAGGCTACACTAGTCTTCATACAATTTTTTTCTCACCTCATGCAGTATGAAAGGATGCAACATACATAATAAAATATCCAAATATATAACAACTATTAATCTAGTGACATATTTCGGTAAATTAGCCTACTAAAGCACTTTAGCATTTCGGCCCACTATAGGCAGTTTAATAAATCGGCCCATCGAGGGCATTTTGGTAAATGGACCTTTTAGGGGCGTTTAAACAATTTGGCCCGTTAAGGGTATTTTGATAAATCGGCCCATTGAGGGCATTTTGGTAATTTAGCCAGTTAATACCGATTTTGACAGATTTTAGAATTAATGTTGTTTAAGCAAATTACTCGATTCAAGCCATATTACGGTTATTAGATTCATAAGAAACAACGATCTATTCTTCAACTTGATGGTAAATCACGAAACTACGGGATTTTCGGTGTGAGATTACACACCTGATTACGTAGAGCACTAAATCTTCTTGATCGTCGGCACCTATGTCAACATAACACTCGATTAACTAACAAAAGAAAGTTTCTTAATCCAAATCTATTCAATCAATCCAATACGCTTACCCTCACAATCGCGCACAACCTCGATCTGCCTATTCGCACCGTATGTTGGCTCCCTTCCACAGCCCGGTGGGAAACCCCGAACTGCCGATACCGTCCTACGCTTGAACTTAGGAGTAGAGATTGCAAGTCCACTCCCTCTTTGCCCTCTTATGGGTTTCCCTTTAGTATGGCTACCACTTGCCTCCATTGGAAGAGTCTCGGTCAGAACAATATTACGATGAGAGAAAGTAGTTGTCTAAGGAGAGGGTTTCGGCTTACCACTACCTTCGAAGGATCAACGAGTAAAGGAGAACGAGTGATTTAGTCCCTAGAATAATCGATTAGTTAAATCTATTGATCCGTTTAGCAAAATAACCGATTAGAGATATTGAATGGACCAAGAAGAGACTCCTTACCTTAATCGATGATAGATTCGACTCTCACTGATTGGGCTTATGGCTACGGATGAGTCGACAAAGACATAAGATTCGGCCTGCCCACTATAAAGCTACAACAGAAGGAGAACACGATGTGAGGGAGTGGGAGAGAATGATGTTTTGGTTTAGAGAACTATCCGAATGATTAGGGACACCTATTCGGCCATGGAGAAAAGAAGAAGAAAAGAAGAGATTGAAAACCACTTACCCGATTCGGCTAAAGAAGAAAGTGTTAAAGATTCGGCTATTTAAAGAGAAAGGGACAAGGAAGATTCGGCCAATCAAAATCGTCGACTGAAGAAAAAGAGTGAAAGGTTGAAGAAACAGTGAGAAGGAAGAGAAAAGAAGACTATGAAAAAAATGAGAAAAAGAAGAGAAAATATCCCTTAAGGTCACGGTTTTGGGCAATGAAAGAAGTACCAAATGGTCAAAAGAAAAGAACTTTCAAATGGAACAAAAAACTTCTCAAAGGGCCTAAGAAAATTAGGCATATCCTCCCCTTACCAAACCAAATGCACTCCTCACCCAAGAGACCACCTTTGACCGATACTTCTCCCCCATACACTTCCCAAATTTCGGCCAACATCCCCCTTTCATCTCAACCCCTTATTTTTCTCCCTGATCTCCTCCTTAATCTTCTCTCCATCACTCATTTTTGAACGAGTCTTTATTTCCTTCTAAAGAGTCCTGGCCGAACCTTACCATCTTTCTCTTGATTAGCACAAAAATTAATTCAAAAAATTTGCAATAGGTGGGATTTGAACTCCACCCCTTTAGCCCTTTCAAATGACGCTACACCATCCTGCCACTAGCTCCTCTTGTGCTAGAAAAATACACACTTATTCTCTTAAGCCTTGACGCCACATACCTTCTCCCCCTTAAGTGTCTAAACACAAAAATTCTACCAAAGCCCAACTTAACCCCAGGCCTTCTTAGGGCCCCCATACACATACAACAAACACATTTAATTAGCTGAACGCATGGAATAATGCAAAAACATAAAATTCTAAATTTCAGGATGTTACAATTCTACCCCCTTAAAGAAATTTCGGGCTCGAAATTTACCTAATTAAAAGAGATGAGGGTACTGTTGCCGTATCGAGACTTCTGGTTCCTATGTAGCTTTCTTTGCCCCGTGATTACGCCATAATACTTTGACCAACGGAACCGATTTCTTTCTCAGCACCTTAATATCCCGATCTAGAATCTGCACTGGCTCTTCTTCAAAAGACAAGTCAGGTCTTATATCGATTTCCTCCACTGGCACTACATGAGACGGATCCGAACGATAATGCCTTAACATTGAGACATGTAATACACTATGTATCTAACTTAACTCCGGAGGTAACTCAAGCTGATAAGCCATTAGCCCAATACGCTTTAATACACAGTAAGGTCCGATAAATCTAGGGTTCAACTTGCCCTTTCATCCAAATCTTAAGATCTCTTTTCAAGGTGAGACTTTCAAAAAGACCTGATCAGCCACAGAGAACTCTATTTCCTTTCGTTTCTAATCCGCGTACGATTTCTGTCTATCTGAAACTTCTTTTAACCGAGCCCGAATTACCTTAACTTTTTCCTCCGTCTCCGAGGTCAATTCTGAACCCAATAACTGTCGCTCTCCCAACTTTGTCCAACAAGTAGGAGTACGACACCTACGACCATACAACGCCTCGTAGGTGCCATCTGGATGCTGGATTGATAGCTGTTGTTGTATGTAAACTCTGCCAATGGTAGAAAATCTTCCCAACTACACCTGAAGTCAATCACACAGCCCCTTAACATGTTTTCTAGAATTGGGATTACTCTTTCCGACTGACCATCAGTCTGCGGATGAAACATTGTACTGAAATCTAGCATTGTACCCAAAGCTTCATGTAGAGCCTTCTAGAATCGTGATGTAAACCTAGGATCCCTGTCTGATATGATAGACATCGGTACCGCATGCAACCTCACGATCTCTGCTACGTACAACTTGGCTAACTTCTGCAACGAATAATCCGTACGAACAGGTAGGAAATGAGCAGACTTCGTTAACCGATCCACTATAACCCATACTGAATCTTTCTTAGTAGGCGTTAAGGGTAACCCATTAACAAAATCCATTGTTATCCTTTCCCATTTCCATAGTGTGATTTTCACCGGATGTAGCAATTCTGAAGGCAATTGATGTTTCGCCTTCACCTGCTGACATGTCAAGCACTTGCTCACGAAGTCGGTAACCTCCCGTTTCAACCCTGGCCACCAATATTGCTCACGGAGGTCTTAGTACATTTTGTTTTCCCTGGGGTGCATAGCGTATGGGCTATTATGCGCCTCACGTAGAATCGTTTGTCTCAATTCAGAATCCCTTGGCATACAAACTCTTCCGCGGAAACACAATACTCCATCACTATTTAATCCAGATTCCCCTGTTTCACCACTTTCCACTTGCTGAAGTCGAGAACCCAACACTTCATCCAACAACTGCTTTTCCTTAATCTGACCTATCCATGCAGGCTTCACTTGAAGTTCAGCTAATAGACTACCATCTTAATAAAGATTAAGATGAGCAAACATCGCTCTCAAATTCGATATCACCTTATAACTCAATTCATCTGCCACTACATTAGCTTTACCCGGGTGATACTCGATTGAGCAGTCATAATCTTTCAACAATTTTATCCACCTTCGCTGTCTTAAATTCAACTCCTTCTGAGTAAGGAGGTACTTCAGACTCTTATGGTCCGTGTAGATAATCGACTTCTCCCCGTACAGATAGTCTCAATATCTTCAGAGCAAACACCACTGCAACTAACTCCAAATCATAAGTGGGATAATTCGCCTCATGCGGTCTTAATTGACGAGATGCATAAGCCACCACATTCCCCTCTTGCATCAGTACACATCCCAAGCCCGTGTGTGACACATCACAATAAACAATAAACTCTTTACCGGCCTCAGGCTGAATCAATACTGGCGTTTCAATTAAAATCTTCTTCAATCTTTCAAAGCTCTCTTGCTGCTTATTTGACTACGCAAACTGTACTCCCTTACGCAATATCTTAGTTATGGGTGCAGCAATCAACGAAAAGCCCTCAACGAACTGCCTGTAATACTCAGCCAAACCTAGAAAACTCTGAATTTCTGCCATTGACCTCGGTGGCTTCCAATCCAATACAGCCTCGATCTTCCGGGGATCAACTCTAATTCCATCGGAAGACACAACATGCCCCAAAAAGGTCACCTCCTTCAGCCAAAATTCATACTTACTGAATTTGGCATACAACTGCTTCTCCCTTAATATTTGCAATACAACCCGTAGATGCGAATCATGCTCCTCTTCTGTCTTTGAGTACACCAAGATGTCATCTATGAATACCACCACAAACTGGTCTAAATAGGGTTGGAAGACCCGGTTCATCATTTTCATAAATGCAGCTGTTGCATTTGTCAACCTGAACGGCATCACCAAGAACTCCTGATGCCCATAACGAGTCTGAAACGCAGTCTTGTGGATATCCGCCTCCTTGACCTTTAGCTGGTGATACCCTGATCTCAAATCTATTTTCGAGAAGACCGAAGCTCCCCTCAACTGATCGAATAGATCATCAATCCTCAGTAACGGGTACTTGTTCTTGATCATCAACTTATTTAATTTTCTATAATTGATGCACACAAGCATCGGCCCATCTTTTTTCTTAACGAATGACACCGGCGCTCCCCACGGTGACACACTTGGTCGAATGAATCCACGATCCAACAACTCCTAAATCTGAGCTTTAAGTTCCACCAGCTCCTTCGGCACCATTCTGTAAGGGGTAATAGACACCGGAGCCGTTCCTGGCAACAGTTCAATGCCAAACTCCACCTCCCGATCCGGAGGCAATCCAGGAAGTTCCTCGAAAAAGACGTCTAAAAACTCTTTCACCGTTCTAACACTCTCTACCAACAATTCTTTGGCATCCAACGCACTGATGAAGGCTAGGAACGCTTCACATCCCTTTCGAACTAACCTCACAGCCTTTAAAGCAGATACCATATTAGACAGATAATTTCTTCTTTCACCTATCATCATTTTCTTCTTTCACCTATCATCATCACCTCCTTATCCTCTGGAGTTCTTAGTACCATCCGCTTTGCGGCACAGTCTAAGTTCGCACGGTGTTTAACCAGCCAGTCCATACCTAATATAAGGTCGAACTCCCCAAACGGCAGTTCCATCAAATCTGCCAGAAATACTACCCCCTGAACTTCTAAAGGCACATCCCTAAATAACTTATTCACTACCACCGACTGTCCTAAAGAACTAATCACAGTTGTCTCTCTAGTAGTAATCTCAAATCTAATATTTAGAGTTTTAGACACAACACATGCAACATACGAATGGGTGGATCCAATGTATATCAAAGCGGAAAAAGGTATATCAGATATGAAAAACGTACCGGTTATGACATTCGGTGCGTTGCCATCCTCTCGACGTCTAACCGCATAGACCAATCCTGACTGTCTCGCCTCTGTGTTACCCCTGTTACCGGTACCTTTACTCGATGTACCCTGACCTTGACTTATACCATTTCCACCTCAACCTGGCCCACGGCTTCTCGGTGGTTACTGAGCGCCTCTTGGTGGCTGCGCAAATCTGTGACGAACTACCTGAGTTTGAGCAGGATATCGAGGACAATCTCTAAACCGATGGTCCTTGTATCCACATCTGAAACAATCGCCAGTTCTCTTTCAACATTCACATGAATGAAGTTTCCCACAATCTACACAAGGCTGTAATTGATTGGTAGTTGCTAGAACAGCCAATCGAACTGGCCCTTCATTCCTGGGCCTTTTTGAAACCCCTGCGGCGGGACACCGAATACGTGAGAATCTCTCTTGTTCCTACCCATATCCTTGTCACGATTTTGCCGTTCCGAGTGTTTAACTTCCTCAGCTATCTTAGCTTTTTCCACTAGTGTAGTAAAATTTCTCTCCTTCTGTGGAGCTATCAGTACCCGCAACTCGTCGTGCAACCCATCCTCAAAACGCACACAGCGTTCATAATCAGTCAGCACTATACCCCGGGCATACCGACTCAGGCGCAGGAACTTCTCCTCGTATGCTGCCACAGATCTACTTCCTTGAACCAGATTCAGGAATTCCTTTCTTCGAGCATCCAGATAGCTAGCTTCAACATATTTTTCCTAGAATAATGTCTTAAAGAAATCCTAGGTAATATGATCAGCCCGAGAACAGTGAGCCACCACTGATACGCCTCGTCTCTTAGTAATTACACAACCCCTTTTAGTTTCTGCTCAGCTGTACAATTCAGATCGTCCATAATCCGTTCCACCGCCTCAAGCCAGTACTCCGCTACACTTGGGGCTACACCCGAAGTACCCCTAAAAATCTTGGCCCCATTCGATCTAAGTCGCTTAGATATTGACCCACGAGCTGCCGACTCAGTTCTTGCCCCATCAACCCTTTCCAGTACCCGCAACATCACTTGGTACAGAGCATCGTCCCCTCCCATTCAATCATGTGATCCGGTTTCAGTCACTGGCGAAGCTGGTGCGTCCATTTTCGATATATGTCCCGATGCCTCAGATACAACTCTAGCACATCGGCCTCTACCACGGCCACGTCTACAGCATCCACGTCCTCTAGCGCTCATATTTGCTAAGTCGATTTAATCTGATTAAGAATCTTATGAATTAATATGCTATTCAATGTTTATTAAACAATGTTTTATGGAGTATAGGAAGTAAAGTTGTTTTCGCAAAACGTATCCTAAAGTCTCAATCTCTATAGTTTCAGCTCCTATAGCTAAAAGTTTTAATGCACTATTGTCTCGTAAAATTCTCTTACTACAGCCATACAGCAATAATCATAAAACGAGAATAGAAAAACTTACTGACTTGGTGCCGAATACCCGTGGTGCCATACCTCTTCTAAAACATTTATAAATCAAATTTCAAACAGCTTTAGGAAATCTTTTTAAACCCAAACCACAGACGAGTTTTGCAACCGGGTTTTGATACCATTAAATGTAACACTCAAACTCGGCCCATACGTTATGACCGGATTTGGCATGTCACATGAGGAAAGCGTTTTAAGAACTTGTGATTGTACTAAAGTTAACGTTATCTGGTAATAGTTAAGATAACAAGTTTGGTCTAAAAGTTTTCGGTAAAAATACTACTAATCCCAGGAGGTTGATTGGTGAATCGAAAATCGAACAAGTGAACTTTAAAGCCATGACTTTTGAAAATGGCGTTTATAAGTCATAGGAAAACCCGAGTTGAATTATTTGTACATATTTGTTATGTAATCTGTTTGTTAATCATTTTTGGAAAACCGTTGTTTATTTTCTCAAAAAATCGCCGTTTAAAGTAATTCATGAAAGATACTAAGTATGTCAAAAAAATAAAGCAAATTAAGAATCCCAGAGGCCTTATTACAACTTTAAACCCAAAATAGTAAAAGTAAAGAAATAAAGCGGAAAAGAAATCTACTAAGGATTGAAAATATCGTTCTTAAAGTATGGCCTCCACCGAGTTATCCTTGGCCCCAAATCCTCATTGTTGAACATTACCTGCAAGGATAAAGAGAGAAGGGTGGTGAGTTGCAAGAATTCAGTATGTAATCCCCTTACCGTCATCCACTGAGTCCAAACCAATATAGCATCATCTTGGTCCTAAGCCCATTAACATAACAGTATTTAAATGAAATGAATGCAACCCAACCCATTCATCCATCACACTCCCGACCAGTCAATTACACCTGTGGGGATCAAGTCAACCCCCCCGCTCACACCAATTTGCAGTCGAGCTGCTATTACATAGTATTTTTCTGGTCGAGCCACCGAAATCATAGTTAAGCACATTAATAAACGAATTGTGGCTATGCTACCAGGCTACACTACTCTTCATACAATTTTTTTCCCACCCCATGCAGTATGTAAAAATGCAACATACATAGTAAAATATCCAAATATATAACAACCATTGATCTAGTGACATATTTTGGTAAATCAGCCCACTAAAGCACTTTAGCAATTCGGCCCACTATAAGAAGTTTAATAAATCAGCCCATCGAGGGCATTTTGGTAAATGGACCCCTTAGGGGCGTTTAAACAATTCGGCCCATTAAGGGTATTTTGATAAATCGGCCCATTAAGGGCATTTTGGTAATTTAGCCAATTAATACCGATTTTGACAGATCTTAGAATTAATGTTGTTTAAGCAAGTTACTCGATTCAAGCCATATTACGATTATTAGATTCATAAGCAACAATGATCTATTCTTCAACTTGATGGTAAATCACGAAATTACGGGATTTTCAGTGTGAGATTACACACCTGATTATGTAGAGCACTAAACTTTCTTGATCGTCGGCACCTATGTCAACATAACACTCGATTAACTAACAAAAGAAAGCTTCTTAATCCAAATCTATTCAATCAATCCAATACGCTTACCCCTACTATCGCGCACAACCTCAATCTGCCTATTCGCACCGTATGTTGGCTCCCTTCCACAGCCCGGTGGGAAATCCTGAACTGTCGATACCGCCTTACGCTTGAACTTAGGAGTAGAGATTGCAAGACCACTCCCTTTTTGCCCTCCTATGGGTTTCCCTTTAGTATGACTACCACTTGCTTCTATTGGAAGAGTCTCGGTCAGAACAATATTACGATGAGAGAAAGTAGTTGTCTAAGGATAGGGTTTCGGCTTACCACTACCTCCGAAGGATCAACGAGTAGAGGAGAACGTGTGATTTAGTCCCTAGAATAATCAATCAGTCAAATCTATCGATCCATTTAGAAAAATAACCGAGTAGAGATATCGAATGGACCAAGAAAAGACTCCTTACCTTAATCGATGATAGATTCGACTCCCACCGATTGGGCTTATGGCTACGGATGAGTCGACAAAGATATAAGATTCGGCCTGCCCACTATAACGCTAAAATAGAAGGAGAACACGATGTGAGGGAGTAGGAGAGAATGATGTTTCGGTTTAGAGAACTATCCAAATGATTAGGGACACCTATTCGGCCATGGAGAAAAAAAAGATGAAAAGAAGAGATTGAAAACCACTAACCCGATTCGGCTAAAAAAGAAAGTGTTAAAGATTCGGCTATTTGAAGAGAAAGGGACAAGGAAGATTCGGCCAATCAAAATCGTCGACTAAAGAAAAAGAGTGAAAGGTTGAAGAAACGGTGAGAAAGAAAAGAAAAGAAGACTATGAAAAAGATGAGAAAAAGAAGAGAAAATATCCCTTAAGGTCACGGTTTTGGGCAAGAAAAGAAGTACCAAATGGTCAAGAGAAAAGAACTTTCAAATGGAACAAAAAACTTCTCAAAGGGCCTAAGAAAATTAGGCATATCCTCCCCTTACCAAACCGAATGCACTCCTCACCCAAGAGACCACCTTTGACCGACACTTCTCCCCCATACACTTCCCAAATTTCGGCCAACATCCCCCTTTCATCTCAATCCCTTATTTTTCTTCTTGATCTCCTCCTTAATCTTCTCTCCATCACTCATTTTTGAATGAGTCTTTATTTCCTTCTAAAGAGTCCTGGCCGAACCTTACCATCTTTCCCTTGATTAGCGCAAAAATTAACCCAAAAAATTTGCAATAGGTAGGATTCGAACTCCACCCCTTTAGCCCTTTCAAATGACGCCACACCATCCTGCCACTAACTCTTCTTGTGCTAGCAAAATACACACTTATTCCCTTAAGCCTTAACGCTACATACCTTCTCCCCGTTAAGTGCCTAAACAAAAAAATTCTACCAAAGCCCAACTTAACCCCAGGCCTTCTTAGGGCCCCCATACACATACAACAAACATATTTAACTAGCTTAACACATGGAATAATTCAGAATATAAAATCACGAATTTCAGGATGTTACACAACTCCCACCAGAGAAATGCTTGAACCTTTGTTGTGCACTGCTGCTGCCATTGGACTCAACTTGGATGTTTCATCATCAAAGGCGTTGGCTGATTCCCTTGACCATGCTGTAGTATGGTTCCTATTCATATATACTATCATATGTTAGCATTTGCATGAAAAGAATGATACATATATGTGTATATCATTAACTGGGTATGTACTATGTAGTATTATCAACAAGAATCAGCCAAGTTGAGACAGCAGATTCAAATGTTACAGAATTTTAACAGGTACTTTACTTTCACAAATTAACATTTCAATTTAAATTTAAAATAAAAAACTTGGATTTTTTTTAATTTATGTTTGTTTGAAGGCACCTAATGGGAGATTCCTTGAGTTCCTAAACTGTGAAAGAGTTAAAGCAGGTAGAAAACAGGTTTGAAAGAGGAATTACTAGGATCAGGTCCAAGAAGGTAACTTTATTTTACCTTCATTATTTTTTTATCTTTATTCATCTATATTTCATTTTTCTCCTATATGTTTTAATTTGTTTCTGTTTGGTGCAACAACACGAAATGCTGCTAGCTGAAATAGAGTTTTTGCAGAAAAGGGTGATTTGTTCTAACATATTTTTCCAAGTTTCTACCAATTTTACGACATTTATTATAACTTAATTTAATATGCTATATCTATATATTATATCTCACAGGAAATCGAATTGGAAAATGAAAGTGTTTGTCTCCGAACCAAGGTAACTATATTATAACTTAATTTATTATAACATATTTTTTCTTTATCTTGTTTTTTTTTTTTAATTATTAATGGTTTGATACTTATTTATAATCACAGTTAAATTGAATATCCTAGCTTGATATGTCTCCTATAATTATGTGATAGGTGGAGTTTTTTTAACTTGATAAACGAGGTTAAAAAATAATCATGTTGTATTTGATTAATATTTTAAAAAAATATAAATTGACGATTTCTTAATTCCGTTTGTGAAGTTAAAAGATTTGTATTGTCAATTTATCAAATAATAATATATTATAAACTTTACTAATACTGGAGAAGTGCATAAATTTCAATTTATTTGTGATAATTTTCCTTTTGAATTGTGCTATTTAAGCTTGTGATATCTAATTTGTTTTTAATATTTCTTTATTCTTTGGTATTTTCATTTATTTTGATTTAATTACAAATATTTTGGCTTGTTGAATAATGGATCTGTATTTGATAACTTAGCATATTTGTCTTCTTAATTAGAATTGTTTAATTACTCTAATAGTTATGTTGAATAGCATGATTGAGTACAAGCTACACATTTAATTCATGTTATGTATATGTGATCTAGTCTAGATATGTGATCTAGTCTAAATAAACTTTATTTGGGTGTTTGTTGGCTAGAATTCAATTCCTTCAATTTTAAACCTATTGATAAATTAAATCCTAGACATTTGTTATTGGGTTATTTATCGATAACAAAAATAATCAATGGTGTTAATATTGGTTATTGAGAAGGTAAGAAGAGATTAGTTGGTAGGCGTTCGTTAGTAACTATAACCAATTTATGATAAATTTTATGATAAAATTTTCACAGTGCAAATAACAGAAATAATCAATGATGTTAATATTGGTTGCTAGGCGTTCGTTAGTAACTACAACCCATGAATCAAAATCGAATTTTGTCTTTAACTAGATTCTCATTATATTGATTTTCTTAAATTTTATTTTGCAATCTTTACTTTACATAGTTTTAAACTAGTTTTGTAAAGCAACTCTTTTATATTATCCACTTGAGCATATCAAGCTTCTTTTTGTCATAAGCTGTTTGTGACAGCAGTGCGTGAGCTTATTTTTGGTTTTCTTTCTCTTGCTTGTTATAGGCTGTGCTCAAGATGCTTGGCGAGATTGGAACAGTAGAGAACATTCCAGAATTCATTGAAGGTGTCAAAAACAGGTGAATATTGTATATATAATTTTACTGTTAGTTTAAGCTAAAGGTTCAACATGCAGTGCTATATTTTCTTGTGATTGTTTTATTTACTTTTGCATATATATTCATTTCTTCAGGAAGCGGAATTGTCTGGTTTTTGCCATCGTGTATGCAAAAACTATGATCCAAGGGCAAAGGTGATAAAGAGTTTGGCAGAGGAAGTTTTCTCTGCTCACTTTGAGAAACTAGATAAATGTATAAGATATATTTTAGATTGAAATGTAAAATAGGCTTTACTATATTCAATTAGTTAGTGTGTTATTTGCAATCAGTTAGGGCCTAAAATAGACTTTACTTTATTCAATTAGATTAAAATGTATATTGGAAATGAACATCTAATAGTATGTGTGGCGTTTTTATAATATTTTTTTTATTTTTCATGTTCTTTAGCGGCGTTTTTTGGAAAAGCGCCACTAAAGGTCATACTCTTTAGTGGCGTCTCTGGGGAAAGCGTCGCTAAAAGTCATGACCTTTAGTGGTGTTTTTTTTGAAATAGCTCCACTAAAAGTCATGACCTTTAGCAGCGTTTGTTGGAAAAGCGCTGCTAAAAGTCATGACCTTTAGCAGCATTTTTTTCTCATAAACAAGCGTCGCAAATACTATTAGTGTCGCTTATACTAAAAGTCTGTTTTGTTGTAGTGATTAATTAATAGTTGATATCTCAACAGTACACTGAGCCTTCTCTATAACAACATTTTATTATAACAACAAGCTTTTTGTAGAATTAATTTTTTTTGTTTTACTTTTACCCTCAATAACAACTCTCCACATATAGCAGCAACATCCATAAACAATGAAGTAGCTTTCCACATACAACAACCAAGTTTGTTGTAATTGTCTACAAAAATCTCATTCTTCAATTTTAGTGAAATTAGTTCTATTCCTAAATAAAGTAAAATTAATAAATTTTAGTTAGAATATTATTTTAACAAAATATTTAAAATTTACATAAAAATCTATTAATCATATTTTATTATTAAAAATAATTTTTAATAAATGAAATTACATTCATAAAATTTGTCAAAGAGATAATAATTAATATTGTTGGGTCAAGGATTGCTTGACTTATTCCTGCTTTATATAGATATAGAGTATATAGCCGGCAATGATAATCTTAAATTTCCTTATTTCCAAAGCTCCATCCAAAGGGAGGGGGATGTCACCCGAAGGCGTTTGTTGAATCAATTCCATTCTTAGGGCTAGTTTGGTAATACTTTTGAAAAGTATTTTTGAAAAGTGCTGTGGAAAAGTACTTTTCAGAAGTGCTTTTGAAAAGTTTGCTTTAAAATTTGAGTGTTTAGCATTGCTGTAAAAAAGTACTTTTGAGAAATAAAATGTTCATTTTAGACATGTTATTATCAAGTAACAAATATACATTTAAATAAAATTTAAATTAGTTAATATTATTATATTTTAGTAAGAAAATAAAAAAAATTACTTAACTTGTTAATATTTTAATATATGAAATATAAATTTTAAATATTTTTAAGTAATAAGTATTAATTACTTATAAAATTTAATTAGAATATATAAACTACATTTTAAATATTTAAATATAACCATTAAATATTTATAATTAATATTTTAAAAATTATTTTTTATTTTTAATTAATAATTTTAACATATTTATAATTAAGCACCACGAAAAAAAGAGGGAAACTACTATGTTATTAGAGGGGTGAAAAAGTAATTAAGCACTAAAAGTGCTTTTGGGAGAGGAAAAGCTAAAAATTTTAGTTTCTCCTTTTCAGAAGTGCTTTTGAAAAGCACTTCTGAAAAATTAAAAATTCCAGCCAAAAGTAGCTTGTTTTGCATAGCTTTTCTTCCAAAAGTGCTTTTGGAGCCAGAAGTGCTTTTGAAAAGCAATGAAGAGCTGGCCCTTATTAGATTCCGATGAAAGGTCACGAAGAGGATAGATATTTTAATAGAGGAAGAGAAAAAGACCGAACTGAATTTGAGAACATAGTAGCCAAAGTATAGTTACGGTTATAATAGCTAATTAGTCGAAGCAAGCCTAATATTATATTTTTAACTTCAAAATAAAAAAAATAAATATGATCTAAATATCAAATGTTGTTATACGTTAAATACATCCAATTTTATATCCGTCGAAATTTTAGCAAACAAACGAGATGGTAATTTACCTAAAAATACCCTTTGTTTTAAAAATTTACGAAAATAGACCTATTTTTTAATTATTTATCGGAATGGGCCGTTTTCCACGAAAGCACGTTCACGTCAACGTGATGTTAGGGGACGTGCCAACAAAAGCCTCCCTGGGAGAGCATTTTGCCGATGTTTTTAACCTGCAACGGCTATTTTTTTGACCGTTTGGCCTTTAACGGTTAAAAAAAAGTCTATAAAAGCCCCCTTTCATTTTTTCACACAAAAGTCCTCTCAAATTCTTCTCAAATTTCTATCGAATTTCACAAAAGTCATTTAATTTTTACAAAAAGGTCCTGTTTAAAAGTTTTTTGAATTATTTTTTTAAATTAAAAAATATTCGATATGGCCTGAGAATTAATTCATCTTGATAATGAACACATCTCCGTCGATCAAATGACAATGGTAAGTTATAATTTTAATTTTTCAATACTATTTCATTTTTTTTTCATTTATGCAATTTTAATTAATTTTTATTTTATAATTTTTTATAACAGTCTGTAGATCAAGTGTTGCAATGCTATATTCGTAATATACCTGGTCCGCCATCGTCGTTGATAGAATTACCTGCGGGAAGCGGGTTTTTATCAAGTGGCCATGATAGGCCGGGGGTGCAAGTTGGACCCGAAACTAATCAGCGCGTTGATAGAGAGGTGGAGACCCGAGAGACACACTTTTCATCTTCCATGCGGAGAGTCTACTATCACTTTGGAAGACGTGCAGTTGCAATTGAGATTGCCGGTGGATGGGTACGTAGTCACCGGGTCCGCAACTTCTGTTGATTGGGAAGTCGTATGCTACGAGCTTTTGGGTGTTATTCAAGATAATATTAACAGAGGTCGGATCGAGATGGGCTGGTTACAAGACACATTCCCGGAGCTGGATAATGATTTGACTAAATTAGAAAGAATACGATATGCTGGGGCATACATTCTTGAGATGATTGGAGGCTATCTGATGCTGGACTTGTCACGAAATGTCATACATCTGAGATGGCTACTGAAACTCGTTGATTTTAGAGCAGCCAATAAATTTAGTTAGGGGTCTGCCGTGTTAGCAAAATTGTACCAGGAGATGTGCAGAGCAACGCGACCGAATAAAGCCAAAATTTGAGGTTGCCTATCACTACTGCAATCATAGGCACAATTTCGCTTTCCATTTTTTCGTCCTCAAGTGGACGACCCATATACATTCCCACTCATAATGAGGTAAATTTAATATTAGGTTTTACAATTATTATGTAGATTTAAAATATAATTGTCTGCTAAAAATTTATTTAATTAGGTGGAACCATTCGGCAAGTTATGTTGGAATACGTACCTCGCTTGAAGATATGCGGCTTTTATTAGACCAATGGTCGGAAGCACAAGTAAGTATTAAATAAAATATATATACATAATAAAATAGTCGTTTCGTATTTAGTATTTAGTATTTAGTATTATGTATATAATTAATATTTTTATCATGTTCATATAGTTTCAATGGATACCATACGAGGATCCGACGATTCGGGCAGTAATTCTGGATGAATTCTTTCAAAATCCGAACATTTGGCATGTGAAGGTCCCATTGGTCAACTATGCCACCGTGGAGATGCACCAATCAGATAGAGTATTGAGATAATTTGGATTCCGACAACCGATTCCTGTGGCACTTGAGGTGCTCGATGATTAGCATAAAGTTAACTTACGGTAGTTTCATATGGATTGGTCGAGATTTTGGTTAGCATATATCGAAATATGGGAAAATCGGTATGATTATATACCTACTCGAGAACCGATCATCGTTCCTGATTTAGCGTGCGTGCCGGAATACATGCCATGGTTTAGGATCCATGGCAAGCCATATTTATTGTCGGAAGAGGAGAGGCGACGAAAAATTCATGTACAAAAGGAATGACGAGGCCCTTTAAATCCAAGGAGAACGGATGATGGGACAGGCCCATCAACAGTGTCAACACAATCACCGGGCCCATCAACAGCGCCCACATAGTCACCGGGCCCAACACTTCAGCCGACGACACCCACATCACAGCCTTTTCAGATTATGCCAGGTGCGTTTCCTAGCCCTTATATGTATCCTAACCCTTATATGTTTCCTTTTCCCAGTCCTATGGCAAGTTGGAATGCATGGCCCGGTCCATCTCTGTTTTCGATTACTCCGAGTAGACCGCCGATCTATAGGCCGCCGTTGCATGAGAGATCGCACGAGTTGCCGTCGGGGAGCTCTTCTTTTTACCAATCCTCATCGCCTTATGGGATTCAAACACATCCACCATGGGTGATGCAAACACTTTCGCAGTCATTATTCTATCAAGGTGGGTCATTCTCTCAACACTCACAACCAGATCCCCTGCCGCAGCAACCACAACCTCCGCCGAAAGCTGAACAAAGGAGGAATCCAGCGCATAACTATCGACCACCCCCATGTGGCACTGATTCCAACCGGCACCGACATTGATTTTTGTTAATATATTTGTACAAACTTTTTTATATTGTTTCATTTAATAAAATAAAAGATTTTTTAATTTTTAATTGTAATTTACTTTTTATATTTTTAATTAAATAAAAGTTCTTTTGAATTGGGCAATATTTTTAATATTTTTAATAAAATATGAATAATGCAACATAATTTTATTACAACAAACTATCAACTATTCTGATTTGGACATAAGCGAGTTGGATGGCCTGGGTTCCTACACCATCCGCACAGCTTCCGTTGGTGGCGGTTTCTCGGATATCCATATTGTTATGTATTCTAGTTCAGCAAGGTCGACCCTTTGGTTTTTCGACGTAGTTATCTATCCGGTAACAGCTTAAACGAAGCAAGCGATACAGACGGCCACTTACGTTCATCTGGGACTGGTGGGAATACGTGTCTCCACACGTTGTACATGTATTCTATTTTGCACACTTCGTCGACCTAGCTCATGGAATCCAGACGGAGATTCTGACAAACTGCAATTACATGAGCGCATGGATAACGAAATGCGTCAAATATCTTACAGTCGCAGGTCCTATTTCTCAAGTGTACATGATATTGCCGGCCAATAATACATTGGTTCAGTTTGTCAAAATCCGTCACACGAAACCATAGGTTGTCACAATCATGACACACTGTGTGCATGGTGTTGGCCTGTGCTTTCGCCTTGTTAATTTCTTGCAATACCTTTGTGCACCATACATGGCTTTCTTGCATTTGGCCTTTATAACTCGCTGTTCGCTTCGGAAATAGTGTCGCTAAATGAAAATATGTCCCTCGCACAACCGATGTTATCGATAAATGACGTGTTTTTTTTAGAACAAAATTTATGCGTTTAGCTAGGTTTGAGGTCATATGACCATATCGTATGCCGCCGTCGTATGCTTGTGTCCACTGTTCGAAAGGTATGTTGCATAGGTAGTTTGTGCATTCTTCGTTAACTGAACGTAAAATCGCCAACATCTCATGAAAACGATCCTTATTGATCTCGTACCCTGCCAATATAAGTTGATAGCAAATATTATATACCACTCTTCCATTAAGAATAAATTGAATATTACAAATGAAATTATATTAATAGAGATTACATACCCATGTTGGTCACTTGCCGGTGTTCACTTGTAGATCAATGTTGTCCATAGTGTTGGAAGCAATATGCCTTAGGCAATACAGATGGTGTGTGCGATGCCATTGGCTTCCCTGTTGCTCAATTGCGGCTAGTATTCCAGGGCCCCGATCCGATATAATACTGATATCAGGTTGGAGGCAGACATGCCTCGTTAACCTAGATAGAAAGAAATCCCAATCATCAGCTGACTCCCCCGGTGTTATTGCAAACGCAATTGGAAGGATTCTCCCACTGCCATCCTGTGCCACAGCCAGCAATAGCCGATGGGTATATCTACCATACATAAAGGTACCGTCAATTTGTACCAATGGCTTGCAGTATAGAAATGCATCTCAGCATTGCTTAAAGGTCCAGAACAGACGCTTAAACACTTGGCATCCAAGGAGCAATCGACCGTTGTAGTACGTAGGTGCTGTTTCAAGGTCTGTTATGCAGCCTAGGACATATCTTTCCAGCACCTAACACCACTGCCACACTTCATTATATGAAGCATCTCACCGACCATGTAACTTTTCCAATGCCTTCTGCTTAGCTATCCAGGTCTTGCGGTAAGAGGGCGTGTACCCCAATTGGCTACGAATATTGGCAATTAAGACTGAAACTGAAGTCTTGGGATCCACCTTCACCGTCGGTATTATTAAACTAGCTAACATATATGAATCCATCTTGGGATGATCTTGTGAAACACCTATCAACGAAGTAAGTTAAATAATGCAACATTATGTAATATCAGTATTATTCAAAAACCTTAAACATCTAGTGATACTGTACCAGCAACACATGTATGTGGACCTTTATGCTTTTTTATCTCCCACAAGCCTGTCCTTTTCCTCAACGAGGCCATGATTTTCCATGAACATGTACCGTCTTGCATTGCACGCTTGGCCTCATACTTATCGGGTTTAGATTTAACCACGTAGTTAACCCCGTTCTTGATGCTATGTTGTTTTAATACACCAAGAAAACTATCCTTATGGAAAACTCCTTACCAACTTCTGATTCACCAGAATCCAACGACGAACTTGTACAGTCACGCCTTCTGTGTGGTAGATCTGGAAACTCCAACGCATCATCTTGAGATAAATCGACATTATGCATATGGGCTGGAGGCGAGTATGCTCTGAATCACAGATCTTCTTCTTTTTCTTCATCTGAACCCCCTTCAACATCTTCAGGTATGGTTGGAACAGGCTCCAGTTCAGAAAATAATGCAACTTCTGCACCATCGGGGCTAGGCTCTTGAGGTGGATCCACATCGGACTCATCATCCGACCCACCATCATTTGCAACGAATGAGTTCCCTTCACCGGTGGATGTCGTAGGGAGTACATTATCCTTTCTTAAACAATTTTCGTAACGTCCCCAATCATATGTGGATTGCCAACCACTAAAAGTTGATGTTGTTCCCTAATACGTATTTCTAGCATCGAACATCAACCCACCAATATGCATGTCCCATCCACCAACCGAGTGTCGTGCAGGGGTTGTGTTTTCCATACTGTCACCAAACACAGGCACTTCTGTATTCTGCATCCCACTAATAGAGTGTCGGCTTGGGGTCGTGTATTCCTCTCGAACAGCAGTAGATGTTGAAGTTGAAAGAATATCATTTAGCGATGAAAATTGTACATATACCTCAAGATAGGGTGATCCACTAGCAAGATGAGTCTGCACCATTGCCTCCAAGCTACAAGGACCTTTGATGTCGAATGAGTCGTATCTCACGGGATCAACCGAAGCACAAAATCTATACTTAATAGACAAAACTTTCATTGGTGTCGTTCCGAAGGTTTTACGCCTAATTCTTTTACGAAGTTCTGTCAAATCTATGTTCTGGTTAAAAACTAGTCACGCTGTGTTCTCCGATAAAAAACAATGCCGTTTTCGGTGTCACGGGCCTCACCATCATAGTAAATAAGAACACTAATACGTTCACTCATCTTTAGTTTCTATTATACTTTTGCCTCAATATCTCTTGCTGTAACTTGTCAAAATCATTTATTTGTGGAAAAAAGGGGTCGACTTTAAAACGAAAATGGAGTCGCCACCAATCTTTTTTGAGATGTGATCGGGTCACCTTGCTATTGATCGTTAAAATATTTTGATTTATTTTAAAACTTGGATAAATTAAATTAGATGCTGAGACCCGCTTATTTCGAAGAAGAAAAATGTCATGCCCAATGGGTTACGATATGACATTTCGAATTCTCGAAACTAAGCTTGTCTTTTGACTATTAAAACTAGTGCATTTAAAATAAAAAAAAAGGATACTCGATTGTTTGGGTCAAATGAAAAAAAATCAGAACCGAGTAAGTTAGGGTACAATTTCTCAATATTACAAACATAGAGTTTATTTTTAAAAATCCTTACTTCGAGATAACAAAATGTCATATCCAGTGAGTTAGCGAATTCCCGAGAATAAGCTTTTATTTGAAGTTTATAGGTTTTGATTTTAAAAAGGGTACTCGGTTACTTAGATTCAACGAGGAAAATTGGAACCCAGTAAGTTAGAGGACAATCTTCTCGAAATTCCCAAATACGAGTATCGCCTTGTTTTGAAAAGCTTTTGAATAAAATGTAATAATTAAACAAAATGCGTTTTTTATTTAAGACGATAATTTGTTAATAAAACCATTGCATCAATAAAATGCATAATACAAATACTAACTGACAATTCATGGAAATTACACAACATGCTAACTTTCAATACTAATATAAACAATTAAAAGAAAGTGTAATAACAACATGACTAATATTTCAAATAGTACAAAGACAATGCCAAGGTTAACATAAAAAAAGAATAAATGAATAAATGTATTTAAAAAATATTAAGGAAATAAATATTAAGGAAATAATAGTAATAATAACAAAGTTTAATTAATAATATAATAATAATAGTATGTCAATGATAAATTAAAATAAATAATATGTAAAGAGAAATTTAAAATAAATAATTTTCAAAACAAAAAATGAATAATATATATAAGAAAACAATTCAAAATAAGTAATGTAAGTGTCGTAACTATTTTTTGAAAAAAAAAAAAGGGATTCGACTGGGTTTTGAAAATGAAAATAAAATAGGACTCGCCACCGACCTTCATTAGGTGAGATCGGATCACCTTTGTTTTAATAAATATTTTGATTTACTAAAACAATATTTTTGGTCTACGAACTTTGAGAAAACGGGCTCGGGAGTCGGTTACGTGCGAGGAAGGTTTAGCACCCTCGTCACGCCCAAAATTGGTACCAAACTGATTAATCAATGTCTCAATGTCGAAGATTTGAAAAGATTTTTAAAATTCGGATCCTTTAGAAAATGTTTGGAGAGTTTAGGCCGAAATTTGAGATTTCTTTGTTCCGAGAGGATACAAACATCACATCCAGCACGTTAGGACACAATATTCGAAGCCTTCGTAATCAAAGTTATCTCGGAGTTTGTGAAATTTATTAAAAGGATGTTTGGTGCTTTAGTCAAACGGAAAATCGCAACCTAGCACGTTAGGGCACTATTCTCCGAATTTCTAAGCACTCAAACATTGCCTTATTTGAAAACCTTTGGACGAAATAAAGTGGTTTTGTAAAATGTACTTTTGTTTTATAATGTTTAAGCTAAAAATAAATGTAGGTGTTTGGGCTAAAAATGGAGATTTCTTTGTTCCGAAAAGATGTAAACATCACATCCAGTACGTTAGGACACGATGTTTTAATCTCTAGTAAGCAAGTTCATCTCGTTTTTTTATGAAGTTAGTCAGAAGGATGTTTAATTATCTAGTGAAACGGAGAATCGCAACCCAGCACGTTAGGGCACTATCCCCTGAATTTTCTAAATACAAAACATTGCCTTTATTTCGGAAAACTCTTTAGATGCAATACGACAATTTTACGAAATGTATTTTGTTTAATGATATAATATGGAGCTGAGAAAATGAACATGAACAAAAGTGTTAATAATAATAAGGGTAGCAACGGAATTGACAAATGAATGTGATGGCAACAACAGTGCAAATGAAATGATGATGGCGATGACAATTGAATAATAAAATGGCGAAATATAAACTAATGGTAATAAGATGATAACGATAAATGATAATGAAAGTGCAAGTAACATAGTAACAAAACGATGATAATGATCGATAATAATGATGATAATAGTCAATAGATATCAATACTAACAAGTGATAGTGAAAAAATAATATAACAATCACAATAATAATAATGATAATATTAACAGTAGTAGAACAATGACAATAATAATAAATAGTAAAATACATATATAATAATATAGTAATAGTAAACTAATAATAGTATAAAAAATATGTTTATATATGACTATGATGATAGTAAAAATATAGCAAATGAGAAAGAAATAATATTGTCAATGGGAAAATAATAGTAATATTGATAACAATAATAATAAAGTAATAATATTGGTAATATGATAATGAAGATAGCGGTAACAATAATGACAATAATAGATACAATAATAAACGAATGATAGTAAAAATATGATGTAATAGTAACAAACATATAAATAATAATATTAATAATAGTAGGATAATGCTAATAATAACGGTAGAGAGTAGGATCAAGAATGATAATAATATTAATAGTACTATAATATAGTAATGAGAGAATAAAAAAATAAAATAAAAAGAATAACAAAGAATAAGAGGATAAGGATGTTAATCATGGTAATAGTAATTGAGAGGTAAATAATAACATGCATATACAAAAGAATAAATAAATAAAAATTTTACACATATATATACGTATAAATTCTAATATAGTAATGTAATAATAAACATATTAAGTAAATAATGTAGTTATAACAATAGTATAAATAATAATAATAAAATAATTGCAATAGCAAATAAAATTGCAAAATACTATAACCAATGGGCCAAATTGAAATTAAAACAGCAATAAAAGGATCAAATTAAACAAAATAAGTGAAAAAGGGACGAAATTGCAACGTGCGCGAACTGCGAGCGACGAGGAGCGCAGTTTTTCCCAAATAGAAAACGCAGCGTTTTAAAAAAAAAGGCCTAATCACAACCGGGCGAAATTTCTGGGCCAAAATTGCAAAATCAAAAAACTTGATTTTAAAAACTGAAAATGCGGAAGGACTGAACGCGCAATTAGCCCGTTCGACGGAAACACGCGGATCCTTCAGTCGGGTCGGGTCGTGCACACGGGTCTTTAGCCAAACGACGTCGCTTTGGGCAATAAAGGCAGGCCCCAAAACGACGTCGTTTTAGGGGGCTATAAAAGGTGGAAAATGTTAAAAAAAATATTTCCAACTTGTTTTGAAAAAAAAAAACTTTGTTTTCTCTCTGTTTTGTGCAGGCCCGAGAGGAGGGGAGAGAGGGGTCGCTCTGGTCACCGTTCGCAGCGCCACTGCACCGGCCATCGCGCACTATGGCCGAAGAAGGTAAAATTTTTAATTTTTATTATTTTTTTATATTTTTTGAAATAATATATATATGTATTCGTATATAAAAAGGGGAAGATGGAATATTGAAAAAAATCGAAAGCAAAGAAAAGAAAGGAAAATCACCTTCGGTTTCTGTTTTGATTTTTTTAGCAAATTTTTGTTCTTTTGCTTTCTTGCTGTTGCTAGATCTGTTAGTTGTTCTCTCGTTCATATTTTGTTTGAAAATTTTTTTATTATCTTTGATAAAAATCTAAAGCAAAAAGAAAAAAAAAGCCCCTATTACATCCGATTTCTTGGCTTTTATAGCCCTTTTACACAATTGATTTTTTCATTCAATACTGTCTTCTCTGCTTTTGATTCTTGCAGGTGCAAGTTAAGGAGGGGTGATGGCAGAGGGCAGGTGGCTACCATGGAAGTGGTCCGAAGGCTAGGGTTCGGCGCTAAGGTTTTCAGAAACCCTAGCTTTCTGAAATTTTTTAATTTGGGCCTGTTGTTGTTGGGCTGGTTGGGCTTAGTGGGTTAGGGGTTTGTTGGGTAATTTGGGTATTAGGTTTTAATTTGGGTTGTAAATTTGGTTTGGGTTTTTAATTTTGGTTTAGGTTTGGACTGAAGCGGGCCCGGGCAAGAATTGGGTCATACAACTGCCCCTCTTTGCTCATTGTCGTGTAACGAGAATAGAGCAAAGACTTTTCAAGAAAGACCCATCTTGCCCAGTCTTGCAGAGTCCTAACTTCTTTGGTGCTTATCTTCTTCAAGTAGCCTTATTCTGGTCCTTCACATCTTGTCGCTTCAATCCACCCAACTGTCGTTTTAGAGAGATAGGACTTGTAACTCCAATTTTGCTCTGTTGCAACTATAGAGAGATAAGACTTGATGTCTTCGATCTGCTTCCTGCAATTTCAGGAATTGCCAAATTTGCTAACTTTGATCTGCTCCACTGCAAACTCAGGGAGACAAGATCTGATCTTTGATCTGCTCCTGCAACATCAGGATTGCCAGGTTTGCTATCTTCAATCTACTCCACTGCAAACTCAGGGAGACAAGATCTGCTATCTTCAATCTGCCCCTGCAACATCAGGAATGCCAGACTTGCTATCTTCGATCTGCTCCACTGAAAACTCAGGGAGACGAGATCTGTTATCTTCAATCTGTCCCTACAACATCAGGAATGCCAGACTTGCTATCTTCGATCTGCTCCACTACAAATTCAGGGAGACAAGATCTGCTATTTTCAATCTGCCCCTGCAACATTAGGAATGCCAAACTTGCTATCTTCGATCTGCTCCAGGGAGACAAGATCTGCCATCTTCAATCTGCCCCTGCAATATCAGGAATGCCAGACTTGCTATCTTCGATCTGCTGCACTGCAAACTCAGGGAGACAAGATCTGCTATCTTCAATCTGACCCTGCAACATCAGGAATGCCAGATTTGCTAACTTTGATCTGCTCCTGCAAACTCAGGGAGACAAGATCTGTTATTTTTAATTTAACCCTGCAACATCAGGAATGCCAGATTTGCTAACTTTGATCTGCTCCTGCAAACTCAGGGAGACAAGATCTGCTATCTTCGATCCCCTTTACTACACTGTCCTCTTGAGGACATAACCTGTAGAATAGGTATATACTTATGCCTAATAATTAGAATGCCATGATTACAATGAGTCAGAATGTTATGAGTGTGATTCCTATTTAAGGTGTTATCACTTATTTATCCGTCAAGGTTTTGTCTTCGCTTTCCTTGCAGTAACAATTTGCCCTTAGGGAAATTTCAAGGCTCATTCCTTTTAGACCTCGGGACACAGGTATACATTGACCTCCAACCATCCCCCCAGGAATCACAACTTTCTCTATCGTAACTCGAAGAATGCATGACTTGTTTCAACTTTGATTCATTCCACAGTAATTTAGGGTTTTGAACCTTTTCTTGTCAAAAGTTTGACCTGTCATACCATTTTCGGATGACTAGGTGGAAAATGTTAAAAAAAACATTTCTAACTTGTTTTGAAAAAAAAAAAAACTTTATTTTCTCTCTGTTTTGTGCAGGTCTGAGAGGAGGGGGAGGGGGGGTCGCTCTAGTCACCGTTCGCCGCACCGGCCACCACGCACAGTGGCCGGAGAAGGTTAAATTTTTAATTTTTTTTATATTTTTTTGAAATAATATATATATGTATTCGTATATAAAAAGGGGAAGATGGAATATTGAAAAAAATTGAAAGGAAAGAAAAGAAAGGAAAATCACCTTCGGTTTCTGTTTTGATTTTTTTAGCAAATTTTTGTTCTTTTGCTTTCTTGATGTTGCTGGATCTGTTAGTTGTTCTCTCGTTTAGATTTTGTTTGAAATTTTTTTTATTATCTTTGATAAAAATCAAAAGCAAAAAGAAAAAAAAAGCCCCTATTACATCCGACTTTCTTGGCTTTTATAGCCTTTTTACACAATTGATTTTTTCATTCAATACTTTCTTCTCTACTTTTGATTCTTGCAGGTGCAAGTTGAGGAGGGATGATGGCAGAGGGCAGGTGGTGGGGTAGGTGGCTGCCATGGCAGTGATCAGAAGGCTAGGGTGCGGAGCTAGGGTTTTCAGAAACCCTAGCTTTCTGAAATTTTTTAATTTGGGCCTGTTGTTGTTGGGCTGATTGGGCTTAGTGGGTTAGGGGTTTGTTGGGTAATTTGGGTATTAGGTTTTAATTTGGGTTGTAAATTTGGTTTGGGTTTTTAATTTTGGTTTGGGTTTGGACTGAAGCGGGCCCGGGCAAGAATTGGGTCATACAGTAAGTAATAGTTTAAAATAATGTAATGTGTAAGCAATTCAAAGTAATAATATGCGAAATAATTTAAAACAAATAATATCTAAAACCATTTAAAATAAATAATATCTAATATTAATTCAAAAAGAAAATAATTAAACAAATTAATAAACAAATAATAAAATAAATTAATTAGAGGGCTATACTGAAATCAAGATAAAATTAGGGGCTAAATTACAATAAATTGAGAAATGAAATCGAAAAAGGACTAAATTGATATTAAAATAAAGTTGAATGGCCAAATTTAAAAAGAAAAAGAAAGAATCAGGGCCTAAATGTAATGCGCATAAAAGTGGGGGACCAATTGAGAAATTATTCCCTATTCCCGAAACTCAGCGTTTTATGCCCTAATCGAGGTTTTAAATCGAACACAAAATAAATTTACAGGGGTAAAAATAGAAAAATAAAAAAGGGAAGGTGGGTGCAAAAGCGGAAGGATTGAGGGCGCAAATAGATCCTCAGTCCAAAAACACGTGGATCCTTGGTGGTATGGGTTAGACTCCCTAAAACGACGTCGTTTTGGGGCTATTGAAGCCAACCCTAAACGGTGTCGTTTTATATGCTTATAAAAACCAAAATTTTGTTTTAAAAATCATTTTAAGTTTCTTCCTAAAAAAGAAACAAAAACATCTCTCAAAATTCTCTCTACCCCATCCCCTC
This sequence comes from Gossypium bickii, assembly GCA_025503065.1. Lineage (NCBI taxonomy): Eukaryota > Viridiplantae > Streptophyta > Magnoliopsida > Malvales > Malvaceae > Gossypium > Gossypium bickii. Next base: position 20,919,664 of record CP106718.1, read on the forward strand.
CGGCCGAAATCCGACGAGACTCTGGCGCCGATCGCCGTCGTCCGCCACCGTGCACAGCGGCCAGAGTTCGAAAACAGGTAAAATTTTCTTATATATATATACTATATTGATATACGTAAATATTTTTTAAAAAAGGATACAAAATCTTCGTATTTCTTATGCTAATAGTTTCGAAAAAAAAATAAAAAAAGAAGAAGAAAAATGAAAAAAAACACCTTTTTTGCTTTCTGATTTCGTATTGGTTTTGTATCTATTAGTAAAAAATGTAGAGCCATTACAGAGGCTTTTCTTTTCCTTTTATAGCTGAAAAAATCGAAAATAAATAGAAAATACAATATTTTCCATTCTGTTATTCCTATCTGTCGAAACCATTTTTATTTTGGGTTTGAGGATCGACTTTTAAAAATAGGGAGTCGCCACCAATCCTTTTTGTTTCGGTGTGATTGGATCACCTATCAAAATATTTTGGTCTGCAAGATTTGAGAGAATAAGTTCGGGAGTCGGTTACGTACGGGGAAGGATTAACACCCTCGTAACGCCCAAAATTGGTACCAAATTGACTAATTGATGTCCTAATGTTGAAAATTAGGAAATGTTTGAGAAATAAATTTTCTAAGGAAAATTAATTAATATTGATTTTGAATCTCAAGATTAACTCGTTTCGAAGGAAATAAAAATATCACATCCAATACATTAGGACATGACATCTTTATACCCCGACACCGAGATTATCTTTGATCTTCAAAACATGCAATTAAAGAAGGGTATTTAATTATCTGGTTGGACAGAAAATTGACACCCAGTATGTTAGGGCATAATTTTCTGACCTCCCAAACGCACAAACATTGCCTTATTATTTTGGAAAAACAAAATTTTATACTTGGCTTAAAATACATTTAAATAAAATAAAAACATTTAAATGAAAACTAGAACATATTAAAATTTGAGGCATAACAGTAATACAATACATAAACATTAATCGCAAAATGTACACAAATCAAATATCGTATTAACAACATGCTATAAAATGCAAATTTTCTTAAAGAAAGCTAGCTTATATTGAATCTTGAACTTCGAGATTAGCTCGTTTCGAAAGAATAAAAAATATCATATCCAGAATGTTAGGACATAATACCTTTATACCTCGATACCGAGATTATCTTTAATCCTCAAGATATTTAATTTAAAAAGGGTATTTGGCTATCTGGTTTACAGAAAATTACACCCAGTACGTTAAGACATAATTTTCCATACTCCCAACATACAAACATTGCCTTATCTTTTAAGAAATTTTTTAATATAAGTGACTTTAAAATTGATTTAAAATGTGTTTGTTTGGTTCGTTTGAAGGAACCATTTTTCACAAATAAGGCGGAAATTTCAATTACAATACAATAATAAACCAAAAGTATAATTATGAACATAAAATAACAATACATAGCAATAATGAAAACACAAAAAGGTAATTTAGGGTTTATACAATTCAATATATATACAATCAATAATCTCACAATTTCTATTTTGAACATACCACATTATTAATCAAGGAATTGGAAAATATAACTAATTAAGAATAAAATAAAATATAGAAAATTTAAAAATAAATAATCATACATGAAATAATATGTGTCAATTTTAAAAAAACATGCATGTCATAAAAAGAAGACTTGATATAAAATAATGCATATGTATATGAAAATAACAATGATGCTTCAAAAGTATTTAGAGTGAATAGATATACAATTTAGAATAAGATTTTTCAATTAAACAAATTATACAAAGTGAATATATCATAAGATAATACAAAGTAATATATATAAGAATAATTAATATAAATAATATGTACATATAAAAAGATATATATAAAAATATCGTATAATAAAAATGAGTAATACTAAAATAATTTGAAATATTTAGTATTAAATATTAATTAAAAGAATAATTAAAGAATTCAATAAACCAATAATTAACTAAATAATTTAAGGATTATATTAAAAATCAGAACAAAATTTGAGGACTAAAAGGCAATAAATCGAAATGAAATTTAAAAAGGTTAAAATACAATACGCGTAAATTAATAAGGACCAAATCAGTAAATACTCCAGTTAACCAAAACGCGACGTTTTGAGAGGACTACATTGCAACAAAATCAGAAAACACAAGGGTCAATTGCACAAATTATCCTTTAAAACTAGAAGGGTGCGGTTCCGGGTCAAAAAACGGGTCGACGCGCGGATCTTACTCTTTCTTAAATGGTGCCGTTTTGTATTATTTCATTATTTAACCTTAAACTAATTTGCTTCTTTCATTTTTCCTTAAACCAAACCCTAACCCTCTTTTTTTATTTTCTTTCTCAGCCGCAATCCGACCTTCTCTCCCTCAGCCGCATCTAAAGATCATCTAGTCACCGAAACGCCATGGTAAGCAAGGCGTGATGATACACGATGATCTTGATTGGCCCCCAGCACGGGTCTTAAAGCCTTTCCCTCCGATCTAACTCCGATTTGTGATAGAGAAGACGAGGAAGGAAACTCACGATGGTAAACTTTCCTTTTTTTTTTTTTAATTTTCGTATCTATCCATCAAATAAAAAACGAAACAGAAACTTTAAATAAAAGAAAAGAAAATGAGAATCACCTTTCAATTTTTTTTGATTTTGTATTTTTTTGTAAATCTGTTCTCTGTGTACAGAAAAATGGGGATCTCCTTTTACAATTGATTTTGGCTTTATTTATAGCCTAATGGAATAATAATAAAAAAAGATACAAAAAGAATCGTTTTACCTAGTTGTATATTCTGTTATTTGGCTATACGTTGCTGCTTTCTGTTGTTGTTTGTTTCTTTGTGTGCAGGTGACCATCGCGGAGGTGGGGTGGCCCAAGGCTACGCTCGTGTTAGTTTGGGGACTGCTGGAGCATTCTGGGATATCTAGCGGCGCGCGTGAGTACACGCGAGGAGCTCAAGAGGCGCGCGTGAGTACACGCGAGGAGCTCAAGAGGCGCGCGTGGATGCACGCAGGGAGCTCAAGCGGCGCGCGTGGTGAGTGGCTGCGGAGAAAGGTCTGACCGCAATGCTGAAGAATCTGGAAGCCTCCAGAGTCTCCTACAGTTCTGCTTGGTTTCGGGCTAGGATCTGCTTTGTGTTTGACTTAGGTTTGGGCCTAGTTGGGTCTAAAATTTGGGCCACTGTAATTGGGTAGAGGCAGGTTTAAGTTATTGGGCATCGGGTTTTGTTTGGGTTAATTGTAAATGGACATTGGACTTGACAATTTATTTTTGGTTTTTTATTGGGTCCATATTTTGGTTTAATTTAATAAATTGGTTAATTGGGCCTGGGCGAAAATGGGCTCTTACACTATCTGCTAGCCTTTTTGTCTGTTTTGCTTCGCAGGTGAAAACGTCGTAGAGGCGTGCGTGTGGGGTGACGTAGAGGGGCTGGAGGCTGCGGCGCTGGAAAGCTCTAGAAACCTCTAGGGTTTCGATTTCTATTTTTGTGTGTGTTTTGTTTTGGACTTGTTTAGTATTTGGGCTTTTGGGTACGTTTTTGGGCCTTGTAAAGAAACTTGTTAATTTTAGACTTTTTATTGGTTTTTTTTTATTACGTGGTTTTTAACTTGTTTTGGTTAATGAATGGGCCCCGGGTAAAATTGGGTTATTACATAACTTATGCAACTGAGAATGAAATTTGATTCATTTATAGTCTAAGGCCAAATAGAAATTACTGTAGAAAAAGAGCGTTCACATGAGAGCTTTTTTCAGTAATCTTGCTGACAGTGCATCTTGCTTGAAGCGTTTTGGATACTATTTTTTCAGAAACGTCTTCTCAAAATTATTTTATCAGATACTACTGTAAAAAAACAAACAAAAAAATTTATATTGCTAATATATTTTTCCTAAAACCCTAAATACAAAATTATTTTAATTAATTAACCCTAAACCTTAATTTCATTAATTTTTTTCCTAAAAACCCTAACCCTAACCCTAAAAAAGCTAAAAAACCTAACGTAAAAGACGGGCAAAACGCGTTCTTAGGGGAGCGTTTTTTACACGTCAACACAAAGTGCGCCCTCAAGGAAGCGCTTTGTGCTGACGAGGACAAAACGCTCCCCCAGGGACGCGTTTTGTTGGCACGTTCCCTGACATCACGCTGACGTGGACGTGCTTTCGGAGAAAACTGCCCATTCCGGTAAATAATTAAAAAATAGGTCTATTTTCGTAATTTTTTAAAAAAATGGTATTTTTAGGTAAATTGCCCCGAACGAGACTGTTATAGAGAGTTGACTATATATATATTCAAAATATTAAGGCCATTCCCTTGTATCTATAGTATAATTAAAACATTTGACTAAGTTGCTTCCACAAGTCAACGAGCTTAACAAAGCAAATTGTATTATTATGCGAGTAATTTTGTTTTATGCTTTTTTCATATTTTATTTATAACAACTAGTGAGGCTTAAACCTAACACAACAAGTTTTAAAACTTTAACTTTATTATTTTATTTAGGCCTAATGACTTATTTGGCCTTTCAATTTAACAAAAGAAGTCATTTTAGTTCTTCATTTAATTTTTTTTGTCTCTTTTAGCCTTCGAACTTGCATTGTTTATCCAACCACCTAAAATGGATGGATAAGTTAATATCGTCACCTTTGCTAACTTGACATGCACATGGAAGCCACGTAAGCAATTAATTATTTTTTTAATTTTAAAAAAATAAAAAATATTAAAATCTGATTTTTTTTAAAAAAAGAATAATAAATTATTGATTTGGCATATATGTGGACTGTAACGTCAGCAAAGTTTAAAAAAAAGAATCATTACCCGCATAATGAATGTATAAGTGTTAAATTAAAGAGAAGAGTGAGAGAAGTTTAAGGTCATGGAAATGGAAAATGTGAAATACTCCATTGTTGTACTAGTACGATGGAAGGAGAAAGTGGGAGGGGTGTCAAAACCATTTTTTGAAAAAAAACAGGGTTGACTTTAAAAATGAAAATGGAGTCGCCACTAATCTTTTTTTGAGGTGTGATCAGATCACCTTGATATTTATCATTAAAACATGTTGTTTTATTTAAACAATGATTTTGTCCTACAAAATTTGAGAAAAACGGGTTCTGGAGTCGATTATGCACGAGGAAGGATTATGTAACACCCCAAACCCGGCCCATGCGTTATGACCAGATTTGACATGTCACATGAGAAAAACGTCCTTTCTATTCGAACTAAAATAGGTATTATTTTTGTAATAATCAATAAAAACAAGTTTGATTTGAAATATTTGATAAAGTACTACTAACCTCGAAGGTTTGATTGATAAATCGACAATTTGAACTAGAGATCTTATAAACTATGACTTTTGAAAATATTGTTGATAATTTGAGAGCAAATTTCCGAGTTAAAATATTTGTAATAGTTTGTTATGAAAACCATTTGTTAATCTATTTTGGAAAATCTTTATTTAATTTTTTAGAAAAATTCCCATTTAAAGTAATTTAAGCAAAATAATAAGTTCGTCAAACATAAAAAAAAATTATTCTAGAGGCCTTATTACAACATAAAAACCCAAAATAGTAAAAGTAATTAAGTGAACGGAAATAAAAATCTAAAGTTCAAAATAGAAAACCATTTCTGAAGTATGGCTTCCACCGAGTCATCCATGGCCCAAGCCCACGTCACTGAGCATTACCTGCAAGAGTTTAAGGAAAATGGGTGAGTTACTAGAACTCAGTGTATAATCCCCTTACTGTTGTCCACGGGGCCTGAACCCATATTGCAATATCTTGGGCCTAAGCCCATTTACATAACAGAATATATATATATAAACAATGTATGCAAACCAACCCATCCATCCAGCACACCCTCGTACCAACCAATCACACTGTGGGATCAAGTCAACCCACCTTGATCACACCAAATCGCAGGCAAATTGCCATTTATAATATTTTATTATGGCCAAGCCACCGATATCATATGTAAACATCATAATAAACATTTTATTGTGGCAATGCCACCAGGTTACTCTTCTCTTCAACATTTTTCCCAACCCATGCTATATATATGAAAATGCAACATACATAAATTGATGCTCACATATAAATAGAAACCATTTAACAAGTTATTTATTACCATGACTCGGCCCATTTAAGCAATAATAATTCGGCCTATTAAGGCATTCTAGCAAATCGGCCCATTAGGGGCATTTCCGTGATTCAGCCCATAGGGGCATTTTCGTAATTCGGTCTAGAAGGGCATTTTCGGTAAATCAACAGTTTTGAAGGTATTTCAGCAATTCAGCCCGTTAAGGCATTTCGTAATTCGGCCAGTAGGGGCATTTTCGTAATTCGCATAGTTTTACAACCGATTTTGACAAATCTATTAAAATAGTGTAATTTAGGCCAATTTCCCCGTTTATGCCATATTACGATTTTAATCGTAAAAATAATAACGATCTATTTCTAATATAATATGGAATCTTAAAACTACGGGATAACAGTGTGAGATTACACACCTGATTACGGTAAGGATTAAACCGTCTTGATTGTCGGCACCTAAGACAACATAACACTCAATTAATCTAACAGACGAGATTTTTATTAATCCAAAACTAAACCAAGCGATCTATAGTACTTACTCTCAAAATCGTGAACAACCACGATTTGTCGATTCTCACTAGATGATGGTCCACAACCCGATGGAAAATCCCGAACCGCCGATACCGCCCTTCGCTTGAACTTAGGAGTGGGAATCGCAAATCCGCTCCTTTTGTGTTCTCCAATCGCTTTCCTTTTCAAGTCGGTACCACTAGTCTCCGTCGGATAAAATCTTAGTCAAAACGATATTACGATATATATATCGATTGTCTAAGAAAAGAGGGCTCGGCTTACCACTATTTCCGTAGAATCCACAAGTGACTAGATCAAGTGATTTAGTCCCTAAAAGTAAACGTTTAGTCATAACTTCTATTCCGTTTAGCAAACTAACCAGTCAACGAAAAAGATCAAAATGAACCATAACGAATCCCTTACCTTAATGGTTATACAACCGATTCCCACTGATTGTGCTTATGGAAACGGATGAATCGAAGGTAATATATTCGGCCTTCCTACTATAACTCTACACTAGAAGAAGATCATAATACAAGAGAGTAGGAGAGATATATTTTGATAAAGAAACAAAGTGAAATGCCGATTAGTGATGGACACACATATTCGGCTAGATTGAAAAAGAAAGTAAAGATGAAAAGAGAGGAATAAAGTCCCTTACCAATTCGGTCAAAAAGGAGTGCCCAAACAAAAGAAAAAGAGTTGAAGAAGAAGAGATTAGGTGTTGATAGTTAGGCTAGTAAAGAGAAAAGAGAAAAAAATAAGAAAGGAAGTTGTGTTAGAGAGTTTCGGTTGACACAAACATGAATATGATCAAAATGATCAATATGAGATGGGTGTTTCGGCAACAAGAGAAGAATGAATATAGATGGATTAAGAATTTCGACACAACAAGGGAACAAAATGAACAAAATGCAAATGAGAATTTGGCCAAAACAAAGAAAGGGAGTTGAGAAGAGAAAACACTAATATGCTAAAAGAAAGTAAACCTCACAAGCATAAAATTTGCCAAAAGACAAATGAAAAATTCGGCTACCCCAAAATCCCTTCCCAGACCGTGTATACCATACCAAGTTGATCAAAAATTGACCACAAAAACTTTCCAAAACATTTTTCCTCCTTTTCTTTCATTTCTTTCCTTACCCTCATCCTTACCTTATTTCCTTAGCCACCTTTCCAAAATTAAAATGTCTTCCTTGCATTAAATACATCCATGGCCGACACTATGAATGAATAGCACAAAAAAATAATCAAAATTTGCATCAAGTGAGATTCGAACCTCCATCCCTAATGTCCTTCATGTGATGCCACATCCTCTTTACCATATGCTCATTTATGCTAGCAAATTACTCACTTATTTCCATAAGCATTGATGCCACTTACTATCTCTACTTAAAGTGCTTAAACACAAAAATTTTACTAAGGCCCCAACTCAACCCCGAGCCTTCTTAGGACCTTAAAACATACAAAATTAATATTTTTAACTAGTCTAACGCAAGAAATAATGCACCAACATAAATTCTAAATTTCAGGATGTTACAATTCTACCCCCTTAAAGAAAATTTCGGCCTCAAAATTTACCCGATTAAAAGATATGAGGATATTGTTGCTGAATCGCGTTCTCAGGCTCCCATGTAGATTCCTTCGATCTGTGATTACGCCCTAGAACTTTGACTAACTGTACCGACTTCCTTCTCAGCACTTTAACGTCTCGATCTAAAATCTACACTAGCTCCTCTTCAAAAGACAAGTCAGGTCTTATCTCAACTTCCTCTACCGGTACTATATGAGATGGATCCAATCGATAACGCCTTAACATCGAGACATGAAATACGCTATGTATCTAACTTAACTCCAGAGGTAACTCAAGCTGATAAGCCACTGGCCCGACACGCTTCAGTACACGGTATGGTCCGATGAACCTAGGGCTCAACTTGTCTTTCTGCCCAAATCTAAAGATCTTCTTCCAAGGTGAAACCTTCAAAAAGACCTGATCACCCACCGTAAATTCTATATCCTTACGTTTCAGGTCCGCGTACGATTTTTGTCTGTCCGAGGCTCCTTTTAACCGTGCCCGAATTACTTTAACTTTTTCCTCTGTCTCCTAGATCAACTCAGGACCTTACAACTGTCGTTCTCCAAACTCAGTCCAGCAAGTAGGAGTTCGACACCTACGGCCATACAACGCCTTATAGGGTGCCATCTAGATGCTGGATTGGTAGCTGTTGTTGTAAGCAAACTCTGCCAACGGTAGGAAATCTTCCGAACTACCCCTGAAATTGATCACACAGCCTCTTAACATATCTTCTAGAATCTGGATTACTCTCTCCGACTGACCATTTGTCTGTGGATGAAATGTCGTGCTAAAATTTAGCCTTGTACCCAAAGCTTCATGTAGAGCCTTCCAAAACCATGATGTAAACCTAGGGTCCCTGTCTGATATAATAGACATCTGTACCCTAGGCAACCTCACGATCTCTGCTACATACAACTTGGCCAACTTCTGTAATGAATAATCTGCACGAACAGGCAAGAAATGAGCAGTCTTCGTTAAACAATCCACTATCACCCAAACAGAATCTTTCTTAGTAGGCGTTAAGGGTAACCCATTAACAAAATCCATCGTTATCCTTTCCCATTCCAAAGTGGAATTTTCACCGGTTGTAGCAACTTCGACGGCAGTTGATGTTCCGCCTTCACCTGCTGACATGTCAAGTACTTACTTACGAAATCAGTAACCTCCCGTTTCAACCTTGGCCACTAATACTGCTCAAGGGAGGTCTCGATACATTTTGTTTCCCCCGGGGTACATAGCATATGGGCTACTATGCGCCTCACGCAGAATCATTTGTCTCAAATTCGCATCCTTGGGCATACAAATTCTTCCGCGGAAACAGAATACTCCATCACTATTCAATCCAAAATCCCCTATCTCACCACCTTCCACTTGTTGAAGTCGAAGACCTAACGCTTCATCTATTAACTTATTCTCCTTGATCTGGCTTATCCATGCAGGCTTCACCTGGAGCTCAGCCAATAGGCTACCTTCTTCAAAAAGGCTGATATGAGCGAACATCGCTCTCAAATCCGATATCACCTTTCGACTTAACACATCGGCCACCACGTTAGCCTTTCCTGGATGATACTCGATTGAGAAGTCATAATCCTTCAATAGTTCTATCCACCTCCGCTGTCTTAAGTTCAACTCCTTCTGGGTAAGGAGGCACTTCAGACTCTTATGATCTGTATAGATAGTCGACTTCTCAGTGTACAGATAGTGTCTCCAAATCTTCAGAGCAAACACGACTGTAGCTAACTCTAAATCATGAGTGGGATAGTTCACTTCATGCGGCCTTAATTGACGAGATGCATAAGCCACCACTTTTCCCCCTTACATCAACACACATCCCAAGCCTATGTGTGACGTATCACAAAAGACAATAAATTCCTTACCAGCCTCAGGTTGAATCAATACTGGCGCTTCTGTTAGAATCTTCTTCAGTTTCTCAAAGCTCTCTTGCTGCTTATTTGACCACACAAATGGTACTCCCTTACGCAACAACTTAGTTAAGGGTGCAGCAAACAACGAAAACCATTCAACAAACCGCTTGTAATATCCAACCAACCTTAGAAAACTCTGAATTTCGGCCACTGTCTTTGGTGGTTTCCAATCCAACACAGCCTCGACCTTCCAGGGATCAACTCTAATTCCTTCGGCAGACATAACATGCCCCAAAAAGGTCACTTCCTTCAGCCAAAATTCACACTTACTGAATTTGGCATTCAGTTGCTACTCCCTTAATATCTGTAACACTACCCGCAGATGCGAATCGTGCTCTTCTTCATTCTTCAAGTACACCGAGATATCATCTATGAACACCACCACAAACCGATCTAAGTAGGGTTGGAAGACTCGGTTCATTATGTCTATAAATGCAGCTGGTGCATTTGTCAACCCGAACGACATCACCAAGAACTCGTAATGCCCATAATGAGTTCGAAACACAGTCTTATGAATATCCGCCTCCTTGAATTTTAACTGATGATACCCCGATCTCAAGTCTATTTTCGAGAAAACTAAAGCTCCTCGCAACTGATCAAGCAGATCATCGATCCTCAGAAACGGATACTTGTTCTTGATCGTTAACTTATTCAACTGCCTATAATCGATGCACATACGCATTGACCCATCCTTCTTCTTAACGAACAAGACTGGTGCTCCCCATGGTGACATACTCGGCCGAATGAATCTACGATCCAACAACTCCTGAATTTGAGCCTTAAGCTCCGCTAACTTCTTCGGCGCCATTTTATAAGGAGCAATGGACACCAGAGTCATTCCTGGAAATAGCTCAATGCCAAACTCTACCTCTCGATCTGGAGGCAATCTTGGAAGCTCCTCGGGAAAGACGTCCGAAAACTCTTTCACTGTTCTAACACTTTCTACCGTCAACTCCTTCGCATCCAAAGCACTGATAAAGGCTAAGAACGCTCCACACCCCTTTCGCACCAACCTTTCTGCCTTTAAAGCAGATGCCACATTAGACAGATAGTTTCTTCTTTCACCTATCATCATTACTTTCTTACCTTCCGAAGTTCTTAGCACCATCTGCTTTGCAGCACAATCCAAGTTCGAACGGTGTTTCACCAACCAGTCCACGCCCAAAATAAGATCGAACTCGCTGAATGGCAGTTTCATCAAATCCGCCAGAAATATCTCCTCCTGAATTTCTAAGGGCACATTCCTAAACAACTTATTTACTATCACTGACTGTCCTAGAGGGTTAATTACAGTTATTTCCCTAGAGCAATCTTAGATCTAATGTTCAGATTTCCAGATACAGCACAAGCAACATGCGAATGGGTGGATCCAATATCTATCAAAGCAGTAATAGGTACATTAGATATGAAGAATGTACCGGTTATTACATCAGGTGCATCGCTATCCTCTCGACATCTGACCGCATAGACCAACCTTGGCTGTCTCGCCTCCACGTTACCCTTGTTACCAGTACCTCTACCCGGTGCACCCTGAGCTCGTCCTACGCCATTACCACCTCGACCTGATCCACGGCCTTTCGATGGCTGCTGAGCGCCTCTATCTTGCTGCGCAACATCATTGTTACGAATACCCTGAGTCTGAGCAGGCTGTGGAGGGCAATCTCTAAACTGATGATCTTTGGAACCACATCAGTAACAACCACCGATTCTCCTCCAGCATTCACCTGGGTGAAGTTTTCCACAATCCACACATGGCTGTAACTGATTAGTAGCAGCTGGTACTCTCGCTCGAGCTGGCTCCTAATTCTTGGGCCCATTCTGAAAACCTCTAGCAGGACTTGAGTACCTAGAGTCTCTCTTGTTCCTGCCTCTATCCTTTTCTCGATTTTCCCGCTTCAAGTGTTTAGCCTCTTCAGCTATCTTGGCTTTCTCCACCAGTGTGGCAAAATTCTTTTCCTTTTGTGGGGCTATCAGTACCCGCAACTCATCACACAACCCGTCCTCAAAATGCACACAATGTTCGTAGTCAGTCGACACTGTTCCCCAGGCATACCGACTCAGACGCAGAAATTCTGCCTCGTATGCAGCTACAGACTTACCTCATTGGACCAGATTCAGGAATTCCTTCCTTCGGGCATCCATATAGCTAGCCCCGACAAACTTTCCCTGAAATGTCATCTTAAAGAAATCCCAGGTAATACGATCGGCCTAAGTGCCTTCCCAAACAGTGAGCCACCACTGATACGCCTCATCTCTTAGCAAAGACAACATTCCTTTCAGTTTCTGCTCGGGCGTGCAATCCAGATCATCCATGATCTGCTCCACAGCCTCAAGCCAGTACTCCGCTGCACTTGGGGTCACACCCGAGATACCCCTAAAAACCTCAGCTCCATTTGATCTGAGTCGCTCCAATATTGACCCACGAGCTACCGACCTAGTTCTTGCCCCAGCGACCCTTTCCAGAACTCATAACATCACTTGGGACAGAGCGTCATCCTCTCTCATACGATGTGTGACCTAGCTTCAGTCACAAGTGATGCAGGTGCGTCCATTTCAGGCATATGTCCTGACGCCTCAGATACAACTCTAGCACCTCGGCTTCTACCACGGCCACGTCTACCGCGTCTTATGAATCAGTATGCTATTTCAGTGTTTATTAAACAATATTTTATGAAGTATAGGAAATAAAGTCGTTTTTGCAAAACGCATCCTATAGTCTCAATCTCTATAGTTTCAACTCCTAAAACTAAGAGTTCTAGAGTATTTCTACAATCATACCACAATAATCAAAATAATAACATATACTTACTTGACTTGGTGCCGGATACCCGTGGTGCCATACTTCCTTTAAAACATGCATTTATAATTTAAAATTCAAACAACTTTGGAAAATGTTTTTGAACCCAAACCACAACCGAGTTTTGCAATCAGGATCTGATACCATAAAATGTAACACCCCAAACCTGGCCCATGCGTTATGACCGGATTTGACATGTCACATGAGAAAAACATTCTTTTTATTCGAACTAAAATAGGTATTATTTTCGTAATAATCAATTAAAACAAGTTTGATTTGAAATATTTGATAAAGTACTACTAATCTCGAAGGTTTGATTGATAAATCGACAATTTGAACTAGAGATCTTATAAACTATGACTTTTGAAAATATTGTTGATAATTTGAGAGAAAATTTTCGAGTTAAAATATTTGTAACAGTTTGTTATGAAAACCATTTGTTAATCTATTTTGGAAAATCTTTATTTAAGTTTTTAGAAAAATTCCCATTTAAAGCAATTTAAGCAAAATAATAAGTTCGTCAAACATAAAACAAAAATAAAATATTCTAGAGGCCTTATTACAACATAAAAACCCAAAATAGTAAAAGTAATTAAGTGAACAGAAATAAAAATCTAAAGTTCAAAATAAAACACTATTTCTGAAGTATGGCTTCCACCGAGTCATCCATGGCCCAAGCCCACGTCACTGAGCATTACCTGCAAGAGTTTAAGGAAAAGGGGTGAGTTATTAGAACTCAATGTATAATCCCCTTACCGTTGTCCACTGGGCCTGAACCCATATTGCAATATCTTGGGCCTAAGCCCATTTACATAACAGAATATATATATAAACAATGTATGCAACCCAACCCATCCATCTAGCACACCCCCGTACCAACCAATCACACCTGTGGGGATCAAGTCAACCCACCCCGCCAGTCACACCAAATCGCAGGCAAATTGCCATTTATAATATTTTATTATGGCCAAGCCACCAATATCATATGTAAACATCATAATAAACATTTTATTGTGGCAATGCCACCAGGCTACTCTTCTCTTCAACATTTTTCCCAACCCATGCTATATATATGAAAATGCAACATACATAAATTGATGCTCACATATAAATAGCAACCATTTAACAAGTTATTTATTACCATGACTCGGCCCATTTAAGCAATAATAATTCGACCCATTAAGGCATTCTAGCAAATCGGCCCATTAGGGGCATTTCCACAATTCGGCCCGTAAGAGCATTTTCGTAATTCGGCCCATAAGGGCATTTTCGGTAAATCAACACTTTTGAAGGTATTTCAGCAATTCGGCCCGTTAAGGCATTTCGTAATTCAGCCCGTAGGGGTATTTTTGTAATTTGCACAGTTTTACAATCGATTTTGACAAATCTAGTAAAATAGTGTAATTTAGGCCAATTTCCCAGTTTATGCCATATTACGATTTTAATCGTAAAAATAATAATGATCTATTTCCAATATAATATGGAATCTTAAATCTATGGGATAACGGTGTGAGATTACACACCTGATTACGATAAGGATTAAACCGTCTTGATTGTCGGCACCTAAGACAACATAACACTCGATTAATCTAACGGACGAGATTTTTATTAATCCAAAACTAAACCAAGTGATCTATAATACTTACTCTCAAAATCGTGAACGACCACGATTTGTCGATTCTCACCGGATGATGGTCCACAACCCGGTGGAAAATCCTGAACCGCCGATACCACCCTTCGCTTGAACTTAGGAGTGGGAATCGCAAATCCGCTCCTTTTGTGTTCTCTAATTGCTTTCCCTTTCAAGTCGATACCACTAGTCTCCATCGGATAAAATCTTAGTCAAAACGATATTACAATATATATATAGATTATCTAAGAAAAGAGGGCTCGACTTACCACTATTTCTGTAGAATCCACAAGTGACTAGATCGAGCAATTTAGTCCCTAAAAGTAAACGTTTAGTCATAACTTCTATTCCGTTTAGCAAACTAACCAGTCAACGAAAAAGATCAAAATGAACCATAACGAATCCCTTACCTTAATGGTTATACAACCGATTCCCATTGATTGTGCTTATGGAAAAGGATGGATCGAAGGTTGAAACACCCCAAACCCGGCCCACGAGCCTTGACCGGATCTGGTATGTTCCTCGAGTAAAACGGTTCAAAAATTCTTTTGTTACTTTAGAAAAACTATGTGATTTTGAAAGAAAGATTATTTTTGGGTTGGGCTCGAGTTGGAAACAAGTTTACCTTACTTTGAAAACCATTTGTTTATGGGTGTCCAAAACAATTAGAGGTTATTTTTAAAATTTATTTACTCAATCTTTAATTTGGTAACAATTTGTAACATAATATATAAAAAAAAAATAAAATAGTTCAACTATGGCCTTATTACATCAGAATTTAAAATCCGAAATAAATCCAAGAATTTAGAATATAACATGTCCAGAATTGAATAAAAGAAAGTCCAAAGTTTAATAAAACTCTAAGCTGAGCATGGCTACCACTAAGCTCCTGCCGACCCGGTTCATCACTGATCGTCACCTGAAAAATGTTCCCACAACGGGGTGAGTCAACAGACTCAATGTGTAACCACAACACTAAGTCCTAACAAATTCAGGCATATCAAGTCATACATGTACATATAACATTTAAATAATATGATGCAAACCCGAACCCAAACCTAGGTACCGTCCGCTACACATCACCCGTACCAACCTGCACACCGTGGGGACTACTAAGTCAACCCTCCATCCGCAACACACCATCGAAGGCAGTCGCTGCAGTCAACGTGCTCATCGCCCACAATTAGCCACCAGATAATATTTTGTGTCATGAGACACCACATTCAGATAATGTGACCGAGGTCACCACATTCAGATATCGTGACATAAGTCACCACATTCACTTCCCCATTCATAATATCCCATATGCCCCATATATCATTTATATCATGCAATCTCATGCCATAGGCCTTATTTCACTTTCTTATCATTATTTACACATGTACCATATCCCACTATTCATAGCACTTATTAACTTAAGGTTAAAGTAACGTACCTGGGTATTTGTACCATTGCATGGCAGCTTGGCCATATTCTTATACTTTCATATTAACACATATAATAAATTAGAGCCATAAATCTATTAAGATTCAGTGTGGGGTACACACCTGATATTAACGCTTTTCTGAAAACCTGAAAACCCGATCTAACGCTTTAGATCCCTAACTCTTACATTCGGCCAACCTTAAGCACTTAGCGAAAAGCCATCCGGCTACATGATCATAACCCGAAGGATTTAATGCAACCAAAATCTTACCTTGTTGCCGATTTGATTACTAATAAAATCCTGAAATTTCACGGTATCTCTTCCTTGCAATCGGTCTACACTAAATCACTTAATAGGTTAGCTTCTGGCTTTTGACCATGTCAGAAATAGATCTAAGTACTAAAATAGGGCCTTGGCCGATTGTACATAAGTGCTTACCTTGCGATTTGGAATCCCGAAATCCTTGTATACCACTGTCGACTTGCGAATCTTAACTCCCGAAGGTGATCTCTGGCTATATAGTTGTCGAAATCTCTTAGGCATGTGTTAGAACAGATTTTTCAATCACTTTAATAAACTTAATAAATGGCCTATGGCCTAAGATCACGTGTTTCTTACGTTAGCTAACCAAAACCCGAATGCTCTACTAGTGGTGTCGACTTAATAGAAATCCCGAGGTTCTCCTTCAATGATTCGACAAAAGAAACATTACTGGGGTTAGATCCAACTTTCGGCTAATAGGAGAAAGGATTGAAAATCGAATAATGACTGTTCTTACCCTTATAGATAAAATCGACAGCTCCCTTTCCTGGCACCACAAAGAGATTCGGCTTGTAGACAAGATAGTGATCAAAAGATTTCGGCTTCCGGGGTTTAATGGACAATCGGCTATGATCAATAAGAAGCTACTTTCGGCTTTTGGAAGATTGAGAGGAGAAAAGAAGAAGAAGAGAGGAAAGTGAAGATAGGCTTTGCTTGAATTTCGGCTTGGCAAAAATAATAGAAAAAGGAGAAGAGATGCAC
This sequence comes from Gossypium bickii, assembly GCA_025503065.1. Lineage (NCBI taxonomy): Eukaryota > Viridiplantae > Streptophyta > Magnoliopsida > Malvales > Malvaceae > Gossypium > Gossypium bickii. The sequence goes on from CP106718.1 coordinate 20,936,640, forward strand.
TAGAGAATTCGGCAGAGAGAAAAGGAGAAAGAAAGAATGATGAATGGCCTTATTTTTCCTCCTTTTGCCGAAATTACTAAGCCTAGAGTCCCCTACTTGGCCATCACTATCATATCACTTATTTTCCTCTTTATCTCCTCATTAAAATTAAAGAAAAATAATCCATCATTTATCTCTAAAAATAAAAGGATAAAAACTCCTAAAATTTAGCCTTAGTGCCGTCCACTACTCCCCTCTCATTGACGTCACAAGCAGAAATAAAAACCTCAAAAATTTTGCTTCCCATGTGACTCGAACTCAAGCCCTTTCCCCCTAGCATATGGCGTCACACACTAAGGCCCTAAGTGCGCCTTGTAGCCACATTACCAAACCCAATTTCATGTCATATTTCCTCTATAAATTTTCTTAAGGCCACCTTGCTTTAGTTCCCTCTTTTAAACTTTAAAAATCGAGTAATCTCTAAAGTGCTCACCTACGCACTAAGATTCACAAAATTCATAATGCACATTCACAACACACACAAGCATGCTATTTCATATAACTTAGTATTAGTGCATAAGCTATAATCCAGGATATTACAGTTCTACCCCCTTAAAATAATTTCGCCCTCAAAATTACCTGGCTGAAATAATTGAGGGATTGCTATCGCATTGCTTCTTCCGACTCCCATGAAGCTTCCTCCGATCCATGATTGCGCCATAGCACTTTGACTAGAGGAACCAACTTCCTCCGTAACACTTTCACATCCCGTTCGAGAATCTGAATCGGCTCTTCCTCGTAGGATAGATCGGGCCTTAACTCCACTTCTTCCCCTGGTACCATATGAGATGGATCCGATCGATATCGACGTAGCATGGACACATGGAATACATCGTGCATCTGCTTCAATTCCGAAGGCAGCTCTAACTGGTATGCCACTGGTCCAACTCGCTTCAATACCCGATAAGGTCCTATCAACCTTGGACTTAACTTTCCTTTGCGACCAAACCTCATCACTTTCTTCCATGGCGAAACCTTAAGGAACACTTGATCTCCCACAACAAATTCTATCTCCTTCCGTTTTAGATCCGCGTACGACTTTTGCCTATCAAATGCTTCTTTCAACCGTGCCTGAATTATCTCAACCTTTTCCTCAGACTCTACCACAATCTCTGGACCCAAAACTCGACGTTCCCCTAATTCCGTCCAACATGTAGGAGTGCGACATTTCCGTCCATACAGCGCTTCATACGGTGCCATCCGAATCTTGGCGCCTGATAGTTTGTTGTTGTAGGCAAACTCTACTAAAGGGCAATATAGTCCTCCCAACTTTCTCTGAAATCCATCACACAGCCTCTCAACATATCCTCTAACACTTGGATTACCCGTTGAGACTGCCCGTCCGACTGCGGATGAAAAGCCGTAGTGAAATCCAACTTAGTGCCTAAAGCTTGATGTAGAGCCTTCCAAAATCGAGACGTAAACCCTGGATCCCTATCTGAAATGATTGATACCGGCACTCCATGCAACCTTACAATTTCTGCCACATACAATTTCGCTAACTTTTGCAAAGAGTAGTCAACTCGTACTGGTAAGAAATGCGCGGACTTTGTCAACCGATCCACTATTACCCATACCGAGTCCTTCTTAGTAGGCATAAGGGGAAGCCACTAACGAAGTCCATGGTAATTCTCTCCCACTTCCACTGCGGAATCTTGATTGGCTGAAGCAATCCTGACGGAACTTGGTGTTCAGCCTTAACTTGCTGACACGTCAAACACTTGCCGACAAATTCTGTAACTTCCCTCTTCAAACCAGGCCACCAAAACTATTCCCTTAAATCTCTGTACAGCTTAGTACCTCCAGGATGCATAGCATAAGGGCTACTATGCAATTCTTGAAGAATCCTCTGTCTTAGAACCTTATCCTTAGGCATACAAATCTTACCCTTGAAGCACAACACTCCCTTATTGGACATACTGTAATCCTCTAAACCACCATTCTGAACTTGTCGCATCTTAGCACTTAAATCCTCATCTGCCAACTGACTCTCTTTTACCTCATCCAACCATATTGGCTTGACTTGCAATTCTGCCAGCAGACTTCCATCGTCATACAAACTCAGATGTGCAAACATCACTCTCAGGTCCGACACAACCTTCCGACTTAGGGCATCCGCCACTACATTCGCCTTGCCCGGATGATACTCCATCGAACAATCATAGTCCTTTAGTAACTCCACCCACCTTCGCTGCCTCAAGTTTAACTCCTTCTGAGTCAGCAAATACTTAAGGCTCTTGTGGTCTGTGTAGATTATCGACTTTTCGCCATAAAGATAGTACCTCCACACCTTGAGAGCAAAGACCACTGCCGCCAATTCTAAATCGTGAGTCGGGTAGTTAACCTCATGTGGCCTTAATTGCCGAGATGCATACACGACTACCTTCCCTTCTTCCATAAATACGCTACCTAAACCTGTATGAGAAGCGTCACAGTACACTACAAAGTCCTTTCCTACCTCAGGCTGAATCAACACTGGAGCTTCCATTAACACCCTCTTAAGCTTTTCAAAGCTCTCCTGTTGCTTATCCGACCATACAAAAGGTACTTCTTTCCTCAGTAACTTTGTCAAAGGCGCGGCTATCGATGAGAATCCTTCCACAAACCTTTTGTAATAGCCTGCCAATCCCAAGAAACTGCGAATCTCAGCCACAGACTTAGGTGGCTTCCAGTCCAGCACTGCCTCGATCTTCCTAGGATCCACCCTTATTCCTTCTGCAGATACCACATGTCCCAAAAACACAACTTCCTTCAGCCAAAATTCACACTTGCTGAATTTGGCATAGAGCTTCTTCTCGCTTAGCACTTGTAACACAATCCGAAGATGCTCATCTGTTCCTCTTCGGACTTGGAGTACACTAGGATGTCATCGATGAACACAACGACGAACCTATCCAAGTAGGGTTGAAAAACCCGGTTCATCATGTCCATGAATGCGGCTGGGGCGTTCGTCAACCCAAACGACATCACTAAGAACTCGTAGTGCCCGTATCTTGTTCGAAAAGCCGTCTTATGGATATCTGCCTCCTTCACCTTCAACTGATGATATCCCGACCCTAAGTCGATCTTTGAAAATACTGCGCCCCCTTAAGTTGATCGAACAAGTCACCAATCCTTGGCAAAGGATACTTGTTCTTAATAGTCAGCTTATTCAACTGACGATAATCTATGCACATACGCATAGTTCCGTCCTTCTTCTTCACAAAGCAGACTTGCTGCTCCTACGGAGACGGTGGGTCGGATAAACCCACGATCCATAAACTCTTGGATTTGAGCCTTGAGCTCAACCAACTCCTTTGGTGCCATTCTATATGGGGCAATTGACACAGGAGCTGTTCCCGGTAGCAAGTCAATTCCAAATTCCACTTCCCTATCTGGGGGTATTCTAGGTAATTCCTCGGAAGACGCCCACAAAATCTCTTATCGCCCTTACTCCACTAACTCCCCTTCCTTAGCATCCAACGCGCTAACAAAAGTCAAGAAAGCCTTGCACCTTTTTAGAACCATCTTTCTGACCTTAAGTCTTTGAAACTACATTAGACAAGTAGTTTCTTCTTTCTCCGATCATAACTATCACTTCATCCTCTGGGGTCCTTAATTCCATACGCTTGGCTGCACAATCCAACATAGCCCGATATTCCACTAGCCAATCCATGCCGAGTATAAGATCGAATTCTTCGAAGGGAAGTTCCATCAAGTCGGCGAAAAATGCTACGCCTTGAATTTCTAAAGGCACACTTCGAAAAATCTTATTCACCACTACAGTTTGACCTAGTGGGCTTACTACAGTCATCTCCCTATCAGAAAGTTCAGAGGCTATGCCTAGTGTTTCCACTACACTACATGCAACATAGGAATGGGTCGAGCCCACATCAATCAGAGCAAAATAAGGCTTGCCAAAAATAAGGAACGTACCTATTATAACGTCCGGCGTATCTCCGTCCTCCCTTCGGTGAACCGCATAAACTAAACCCGGCTGCCTTACCTCCGTATTACCAACACCTCTGCCAGGTGTTCTACGTCCTCTTCAAGCACCATTACCTCTGCCATTCGGACCACGACCTCGCTGAGGCTGCTGTACACCTCTACCAGCCTGATTAACATTCTAAGCTGCTGGTCGATTCCCATCTGGTTTCATAGGACAGTCCTTAATTATATGATCCTTGGACCCACACTTAAAGCATCCTCCCGTCTTTTTCCAACACTCCCCTAAGTGCTTTTTCCCACACTGATCACAAGGCACGATCATCGCTCTCCTATAGCGACCATCGACCTCATGGCCCATCAACTCCAGGCCTCTTTTGAACGTTCCCAGTTGATCCTGATGATCTAAAACCTCTTTTCTGCCTGTTTCGATTAGAGTTCTGCCTTACCGAGTCCTTAATTCCCTCGGCTACTTTAGCCTTTTCTACCAACGCAGAAAACTCCCGCTCCTGATGTGGAGCTATCAACAACCTCAGGTCATCCCTTAGTCCGTCCTCAAACGGACATATCGCTCATGCTCAGTAGCCACCACACCTCGTGCATATCGCTTAACCTTAGAAATTCCACCTCATACTCGCCACGGACTTGTTCCTTGACCTGACCCAAAAAGCCTTTCTCTACGCATCGCGTTGTAACGCGTGCCAACATACTTCTTCTAGTACGCCGCCTTAACATACTCGGTCGGATCTCACCGTGGCACCATCCTAACCGCGTGAGCCACCATTGATATGCTTCATCACATAGCAGCGCCACCAACCCTTTCAACTTTTCATTAGCAGTCAGATCGAGCTCATCCATGATCCGCTTAGTCGCTTCCAACCAAGATCACCGGTGTACTAGGTGCCACACGGATACTCCACGAAACACCTCACTCGTTGGCTCTGAGTCGCCGCATGATTTCCGAGCTCCCATATTTCCTCCGGCCCGACCACCATATTCAAAACTCGCAGGATAGCGCGATACAAAGATCGTCTCCCGTCGATCTACTTTGCTCGCACCAACACCGGTGGTGGTAGTGGTGGTACTTCATTCTCAGATCCTTGACCCGACCTAATGGGTTCCGACACGGTCATTCGGCCTCGACCGCGTCCTCGTACGTTACGACCACGTCCCCTAGAGCTCAATTCTACTATCGTGCTTTAATCTGATTAAGAAATTTTTATGCATTAGTATATGTTCCACTGATTATTCGCGAAGAAATTTTATGAAAGGAGTTTAATAGCAGTTCTTTCGATCAATCAAAGTTTCAAGTTCTCTATCCTAATTCAGAGAAGCACATTCTTCCAACATCCCTACCACACATATTCATTGTCTAAATATTTTCAGTCTATTCCTATCCCAGGGGTATTTTCGTCATTTGCCCTACAGGGGTATTTTGGTAATAAATCGGGGTCAAATGGAAAATCTTAATAAATCAAGGGTATTTCAAAATTTGCAAAACTTGGGGGTTATTTTTGAGAATTTCCTTTCCAAATTGGTGTTGTTGCAGAAATTTTGAAGATCGGGGTTCACTTTGGTAATTTTGTAAAATAGGGGTAATTTCGTAAATTTCCAAATCAAGGTGTCTTAGTATTTTTTAACGGTGAAGTTTTGGGATATTTTTGCAAAATCAGAAAAATATTATTGAAATTGGGGAAAAATTGGAAATTTTCAAAACCAGGGACATTTTAGTAATTTTACCACTAGGGGTATTTTAGTAAATTTTTCCAAATCAAGGTATTTTGATATTTTGCAAATTAGGGTTTTTGGACATTTTATAAGTAAGGAAATTTCGATAAGAACCGTGGGTAGTTTGGACATTTTATAAACCAAGGGCATTTTTGTAGTTTTACAGCCAGAGTTATTTAGGTAATTTTGTAAATCGGAAATATTTTAGAAAATTTTCAAACTAGGTTTTGCTACAATTAAAAGGGATAATTTGGTGATTTTAAAACTAGGGTTTCCATGAAAATACGGCTAGTCCCTTTCGGGTTTTAATTATTGGGTTTAGCCCGTGAATGAGTCCTTTTGGTTAGGGTGAACCGAAGCTATGCACCAGGTAGGAGTCCAGCGAAGAGGAGGTGAGTCACTAGGACTACTTAAGTACCAGGCTCTTCCAGATCCAATCCTAGACATGCGCACAAAGGTTGCCACACCCTAACTCGGCGACTTAGTCACAGGTTTGTTTAATTAGGCTTCAAGTCTTATGTAGGTGTTGGGGTAAACTAGTCCTAGGGTTCAAGTACCTATCATACTATTCTACGTGCCATTTCTACCCTTCTACAGTTCATACCATAAATCACACAAATGGATAGGGGTACTTACCTAGTGGACTTTGGGTCAGAAACTTGGGTTCCATGCCTGGAAACCTGCTCTTTTCGTAAAAGTTTTTCTCAAAACTTGTTTGGGCCTTATTTTAAAAATGTTATGGGCTTTAAACCCAAGGCTGGGAGTTTAAAATCTGGCTCTGATACCAAGCTGAAACACCCCAAACCCAGCCCACGAGCCTTGACCGGATCTGGTAATGTCCTCGAGTAAAACGGTTCAAAAATTCTTTTGTTACTTTGGAAAAACTGTGTGATTTTGAAAGAAAAATTATTTTTTGGTTGGGCTCGAGTTGGAAACAAGTTTTTCTTACTTTGAAAACCATTTGTTTATGGGTGTCCAAAACAATTAGAGGTTATTTTTAAAATTTATTTACTCAATCTTTAATTTGGTAACAATTCGTAACATAATATATAAAAAAAATAAAATAAAATAGTTCAACTATGGCCTTATTACATCAGAATTTAAAATCCAAAATAAATCAAAAAATTTAGAATATAACATGTCCAGAATTAAATAAAAGAAAGTCCAAAGTTTAATAAAACCCTAAGCTGAGCATGGCCACCACTAAGCTCCTGCCGACCCGGTTCATCACTGATCGTCACTTGAAAAATGTTCCCACAACGGGGTGAGTCAACAGACTCAATGTGTAACCACAACACTAAGTCCTAACAAATTCAGGCATATCAAGTTATACATGTACATATAACATTTAAATAATATGATGCAAACCCGAACCCAAACCTAGGTACCGTCCGCTACACATCACCCGTACCAACCTGTATACCGTGGGGACTACTAAGTCAACCCTCCATCCGCTACACACCATCGAAGGCAGTCGCTGCAGTCGACGTGCTCATCGCCCTTATAAATAATGTGGCATAGCCACCAGATAATATTTTGTGTCATGAGACACCACATTCAGATAATGTGACCGAGGTCACCACATTCAGATATCGTGACATAAGTCACCACATTCACTTCCTCATTCATAATATCCCATATGCCCCATATATCATTTATATCATGCAATCTCATGCCATAGGCCTTATTTCACTTTCTTATCATTATTTACACATGTACCATATCCTACTATTCATAGCACTTATTAACTTAAGGTTAAAGTAACGTACCTGGTTATTTGTACCATTGCATGGCACCTTGGCCATATTCTTATACTTTCATATTAGCACATATAATAAATTAGAGCCATAAATCTATTAAGATTCAGTGTGGGGTACACATCTGATATTAAAGCTTTCCTGAAAACCTGAAAACCCGATCTAACACTTTAGATCCCTAACTCCTACATTTGGCCAACCTTAAACACTTAGCGAAAAGCCATTCGGCTACATGATCATATCCCGAAGGATTTATGCAACCAAAATCTTACCTTGTTGCCGATTTGATTACTAAGAAAATCCTGAAATTCCACGGTATCTCTTCCTTGCAATCGGTCTACACTAAATCACTTAATAGGTTAGCTTCCGGCTTTTGACCATGTCAGAAATAGATCTAAGTACTAAAATAGGGCCTTGGCCGATTGTACATAAGTGCTTACCTTGTGATTTGAAATCTCGAAATCCTTGTATACCACTGTCGACTTGCGAATCTTAACTCCCGAAGGTGATCTCTGGCTATATAGATGTCGAAATCTTTTAGGCATGTGTTAGAACAGATTTTTCAATCACTTTAATAAACTTAATAAATGTCCTATGGCCTAAGATCACGTGTTTCTTACCTTAGCTAACCAAAACCTGAATGCTCTACTAGTGGTGTCGACTTAATAGAAATCCCGAGGTTCTCCTTCAATGATTCGACAAAAGAAACATTACTGGGGTTAGATCCAACTTTCGGCTAATAGGAGAAAGGATTAAAAATCGAATAATGATTGTTCTTACCCTTATAGATAAAATCGACAGTTCCCTTTCCTGGCACCACAAAGAGATTCAGCTTGTAGACAAGATAGTGATCAAAAGATTTCGGCTTCCGGGGTTTAATGGACAATCAGCTATGATCAATAAGAAGCTGCTTTCGGCTTTTGGAAGATTGAGAGGAGAAAAGAAAAAGAAGAGAGCTTGAATTTCGGCTTGGCAAAAATAAAAGAAAAAGGAGAGGAGATGCACTAGAGAATTCGGCAGAGAGAAAAGGAGAAAGAAAGAATGATGAATGGCCTTATTTTTCCTCCTTTTGCCGAAATTACTGAGCCTAGAGTCCCCTACTTGGCCATCACTATCATATCACTTATTTTCCTCTTTATCTCATCATTAAAATTAAAGAAAAATAATCCATCATTTATCTCTAAAAATAAAAGGATAAAAACTCCTAAAATTTAGCCTTAGTGCCGTCCACTACTCCCCTCTCATTGACGTCACAAGCAGAAATAAAAACCTCAAAAATTTTGCTTCCCACGTGACTCGAACTCAAGCCCTTTCCCCCTAGCATATGGCGTCACACACTAAGGCCCTAAGTGCGCCTTGTAGCCACATTACCAAACCCAATTTCATGTCATATTTCCTCTATAAATTTTCTTAAGGCCACCTTGCTTTAGTTCCCTCTTTTAAACTTTAAAAATCGAGTAATCTCTAAAGTGCTCACCTACGCACTAAGATTCACAAAATTCATAATGCACATTCACAACACACACAAGCATGCTATTTCATATACTTAGTATTAGCGCATAAGCTATAATCCAGGATATTACAAAGGTAATATATTCGGCCTTCCCACTATAACTCTACACTAGAAGAAGATCATAATATAAGAGAGTAGGAGAGATATATTTTGATAAAGAAACAAAGTGAAATGCCGATTAGTGATGGACACACATATCCGGCTAGATTGAAAAAGAAAGTAAAGATGAAAAGAGGGGAATAAAGTCCCTTACCAATTCGGTCAAAAAGGAGTGCCCAACACAAAAGAAAAAGAGTTGAAGAAGAAGAGATTAGGTGTTGATAGGTTCGGCTAGTGAAGAGAAAAGAGAAAAAAATAAGATAGGAAGATGTGTTAGGGAGTTTCGGTTGACACTAACATGAATATGATCAAAATGGTCAAGATGATCAATATGAGATGGGTGTTTCGGCAACAAGGGAAGAATGAGTATAGATGGATTGAGAATTTCGACACAACAAGGGAACAAAATGAACAAAATGCAAATGAGAATTTGGCCAAAACAAAGAAAGAGAGTTGAAAAGAGAAAACACTAATATGCTAAAAGAAAGTAAACCTCACAAGCACAAAATTTGCCAAAAGACAAATGAAAAATTCGACTACCCCAAAACCCCTTCCCAAACCGTGTATACCATACCAAGTTGATCAAAAATTGACCACAAAAACTTTCCAAAACATTCTCCCCAAAACCAGCCAACATATCCCCCTTTTTGCTCCTTTTCTTTCATTTCTTTCCTTACCCTCATCCTTACCTTATTTCCTTAGCCACCTTTCAAAAATTAAAAAGTCTTCCTTACCTTAAATACAACCATGGGTGACACTATGGATGAATAGCACAAAAAAAAAAAAAAATAATCAAAATTTGCATCAAGTGAGATTCGAACCTCATTCCCTAAAGTCCTTCATGTGACACCACATCCTCTTTACCATATGCTCATTTATGCTAGCAACTTACTCACTTATTTCCATAAGCATTGATGTCACTTACTATCTCTCCTTAAAGTGCTTAAACACAAAAATTTTACTAAGGCCCCAACTCAACCCCGAGCCTTCTTAGGACCTTAAAACATAAAAAATTAATATTTTTAACTAGTCTAACGCAAGAAATAATGCACCAACATAAATTCTAAATTTCAGGATGTTACAGATTAGCACCCTCGTAACGGCCAAAATTGGTACCTAATTGATTAATTAACGTCTTAATGTTAAAAATTTGAAAAGATTTTAAAATACGATCCTCTTTGTTTAAAAGAAAACTTGAATAAATTAAAATGGATATGACCTTTTAAATCCTCGAAACTAAGCTTGTCTCTTGACTTTTAAAGCTCATACATTTAAGTTTAAGAAGGATATTTGGTTATTTGGGTCAAATGAAAAATCAGAACCCAGTAAGTTAGGGCACGATTTCTCAAAATTCCAAATGCAGAATATTTCAGTGAGTTAGGACACAACATTTTTGAATTCCCGAGAATAAGCTTTTATTTAACTTATATGCTTTGATTTAAAAAGGATAACCGATTCTTTAGACTCGACGAGAAAAATCGAAACCTAGTAAGTTATGATACAATTTCTTGAATCTCGAGTTACAAAAAATTGCTTAGTAAAAAAATTATGTATCGGATAAAGGTTAATGTAACACGATTTTTTAGTAAAATGTAAAAAATGAATTACGGTACTAATATGCATAACAGGCTAATAATAAATGCATTATTATAAATGACAATAATTAGAGCAAAAATAAAAATAAGATAAATAATAAAATAAAACAATAAATAAATAAAATAAAATAAACTAATTATAAAAAATAACGAGTAAGTAAATAAATGAAAATAAAAAAATTAATTAAAAATTTAATAATGAACAAACAAATAAATGAATGAATGAATATTAGGTTAAAAATAAAAATAAAAATAATAATATTAATAATAATAATAAATGAATAATAATAGTAAAAAATAAATAAATAATAGTAATAATAATGATGATGATGATGATAATAGTAATAAAAATAAAAATAATAATACTAGTAACAATAATAGTAATAGTAATAGTAATAGTAATAGTAATAGTAATAGTAATAATAATATTATTAATATTAATAATTAAAATAATAATAATGGTAATTATAATAATAATTAAAATTAATTAATTTAATAGCAAAAATAACAAAAGAAATAAAAAAAGACTAAATTGAACTTAAAACAAACGTTTGGGGAAAATAAAAAAAAAAATAAGGAAAGGGATTAATTTGCATGTGCGAATAACAAGGAGGGACCAAAAGAGAAATTATTCCTCCCATCCAAAACGCGCCGTTGCAGGGGGACTAAATTGAAAACCGAAATAAATTAATGGGCAAAAATTAACATTAAAAGAGACTTAATTACAAAACAATAAAAAAGTGGAAGGACTAAACATGCAAATAGACCATCAAAGACAAAACACGCGAATCCTGGCCGCATTCGAATTGAGTCGAGTCGAAGTCGACTTTAAAAAATACGCTTTGGCACTTAAATGACCAAAGGAAAACGATGTCGTTTTGCTTCCACTATTTAAATCAAATTTTTTTTAAAAAAAACTTCATTTTATCACTTTTTCAAAAAAAAAAGGCTCTCAAACATTCTTTCCCTTCTCTTAAAGCTCCCATGGCTAGCCATGCTTCGGTCGCCAGACCACCGTGGCGGCCGCCGGTCGCCGGCAACGACGCTGCAGTCCACGATGGCCAAAAAATTAAAATTTTCCTTTTTTTTTTCTTTCTTTCGGCCTCTCAAGCCCAGATCTGGTGGTTTCAAGCCAAAAAGGTAAAAAAATTCAACCTTTCCCCCTTTTTTTTTATTTCGAAAGAAGAGAAAGAAAAAATAAAAAATAAAAAATATAAAACTACCTTCTCTAGTCAATTTTTGTATTCTAAATCACTGCTGCTTTTTTTTTTTTTGTATTTGGTTATATATGTGTCCAAAAAAAAAATACATGGTTTTCATGGCTTTATAGCCGATATTGAGAAAAGAAAAAAAAATACAATATTTTCTTTTTTTTCTCTGATGTTGTTTTTGTCCTTCTTTTACAGGTATGGAGGCCGTATGATGGTGACATGAAGGCGCGGCGAGAGCAGTGGCGGCGGCTGTTAGGGACGCTAGGGTTTTCTTTTTTAGTTTAGGTATTGGACTGATTTGGGCTAGGGTTAGAATTGGGCTTGTTTTTTTTTTTTTTGTATTTTGGGTCCTTTTTTTTTTGTAAATTTGGACTATATTTTTTTTTTGGGTTTAATTTTTGATCTAGGCCTAGACCAAAATTGGCCTATTACAGCTGCCCCTCTTTGCTCGTTGTCGTGCAATGGAAACGAAGCAAAGACTTTAAAAGGGCCAATTTGGCCTGGTCTTGCCGAGCCTTGACTTTTGTTTTGGTGATTCTCTTCCTCAAGTAGCCTCATTCCAGTCCATTGCATCTTGTTGCTTTGATCCATTCCACCGCCACTTCAGAGAGATAGGACTTGGCTTCAATCTGCTCCTCTACAACTTCAGGAATATGAGACTTGTGGTTTTAGTCTACTCCACTTCAACTTTAAGGAGATAAGACTTGTAGCTTCAATCAGCTCCACTGCAACTTCAGGGGCATAAGATTTGCTATCTTCATTCTGCTCCACTGCAACTTCAGGGGCATAAGATTTGTGGCTTTAGTCTGCTCCACTGTAACTTCTGGGAGATAAGACTTGTAACTTCAACCTTCTCCACTGCAACTTCAGGGAGATAAGGTTTGCCATGATCTGCTCTACTGCGACTTCATAGAGATAATATCTGTAATTATAGATTCAATCTATTCCACTGCAACTTAGGAAAATAAGATTCGCTATCTTCATTCTGCTCCACTGCAACTTCAGAGAGATAACACTTGTAACTTCCACCTGCTCTACTGCAACTTCAGGGAGATAAAGTTTGTAGCTTTAATCTGCTCCACTGCAACTTCAGGGAGATAAGATTTGCCATGATAACTTCAATCTGTCCCACTGCAACTTTAGGGGTATAGGATTTGTAACTTGTAGCTTAAATCTGTTTCACTGCAACTTCAGGGAAATAAGATCCGCTATCTTCAACCTGCTCCACTGCAACTTCAGGGAGATAAGGTTAATGGCTTTAATCTGCTCCACTGCAACTTCAGGGAGATAAGATTCACCATGGTAGATTTGATCCGACCTACTGCAACTTCAGAGGTATAGCATTTATGGTTTCTTTGACCCATTACACCATTTTTTGAGGAACATGACCTATAGAATCCATTTTATGGGCCTATTTATGCCAAGCCATTAAGATGTCATGATCAGAATGAATCAAATGCTCCTATTCGGATGTGTATGAATGACATTTGCATGAATGCAGAATGTCATTTTTTCGAGAATGATCCTTTGCTTAGGTTGTCATTGCTCGTCGTTCATCAAGGTTTTATCATTGATATGCTACCGTGCCTTCTTGTTTAGCTGGTATCTTTGATAGAAGATCTGAATAAATAGTCATAATTTGGACTATTCTTTCTCAAATGTTTTTGACTCCTGAATTTGGTTAGTTCTAACTAATGGCCTTGTTTCAGGTCCTCGTACCATTTAGAAGCTTCCAGAGTAATATGCAAAACTCCTTTTACTCGAGTATTATTGGTCCAATAATCATTATTTCAATAAAAAATGCTTGAAAAAGATTATCACAATGGACAAGATGAAATTTTATTGAGAGTAAAGCTCAAAAATGAATTAATCAAGATAACAAATTTTGCTAAGATTCAAAATGAATAAGGTGAAAATAAGTGCCCTAAATATCTCAGCATGATTTCTCTGCACAAAACTTCTTGAGGATTCCTTGAACTTGATATGTGTTTAGAAGAACTGGAGTATTTTGTTGATGCCCCAAGATGTAGCATCCTTCCTTCTTGTTAATTCGGAGAAGACAAGACTATTGCATGCCCTACCTTCGATCAAAATTTGAATTGCCCTTTCCTGGGTTTTCAATTCAAAACCCTTCTTGGTCTCAAGGCGCCTTTTACGGGTTTTTGCCCTGGCCTCTCCTTTTTCTTTTGTTTTTCTTTTTTTTAGTCTAATAGTTCTTGATTGGATCAGAATCGCTGGATTGGGCAGAGTCTTGCTATCCATGTCAGTTGATTTCAGTGCTCCTCCAGAGAAGGCCTTCTTTACCACATAAGGTCCTTCTCTATTTGGTATTCAGTTTCCTCTGAAATCCTTTTGTATGGGAAGGATCCTTTTCAAAACTAGGTCCCTCTAATGGAATTCTCTGGGACGAACCTTTTCGTCATAATTTCAGATAGCTTTCAACCTCTTTTCTTCAATCAAGTTTACTTGATCATATCGAAATTAGATCTATCATGTTTTATCCAACTTCAACTTTGGCAAAACTCAGAGGGAATAAATCTCGACTTCAATGGGTAAAGTCGCCTCCATTCCATAAATCAATGAGAAGAGCGTTGCCCTGGTGGGGGTCCTAACAGATGTTCGACAAGCACAAATGCCAATCTTCATAAGTCTCACATTTTCCCCGTGATCTTTTTTTTACCGTTCATTTTGGGGCAATACGATGTTTATCTTGAACAAACTGTAAACTTCTGATGTTGTGCTGTTGTTCAAATTTAGTCATCGTCAAATATGATCCCTTTTTTGGGATTCCATACCGACATAGAATTTGTTGACTGTCGACTTTGTTACATCGGCATATCAGGCAGCTTCTGCCTACTTGGTAAAGTAATCGACGATTAAAAAGATGAGTCGATACTCGTTAGAAGCTTTCGGCATGATCGGCCCACTGACATCCATGCCTCACATATAGAAAGGTCATAAATTCCACTGATTCTTTGTAAAGTGGGATATGTTTCTCATCTTGTTCTACTATCCTTCACAAATCAAGAAATGAGCTACAGTCTCGATCATCTTCAAAGTCCTAAGGTTCTTCTGGACACATATCTTGCTCAAAAGGAGGTTCTGAGTCAATAATAGTGTCGCTCATATTATTGATATCTGGGGACCTGTTATAGGGACGAAGGAAGATTCGAAGAACAAAAGAATCTAAGAATATTTACTTGTGTGGTATGATTATGAATGAAATGAAACAATAAAAGAATATTTGCTTGAAGTGAGAAACAAAGATGCATTTTATTGAAATAAAGATACTGACATAAGCCTATTTCACAAAAGGATTCTTATTGCTCCTAAGCTTAAAGTAATAAGCATGTTTTGGACATTACTCCAAATTGGCTTTAAAAAATACAGGGATCTCTTCTGCAGTCCCATCGCTCAAAACATTCCCAGGTATGCAAGGGCAAATGCTTGATGAATTCTCTTCTCCGACTCCCTCTTCAGGTACGGTGTTAATGTTTAGATTTCCCAACATTCTTTTCGGCCTTTGACTTATTCAAGGAATTCCAACTTCTTATTATCCATTAGGCTCTGCACCAAAACTTTGAATTCAGCACACTCTTGGATTTCATGATCTTCTTCAGCGTGGAGTTCACAGTAGTTCTTCATCCCTTTGGGTGTCTCCTCTGAATTCTGAATGATTAATCCCATGTTTATCATTTGTTTCAAATCCCATTTCAATGGGGTTTTTAGTTCTGCAATATTCTTCTTGATTCTCTTCCCCGCATTCTCGATTATCACGTTTACCCCCTTATTAGCATGATTAGGTAACGGATTTTCTATACCAGACAAATTATCAAATTCCACAATGCCCATTCGGATGAGCCTTTCAATTAATTTTTTGAAAGTGGTGCAATTTTCTATCGAGTGTCCCGTGATTCCTACGTGGTACTCGCATTAGGCGTTCGCCTCATACCATTTGGAAAATAGAGGCTGCATAGGTTCTGAGTGGAACGAAGATACCACATGGCCATCAAACATATTTTGGTATAACTCCCTATACGTCATGGGGATGGGAGTGACCTATAGATTTTCTGAGTTCAGGCTCGAGTTAGATTTTTGCCTTGAAGGGCCTTGATAGCTGGTGGTTACGCCCTCAGCTGACCCATAGTGATTGGCTTGGGATACCCTTTACTAAACATGCTCACATTATCCACTTCATTGTCAATTTTCTTCGGGGCTGACCTTTTGGTACTGTCCCTTGCGTCTATCTTCCCACTCCTTATAGAGTTTTCAATCATCTCGCAGGACATTACCATATCTGAGAAGCTCATGGTAGCGCTTCCCAACATATGGTTAATGAACGGGGCTGTCAGAGTATTGATGAAAAGTATCGTCGTTTCTTTTTCCAGAAGAGATGGCTGGACTTGCGTTGCCACCTCTCTCCATCTCTGGACATATTGTCTGAAGCTCTCACTTTGCTTCTTTTCCATATTCTATAGTGTAATTCTATCAGGTGTCATGTCTGTTACATGGCTATATTGCTTCATGAAAGCCTATGCCAAGTCCTTCCACAAGTGGATTTTGGCACGGCTCAACTGGTTGTACCATTTGGCAGCCGACCCAATCAGGCTGTCTTGGAAGCATTGGACTAATAGTTGGTCATTATTAACATACCCTGTCATCTTTCTACAAAACATGGTGATGTGAGCTTCAGGGCATATAAGATCCTAAATTAATGGGCCTTTGCGTTTAATGTGTGGTTATGTTTAATGTGAGTGTTAGGGGTTCAGATTGGGCTCAGGATTGGGCTGAGGCCTTAATAAAATTTTCTGTTTGGACACTCTAGTGGAAAGCCTGTCAGGATAGGGCTTAAGAGATGTTATCTGTGTTTTAAGACACAAATGGGCTTGTGGCCCAGTGGCAAAGTGGCGCCACTTAGAGAGCAGGGAGGTGGCGTCAACTGAGGGGGCTCAAGTTCGAGTCATATGAAGCTCAATTATTTTAATTAAAGTTAGGTAATTTTTGGCATTTAAATAAGCAGAGTTGGAGTCGTCTAGGATGCTTTAAAATAGGATTTATTTGTTTGGATAATGAGGATAATATGGCTGATAATATGGCAGATAAAGGAAAGAAGAGGTGGTGTTATCCATGTCACTTAAGGAGTGAAATGACGAAAATACCCTTATGTGATGGATGTGAGTTCATGGACACTACTTGTATGTTGATGTGTGATGGTTGAATGTATGTGGTTCCTAGAACTAGGAGATACAAACTTGAGACTGAAACCCGTAGATATAGTTTCGAATTCGAAAGAACTACTCTTGAAACTACTATCCATAAGATTGTTCATGGTTAATCAGTGAAAGAAATTAATAATTCATAAAATTTCTAACCAGATAAACGAGAATCAGTAGAATGAGTTCAAAGGTAGCTTTTTAGGCTGATCTGATGGAAATGCCATTTGTGGAGTTCGATTTGATCTCAGGAATGGATTGGTTAGTGAAGTATCAAGCAAACTTGGATTGTGCAGCCAAGCGTATGGTGTAAAAACTCTCGAAGGAGGCGAAGTGTTGGTGATAGGTGAAAGGAGGAACTGTTTGTCAAATGTGGTGTCTGCCTTAAGAGCAGAAAGGATGGTGAGAAAAGGATGCAAGGTAATTCTAATGTTTGTTCGGGCTCTGGAAGCCAAGGAACTAACTGTTGGCGACATTAGGACGGTGAAGGAATTTCTTGATGTTTTCCTAGAAGAGCTTCCGGGATTATCCCCGGATCATGAAGTGGAGTTTGGTATCGATCTTCTTTTAGGAACAGCGCCAGTATCTATTGCTCCTTATAGGATGGCGCCAAAGGAGTTGGTGGAATTAAAAGCGCAGATTCAGGAGTTGCTGGATAGAGGGTTATTGGAATCAGAGTGTGCAGCGTGAGTGTAGTGTTGTAGGTTAGGTTGTACGACTGTTCCTATAGTTAGAAATTTCGAGGACAAAATTTCTTTAAGGGGGTAGAACTGTAACATCCTGAATTAATGGGCCTTTGCGTTTAATGTGTGGTTATGTTTAATGTGAGTGTTAGGGGTTCAGATTGGGCCGAGGCCTTAATAAAATTTTTTGTTTGGACACTCTAGTGGAAAGCCTGTCAGGATAGGGCTTAAGAGATGTTATCTGTGTTTTAAGACACAAATGGGCTTGTGGCCCAGTGGCAAAGTGGCGCCACTTAAAGAGCAGGGAGGTGGCGTCAACTGAGGGGGCTCAAGTTCGAGTCGCATGAAGCTCAATTATTTTAATTAAAGTTAGATGATTTTTGGCATTTAAATGAGCAAAGCTGGAGTCGGCTAGGATGCTTTAAAATAGGATTTATTTGTTTGGATAATGAGGATAATATGGCTGATAATGTGGCAGATAAAGGAAGGAAGACGTGGTGTTGTCCATGTCACTTAAGGATGAGTGATCAGATGAAGATAAGGGAGAAAATTTAGGATTTATCTGTTGGTCACAGTGGTGGCCGAATTTCAAACTCCAAGGGGGAGGGGGAATCGGTTTTGGTATGGGCAAGGGGTGCCGAAATTTCCCTTAATTAGTAGCTTAGTTTTAGTTTTAAAAAGGGGCATTTTTGGGATTTAGGTAGTAGGTGCCGAAATTATGTTTAAGTGAGGGTTTCTCTTCTTTATTTTCGACATTTAGGGTTCTCATCTTCTCTCTATTCCTTATTTTTTGAATAAAAGCCAAAAATTCCCTTAAGCATTCTTTCTTTTCACATTTGTCTTCCATAGCCGAATCTGCCCTAGCCTTGCCGAAATCCTTCTTTTTCTTATACTGTTCCTATCACTTCTTTACGTTTGATATTACTATTCTTCTCTCGATTAGTTCTTTCTAAAAGCTGAAACCACCCAATTCTTCTCAGCATCTTTCCCTTCAAAAGCCGAAACTCTGAACTTTTTTCTCATCTCCATAGCCGAATACCTCCTATTCTCTTTTGCCGATCTCTTCACTAAAAGTCGAATCTACATAGATTTCTTCCTATCATCTTCTCTTTTTAATCTTCTCAAAAGCCGAAATCTTCTAAGAGTTGCTGAATTCTCTATAAAGGTAGTTGCCGATTTCTTCTGATCTATTCTTTTTCTCTTTCGGTTTTTAGAAGACAAAGCCAAAAGGCTAATAGATTGTTAGTTTCTTGTGTTTATGTGTTGGGTGACATCGGGAATCGAAGTAGATCATCTAGATCAAAAGCCAGAAATCGCTAGTCTCTAAACTCTATCTCTTTCAGGATTTCAAGGTAAGGGGTTCTCTTTAGATTTTCGCTAGGTTCGTTTATCATAATCGTAATATTAACCCTATGATATGGATTAACAACCACATGTTGTGAGTGTAGCAACTGATAAGGTCTTGTGATGGAATCACATGTCGTTCAGGCGAAGGAGGGGATTGGATCAGTAAACCTAATCCCTAAGTTTAAGAAACAAGCAGTGTCAGTAGTTTGGGATTGGCCACCGGGTTGTAGACTGGTGTCAGAACAAAATCTTAGACAGTTAGCAGTCATATCAGCTTCTGATAGTGTCGACATAGAAGGTCTCGTCTTGACTGTAATCAGGTGTGTATATCTCTAACACACTATTTTAATCTGTGATATATATGTATGTGTTATGGGCTAAAAGCCGAAAAAAGTCTGTATGGACAGTCGTGTTGCCCGAAAAGGGTGGGCAAGGGATGCCAGGTAAAACTTCTCTATGTGTATCGATGTATGTGATAAACTGTGATCTTTTAGGTAGTATATTGTTTTGCTTTTGCATGGATGTATGCATAGGATGGGCTCGATATGATGAAGGGGAAGAGCATGTTAAAAGATCACTTAGTGATCGGTGGTTAACCCACGATATGTACATTTATGTCACAATAGTGATCGATGGCTCTGCCACACTTGATTATAAGGTCACACAGTGACATGTGGCTCTGCCACAGTGGATTATAAGGTCACATGGTGATCGACATTTTAACTGACAGCATGACTTTCGATATGGTGTGTAGCGGTTGGTGGGTTGATTGTAGAAATCCATGAGGTGTGATGGATGGTACAGGCTGGTATGTAGAGGGTGGACTTTTAGGTTGGGTTGGGCCAAGGCCCATAATGTGTTTGTGGGCCTCAAGCTTTTTGTGTGTTTTCGGGATTTGCACACTGAGTCTTGGTGACTCATCCCTTATTTTCCCTGACTTTTCAGATGAGCAGTAGATCGTGGACATGGGAGCCGAGGCGGACTCGAGGGGCCATCAAGTCTTTTATTTTCATAAACTTTTTCTGGTTTTCCTTTAAGTTTTTAATTTCGGGACTATTTATGTAATAAGGCTCCATAGCTTAGGTTTAAAGTATAATTGTTAATATCTTTATTCTATTTTGTTTTAAATTTAAATTTTATGTTCAAAGACTTATCTACAAGAAGTAATAATATGGGACTTTCAAACACGTTCAAAGAAAAAGCAAAGGTTTTCTTTAAATATCACTTATTTTAGCAAATACCTAAATAAGCAAACTGAATTTCCAAAAATTATCCAAGAGAAGATTTTGACATTAAACCCCGTAGCATGCCAGATCTGGTCATAGCGTTTAGGCCGGGTTTGGGGTGTTACAGGGCAACTATTCCCATTGTACTTTTCGAATTCTGGCATTTTGAACTTGTAGGGAAGCACTAGATCTGGGGCCAAGCTCAGATCCTTAACATCAATTCTATGCTGACTATCAGCGTTTTCCATTGCCCTGAATTTTTCCTCCAACCATTTACATCGGTCCTCTAACTTCTTTGGTAATTCTGTCATTGCTCTTTCCTTTTCTACTACTTCATCAAGGTCAAGGATAATAGGATTAGTTGGGTTATCCCCTGGGTTAGAACCTGATCTAGCTTGAAAGTTCGTCGGTACCAAAACACCATCCTTAAATTGTTGAGGCCTAATCGTGACGGATGTTCTTCGAGGGTACACCCTTGGTTATGTCTGTGTATTTGTTGGAGTAAAACCTAGAGGATAGAGAGGTTCCTCATTAGCTTCTCCAGCATTAACCATGGGGCCCTTTCCTTTATCTATTCCTTCAGTCAGCAGTTGGGTCAACTGAGTCATCATATTTCTTTGGGACTCCAACATGTGGTCCATCATGTCTTGCTGGATTTTAGCCAGTTGCGATTGCATTTACAATTGTAGTTGATCTTGTATCTCTTTTTGGAGTTGTTCAAGTCTTTCCAATCTTTGATCCATGTCTTTTGTCTTTGCTCGGGTACCGTAATGGTGTTTGGTTGGTAAGTTTTTTTGGTAAGTTTCTAGCTCATACTTCATGCTTAGCATGTCAGCCTAAATTGCCAAGGTCTGTAAATGATCGGCTACCTCCTGAATCTGAGCCACGGCCTCACCCATAATGTAATCTCTGTTCCTAACTTGATTCTGAGAATGGTGAAGTTGTTCCTTCCAATGTTCCTCACTTACCTCAAAAAACTCTACCCGGAGCTCACAATTTTGTAATACAGACTCAAGTTCTTCTATCTTTCCTATCATTTCTACAATCTTGTTCAAACTTGCCCTCAATTCAACCATAGAATTACGATTACTATACTGATGAAGTGATTTTTCAAGTTCTGCCACTCTGGCCTTTAATTTGCTTTTGTCATTCTGGGTTTCTAACTGTAACACCCCAAACCCGGCCTATGCGTTAAGGCCATATTTGAAGTGTTCACACAAAATAAGTATACTTTAAGTCCTTTTTATGTAAGACAGATTTAAAAATTTTGACGAAGTATTTATTGAGCAAAAGATTTGAATGATAAATTGACAATTTGAGATGTAAGATCTTATAAATCGTAACTTTGAAAATATCGTCAACAGATCGAGAAAATTTTAAAAGAAATTAAAAATATTTTTCGAAAAGAATTGATGAAAATTGTGCGAGTAAATTTCCGAGTTAAAAATATGAAGTTAATAAAAAAATCCTTTATGTGTATTCATTTTTTTAAAATAAACGTTTAATAAAGTTTTTAGAAAAATAAAATCTCAATTTGAAATACTTAAAGCAGTTTAATAATTCGTCAAACAATAAACAAAACAAAAATTAATCCAGAGGCCTTATTACAATCTTCATTCAAAATAGCAAAATAATTAAAAAGTACTAAAAGAAATTCAAATTCCAAATTTAACCGTTTTTGAAGTATGGCCTCCACCGAGACATCCACGGCCCAAGTCCATCATTGATCATTACCTGAAAGGGATAAGGAAAACGGGGGTGAGTTACTAGAACTCAGTGTATAACCCACTTATCGTTGTCCACTGGGCAAAAATCCATTAAGCCATTATTTGGGCCGAAGCCCATTCACAATAATAAAAATGTATCGAATATAATATGCATATGAAATGTAATTCCCAACCAAACCTAATATTCTATCCGCTACACACCACTCGTACCAACCAACACACCTGTGGGGATCTTTAGTCAACCCACCCCGCCAACGCACCAATCGCAGGCATTAAGCCATTTATAACAAATATAATTGTGGTCAAGCCACCAGATTAACAGAATTTACGTGGCATTGCCACTTTATAGATTTGTGGCAGAGCCACCAGAATTATGTAGCAGAGCTACCAGAACTTCTCTTCATCAATATCCCATCCCATGCAAACCATGTATATAATGCATAACAAATCACAATAATTTATTCAGATATTTCTTACGAAATTATGGCCCATTATAACAATTTATCAAGTTGGCCAATTAAGCAGAATATCATCTTGGCCCATTTCGCAATTTACTTCAAATCGGCCTATATAGCAAATTATCAATCGACCCACATTGTCAAATATCAATCGACCCATATAACAAATTATCAATTGGCCCACATAGAAAATATCAATCGGCCCTTATAACAAATTATCAATTGGCCCACATAGCAAATATCAATCGGCCCGTATAGCAAATTATTTTAATTTGGCCCATCAAGGGTATTTTCGTAATTTTTCACGGTCTTAATACCGATTTCATAAATTTTATCAAACTAATGAGATCGAAGCCAATTTTTTCCAATTTCAGCAATATATGATTTAATCAAGCGATTTACCACCAATACGATATTAATCTTTAACCCACGAAATACGGTGTGAGATTACACACCTGATTATGGTAAGCACTACGCTTTCTTCATCGTCGACACCTAAAATATTATAATGCTTGATTAGTCAACGTACGCGATTTAATAAATCTACTTTAAAACAAATGGTCTAAGATTTTACCCTTAGGATCGTGAACAACTACGATTTGTCGGTTTTCCCCGGATGTCGGTCCACAACCCGGTGGAATATCCCGAATTGCTGATGCCTTACAATTGTGAACGACCTCGAATAGTTGATTCTCACCGGATGAGGGTCCACAACCCGGTGGAAAGTCTCGAATCACCGAAACAGCCCTTCGCTTGAATTTAGGAGTTGAGATCGTTAATCCACCCCTTTTAAGATCTCCACTCGACTTTCCTTTCAAATCATTACCACATGCCTCCATCGATTAGTATTACGATAAAGTACGAATTTGTCAAAAAGGGTGAAGATCCGCTTACCACTAACCCCGAGTGATCAACGATTGGATGGATCAAATGATTTAGTCCCTAAAATTACAATCGGTTAACTATCACCATACTAATAACATCTTAACGAATAAAGAGTGATTATAGAATCCGTGAAGAACTCTTACCTTAAAGATTTTAGGACCGATTTCTAGCGATTATACGATGACTTCGGAAAATCTAAGTTTCGGCCTTCCGCTATATCTCGATTGATTAAGGAATAAGTGATAGTTCGAATGAGAAAGAAAGAATGATGAAAATGTTTCGATTGTGGAGAAAAATGGAAAATGATATTCGGCTATGGAGTAAAAACAAACAATAATATTCGGTTATGGAAAAAAAATTGATTTGAGAGAAAGAAGAAAGATGTTTGGAAAATTTTGTAAAAAGAAAAGAGAGATAAAAAGAAGTGTTTGTAAGGTTTCGGTTTTTCAAAAGAGAAAGAGTGAACAATATTGTCTCAATGGTTTAGTACATTCGACATTCAAGAAGAAAGAAGAAAAAATTTTGCTTATTATCAACTTGAAGTTTCGGCATGAAGAGGAAGAATTTGAAGAAAATGATTCAATTTGGCAAAGAGAAAATTTGACCAAAACAAACACTTTGGTTTATCAAAAAGCAAAACACTAATTCAGCTATCAAGAAAGACGGACAAAAGATGAATATGTGACCATTCAAAAGAGAAGAAAAATGCACTATTATACTAGAAGATTTCGGCAAAGAGAGTAGAAATTTGGGAGAAAATGACACAAAGATGCAAGTGGGATTTTTGGCCAAAACAATACCAAGACCTTACCAAAAGCCAAAGTAAAGTTTCCGCTACCTATCTACCCCCAAAATCGTCCACATGCATAGCCATAAGGGTCAAAATTTTGCCAACCATACTTTCCATAGCATTCTCCATGAAATAAGCCACTTGTTCCCTTCACTTGCCTTTTCCTTTTTATTCCTTTCCCCAACCTCAACCTTTCCTTAATTCCTTTACCCACCATACCAAAAATAAAGAAGTCAACCTTGCCATATATATACCTTGGCCGACACTAAGGAAGGAATACAAAAATAAAAGTCAAAAATTGCACACAAAGGGATTCGAACCTCTTCCCTCAAGGCACTACATGTGGCGCCATAACCTCTTTACTACTTGGTCATTTATGCTAGCTATTTACTCATTTATTTCCAAATGCTTTAAGGTCACTTACTCCATCTCCTTAAAATGCTAAATGCCAAAGATTTTCACTAGGTCCAAATAAACCCCGATCTTTCTCAAGACCCCCTAAACATACACGATTTAATAATTTAACAAGCTTAGCACCCAAAAACAATGCAACATAAAAAATTCTAAATTTTAGGATGTTACAATTCTACCCCCTTAAAGAAAGTTTCGTCTTTGAAAGTTACCTGATTTAAAGAGGTGAGAGTATTGCTGCCGAAGCACGTCCTCAGGCTCCCATATAGCTTCCTCTGATCCGTGATTGCGCCATAAAACCTTGACTAACAGTACTGACTTCCTTCTCAACACCTTTACGTCTCGATCTAAAATTTGCACTGGCTCCTCCTCGAACGACAAATCAGGCCTTATCTCAACTTCCTCTACCGGTACTATATGAGACGGATCCGATCGGCAACGCCTTAACATTGAGACATGAAATACACTATGTATTTGACTCAACTCCGGAGGTAAATCAAGCTGATAAGCCACTGGCCCAACACGCTTCAACACACAGTACGGTCCGATGAACCTAGGGCTCAACTTGCCCTTCCTTACAAACCTAAAGATCTTCTTCCAAGGTGAGACTGTTCGAAAGACTTGATCTCCGACCGCAAACTCAATATCCTTATGTTTCAGATCCGCATACGATTTTTGTCTATCTGAAGCTTCCTTTAACCGTGCCTGAATTACCTTTACCTTTTCCTCTGTCTCTGATATCAGCTCAGGACCCAATAACTGCCGCTCCCCCAATTCAGTCCAACAAGTAGGAGTACGACACCTATGAACATACAATGCCTTGTAGGGTGCCATCTGGATACTGGATTGATAGCTATTGTTATACGCAAATTCTGCCAACGGTAGGAAATCCTCCCAACTACCCCTGAAGTCAATCACACAGCCCCTTAACATGTCTTCTAGAATCTGGATTACTCTTTTCGACTGACCATCTGACTGAGGATGAAATGCCGTGTTGAAATTTAAATTTGTTCCCAAAGCTTCATGTAAGGCTTTTCAAAACCGTGATGTAAACCTAAGGTCCCTATCTGATATAATAGACACTGGTACCCCATGTAACCTCACAATCTCTGCTACGTACAACTTGGCCAACTTCTGCAATGAGTAATCCGTATGAACAGGTAGGAAATGGGCAGTCTTCGTCAACCGATCCACTATTACCCAGACGGAGTCTTTCTTAGTAGATGATAAGGGTAACCCACTAACAAAGTCCATCATTATCTGTTCCCATTTCCATAATGGAACCTTCATCGGTTGTAGCAATTCCGACGGTAATTGATGTTCTGCCTTCACTTGCTGACATATTAAGCACCTACTCACAAATTCAGTAACCTCCCGCTTCAACCCTGGCCACTAATACTGCTCACGGAGGTCTCGATACATTTTATTTCCCCTGGGGTGCATAGCATAAGGGTTACTATGCACCTCATGCAGAATCATTTGCCTCAATTCTGAATCTTTAGGAATACAAATTCTTCTGCGGAAACACAATACTCCATCATTATTCAATCCAAAATCCCCTATCACACCACCTTCCACTTGTTGAAGTGAGGAACCCAACTTTTCATCTAATAACTGCTTTTCCTTAATCTGACCTACCCACGCAGGCTTCACCTGAAGTTCGGCTAGCAGACTACCATCTTCATACAAGATGAAATGAGTGAACATCGCTCTCAAATCCGGTATCACCTTATGACTCAACGCGTCTGCCACTACATTAGCCATTCCAGGATCATACTCAATTGAGAAGTCATAATCCTTCAACAGTTCTATCCATCTTCACTGTCAACTCTTTTTGGGTAAGGAGGTACTTTAGACTCTTATGATCCGTATAAATGATCGACTTTTCACCATATAGGTAGTGTCTCCAAATCTTCAAAGCAAACACCACTGCAGCCAACTCCAAATTATGAGTGGGATAATTCACTTCGTGCGGCCTTAACTGACGAGATGCATAAGCCACCACTTTTCCACCTTGATCAACACATATCCCAAGCCCGTGTGTGACGCATCGCAGTAAATAATAAACTCTTTTCCAACTTCAGGTTGAATCAGTACTGGCGTTTTCGTCAGAATCTTCTTCAATTTCTCGAAACTTTCTTGCTGCTGATCAAACCACACAAATGGTACTCCCTTGCGCAATAATTTGGTTAGAGGTGCAGCAATCAACGAAAACCCCTCAACGAAACACCGATAATAACCAGCCAACCCTAAGAAACTCTGAATTTCAGCCACTGATTTCGGTGGTTTCCAATCCAACACGGCCTCTACTTTTCAGGGATCAACTCTAATTCCTTCGGCCGACACAACATGTCCCAAGAAGGTCACTTCCTTCAGCCAAAATTCACACTTACTGAATTTGGCATAAAGTTGCTTTTCCCGCAATATTTGCAATACTATTCACAGATGTGAATCATGTTCTTTTTCATTCTTCGAGTATACCAAGATGTCATCTATGAACACCACCACAAACCGGTCTAGATAGGGTTGGAAGACCCGGTTCATCATGTCCATGAATACAGCTGGTGCATTGGTCAACCCAAACGGCATCACCAAGGACTCATAATGTCCATAACGAGTTCGAAACGCCGTCTTATGAATATCCGCTTCCTTGACCTTAAGCTGGTGACAACCCGATCTCAAATCTATCTTCGAGAAAATCGAAGCTCCTCGCAGTTGGTCAAACAAGTCATCGATTCTCGGCAACGGATACCTATTCTTGATCGTCAACTTATTCAATTGCCTATAATCAATGCACATAGGCATCGACCCATCCTTCTTCTTGACGAACAAGACCGGTGCTCCCCACGGTGACACACTCGGTCGAATGAATCCCCGATGCAACAACTCCTGAATTTGAGCTTTAAGCTCTGCCAACTCCTTCGGTGCCATTCTATATGGAGCAATGGACACCGGGGCCGTTCCTAGTAATAATTCAATGCCAAACTCTACCTCCTAATCTGGAGGCAATCTAGGAAGTTCTTCGGGAAAGACGTCTGAAAACTCCTTCACCGTTCTAACACCTTCCACCGACAATTCCTTGGCATCCAACGTACTAATGAAGGCTAGGAATGCTCCACACCCTTTTTGCACCAACTTTTCTGCCTTTAAAGCAGATACCATATTCGATAGATAGTTTCTCCTTTCACCTATCATCACCACTTCTTTATCTTTCAAAGTTCTTATCGTCATCCGCTTTGCAGCACAATCCAAGTGAGCACGGTGTTTTGCCAACCAGTCCATGCCCAAAATAAGGTCAAACTCACTGAAAGGTAATTCCATCAAATCCGCCAAAAATGTTTCTCCTTGAACTTCTAAGGGTACATCTCTAAACAATTTATTTACTATCACAGATTGTTCTAAAGGACTAATTACTGTCATCTCCCTAGCAGTAATCTCAAATCTAATGTTCAGATTTCCAGATACAGCACTAGCAACATACGAATGGGTGGATCCGATATCTATCAAAGTAGTAACAGGTACATTAGATATGAAAAATGTACCGGTTATCATGTCAGGTGCATCGCCATCCTCTCAGCGTCTGATCGCATAAACCAACCCTGGCTGTCTCGCTTCCACGTTACCCCGAAAATCAGTACCTCTACCCAGTGCACCCTGACCTCGACCCGCGCCATTACCACCTCGATCTGGTCCACGGCCTCTCAGTGACTGCTGAGCGCCTCTAGCTGGCTATGCATCATAGTTACGAGCTTCTTGAGTCGGAGCAGTCCGTCGAGGACAATTCTTAAGCAGATGGTCCTTAGAACCACATTTAAAACAACCACCGATTTTCTTCCAGCATTCATCTGGATGTCGTCTTCCACAGTCAGCACATGGTTGTATCTAATTGGTAGCAGCTGGTGCTCTAGCTTGAGCTGGCTCATCATTCCTGGGCCTCTTCTGAAACCTTTTAGCAAGACCTGAGTACTTAAAGTCCCTCTTGCTCTTGCCTCTATCTCTTTCTCGATTTTTCCGCTCCGAGTTCTTAGCCTCTTCAGCTATCTTGGCTTTCTCCACAAGTGTGGCAAAATTCCTTTCTTGTTGTGGGGCTATCAGTACCCGCAACTCATCACTCAACCCGTCTTCAAAACGCACACAGCATTCCTAGTCAGTTGGCACTATAGCCCAAGCATAACGACTCAGATGCAGAAATTCCGCTTCAGAAGCTGCCACAGTCTTACTTCTTTGAACCAGATTTAAGAATTCCTTCCTTCGGGCATCCATAACTAGCCCCGACATACTTTCCTTGGAATGCAGTTTTAAAGAAATCCCAAGTAACACGATCGGCCTGAGTGCCTTCCCGAACAGTGAGCCACCATTAATACGCCTCGTCTCTCAACAAGGACACAGCTCCTCTTAGCTTCTGCTCGGCGGTGCAATCCAGATCATCCATGATCCGTTCCACTGCCTCGAGCCAATACTCGACTACATTTGGGGCTACACCCGAGACACCTCTAAAAACCTCGGCACCACTTGATCTAAGTCATTCCGAAATTAATCCCCGAGCTGCTAGCCCAGTTCTAGCCCCATCAACCTTTTCTAAGACTTGCAACATTGCTTGGGACAGAGCAATGTTCTCCATCATACGGTCATGTGATCCAGTTTCAGTCCCGGGTGACGTAGGTGCGTCTATTTCTGGCGTATGACCCGACGCTTCAGACGCAACCCTAGCACCTCGGCCTCTACCACGGCATCATCTACCGCGTCCACGTTCTTTAGTTCTCATTTTGGCTAATTCGATTTAATCTGGTTAGAAATTTTATGAATCAGTATACTATTTCAGTGTTTATTAACGATACTTTATGAGGTATAAGAAGTATAGTCGTTTTCGTAAACGCATCCTATAGTCTCAATCTCTATAGTTTCAACACCTAAAACTAAAAGTTCTAGAGTGTTCCTATAGTCATATCACAATAATCATAATCATTCAGTAACATACACTTACTTGACTTGGTGCCGGATACCCGTGGTGCCATACTTTCTTTAAAGACATACATTCTATATTTCAAAACAGTTTTGAAGAAAATGTTCTTGAGCCCAAACCACAGCCTAGTTTAGAAACTAGGCTCTGATACCATAAAATGTAACGCCCCAAACCCAGCCTATGCGTTAAGGCCAGATTTGACGTGTTCACACAAAATAAGTATACTTTAAGTCCTTTTTATGTAAGACAAATTTCAAAATTTTGACGAAGTATTTATTGAGTAAAAGACTTGAATGATAAATTGACAATTTGAGATGTAAGATCTTATAAATCGTAACTTTGAAAATATCGTCAACAGATTGAGAAAATTTTAAAAGAAATTAAAAATATTTTTTGAAAAGAATTGATGAAAATTGTGCGAGTATATTTCCGAGTTAAAAATATGAAGTTACTAAAAAAAATCCTTTATGGGTATTCATTTTTTTTAAATAAACGTTTAATAAAGTTTTTAGAAAAATAAACTCTCAATTTGAAATACTTAAAGTAGTTTAATAATTCGTCAAACAATAAACAAAACAAAAATTAATCCAGAGGCCTTATTACAACCTTAATTCAAAATAGCAAAATAATTAAAAAGTACTAAAAGAAATTCAAATTCCAAATTTAACCGTTTTTGAAGTATGGCCTCCACCGAGACATCCACGGCCCAAGTCAATTATTGATCATTACCTGAAAGGGATAAGGAAAACGGGGGTGAGTTACTAGAACTCAGTGTATAACCCACTTACCGTTGTCCACTGGGCAAAAATCCATTAAGCCATTATGTAACATCCTGGAAAGGGCCTATGCATTTTCGGTTTAATTGTATGAAATGACAAGTCTTAAGCATTATGAATAAATTTTTGATATTTTTGGAAACTCAGAAATGTATAAAAATGCATGGAAATGGAAATGAACATTTTTGGAAACCTGAACATTTTTGGAAACCTGAACATTTTTGGAAACCTGGAAATGCATTAGGACATGAACATTTTAGGAAACCCAGAAATGTAAGGAAATGGTTCAAAAATGGAAAGTACACATTTTTGGAAACTAAGAAATGAAAATGGAAATGGTTCAAAAATGGAAAGTATACATTTTAGGAAACTTGGAAATGTAAGAAAATGGCAAGTAAACAGAGCCGATCGAAAATTTTAGGAAACTTAGAAATGATGTAGAAATGTCAAATTTTAAAGTTTAAAATAGGAAATTAGGGCAAGGAGGCCCTAAAAGAAAAAGTTGGTGAAATTTGACACACAAACAGGCTTGGAAAAGTGGCCTGAAGGTGCCACTTAGGGCCTATGGAAATGGTGCCATGTGCAAGAGGCATGGGCCTGGGTTCGAGTCACAAGGGAAGCAAATAAATGAAGTTTTATTTTTGCTTCCAGAAGGCTAAGAGTGGACGGCAAGGCTTCTAGAAAAAAAAAAGGGAGTTTAAATCCCTTTAAAATTCGGCAATTTATGAAGATAATAGAGGATTTTTTTTAGGATTATTTAGAGGAGTTAAATAATGGATTAAACTCTTTTATTTATGATAAATAAAAGATAAAGCTATCAGATAAAGGAGTGGTGGCCAAGTAAGGGACTCTCTAGCTGATAATTTCTGGCTATATAAAAGGAAGCGGGAGGGCTACTCATCAATTTTTTTGCTTCCTCCTCATCTCTCGCCAAAATTTTTAGGGTTCCTTCTCTTTTCTTTTGTCTAGCCGAATTCCCTAGCCTCCTCTCTCTTTTTTCTTTTCTTCTTTTTCAAAAATCAAAAACACAATCCAACCTAGCCGAATTCTTCATAGCATCAAAAGCCGAAATTCTGCCAAAGTCGAATCTCTGAAGCAGTGTCAGGAAAGATCTGTCGAATTCAAAAGGTAAGAATCTTGTGGTTATCGATTATTCTCCTCTTTAAGTCAAACATAGAGGCTAATGTTATTATTTTTGTGGCCGAAACTATAAGGAGTGTTTCAGGATTTCTAGTGCTATCAACTACAAGGAAGAGATCATTCGGGATTCAAGAATCTAAGGTAAGATCTACACATATGTGGTCAAAGTTATGGATTATATGTGAGATTTAAGTCTAACATGAAACTATAAGAATTTCGACAGACATAAAGGCAAGGATTACATTCGGGATTTGGAAATTTTAAGGTAAGTCCATAGATCCAATCGGCCAAGGTTATTCTTTAGAAATACAAATCCTACTAGGATTTGGTTTTAAGGTCAAAAAGGTTTATTTATGTGTTTAAATAATTTGGCCGAATATAGGGATTGAGATCTAAAGCAACAGATCGATTTCTTCGGGATATCAAGGAACCTATTAAGCAAATCAGGTGTGTACTCACACTAACTTTCGATATATCATATGGCAATTATTTTTAATATATGAATATGCATAAGAATGAGAATGTGGCTAAGTACCACAAATGTGGTAAAAAGTACCCAGGTACGTTTCCTACTTCTGATAGGATTACGAATATGATATATTTTGAACATGTGAATAGTAACATGCATGAGAAATAAGTATGTTATGCATGATATGAAAATATTTGGGGCATTCGGGATATTTGTGAAAGGGAAAGTGAAGGTGATGACTTCGGTCTCACTATCTGAATATGGTGACTACAGTCACATTATCGAATTTGGTAACCGGTTACACTATATCGAATTTAGTAACTCCGGTTACATTATATGAATATGATAACTTCGGTTACATTATCTGAACATGGTGTCTAATGACACAAATTATATGGGTGATGAGCACGTCGACTGCAGCGACTGCCTTCGATGGTGTGTAGCGAAAGGAGGGTTGACTTAGCGGTCCCACTGTGTGATTTGGCGTGTACGGGTGGTGTGTAGCGGATGGATAAATAGGCTTGGGTTTGGGTTGCATCATTTAATTGTATATGAATATGAACCTGATATGAACTTGTATGCCTGATTTGTTGAATGTTAGTATTGTGTGCACATTGAGTCTATTGACTCTCCCCATTGTGGGACTATTTTTCAGGTGATGCACAAAGAATGGGTAGGGGCCGGAAAGAGCTTAGTGGTGGCCATGCCCAAAGAAGGATTATTTTACTTCATTTGGACATTATATTTTTTTTAGTACTTTTAATTTTATTATTGGGTTTTATTTGATGTAATAAGGCCATAAGGCCCAAGTTGAATTTCTTTATTTCGGTTTAAATTTTTATTTACTATGTTACGAACTATTTTTTTTTTTTTGGATTTAAAGTCCTAGTAGAATTAATTATTTGAACCCTAAATTATTTTGTCACCCTAATTAAAAGATTTCTAAGTAAGACAAGTGGGCTTTCAATCTAAGCCCAACCCAAACCAATATTTTTCTCAAAATACACAAATTTTCTCTAAGTAACAAAGAATTTTGAAACCGATTTTCTTAAGGAACATACCAGATCCGGTTCAGGCTTGTGGGTCGGGTGTGGGGTGTTTCACATTATTTGGGCCGAAGCCCATTCACAATAATAAAAATGTATCGAATATAATATGTATATGAAATGCAATTCCCAACCAAACCTAATATTCCATCCGCTACACACCACCCATACCAACCAACACACCTGTGGGGATCTTTAGTCAACCCACCAACACACCAATCGCAGGCATTAAGCCATTTATAACAAATATAATTGTGGTCAAGCCATCAGATTAACAGAATTTATGTGGCAGTGCCACTTTACAGATTTGTGGCAGAGCCACCAGAATTATGTAGTAGAGCTACCAGAACTTCTCTTCATCATTATCCCATCCCATGCAAATCATGTCTATAATGCATAACAAATCACAATAATTTATTCAGATATTTCTTACGAAATTATGGCCCATTATAACAATTTATCCAGTTGGCCAATTAAGCATAATATCATCTTGGCCCATTTCGCAATTTACTTCAAATCGACCTATATAGCAAATTATCAATCGGCCCACATAGTCAAATATCAATCGGCCCACATAGCAAATTATCAATTGGCCCACATAGCAAATAACAATCGGCCCTTATAGCAAATTATTTTGATTTGGCCCATCAACGGTATTTTCGTAATTTTTCACGGCCTTAATACCGATTTCATAAATTTTATCAAACTAATGAGATCTAAGCCAATTTTTTTCGATTTCACCAAAATATGATTTAATCAAGAGATTTACCACCAATACGATATTAATCTTTAACCCACGGAATATGGTGTGAGATTACACACCTAATTACGGTAAGCACTACGCTTTCTTCATCGTCGACACCTAAAATATTATAACGCTCGATTAGTCAACGTACGCGATTTAATAAATCTACTTTAAAACAAACGGTCTAAAATTTTACCCTCGAAATCATGAACAACCACGATTTGTCGGTTTTCCCCAGATGACGGTCCACAACCCGGTGGAATATCCCGAATCACTGATGCCTCACAATTGCGAACGACCTCAAATAGTTGATTCTCACCGGATGAGGGTCTACAACCCAGTGGAAAGTTTCGAATCGCCGAAACAGCCCTTTGCTCGAATTTAGGAGTTGAGATCGTTAATCTACCCCTTTTAAGATCTCCACTCGACTTTCCTTTCAATTCGTTACCACAAGCCTTCATCGATTAGTATTACGATAAAGTACAGATTTGTCAAAAAGGGTGAAGATCAGCTTACCACTAATCCCGAGTGATCAACGATTGGATGGATCAAATGATTTTGTTCGTAAAATTACAATTAGTTAACTATCACCATACTAATAACATCTTAACGAATAAAGAGTGATTATTGAATCCGTGAAGAACTCTTACCTTGAAGATTTTAGGACCGATTTCTAGCGATTATACGATAACTTCAGAAAATCTAAGTTTCGGCCTTCCACTATATCTCGATTGATTAAAGAATAAGTGATAGTTCGAATGACAAAGAAAGAATGATGAAAATGTTTCGATTGTGGAGAAAAATGGACAATGATATTCGGCTATGGAGTAAAAACAAACAATAATATTCGGTTCTGGAAAAATATTGATTTGAGAGAAAGAAGAAAGATGTTTGGAAAATTTTGTAAAAAGAAAAGAGAGATAAAAAGAAGTGTTTGTAAGGTTTCGGTTTTTCAAAAGAGAAAGAGTGAACAATATTGTCTCAATGGTTTAGGTACATTCGGCATTCAAGAAGAAAGAAGAAAAAAAATTTGCTTATTATCAATTTGAAGTTTCGGCATGAAGAGGAAGAATTTGAAGAAAATGATTCAATTTGGCAAAGAGAAAATTTGACCAAAACAAAAACTTTGGTTTATCAAAAAGCAAAACACTAATTTGGCTATCAAGAAAGATGGACAAAAGATGAATATGTGACCATTCAAAAGAGAAGAAAAATGCACTATTGTGCTAGAAGATTTCGGCAACGAGAGTAGCGATTTGGGAGAAAATGACACAAAGTTGCAAATGGGATTTTTGGCCAAAACAATACTAAGACCTTACCAATTCCAAAGTAAAAATTCAGCTACCTATCTGCCCCCAAAACCATCCACATGCATAGCCATAAGGGTCAAAATTTTTCCAACTATACTTTCCATAGCAATCTCCATGAAATAAGCCACTTGTTCCCCTCACTTGCCTTTTCCTTTTTGTTCATTTTCCCAACCTCAACCTTTCCTTAATTCCTTTAGCCGCCATACCAAAAATAAAGAAGCCAACCTTGCCATATATATACCTTGGCCGACACTAAGGAAGGAATGCAAAAATAAAAGTCAAAAATTGTACACAAAGGGATTCGAACCTCTTCCCTCAAGGCACTACATGTGGCGCCATAACCACTTTACTACTTGCTCATTTATGCTAGCTATTTACTCATTTATTTCCAAATGCTTTAAGGTCACTTACCCCATCTCCTTAAAGTGCTAAATGCCAAAGATTTTCACTAGGTCCAAATAAACCTCGAGCTTTCTCAAGACCCCCTAATCATACACGATTTAATAATTTAACAAGCTTAGCACCCAAAAACAATGCAACACATAAAATTCTAAATTTTAGGATGTTACACTCTTCTTTCTAGAGCTTCTTTCTGTGCCTAAGCCTCTTGGAATTTTCCCTCCCACCGCTCGGCTTTGATTCTTTCTTCTTGGATCTCTTGTCGCCATTGCTCCAATGTTTTTCCCAAGCCGGTGGTTCTCATTGATAGGCGCAATTTCTTGTAATCCGTCTTCAAACTATCCAAGTTTTCCTCAGCTTTATTCTTTCCTTTCCTTAATTTCTCGGTATCTAGCTTTTGAACATCAGCATCTAACCTTAAATGCATATTTTCTTCCTCCAATTGTTCTATCCTTTTTTAAAGTTCCAAATTCCTCCTCTCGAAGTCTTGCTTTATGATTTCTAGTTCCGACGGTATCACTTGTAAGTATTCTTTTATCGGTCAAACGCCTTCTAAATTTGGCCCGAGGATATTATCGTTAATTCTTTTACTCCATCATCTACTGTACTCGGGAGTCATCATTGAACCTACGGCCAGTCTTTTCATTTGACGAGTCTGATTCCAAGCATTAGAAATCTCCTTTACCCTTTTCTTGTAGTTATCTCCACTGTACAAAAACTCACATTGAGCTAGCCCATGCGTTGCTAGTATGAACTGTCTTGATCTGTATTACCTCAATACAAGCAAAGGAGCATACCCAACGGCTCCTCAAATCCCAAGCAAAGGGACCCAGTCAAAACTCCCACATCAGTAAAAAATTTTGTCGGGAATCAACCAAGGAGCTCTCCAGTCGACATCTTCTTCCTGGAGATTTTGGAGAAGCGCTATCCAATTTTCCTCTGATATGTCATCCCTTCTTGGCATGGCCACTACCTCCTTTAATCGGGAGTAATTCTCGGAGAAAACCAGATAAGAAACATTATCCACCGTCCAGAAATGGCTGTGGAACCAAGCTAACAGCAACTGTGCGCACCCTATAAGTCTGCCCTCACCGGGCCTCCTATATGCATTCAAAGATCTAAATGTCTCGGCTAAGATTGCAGGAACAGGTGTGACCCCTTTATCAAGTCGATCAAAGAGATCTGAGACCGCCTCATCTACATACCCTAATGCCCTAGAGAAGATCATTAGTCCGTAGATGCTCAAAGCAAACACATCGACTCTCTTTTTCATATCGGGATGCACTAGAATCAAATCTCTCAAATTCATCCATGGGATGTACTTACACTCACCTTTCTGCTTGATCCTAGCTGTAATTCACTGTTCGTTCATTCCTATAATGTTCATCAATTTTTTCCAAAAGGTCGGAACATAAGCGGCTCTAGAATAAGCTTTTCCGACTTGAACCTTAGGATAATGTAGTAGAGCTATATATTCCTCCACAGTGGGCACTAAATCGACCCTCCCAAAGGTAAAGCAACTGTATGCAGGGTTCTAATACTAAGCGAGGGCCCTAAACAAATGCTCGTCTACCTTGATGTCGAGTAGATTCGGCAAATCCCCATAATTATAGTAGAACAACTGTTTGGTCTCATCATTCCACTGATCCCATATCTCTTTTAATTCCTGAAGTTTATTTTACGTCACGCTGATACGGGTGTAGTCCCATAATTCTGACGTGTACCCCTCAGCTAGACTATCCCCTTTCTTTAATTGCGTTTTGTCTGACCACATATGGACAGCCGCATTATCTTCCACTTTATCAAGAAATTTGTTCTCCATGATAAGCTCTCTAATTTAGTAATCGAACGTGAATTGACACTCTTTCAAATATGAAATGACATACAAACATAGCAAAAACACAATAAGTCAGTACAATATACAAAAAAAACTCAAAGCAAATGAAAGAGAATCAAACACCTATCTGGGTAACCGCTAGGGTTTGGCGCAGTACTATCTAGGATGGGCTCTTAGGGTCTTCTACATGCGGTTTGGTTCTAAAGTTGAGGTACCCGAACTAGTAGATTTCTCGATCCTCACCCATTATAGGCTCATACAGACTGAGTACAGTTCAGGGGAATACAATTCCCTATGGCTGCACAGAGATGAAAATCTCATGAAGACATAGGTACGGATGTATCTCGAAAGCAGCCCACTATCCTGCACGGAGGTGAAAACCTCACGAAGGAGTAGCTTCTCACTCCCACTTAAAAGAGGTAAGACCAAATAGTCCTTATGCAATATGATGCGAAAATATTCTAGGAGACTCAAACCACAACAATCATATGAAATAACACAAACAAATGCGATAAAAGGATCGCAATTTTTCAAATCAGATTTTTAATTTTCGACAACAAGATAGAAAATAATCAATTTTATGGCTTGACTCTCTAATTTTATTCCCCAGTGGAGTCGCCAAGCTGTCGAAACTATTTTTTGAAAAAAATAGGGCCGACTTTAAAAACGAAAATAGAGTCGCCACCAATTTTTTTGAGGTGTGATCGGATCACCTTGAGATTAATCATTAAAACATTTTAATTTATTAAAACAATGATTTTGGCCTACAAAATTTGAGAAAATGGGTTTGGGAGTCGGTTGCACACGATGAAGGATTAGCACCCTCGTAATACCCAAAATTGGTACCTAATTCATTAATTAACGTCTTAATGTCGAAAATTTGAAAAGATTTTAAAATGTGATCCTCTTTGTTTAAAAGGAAACTTGAATAAAGTAAAATGGATGCTAAGACCCTCTTATTTCGAAGAAGTAAAATGTCACGCCCAGTGAGTTAGGATATGACCTTTTAAATCCTCGAAACTAAGCTTGTCTCTTGACTTTTAAAACTCATGCATTTAAGTTTAAGAAGGATATTCGATTATTTGGGTCAAATGAAAAATCGGAACCCAGTAAGTTAGGGCACAATTTTTCAAAATTCCAAATGCAGAATATTACCTTTATTTTAAGAAATCTTTACCTCAAGATAACAAAATGTCACATCCAGTGAGTTAGGACACAACATTTTCGAATTCCTGAGAATAAACTTGTATTTAACTTATATGCTTTGATTTAAAAAGGATAATCGGTTCTTTAGACTCGACGAGAAAAATTGAAACCCAGTAAGTTAGGGTACGATTTCTCGAATCTCAAGTTACAAAAATTGCTTAATAAAAAAAATATATATATCGGACAAAGATTTATGTAACGCGATTTTTTAGTAAAATGTAAAAAATGAATTACAGTACTAATATGCATAACAGGCTAATAATAAATGCATTAATGTAAATGACAATAATAAGAGCAAAAATAAAAATAAGATAAATAATAAAAAAACAAAAAAAATAAAACAAACTAATTATAAAAAATAACGAATAAGTAAATAAATGAAAATTAAAAAAATTAAAAAATTAATAATGAACAAACGAATAAATGAATGAATGAATATTAGGTAAAATAGTTTAATAATAATAATATTAGTAGTAATAATAATAAACGAATAATAATAGTAAAAAAATAAATAAATAATAGTAGTAATAATAATAATAACAACAACAACAACAACAAAAACAACAACAACAACAACAACAACAACAACAACAACAACAACAACAACAACAACAATAATAATAATTAAAATTAATTAATTTAATAGCAAAAATAACAAAACAAATAAAAAAAGACTAAATTGAACTTAAAACAAATGTTTGGGGCAAATCTAAAAAAAATAAAAAGGAAAGGGTTTAATTTGCGTGTGTGAATAACAAGGAGGGACCAAAAGGAAAATTATTCCTCCCATCCAAAACGCGCCGTTGCAGGGAGGACTAAATTGAAAATCAAAATAAATTAATGGGCAAAAATTAACATTAAAAGAGACTTCATTACAAAACAACAAAAAAGCGGAATGACTAAACATGCAAATAGCCCATCAAAGACAAAACACGCGGATCCTGGCCGCATTCGGGTCAGGTCGGGCGGGTAAGCCTTAAACGGTGTTGTTTTGGCACTTAAATGGCCAAAGCAAAACGACGCTGTTTTGCTTCCACTATTTAAATCAAAAAACTTTTTAAAAAAAACTTCATTTTATCACTTCTTCAAAAAAAAAAAAAAAGAGGCTCTCAGACACTCTCTCCCTTCTCTCAAAGCTCCCATGGCCGGCGATGCTCCGGTCGCCGACGACGGCCGAAAAATCAAAATTTTCCTTTTTTTCTTTCTTTCGGTCTCTTAAGCCCGGATCTGGTGGTTTCAAGCCGAAAAGATAAAAAACTTCAACCTTTCCCCTTTTTTTGTTTCGAAAGAAGAAGAAGAAAAAAATAAAAAATAAAAAATATAAAACTACCTTCTCTAGTTGATTTTTGTATTCTAAATCACTGCTGTTTGTTTTTTTGTATTTGATTATGTGTGTGTCCAAAAAAAAAAATACATGGTTTTCATGGCTTTATAGCTGATATTGAGAAAAGAAAAAAATAAAATATTTTTCTTTGTTTTTTTCTTTGCTGTTGTTTTTGTCCTCCTTTTACAAGTACGAAGGCCGTACGGTGGTGACGTGGAGGCGTGACGGGAGCGGCGGCGGCAGCTGTTAGGGAGGCTAGGGTTTTCTTTTTTTAGTTTAGGTGTTGAGCTGATTTGGGCTAGGGTTAGAATTAGATTAATTTTTTTTTTATATTTTGTTTTTTTTTTTTTTTTTGTAAATTTGGGCTATATATTTTTTTGAGTTTAATTTTTGATCTATGTCCTATTACAAGGGGCATGCGGGACCTCCTTCAATTATTGAATTGTAAAAGATAGGGTAGGAAGGTATTGGGTGATTCATATTTTTGTTTGAAAAAAATAATACTGAAAACGAAAATGTATATTCCTCGAAAGTGAAAGACTTGTACTAGCAATTGCATACAGCCAATTAATTAACCATCCAGTTGTGGTCCGGAAGTATCTCATAAATCTTTATACCACATGTCAAAATGATCAATCGGTTTTACGTGTGAGAAATGAATATAAGAGTATATGTACGGAAAACACTAGCATACGTTAAAATGAATGATTTATGATAACTATTTAAATAGGATCTTTGCTGCATGGTTTGACGGTTGATGTCAGACTACCTTTTCTGTTATTATTCTACGTGTATATATATACATATATATATAAAAGTTTAAAGTACAAAACATTATGCCAAGAATGAAACGTGGTTGATTCTATCCATTGATGGTGCACTAGCTAGAGATAATGGGAATGTTTTGGTAATTGATGTTCTGCAAGATGATTATGGGAATTGGGTCTTGGGTTCAACCATTATTTGAGAATATGGGAATTGGGTCTTGGGTTCAACCATTATTTGAGAATATATACAACCTTTGAGGCTGAATTATAGGGCATTTTAGATGGTCTTCTAATTCTAATCAATAAAGGTATCAAAAGAGTTATTATACACACTGAAAATCTCTAAAAGTGGTTGAAATTTTATGCAGCAATGAGATGATAAATTCAAGAATTACTGGAATTAGGAGGATTAAGCGGATTATGGGAGTTGAAAGATAATGAAAGATAAAATTTGTTTTTAGAGAAAATAATCTAGTAGATGATTTTCTAGCTAAGCTAAGCTTCACATGGAGATTAAAATTGTAGAATCTTGAGGTAACATCGTTCGAGGTCTCGGATTTGCTTCAACAAGACCAAACTAGTAGAATTTTTACTCAATTTACTTTAATGTAATTTATTCTTTTAACACAAAAAAAGAAGTAAAAAAACATTTCGAATTTGTCCAAAATCAATTAAACCCAAAAAAAAAATATTTAATTAGTTCTTTAAAATTTTAAATCGTAGTAATTAAATTTTTTTTATCAATATTGTCGAAACCATTTTCAAAGTTTTTATGAAAAACGGAGATCGACTTTAAAAAACAAAAAAAAAACGGGAGTCACCACCGATCCTTTTTTACTTAGGTGTGATCAGATCACCTTATAGAACATGTTTTATTTAAAACATTAACTTTGGCCTACGAAATTTAGAAAAGCGAGTTCGGGAGTCGGTTACGTACGAGGAAAGGTTATCACCCTCATAACGCCCAAAAATTGGTACCTAATTGATAAAATCATGTCCTGATGTTGAAAATTAAAAAAATAAAAATAAAATACGATCCCTTTATTTGTGAGAAAGCTAAAAACTCACTTATCTCAAAGAAATAAAATGTCACACCCAATAAGTTAGGATGTAACATCTCAAGACTTTGAAATTAAGTTTGCCTTTATTTGCAGAAAATCCTTACCTCGAGATATGAAACATTATATCTAATAAGTTAAGATATAACATTTTGAATTTTCGATAATAAGTTTTGATTTGAAGTTTATGAATTTTTAAAAAAGGATACTTGATACCTTAAGTTCCATGGGAAAATTAAAACCCAGTGAGTTAGGGTATAATTTTTCTCGAAGTCCCTGAATATCATGTATCGCTGTATTAAAAAAAAAAAAAACCTTTGAATAAAATGCGTCAATTTAGCAAAATGTGTTTTTATAAAAAATGGTTTGAATAAGATATTGCATTATATTACAAAACATAAATACCAAATAGCAATTTTCTATAATTACAAGTCATATTAACAAATAATACTAATATAGACAATTAACAAAGAATAATGTAACATAGCAAATGATCCATGAAATGAAAGGACTATGCTACAGCAATAATACGCAAATAAAAGAGCATAAATAAGTAAATACATGATATAAAATAATCAGCAGCAATTAAAAATCTATGTGAAAGATAGAAATTTAAGAAATGAACATTAAACTCTACAAATAAGGTCAAATATAAAAGTAAACAAATGAATGATATATTTAAACACTGAATAAATATTATAACAAAAAAATAAATAATATGATAATTTCTAAAACGATTAATATGTATAAACAATATATTTTAAATAAATGATACAAAAACTTAGAATATATGAAAAATATCAAGGATAACTTATAATAAATGTATAATTTAATAATTTAGTATATAAAAATATAAATAATAATACATGATAAAAATAGTTATAAGTAAATAGTATATAACTTTAAATAAAAATATATTTATAATACATATATGCATAAAAAATATATTTAAAAATAAACAATATAAAAAATATACAATATAAAATTTTATACAATATACAAAATTTCATTCAATATTAAGGATAAAATAATTTAAATGTTATATATAATATTATATAATAATGTATAATATGCAAAATAAAAAGCGTAATATAATAACTAATGTGCAAATTTTAAAATAATATATAATATATGAATGATATTGAATTTAATAAAATAACATAATATAAATAATAAATAATAATTTAATATATATAATACTAAAATAATTAAAAATAAGAATAAAACTGAAAATAATAATAATAATAATAATCGAAAACAGGGATCAAATCAAAATAAAAAAAAAAGGTAAAATTGCAAAAAAAGGATGATATTAAAATGCGCGCCTAACTATAGGGACTTATTGGGCAATTATGCCCGATCTCCTAAACAGCGTCGTTTGGATATCAGCCTTTAAATAGCCCGAGGGACCAAATTGAAACAAAAGCAAACTTTCAGGGCTAGATTAAAAAACAAAAGAAAATTTAAATTGGACGAAATTACAAAGA
The DNA here is from genome assembly GCA_025503065.1 of Gossypium bickii. Classification (NCBI taxonomy): domain Eukaryota; kingdom Viridiplantae; phylum Streptophyta; class Magnoliopsida; order Malvales; family Malvaceae; genus Gossypium; species Gossypium bickii. Next base: position 20,979,773 of record CP106718.1, read on the forward strand.
ATAAAATTGTAGAGGGACTAAAGAGGCAAATTTCCCATTTTATAAAAACACGCGGATCCTTCCCGGGTATCAGGTCAACGCGCGAATCCTAGCCCTGGACGATGTTGTTTTGGCCTTGAAAGGGGACCCCCAAAACGACATCGTATGAAGGGCTTATATAAGCAAAAAATCAGCCCAAAAATTTCATTTAAACACCCTTAAAAATAAAACAAACCCAAGGCCCTGAAAAGCTCTCTCCCCCTCTACCGAGGCCGAGTCTACTGAACTCGATTCACGGTCGTCGACGCGCGCCACCGCAAGCACCGCCACACACGACGGCCGGAGGCTAGAAATTTCGTCTTTTCAATACGGGTCAAAAGGTAAAATCGTTTTCTTTATTTTTAGTAGTATCTTGTATATAAAAAATAGCTTGAATTGAAAGAAAATAAAAAAGAGACGCGAATAAATATTCGAAAATCACCTTTTTTATTGGTTATTTATTTCTCTATTCTCTTGTATATTTTTGCTTGTCTATATTTCGTGTGTCTGCCTCTGTCCCTTTTACAGTTTGCGTTAGGGTTTTTATAACCCCCCAAAAAATTAGAAAATAAATACAGGACTTTTATTTTTGCTACTACTGTCGGTCTTCTTTCCTTGTTTTATAGGAAAATGGCAAGAAACTCGGCAGTGGAGCATTGTCCGTGCACGGATTGCGACGTGACCGAAGGGCTATGCTGGGCGCTTGCGGCACGAGGGTCTCCTAGAAACCCTAAGTCCTAGAACGATTTGGGTATTGGGCTCCGTAGGTTAGGTTAGAGGTTGGGCTAGGTTAAGTTTGGACCATGGGTTTTGGGTATTAGTCTGGGTTGTAATGGGGTAATGGTTTTGGGCCACTAGGTCATCTGTTTAGTTTTGTAAACAGACTGTAAAAATAAAAATGGACATTGATTTTTTTATTTTATTTTTATTTTGTTTTTGTTTGTTTGGGCCCGGGCATAAATGGGCTACTACAGCTGCCCCTCTGTGCTTATTGTCGTGTAACGAGAATAGAGCAAAGATGATAAAAGGACCCATTTTGCCCGGTCTTGTCAAATGGATGTATCTTCAAGGAGATAGGCTAGTATCTTCAATTTGCTTCACTACAACTTCAGGAAGATAAGATTCGCTATCTTTTAGTCTGCTCCACTGCAGACTCAGGGATGCCAGGTTGATATCTTTGATTCGCTTCTTGTAACTTCAAGAAGATAAGATCTGCTGTCTGCAGTCTACTCCACTGCAACTTCAAGGAGGTCAGACTAGTATCTTTGATCTGCTTCACTGCAATCTCAGGAAAACCAGATCTGTTACTTCAGTTCGCTCCGCTGCAACTTCAAGGATGCCAGACTAGTATCTTCGATCTGTTTCACTACAATATCAGGAAGGCAAGATCTGTTGTCTTTTAACCTGCTCTACTGCAAACTCAAAGAGGCAAGGCTTGTAACGACCCGAAATTGGGCCTAGTAGGATTGGGCCCATTGGCCCTTGAGCTTAGAAGCATTTTAAAACTTTTGAGAGAACATCATTATTTCAAGTGGGACTTATTAGGAAGGTGATTTTGGAAAGTTATAGGGTTTTATGAAGTTCCGGGATTGAGTTGGGCCTTAGAAAATTTTTTATGTTTAAGCAATTTAAGGAGAGAAGGTAAGTGGCATCAAATGATTATGGAAATAAGTGAGTAATTTGCTAGCATAAGTGAGCATATGGCAAAGAGGTTGTGGCGTCACATGAATGGGCTTTAGGGGAGAGGTAATCCCATCTTGTGCAAATTTTGGGATTTATTTTTTTCTCTTCCATGTGTCGGCCATGGTTTTATTATGTAAGGAAGACTTTTTAATTTTGGAAAGATGGCTAAGGAATATGGTAAGGAGGAAGATAAGGGATAATGAAGGAAAGTAATGAAGGAAAAAGGTAAGAGAAAGGAACATGTTGGCCTATTATGTGGTGGATGTTTTGGAAAGAATAATTTTGGGGTCAACACTCTTCTTCTATAGTGTTCCTTCTACTCATCTCTCTTTTCATCCAATTGTAGCTAGTACAACTTGAGCCGTGTGTTGCAAATCTCTTCTTGGCCGAAACCCCTACTTCTTTTTCCCTCCTAATCTTCAAGTGGTTGATTCCATTCTTCTTATCTTTCGGTTTCCATTGCGGTGTGTCCCAAAACTGAATAGTGGTTCTTACATTTTGCTGTTGTGCCGAATCTTTTCTTCCATTCTACTTTTCTCTGAGTTAAGTTAAGCCGAAACACTCTTTTACCGATTCTTTTGATAATCAAAGGGTGAGGATCGTTAACATCAGTTCCAGCAAAGGAGCGTGTGGTGGTAGTCAGAAGGCGGGGGTTGAATATCGGGACCCCGTAGAGGGAGATCACGAGTGATTCAAGTGTAAGTAATACGTTGGGTATGAAATCTTTTGGAAATCTGAGGCTAACTTTTGGTTGGTATTGTTCTAGGGTCAACGAAGAGTGGTTCTTTAGAAAATTCAAAGTAGGTGTGTAATCCCGTACCTTTCGAATACATGTTTGAGATGGTGTGTAATCTCACACCTCTCTGAATGTTTACATGAAATGTTCTGTGATTCGGTCGAAAGACCGAAAAGCCAGAAATCGACATCAAGGACTACTCGGGCGTGCGTATGTTCGTAGTAGTAACCATAGTTTGCAATGAAACAGTTTTTGGTTAGCAGCAGTGACATGATTTTGAAAAATCATGAAAAATAGGAGAAATGGAGTTAGAAATTGAAAAAAAGAATTAAAGCTTACTGTGTCTATTTTTATATGAAAGAAACAGAGTAGGAAGAGGAATTTTATATTTTGAGATATTTTAATTTTAGTGAGACTGGTTTTGATTGACTTCGTGGTTCCCTATTCTATCTTGGAAAAATCATTTAAAATTGTACAAAGTGAATTGTGAGTTATAATTTATATGTATAGATTCCTTAGTGAGCCTATTTTCATTAGAAACCAGTGGGAGCAACATATGAAACTGTACAGTGAGATATTTTAATTTAGAGTAAGAGAGGTCAGAACCGTTGGTCAGTGAAACAAGGGAAACTTTAATGAATAAACTGTACTAAATGGCTAAGCCCAAAATTCTGGAAAAATTGTAGTAAGAAGATATATAAGTCTAGTTTCAAGGAAAATATACAGATCTAAATTTCAAGTTTCTAACTCGAGTTATAGTCAATTTAGTCAATACGACGCAGATAGACAGTTTCAATTTTTATGCCTCTAAAGGGCCAATTTGTTAAATGCCTCTATGGGCCGAATTACGAAAATGCTCCTATGGGCCAAATTAAGAAAATGCCCTTATGGGCCGAATTACCTAAATGCCCCTATGGGCCGATTTACTAGATTTCCTTAGTGGGCCAAATTACAAAGTGCTATAATAGGTAGATTCACCGTCATAAAATATTAGATTAATGAGTATTGTACATATATGTGAATATTATGTTTAATATTGTATGTTGCATGTTACATTTTGCATGGGTTAGGAAAAATGTTGAAGAGAAGTGTAGCCTGGTGGCATTGCCACAAAAATGTTTATTATTATGTTTACTTATGATTTCGGTGGCTTGGCCACAATAAAAATATTATAAATGACAACATGCCTGCGAATAATTTATAAATGGCAACTTGCTTGCGAATTGGTGTGATTGGCGGGGTGGGTTGACTTGATCCCCACAGGTGTGATGGGTTTGTACGGGGGTGTGTTGGATGGATGGGATGGGTTGCATACATTGCATATATATATATGTATATTATGTTATGTAAATGGGCTTAGGCCCAAGATGTTGTTAAACGGGTTCAGGCCTAGTGGACAATGGTAAGGGGGTTATACACCGAGTTTTAGTAACTCACCCCTTTTCCTTAAACCCTTGTAGGTAATGCTTAGTGATGAGGACTTGGGCCATGGATGACTCGATGGAGGCCATACTTCAGAAATGGTGTTTTAAACTTTAAGTTCTATTTCCGTTTACTTTATTATTTTTACTATTTTGGGTTTTTAAGTTGTAATAAGGCCTCTGGAATATTTTATTTTTGCTTTATGTTTGACGTACTTATTATCTTGCTTGAATTGTTTTAAATGGGAATTTTTCTAAAAACTTAAATAAAGGTTTTCCAAAATAGATTAACAAATGGATTTCATAACAAACTTTTACAAATATTTTAACTCAGAAATTTTCTCTCTAATTATCAACGATATTTTCAAAAGTCACGGTTTATAAGATCTCTAGTTCAAATTATGGATTTATCAATCAACCTTCGAGATTAGTAGTACTTTATCAAGTATTTCAAATCAAACTTGTTTTCTTGATTATAACGAAATAATACCTATTTTAGTTCGAATAAAAAGGATTTAACATGTTTTTCACATGTGACATGTCAGATCCAGTCATAATGCATGGGCCGGGTTTGGGGTGTTACAAGGCTGATGTCTTTGATCTGCTTTACTGCCATTTCAGGAAGGCCAGACTGATATCTTTGATCTGCTTCACTTCAACTTCAGGAAGGCCAGATCTGCTGTTTTAATCTGCTCCACTGCAAACTCAGGGAGACAAGATCTAATGTCTTCGATCTTCTTCACTGCAACTTCAGGAAGGCTAGATCTGCTATCTTTTAGTATACTCCACTGCAAACTCAGGGAGCCAAGGCTAACGTCTTCGATCTTCTTCCTGCAACTTCAGAAAGGTAAGATCTATTGTCTTCAGTCTGCTCTGCTGCAACTTCAGGAAGACAAGGTTGAAAGTGTCAATTTACCCTACTACATCGTCCTATAGAGGATATGACCTGTAGAATGGGTATATGCTTATGCCGAATGATTAGGATGCCCTGGTCGATATGAGTCAAATGCTCCTAATTAGACATGCTATGATATATGAATGCAAAAATGATATGAGTATGATTCCTACTCTGTAACAGCTCGTTTTGACCCTAATCAGAAACAGTGGTTTCGGGACCACAAATCCAAGTCGATAGAATATTTATATATTATATTGAGTGTCTATGATTTATGAGTGTGCATGTGAAAAAATTTTCATGAATTAATTTGACCGTTTGTGTGTTTAATTTAAAGAAAAGGACAAAATTGAATAAGTGGTAAAAGTATCCATTTATTAAATTGAGTAGCTAAATTGATTTTGTCTTCTTTTATATGAGGATTTAGGTGGTAAATTGACCAAATTACATGCTAGTGGACGACACTAAGCTTTTACAATGCATTTTTATATTTGTTTTATAATTTAAGTTTTTATTAATAAATGTATTATATTATAATCTTATTATAATAAAACATAAAAGAAAGATAAAGTTGCATGTTCATTTTATTTTCTTACTTTTGACTGAAACCAAGGAAGAAAGAAAGAAACTAAGCTCTCAACATTTCGGTCCCTTGCATGCTTGATTCAGGTATGCAATTGAGTTCGGTTTTTGATAATATTTACGTTTTCGTAATCATTGCTTCGAATACTTCAAGACCCATGCTTGAATTTATGATTTTAATGAAGATTTTGAAATATGACATTGATGAGTTTATGAGTTTTATGATGATAGTTGATGAATTATGAAATATATGTGTTAGATTAATATGTTTTGTCTTTGGATTTTTGAAGAATTTTAGTAATTTGGATTAAATTGCAAAAATAAATTTTTGAGGGACTAAAATGTGAAAAAAATGAAATGTATTGACTTGTAAGAGGACTAGGAAAATTCAGCCCTTAAGGTGTATAGTCAAATTTTGTGTAATTTGTGTGTTGTGCAAATAGGACTAAATTGTTAAAAGTGTGAAATATTAGGGGCAAAATGGTAATTTGCCCATTTATGTGTTTTTGGATTAAATTGAATGAAAATATGTTTGAATGAGCTTAATTTGAATATGTTTAGATCAAGAACCAAAGAAAATGGACTTGGATCAGGGAAAAGCGAAAATAGTCGAATAGTCAGTTTTTATCGTCCGACGTTATCCGAGGTAAGTCTTTAAGCAATTGAGAATCATTAAATTCGTATATAAAATGGTTTACTATGATGATACAAATTTTATAATTATATAACATGGTAGCCAAATGTAATTTAGCATTTAAATGATGTGGTTGAATTTTATTCGATGGTGTTAAACCTCTGGAAATTGTACGAAATGTTAAGAAATGATTTGGTGATAGTGATATTCGGGCTTTGGGCCTAGCAAGCTTTGAGCTGGTGAAATTAATTGGGCCTCGTGCCTAGTAGGCTTATTGCCGGTGATTGAATATCAGACCTCGGGTCTAGCAGGCCTAGTGCCGATGTGTATTTCAGGCTTTATGCCTAGCAGGCTTTATGCTGGTGATTTATTATATGTATATGTTTCGATGGATTATTAATGATGTGAAGTTTAAAAACAGCAAATGAGCTGAATGTTAAGGTATATATATGAGCCTAATGGTTGTAAGAGATAAGGTAAGTTGGTATATTACTATTTGATACTAGTGGTATGTGATACAACTGAGGTATATTTGTAAAATCTTAGTAAGTATATTCAGCTTTATAAATGATGAGTATGACATATTGGAATTTGATTTTAGATGTAAGCATAGATGTGTATTATAGATTCGGCCAAATGGGTAAATATCTATGTGATTTTTATTGAGCTAGTGAGTTGACAAGATGCTTATATATATTCGGCCTTCTTCATATGTGAATAAAATGATATTATATAAATATTATATACTTGTTTACATGTGATGTTTAATGGATATAAATATATATGTATATTCGGTTATAAGTGGTTAATATGCATATAGTATTTAGTTTATTGGTTATATATATGGGAACGTATTAACTACATGTATTTGGTAAGTTTGTATACTTAAGGTAAAATAGTGATATCTTGAGGTTGTCAAGTGATAATTGTTATGCCAAGCAATTATATTTGCATTATCATTGTCTATTTGTACTATGTTATTTCATCTATGTCATAAAGTGATTGGTTTAAATTATTTGAATGTTCAAATGATTTGTTATATTTGCTTAAGACTTACTAAGCTAAGATAGCTTACTCTGTGTGTTCTGTTATTCTGTTTTATAGATATCAGTTGTAAGCTACGAGCTCGGGGATTGTCTTCGAAGTCATCCACACTATCGACTTATTTTGGTATTTTAAAAGTTTGAATTTTGAACTTAAGGCATGTATAGGCTAGTTAATTACTTGGATAATATTTTGATGATGTAAATATAAGCCATGCAAAAATGGCTTGATCTTAATGCCAAATGTCCTAATGCCTAAAGGTTTATAATCGTATTATGTGTGTATGTCATGCTTGGATTATGAGTATGGTTTTGACGTGAGTACATGATATGCTTTTGGAAAGTTGATATATGTACACTTGAATAAGTTTGGTTTATGGATTGATATTATCATACTCTTGAGGTGAATTACTTGTAACATGAATTTTAATTTGAAGATCATTTATATGGTAAGTTGTCTATTCGATCAATTGATGAAATTATATGTAACATCCTGAAATTCGAGAATTTATGTTTTGTGTTATATCATGCGATAGGCTAGTTAAAAATATTAATTGTGTATGTTTAGGTGTCCTAAGAAGGCTCGGGGTTGAATTGGACCTTAGCAAAAATTTTATGTTTAAGCACTTTAAGGAGAGAAGGTAAGTGGCATCAATGCTTATAGAAATAAGTGAGTAATTTGCTAGCATAAATGAGCATATGGCAAGGAGGTTAAAGCATCAAGTGGAGAGCATGGAAGGAAGGGGTTCAAATCCCATCTTTTGCAAATTTTGGATTTATTTTTGTATTCCTATCCCAAGCGTCGGCCATGGGTGTATTTAAGGCAAGGAATACTTTTTAATTATGAAAAGATGGCTAAAGGAAAAAGGTAAGGAGGAGAGTAAGGAAAGAAGTAAAAGGAAAGGAGTTTGGAAGATGCCTAAGATAGAATTTTTTTGGTCAATACTCATCTTTTGGCATAGGTGATTCACTGTTTTGTTAGGGGGAAGGGATAGCCAAAGTTTTCCTATAACTTTTGCTAGTTTTGTGCATGAGAGTTATTTTCTTTTATTTGAACATTTTGTGCTTCTTTTCCAAACATTTTTCCTTCTTGCCGAAACACTAAAGGCCAAAATTGTTCATTTTTCCTTTGTTTTGGCCGAAACACCTAGGCCATTTGTTCATCTTTCTCCTTTGTTTTTGCATAACCCTCAAACCACTCTTGATCATTTTTTTCTTTTGTTAGCCGAAACTAACAAGGCACTCTCCCTTCATTTTTCTTTTCTTTTGATCATTTCATCAACTCTCTTTCTCTTCAATAGCCGAATCTTGATCATCTTCTCTTCTCCATCTTGCAAGTTGGACATTTCTTTCTTGATTAAATAGGGTAAGTGACGTTATTCTGATCTTTTCAACCTCTATTCTCTCTAGCCGAATGAGTGTTCCCCATCACTCGGTTATTTCATCTTGTTTCTAAACCGAAATGGTGTTTTTTTTCCCTTACTCCCTCATATTTTGATAATCTTCTATTTGTAGTATTTTAGTGGATTGGCTGAAGACTACATCTTAGCCGAATCATTTCTAGTCTTGCGCCCAATCAATAGAAGTGGATCTATTATTGGCAAGGTAAGGGATTTCTTCAAGGTTCAATATCTCAATACTTGGTTATTCCACTAAAACGGATTGGTGATTATGTATATACGTTTATTCTAGGGATTATATTGATCGTTGATATTCGCATGTTGATCCTAAGGAAATAGTGGTAAGCCAAACCTTTTTCCTTAGATAATCGATATATCATCGTAATATCGTTTTGATTAAGACTTTCTCTCATAGTAGTATTTTATTGACCGAAACTTTTTGAATGGAGGCAAGTGGAACCGATTTGAAACGAAAAGCAATTGGAGAACACAAAAGGTGTGGATTTGTGATTCCTACTCCTAAATTCAAGTGTAGAGCAGTTTCGGCGGTTCGAGATTTCCCATCGGGTGGTGGACCATTATCCGGTGAGAATAAACAAATCATGGTCGTTCACGATATTGAGAGTAAGTATTTTAGATCGTTGATTTAGATATGGATTAATAAAAATCTCGTTCATTAGATTAATCGAGTATTATGTTATCAGAGGTGCCGATGATCAAGAGAGTTTAGTACTTACCGTAATCAGGTGTGTAATCTCACACCGTAATCTCATAGATTCATGATTCGGTAACATGTCGAATAATAGATTGTTATTATTATAAGGCTAAAAATCGTAATATGACATAAAACAAGAAATTTGCTTAAAGTATATTATTTTTAAAGATTTGTCAAAGTCGGCATTAAAATTGTTAAAATTACGAAAATGCCCCTATGGGCCGAATTGCTATAATTTTTTAGTGGGCCGAATTACAAAGTTCTTTAGCTGGCCGATTTATCGTAATAAATTACTGGATTCATGATTGTTGTTAAAATATGTGGATATTATGTTTTATTATGTATCTTGCATTTACATATTTTGCATGGGATGGGAAAAATGTTGAAGAGAAGTGTAGCCTGGTGGCATTGCCACAAAAATGTTTATTATTATGTTTCATTATGATTTCGGTGGCTTGGCCACAACAAAAATATTAAATGGCAATTTGCCTGCGTATCGGTGTGAGCGGCGGGGTGGGTTGACTTGGTCCCCACAGGTGTGATTGGCTGGTCGGGGTTGTGATGGATGGATGGGTTGGGTTGCATACATTACACATATATATATTCTGTTATGTAAATGGGCTCCGGCCCAAGATTATGCTATTTGGGCTCAGGCCCAAGATATTACTTTATGGGTTCAAGCCCAGTGGATGACTGTAAGGGGATTATACACTGAGTTCTAGTAACTCACTCCCTTTTCCTTAACCCTTGCAGGTAATGCTCAGTGATGTGGACTTGGGCCATGGATGACTCGGTGGAGGCCATACTTCAGCAACGGTGTTCGTGAACTTTAGATTTCTATTTCTGTGCACTTTATTACTTTTACTATTTTGTGTTTTTATGTTGTAATAAGGCCTCTGAAATATTTTATTTTTGCTTTATGTTTGATGTACTTATTATCTTGCTTGTATTGTTTTCTTTAATGGGAATTTTTCTAAAAACTTAAATAAAGGTTTTTTTTCCAAAATAGATTAATAAATGGATTTCATAACAAACTTTTACAAATATTGTAACTCGAAAATTTTCTCTCGAATTATCAACGATATTTTCAAAAGTCACAGTTTATAAAATCCCTAGTTCAAATTATCGATTTATCAATCAACCTTCGAGATTAGTAGTATTTTATCATATGTTTCAAATCAAATTTGTTTTCTTGATTATAACAAAATAATACCTATTTTAGTACGAATAAAAAGGATTTAACACGTTTTTCTCATGTGACATGTCAGATCTAGTCATAACGTATGGGCCGGGTTTGGGGTGTTACATTATAGGTTGAGTACTTAGGATTAACATATTCGGCATGGTTTGCAAATGTTTATATGAGTAATGTTCATATTTAAGTGTTGCGAATTTTGGATGTTATATTTGGTTTTTGGTTGAATTGGTTTTTAATTTTATAAACGAATTTATTTATAATTTGTTTGGATGTTTGAAATAGATATATTTTGAACTCGGTTAAATAAGGTTTAGGTGAAAACATTTATGTATGCTTAGTTTTGGTAATGGATATTTGTTTTAGTAAGTAATTATAGAAAGTGCATATTCGGTTAAAGTATCTTATATGACCAAATGAATAGTAACCTTTGTTATTTGATGAATGAAGCTTATATGTGAATTTGGTATATAAATGTGTACGTAGGATTTGAAAATACATTATTCATAATGCATTTGTTTTTGACCTTACGATCAGTAAATATTTGTCATGACCTGTGCTATGTTCTGTAATGCCTTATAACCCTAATCCGACGACGGATACGGGTTGAGGGTATTACATTTGATTGGTATCAGAGCTTACGGTTTAGTCGATTCTAGGACTATCGTAGCGTGTGTGAGTCTAGCTATACATTCCTTAATTTATAATGCGATAGTGTGATGACTTCTGACATATGAAATGTCTTTTTATATAGTAAATGGATCCTGGTAGAGCCGTAGCTGATGATGTCGAGAGCGTAGCGCCTAATCCCGTGTCAGGGACAGCGCCGATAGATTCTTGACCTACTTCGAGTAATCCAGAGGGGGAGGCTAGATAGGCCTTCTACCAAATGATGAACGATTGGTTTACTTAATATATCCGAACTAATCCTGCTGTGCAACAACCTCCACCCCCGAATAATCCATCTCCAATACCTATGGTACCTTCGATGATAGATCCAGTGAGATTTAACAGGCCTTCTATAGATAAAATCAGAAAACATGGGGCCGAAGAATTTAAAGCTAATAATGATGATGCAGAATGAGCTGAGCTGTGGCTTGATAATACTATCCGTGTGTTCGATGAGCTATCATGTACTCCAGATGAATGCTTAAAATGTGCTATATCCTTATTACGAGACACCGCATATCACTGGTGGAATACACTAGTATCGGTGGTTTCGAAAGAGAAAGTAACCTGGGAATTTTTCCAGACTGAGTTTCGTAAGAAATACATCAGCCAGAGATTCATCGATCAAAAACGCAAAGAACTTCTAGAATTGAAACAGAGTCGTATGACCGTAACTGAGTATGAACGGAAATTTGTAAGATTAAGCCGATATGCTCGTGAATGTGTTTCAACCGAAGCAATTATGTGTAAAAGATTTGAAGATGGTTTGAATGAAGACATTAAGTTGCTGGTTGGCATACTTGAGATTAAAGAGTTCGTGGTACTTGTTGAGCGAGCCTGTAAAGCCGAAGAGCTTGGAAAAGAGAAAAGAAAAGCTGAATTTGAAGCCAGAGACTTCCGTAAACGACCATCGAGTAAGACTTTTCACTCGGTATCAAAGAAGTTCAGAGATGAATCTAGTCAACATAAAGCTACTTCAGAATTTTCTAGACGAGACCGAGACCGACCTCCTGTGGGTTCACGAGCTACATCGATTGCCAGTGTCGGTAATGTTCAGTAGAACAGGGTTGAGTGCAAGCATTGTGGAAAATGGCATTCTGGGAGTGTAGATTGCATGATCGGTCCTGTTATAAATGTGGATCGATGGATCATTTTATCAGGGAGTGCCCGATGTTAGTTGAGCAAAACACTGTTTAGAATACGAGACTGAGCAACGTGTCAGCACGAGGCAGACCACCTAGGCATTCGGGAAATGTTGGTGGCTATCAGAGAGGAACAAAAGGATACTGCAGTTTGATCAGAGGCTCGTGCACCTTCTAGAGCATATGCTATACGCGCTCGTGAGGATGCTTCTTCCCCAGATGTTATTACTAGTACTTTCACTCTTTATGATACTAGTGTTATTGCGTTGATTGATCCTGGTTCGACTCATTCTTATGTGTCTAAAGCACTAGTATCCAGTAAGACTCTACCTGTTGAGTCTATTGAGTTTGTGATTCGGGTATCAAACCCCTTGGGCCGGTGTGTATTGGTTGACAAAGTATGTAAAGGTTGCCCGTTGATGATTCGGGATTCATGTTTTCCAGCCGATTTGATGTTGTTATCTTTTGATGAATTTGATATAATTCTGGGCATGGACTGGTTGACTTTGCATGATGCTGTTGTTAATTGCAAAATAAAGACAATTGATTTGAGATGTCAGAACGGTGAAATTATTCGGATTGAATCTAATGATCTGAATGGGTTACCAATAGTAATATCTTCGATGTTAGCTTGGAAATACGTGAAAAAGGGTTATGAAACTTACATTGCTCATGTACTTGATAGTAAAGTGACTAAAAAGAAGATTGAATCTGAACCAGTTGTGTGCGAGTACTCGGATGTGTTTCCTGAAGAATTACCGGGTTTGCTAAAACACCCCAAACCCGGCCTACGAGCCTTGACCAGATCTGGTATGTTCCTCGAGTAAAACGGTTCAAAGTTCTTTTGTTACTTTGGAAAAACTGTGTGATTTTGAAAGAAAGATTATTTTAGGGTTGGGCTCGAGTTGGAAACAAGTTTATCTTATATTGTAAACCATTTGTTTTAGGGTGTCCAAAACAATTAGAGTCATTTTTTTAAAATAACTTACTTAATCTTTAATTTGATAAAAAAAAATTCGTAACATAATAAATTCAAATAAAAATCATGCATAAAACAGTTAATATTATGGCCTTATTACAACCGAAAACAATACCAACATAAATCCAAGTACTTAAAATGTAAAAGTCCAAAGTTTAATAAACTTCAAGTTAAGCATGGCCACCACAAAGCTCCTGCCGACCCGGTCCATCACTGAGTGTCACCTGAAAGAAAATATTCCCCAACGGGGTGAGTCAAACAGACTCAATGTGTAACCAACACTAAGTTTCAACGATTCAGGCATATATTATCATATCACATACATATACATATAACAGATAAAAATAGTGATGCAACCCGAACCCAAACCTAGATTCCATCTGCTACACATCACCCGTACCAACTTGCACACCGTGGGGACTACTAAGTCAACCCTCCATCCGCTACACACTATCCAAGGCAGTCGCTGCAGTCGATGTGCTCATCGCCCTTATAAAATTTGTGGCATAGCTACCAGATAAAATAATCGTGACATGAGTCCCACATTCAGATAATGTGACCGAAGTCACCACATTCAGATATCGTGGTATAGCACCACCACATTCACTTCCCCTTTCATAATAACCTATATGCCCATGTCATACAAAACATGCATTATCATCCCAAGTTCTTTATTCACATTCTTATAGTTTCTCATATGTGCCATAACAGTTATTTATCATCTCATACTCATAATAGGAGTAGGAAAACGTACCTGAGTACTTTGTACCATAACATGGTACCTTAGCCATAGCTTTTACATTCTTACTAACATATTTAACGAAACACAAACATAAACCTATCGAGAAATAGTGTGGGGTACACACCTGGTATTAATGCTTTTCCTGAAAACCCGAAAACCCGATCTAGTGCCGATTTGACTACTAGTCAAGTCCCGAAGATTGTAGGTTTTCCCCCTTGAATTCGGCTAATCACTAGATCCATTTACTTGGTTAGTTTTCGACTTAAACAAATAAGAAATAGATCTAAGTACTAAGATAGGGCCTTGGCCAATTACATATATCCACTTACCTTGTGATTCAATGCCCGAAATTGATCCTTGCTTCCTTAATGATGTCGAGATTCCTATAAGCACATGTTAGATTTAATCTAACATTAAAACACAATACATGGCCTTTGGCCGAATCTTATATTCACCTACCTTGAATGTTGAAATCCTGAAAATAGTCACTTGGCGTAGATCATGAGATCCCGAATGATCTCCTCCTTGTAGTTGACAACTGCCGAAATCCAAAAGGACCCTTCAAAGTTTAGGCCAAAGAATCCTAAAGGAGTTAGATTCCTATATTTCGGCTAAAAGGGAGATTGAAAATCAAATAGTAGTGGATCTTACCTTTAGTGTTGTAGTCAACTACTCCCTTGCTTGTATCCACAGAGAAATTCAGCTATGGCTAGAGGGAACTCATTTTCGGCTTTTGGATGAACACTTAGAGAGTTTCGGCTTCAACAAAGATGAGAAGGAAAAAGCTTGAGGGTTTCGGTAATGGTGGAATGTAAATTTGGCTAGCACAGGGAGTATTTCGGCTTAACAAAATAAAAGAGAAGAGGAGAATTTTGGCAGATGAACAAGGGAGGAAAGAATGAAGATTGGCCTCTCTTTTCCTCTTTCAGCCGAAATTACTACCTCAAGAATCCCCTAATTGGCCAATACTATCAAATTCCTTGCTTTTCTCTTTATCTTTATTTAAAATTAAAGAAAAATAATCCATCATTTATCTCTTAAAAATAAAAGGATAAAAACTCCTAAAATTTAGCCTTAGTGCCAGTCCACTACTACCCTCTTTTGACGTCAATAAGCAAAAAAAAAAACCTTAAAGTTTTGCTTCCCACGTGACTTGAACTCAAGACCTGCACCAAGCTTGTGGCGTCATTTCCAGAGCCTTAAGTGGCGCCTTGTAGCCATTTTGCTAAGCCCAATTTCATGTCAAATTTCCCTACATTTTCTCTTAAGACCACCTTTCTTTCAGCCTCTCTTTAAACTTTAAACTTAATATTTTCTAAGGCATTTCTCTACATTCCAAGGTTCCAAAATTCACATAACACATTCAACACACATAGGACATGCTATCTCATATAATTTAAGCAAAAATGCATAAGCCCAATCTCAGGATATTACAGTTCTACCCCCTTAAAATAATTTCGACCTTGAAATTACCTGGCTAAAACAAGTGAAGGTATTGCTGTCGTATTGCCTCTTCTGGTTCCCATGATGCTTCCTCCGATCCATGATTGCGCCATAACACTTTGACTAGGGAACCGACTTCCTCCGAAGTACTTTCACATCCCGTTCCAAAATCTGAATCGACTCTTCCTCGTAGGACAAATCTGGTCTTAGCTCCACCTCTTCAATCGGAACTACATGAGATGAATCCGATCGATAACGATGTAGCATGGACACATGAAAAACGTCGTGCATCTGATTCAATTCCAAGGGCAACTCTAACTAGTATGCCACTGGCCCCACTCGCTTCAATACCCGATAAGGTCCTATAAACCTTGGACTTAACTTCCCTTTCCGACCAAATCTCATCACCTTTTTCCAAGGTGAAACCTTAAGAAATACTTGATCTCCCTCATCAAATTCTATTTCCTTCCGTTTAAGGTCTGCGTACGATTTCTGTCTATCCGATGCTTCCTTCAATCGTGTACGAATTATCTCAACCTTCTCCTCGGATTCCGCCACAATCTCTGGACCCAAAACTCGACATTCCCCTAATTCCGTCCAACATGTAGGAGTGCGACACTTCCGTCCATACAACGCTTCATACGGTGCCATCCGAATACTGGCCTGATAGCTATTGTTGTAGGCAAACTCTGCTAAAGGCAAGTATTCTTCCTAACTTCCTCTGAAGTCTATTACACATCCCCTTAGCATATCCTCTAACACTTGGATTACTCGTTCAGATTGACCATCCGATTGTGGATGAAAAGCCGTAGTGAAATCCAATTTAGTGCCTAACGCCTGATGTAGCACTTTCCAAAACCGAGAAGTAAACCTTGGGTCCCTATCCAAAATGATTGGTACCGGAACCCCATGTAACCTCACAATTTCTGCCACATACAATTTTGCCAACTTCTGCAAAGAATAGTCAACTCGCACCGGCAAGAAATACGCGGACTTTGTCAACCGATCCACTATCACCCATACCGAGTCCTTCTTAGTAGGCGTAAGGGGAAGCCCACTAACGAAGTCCATGGTGATTTTCTCCCACTTCCACTGCGGAATTTCGATTGGCTGAAGCAATCCTGACGGTACTTGGTGTTCAGCCTTAACTTGTTGACACGTCAAACACTTGCCGACAAATTCTCAGAACTTCCTCTTCAAACCAAAGCCACCAAAACTGTTCCCTTAGATCTCTGTACAACTTAGTGCCTCCAGGATGCATAGCATAAGGGCTACTATGCGATTCCTGAAGAATCTTTCGCCTCAACTCCTCATTCTTCGGCATCCAAACCTTACCCTCGAAGCACAATACTCCATCACTGGTCATACTGTAGCCTTTTAAACCACCATTCTGCACTTGCTGTAACTTAGCACTTAAATCCTCATCCAACAACTAACTCTTAACTCATTTAACCATGTTGGCTTCACTTGCAACTCTGCTAACAGACTTCCATCATCATACAAACTCAGATGTGCGAACATCGCCCTCAGATCCAACACTACTTTCCAACTCAGGGCATCCGCTACTACATTCGCCTTGCCCGGATGATATTTTATGGAACAATCATAGTCCTTCAGTAACTCTACCCACCTTCGCTGTCTCAAGTTCAACTCCTTCTGAGTCAACAGGTACTTAAGACTCTTGTGGTCTGTGTAGATCACCGACTTTTCTCCATAAAGATAATGCCTCCATACCTTAAGAGCAAAGACCACTGCCGCCAATTCCAAATCATGAGTCGGGTAGTTAACCTCGTGAGGCCTTAACTGTCGAGACGCATAAGCGACCACTTTCCCGTCCTGCATCAATACACATCCCAAACCGGTGTGAGAAGCATCATAATACACCACAAAGTCCTTTCCTGCCTCGGGCTGAATCAACACTGGAGCTTCCGTCAACACCCTCTTAAGCTTCTCAAAGCTCTCCTGTTGCTTATCCGACCATACAAAAGGTACTTCCTTCCTCAGTAACTTTGTCAAAGGCGCGACTATCGATGAGAATCCTTCCACAAACCTTCTGTAGTAGCCGGCCAATCCCAAGAAACTACGAATCTCCGCTACAGACTTAGGTGGTTTCCAATCTAGTACTGCCTCAATCTTCCTAGGATCCACCCTTATTCCTTCTGCAGACACTACATGCCCTAAGAATGCAACCTCCTTCAGCCAAAACTCACACTTGCTGAATTTGGCATATAGCTTCTTCTCTCTCAACACTTGCAACACAACCTGAAGATGCTCATCATGTTCCTCTTCAGACTTGGAATACACCAAGATGTCGTCTATGAATACGACGACGAACCTATCCAAGTAGGGTTGGAAAACCCGATTCATCATATCCATGAACACGGCTGGGGCGTTCATCAAACCAAACGGCATCACTAAGAACTCATAGTGCCTGTATCTTATTCGGAAAGTCGTCTTATGAATATCTGCCTCTTTCACCTTAAGTTGATGATAACCCGATCGTAGATCTATCTTTGAGAATACTACCGCCCCCTTAAGCTGATCGAACAAGTCATCTATCCTTGGCAAAGGATACTTGTTCTTAATGGTCAGCTTATTCAACTGACGATAATCTATGCACATACGCATAGTTCCGTCTTTCTTCTTCACAAACAGGACCGGTGCTCCACACAGAGACACACTGGGTCGGATAAACCCACGATCCATCAACTCTTGGATTTGAGCCTTGAGCTCAACCAACTCCTTTGGTGCCATTCTATATGGGGCAATTGACACAGGAGCTGTTCTCGGTAGCAAGTCAATTCCGAACTCCACTTCTCTATCTGGGGGTATTCCAGGTAATTCCTCCGAAAACACATCTTCAAAATCCCTTACAGTTCTAACTCCACTAACACCTTCTTCCTTTGCATCCAATGCACTAACGAAAGTCAAGAAAGCTGTGCACCCTTTTCGAACCATCTTTACAGCCTTAAGAGCAGAAACTACGTTAGACAAGTAGTTTCTTCTCTCTCCTATCATAATTACCACCCCATCTTCTGGGGTCCTTAATTCCATCCGCTTAGCTGCACAATCCAATACAGCCTGATGTTCCACTAGCCAGTCCATGCCAAGTATGAGATCAAACTCTCCGAAGGGAAGTTCCATCAAGTCGGCAGAAAATACTACGCCTTGAATTTCTAAAGGTACATTCTGAAAGATCTTATTCACCACTACAGTTTGACCTAGTGGGCTTACTACAGTCATCTCCCTAGCAGAAAGTTCAGAGGCTATGCCTAGTGTTTCCACTACACTACATGCAACATAGGAATGGGTCGAGCCCACATCAATCAGAGTAACATAAGGTTTACCGAATACAAGAAACGTACCGGTTATAACGTCCGGCGCGTCTCCATCCTCCCTCTGGCGAACCGCGTACACTAGACCCGGCTGCCTTGCCTCAGTATTAGCAACACCCCTGCCCGGTGTTCTACGTCCTCTGCCAGCACCATTACCTCGGCCATTCGGACCACGACCTCGCTGAGGCTGCTGTCCACCTCTACCAGCTTGATTAACACTCTGAGCTACTGGTCGATTCCCATCTGGTTTCATAGGACAGTCCTTAATCATATGATCCTTGGACCCACACTTAAAGCATTCTCCCGTCTTTTTCCAACACTCACCTAAGTGCTTCTTCCCACACTGATCACAAGTATGATACTGCCCTCCTGTAGCAACTTGCTGACCTCGCGGCCCATCAACTCTAGGCCTCTTTTGAACATTCCCAGATGATCCTGACGATCCAAAACCTCTCTTCTGCCTATTTCGATCAGAGTTCTGCCTTACAGAGTCCTTAATCCCCTCGGCTACCTTAGCCTTTTCTACCAACGCAGAAAACTCCCGCTCTTGATGTGCGGCTATTAACAACCTCAGATCATCCCTAAGTCCATCCTCAAATCGGACACATCGCTCATGCTCCGTAGCCACTACTCATCGAGCATATCGGCTCAACCTCAAGAATTCAGCTTCATACTCTGCTACGGACTTATTCCCTTGAACCAGCCCCAGGAATGCCTTCCTCTGCACATCAGTGTAACGCGTGCCAACATACTTCTTCTGGTACGCCGCCTTAACATACACCCAGGTCAGATCCTCAGCCGTGGCACCATCCCTTAATGTGAGCCACCATTGATATGCTTCATCACGTAGCAGCGCCACCAACCCTTTCAACTTTTCGTTAGCAGTCAGATCGAGCTCATCCATGATCCGCTCGGGCCGCGCTTCCAACCAAGATCACGGTATCTGGGTGCCACACCAGATACCCTACGAAACACCTCAGCTCCGTTAGCTCAGAGTCGTTCGGGTACAGACTTCCGAGCTCTCATATTTCCTCCAGCACCAGCCACCATATTTAGAACTCGCAAAGACACACTGCGATACAAAGATCGCCTCCCGTCCCGATCTTGCTGCTCGGCACAACACCGGTGGTAGTGGTGGTGGTGGTGGTACTTCATTCTCAGATCCTTGACCCGACCTAACGGGTTCCGACACAGTCATTCGGCCTCGATGCGGCCTCAGACACGTTACGACCACATCCCCTAGAGCTCATTTCTACTATCGTGCTTTAATCTGATTAAGAAATTTTTATGCATTAGTATATGTTCCACTGATTATTCGCGAAGAAATTTTATGAAAGGAGTTTAATAGCAGTTCTTTCGATCATTCAAAAGTTTTCGTTCAAGTTCTCTATCCTAATTCAGAGGAGCACATTCATTCAAACATTCATTTAGTAGTATCTACCACACACATTCATTACCCTAACATCTTTGTCTTATTCCTATCCCAGGGGTATTTTCGTAATTTGTCTTACAGGGGTATTTTGGTAATAAATCGAGGTCAATTTGAAAAAATCTCTAGAAATCAAAGATGTGTCATAATTTGCAAAACTTGGGGTTCTTTTGAGAATTTGTTTTCCAAATCGGTGTTGTTGCAAAAATTTTGGAAATCGGGGGTCATTTTGGTAATTTTGTAAAATAGGGGTAATTTCGTAAATTTCCAAATCTAGGTACATTAGTATTTTGTAACGGTGAAGTTTTGGGATATTTTTGCAAAATCAGATATTGTTGTTGAAATCGGGGTAGTATGGTAATTTTAGAAACCAGGGGCATTTTAGTAATTTCACCACTAGGGGCATTTAGGTAATTTTGTAAATCGAAAAATTTTCAAACTAAGTTTTGCTACAACTTAAAGGGGTAATTTGGGGAATTTTAAAACTAGGGTTTTCATGAAAATACGGCTAGTCCCTTTCGGGTTTTAATTATTGGGTTTAGCCCGTGAGTAAGTCCTCTTGGTTAGGGTGAACCGAAGCTATGCACCAGGTAGGATTCCAGCGAAGAGGAGGTGAGTCACTAGGATCGCTTAAGTACCTGTGCTCTTCCGGATCCAATCCTGACATGCGCACAAAGGTTGCCACACCCTAACTCTCGCGACTTAGCCATTGTGTTTGTTTAATTAGGCACTTAAGTCTTATGTGATTGTTGGGGTAAACTAGTCCACAGGGTTCAAGTACCTATCATACTATTCTACGTTCCATTTCTACCCTTCTACAGTTCATACTATAAATCACATAGTAGTTAGAAGTACTTACCTGGTGGACTTCGGGTCAGAGACTTGGGTGCCATGCCAGAAATACCTGCTTAATTTCACAAAAATTCATTGGGCCTTATTTTAAAAACATTGTGGGCTTTAAACCCAAGGCCGAGAGTTTAAAACTGGGCTCTGATACCAAATTGAAACACCCCAAACCCGGCCCACGAGCCTTGACTGGATCTGATATGTTCCTCGAGTAAAACGGTTCATAGTTCTTTTGTTACTTTGGAAAAACTATGTGATTTTGAAAGATAGATTATTTTAGGGTTGGGCTCGAGTTGGAAACAAGTTTATCTTATATTGTAAACCATTTGTTTTAGGGTGTCCAAAACAATTAGAGTCATTTTTTAAAAATAACTTACTTAATCTTTAATTTGATAAAAAAAAAATTTGTAACATAATAAATTCAAATAAAAATCATGCATAAAACAGTTAATATTATGGCCTTATTACAACCGAAAACAATACCAACATAAATCCAAGTACTTAAAATGTAAAAGTCCAAAGTTTAATAAACTTCAAGTTGAGCATGGCCACCACAAAGCTCCTGCCGACCCGGTCCATCACTCAGTGTCACCTGAAAGAAAATATTCCCCAACGGGGTGAGTCAAACAGACTCAATGTGTAACCAACACTAAGTTTCAACGATTCAAGCATATATTATCATATCACATACATATACATATAACAGATAAAAATAGTGATGCAACTCGAACCCAAACTTAGATTCCATTCGCTACACATCACCCGTACCAACCTGCACACCATGGGGACTACCAAGTCAACCCTCCATCCGCTACACACCATCGAAGGCAGTCGTTGCAATCGACGTACTCATCGCCCTTATAAAATTTATGGCATAGCCACCAGATAAAATAATCGTGACATGAGTCCCACATTCAGATAATGTGACCTAAGTCACCATATTCAGATATCATGGTATAGCACCACCACATTCACTTCCCCTTTCATAATAACCCACACGCCCATGTCATACAAAACATGCATTATCATGCCAAATTCTTTATTCACATTCTTATAGTTTCTCATATGTGCCATAACAGTTATTTATCATCTCATACTCATAATAGGAGTAGGAAAACGTACCTGAGTACTTTGTACCATAACATGGTACCTTAGCCATAGCTTTCACATTCTTATTAACATATTTAATGAAACACAAACATAAACCTATCGAGAAATAGTGTGGGGTACACACCTGGTATTAATGCTTTTCCTGAAAACCCGAAAACCCGATCTAGTGTCCTAGATCCTTAATTCCTTGTTGCCGATTTGACTACTAGTCAAGTCCCGAAGATTGTAGGTTTTCCCTCTTGAATTCGGCTAATCACTAGATCCATTTACTTGGTTAGTTTTCGGCTTAAACAAATAAGAAATAGATATAAGTACTAAGATAGGACCTTGGCCGATTACATATATCCACTTACCTTATGATTCATTGCCCGAAATTGATCCTTGCTTTCTTAATGATGTCAAGATTCCTATAAGCACATGTTAGATT
This sequence comes from Gossypium bickii, assembly GCA_025503065.1. Lineage (NCBI taxonomy): Eukaryota > Viridiplantae > Streptophyta > Magnoliopsida > Malvales > Malvaceae > Gossypium > Gossypium bickii. The sequence goes on from CP106718.1 coordinate 21,002,217, forward strand.
TAATCTAACATTAAAACACAACACATGACTTTTGGCCGAATCTTATATTCACCTACCTTGAATGTTGAAATCCAGAAAATAGTCACTTGGCGTAGATCTTGAGATCCCGAATGATCTCCTCCTTGTAGTCGACAACTGCCGAAATCCAAAAAGACCATTCAAAGTTTCGACCAAAGAATCCTAAAGGAGTTAGATTCATATATTTCGGTTAAAAGGGAGATTGAAAATCAAATAGCAGTGGATCTTACCTTTAGTGTTGTAGTTGACTACTCCCTTGCTTGTATCCACAGAGAAATTCAGCTATGGCTAGAGGGAACTCGTTTTCAGCTTTTGGATGAACACTTAGAGAGTTTCGGCTTCAACAAAGATGAGAAGGATAAAGCTTGAGGGTTTCGACAATGGTGGAATGTAAATTCGGCTAGCACAGGGAGTATTTCGGCTTAACAAAATAAAAGAGAAGAGGAGAATTTTTGCCAGAGAATTTCGGCAGATGAACAAGGGAAGAAAGAATGAAGATTGGCCTCTCTTTTCCTCTTTCAGCCGAAATTACTACCCCAAGAATCCCCGAATTGGCCAACACTATCAAATTTCTTGCTTTTCTCTTTATCTTTATTTAAAATTAAAGAAAAATAATCCATCATTTATCTCTTAAAAATAAAAGGATAAAAACTCCTAAAATTTAGCCTTAGTACCGTCCACTACTCCCCTCTTTTTGACGTCAATAAGCAGAAATAAAAACCTTAAAGTTTTGCTTCCCACGCGACTCGAACTCAAGACCAGCACCAAGCTTGTGGCGTCATTTCCAGAGCCTTAAGTGGCACCTTGTAGCCACTTTGCTAAGCCCAATTTCATGTCAAATTTCCCCTATATTTTCTCTTAAGACCACTTTTCTTCAGTTCCCTCTTTTAAACTTTAAACTTAATATTTTCTAAGGCATTTCTCTACATTCCAAGGTTCCAAAAATTCACATAACACATTCAACACACATAGGACATGCTATCTCATATAATTTAAGCAAAAATGCATAAGCCCAATCTCAGGATATTACATTTGCCACTTGTTCGAGAAGTAGAGTTTGATATTGAGTTAGTACCGGGGACGACTTCGATTTCAATAGCTCCGTTTCAGATGGCACCTATTGAATTAAAATAGTTGAAAGCACAATTGTAAGAATTAACATATAGAGGTTTTGCACGATCGAGTTTTTCTCCTTAGGGTGCACCAGTTCTATTTGTGAAAAAGAAAGATGGAACTATGCAAATGTGTATTGATTACCGACAACTTAATAAGGTGACTATGAAGAATAAATACCCGTTGCCACGGATTGATGACTTGTTTGATCAGTTGAAAGGGGCTTCAGTGTTTTCAAAGATAGATTTGAGGTAGGGTTATTATCAGTTACGAGTCAGAGATTCTGATGTGCCAAAGACTGCTTTTCGGATGAGGTTTTGGTTATGCCCTTTGAACTTACTAATGCACCTGCTCTTTTTATGGATCTGATGAATCAGATTTTCAGACAGTATTTGGATCGGTTTGTTGTAGTGTTTATAGATGATATTCTGACCTACTCCAAAAATGAAACCGAGCATCTGAGCATCCGAGCCTGGTGCTACAAACTTTGTGAGATAAATAGTTGTATGCAAAGTTTAGTAAGTGTGAGTTCTGGTTGCGTGAAGTCAGTTTTCTGGGTCATGTTGTTTCAGCATCTGGTATTCGAGTTGATCCGAATAAAATATCGGCTATATCGATTGGAAACCATCGAAAAAAATGTTTTTGAAGTTCGAAGCTTTCTGGGACTTGCTGGTTACTATAGATGATTTGTGAAAGGTTTTTCTATTATAGCTACATCGTTGACAAAGCTATTATAGAAAGATGTTAAGTTCGAGTGGTCAAAAAAGTATCAGAAAAGTTTTGATCAGTTGAAAGCTCATTAGACCGAAGCTCCAGTGTTAGTCCAGCCTGAATCGGGTAAAGAATTCGTTATTTATAGTGATGCATCTTTGAATGGGTTGGGTTGTGTTTGATGCAGGAAGGCAAAGTCATAGCTTATACCTCAAGACAGTTAAAGCCACACGAAAGAAACTATCTGGCACATGATTTGGAGCTGGCAGCCATTGTGTTTGCGTTAAAGATTTGGTGTCATTATCTGTTCGGTGAGAAATGTCATGTCTATTCAGATTACAAAAGTCTGAAGTATTTAATGACTCAGAAAGATTTAAATTTGAAACAACGCCGATGGTTAGAGTTGTTGAAAGATTATGAACTAATGATTGACTATCATCCGGGAAAAGCTAATGTTGTTGCAGATGCTTTAAGTCGAAAGTCATTATTTGCTCTTCGTGCAATGAACACACATATTCGAAAGTCATTATTTGCTCTTCGTGCAATGAACACACATATGGTTATGTCTGATGATGGTTCGATAGTAACCGAATTAAAAGCGAGACCGTTATCTGTTCAACAAATTAGTGATGCCCAGAAAGTTGATAAAGATTTGTTGGCAAAACGAGCTCAGTGTGAAAGTAATGTTGAGTCAGAGTTTCAAATTGATGAGAATGACTGTTTGATGTTCAAAAATCGAATATGTGTTCCGAGGAATTTAGATTTGATTTTGATGATTTTAGATGAAGCTCATAGCAGCCGAATGTCTGTTCATCCGGGTAGCATGAAAATGTATAATGATCTGAAACAGTACTATTAGTGGCCTAGTATGAAACGGGACATATCTGAATTTGTTTTGAAATGCTTAGTCTGTCAACAAGTAAAAACCGAGCATCAGGTACCTTCTCGGTTACTTCAGCCGATCATGATACCAGAGTGGAAATGGGACAGAATCACAATGGATTTTGTATTCGGCCTACCTACAACACCGAGCAAGAAAGATGCAATCTGGGTTATAGTGGATAGATACGGATTATTCGCTCGATAAGCTTGCTGAGTTGTATGTATCTCAAATTGTAAGATTACATGGTGTGACTATTTCTATTGTTTCAGACAGAGACCCAAGATTTACGTCACAGTTTTGGAAGAAATTGCAAGATGCTTTAGGTACCAAACTACACTTTAGCACAGCCTTTTATCCGCAGACAGATGGTCAGTCCGGACGAATCATTCAGATACTTGAAGATATGTTGAGATGTTGCATCCTCGAGTTCAAAGGTACGTGGAAACGATACTTACATCTGATTGAATTTGCTTATAATAATAGTTTTCAATCTAGTATCAAAATAGCACCCTACGAAGTTTTGTACGGTCGTAAATGTCGTACACCATTATACTGGACCAAGCTCAGTGAAAATAAGATACACGGGGTTGACTTGATTAAAGAAACTGAACAGAAAGTGGCAGTGATCCTTGATAGTTTGAAAGCTACATCAGATCGTCAAAAGTCATACGCAGATTTGAAATGTAAAGACATTGAGTTTCAGATCGGAGATCGAGTATTTTTGAAAGTTTCACCTTGGAAGAAAGTACTCAAATTCGGTCGTAAAGGCAAATTGAGTCCGAGATTCATTGGACCGTATGAAATCACAGAGCGTATTGGGCCGGTTTCTTATAGATTGCAGTTACCACCTGAGTTAGAAAAGATCCATAATGTCTTTCATGTGTCGATACTTCGTAGATATCGATCTGATCCTTCACATGTGATTTGCCCGACAAAGGTTGAGATTCAGCCTGATATGACATACGAAGAGGAACCGATTTGTATTCTGGCTCGTGACATAAAAGAATTGAGAAAGAAGAAAATTCCGTTAGTTAAGGTACTGTGGCAAAAGCACGGAGTAGAAGAAGCAACATGGGAGTCAGAGGATACAATGAAAGAGCCTTATCCGAATCTATTTACTGGTAAGATTTTCGGGGATGAAAATCCCTAAGGGGGAGAGTTGTAATAGCCTGATTTTGACCTTAATCAGAAACAGTGATTTCGAGACCATAAATACGAGTCGATAGAATATTTATATATTATATTGAGTGTCTATGATTTATGAGTCTGCATGTGCAAAAATTTTCATGAATTAATTTGACTGTTTGTGTGTTTAATTTAAAGAAAAGGACTAAATTGAGTAAGTGGTAAAAGTAGCCATTTATTAAATTGAGTAGCTAAATTGATTTTGTCTTCTTTTATATGAGGACTTAGGTGGTAAATTGACCAAATTACATGCTGGTGGACGGCACTAAGCTTTTACAATGCATTTTTATATTTGTTTTATAATTTAAGTTTTTATTAATAAATGTATTATATTATAATCTTATTATAATAAAACATAAAAGAAAGATAAAGTTGCATGTTCATTTTATTTTCCTACTTTTGACTAAAACCAAGGAAGAAAGAAAGAAACTAAGCTCTCAACATTTCAGTCCCTTGCATGCTTGATTCAGGTATGCAATTGAGTTCGATTTTTGATAATTTTTACGTTTTTGTAATCGTTGCTTCGAATACTTCAAGACCCATGCTTGAATTTATGATTTTAATAAAGATTTTGAAATATGCCATTGATGAGTTTATGAGTTTTATGATGATAGTTGATGACTTATGAAATATATGTGTTAGTTTAATATGTTTTGTCTTTGGATTTTTGAAGAATTTTAGTAATTTGGATTAAATTGAAAAAATAAATTTTTGAGGGACTAAAATGTGAAAAAAAATGAAATGTATGGACTTGTAAGAGGAGTAGGAAAATTCAGACCTTAAGGTGTATAGTTAAATTTTGTGTAATTTGTGTTTTGTGCAAATAGGACTAAATTGTTAAAAGTGTGAAATATTAGGGGAAAAATGGTAATTTGCCCATTTATGTGTTTTTGGATTAAATTGAATGAAAATATGTTTGAATGAGCTTAATTTGAATACGTTTAGATCAAGAACCAAAGAAAACGGACTTGGATTGGGGAAAAGAGAAAATAGTCGAATAGTCAGTTTTTGTCGTCCAACGTTACCGAGGTAAGTCTTTAAGCAATTGAGAATCATTAAATTCGTATATAAAATGGTTTACTATGATGATACAAATTTTATAATTATATAACATGGTAGCCGAATGTAATTTAGCATTTAAATGATGTGGTTGAATTTTATTCGATGGTGTTAAACCTCTGAAAGTTGTACGAAATGTTAAGAAATGATTTGGTGATAGTGATATTCGAGCTTTGAGCCAAGCAAGCTTTGAGCTGGTGAAATTAATCGGGTCTCGTGCCTAGCAGGCTTATTGCCGGTGATTGAATATCAGACCTCTGGTCCAGCGGTGCCTAGTCTTGGGTGTGTATTTTGAAGCTTTATGCCTAGCGAGCTTTATCTTTGGTGATTTATTATATGTATTTGTTTCGATGGATTATTAATGATGTGAAGTTTAAAAATAGCAAATGAGCTAAATGTTCAGGTATATATATGAGCCTAATGGTTGTAAGAGATAAGGTAAGTTGGTATATTACTATTTGATACTAGTGGTATGTGATACAGCTGAGGTATATTTGTAAAATCTTAGTAAGTATATTCAGCTTTATAAATGATGAGTATGACACATTGGAATTTGATTTTAGATGTAAGCATAGATGTGTATTATAGATTCAGCCAAATGGGTAAATATCTATGTAATTTTTATTAAGCTAGTGAGTTGACAAGATGCTTATATATATTCGACCTTCTTGATATGTGAATAAAATGATATTATATAAATATTATATACTTGTTTACATGTGATGTTTAATGGATATAAATATATATGTATATTCGATTATAAGTGGTTAATATGCATATAGTATTTAGTTATTCAGTTATATATATGGGAATGTATTAACTACATGTATTTGGTAAGTTTGTATACTTAAGGTAAAATAGTGATATTTTGAGGTTGTCAAGTGATAATTGTTATGCCAAGCAAGGATATTTGCATTCGGTTATCATTGTCTATTTGTACTATGTTATTTCATCTATGACATAAAGTGATTGGTTTAAATTATTTGAATGTTCAAATGATTTGTTATATTTGCTTAAGACTTGCTAAGCTAAGATAGCTTACTCTGTGTGTTCTGTTATTCTGTTTTATAGATATCAGTTGTAAGCTACGAGCTCGGGGATTGTCTTCGAAGTCATCCACACTATCGACTTATTTTGGTATTTTAAAAGTTTGAATTTTGAACTTAAGGCATGTATAGGCTAGTTAATTACTTGGATAATATTTTGATGATGTAAATATAAGCTATGCGAAAATGGCTTGATCTTAATGCCAAATGTCCTAATGCCTAAAGGTTTATAATCGTATTATGTGTGTTGTCATGCTTGGATTATGAGTATGGTTTTGATGTGAGTACATGATATGCTTTTGGAAAGTTGATATATGTACACTTGAATAAGTTTGGTTTATGGATTGATATTATCATACTCTTGAGGTGAATCACTTGTAACATGAATTTTAATTTGAAGATCATTTATATGGTAAATTGTCTATTTGGTCAATTGATGAAATTATAGGTTGAGTACTTAGGATTAACATATTTGGCATGGTTTGCAAATGTTTATATGAGTAATGTTCATATTTAAGTGTTGCGAATTTTGGATGTTATTTTTGGTTTTTGGTTGAATTGGTTTTTGATTTTATAAACGAATTTATTTATAATTTGTTTGGATGTTTGAAATAGATATATTTTGAACTCGGTTAAATAAGGTTTAGGTAAAAACATTTATGTATGCTTAGTTTTGGTAATGGATATTTGTTTTAGTAAGTAATTATAGAAAGTGCATATTCGATTAAAGTATCTTATATGACCAAATGAATAGTAACCTTTGTTATTTGATGAATGAAGCTTATATGTGAATTTGGTATATGGATGTGTAAGTAGGATTTGAAAATACATTATTCATAATGCATTTGTTTTTGACCTTATGATCAGTAAATATTTGTCATGACCTGTGCTATGTTCGGTAATGCCTTGTAACCCTAATCCGGCGATGGATACGGGTTGAGGGCATTACATACTCAAAGTGTTATCACTCATTTATTTATCAAGGTTTCATCTTCGTTCTTCTTGAAGTATCATATTTTTGTTCAAATAGTTTGCCCCATGAAAATTCTAGGGCCCACTCCATTTGAACCTTGACGACATGAGGCTTATTCCTCCTTCAAACCATCCGACCAAGATTATAAGATTTAATCTACAAGATCTATTTCAACTTCAATCCATTCCCCCACAATTTAGGGTTTTTGAATCTTTTCCCGTCAACTTGGTCTGTCATACCATTCCCCGAACATTATGACCCAATGAGAATGCTTTGTAAAATGATCCTCTCTTAGGATTAACATTGCTTTGTCAAAACAACTCAATATTTTGTCACCATTTGGACAAAGAATTCAAAGAAATACCCTCCTTTCTCAAATATTTCCAATCCATGCACATGGAAATTCTAACCTATTGTCTTGTTTCAGTTTCTTGTGTTATCTAGAAATTTCCAAAGTAATATGTAGAACTTCTTTTGTGAAATTATTAGTTCATCAATCATTATTTCAATGCAACATGCTTATAATGGACAACAAATAACTTGATTTTGAAGATAGTTCAAACTGCATAACTCGTCGATTAAAAATAATTAGGAAAATATATTTGAGAAGAAAAAGAATCCAAAGACAATAAATTGATATGAATAGGACAAAGACCAGATGCCCTAGATATACAAACTCCGTGAAGACAACTTTGAACTTAACATGTGTTTAGAAGATCCAAAGTACTTTGTTGATGCCCCGATATGCAACATACTTCATTTCTTGTTGATTCAGGTATAGCAAGATCACTGCATACCCATTCAGAATTTGAGTCACCCATTTCGGGTTTTCAACTCAAAACCCCTTTGGTCTCAAGGTGCCCTTTGCAGGTTTTCACCTAAGCCTCTACTTTTCTTTTTTTTAGTTGGAAGTCCCAAAGTGTCCTTTGCGGATTTTCACTTTGGCCTCTCCTCTTCATTAAGCAAAATGTTTTTTGACTGAATCCGAGTTCACAGTATTGGGTAAGCTTTTCCCATCCATTTCGGTCAGAATTAGTGGACCTCCAGAGAAAGCCTTCTTCACCACATATTGTAACACCCCTTACCCGAAACCCTTGCCGGAGTCGGGTACGTGGCATTACTAGACTTGACCATTAACTCGGGAAGTAAAAATTTTTAAAGCTGTCCAACTGCGTCACGCTGACTAAATCGACCATAACTCGAGTTAAAAAACTCGAAATTTAGATCCGTAAATTTTCCTTGAAACTAGACTCATATAAATATTCACCATAATTTTTCCAGAATTTTTCATGTAGCCAATTAGTACAGTTTATTCATCAAAGTTACCCTTATTACACTGCTTGACAATTCTGACCTGTCCCTACAAAAATGCAGTTATCTCATTGCAAAAATTTCCTATGATGTTCTTGTTTATACCAATGAAAAATAGATTCATTAAGGGTTCTACACATATAAACCATGCTTCTTAATTATTTTTGTACAATTTATGGAAAGTTTTCCAAAACAGAACAGTGACTCACGAATTCATTCAGAGCAGGTCTCACTAAAACTGAATTATCTCATAATATATAAATCTTTTGCCTACTCTGTTTCTTTCATGTAAAAATAGACACAATAAGGTTTAATTCCATATCTCATTCACCTTTTAATTCAATATACCCTATTTTTGGTGATTTTTCTAACTCACATCACTGCTGTTACTACAAGCTGTTTTGTTGCATTTTATGAAAGACTAGCTTCTAACCGAACCTACCTACATTCCTAATTCAAGGATTCATTTCGTATATAAACATTTCCTTAACAAAATGATTAAACTTTGATTAAGAAAGCATAAATCTTGCCATCATGAACCAACATACATATCGAAACCCAACATCGCATTTACTTACTAAAAATTTAGCCATATTCGCATGGCTATTACATACATAAACCTTAAGAGTTCATCAACAAAGACTAAGTCTTCCCTATACATGCCTTCGTTTAAAACCAAAATGAAAGAGTACCAAAATGTAGATTGATAGTGTGGGCGACCTTCCGAACGATCCCGACGAGCTTGTAGCTTGCCTAATCTATAAAGCAGAGGAAACATTTCACACGATAAGCTCGCTAGCTTAGTAAGTCCTAATTTCATAAAAATATAACATTCAAACACTAACAATTCAATTTCTACAACTCAACTTATACTTATGCTCATTTTCATTATCAAGCTTTCAATTTCATATCCATGTAACTAAGTATGAAATTGATAGGAAAGTTTCTCCTTACCCACATATTTATGATCAAAATATTCGTTCGTAATCCGATCTTTAAAACCCAATGTGTCATCATATAACCATAGGTACCATTATTCATATACTTGGATATCAATTATTATAACATGTTATTAATTATACAACCACCCTTGTGGCGAATACACCTAGTCTTATATATTTACATATTAAACGGCCAAAGTCACGATACCACATCATTTATCAATAGAACCAGAAATACATACCATTGGTAATAATCCTTTGAATCACTAGTTTACCTTATCTTAATTAAGTAAGAAACTCATTCCTACTTTACATACTCACCTGAGTAGTTAACTCGATATATTTGCTTTAATTCGCCTTGAACATAAATTTCGGTTTCTATTTTGTAAAGCACATCACCAGGCATCAAGCACGCTAGGCGTAGAAGCTCGAATAATAACACCAGGCACAGGGCACGCTAGGCATAAAGCCCGATAAATAACACCGGCACAAGGCACGCTAGGCATAAAGCCCGATTATGTCACCCGACACGAGGCTCGCTAGGCTCGAAGCCGAATGTCGAATATTTTTACATGCTTTTCACATTTCACTATACATATCGAATCATATACATTTATTCCCATTGCATTAAATAAATTTGAAATCAATCCAATCCATCATTATCACAATCGGCCAACTCATGGTTTTACACCAAGCTTATACAAATTTTATCATTCACTAGATGTGTAAATGATCTTTAAATATAAAGTAGCTCAAGAACTTACTTATTCACCTTGCATTAGCCAAAATAATTTCCATCACATACTCAACATAAATCATCAACCAATATGTCAATATACATTCGGCCATGATGTAATTGGATATTAACATTCATAAATTTTTAATAGTCAAAATAACCATAATTAATTCTTTGACATGATTTAACTAAAGGACTTACCTCGGTTGTCGATAGTCCGTGCGAATCGACTATTCGAGAACCTTCGTCTTTCCCCGGTCTAATTCGGTCTTTCTTTGCTCTTGATCTAAAACACATTAGAATTTAGCTTATTTAATCTCATTTCATCTCAATTTAGTCCCAAAACACCCAAATGGGCAATTTACCATTTTGCCCCTAATGTTTCCCATTTTTACAATTTAGTCCCATTTGCACATAACACAAAATATGCAAAATTTTCCAACATCCTAGCTTGGCGAATCTTCATTATAGTCATAGGTGTCCATGCATTTCATTTATTTGACATTTTAATCCTTCACAAATTTGTTCTTTTCAATTTAGCCCTATATACTCAAAATTACCAAAATTCCAATACAAAACTTGTAAATCTTTAATATACATTTAATTTAAAATCATCAAACATCAAAACTATCCAAACATGTTAATGGTCGAATCCTATATACATAGTATTTTCAAAAATTTAGACATGGGTCGGGTAATACACTAAACAACGATCTCAAAAACGTAAAATTTATCAAAAACTAAGTAAAATACCTACCCCAAATCAAGCCTTAAGTTGCGAAACTTCAAGCTCCAAAAATGGAGTTTTTCTCCTCAAACATTCGGCCAAGAAGATGAACAATGTGATGTTCTCTTTCTTCCCACTTAACTTTATTATTTTATGTTATAATAACACATTTAATATACCTTAGTTACTAATATATCAACATAACATATAATAGGCTAATTTAACATATAATTTGGACTTATAAAAGCCCATTGCCGTCCCTTACTATGGTGAATGGGCTAATTGCCCTTTTGGTACACCCACTTAAAAGCCACAATCAATTTAGTACTCTTCACTTTAGCATGCAACTTTTGCGCTTTTCTCGATTAAATCCTTTTTATCAAATTGAGCACTTAAACGACTAAATTTTTCTCTGAAATTTTCACACTCACTAAATCACATGTAACAAACACAAAATATAATATTAAAATATCTCTCGGGCTCGGATTCATGGTCCCGAAACCACGATTCCGATTTGGGTCAAAATTGGTGCATTACAACTCTCCCCCTTAAGGATTTTCGTCCCCAAAAATCTTACCATTAAATAAGTTCGGATATTGTTGCCTCATTGTCTCTTCAGGCTCCCACGTAGCCTCTTCAACCCCGTGACGATTCCATAAAACTTTTACTAATGGAATTTTTTTATTTCTCAACTCTTTTATCTCCCGGGCTAAGATACGGATCGGTTCGCATCATATGTCAAATCGAGATCTAATTTTAATCTCGACGGTGAAATCACATGGGACGGATCCGATCTATATTTGCGAAGCATCGAAACATGAAATACATTGTGTATCTTTTCTAACTCGGAGGGCAATCTTAATCTATAAGCAACCGGTCCAATACGTTCAATGACTTCGTACGGTCCGATAAATCTCGGACTTAACTTGCCTTTCGGCGAGAATCAAGTATTTTCTTCCAAGAAGAAACTTTCAAGAACACCCGATCTCCGACCTGAAATTCAATATCCTTACGCTTCAAATCGGCATAGGACTTCTGACGATCCGAAGCAGCTTTCAAGTTATTTCTAATAAGTACCACCTTCTGTTCTGTTTCTTTAATCCAATCAACCCCGTGTATCTTGTTTTCGCTGAGTTCAGTCCAATACAACGGTGTGCGACATTTTCGACCATATAAGGCTTCATAAGGCGCCATTTTTATGCTAGATTGGAAACTATTATTGTAAGCAAATTCAATCAAAGGTAGGTATCGTTCCCACGTACCTTCAAACTCGAGAACGCAACACCTCAACATGTCCTCAAGTATCAAAATAGTTCGCTCGATCGACCGATCATTTTGTGGATGGAAGGCTGTACTAAAATAAAGTTTAGTACCTAAAGCATCTTGCAATTTCTTCCAAAACCGCGATGTGAATCTTGGGTCCCTATCAGAAACAATGGAACTCGGCACACCGTGCAACCTTACAATCTGCGACACATACAATTCGGCAAGTTTATCAAGTGAATAATCGTCGGTGCGTCTGCGGCACAAAATGAAATTTGTTTTAGTCAGTCTATCAACGATAACCCATACGGCATCTTTCTTACTCGGTGTCATAGGAAGACCAGATACAAAATCCATTGTAATTCTATCCCATTTCCATTCGGGTATCATGATTGGTTGAAGTAATCCGGACGGTACTTGATGCTCAGCTTTCACTTGTTGACAGATTAAGCACTTGGAAACAAATTCAGATATATCCCGTTTCATGCCAGGCCACCAATAGAACTGTTTCAAATCGTTATACATTTTCGTGCTACCCGGGTGTATCGACATTCGACCATTATGGGCCTCCCTCAGAATCATCTGTATCAAATCTGAGTTCTTAGGAATACACAATCGACTTTTGTAACTCAAACAATCATTTGCATCAATCTGAAAATCTGATTCTATACCATTTTCACACTGAATCCGAATAGAAATCAACTTTTCGTCAACTTTCTGTGCATCACAAATCTGCTGAATGAACATCGGCCTTGCTTGTAATTCGGCTATGATCGAACCATCATCAGATATAGCCACCCGTGCGTTCAATGCACGAAGAGCAAATAATGATTTTCGACTTAACGCATCTGCAACAACATTAGCTTTCCCCGGATGGTAGTCAATAACTAATTCATAGTCTTTCAGCAATTCTAACCATCTACGTTGTCTCAAGTTCAAGTCTTTCTGAGTCATCAAATACTTCAAACTTTTGTGATCTGAATAAATATGACATTTTTTGCCAAATAAGTAGCGACGCCAAATTTTTAATGCGAACACAATGGCTGCCAACTCCAAATCATGAGTTGGATAATTTTTCTCATGTGGCTTCAATTGTCTCGAAGCGTAGGCTATCACCTTGCCTTCTTGCATTAAAACACAACCCAATCCATTCAAGGAAGCATCGCTAAAAATAATAAATTCTTTACCCGATTCAGGCTGAGTTAACACTGGGGCTTCGGTCAAAAGGGCTTTCAACTGCTCGAAACTTTTCTGACACTTCTCTAACCACTCAAACTTGACATCTTTCTGTAGTAGTTTCGTCAAAGGTGTAGCTATTACAGAAAAACCTTTTACAAATCGTCTATAATATCCCGCAAGGCCCAGGAAACTTCGGATCTCAGAAACATTCTTTGGTGGTCTCCAATCAAGTATAGCTGTTAATTTATTTGGATCCACCCGAATACCTGACACTGAAACAACATGACCCAAGAAGCCGACCTCATTCATCCAGAATTCACACTTACTGAACTTTGCATACAATCGTTGATCTCTCAAAGTTTGTAGTACTAATCTCAAATGCTCAGCATGTTCCGTTTCACTTTTGGAATAGATCAATATATCATCAATAAACACTACTACAAACTGATCCAAAAACTGTCGGAAGACCCGGTTCATTAGATCCATAAAAACAGCAGGTGCATTAGTGAGTCCAAAAGGCATAACCAAAAACTCATAATGTCCGTACCTCGTGCGAAATGCAGTCTTTGGCACATCTAAATCTCTGACTCGTAATTGATAATAGCCCGTTCTCAAATCTATTTTCGAAAACACTGAAGCCCCCTTCAACTGATCAAATAAATCATCAATCCGAGGTAACGGGTACTTATTCTTTATAGTTACCTTATTTAGTTGCCGGTAGTCGATACACATTCGCATAGTCCCATCTTTCTTTTTCACAAATAACACCGGTGCACCCAAAGGAGAGAAACTCGGTCGTACAAAACCCCTATTTGTCAACTCTTGCAACTGCGCTTTTAATTCTTTTAATTCAGTAGGTGCCATTCGGTACGGAGCTATCGAAATCGAGTCGTGCAAAGCACTAACTCAATGCCGAACTCAATCTCTCGCATGAGGGGGTAACCCGGTAGTTCCTCAGGAAACACATCGGGGTATTCACACACAACTGATACAGATTTAATTTGTTTCTCAGACATTTTATTATCCATTACATAGGCCAAATAAGCTTCACACCCTTTTTTCACATACTTTCGGGCTAACATTGAAGATATTGCTGTAGGCAACCCATTTATCTCACAGATTTAATTTCGATGGTCTCACCGTTTCGACATTTCAAATCAATAAGCTTTCTTTTACAATCCCACTCTCGCCTCGCATGCGAAGTTAACCAATCCATACCCAAGATTATATCAAATTCGTCAAAGGGCAACAACATTAAATCGGTGGGAAGCAATAATCTCGAATCATCAACGGGCAACCTCTACACACTTTATTAACAAGCACACATCTACCCAAAGGGTTGGACACACGAATCACAAACTCGGTAGACTCAACTAATGCAGAGTCTTGCGAATTTTAAAGTTTCACACACATAAGAATGAGTCGAACCAGGATCAATTAGTGCAATCACAGTAGTATCATAAAGAGTGAAAGTACCGGTAATGACGTCGGGGGAGGAAGTATCCTCTCTAGCTCGCGCAGCATATGCTCTAGCTGGAGCTCTAGCCTCAGATCGATCCGTGGTGTTCTTCGTTCTTTCGACTACCATCTACATTGCACGAATGTATGCGGGTGGTCTACCTCGCATTGACACGTTGCTCGGCTTAGTGTTCGGATCAGATATTCCGCTTTCGGCTAACCGGACACTCTCTAATAAAATGGTCTAATGATCCACATTTATAGCAAGACCGATCATGAAATCTACAACTCCACGAGTGCCATTTCCCACAATGCTTGCACTCAACTCTATTTTGTGGAACATTACCAACATCAAGCTATCGAGGTAGCTCGGGAGCTCATAGGAGGTCGATCCCGTCTAGGTGGATCTGTATTAGCTTTCGTCATTTGTAGTCGTCTCTGGGCTTCTTGGTCGTGGAATGAAAGACTTTGCAGAAGATCTTTTACGAATGTCTCTAGCTTGAGTCTCGGCCTTTCTTTTCTCTTTCCCGAGCTCTTGACTTTGCAAGCTCTTTCAACTAAAGTCACAAACTCTTGAATTTCAAGAATGCCAACGAACATCTTTATATCTTCATTCGGGCCATCTTCAAATCTTTTACACATAATAGCTTGGAAGAAACACACTCTCTAGCAGCATATCACTTGAGTCGACAAATTTTCGTTCATATTACATCACGGTCATTTGTCCTTGTTTCACTCAAGGAATTCTTTTCGTTTTTGATCAATGAATCTTTGGTGATATATTTCTTGCGGAATTCATTCGGAAGAAATCCCATGTCACTTTTTCTTTCGGAACCACGCGATACTAGTGTATTCCACGGTGATATGCGATGTCCATGAAGGATATAGTACACTTCAAGCATTCATCGGAGTACAAGATGACTCATCAAGTACCCGAATAGTGTTATCAAGCCACACAACTCTCTCGGCGTCATCATCGTCATTAGCTTTAAATTCTTTGCCCCCATATTTTTGGATTTTATCAGCGGGGTCTACTAGATCTCATCGGATCTATCATTGGGGAGCTGAAGGAATCGGAGTTAGATTATTCGGGGTGGAGGTTGGGAGTGCGGCCGGTTATTTTGAATAAATTGGGCAAACCACTCATTCATCATCCGATAAAAGGCTTGTTTAGTTTCTCCTTCGTGGCTACCCAAAGCAGTCGAGAGTCTATCGCGCCTGATCCATGGGTACGGTCAGGCGCCACGCTCTCCACATCATCAGCTACAACTCTTTCAGGATCAGTGTCCATTTACTATATAAAACAAAGTTCAGGCTGTCAGAAGTCACCACACTATCAACATATAATAAAGGCATGTATAGCTAGACTCACACGCGCTATGGTAGTCCTAGAATCGACTAAACCGTAAGCTCGATACCAATCAAATGTAACACCCTTACCGAAACCCTTGCTTAGGAGTCGGTGCGTGGCATTACTAGACTTGACCATTAACTCAGAAGTAAAAATTTTTAAAGTTTGTCCAAGCTGCGTCACACTGACTAAATCGACCATAACTCGAGTTACAAAACTCGAAATTTAGATCCGTAAATTTTCCTTGAAACTAGACTCATATAACTATTCATTTGGTATAAACAAGAACATCATAGGAAATTTGTGCAATGAGATAACTGCATTTTTGTAGGGACAGTCGAATTGTCAAGCGAGTGTAATAAGTGGTAACTTTGATGAATAAACTATACTAATTGGCCACATGAAAAATTCTGGAAAAATTATGGTGAATAGTTATATGAGTCTAGTTTCAAGGAAAATTTACGGATCTAAATTTCGAGTTTTGTAACTCGAGTTATGGTCGATTTAGTCAGCGTGACGCAGTTGGACAACTTTAAAAATTTTTACTTCCCGAGTTAATGGTCAAGTCTAGTAATGCCACGTAGCCGACTCCGGCAAGGGTTTCGGGTAAGGGGTGTTACATTTGATAATAAGGTTTAATTCCATATCTCATTCACCTTTTAATTCAATATACCCTATTTTTGGTATTTTTCTAACTCACATCATCACTAGCTTTGTTACTACAAAGTTGTTTTGTTGCATTTTATGAAAGACTAGCTTCTAACCGAACCTACCTACATTCCTAATTCAAGGATTCATTTCGTATATAAACATTTCCTTAACAAAATGATTAAAATTTGATTAAGAAAGCATAAACCTTGCCATCATGAACCAACATACATATCGAAACCCAACATCGTACTTACTAAAAATTTAGCCATATTCGCATGGCTATTACATACATAAACCTTAAGAGTTCATCAACAAAGACTAAGTCTTCCCTATACATGCCTTCGTTTAAAACCAAAATGAAAGAGTACCAAAATGTAGATTGATAGTGTGGCGACCTTAGAGAACGATCCCGACGAGCTTGTAGCTTGCCTAATCTATAAAGCAGAGGAAACATTTCACACGATAAGCTCGCTTAGCTTAGTAAGTCCTAATTTCATAAAAATATAACATTCAAACACTAACAATTCAATTTCTACAACTCAACTTATACTTATGCTCATTTTCATTATCAAGCTTTCAATTTCATATCCATGTAACTAAGTATGAAATTGATAGGAAAGTTTCTCCTTACCCCATATTTATGATCAAAATATTCGTCAGTAATCCGATCTTTAAAACCCAATGTGTCATCATATAACCATAGGTACCATTATTCATATACTTGGATATCAATTATTATAACATGTTATTAATTATACAACCACCCTTGTGGCCGAATACACCTAGTCTTATATATTTACATATTAAACGGCCAAAGTCACGATACCACATCATTTATCAATAGAACCGAGAAATACATACCATTGGTAATAATCATTGAATCACTAGTTTACCTTATCTTAATTAAGTAAGAAACTCATTCCTACTTTACATACTCACCTGAGCCGTTAACTCGATATATTTGCTTTAATTCGCCTTGAACATAAATTTGGTTTCTATTTTGTAAAGCACATCACCAAGCATCAAGCACGCTAGGCGAAGCTTCAGAATAATAACACCCAGCACAAGGCACGCTAGGCATAAAAGCCCGATAAATAATAACACAGGCACAAGGCACGCTAGGCATAAAAGCCCGATAAATAACACCGGCACAAGGCACGCTGGGCATAAAGCCCGATTATGTCACCTAAACACGAGGCCCGCTAGGCTCGAAGCCCGAATGTCGAATTTTTTACATGCTTTTCACATTTCACTATACATATCGAATCATATACATTTATTCCCATTGCATTAAATAAATTTGAAATCAATCCAATCCATCATTATCACAATCGGCCAACTCATGGTTTTACACCAAGCTTATACAAATTTTATCATTCACTAGATGTGTAAATGATCTTTAAATATAAAGTAGCTCAAGAACTTACTTATTCACCTTGCATTAGCCAAAATAATTTCCATCACATACTCAACATAAATCATCAACCAATATGTCAATATACATTCGGCCATGATGTAATTGGATATTAACATTCATAAATTTTTAATAGTCAAAATAACCATAATTAATTCTTTGACATGATTTAACTAAAGGACTTACCTCGGTTGTCGATAGTCGTGCGAATCGGCTATTCGAGAACCTTCCGTCTTTCCCAGGTCTAATTCGGTCTTTCTTTGCTCTTGATCTAAAACACATTAGAATTTAGCTCATTTAATCTCATTTCATCTCAATTTAGTCCCAAAACACCCAAATGGGCAATTTACCATTTTGCCCCTAATGTTTCCCATTTTTACAATTTAGTCCCATTTGCACATAACACAAAATATGCAAAATTTTCCAACATCCTAGCTTGGCGAATCTTCATTATAGTCATAGGTGTCCATGCATTTCATTTATTTGACATTTTAATCCTTCACAAATTTGTTCTTTTCAATTTAGCCCTATATACTCAAAATTACCAAAAATTCCAATACAAAACTTGTAAATCTTTAATATACATTTAATTTAAAATCATCAAACATCAAAACTATCCAAACATGTTAATGGCCGAATCCTATATACATAGTATTTTCAAAAATTTAGACATGGGTCGGGTAATACACGAAACAACGATCTCAAAAACGTAAAATTTATCAAAAACTAAGTAAAATACCTACCCCAAATCAAGCCTTAAGTTGCCGAAACTTCAAGCTCCAAAAATGGAGTTTTTCTCCTCAAACATTCGGCCAAGAAGATGAACAATGTGATGTTCTCTTTCTTCCCACTTAACTTTATTATTTTATGTTATAATAACACATTTAATATACCTTAGTTACTAATATATCAACATAACATATAATAGGCTAATTTAACATATAATTTGGACTTATAAAAGCCCATTGCAGTCCCTTACTATGGTGAATGGGCTAATTGCCCTTTGGTACACCCACTTAAAAAGCCACAATCAATTTAGTACTCTTCACTTTAGCATGCAACTTTTTGCGCTTTTCTCGATTAAATCCTTTTTATCAAATTGAGCACTTAAACGACTAAATTTTTCTACGAAATTTTCACACTCACTAAATCACATGTAACAAACACAAAATATAATATTAAAATATCTCTCAGGCTCGGATTCATGGTCCCGAAACCACCGTTCCGATTTGGGTCAAAATTGGTCTGTTACACATATGGTCCTTCCCAATTCGACATCCATTTTCCTCTGAAATCCCTTTGTATGGGAAGGATCTTTTTCAGTACAAGGTCCCCTTCGTGAAACTCTCTTGGGCGGACTTTTTTATCATAGGCTTGCATCATTCGTTTTTGGTACATTTGACCGTGACGAATAGCCCTTAGCCTCTTTTCTTCAATCAAGTTCAACTGATCATATCAAGCCTGGATCCATTCAGCTTCATCCAACTTTATTTCTAACAAAACTCGAAGAGAAGGTATTTCTACTTCAATAGGTAGAATTGCCTCCATCCCATAGACCAATGAGAAAGGAGTTGCCCCAGTAGAGGTTCTGACGGACGTCCGATAAGCATAGAGTGCAAATGGTAATTTCTCATGCCAATCCTTATAAGCCTCAGTCATTTTTCCCACTATCTTGATATTTTTATTGGCCGCTTCCACTGCCCCATTAATTTTTGGACGATACTGTAATCGGCCCATTTTGCCCGAGCCCATGTAAATAAAACCAACCAAAATAAAAAAAAAATAAATAAATCAAAAGTCCATTTTATGTTACAGTCTAATTAACAAGCCTGACAGGCCCATTTCCTTTCAACATTTTTGGCTTTTGGGAAACCCTAGCAGGGGTCTTGCGCCGCCAGCCCCATACTAGCCGCCTTCATCGCCACAATCCATGCAAGGATGATGCTCCACCGTCAAGATCACCGTGACCTGCAAGAAAGGAAAGAAAACGCAGCAGCAAAAAGGCCAAAATCTTCGTATCTCTTTTTTTCTTCTTCTTTTCATTCAGGTCATAAAAACCCCAATATGTGTAACATAGAAAAAAAAATACAATATACAGAATAAAAAAAAAGGAATATACCAGATCAACAAAGGTTTTTTTATATATCTTTTTTTTATTATTTTTTTATTTTCGAATGTTGTAAATTTTTTGATGCCATTTTACTTCTTTTGAAAATTCTATATATAATATATATAACATATTAAAAAAATAAAAAAACTCACTTTTTATTTTCGCCACCAGTATCACGGTGGCCGATGGTATGGCTTCTTTATCGGTGGCATCATGGTGGTTCGATGACCGGACCTTGGCCAGAGTTTGGGCCAAGGAGAGAACATTTTTTGAAGCTTTTATTTTTTTTCTGAAATGAGAGAAATGAAAATTTTTTAAAAAAGTTTCAACTTTTATACCCCCATAATACAGCGCCGTTTTGAGAGTTGAGTTTAGAGGCCAAAACGACGTTGTTTTGGACCTCTGACCCGTGACCCGACCCGCTCCAAGGGGAACATCCGCGTGTTTTTATACGGATGGGATAATTTTGCTTTTAGTCCTTCCGTATTTTCTCCCTTTTAAATCAAGTTCTCATTATTCCCAATTTTGCCCAATAAGTTTTCCTTTGTTTCAATTTGATCCGCATCCGAACGGCACCGTTTTAGATGGTGGGGTTATTTTCTGTTTTGATTCCTCTATGTTGCGCGCGCGTTACAATCCAATCCTTCCCCTTTAAATTTTATTTTCGATTTCGCCCCAAATTTTTATTTCAAGCTCAATTTCATCTTCTTTTTTTTACTTTTTTTTTCTTTTGTAATTTTCGTTACTCTATTATTATTATTATTTATTATCATTATTAACACTATTATTATTTGTCTATTATAATTATTACTTTAATATTATTATTACTATCATTTTATTTTTTTAACCTTATAATTATCATTATATTCATTTGTATTATTATTTTTATTTTTATTATGGCCATTATTTATATATATTATTATTATAGCTATATTTATTATTGTTATTATATTTATTATTATTATTTTAGTATCACCATTATTATTACTATTTTCATTATTGTTGTTTTTATTTTTACTATTATTTATATATTAACATATATTATTATTTTTATAATTAATATACTTTTACTACTACTAATATTTTTATATTATTATTATTATTTTTAATATCCTTACTATTATTTTATTATTACTAATACAATTTTAATTTTTTTAATATTACTTTTATTATTTTTATCTTCATTATTATTATTATTTGTTATATTTATTATTATTATTATTATTACTACTACTACTCTTATTTTTGCTAATACTATTTGTTTATTAACATATTTTATTATTATTGTATTTTTTTGTCATTATTATTATATTTTTTTTATTATTGTACATAGTATTTATTTGTGTAACATCCTGAATTTTTGGGCCTATGCATTTAATGAGTGGTTATGTTTAATGTGAGTGTTAGGGGTTCAGAATGGGCTTAGGTTTGGGCCGAGGCTGTAGTTAAGATTCTTGTTTGAACACTTTAGTGGAAAGCTTGTTAAGTTAGGGCATAACAGATATTAGCTGTGTTTTAAAACACAAATGGGCTTGTGGCCCAGTGGCAAAATGGCGCCACTAAAAGGGAAAGGAGATGGCATCAATTGAAGGTCCAAGGTTCGAGCCGCCTGGTACCTTTTATTTTAAATGTTTTTTGGCATTTATAAGAGCAGTAGTGGAGTTCGGCAATGATGCTTAAATTTAGGAATTTATATAATGTGATAATAAGGTGGATAATGTGATGATAAAGGAAGGAAGAGGTAGTGTTATCCATGACACTTGAGGATGAGTGATCAGATGTAGATAAGGGAGAAAATCTAGGAATTATCCAGTAAGCTAGGAGGTGGCCGAATTTCCATCTCTTGGAGGGGTGCCGAAATTTCCCCTACTATTGGAGTAGTTGTTAGTTATCAAGAAGGGCACTTTCAGTTTTTGATAGGTAAGTGCCGAAATTCTCTTTAAATAGGGGTATCTCTTCAATTCCGACATTTGAACCCCATTATTTTAAAGCTTTTCTCTCATTCTCTGCCAAAGCCGAAATCCCTAAATCCCATTCTCTCATCTTCACTTTTATGGAAAAGCCAAAACTCTTGATTCTAATTCTCTTCTCCATTCTTTTTCTATAAGCCAAATATTCATTGTTCTTTGCTTTTTCTCTTTTGCCAATCTCTTCACTAAAAGCCGAATCTACATAGATCTCTTCCTATCATCTTCTCTTTTTGATCTTCACAAAAGCCGAAATCTTCTAGGAGTAGTTGAATCTCCTGTGATAGGGTAAGTGCCAACCTTTTTCTCTTCACTTTCTCTTTCGGTTTTTGGAAGACAAAGCCGAAAAGCTAATGGTTTAATGGTTTTATGTATTCTCTTGTTGTGGGCAACATTCGAGAATTGAAGTAGATCTTTTAGATCTAAAAGCCGGAAACACTAGCCCCTGAATCTCATATCATTTTTCGGGATTTCAAGGTAAGGATTTCAATTCTACTTAAGATGATCAACCGTTTCCTTTTCGTTAGTTGTGTCTTAACCTAATGTTTCGTTACCAGCCTCTGAACAACACCTTAGGCAGATAGCGGTTGTATCGGCTACGGATAGCGTCGACGTAGAAAGTCTTGTTCTAACGATAATCACGTGTGTAGATCTATAACACACTATTAAACCTGTATGTATGTCTATATATATATGTTATGGGCTAAAAAGCCTGAAAGAGGCTGTGTAGACAGTCGAATAAAACCCTAAAAAGGGTTAGGCAAGGATGCCAGGTACGTAATCATAGAAATCTCTATGTGTATCGAAATATATATGAAAGCCTGTGTGATGTTTTCCTTATGTGTGTATGCATGGGGTGGGATTATGATAATGAAGGGGAAGTGCATGATAGGTCACTTGGTGATCGGTGGTTAAACCAAAAAATCTAAAATTAGGTCACAATAGTGATTAGTGGCTGAGCCACGTTATATCATGAGGTCACATAGTGATCGGTGGCTATGCCACCTTTAATGATTCCTGAATAATAGGAATAAACAGTACGGCTGTCGTTATGGTGTGTAGCGGATGGAGGGTTGATTGTAGAAATCCCCAAGGTGTGATGGTTGGTAAGGGTTGGTGTGTAGAGGATGGAATTCTAGGTTGGGTTGGGCTATGCATCATTTATTATTTATCATGTGATTATGATTGTTGCCTTTATGTATGGGCTAGGGCTCATAATGTGTTTGTGGGCCTCAGGTCATTGTGTTTCGGGATTTACACATTGAGTCTTGGTGACTCACCCTTTCATTTTTCCTCTACTCTTTCAGATAAGCAGTAGGTCGTGGACATGGGAGCGGAGACGGACTCGAGGGGCCATCAAGTTTTACTTCTATAGATTATTTTCGGATTTCTTTAAGTTTTTTTATTTTGGGAATATTTATGTAATAAGGCCCCATAGTTTATCTTAATCTAGTAGTTTTTAATATTTGCAACTTATGAATTTTTGTCAAAGGTTTAATTATTCAAAATAATAATAATACGAAGTTTTATTTTCAAAAAGCCACTAATTTATTCAAATATTGTCTAATTAACTTACAATTTTCGAAACCAACAAAGCAAAAGTTTTCAATGTACAACCCGTAGCATACCAGATCTGGTCGAAACATATGGGCCGGGTTTGGGGTGTTACATTTTGGTATCAAAGCCCAGTTCAAAACTAGGGCTGTGAAATGGGTATAGTAGTGTTTTGAAATTTTGATGTTAAGTTGGGAAAAATGCTTTGGGGTTGAGATATGGCCTTCGAGTCTACCGGCACCCGATCCACACAGGTATGTATTCTAACTTTTGTTGTGATATACATGTTGGGCTTGATGGGCTTGGTGGACGTAGGCTAGTATATTAGACATTGATGGACTTTAGGCTTAGTTTAAACAACTCTCTAAATTCATAAGATTTAATCCAACTAAACAAACCCGTAAACGAGTCGATAGGTTAGGGTGTGGCAACAGGCATACGCATGTCTAGGATTGGATTCAGGGAGAGCTTGGTACTTAAGCAGTCCTAGTGACTCACCTTCTCTTCATTTGGAATCCTACGGTGCATAGTATTTGTTCACCTTAGCCACAAGGATTTGTTGACGGGCCAAAATCTATAATTTAAAACCCGAAAGGGACCAGCCACCCTATTTCACAAAAAAAAAACCCAAGTTTTGTAAAATTTCCAAAATACACCTGATTTGTGAAAATTCCAGAATACCCCAGAATTGTAAAACTACCAAAATTTGTGAAATCACCGAAACACTCTGGTTGGCAAAATTTCTAAAATAACCTTGGTTTGTGAAAATTTCCAAAACAATAGTGATTTATAAAATACCCATGTTTTGCAAATTTACCTGAAAACCCCTAGATTTACAAAAGTACTTGGTTTACAAAATTATCAAAATTTGTGAAATTACCAAAATACTCTCGTTTGGAAAAAAATACCTTTATTTTGGAAAATCACCAAGATACCCTATTTTGTGAAATTACGAAAAATACTCTATAGGATAAATTTACGAAAATACCCCTGGATAGTGAAATGACGAAAATACCCTTAGGTGATGAATGTGAGTTCATGGATGCTATTTATGTGATGATGTATGATGGTTGAATATATGTAAAACTAGGAGATACACACTGGAGACTGAAACCCATAGATTTAGTTTCGAAATCGAAAGAACTACTCCTAAAACTACTGCTCATAAGATTGTTCGTGGATAATTAATGGAAGAAATTAATAATTCATAAAATTTCTAATCAGATAAATGCAAATCGATAGAATGAGTACAAGGGGACGAGGACACTCTAGATGCGAATACCGGTGCGTACTCTATCATAGTATACTAAGTGTTTCTTTTGGCTTTAGAATTAGAGTTCGCAGCGAAAGCATAGTGGTGAAACTTGGGTAGTAAGATTAATAGTTAGTTTGAAATTTCGAGGACGAAATTTCTTTAGAACTGTAACATCCTGAATTTTTTGGCCTATGCATTTAATGAGTGGTTATGTTTAATGTGAGTGTTAGGGGTTCAGAATGGGCTCAGGTTTGGGCTGAGGCTGTAGTTAAGATTTTTGTTTTAACACTTTAGTGGAAAGCTTGTTAAGTTAGGGCATAACAGATATTAGCTGTGTT
Source organism: Gossypium bickii (assembly GCA_025503065.1). NCBI lineage: Eukaryota > Viridiplantae > Streptophyta > Magnoliopsida > Malvales > Malvaceae > Gossypium > Gossypium bickii. The sequence continues at coordinate 21,027,460 of CP106718.1, forward strand.
TTAAAACACAAATGGGCTTGTGGCCCAGTGGAAAAATGGCGCCACTAAAAGGGAAAGGAGATGACGTCAATTGAAGGTCCAAGGTTCGAGCCGCCTGGTACCTTTTATTTTAAATATTTTCGGCATTTATAAGAGCAGTAGTGGAGTTCGACAATGATGCTTAAATTTAGGAATTTATTTAATGTGATAATAAGGTGGATAATGTGCTGATAAAGGAAGGAAGAGGTAGTGTTATCCATGGCACTTGAGGATGAGTGATCAGATGTAGATAAGGGAGAAAATCTAGGAATTATCCAGTAAGCTAGGAGGTGGCCGAATTTCCATCTCTGGGAAGGGTGCCGAAATTTCCCCTACTATTGGATTAGTTGTTAGTTATCAGGAAGGGCACTTTCGGTTTTTGATAAGTAAATGCTAAAATTCTCTGTAAATAGGGGGTATCTCTTCAATTCCGGCATTTGAACCCCATTATTTTAAAGTTTTTCTCTCATTCTCTACCAAAGCCAAAATCCCTAAATCTCATTCTCTCATCTTCACTTTTATGCAAAAGCCGAAACTCTTGATTCTAATTCTCTTCTCCATTCTTTTTCTATAAGCCAAATATTCATTGTTCTTTGCTTTTTCTTTTTTGCCGATCTCTTCACTAAAAGCCGAATCTACATAGATATCTTCCTATCATCTTCTCTTTTTGATCTTCTCAAAAGCCGAAATCTTCTAGGAGTAGCCGAATCTCCTGTGATAGGGTAAGTGCCGACCTTTTTCTCTGCACTTTCTCTTTCGATTTTTGGAAGACAAAGCCGAAAAGCTAATGGTTTAATGGTTTTATGTATTCTCTTGTTGTGGGCGACATTCGGGAATTGAAGTAGATCTTTTAGATCTAAAAGCCGGAAACACTAGCCCCTGAATCTCATATCACTTTTCGAGATTTCAAGGTAAGAATTTCAATTCTCCTTAAGATGATCTACCGTTTCCTTTTCGTTAGTTGTGCATTAACCTAATGTTTCGTTACTAGCCTCTGAACAACACTTAGGCTGATAGCGATTGTGTCGGCTACGGATAGCGTCGACGTAGAAAGTCTTGTTCTAACGATAATCAGGTGTGTAGATCTTTAACACACTATTAAACCTGTATGTCTGTCTATATATATCTGTTATGGGCTAAAAATTCGAAAAGAGGCTGTGTAGACAGTCAAATAAAACCCTAAAAAGGGTTAGGCAAGGATGCTAAGTACGTAATCATAGAAATCTCTATGTGTATCGAAATATATATGAAAGCCTGTGTGATGTTTTCCTTATGTGTGTATGCATGGGGTGGGATTATGATAATGAAGGGGAAGTGCATGATAGGTCACTTGGTGATCAGTGGTTAAACCACAAAATCTAAGATTAGGTCACAATAGTGATCGGTGGCTGAGCCACGTTATATCATGAGTTCACATAGTGATCAGTGGCTATGCCACGTTTAATGATTCCTAAATAATAGGAATAGGCAGTACGGCTGTCGTTATATTGTGTAGCGGATGGAGGGTTGATTGTAGAAATCCCCAAGGTGTGATGGTTGGTACGGGTTGGTGTGTAGAGGATGGAATTCTAGGTTGGGTTGGGCTATGCATCATTTATTATTTATCATGTGATTATGATTGTTGCCTTTATGTATGGGCCAGGGCTCATAATGTGTTTGTGGGCCTCAGGTCATTGTGTTTCGGGATTTACACACTGAGTCTTGGTGACTCACCCTTTCATTTTACTCTACTCTTTCAGATGAGTAGTACGTCGTGGACATGGGAGCCGAGACGGACTCGAGGGGCCATCAAGTTTTACTTCTATAGATTATTTTAGGATCTCTTTAAGTTTTTTTATTTTGGGACTATTTATGTAATAAGGCCCCATAGTTTATCCGCATCTAGTAGTTTTTAATATTTGCAACTTATGAATTTTTGTCAAAGGTTTAATGATTCAAAATAATAATAATACAAGGTTTTTTTTTTCAAAAAGTCACCTATTTATTCAAACATTGTCTAATTAACTTACGATTTCCGAAACCAACAAAGCAAAAGTTTTCAATGTACAACCCGTAGCATACCAGATCTGGTCGAAATGTATGGGCCGGGTTTGGGGTGTTACAATTTGTTTATTTGTTTATTATTAACCTTTGTTTTCGTTTTTATTTTTTCATCTTTTTAATTATTATTTTATATAGATTATTCGTTTTAATTCTTATTTATTATTGTAATTTATATTTGTTTCTCTCGTTTCACTCTATTATGCATGTGTATTATAATTCATCCCCCATTTTACTATAAAATCACATCACATTTTATTCGATTTTCAAAATAAGCAAATACTCTGCATTCTAAGGTTCGAAAAAAATCGTACCCTAACTTACTGGGTTTAGATTTTTCTCTTCGAGTCCAAAGAACTTGTATTTTTTTTTTAAAGTTAAATAAAGACTTATTTCCAAGAATTCAAAAATTGTCGTGTCCTAACTCACTGGATATGATGTTTTGATATCTCAGGATAAGGATTTCAGAAAACAATGCAATGTTTCGTGTTTGGAAGTTCGAGAAATTATGCCCTAACGTGCTGGATTTACGTTTTTCGTTCGTCCAAATAACTAAATATCCTTTTAATGAATTTTGTAAATCATAAGATGATTTTAGTTACGAGTGTTTAAAACATCACATCCTAACATGCTGGATGAGATGTTTGTATGCTTTTAGAACAAAGGAATCTCAAATTCCAACTCAAATTGGTCAAATTTTTTAAAGAAATCATGTTTTCAAATGTTTTCAAATTTTCAACATTAGGGCAATGACTAATCAATCCGGTACAAATTTTGGGCGTTACGAGGGTGCTAATCCTTCCTCGTACGTAATCGACTCCCGAACTTGTTTTCTTGAATTTCGTAGGCCAAAATCAATATTTTGAAATAAATTTTTTTATAAGGTGATCCGATCACACCTAAGCGAAAAATGATTGGTGGCGACTCCATTTTCGTTTTTCTAAAAGTCGATCCCCGTTTTTTATCAACTCTAAAAATGGTTTCGACAGCTTGGCGACTCCCCTGGGGACCTAAGAGAGTCAAGCTGTAAAATTGATTATTTTCTGTCTTTTGTCGGAAATTTGAAAATTTAAAATTTTGATTTGAACATATGATTATTATTCTCTTGCACACATTGCATTGCATGACCGTTGTGGTCGCACCTTTTAAGTAGGAGTGAGAAATTATGCCTTTGTGAGGTTTTCACCTCCACATAGGCTAGTGGACTTCTTCCGGGATACATCCGTACCTATGTCTTGGTGAGGTTTTCACCTCCGCATAGCCATAGGGAAATGTATTCCCCTGAACTGAACTCGGTCCGTATGAGCCTATAATGGGTGAGGATCGAGGAATCTGTTGGTTCGGGTACCGCAACTTTAGAGCTAAACCACATGTAGAAAACCTAAGTTCTTACCCTAGGCAGAACTATGCTAAACCCTAGTGGTCACCCAGATAAGTGCCTTATTCTGTTATTTATTTTTTTTGTGCTAACGTGTTCTCTTTTGTTTTGATTGCATTGCATCCATATCATAAAAAAGAGGTGTTATTCAAATTCGATTACTAAATAGAAGAGTTTGTCATGAGAAAATAGATTTCTTGATAACGTGGATTATAATATGGTCGTATGAATATGGTCCAAGTAAACACAGCGAGAGAAGGCTGATAGTCCGTGAAGGAATACAAGACTTTATTGCCTAAGGATTCAAGCTGACAAAGATTATTCGAGAATCACCACGTCTCGATTTTCTTGAAGAGGCTAACGAGCATTATGGAAATAAGTGAGCAGTGAGTTATGGCCCAGATCAAGCAAAAAAGAGCTAATGGAGGCATCTATTAGAAGTTTGCAAGATTTGACCTATGCGAAAAAGGGGATTGATGTTTTTTGGAATATGAGGGCAAGGCGGTATATATAATCCGTTTTATGTAAAGAAATTTGCTTTCTAGAAAAGTTTTTCTAATAGAATTGAATTCAGAATCAATGCCTTTCTTTCTTTGCATTCATGCATTTGCATTACATCACATCATATGCATTTAAATCTATAAAAAGAGTTTAATTAGTTGAAATTATAACAGAGAGAAAATAGAAAGAAGGAAAGAAAAATCTGGAAACTGAACACCGTTATGGTACACGTGCCAAGGCAAAGAAAATGGATCAAAGACTTGAACAAATTCAAAGAGACATGCAAGACCAGATGCAAGAGCAATTAGCAAAGCTCCAACAAGAGATGAGAGACCAATTGCTTGAAGCTCAAAGGAACATGATGGTTCAAATAGCCCAGATGCTGAACGGAGCGATAGACAAAAGAAAAGGTCCCATGGCTATTACTGGAGAAGAGAGCGAAGGCATTCCCCCGAGTTTTACCCCACCACATGCATAGCCTGAAGAATATCCCCAAAGGCCATCTGTTGCGATTAGGCCTCAACAAGGGCAAGCTGATACTAGACCGCCCATGAACTTCCACGTTGGCTCAAGATCCAACCTAGGAGATAATCCAGCCAATCCTGTTATACCTGATTTGGATATAGTAGAGAGGGAAGGGATAAGAACTGAATCCTCGAGATAGTTAGAGGATCGCTGTAGATGGTTGGAAGAAAAGTTCAAAGCTTTGGAAAATGCCGATCATCACCATGGTATTGACGCAAAAGGACTTGAGTTTGGTTCCAGATTTGGTGCTTCCTCATAAATTTAAGATGCTAGAATTTGAGAAGTACAATGGGGCTAGCTGCCCTGAAGCCCACATCACTATGTTCTGTAGACGGATGACTAGCTACGTGAATAATGATCAACTTTTGATTCATTGTTTCCAAGATAGTTTAGTGGGGGCAGCATCCAGGTGGTACAATCAACTCAGCCGTGCTAGAATTAGCTCTTGGAGAGATCTAGCCCAAGCCTTCATGAAGCAATACAATCACATACATGACGCCTGACAGAATCACCTTGCAAAACATGGAGAAGAAGTCAAATGAAAGCTTCAGGCAATATGCGCAAAGATGGAGGGAGGTTGCCATGCAAGTTCAGCCACCACTTTTAGAAAAGCAAACCACAATGCTTGACATCAATACTCTAAAAGCCCCATTCATTAGCCATATGTTGGGAAACGCCACCATAAGCTTTTCAGATATAGTAATGTCTGGCGAGATGATTGAAAATGCGGTAAGGAGTGGGAGGATAGACACGGGAGAAAGTGCCAAAAGATCAGCCCCGAGAAACAAGGAAAATAAAGTGAGTACCTTGAGCAGGCATACCAAATCAGTCACTGTAGGCCAGCCGAGGGCTGTAACCACTAGCTATTAAGGCTCTTGAAAGCAGAAACCCAACTCGAGGCCAAATACAGAAAAGCTCCAGTTCACACCCATCACGATGACATATAAGGAGTTGTGTCAGAATCTTTTTGATGTGCATGCAGTGTCTCCGTCCTACTCAAAACCTATACGACCTCTGTTCCCAAAGTGGTATAATGAGAATGCCCAATGCGAGTACCATGTGGGAATAACGGGTCACTCAATTGAAAATTGTACTACGTTTAAAAAGTTGGTCGAAAGGTTCATCAAAATGGGAATTGTGAAGTTCGACGATTCATTAGAACTTAATCGACGATTCATTAGAACTTAATCGACGATTCATCAGAACTTAATCACTTTGACGAGGCAGTAAATACAGGAGGATACAAGAAATTTGCGACTTCTTGAAGAAATCAAAAGCGAAAAGGGAACCAAGGAACGAGGTTTCCAAGCTCTTGTGTACTTAGGAGTTTTCTGAATAATGAGACTGTGGAAGAGAGCCCTTTATTTTTTGAGCTAATCTAGAGTAATATTCAAAACACGCTTGTTGCCTTAAGCCTAGAGGCAATAAAAATCCTTTTGTGAAATAGGCTCGTGTCTGAAATTTTTATTTCAATAAAATGCATCTTTTTGAACAAATATTCTTTTATTCTTTCCATGTATAGATTTTTTTATTTTTGGACTCTCTTTCAAATATTCTTTTATTCATTCATGACCATACAAATAATCATTCTTTGAATCATTTGTTCTTTGGAATCTTCCTTCAAACCTACAAAAGGTCTCTAGATATCAACGATGTGAGCAACGCTGGTACTGACTCAGAGTCTCCTTTTGAGTAAGATATGTGTTTAGAGAGATCTCAGGACTTTGAAGATAACAGAGATTGTAACCTATCTTCTGATTTGTTAAGGAAGGTAGAACATGATCCTACCTTACATAGGGTTAAAAGACATTGTGAACCTAGGAAAGGGGTGAAGATTGAAGCCTAGCCTACCACAGAAAATAAAGCAAGATATCATTGAGTTGTTTTCAAGAATTCAAAGATCTTTTTGCATGATCATATCAAGACATGCCTAGGCTACTAAGACGTGGGCTAAACATGAAGATCGGGCACTATTTGTTTACCATGGAAGGGGATTGCATCAGTTATACCGTAAATACTGAATCGAAGAAAACAAGATTTATGTGACTCCTATATTTTCTTCATAGACTTTACTATAGGTAGGGCATGGATGTTACGGGGCCGATCTTGTCAAAAGTTTCTAGTTGACATCGATTTATCTTAGTGGTCATTGATTATGTCACTAAGAGGGTGAATGTTGCTTCATATGCCTTGCAAAGTCGACAGTTATCAAATTCTAAAAAAAAAAAAAGAGATCAGGCACTGACAAAGAATGCCAAAAAGGACACTGTCAAAAGTTTGTAATCTGTTCAAAGATCAAGCGCCATATTATAGAGAAACAAAGGCAACCAAAAGAAAAAAATATACAAAAAAAAAAACAAAACAAGGATTGTAGGAAAGATGACCGAGACTCGTAAGGGTTGGCATAAAGAAGTAACTATTTATGATTATGAAACATTGGCCAGGACATTTGCCGGGGCAACATCTTACCTATTGGTTTATAGAATGGAACCATTTTTTTCCAATTGAACCTAATCGAAGAAAAGGTTTAAAAGTTATCCATCATGGTCAGATGATGCAAGCTTACGAAAAAGAGGTTCATCCTAGGGAATTACACGAGGGGAATCTAATGTTGAAAAAGACTTTCCATACACAAAAGGATTTCAGAGGAAAACATATGCCAAACTGGGAAGGACCTTATGTAGGAGCCTGTTCTAAAGGAGCATTGATATTGACCAAAACAGATGGTGAAGACTTGCCCAATTCGGTGAATTCAGGTTCAGTTAAGAAGTATTTTACCTAGAAGGGGAAAGGCCAAAGTGAAAACTCGCAAAGGACGCCTTGAGGTCAAATTCAAAAACAAAAAGGAGAGGCCAAGGCGAAAACTCGCAAAGGGTGCTTTGAGACCAAAGGGGTTTTGAGCCGAAAATGACGGCTCAAATTTTGATCAAAGATAGGGCATGTGATAGTCTTGCTATGCCTAAATTAACAATGAGGAAATACACTATGTCTTGGGGCATTGACAAAGTACTCCGGATCCTCTAAACATGTATTGAGCTCAAAATTGTCCTCAAGAAGTTTGTATGGAGAAGTTCAGGCTACGATATCTGGGGCACCTAGCTTCTATCTTACCCATTTTTAATTTGTTATCTTTGATTACTTTATTCTTTTCAAGATACACCCCAATCAATTTTCTTTTATTGCCTTGGTTACATTGCATTTACTTACTTTAGCTTAAATAACAACATCAATCTATTAATTAGCATATTTTTTCGTGAACTGGATATATTCATCCATACCATACATAAACTTCTCACATACAAGTACACCTTTCAACTCATTATTCCCTTTTATTTCATCATATTTCATTTCAACTATGAACTGACCATTTTCATTACCTTTTCATACCTATTTCATATGCATAACAACAAGATATAAGAATAACATCAACCATGACTACGACCTAGTGCATTTAACATAGCTCTTCTGGAATCAACTACATGATAAACCATTTAATAATAAATTACATACTTTAATTTATACCACCTTTTCATGTACATATGCATATTACCAATTGAACACTTACCGTTTCAATGTATTTCATTAAGACTAAGCATGATATAATCCAATCATAATCTTGGCACAAGCCTAAGCATTATCCACAACTCATCTTAGAGCACCAACTCATAAATCACTTGAATTGACATAAGGTAAGTCATATACATGAACAACATCATTTGAAATCTTCAATTTCATGTGCGTAAACATACTTTCATTAAATATTACCTTTTCATTCCTTTTCATAAACTCATGACATAAGTCATTTGAATACTTATCGTTCCTTCCTTTTTTATGCCCGTTGAACCACTTAGAATAATACCGGATACGCGGGAAAGCTCACACAAAGTGTGCTAAACATATAGTTGTAGCTCACACGACCTGTAAAATGGGCCTGCTCACACAAGCTGTTAGTTGGAATGTAAGCTACATGATGCTGCTCACATAAGTTGTCGAGTATCCACAACTAATGTTGGACCTTAGCCATCTATAGGACATTCAAGACCAGCACCCAAACCATAGTAACCTGGGTCTGCTCACATAAGCTGTCGGTCGGAACGTAGCTACGCGGTGCTGCTCACAAAAGCTGTCAAATATCCACAACACATGCCAGAACTCAGCCACCGATAGGACATTCAGGACCAGCATCTGAAACATGGTAACCCTATTGACATGTCATTTGTATCCTATATATTCCTAAGGTTCAAACGGGGATCAATGTTATCTTTGATTAACTTATTTGTTTCGAGCTATGCTCCTGATTAATTTCTTTCCCATCCATTGTTGTGATCTTTTTCAAGCATTTTATATTGAAATAATGATTAATGGACTAATAATACTTTCACAAAAGAAGTTTCGCATGTGTAATTTCTTTAAAAGTTTAAGAAACTTACCAAACTATTCCTCGGTATCATCTCTTTTCATTGCTTTGGGATAAGGTTGGTACTCTTTGATTTCTGATTTTGGCTTTTCTCGCGTGACCTCTATTTTACCTTCATCTACCTCGTTTTCTTGTATGAGTTGGGTTCATCTAACCTTTTACTATCATGAGCTGTGATGGCTTGGATTTGCTCATTTGGGTTAATCTCTGTGTTACTTGGTAGACGTCCTTGTGGTCGTTCAGACATTAACTTTGCAAGTTGTCCGACTGCCTTAATGACTTCCTCTACCGACTTAGTAAGTTCCCCGACTCGGTTCTTGGTCTCTTCAACTGATGTTTGTTTATCTTCAAGTGTTTTCTCAGTATCTTGGAGACGATTTTCTGTGGCTTCCATGAATCTTGTCAGCATCTCTTCAAGGTTTGGCTTCTTCTCTTGCAGATATGGCTGATTTTGGAAATTTTGAGGGGGTTGTTGTCTTTGATTTGCTTGATTTCCTGGACCTCCCCATGAAAAATTTGGGTGGTTCCTCCAACCTTGATTATAAGTGTTACTATATGGGTTATTATTGGATCTGAAATTATTACCTATATAGTTCATCTGTTCGCTCTCTGCACCTGGTTGGTAGTGTGGGTACTCAAGATTCGCCACAGTTCCACTCGCGTCGCACTGCACTACTTGGTGTGCCTGCAAAGAACACAAACTATCAAGCTTTTTATTCATCATCTCTACCTGTGTTGATAGCATGGTCACTGCATCGAGGTTGTAAACTCTAGCTGATTTTGTCGGTTTAGTCCTTGTAACTTGCCACTGATAGTTATTCAGTGACATCTCTTCAATGAACTCGTAAGCTGCTTAAGGAGTTCTATTGTTCAGGGTTCCACCGGCGGCTAGATCGATTAGTTGCCTCGTTGAGGGGTTTACATCATTATAGAAGGTTTGGACTTGTAGCTACAAGGGTAAACCATGGTGCAGACACCTTCTCAAGAGATCCTTGTATCTCTCCCATGCGTCGTATAATGTCTCTAAATCCATCTGCACAAAAGAAGAGATTTTATTCTGTAATTTGGCCGTTTTGACCGGTGGGAAATATTTTAATAAGAATTTTTTGGTCATCTGCTCCCATGTAGTGATTGACCCCCGTGGTAACGAGTTCAACCACTGTTTGGCTTTATTCCTTAGTGAAAAGGGAAATAACCGAAGACGTATGGCATTACTAGAAATGCCATTAATTTTGAAAGTATCACAGAACTCTAAGAAATTAGCGATGTGAGTATTTGGGTCTTCGTCCTGTAAACCATCAAATTGAACAAATTGTTGAATCATTTGTATTGTGTTAGGCTTTAATTCAAAATTATTAGCAGCTATAGCAGGCCTAAAAATACTCGATTCTGCTCCTGTTAAATGCGGTTTAGCATAATCAAACATTGTATGTGGAGCAGTATTTTCCCCCACATTTTGTGGTGGTGGGTTATTCTCGTCCATCCCTTCAGTAGGATTGGATCTTCCTTCTTCCTCTCGTTCTGTGTAATTTAGGGCTCACCTAATTTCCCTGCGGTTCCTTCGAGCGGTAGCTTCAATATCACTATCGTATACTAAAGGTCCTCTCGGGTTCCTTCTAGTCATAAACTAGAGGTTCCTACGGAGAAAGAAAGAAAGGGAATTTAGGAAAAACAAAATTTAACTAAAAAAATAAAAATAAAAATAAAAGTAAATTGCGAAAAAAAAAATAATGGCTAAAGTAATAAAAATAGAGTTTTTTCAATATTTTAGTTCCCCGGCAATGGCGCCAAAAACTTGATCGTGTGTCCATCGAGTTTTAAAATTTATAAAGTGAATGATCAAACCTGGAAACTAACTCCAACAACGATTAAAGGCAAGTGTACCTATCGAAAGTAGTATAGCTTAGGCAAGATCGGATTATCGAACCCAAAAGAACTAAAAGTACTAATACTAACTTTCTTTTTATTATTTAGCCTACAATAAGTGAAATTGCTTTAATCTAATCTAAATTAACTACTAAGCTAAAGACTCAAAGACAAAAAGAATGAATTTGGGAAATAATTTAGGAAAAACTCAGTTGATTAAGACGATACCCTTAGGAAGAATCCACCTAGACTTCACTTGTTATTTAACCTTGAACCATACGATTTATTTACTTAGTTTGATCCGTAAGACTCCCTAACGTATATTAAATCCTCTCTCGAGGAGAATAACGTCTAACCCTAGGTTAATGAACAGAAATCTCTTTCTCACTTAATAACCCCCTAGAATAGTAGTAAATCGATCTATGGACTCCCATATTAGGTTTCACCCTAATCCGGCAAAATCTCGTCACCCTATCTCTAGGCGTACGATCAACTCCGCTTAATTATGCTCGATCTACTCTTAGGCAGGGTCTATTCCTCCTCCACCTAAGCACATTAAATTTGGATTAAGCTCACATAATTAAGAACAAACTAAGTATTTATCATATTATTCAGAAAATAATAACAAGATCCATCATAGGTTTCATCCCCTTCAGGTATCTGAAGGGTTTAGTTCATAACGAATAAAGAAAACATCTAAAGAGAAAAGATAAAACAAAACATAAGAAATCCCTAAAACTCCCTGAAAGAATTGAAGGAGAGATCTGCTGTCTTGAGTATAATCATGGCTTCTTGAGATGGATCAACTGGCTATCTTCGAGTGCTTCCCACAAATCTGACCTTTTCGGCTTGGCTCCTTGGCCTAGCTAACCGCCCTCTCAAAGGTGGTACTTAGGGGATATATATAGGCTCTTGGAATGCGTTTCTTTTTCCCTAAGTATCCTTTTCCGAGTGAAATTAATCATTGCCACGACAGGGACACGGCCAAGTCACACGCTCATGTGACTAGTCTTCAAGTCGTGTTCGGATTTCTTTAATGAGGCACGACCATGTAAATCGGCGATTAGGCCGTGTTCTAGATGATCAACAAGGCACGGCCGTGTGGGCTTTAGTTCAGGCCGTTTCGATTTCCTTCTTGGCCAAATTTACTTTGTTTTAGGCCAGCTTTATGTTCTTTTAATCCTCGGGTGCTTTCTTAGGTCTAAGACATGAAAAGAAAGGATTAAAAGCACCTTTTTATATAAATCAAGGGATAAATCATCCAAAAGTATGCTAAATGTGGGATTAAAATATGTTACTATTACGGTTCATCAGCCATCGTTGCCAACAATGCGCCATATTTAGAGGCGAATGAAGAGGCAACTGAATGCTCTTTTCGATCTTTAAAGTTCGTAAACGCAACATTCATATTAGAAGGAAATAAGGTTCCGGTGCCTAAGATATCTAGGATCACGAGAATGGGCCTGCAAATGATGATGGGAAAAGGAGCTTACAGAGAAAAAGACTGGGCAGATATCTTCAAGGAGGGTTTCAAGTTTCAATACTGAAAGAAAAAAGAGACTGTTTTGGCTTGGGTTTCAGGCCAGATGCTAGACAAAGGAAGAAGGAAATAGAGAATAAGCAAGAGAAAAGAAGGGCACGGATGAATGGGGAAGAAGTTAAGTGGGAATTGATGACATACCCTCACATATCCCAGACTTTTGTATCAGGAGGGATAATTCACCCGGAGAGAGGATTATTAGAAAATGAAAATCTTTACATCAACGCCATACACGGTGAAGAAACTGGGCAAAGAAACCTGTTGGGCATTAGCCCTTATGAACCTGGAAACGTTTTGAACAATTGGACTGCAGATGAACTTCCTGTAGTTTTCAGAGATTACACAGAGTAATGTTCAGAACACACTTGTTGTTTTTAAGCCTAGGCACAATAAGATTTCTTTTGTGAAATAGGCTCATGTTCAGACATCTTTTGTTTCAATAAAATACATCTTTAATGATCAATTCGGGCAAATATTCTTTCATTTTTTTATTCTTTTGATCTTTTAATTTCATTCCAAATTTTTTTATTCTCATTCATACCATGTAAATAGTTGTTCTCGAATTCATATGTTCTTTGTACATTATTTTGTGCCTACCACAGGTCCCTAGATATCAATGACATGAGCAATGATACTACAGATTCAGAGGTCTATTTCGAGCAAGACATGTGTTTAGATGAATCTCAGGATTTTGAGGATGACAGAGATTGTGACTTATCTCCAGATTTGTTAAGAATGGTAAAGCAAGAAGAGAAACAGATTTTACCCCATGAAGAGGTGGTAGAAAATATAGTCTTAGAGAAAGGAAAGGTTGTGAAAATTGGGACGCGCATAGCCGAGGAGACGAAGCAAGACCTTGTTGAGTTATTATGGGAATTCAGAGACGTCTTTGCATGGTCGTATCAAGATATGCCTGGGTTAAGTACTGATATTGTAGTGCATCGCATTCCCATAAGAGAAGAGTGCAAGCCAGTTCAGCAAAAGCTAAGAAGGATGAGGCCTGATGTGGTGTTAAAAATAAAAGAGGAAGTCAAGAAACAGTTTGATGCTGGTTTTCTACAGGTGGTAAAATACTCAGAATGGGTAGTCAATATTGTTCCTGTCCCTAAGAAGGATGGAAAGGTTCGAATGTGTGTAGACTATAGGGACTTAAATAAAGCCAGCCCAAAGGACAATTTCCCTTTGCCTCATATTGACACGTTGGTGGATAATACGCGCGGGATACTCACTGCTTTCCTTCATGGATGGTTTTTTGGGATACAATCAGATCAAGATGCACCCTGAGGATATGGAGAAAACTACTTTCATAACATTGTGGGGTACCTTTTGTTATAAAGTAATGCCATTCGGGCTAAAGAATTCAGGAGTAACATATCAAAGGGCCATGGTAACCTTATTCCATGACATGATGCACAAAGAGATTGAAGTATATGTTGATGATATGATCGCCAAATCTCGAACAGAAAAGGAACACATTGAAGTCTTGAAGAAGTTGTTTTTGAGACAGAGAAAATTTCAATTAAAGCTCAACCCGGCTAAGTGTATTTTTGAGCTCAATCAGGGAAATTACTGGGTTTCGTAGTCAGTGGGAGAGGAATCAAGATTGACTTAGATAAGGTCAAAGCAATACAAGAATTGCCTCCACCACGCACTCAAAAAGAGGTTCGAGGTTTTCTTGGAAGATTAAATTACATTGCTCGGTTCATTTCACAATTAACTGAGAAATGTGATCCTATATTTTGTCTTCTTAAGAAACACAACCAAGGTGTATGGGACGATGAGTGCCAGAAAGCTTTTGACAAAGTCAAACAATATCTGTCAAATGCCCCAGTACTATTTCCGCCTAATCCAGATAGACCATTGATACTGTATTTGACAGTGTTCAATAACTCCATGGGATGTGTACTTGGTCACACAATGAGTCAGGAAGAAAAGAAAATGCAATATACTATCTTAGTAAAAAGTTCACTGAATGTGAAATGAGATATTCGTCGATTAAGAAATTGTGTTGCGCCTTGATTTGGACAACTAGGAGATTGAGGCAGTATATGCTATATCATACAACCTGGTTAATTTCGAAGCTGGATCCATTAAAGTATAGGATGGAGTCAACTGCTTTGAATGGAAGGATGGCAAGGTGGCAGATTCTACTTTCTGAATTTGATATAGTCTATGTAAACCAAAAGGCTATAAAAGGAAGCGCAATAGCAGAATTTTTGGCTCGCAGGGCTTTAGAGGATTATGAACATTTGAGCTTTGATTTCCCCAATAAAGAGTTAATGTATGTGGCAACTACTGAAGAATGTCCGTGGAAGCTAAACTTTGACGGGGCGTCAAATGTTGTGGGAAACGGAATTGGGGTAATCTTGGTATCCCCTAGTGGTGATCATTATCCATTCACATGCAAATTGGATTTTGATTGCACAAACAACATAGCAGAGTATGAAGCTTGCATCATGGGAATTCGAGCAGCTGTAGAGCGTAAAACCAGAGTGATAGAAGTATATAGAGATTCTGCCTTAGTAATCTACTAGTTTAAAGGAGAATGGGAGATAAGAGATCCCAAACTAATTGATTACCGAAAAATAGTTCTGGGATTGATTGAGGAGTATGATGACATCACTTTTAATTACCTCCCACGTGATGAAAACCAGATGGCAGATGCTTTGGAACTTTGGCTTCTATTGATTAAAGTAAACAAACCAGAGGATATGAAACCTATCCAGATGAGTATTTTTGAAGTTCTAGCTCATTGTTATAAGATAGAAGAGGAGGAAAAAGATGACCACCCTTGGTATCATGATATACTGCGCTATGTAAGAAATCGTGAGTACCCGGAGCATGCAACTGAGAATGACAAAAGGACGTTAAGAAGATTAGCCTTGGACTATGTTTTAGATGGGGATATCTTATACAAAAGGAGAAAAGATTAGGTACTATTGAGATTCGTTGATGCTGTTGAAGCTAGGAAAATCCTGGAAGAAGTTCATGAGGGCATTTGTGGAACACATGCTAATGGATTCACAATGGCTAGACAAATAATGAGATTCAGATATTATTGGTCCACCATGGAAGGAGATTGTATCAACTATGCCAAGAGATGTCATAAATGCCAGATTTATGGAGACAAAATTCATGTGTCCCCTTCACCTTTGCATGTTATGACTTCCCCATGGCCTTTTTCCATGTGGGGCATGGATGTCATTGGGCCAATCTCACCAAAAGCTTCGAATGGGCATCGATTCATCTTTGTGGTTATTGACTACTTCACGAAATGGGTAGAGGCTGTTTCATACGCTAGCGTTACTAAGTCAGCAATTCGTCAGTTCCTGAAGAAGAAGATCACTTGTCGATATGGAATGCCCGAGAGGATCATATCAGACAATGCACTGAACTTGAACAACAGCACGATAGCAGAAGTTTGTAGTCAATTCAAGATCAAACACCACAACTCGTCTCCGTATTTGTCAAAACCATTTTTAGAGTTGATAAAAAATGGGGATCAACTTTAAAAAAAATGAAAATGGAGTCGCCACCAATCGTTTTTTGCTTAGGTGTGATCGGATCACCTTATAAAACATTTTATTTCAAAACATTGATTTTGGCCTACGAAATTCAAGAAAACGGGTTTGGGAGTCAGTTACGTACGAGGAAGGATTAGTACCCTCGTAACTCCCAAAATTGGTACCGGATTGATTAGCCATTGCCTTAATGTCGAAAATTCAAAAAGATTTGAAAACATGGTTTCTTTAAAAAATTTGAACATTTTGAGTTGGAATTGGAGATTCCTTTGTTCCGAAAGCATACAAACATCATATCCAGCACGTTAGGACGTGATGTTTTAAACCCTCGTAACTAAAATCATCTTATGATTTACAAACTTCATTAAAAGGATATTTAGTTATTTGGACGAACGAAAAACCAAAACCCAGCACGTTAGGGCACAATTTCTCGAACTTCCAAACATGAAACATTGCCTTGTTTTCTGAAATCCTTATCCCGAGATAACAAAACGTCATATCCAGTGAGTTAGGACACGACAATTTTGAATTCTCAGAAATAAGTCTTTATTTAACTTTCTAAAAAAAAGAAAATAACAAGTTCTTTGGACTCGAAGAGAAAAATCGAAACCCAATAAGTTAGGGTACGATTTCTTTCAAACCTTATAACACAGAGTATTTGCTTATTTTGAAAATCGAATAAAATGTGATGTGATTTTATAGTAAAATGGGGGATGAATTATAATATACATGCATAATAGAGTGAAATGAGGGAAACAAATATAAATTACAATAATAAATAAAAATTAAAATGAATAATCTATAAAAAATAATAATTAAAAAGATGAAAAAATAAAAACAAAAACAAAGGTTAATAATAAATAAATAAACAAATAAATACTATGTACAATAATAAAAAATAAAAAAATAATAATAATGACAAAAATACAATAATAATAATAAAATATATTAATAAACAAATAGTATTAGCAAAAATAAAAGTAGTAGTAATAATAATAATAATAAATATAATAAATAATAATAATAATGAAGATAAAAAAATAATAAAAGTAATATTAAAAATGAAAATTGTATTAGTAATAATAAAATAATAGTAAGGATATTAAAAATAGTAATAATAATATAAAAATAATAGTAGTAGTAAAAGTATATTTATTATAAAAATAATAATATATGCTAATATATAAATAATAGTAAAAATGAAAACAACAATAATGAAAATAGTAATAATAATGGTGATACTAAAATAATAATAATAATAATAACAATACTAATAATAATAAATATAATAACAATAATAAATATAGCTATAGCAATAATAATATATATAAATAATGATCATAATAAAAATAAAAATAATAATACAAATGAATATAATGATATTTATAAGGTTAAAAAATAAAATGATAGTAATAATGATATTAAAGTAATAATTATAATAGACAAATAATAATAGTGTTAATAATGATAATAAAAATAATAATATTGAAGTAACGAAAATTACAAAAGAAAAAACAAGTAAAAAGAAAGATGAAATTGAGTCTTGAAATAAAAATTAGGGGCGAAATCGAAAATAAAATTTAAAGGGGAAGGATCGAAACGTAACGCGCGCGCAACATAGAGGGATCAAAACTGAAAATAATCCCACCATCTAAAACGGTGTCGTTCGGATGCAGATCAAATTGAAACAGAGGAAAACTTATTGGGCAAAATTGGGAATAATGAGAACTTGATTTAAAAGGGAGAAAATGCAGAAGGACTAAAAGCGAAATTATCCCATCCGTATAAAAACACACGGATGTTCCCCTTGGAGCGGGTCGGGTCGCGGGTCAGAGGTCCAAAATGACGTCGTTTTGGCCTCTGAACTCAACTCTCCAAACGGCGCCGTATTATGGGGGTATAAAAGTTGAAATTTTTTAAAAAAATTTTCATTTCTCTCATTTAAGCAAAAAAAAAAAAAAGAAAAAGTAAGAGCTTCAAAAAATGTTCTCTCCTTGGCCCAAACTCTGGCCAAGGTCCGGTCACCGAACCACCGCATATGGTGGCCGAAAATAAAAAAAGTGTAATATGTTATATATATTATATATAATTTTGAAAAAATGGCATAAAAAATTTACAACATTCAAAAATAAAAAAAATAAAAAATATATATAAAAAAACCTTTATTGATCTGGCATATTCCTTTTTTTTATTCTGTATATTGTATTTATTTTCTGTGTTACACATTTTGGGGTTTTTATAATCCGAATGAAAAGAAGAAAAAAAAAGAAATACAAAGATTTTGGCCTTTTTGCTGTTGCGTTTTCTTTCCTTTCTTGCAAGTCAGCGACGATATCGGTGGTGGAGAATCATCCGTGCGCGGATTGCGACAATGAAGGTGGCTGGTATGGGGCTGGCGGCGCAAGACCCCTGCTAGGGTTTCCCAAAAGCTGAAAATGTTGAAAGGAAATAAACCTGTTGGGCTTGTTAATTGGACGGTAACATAAAATGGACTTTTGGTTTATTTTATTATTATTATTATTATTTTGTTGGTTTTATTTACATGGGCCCGGGCAAAATGGGCCGACTACAGCTGCCCCTCTTTGCTCATTGTCGTGAAACGAGAATGGAGCAAAGACTATAAAAGGACCAGTTTTGCCCGGTCTTCGCCAAACCTCGACTTCTCGGTCCACGTCCTATTCAAATGGCTTCCAGCTCCACTACAACTTCAACAGTATTGGAATTTTATCTTAATCTCAATTTTTAGAAATAAGTCTGATGGCTTATAATCTTCACTGCAACTTTAAGAAGACAAAATCTACTATCTTCAATCTGCTCCATTGCAATTTCAAGGAGATAAGATCTGACGTCTTCGATCTGTTTCATGCAACTTCAGGAATGCCAAATCTGCTATCTTCAGTCTGCTCCACTGCAACTCAGGGAGACCAGACTAATGTCTTCGATATTCTTCCTACAACTTCAAGAATGCCAGATCTACTATTTTTAATTTTGCTCCACTGCAAACTTAGGGAGATAAGATCTGATGTCTTCGATCTGCTTCTTGCAACTTCAAGAATGCCAGATCTGCTATCTTCGATCTGCTTCACTACAACTTTAGGAAAATGAGATCTGCCGTCTTCAGTCTGCTCCATTGCCGATACATGGAGATAATACTTGCTCAAATTCGATCTGCTCCACTCCTGCTCAGTGGAGATAAGATCTAATTTCTTCAGTCTGCTCCATTGCCAATACATGGAGATAAGACTTGCTCAAATTTGATCTGTTCCACTCCTGCTCAGTGAAGATAAGATCTGATTTCTTCAGTTTGCTCCATTGCCAATACATGAAGATAAGACTTGCTCAAATTTGATCTGCTCCACTCTTTCTCAGTGGAGATAAGATCTGATTTCTTCAGTTTGCTCCATTGCCAATACATGAAGATAAGACTTGCTCAAATTTGATCTGCTCCACTCTTTCTCAGTGGAGATAAGATCTGATTTCTTCAGTCTGCCCCATTGCCAGTACATAGAGATAAGATTTGCTCAAATTTGATCTGCTCCACTCCTGCTTAGTGGAGATAAGATCTGATTTCTTCAGTCTGCTCTATTGCCAGTACATGGAGATAAGAATTGCTCAAATTTGATATTCTCCACTCCTGCTCAGTGGAGATAAGATCTTCTATGGTAAATTCAATCTGACCTACTGCAACTTCAGAGGTATATGATTCATTATTTTAATCAGATCCACTGCAACTTTAGGGAGATGGGATTAACTATCTTCAGTTTGTTCCACTGGATCTTCAGGGAGATAAGACTTGTAACTTCAACCTGCTCCACTGCAACTTTAGGGAGATAAAGTTAGTGGCTTCAATCTGCTTCACTGCAACTTCAGGAAGATAAGATTTGCCATTCGATCTCATCCCACTACTACTTAGGGTGACAAGATTTACAATCTTCGTCCCATTCCACTGCTGATCAGGGGGATAGGACTGGTGAATTCACCGATGTTGCTACACCGTTCTCTGGGGGACATATCCTGTAGACTTATGTTTATGCCAAATGATTAGGATGCTATAATCGGAATGACTCTAATGCTCCTAACTAAATGTATTATGGACGACATTTGCATGAATGCAGAATGTCATAAGAATGATCCTATTTTTAAATGTGTAATGATTAGGATGCAATGACCGAAATGAATCTAATGCTCCTAACTAACTGTATTATGAATGCAGAATGTCATGAGAATGATCCCTTTTTTCATATGTACAACGATTAGGACACAATGATCGGAATGAATCAAATGCTCCTAATTGGAAGTGTGAGAATGATCCCTATTTAATGTTTGGGTTGTCATTGCTCATAGTTCATCGAGGTTCTATCACTGATGCGTTACCATGCTTTCTCGTTCAGCTGGTATCTTTGACAGAAAACCCAAAGAAACAATCATATTCTGCTCAGCAAGGTTACCCCATTGTAATTTCAGAGTCCCTTCCACTGTACCTTTTGGGACATAAATTTTGTACCTCCCACTGCAAGTTTAGGGGAATAACATTCCATCCAATCTGTTACCACTCAGAGGTATAGAATTTGTATCATCAATTTGACCAATTCGATCTGTTACACCATTCCCTGGGTGTAATGACTAGATGTATGTGCCTGAAATTTGCATGAATGCAGGGTATCATTTTTCTTTTCCCGAGAATGATCCCCTTTTACACTTGGGTTGACATTGCTCGTCATTTCTCAAGATGGTATCACCGAGGAAATGTCTTCTCCAATAAAAATCCAAAAAGATAATCATCTTTCAATGTTTCTAACCCTTAGGCTTGGTGAGTTCTAAACAATAGTCCTATTTCAGATTTCTCATATTATTTAGAAGCTTCCAGAAACTTACCACTTATTGAAGCTCTTTTTCAGATGCCAGACTCAAGAAAATTTTTAAAACAGCTTTTGACGAACAAGCGCAAATTAGACGAGGAACCACATGTGGAATTGAATGCAGTATGCTCAGTAATGTTACAAAATAGACTACTGGGGAAGCAAAAAGATCTAGGGAGTTTTACAATTCCATGTTTAATTGGTAGTTTAACTGTTGATAATGCTTTAGCTGATTTAGGTGCAAGCATGAATGTCATGCCTTATACATTGTTTAAACGACTAGGTCTAGGGAAGCCCAAGCAAACTAGGATGAGTATTCAACTAGCTGATAAAACTATTAGAATTCCTAGGGGCATTATCGAAGATGTTCTTGTCAAAATCGATAAATTCATTTTCCCAATAGATTTTGTTGTTTTACACATGGATGAGGATAATTCAATCCCCTTAATTTTAGGAAGACCCTTCCTAGCAACTGCTTAAACTAAAATTGATGTTGCCACAGGAGAACTCATACTTTGTGTAGGGGATGAATCAATCAGTCTTCAAGCTCTTGACTCGGCTAAGACAACAATCGATGAAGGTAAGAAAGACAATTCAGTTGATAATCAATTTATGCAACCTTCATCGTAGGAAACACCACAAGGATACAAACCTGAGCTGACTTACGGACCTAATACCAACAAAGAGAATTTACATAAGGAACGAAGCCTTAAGGTCGACAAACTAGAGGAGCAGAAAACACACTTTGAAGAGGAACCGGAACCGCATGAAGTAAAACCGAAGGAACCCCCAGAAGAGCTCGTAGGAACATCAAACCACGTCAAAATAGGAGACCAGATACTGCTAGATAAATCAGATCATCACGTCACCACATCAGACCTGAACAAGAACGAACAATTCCTCTCGAGGTACAAAATATCTTCCCACACAGAACAATCGAGGTAAGCAATCCAACATCCGACACTTTTAAGGTAAACGCTTCTCGACTCAATTCTTATCAAGAAAATAGAACTGTAAGTATGAGGGAAGATACTCAAACCTTCAAACCTCCCTGATTCAAATATGAGGAAAGTCTAGCTTAAAACTATAAATGAACACCTCTCGGGAGGCAAATGAACGCTTCTCGGGAGGCAACCCGAGCACTAACCTCATTAACTTCTATGTTTTTCATTTTTTTATATATTATTTTATTCTTTCTTTTACCTAACTCTAAAAATAACCAATGGTACAGATTTCCAGGCCACACGGCCTTGCACACGGCCGTGGCTGAGGCCGTGTGTACCTCAAGAATCTTGGTACTAACATGGCAGGACGGTACAAGTTAGCAACTAACTTTTGAAGATCACGGACCCAACCACTTCAACACGGGCACTAACAAAGTGACACAGCCGTGCCCCAAGATCGTGTGAAGCTACTGACTTACCAACCACAGACAGAACACGTTCGTGCCTCCCAACCGTGCCAACATACTGACTTCTCAGACACAGGCGTGGCTGGCTGAAAAATGGGCATGGAGAATCAATACACCTAGACACACGGCCGTGTGAATTAGCCGTGTGCATCGACACTCCCTCGGTCCACGGGCGTGGGAAAGTGTCAGAATTGAACCTCTATTTAAACCCACACCACCTTTCCTTTCTCCTCAACTTTCTCCTTCACTCTTTCTCAGAACTCTCCCCTCTCCATATTATTTTTCAAAACTCTTGGGCTACACCAAAGCCATGCTGAAGAAGCGGAAGAAGGCAAAATCTCTCATGGAGACCAATATACTTAAGTTCATGTCGACTGCTTCATCAAAACAACAAGCCAAGGGTCTTTGAGACCATATAGTTTTTACTTTTCTTTTCTCTTTTGCTTCAATTTCCTTCCCTTTGACTATTTTTTGCTTAATTTAGTTTACTTTATTTTAGTTTCTTAATGTCAAGTTCGTCAGGCTGCTTAGGAATCACGCCACTTCCGCCATCGCCAGCACCACAACAGCCCTAGGAATAACACCCACCTCGCGAACCATCCTACAATAAGGACCCTTTAGTCCATTTATCTTTAATTTTCATTTTGTTTACATTTTTGTTTCCTCTTTCTTTATCTTTTGTATATTTAATTATATATTTAGTTTATTTTAATTATTTCTTAAAATTTCCTGGCTGATTTTCCATGAGATACCCAATTTCTTCATCTAGCACAGGATCGTCGTCCAGATCGACCCCTCCAATTTATCTTCCACCTCCGACTCAAGGAATCCATCCAAAATTCAGAAAGTGTTCGTTGCCCCTTCTCTTTTGATTTATCTCATAAATATTATCTATCTTTGTACATTGAGGGCAATGTACATCTTAAGTGTGGGGGGTACATAGTAATTTCGAGAAAATGCCTAACTTTTTTCATTATTCTCAAATCCCTGAATTTAATCTTGTTTCTCATATTACCAATTAGGATGAAATTTTTGATGATTTAAGGTTTTTAGTGGCATGTTTTTGAGTAAGTCATAGTTAATTGTGCATTGATGATTAAATTTAAAGAATACTTGAGAATCAAGCATGATAAGTCTATTTTTCAAGAATTTAAAATTTTTGCTAGGTTGTTAACCTGAATTTGAATACTACCTTGAAATTTGAAATTTACGAAGTTGATGTCAAAAACACCCATAATTTTTGTGAGATTTTGAGCCTTATAGAGCATATATTCTTTTTCATGCTCACTTTTTGATTATGAGTGTGTCAACATTGAACTGTTATTCTAGAACTTGCCTTGATTATACATGTCGAGACCACACCTTTGATTTGATATACAGAGATGATAGAGGCACCTAGGTTTTAACCCACTTACCTCCACTAAAAATCCTACCTTCATAATTAAACCCTAGTGAACCCCGTTGATCCTAACAACCCTTTTTATTGACTTACCAGCTAATATTAACCCCAAACCCCTTTGTATTTGTTATCACCATCCTTCTTAACTACCTTTTTTGTTGAGATTTGATTTTGAGCAATTACCTAACTATGTTTTATATTTCAGTTATTAAAGTCATTATTATTATTTATAGTTTGTTCCTTAAAAAAAAAAACGAAGTATATTCATTATTAGTTCTATAATTAAGTGAGCTTACATGTTCAAATTCCAATTCTTAAGAAAAAAGTTCGTATTATTAGTTTTCAAGTGATGTAATTATTTAAGATTAGTTCATTTTTCTAGTTAGGAAATTTATCAGGTCAATCTCGATTTTAACCCTCTAATTTCAGCCTTTATCCACACCTTTAACCCTAGCCCCATTACAACCCTGACAAAGACCTTTTGATCTGTTTATCATCTCATTTTACAGTGGTGGAGATTTGATTTTCAGGCAAGCCTATGGGATTAACTTTTCAGGTTTGACTTATGAGTGCTTAATTTTGAACCTTAAACACTTTTTGAGTGATTTGAGTGAATCTTTTGTGAGGATATCAATCCTTGTCGATTTTGAATTAAAGGTAATTATTCAGATAAGGGAAGACACCTATATTTTTCGCGATACAAATGTATGACTTATCTTGTTTGAATCTTTAGGATTCTTTGAGTTGAATTATCCATGTATAAATTATCTATGAATTCTGATAAGACATTGTTGATAGGAAATATGAATCATGGAAAGATCATTTTAATTGTAAGTTGAGAATTTTGCTTGAGGACAAGTAAAAGCTTAAGTGTAGGGGTATTTGATGAACCATAATAGTAACATATTTTAATCCCATATTTAGCATACTTTTAGATGATTTATCCCTTCATTTATATAAAAAGGTGCCCTTAATCCTTTCTTTTCATGTCTTAAACCCAGGAAAGTACCCGAGGATTAAAAGAACATAAAACAGGCCCAAAACGGAATAAATTGGGCCAAGGAGGAGATCGACACGGCCTGAACTAAAGCCCACACGGTCATGCCTCGTTGATCATCTAGAACATGGCCTGACCCCCGATTTACACGGCAGTGCCTCATTAAAGAAATTCGAACACGGCTTGAAGACTAGTCACACGTGCGTGTGACATGACCGTGTCCTTATCATGGCAATGATTAATTTCACTCAGAAAAGGATACTTAGGGAAAAAGAAATGCATTTCAAGAGCCTATATATATCCCCTAAGTATCACCTTTGAGAGGGCGGTTAGCTAGGCCAAGGAGCCAAGCCGAAAAGGTCAGATTTGTGGGAATCACTCGAAGATAGCCAATTGATCCATCTCAAGAAGCCGGGATTATACTCAAGCTCCTTCAATTCCTTCAGGGAGTTTTAGGGATTTCTTATGTTTTGTTTTATCTTTTCTCTTTAGATATTTTCTTTATTCGTTATGAACTAAACCCTTCAGATACCTAAAGGGGATGAAACCTATGATGGATCTTGTTATTATTTTCTGAATAATATGATAAATACTTAGTTTGTTCTTAATTATGTGAGCTTAATCCAAATTTAATGTGCTTAGGTGAAGGAGGAATAGACCCTGCCAAAGAATAGATCTAGCATAATTAAGCAGAGTTGATCACACGCCTAGAGATAGGGTGACGAGATTTTGCCGGATTAGGGTGAAACCTAATATGGGAGTCCATAGATCGATTTACTACTATTCTATGGGGTTATTAAGTGAGAAAGAGATTTCCGTTAATTAACCTAGGGTTAGACATTATTCACCCCGAGAGAGGGTTTAATATACGTTAGGGAGTCTTACGGATCAAACTAAGCAAATAAATCGTATGGTTCAGGGTTAAATAACAAGTGAAGTCTAGGTGGATTCTTCCTAAGGGTATCGTCTTAATCAACTGAGTTTTTCCTAAGTTATTTCCCAAATTCATTCTTTTTGTCTTTGTATCTTTAGCTTAGTAGTTAATTTAGATTAGATTAAAGCAATTTCACTTATTGTAGGCTAAATAATAAAAAGAAAGTTAGTATTAGTACTTTTAGTTCCTTTGGGTTCGATAATCCGGTTTTGTCTAAGCTATTCTACTGTTTGATAGGTACACTTGCCTTTAATCTTTGTCAGAGTTAGTTTCCAAGTTTGATCATTCACTTTATAAATTTTAAAACTCGATAGACACACGATCAGTGGCTATGATGTCCTCTTCTACATTTATAGTAACCAGCCGTCCTTCTGTTACTAGTTTTAATTTTTGATGCAGTGATGAGGGTACTATCCCTGCTGAATGAATCCAGGGCCTCCCCAACAAGCAATTGTAAGAGGGCTTGATATCCATTACCAAAAAATCCACTTCATATGTGTTTGGCCCAATCAACAACGGTATATCAATCCTTCCCATCACTCTTTTCTCAGTGCCATCAAATCCTCTCACTATGTTCTGGCATGTATTCATAAGAGAACTGTCTATAGGCAATCCTTTCAGCGTAGATTATGGTAAGACATTCAAAGCCGATCATTATCTATTAACACACTTGGTAGAGTGTATCCCTTGCAACTAGTAATATGCAGAGCTTTGGTCGATCTCATACCCCCAGGTGGAATTTCATCATCACTGAAGTAAATGAAGTTGTCGGCACTTATATTACTAACCAAACAGTCAAGTTTATTGACAAATATATCTTTAGTAACATAGGTCTCATTCAACACTTTCATCAATGCCTCATGATCCACTTCTGAACTTAACAGCAAGGCTAGTACTGATATGCAAACTGGTTGTTTGCGCAGCTGCTTTACCACGTTGCATTCACTATGCTTCAAGAATTTCATAAATTCTTTAGCCTCTTCCTCTTTTATAGGATCATTGATCAGTGCTTTAGTCCCTTTCTCTTGTTCAACTACCAAGGTCTTTACTTTCACAGGCACAGTTCTGACGTTTACCGAGTCGTAACACCTTCCACTTTGTGTGTAGGATCCTTCACTTTAGACCTCCTTGGAATTGCTGGCTAGGATTTCCCCTCCTGGTATTGTCACATTACAGTCGTAATTCCAAGGTACCATTTTATTATCCTTATAAGGAAAGGACACAGGTTTCTGGATTACAACCTTAGGCTTGATTTGTGCTCCACCTTCCGTGTTTCTTGGTTGGAAAATGATGATCCTCGGATAATTTACTTTTTGGTTTGTCAACTCTCCTTCTGTCGCGCATATGATTCCTCCCTCTGAGCCATTTTTATAAAATTCCAATTCCTTATTGTCCATAAGGCTTTGCACCAAGACCCTGAACTCAACACATTCCTGGATCTCATGCCCTTCTGCTTTGTGAAGCTCACAGTAGTCCCTTACTCCTTCACATCTTCCACAGAATCTGATTCTACCAATCCTCTTCCTACCATTTCTCTCCAAATCATTCTCAACGGGGTTTTTACCTCAACAATATCCTCATTGATCCTTCTCACGATATTTTTACCAATCACGTTTATCCCTTTATCTCCATGGTTAGGTAACGGGTTTTCCGCACTAGGTGTATCATCAAATTTTACAATCCCCATCTTAATGAGTCTCTCGACTACCTTTTTGAAGGCAGTGCAGTTTTCTATTGAATGCCCCGATATTCCCGCATGGTAGTTACATTGAGCGTTTGAGTCATACATTTAGGATATAGGGGCTGTAACGGCTTTAGATAGAATGGGGACACCACATGTGCGTCAAATAAACTTTGATATAGCTCCTTATACGTCATTGGGATTGGTGTGAATTAGAGCTCTTCAGAGTTTTGCCTTACGCTCAATTCCTATCTTACCGACCCTTGTTGCCCAGCAGTAATTACTTTTGGCTGGCTAACAGTAATTTCCTTTGAGTACCCTTTGTTGTATATACTCATATTATTCACCTCATTATCCTTTTTTCTAGGAGTAGACCTTTTAAAGGTTTCCCCTGCTTCAATCTTGCCACCCCTTATGGCATTTTTAATCATTTCTCCTGCCATCACTATATCCGCAAAGCTCTTGGTGGTACTTCCTATCATGTGAGTGATGAATGGAGCCTTCAAGATATTGATAAAAAGCATTGTAGTTTTCTTTTCTAAGACCGGTTGCTAAACTTGCATGGCAACTGCTCTCCATCTTTGCGCATACTTCCTGAAGCTTTCATTTGACTTCTTTTTCATGTTTTGCAAAGTGATTCTGTCAGGCGTCATATCTGTGACATGATTGTATTACTTCATAAAAGCTTGGGCTAGGTCCCTCCAGGAACTAATTCTAGCATGGCTCATTTGATTGTACCACCTGGACGCTGCCCCCACCAAACTATCTTGGAAACAATGAATCAAAAGCTGATCATTATTAACATAGCCGGTCATTCATCTACAAAACATGGTAATGCGGGCTTCAGGACAGCTAGTCCCATTGTACTTCTCGAATTCTGGCATTTTGAACTTATGAGGAAGTACCAAATCTGGAACCAAAATAAAGTCTTTAGCTTCAATTTCATGGTGATTATCAGTATTTTCCAAGGCCTTGAACTTTTCTTCTGACCATTTACAACGATTCTCTAACTGCCTTGAGAATTCAGTTCTTGTCCCCTCCCTCTCTGCTATATCTAAGTCAGGGATAACAGGATTAGCAGGATTATCTCCTGGGTTGGATCCTGTTCCAACTTGGAAATTCATGGGCACCCCAATGTCAGTTTGCCCTTGTTGAGGCCTAATCGTGACAGATGGCCTTTGGGGATACTCCTCAAGTTGTGTTTGTACATGCGGTGGGGTGAAATCCTGAGGAAAGTCTTCATTATCTTCAGCATTAATTATGGGACCTTTTCCTTTGTCCATTGCCTCGTTCAGTAGCTGAGCCATTTGAGCCATCACATTTCTTTGGGCTTCCAGCATTTGGTCTCTCATCTCTTGTTGGAGCTTTACCAATTGTTCTTGCATCTGGTCTTGCATGTCTCTTTGGAACTGTTCAAGTCTTTGATCCATGTTTTTTGTCTTGGTGTGTGTACTATAACGATGTTTAGTTTCCAGATTTTTCCTTCTTTCTCTCTCTCTCTGTGATGATTTCAACTAATTAGGATCTTTCTATGGACTTAAATGCATATGATGTGATGTAATGCAAATGCATGAATGCAAAAAGAAGGTATCGATTCAGATTCAATTTCATTTAGAAAACTTTATTAGAAACCAAAATCTTTTACATAAAATGGATTACAAATATGCTTTCGCCCTAATGCCCAAACTTTTAACTTTCCTAAACAACAAAGCTAGCTCTTGACAACTGATAAACCGTAAAAGTAACAAATTTTAGGCCCACATTTAGCATGCTTTTGGATAATTTAAGCCTCGATTTATGTAAAAAGGTGCTCTTAATCCTTTCTTTTCATGTCTTATACTCAGGAAAGCACCCAAGGATGAAAAGAACATAAAACGGGCTTAAAACGGGCCAAATGGGCCAATTCACGAAATCGACACGGCCTGGACTTCAAGCCACACGGCCGTGCCTCATTAAATTACTAGAACACGGCTTGGACCCCGATAAACACGACCGTGCCTCATTAAAAGTCCAAACACGGCCTGGCCATGATTCATATGGGCGCGTGCCATGGCTGTGCCCCTATCGCGGGAAAGAGCAATTTCATTCGGGAAAGGATACTTAGAGGCAAAGAAACACATTCCAAAGCCTATTCAAACACCCTAGTAGGAATTCTACTTAAATTAGGATACTTAGAGGTCAAGTAAGGCATCACAAAGTCTATATAAACACCCAAGGGGGCAACTTGAAAGGGGAGTTCGGCAGAAGCCGAAACCGAGGCGAGCTGGCCAAGGAGCCAAGCCGGAAAGGTCAGAATTGTGGGAATCGCTTGAAGTTAGCCAGTTGATCCATCCCAAAAAGCCAAAATTACACTCAAGACGGCAGAATTCTCCTTTAATTTCTTCAGGGAGTTTTAGGGATTTCTTATGTTTTGTTTTATCTTTTCTCTTGAGATGTTTTCTTTCTTAGTTATGAACTAAACCCCTCAGATACCTGAAAGGGATGAAACCTAGATGAATCTTGTTATTTGATTTCTGAATTTTATGATAATTACTTAGTTTGTTCTTAATTGTGCATGTTTAATCCAAATCTGATGTGCTTAGGTGGAGGAGGAATAGACCCTGCTTAAGAGTAGATCTAGCGTAATTAAGCGGAGTTGATCGAACGCCTAGAGATAGGGTTACGAGATTTTTTCGGATTAGGGTGAAACCTAATATGGGAATCAATAGATCGATTTACTGCTATTCTAGGGGGTTATTATAAGAGAATGAGAGTTCCACTAATTAACCTAAGGTTAGACGTTATTCGCCTCGAGAGAGGGTTTAGCATAGGTTAGGGAATCCTACGGATCAAGCTAAGTAAATAAATCATATGATTCAGGGTTAAAGAACAAGTAAAGTCTAGGTGGATTCTTCTTGAGTGTATCGTCGTGATCAATTGAGCTTTTCTTCAAGTATTTCCCAATTCTTTCTTTTTGTCCTTGTTCTTAGCTTGGTCGCCATTAAAACAAGTTCACTTTATTTTTAAGGCTAAGTAATATAAAGAAAGTTAGTATTAGTACTTCTAGTTCCTTTGGGTTCGATATCTGGTCCTGCCAAAACTATACTACTGTTCGATAGGTACACTTGCCTTTAATCGTTGTCAGAGATAGTTTCCAGATTCGATCATTCTTTTATAAATTTTAAAGCTCTGATTTCAGCGATCAAGTTTTTGGCACAGTTGGCGGGGAACTAAAATATTAAAAAAACTCTATTTTTATTACTTTAGCCATTATTTTAATTTTCAGCAATTTATTTTGTTTTTAGTTAAATTTTTAATTTTGCTAATTTTTCTCTCTTTCTTTTCTTTTCAGGTACCTCTACTTTATGACTAGAAGGAACCCGAGAGGACCTTTAGTATACGACAGTGATATTGAAGCAACCACTTGTAGGAATCGCTGAGGAATCAGGCGAGCCCTAAATTACACAGAGGAAAATCAAGAAGGCAGATCCAATCCTACTGAAGGGATGGACGAGACTATTCCACAACCCCCTAATGTGGGGGAACGCAACGCTCCACGTACTATGTTTGATTATGCTAAACCACATCTAACAGGAGCAGAATCAAGTATTGTTAGGCCCGCTATAACTGCTAATAATTTTGAATTAAAGCCTAACACAATACAAATGATTCAACAGTTTGTTCAATTTGGTGGTTTGCAGGACGAAGATCCAAACACTCATATAGCTAACTTTTTAGAACTCTGTGATACCTTCAAAATAAATGGTGTTTCTGACGATGTCATACGTCTTCGGTTATTTCCCTTTTCATTAAGGAATAAAGCCAAACAATGGTTAAACTCGTTACCACGAGGGTCAATCACTACATGGGAACAAATGACCGAAAAAATTTTATTAAAATATTTCCCACCGGCCAAGACGGCCAAATTAAGGAATATATCTCTTCTTTTGTGTAGATGGATTTAGAGACATCATAGCCACTTGTTCAGCAGAGGAGACCATTCCCCTTTCTTCCTTGCGCCGAGTAGTTGTTTAATTAAATCAAATCTTCTCAAGCTAGGATTTGAAGCCAGGATGAGCGGATCGGATCTAGTGTGAGGTCCTTTCCTATTCTTATACTAATATATGTAAGTTCCTTGCGCTTAGAACTAAAAGCGTGAGGCATGGTAATGGCGCATGTGTGATATGATATTGATCCGGTTTAGCGACTTCAGGAAAGCGAGGAATGGACAAAATGTCTTCTGCTGCTATCTTATCTGCTAAAATGGACAAAATCTTCTTTTCTTCTCTATGTCACTAATCAGAGTCGGAGAGACCTTACAACGCATGGGAGAGATACATGGATCTCTTGAGAAGTGTCTACACCACAGTTTACCCTTGTGGCTACAAGTCCAAACATTCTATAACGGTGTAAACCCCTCAACGAGGCAACTAATCGACTCAGCCGCTGGTGGAACCCTGAACAACAAAACCCCTGAAGCAGCATACGAGCTCATTGAAGAGATGTCACTGAATAACTATCAGTGGCAAATCATGAGGACAATTCCTACTAAAGCAACCAGTGCCTTCGACCTCGACGTGTTCACCAGGTTATCTACCCAGCTAGAGATGATGAATAAAAAGATCGATGGTTTGTGTAGTATCTCACAGGTACACCCAGTAATGCAATATGACTCGAATCCAGGAGGCGTGGCAAATCCTGAGTACCCACCCCTACGGATATGGCATGGAGAACGAACAAGTCCACTAGATGGGTAACTACTCTAGACCTCAAAATAATTTTTATAATGACACTTATAATGCAGGTTGGAGGTACTATCCCAATTTCTCGTGGAATGATCAAAGTAGCCAAAGACAGGAACTTCCTCCAAATCTTCAACAACCACCTCACCAACAAGAAGAGGAGTCGAACACTGAAGAAATGTTGACAAAATTCATGGCAACCACAGATACCCGTCCCCAAGACACTGAGAAAACATTTAAAAGTCAACAAACATCGGTTGAAGAGAATAAGAACCGATTAGATGAAGTTACTAAGTTAGTAAGGGAAGTCACTAAGGCAGTTGAACAACTTGCAAAGTTAATGTCCAAACGATCGCAAGGACGTCCACCAAGTAACACGGAGATTAACCCAAAGGAGCAAATCCAAGCCATCACAGCTCATGATAGTAAAAGGTTAGATGAACCCATCTCAAAACAAGAAAACGAGGTAGAACAAGGTAAAGTTGAGGTGACACAAGAAAAGCCAAAACCGATAATCAAAGAATACCAACCTCGCATTCCTTACCCTGAAGCATTAAAGAGAGACGATACAGAGGAACAGTTTGGTAAGTTTCTTAAACTTTTAAAGAAACTACATATCAACTTACCTCTTCTTGAAGCTCTTTCGCAGATGCCAGACTCTAGAAAATTTTTAGGGGAGCTGTTAACAAAAAAGCAAAGGATAGACGAGGAATCACATGTGGAACTCAACGCAAAGTGCTCAGCAATTCTACAAAATAGACTACCATAGAAATTAAAAGATTCAGGGAGTTTTACAATTCCATGCATTATTGGTAGTTTATCTATAGAAAATGCGTTAGTTGATTTAGGGGTGAGCATAAATGTTATGCCTTATAAACTATTTAAACAACTAGGTCTAGGGAAACCCAAACAAACTAGGATGAGCGTGCAATTAACTGATAAAAATATCAGAATTCCTATGGGTATAATAGAAAATGTTCTAATCAAAATTGATAAATTCGTATTCCCAGTAGACTTTGTCGTTTTAGACATGGATGAGGACAATAATATTCCTTTAATTTTAGGAAGACCCTTGTTAGCAACTGCCAGAGCTAAAATTGATATCTATGCAGGTGAACTCATATTTCGCGTAGGCGACGAGATAGTCACTCTTCAAGCTCTTGACTCAGCCAGAACATCAAGTGATAAAGAATACCAACCTCGTGTGCCATATCCCGACGCAATAAAGAAAAACCACACAGAGAAAGAATTTGGTGAACTCACACTTTGTGTAGATGACGAAACAATCACTCTTCAAGCTATTGACCCAACTAGGACATTGAGTAATAAAGGTACGAATGATAATTTTATTGATAACCATTTGGTTCAACCTTCTTTACAGGAATCATCGTGAAATCACCTAGCTGAGCTAGATCATAGACCTCGTGCCAATAAAGAAGAATTATATGAGGAACGAAGCCTTAAGGTCGACAAACTAGAAGAGTGGAAGACACACTTTAAAGAGAAACCGAAACCGCACAAAGAAAAACTGAAGGAACCTCTATACAAGCTGATAGGAACAACAAATCACTTCAAAATAGGAGATCAAGTATTATTGAATAAGAAAGACCCTCGAATCACCAATTCAGACCTAAAGGCAAACGAAGAAATCATTTTTAAGGTACTTAATGTCTTCTTATACGGCACAGTCGAGGTAAGCAATCCTAAATCCATCACTTTTGAGGTAAACATTACTCGACTTAAACTCTATATCCATAACCGAATTGATCGCATGAGAAAAGATTTTCACCTCCTTAAACCACCATGACCATACGAATAAGAGGTAAAGTCTAGCTTAAGACTATAAACGAGCGCTTATCGGGAGGCAACCCGAGCACTAACCTCATTTAAATTTTCATATTTTATTTTTCCTTTCATATTTTTTTTCAGGATCTAACTACAAACTAACCGAATAAGTAAAACACGATTTCCATACCACACGGCTGTGGCTGTGGCCGTGTGGATACCACGGGTAGGCACATGGGCGTGGACCGTATCACTATTTACTTTTATTTTATTTTATTTTATTCATTTTTATTTTTATTTTCATCTTCATTTATTTATTTTTATTTATTTATTTATTTTTATTTTCTTTATTATTTTATTTTCATTATTTATGTCATTTAGATTTAGCTTAGGACACAATAAAATTCGACCAGCTTCTTCGAGGATTCAATTTCAAACCCTTCAAGGCGCTACCCCACAATCACCTCCAACGTATTTTCCACCTCCTCCAAGGACCTCATCCATAATTCAGGAAGTTTCACTTCTCTCCCTATCTTATGATTTTATGATTATTTTGATATTATCTCTCTTTGTAGATTGAGGGCAATGTACATCTTAAGTGCGGGGGGGTTAACTATAGTATTATTTGAAAATCCCTAAATTATGCCTTGTTCTAAAGTAATTTTCTTACATTATGATTAGAATGAAAATTCATTTGATTTATGATTTTTATTGATATGTTTTAGATTAAGTCATTGATAATTGTGCATTGATGATTAAATTTGAAGAATATTAGAGAATCAAGCATGATAAGTCTAATTTTCAAAAAATTAAAATTTTTAGGTTGTTAACTTGAATTTGAATATTACTTTGAAATTTGAAATTTACAAGGTTGATATCAAAATACCCATAATTTTTGTGAGATTTTGAGCCTTATAAAGCATATATTCTCTTTCAAGCTCATTTTATTGATTATGAGTGTGTCAACATTAAACTGTTATTCTAGAACTTGCCTTGATTATACATGTCAAGACCGCAGTTATGATTTGATATACCGAGATGATAAAGACACTTAGGTTTTAACCCACTTACTCCACTAAAAAGCCTACCTCCACAATTAACCCCTAGTGAACGCCGTTGAGCCTAACAACCCTTTTTATTGATTAACCAACTAATGATAACCCCAAAACCCTTTGTATTTATTAGCACCCTTCCTTTTGACTACCCTTTAATCGAGATATGTTTTGACTAGTTACCTAAGTTTTTATTATAACTTGAAATTTTCTTTACTTAGTTTGTTCTTAATTAAAAAAAATCAAAGTATAGTCAGTATTTATATTATGAAGAGTGAGCTTATACAAGTTAAAGTCAAATTATCAAAAGAAAAAGCTCGTATTAGTAGGTTTATTATTATTTTCAGTTGACTATTATCTTAGAAAATTTTAGGTAGGTAACTTATCAAATCAATCTCAATTCTAACCCTCTAATTTCAGCCTTTATCCACACCTTTAACTCTAGCCCCGTTACAACCTTGTTAAAGACCTTTTGATTTGTGTATCATCTCATTTTACAGTGGTGGAGATTTGATTTTCATGCAAGCCTATGGGATTAACTTTTCATGTTCGACTTATGAATGATCTTCTGATTTTGAACCTTAAACACTTTTTGAGTGATTTGAGTGAATCTTTTGGGAGGATGTCAATCCTTGTATGTTTTGAATTAAAGGTAATTATTTAGATAAAGAGAAACGCCTATGTTTTCAAGCTAAAAATATATGACTTTGATTATTTGAATCTTTAAGACTCTTTGAGTTGAATTATCCATGTATGAATTATCTTTGAATTATGATAAAGCATGATTGATGAATTTTATGAATCAAGGAAGTTCGTTCTAATTGTAAGTTGAGAATTTTGCTTGAGGACAAGCAAAAGCTTAAGTGTGGGGGTATTTGATAAACCGTAAAAGTAACATATTTTAGGCCCACATTTAGCATGCTTTTGGATAATTTAAGCCTCGATTTATGTAAAAAGATGCTCTTAATCCTTTCTTTTCATGTCTTATATGCAGGAAAGCACCCAAGGATGAAAATAACGTAAAACGGGCTTAAAACGGGCCAAATGGGCCAATTCACGAAATCAACATGGCCTGGACTTCAAGCCACACGGCCGTGCCGCATTAAATTACTAGAACACAGCCTGGACCCCTATAAACACGGTCGTGCCTCATTAAAAGTCCAAACATGGCCTGGCCACAATTCACACGGGCGTGTGCCATGGCCGTGCCCCTGTCGCTGGAAAGAGCAATTTCATTCGGGAAAGGATACTTAGGGGCAAAGAAACACATTCCAAAGCCTATTCAAACACCCTAGTAGGAATTCTACTTAAATTAGGATACTTAGGGGCCAAGTAAGGCATCACAAAGTCCATATAAACACCCAAAGGGGCAACTTGAAAGGGGAGTTCGGCAGAAACCGAAACCGAGGCGAGCTAGGCCAAGGAGCCAAGCCGGAAAGGTCAGAATCATGGGAATCGCTCGAAGTTAGCTAGTTGATCCATCCCAAGAAGCCAGAATTATACTCAAGACGGTGAAATTCTCCTTTAATTTCTTTAAGGAGTTTTAGGGATTTCTTATGTTTTGTTTTATTTTTTCTCTTGAGATGTTTTCTTTCTTAGTTATGAACTAAACCCCTCAGATAACTGAAGGGGATGAAACCTAGATGAATCTTGTTATTTGATTTCTAAATTTTATGATAATTACTTGGTTTGTTCTTAATTATGCATGTTTAATCCAAATCTATTGTGCTTAGGTGGAGGAGGAATAGACCCTGCTTATGTAACACTCTATACCCGAGACCGATGCTAGGACTAGATACGAGGTATTACCATGCTTAAACTCACTTAAACATGTACTTACGGACTGTAAAATTTTGAACCAACTTCAAACTTTTCTTTCTTGATCATAACATGCATATTATGGGCCTACGAGGCCTTTAACAATTATCCGAACTCTTTTGGACACTTTATCTAACACTCAACTTGGAAGCAGGGTTTACACGCCCATGTTACTTAGAGACACGCCTATGTTACTTAGAGACACGCCCGTGTACCCATAGGCACGCCCATGTCTACAACCGTGAGAGGTTACTGACTTTATTCACACGGTCTTGACACGCCCGTGTCTACCAATCATGTGAAGCTACTGACTTCAACCACACGGCCTGGGCACACGCCCATGCTTTGAACGTGTGTCTTACACGGTCCTTATATACGGCCATGTAAAATGACCGTGGTCTAACTATTTTTAAAATATTAAGGTGCAGGGTTAACCCGGTCTAGACACATGCCCGTGTGTCTAACCGTGTAGGCAACTAGAGGCTATTTACCAAGCCATTTGCCTCCCTGAAATTAAGATCAACCCAACTCAAAACAATACAATTCATTAATAACATATTTTCATGAATAATACTACGTATTTCATTGATATCTATATACAGACAACTTAAACAAGTTTGGCCATCCACTTAACCATATACAAACGAATAATAAACTTGATAGCCTATACAATGGCATTTCACAAAACATGTTCTCAAAATGAATGATTTCTATACATGCCATACTTAGTAATATAATTTGGCTATACCAAAATAAGGGTCGATAGTGTGCTACGAGCCCCGACTCCAATGATCCACAAATTAGCTTGGCGGGACTACATAGAAAGAAACAATCAAAGACGTAAGCATTTAGCTTAGTAAGTTTGCATGTATAACACATAATAAATAAACTTGCTTTAGATAAACCATTTGAAATGAGAATGGTATCATTATCTCATCTATTAAGCTTACTTATTCATACATGATTCTTACTTGTCACATGGTACTTACTAATCTCATACATGTAAGGTAACAAGGTACCCGTATCACTTGATCACATTGATCAGCATACTTAAACATAATAATTATGTCTTCTAACTCATCATTCATAACATGAATAATATTCAATTTCAACTTGGTAATAGCTATGCTCTCTTAACATTCTTGTTTTCACATTTTAGCTCTCATTTGCCCGATGAATTTCTATGAATTACCAAGAATACTAGATCTCTTGTCATGTACTTCATGCCAATGCCATACTCTAGATATGGACTTATATGGAAGATCTCTTCTTGAATCAATGACAAGCTTGCTTTGGTCTTACATGATAACTTATTCAATGCCAAGCTTGAGTCCTTGGACTTACATGATAACTTGCTTGATAACTTGATCAATGCCAAGCTTGAGTCCTTGGGCTTACATGATAACTTGTTCAATGCCAAGCTTGGGTCCTTGGACTTACATGATAACTTGTTCAATGCCAAGCTTGGGTCCTTGGACTTACATGATATCTTGTTCAATGCCAAACTTGGGTCCTTGGACTTACATGATAACTTGCTTTATAACTTGATCAATGCCAAGCTTGGGTCCTTGGACTCACAAGATAACTTGCTTAATTGCCGATGCCATGCCTTGGCTTCGTCTTATACCGACTTTATTATCTCGTATAATAGACCGTATCTCCCGGGTAATTCATCTTTAATCGGGACTTTCTCTTGTTTAATTTTATTGACTTATTTGTTTAACATAACATTAAACCATTCATGATAACAATGTATATTATACTAAGCAATTAAATGATAAAATCATAAAGCTTAGAACTCATACAAACTTACCTCAATATACAAAATGTATGTAGTTATGCAATTTAGTCCTTGACTTTGTTCTTGCCTCGATTTCGATCCAAGCTTCATTTTTCTTGATCTATAATCATAAATAGATCATTTAATAATCCTATTGACTAAATTGACTCATAACTCATACTTTGGCAAAATTACTAATTTGCCCCTATACATTCTCATATTTGTACTTTTGCCCCTAGGCTCGTAAAATGATTTTCATGCAACTTTCTTAAACATCATGCTTAGCTAAATCATTTTTCTCTACTATAGAAATCATCAATTCTCTCTATTTCTAATAGGTA
Source organism: Gossypium bickii (assembly GCA_025503065.1). Taxonomy (NCBI): domain Eukaryota; kingdom Viridiplantae; phylum Streptophyta; class Magnoliopsida; order Malvales; family Malvaceae; genus Gossypium; species Gossypium bickii. The sequence goes on from CP106718.1 coordinate 21,066,044, forward strand.
TGACCAATTTTGTAATGATAAACCGTAAAAGTAACATATTTTAATCCGACATTTAGTATGCTTTTGGATGAATTATCCTCTGTTTCATATAAAAAGGTGCTCTTAATCCTTTCTTTTCATGTCTTATACCCAGGAAAGCACCCGAGGATAAAAAGAACGAGAAACGGGCCCAAAACGGAGTAAATGGGCCATATCATGAAATCGACACGGCCCGGGCTCAAGACCACACGGCCGTGCCACGCCAATCATCTAGAACACGGCCTTCTCCCGATTTACACGGCCGTGCCTCATTAAAGAAGTCCGAGCACGGCCTAGCCACGATCTACACGGGCGTGTGCCATGACCGTGTCTCTGTCGTTGGAAGAAGCAATTTCATTCGGGAAAGGATACTTGGAGGCAAAGAAACACATTCCAAAGCCTATTCAAACACCCTATTAGGAATTCCACTTAAATTAGGATACTTAGGGGCCAAGTAAGGCATCTCAAAGTCTATATAAACACCCAAGGGGGTAACTTGAAGGGGAGTTTGGCAGAAGCCGAAACCGGCGTCAAAGCTAGGCCAAGGAGCCAAGCCGAAAAGGTCAGAGTTAGGGAATAACGCAAAGATAGCCAGTTGATCCATCCCAAGAAGCCAGAATTATACTCAAGACGTGGTGGAATTCTCCTTCCATTCCTTCAGGGAGTTTTATCTTTTCTCTTGAGATGTTTTCTTGTTTAGTTATGAACTAAACCCTTTAGATACCTGAAGGGGATGAATCCTAGATGGATCTTTTTAGTTGATTTTTAAGTTATATGATAAATTACTTGGTTTTTTCTTAATTATGTGTTTAATCCAAATCTAATGTGCTTAGGTGGAGGAGGAATAGACCCTGCCTAAGAGTAGATCTAATATAATTAAGCGGAGTTGATCAGTCGCCTAGAGATAGGGTTACGAGATTTTGCCGGATTAGGGTGAAACCTAATATGGGAGTCCATTGATAGATTACGAGAGTTCCACTAATTAACCTAGGATTAGACGTTTTCGCTTCGAGAGGGGATTTAACATAGGTTAGGGAGTCTCACGGATCAAGCTAAGTAAAAGAAATCATATAATTTAACGGTTAATTAATAAGTGAAATTTAGGTGGATTCTTCCTGCGGGTATCGTCGCAATCAATTGAGTTTTTCTTAAAAGTTATTTTCCTATTCGTCTTCGTTGTCTTTGTGTCCTTAGTTTGGTTTTCATCAAAAGCAACTTCACTCTAATTTTAAGGCTAAATAATAAAAAGAAGGCTAGTAGTAGTACTTTTAGTTCTTTTGGGTTCGATATCCAGTCTTGCCTAAGCTATAAATATTTAAAACTTTGATTTTACAGCGATCAAGTTTTTGGCGCCGTTGCCGGGGAACTAAAATATTAAGAAAGCTCTATTTTTATTACTTTAGCCAATTTTTTTATTATTGCAATTTATTTTCATTATTATTTTTTATTTTTTTATTTTTATTTTTACTTTGCTATTTTTTCCTCTATTTTGCTTTTGGCAGATATTTTAGTCTATAGAAAAGATGGCACTGAATAATTATCAGTGGCAAGTCATGAGGACAATTCCTACTAAAGCAGCCAGTGCCTTCGACCTCGACATGTTCACCAGGTTATCTACCCAGCTAGAGATGATGAGTAAAAAGATCGATGGTTTGTGTAGTCGCTCGTAGGTACACGTAGTAATGCAATATGATTCAAATCTAGGAGGCATGGCGAATCCTGAGTACCCACCCTACGGATATGGCATGGAGAACTAACAAGTCCACTATATGGGTAACTACTCTAGACCTTAAAAATAATTTTTATAATGACACTTATAATGCAGGTTGGAGGTACCATCCCAATTTCTCGTGGAATGATCAAAGTAGCTAAAGATAGGAACTTTATCCAGATTTTTAGCAACCACCTCACCAACAAGAAGAGGAGTCGAACATTGAAGAGATGCTGACAAAATTCATGGCAACCACAGATACCCGTCTCAAAGACACTAAAAAAACATTTAAAAGTCAACAAACACCGGTTGAAGAGAACAAGAACCGATTAGAGGAAGTTACTAAGTCAGTAAGGGAAGTCACTAAGGCAGTCGAACAACTCGCAAACCTAATGTTAGAACGACCGCAGGGGCGTCTACCAAGCAACACTGAGATTAATCCAAAGGAGCAATTTCAAGCCATAGCAGCTCAGGAAAATACAGAGATAGACGAACCCATCCCACAACAAGAAACCAAGGCAGAAAAAGGAAAAAATGAGGTAACACAAGAAAGGCCAAAACCGGTAATTAAGGAGTATCAACCTTGCATACCTTACCCCGAAGCATTAGAAAGAGACGATTCAGAAGAACAGTTCGGTAAGTTTCTTAAACTTTTAAAGAAATTACATATCAACTTACCTCTTCTTGAAGCTCTTTCGCAGATGCCAGACTCTAGAAAATTTTTAGAAGCGCTGTTAACGAAAAAGCAAAGGATAGACGAGGAATCACATGTAGAACTCAATGCAAAGTGCTCGGCAATTCTACAAAATAGACTACCACAGAAATTAAAAGATTCAGGGAGTTTTACAATTCCATTCATAATTGGTAGTTTATCTATAGAAAATGCGTTAGCCGATTTAGGGGCAAGCATAAATGTTATACCTTATAAACTATTTAAACAACTAGTCTAGGGAAACCCAAACAAACTAGGATGAGCGTTCAATTAACTGATAAAACAATCAGAATTCCTAGGGGTATAATAGAAAATGTTCTAATCAAAATTGATAAATTCATATTCCCAGTAGATTTTGTTGTCATAGACATGAATGAGGACAATTCGATTCCTTTAATTTTAGGAAAACCCTTTCTAACAACTGCTAGGACTAAAATTGATGTTGGTCCAGGAGAACTCATTCTTCGTGAAGGTGACGAATCAATCATTCTACAAGCTTTTGACTCAGCCAGGACATCAAGTGATGAAGGTGAGAAAGTAAATTTAGTTGATAATCAAATTGTTCAACTTTCACCACAGGAAACACCACAAGGTTACAAACCTGAGCCGAATTATGGGCTCCAAGCAATACAAGCTCATAACAGTGAATTGTTAGTGGAATCTGACCCGAGGCAAGAAACTGTGGTAAGTGAAGGTAAGGTTGAGGTAAGCCATGATTTACCAAACCCGGTAAATATAGAGTACCAAGCTCGTATGCCATATCCGATGCAATAAAGAAAGACCATACAAAGGAAGAATTTAGTGAACTCACACTTCATGTAGACGATGAAACAATCACTCTTCAAGCTCTTGACTCAGCTAGGACATCGAGTAATAAAGGTACGAACGATAATTTTATTGATAACCATTTGGTTCAACCTTCTTTATAGGAATCATTATGAAATCATTTAGCTGAGCTAGATCTTAAACCTCGTGCCAACAAAGAAGAAATACATAAGGAACAAATCCTTAGGGTTGACAAACTAAAAGAGCAGGAAACACAAATCAAAGAGGAACAGGAACCGCACGAAGTGAAACCAAAGGAGCCCCCAGACGAGCTGATAGAAACAACGAATCACTTCAAATTAGGGGATCATGTATTGTTAAATAAGGAAGACCATCGAATCACCAATTCAGACCTCAAGACAAACAAAGAAATCACTTCTGAGGTACTAAATGTCTTCCTATACGGCACAATCGAGGTAAGCAATCCTAAATTCGACACTTTTGAGGTAAACATTACTCGACTTAAACTATATATCCATAACCGGAGTGATCGCATGAGAAAGGATTTTTGCCTCCTCAAACCACCATGACCATACGAATGAGAGGTAAAGTCTAGCTTAAGACTATAAACGAGTGCTTCTCGGGAAGCAACCCGAGCACTAACCCTTTTTATTTTTACATTTTTATTTTTATTTTTATTTTTTATTTCTATTTTTTTCTTTTTCTTTTCTTCTTTCTTCTTTTCTTTTCTTCTTCTTCTTTAGCACCAAACTAACCAAGAGATCAGGTTTTAGACCACACGGCCTTACACACGGACGTGTCCATGGCTGTGTGCGGAAGCTAGGAGACAAACCACGGGCGGGCCAATAGTCGTGCACTATAGAGAAGAATTTGTTTTCCCAACACGGCCTGCGATAAAAGACCACGCCCATGCCAACTACCCGTGCGAGGTTACTGACTTCTCGAGCACGGACTAAACACGCCTGTTCCAATTGACCGTGTGAAGAACAACACGGGCGTGTCATCTGCAACACGGCCGTGGTGAACCCACCCGAACGCGCCTAAAATAAAACACGGGCTACATCTCTATTTAAACCTCATTCTTCCTTTTTCTTTTCTAGTTGACTTTCATTTTCCATTATTTTTTTATTCATTTTTTTACTTTATTTTATTTTATTTATTATTTTCTTCTTATTCTTTATGAAATTTAGATTTAGCTTAGGATACAATAAAATCAGACCGGCTATCCCCAGGATTCAATTTCAAACGGTTCGAGGTGCTCCCCTAAGTTCACCTCCAATCCTATCCGATTTCTTTCCATTGACTTCATCCAAAATTCAGGAAGTTTCACTTCTCTCCCCATCTTATGATTTTTATAATTATTTGCCTATTATCCATTCCTCAATGTACATCTTAAGTGTGGGGGGTTAACTATAGTATTATTTGAAAATCCTTGAATTATGCCTTGTTCTAAAGTAAGTTTCTCATATTATGATTAGAATGAAATTTCCTTTGATTTATGATTTTTATTGATGTGTTTTGGATTAAGTCATTGATAATTGTGCATTGTTGATTAAATTTGAAGGATACTAGAGAATCAAGCATGATAAGCCTATTTTTAAGAAAATTTTAAAAAATTTTAGGTTGTTAACCTAAATTTGAATATTATCTTGAAATTTGAAATTTACAAGGTTGATATCAAAACACCCATAATTTTGGTGAGACTTTGAGCCTTATAGAGCATATATTCTTTTTTCGTGCTCACTTTATTAATTATGAGTGTGTCAACTATGAATTGTTATTCTAGAACTTGCTTCATTTATACATGTTGAGACCACAATTACGATTTGATATACCGAGATGATAAAGGCACCTAGGTTTTAACCCACTTACACCACTAAAAAGCATACCTTCATAATTAACCACTAGTGAACCCCATTGAAGCCTAACAACCTTTTTTATTGACTCACCTGCTAATTTTAACCAAAAACCCTTTGTATTTGTTAACACCATTTCTTTTAACTACCCTTTTTGTCGAGATTTGATTTTGAGCAATTACCTAACTATGTTCTATATTTCAGTTGTTAAAGTTCTTTCTTATTATTGTAACAAGTAGTTTGTTCTTAAAAAAAAAATCAAAGTATATTCAGTATTAGTGTTATGAAGAGTGAGCTTATACAATTAAAGTCAAATTATCAAAAGAAAAAGCTCGTATTATTAGTATTGTAAAATTTCAATTGATGTAATTATCAGCTTATTTTTCTAGATAGGTAACTTGTCAATTCAATCTCGATTCTAACCCTCTAATTCAGCCTATATCCATACCCTTAACCTAGCCCCGTTACAACCCTGTTAAAGACCTTTTCATCTGTTTGTCATCTCATTTTACAATGGTGGAGATTTGATTTTCAGGCAAGCCTATGGGATTAACTTTTCAAGTTCGACTTATGAGTGATCTTCTAATTTTGAACCTTAAACACTTTGAGTGATTTCAGTGAATCCTTTCTGAGGATGTCAATCCTTGTCGATTTTATATTAAAGGTAATTATTTAGATAAGGGGAGACACCTATATTTTCAAAGCTAAAACTTCATGACTTATCTTGTTTGAATCTTTAGGACTTTTTGAGTTGAATTATCCATGTATGAATTATCTTTGAATTATGATAAAGTGTGATTGATAAATATTATGAATCAAGGAAGTTTGTTTTAATTATGAGTTGAGAATTTTGCTCGAGGACAAGCAAAAGCTTAAGTGTGGGGGTATTTGATAAACCGTAAAAGTATCATATTTTAATCCCACATTTAGTATGCTTTTGGATGAATTATCCTCTGTTTCATATAAAAAGGTGCTCTTAATCCTTTCTTTTCATGTCTTATACCTAGGAAAGCACCAGAGGATAAAAAGAACGAGAAACGGTCCCAAAACGGAGTAAATGGATCATATCACGAAATCGACACGGCCCGGGCCCAAGACCACACGACCGTGCCACGCCAATCATCTAGAACACGGCCTTCTCTCGATTTACGCGGTCGTGCCTCATTAAAGAAGTCCGAGCACGGCCTGGCCACGATCCACACGGGCGTGTGCCATGACCGTGTCCCTGTCGCTGGAAGAAGCAATTTCATTCAGGAAAGGATACTTGGAGGCAAAGAAACACATTCCAAAGCCTATTCAAACACCCTATTAGGAATTCCACTTAAATTAGGATACTTAGGGGCCAAGTAAGGCATCTCAAAGTCTATATAAACACCCAAGGGGGCAACTTGAAGGGGAGTTCGGCAAAAGCCGAAACTGTCAAAGCTAGGCCAAGGAACCAAGCCGAGAAGGTCAGAGTTAGGGAATAACGCGAAGATAGCCAGTTGATCCATCCCAAGAAGCCGAAATTATACTCAAGACGGTGAAATTCTCCTTCAATTCCTTCAGGGAGTTTTAGGATTTTCTTATGTTTTGTTTTATCTTTTCTTTTGAGATGTTTTCTTGTTTAGTTATGAAGTAAACCCTTTAGATACCTGAAGGGGATGAAACCTAGATGGATCTTTTTATTTGATTTTTAGGTTATATGATAAATTACTTTGTTTGTTCTTAATTATGTGTTTAATCCAAATCTAATGTGCTTAGGTGGAGGAGGAATAGACCTTGCCTAAGAGTAGATCTAACATAATTAAGCGGAGTTGATCGGGCGCCTAGAGATAGGGTTACGAGATTTTGCCGGATTAGGGTGAAACCTAATATGAGAGTCTATTAATCAATTTACTGCTTTCCTAGGCAGTTATTATAAGTGAACGAGAGTTCCACTAATTAACCTAGGATTAGACGTTATTCGCTTCGAGAGAGGGTTTAACATAGGGTAGGGAGTCTCACGGATCAAGCTAAGTAAAAGAAATCATATAATTTAACGGTTAATTAATAAGTGAAGTTTAGGTGGATTCTTCCTGAGGGTATCGTCGCAATCAATTGAGTTTTTCTTAAAAGTTATTTTCCTATTCGTCTTCGTTGTCTTTTGTCCTTAGTTTAGTTTTCCTCAAAAGAAACTTCACTCTAATTTTAAGGCTAAATAATAAAAAGAAGGTTAGTATTAGTACTTTTAGTTCCTTTGGGTGCGATATCTGGTCTTGCCTAAGCTATACTACTGTTCGATAGGTACACTTGCCTTTAATCGTTGTTAGAGTTAGTCTCCAGGTTTGATCATTCTTTTATAGATATTTATAACTTTGATTTTACAGCGATCATATAACTATTACAAAATGGTCCATGCTACCATTTTTCATGAAATTCATTAAGGAAAAGAGGTTTATCAAGCATCAAACCTTCATAAACTTCCATAAAACATCATTTAGCATGCATGGCAATCATGGGTAAATTTTTAAACATGTACCATAGCTCATTTAATAGCTAGAAATGGCTAATTCATAATACGAGAACTCCGAAAATACGAAGAATATCAAAAACGGGACTAAGATGAACTTACTAGCAAGCTTGAAAAAATGAAGAACCCTAGCTATGGTGTCTCCACTTTTTTGGGAGCAACAAGGAAGAAGATGAGGGAATTTTTCTCATCTTTTTCCTATTTTAATCACTTATTAGGCAAATGACCAAAATGCCCTTCCTCTTAAAAATTTCTATTACACCATCTCAAGGCCAATTTTGTCCAAAATTATATTTTTGGAAAAATTACTATTTAAGGACTTCTAATTACTATTATAAAGCTATTTCATACAAAAAGCTTCTAGAAAATCATATTTTGTAACTTTTGCAATTTAGTCCTTTTAGACCAATCCACCACAATTTAATAAAATTTCTTCATGAAACATTCATACTAGCATGCAAACATGGCATAAACTTTTAAAAACTCATAAATTCACCTCGAATTCGTGGTCTCGCACCACTATTATGACTAGGCCCTAAATCGGGCTGTTACAATTCTCCCCCATTTAGAGATTTTCGTCCTCGAAAATCTTACCAGCAAAAAGGTTTGGATAATGGTTTCTCATATTCTCTTCTGTTTCCCATGTAGCTTCCTCTATCCCATGTCTTTGCCACAATACTTTCACTAAGGCAATACTTTTATTTCTCAATTGCTTGACTTCCCGAGCCAAAATTTTGACTGGCTCTTCACTGTGAGTCATGTCAGGATGAATCTCTATCTCTGATGGAGTAATCACATGTGAAGGGTCTGATCTGTAGCGTCGCAACATTGACACGTGAAACACATCATGTATCTTTTCTAATTCTGATGGCAAAGCCAAACGATAAGCTACCGGCCCAACTCTCTCAATAATCTTATAAGGTCCATTGAAACGTGGGCTTAACTTGCCTTTCCGACCAAATCTGAGGACTTTTCTCCATGGTGACACTTTCAAGAAAACTTTATCCCCAACTTGATACTCTATCTCTTTTCTTTTTAAATTCGAATAGGATTTCTGTCTATCTTATGTAGCTTTCAAACATTCTCATATCACTTTAACTTTCTCTTCAGCTTCTCTAACCAAATCAACCCCGTGAATTTGGTTTTCTTTAAGTTCAGTCCAAAATAAAGGCGTTCTGCACTTACGCCCATATAAAGCCTCATAAGGCGTCATCTTTAAGCTCGATTGGAAACTATTATTATAGGCAAATTCTGCCAATGGGAGGAACTTTTCCCAACTGCCTTGGAATTCAAGAATACAACATCTGAGCATATCCTCAAGTACTTTAATTACTCTTTTCGACTGACCGTCAGTCTGAGGATGAAAAGCCGTACTAAATTTTAACTTTGTACCCAGGGCTTCTTGCAACTTCTTCCAAAATCGGGATGTAAATCTCAAGTCTCTATCCGATATAATCGATAAAGGAACTCCATGAACCTTTACTATTTCTGAAACATACAAGTTTGCCAACTTGTCGAGGGAGAAATCCACTCGTACTGGTATGGAATGGGCTGACTTCGTAAGTCTACCAACTACAACCCATATAGCATCCTTCTTACTCAGTGACAACGGTAAACCCATTACAAAATCCATGGTGATGCGGTCCCATTTTCACTCGGGAACCAAGATGGGCTGAAGTAAACCCGAAGGTACTTGGTCTTCAGCCTTTACTTGCTGACAAATCAAGCACTTGGAAACAAACTCTAAAATATCTTTCTTCATTTTTGGCCACCAATACAGTTGCTTCAAATCATTATACATCTTAGTACTTCTCAGATGTACAGATAAACATCCATTATATGCCTCATGTAGAGGTCTCTGAACGAGCTTCTCTTTCCTCGGTTCACAGATTCTATTTCTAAACATCAAGTATCCATCAGAATTAGTTCGAAAATCGGATTTAGTATTTGACTCGCACTGAGCTTTCTTGACTTGCACTTCACTATCTTCTTTCTGAGCCTCAAAGATCTCTTGAAGAAACATTGTTCTAGCTCTCCACTCAGGTAAAATAGATACATTGTCATATAAAAACATTCTTGAATTCAATGCTCTTAAAGCAAATAGAGATTTCCTGCTCAAAGCATCGGCGACCACATTCGCCTTTCCTGGATGGTAGTCAATGACCAATTCATAGTCTTTTATCAACTCTAACCATATCCTTTGTCTTAAGTTCAACTCTTTCTGTGTCATCAAATACTTTAGACTTTTGTGATCAGTAAAAATCTGACATTTTTCACCATATAAATGGTGTCTCCAAATCTTCAAAGCGAAGATTATGGCAGCCAACTCTAAATCATGCGTCAGATAATTCTTCTCATGAGGCTTCAATTGTCTGGAGTCGTAAGCAATCACCTTACCTTCTTGCATGAGTACACAACCTAATCCATTTAAGGATGCATCACAGTAAATTATGAATTCTTTGTCTAACTCGGGTTGTACTGAAACTGGAGCTTCTGTCAACATTGTCTTCAGTTTCTCAAAACTTTGTTGGCATCTTTCTATCCACTCAAACTTCACATTCTTCTGTAACAATTTAGTCATTGGAGTTGCAATCATGGAAAACCCCTTGACAAAATGTCTGTAATGGCCGGCTAGGCCTAGAAAACTTCTAATCTCAGAGATGTTCTTCGGTAGCTTCCAGTCCATTATGGCCGAGACTTTACTAGGATCTACTCAGACTCCATCTCTCGAGACAATATGTCCAAGGAATCCCACTTCCTTGAGCCAAAATTCACTTTTACTGAACTTAGCATACAACTGATTTTCTCAAAGAGTCTGTAAAACTATCCGTAGGTGCTCAGTATGCTCATTCTTGTCCCGAGAATAAATCAGTATGTCGTCAATAAAAACGACTACAAACTTGTCGAGGTACGGCCTAAAAATGCGGTTCATTAAATCCATGAATACCGCAGATGCATTGGTCAACCCAAAGGGCATGACTAAAAATTCATAGTGCCCATACCTTGTTCGAAAGGCGGTCTTGGATAGATCTAAATCTTTCACTCTCAGCTGGTAGTACCTGGATCTCAAATCTATTTTGGAGAACACAGTGGCTCCTTTCAATTGATCGAACAAATCATCGATCCTAGGCAATGGGTACTTGTTCTTTATCGTCACTTTATTAAGCTGACGGTAATCTATGCACAATCTCATGGTGCCATATTTCTTTTTCACAAATAAAACCGGAGCACCCCATGGTGAATAACTTGATCTTGCAAAGCCTTTATATGTCAACTCTTGTAACTGTAACTTCAATTCTTTCAACTCTGTGGGAGCCATTCTGTAAGAAGTAATAGATATCGGTACAGGACCGGGAGCTAGCTCAATGCTGAACTCAACCTCTCTAACTGGTGGTAGTCTTGGCAATTACTCAGGGAAAACATCCAAGTACTCACATACTATCGGTACTGACTCAATCTTTAACTCTGTTTCTTTATCATTCATTACAAAGGCCAGATATGCTTCATACCTTTTTCTTATATATCTCTGTGCCGCCATTTGAGAAATCATTACCAACAATCCATCTTGTTCATCCGATTCTACATGAAGAATATCTCCATTTTCACATCTCATCTTAATGTATTTCTTCCCACAATTTACAATCACATCATGAGTAGTCAACCAATCCATACCAAGAATGAGGTCAAATTCATCAAATGGTAACAACAGAAGATTTGCTTTAAAGCAATAACCTCTAATCATTAGTGGACAATCTTTACAAACTTTATCAACTAACACTCTCAAGCCTAACGGATTAGACACTTTAATCATAAATTCTGTAGTATCAATAGGCATACTCAATCCGGATACTAATTTCATTCAAATGTAAGAGTGTGTGGATCCGGGATCTATTAAAGCAATAACTTTGGTATTGTAAAGAGAAAAGGTACCCGTAATAACATCAGGAGAAGATGCCTCTTTGCGAGCGCGAATGGCATAAGTCCTTCCAGGTGATCTACCCTCGGGTCTCGCGGCCTGTTCTCTGGGGTTACCTCTTCCACTTGTCCCACTCCTTGGGTTTCTCTGCCGTCTTCCTCGGTCATACTCTCGAATCTTGGGTTCTGAGTTCTCTCTTCTTTCATCATCTCTGGACAATCTTTTATAAAATGGTCTTGGGATCCACATTTAAAACATGCATTTTCATGTGCTCGTTATTCTCCGAGATGACGTCTACCACACTGTGGACATTCAGGTCTGACTAATTCCCAACACTTGCAACTGAAGTCGCCTGTGCTTTGTTCCCCGAATACAGTTTACTCTTGTCTTTCCTTGAAAATCCAATGGAAGTAGTTGATTGAGCAGAAAAATCTCTTGACTTCTTGGACGAAAACTGGAATGACTTATTCCACTGTCTCTTTCTAGAGTTGCGAGACTCAGTTTCAGACTTTTTCTTCTCTTTTAATAATTCTTCGACTTTACAAGCCCTTTCTACTAACACAACGAATTCCTTTAATTCAAGTATCGCAACAAACAACTTGATGTCCTCATTTAATCCTTCTTCAAATTGTTTACTCATAATGGCCTCAATGGACACACACTCGTGAGCATATTTGCTGAGTCGTACAAACTCTCGCTCGTAATCGATCACTGACATTTTGCCTTGCTTCAGCTCTAGGAATTCCTTCCTCTTATGATCTACAAACCTTTGATTGATATACTTTTTCTTGAACTCTTCTTAGTAGAATTCCACGTGACCCTTTCCTTCGGTACTACCGACACAAGGGTGTTCTACCATTGATAAACAGAATCACTTAAGAGAGAGATTACACACTTCATGCATTCTTCAAGTGTGCATGACAGTTCATTGAATACCTTGATGGTATTTTCTAACCAGAATTCAGCCTTCTCTAGATCATCATCTCTTTTAGCCCGGAATTCTTCTGCGCCATGTTTCCTGATCTTATCAATTGGAGGTTTATCTCCTCTTACCACCTCTACTACTTGAAGGGCTACTGGAGCAGGTTGTGGAACAGGTGATAGTGGAGGGGGTTGTACATTCGGGTTCGCCCGAACGAACTCTGTATACCATGTGTTCATCATTTGGAGGAAGGCTTCTCTAGCCTCTTCTCCTCATTGACTCACCGTAGTGGGTCTATTCTCATTCTCGTTCGACACCGTCCCTTCTACGGGAGCTGGTGCGTTACTTTCTACATCATCCGCCATATCTCTGTCGGAATACATTTACTATATGTATAAACAAAATTTAAGTCGTCAGAAGTCGTCACACTATCATTATAAAAACATTCTTACGTATGGCATGTATAACTAGACTCATGCTCGTGCTATGTTAGTCCTAGAATAGACTAAACCGTAGCTCTGATACCAAAAAATGTAACACCCTATACCCAAGACTGATGCTAGGACTGGTACCGAGGTATAACCATGCTTAAACTCACTTAAACATGTACTTACAGGCTGTAAAATTTTGAACCAACTTAAAACTTTTCTTTCTGGATCATAACATGCATATTATGGGCTTATGAGGCCTTTAACAATTAACCGAACTCTTTTGGACACTTCATCTAACATTCAACTTGGAAGCAAGGTTTACACGCCCATGTTACTTAGAGACACGCCCGTGTACCCATAGGCACGCCCATGTCTACAACCGTGAGAGGTTACTGACTTTATTCACACGGCCTTGACACGCCCGTGTCTACCAACCATGTGAAGCTACTGACTTCAACCACACGGCCTAGGCACACGCCCATGCTTTGAACGTGTGTCTTACACGGTCCTTATACACAGCAGTGTAAAATGACCGTGGTCTAACTATTTTTAAAATATTAAGGTGTAGGTTAACCCGGTCTAGACACATGCCCGTGTGTCTAACCGTGTAGGCAACTAGAGGCTATTTACCAAGCCATTTGCCTCCCTGAAATTAAGATCAACCCAACTCAAAACAATACAATTCATTAATAACATATTTTCATGAATAATACTACGTATTTCATTGATATCTATATACAGACAACTTAAACAAGTTTGGCCAACCACTTAGCCATATACAAAAGAATAATAAACTAGATAGCCTATACAATGGCATTACACAAAACATGTTCTCAAAATGAATGATTCCTATACATGCCATACTTAGTAATATAATTTGGCTATACCAAAATAAGGGTCGATAGTGTGCTACGAGCCCTGACTCCAATGATCCACAAATTAGCCTAGCGGGACTACACAGAAAGAAACAATCAAAGACGTAAGCATTTAGCTTAGTAAGTTTGCATGTATAACACATAATAAATAAACTTGCTTCAGATAAACCATTTGACATGAGAATGGTATCATTATCTCATCTATAAAGCTTACTTATTCATACATGATTCTTACTTGTCTCATGGTACTTACTAATCTCATACATGTAAGGTAACAAGGTACCTATATCACTTGATCACATTGATCAGCATACTTAAACATAATAATTATGTCTTCTAACTCATCATTCATAACATGAATAATATTCAATTTCAACTTGGTAATAGCTATGCTCTCTTAACATTCTTGTTTTCACATTTTAGCTCTCATTTGCCCGATGAATTTCTATAAATTACCAAGAATACTAGATCTCTTGTCATGTACTTCATGCCAATGCAATACTTTAGAGATGGACTTATATGGAAGATCTCTTCTTGAATCAATGCCAAGCTTGCTTTGGTCTAACATGATAACTTATTCAATGCCAAGCTTGAGTCCTTGGACTTACATGATAACTTGCTTGATAACTTGATCAATGCCAAGCTTGAGTCCTTGGGCTTACATGATAACTTGTTCAATGCCAAGCTTGGGTCCTTGGACTTACATGATAACTTGTTCAATGCCAAGCTTGGGTCCTTGGACTTACATGATATCTTGTTCAATGCCAAACTTGGGTCCTTGGACTTACATGATAACTTGCTTTATAACTTGATCAATGCCAAGCTTGGGTCCTTGGACTTACAAGATAACTTGCTTAATTGCCGATGCCATGCCTTGGCTTGGTCTTATACGGACTTTCTTATCTCGTATAATAGACCGTATCTCCCGGGTAATTCATCTTCAATCGAGACTTTCTCTTGTTTAATCTTATTGACTTCTTTGTTTAACATAACATTAAACCATTCATGATAACAATGTATATTATACTAAGCAATTAAATGATAAAAACATAAAGCTTAGAACTCATACAAACTTACCTCAATATACAAAATGTATGTAGATATGCAATTTAGTCCTCAACTTTGTTCTTGCCTCGGTTTCGATCCGGGCTTCGTTTTTCTTGATCTATAATCATAAATAGATCATTTAATAAGCCAGAATTATACTCAAGATGGCGAAATTCTCCTTTAATTTCTTTAGGGAGTTTTAGGGATTGCTTATGTTTTGTTTTATCTTTTCTCTTGAGATGTTTTCTTTCTTAGTTATGAACTAAACCCCTCAGATAACTGAAGGGGATGAAACCTAGATGAATCTTGTTATTTGATTTCTGAATTTTATGATAATTACTTGGTTTGTTCTTAATTATGCATGTTTAATCCAAATCTGATGTGCTTAGGCAGAGTAAGAATACACCCTGCTTATGTAACACTCTATACCCGAGACCGATGCTAGGACTGGATACGAGGAATTACCATGCTTAAACTCACTTAAACATGTACTTACGAGCTGTAAAATTTTGAACCAACTTAAAACTTTTCCTTCTTGATCATAACATGCATATTATGGGCCTACGAGGCTTTTAACAATTATCCAGACTCTTTTGGACACTTCATCTAACACTTAACTTGGAAGCAGGGTTCACACGCCCATGTTACTTAGAGACACGCCCGTGTACCCATAGGCACGCCCATGTCTACAACCGTGGGAGGTTACTGACTTTATTCACACGGCCTTAACACGCCCGTGTCTACCAACCGTGTGAAGCTACTGACTTCAACCACACGGCCTGGGCACACGCTGTGTTTTACACGGTCCTTACACACAGCCATGTAAAATAACCGTGTAGGCAACTAGAGCCTATTTACCAAGCCATTTGCCTCCCTGAAATTAAGATCAACCTAACTCAAAACAATACAATTCATTAATAACATATTTTCATGAATAATACTACGTATTTCATTGATATCTATATACAGACAACTTAAACAAGTTTACCGAACCACTTAGCCATATACAAAAGAATAATAAACTTGATAGCCTATACAATGGCATTACACAAAACATGTTCTCAAAATGAATGATCCATATACATTCCATACTTAGTAATATAATTTGGCTATACCAAAATAAGGGTCAATAGTGTGCTACGAGCCCTGACTCCAATGATCCACAAATTAGCTTGGTGGGACTACATAGAAAGAAACAATCAAAGACGTAAGCATTTAGCTTAGTAAGTTTGCATGTATAACACATAATAAATAAACTTGCTTCAGATAAACCATTTGACATAAGAATGGTATCATTATCTCATCTATAAAGCTTACTTATTCATACATGATTCTTACTTGTTTCATGGTACTCACTAATCTCATACTTGTAAGGTAACAAGGTACCTGTATCACTTGATCACATTGATCAGCATACTTAAACATAATAATTATGTCTTCTAACTCATCATTCATAACATGAATAATATTCAATTTCAACTTGGTAATAGCTATGCTCTCTTAACATTCTTGTTTTCACATTTTAGCTTACTCATTTGCCCGATGAATTTCTATGACTAACCGAGAATACTAGATCTCTTGCCATGTACTTCATGCCAATGCCATACTCTAGATATGGACTTATATGGAAGATCTCTTCTTGAATCAATGCCAAGCTTGCCTTGGTCTTACATGATAACTTATTCAATGCCAAGCTTGAGTCCTTGGACTTACATGATAACTTGCTTGATAACTTGATAAATGCCAAGCTTGAGTCCTTGGGCTTACATGATAACTTGTTCAATGCCAAGCTTGGGTCCTTGGACTTACATGATAACTTGTTCAATGCCAAGCTTGGGTCCTTGGACTTACATGATATCTTGTTCAATGCCAAACTTGGGTCCTTAGACTTACATGATAACTTGCTTGATAACCTGATCAATGCCAAGCTTGGGTCCTTGGACTTACATTATAACTTGCTTAATTTTCGATGCCATGCCTTGGCTTGGTCTTATACGGACTTTCTTATCTCATATAATAGACCGTATCTCCCGGGTAATTCATCTTCAATCGGAACTTTCTCTTGTTTAATCTTATTGACTTCTTTGTTTAACATAACATTAAACCATTCATGATAACAATGTATATTATACTAAGCAATTAAATGATAAAATCATAAAGCTTAGAACTCATACAAACATACCTCAATATACAAAATGTATGTAGTTATGCAATTTAGTACTCGACTTTTTTCTTACCTCGGTTTCGATCTGGGCTTCGTTTTTCTTGATCTATAATCATAAATAGATCATTTAATAATGCTATTGACTAAATTGACTCATAACTCATACTTTGGCAAAATTAATAATTTGCCCCTATACTTTCACATATTTACACTTTTGCCCCTAGGCTCGTAAAATGATTTTCATGCAACTTTCTTAAACATCATGCTTAGCTGAATCATTTTCTCTACTATAGCAATCATCAATTCTCTCTATTTCTAATAGGTACGACCAATTTTATAACTATTACAAAATGGTCCATACTACCATTTTTCATGAAATTCATTAAGGAAAAGAGGTTTATCAAGCATCAAACCTTCATAAACTTCCATAAAACATCATTTAGCATGCATGGCAATCATGGGTAAATTTTTAAACATGTATCATAGCTCATTTAATAGCTAGAAATGGCTAATTCATAATACGAGAACTCCAAAAATACGAAAAATATCAAAAAACGGGACTAAGATAAACTTACTAGCAAGCTTGAAAAAAATGAAGAACCCTAGCTATGGTGTCTCCACTTTTTCGGCAGCAACAAGGAAGAAGATGAGTGAATTTTTCGCATCTTTTTCCTATTTTAATCACTTATTAGGCAAATGACCAAAATGCCCTTCCTCTTAAAAATTTCTATTACACCATCTCAAGGCTAATTTTGTCCAAAATTATATTTTTGGAAAAATTGCTATTTAAGGACTTCTAATTACTATTCTAAAGCTATTTCAAACAAAAAGCTTCTAAAAATCCATATTTTGCAACTTTTGCAATTTAGTCCTTTTGGACCAATCCACCACAATTTAATAAAATTGCTTCATGAAACATTCATACTAGCATGAAAACATGGCATAAACTTTTAAAAACTCATAAATTCACCTCGAATTTGTGGTCTCGCACCACTATTCTGACTAGGCCCTAAATCGGGCTGTTACAGCGTAAGAGTAGACCTAGCGTAAGTAAGTGGAGTTGATCGAACACCTAGAGATAGGGTTACGAGATTTTGCCAGATTAGGGTGAAACCTAATATGGGAATCCATAGATCAATTTACTGCTATTCTAGGGGGTTATTATTAGAGAACGAGAGTTCCACTAATTAACCTAGGGTTAGAAGCTACTCACCTCGAGAGAGGGTTTAGCATAGGTTAGGGAGTCCTGCGGATCAAGCTAGTTTAGCATAGGTTAGGGAGTCCTGCGGATCAAGCTAAGTAAATAAATCATATGATTCAGGGTTAAATAACAAGTGAAGTCTAGGTGGATTCTTCCTGAGGGTATCGTCGTGATCAATTGAGTTTTTCTTCAAGTATTTCCCATTTCGTTCTTTTTGTCCTTGTTCTTAGATTAGTCGTCCTTAAAACAACTTCACTTTATTTTTAAGGCTAAATAATAAAAAGAAAGTTAGTATTAGTACTTCTAGTTTCTTTGGGTTCGATATCCGGTCTTGCCTAAACTATACTACTGTTTGATAGGTACACTTGCCTTTAATCGTTGTCAGAGTTAGTTTCTAGGTTCGATCATTCTTTTATAAATTTTAAAGCTCTGATTTTAGCGATCAACCATGATCTAACTGTAGCTCATATTTCATGCTCAATGTATCTGCATATACTGCCAAATTCTGTAAATGATCAGCTACCTCTCGAATCTGAACTATTGTTTCACCCATGAGATAATCCCAATTTCTAACTTGACCATGGGAATGGTGGAGCTCTTCCTTCCAATGCCCTTCTCTTGCTTCAAGAAGCTCGATCTGGAGTTCACAATTCTGCAATATCGATTCTAATTTTCCAATCTTGCTCTTCATTTCCTCAATCTTGTTCAGATGTGATTTTAGCTTGATTGCAGAATTACGGCTTCGATAGTGGTGAAGAGACCGTCCCAGTTTAGCCACTCTAGCTTTCAATCCACATTTCTCTTTTTGCTTTCTGGCAAACTCCTTTCTAGGGCCTCATTTCGCATCTGCATCTCTTGGAACTTCTTCTCCCAATGGTCAGCCTTGGCCTTTTCCTCTTGAATCCCCTGTTTCCACTGCTTCGAAGTCTTCCCTAATCCAGCATTTTTCATTGATAGACGTAGCTTTTTATATTCTATCTTTAGACTATCCAGATCTTCCTCGACCCTTTTCTTCCCTTTTCTCAATTTTTCAGCCTCCAATTTCTGAACATCCACATCTAATCTTAGGTACATTTTTTCTTCTTCCAACTTCTCCATCCTCTTTCTGAGCTCTGAACTCATCCTTTCGAAATCTTGTTTTATAATCTCCAATTCTGATGGGACCACTTCCAAGTATTCCTCTCTTGACCAGGCGCCTTCTAGATTTAGCTCAGGGATGTTGTCATTAATCCTTCTAATCCTCCATCCGTTATATTTTGGGGTCGTCATTGGGCCTGCGGATAATCTCTTCATCTTGCAAATCTGATTCCAAGCACTAGAAATCTCCTTAACCCTCTTCTTATAGTTATCCTCTCTGTATGAGAACTCACATTGAGCCAGCCCATATGTTATTGGTATGAACTGTCTTGATCCATATTGCCTTAGTACGAGCAAAGGGGCATACCCAACGACTCCCCAAATTCCAAGTGAAGGAACCCAGTCAAAATTCCCACACCAATAAATTGGGAATCATCCAAGGAGCCCTCCACTCGATGTCTTCCTCTTAGAGGTTTTGAAGGAACGCCATCCAGTTTTCCTCAGACACATCCTCTCTCCTTTGTGTAGCCACTATCTCTTTTAATGGAGAATAATTGTCAAAGAAAACCCGATAAGAAACTTTCTCCACCGTCCAGAAATGACTGTGGAACCAAGCTAATAATAACTGCACGTATCCAATGAACCTAGCCTCACGTGCTTTTCGGCATGCATTCAAATATCTGAATGTCTCGGCTAAAATTGCAGGTACAGGTGTGACTCTTTTATCAAGCCAATCGAATAAATCAGTAACTACTTCGTCTACATGTCTGAGAGCTTTAGGGAAAATTACCAAACCATAAATACAAAAGGCAAAGACGTCGATCTTCTTCTTTTCGTCTAGATGTGCTAAGATCAGGTCCCTTAAACTTACCCAAGGAATGCATTTACCCTCACCTTTCTTTTGAATTCTGGCTGCAACCCACTGTTCACTCATTCCCGTGATATTCATTAATTTCTTCAAAAAAGTTGGGACATTAGCGGCCCTGGAATAAGCTTTATCGACTTGGACCCTTGGACAACGAAGCAAGGTTGTATATTCCTCCACCGTGGGCACTAAATCTACTTTCCCGAAAGTGAAACAACTGTAGGCCGGGTTTCAAAACTGAGTCATAACCCAGAACAGATGCTTGTGTACCTTGATGTCGAGCAAGTAGGGTAGATTGCCATAATTAAGATAAAACAGCTGCTTAGCCTCATTATTCCACTGGGTCCATATTTCTTTCAACTCTTGGAACTCATTTTGTGTAATACTGATACGAGTGAAATCCCATAGTCCTGACACATGCCCCGCAGCTAAGCTATTCCCTTTCTCTAATTGTGTCTGCTCTGACCACATGCGGACGGCTACATTGTCTTCCACTTTATCAAGAAATTCATTCTCCATAAGTAGCTTTCTAACTTAGAAACTGACCGTGAATTGATACCTCTTAAAATATGAAATGACATGCACAAAAAATAAAGCACAACAGTTTAGTATCATGAAATAAAATATAAAGCAAAAATAAACAAACACCTATCTAGGTGACTACTAAAGTTTGGCATAGTTCTACTTAGGGAGAGTCCTTATGTTTTCTACATGTGGCTTAGATCTAAAGTTGGGGTACCCGAACCAGCAGATTCCTCGATCCTCACCCATTATAGGTTCATACAAACCGAGTTCAGTTCGGGGGAATACATTTCCCTATGGCCATGCGGAAGTGAAAACTCCACGAAGACATAGGTACGGATGTATCTCGGAAGCAATCCACTAGCCCATGTGGAGGTGAAAACCTCACGAAGGCATAGTTTCTCACTCCCACTTAAGGGTATGACCATAACGGTCATGCAATACAATGTTCGCAAGAAAATATCAAATCATATGCAATGACACAAACAAATGCAACAAAAGGATCATAATTTTCAAATTGAATTTTCAAATTTCCGACAAAGGACAGAAAATAATCAATTTTACGGCTTGACTCTCTTATAAATTCCCCAGCAAAGTCGCCAAGCTATCGAAACCATTTTTAAAGTTTTTATGAAAAAACGGAGATCGACTTTAAAAAACAAAAAAAAGGGGGAGTCGCCACCAATCTTTTTTTACTTAGGTGTGATCAGATCACCTTATAGAACATGTTTTATTTAAAACATTAACTTTGGCCTACGAAATTTAGAAAAGCGAGTTCGGGAGTCGGTTACGTACGAGGAAGGGTTAGCACCCTCATATCGCCCAAAAATTGGTACCTAATTGATAAAATCATGTCCTGATATTGAAAATTTAAAAAAATAAAATAAAATACGATCCCTTTATTTGTGAGAAAGCTAAAAACTCACTTATCTCAAAGAAATAAAATGTCACACCCAATAAGTTAAGATGTAACATCTCAAGACTTCGAAATTAAGCTTGCCTTTATTTGTAGAAAATCCTTACCTCGAGATACGAAACATTATATCTAATAAGTTAAGACATAACATTTTGAATTTTCGATAATAAGTTTTGATTTGAAGTTTATGAATTTTTAAAAAAAGGATACTTGATACCTTAAGTTCCATGAGAAAAATTAAAACCCAGTGAGTTAGAGTATAATTTTTCTCGAAGTCCCCGAATATCATGTATCGCTGTATTTAAAAAAAACCTTCGAATAAAACGCGTCAATTTAGCAAAATGTGTTTTTATAAAAAATGGTTTGAATAAGATACTGCATTATATTACAAAACATAAATACCAAATAGCAATTTTCTATAATTACATGTCATATTAACAAATAATACTAATATAGACAATTAACGAACGAATAATGTAATATAGCAAATGATCAATGAAATGAAAGGACTATGCTACAACAATAATACGCAAATAAAAGAGCATAAATAAGTAAATACAAGATATAAAATAATCAGCAGTAATTAACTTATGTGAAAGATAACAATTTAAGAAATGAACATTAAACTCTACAAACAAGGTCAAATATAAAAGTAAATAAATGAATGATATATTTAAACACTGAATAAATATTATAACAAAAAAATAAAAAAAATATGACAATTTCTAAAACGATTAATATGTATAAACAATATATTTTAAATAAATGATACAAAAACTTAGAATATATGAAAAATATCAAGGATAACTTATAATAAATGTATAATTTAATAATTTAGTATATAAAAATATAAATAATAATACATGGTAAAAACAGTTATAAGTAAATAGTATACAACTTCAAATAAAAATATATTTATAATACATATATGCATAAAAATATATTTAAAAAAGAAACAATATAAACAATATACAATATAAAATTTTATACAATATACACAATTTCATTCAATATTAAGGATAAAATAATTTAATTTTATATATAATATTATATAATAATGTATAATATGCAAAATAAAAAGCGTAATATAATAACTAATGTGCAAATTTTAAAATAATATATAATATATGAATGATATTGAATTTAATAAAAAAACCTAAAATAAATAATAATTATAATAATTTAATATATATATATAATACTAAAATAATTAAAAATAAGAATAAAAGTGAAAATAAAAATAATAAAAAATCAAAAACAGGGATCAAATCAAAATAAAAAAAAAACTAAGGTAAAATTGCAAAAAAGGATGATATTGAAACATGCGCCAAACTATAGGGACTTATTGGGCAATTATGCTCGATCTCCTAAATGGCGCCGTTCGAATACCAGCCTTTAAATAGCCCGAGGGACCAAATTGAAACAAAAGCAAACTTTCAGGGCTAGATTAAAAAACAAAATAAAATTTAAATTGGACGGAATTACAAAGAATAAAATTGCGGAGGGACTAAAGAGACAAATTGTCCCTTTTATAAAAACACTCGGATCCTCTCCGGGTATCGGGTCAACGCGCGAATCCTATCCCCAGGATGACGTCATTTTGGCCTTTAAAGGGGACCCCCAAAACAGCGTCGTATGAAGGGCCTATATAAGCAAAAAAAATCATCCCAAAAATTTCATTTAAACACCCTTAAAAAAAAAAAAACCCCCCAAGGCCCCGAAAAGCTCTCCCCCCTCGGCCTGAGGCCAGAATCCAGCCTAAACTCCGGTGACGGGCCGTCGCACGCGCCACCGCAACCGCCGCCACACACGGCGGTCGGAGGCCAGAAATTTTGTCTTTTCAGTACGGGTCGAAAGGTAAAATTGTTTTCTTTATTTTTAGTAGTATCTTGTATATAAAAAATAGCATGAATTGAAAGAAAATAAAAAAGAGACGCTATTAAATATTCGAAAATCACCTTTGTTATTGGTTTTTTATTTCTCTAGTCTCTTGTATGTTTTTGCCTGTCTATATTTCGTGTGTCTGCCTTTGCCCCATTTACAGATTGCGTTAGGGTTTTTATAACCCAAAAACAAATTAGAAAATAAATACAGGACTCCTATTTTTGCTGCTACTGTCGGTCTTCTTTCCTTGATTTGCAGGTAAATGGCGAGAAACTCGGTGGTGGAGCATTGTCCGTGTACGGATTGCAGCGTGACCGAAGGGCTATGCTGGGCGCTTGCGGCGCGAGGGTTTCCCAGAAACCCTAGGTCCTGGAACGGTTTGGGTATTGGGCTCCGTAGGTTGGGTTAGAGGTTGGGCTAGGTTAAGTTTGGGCCATGGGTTTTGGGTATTAGTCTGGGTTGTAATGAGGTAATGGTTTTGGGCCACTGGGTCATCTGTTTAGTTTTGTAAACGGATAGTAAAAATAAAGCTAGACATTGATTTTTTTTATTTTATTTTTATTTTATTTTTGTTTGTTTGGGCCCGGGCATAAATGAGCTACTACAAATATTTTCCGTCTTTAATCATTGCATCGCTGACATTAGCAACAGAATAATTTGATAGTAGGCAAAAAAAAAAAAAAAGACCTAAACTAAACTGAAAAGATGGATTGAAAATTTTTACGTTTAGGATAAACCTCAACAACCATTTTTACAATTTCACTCTAGACTTAAAATATTTTTAAATTATAAAATTTTTTATTTAAAAAAGATAAAATCTTAAAATATTATTAAAATTTATTAAAAATTAAATAAAATTCAAAAAGTTAAAAAATAATAAAAATTATTAAAAATCACTTAAAAGTTTAAGTCTAGAAATGAATTTTAACATTGTCCAAATTTAGTCAATATGATTGTTCTAAATAATATAAAATTTTAAAAGTATTATAATTTATTTAAAATGTTATATTTGTATCAATATTTTAATTTTACTAGTCCTTTTTAGGCTAGATAAAAATTAAAAAAATTAAAAAATAAATATATATAATTTTTTTAAAAAATATTAATTCTACTACTAACTTTTTGAGTTCAATTGCTATGTCGAGATGTTTAAACGAAGAATATTGCTCTCTTGGCAAGGCCAAAAGGCTACACTTCGTCGTGTTTTTGTAGTTATTGAATGATCTGGCAAGACTTTCTAAGGTGAGGGTATAACACTTATCCATAGAAATTTAATTATTATCCATAATTCAGAAGTGAGTTCTATATATATTAATGGTGATTTTTTATGTATTGAAGAGTAATGAAAAAAATGGTTCTCAACAATTTTTTTTTATATTTTAGACTAAATCATTTTAAGGATGACATTCTACGTCTAAGTTCGAAAGTCCGCTCGAAAATTGGATGTGTTGGACAAAAATATTAGGTTCGAAAAATAAGTTTGAACAACAAAATTATGTCTATTTAAAATATAGATTGAGCTTGGACTCCAAATTTTTATACTCGAGTTCTACCCAATTTCAATTGCTTTCAAGTTTATAATATGTTGTTTATATATTTGTAATTTATATAATAGGAAAAAATAAATATAATAAACAATAATGTATATATTAAAATGTATTGAGTTGTTTATGTTTATAAATTTAATAAAGAATGTATATAATGTTAATAAATTATGTATATTTATTAAATATTAAGTAAAAATAATTATATTTTAAAAATTAAAAAATAAATCGGGTAAGACTAAAAAGGTTTTGTTGGCCATTTTATAAATATGGATGGACTTGGACAAATTTTGAGGTTTATATTTTAGGTAGAGTCAAGCTTGAGCAACTGTGCATCGTGTTGAGTCCAATTGTTATCTAAAGGCCAAATTTAAGCAGTGCTAAGACAAGTTTCAATTGCATTAAGCACGAGTAATGAAAATAGTAGAAAAATAAACAACACAAGATGTGTTTACGTAGTTCAATTTCCCTACATCTGTACGGCCTTACCCAGAGAGAATATTCACTATCTTAGTACATTGTACAAGTGTTTCCAAGCTCTAACATTCATTGGTTTAAATTTTTCACTTTCATACCTAAGATCTGAACATCTCCCATCTAAGTTTTTCCCTTGAAAATTTAAGACTCTAACCAAGTCACACACTTGATTATTACAAAATAATGCACTCAAAAATACGTTCTTCATTAAACAAAATAAAGTTCTCTTAATCAATACAATACCTATGGAAGTTCTCACCATATATAAATGAGACTTGCTAACATACTACAACTGTTACAATCAATTATCCCTCAAATTAACTAAGATAAATAACACATATAATATCTTTATAATGCCACACGATAAGTCTTCAATCAACTGGATATCTTTTCTATAATAGCCATGAGTCGATTTGATCCATAAGATAAGTGATGATGATTACTTCGATCCAATCCAAACTAATCTCCAAGATTTCTTGCTAAATGTAGTTCGGATATCAAAGATGGGTTCGCAAGTATCTCAACCAACTAAGGAAATCATAGATCCAAACATGACAGTTTTTTTATGTAACCAAAGTTTTTTTATGTAACCAATGCTACTACTAGCTTGCACTTGTTTAGGCACTAGTCGAAGCACTCTATGAAAAAAAAATACTTTAATAATCTCCTTCTTTGAAATATTTTTGAACATAAAAAAATAAAAATAAAGGAGAGCTTAATCAACAATAAACTTCAATGCTCCCCTTAAGTAACAGCCCTTAATCCATCATACTAAAACTACTAATATAACCAAACATATTAATCATTAATGGATATGAACCAAAATAGCATTAAGAAGCAAAACTCTCAAAGTTCATATCATAGCTATCGTAGACAGTATAAGGTTCACAAAAGATCAACCAACTAAATAAAAAAAGTTCAAAGTTAAACATCATTACAAGCCAGTAAAAGAAATAAAGTCTTGTGCAACAAGTGAACTTCAACAAAAGTCCATCAACTAAAGCAAATGATCTAGATCTAAACAAGAGCAGCAAAAGATTGATTATACTAAATTAGTTCCAGCAGAGAACAAGCCTAAGAAGAGATCTCTTGAAAATGTGCTACCAAAAACTATGATTGACAACAAAGGCAAGCTTCCCTCATCAACAATGCCACCACTAGTGCTAGCTCCTTGCAATACTACTCCCCCTTTTCATTCAACAAATTTTCCAAACTTCAATGAAGTAGCTTGGCTAGCAGGTCATTCCTCAAGGCTTTGGCTCTTCTAACATTGACTTGGAGTTGTTAAATGGCTTGCTCTTGGGAGGCAATCTCAGTGATAAGCAAGTAACATTTTTTAATCTCATTCTTGATGCGTTTTGGATGATTTATTATGTAAATTAGCGAATTTGATACTCCTAATCCTTTAAATTCATGTTTCTATACTTAAGTGAGCATAGGGGAGCGAAAGGAGCAAAAAACAAGCCAAAATCAGACAAAAAGAGCTATTTTTAGGATCCACACGGCCTGGGCATTTCCACACGGGCTGGCCATACGCCCATGTGCTAGCCCGTGTCAATTTCACACCTTGTTTCTCTTTTACGCAAAAAAAGCCAATTTTTAGGGATTCTGAGCATTCTAAAATTTATAAATACATAGTAGAAGAGGACCTGGGAGAGCACGCAGAGAAGAATGAAGAAAAGACTTGAAGAACACCACTGGACTCATTTTAGAAGTGGATCTCCTTCAAGATTGAAGATCTCCATTCAATTTCTTTAGAAGTTTTATTGGGTTTCTTTATATCTTCTTGTTTTCCTAACTTTGAGATGATGTTATTCAAGATTATAAATTAAATTCCCTAGATGCCTAGGGAAGATGAAACTTATATGAACCTTGTTATTTGATTTCTGAATTACATAATAAATGCTTGATTCTTGTTCTCAAATATGTATGATTATTTCGTGTTTTGATATTTTCAGGATATTAATTCATGCTTAATATGCTTAATTCAGTGGAGCAAAAGTCACTATTTAAGAGTAGATCGAAGCATAATTGAGTGAAGTTGCATGCAATCCTAGTAATAGGACGACATAAATCTACCGGATTAGAGTCAAATCTAATAGGGGAATCCACAGATCGAGTTAATGCGGCAATAGGGGTTTTAATTAGAAAGAGATTTCAATTAATCAACCTAGAGTCAGTTGTTTTTACTCTGGAAAGAGATATTAACATAAAATAGGGATTTCTACGGATGAAGGCACAAGTGAATAAATTGTCTAATTCAGATTCAGAATAATAAGTGAAGTCTAAGTGGATTCTTTCCTGGGAATTGTCTATCTCATTGGTTTAATTTGATTATTTTTCTAATTCATTCTCTGTCGCGTTCTTAGTAATTAGTTTAGTTAATTTTATATTAAAAACAATTCCTTCAATTTATCGGCTAGATAATAGAAAAATAGTAAGTACTAGTACTTTTAGTCCTTGTGGATAAACTATTCCTGACTCACCATAGCTATACCATTATTTGATAGGTGCGCTTGCCTTGTCGTAATTTTAGTTAGTTTAGTGACCATCAAGTTTTTGGCGCCGTTTCCAAGGACTAAAATATTAGGAATACTCAATTTTTATTAATTTAGCCATTTTTATTTGTATTGCATTTTATTTTTGTTTTAGCTTAATTTTTGGTTTCTAATTGTTTCTTTTATTTGCTTCTGGCAAGCTCCTTTAGTTTATGACTAGAAGAAACCCATCGGGACTATTAGTATTTGATAGTGAAATTAAATGTACAGCTAAAAGAAACTGTAGAGAATCAAGACAGAATCGATAGAATATAGTGGAAGAGCAAGAGGACATTATTGTTATTACTGCTGAGATGGTTGATAATCAGAATAATCAGCTACCTCCTATGGTTGCCGCAAATCCTGCAAATTTGAATGCTGCTCTTCGTACTATGTACGATTATGCCAAGCCCACTCTAACTAGGGCTAAATCGAGTATTGTGAGACCTGTCATTACTGTGAATAATTTTGAATTGAAGCTGAACACTATTCAGATGATTCAACAGTTTGTTCAGTTCGATGGTTTGCAAGATAAAGGTCCAAATACTCATTTGGCTATTTTTTTTTTGAATTTCGCGACACTTTCAAAATTAATGGCATTTCTGACGATGCCATTTGGCTACGAATGTTTCCCTTCTCGTTGAGGAACAAAGCTAAACAGTGGTTGAATTCCTTACCATGAGGTTTGATCACTACATGGGATCAAATGACTGAGAAATTTCTTTTGAAGTACTTTCCACCGGCTAAGATAGCTAAGTTGAGAAATGATATCTCTTCCTTCGTACAGATGGACTTGGAGATCCTATATGATACATGGGAGAGGTATAAGGATCTATTGAGAAGGTGCTCTCACCATGGGTTACCTTTATGGTTACAGGTTCAAGCCTTCTACAACGGTTTGAATCCCTCAATTACGTAGTTAATCAATGCAACAGCTGGTGGTACTTTGAACAATAAAACAAGCGGCTTATGATTTTATAGAGGAAATGTCATTGAATAATTATCAGTGGCAAGTCCTGAGGACGATGCCGATGAAAGCAGTCGGTGTTTTTAACGTAGATGCGGTTACCATGTTATCAAATTAGGTAGAACTTTTAAGTAAGAAAATTGATGGCTTATATGGTTCTACACAGGTACATCCGGTGATGCAATGCAATTCAACTAGAGGAGGAACAAACAATCTGGAATATTTACCCCACAGTCCTAGCATAGAGAACGAACAAGTCAATTATATAGGTAATAATTCTGGGTCTCATAATAATTCTTACATTAACACTTATAATGCAGGTTGGGGGAACCATCCCAATTTCTCTTGGGTGGTCAAGGAAACCAAAGACCACAACCCCCTCCAGGCTTTCAACAACAACCTTACCAACAAGAGAAAAAGCCGAACGTTGAGGAGATGCTAACGAAGTTTATTTTGGTGTCAAAAACCCGCTTCCAAAACACCGAAACAACACTTAAAAATCAACAAGCGTCGATTCAATGGCTTGAGAACCAAATAGGTCAGCTTGCTAAGTTGATTTTAGAAAGGCCACAAGGTAGCTTGCCTAATAATACCGAAACTAACCCAAGGAAGCAACTTCATGCAATTGCTGTGCGAGATAAAGAAAGGTTAGTTGAATCTAAACTAGAACCGAGGCAAGAAAGTATGGTAAGTAAAAGTAAGGTTGAGGTAAGCCAAAATGAACAAAAATCAGTCAATAAGGAATATAAACCTCATGTACCATATGCCAACGTGACAAAGAAAGACCACACAAACGAACAATTTGGTAAATTTCTTAAACTTTTGAAAAAATTACATACCAACTTACTGTTTATTGAAGTTCTTTCGCAGATGCCCAATTCAGTTAAATTATTAAAGGAGCTTTTGCCAAACAAATGGAAGTTAGATGATTCATCGCACGTGGAGCTAAATGCAATGTGCTCAGCCATTTCGCAAAATAAACTACCTAATAAATTGAAAGATCCAGGGAGTTTTACTATTCATTATTTAATTGGTAGTTTAAATGTTGATAATGCTTTGGCTAATTTAGGGGCGAGTATTAATGTCATGCCCTATAAAATGTTTAAGCAACTAAGTCTTGGGAAACCTAAACAAACTAGGATGAGTATTCAATTAGTAGATAAAACCATTAGATTGCCTAGGGGGTATTGTTGAAGACGTGAAAATTGATGAATTCATAGTCCCAGTTGATTTTGTTGTTTTAGACATAGATGAGGATAGTGGCGTACCTTTAACCTTAGGATGAACCTTTTTAGCAACTGCCAAAACTATTATCGATGTTGGTACAGTTGAATTGATACTTCGTGTAGGTGATGACACGATTAAACTCCAAGCTCGTGATTCTGTTAAGACATCTAGTGATCGAGATGATTATACGAGTCTTGTTAATATAAGTAACCTTGTGGCTCAAACTTCTTTACAAGAAATCCCTTGGAAGAACGTAATGGAGCCACGTTCCAATCCATGCCACAAAATTTTAATGACTCATAAAGAACGAATGCTACAGATCGATAAACTAGATAAATGGCGAACATATGTCAAGGAGAAACCGATAATTACGACGCCATGACTAGCATAAGGATGGAACGAATCAATTTAAGGTTGGGGGCCAGGTACGTTAGATAAAATGGACCCTTGAATTACCACTGCAGAGTTTAATGCAAACGGAGCAACTCCTTTTACGGTATTAAATGTCTTCCTATACGGTACAATCGAGGTAACTCATTCTGAATTCGACACTTTTAAGGTAAATATTACTCGAATCAAACCTTATTTTGATAATAGAATTGACAGCGAGAAAGAGGAGTTTCGACTCCACAAACCATCATGATTGTGTAAATATGAGGTAAGTGGAGCTTAGACTTTAAATAAGCGCTTCTTGGGAGGCAACCCGAGCGTTAACACTACTAATTTCTTAATTTTGTCTCATGATATTTTTTAAAATTAATTAATTTTCAAAATTAAAAAAAGTTTTTGACCCACACGGCCTGGAAACATGGGCTTGTCCCAGGTCGTGTGTATTAAAAGGGGTTCGACAGTAAGTTACACGGCCTGGCGACATGGCCGTGTGACCCACACAGCCTGGACACACGGGCCTGTCCTTGGCCGTGTGGATCTTGGGACTTAATTTTTTCAAAAATCGATAGAGACACGACCGTGTAGACCACACGGCCTGGACACACTAGTGTGTCTTAGGTCGTGTGAAACCAAAAGCTAATTTTTTTCAATTTTAGAACAAGTCAGAGAATTACACGGGTAAGGCACATGGTCGTGTGCGAGACAAGACCGAGATACACGGGCGTGTGGGAGGTCACACGGGCGTGGGAGAAGCAAAGGAGGTTGCACACGGCTATGCGACACGGCCGTGCGGACACACGGGCGTGTCTGAGGCCGTGTAAAGATTGGGTTAAAAAATTTTATCGCATATGGGCTGAACAAGAGCCACACGAGCATGTGACACGACCGTGTGGCCCAACACGAGGCCTTACATGACCGTGTCCCCCTTTTAACCCCCAACCCTAATTTTTTTTATTTTTACTTTGCCTTCTTCCCCGAATTCTCCAACCCTAACCACCAGTTCCAAAGCCTTCCCCTACCCCGACCACCTTTTGCCACCACCGATCGCACCAATCATGCTCCTTTTCCTACTCTCGTCGATAGCCCCCTTCACCCAAACCACCCCTCCCCTCAGACCCTCTCATCCAACAACCCCCTCGACCGCACCAGCCACACCCCCCTCGGCTTGCCCTTTCCTTTCCCTTCCTCCCTCACCCACGTTCGAGCCACACACACCCCCAACCTTCACAACCCCTCCCTCTCCCTCCTTCCCTATCTCCCCCTTCAGTTCCCTTCTCTCTTCTAGCTATCTAGCCAACATTTAGCCACACTTTGCGTGCACCACCGCCACCGTCCTCCATTCCACCGTCATCGTCCGGTCGCCACTACTATTTCCCCATCGGTCGACCACTGTTGCCCTATTTTATTTATTTCTTTATTTCTTTCTTGTTTATTATTATTATTAGTTGTTTTATGTTTATTATCTATTATTTTCTAGCCTTAGTTATATTCTTTTATTTTTCTAGTTATATTTGTTTACTAACCTTATTATTATTTTTAATTCACTTTGTTTATCATTCATTTTTTATTCTTAATGCTACTGTTTTAGTTTATTTTTCAAGCCATTAGTATGTTTCATTCTTAATTTATTAATTTGATTTCATTACTCACTGTTTCTATTACTATTGCTTATTGTTCTTAGTATTAGAATTGTTTCTTTATTTATTTATTCCTGCTTTTTATTTTCTTGCTTTTAGTATTTCATGAATTGTCTTTTCTTATTTCTTATTGTTTTAGGAGTAATGTTCTATTTAGGACTACTTGGATTTCACCTTCTTGGCCTTTGGTGATGTGTTTTTTTTTATAGTGAATTATTTTATTTCAGGTACATCATGACGAACACACGCGACAAGTCTAAGGTCATCGTCCCTACTTTGAAAAAGCAAAAGACCCCTGGCAAGAACTCCCCCTCGAGCACTTCCGCTCAGGCTCGCCGCCCTTATCTCCTATTTCCTGTGAGCCCCCAAGAGGATTCATTTCAGTTACTTCGAAAGTGTCCACTCGGTCTAGGCCAATGTATTGATTGTGTCGCATCGGAGTAGGTCCGTCTAGCTGATGATATTCGTGCCTTTATTACCACAGCTCCATGGGGCAAATTTTTCTCCATCATCGAGCCCACATACATAGAGCTGACGTTGGAATTTTGATCGATGTTTATTCTACAGCAGGTCATGACAACTCATGACAAGCCAAGAACCATACTTTTCGACTTGGTGGTTTGGTGCGCCAAATGAGTGTCCTTGAGTTCGGTACTGCTATAGGACTCTACACTGAGGAGTTAATGAGTGCCAAGAACTTTTTTTGTCTACATTGGCACATCCATTACACACCACCACATTGTTGGACAGAGCTTATAGCGAACCAGACAGTTTATGATGCGAGTCATTCAAAGGCGACTTCTCTCTCTCCAGCTTTACGGTACCTTTATGCACTTTTAGCTCCCACTTTGACAGGTTGGAGAGAGAGCACCGGAGTCATTAGAACTCATGCTATGGAGCATGGCCACTAGGAATATCTTTGATTTGGCATACTTCATCGCCTTAGCCTTCCGCCATCAGACTGACCGCCACAGGAAAGGCCCCATCTGTTTAGGCCCTTATGTGACTAGTCTTGCTTGACACTTCGGTCTTATCTACACATCGAAGCATCCATCCACACTTATTCTTATCATCCAAATGTCCCCTCAGGGAATCTCGATCATGATTCATATGAGGATGATCGTGCGGCGTCATGGAGTGGATCCTCCCCAGTATCAATTTTTTCATTCTAACGCTCAGAATGAACCTGAGGACTTCACTGATGATGTTCCTCTCCATCATGAGGACCCACCATAGCCTCCACCTTCGAGTCACCGCCCTGTTTCTTCTGTTGCTACTTTAGCGAACCTCCTCAAGCGGTTCACTCGCTTCAAGCAGTACTCGGTTCAGAGGTTCAACAGTATTGACACGACACCGTAGCAGATATGTCAGCATCTACATATCTCCTTTTTAGCACTGACAAATCAAGACACTAACGTGTCTGATGATGAGGACCATTGAGTCTATTTGTTTTATTTTTATTTTTATTTTTATTTTATTTTCTTAGACTTCTTTTTTTTATCTTTTGAACTATATTTATTTTTATGGCTGTTTATAATCGAGTATAATCCCTTAATCTTCTTCACTATTTGTGTTTATTTTCTTAGTAGTTTGCTCGTAATCATGCACTACATCTAGATTTGTCTACAATTCAGCTTTTCACTATTCTGGGGATTTCATCCAATATTCAGGGCAGTTTCAATTTTCTCCCTCTTTTATGATATTCTGTTTATATTGTGATTATATCTGTTTGTACATTGAGGACAATGTACATCTTAAGTGTGGGGAGGTTATTTATATAATTATTAGAAAATCCTTGAATTATGTCTTTTGTTTAGGTAATTTTCTCATACTTCTATTAGAATAAATTTTTATTAATTTATGATTTTTATTGATGTGTTTTGGATTAAATTCATAGGTATTGTGTATTAATTGTTTAAACTTCAAGACATGAAAGAATCAAGCACGATAAGTTGATTTTCAGAATAAAAAAAATTTAGGTTTTTTCCCTGAATTAAAGTATTATCTTGAAGTTTTAAATTTACAAATTTGACATCAAAACCATAATCTTTTGTGAGATTTTGAGCCTTTAGAGCATACATTTTTCTTGCTAATTTTATTATTGGTTATGAGTGTGTCAATATTGATTTGTTATTCTAGAACTTGCTTCGATTATGCATGTTGAGACCACACATTTGATTTGATGTACTGAGATGATAAAGGCATTTAGGTTTTAACCCACTTATCCCATAAAAAGCCTACCTTCATAATTAACCCTTAGTGAACCCCGTTGAACCTAACACACCGTTTCTTGATTTACCCATTCATGTTAACCCATAACTCACTCTTTTGATTCGTTGAGAATTTTTCCCATTTTATTGACTCTCTTTTTATCGAGATTTGATCTGGTTAGTTGCCTAACTATGCTCTTTTGTTTCATTCGCTAAGTTATTTCTTATTGTTCTAAAAAAACATATATATATTGATTATTACTAGTTTTATGTTAACTGAGCTTTAACAGTTAAATTCATATTTTGAGAAGAAGCTAGTGTTATTCTTGATAAGTTTTCGACTGATGTAATTATTCAACATTAGTTTATTTTTCTAGTTTGGTAATTTATCAATTCGATCTCAATTTTAACCGACTTTTTCAACCTTTCTCAACACCCTTAACCTAAGCCCCATTACAACCTCTTAAAGACCTTTTGATTTGTGTATCATCTCATTTTATAGTGGTGGAGATTTGATTTTCATGCAAGCTTATGGTAATGACTTTTCATGTTTGACTATTGAATGCTTATTTTTTAACCTTAAATACTTTGAGTGATTTGAGTGAATCTTTAATGAGGATGTCAATTCTTGTCGGTTTTGAATTAAAGGTAATTACTTAGATAAGGGGAAATACCTATGTTTTCATGTGTTAAAAAATGCTCGACTTGGATTGTTTGAATCTTTAATGCTCTTTTGTTGAATTATCAATGTATGGTTATTTGTGAATTATTTCAAAACATTATTGATGACAATTATAAGTTCAAAAAGATTGATTTTAATTGTGAGTTGAGGATTTTGCTTGAGGATGAGCAAACACTTAAGTGTGGGGATATTTGATAAGCTATGAAAGTAACATGTTTTTAATCCCATTCTTGATGCGATTTTGGATGATTTATTATGTAAATTAGTGAATTTGATGCTCCTAATCCTTTAAATTCATGTTTCTATACTTGGGTGAGCATAGGGGAGCGAAATGAGCGAAAAAATGGCCAAAACCGAACAAAAAGACATGTTTTCAGGATCCACACGGCCAGGGCATTTCCATACAAGCTGGTCACACATGTGCCAGCCCGTGTCGATTTCGCACCTTGTTTCTTTTTTACGCGAAAAAAGTTAATTTTTAGGGATTTTGAGTATTCTAAAATTTATAAATACATAGTAGAAGAGGACCTAGGAGAGTACACAGAGAAGAACGAAGAAAAAACTCGAAGAAAGCCACTCAATTAATTTAAGAAGCGAATTTCCTTCAAGATTGAAGATCTCCATTCAATTTCTTTAGAAGTTTTATTGGGTTTCTTTATGTCTTGTTGATTTCCTAATTTTGAGATGATGTTATTCCAGATTATGAACTAAATTCCCTAGATACCTAGGGAAGATGAAACCTATATGAACCTTATTATTTGATTTCAAAATTACATGATAAATACTTGATTCTTGTTCTCAATTATGTATGCTTATTTCATGTTTTAATACTTTTAAGATATTAATTCATGCTTAATGTGCTTAATTCAATGGAGCAAAAGTCCCTGTTTAAGGTCAGATCAAGCATAATTGAGTGGAATTGCATGCAATCCTAGAAATAAGACGACATAAATCTACCGGATTAGAGTCAAATCTAATAGGGGAATCCATAGATCGAGTTAATGCGACAATAGGGGTTTTAGTTAGAAAGAGATTTCAATTAATCAACCTAGATCAGTTTTTTTACTCTTGAAAGAGATATTAACATAAATTAGGGATTTCTACGGATCAAGGCCAAAATGAATATATCATTTAATTCAGATTCAGAATAATAAGTGAAGTCTAGGTGGATTCTTTCCTGGGTATTGTCTATCTCAATGGTTTAATTCGATTATTTTCCTAATTCATTCTATTTCGTGTTATTAGTAATTAGTTTAGTTAATTTTAGGTTAAAAACAATTCCTTCAATTTATCGGCTAGGTAATAGAAAAATAGTAAGTACTAGTACTTTTAGTCCTCGTGGATATGATATTCCCGACTCACCATAGCTAAACTATTATTCGATAGGTGCGCTTGTCTTTGTTGTAATTTTAGTTAGTTTAGTGACCATCACTTGGCATCAAGATAATGAAGCATCCTTTGTTCAAAAGCTGAGAGCTGAGCATATTTTCCTTCCTCAATGGAAACTCCTTCAGGCACTATCTCTATTGGTAGATCCACTGCACCAAAAACAGTCTCAGGTATGGTAGCCTTATGTTTCCCTTCGAACCACTTTTAAGAAAACTTCAACTCTGCATGCTTTCTCTCATATTTCTCAGTAGCCAATATAATTTTAGAATTTTGATTATACGTAATCTGAAAAATAAGATAAGTATGCTTGAGAGTTAAGGCTTGAAGTTTTGTAGCTTGGGGCTATGTAGGATGAACATCATTTGTGATGATGTTGGCCATGGTGTCATAGGACTCATCAAGTTCAACATCTGTAGTGGATGAGTGCAGCAGCAAGTCTTTATCCTGAGTAGGCCCAAAATCATACCACCCCCTCTTACATGTACCTTGTCATAAAGTTTGCTTGCAAGATTAATGATAATCTTGAGTAGATCTGCATAGAATTCATACACCACATCCTTCACATATGGTTTGCAAAATGCAACCAATTAAAGAAGGTCATTCTTATCAAGGATTACATCAATCCCTTTATCATCGATGTTTTGTTCTTCAATAAAAGGTTTTTGTAATATCCTGAAATAGGGGTTGCGCGTTTGGAGAATAACTCAAGTATTAGTGGACCTCAAGAGTGGTTTTGATGTGTTTTTGGAGTTTCTAAAACTCTAGGATCGAAATGGGAAGCTTTGGAAAATTTTGGAAATTGGAGGGTTAAAAGAGGAAAATAGGCAAGGGGACCTTAAAAATAAATTTTGGCATGTTGTAGCATATGAAATGCCTGGTAAAGTGGCTTCCGTGTGCCACTTAAGGATTGGCGCCAAGCATGGTCAGGGGTTCGAATGACGCTGGGCGCATAGATTTTTATTTTTGTATGATGTGATGAGCTAAGAAGGCTTTAAAAGAATTTAGTAAGCGAAAAGGGACATGAAAGTACAGTTGGTAAAGTGGCGCAGGTCGTATTAGTAACTTCGGTCGAGAGGTCTCGAGTTCGAGTCTTGAAGGCAGCGCTTGATTGCGCTTTATTTTGTTTTTGTGTCAAGCAAGGGACGCCTGCAAGTAAGGTTTAAAAGAATTTCGGCGTGTCTAATTGCATGAAATGCGCAAAGGGCCGAGTGGCTGGGGCATGGAGAACTTTTCTCCAGGTCTCGGGTTCGAGACCTGGGGGCAGCAAAGCATGAATTTTCTTTTTGTGCCAACGAGGGGAAGGGCTGCATGGCCCATGCACGCATGCAGCTTTGGGAGGGGGTTGCTTCATTTTATTATTATTTTATCTTATTTGTTATGGGCAAAATTGTTATATTGCTATTATTATTTTTATTTGGTTGTTCTCAAAAGCTGCATGTGTATGAGTATTATTTTAGTTTAGTTTTATTATTTAAATGGTGATGGGTAATGTTTAGATAATAGTTATATTATTATTTTATTTAGAGATGTGTAAGGTGATGAAAGAATGAAAAAACAATAAATTGTTTATTCCAAAGGTGATGGGCTAGTTTATTAGTTTATGCAAGGATGGGTCTTGGCTTTGGGGAAGGAAGCATGTGCGGCATAGGGGTTGCAAATGTATGGCCGTTTGAGGCATGGGGACATTTTGGTCAGCTTTGAGTTTGGGAAAAGCATGGTCAAATGCATAATTTTGTCTTGTTTTCCTTCCCACTTGAGCATGGTCGGTTTGTGATGCAAAAGGGATGGCCGAATGAAGCCCCTTGGGACCTTGTTGGTCGGCTTTGTGTGTAGCATAGAGAACTTGGCCAAACCTTTTCTTTTGTTTTGTTTTCTTGATAATTTTTGTGCATGGCCGATTGGAGCTTGCTTCAAGGTCTAGTATGGTAGGTTTTCAAGTAGCAAGGGAGGTGGCCATTGATTTGTTTGTTCTTTCCTTTTTGTTCTTGACCGAGAGAGAAAAAAAAAAGGAGAGAGAGTGAGAGCAAGCTTGAGTTTCGGTTGTAGAAGGAGTGCTAGGATGGTATTTTCGATTTTGAAGGCCTTGCTGAACCTAGTAGCATCTTCTTGCTTGACACCTTGGAGGATCACCATAGCCAATATTTGTTAACTCCATCTTGAAGCCATAGTCGAATATCAAGTGTTGTTTTCTATTCCGCAAGCCTTTAAAGCCAAGTTAGAAGCCGAAATTTACACTCTTTTGGGACTTCACAAGCATCATGGAGTAGTAAGTAAGTTTTCTCCTAGCCATCGGTTTGGGTTTCTTTCCATTAAAGTACTAAAATCAAAGGTTAAACCTTGATTTCT
This sequence comes from Gossypium bickii, assembly GCA_025503065.1. Lineage (NCBI taxonomy): Eukaryota > Viridiplantae > Streptophyta > Magnoliopsida > Malvales > Malvaceae > Gossypium > Gossypium bickii. Next base: position 21,104,844 of record CP106718.1, read on the forward strand.
AAGGAGGGCCGAATGTACAATAAGATATTCTAAGTGTTCTTTTGTGTAGCCAGTGTTAGGGCTTTAAAAAGGAGTCTTCAGGGTTCGACTATTCAAGGTAAATGATAAGTATAATATTCGGCCAAGAGCTTTTGTTTATAGATTTGTGTATGAGCCGATTCTAACAACGTTTTAATAGGAATTTTGATAACTTCGGGAGCAACTCGACAGGAACAAATGGTGTTTCGGGATCGAAATAAGCAAGGTAAGGAAGTATGTCCTTCGGCCATAGACTATATTTTGAGTTTGATAATAACCGAATGTTGACCGGAGTTCTAGGCGTGAAGAATGTGTATAAGGCTATAGTGATGTACCCTGCTTTGTGTGTAGCTAGTGTTATGGAGCATCAAAGGAATCTTTCGAGAATTGAAATGCTCAAGGTTAGTAGTTGTGGTATTCGGCCTTAGGCCATTTTGGTATTTAAGTGGCTAACCGATTTCTAACTTTGGTTTAGAGGCTAATCGACAGCAATAGGACAAGTTCGGGATTTTAGTTGATATTAGATTCGATAGATCAGAATCTCGCTATAATCAGGTGCATAGTTATCGCACTGTTCTCTTGCTTGTTATATGTGTTGTATGTATTATTTCATGTAAATGTATGTATATTGAGCATGTTAGTCGAAATAAAAGCTATGATGATGGATACCCGTGGTGGGTGATTGAATAATTAGGTTAGTGGTTACTGTATTAACTTTTCGATTATAAATGATTATCTATGAATGTAAAATAATGTGATGACATGTGATGTGTATTGTTTTGAATAGTATGTTGCCATGGTTTATATATATATATGTATGGGAATTGTGATTAATATGTGGATCACTATGTGATCGGTGGCTTAGCCACGGCCTTGAGCAGTAAGTCTGCCAAGATAGGATGTGTGGATCACTATATGGGTTGAGCTTCATAATTGCATATTCATAATTGTACATTCATAATTGCATATTCATGTATATGGACTGTGTGGATATGGGATAAGCCCATATGTGAGGACATGTGTACTAACTATGCACTGAGTCTTGGTGACTCACTCAATTTTTCTCAACCCTTTCAGGTGACGCATAAAGCTTGGACCGGGTTGGAGCGGATACAAAGGTGGCCATGCAAAAGCAGATTTTTCATGAAAAGAAATCTCTTGTTTAATGAATTAAGTACCTATATTTTCAGTATTTTGATTAAGTATGTATTGTAAAAAGGCCCACTAAAGTATTTCAGTTCTCTTTTTAAGTATCTTTATTATTATGTTCTATTACGGTTGATAATTTAAATGTTGATTGTAGATGATTTTATTTTCTTAAGTAAAGCTTGAATCCGGTGTTTTATAACAAAACTTAAACTCTTACACGGAATATTTGAAGTCACGAAAATGTTTTATTAAACTCAACAAATTTTTATCGGTTTTACTTTAAGTAAGGATATTTTTTGAACATGTTCCGCAGTGGCATTCCAAATTCGGTCGGAGTGAATGGGTCGTGTTTGGGGTGTTACATTTTGGTATCAGAGCCTGGTTTAAAACTTGGCTTTGAGGTTTTGGGCCCGAGAACAGTTTTCGAAAGTGGGCTTTTCAAAATGTGAACTTTTATTTTAGACTTGTTCTGGCATGGCACCTGTACCTCTGACCCGAAGTCCACCTGGTAAGTACCTTTGACTATTGAGGTATATTGAATATGTGAATTGTATGGGCATAATGGGGTTTGTGGATTAGAAAATTTGGGCTATCAAACCCTAGGACTAGCCTACTCAAAAATAAGTGCATAAGACTTGAGGATTGAAATGACCATAGAGGTGTAGTGAATGAATGTGTCTCTGCTTATGAATGTGTATGTGACTCTCTGAATTAGAATAGCGAACTTGAACTGAACCTGTGTGTGATCGAAAGAACCACTTCTAAATACTTTATTCCAAAAAATTGTTCGCGGATAATCAATGGAACAAATTTCTAATGCATAAAACTTTTACGATGGGTTTTGCGATAAGGGATGAGTTCTAGAGGACGTGGTCGAGGCAAAATGGCCGTATCCGAACCCGTTAGATCAGGTCAAGGGTTTGATAACGAGGTATCATCTCCACCACCAGCCTTTGATAGTGAGCAGCAAGATCAGATGAGGGATGATGCTGTATCGCAGGCGGTACTGCGAGTTTTAGGGATGGTGGCTGGAGAGGGAGGAAATATGAGAGCTCGAAAATCTGTTCCCGAACGACTTCGAGCCAATAGAGCGGAACTGTTCCGTGGTGTATCAGGCGTGGCACCCAGTACGGCTGAATATTGGTTGGAAGCAACCAAGAGAATTATGGATAAGCTCGATCTGAGCCCTGAGGAAAAAGTGAAAGGAATGGTGGCGCTACTTCGCGACAATGTGTATCAATGGTGGCTCACTGTTCAGGATAGTGTCACAGCTGAGGACCTCATTTGGGAGTATGTCAAGACGGCATACCAGAAGAAGGATGTCGATACTTACTACATTGATGCTCAGAGGAATGTGTTTTTGGGACTGGTTCAATGGAACAAGTCCGTGGCGAAATACGAGGCTGAATTCCTAAGGTTAAGCCAATGTGCTCGAGGAGTAGTGACTACAAAATATGAACGATGTGTCCGGTTTAAGGACGAATTAAGAGACGACCTGAGACTGTTGATAGCTCCTCAACAGGAACGGGAATTTGCTGTGTTAGTCGAAAAAGCTAAGGTAGCTGAAAGAATTAAGAACTCAATAAGATAAAATAGAGATAAGGAAAGGAACCGGAATAGAAGAAATTTTGGATCGTCTAAATTATCTGAGGGTCTTCGGAAAAGACCGAGGGTTGAAAGTTTTGCTAGTGTGACTAAGCCAGCTATGGGAAATCAGAACCGTCCGTGTGCTCAGTGTGGAAAATATCATGTCGGCAAGTGTTGAAATCAAAATCGAGAATGTTTTAAGTGTAAGTTTATAAGCAGTTAAATATCGTTAATGTCAGTTATAACTTTGGATACATGTGGATTAAGAAATCCTAGTTATAAATATAGTGAAAGCCAAATGTGGATAGACATTCTATCATGAAATGTTATTGAATTTTTTAATTGAAGTGATAAGTACAAGTGATATGAATTATATATGGTTTATAATTTTGGTCAGCTTGTAATGTGATTCAGATAGTGATAACATCATATTTTAGGCTTTGATGCCTAGCAGGCCTTGTGCCGGTGAATTGTATTTCAGGCTTTGATGCCTAGTAGGCCTTGTGCCGGTGAATTGTATTTCAGGCTTTGATGCCTAGCAGGCCTTGTGCCGGTGAATCATATTTCAGGCTTTAATGCCTAGCAGGCCTTGTGCCGGTGAATTGTATTTCAGGCTTTGATGCCTAGCAGGCCTTGTGCCGGTGAATTGTATTTCAGGCTTTGATGCCTAGCAGGCCTTGTGCCGGTGAATTGTATTTCAGGCTTCGATGCCTAGCAAGCTTAATGCCGGTGATGTGTTATAATAGAGAATTCATGAATCACTTACAAGTTGAAACGTATTTATTACAAGAAGCTAAATGCTCGAATAAGTACAAGTCTTTCATATTTTCAAGAAATGAGATAAGTTAGTATATTCCCATTTGAATTAAGTAAGATGTGATATAGTTGAAGTTTCGGTAAGACTCTTAATATGTGCAATTGATCTTACCAGTGAGGTGTATGATTTATCTATAATGAAATTTAAGCTTGAATATGCTTATGGAGAAGTGGCCATATGTGAAAATGCAAAATGTAAAAGAGGTTGGATGTGTTTGCATATGTGGGTATATGTGATTGATATGTGGTGAATTTAAATGTACGGATGTTCGTTAGTAAGTAATTTCGAGGACGAAATTATTTTTAAGGGGGATAGAATTGTAATATCCTGAGATAGGGGTTGCGCGTTTGGAGAATAACTCAAGTATTAGTGTACCTCAAGAGTGGTTTTGATGTGTTTTTGGAGTTTCTAAAACTCTAGGATCGAAATGGGAAGCTTTGGAAAATTTTGGAAATTTGAGGGTTAAAAGAGGAAAATAGGCAAGGGGACCTTAAAAATAAATTTTGGCATGTTGTAGCATGTGAAATGCCTGGTAAAGTGGCTTCCGTGTGCCACTTAAGGATTGGCGCCAAGCATGGTCAGGGGTTCGAATGACGTTGGGCGCATAGATTTTTATTTTTGTATGATGTGATGAGCTAAGGAGGCTTTAAAAGAATTTAGTAAGCGAAAAGGGACATGAAAGTACAGTTGGTAAAGTGGCGCAGGTCGTATTAGTAACTTCGGCCGAGAGGTCTCGAGTTCGAGTCTTGAAGGCAGCGCTTGATTGCGCTTTATTTTATTTTTGTGTCAAGCAAGGGACGCCTGCAAGTAAGGTTTAAAAGAATTTCGGCGTGTCTAATTGCATGAAATGCGCAAAGGGCCGAGTGGCTGGGGCATGGAGAACTTTTCTCCAGGTCTCGGGTTCGAGACACAGGCAAGCAAAGCATGAATTTTCTTTTTTGTGCCGTGAGGAAGGGTCAGATGGCCCATGCACGCATCTGACTTTGGGAGGGGTTGCTTCTTTTTATTATTATTTTATCTTATTTGTTATGGGCAAAATTGTTATATTGCTATTATTATTTTTATTTGGTTGTTCTCAAAAGCTGCATGTATATAAGTATTATTTTAGTTTAGTTTTATTATTTAAATGGTGATGGGTAGTCTTTAGATAATAGTTATATTATTATTATTTTATTTAGAGATGTGTAAGGTGATGAAAGAATGAATAAACAATAAATTGTTTATTCCAAAGGTGATGGGCTAGTTTATTAGTTTATGCAAGGATGGGTCTTGGCTTTGTGGAAGGAAGCATGTGCAGCATAGGGGTTGCAAATGTATGGCCGTTTGAGGCATGAGGACTTTTTGGTCAGCTTTGAGTTTGGGAAAAGCATGGTCAAATGCATAATTTTGTCTTGTTTTCCTTCCCACTTGAGCATGGTCGATTTGTGATGCAAAAGGGATGGCCGAATGAAGCCCCTTGGGACCTTGTTGGTCGGCTTTGTGTGTAGCATAGAGAACTTGGCCAAACCTTTTCTTTTGTTTTGTTTTCTTGACAATTTTTGTGCATGGCCGATTGGAGCTTGCTTCAAGGTCTAGTATGGTAGGTTCTCAAGTAGCAAGGGAGGTGGCCATTGATTTGTTTGTTCTTTCCTTTTTGTTCTTGACCGAGAGAGAAAAAAAAAAGGAGAGAGAGTGAGAGCAAGCTTGAGTTTCGGTTGTAAAAGGAGTGCTAGGATGGTATTTTCGGTTTTGAAGGCCTTGCTGAACCTAGTAGCATCTTCTTGCTTGACACCTTGGAGGATCACCATAGCCAATATTTGTTAACTCCATCTTGAAGCCATAGCCAAATATCAAAGTGTTGTTTTCTATTCCGTAAGCCTTTAAAGCCAAGTTAGAAGCCGAAATTTACACTCTTTTGGACTTCACAAGCATCATGGAGTAGTAAGTAAGTTTTCTCCTAGCCATCGGTTTGGGTTTCTTTCCATTAAAGTACTAAAATCAAAGGTTAAACCTTGATTTCTAAGGAGGCCCGAATGTACAATAAGATATTCTAAGTGTTCTTTTGTGTAGCCAGTGTTAGGGCTTTAAAAAGGAGTCTTCAGGGTTCGATTATTCAAGGTAAATGATAAGTATAATATTCGACCAAGAGCTTTTGTTTATAGATTTGTGTATGAGCCGATTCTAACAACGTTTTAATAGGAATTTTGATAACTTCGGGAGCAACTCGACAGGAACAAATGGTGTTTCGGGATCGAAATAAGCAAGGTAAGGAAGTATGTCCTTCGGCCATAGACTATATTTTGAGTTTGATAATAACCGAATGTTGACCCAGGTTCTAGGCGTGGCCGAATGTGTATAAGGCTATAGTGATGTACCCTGTTTGTGTGTAGCTAGTGTTATGGAGCATCAAAGGAATCTTTCGAGAATTGAAGTGCTCAAGGTTAGTAGTTGTGGTATTCGGCCTTAGGCCATTTTGGTATTTAAGTGGCTAACCGATTTCTAACTTTGGTTTAGAGGCTAATCGACAGCAATAGGACAAGTCCGGGATTTTAGTTGATATTAGATTCGATAGATTAGAATCTCGCTATAATCAGGTGCGTAGTTATCGCACTGTTCTCTTGCTTGTTATATGTGTTGTATGTATTATTTCATGTAAATGTATGTATATTGAGCATGTTAGTCGAAATAAAAGCTATGATGATGGATACCGTGGTGGGTGATTAAATAAATCAGGTTAGTGGTTACTGTATTAACTTTTCGATTATAAATGATTATCTATGAATGTAAAATAATGTGATGACATGTGATGTGTATTGTTTTGAATAGTATGTTGCCATGGTTTATATATATATATATATATATATATATATATATATATATATATATATTTGTATGGGAATTGTGATTAATATGTGGATCACTATGTGATGATGGCTTAGTTTACCACTGACCTTGCGATGATAAGTCGCCAAGATAGGATGTGTGGATCACTATATGGGTTGAGCTTCATAATTGCATATTCATAATTGTACATTCATAATTCCATATTCATGTATATGGATGTGTGGATATGGGATAAGCCCATATGTGAGGACATGTGTACTAACTATGCAATCGAGTCTTGGTGACTCACTCAAATTTTCTCAACCCTTTGTGTGACGCATAAAGCTTGGACCGGGTTGGAGAGCGGATACAAAGGTGGCCATGCAAAAGCGGATTTTTCATGCAAAGAAATCTCTTGTTTAATGAATTAAGTACCTATATTTTCAGTATTTTGATTAAGTATGTATTGTAAAAAGGCCCACTAAAGTATTTCAGTTCTCTTTTTAAGTATCTTTATTATTATGTTCTATTACGGTTGATAATTTAAATGTTGATTGTAAATGATTTTATTTTCTTAAGTAAAGCTTGAATCCGGTGTTTTATAACAAAACTTAAACTCTTACACGGAATATTTGAAGTCACGAAAATGTTTTATTAAACTCAACAAATTTTTATCGGTTTTACTTTAAGTAAGGATATTTTTCGAACATGTTCCGCAGTGGCATTCCAAATTCGGTCGGAGTGAATGGGCCGGGTTTGGGGTGTTACAATTTTTTTGTAACGGCTCGATTTTCATAGTGTCGAAATATTTAATTTTAAGGCTCAAATTTATTAAAACTGAGACATTCGTAATTTGGAACCGAATAATTACATGTCAAGTATATAATTGAGAGATAAAATTATTAAGTCATAATAAATTAAATAAATTATTAAAAATAATACGAGGAATAAATTGCAATGTTAATTATACGAGTGGATTTGCTTAAATTTTAAACAGGCCCTTAATGTGCAATAAAACCAATGACCAAAAAGGTAACTAAATAATCATTAAATTAATTAGTTGAGTGAAATGAGCATCCCTATCCATTAGCACGGATGGTTTCTTAAATTAATTAAACCATTAATTATTATGATTATTTTAATTAATAAGATTTTATCATAATAAAAGTATGATAAAGGGATGAAAGAGAATATTTATTCTCCCATTTTGAAGATTTAGTGTTTAAGCACATGCATGTGTAATGTTGGTTAATTTATGTAAAGATTATGTTAGGAAATGCAATTGGGAGCATGAAATTAAGCTTAGATTAAGTTTTAATTACTTGATTAATTAAGTCTTACTATGGACCTAATTGTAGGAGATAACAATTTTGAGGTTTAATATTGAAAGATAGTAATGTGAGGTCTCTATACTATATTTATAAATTCGGATTTAAATTTGATTGGATAAATTATGAGATGCAAGTGCTTCAAATATTAGGAATTTGAGGGATAAAATTTGTAACACCCATCGCCCGACCCAATCGTCGAGTGCGAGCTATAAGTTGCTACATTAGTTACCAGAGCAACTACAATTGAATTCACATTAAAACAATAAGTCACACATGCAATTAAATGTCAAACACATTCATTTTAGGTTAATCATTCTACTTCATGGCTTAATCGAGCTTACGAAAGCTCTTTTATTAACTCAGCACGAAATAAGACTAAATTGCAAAGTTGTAAAAGTTCAGGGCCGACATCGTGACAACCTCTTCCCCACGTTGTGACATCGCCAAATAGTTTGTCACTTCGTGACCTCAGGCCACTTGACGTCACAACGTGACTCACTGTCAGTCGATGTTGTGATGAGGTAAGTTGGTCGTTGAAATGTGGACTCTGTTTTTTGGTAAAAGTGAACCATTTAGTACCTATTTCAAAGTTTCCAACCAAACCTATTAGCATATTCAACAAAAACCAATTTCAATTGAATCAAAACATACCAAAAATATGCCCAATAGTCGAGCATCTATGTTCAAGTTCTTGTCTAGTCAATCATTACTTATACAACATGTAAACCTAAACAATTCAATGCCATTACAACCTAATATTCAAGTAATGCAATTTCCAAACTTTACCTATGTCAAACCACCTTGAAACATACCATTTCAATTTCATTATAACAACTTATGAACACAAAAGCATATCCAAAACTTATAGGCATTAAACATACCATCAATATCCAAATTAGGCCACATTTTTCAAGCATACTTCAAGTTAATCATGTTCAAATGCATTTTTATCTCATTCACCTATCAAACAAGCTACCATTTCTATTGCATTCAATGTCATTCCATATGCTCATCACATCATTAAGCATAAAATGCATATATGTTCATCTCCATATGTGAATCAAAACACTAAATCATCATAAGTTACCAAACTCATCAAGACGTCTTCTACATCAAGGATAGTGTAAGCTTTGAGACAATCTGGCTTGACGTGATTTGCAAGGTGACGATCTACAAGGAAAAGAGAAAGCAAACTAGGTAAGCTAATTAATTTAACATTATCAACCAAAAATCAATTACTATCGAGTTAAATTTACAGTTTATTCACAAAATCCTATTTACATGCTCTTAACCAATCACTGTATTTCTACAAGCTCGAGCACACATAAGCACACAAAAATTAAAATAAATTACTAAAACAAATAAAAGAAAGTAACAAAAATTTAAAAATTTTGAAAAAAAAATTGAAAAATTCTATTTTACCCCTACATTCTATTTGGCACATTGTCCCTAATGCGCTTAAAAATAAAATAAGGAACGAAATTACCTAATTTGGCGTGATAGTTCCATGAACGATGTTGGGTAGTCTCGTCCTTCCCAGTTTAGCTCCAAAAAATTTTGTCTCATCCAAAATATAGGATTCCTACACAGAAAAACACATTTTTTAAAAGAATCTCGACTCGATGTCACGACATTAAACTTCAAAGTTCCTAGCTAATTGGTTCAAAATCCAGTGTCGCGACACCGAGATTCAATTTCATGACATTCTCCTTGTACTTTAACTTTGAAGTTCCATGTCACGATGCCAGGGTTCATCGTCGTGACTTTGAGTCCATTTCTATGCTTCTTCAAGTTTATTTTGAGATGCTCCACAATATCAACACCTACTTGGGAAAACAACACAAACAATCAAAAGGAACAAACAAAATTTAAAAAATAAAAATAAAAAATAGATTAAATAAATAAAAAATAAAATAAAAGGAAAAAGTAGAGAGAAAAAAGTCCTTTTAAAGTTTAGGACGATCTGTATCACAACCATAGAAGAACTTCCAACTGGTCATTGACATTTTGATCCTTCGTTTGTTTCACTGTTGATGTATCTAATCAATAACTTTGGTCGATTCTAATGATATTGCCTTATTTTTTACCGGCATGACATCTACATTACGAGCCATTTAATGCCAAAGTTTAGCCAACCACAAATGGTAAAGTTTAGCCAACCACAAATGGTTTTCTGGGATATTATTAGCTCGAGCTTTTTCACCTCAATGTTGCGTGAAGATCGATCAACCTAAGTTTTGTCATCGTCATCAAACGAGAATGATATGAACTCATTAACTTCTTCGGTTGGTGTTTTCTCTTCTATGGCCAGAAGGTGTGTCGACTCATTGACATCTTCACTTAGAATCAGTTTAAGCTCCAAGTTAGTGGTTAATGTTACATCTACTTCTAAATCTACTATTACATCTATGCCAAAGTTAATTGGATTGGAGACTACTTCGGCGATCTTCAATTCTTTCTCGTCCCCAATTTCAAACTCTTTCCGACTTTCATAATCTACTTTCAGATGGTCGATAGTTCTACTGTAGGTTTCAAAATTACAGTTGGAGGCATCATGTATGGCCTTTTCCAATGGGATTTCTAATTTTGCTTTCCTTCGGAGCAATTTCTCTAGCTAGTCCACCTATTTTTAAATTCTTTCTAGGTTAGTTTGGAATGCATCCGACTTAGAATGGAATGTGGATAAATATTCTCCACACCTTTGATCATGACTCCGCTTATTCGTTGAAACTCCGTTTGTTCGACATGATTTTTTATTTCTTCTATGTTGTTCATACAAATAGCAATATACATTGTCATCCATGATTAATTCAAATTCTTTTTGGACTGAATGTTCGGGCATACCAGATTCTTCCTTAGAACTCCATTGGTTAGTTGAATCTTCGTTCGTCAAACTTGATTCTTCTTTAATGTTCCAATCCAATGGTTTTGTACAATCTGGTTCAGGATGATTAATCGCAATACAAGGGTCTTCCCGGTTGAAGTTAGGAACATCATGCACAACCTCATCCAATGGGGTTTGTGTAGCTCCATCATAAGCAATATTTTGTTCTCCTCGATATCCCATTCTTCATAAAATCATTCCTTGTATGCTACATCATCATACAACGCAGACATTTTTCATTCTTTAACCCAACTGCTATTATCATCAAACTCATAATCAACCCAATCCTTGAGTAAGTTAGTTAGTCAACAAGGTAGCTAAAAATAAAAATAACTAAAAATAATAAAAATTAAAATTAATACACTATCTAACTCATTCGTCTTTCTATTAATATTATTTTACGAAGCAATTAATTTAATAATAATTTTCACAGTCGCAATCCTCGGCAACAACGCCAACAACTTGAATGCCAGCAAATGTTCGAATGTTTGGACTGAAAATACTGCAGCAAAGAGATAATAAATAAAGCAATGGTGTCCGCAAGTATACCGGTCAAATTATAATATAGTTTGTCTACAACGAAACACTTGGAAAGTATTCCACGGATTGTACCCAAGGGATTGCAGATTTGAGAAATTTATTATTAAATTAATTACAGAAAATAAGTACTAATCTAATCTAGTTCTGAATTAGTAGTACAAATCCAAATTAAAGTATTTATTAAAATAATTAAGTTAATTAACCTAAACTAAGCTAATAAAATTTCCTATTCCTAGTGTAGACAATACAAGCTCTTCGCCTATAATCGATTAAATCCCTATATATAAACTAAGTCATTAATTACCCTCAACTGAGTTGTTTACCACCTTTAGCTATGAATACCCTCTCGGTCTCATCTTCACTAAGGATTACCAGTTAAGTCACCCTCTCGTCTCTTCTTAGGCATATAGATAACTCTCGGTCTCATCACTGGTCATAAGTTACACTTGACAGACTACCCCCTTTCAATCTCACCTGTCTTGATATTCTATTAGGGACATCACTCCCTATTATAATAAGTACTCTTGATTGAACTCTCAATTTTAGGCAAATAATTACTTACTTAATAAATCAGATTCATAAGCGAAACATACCAGATATAAAATACGCACAACTTATTCTAATATTCATATAAACATCAGTTGATCAAGCCAACGAAAATATAAATAAAAGAATAAGAAAAATGGGAGAAAGCTCTTGAATAAATATAGGAGCAACTCCATAGCAATATCCGCTCGTGATCATCTTCACATCAGAACAAGAAAAGTCTCGACTACACGAACATAAAATAAAACTACAAAGAAAACTAAATAAACTATTTTGTTCTAAAATGTCTAACTTTTAACAACTGTCTAACGAAGTTATAAGAGTGTTTATATAAGCACAAATTAGGGCAACCATTAATGTCAATTATTACTAAAATACCCCTGATACTAACAAATTTGTATTTAGTAAACTGAATCTTTAAAATTTGTTCACGCGACCACTGATGTTAGCAATTTGTCATGATGACATCAAGACTTCGTGACGCCAAAATCCTACCTCGCGATGTCAGCCCTATTTTCAGCCATTGATGATTCAAAGTTCAGTGTCGAGACGTCATATGTTGATGCTGCAACATGACCTTTGTTCCTTGCATACTTAAGCTCAAATCGATGTCCTACACACTCAAATAACCCATTAGTCATACCCGAAGCCTGAGTTGGCTTTACGGGTCGTTAAAAATTGAATAGTGGGTAAAACACTTATTTTACCGAAATCAAACTTAAACTACTAAAAATGGAGAACGAAATTAAAAACATATAAAAGAGCTAGAAAATATGCTCATTAAATGCCAAAATGACTCTAATTTGCCACAACAAATTGTGGTAGATTAATGATACAGACTGGGTAGGAAATGTAGCTAACTAGAAAAACATATATGATGGATATTTCTACCTTGGCTTGAATCTTTTATCTTGGCATAAGAAGAAGCAATCATCCATTTCATTATCAACAACTAAGGCAAAGTATATTGTAGTTGGTAGTTGTTTTTCACAACTACTTTACATGAAACAAATGATTGGCAAACTTTGGAATTTGAATTATTGAATATAATTAAAATATATTAAATAATCAATTCAAATATCATAATAGAAAAATATTAAATATAATTAAATCATTTTTAACATATTCAACATACAATATAGTTTTACTTTATGTAATTAATAAAAAGTAATATTATTCAAAATAATAACTAATTAAAATTATTAAATTTAATATTAATTAAATAATAATTAAGATGCTTAGAATTCTATTCAAGTAATACATCATTAAATTTAACATAACTTTTGTCTATGTAAAATAAAAAATTTAACTAATATTTTTGAATTATAATTATAATTATTACAACTCTTTTAATTAATAATTGTAACTTAAAATTTTAATTATTTTTAAATGTATCACAACTTATCTTTTATTTCAACTTTTAAATTAATAATTCAAAATCAAACATGATAGTTATTTTTAAATATGAATTTAATAATATGATAAAAAAATAATGAGTATTCTTATGAGTTAAATTTTTTTCCAAACTCATATATATATATATATATATATATATATATATATATATATATATATATATATATATTTGTATGTATTATAGATAAACTACCCATTTTCTACAATAGTTATCAATTTGCTAATATCTAACTTTAAAAAAAATATATTTTGACATAGCCATCAAGTTATCTTCACTTTATGTGTCTTATTTGAATTCAAATAATATCTAGTAGAATTTTTTTCACATGTGCATGCATATAAAAATTTTGTAATTTGAAAATACATTGTTAAAAAATAACATATAATAAATAATGAAACGTAAGTTTTGAAATTAATAATAACAACTCATATGCAATATGTATGAAATTAAAATAAAAAATAATTTAAATTGTAAGTAAAAGGAAATTTAAATAGATAAATACATTAAATCAAGAATATTAAATATATTACAATTATTTATCATGGTGTTGTTATTTCTCTTGAATTGACTTGTGACAGCAACACAATCAACGATATTATCAATATAAATAATGTGAGTGAAATAATTTGTGTAATAACATTAAAATATATCAAAATATCAAAATAAAGCTTTGATAGAAATAGTAAAGTAAAAATTTTATAAATACTGATAGCATGAATTCAAATATCAACATATGCAAAATTTATATTAATTTTATTAAAAATGTACAAATACAAAAGAATAATTGTAAGTTATATAACTTATTTCAAATATGTTAGATAATTTAGTAATTTCTTAACTGAGTTGATATCTCATTGATAACTGATAAACTATCTCAATTAGATATTTAAATAATAATAATATAAATATTGTATATAAATTATTAATTAAATTGATGTTACAAATCAATAAAACACTAATTCAATTTAAAAATAAAATAAAATATTTTATCTGATTTTTGTTGGAAAATATCTTATATATTTATTTTAATAATTTAAACACCATAGCTTTATGTTTAGCAAAAAAACCAATAATGTGAGATAAGACTGGTCCAAAAAAGGATAAGAGTGGCGTTGAAGGTCCCAGTCCTACCCATGCCCATGCGGGCCATATTGTGTATCGATATCGGACCCCGTGATGTAACATCACTATTGAAATTATAAAAAGTTGTATTTAAAAGACGTTTCACATGCATCCACTGTTCAAGTTGTTTTAGTTCATACAAGTTGTATGCATATTCAATGTATGAATATGTATTCCTTTTGGCAGCTACAACATTCAACTTAAACTACTAACGAACAAAAATGACCCTGTGATAGATTCAATGTCCAATCGATGTCTTACTAAATTAGGATATATTCTAAATCCATCTTCGTAATTGTCAAGTAGAATTCACATGATTTCAGATCTCCTACAAAAATGGGAAATCCATTTGACCAAAGTGATTAATCTTGAAAACTACTAGAAAAACTACTGCAACAGAAAGTGAAAGTCGAACCAATTAGCATTGCCATAAACATAATAGCTAGTCAGGATAATGATTTTCTGTTCAACCCCCCTTGATGGGGTTGCGAAAAGGACTGTTTTAATACTAAAGTTATACAAAATTTTAAATCATACTATGACAATGGAAGAGATGCGAAGAGTCACTAAAATAAGAGTGATTTATATTGTAAATTATTTGGAGAGTCATAAAAATATAAGTTTGAGAAGGTTAAGGTTAAGTTTTGATAAAGTATAGACTATGTATGGTGTATGTCTCTCTTACTCCAAAGCCGAGGAGAGGTATTTATATAAGGAGGTCGATTGAGCATGAGTCCTAGCCATTAAATTTCCTATCTCATAAGTGCAATACTAGAGTGATGGATGTTAGTCGAGGGTATTGAGTTGACTTGAAAGGGCTAGACAAGACATTCGTTAAGTCAATGTGATAGATTTAAGAGTGCCATTAGAAACTCTTTCTCTTGTAACTTTAAAGGATCATGTGGGCCCACTTAGTATGACAGAATGTTTAGGCAATGTTACTATTAGGGGTGAGTAAAATTTAATTCAATTTGAAAAACTCGATAAAAAATGTAACATCCCAAACCCGACCTAGACGTTATGGCCGAATCTGGCGAAGTCACATGATAGCATGTTGAAAACTAAGTTTCTACGATAAAACCATTTCCATTTACTCACTTTTCTTATTTCTTCTTAATTCCAAAATCCTTATTCGTTTAGTCGGTTCTTTTAAACATGATTCGTTGCGGAAGCTTTTAAAACCGTTTTGAGTAAATCGTGTGTTTAGAGAAAACTGTCTTTTTTGAAAACCGAGTTTTCCTACGTCTAGCAATTATAAATCCATAAAAATAAATAAAAACCAAATTTATGCAAAAGTCCCCAAATTACATCCAAATAAACCACAAATCATAAATTATAAATCGTAAAAGTCCAAAAACTGTGGTCACTATCGGGTCCTCCGCCACACCGATCCGTCTAGGTCTGGGGATTACCTGTGCACATTAAATAGAGATGGGTGAGTTTATGTAAACTCAGTATGTAATCCCATAGAAAACAAATAACAGTAAACATAATGTACAGTCAAAAACAGTCTTGGGCCTAAGCCCCTTTCAGTATCAGTAACGGGTTGGCCTTAGCCCAACTCAATATCAGTATCAGTATGCACAAGGGCTTTAGCCTATCACAGTATCAGTAACATGTATACAATATTCAGTAACAAAGTCCTACCCTACCAGCCTCTACACACCATCTTCGTCCAACCCTACACTCCAAGTGGGGATTAAATCAATCTACATATCCCTACACTCCAAGTAGTACCGAATGTGGCACAAAAACAGTAGTTTGCATGAAACACCCCACACCCGACCCACGAGCCTGAACCGGATCTGGTATGTTCCTTAAGAAAATCGG
Source organism: Gossypium bickii (assembly GCA_025503065.1). Classification (NCBI taxonomy): domain Eukaryota; kingdom Viridiplantae; phylum Streptophyta; class Magnoliopsida; order Malvales; family Malvaceae; genus Gossypium; species Gossypium bickii. Next base: position 21,120,887 of record CP106718.1, read on the forward strand.
TTTCAAAATTCTTTGTTACTTAGAGAAAATTTGTGTATTTTGAGAAAAATATTGGTTTGGGTTGGGCTTAGATTGAAAGTCCACTTGTCTTACTTAGAAATCTTTTAATTAGGGTGACAAAATAATTTAGGATTCAAATAATTAATTCTACTAGGACTTTAAATCCAAAAAAAAAAATAGTTCGTAACATAGTAAATAAAAATTTAAACCGAAATAAAGAAATTCAACTTGGGCCTTATGGCCTTATTACATCAAATAAAACCCAATAATAAAATTATAAGTACTAAAAAAAAATATAATGTCCAAATGAAGTAAAATAATCCTTGCTGGGCATGGCCACCACTAAGCTCCTTTCGGCCCGGTCCATTGCTGATCATCACCTGAAAAATAGTCCCACAATGGGGTGAGTCAACAGACTCAATGTGCACACAATACTAACATTCAACAAATCAGGCATACAAGTTCATATCAGGTTCATATTCATATACAATTAAATGATGCAACCCAAACCCAAGCCTATTTATCCATCCGCTACACACCACCCGTACACGCCAATCACACAGTGTGGGACTACTAAGTCAACCCTCCTTCCGCTACACACCATCGAAAGCGATCAGCTGCGATCGACCGCTCATCGCCCATATAATTTGTGTCATTAGACACCATGTTCGAATAATGTAACCGAAGTTACCATATTCAGATAATGGCAAAGTTACCAAATTCGATATAGTGTGGCAGAAGTTACCAAATTCAGATAATGTGACTGTAGTCACTATATTCAGATAGTGAGACCGAAGTCATCACCTTCACTTCCCCTTTCACAAATATCCCGAATGCCCCAAATATTTTTATATCATGCATAACATACTTATTTCTCATGCATGTTACTATTCACATGTTCAAAATATATCATATTCGTAATCCTATCAGAAGTAGGAAACGTACCTGGGTACTTTTTACCACATTTGTGGTACTTAGCCACATTCTCATTCTTATGCATATTCATATATTAAAAATAATTGCCATATGATATATCGAAAGTTAGTGTGAGTACACACCTGATTCGCTTAATAGGTTCCTTGAAATCCCGAAAATCCCGATCTAACTTTAGATCTGTTAATTCCTATATTCGGCCCATCATACAAAAAAAAACACATTAATAACCTTTTCGATTTTAAAACCAAGTCCTAATAGGAATGGTATTACTAATACTTACCTTGTTTGCCGATTTGATTGATAATCAAATCCACGAAGATTTGTGTTCCTCTTACTTGAAATCGGCTAACCACCAAACCTGTAATTTATGTCAGTTTCTAACTTTTGAGTAAATGGAAAATAATACCAAAATAATCCTAGGCCGATTGGATCTATGCACTTACCTTACAATTTCCAAATCCCAAAAGTTTCCCTTGCCTTGAATATCTGTCAAAATCCCTATAACTTCATGTCAGATTTAATCTAATATTGAGACATAATCATAACCTTGACCGATTATCTATATTTCTTACCTTAGATCCTTGATCCTTCTATTCGATAATGGTAGAAACCTGAGAGACCCCTTGCAGATTCGGCCAAAATTGCTAATAGGATTAGTACCCTGATTTTGGTAAAAAGAAAAGGAATAGAAATTAATTGACCACAGATCTTACCCTTTTGATGTTGTAGTTGATTGCTCCTTTACTTAGAATCAACAAAGATTCGGCTTTGACAGTAGAAACAGAGAAGAAAATAGAAGAAGAGAAGATGGATTTTGCTTAAAGAAAAAACTCGGCAGAGAGGGGGAGAGAGCTAGGAAAATTTCAGCACACTTAGGAAAAGATGAGAGAATAGCCTTAATTCTCCTCCTTTAGCCGAAATTACTAGGCCAAGAGTCCTTGCCTTGGCCACCACTCTTCCTTATGATAATATTATCTCCTTTATTTAAAATAAAAGCATTTAATCCATCAATTATCTCCTCAAATAATCCACTCAAAGAAAATCCTTTATTTATCACTTATTATTCACATATTTATGAAAATAAAACACCACTCTTTTTAAACACATGTGCCGTCCACCTCAGCCTTCTGGAAGCAAAATTAAAACCCCTTTTTATTTGCTTCTCAAGTGACTCGAACTCAGGCCCATTCCTCCTGCATATGGCGCCATTTCCATAGGCCCTAAGTGGCATCTTCAGGCCACTTTTCCAAGCCTGTTTGTGTGTCAAATTTCACCAAATTTTTCTTTTAGGGCCTCTTTGCCCTAATTTCCTATTTTAAACTTTAAAATTTGACATTTCTACATCATTTCTAAGTTTCCTAAAATTTTCGATCGGCTCTGTTTACTTGCCATTTTCTTACATTTCCAAGTTTCCTAAAATGTATACTTTCCATTTTTGAACCATTTCCATTTTCATTTCTTAGTTTCCAAAAATGTGTACTTTCCATTTTTGAACCATTTCTTACATTTACAGGTTTCCTAAAATGTTCATGTCCTAATGCATTTTGTGTTTCCAAAAATGTTCGGAGTTTCCAAAAATGTTTGAGTTTCCAAAATGTTCATTTCCATTTCCATGCATTTTTATACATTTCGAGTTTCCAAAAATATCAAAAATTTATTCATAATGCTTAAGACTTGTCATTTCATACAATTAAACCGAAAATGCATAGGCCCTTTCCAGGATGTTCTGATTCTACCTTCTTAAACAAAATTTCGTCCTCGAAATTTCCTAACTAAACAACAATCGAGGTATTCTTTGTCGTATTGTCTCCTCTAACTCCCATGAAGCTTCTTCCAATCCATGGTTGCGCCATAACACCTTGACTAGAGTCCGACTTCCTCCGTAGTACTTTCACATCACGTTCCAAGATTCGAATCGGCTCTTCCTCGTAGGATAGGTCTGGCCTTAGCTCCACTTCCTCGATTGGTACCACATGAGATGGATCCGATCGGTAGCGACGTAACATGGACACATGGAAAACATCATGCATCTGCTGCAACTCTGGTGGCAACTCTAATTGGTATGCCACTGGCCCAACTCGCTTCAGTACTCGATAAGGCCCTATAAACCTTAGGCTTAACTTCCCTTTTCGACCGAACCTCATTACCTTCTTCCAAGGTGAGACTTTCAGGAATACTTGATCTCCCACTTCAAACTCGATCTCCTTCCGCTTAAGGTCTGCGTACGACTTCTGCCTATCAGAGGATTCCTTCAGCCGTGCCCGAATTAACTCAACTTTCTCTTCAGTTTCTACCACTAACTCCGAGCCCAAAACTCGACGTTCTCCTAACTCAGTCCAACAAGTAGGAGTTCTACACTTTCGACCATACAATGCTTCGTATGGTGCCATCCGAATGCTTGCCTGATAGCTGTTGTTGTAGGCGAACTCAGCTAAGGGCAAGTAATCTTCCCAACTTCCTCGAAAATCCATCACACAGCTTCTCAGCATGTCCTCCAACACTTGTATAACCCGTTCAGACTGCCCATCTGATTGTGGATGAAAAGCCATCGTGAAGTCCAACTTAGTGCATAACGCTTGATGAAGTGCCTTCCAAAATCGAGACGTAAACCTTGGGTCTCGATCGGAGATGATCGATACTGGTACCCCATGTAACCTTACGATCTCCGCCACATACAACTTTGCTAATTTCTCGGAGAGAATAGTCAACCTTCAGGAATAAAGTGCACGGACTTGGTCAAATGGTCCACTATCACCCATACCGAGTCCTTCTTAGTAGGCGTAAGGAAGCCCACTAACGAAGTCCATGGTAATTCTTTCCCACTTCCATTGGGAATCTCAATTAGTTGAAGTGATCCCGATGGAACTTGGTGTTCACCTTAACTTGGCGACACGCGGACATTTTCCCACGAATTGATCACTTCGGTTTAAGATCAGACCACCAAAATTGTTCTCTTAGATCCCTATACAGCTTAATACCTCCGGGATGCATAGCATAAGGGCTACCATGCGCCTCCCGAAGAATCCTTTGTCTCAACTCCTTATCCCTTGGCATAGAGACTTTTCCTTTGTAGCACAAAGACTCCATCATCATTGACGCCATAATCTTTTACTTCCATTCTGTACTTGCTGTCAGTAACTTAACACTTAGATCCTTATCGCCAACCGGCCCTCTTTCACCTCATTCGACCATGTGGGCTTGACTTGTAATTCGCCAACCAGGCTTCCATCATCATATAGACTTAAGTGAGCGAACAAAGCCCTTAAATCCGACACAACCTTCCTACTCAGGGCATCGGCTACCACATTCGCCTTGTCTGGATGATATTCTATCGAACAATCGTAATCCTTTAACAACTCCACCCACCTTCATTGCCTCAAGTTCAACTCCTTCTGGGTCAACAAGTACTTAAGGCTCTTGTGGTCTGTATAGATAACTGACCTTTCTCCATAAAGGTAGTGCCTCCAAACCTTGAGGGCGAAAACCACTGCTGCTAGTTCCAAGTCATGGGTTGGATAGTTAACCTCATGAGGCCTTAATCGCTGAGACGGCGTAGCGACCACTTTTCCATCTTGCATTAGCACACAGCCTAATCTCGTATGCGAAGCGTCACAGTACACCACAAAATCCTTGCCTGCCTCCGGTTGAATTAACACCGGAGCTTCCGTCAGCACCTTCTTAAGCTTTTCAAAGCTCTCCTGTTGCTTATCCGTCCATACAAAGGGTACTTCCTTCCTTAGCAACTTTGTCAAAGGCGTGGCTATTGACGAGAATCCTTCCACGAACCTTCTGTAATAGCCCGCCAATCCTAAGAAACTTCAAATTTTAGCCACAGACCTAGGTGGTTTCCAATCCAACACTGTTTCGATCTTCCTAGGATCCACTCTTATTCCTTCTGCGGATACCACATGACCTAAGAATGCAACCTCCTTAAGCCAAAATTCACACTTGCTGAATTTGGCATAGAGCTTCTTCTCTCTTAACACTTCCAACACATCTCGGAGATGCTCATCATGCTCCTCCTCCGACTTCGAGTACACCAAAATATCGTCGATGAACACAACGACGAACTTATCTAGGTAGGGTTGGAAAACCCGATTCATCATGTCCATGAACGCGGCTAGAGCGTTCGTCAACCCAAACGGCATCACTACAAATTCAAAATGGCCATATCTTGTCCTAAAAGCGGTCTTATGGATATCAGCCTCCTTCACCTTCAACTGATGATATCCCGACCTTAAGTCGATCTTTGAAAATACTGCGGCCCCCTTCAGCTGATCGAACAAGTCATCGATCCTTGGCAAAGGATACTTATTCTTAATGGTCACTTTATTCAATCGGCGGTAGTCTATGCACATACGCATAGTTCGTCCTTCTTCCTCACAAATAGGACCGGTGCTCCCCACTGAGACACACTGGGTCGGATGAACCACGATCCAACGGTTCTTGGATTTGAGCCTTGAGCTTCACTAACTCTTTGCGCCATTCGGTATGGAGCGATTGACACAGAGCATTCCGTGAGCAAATCTATTCCAAACTCCACCTCTCTATCCTCGGGGTATTCACGGTAATTTATCGGGAACACATCTACGAAGTCCCTTACCGTCAGAACTCCATGAACACCTTCACCTTTTCCTCCTAACGCACTTACGAAGGCTAAGAACGCCTCGCACCCCTTCCTAACCATCTTCTCGGCCTTTCCAGTGGCGAAACTACGTTGGACAAGTAGTTCCTCCTTTCTCCGATCATCACTACTACCTCATCCTCGGGGTTCTTAGTTCCATACGTTTAGCCGCACAATCCAACACGGCTCGATGCTCTACTAGCAAATCCATTCCAAGTATAAGCTCAAACTCTCCGAAGGGTAACTCCATTAAGTCAGCTCGAAAGTTTACTCCCTGAATCTCTAGGGTACATTCTCGAAAAATCTTATCTATTACTACAGTTTGGCCTAATGGGCTTACTACGATCATCCGCCTATCGAGAGAGTTTCGAGTTCAGGCCTAGTGTTTCCACTACACTATATGCAACATAGGAATGGGTCGAGCCCACATCAATCAGAGTAAAATAGGGTTTGTCAAAAATAAAGAACGTACCGGTTATTACATCCGGTGCATCACCATCTTCCCTCCGTGAACCGCATAAACCAAACCGGTTGCCTTGCTCAAAGATTTGCGGCACCTCGGCCCCTGTGCTCCACGGCCTCTGCCGGCACCATTACCTCTTTTGGCCGAACCACGACCCGTTGAGGTCGCTGTCCGCCTCTACCGGCTGACTAACATTCCGAAGTGCCGGTCGGCCGGCTCTCATCCTGGTTGCTTGGGACAATCCTTAAGCATATGGTCCTTGGACCCACACTTGAAACATCCTCCGTCTTTCTCCAACATTCTCCCAAGTGCCTCTTTCCACAATGCTCACAAAGCGTCATCATCGGCACGTGCACCAAACTGTTGATTCCGTGGCCCGTCAACTCCCAGGCCTCTTATGACCCTTTCGGATGGCCCAAAACCTCTTTTGGGCTTATTCCTATCCACACCGCTTGGTAGCATCCTTGATTCCTCGGCCACCTTGGCCTTTTCCACCAAAGCGAGAATTCCCGCTCACGATGTAGTGCTATCAGCGATCTCAGATCGTCCCTCATCCGTCCTCAAAGCGGACACGCTGCGTTCATGCTCAGTTGCCACTACCCCTCGAGCATAGCGGCTCAACCTCAGAAATTCCGCTTCATATTCTGCGACAGACTTACTCCCTTGCACCAACCCCAGAAAAGCCTTTCTTTGTTCATCCGTATACCGGTTCCCACATATTTCTTTTGGTACGCTTCCTTACGCGTACTCCTGTGTCGATCCTCAACCGTGGCACCATCTCGCACAGTTAACCACCATTGATACGCTTCATCACGTAACACTGCCACCATTCCTTTCAACTTCTCCTCAGGGGTCAAGTCGAGCTCATCCATGATGCGCTCCGTCGCTTCCAACCGATCTTCTGGTACATCTGCGTGCCACTCCCGACACTCACGAAACATCTCTCGGCCCATTAGCTCCGGAGCCGTTCCAAGACAAATTTTCGGGTGCCCGAATTTCCACCGCACCACCACCAATTCCAAAACTCGTAGTACGACCTGCGACACAAAGATCTTCCCCGTCTCGAGCTTCGCGCCAAAGACTTACAATGGAGGTAGTGGTGGCGGTGGTATTTCATTGTCGGACCCCTGACCCGATCTAACGGGTTCTGACACAGTCATCCTTCCTCTACCTCGTCCACGACGACCACGTCCTCGGGAGCTCATTTCTTAGCGTCGAGATCTGATTAAGGAATTTTATGAATTAGTATTCTTGTTTCACTTATTACCCGCGAAGATGTTTTATGAAAAAGAATTTAAGAGTGGTTCTTTCGCATTCATACAGCACACAGTCTTTTCCATTCATTCATCCATCCATCAAACAAGTATGAGCTTTCGTTCATTCAGAGAAACGTTGTAGTTTTTATCGTTGTTGTTTTTCCACTACCCAGGGGTATTTTCGTAATTTTATCCTACAGGGGCATTTTCGTAATTTTGTAAAATAAAAAGTTCCTCGGTGATTTTGTCAAAAGTATTTTGGTAATTTTAAAGTCCCGGTGTAAATTTGGAAAAATTTTGAAATCCAAGGGTATGTCGGTAATTTTTGACCTCGGGGGTATTTTGGTAATTTTCCAAAAGCTAGGTAAATTTGTAAAATTTAATAAGTTAGGGATATTTCAAAAGTTGTAAAACTTTATGGGTTCTTTTTGAAAGTTCCTCTTTTCAAATGGTGATGTTTACAAAGGTTTCGGAAAGCGGGGTCATTTTGGTCATTTTGTAAGTTAGGGGCAATTTTGTAAAATTTTCCAAAATCAAGGTATTTTTTTTATGGTTTGCAAATTAGGGTTTTTGTATGTTTATAAAATAGTGGAATTTTGGTAAAACTGTTGAGTAGTTGGACATTTGATAAACCAAGGGCATTTTGGTAATTTTACCACTAGGGGTATTTTTGTAATTTTCACAAATCAAAAATTTTTCGGAAAAAAATCTTGTAAAGATGGTTTTCACAAACTCAAAAGAAAGTTTTAAAACTAGGGTTTGTTGTTTCGTTCTTCTTTTTTTTTTTTCAAAACATGGCTAGTTCCCTTTCGGGTTTTAGTCCTTAGGTTTAGCCTATGACCGAGCCCTCTTTGGTCAGGGTGAACTAAAGCTACGCACCAGGCAGGATTCAAGTGAAGAGGAGGTGAGTCACACGGACTGCTTAAATACCAAGCGCTCACTGAAACCATTCCTATACATGCGCACAGAGGTTGCCACACCACTGAGCCTTCTGAGTTAGGGTGAACCGAAGCTACGCACGGGTAGGATACTGCGAAGAGGAGGTGAGTCACTAGGACTCGCTTAAATACCGTGCTCTTAGGATCCAATCCTAGACATGCGTACAGGGGTTACCACACCCTATCTCAGTGACTTAGCCATAGGTTTGTTTAATGCATTAAATCTTATGGGTTCTGTGTGTTTGAGTAGTCTAGTCCTAGGGTTCAAATTCCTATCATACTATTCTACGTTCCATGCCTTTTCTACCCTTCTAAAATTCATAATATAATTCACATAATCACCCAAATAGTTAGGGGTACTTACCTGGTGGACTGCGGCTCGGAAACTTAGGTGCCATGCCAGAACACTTGTTTTTTTCAAAGCAAATCATTTGGGCTCGAATTAAAAACGTTTTGGGCCTTAGCCCAAAGTAGAGAGTTTAAAGCGGGCTCTAATACCAAAAAACAAACACCCACACCCGGCCCACGAGCCTGAACCGGATCTGGTATGTTCCTTAAGAAAATCGGTTTCAAAATTCTTTGTTACATAGTTCGTAACATAGTAAATAAAAATTTAAACCGAAATAAAGAAATTCAACTTGGGCCTTATGGCCTTATTACATCAAATAAAACCCAATAATAAAATTATAAGTACTAAAAAAATATATAATGTCCAAATGAAGTAAAATAATCCTTGCTGGGCATGGCCACCACTAAGCTCCTTCCGGCCCGGTCCATTGCTGATCATCACCTGAAAAATAGTCCCACAATGGGGTGAGTCAACAGACTCAATGTGCATACAATAGTAACATTCAACAAATCAGGCATACAAGTTCATATCAGGTTCATATTCATATACAATTAAATGATGCAACCCAAACCCAAGCCTATTTATCCATCCGCTACACACCACCCGTACCTGCCAATCACACCGTGGGGACTACTAAGTCAACCCTCCTTCCGCTACACACCATCGAAAGCAGTCGCTGCAGTCGACGTGCTCATCGCCCATATAATTTGTGTCATTAGACACCATGTTAAGATAATGTAACCGAAGTTACCATATTCAGATAATGTAACCGAAGTTACCAAATTCAGATAGTGTAACCGAAGTTACCAAATTCAGATAATGTGACTGTAGTCACCATATTCAGATAGTGAGACCGAAGTCATCACCTTCACTTCCCCTTTCACAAATATCTCGAATGCCCCAAATATTTTTATATCATGCATAACATACTTATTTCTCATGCATGTTACTATTCACATGTTCAAAATATATCATATTCGTAATCCTATCAGAAGTAGGAAACGTACCTGGGTACTTTTTACCACATTTGTGGTACTTAGCCACATTTTCATTCTTATGCATATTCATATATTAAAAATAATTGCCATATGATATATCGAAAGTTAGTGTGAGTACACACCTGATTCGCTTAATAGGTTCCTTGAAATCCCGAAAATCCCGATCTAACTTTAGATCTGTTAATTCCTATATTCGGCCCATCATACAAAAACACATTAATAACCTTTTCGATTTTAAAACCAAGTCCTAATAGGAATGGTATTACTAATACTTACCTTGTTTGCCGATTTGATTGATAATCAAATCCCGAAGATTTGTGTTCCTCTTACTTGAAATCGGCTAACCACCAAACCAGGTAATTTATGTCAGTTTCTAACTTTTGAGTAAATGGAAAATAATACCAAAATAATCCTAGGCTGATTGGATCTATGCACTTACCTTACAATTTCCAAATCCCAAAAGTTTCCCTTGCCTTGAATATCTGTCAAAATCCCTATAACTTCATGTCAGATTTAATCTAATATTGAGACATAATCATAACCTTGACCGATTATCTATATTTCTTACCTTAGATCCTTGATCCTTCTATTCGATAATGGTAGAAACCTGAGAGACCCCTTGCAGATTCGGCCAAAATTGCTAATAGGATTAGTACCACGATTTTGGTAAAAGAAAAGGAATAGAAATTAATTGACCACAGATCTTACCCTTTTGATGTTGTAGTTGATTGCTCCTTTACTTAGAATCAACAAAGATTCGGCTTTGTGAGAGAAAGCAGAGAAGAAAATAGAAGAAGAGAAGATGGATTTTGCTTAAAGAAAAACTCGTGAGAGAGGGGAGAGAGCTAGGAAAATTTCAGCACACTTAGGAAAAGATGAGAGAATAGCCTTAATTCTCCTCCTTTAGCCGAAATTACTAGGCCAAGAGTCCTTGCCTTGGCCACCACTCTTCCTTATGATAATATTATCTCCTTTATTTAAAATAAAAGCATTTAATCCATCAATTATCTCCTCAAATAATCCATTCAAAGAAAATCCTTTATTTATCACTTATTATTCACATATTTATGAAAATAAAACACCACTCTTTTTAAACACATGTGCCGTCCACCTCAGCCTTCTGGAAGCAAAATTAAAACCCCTTTTTATTTGCTTCTCAAGTGACTCGAACTCAGGCCCATTCCTCCTGCATATGGCGCCATTTCCATAGGCCCTAAGTGGTATCTTCTGGCCACTTTTCCAAGCCTGTTTGTGTGTCAAATTTCACCAACTTTTTCTTTTAGGGCCTCCTTGACCTAATTTCCTATTTTAAACTTTAAAATTTAACATTTCTGCATCATTTCTAAGTTTCCTAAAATTTTCGATCGGCTCTGTTTACTTGCCATTTTCTTACATTTCCAAGTTTCCTAAAATGTATACTTTCCATTTTTGAACCATTTCCATTTTCATTTCTTAGTTTCCAAAAATGTGTACTTTCCATTTTTGAACCATTTCCTTACATTTCTGGGTTTCCTAAAATGTTCATGTCCTAATGCATTTCCAGGTTTCCAAAAATGTTCAAGTTTCCAAAAATGTTCAGGTTTCCAAAAATGTTCATTTCCATTTCCATGCATTTTTATACATTTCTGAGTTTCCAAAAATATCAAAAATTTATTCATAATGCTTAAGACTTGTCATTTCATACAATTAAACCGAAAATGCATAGGCCCTTTCCAGGATGTTACATTGCAACTAAGTTGCCAGTATATTAGGCCTAAAAGCCTTTCAGTACACTTCCTTCAAATAAAATCAACCCAACCCCATGCAATGCATGACATGCTATCTCATGATATCAGTACATATAATCAGTAAACGTATACATGCATACTATCATCATGCTTAATATATATATATATCCATCAATCAGTCAGTTCACACAATTAAGGATCTAAGTAATGCTTACCGACCCTACAGTAGGTTCACAGTCTGCTTGAGAGACCCGTGCAACCTTAGCAATAAATTCAGTGATAATGGGCTCACACGCCCATGTGGGCCCATAAGCCCGTGTGGCTCACACGGTCCAAATTTTCCTTGGCCGTGTGGATCACATGGCCTGGCCCAAAATCCCACACGCCTGTGTGGCCCACACGACCTAAATCATTTTAGTCCTTGTGTCATACACGGCCGTGTCTTGCACGCACGGCCTGGCCTCGTCGTTCGCACGTCTGTGTTATGGCACACGACCTACCACATGGGCAACCACACGCCCATGTGGTGTCGATAGATTGATTTTCGGCTTTCACTGAAACCTTATTTTTTGCGTTTTCAGGTACACACCTGGAATCGGTTCGATGTGAAACCACTCCTAAGCCCTCGAAATCTAAAAAACAGATTAACCAACATTGATTTAGCAACTGATTAATGGATTCCGACAAAAGTGAACTAACAGAAACCCAACCACCAACGAAGAACCTTCATTAACCCTTACTAAACTGAAACAACAAGTTTCACTGCTCACGACTTTCGTCTACACCATCAATTGTAATAGAAGTTAGAGAATCGATCATAATACAACCAACCACTACAACGACAGAAATAGAAGACTTACCAATCCCGCACCAATACAAACCATTTTACTAAGCGAAAAGATGAATTTAGGGAAACAAAAAGCAAAGAAAGAAGGCCAGATTCCAAAGGGAAAAAAAGGGCAGAAAAATAAGGAGCAAAAACGTCAGAAGGTGAGGGATTTTTTCAAAAAGAACCAAAAAGAAACAAAATGTGGATAACTCTCAACTCCCCAAATCCCTCAAATCTCTCCACTACTCCCACTACTTAGACTTTTAGTTCAACTCAAACACCCTCTCAACCACCCGAGTAAAAATATAAACATCCAAGCTTGCGCAAGGACTCGAACACAGGACCTCCAGCAAACTTACACTCTTCTTAATCACCAGACCTACTGGCACATTCTGTTATGATATTACAAGTATTTAAATATAAGCCCGCTGAACAAGTTTAGGGCTTAATTCCAAAAAGAAACAAAATTTGCCAGATGCAAGGCTTGAATTTGGGACCTCACACACACTCCCAGAACACTTAACCACTGAAGCAGATACACAATTGTGTCAAAAACTTACAGAAGCAAGATTATAAAATTTGGGGCATTACAACTTTACCCCTTAAAAGAAATTTTGACCTTGAAATTTACCTGATCAGAACAGATGAGGATACTGCTGACGCATCGCATCCTCAGGCTCCCATGTGGCCTCCTCAGTGTTGTGATTCTGCTACAGCACCTTTGCTAATGGGATAGACTTCCTCCGGATAACCTTTACATTGCGATCCAGAATCTGAATCGGCTCCTCCTCGAAGGTCAGATCTGGTCTAACCTCAATTTCCTCAACAGGGATGATATGTCTAGGATCAGAGCGGTATCGCCTCAACATCGAGATGTGGAATACGTCATGAATATGGTTTAGCTCTAGAGGTAACTCAAACTGATAAGCGACCATTCCCACACATTTCAGAATTTGGTATGATCCAATAAACGTAGGGCTCAACTTACCCTTACGACCGAACCTCAGAATCTTTTTCCATGACGAGACTTTGAGAAAGATGAAGTCCCTCACAGAATACCCAATCTCACGTCTCTTCAGATTCGCATAAGATTTCTATCTGTTCGATGCCGCTTTCAGTCGATCCCGAATCAATCTGACCTTATCCTTAGTCTCAGAAACCAATTCAGGACCAGAACACGTCGTTCACCCAACTCATTCCAACACAAGAGAGTGTGACACTTATGACCATACAGGGCCTCGTAAGGTGCCATCTGTATGTTAGACTGGAAACTGTTATTATAAACAAACTCTGCTAGCGGCAGATATTCCTCCCAACTGCCTCGAAAATCGATAGCACAGCTCCTCAACATATCCTCCAGTATCTGAATCACCCTCTCCGACTGACCATCGATCTGAGGATGGAACGCAGTACTAAAGTCCAACCTTGAACCCAGAGCTTCATATAGCTTATTCCAAAATTAAGACGTGAAGCAAGGATCCTTATCAGAGATAATCGAAATCGGTACCCCATGCAGTCTCACTATCTTAGAAATATAGAGTTTCGCCAACTTCTGAAGAGAATAGTCGGTCCTAGCCGGAATGAAGTGCGTAGACTTGGTCAATCGATCCACGATGACCCAGACAAAATCCTTTTTAGTGGGTGTCAAGGGTAACCCACTACCAAAGTCCATTGTTACTCGCTCCCACTTCCATAGTGGGATCTTAACTGGCTGTAGCAAACCCAAAGGTAATTGATGCTCAGCCTTAACCTGCTGGCACGCCAGACATTAAACTACAAAATCAGTAACTTCTCGTTTCAATCCCGACCACCAGTACAGTTCTCGAAGATCTCGGTACATCTTATTCCCACCGAGATGCATAGTATAATGGCTAATGTGCGCTTCTCTCAGAATAGATTGTCTCATATCAATAACATTCGGTACACAAATCCGACCACGAAAATAGAGTACCCCATCATTATTTAGTCCAAAATCCGCAGTGCTGCCACTCTCAACCTGACGGAACTGTAAACTCAGAGACTCATCCTTCAATTGTTTTACAATGAATCTACTCAATCCAAGTTGGCTTAACTTGCAACTCGGCCAACAGACTCCCATCGTGGAATAGACTAAGTCGAGCAAACATCGCTCTCAGATCAATCATTTCCCTACGGCTCAACGCATTAGCCACCACATTGGCCTTGCCAGGATGGTATCCAATAGTATAATCATAGTCCTTAAGTAGCTCAATCCATTTATGCTGCCCAAGATTCAACTCTTTCTGAGTCATGAGGTACTTAAGGCTTTTGTGATTAGTGTAGATAATACACTTCTCACCGTAAAAATAGTGCCTCTAGATTTTCAGAGCAAAGACTACGGCGGCCAGTTCTATATCATGGGTCGGATAGTTTGCCTCATGCGTCTTGAGCTGACGAGACGCATATGCCACAACCTTTCCATCCTGCATCAGAACACAACCCAAACCCACATGTGATGCATCACTATAAATCGTGAACTCCTTCCCAGGTTCAGGTTGTATTAGAACAAGAGTCTCAGTCAGTATAATCTTGAACTTCTCGAAGCTCTCTTACTGCCAATTAGACCAGACAAACGGTACACCCTTACATAGCAGCTTAGTTAAGGGTGCTGCAATCAGTGAGAAGCCTTCCACAAACTGTCGGTAATAACTTGCCAAACCCAAAAAGCTACGGATCTCAGTCACATTCTTAGGCTGTTTCCAATCCACTACAGCCTCAATCTGTCGAGGATCGACTCGAATCCCCTCAGCAGACACCACATGACCCAGAAATGTTACTTCACGTAACCAGAACTCACACTTGCTGAACTTAGCATAGAGCTGCTTTTCCTTCAAAACCTGAAGAACGATCCTAAGGTGCTCGTCATACTCATCCTCAGTCCTCGAATAAACCAATATATCATTGATGAACACCATCACAAATCGGTCCAGATAGGGCTGAAACACTCAGTTCATCAAGTCCATGAAAGTTGCTGGTGCATTAGTCAGTTCAAATGGCATCACTAGGAACTCATAGTGACCATAACGAGTCCTAAATGCCGTCTTATGCACATCAGCCTCCTTAACCCTCAACTAATGATACCCAGAACACAAGTCAATCTTGGAGAACACAGACACCCCTTGGAACTGGTCAAACAGATCATCGATCGTTGGTAATGGATACTTGTTCTTAATGGTCAGTTTATTCAATTGTCGGTAGTCAATACACATCCTCATGGATCCATCCTTCTTATTTACAAATAGTACCGGTGCTCCCCACGGAGACACGAGATGAACCCACGATCCAACAGCTCTTAAATCTCAGCCTTAAGCTCTGTAAGCTCCTTCAGTGCCATTCGATAGGGAGCGATAGACACCGGAGCTGTACCAGGGAAAAGCTCAATCCCAAACCCCACTTCACGATTCGAAGGTAAACCCAGTAGCTCCTCAGGGAAGATATCCAAAAAATCCCTTATAGTACAAATATCCTTTACAGTAGAGTCTCTAGAAGCAGAAACACCTACATAGGCCAAATACGCATCACATCCCTTGCGAACCAGTTTTTCAGCTACTAGTGTAGAGATCACGTTAGCCAAGTAGTTTTTACGTTCTTTAATTACAACTACCTCATCATCTTTATCAGTTCTCAATACGACCCTCTTAGTCGCACAGTCCAAGTTTACACGATACTTGACCAACCAGTCCATCCCCAATATCATATCGAACCCCCCAAACGGAAGCTCCATTAAGTCAGCCAGAAATACCGTCCCTTGAACCTCTAAAGAAACATTCCTATACAGTTTGCTGACTCTAACATATACCCCCAGCAAGCTCAGCACAATCACCTCACCAGAAGTACTCTCAACCGAAATTCCCAGATTTTTGGAAACAGAACAGGTAACATAGGAATGCGTAGATCCTATATCTATCAATGCGTGTAAGGCACATCATAAATAAAAAATGTACCCGTGATGACGTCTGAAGTATCTCTGTCCTTTCAGCGACTAGTAGCATAAACAAGAGCAGGCTGTCTCGCCTCAATCTGTTTAGCACCTCTACCTGGTACTCTCTATCCACGGCCTATACTGTTACCATCCCTAGCTTTACCACGGTATCTCGATGGCTACTCTGCTACTCTCTGTGGCTGCACAGTACCAGTACCCTGAGCTTGCATCTGATCGGCCCTCAACAGACATTCCCTAATGCGATGATCCAATGATCCACACCTCAGACGTGTCCCAGTCCTCTTCCAACACTCGCCTTGATGGTGTCTACCACAATCGACGCATGGTTGCAGTCCAGTAGCAGTAACAAGGGGCCCAGCTCTAACTGGCCCATCAAGTCTGGCCTTTTTCTTAGGCCTCAGTACAGAACTCGAAGGCTCCGAATCCCTCTTGTTCTCACCCCCATCGCGATCATTATTTTGGCGCTTAGAGCACTTAACCTCCTCGGCGATCTTCTCCTTCTCTACCAGGACAAAAAACTCGCGCTCCTTCTGTAGAGCTATCAACACCCTCAAATTATCCCTGAGACCGTCCTCAAAACGGGCACATCTCTCATACTCATCCGTCACCATACCTCGAGCATAGCGGCTTAATCTCAAGAATTCAACCTCAAACTCGGCCACAGATCAGTTTTCCTAAGTAAGGTTCAAAAACTCCCTCTTACAAGCACCAATATAACTAGCTCCCACATACTTCCCCCGGAAGGCAGTCTTAAAGAATTCCCATGTTAGGTGTTCGGGCTTAGTGCCCTTTTTAAAAGTCAACCACCACTAGTAAGCCTCATCACGCAACAAAAAGACTGCACCTTTCAGTTTCTACTTAGATGTGCAATCTAGGTCATACATAATCAGCTCCGTGGCCTCAATTCAGTACTCGGTCACATTAGGGGCGACTCCAATAACACCCCTTGCAAGCTTAGCTCCATTGGAACGGAGTCATCCCGTGACCGACCCTCGGCTCCCAAATCTAGTATTGGGTCCAGCGACCTTCTCCAGTATCCTTAGCATAGCCTGGGACAGTGCGTCGTCCCCAGCCATGCGATCTTGAGACCTAGTCTCCGTAACAAGTGACACTGGCATCTCACTCGTATCTAAGTTCGGCATGCTGCCAAGAGAAGATGACTCAGCTCGAGCCCCCCTACGGCCTCTACCTCGGTTTCTAGTACTACGTTTGCAGATACCTCGTGCATTTTATGAATCGATTATAGTTCCAGTATTTATTAACAAATGTTTTATGTAAAGCAGTATCATAAGTTCGTAAATTATTTTTCACAAATATAGTCACTATCAGTTTCAGTTTCACTACAGTTTTAGTATACACTAACTAGAATGTTTCAAAGTAGACTATCTATCATAACAATTTATCAGAATACTTACAGGACCGGCGCCAGAGACTTGGTGTACCACATTCTCAGTCAAATTATTTTAGATAATTTGAAAACTAGTTCTTTAAAAACCAAATTTTAAAACCCAAAATCCACAGCCGAGTTTTGTAACCTGGCTCTGATACCACTAAATGTAACATCCCAAACCCGGTATAGACGTTATGGCTGAATCTGACGAAGTCACATGATAGCATGTTGAAAATAAGTTTCTATGATAAAACCATTTCCATTTAATTACTTTTCTTATTTCTTCTTAATTCCAAAATTCTTACTCGTTTAGTCGGTTGTTTTGAACATAATTCGTTGCGGAAGCTTTTAAAACCTTTCTGAGTAAATTGTGTGCTTAGAAAAAACTTTTCCTTTTTGAAAATCGAGTTTTCTTATGTCTAGCAGTTATAAATCCATAAAAATAAATAAAAACCAAATTTAAGCAAAAGTCCCCAAATTACATCTAAATAACCACAAATCATAAATTATAGATTGTAAAGTCCAAAAACTGTGGTCACCATCGAGTCTTCCGCGGCACCAATCCGTCTAGGTCTGGGGATTACTTGTACAAATTAAACAGAGAGGGGTGAGTTTACGTAAACTCGGTGTGTAATCCCACAAAAAAAAAAGTAAACACAGTACACAGTAAAAAATAGTCTTGGGACTAAGCCCCTTTTAGTATTAGTAACGGTTTGGCCTTAGCCCAACTCGATGCTCGATGTCGGTATGCACAAGGGCCTTAGCCTATCACAAAGATGTCGATAATGAGATATACAATATTCAGTAACAAAGTCCTATCCAACTAGCCTTTACACACCATCTCCCTGTGGGGATTAAATCAACCTACCTATTCCTACACTCCAGGTGATACCGAATGCGGCACAAAACAATAATTTGCAGCTGAGCTACCAGTATACTAGGCCTAAAAGCCTTTCAGTACACTTCCTCCAAATAAAATCAATCGAACCCCATGCAATGCATGACATGCTATCTCATGATATCAGTATATATAATCAGTAAATGTATACATGCATACTATCATCATGCTCAAAATATATATCCATCAATCAGTCAATTCACACAATTAGGGGTCTAAATAATGCTTACTGACCCTACAGTAGGTTCAATGTCGGCTTGGGCGACCTATGCAGCCTTAGCAATCAATTTAGTGATAATGGGCTCACACGCCCATGTGGCCTGCCCGTGTGGGCCCATACGTCCGTGTGGCTCGCACAACCCAAATTTACCTTGGCCATGTGGATCACAAGGCCTGGCCCAAAATCTCACACGTTCGTGTGGCCCACACGGCCAAAATCAATCCAACCCGTGTGTCGCACACAGCCTGCCTGGTCATCACACGACCGTGTCTTACGCGCACGGCCTGGCCTCGTCGTTCATACGCCCGTGTTATGGCACATGGCCTACCACATGAGCAACCACACGCTCATGTGGCGTCAATAGTGGGTTTTCGGCTTTCATCGAGACCCCATTTTCTGTATTTTTGGGTACACACCTGGTATTAGTTCAATGTGAAACCACTTCTAAGCCTCTCGAAACCTAAAAACCAAATTAACCAATATTGATTTAGCAACTAATTAACGGATTCCGAAAAAAGCGAACTGACAGAATCCCAATTTACAACTGACGAAGAACCTTCGTTAACCCTTACTAAACAGAAACATCGAGTCTCACTGCTCACGACCTTCATCTACACCATCAATTGTAATAGAAGTCAGATTCTTAATCGATCATAATGCAACCACTACAATAACAGAAATAGAAGACTTTACCAATCCCGCACCAATGTAAACCATTTTACTAAGCGAAAAAATGAATTTAGGGAAACAAAAAGAAAAGAAAGAAGGGGAGATTCCAAAGAAAAAAAAGGCAGAAAAATGTGGAGCAAAAACGTCAGAAGGTGAGAGATTTTTTTTCAAAAAGAAACAAAATGAGGATAACTCTCAACTCCCCAAATCCCTCAAATCTCTCCACTACTCCCACTACTCAGACTTTTTGTCCAACTCAAATACCCTCTCAACCACCCGAGTAAAAATATAAACATCCAAGCTTGCGCAAAGACTCGAACACTAGACCTCCAGCAAACTTACACTCCCCTTAACCACCAGACCAGCATGCCCATTCTATTATGATATTTCAAGTATTTAAATATAAGCCCGCTGAACAAGTATAAGGCTTAATTCCAAAAAGAAACAAAATTTGCCAAATACAAGGCTTGAACTTGAGACCTCTCACACACTCCTAGAACACTCAACCACTGAAGCAGATACATAATTGTGTCAAAAACTTGCAGAAGATTATAAAATTTGGGGCGTTACAAAAAATATAATTATTGAATTAAATAGTTCGAGTTATTTGGATCAACTCGAATAAAAATTAATTTTTTTTGTTTAACTCGAATAGAATTACACAATTCGAATTATTCGAAAATCCAAATAAGAAAAGCAAAATTATGTTTGTTTTGATAAAAGTTTACCTTTTCTAAAGTTAAAAGTCAAAACCTTTAAGGTAAAAGGCAAAACTATGTCATTTTGATAAATGTTTACCTATTAAGTTAAAAGGTAAAACCATTACATTGTTTATATAGTTAAATAATCTTGTACTTCGTCTACTAGTTAAATAATTGGTCCATGTAAATACAACATTGAGTATAAATAATAGGATTTGCTAACTCGACTCAACTTGAGTCGAAATTTTTTTACTCGATTCAATTCGATTCTAAAAAAAATTTAAATTGAGTTTGGTTGCTAAAATAGGATTCGTTAACTCAATTAACTTGAAATTTTTTAACTCGATTCAACTTAACTCGATCGAATACTCACCCCTAGCTATTGCCGTCGTGGAGAGGCCACATATTCTTGTAGTTGTTGAATGATCCAGTGAGACGGTCTAAGCAAGGGGTATAACAACTACCCCTTAGTTGTAAGACAGGTTACAAAGTGATCTGGCTTAAGCTAATTCATTGGCAAACCTTACTCGAACCTTGGCGAGGCTTGTAAAGGGTTTTGAAGTATCATCGTTATTGTCTGATCATTGCACCTTTGTATTGATTACTCTTAGATGCATGTTTGTATTTAATTGAAAGATCTTTTTAAACACATTTTTCTTTATTGTATTGAGCCAATATTTAGAGAAAAATAATCTTGAAATCAAGTTAAGATTCGACTTGACCTAACTCATGAATAAATTTATATCTAACTCTATTTTACAATATTTTTAATTTCGCCTCACCTGAAAATGCTAAATGGAACATTCGTCAACATGTTATAGATTAAGGGACTCATATATTCTCATATTCCTATAATTGTTGAATAATCGGAAGGGATTTAAAAGAGAGGGTATAACAAAGACTAATATGGATGTGGCTTGCTGACTCAAGTGGGGAAATATGGCCAAAAGGGTGTGGGAACCCGGCGGCTGAAGCGTCTTCGGCTCTACTTAGACCCCACACTCATGCTTCGAAGGTTAAATGTTGCGATCTTTTAATTCCAATACATTGATAACAATTTGCCTTTTTTTACTGAGGCCAGCGTTGATGTTTCTCCCACTTGATTTGCCATTTGACAAGGATAACTGGGCCAATTGGAATTCTTTGTTTATGACATATATTAAATTATTGGTCATTCTAAAACTATGACTGCTGCAGATATTTTTTTCGTCCCTTTTTTTATAAAACTTCTAAAACTGTGACTGCTGCAGATATTCTTTTTCGTCCCTTTTTTTATAAAACTAACTTTAAAAAAATTAATTAATTATTTAAATAATTTATTTTTTTGATAAAAGATGAAAATAACTTAAAATTTACAGTAAAAATTAGTGGAGCTAAAGTGTTTGATATTACTAACATGTTACGTTAACAATCAGCATAAAAAAATTAATTTTTTAATAGAGCCATTTAGAATGACATCACTTAAATAAATACTAAAGAAATACTGCGATTTTTAAAAAAATAGAAAAGTTTTAAGCAAATTTACCTTTTTTGGTGAAGCTATATAATTTGACGTCACATTTCAAAATTTTTTATTTGTTTTTCAATTTTCCTTTTCCTGATTTTTTTTATTTGTTTGTTTATTATTATTTTTATAATATTTTAAATGTATATTTTGAATTTTTTATTTTTAAAATTTTAAATATATTTTTAACTATATTTTTTATTTAAATATTTTTTAATTTTAAGTATATATTTTTAATATTATAAAAAATTTAAAATATTTTATTTTTAAAGATATGACATTTCAAATTTATTATTTATTTTATAATATTTTTAATGTTTATTTCAAAAATTTTAAATATTATTTTTTAAAATTTTAAATATAATTTTTTAAAATTATTTTAAAAGATATTCAAACCTTTTTTTTAAATTATATTTAAAATTTTAAAACATAATATTTTATTTGGTGGAAAAAATAAAAAAATGAATAGGCAGGAAAAAAGCAGAAAAAGGAAAAAATAAACGAAAAACAAATAAAAAAAAAAACAGGAAAAGCAGAATAGGCAGTAGAATAGGAACTTAGTGGAGCCAAATTATTTGGCTCTACCAAAAAGGTAAATTTGCTTAAAGTTTCCCTTTTTTTTTTTTTAAAATCATAGTATTTTTCTAATATTTATATAGGTAGGGTCATTTTACATGACTCTATTAAAAAATTATTTTTTATCTTAATTATTGACGTGACATATTAGTGGTGTCAAATATTTCGACTCTACTAATTTTTACTGTAAATTTTAAATTATTTTCGAATTTTTTTCAAAAGAGTAAGTTATTTAAATAATTAATTAATATTTTAGGTTAGTTTTATAAAAAATAAAGCCTATTTTTATGATATAAAAAAAATTCAACAGTAGTAACTTAGAATGGGAATATTCCAAATGAATGGTTTAATATTGGAATTCGTTTTATCAGTTTCACTATTTGATTTTTTATATGTTGTTTTAAAAATTTTGAACATAGTAAATTCGGATATTTAACATAATAAAATTTGATTCAAGGATTTAAAAAGTCTTTAAAGTTTTTCAAAAAAAAAAAAAAAGTAATTTAAGTTTTTTTTTTTTTTTTTTTTTTTTTTGCACTCAATTGTATATTTGAAATTTCAAAATACATCAAAAATACCTTTAAACTTTTTCAAAACAAGCAATTAAGCTCCTGAATTTTTTTTTTTTTTGCACTCAATTGGGTACGTGAATTGTTGAATGCCTCAAAAATGCTCTTTGACCGTTAACTTTAACAGTTAACAACTACGGCGTAGCATGTGACAAAAAAATCATAAAAAATAAAAATCATTAAAATTTATAAAATATTTAATTTTAATAAAAAATATTTAGAATTTATTAAAAATTAGAATTATTTTATAAATACCATAAAAATTATAAAATGCATATAAAAGGCCTTTAACTATTAACTTTAAGCGTTAAAAATAACAAAAATAACAACTCCTATTTTTTTAATTAAAGTTATCATATATCGCAACACGACGTGACATGCCTTTTTTAGTACTATAATTATTATTTTTTTTATGAATTTTATATTTCTTTACATTTTTTTATAATTTTCTTACTACTTTATAAAATTTTATAATTTGTTTCTATATTTCTATATATTTTATAATTTTTACAATTTTTATAAAATTTTAAAATTCTTTATAAATTCTTTTATGATTTTATAATTTTTCTAATTTTTCAATGTTTTTTAATTAAAATTTAATAATTTTTATAACTTCCATTGATTTTTATTTTTTATCATTTTTTGTTACATGTCATGTTGTGGTTGTGACACGTGATGACTTTAACTAAAAAAATTAAGGATAGTTGAAGTACCCAATTGAGTAAAAAAAAGAGACTTAAGTGCTTTTTTTTTTTAATTTGAGGATATTTTTTTATGTATTTTAAAAATTTAAGTGCTACATTAAGTGTAAAATAAAAAGCAAGGCTTGCTTACTTTTCTTAAAAAGTTTAAGTATTTTTTATATATTTTGAAAGTTGAAATATTTAAATAAGTGTAGCTTAATTATTTTGTTTTTTTGAAAAAGTATACACCCTTGAATCTAGAAAATTTGATGGGTAATTTATTTGATTCAGTCAATAAACCATTCTATATTTTTTAAAAAGAAAATGAAACTTAAAAAATCCAACCGCAGCCGACAGAATTTTGTGAGATTTGTTTTAAAATATCTAGCTAAAAGATAGAGGGCCATACCGTATCCATTTTCTTTTTTTCAACTGTAACCGATTTGTGTTACCTCGTGAACACAACTTGTCCCTAATTATTCCAATAAGGCTTGGCCCTTAAGGCCTAGTTAGGACCAATTACATCACGTATGCGAGAATTACGCACATGCACATGAGGTAACATTTTCCCTATAAATCGCAGGCCTTTGCCTCCACCATTTTCATCATTCCAGTTGCTCTCATTTTTCTTTGGAAACAAAAATAAAAAAATAGAAAAAATAAAGAGCAAGAGATATGGCAAGCACATTCTCTTATAATTCTTTTGGATTCCTTCTCATTCTTGCCGCCTTTAGTTCCTTGATAAATATAAGTTCAGCTAGTAGGCAAATTGCCCCAAAAACTAGCATTGAGTTTATCAGAACATCTTGTAGTTCAACGACTTACCCTAAACTTTGTTACGAATCTCTCTTAACACAGGCTAGCATGATCCAAACGAGCCCCCAACTCATCGCCCATGCAGCCCTAAACGTGACCCTTTCAACCGCCAAGTCAACCTCGGCCATGATGGTGAAGCTTGCCAAAAGCCAAGGATTGAAGCC
The DNA here is from genome assembly GCA_025503065.1 of Gossypium bickii. Lineage (NCBI taxonomy): Eukaryota > Viridiplantae > Streptophyta > Magnoliopsida > Malvales > Malvaceae > Gossypium > Gossypium bickii. The sequence goes on from CP106718.1 coordinate 21,145,158, forward strand.
TACAGAGGTGGGCGCCATGCAAGATTGCGTGGAGGAATTGGAGGACACGATAGATGAGCTGAGAAAGTCAATCAGCGAGATGGGTCAGATTAAAGACTCCAATTTTGGACTAATGATTAACGATATACAGACATGGGTTAGCGCTGCTTTGACGGATGAGAACACCTGCGCCGACGGGTTTGGAGGGAAAAACATGAACGGCAGTATAAAGACTGCTGTGAGATCCAAGATTGTCACAATCGCTCATTTGACAAGTAATGCCTTGGCTTTGGTTAACAGCTATGCTTCATTTCATGGTTAGCTGTTTAATCAACTCTACAGGGGAAATTTAGTCATTATTTACACTAGCAATTGTATTTATGGATTTTTAGAAATTACTTCTGTTTTCCTGGTAAATGTAAAATATATATGTGGTCCAAAGAAGGGAATGGAAGTGTGTGTGTGTGTGTGTGTGTGTGTGTGTGTGTGTGTGTGTGTGTGTGAGTGATCTGGGTGTCTTAATTAAAATGAATGGAGTGATCTATATTATCTGCACACGTTGTATCAGTACAATACATTGCTTTTTGTGAACATAGTAAAAGTAAAGTTGATGAAGCCTCTGTTGCAGCATACAAGCAGAGGTTTTAGTTTGTTGCAAGTACAGCTGGTGTTGATTTTGTATAGACATAGTAGTATTATTTTGATCTCATATTTTTGTAACTCATTTAAAACTACTTAATTACTAAATGCAAATTTTGTTTCAAACGTCAAGATTAATTTGGTATTCAAAAATATCTTGTACTTGAAATTATGAGTATTTTCGATATTACTATATTCGAGCACTCAACTTCCACTTCAAATTCTGGGCCCTTAGTCCCTACCCAATGATGATTGCCTACCCCGTACTTAGTTGCATGCTTTCTTGGTTTAATTATTAGAATAAATATCTATCGTTAGTTTATTAGTTGTTTTTCCTTCGGTAAAAATATGCTGACACTCAACTTAGATTGTTGGATTCGAATATAAGGTACAACATTTGTTGTCGAAGTAACTCGAATTGACTACCACTTCAATTGCAATTTTGAACATCAATTATTCATTACTCATATCAATACTAAGTGATTAAAAACAATCTTAATTCATTTAAAATGGATCAAAAACATTTTAAAATGAATTCTAGGTGTTCGGGGGTGATAGGGATCAAGTTTGAGTTTTAAAGGGTTAAAATAAGCCCATTTAAAATGAATTAGAAACATGCCTGTAAGGCTATAATGAGCCTGTTTAGGCATAACACCCTCAATTGATTGAAAACATAGTAAAATGAGTCCCATGATATAAGTTCATAATTATCCTTTGCACATTTAACGGGATTGAACGCTTATCCCACCACGTCACACTAATGGATAAAAAGACCTCTCTTATAAATAACCTGATGAACAAGAAATAAGGGATCGATGGCCAACACCCTAAAATTACATCTTGATCGACATATCTTCTTGTCCCTATTCTGACTCTTGACATCTTTAAATGAAACAATCTCTATTTCTCCTCTTTATTCTCCTCCCTTATTGTACACTATATCAACACAAATATTCACCATTCAGTACAAGTCCAGTAAGTGGTGGTAGGTGGTGTTGGACTCTAATATCGTCGAGATTAAGTAATCAGACCCTGTAATCATTTTCGAGTGGGGAATTTTGGTATCCAAAGTAGGAGTATCCTCTCCTTACGTTATGTTTTCAATAAAAATCATAAATGAAAAAATAAAGTATATAATATATTGTTGGTATATCAGTCTGTACAATAACCATAAATTTAAAGAATTCATTTCATATAAGTAGGTTTTTAAAAATTTATTTAATGTGTTATGAATATTGTCGAAACCTTTTTTAAAATCGTTTTTTAGAAAATCGGGATCGACTTTAAAAACAAAATGGGAGTCGCCACCAATCCCTTTTAACTTAGGTGTGATTGGATCACATTGTAAAACGTTTTATTTAAAACATTTGATTTTGGTCTTGAAAAAAAAATAAGAAAACGGGTTCGGGAGTCAGTTACGTACGAGGAAAGGTTAGCACCCTCGTAACGCCCAAAAATTGGTACCTAATTGATAAAATCACGTCCAAATGTTTGAAATTTAAAAAAAGTTTAAAATAAGATCCGTTTATTAGAAGAAAAACCAAGACTTACCTATCTCAAAGGAATAAAAATACCTTACCCAATAAGTTAGGATACACTATCTCATGACTTCAAAGCTAGGTATATCTTATTTTAGAAAATTCTTACCTCAAGATACAAACCATCACACCCAATAAGTTAGGATACAACATTTTGAATTCCCAAGAATAAGGTTTTTATTTGATTTAAAACTTTGAGATTTCTTTGTTCCGAAAGAATATAAACATCACATCCAGCACGATTAGACACGATATTTTTAACCCTCGTAATTAAAGTCATCTCATAATTTACGAAATTTATTAAAAGGGTATTTAGTTACTTAGCCAAACGGAAAATCGCAATTCAGCACGATTAGGCACTATTTCCCGAATTTCTAAATACAAAACATTACCTTATTTTAAAACATTTATATAAACTATAGTAATTTTGCACAATACATTTTTAAAATGATGATCCTACGAAAATATCATATTAATACAAACAATAAAAATATGAAATAACCAAAAAAGAAATGATCATATTAAGACAATCATAAATAAATGGTAAAATAATAATAATAATAATAATAATAATAATAATAATAATAATAATAATAATAATAATAATAATAATAATAATAATAACAATAAATGTAAAAAAATGTATACAGATATATTGAAAAGGAAAAGAAAAATATATTTTAAAAATAAATAAATAATTTATAAAAATATATTTATAATAATCTAGAACTACATTTAAAAATAAATAATATATTATATAATATAAATGATTTTAGATAAAATAATTTTTTTTAAAATAATATAAGATATAATATTATATAATATACAAAATAAATATAATATAATAGATAATATATAAATTATAAAATAATATATAAATTACTAAATCAAGTAAAATAATATATAATAATAAAATATATAAAATATATGTATATGTGAATTTTATACTATTAGTAAATTAATAAATATAGGAAAATAATATAGGACATTTAATATGATGGAATAAATTACAATAATTTAAAATAAAATAAAATAAGAAAATTAAAAATAAATAAAGAAATAGGGGTTGAACATCAATTAAAACAAATATAAAAGGATTAATTTAGAACGCGCGTTAAATACCAAGGACTAATGTGGCAATTAAGCAACTTTTATTAAAAACGGCGTCGTTCCAATTTTTACCTTTAGACTGCCTGAGGATTCAATTGAAACAGAATATGAAATTTGGGGCCAAATTAAAAATAAAAAATTAAATTAAACAAAATTAAAAATAATAAAAATTCAGGAGGACTGAAATGGCAATTAAGCCATTTAATAAAAACGCGCGGATCTTTGCCCCGAGTCGGGTCAACACGCGGGTTGTTATACTTGAAAACGGGGTCGTTCTTTGGCATCTATAAAAGAAAAAAACAGTTCAAAAAAATCATTTTATTCAATGTTTAAAAAAAAAAGAATGAGAGAGCTCTGAAATTCTCTCTGCCTTCTTCGTCTGGTCCCAATCGTCGGGCATTAGGCCTTCTGTCACACGCCGCCGCAGGCGGTGGCCAGAGGTTAAAACCCTCTATTCCAAAGGTAGTTTTCCTCATTCCTCTTTTATTTTAATACTGTTTTATATAAAATATGCACAAGTTAAAAATAAAAAATAGAAAATCACCTTCGAAGAAAAAAAATTCTATATTCTGTTTCAACAAAACTTTTGCTTTTTATTCTCTGTATTGTTTTTTTTCTCTGTGTATTTGCGTGTGTGTCCCCTTTTTGTTACAAAAATCGAGCTTTTATAGCCTTGAAAATGGAAAAATAAAAAAGGAATTCGCTGCTGTTTGGCCATTTTTGCTGCGATTTTGTTTCCTTTCTTTTGCAGGCGGAGAATCTGGCGACGAGACGTGTTGATGGTGGCACAATTCGCGGCTTGACGAGGGCGTGAGGAGCTGTTGGGCACTGGTATTGTGGCGTGACGATCAACCTTCTGTCTTTGTAGCGCCTAGGGTTTCTAGAGAACTCTAGGTCTTTGTTTTTGTTCAGTCTTGGGCTTTTTGGGCTCCGGTATTGGGTCTGGGTCAGTTTGTTTTGGGGTATTGGGTCACTTTAGTGATTTGGGCTAATGGGTTTGTATGTTGGTTTTGGGCCATCTGTTTAGTTGGGGTCTAGATTGGGTTGTTCAGTTTAGGCTTGATTTGGGTTGCTGAGTTAGTCCATTTAGGTGTTGGGTTATTGTTTTAGGTATTGGGTTAAGGGTGTAAGTGGGCCTATCAGGTTTAGTTTGTTTGTAAAAAATAGACTATTTAAGGACATTGGTTTTTTTATTTATTTTCTGGTTTATTCAGATGGGCCCGGTCAAAATTGGGCTCTTACAGCTGGCCCCTTTTTGCTCATTGTCGTGTAACGAGAATAGAGCGAAGACTATAAAAGGACCAATTTTGCCCGGTCTTGGCCGAGTGTAACACCCCAAACCCGGCCCAAACGCCATGACCGGATCTGGTATGTTACGGCTTAAAGTTTAAAAACTTCGCTTTGAAAGGATTTGAAATCTCGGTTGATTTGTAGAAGTATTCGTTAAATAAGTGTTATTTGAAGAAAACCTTTGTAATATTTTTATTTCTTCTATATAGATTACTTGTTTGAAAATCCTATTTTTATTTCTTTTTATAAATAAAACTTCGAACATACATTTATAAATTTAAACATCATCAAATATAAATCAAAACACTAAGCTAGGGAGGCCTTATTACAAAAATACTCCCAAATTCAAACTTAAAGAAAAAAACTGAAAATAGTTTAAGAAATTAAATGGCGTGGTGGCCCTTCGAGTCCGCTCGGCTCTCATGTCCACGATCTACTGCTCATCTGGAAAGTTAGGAAAATAAAAGGGTGAGTCACCAAGACTCAGTGTATAAATCCCGAAACACACAACGGCCTGAGGCCCACAAACATATTATTGGCCTTGGCCCATACATTATGGTAACAAACATATATACATATCAAATGATGAATGGTAAATGGCCCAACCCATCTTAAAAGTCCATCCTCTACACACCAACCCGTACCAACCATCACACTTCTGGGATTTCTACAATCAACCCACCAACCGCTACACACCATATCGACAGCCGTACTGCCTATTCCTATTAATCAGGAATCATTTAAGTGTGGCTTTGCCACTGATCACTATGTGACCTAACATTTGAATTCGTGGTTTAACCACCGATCACCAAGTGACCTATCATGCTCTTCCCCTTCATTATCATACTCCCACCCCATGCATACACACATGAAAAATTGAGAACGTCTTACCATTTTTAAAAAACAAGCATCCATAAATATATCGATACACATAGAGAGATTTCTATGATTATGTACTTGGCATCCTTTGCCTAACCCTTTTCGGGTTTTACGGCTGTCCATACAGCCTCTTTCCGGCTTTTAGCCCATAACATATATTTAGTACAAATTACTATACAGTCTTTTTCCGGCTTTTAGCCCATAACATATATTTAGTACAGAGTAATTAGTGTGTTAGGGATGTACACACCTATTTACTAATAAAAGGATACTTTCTATGTTGACACTGTCCGTAGCCGACACAACTGCTATCTGCCTAAGGTGTTGTTCAGAAGCCGGTCCACAACCCGGTGGCCAATCTCGAACAGTAGACACCGCATATTTCTTGAACTTTGGGGCTGAGACTACAGATCCAACCCCTTCCTTTGATTTGCTGACATTCGAGTCCATGAGTGATCTTGGTCAGAAGATACTATGATGATTGCTTAACGCAACATTAGGTTAAGGCACGAATAATGAAAAAGAACCCGATTAAACAACGTAGGAAGAATTGAACCCCTACCTTGAAATCCCGAAAAAGATAAACCTTAGATACTAGGGGTTCCTGGCTTTTAGATCTAAGAGATCTTCTTCAATTCCAGAGGGTCACCCAACAAGTAAACACAAGAATCAACCATTCATTAGTCTTTCGGGTTTGCCTTCCAAAATCGAGAAAAAAAAGAGTAGAAGAAAATCGTCACTTACCCCCACACAAAGAGTTTCGGCAACTTGTAAAAGATTCCGGCTTTATGGAGAAATCAGCAGAAGAGGAAAAGAATGGAAAAGAGAGTGGAGTAAGAGGTTTCGGCTTCTGAAAAAATCAAAAGGAAAGATTGCAGAGAATGGCTGAGGGTTTCGGCATAGAGAATGAGAGAAAAGCTTTAAAAGAATGGGGTTCAAATGTCGAAATTGAAGAGATACCCCCTATTTATAGAGAATTTCGGCACTTACCTATCAAAAACCAAAAGTGCCTTTCCTGCTAACTAACAACTAATCAAATAATAGGGGAAATTTCGGCACCCCTATGGCATATTGAAACCGATTTCTTTCCACTTCCAAGAGATGGAAATTCGGCCAACATTGCACTCAGCAAATAAATCCTATCTTTTCTCCTCTATCTTAATCTATTAACACCACCTCTTCCTTCATTTATCAGCTCATTATCCCCATTATCCATGTCATTTAATCCACCTATTTTCTAGCCCCATTGCCGTCCCAACTAGCTTCCCTATAATTGCCGAAAATGGCCCAAATACATGGGCTCCATGCGGCCAACACTTGGGCCCTCTCCATCTACTAGTGACGCCACCCTCTAGCTCCTTTGCAGTGCCACCTAACATTGGGCCACAAGCCCACTTTAGTATTTTAAACACAGATACCACCTTTTAAACCCTACAGTGCCCAAACAGAGAATTTAACCAAGGCCTCAACCCAAACCTGAGCCCAATTTGAACCCTTAACACTTAAATTAACACATTAAACATATCCACACACTAAACACATAAGCCCATTAATTCAGGATGTTACAGTTCTACCCCCTGAAAGAAATTTTGACCTTGAAATTACCTGGTTCAAATAGATGTAGGTACTGCTGCCGCATCGCTTCCTCTGGTTCCCAAGTAGCCTTCTCAGAACTATGATTCCGCCATAGAACTTTAACCAACGGAACCGTCTTTCTTTGCAACACTTTGACATCACGAACTAAGATTTCCACTGGTTCCTCTTCAAAGGATAGGTCGGGTCTTACCTCGATTTCCTCTACTGGCACCACATGAGATGGATCCGGACAATATCGTCTCAGCATAGAACACATTGTGAATCTGACTTAACTCTGAAGGTAGTTCAAGCTGATAGGCTACCGGTCCTACTCGTTTCAACACTCGATATGGTCCGATAAATCTGGGACTTAATTTTCCCTTTCGACCAAACCTTAATACTTTCTTCTATGGTGACACCTTCAAGAAAACCTTGTCACCCACTACAAATTCTATGTCCTTACACTTCAGATCAGCATAGGACTTCTGTCTGTCTGACGCTTCCTTTAGTCGAGCCCAGATTAACTCAACCTTATCCTCGGTCTAGGTAACCAACTCCGGACATAACATCCGACGTTCCCCTAATTCCGTCCAATAGGTAGGTGTACGACACCTCCGCTCGTACAATGCTTCATAGGGCGCCATCTGAATACTTGACTGGTAGCTATTGTTGTACGCAAACTCTGCCAATGGTAAGAACTCTTCCCAACTACCCTTGAAGTCAATGACACAACCTCTTACCATTTCCTCTAAGATCTGGATTACCCGCTCAGACTGTCCATCGATCTGAGGATGAAACGCTGTACTGAAATCCAACTTCGTACCCAACGCTTGATGCAAAACCTTCCAAAACCGTGAGGTGAACCTAGGGTCCCTGTCCGATATAATTGATACTCGTACCCCATGCAACCTCACTACCTCCGCTATGTATAGCTTAGCCAATTTCTGCAAAGAGTAATTGACCCGTACTAGTATGAAATGAGCAGATTTCGTCAAGCGATCAATAATCACCCAAACCGAATCTTTCTTAGTAGGCGTGAGGGGTAGCCCACTAACAAAGTCCATTGTAATCCTTTCCCACTTCCATTGTGGAATCTTCACCGGCTACAACAACCCTGATGGTAATTGATGTTCTGCCTTTACCTGCTGACAGGTCAAACACTTCTCCACAAATTCGGTCACCTCTCGTTTCAGGCCCGACCACCAGAACTGTTCTTGCAAATCCTGATACATCTTACTCCTTCCAAGGTGCATAACGTATGGGCTACTATGCGCTTCTAGCAAAATCTTATGCCGACTCAGGATCTTTCGGCATACACATTCTCCCTTGAAAACATAATAGCCCTTCCTCATTCATACTAAATTCTGTTGATCCTTCACTTGATCCTACCAAAAACTTCCCCTTTAGTAACCCATCAGTCAGTTGCTTCTCCTTAACCTGACTGACCTACGAGGGTTTCACTTGAAGTTCAGCTAATAAACTCCTATCATCATATAGACTAAGGTGAGCAAACATTGTTCTCAAGTCAGAGATTACTTTACGACTTAGAGCATTTGCCACCATGTTGGCTTTACTTGGATAGTACTCGATCGAGCAGTCATAATCTTTTAACAACTCGATCCACCTCCTTTGCCTTAGATTCAACTCCTTCTAAGTCAAAAGGTATTTTAAGCTCCTATGATCGGTGTAAATGAAAGATTTTTCCTCGAACAGATAATGCCTCCAGATCTTCAAGGCAAAAACCACCGCCGCCAATTCCAAATCATGGGTGGGGTAATTTGCTTCGTGCGGTCTTAACTACCGAGATGCATACGCAACGACCTTTCCATCTTGCATCAACACGCAACCTAGCCCTATGTGTGAAGCATCACAGTAAATCACGAACTCCTTCTCAGCCACCGGCTGAACCAATACCGGAGCCTCTGTTAAAATCCTTTTTAACTTCTCAAAACTCTCTTGCTGCTTATTAGACCAAACAAACGGAACCCCTTTCCTCAACAACTTAGTCAATGGTGCCGCAATTAAAGAAAATCCTTCAACAAACCTTCAGTAGTACCCGGCTAACCCAAGAAAACTCTGAATTCCTGCTACCGATTTAGGCGGCTTTCAGTCCAACACCGCTTCAATTTTCTGAGGGTCAACCCTAATCCCCTCTGCCGACACAACGTGACCTAGAAAAGAAACTTCACTTAGCCAAAATTCGCACTTACTAAATTTGGCATACAACTGCTTCTCCCTCAGAATCTGCAAAACCACTCGCAGATGTGAATCATGCTCCTTCTCCGACTTTGAATAAACCAAGATATCATCTATAAACACCACGACACATCGATCTAGGTAGGGTTGGAACACTCGGTTCATCATATCCATAAATGCCGCTGGTTGGTCAACCCAAATGGCATCACCATAAATTCGTAGTGACCATAGCAAGTCCTAAAGGCCGTCTTATGAATATCCGCCTCCTTGACCTTAAGCTGATGGTACCCTGACCTCAGATCTATCTTCGAAAAGACTGAAGCCCCCTTCAACTGATCGAACAAGTCATCGATCCTCGGCAACGGGTATTTGTTCTTGGTTGTTAACTTATTCAACTGGCGATAGTCAATGCACATACGTATTGATCCATCATTCTTTTTAAGAAATAACACCGGCGCTCTCCAAGGCGACACACTTGGTCGAATAAACCCTCTATCCAGCAACTCCTGAATCTGCGCTTTCAATTCCACCAACTCCTTTGGCACTATTCTATATGGAGCAATAGATACTGGCGCTGTTCCCGGAAGAAGATCGATACCGAACTCCACTTCACGATCCGGGGGTAATCCCGAAAGCTCTTCTGGAAAAACATCAGGAAATTCCTTCACCGTCCTGACATCTCCGACAATTAGTTCCTTGGCTTCCAGAGCCCGAACAAACATTAGAATTACCTCGCATCCTTTTCTCACCATCCTTTTTGCTCTTAAGGTAGACACCACATTTGACAAACAGTTCCCTCTTTCACCTATCACCAACACTTCGCCAACTTCGGGAGTTTTTAACACCATATACTTGGCTGCACAATCCAAATTTGCTTGATACTTCACTAACCAATCCATTCTTAAGATCAAATCGAACTCTCCAAATGGCAGTTCCATCAGATCATCCTGAAAAGTTACCTCGTAAACTTCTAGGGGTACATCCTTATATAGTTTGTTCACCACTACAGTTTGTCCTAAAGGGCTTACTACAGTCATCTCCCTAGAGGAAATCTCAGAATCTATGCTTAAAGTTCCAGACACCTTACTAGCAACATAGGAATGCGTCGACCCAATGTCAATCAATGTAGTGTAAGGCAAACCAAAAATTAAAAATGTACCGGTTATGACATCTGGTGTGTCAGCCTCCTCTCGACGTCTGGTAGCATAGACTAACCCTGGCTGTCTCGCCTCAGTGTTTCCTGCCCCTTGGCCTGGTGCTCCACGACCTCAACCAGAACCGTTACCACCTCTGGCCGGGCCACGACCTCTCTGTGGCTGCTGACCTCCTCTTCCCAGCTGTGCATTCCCTTGACCTGTGGGCCCTTCACTGCCCCGTTGTTACGGACAGTTTCTAACCTGATGGTCCGTAGATCTACACCTAAAGCACTTCCCACTGCCCGCCCAACACTCACCTACATGGAATTTACCACATCGGGCACACTTTTGTGTCTGACCAGCAGTAGCAGGTCTCTCATCCCGTCTCGGTCCATCTGACTTAGGCCTTTTCTGAGTATGGCTAGTTGCCCCTGACGATCCAAAATTTCTCTTACCTCTACTTCTATCTCTATCCTGATTCAATTTCTCTGTCCGCTTCACCTCCTCAGTTATCTTAGCTTTCTCCACAAAGACAGCAAATTCCCTTTCCCACTGTGGGGCTATCAACACACGCAGATCATCTCTCAGACCATCCTCAAAACGAATGCACCGTTCATGCTCTGTGGCCACTATCCTCGAGCATAACGGCTAAGGCATAGAAATTTCACTTCATACGCAGCCACCAACCTACTTCCCTGAACCAGATTCAAAAATGCTCTACGCTGCGTATCCACATAACTCGTCCCGATGTACTTACTTTGAAACGTTGTTTTGAAGAAATCCCAGGTGATAAGATCAGCCACCGAACCACCCTTATCCATAAGCCACCATTGATAAGCTTCGTCCCGCAGGAGAGGTACAACCCCTTTCAGTTTTTCCTCTTCCGAAAAATCCAGATCATCCATTATGCGTTCAACCGCCTCCAACCAATACTCAGCTGTACTTAGGGTTATACCGGAAATTCCCCTAAACACTTCTGCCCCATTAGCTCTAAGTTGCTCCGACACAAATTTCCAGGCTCCTGTGCCCATGCCTGCCCCAGCAACCGTCTCTAAAACCCTTAACATTGCCTGAGATACAGCATCATCTCCGGCCATCTGATCCTGAAATTCCTCCTCCGCAACTGGTGGTACCGACATCTCGTTTCCAGATCCATGGTCAGATCCCACTGGTTCTGACACCGTCATCCTACCCCTAACATGGCCACGCGCGGACGTCCTTCCCAGCCTCCAAAATTTTCTACCGATTCGTGTTTATCTGATTAGAAATTTTATGAATTATTAATTTCTTTCACTAATTAACCACGGACAATCTTATGGAAAGTAGTTTTAAGAGTAGTTCTTTCGAATTCGAAATCGTATCTACAGGTTTCAGTCTCAAGTCTGTATCTCCTAGTTCTGGGAACCACATACATTCAACCATCATACATTCTAACAGAACATCACATACATACATCAATCGTACGAGTAACATCCATAGCCTTACCTTCATCATATAAGGGTATTTGTGTCATTTCACTACCTAGGGGTATTTTTGTAATTTTATCCTACAGGGATATTTTTGTAATTTTTTTCAAAATAGGGTATCTTGGTTATTTTACAAAATAGGGGTATTTTGGTATATAATATTTTTTTTAAAACAGGGTTTTTCAGTAATTTCACACATTCCGATAATTTCGTAAAACGGGTACTTCTGTAAATCTAGGGGTTTTCGGGTAATTTGCAAAACATTGGTATTTTATAAAATCACATTTGTTTTGGAAATTTTCACAAACCAAGGGTACTTTGGAAACTTTGCCGACCGGGGTGTTTCGGTAATTCCACAAAATTTGGCAGTTTTACAATTTTGGGGTATTCTGGGAAATTTTCACGAATCAAGTGTATTTCGAAAATTTTCAACACTTGGGGGTATTTTGGTTGCGAAATAGGGTGGCTGGTCCCTTTCGAGTTTTAATTATAAATTTTGGCCCGTCAACAAGTCCTCATGGCTAAGGTGAACAGTCACTACTCACCAGGTAGGATTCCGGCGAAGAGGAGGTGAGTCACTAGGACTGCTTAAGTAGCAAGCTCTCCCAGAATCCAATCCTAGACATGCGTATGCCTATTACCACACCCTAACCCAGCGATTTGTTCACGGGTTTGTTTGGATAGATTAAGTCTTATGAATTTAAAGAATTGTTCGAACTAAGCCTAAAGTCTATCAATGCCTAACATACTAATCTACGTTCATCAAGCCCAATCATGCATATCATATCAAAAGTTAGAATACTTACCTGCGTGGATCGAGTGCCGGTAGACTCGAAGGCCATATCTTCCTCCAAGATATTTTTCTCAAATTCACATAAAATTTTCAAAATACTACTAGACCCATTTCACAGCCCGAGTTTTGAACCAGGCTTTGATACCAAAATGTAACACCCCAAACCCGGCCCAAACGCCACGACCGGATCTGGTATGTTACGGCTTAAAGTTTAAAAACTTTGCTTTGAAAGGATTTGAAATCTCGGTTGATTTGTAGACGTATTCGTTAAATAAGTGTTATTTGAAGAAAACCTTTGTAATATTTTTATTTCTTCTATACAAATTACTTGTTTGAAAATCCCATTTTTATATATTTTTATAAATAAAACTTCGAACATACATTTATAAATGTAAACATCATCAAATATAAATCAAAACACTAAGCTAGGGAGGCCTTATTACAAAAATAGTCCCAAATTCAAACTTAAAGAAAAAAATCAAAAATAGTTTAAGAAATTAAATGGCGTGGTGGCCCCTCGAGTCCGCCTCGGCTCCCATGTCCATGATCTACTGCTCATCTGGAAAGTCAGGAAAATAAAAGGGTGAGTCACCAAGACTCAGTGTATAAATCCCAAAACACACAATGACCTGAGGCCCACAAACACATTATGGGCCTTGGCCCATACATTATGGCAACAAACATACATACATATTAAATGATGAATGGTAAATGGCCGAACCCATCCTAAAAGTCCATCCTCTACACACCAACCCGTACCAGCCATCACACCTCGGGGATTTTTACAATCAACCCACCATCTGCTACACACCATATTGACAGCTGTACTGTCTATTCCTATTAATCAGGAATCATTTAAGTGTGGCTTTGCCACCGATCACTATGTCACCTAACATTTGAATTCGTGTTTTAACCATTGATCGCCAAGTGACCTATCATGCTCTTCCCCTTCATTATCATACTCCCACCCCATGCATACACACATGAAAAATTGAGAACGTCTTACCATCTTTAAGAAACAGGTATCCATATATATATCAATACACATAGAGAGATTTCTAGGATTACGTACCTGACATCCTTTGCCTAACCCTTTTCAGGTTTTACGACTGTCCATACAGCCTCTTTCCGGCTTCTAGCCCATAACATATATTTAGTACAGATTACTATACAGTCTTTCTGTGGCTTTTAGCCCATAACATATATTTAGTACAGAGTAATTAGTGTGTTAGGGATCTACACACCTGTTTACTGATAAAACGATACTTTCTATGTCGACACTATCCGTAGCCGACACAACCGCTATCTGCCTAAGGTGTTGTTCAGAAGCCAGTCCATAACTCGGTGGCCAATCTCGAACAGCAGACATCGCACGTTTCTTGAACTTTGGGGCTGGGACTACAGATCCAACCCCTACCTTTGATTTGCTGACATTCGAGTCCATGAGTGATCTTGGTCAGAAGATACTATGATGATTGCTTAACGCAACATTAGGTTAAGGCACGAATAATGAAAAAGAACCCGATTAAACAACATAGGAAGAATTGAACCCTTACCTTGAAATCCCAAAAAAGATAAACCTTAGAGACTAGGGGTTTCCGGTTTTTAGATCTAAGAGATCTTCTTCAATTCCCGAGGGTCACCCAACAAGTAAACACAAGAATCAACCATTCATTAGTCTTTCGGCTTTGCCTTCCAAAATCGAGATAAAATAGAAGAGTAGAGGAAAATCGTCACTTACCCCACACAGAAAGTTTCGGCAACTTCTAAAAGATTTTGGCTTTATGGAGAAATCGGCACAAGAAGAAAAGAATGGAAAAGAGAGCGGAGTGAGAGGTTTCGGCTTCTGAAGAAATCAAAAGGAAAGATTGCAGAGAATGGCTGATAGTTTTGGCATAGAGAATGAGAGAAAAGCTTTAAAAGAATGGGGTTCAAATGCCAGAATTGAAGAGATACCCCCTATTTATAGAGAATTTCGACACTTACCTATCAAAAACCGAAAGTGCCCTTCCTGCTATTTAACGACTAATCAAATAATAGGGGACATTTCAGCACCCCTATGGCATATTGAAACCGATTTCTTTCCCCTCCAAGAGATGGAAATTCAGCCAACACTGTACTCAACAGATAAATCCTATCTTTTCTCCTCTATCTTAATCTATTCACACCTTCAGAAGAAGCCTAGATAACACCACCTCTTCATTCCTTTATCAGCTCATTATCCCCATTATCTATGTTATTTAATCCATCTATTTTCTAGCCCCATTGCCGTCCCAACTAGCTTCCCTTTAATTGCCGAAAATGGCCCAAATACATGGGCTCCATGCGGCCAACACTTGGGCCCTCTCCATCTACTAGTGATGCCACCCTCTAGCTTCTTTGCAGTGCCACCTAACATTGGGCCACAAGCCTACTTTGGTATTTTAAACACAGATACCACCTTTTAAACCCTATAGTGCCCAAACAGAGAATTTAACCAAGGCCTCAGCCCAAACCTGAGCCAATTTGAACCCTTAACACTTAAATACATATCCACACACTAAACACATAAGCCCATTAATTCAGGATGTTACACCAAGCCTCGACTTCTTGATCCTTGTCTTCTTCAAATGACTCCAACTCCACTGCAACTTCAATGGTATTGGAACTTCATCTTGATTTCAGTAAGTCTAATAACTTCAATCTGCTTCACTGCAACTTCAGGAAGGCAATATCCGCTATCTTCGATCTGCTCCACTGCAAACTCGGAGAGATAATATCTGATGTCTTCAGTCTACTTCCTTACTGTCTTTAGGAAGACTTCATTCTTCAGTTTGATCTACTAAGAAACAAAATCTGAAATTTTCAATTTGCTTCCTTACTATCTTCAGGAAGACTTCATTCTTCAGTTTGATCCACTAGAGAACAAAATCTAAAATTTTCAATTCTTCAGTTTGCTCCACTATCATTTCTAGGGAACAAAATCTGAAAGTTTCAATTTACTTCCCTATTATCTTCAGGAAGACTTCATTCTTCAGTTTGATCCACTGGGGAACAAAATCTAAAATTTTCAATTTGCTACACCGTCCTCTAAGGGACATGTCCTGTAAATTCAAATGTATTATGGATGAATGCAGAATGTCATGAGAATGATGATTAGGATGCATGATCGGAATGAATCTAATGCTCCTAACTAAATGATATTAGGGATGACATTTGCATAAATGCAGGATGTCACAAAAATGATTTTTTTTTATGAACAATGATTAGGACACAATGATCGGCATGAATCAAATGCCCCTAATTGGAAATGTATGAATGATACATGAGAATGATACATGATAATGATCCCTTTGGGTTGTCACTGCTCATAGTTCATCTAGGTTTTATCACTGGTGCGTTACCATGCTTTCTCGTTTAGTTGACATCTTTGACAAATAACCCAAAGAAACAACCATATTCTGCTCAGCAAGCTTGCCTCGCTGTAATTTCAGAGTCCCTTTCCTTGAACCTTAGGACATAAAAATTTATACCTCCCACTGCAGCTTCAGGGGAATAACTTTTGGTTTCTTCCATCCATCCAGTTATTACTTAGAGGTATGGAATTTTCAATCAACTTGGTCTGTTACATCATCCTCTGAGTATAATGACTAGATGTATGTATGTAGGGTATTTTCTTTTCCTGAGAATGATCCCCTTTTACACTTGGCTTGACATTTGTCAAAATAGTATCACCGACGAAATGTCCTATCCAATAAGAATCTGAAGAGATAATCATCCTTCAATATTTCCCAACCCTTAGGCTTGGTGAGTTCTGGAAAAGAGTCATGCTTCAGATTTCTCATATTATTTAGAAGCTTCTAGAGTAATATGCAAAACTCCTTTTATGAAAATGTTATTAGTCCATAAATTGTTATTTCAATATAAAATGCTTGAAAAATATTACGACAATGGACAAAAAAGAAATTAATCAGAAGCATAGCTCGAAACAAATAAGTTAATCAAAGATAACCAAGAAAATTGATTGGGGTGTATCTTGAAAAGAATAAAGTAATCAAAGATAACAAATTCAAAAAAGGGAAAGATAGAGGCTAAGTGGCCCAGATATCGCAGTCTGAGCTTCTTTGTTCAAACTTCTTGAGGACCATTTTAAGCTCAATATGTATTTAAGGGATCCGGGGTACTTTCTCAATGCCCCAAGACGCAGCATAATTCTTCATTGTTAATTCAGGCATAGCAAGACTACTATATGCCCTATCTTTGATCAAAATTTGAGCCACCCTTTTTGGGTTTTTAGCTCAAAACCCTTTTGGTCTCAAAACGCCCTTTGCGAGTTTTCACCTTGGCCTCTCCTTTCTTTTTGCTTTCTTTTTTTTTCTTTCTTTTCCTTTTTTTTGAGGCGCCCTTTACGAGTTTTCACCTTGATTTTTCCTATTTCAAGCAAAATATCTCTTGACTAAACCTAAAGTCACCAGATTGGGCAAGTTTTCGCCATCCGTCTCGGTCAATATCAATGCTCCTCTAGAATAGGCCCTATATAAGTCCTTCCCAGTTTGGCATATGCTTTCTTCTAAAATCATTTTGTAGAAGAAAAATCTGTTTCAACATCAGGTCCCCCTTGTGGAATTCTCTAGGATAAACCTCTTTACCATAAGCTTGCATCATCCAACCGTGATGGATAGCTTTTAACCTTTTCTTCGATTAGGTTCAATTGGCAAAACGCTTAAGTTCCATAATGGGTAAGGTGTTGCCCCAGCGAAGGTTCTGGCCAACGTTTGATAATCATAGAGAGTAGTGATAGCTTCTTACGCCAATCTTTATAAGTCTTAGACACCTTTTTTTTTGGCAACTTTTGTTGTACTGTGATATACTGCCTGATCTTTGGAAAAACTGCAAACTTTGTCTTTGTACAGTTATTTAAACGCGATCCTTTATGGCATTCTGATAGCATCTTGATCTTTTCTTTTCTTCTTCTTCTTCTTCTTCTTTTTTTTGGCAAATTTAATGATTTCGACCTTGTAATATTGACATATGAAGCTACTTCCACCCTCTTAGCGAAGTAGACGATGACCATGACAGTGAATCGATGTCAACTTGAAGCATTTGACAAGATTGGAACCATAATACCCATGCCCCACAAGTCATAAATCTCGTCTTCTTCAATTCATTATTTTTAGTATGACTGATGCAATCCCTTCCATGGTAGACCAACAGTGCCCCATCCTCTTGTTTAGCCTGCATTTTAGTAGCCCAGGCATGATATGATATAATCATGCAAAAACATCTTTGAATTCTCGAAGATAACTCAATAATGTCTCACATTATTTCTGTGATGAGCTAGGCTACAATCTTCACTTCTTTCCTAGACTCACAATATCCAATGACCCTTTGTAGAGTAAGGTCTGTTTTTCATCTTGTTTCACCATTCTTAACAAGTCAGAAGATATGTCACAATCTCTGTCATCTTCAAAGTCCTGAGATCCCCTAGACCCATATCTTGTTCAAAAAGGGAGTCAGTAACAATGTCGCTTATGATGTTGATATCTGGGTACCTAGGTACGAAGGTGAACAAATCCAAAGAATAAATGATTCTAAGGATGATTATTTGGATAGTCATAAAAGAATAAAAAAAAAACAAATGAATGTACAGTATGAAGAATAAAAGAATATATATTCAAAAAGATGCATTTTATTGAAATGATAATTCTGGACATGAACCTATTTTACAAAAGAATTCTTATTGCGTCTAGGCTTAAGGTAACAAGCATGTTTTGAATATTACTCTAGGTCTGCTTCAAAAAATACAAGAATCTCTTCCACAGTCCCATTATTCAAAACACTTCCAAGTACACAAAGGCTTGGAAACTTTATTTCCCGGTTCCTTCTCTGCTTTTAATTTCTTTAAGGAGTCGCAACTTTCTTGTTTCCTCCTTCAATAATCACATTTACTGCTTCGTCAAAGTGATCATGTTTTGATGAATCGTTGACTTCCACAATTCCCATTTTAATGAACTTTTCAACCAGCTTTTTAAACGTAGTGCAGTTTTCAATTGAATGACCCTTTATTCCCGCGTGGTACTCGCATTGGGCATTCTCGTTATACCATTTTGGGAACGAAGGTTGCAACAATTTTGAATAAAATGGGAACACCACATGTGCGTCAAAAAAAGTTTGATATAGCTCCTTATACGTCATTGGAATTGGCGTAAATTGGAGCTTTTCAGAGTTTTGCCTTGTGCCCGACTCTTGTCTCACCGACCCTTGTTGCCCAGCAGTAATCACCTTTGGCTGGTTAACAGTAATTGCTTTTGAGTACCCTTTGTTGTATGTACTCGTATTATTGACTTTGTCATCCTTTTTTCTGGGAGTAGACCTTCTAGTGGTTTCCGCTGCCTCAATCTTGCCACCTCTTATGGCATTTTCAATCATCTCTCCTACCATGACTATATCTGTAAAGCTCTTAGTAGTATTTCCTATCATATGAGTGATGAATGGAGCCTTCAAGGTATAGATGAAGAGCATTGTAGTCTCTTTTTCTAGGAGTGGTGGCTGAACTTGCATGGCGACCTCTCTCCATCTTTGTGCATACTGCCTGAAGCTTTCATTTGGTTTCTTCTCCATGTTTTGCAAAGTGATTCTGTCAGGCGTCATGTCCGTAACATGGTTGTATTGCTTCATGAAAGCTTGAGCCAACTCTCTCCAGGAGCTAATGTTAGCGCGGCTGAGTTGATTATACCACCTAGACACTGCCTCCACCGAACTGTCTTAGAAACAATGAATCAAGAGTTGATCATTGTTCACGTAGCCAGTCATCCGTCTGCAGAACATAGTAATGTAGGCTTCAAGGCAACTGGTCCCATTGTACTTCTCAAATTCCGGCATCTTGAATTTATGAGGAAGCACAAGATCAGGGACCAAACTTAAGTATTTTGCGTCAATACCATGGTAATGATCAACATTTTCCAAAGCTTGGAACTTTTCTTCCAACCATCTACAGCGATCCTCCAACTCCCTTGAAGATTCAATTCTTATTTCCTCTCTCTCTGCTATGTCCAAATCAAGGATAACAAGATTGGCAAGGTTATCTCCTGGGTCAGATCCCAAGCCCACTTGAAAGTTCATGGGTGGTCTAGGATCAACTTGCCCCTGTTGAGGCCTAATCGTGATAGGTGGCCTTTGGGGATATTCCTCAGGCTGTGTTTGCACGTGTGGTGGAGTGAATCCCCTAGGAAAGTCCTCATTGTCTTCAACATTAACTAAGGGACCCTTTCCTTTATCCATTAACCCAGTCATCGTCTGGGCCATTTGAGCCATCATGTTCTTTTGAGCCTTCAACATCTGGTCCCTTATCTCTTGTTGGAGCTTTGCCATCTGCTCTTGCATCTGGTCTTACATATCCCTTTGGAATTGCTCCATTCTCTGGTCCATTTTCCTTGACTTAGCTCGTGTACCGTAAGGGTGTTCCGCTTCCAGATTTTCTTTCTCTCTCTCTCCTATAATTTAAACTAATTAGACTCTCTCTAAAGATTTAAATGCATATGATGTTATGTAATGCAAATGCATGAATGCAAAGAAAGAGAGGCGTTGATTCTGAATTTAGCTGCATTAGAAAAACTTTTCTAGAAAACAAATTTCTTTACATAAAACGGATCACATACACAGCCTTGCCCTCATATTCCAAGCAAAAACATTAATCCTCTTCCCCGCAAATCTCGCAAACTTGTAATAAATGCCTTCACTAGCTCCTTTTTGCTTGATCTGGGAGGTGACTCACTACTCCATAATACTCGTTAGTGTCTTCAAGAAAGTCGAGACATGGTGACTCTCGATTTGTCTTTGTCAGCTTGAATCCTTGGGTAATAAAGTCTTGTATTCCTTCGCCGGCTACCAATCTTCTCTTATTGTGTTTACTTGGACCATATTCGGACGACCGTATTATAATTCATTTTATCAAAAAACCTATTTTCTTATGAAAAACTTTTCTATTTAGCAATCGAATTAGAAATCAACATCTCTTTTCTATGATATGAATGTAACACAATCAAAACAAAAGAGAACACGTTAGCATAGGAAAAATAAATAACATAGAATACCTATTAGGGTGACTACTAGGGTTTGACACAGTTCTACTTAAGGTGGGTTCCTAGGTTCTCTACGTGTGGTTTAGCTCTAAAGTTGAGGTACCTGAACTAGCAGATTCCTCGATCCTCACCCATTATAGGCTCATATAGATCGAGTTCGGTTCAGGGGAATACATTTCCCTATAGCCATGCAGAAGTGAAAACTTCACGAAGACATATGTATAGATGTATTCCGGAAGCAATCCACTAGCCCATGCGGAGGTGAAAACCTCACGAAAGCATAGCTTCTCGCTCCCACTTAAGGGTGTGACTGCAATGGTCATGCAGTGCAATGTATAAATATTTTGAACCACACGCAAATAAAAGGGATCATAATTTTTAAAATTAGAATTTTAAATTCAAACAAAAGGACGTGAAATTATCAATTTTACGGCCTGACTCTCTTCTGTCCCCAGCGGAGTCGCCAAGCTGTCGAAACCATTTTTAAAATCGTTTTTTAGAAAATGGGGATCGACTTTAAAAACAAAATGGGAGTCGCCACCAATCCCTTTTTACTTAGGTGTGATTGGATCACCTTGTAAAATGTTTTATTTAAAACATTTAATTTTGGTCTCGAAAAAAACAAGAAAACGGGTTCGGGAGTCGGTTACGTACGAGGAAGGGTTAGCACCCTCGTAACGCCCAAAAATTGGTACCTAATCGATAAAAGCACGTCCAAATGTTTGAAATTTTAAAAAGTTTAAAATAAGATCCGTTTATTAGAAGAAAAACCAAGACTTACCTATCTCAAAGAAATAAAAATACCATACCCAATAAGTTAGGATACAGTATCTCATGACTTCAAAGCTAGGTATATCTTATTTTAGAAAATTGTTACCTCGAGATACAAAACATCACACCCAATAAGTTAGGATACAACGTTTTGAATTCCCAAAAATAAGGTTTTTTATTTGATTTAAAACTTTGAGATTTCTTTGTTCCGAAAGAATATAAACATCACATCCAGCACGATTGGACATGATATTTTTAACCCTTGTAATTAAAGTCATCTCATAATTTACGAAATTTATTAAAAGCGTATTTAGTTACTTAGCCAAACGGAAAATAGCAACCCAGCACGATTGGGCACTATTTCCCAAATTTCTAAATACAAAATATTGCCTTATTTTAAAACATTTATATAAAGTATAGTAATTTTGCAAAATACATTTTTAAAATGATGATCCTACGAAAATATCACATTAATACAAACAATAAAAATATGAAATAACCAAAAAATAAATGATCATATTAAGGCAATCATAAATAAATGGCAATATATATAAATAAAAAAATAATAATAAATGTAAAAAAATGTATACATATATATTGAAAAGGAAAATAAAAATATATTTTAAAAATAAATAAATAATTTATAAAAATATATTTATAATAATCTAAAACTACATTTAAAAATAAATAATATATTATATAATATAAATGATTTTAGATAAAATAAATTTTTTTAAAATAATATAAGATATAATATTATATAATATACAAAATAAATATAATATAATAGATAATATATAAATTATAAAATAATATATAAATTACTAAATCAAGTAAAATAATATATAATAATAAAATATATAAAATATATGTATATGTGAATTTTGTACTATTAGTAAATTAATAAATATAGGAAAATAATATAGGACATTTAATATGATGGAATAAATTACAATAATTTAAAATAAAATAAAATAAGAAAATTAAAAATAAATAAAGAAATAGGGGTTGAACATCAATTAAAACAAATATAAAAGGATTAATTTAGAACGCGCGTTAAATACCAAGGACTAATGTGGCAATTAAGCAATTTTTTTAAAAACGACATCGCTCCAATATTTACCTTTAGACTGCCTGAGGATTCAATTGAAATAGAATATGAAATTCGGGGCCAAATTAAAAATAAAAAAATTATATTAAACGAAATTAAAAATAATAAAAATTCGGGAGGACTGAAATGGTAATTAAGCCATTTAATAAAAACGCGCGGATCTTTGCCCCGGGTCGGGTCAACATGCGGGTTGTTATACTTAAAAACGGCGTCGTTCTTTGGCATCTATAAAAGTAAAAAAAAAGTTCAAAAAAAATCATTTTATTCAATGTTTAAAAAAAAAGAATGAGAGAGCTCTGAAATTCTCTCTGCCTTCTTCGTCTGGTCCCGATCGTCGGACATTAGGGCTTCCGTCACGCGTGTCACGCGCTGTCGCAGACGGTGGCCGGAGGTTAAAACCCTCTATTCCAAAGGTAGTTTTCCTCGTTCCTCTTTTATTTTAATACTGTTTTATATAAAATATGCACAAGTTAAAAATAAAAAATAGAAAATCACCTTCGAAGAAAAAAAATTCTATATTCTGTCTCAACAAAACTTTTACTTTTTATTCTCTGTATTGTTTTTTTTCTCTGTGTATTTTCGTGTGTGTCCCCTTTTCGTTACAAAAATCGGGCTTTTATAGCCGGCGGAGATTCTGGCGACGAGGCATGTTGATGGTGGCACAATTTGTGGCTTGACGAGGGCGTGAGGAGCTGTTGGGCGTTGGTATTGTGGCGTGACGATCAGCCTTCTGTCTTTGCGGCGCCTAGGGTTTCTAGAGAACCCTAGGTCTCTGTTTCTGTTCAGTCTTGGGCCTTTTGGGTTTCGGTATTGGGTCTGGGTCAGTTTGTTTTGGGGTATTGGGTCACTTTAGTGATTTGGGCTAATGGGTTTGTAAGTTGGTTTTGGGCCATCTGTTTAGTTGGGGTCTGGATTGGGTTGTTCAGTTTAGACTTGATTTTTGCTGCTGAGTTAGTCCATTTAGGTGTTGGGTTATTGTTTTAGGTATTGGGCTAAGGGTGTAAGTGGGCCTATCAGGTTTAGTTTGTTTGTAAAAAATGGACTGTTTAAGGACATTGGTTTTTTTATTTATTTTCTGGTTTATTCAGATAGGTCCAGTTAAAATTGGGCTCTTACAAACATATAAAAAAGAAAAAAAAAAGAAAAATAGGCCTTAATTTTTATTTCATTAGGGAACTCGATATAAGTAAATGGGGAGCATGTTGGAACCATAAAATTTGATATAACAAATAAATTCGGATCTATCATGTAAGATCATTTAGAGTAAAAAAGTAGATGCAAAAGTATAAAAGTAGATGTAAAAGTATACTTGAATCCATTAATATATTGAAATCTTTAAAATTTTATATTTTTTATCTTCTAAATTAATACGAGTATTTTAGAAGAGGTGATTCTCTTTCCTTTCTAAATATGAGATATTAGAAAAGTTACGTATGTGTAATTTGGGGACCATAATTCTAATATATAGCTTTTGTAATAGCCCATTTGTGCTCGGGCCCGAACAAGCCAAAAAAATAAAAAATAAAAAATAAAAAACAAAATAAACCAAATGTCCAGTTTTTTTTAGTCCATTTACAGCCCAAATAGACTACCTAATGCCCAATTACACCCAAACCCAAAACCTACGAGGCCCAAAAGGGCTCAATACCAAATAGAATCAGAAGTGTAGGGTTTCTGAAATCCTAGGCGCCGCAGCACCCAACACAGGCCTTTGGTCGCGCCGCAATCAGTGCGCAAATAATGCTCCTCACGCCCCATCTTCGCCGTTCACCTGCAAAAGGAAAGAAAAATGGCAGAAACAGCAAGATATAATCTTTGTATTTATTTTTTTGATTTATTTTTCGAGGTTATAAAAGCCCTGATATAATCTGTAAAAAAGGGGCGCATATACAAAGAATAAAGAAATTAAAACACAAGAAAAATAAGAGAGCCGAGGTGATTCTCGATTTTTTTCATTTCGTTTAGTTTTTTTTTTTTTTTTTACATTTCCTTTTGATCCATGCAAATGTTTTTTTTTATATACAAATATTATTAAAAATGAACAGAACAAGTTTACCTTTCGATTTGCGCTAAAAAATAGAGTTTTTGACTTTTCGGCCGCCGTGTGTTGTGGCGCTTGCCGCGGTCTATCACCGGAGCCATGGCCGGAGGCCGGAAGAGAAAGAGCTTTTTTAAGCTCTGTTTATTTTTTTTTCTGAAATGGTTTTAAAATGATTTTTTTTTTTTTTTTTTTTTTTTTTGGTTTATAAAGGCTAGTAGAACGGCGTCGTTTTGGTATGGTCAATTAATGACCAAAATGGCGTCTTTTAAAGGCTAAGATCCGTGTGTTGACCTGATACTCGGGGAGGATCAGTGCGTTTTCATTAAAAGATCTAATTGCTCTATGGGCCCTTCCGCATTATTGCAATTTTATAATTTTGTCCAATTTGCATTTTTTCTTTATTTTCAATTTGGCCCAGAATTATAACCTTCTTTTCGATTTGGTTCTTAAGGCCATTTTAAGGCAAGAGATGGAACGGCGTCATTTAGTAGATATGCATAATTGCCTAATAGGTCCCTACAGTGTGACGGGCGTTCTAATCTGGTCCTTTTACATTTTTACTCTAGATTTTATTTTTATTTTGATTTAGTCCCTGTTTCCTTGATTTTTTAATCCTCTTTTATTTTTTCTTCTTATTTTTAATTACTTTAGCATTATATCAAGTTATTTTATTTTTTATATAGGTTATTCTATTAAATTCTATATTATTTTTATATTTTAATAATTTGAATATTGTATATTATTTAAACTGATTTATTATTATAAAGTTTTCTATGTATTGTTTATTTTAAATATATTATTTTTATATACATTAAGTTGTTATATTATATATTTATTATAAGTTATCCCTTATACATGTTTTTTAAATATTCAAAGGTTTTTTATATATATTATTTTAAACATATATTTATTTTATTTTATTTTATTATATATATATATTCATTTTAGCTTTTGCCATATCATTTTTTATACATGTTTTTAAAAAAAAAAAGAAAAGAAAATTTTGTTGTAGCATCTGTTTATTATTTAGCATATGTCATTTATCCTATATTGTTCTTTTATTTTTATACTCGATCTTGTATGTAAAGTTTCATATTTATTTTGTAGTTTTTATCTTTAATTATTTATTACTTTATGTCTTTTATTTGTTTATCTGTATTCTTTTATTTGCTTATTATTTTTATGTTTGCTTTAGTATAGCCATTTTATTTCCTGCATCATTCGCTATTTTATGTTATTCTTCCTCTTAATTATCTACGTTAGTATTAAATGTTAGTATATTATGTAATTTTCGTAAATTGTTTTTGGTATTTATGTTTTGTAATATATTAATGCAATATTTTACTCAAATCATTTTTAATAAAAAATGCATTTTGCTAAATTGTCGCATTTTATTCAAAAGATTTTTAAAAAAATACGGGGATACATAATATTTGGGGGCTTCAAGAAAAATTGTACCCTAACTCAATGGGTTTCGATTTTTCTCGTTGGACTTAAGATATTAAGTATTCCTTTTTGAAATTGAAACCCATAAACTTCAAATCAAAACTTATTCTCGGGGATTCAAGATATTGTATCCTAACTTATTAGATATGATGTTTTGTGTCTCGAGGTAAGGATTTTCTACAAATAAAGGCAAGCTTAGTTTCGAAGTCTTGAAATGTTGCATCCTACTCATTGGGTGTGGCATTTTATTTCTTTGAGATAAGTGAGTCTTGGCTTTCTTTCAAATAAAAGGATCATATTTTAAATTTTTAAAATTTTCGACATTAGGACATAAGTTTATCAATTAGGTACCAATTTTTAGGCGTTACTGATCGTGTGTCTATCGAGTTTTAAAATTTATAAAGAGAATGATCGAACTTGGAAACTAACTCTGACAACGATTAAAGGCAAGTGTACCTATCGAACAGTAGTATAGCTTAGGCAAGATCGGATTATCGAACCGAAAGGAACTAAAAGTACTAATACTAACTTTCTTTTTATTATCTAGCCTAAAATAAAGTGAAGTTATTTAATCTAATCTAAATTAACTACTACTAAGCTAAAGACGCAAAGACAAAAAGAATGAGTTGGGAAATAACTTGAAGAAAAACTCAGTTGATTAAGACGATACCCTCAGGAAGAATCCACCTAGATTTCACTTGTTATCTAACACTGAACCATATGATTTATTCACTTGACTTGATCCGTAAGATTCCCTAAGTTATATTAAACCCTCTTTCGAAGTGAATAATAACTAACCCTAGGTTGATTAATTGAAATCTCTTTCTAATTAAAACCCCTAGAATCGCATTAACTCGATCTATGGATTCCCATATTAGGTTTCACCCTAATCCGAAAAAAATTCGTCACCCTATCTCTAGGCGCG
Source organism: Gossypium bickii (assembly GCA_025503065.1). Lineage (NCBI taxonomy): Eukaryota > Viridiplantae > Streptophyta > Magnoliopsida > Malvales > Malvaceae > Gossypium > Gossypium bickii. Next base: position 21,172,113 of record CP106718.1, read on the forward strand.
CGAACGACTCCGTTGTAATTATGCTAGATCTATTCTTAAGCAGGGACTTTTGCTCCACCACCTAAGAACATCTGACTTGAATTAATATCCCGAAAATATTAACACAAGAATTAAGCGCACATAATTAAGAACAAATCAAGTATTTATCTTATAGTTCAGAAAACAATAACAAGATTCATCTAAGTTTCATCCCCTTCAGGTATCTGAAGGGTTTAGTTCATAACAATAAAAGAAAACATCTCAGAAGAAAAGATAAAACAAATCATAAGAAATCCCTAAAACTCCCTGAAGGAATTAAAGGAGAGATCCGCCGTCTTGAGTAGAATTTCGGCTTCTTGAGATGGATCAACTGGCTATCTTCGAGTGATTCCCACAACTCTGACCTTCTCAGCTTGGCTCCTTGGCCTAGCTTCACCGCCCCTTTGAAGGTGGTACTTAGGGGGTATATATAGGCTCTTGGAATGCATTTCTTTCTCCCTAAGTATCCTTTTCTGAGTGAAATTGTTCATTGCCACGACAGGGACAAGGCCATGTCACACGTCCGTGTGACTAGTCTTTAAGCCGTGTTCAGATTTCTTTAATGAGGCACGGCCGTGTGAATTGGGGGTAAGGCCGTGTTCTAGATGATCAATGAGGCACGGCCGTGTGGGCTTAAGTCCAGGCCGTGTCGATTTCCTCTTTGGCCCAATTTTCTCTGATTTGGGCCCGTTTTATGTTCTTTTCATTCTCGGGTGCTTTCCTGGGTATAAGACATGAAAAGAAAGAATTAAGAGCACCTTTTTATATGAATAAAGGGATAAATCATCCGAAAGTAAGCTAAATGTGGGATTAAAATTTGTTACTATTACGATTTATCAAATACCCCCACACTTAAGCCTTTGCTTGTCCTCAAGCAAAATTCTCAACTTACAATTAAAACGAACTTTCCATAATTCATAATTCCTATCAACAATGTCTTATCATAATTCATAGATAATTCATACATGGATAATTTAACTCAAAGAGCCTTAAAGATTCAAGCAAGATAAGTCATACATTTGTATCGTGAAAATGTAGGTGCGTAACACCCCAAACCCGGCCCATGCGTTACGACCGGATCTGGTATATTACATGAAGAAAACGAGTGAAGGAAATGTGATTTTCACATGAAGAAAGCGTAAACATCTTGTGATTCTTACTAAAATAGGCATTATTTGGTTGTGTTTAAGTAAACAAGTTTTGGATGTAAATATTTGATAAAATCTAGCTATTTTTGAGAGGTTGTTTTGATGAATGAAATTCAAGGTAATGAACTTTAAAACCATGACTTTTGAAAACGACGTTGAAAATTCGAAAGAGAATTTCTGTGTTAATTTATTTGTAAAAGTTTGTTATGAAATCTATTAATTAATCTATTTTGGAAAAACCTTTATTATGATTTTAGAAAATCCCCATTTAAAACAATTCAAGCAAAATAATAAATACACCAAAACATAAAGCAATTTAAAACATCCCAGAGGCCTTATTACAACTTTAAAACCCGAAATAGTAAAAGTGACGAAATAATACGGAAAAGAAGTTTACTAAAGTTCAAAATTCAAATTCCAAAAGTATGGCCTCCACCGAGTCATCCATGGCCCCAAGTCCTCGTCACTGAGCATTACCTACAAGGGTTAAGGAAAAGGGGGGTGAGTTACAAGAACTCAGTATATAATCCCCTTACCGTCATCCACTGGGCCTGAACCTGCTTAGAAATATCTTGGGCCTAAGCTCATTTACATAACAATGCATAAATGAAATAAATGTATGAATGTATGCAACCCATCCCATCCAGCCAATCTCTCCCCCGTACCAGCCAATCTCTCCTATGGGGATCAAGTCAACCCACTTTCAGCGGTCTCCAATTTGCGGTCAGTTCGCCATTTATAATATTTGTGGTTGAGCCACCGATTCATATCTGGTAATATAATCGGCACACAGCCTTAATCACGATGGCACAAAGCCATATTTAAAATTTGTGGCAATGCCACCGGTCTACACTTCTCTTCATTCAAGTTTCCCATCCCATGCAATATGTAGAGATGCAACATACATAATAACATAAAATATCATATATATATATATATATAACAACCATTAATCTATTGAATACTTTTTATGAATCAGCCCATTAAAGCAATATAATAATTCGGCCCACTAAGGCATTTCGATAAATCGACCCATAGGGGCATTTTCGGTAAATCGGCCTATAGGGGCATTTCGGTAAATCGGCCCATAGGGGCATTTCGGTAAATCGGCCCATAGGGACATTTCGGTAAATCGGCCCATAGGGGCATTTCGGTAAGTCAACACTTTTAGAGGAAATTAAGCAATCCGGCCCGTTAAGGCATTTTGACAAAAACAGCCCATTGAGGGTATTTTTGTAATTCGCAACCCCGGACTTAACTACTCATTGGGGCATAAAAATTGAAACTATCCATCTGCATCATATTAACTAAATTAACTATAACTCGAGTTAGGAAACTCAAAATTTAGATCCGTAAATTTTATTTGAAACTAGACTCATATATCTTCTTACTACAAGTTTTCTAGAATTTTTGGCTTAACCATTTAGTACAGTTTATTCCTTAAAATTTCCCTTGTTTCACTGTCCAATGGTTCTGACCTCTCTTACCCGAAATTCAAATATCTCATTGTACCATTTTCATATGTTGCTCCCACTTGTTTCTATTGAAAATAGGCTCACTAAGGAATCTACACATATAAATTATAACTCATAATTCAATTTGTACAATTTTAAATGATTTTTCCAAGACAGATCAGGGAACCACGAAGTCATTCAGAACTAGTCTCACTAAATTTAAAATATCCCAGAAAATAAAATTCCTTTTCCTTCTCCGTTTCTTCCATATAAAGATAGACACAGTAAGCTTTCATTCTATAAATATTCACTTTCTAATTCCCTTTCCCCTATTTTTTGTGATTTTTCAAAGTCACGTCACTGCTACTAACCAAAACTGTTTCATTGTAAAATATGGTTACCATTATGAACCTACGCATGCCCGAGTGATCACGGATGTCAGTTTTCAGTTTTCTTCGGTATTTCGACTGAATCATAAAATATCTCATGCAAACATTTAGAGAGATGTGAGATTACACCCCATTTCAAACATGTATTTGAAAGGTACGGGATTACACACCTAATTTTGATTTCCTAAAGAACCACTCTTCGTTGACCCTAGAACAATACCAACCAAAAGTTAGCCTCAAATTTCCAAAAGATTTAATACCCAATGTATTACTTACACTTGAATCACTTACCACTATTTCTGAAGGATTAGCAAATAGAATATATCGAGTGATTTCGTCCCTAAAACATAATCGATTAGTCGAAACTTCAATCTGATTAATACAATAACTAAGTAGCAATATCGAATGGACTATGAAAAGAATCATTACCTTACTCGATGATAATCTCGATTCCCACCGATTGGCTTATGACTTGAGATGAGTAGGCAAAGTTGTGATATTCAGCTACCCACTATTTGATCGAAGATGAGGGTGTCAACACAAATGAGAAAGAAATTGTGAAGGAGAGATTATGGGTTGAAAGGTTCAGCTATGGAGGAAAAATTAACAAGAAAATTCGGCTATGAGAGTATGGATTAGAGAAGAAGAAAGAAGGGTTGAAGAATTTTGTGAAAAAGAAAAGAAATATGGAGAAGGAGTGCTTAACTAGTTTTGATTTTCAAAGGGAGGATGAGTGAAAATAACTTGGTCACAAAGGCTAGGTGATTTCAGCAAAACAAAGAAAGAAAAATACTCACTAATGGCTTTAGAGTTTCAGCAATAGGAGAAGAAATTGGAGAAAGCAAAAGACACCAAAATGCTAAGGAGAAAACAACCTCTCAAGCACCAAAAAATTTGTCAATTGCCTATAGAAAATTTGGCTATCCCTAAAACCCCCTCCCAAACCATTATCATCTTTACCAAAAGATGAACATTAACCAAATAAAATCTTTCGAAAACACCTTCCACACTATATGCCAACATGTCCCCTTCTCTTGCCTTTTCTTTTGATTCTTTCCTTCACTAACCCTTGTTTACCTCCATACCATATTTCTTTAGCCACCTTTCCATAATTTAAAAAGTCTTACTTACCTTATATAAGCCTTGGCCGACACTTACCTTATTAATGCAAAAATTTAATCAAAATATTTGCACTAGGTGGGATTCGAACTCCAGCCCTCAAGACCATACATGCAACGCCACACCACTCCTCTTCTAGCTTCTCTTGTGCTAGCAAAATGCACACTTATTTCCATAAGCATTGACGCCACTTACCTTCTCCCCCTTAAGAGCTTAAATACAAAAATTTTACTAAGGCTCAACTTGAACCCGAAACTTCATAGAACCCCCGTAACTTTCTAAAATCACCTTTCTAATAAGTCCAACTTGAAATAATGTCGTTTTCTTGTTCTCAAAAATTTTAAACGCTCCTATGCCCAAGGCCCAATGGGCCTAATCCTACTAGGCCCAATTTTGGGTCATTACAAGGTGTCTCCCCTTATTTAAATAATATCCTCACAAAAGATTCACTCAAATCACTCTAAGTGTTTAAGGTTCAAGAAAAGAGCACCCATAAGTCGAACCTGAAAAGTTAATCACATAGGCTTGCCTGAAAATCAAATCTCCACCACTGTAATATGAGATGATACACAGATCAAAAGGTCTTTACAGGGTTGTAACGGGGCTAGGGTTAAAAGTGTGGATAAAGCTGAATTAGAAGGTTAGAATCGAGATTGAATTGATAAGTACCTCTTAAAAAATATTGAGATAATATTTACATCAACTGAAAAATAATAATCCTACTAATACGAGCTTTTCTTTCGAAAAATAAGCTTTGACTGTATAAGCTCACTTTTTATAACACTAATACTGAATATACTTCAATCAAAATTTTTTTTTTAAGAACAAATCAATAGTGAAGGATGAATTCAACTGCTGAAATATAATTAGGTACTAATCAAATCAAATCTCAATATAAGGGTAGTAAAAAAGGAATGGTGATAACAAATACAATGGGGTTTGGGGTTAATATTAGCTGGTAAGTCAATAAAAAGTGTTGTTAGGATCAATGGGGTTCACTAGGGGATAATTTATGGAGGTAGGCTGTTTAGTGAAGTAAGTGGGTTAAAACCTAGGTGCCTTTATCATCTTGGTATATCAAATCATAGATGTGGTCTTAACATGTATAATCGAGGCGAGTTTTAGAATAACAGTTCATAGTTGACACACTTATAATCAATAAAGTGAGCATGAAAAAGGGATATATGCTCTATAAGGCTCAAAATCTCACAAAAATTATGGGTGTTTTGACATCAACCTCGTAAGTTTCAAATTTCAAAGTAATATTCAAATTTAGGTTAACAACCTAGCAAAAAATTTTAATTCTGAAAAATAGACTTATCATGCTTGATTCTCTAGTATCTTAGAATTTCAATCATCAATGCACAATTAACTATGACTTACTCAAAAACATGTCAATAAAAATCATAAATCATCAGAAATTTCATTCTAATTAGTAATATGAGGAAATTACTCAATAACAAGGTATAATTCAGGGATTTGAGAATAATGAAAAAAGTTAAGCACTTTTATCCTCAGGGATTTGAGAATAATGTAGAAAGTTAGACACTTTTACCCCCCACACTTAAGATGTACATTACCCTCAATGTACAAAGATAGATAATAACAGTTATTAGAACATCAAAAGAGAGGGGAAAAGTGACCCTTCCTGAATTATTGATGATCTCCTTGGAGGATGTGGAAAGTACGTGGAAGGTGCCATCTTTTTGGTGTGGCGGTTACTAACGAGCTCTGCGCTAGATGAAGAAATTGGGGAGCTCGTAAAGAATTAGCCAGGGATTATAAAGACACAATTAAAATAAACTAAATATATAATTAAAGACAAGAAAGATAAAGAGAAAGAAAACAAAAGTGTAAATAAACTAAGGCTAAAAGATAGAAGGGCTTGAGAAACCTTATTGGTAAATGGTCCGCGAGGTGGTTGTGACTTCTACGACTATAGAGCTGCTGGCGGTGGCGAAAGTGGCGTGATTCCCAAGCAGCCTTTAGATCCTAAGTCAACGAAACTAAGATAAAATGAAATACTTTAAGTAGAAGAGAAGTAAAGATCGGGAACATAAAGAAGACGAGAAGAGTAAAACAAAAACTAAATGGTTTCAAAGACCCTTGGCTTGTTGTTTGGATGAAGTGGCCAGCATGAACTTATGTATAGGGGTCTCCCTTAAGGAGACATTGCTTGCCTTCTTACGCTTCTTTGACATGGCTTTGGTATGGCACAGTAGAAGAATGGGGAGGGAGGAGTTGGGGTTTAAATAGAGGCTCAATTCTAGTACTTTCCCACGCCTGTGGGCATAGGGCGTGTCGATGCACATGGCCACTTCGCACGACCGTGTGTCTAGGCGTGTTGATTCTCCATGCCCGTTTTTCAGCCAGCCACGCCCGTTGGTGATAAGTCAGTATGTTGGCACGGTTTGAAGGCACAGGCGTGTTCCGCCCGTAGTTGGTAAGTCAGTATCTTCACACGGTTGAAGGCACGGCCGTGCCACTTTGTCGGTGCCCATGGGGGAGTGGTTGGGTCCGTGACGTCAAAAATTAGTTGGGATTTGATTTGTATTGGCTCTATTATGTCAGTACAGAGATTCTGGATATCCACACGGCCAAGGCCACGGCCGTGTGCAAGACCGTATGGCCTGGAAATCTGCACTTTTGGTTAGTTTAAAACTATGTATTCAGAAAAAAATTGAAAGAAAAATGTGAAAATAAATTGTGTTAATGCTCGGGTTGCCTCCCGAGAAGCGCTCGTTTATAGTCTTAAGCTAGACTTTCCTCGTTTTTGAATCAGGGAGGTTTAAAGGTTTGAATATCTTCCCTCATGCTTACAGTTCTATTTTCTTGATAAAGTTTAAGTCGAGAAGCGTTTACCTTAAAGTGCCGAATGTTGGATTGCCCACCTCGACTGTTCAGTGTGGGAAGATATTGTGTACCTTAAGAGGAATTTCTTCGTTTACTTTCAGGCCTGATGTGGTGATGTGATGGTTGACTTTGTTTAACAGTACCTGGTCTCCTATTTTGAAGTGGTTTGATATTCCTACGAGCTCTTCTGGGGGCTCCTTCAGTTTTACTTTATGCGGTTTCGATTCTTCTTTGAATTGTGTTTCCTGCTCTTTTAGTTTGTCGACCTTAAGGCTTCGTTCCTTATGTAAATTCTCTTTGTTGGTATTAGGTCCGTGATTCGGCTCAGGTTTGTGTCCTTGTGGTGTTTCTTGCGATGCAGGTTGCACAAATTGATTGTTAACTGAATTGTCTTTCTTACCTTCATCGATTGTTGTCCTGGCCGAGTCAAGAGATTGAAGACTCATTGATTCATCACCTACACAAAGTATGAGTTCTTCTGTGGCAACATCAATCTTAGTCCTGGCAGTTGCTAAAATGGGTCTTCCTAAAATTAAGGGAATCGAATTATCCTCATCCATATCTAAGACAACAAAATCTACTGGAAAGACGAATTTGTCAATTTTTACAAGAACGTTTTCGATAATACCCCTAGGAATTCTAATAGTTTTATCAGCTAATTGAATGCTCATCCTAGTTTGTTTGGGCTTCCCTAGACCTAGTTGTTTAAACAATGTATAAGGCATGACATTTATACTTGCTCCTAAATCAGCTAACGCATTATCAACAGTTAGTCTACCAGTTAGACATGGAATTGTAAAAATTCCTGGATCTTTTAACTTTCGCGGTAGTCTATTCTGTAATATTGCTGAGCATGCTGCGTTTAATTCCACATGTGGCTCCTCGTCTAATTTGTTCTTGTTCGTCAAGAGCTGTTTTAAAAATTTCCTCGAGTTTGGCATCTGAAAAAGAGCTTCAAGAAGAGGTAAATTGATATGTAATTTCTTTAAAAGTTTAAGAAACTTACCGAACTGTTCATCTGTAATCTCTTTTCATTGCTTTGGGATAAGGTATGCGAGGTTGGTACTCTTTGATTACCGATTTTGGCTTTTCCCGTGTTACCTCTACTTTACCATCTTTTACCTTGTTTTCTTGTATTGAGTTGGGTTCATCTAACCCTTTACTATCATGAGCTGTGATAGCTTAGATTTGCTCCTTTGGGTTAATCTTTGTGTTACTTGGTAGACGTCCTTGCGGTCGTTCGGACATTAACTTTGCAAGTTGTCCGACTGCCTTAGTGACTTCCTCTACTGACTTAGTAAGTTCCCCTACTCGGTTCTTGGTCTCTTCAACCGATGTTTGTTGACTTTTAAGTATTTTATCAGTATCTTGGAGACGATTTTCTATGGCTGCCATGAATTTTATCAGCATTTCTTCAAGGTTTGGCTTCTTTTCTTGCGGATATGGCTGATTTTGGAAATTTTGAGGAGGTTGTTGTATTTGATTTCCTTGATTTCCTTGGCCTCCCCATGAAAAAGTTGGGTGGTTTCTCCAACTTGGATTGTAAGTGTTATTATATGGGTTATTATTAGATTTGAAATTGTTACCTATATAGTCCATCTGTTCGTTCTCTGTGCTCGATTGATAGGGTGGGTACTCAGAATTTACCACAGTTCCATTTGCGTCGCACTGCATGACTGGATGTACCTACGAAGAACACAAACTATCAAGCTTTTTATTCATCATCTTTACCTGTGTTGATAGCATGGTTACTGCATCGAGGTTGTAGACTCCGGCTGATTTTGTCGATTTTGTCCTTGTAACTTGCCACTGATAGTTATTCAGCGACATCTCTTCAATGAACTCGTAGGCTACTTTTGGAGTTCTGTTGTTCAGGGTTCCACTGGTGGTTGAATCAATTAATTGCCTCGTTGAGGGGTTTACACCGTTATAGAAAGTTTGGACTTGTAGCCACAAGGGTAAACCATGGTGCGGACACCTTCTCAAGAGATCCTTGTATCTCTCCCATGCATCGTATAATGTCTCTAAATCCATCTACGCAAAATCCATCTACACAAAAGAAGAGATATCATTCCGTAATTTGGCCATTTTGGCCGGTGGGAAATATTTTAATAGAAATTTTTCGGTCACTTGTTCCCATGTGGTGATTGACCCTCGTGGTAACGAGTTCAACCACTATTTGGCTTTATTCTTTAATGAAAAGGGAAATAACCGAAGACGTATGGCATCATCAGAAACGCCATTTATTTTAAAGGTATCACAGAACTCTAAGAAATTAGCTATATGAGTATTTGGGTCTTCGTCCTGCAAACCATCAAATTAAACAAATTGTTGAATCATTTTTATTGTGTTAGGCTTTAATTCAAAATTATTAGCAGCTATAGCAGGCCTAACACTACTCGATTCTGCTCCTATTTAATGAGGTTTAGCATAATCAAACATTGTACCCGGAGTATTGTTTTCTCCCACATCTTGTGGTGGTGGGTTATTCTCGTCCATCCCTTCAGTAGGATTGGATCTGCCTTCTCGATTCTCCTCTGTGTAATTTAGGGCTCGCCTAATTTCTCTGCGATTCCTGTGAGCAGTAGCTTCAATATCACTGTCGTATACTAGAGGTCCTCTCGGGTTCCTTCTAGTCATAAACTAGAGGTACCTGCTGAGAAAGAAAGAAAGAGAATTTAGCAAAATCAAATTTTAACCTAAAAAAAATAAAGATAAAAGTAAATTGCGAAAAATAAAAATAATGGATAAAGTAATAAATATAGAGTTTTCTTAATATTTTAGTTCCCCGGTAACGGTGCCAAAAACTTGATCGTGTGTCTATCGAGTTTTAAAATTTATAAAGAGAATGATCGAACCTGGAAACTAACTCTGACAATGATTAAATGCAAGTGTACCTATCAAACAGTAGTATAGCTTAGGCAAGACCGGATTATCGAACCCAAAGGAACTAAAAGCACTAATACTAACTTTCTTTTTATTATCTAGCCTAAAATAAAGTGAAGCTGTTTAATCTAATCTAAATTAACTACTACTAAGCTAAAGACGCAAAGACAAAAAGAATGAGTTGGGAAATAACTTGAAGAAAAACTCAGTTGATTAAGACAATACCCTCAGGAAGAATCCACCTAGATTTCACTTGTTATCTAACACTGAACCATATGATTTATTCACTTGGCTTGATCCGTAAGATTCCTTAAGTTATATTAAACCCTCTCTCGAAATGAATAATAACTAACCCTAGGTTGATTAATTGAAATCTCTTTCTAATTAAAACCCCTAGAATCGCATTAACTTGATTTATGGATTCCCATATTAGGTTTCACCCTAATCCGACAAAATCTCGTCACCCTATCTCTAGGCGCGCGAACGACTCCGCTGTAATTATGCTAGATCTATTCTTAAGCAGGGAATTTTGCTCCACCACCTAAGAACATCTGACTTGAATTAATATACCTGAAATATTAACAGAAGAATTAAGCGCACATAATTAAGAATAAATCAAGTATTTATCTTATAGTTTAAAAAACAATAACAAGATTCATCTAAGTTTCATCCCCTTCAACTATCTAAAGGGTTTAGTTCATAACAATAAAAGAAAACATCTCAGAAGAAAAGATAGAACAAAACATAAGAAATCCCTAAAACTCCCTGAAGGAATTGAAGGAGAGATCCACCGTCTTGAGTAGAATTTTGGCTTCTTGAGATGGATCAACTGGCTATCTTCGAGTGATTCCTACAACTCTAACCTTCTCGGCTTGGCTCCTTGGCCTAGCTTCACCTCCCCTTTGAAGGTGGTACTTAGGGGGTATATATAGGCTCTTGGAATACGTTTCTTTCTCCCTATGTATCCTTTTCCGAGGTTCATTGCCACGACAGGGACACGGCCATGTCACACGCCCGTGTTACTAGTCTTTAAGCCGTGTTCGGATTTCTTTAATGAGGCACAGCTGTGTGAATCGAGGGTAAGGCCGTGTTCTAGATGATCAACGAGGCATAGCCGTGTGGGCTTAAGTCCAGGCCATGTCGATTTCCTCCTTGGCCCATTTTGCTTCATTTTGGGCCTGTTTTATGTTCTTTTCATCCTCGGGTTCTTTCCTGTGTATAAGACATGAAAGGAAAGGATTAAGAGCACCTTTTTATATGAATCAAGGGATAAATCATCCAAAAGTAAGCTAAATGTGGGATTAAAATATGTTACTATTACGGTTTATCAGTTACGAGGGTGCTAACCTTTCCTCGTACGTAATCGACTCCTGAACCCGTTTTCTTAAAATTCGTAGGCCAAAATCAATATTTTAAATAAAAACAAAAATTGTTTTATAAGGTGATCCAATCATACCAAAGGAAAAAAAAGATTGGTGGCGACTCCCGTTTTCATTTTTCAAAGTCGATTCCCATTTTTTAATTAAAAATGGTTTCGACAGCTTGGCGACTCCGCTGGGGACCAATAAAAAAGTCAAGCCGTAAAATTGGTTGTTTTCTGTCCTTTGCTAGAAATTTAAAAATTCAATTTGAAAATTTGATTTGAAAATTACGATCCTTTTGTTGCATTTGTCTGTATCATTGCCTATGATTGTTATTTTCTTGTGCACATTGCATTGTATGACCGTTGTGATCGAATCTTTAAGTTGGAGCGAGAAACTATGCCTTCGTGAGGTTTTCACCTTTGCATGGGCTAGTGGATTGCTTCCAGGATACATCTATACCTATGTCTTCGTGAGGTTTTCACTTCCACATGGCCATAGGGAAATGTATTCCCCTGGACTGAACTCGGTCCATATGAGCCTATAATGGGTGAGGATCGAGGAATCTGCTGGTTCGGGAACCTACTTTAGAGCTAAACCACACGTAGAAAACGTAAGGACTCACCTTAAGTAGAACTATGCCAAACCTTAGTGGTCACCCAAATAGGTGTTTGTTTATTTTATTTGCCTTATGTTTTATTTTATGGTACTAATTTGTTGTGCTTTATTTTGGTGTATGTCATTTCATATTTTAAGAGGTATCGATTCACGGTCAGTTTCTAAGTTAGAAAGCTGGTTATAGAGAATGAATTTCTTGATAAAGTGGAAGACAATGCAGCCGTCTGCATGTGGTTAGAGCAAAACAATTAGAAAAAGGGAATAGCTTAGCTGAGGGGTAAGTGTCGGAACTATGGGATTTCACTCGCATTAGTATGATGCAAAATGAGTTCCAAGAGTTGAAAGAAATATGGACCCAGTGGGATGATGAGGCTATGCAGCTGTTCTATCGTAAATATGGCGATCTACCCTACTTGCTCAACATCAAGGTAGACAAGCATATGTTCCGTGCTATGACTCAGATTTGGAACCCTGTCTATAGTTGTTTCACTTTCAGGAAAGTAGATTTAGTGCCCACGGTGGAGGAATATACAACCTTGCTTCACTGTCCAAGGATCCAAGTCGACAAAGCTTATTCTAGGGCTGCTAATGTACCAACTTTTATGAAGAAGTTAATGAATATCACAGGGATGAGTGAACAGTGGGTTGTAGCCAGAATTCAGAGGGAAGGTAAGGGTACATGCATCCCTTGGGTGAGTTTGAAGGACCTGATCTTAGCACATCCAGATGTAAAGAAGAAGATTGATGTATTTGCCTTATGTATTTATGGTTTGGTAATTTTCCATAAAGCTTTAGGACATGTAGATGAAGCAGTCACTGATTTATTCGATCGACTTGATAGAAGGGTCACGCCTGTACCTGCGATTTTAGCTGAGATATTCAAATATTTGAATGCATGTCGGAGAGCAAGTGAGGGTAGGTTCATTAAATGCGTGCAGTTGTTATTAGCTTGGTTCCACAGTCATTTTTGGAAGGTGGAGAAAGTTTCTTATCGGGTTTTCTCTGAGAATTATTTTCCATTAAAAGAGATAGTGGCTATACCAAGGAGAGAAGACGTGTTAGAGGAAAACTGGATGGCGCTCCTTCAAAACCTTTAAGAGGAAGACATTGAGTGGAGGGTTCCTTGAATGATTCCCAATGAAATTCTTTATCGGTGTGGGAGTTTTGACTGGGTTCCTTTATTTGGAATTTGAGGAGTCGTTGGGTATGCTTTTTTGCTCGTACTAAGGTAATATGGATCAAGACAGTTCATAGCAGCAACACATGGGCTGGCTCAATGTGAGTTCTTATACAGAGGGGATAACTATAAGAAGAGGGTTAAAGAGATTTCTAGTGCTTGGAATTAGACTCATAGGATGAAGAATTTATCCGCAGGCCCAATGAAGACCTCAAAATACAGTGGATGGAGGATTAGAAGGATTAATGATAACATCCCTGAGCTAAATCCAGAAGGCGCCCAATCAAGAGTAGAATATTTGCAAGTGGTCCCATCAGAGCTAGAGGTCATAAGGCAAGATTTCGAAAGGAAGAGTTCAGAGCTCGAAAAGAGGATAGAGAAGTTGGAAGAAGAAAAAATGTACCTGAGATTAGATGTGGATGTTCAGAAATTAGAGGTCGAAAAATTAAGAAAAGGGAAGAAAAGGGTCGAGGAAGATTTGGATAGTTTAAAGATAGAATATAAGAAGCTATGCCTATCAATGAAAAGTATCGGATTGGGGAAGACTTCAGAACAGTGGCAAAAGGAGATTCAAGTGGAAAAGGCCAAAGCTGACCATTGGGAGAGGAAGTTCCAAGAAATGGAGGCGCGAAACGAGGCCATAGAAAGGAGTTTGGCAGAAAGCCAGAAGGAGAAATGTGGATTAAAGGCTAGAGTGGCTGAACTGGGACGGTCTCTTCATCACCATCGAAGCTGCAATTCTGCAATTGAGCTAAAGTCAAGTCTGAACAAGATTGAGGAAATAAAGGGCAAGATCAAAAAATTAGAATCGACATTGCAAAACTTTGAACTCCGGATCGAGCTTCTTGAAGCAAGAGAAGGGTATTGGAAAGAAGAGCTCCATCATTCTTATGACCAAGTTAGAAATAGGGATTATCTCATGGGTGAAGCCATAGTTCAGATTCGAGAGGTAGCTGATCATTTACAGACTTTGGCAGTACAGGCTAATACATTGAGCATGAAATGTGAGCTACAGTCAGATTGTGGTCAAGAGCTAGCCTTGTTGTTTAGGAAAGTTAAGACTTTGGGCATTAGGGTGAAAACATATTTGTAGTTCGTTTTATGTAAAGGATTTTCTTTTCTAATAAAGTTTTCTAAATGAAATTGAATCTGAATCGATGCATTTTTCTTTTTTGCATTCATGCATTTGCATTATATCGCATCATATGTGTTTAAAGCCATAGAAGGATCCTAATTAGTTGAAATTATTACACAGAGAGAGAAAGAGAAAAAGGGAGAAAGAATTGCATCAATCGGTACTCGAGCTAAGACAAGAGATATGGATCAAAGGTTAGAAAGACTCGAAAAACTACAAAGAGAGATGTAGAATCAGATGCAAGAGCAACTGGCCAAGATCCAGCAACACATGAGGGATCAAATGATGGAGTCCCAAAGAAACATGATGACTGAAATGGCCCAATTACTGACTGGGGCAACGGACAAAGGAAAAGGTCCCATGACCGATGCTGGGGAAGAAAGTGAGGACTATCTTTCAGGTTTTACTCCCAGCTGTGCACAAACACAACCAGAGGTATACCCGCAAAGGCCATCTATAACAATTAGGCTTCAGCAAGCTCAGGCTGGTGTTTCAAATCCAATGAACTTTCACGTTGGCTCGGGCTCTAACCCTGGAGATAATCCAACCAGTCTTGTAATTCTTGATTTGGATGTGGCAGAAAGGGAAGGGGCAAGAATGGAACTTTCAAAGCAGTTTGAGGACTGATGTAGGTGGTTGGAAGAAAAATTCAAAGCGATGGAAAATACTGATAAACATGGCGGAATTGATGCTAAGGATTTGAGTTTGGTCCCAGACTTGATACTTTCCCATATGTTCAAGATGCCGAAATTTGAGAAGTATAACAGGACTAGTTGTTCCGAGGCTCACATCACTATGTTCTGTAGGCGGATAACTGGGTATGTTAACAACGATCAACTGCTGATTCATTGTTTCTAGGACAGATTGGTGGGGGCAGCATCCAAATGGTATAATCAATTAAGCCGTGCTAAGATTAGTTTGTGGAAGGACTTAGCGCAAGCATTTATGAGACAGTATAGTCACGTAACAGACATGACTCCTAATAGAATTACCTTGCAGAATATAAGCTTCAGGCTGTATGCACAAAGATGGAGGGAAGTTGCTATACAAGTTCAGCCGCCGCTCCTAGAAAAAGAGACTACAATGCTTTTTATCAATACTTTAAAATCCCCATTCATTACTCACATGATAGGAAGTACCACAAAGAGCTTTGTGGATATAGTAATGGCGGGAGAAATGATTGAAAATGCCATAAGGAGTGGCAGGATAGAAGCAGGGGAGAACACCAAAAGGTCAGCTCCAAAGAAAAAGGGGAATGAGATGAATAATACGAGCATATATAATAAAAGGTACTCGAAGGCGATCACTGTTAGCCAACCAAAAGTAATCACCACTGGGCAACAAAGTTTGGTAAGGCAGGAATCAGGTACAAAGCAAAACTCTGAAAAGCTCTAATTTACGCCAATCTCAATGACATATAGGGAGTTGTATCAGAGTTTATTTGACGCACACGTGGTGTCTCCATTTTATCTAAAACCATTACAGCCCCCATATCCCAAATGGTATGATTCAAACGCTCAATGTGACTATCATGCGGGAATACCGGGGCATTCAATAGAAAACTGCACTGGTTTTAAAAAGGTAGTCGAGAGACTTATTGAGATGGGGATTGTAAAATTTGATGATACACCAAGTGGAGAAAATCCGTTACAGATGATTGAAATAAGGGGGTAAATGCGATTGGTAAAGATATTGTGAGAAGGATGAATAAGGATATTGCGGAGGTAAAAACCCCGTTGAGAATTGTCTGGAGAGAAGTGGTAGGAAGAGGATTGATAGAATCATATTCTATGGAAGGATGTGAAAGAGTAAGGGACTATTGTGAGTTCCACAAAGCAGAAGAGCACGAAATCCAAGTTCAGGGTCTTGGTGCAAAACCTTATGGATAATAAGGAATTAGAATTTTATGAAGAAGGTTTAGGGGGAGGAAATGTATGCGTGACAGAAGGAGAGTTGGCAAACCAAAAGGTCAATTATCCAAGGACCATCGTCACCCGACCAAGAAACACGGAAGGAGGAAAACAAATGGTGCCAAAGGTCGTAAACTAAAAACCTGTTTCCTTTCCTTATAAGGATAATAAAATGGTACCTTGGAATTATGACTGTAATGTAACAATACCAGGAGGGGAAATCCTAGCTAGCGATTCCAAGGAGGACCAAAATGAAGGATCTTACACACGTAGTGGAAGGCGTTACGACTCAGTAAACGTCAGAATAGAACCAGTGAAATCAAAGACCTTGGTAGTTGAACGAGAGAAACGACCTGAGGCACTTATCAATGAACCAGTAAAGGAAGAAGAGGCTAAAGAATTTTTGATATTCTTGAATCACAGTTAATACAGTGTGGTAGAGCAACTGCACAAACAACCGGCTCGCATATCAGTGCTAGCATTGCTTTTAAGCTCAGAAGTACATCGCCAGGCATTGATGAAAGCGTTGAATGAGACCTATGTTACTAAAGATATATCTGTCAATAAACTTGATCGTTTGGTTAGTAATATAAGTGTCAAAAACCTTATTTATTTTAGTGATGATGAAATTCCATCTGGGGGCATGGGATCGAATAAGGCTTTGCACATCACTACTTGTTGTAAGGGATATACTCTGCCAAGTGTGTTAATCAATAATGGATCAGCTTTGAATGTCTTACCATTGTCTACGCTGAATAGATTGCCTATAGACAATTCTCACATGAAGATATGCCAGAACATAGTGAGAGCATTCGATGGCACCGAGAGAAGAGTGATGGGAATGATTGACATACCGTTGTTGATTGGGCCAAACATATATGAAGTGGATTTTTTGGTGCTGGATATCAAGCCCTCCTACAATTGCTTGTTGGGAAGACCCTAGATTCATTCGGTAGGGGCAGTGCCCTCATCACTGCACCAAAAATTGAAACTAGTAACAGAAGGTCGGCTGGTTACTATAAATGCAGAGGAGAACGTTATAGAAATTATTACCAACGACGCAGCATATTTAGAGACGAATGAGGAGGCCACTGAGTGTTCTTTTTGATCTTTAGAGTTTGTGAACGCAAAATTCATTTTTGGAAGGAAATGAGGTTCCGGTGCCTAGGATATCCAGTACCACGAGAATGGGCTTGTAAATGATGGCGGAGGAAAGGAGCCTTACCGGGAAAAGGACTGGGTAGATTTCTCCAAGGAGGGATTCAGGTTTCATGCTGAAAGAGAAACAAATTTTACTCCACAAAGAGGAGAAACAAATTTTACCCCATAAAGAGGTGGTGGAGAACGTAATCTTAGAGGAAGGGAAAGTAGTGAAAATAGGAACGCACATAGCCGAAGAGATAAAGCAAAACCTCGTTGATTTACTGCGGGAGTTCAAAGACGTCTTTGCATGGTCATACTAAGATATCCTGGGCTGAGTACTGATCTTGCCTTCCCATAAGAGAAGACTGCAAGCTAGTTCAGCAAAAACTACGAAGGATGAGGCCTGATGTGGTGTTAAAAATAAAAGAGGAAGTTGAGAAACAGTTTGATGTTGGTTTTCTACAAGTGGTCAAATACTCAGAGTGGGTTGCCAATATTGTTCCTGTCCCTAAGAAGGATGGAAAGGTTCGGATGTGTGTAGACTACAGGGACTTAAATAAAGCCAGCCTAAAGGACAATTTCCCTTTGCCTCATATTGACACATTGGTGGATAATACAACGGGATACTCACTGTTTTCTTTCATGGATGGTTTTTTGGGATACAATCAGATCAAGATGCACCCTGAGGATATGATAAAACTACTTGCATAACATTGTGAGATACCTTTTATTATAAGGTGATGCCATTCGGGCTAAATAATGCAGGAGCAACATATCAAAGGGCCATGGTAACCTTATTCCATGACATGATGCACAAAGAGATTGAAGTATATGTTGATGATATGATCGCCAAATCTTGAACAGAAAAGGAACACATTGAAGTTTTGAAGAAGTTGTTTTTGAGATTGAGAAAATTTCAATTAAAGCTCAACCCTGCGAAGTGTACTTTTGGAGCTCAGTCAGGGAAATTACTAGGCTTTGAAGTCAGTGAGAGAGGAATCGAGGTTGACTCAAAAAAGGTCAAAGCTATACAAGAATTTCCTCTATCGCGCACTCAAAAAAAAGCTCGAAGTTTTCTTAGAAGGTTAAATTACATTGCTCGGTTTATTTCACAATTAACTGAGAAATGGGATCCCATATTTCGTCTTCTTAAGAAACACAACCAAATCGTATGGGATGATGAGTGCCAGA
This sequence comes from Gossypium bickii, assembly GCA_025503065.1. Lineage (NCBI taxonomy): Eukaryota > Viridiplantae > Streptophyta > Magnoliopsida > Malvales > Malvaceae > Gossypium > Gossypium bickii. The sequence goes on from CP106718.1 coordinate 21,190,515, forward strand.
AAGCTTTTGGCAAAGTCAAACAATATCTGTCAAATGCCCCAGTACTATCTTCTCTTAATCCAGATAGACCACTAATACTGTATTTGACAGTGTTCAATAACTCCATAGGATGAGTGCTTGGTCAACATGATGAGTCAGGAAGAAAAGAAAAGGCAATATACTATCTCAATAAAAAGTTCACTAAATGTGAAATGAGATATTCGTCAATTGAGAAATTGTGTTGTGCTTTGATTTGGACAACTCGGAGATTGAGGCAATATATGCTATATCATACGACCTGGTTAATTTCGAAACTTGACCCATTAAATTATATGATGGAGTCAATTGCTTTGAATGGAAGAATGGCAAGATGGCAGATTTTGCTTTCTGAATTTGATATAGTCTATGTGAACCAAAAGGCTATAAAAGGGAGCATAATAGTAGAATTTTTGGCTAGTAGAGCTTTAGAAGATTATGAACCTTTGAGCTTTGATTTCCCTAATGAAGAGCTAATATATGTGGCAATTAATGAAGAGTAAACATGGAAGCTAAACATTGATGGAGCATCAAACACTGTAGGAAATGGAATTGAGGTAGCCTTGGTAGCCCCAAAGGGAGATCATTATCCATTCTAGATTTTGATTGCACAAAAAATATGGCAGAGTATGAAGCATGCATCATGGGAATTCGAGCAGCTATAGAGCATAAAATCAGGGTGCGAGAAGTATATGAAGATTCGGCATTAGTGATTTATCAACTTAAAGGTGAATAGGAGGCGAGAGACCCCAAACTGATCAATTACCGAAAAATAGTCTTGGGATTGATTGAGGAGTTTCATGACATCACTTTTAATTATCTCCCACGTGATGAAAACCAGCTAACAGATGCTTTGGCAACTCTGGCTTCTATGATTAAAGTAAACAAACCAGAGGATATGAGACCTATTCAGATGAGTATTTTTGAAGTTTCAGCTTATTTTTATAACATGGAATAGGAGGAAAAAGATGATCATCATGATGTATTGCGATACATAAGAAATAGTGAGTACCCTAATCATGCAACTGAGAATGACAAAAGGACGTTAAGAAGATTGGCCTATGACTACATTTTAGATGGGGATATCTTGTACAAAAGAAGGAAAGATCAAGTACTATTAAGATGTGTTGACGCTGTTGAAGCTAGGAAAATTTTGGAAGAAGTTCATGAGGGCGTTTGTGGAACACATGTTAATGGATTCACAATGGCTAGACAAATAATGAGATTTGGATACTATTGGTCCACCATGGAAGAAGATTGTATCAACTATGCCAAAAGATGTCATAAATGTCATATCTATGGAGACAAAATTCACGTACCACCTTCACCTTTGCATGTTATGACTTCTCCATGGCCTTTTTCCATGTGGGGCATGGATGTCATTGGGCCGATCTCACCGAAAGCTTCGGATGAGCATCGATTCATATTTTTGGTTATTGACTACTTCACGAAATGGGTGGAGGCTGCTTCATATGCTAGCGTTACTAAGTCGGCAGTTAGCCGGTTCTAAAAGAAGGAAATCATATGTCGATATGGAATGCCCGAGAGAATCATATCAGATAATGCACTGAACTTGAACAACAGCACGATAGTAGAAGTCTGCAGTCAATTCAAGATCAAACACACAACTCATCTCTGTATCACCCAAAAATGAATGGGGTAGTGGAAGCGGCCAATAAAAACATCAATAAGATAATAGGGTAAATGACTGCTCGAGCTAATGTCGTGACTTCAGATATATTGGCCTCGTGACATCACTCACTGTCGGCCTATGTCGCGACGTTGAGGGTTCATGGTCACGAAATTGCCCGTGTTTTTTTGGCAAAATGCACATTTGGTATCTATTCACTTGTTTCTACACAAAGCATATTATCGCATCCATTAATTTGTCAATTCTACCTATACCAAAATATGACAAAACATACTAAAACAAGTTTATAACATTTGAAATCAACCAATTAACATTACATTCAATCTATAATCATCATTTACGTTCAATTCATCCCTTTATCCTCTAACCAAGTCAAACTAAGCCATTCAAATTTAACACACACATACCTGCACATTTTATGCATTAAGGGCTTACATTACCTTAGACTAAACCAAAACAAACACATATGTTAAGCTACATATATACATATCATGACTAATTATCAAGATTATCATTTTCTAATCATTCACCAACTTATCAAACTTAACCACTTAATTATATAAATTTAAACATACTAGGCTCAAATAAGTTCATGATCATTCTTTTTCATAGCATCAAACCTTACCAATTCAAGCATTAACTAGATCATATGTTATGCTTAATGTTCAATATCAACATTACCATGTTTATCACATAACTTTCAACTAAACATGACTATTTGTACACTAAGTTATCCTTATATACATGCCAAAATAATCGACTTGAAATAACATAATTCTACCTTATTCTGATAGTGTGTGCTTCTCGTTGATCTAGCTTAACAAGTTTCGCAAGATGACTGATAAACCGTAAAAGTAACATATTTTAAGCCCACATTTAGCATGCTTTTGGATGATTTAAGCCTTGAATTATGTAATTTGGTGCTCTTAATCCTTCGTTTTCATGTTTTATACCTAGGAGAGCACCTAATGACGAAAAGAACAGAAAACGGGCCCAAAACAGAGTAAATGGGCCATATCACGAAATCCGCACAGCCTGGGCCCAAGACCACACGGCTTGGCCACGACTTACACGGGCGTGCGCCATGGGCGTGTCCCTGCAGTGAGAAAGAAGAGTTTCACTTGGATTAGGATAATTTGGGGCAAAGTAACACATTTAGAAGCCTATATAAACAGCCTAAGTATGACCAAAGAGGGGGAACCCAAGGCTTTAGTCTGTGGGCGTCCAGCTAGGCCAAAGAGGGCAGATTTGTGGAGATTTACTCGAAGAAAGCCAGTTGATCCATCTCAAGAAGCTAGAGTTATACTCAAGACGGAGGATCTCTTTTTCAATTCCTTCAGGGGGTTTTAGGTATTTCTTATGTTTTGTTTTATCTTTTCTTTTGAGATGTTTTCTTTTATTATTATGAACTAAACCCTCAGATACCTGAGGGGGATGAAACCTAAGATGAATCTTGTTATCGTTTGCTAAACAATATGATAAATATTTGACTTGTTCTTAATTATGTGTTCTTAATTCTAGTTTTGATATTTCTGGGATATTAATTCAAGTGTGATGTGCTTAGGTGGAGGAGCAAAAGTCCCTGCCTAAGAGTAGATCTAGCATAATTAAGCGGAGTTGATCGTGCGCCTAGAGATAGGGTGACGAGATCTTGCCGGATTAGGGTGAAACCTAATATGGGAGTCCATAGATTGAGTTAATGTAATTCTAGGGGTTGAATTAGAAAGAGATTTCAATTAATCAACCTAGGGTTAGACGTTAGTCGCCTCGAGAGAGGGATTAATATAACTTAGGGAATCTTATGGATCAAGTCAAATGAATAAATCATTTGGTTCAAAGTTAGATAACAAGTGAAGTCTAGGTGGATTCTTCCTTGGGTGACTTCTTAATCAATTAGTTTTTCTCAAGTTATTTTCCTCAATTCATTCTTCTTTGTCTTTGCATCTTTAGTTTAGTTGTTCATTAATTTTAGATAAGATAAACAAATCCCTTAATTCTTAGGCTAAATAATAAAAAGAGTGTTAGTATTAATGCTTTTGGTTCCTTTGGGATTCGACATTCCGGTCTTGCCTAAACTATACTACTGTTTGATAGGTGTGCTTGCCTCAAATCGTTGTCATAGTTGGTTTCCAGGTTCGATCATTCTTTATATAAATTTTAAGACTTTGACATTGCATAAAACAACGATCAAGTTTTTGGCACCGTTGCCGGGGAACTGAAATATTAAGAACGCTTAATTTTTATTACTTTAGCCATATTTATTTTTTATTTTATTTTTTGCAATTAAATTTTATTTTTATTTTTCTAAATTTCTTCTTTCACTCCTTTCAGGTACCTTTAGTTTATGACTAGAAAGAACCCGACAGGACCTTTACTTTACAACAGTGATATTGAAGGTACCATTCGCAGAAATCACAGAGAGACAAGGCGAAGCTTAAACTACATAGAAGAAGAGCAAGAAGCCGAAATTAATACCATAGAAGAGATGGCTGAAAATAATCTGCCACCTCCATAGATGGCCGAACATCATGCTCCACACACTATGTATGACTATGCTAAACCTAGTTTAACAGGAACTGAGTCAAGTATTGTTAGGCCTACTATTGTTGCAAATAATTTTGAACTGAAACCTAACACTATACAGATGATACAACAGTTTGTTCAGTTTGATGGTTTGCAGGATGAGGATCCTAACACACACTTAGCAAATTTTCTAGAATTCTGTGATACCTTCAAGATAAATGGCGTTTCTGATGATGCCATCCGTCTTCGATTATTTCCATTTTCTTTGAGGAATAAAGCCAAACAGTGGTTACATTTTCTTCCACGAGGATCAATCACTACACGGGACAAAATGACCGAGAAATATTTATTGAAATATTCTCCACCGGCCAAAACGGCTAAATTAAGAAATGATATCTCTTCTTTTGTGCAGATAGATTTAGAGACACTTTACGATGCATGGGAGAGATACAAAGATTTGTTGAGAAAGTGTCCACACCATTGATTACCTTTGTGGCTACAAGTCTAATCTTTCTACAACAGTGTGAACCCTTCAACAAGGCAGCGAATCGATTCAGCTGTCGGCGGAACCCTAAACAACAACACTCCTGAAGCAGCTTACGAGTTTATAGAGGAGATGTCATTGAATAACTATCAATAGCAAGTTACAAGGACAAGGCCAGCCAAAGCAGCCAGAGTTTTCAACCTCGACGCAATAACCAGGCTATCAAATCAGATAGAGTTGCTACATAAAAGATTTGATAGTTTATGTGGTTCTTCACAGGCACATCCAGTTATGCAATGTGAGACAAGTGAAGGCGTGGCGAATCCTGAATACCCACCCTACGGACAGAGCATGGAGAGTGAACAGATGAACTATATGGTTAATAATTTCCGGTCTAACAATAACCCTTATAGTAATACTTATAATCCAAGTTGGAAGAACCACCCCAATTTCTCATGGGGCGGTCAAAGAAATCAAAGGCAACAACCATTCCAAAACTTCCAACAACAGCCCTACCCACAGGAAAAGAAGCCGAACCTTGAAGAGGTGCTGACAAACTTCATGGCAGCCACAGAAACACGTTTCCAAAAGGTAGAAACAAAACTTGAAGTATTGTCACAGGAGATCAAGGATCAAATTGGGTAACTTGCTAAGCAGATTTCTGAGAGACCACAGGGAAGACTACTAAGCAACACTGAGACTAACCCAAGGGAGCAAGTTCAAGCCATAACAGCTCAATATAGTGAAGGGTTAGACGCGCCTAATTCAAAACAAAAGAAGGTGGTAGAAAAAGATATGATTGAGGTCAATAACAAGTCGAAACCAGTAATCAAAGAGTACAAACCTCGCATACCATATCTCCAAGCAGTAACGAAAGACGAGACAGAGAAACAGTTTAGTAAGTTTCTTAAACTTTTAAAGAAATTACATATTAACTTACCGTTTCTTGAAACTCTTTCGCAGATGCCAGATTCCAGGAAATTTTTAAAGAAGCTATTGACAAATAAGTGGAAGATAGACAAGGAATCACATGTGGAACTGAATGCAGTATGCTCAGCAATGTTACAAAATAAACTACCACGAAAATTAAAAGATCCAGGGAGTTTTACAATTCCATGCTTAATTGGTAGTTTAACTATTGATAATGCGTTAGCTGATTTAGGGGCAAGCATAAATGCCATGCCTTATAAATTGTTTAAACAACTAGGTCTAGGAAAGCCCAAGCAAACTAGGATGAGCATTCAATTAGCTGATAAAACGATTAGAATTCCTAGGGTATAATTGAAGATGTACTCGTGAAAATTGATAAATTCGTATTCCCAGTAGACTTTTTCGTTTTAGACATGGATGCAGACAACACGATCCCCTTAATTTTAGGAAGACCATTCTTAGCAACTGCCAGAACTAAAATCGATGTTGATGCAGGCGAACTCATACTTTGTGTAGGTGAGGAGACAGTCACTCTTCAAGCCTTTGACTTAGCTAGAACATCAAGTAACCAAGGTGAGAAAGTAAATTCTATTGATAACAGTTCGGTTAACCCTTCTTTTCAGGAAGCACCACAAAAGAACACAACTGAGTCCAATCCTAGACCCTGTGCCAACAAGGAAATAACTCATGGGGAACAAGGGATTCAGATCGATGAACTAGAAGAAGGGAAGACGCACCTTAAAAAAGAACTAGGGATACACGAAGTAGAACCAAGGCCACTCTACGAGAAACACAAGCTCAAAATTGGAGATCAGGTAATGCTAGATAAAGCAGACCCACGAATATCCCCTTCTGATCCTAACACAAGCAAGGAAATCCATTTCAAGGTAATCGATGTTTTTCCATACGAAACAGTCGAGGTAAGTAACCCTATGTTCGGCACTTTCAAAATAAACGCTACTCGTCTTACACTCTATCATGATAATCAAACTGCAAGCACGAGGAAGGACTTCCAACTCCTTAAACCACCATGAATATACAAAGGAGATGAGAGTCTAGCTTAAGACTATAAACGAGCGCTTCTTGGGAGGCAACCCGAATTCTAACCCCATTAACTTCTATATTTTTCATTTGATCGTATTTATTTTATTTTTTTCTTATAAAACCTAACTGTAAACTAACCAAGTACAGTTTTCCAGGTCACATGGCCTTGCACACGGCCGTGGTCGTGGCCGTGTAACATCCTAAAATTCAGGATTTTATGTTTTGCATTATACCATGCGTTAGGCTAGTTAAGAATGTTAGTTGTGTATGTTTAGGGGCCCTAAGAAGGCTTGGGGTTGAGTTGGGCTTAAGTAGAATTTTTGTGTTTAAGCACTTAAGGGGGGAGAAGGCAAGTGGCATCAAGACTTAAGGAAATAAGTGTGTATTTTGCTAGCACAAGAGGATCTAGTAGCAAGGTGGTGAGGCATCAGATGAAAGGGCTTAAGGGGTGGGGTTCGAATCCCACCTATTGTAACTTTTGGGATTTAATTTTTATGTTAATCAAGTAATGGATGGTAAGTGTCGGCCATGGCTCTAAAGAAGGAAAGGAAGACTTTCAAAAGATGGAAAGAACACACTAAGGAGAAGAGTAAGGAGGAGATTAAGGAGAAAATAAAGAAAGAAATAAAGGAAAGAGATAAGGAGGGGATGATGTTGGCCGAATTTTGGGAGGTGCTTCGGGAAAGAAAATTTGTTCAACCATCATCTTTTGGTGTTAGGGACATACGGTTTTGGTAGGGGGAATTTGGGAGCCGAATTTCATATAGCCTTTTTGCAAGCTTTGTGCATGAAAGGCTTTTATTTCTTTTACATTTTGGTGCATTTTTCCAATCTCTTCCCTTTTGCTTGCCAAATTTTGTTAGACTTCTTAAGGACTTCTTAACTTTATTTGAAGGTCCTTTCTTTTTACCATTTGGTACCTCTTTTCCTTGCCTAAAATCGTGACCATTAAGGAGCATTCTCTTTTCTCCTTCTCATCTTTGCCATATCATTCTTTTCCTCTTTTAGTTAAACGACATTCTTGGAGACCAAATCTCCTTTGTTCTTTCTCTCAAAGTAGCCGAATCCTCTTACCCATTATCTCTTCTCCATTCTTGCGTGTTGGACATTTCTTCCTTGGCCGAATTGAGTAAATAGTTTCAATCCCCTCCTTTCATTGTCTCTTCTACATGACTGAATGTTGGACCCTTAATATTCGTCTGTTTTGTTTTATTTCTAGACTGAAACTTCACTCCCCTTACTCTCTTCTTTTTGTGACGGCATCTTGTAGATATTTAATCGGAGTTGGCCAATTTACTCTTCTTTGTCGATTTATGAGCAGTCAAGGTAAGGCAATTCTTTGTCATAATTATTTTGATTGATTTTGTGAATTCCTTTGGGAAGATGGCATTGTCGTTTTCCTTTCTTTTCTATTCAACTAATCTTTTCTTCATCTACCATTGTGCTATAGCCGAATCTACTCGTACTCGACTCTCTTTTGATCAAACCGAGTTCCATAAGGAGTATACAAATCCGTTTCTTTGTATTCTAATTGTCGAGGACTTCAAGAATTTGTGGTAAGAGTCGAAACCCCTTGTGTGCCGATCTCACTGTGGTACATTACTTATTGGGTACACTAAGGGAACCGAAGGAAAGCGGTCCCATAATTGCTTTACCCAAGTTCAAACATAGGGCGGTATCGGCAGTTCGGGATTTTCCACCAGGTTGTGGACCATCTTCTGGTGAGAGTAGGCAAATCGTGGTCGTTCACGATACAAAGAGTAAGCATTTCTTTAGATCGTTTGATTTAGATTTGGATTAAGACACTATTTTTTGTTAGTTAATCGAGTGTTATGGTGACATAGGTGTCGACGAACAAGAAGGTTTAGTCCTTACCGTAATCAGGTGTGTAGTCTCACACTGAAATCCCGTAGATTCATGATTCACTATCATGTTGGAAAATAGATCGTTGTTGCTTAAAAATCTAATAACTGTAATATGGCATGAATCGAGTAACTTGTTTAAACAACATTAGTTCTAAAGTTCTGTCAAAATCGGTGTTAATTTGCTAAATTACAAAAAAGCCCTTATGGGCGAATTACTAAAAAGCTCTAATGGGCCGTTTTACGAAAATGCCCCTATGGGCCGATTTACCAAAATGCCTTAACGGGCCGTTTTGCTAGAATGACCTTATGGGTCGAATTACAAAAGTACTTTAATGGGCCGAATCACCGAAATATTTCACTAGATTGATGGTTGTTATATATGTAGATATATTTTTATTATGTTGCATCTCTATATATTGCATGAGTCGAGAAAAATTGTATGAAGAGCAGTGTAGCCTGGTGGCATTGCCACAATTTGTTTATTATTGTGCTTAATTACGATTTCGGTGGCTTAACCAGAAAAATATTATACTTTAGCAGTTTGACTGCAAATTGGTGTGAGCGGCGGGGTGGGTTGACTTGATCCCCACAGGTGTTATTGACTGGTCGGGGATATGATGGATGGATGGGTTGGGTTACATTCATTTCATTTAATTATTACTTTGTAAATGGGCTTAGGCCTAAGATTATGCTATGCGGGTTCAGGCTCAATGGATGACGGTAAGGGGATTATACACTGAGTTCTTCTAACTCACCCCCTTTTCTTTTTTTAGATTCTTGCAGGTGATGCTCAGTGACGAGGACTTGGGGCCATGGATGACTCGGTGGAGGCCATACTTTTGGAATGATATTTTCGAACTTTAGTAAATTTATTTTCCGCTTTATTTCGTTACTTTTTCTATTTTGGGTTTAAAGTTGTAATAAGGCCTCTGATATTTTTAATTTGTTTTATGTTTGACATACTTATTATCTTTCTTGAATTGTTTTTAAACGGGGATTTTCTGAGATCATAAACAACGGTTTTTCTTAAAATTTAACAACAAAGGGATTTTATAACAAATATGTACGAATAAATTGACTTGGATTTTTCTTTGAATTATCAACAATATTTTCAAAAGTCACGGTTTTAAAAGATCACTAATTTGAATATTGATTCTTTAATCAACCTCTCGAGATTAGTAGAATTTTTATCGAATATTTCTAATCAAACTTGTTTTCTTAACTATAACCAAATAACGCCTACTTTAGTAAGAATCACAAGTTCTTTATTCATTTTCTTCATGTGACATGCCAGATCCGGTCATACCGTATGGGTCGAGTTTGGGGAGTTACATCTTATGGTATCAGAGCCTAATTGCAAAACTCGGCTGTGGTCTGGGTTCAAAAGCATTTTCCAAAGCTATTTGAATTTTATGTTATAAATGCATGTTTTAGAGGTTTCTAAATGGCGACAGAAGGCAAATAGTCAAGTTAAGTATGACGCAGGATAACTTCACCGTGAATGGTTCGAGTAGAGATCACGAGTTAACCACTGGAGATCCGGTAAATTGTGGGTATATATGCGCGGAGTAAAGCGTTCGAATATGCTATTGAGGAGCAGCATATGATATTTATTGATGAAGAAATTTGCTGGTTGGTGAAAAGCTAAGATTATGAAAAGTTAACCTGGATGGCAAAATCGACAGGAAAGACAGATCAGCTCACAGGATTTAGAGAAAAGCGAATGAGGGACGGTTAAGGAGAGTCCTATCAACAAGTCGCTTATACTGTGGATTGGAAAAACTTCCGCAGTGAATGCTGAAAAGCTGGTTATTCTGTATGGATCAAGACTACTCCTAAGATTTCGAGGAAACGTCAACTGAGAGTCAGGTTAAGCAGATTGTGGCAAATAGCTGTCCACGCCGACAGGCACCGTGCTGTAAGTTGAAGCGGGTAGTTGGTAATGGTGACGCAGTCGTCGTAGCGTGGAAACGGTATGTAACTCTGGCACGGCGGGAGTTAGTACGGGTGCGGTCAAGCGTCCAGGATGGCGATGCTGCAGAGAATATCTAACATGCGCATGCACCGTTCTTAGTTTTGATAGACATTGATCCACCATTCAGCATAAGGTGTTTGCCGAACTTTAAATATAGATTCAAGATTACTCCAAGAAAACAACTATATTAGCCTTAGCTGTAGTAAATAAATTGTTAGTGATGATAAGTCTTCAGGAAGTAATATTCTGGATTAATGGGCTCACAAGATTCTTATTTAGGTATGGTCTGGTTACATGTGGCGCAAACTTGATTGTGGATGGTACTAAGAACTCGAGAGATGATGGATAGAAGAAATTATCTATCTAATGGATTTTAGAGTAGTGAGCTACGAGCGTGGTGTGAGTTTAGCTTATTTACTCTGAATGCCAGAAGTTATGTAGGGTAGTGTTGTAATGGTGGAAAGGTTTCAGGATGTCTCTAGGCAGGTTGCTGCACGGAAGTGGAATGGTATTGTGGCGTGAGATGGCCTCATTGCTCCAGTACAGACGAGGAAGGCTGGAACAAGCTCAAGAGGTTGTTGGATCATTTATTGCGCGGTCATTCGTTCGAGAGGGGCTAGGTTGTTGTAAAAGGATGGTTGATCGTGATATGCATCGCATTATAGACACCAATGTTAACCATCAAGAACAAATTTTAACGGTCATTCAGATCATGATACGATTTGACATTTCTGCAGCCACTCTCTAGATAGACTTGGTCGTACGATAAAGTCAGCAGTAATATTCACAAAGCCTGAACTTATGGGCATTGGTTCTGGTGATCGCGGTGCCTAGTTGATAAACACAATACATTATGGACGGCGATCTTAGCATATAGATCTGCAGCTGATGATGACATTAACCAAAAAACGGCAGGAGAGAAGAGCATGAAGATACCGGGCACGTACGTATATTAGAAGCACCACATTCAGTTGAAGTGTGATTTTAAGCGGAAGTGAAGTGACTTGGAAAGGTGGTTTGGGTGGATAATCTCTCAAGGTCATGCTGTCGAACATATTGTTGGTGGAAGCACAGTGCCGGCTCACGCAGACCAACCGCTTCAGGTGGCTCGTGTCAGTAGCATTGTTGAGGTTTAGTGTCGTTGATTGTTGCAGACACTAAAAGCTGGCAGATGAGTTAATTACGTAGAGAGCAAAGAAGGAGCTGAGCAATTGAAGATTTTGATACAGTATGGTGCCCGGAAATAGTCAGAGGTTTATTTATGTCGTGATTGCAGCGTCCATATAGCTGTAGATGTATATGATCTGATTGGGAAAGGTGCTTATTATCCTGCGAAGTCATGGCGCAAGTAATCAACTACATCAGCATGATTTGGAATTGATTGGTTGGGTGTGTGCTTCGAGAAGAAGATGACCTGCTCACGTGGAGTCACACACCTTAACTAATTCAAATAAAGGGCATTTCAGCAAGTTGAACTTAAAGCGCGAGGTGGATAGAATTATTGAAAGATTATGTCATTATATCACAAGTAAATTAGCGCGTGTATGATCGATGCCGGAAGTTGAAGTGATGATTTGGAAATGTTAAGCCCATGCACCTCATGACGGTAGTTAGCTAAACTTGGCTCGCAGCGGTAGCCGTATTAAGGAGGCGATTAGATGGGTCAGTCTCTAAGGATAGATGAGGGATTTGAGGCCAATGATGGAGTATTGTTTCGCAGTTTCATGTCCGAGGATCTGGGTGACAAATGATTTCGTAGATAATCCTATATATAGAAAACAAAATGCAGAGGACTCGCGGAATTGTGTGGCTCGTATTGAAAATGGAAATGTCGTTTTCGAAAAGCGACATGCGGCCAGGGTGTGGCGCGATCAGCGCGAGCTAGCTGGTGGTGAAAATCACTGGAAATAGAAGTTAACGATGGACTTTATTATAGAGGTTTACTTAATGCCTACTAAGATTTGTATGAGTGATAAAGATCGAAGCAGGAGATGCTTCCATTTCTACTTGTTACGTATGGGATTATCGCTGAAAAGTGAAGTTGATATGTAAGATGGGAGTTTGTACGGGGTACCATGTTCATTATCTGAGGGGAGTCTAGTTTTATCATCGCTCTAGAGAGGCTTATATGTTTCGCAGACTAAATTTATGGCTCATCATGGTGGATAGCTGATCGGGTGCACGTACATATGCCGGAGGATGGATCAGCATGAGGTAAAGATTTTACCATTGGTGACTTATAACATCTTATCAATCGCACTGATCTCAGGCGCCAGGCCAGATGTACAGTAGTAGTCCGGATTCATACTATTTGCGGAGTGAGAAGGCGATAATGTGTGTCGAGAGTTGATCGACTGAGAAAAGATAAGCCAAAGTGTGGGCCATCATGATTCTCCGTGATTCGCAGTAGGTGATGGAGTTGGTGGTCTCACACCAGTCAGATTAAGATTTTGGCCAGTGCAGTTGCTCTCAGATTTACTTTCCGTCAGTGCATGTCACATTGCTGTGTTTATCTTAGGTTACTAGGCCGAGTCCGGACAGGTATTCCATATGTCGATGTTAAGTGTTATCATTGATCAAGATCCCATGTGCAAAGTGATGTGGAGGATATAGATCTCTTCTTTGGAAGAGCAGTCAGCAGTCGGTTTTATAGTCGATTATTGTGTTGGTATGGATGGTCTGCTCGGTAGATTATGGCCAAGTAGAATTATAAGGTTGTGATGGCGAGCACAGATCGTACACCCTCATTGTGGAGAATTAAATTTTGTAAATAAATATTTCTAGCGAAGTATGTCATGATTTGATATTTTATGTTTGCCTACTAGTTAGTTATAATGTGTTGTGTTAGGAATACACCTACTAGGCTTGGGGTGGACTAGTTTTGTTTGTGTTTAACCAGAGGAGGTAGATAAGCATGTAGAGAGAATTGGTATTTGTTACCACTGAGGAGGAGCTAGCAGGTGCCCAATGAAGAGGCACAGTGTCTGAATCCACTATGCAACTTTAGATTTATTTTGCACAAGTAATGGATGGGTGTCAGGGCACTACAGCAGAGACTTCTTCAAAGATGGAAGAACCACGAGAAAGAGTAAAGTGAAGTCGAGGAAAATAGAGGAGAAGTGGATGATGTTACATTTGGAGTGTGGAAGATTGGTCAACCATCATGAGTTTGTGACATATGGTTTTGCAGATGGAGACTATAGGCTTCTACATTTGCAAAGCTTTATTTTATTGTATTTTCAATCTCTTTCCTTTTTCATTTGTTAGACTTGGAGTTCTAGCTTTTTCAGAGTCCTCTTTACCATTTGAGCAATTCTCTCTGCAGCAGCAGCGACCAAGCACTTTCCCTCTTCTCATCTTGCATATAGCATTCTGTTCTTTGTTTAGCCACATACTTGAGCCAATCCTCTCTTCAGAAGCAGAGAATTCTTCTCTTACTCATTATCTCTTCCACTCTTGCATTGGTTGAACATTTCTCTAGTTGCATTAGTGGTTTCCTCCTCTCATCTCTTATAACGGCGTGGATCTTGCCGACTAATTATATTAACAACTGTGTGTTTCATCTAGAACTAAACTTACCTCACTTTCTCTTGTAGCAGGCAGCATGCATCTTGTGATATTGTAAGCTGGCCATTCTCTCTTCATCTGCATCCGTCAGAGGTATGGTGGCAATATCTGTAATTATTTTGATTGATTTGTGATCATTGGGAAGATGGCATGTCGCTTTCTATTCAATCTAATCTTTCATCTACCATTGTGCTATGACCATGCATGAATTTCTCTGATCAAGGAGGTTATGGAGGAGAATACTTCGTATTCTAATCGCCAGACTTACATATGCAGGAAAACTCTAATAATTAGATTTGACAGTACATTGCTTTACATGATACAGAGGTAATTCCGGTGACGGATAACTACTAAGAGCCGTCCAATCTAAGTTTCAACGAAGGAAGACTGATAGTTTCAGTGCTATCACGTTATCATTGTGTGATGGCACTATACAGTACATTCTTAGATGAGTTTAGATTTGGATTAAGACACTATCTTTGTTTAGTTAATCAAAGTGTTATGGTGATATATGTATTTAACATAACGTTTTAGTCAAGCAGGTCAGGTCCTGCATCTCTATGTGATTCACTATCATGTTAGAAAATGAATCGCGTTTGTTACAAATCAATAGCAGATATGCATGAATTAGAACTTGTTTTAAGCAACATTAGTTAAGTTGTCTGTCCACATGATTTTATTGCAATACAAAATGTCAGTTGGAATAACATTATAAGAAAGCTAAATAATGGCATATGAAATGCTCAGTAAATCGAATTGATTTACTCAAATACTAGGTAGACGGGTGCTAGAATGACCTAGCGACTCAAAATACTTCTTTAACGAGAATCAAGAATAGTTCACTAGATGGCGGTTATATGGATATATATTATATTTGCATCTTACATATTGCATGAGCTGAAAATTAACGGTAGGTGCACAGGGCATGCCACAATTTATTTATTATTGTGTTTTATTATGATTTCAAAGTTTGACAAAATAATACTCTTGATGGCAAAATTTGCGGAAATGCTATGTGAAGGTGCGTTGATTCTGTCATTGGATTCTGCTCGGCCTCGGTCTCATGATGGATGTGTTAACTATTTCATTTTTACTTGTTAACGGCTAAATGCCCAAGCCAGAGACGCTGCACGCGTGAGAGAGTTTCAAAGTGTGGATGTGGTGATGTGGGATTATAATCCAAGTTCTGTAACTCACCGCACTCCTCTAACTTGCCATGGTGAGTGTGCATGAAGCAGGACTCTAGCCATGGACATGATCGGAGGCCATACTTTGAATGATATTTCTAACTTTAGTAAATTTATTTCACTTATCGCTATTTTCTATTTGGGTTTAAAAGTTGTAAGCCTTCGGGATTTTAATTTGCTTTATGTTGATTTACGTATTATCTTTCTGAATTGTTTTAAACGGAGTTCTGATCATAAAATAATATTTCTAAATTAACAAACTATGATCATAACAAATATGCATAATTTAACTGATTTTCAATTATCAACAATATTTTCAAAGTCATTTTAAAGATCACAATTTGAATATTGATTCATCACTCTAGAGATTAGTAGAATTTTATTGAATATTTTAATCAAACTGTTTTTTAACCAAAATCGCCTTTACTTTAGGTAAAATCATCACAGTTTTTGTATTATTCATGACATCGAGAATCGGGAACGCACGGTCGGAATTCTGATAGTGCGACGGGTCGCGACTCCGTAGTCCGCCGCATGCGATCACGATAAAACTGGCAGATAGGTCATCGTATATAAACCTTCAAATCCACGGATCCAAATTCACCAAGTCGTATCGACAAAAGCATTGCGGCCTGCCGTGCCGTCGACGCGGCACAAGTAGATCGACGCAGGGCATTCGCACGGCGGTGGAGTGCTGGCTTCTGCACGCTGGCCGCGATGATGCCGCAGGAATAGATCAGGTTTCGTGGAATGTACGACTTATAAATTCTATTTAACCCCACCTCTCCTTCCTCTTCTCACATTGATTCCACTTTCTTCTTTCGACTCTCTCCCCACATTTCTCAATTTCACTAACTATCGGGCACCTAACTAATTTATATAGAGCATGATCAAATCATAAGGCAGCACCATGCCTCTGACATCCAAAGCAGAGCGAATCTGGAGTAATTTAATTTTTCTCATCTTCAACTTTTTTCGCTTTTGACTATCTTATACTTAATGGTTTTATTTTATCTTGTTTTTTATAGTTGGCGAATCACTATATACCGACATGTTGCCTGCTAGTGCATAGAGTCACCTCACATGCAGTGATCCCAACAAGACTCGTCTATTCATCTTTCATTTAATTTATGTATATTTATTCTTTATCTCTTTCTTGTCTTTAATTATATATTTAGTTTATTTTAAATGTGTCTCGGCACCCGTAAGGCTCCTCTATTCTTCATTCTTGGCCGATCAACCCATCGACTTCAACAAACCATCAAACGTGGAAACTTCTCTCTCTTAAACATACGATTTGTATATGAGGGTGATGTTGATGAATTAGTAGTTTAAAATTTATAAAGATGATCAAACAAGAAATCACACTAACTTTCTCATATTTAGCGTACAATTATCATCGCAAGAATAGAAAGGGAGACTCGACGAACCAAGTATACTAACTTTTCTTTTTATTAACTAAAATAGAGAAGTTGTAGATGAAGATCCAAGGACAAGAGGACAAATGAAGAAATAACTTGAAGAACTGCTTACTTCTGAACAGGCGCAGTGGAAGAATCACTGACTAACAATTAACTGATTTTTTTACTTCAGTTTTGATGAGACCTAACCATATTAATGCTGCAATGAGTATAACCAAACTCAGTTAATGGTTGAATCATAAACAATGACCTCCAGTGATAAGGATCGATCGATGACCGTTAGGTTTCACTGTCAATCTTCTATTATTGTAGTGGAGGTTGATCAACCTTTAAATATTATTATGATCATTCATTTTATTTTGGATCAGTGAGAGTTTAAATATTGATAAAGAATGATCAAATCTGACTAACTAACTCCGAGCGACACGAAGGCGAAGTGTATCTCATCTAACAGTAAGATATACAAGACTGACATGACAAGGAACTAAGTATATCACTCTCTATATAACTAAGATTTGTTTTAAACTAAATTGATGAAACTAAACTAAAGAAAGACAAAAAAAAGATGAATTTGAGATAACTTGAAAGATCACTTGATTTTATGATATGAGAGAATCATCACTAGACTCTTCTTAATTATCTAACTCTTAATTATGATTCATTTACTCTACCTTGTGCGAGACTCACCACTGCAAAGCTGGAGGTGAATAACGCTCCTCAAACCCAGGTTTTATACTCCGGAACTAACTCTCCACTACTGGATGTAAAATAGATCAATGGATTCTATAATAGTTTCCTTAATCGGACCAGAAATCGCACACTTCCTGATTCATCAACCTCAATTAGATCGTCTAAGTGTAAAGTTATTCTCTGCACTACATTGGTTTGAGAGAAACATAATTAAAACAACTTGTAATTTATCATAACTTTAAAAATCAAATAATAATCACATATATTTGGTTTCAATCCTCGCAGTCGATGCCGAGAGGGTTTGTATAATAAGAAACATCACAGAAAAGATAAACAAAACATAAAAAATCCTAAACACGGAGGCGAGATCGCTGATCGTGAGCACTCAGATGAATCATTGCAGCCTCTTCACTTTCCACCTGATGAAGCAGCCTCTTGCCGCTGAAACACTACCTTCCTCAAACGTGGATATATTAAGTTGAATCACGTTTCTGGTCTCACTGTATGGTACTACTTCGAAAGTGGACAGTAGGCGCTATATATCCAGTGCGGTGTCGTGAGCTGTCTGTGGAGCCGGCTCACGTACGCCACTGACAGCGCTTGTGCGTGTGGGCCAGGTAGAGGTTGAACGAAAGATTCAGTCGCCTAGTAGGGTGAATTTCAGCCATTACTGTTTAAACGCTGTGTTCTCTCATCCCTAAAGTGTATATAAGAGTTAGCACTTTATATAAGCAGCTTAAATTTAAAGCATATATAAAATGGATTAAAATATTTACTGCTTATCAAACATCTTAGTGTATTTCCCGGCAAATCCTCATAATTACAGCACTTTCCATGATTCATAATTCTATCAACAATGCTTATCTAATTCAGATTTATACATGGATAATTCCACTCAGATTCTAAAATTCAAACAAGATAAGAATAATTAAGCAAAAAAACAGTGTGCTCTCCTTACATCTAATTACTTATTAAAAGCAGCAGGTTGATATCCTGTAAAATTCTCTCAAATCACCTCAAAAAAGTGTTTGAGTCAAATTAGCATAATCAAGTCAAACATGAAACTTAATCCATGCACCTGTCTTTCAACAACGAGAATATGATAATAACAAGAGTTGTTGTGGTGAGGATAAAAGTAAAGAAGATTATAGCAAATAAGTTGGTGATTGAATTGACATGCTATCACTCACATAAGATAATAATTACATCAGCTGAAACAATAAAATCTACTATGAAGCCTTCTGTGAAATAGTCTTGATTATAGGCTCATTTCTCCATACTAATATTTGAAAATCTGAATTTTTAAGAATAAAACTAATACAAAGATAAATTTAATCTATCATTATATAACCTTATAATCAACCAACTCACAGTGGTACTGTAAAATGCAGTGTGATGTCAAATACATGAGAGTTTGGTTGGTACCAATGTGTAGTCAAAAGGTTTTGAAGCTCCAGAGTGTTCACTAGGTTAATTATGGGTTATTTAGTTATAGCTTAAACATTTTATCATCCTGATCAAATCATGCTAGTGGTCTGATACATAATGAAGCAAGTTAGAATACAACCATGATAACTTTTCGTGAAAAAGAATGCTATGTCTCATCAGAGCCAAATTCTCACAAAATTATTAGTGTTTTGACATCAACCTTGTAAATCTAATTTGAAGGATATTCAAATTGTTGACAACCTAAAATTTTAATCTTAAAATTGACTTATCATGCTTGATTCCACAAGTTATCTTCAATTTAATTATCAATGCACATTAACATGACTTATTCTAAAACATATCAATAAAATCACAAATCATTAGAAATTTCATCTTAATTAGTAATATAAAATATTCAACAGAGAGTTGAAACAATCAAGGATATTAAATTTGAGAATCATAAATTTTACATACATTATTTAAATGTACATTGTCTCTCGATGTACAAGATAAATAATGTCATTTAAGATAAACAAGAAAGAGAAAGATTATTGATGATGTTTTGAACGAGATGGTATGATCGTGAACGCAACCGATTAGATGAAGAATGCATGAAGCATGGCTTATATTTAGACTCCATAAATAAACTAATATATAAATAAAGACAAAGATAAAAGACTAGTTAAAAATAAACTCAGTTTAGTGGGAGAAGCGCTTGAATCTATGGTGGTAGTGTGTGAAGTCTGCGATCTTACTGCACTATATATGAGAGCCGCGGCTATGGCGTGATCCATTAGAAGACCAGAACTAAATAAAATAAAATAAATTAAGTATAAGATAGAAAGGAAAATAAAAGGAAAGATAAATGTAGCTAAAGAATGGTCCTAGTCCGCCCATCAATGTCGACTGGAGATGCCGTACGACCAAGATGAACTCATATCTTGTTAAGTGCTCATGCTTTCTATTTTTGGCATGGTGTTGGCTTGCCTGAGGATCTTAATGGAGAATCAGCACAAGAGTTGAAACAAAGCAAAAAATAATGATGTATCTTGAGGAAAGAGAAAGTTATGTTTAAACAGACTTAAATGTTCAACTTCTGGTTGGTGGTCGCGGTAGTGATCACCTACTCCCTCCGCAGCTTGTTAGTGTGTCTCAATGCAATCGTTGATGCTACCGTTGCTCTTGATTTTCTCCGGCTACACAGAGTCCGGCGCGTTTACCTTTGATAGTGCAGAATCAACTCGCATGATTCTGCCCTAGCATGGAGCTGATAACCATTATACGCTCTGCGCTTGGTGCACTGTGTTATGGGCGTTCGTTGTTCTCGCGGAGGAAGTGGCTGATGCTGGATATCGTGAGAGGGTCGGTGCAGACGATGCTGTCCTGTCGTGTGTGGTGTGTCGCAACCATGACACTGACTAGCCAGCCGTGAGGTGGTGCAGGACGTACAAGTTAGTTAGTTGAAGAAAAAATACAAAATAGTAGCACTTCAGCTCGCTCGAAGGCCGCCCTAGCGCTTATTTAGTAGTGTGACTTTCATATTGAAAAATTGTGGAGTTTGAAAGTTTGACATTCCTCCTGTGTATATTTAGTTTAAAAATGAGTCTATATGTGCATCATCTTAAAGTGCCAATGTTGATTTATTATCTATTATCTCGCGAGAGATAGGTACTTCTGTTAGAGAGGTTTCTTCTCGAGTATTGTCTGTGATGTGACCCGGCTACAGATGCTGACTTATCTTTATAGCTTTCATTTGATGTCATTTCCTGGTTCTTCTGTTGTTACTGGGAGGCTTCATCGACTTGTGCTCGCTTCCCTTATAATACTAGTTCCAAGGTTGTCCCATCAATCTGCCATCTTTAGGTCCTTTGCTTCCGAGAGTTGGCTTCGGAGCAGCATGCTCTGCTTTTGCAGAGGTCTTCACGAAGGTGAATTGAAATGATTATTTAAGATTTCGCACCTGGACTCTCGCTGATGACTGGGTCGTAGGCTGATTGTCGTGCTACGTAGAGTCCAGCGTTAATTTTGCCTGAAGATTCAGAGAAAAGGTCTTCTAAAATTGTGTTGGAATTATCTCTCCATGTCTAAAAACAAAATCTACTTGAACAAATTTATCAATTAAGAACATCTTCAATCAACGCTGTGATTAGGTGTATCGTTAATCGAATTGAATACTCATCTTAGTTTTTTGGTCACTCCACTAGCAAATGTATAAGCACAACATTTATGCCACCTCAAATAACAATTTAGTTATCAATATTTAAACTACCAATTAAACATGGAATTGTAAACCGATCTTTATTGTAGGCAGGTCTTTTGGTAACATTGCATATGGCGCTAAGTTCCGCCTTTTCATCTATTTTCTTGTTCGAGAAATCGCCTTAAAAATCGTTTGGCATAAGCTTTAATAGGAGTGTGTATGTATTTAAAAGTTTAGAAACTTTAAGAGAAACCAGAATCGATGCCATGCGAGATAAGGTATGAGTTTGTACCGACTAGCTTTATTGACTCACATCACCTCGTAAATACTTACCAGAAGCCGGGTATCCATTGCCATATTGGCGTGGCTTTGCTTCAGATTAATTTTGGTGTTACTTGGTACCTTAGGATGCTTCCGATTGACTAAGTTGTTCAACATGCATCGGCTGCGTTCTTCCATTCTTTCCATTGCTTTGATTTCGGCCTGAATGAATTCTCTCTTCATTCGGTTGGCTTGTGCGATGAAAGGATATTTGATTTTGAAAGTGTAGTGTTGTTGCTTGGATTTGATTGTCCCAACTAAATTGGTGAGATTCTCACACTCGATTGTGTGTTACTAGGTTATTATTATTAGGTAGTTATATATATTAGTTCATGCTCATTGCCTTCGCGGTCTGTGGTTAGGTATCAGTGATCATCAACGCCGATATATTGGGATGTCGTCGGAAGAACACAACCATGCTTTTATTCATCATCATCTCTAGTCTGCTGATAGATGGTCATGGTGTCGATGTTGAAAACTCGATTTTGTTTCTGGTCGGTCATCGAGAAGTTGCTAATGACATCTTCTCATGATGAACAATTTAAGGTCTCGTGTTTGTGAGGTTATGGCCTACATGCCAGTGTCGGTTTACTCCATTGCAAGTTGGACTTGCTAGTGTGCTTCATGTGGACACTTCATTCGAATTGAACTCCATCGGCGCGTAGTCATCCATGCGCAAGAGAGATCACGCACTGGCCGCTGGGCCTTGTGGAAAATATTTCACGTAAACTTTGTCATTTGATCCCATAGTGATCGAACTGTAGCAGTTTACCTCGCTTGCTCTGCAGAGATCGAGGCAATGGCATCATGAGAACATTTATTTGAAGAAAATCGTACCAAAATTAGCTATATGCATGTTTGGATCTTATCTGCAAAACCATCAAATTGAATAAACTATTGAATCATTATTGCTATGTTAAGTTAATTATTATTGGGCAGTATGTATGTAGCTGCAATAGGTTGTGTTAAATGCGTTATAATCAAACATTGTTTGAGGCATATTTTGATCTCCTAGCGTGGGCGTTTTGTTAAATCAATCCATCCGCAAGGTTCGACGTTCTCCTCTCTCATAATCGCCTGTTTCACGCAGGAGTTCTCTGAACGCCGAATTCCATAATCTGTTATATACCAAAGTCTCGGTTTCTTCAGTATAAACTGGTTATTGAAAGAAAAGGAAAAAATATAAAATATTTAAAAAAATTAAGTTAACCTAAAGAACAAAGAATAAATTAGAAAAAATAATGGCTAAAGTAAAAAATAAGAGTTAATATTTTAGTCAGTTGGCCTGTACGCACTTCTGATATGAATCGTAGAGTTTTAAATATTTATAAAGATGATCAAAAACTCGACTCTACAACATGATATAGGCAAGTAGATTAAAAGGTGGTACCTATCGAGGATGTAGCAAATGCCAGACATCGAACAAGGAACTAAAAGTATTAATACTTATTTCTTTATTATTTAACTAACTAAATAAGTTGTTTTAAACTAAATTGATAACTCAAACTAAGAAACAAAGACAAAAGATGAATGGGATAACTTAAAAGACTAGGTCGCTTGATTTTATACCGGGAGGAAGAATCCACAACTTTCTTATTATACTAAATTATATGACTTAGCTTGATGAACCTACTGCTAAACTTAGAAGGTGAATAACATCTAACTAGGTTAATTAGAGTGGAGACTGCCGTCTGCTATATAACCTCACACAGAAGCAATAAATGATCAATGGATTCATTAGGTTTCACACAATCGCAATCAGAAACTCTATGCCTGTGTAACTAACAGTATTAGATCTACTTCAGAGCTCATTTCTCTCCCTAAGCCTAAGCAGATTTGGATTAAAATACTTAGAACAAACTAAGTAATTTATCATATATTAAAATCAAATAATACTGCAATATGTTTCATCATGACATGTTTTGAGTTCTTTCATAATAAGAACACACAGAAAGATAAAAAATAAAGAAAATCTATACTCTAATGAGGTTACAGGAGGGTGTAAAATAGAATGCGGTATTAACGATGAATCAGCCGCATTCTCATAAGCCACGGCTGCCAAGCTTGCCTTGCGCGCCGCCTCTCGTACTGATATCTACGCATTTCGAGATGATTTTCCTCGGTCTTTGCTAAAATTACTTCAGGCCCACAAACCAGCATGTCACCTCAGGTATACCAATTGAGGTTGAGTGTGGCTTCTCTTTGTGTTGTAGTGCTGGCTGCGGTGAGTGGAGGCGGTTGGCGTTCGTGAGTGTACCCGAGACATATTGACGTGCGGTGGTCTGCGTAGTAGGTGATTCTGAAGCAATTTACTTGTTTTAGTCAGCTTTTGTCTTTCTTTTCTCTGTGCTCAGGTATAAGACATATAAGAGAGTTAAACCTTTTTATATAATGGCTTAAAATCTTAAAAAAGCATATTAAATGTAGGATTAAAATATATGTTCACTTTACTATATTATCTACTCTCAGAGTGAGTGTCTTCTCACACTTTGCATTAGGATGTCAAACATTAACAAAAAACAACTAATTAATTATCATATAACTTCAAATAAAGTGTCCCCTGTAATATTCGGAGAGGTTTGAGTCTATAATGAATAAAACAAAACATGTGAGATAAAACAAAACATGAAAACTAAACTGGAGATGAAGAGAGAGAATGTAAATCCTGATATAATTAAAACGGCTTCTTGATGGATCATCAATTTCATTGTTTCTTATCCAAACTCACTGGCCTGGCGCCTAAGCTGGCATCTTCAAGTGTGGTGCCAGATATATATAGGGTTCGAATCCATTCTTTCTCCTAAGTCTCACTTCAGTGAATGTAGCGGAGCCATTGGTGGCCACATAAGAGGTGGTCGCTGATCCACCCAGCCGGTTGGATTTTTATCTTGAGAGTACGCAGCAGAATCAGTGAGGGCAGGGTTAGCATATTGGGCGCGAGCTAGCAGAGAAGTAAGTCGACAGATAAGTAGCCATTGCCTGCGTTGCTTCAGCTTATTTCTCGTAAAAGCAAAGCTCTGATAAACACAAGAAATTAGCACTTTACATAAATAGCGATAAATCATCCAAAGCACTAAATGGGCTTATATATATTACTTTATGGTTTATCAGAGCAATTGTAAACGGCCGTGTGAATGTCTAAAACTTTATTTCATTATTCTCGACATGATATCTTGTCTCTGATAAAGTTTCATATTATGATTAGAATGAAATTTCGATTTATGATTTTGATTATTATGTGTTTGAATTAAAATTATTGATAATTATTGCATTATGATTAAATTCAAGAATCTTAGAAAATCAAGCATGATAAATCTATTTTCAAAATTTAAAAATTTAGGTTGTCATCCATCTCGAATGATATTCCTAAGTTGAAATTCAGAGTTGATATCGACATATTTCAGATTTGGGCCTTTATAGTTATATATATTCTTTCATTGCTCTTATTGATTAGCGAGTATGTCAACATTATATATTTATTCTAACCTTGATGACATTATACATGAGACCACCGTCTTTCGGATAAAGCAATTTGTTTGACTCCTCCTCAACAAGCATCACCTCGCTAATTAACCCCCAGTGAACCTTGTTTAATCTAATATATTTTTACCACATTAAAACACTTTTGTATTGTTATCATTCCTTTTTCTAATTCATATATCGAATTTGATTTGTCATCCATTATTTTATTTCAATAGTAAATTTATCATTTGTTTGTTAAAAAACAGTATATATATTTATTAAAAATACATGTGTCAAATCACTTATCATCAAAAGTTAAGCAGTTCTGTTTAATATTATAGCACAATTCTCACGATAATTATTTATTATCTTGGAATATATCTCATATTATATCGCAGAGATTTGAGATTTTCAAGTTATGGCTTATGGGATCATGTTTGGCTTTATGCAAAGTAATTTTGAACCCAACACTTGAGTATGATGAATTTAGTGAGATCTTCTGCTCCGTCTATTTTGAATTGGTAATTATGGTAGTAGAGCTTATAGCTGCATTCATGAATGACGATTGATTGAATTTAGATTTGAATTATCCATGTAGGAATCTTTGAATTATGATAAGGTGATTGATGAATATGAATCAGGAAGTTTGTTTAATTGTGATTTGAGAATTTTGTTTGAGACAAAAGAGCTATGGTTGATGTAGTAGTAAAGTTTTACATTTAAGTGCATGCTTGGATGATGCCTTGAATTATGTATTTGGTGCTCTTAATCCTCTCATTTTACAACCGATATGGAGCAGCCAAGTAAGGCCACATATCATGAAATCCAGCTGCTCCACTGCAGTGGCCTGACCATAGCAGGTAAAAGAGAGGCTCTCGCTCACACGAGTTTTACCTTTGTTGGATGCTGAAGCAAATAAACACATTCAAGCTATTAAACACACCATGGTTTTGAATTAGATACTTTGCAGGCATAAGTCTATAACAATAAACTTGAGTGATGCATTTGCAGAAGTTGGAACTGCTTAAGGGGCGCCAGGGCGCCAACTCAAACCAGTCAACCAGATAGCGGCCGCAGTGAAGAAGCGAGTTAACAGTTGAGTTAAGGAGATATACTCAAGATTCTAGTGTATGATCTTCATCTCTTTCCTAATTTTAGGATTTAGATGATTATGTCTGTTTCATTTTGAATAGACTAAACAACTCGAACAATGGGGATGAAAACCAGATGAATCTTATACTACACTATATGATAATAGCATATGTTCACCTTTATGTTGATATTTTTGGATACATTAGATTGATTTATGATAGAAGTCGCAGCCATAATTATAGAGAGTTGTATGCTGAAGTAGATGGGCGACGGTCGGACGCCGAAGATTTTGATTTGACGGTTAGGTGAAATGGAGACATATAGATCGAAAGAAGCAACAGGTGGGTTTTATTAGAGATTCATTAATCAATCGGTTGAGTTACGTTACAGAGGATTATATACAAATCTACTATCAAATGTGACAAATGATGCTGGTCTTCAGTGAGTTGAGTAAAAGTGAAGCTGATGTGATTTATTCATATGTGTCATTATAATCAATGGTTTTCTCAGTTTTCTCAATTTCATTTCGTTTTCTAGGTTTTTAGTTTAGTTGTTAGTTAATTTTAGATTAGATAAACAATTCTAGAATGAATTAGTCTTAGGTTAAGGGTGTGAATATAGGTTGAATTTGAAGATTAGAATCGAGATTGACCTGACAATTCACCTAACTATGAACTAATCTTAAATAATTACATCAATTGGAAACTAATAATACGAGCTTTTTCTCTTCGAGATTTGAAATTTAAACATGTAAGCTCACTTAATTATAGAACTAATACTGAATATACTTCAATTCTTTTTAAGAACAATTCAAATACATAATAAAGGATAGATTGAAATAGATAAAATAGTTAGGCAAATTGAAATAGATAAAATAGTTAGGCAAATGATCAAATCAAATCTCGACATAAGGGTAGTCAAAAAGAATGGTGATAGCAAATACAAAGGGTTTGAGTTAATATTAGTAGGTGGGTCAATAAAAAGGGTTATTAGGATCAACGGGGTTCACTAGGGGTTAATTATGAAGGTAGGCTTTTTAATGGAGTAAGTGGGTTAAAACCTAGGTGCCTTTATCATCTCGGTATATCAAATCATAGGTGTGGTCTCGACATGTATAATCAATGCAAGTTCTAGAATAACAAATCAATGTTGACACACTCATAATCAATAAAGTGAGCAAGAAAAAGAATATATGCTTTATAAGGCTCAAAATCTCACAAAAATTATGGGTTTTTGATGTCAACCTCGTAAATTTCAAACTTCAAAGTATTAATTAGATTCAGGTAGACAACCTAGCAAAATTTTTAGTTTTTAAAAAATAGACTTATCATGTTTGATTCTCTAGTTTTCTTCAAATTTAATCATCAATGCACAATTATCACTGACTTAATATAAAACATATCAATAGAAATCATAAATCAAAGGAATTTTCATTCTAATCATAATATTAGAAACTTACTTCAAGACAAGGCATAATTCAGGGATTTGAGAATAATACAGAAAGTTAGGCACTTTCTCGAAATAAATATTCACCCCCCACACTTAAGATGTACATTCCCCTCAATGTACAAACATGTATATGCAATTTAAGAGAGAGAGGGAGGTGAGACTTCCTAAATTTGGATGGTTTCCTGGAGTTGGAAGTCGACAGGAGTGGTGGCTGCTACCGAGCTCTATGCTAGATGAAGAAATAAGGGAGCTCGTAGAGAATTAGCCAGGAATTATTAAGACACATTTAAAATAAACTAAATATAAAATTAAAGACAAGAACGATAAAGAGAAAGGGAATAAAAATGTAAATAAAATTAAAATGAAAGATGAATGGACCAAATAGTCCTTATTGTTGGATGGTTCGCGAGGTGGGTGTGACCTCTAAGGCTGCGGAGGTGCTACCGGTGGCAGAAGTGGCATGATTCCCAAGCAGCCTTCAGAACTTCGAAGGTTGCGTTGAGTTGGTGGTCGTGGTTCTGGTGTGATTCCCTAGCAGCCTTTTGAACCTGACACTAAGAAACTAAAATAAAATAACCTAAATTAAGCATAAGATAGTCAAAGAGAAGGAGAATAAAGGAGAAGATAAAAGTAAAACAAAAGATAAATGGTCTCAAAGACCCTTGGCTTGTCGAGTGGATGAAGCGGCCGTCATGAACTTATGTAGATTGGTCTCCCTAAGGAGGACTGTGCTTGAATCCTTCCGTTTCTTCTACATGGCCAAAAGATTGAGAATAATGCTATGAAAACAAATAATGCTGAGAATGGAGGGTGTAGAAGGGTGTAAGGGAGGAAGAAGGGTGACAAACAGGTGAGAAGAGGGAGGGGTGGGTGGTTTAAATAGAATTCTCAAGTCAGATACATTCATATGCCTGTGTCTCGTGGGCGTGGCATCTCACATGGCCATATCGCATGGCCGTGGTAGGTTTCGTTCGTTTCTCCCACGCCCTTGCTCTGGCCGCCATGCCTGTGTGTGATCTAACAGTGTCTACCACGGTCGCATTGCACGGCCGTGGGGTTTTGTCGGTGCCCGTGGTGTGGTGGTTGGAGTCCGTGACTCTGAAAAATTTATTCTTTCTGACTCGTACCATCTCTGCCATGTCAGTACTGAGATTCTCTGTACCCACACGGCCACGGCCACGGCTGTGTGCAAGGCCGTGTGGTCTTGTAATTCTGTATTTTTGGTTAGTTTAGAGTTAGGTGTTGTAAAGAAAGAATAAAATAATATAAATAAGATGAAAAATGCAAAAGTTAATGGGGTTAGTACTCGGGTTGCCTCCCGAAAAGCGCTCGTTTATAGTTTTAAGCTAGACTCTCCTCTCCTTTGTATATTCATGGTGGTTTGAGGAGTTGAAAGTCCTTCCTCGTGCTGGCAGTTCCATTATATTGATAGAGTTTAAGACGAATAGCATTTATTCTCAAAGTGCCAAAAATAGGGTTACTTACCTCAACTGTTCCGTACGGAAAAACATCGATTACCTTGAAAGGGATTTCCTTACAGGTGTTAGGATCATGAGGGGACACTCGTGGGTCTGCTTTATCTAGTAATACCTGATCTCTAATTTTGAACTTGTGTGTCTCGTAGGGTGGCTCTGGTTCTGCTTCGGGTATCCTTAGTTCTTTTTTTAGGTGCGTCTTCCCCTATTTTATTTCATCAATCTGAATCCCTTGTTCCTTGTGAGTTATTTCCTTGTTGGCACAGGGTCTAGGATCAGATTCAGTTGTGTTCTTCTGTGGTGCTTCCTGAAAAGAAGGGTTAACCGATAACTATCAATAGAATTTACTTTCTCACCTTGGCTATTCAATGTCCTAGCTAAATCGAGGGCTCGAAGAGTGACTGTCTCGTCACCTACATAGAGTATGAGTTCGCCTACATCAACATCGATTTTAGTTCTGGCAGTTCCTAAGAATGGTCTTCCTAAAATTAGGGGGATCATGTTGTCTTCATCCATGTCTAAAACGACAAAGTCTACTGGGAATACGAAATTTTCAATTTTCACAAGTACACTTCAATTATACCCCTAGAAATTCTAATAGTTTTATCAACTAATTGAATGCTCATCCTAGTTTGCTTGGGGTTCCCTAGACCTAGTTGCTTAAACAATTTATAAGACACGACATTTATGCTTGCCCCTAAATCAGCTAACGCATTATCAATAGATAAACTACAGATTAAGCATGGAATTGTAAAACTCCCTAGATCTTCTAATTTCGGTGGTAGTTTATTTTACAACATTGCTGAGCACACTGCGTTCAGTTCCACATGCGATTCCTCGTCTATCTTTCGCTTATTTGTCAAAAGTTTCTTTAAAAATTTCCTGGAATCTGGCCTCTACAAAAGAGCTTCAAGAAATGGTAAGTTAATATGTAATTTCTTTAAAAGTTTAAGAAACTTACCGAACTGTTCTTTTGTGTTGTCTTTCGTTATTGCTTAGGGATATGGTATGTAAGGTTTGTACTCTTTGATTACCGATTTCGACTTTTCATTGACCTCAACCATATCTTCTTCTACCACATTCTTTTGCTTCAAATTAGGCTCGTCTAACCCTTCACTATCTTGAGTTATTATGGCTTGAACTTGCTCCCTTGGGTTAGTCTCGGTGTTGCCCGGTAGTCCTCCCTGTGGTCTCTTAGAGATCTGCTTAGCAAGTTGCCCGAATTGATCCTTGAACTCCTGTGACAATGCCTCAGGTTTTGTATCTACCTTCTAGAAACGTGTTTCTGAGGCTGGTATGAAGTTTGTCAGCACTTCTTCAAGGTTCGACTTCTTTTCCTGTGGGTAGGACTGTTGTTGGAGTTTTGGGATGGTTGTTGCCTTTGATTTCTTTGACCGCCCCATGAGAAATTGGGGTGGTACTTCCAATCTGGATTATAAGTATTACTATAAGGGTTATTGTTAGATTGGAAATTATTACCCATATAGTTCATTTGCTCGCTCTACATGTGATAAACCTTAAAAGTAACATATTTTAATCCCACATTTAGCTTACTTTTTGATGATTTATTCCTTGATTTATATAAAAAGGTGCTTGTAATCCTTTCTTTTCATGTTTTATACCTAAGAAAGCACCCAAGGATGAAAAGAACACAAAACAGGCCCAAAACGAAGTAAATAGGCCATATCATGAATTCGACACAGCCTGGCCCGGAGACCACACGGCCGTGCCACGCCAAGCATCTAGAACACGGCCTCTCCCCTGATTCACACGGTCGTGCCTCAAGTTAGAAATCTAAACACGGCCAGGAGTCGATCCACACGGGTGTGCTACATGGCCGTGCCTCTATCGTCAAAATAAGCAATTTCAGTCGGAAAAGGATACTTAGGAGAAAGAATCGCATTCCAAGAGCCTATATATATATCCCCTAAGTACCACCTTTGAAACGACGTCAAAGCTAGGCCAAAGAGCCAAGCCGAGAAGGTCAGAATTAGGGAATAACACGAGGATAGCCAGTTGATCCATCCCAAGAAGCTGGAATTATACTCAAGACGGCAGATTTCTCCTTCAATTCCTTTAGGGGGTTTTAGGTTTTTCTTATGTTTTGTTTTATCTTTTCTCTTGTGATGTTCTTTTTATTCATTATGAACTAAACCCTTCAGATACCTAAAGGGGATGAAACCTAGATGAATTTTGTTATTTGATTTCTAAGTTATATGATAATTGCTTAGTTTGTTCTTAATTATGTTGCTTAATCCAAATCTAATGTGCTTAGGTGGAGGAGAAATAGACCCTGCCTAAGAGTAGATCTAACATAATTAAGCAGAGTTGATCGAACGCCTAGAGATAGGGTTACGAGATTTTGCCGGATTAGGGTGAAACCTAATATGAGAGTCCATTGATCGATTTACTGCTATCCTAGGGGGTTATTATAAGCGAACGAGAGTTTCACTAATTAACCCAGGGTTAGACGTTATTCGCCTCGAGAGAGGGTTTAATATAGGTTAGGGAGTCTTACGGATCAAGCTAAGTAAAAGAAATCATATAATTTAAGGTTAGATAACAAGTGAAGTCTAGGTGGATTCTTCCTGAGGGTATCGTCATAATCAACTGAGTTTTCCTTCAAAGTTATTTTCCTATTCGTAATATTTGTCTTTGTGTCCTTAGTTTAGTCTTCGTTAATATAGTTTAAAGCAACTTCACTCTATTTTTAAGCCTAAATAATAAAAAGAAAGTTAGTATTAATACTCTTAGTTCCTTTGGGTTCGATATCCGGTCTTGCCTAAGCTATACTACTGTTCGATAGGTACACTTGCCTTTAATCATTGTCAGAGTTAGTCTCTAGGTTCGATCATTCTTTTATAAATATTAAAGCTCTGATTTGCAGCGATCAAGTTTTTGGCGCCATTGCCTGGGAACTAAAATATTAAGAAAACTCTATTTTTATTACGTTAGCCATTATTTTTATTTTCAGCAATTTATTTTGTTTTTAGTTTAATTTTCAGTTTTGCTAATTTTTCTTTCTTTCTTTCTTTTCTAGGTACCTCTTGTTTATGACTAAAAGGAACCCGAGAGGACCTTTGTTATACGATAGTGATATTGAAGCAACCGCTCGCAGGAATCGTCGGGAAACCAGGCTAGCCCTAAATTACATAGAAAGGGAGGAAGAAGAAAGATCCAACCCTACTGAAGCGATGGACGAAAACAAGCCACCACCACATAATGTGGGAGAAAATAATGCTCCACGTACAATGTTTGATTATGCTAAACCACAGTTAGCAGGAGCAGAATTGAGTATTGTTAGGCCTGCTATAGCTGCTAATAATTTTGAATTAAAGCCTAACACAATACAAATGATTCAATAGTTTGTTCAATTTGATGGTTTGCAGGACGAAGATCCAAACATGCATATAGCTAACTTTTTAGAGTTCTGTGATGGTGTTTCTGATGATGTCATACGTTTTCAGTTATTTCCTTTTTCATTGAGAAATAAAGCTAAACAGTGGTTAAACTCGTTACAACGAGGGTCAATCACCACATGGGATCTGATGACTGAAAAATTTTTAATGAAATATTTTCCACCGGCCAAGACGGCCAAATTAAGGAATGATATCTCTTCTTTTGTGCAGATAGATTTAGAAACACTATATGATGCATGGGAGAGATTTAAAGATCTCTTGAGGAGGTGCCCACACCATGGCTTACCCTTGTGGCTACAAGTCCAAACATTCTATAACGGTGTAAACCCCTTAACAAGGCAACTGATTGATTCAGCAGCCGGTGGAACCCTGAATAACAAAACTCCAGAAGCAGCCTACGAGTTCATCGAGGAGATGTCATTGAATAATTATCAGTGGTAGGCTTCAAGGACCAAACCAACGAAATCAGCAAGAGTTTTCAACGTCGATGCCATGACCATGCTATCAACGCAGCTTGAGATGATGAATAAAAAGCTTGATAGTTTGTGTTCTTCGTAAGTACATCCAGTCATACAGTGTGACAAAAGTGGAACAGTTGCGAATCCTGAGTACCCACCCTACCAACCGGAAGCAGAGAGCGACCAGATGAACTATATAGGTAATAATTTCTGATCCAATAATAATCCTTATAGTAACACTTACAATCCAGGTTAGAGGAACCACCCAAATTTTTCATGGGGAGGTCAAGGCAATCAAGGAAATCAAAGGCAACAACCTCCACAAAACTTCCGAATTCAACCCTGTCCACAAGAAAAGAACCCAACCCACGAGGAGGAGCTAACAAAATTGGCAAACACAGAAGAACGCCTACAAGATATTGTGAGAACAATCAAAAGGAACGAGAGCTGAATCGGGGAAATTACTAAGTCAGTAAAGGAAGTTACTAATGCAGTCAAATGACTCGCATAGTTCATGTCAGCAAGACCGCAAGGACGTCTACCAAGTAACACCGAGATTAATCCAAAGGAGCAAATTCAAGCCATAGCAGCTCAGGAAAATACAGAGATAGACGAACCTATCTTGTAAAGAAGACAAGGTAGACGAAAGAAAAGTAGAGGTAACACAAGAAAGGTCAAAATCGGTAATCAAAGAATACCAACCTCCCATTCCTTATCCCGAAGCATTAAAAAGAGACAATTCAGAAGAACAGTTTGGTAAGTTTCTTAAACTTTTAAAGAAATTACACATTAACTTACCTCTTCTTGAAGCCCTTTTTCAGATGCCAGACGCTGGGAAATTCTTAAGATAGCTCTTGACAAACAAACGTAAATTAGATGAGGAGCCACACATTGAACTTAATGCAAAGTGCTCAGGAATTCTACAAAATAGACTACACAGAAGTCAAAAGACCCAGGCGAGCTCATACTTTGTGCAGAAGACGATTCAATTAGTCTTCAAGCCCTCGACTCAGCCATGTCATTAAAGAACCAAGGTAAGAAAGAAAATTCTTTTGATGACCATCCAATTAACCTTCTTTTCAGGAACCACTCGAAAAAGGAACAATTGAACCGGATCCTCAATTTAGTGCCAACAAAGAAATAACTCACAAGGGGCAAAAGATTCAATCCAATGACTTAGACAAATGGAAAACGCACTTCAAGGAAAAACTAGGGCTACACGAGGAAGAACCAATATCACACGAAGTAAAACTAGAGTAACCATCAGAAGAGCTCGTGGGGACTTCAAATCACTTTAAAATAGGAGACCAGGTAGTGTTAGACAACGTCGATCCTCACATCACCACAGCAGACCTGAAGGCAAAGGGAGAACTTCTTCTTAAGGTACACAATATCTTCCCACAAGGAATAGTTGAGGTAAGTAATCTGATATTCGGCAATTTCAAGGTAAACGCTTCTCGACTTCAACTTTGTCAAGAGAATAAAACCATAAGCATGAGGGAAGATATTCAAACCTTTAAACCTCCCTAAAAATTTTCAAATACAAGTAAAAGTCTAGCTTAAGACTATAAACTAGTGCTTCTCGGGAGGCAACCCAAGTACTAACACTATTTCTTTTTACATTTGTTTTTATTTTTTCTTTTTCCTTTCCTTTTTCCTTTTTCTTCTTCTTTTTAAACTAACCAAAAATGCAGATTTTCCAGGTCACACGGCCTTACACACGGCTGTGTCCGTGGCCGTGTGGACCACCTGCACCGCCACATTGACAGGGCAGAGGCCGTGCAATTCAGTCCAACCACCCCTAACATCACGGATCCAACCACCCTCCCCACGGGCACTGACCGAGAGGCACGACCGTGCCCCTCAACCGTGTGAAGCTACTGACTTCCACACCACGGGCAGAACACGTCCGTGCCTACAAACTGTGCGAAGCTACTGACTTGTCAAACACAGGCGTGGTAATCCAAAGCACGGGTATAGGGTAACAACACATCCAGACACACGGCCATACGAGGCGGCCGTGTAAATCGACACACCCTAGGACCACGACCGTGGGGAAGCACCAAATTTGAACCTCTATTTAAACCCCTCACCTCTTCCCCTTCCTTCCATCTAATTTCTTCATTATTTTCTTGTCCTTTCACTCTCCTCCATCTCAGATTTATCTACTTACTAAGACTCTAGATCCTTGAGCAAGCTAACACTATGCCGAAGAAGCGGAAGAAGCTAAGCATCGGTTCCTCAAAGAATGATCAACATGAGTTCATGCCGGCAACTTCGTCTCAACACCAAGCCAAGGGTCTTTGAGACCAATTAGTTTTTATTTTTACCTTCTCTTTTACTTCAATTTCTTTCCCTTCTCCTTTATTTTCCTTATCTAAGCTTCTCTACTACTATTTTCGTTTTATTTTCTTTTAGTTTCTTAGTGTCAAATTTGAAAGGCTGCTTGGGAATCACGCCGACCACCATGATAACCTCTTCACTTCCGCCACCACTATCACATCCCCAACCTCAGTGTTGATTCCCACCTTGTGAACCATCCCTCAATAAGGACTTCACAGTCTATTAATATTCCCTTTTCATTTTAGTTTTCTTCTTAGTCTCCTTCCCTTTAGTTTGTTTTTCTTTAATTTTATATTTAGTTTATTTTTATCAGGTCTTAATAAATCCTGGCTACTTCTCAGTGCGCTACCCAATTTCTTCATCTAGCGCAAGTTTGCATCCAGACCGGCCATCACCGCCACCAAAGACACTCCCCCGGGAAAACATCCAAAACTCAGGGAGTAATTCCTTCCCCTTCTCTTTTGATTTACCCCTTAAATGTTATTATCTTTCTTTGTACATTGAGGGCAATGTACATCTTAAGTGTGGGGACTGAATAGTTATTCAGAGAAAATGCCTAACTTTTTCTATTATTCTCAAATCCTGAGGATAAAAATGCCTAACTTTTTGCATGATTCTCAAATCCATGAGTTAATCTTGTTTTAAAGTAAAATTGTCATATTACTAATTAAGATGAAATTTCTGATGATTTGTGATTACTATTGACATGTTTTAGAATAAGTCATAGTTAATTGTACATTGATAATTAATTTGAAGATTACTAGAGAATCCAGCATGATAAGTCTTCTTTTCAAGAAGTAAAATTTTGCTAGGTTGTTGATCTAAATTTGAAAATTACCTTGAAATTTGAAATTTACAAAGATGATGTCAAAATACCCATAATTTTTGTTAGATTTTGAGCCTTATAGAGCATTTATTCTTTTTCTTGCTCACTCTATTGATTATGAGTGTGTCAACATTGAAATGTTATTCTAGAACTTGCCTCATTTATATATGTCAAGACCACAGTTATGATTTGATATACTGAGATGATAAAGGCACCTAGGTTTTAACCCACTTACACAACTAAAAAGCCTACCTGCATAATTAACCCCTAGTGAACCCCGGTGATCCCAACAACCCTTTTTATTGTCTCACCCACTAATTTTAACCCAAAACCCTTTGTATTTGTTATCACCCTTCTTTTTGACTACCCTTTAATCGAGATATGATTTGAGTAGTTACCTAAGTTTCTATGAATTATTATTATTTGAAGTTGTAAGTACTTAGTTTGTTCTTTAAAAAATCCAAGTATATTTAATATTAGTAAGTATAAAAAGTGAGATTACATAATCAAAGTCTATTTCCAAAAGAAAAGCTCGTATTAGTAGGTTTATTACTTTTCGATTTATACAATTTCGGAAAATGTTTTAGGTAGGTACTTGTCAATTCAATCTCGATTCTAACCTTCCAATTTTAGTCTGTGACCACACCTTTTACCCTAGCCCCGTTACAACCCTAACAAAGACCTTTTGATCTGTTTGTCATCTCATATTTCAGTGGTGGAGATATGATTTTCAGGCAACCCTATGAGATTAACTTTTCAGGTTCGACTTATGAGTGCTTAATTTTGTCCCTTAAACACTTTTTGAGTGATTTGAGTGAATTTTTTGTGAGGATGTCAACCCTTGTAGGTTTTGGATTGGAAAGGTAATTATTTAGATGAAGGGAGATATGTTTTTCAAAGTACAAACTCATGACTTATCTCGTTTGAATCTTTAGGACTCTTTGAGTTGAATTATCCATGTATGAATTATCTATGAATTAGGATAAGGCATTGTTGATAGGAATTATGAATCATTGAAAGTTTGTTTTAATTGTAAGTTGAGAATTTTGCTTGAGGACAAGCAAAAGCTTAAGCGTGGGGGTATTTGATAAACCGTAAAAGTAACATATTTTAATCCCACATATAGCTTCCTTTTTGATGATTTATTCCTTGATTCATAAAAAAAGATGCTTGTAATCCTTTCTTTTCATGTTTTATACCCAGGAAAGAACCTGAGGATGAAAAGAACACAAAACGGGCCCAAAACGAAGTAAATGGGCCATATCATGAATTCGACACGGCCTGGCCCGAAGACCACACGGTCGTGCCAAGCCAAACATCTAGAACACAGCCTCTCCTCTGATTCACACGGTCGTGCCTCAAGTTAGAAATCCGAACACGAATTAGAGTCGATCCACACGGGCGTAGCTAGATGGTCGTGCCTCTGTCGTCAGAATGAGCAATTTCAGTCGGAAAAGGATACTTAGGGAGAAAGAATCACATTCCAAGAGCCTATATATATCCCCTAAGTACCACCTTTGAAAAGGCGTCAAAGCTAGGCCAAGGAGCCAAGCCGAGATGGTCAAAATTAGGGAATAACGCGAGGATAGCCAGTTGATCCATCCCAAAAAGCCGGAATTATACTCAAGACGGCGGATTTCTCCTTCAATTCCTTCAGGGGTTTTAGGGTTTTCTTATGTTTTGTTTTATCTTTTCTCTTGTGATGTTCTTTTTATTCATTATGAACTAAACCCTTCAGATACCTGAAGGGGATGAAACCTAGATGAATTTTGTTATTTGATTTCTAAGTTATATGATAATTGCTTAGTTTGTTCTTAATTATGTTGCTTAATCCAAATCTAA
Source organism: Gossypium bickii (assembly GCA_025503065.1). Classification (NCBI taxonomy): domain Eukaryota; kingdom Viridiplantae; phylum Streptophyta; class Magnoliopsida; order Malvales; family Malvaceae; genus Gossypium; species Gossypium bickii. Next base: position 21,228,182 of record CP106718.1, read on the forward strand.
TGTGCTTAGGTGGAGGAGGAATAAACATTGCCTAAGAGTAGATCTAACATAATTAAGCAAAGTTGATCGAACGCCTAGAGTTAGGGTTACGAGATTTTTTCGGATTAGGGTGAAACCTAATATAGGAGTCTATTGATCGATTTACTGCTATCCTAGGGGGTTATTATAAGCGAACGAGAGTTCCATTAATTAACCTAGGGTTAGAAGTTATTCTCCTCGAGAGAGGGTTTAATATAGGTTAGGGAGTCTTACGGATCAAGTTAAGTAAAAGAAATCATATAATTTAGGGTTAGATAACAAGTGAAGTCTAGGTGGATTCTTTCTGAGGGTATCGTCATAATCAACTGAGTTTTCCTTCAAAGTTATTTTCCTATTCGTCCTTTTTGTCTTTGTGTCCTTAGTTTAGTCTTGGTCAATATAGTTTAAAGCAACTTCACTCTATTTTTAAGGCTAAATAATAAAAAGAAAGTTAGTATTAATACTCTTAGTTCCTTTGGGTTCGATATCCGGTCTTGCCTAAGCTATACTACTGTATGATAGGTACACTTGCCTTTAATCGTTGTCAGAGTTAGTCCACAGGTTCGATCATTCTTTTATAAATATTAAAGCCCTGATTTGCAGCGATCACCATGCCCTGTCCGTAGGGTGGGTACTCAGGATTCACCACTCCTTCACTTGTGTCGCACAGCATAACTGGATGTGCCTGCGAAGAACCATAGAAACTATCAAATTTTTATGTAACAACTCTACCTGATTTGATAGTGCGGTCACTGGGTCGATGTTGAAAACTTCGGCTGCTTTGGCTGGCCTTGTCCTTGTAACTTGCCACTGATAGTTATTCAGTGACATCTCCACTATAAACTCGTAGGCTGCTTCAAGAGTTTTGTTGTTCAGGGTTCCGCCGGTAGCTGAATCGATTAGTTGTCGTGTTGAAGGGTTCACACCATTGTAAAAAGTTTGGAACTGTAGCCATAAAGGTAACCCGTGGTGTGGGCACATCCTTAACAAGTCTTTATATCTCTCCCATGCATCATAAAGTGTCTCTGAATCTATCTGCACAAAAGAAGAGATATCATTCCTCAATTGGGTCGTTTTGGCCGGTAGGAAATATTTTAATAAAAAATTTTCGGTCATTTGATCCCATGTAGTGATTGACCCTCGTGGAAGAGAATGCAACCACTGTTTGGCTTTATTCCTTAAGGAAAATGGAAATAACCGAAGATGGATGGCATCATCAGAAATGCCATTTATCTTGAAGGTATCACAGAATTCTAGAAAATTCGCTAAGTGTGTGTTAGGATCCTCATCCTGCAAACCATCAAACTGAACAAACTGTTGTATCATCTGTATAGTGTTAGGTTTCAGTTCAAAATTATTTGCAGCAATAGTAGGCCTAACAATACTAGACTCAGGACCTATTAAACTAGGTTTAGCATAATCATACATAATACGTGGAGCATGATGTTCGGCCACCTCTGGAGGTGGCGGATTATTTTCAGCCATCTCTTTCGTGGTATTTATTTCAGTTTCTTGCTCTTTGTTTATGTAGTTTAAGCTTCGCCTTATTTCTCTGCGATTTCTTCGAATGGTACCTTCAATATCACTGTCGTAAAGTAGGGGTCCTTTTGGGTTCCTTCTAGTCATAAACTAGAGACACCTGAGAGGAACAAAAGAAAGAAATAAAATTTAGAAAAATAAAAATAAAATTTAACTGCAAAAATAAAAATAAATATGGCTAAAGGAATAAAAATTAAGCTTTCTTAATATTTCAGTTCCCCGGCAACGGCGCCAAAAACTTGATCGCGTGTCAGAGTCTTAAAATTTATAAAAAGAATGATCAAACCTGGAAACTAACTATGACAACGATTTTTGAGGCAAGCGCACCTATCGAATAATAGTATAGTTTAGGCAAGACCGGAATGCCGAACCCAAAGGAACCAAAAGTACTAATACTAACTCTCTTTTTATTATCTAGCCTAAAAATTAAGTGAATTTGTTTATCTAATCTAAAATTAACTAACAACTTAAACTAAAGACTCTAAGACAAAGAAGAATGAATTTTGGAAAATAACTTAGAAGAAAAACCAATTGGTTAAAACGACACCCAAGGAAGAATCGACCTAGACTTCACTTGTTATCTAACTCTAAACCAGACGATTTATACATTTGACTTAATCCGTAGGATTCCCTAAGTTATATTAATCCCTCTCTCGAGGCGACTAACGTCTAACCCTAGGTTGATTAATTGAAATCTCTTTCTAATTAAAACCCCTAGAATCGCATTAACTCGATCTATAGACTCCCATATTCGGTTTCACCCTAATCCGGCAAAATCTCGTCACCCTATCTCTAGGCGCGCGATCAACTCCGCTTAATTATGCTAGATCTACTCTTAGGCAGGGACTTTTGCTCCTCCACCTAAGCACATCATACTTGAATTAATATCCTGAAAATATCAACACAAGAATTAAGAACACGTAATAAAGAACAAGTCAAATATTTATCATATAATTCAGAAAACAATAACAAGATTCATCTTAGCTTTCATCCCCCTCAGGTATCTGAGGGTTTAGTTCATAACAAATAAAGAAAACACCTCAAATGAAAAGATAAAACAAAACATAAGAAATCCCTAAAACCCCCTGAAGGAATTGAAGGAGAGATCCGCCGTCTTGAGTATAATTTCGGCTTCTTGAGATGGATCAACTGGCTATCTTCGAGTAAATTCCCACAAATCTGCCTTCTCTGGCCTAGCTGGATGCCCCCTGACTAAAGCCTTGGGTTCCCCCTTTTCTGGTCATACTTAGGGTGTTTATATAGGCTTTTGAATATGTTTCTTTGCCCCTAAGTATCCAAATCCGAGTGAAACTCTTCTTTCTTGCGAAAGGGACGCGCCCATGGCACACGCCTGTGTAAGTCATGGTCAGGCTGTGTTTGAGCCTGTTGAATGAGGCACGGTCGTGTGATCTTGGGCAGGCTGTGTCGATTTCGTGATATGGCCCATTTACTTCATTTTGGGCCCATTTTCCATTCTTTTCATCATCCGGTGCTCTTCTGAGTATAAAACATGAAAACTTAAGAGCACCAAATTACACAATTCAAGACTTAAATCATCCAAAAGCATGCTAAATGTGGACCTAAAATATGTTACTTTTACGGTTTATTAGTGCGCTTGCCTCAAATAGTTGTCATAGTTGGTTTACAGGTTCGATCATTCTTTATATAAATTTTAAGACTTTGACATCGCATAAAACAACAATCAATGACGATCTACAAGGGAAAAAAAATAACTAGATTAAGCATTAAGAATGCTTAGTAAGTTCAAATAGAATTATTATACTTACTGTTAGAATTTGTGTGACTCAAATTCTTGTTAAAATAAATACAAGTGGCAAGATAATGGATCTACGAGGGCAAAGGCTGAGGGCTGAAGTGGAATTCGTATAGAAGTTTACTTCCTCTATTTGATGTTGATTAGAATAAGGTGTTTTAAACCTATAAATAGACGTAATCGTCTCTACACTTGTACCATTCGAATTCGACATAGTGAATTATCTTCTCCTTTATCCATGGTTTTTTTTCCTGAAAGGTTTCCACGTTAAAATTCTGTGTGTTTTTTTTCTTTGCGATACATTGTCATTATCGACGTTCTATTTTTCACACTTACCTTGATTATTTAAAGTATAATAACTACAAATCATCATGACATTCATTCAAAATGGCTATCCTTGACACATATTGAAACAACAAGATACATATCAACATTAATAACGAAATAGGTTAGTCATACATACATATCATGAGTAATATCACTAATATTAAGGAAATCACATGTCACATATCAAGTTTTAAGCATACAATATTCCATTTCCAATTCACTTTCGAGTTTTCCATTTCAATTAAATTGAATATCTCCCGATGGAACTATACTAAAACTGACTCGGATAAACAGGTGACCAAGTTGCTCACACAAGTTGACTTTATATCAAGGTTGTTAACACAAGCTAAAATTTATATCAAGTTACCCGCTCGAGACATATAACCTGAAAATTTGCAACAAATGCTAGACCTTGTTATAACATGTAAAATCCCTAATCAAGTACACGTATAACCCTACTAACATGCCAAAGGTATCTTAACCTTTTACTAAGTGCATACGAGCATAATTTCCATATATATGTGATAAAATGTAAAAATAACATATTTTAAGCCCATATTTAGCATGTTTTTGGATGATTTAAGCCTTGAATTATGTAATTTGGTGCTTTTAATCCTTTGTTTCATGTTTTATACCCAAGAGAGCATCGGATGATGAAAAGAATGGAAAACGAGCCCAAAACAGAGTAAATCGGCCATATCACAAAATTCACACACCCTGGGCCCAAGACCACACGGCCGTGCCTCATTCAACAGCTTCGAACACGGCCTGGCCACGACTTACACGGGCGTGTCCCTGCCGCGGCCAAGAAGAGTTTTACTTGGATTTGGATACTTGGAGGCAAATAAACACATTTCAAAGCCTATTCAAACACCCTAGCAGGAATTCTACTTGAATTAGGATACTTAGGGGCCAAGTAAGGCATCTCAAAGTCTATATAAACACCCAATGGGGCAACTTGAAAGGGAGTACGGTAGAAGCCGGAACCCAAGGCTTTAGTCAAGGGCATCCAGCTAGGCCAAAGAAGGCAGATTTGTGGAGAATTACTCGAAGATAGCCAGTTGATCCATCTTAAGAAGCCGGAGTTATACTTAAGACGGAGGATCTCTCCTTCATTTCCTTCAAGGGGTTTTAGGGATTTCTTATGTTTTGTTTTATCTTTTCTTTTGAGATGTTTTCTTTATTTGTTATGAACTAAACCCTCAGATACCTGAGGGGATGAAACTTAAGATGAATCTTGCTATTGTTTGCTAAACTATATGATAAATATTTCACTTGTTCTTAATTATGTGTTCTTAATTCTTGTGTTGATATTTTTGGGATATTAATTCAAGTGTGATGTGCTTCGGTGGAGGAGCAAAAGTCCCTGCCTAAGAGTAGATCTAGCAAAATTAAGCAAAGTTGATCGCACGCCTAAAGATAGGGTGACGAGATTTTTCCGGATTAGGGTGAAACTTAATATGGGAGTCCATAGATTGAGTTAATGCAATTCTAAGGGTTTTAATTAGAAAAAGATTTCAATTAATCAACCTTGGGTTAGACGTTAGCCGCCTCGAGAGAGGGATTAATATAACTTAGGGAATCTTACGAATCAAGTTAAGTGAATACATCGTCTGGTTTAGAGTTAGATAATAAGTGAAGTCTAGGTGGATTCTTCCATGGGTGTCATCTTAATCAATTGGTTTTTCCTCAAGCTATTTTCTCAATTTCATTCTTCTTTGTCTTAGAGTTTCTAGTTTACTTGTTAGTTAATTTTAGATTAGATAAACAATTCCCTTTATTCTTAGGCTAAATAATAAAAAGAGAATTAGTATTAATAATTTTGGTTCCTTTGGGTTCGACATTCCGGTCTTGCCTAAACTATACTACTGTTCGATAGGTGCGCTTGCCTCAAATCGTTGTCATAGTTGGTTTTTAAGTTCGATCATTCTCATTTATAAATTTTAAGACTTTGACATCGCAAAAACAATGATCAAGTTTTTGGCGCCGTTGCCGGGGAACTGAAATATTAAGAAAGCTTAATTTTTATTACTTTAGCCATTATTATTATTTATTTACTTTTTTACTTTGCTAAATTTTCTTTTTGATTTTGGCAGATAAAGGAGATGGCACTAAATAACTATCAGTGGCAAGTTATGAGGACAAAGCCAACAAAAGCAGCATATATCTACAACCACGACCCAATAACCATGTTATCAAACCAGGTAGAGATGTTACATAAAAAATTTGATGGTTTATACAGTTCTTCGCAGGCATATCTAGTTAGGCAGTGCGACGCAAGTGGAGGCGTGGCGAATCCTAAGTACCCACCCTACGGATATGGCATGGAAAATGAACAAGTCCACTATATGGGTAACTATTCTAGACCTCAAAATAATTTTTATAGTGACACTTATAATGCAGGTTGGAGGTACCATCCCAATTTCTCGTGGGATGGTCAAAGTAGCCAAAGACCGGAACTTCCTCCAGATTTTCAACAACCACCTCACCAACAGGAAGAGGAGTCGAACCTTGAGGAGATGCTGACAAAATTCATAGCAGCCACAGAAACACATTTCCAAAATATAGAAATGAAACTTTAGGCAACAACACAGGAGATCGAGGATCAGTTAGGGCAACTTGCTAAGCTGATCTCAGAACAACTACAAGAAAGCTTGTCAAGCAACACTGAAACTAACCCAAAAGAGCAAATTCAAGCCGTAACAACTCATGACAGTGAAAGGTCATTGGAATCTGACCCAAGGCAAGAGCTTGTGGCAAGTGAAGGTAAGGTTGAGGTAAGCCATGATGTACCAAACCCGGTAATTACAGAGTACCAACCCGTGTGCCATACTCCGATGCGACAAAGAAAGACCACACAGAGGAACAACTCGGTTAGTCTCTTAAACATTTAAAGAAATTTCATATTAACTTGCCGTTTCTTGAAGCTCTTTTGCAGATGCCAGATCCTAGACCTCGTGTCGATAAAGAAGAAATTCATGAGAAACGAAGGCTTTAGATCGATGAACTAGATGAGCAGAAGACACACTTCAAAGGAGAGACTAAAAACAAACGAAGCAAAAACGAGGCAACTCCACGACAAAATTAACGATGGGACAACCCAGCTTAAGATAGGAGATCAGGTACTCAAAATCTTCCCAGATGGAATAGTCGAGGTAACTAGTCCTAAAATCAGCACCTTTATGTTAAACACTACTCGACTTAAATTTTATATCAATAACCGAATTGATCGCATGAGAAAGGATTTTCACCTCCTCAAACCACCATAACCATACGAATGAGAGGTAAAGTCTAGCTTAAAACTATAAAAGAGCGCTTCTCGGGAGGCAACCCGAGCACTAACCCCACTAATTTTTACATTTTTTATTTTTCCTCTTGGCACCTAACCATAAACTAACCAAAGTACAGATTTCCATACCACACGACCTTGCACACGACCGTGGCCATGGCTGTGTGGCCATCACAAGAAGGTACAAGGGCGGGGGCAACTACCAGATCCATAATTTCTATTTATCCCCCTTCTTCCCTTCCTTTTCCCGTTATCTTTCTTCTTTTATTTTCCATTATTTACTTTTACTTTTTTTTATTTTCTTTATTATTTTCTTCTTATTCTTCATGCCATTTAGATTTAGCTTAGGATACATTAAAATCAGGACTGCTGCTTCGTGGACTCAATTTCAAACGGTTCGAGACGCTTCCCTACGTTCACCTCCAATCCTATCCGGTTTCTTTTCATTAACTTCATCCAACATTCAGGAAGTTTCACTTCTCTCCCTATCTTTTGATTATTCTATTGCTATTATCTATCTTTGTACATTGAGGGCAATGTACATCTTAAATGTGGGGGGTTAATTACAGTATTATTTGAAAATCTTTGAATTATGCCATGTTCTAAAGTAAGTCTCTCATATTATGATTAGAATGAAAATTCCTTTGATTTATGATTTTTATTGATATGTTTTAGAGTAAGTCATTGATAATTATGCATTGATGATTAAATTTGAAGGATACTAGAGAATCAAGCATGATAAGTCTAATTTTCAAAAATTAAATTTTTTAGATTGTCTACCTGAATCTGAATGTTACCTTGAAGTTTGAAATTTGAGGTTGGTATCAAACACCCACAATTTTTGTGAGATTTTGAGTCTTTTAGAGCATATATTCTTTCATGCTCACTTTTTACTATGAGTGTGTCAACATTGATTTGTTATTCTAGAACTTGCATCAATTATACATGTCGAGGCCACACCTTTGATTTGATATACAGAGATGATAAAGGCACCTAGGATTTAACCCACTTACCCCACTAAAAGCCTACCTTCATAATTAACCCCTAGTGAACCCTTTTAATCCTAACAACCTTTTTTTTATTGACTCACCTATTAACATTAACCCAAAACCCTTTGTATTTGTTATCACCATTCCTTTTGACTACCCTTATGTCGAGTTTTGATTTGATCAATTGCCTAACTATTTTATCTATTTCAATTATTAAATCTATCCTTGATATTTGATTTGTTCCTAAAAAAATGAAGTATATTCAGTATTTGTTCTATGTAATTGAGCTTATATGTTTAAAATTTCACATCTTAAATAAGAAGCTCGTAATTAGGATTATCTTATTGTTTCTAGTTAAGTAATTTGACAACTCAATCTCGATTCTAACCTTCTAATTCAACCTTTATCCACACCTTTAACCTAAACCCCGTTACAACCCTTTTTAAAGACCTTTTGATTTGTGTATCATCTCATTTTTACAGTGGTGGAGATTTGATTTTCATGCAAGCCTATAGGATTAACTCTTCAGGTTTGACTTTTGAGTGCTTAATTTTGAACCTTAAACACTTCGAGTGATTTCAATGAATCTTTAGTGGGGATGTCAACTCTTGTTGATTTCGAATCAGAGGTGATTATTTAGGTAAGAGGAAACACCTAATGTTTTCAGGGATATAAATGTATGACTTTGAATTGTTTGAACCTGTAGGACCCTTTCAATTGAATTAACCATGTATGAATTATCTTTGAATTATGATAAAGGATGATTGATGAATATTATTAATCAAGGAAGTTCGTTTTAATTGTGAGTTTGGAATTTTGCTTGAGGACAAGCAAGAGCTTAAGTGTGGGGGTATTTGATAAACCGTAAAAGTAACATATTTTAAACTCACATTTAGCATGCTTTTGGATGATTTAAGCCTTGAATTATGTAATTTGGTGCTCTTAATCCTTTGTTTTCGTGTTTTATACCCAGGAGAGCACCGTATGATGAAAAGAACGAAAAACGGCCCAAAATAGAGTAAATGGGCCATATCACGAAATCTACATGGCCTGGGCCTAAGACCACATGGCCGTGCCTCATTCAACAGATTCAAACATGGCCTGGCCACGACTTACACGGGCGTGTACCATGGGCGTGTCCCTGCCGCGACCAAGAAGATTTTTACTCGAATTTGGAATCTTGGAGGCAAAGAAACACATTCCAAAGCCTATTCAAACACCTAGCTGGAATTTTACTTGAATTAGGATACTTAGGGGCCAAGTAAGGCATCTCAAAGTCTATATAAACACCCAGAGGGCAACTTGAAAGGGAGTTCGACAGAAGCCGAAACCCAAGGCTTTAGTCAGGGGGCGTCCAGCTAGGTCGAAGAAGGCGGATTTGTGGAGAATTACTCGAAGATAGCCAGTTGATCCATCTCAAGAAGCCGGAGTTATACTCAAGATGGAGGATCTCCCCTTCGATTCCTTTAGGGGTTTTAGGGATTTCTTATGTTTTGTTTATCTTTTCTTTTGAGATGTTTTCTTTATTTGTTATGAACTAAACCCTCAGATACCTGAGGGGATGAAACCTAAGATGAATATTGTTATCGTTTGCTGAACTATATGATAAATATTTCACTTGTTCTTAATTATGTGTTCTTAATTCTTGTGTTGATATTTCTGGGATATTAATTCAAGTGTGATGTGCTTAAGTGGAGGAGCAAAAGTCGCTGCCTAAGAGTAGATCTAGCATAATTAAGCGGAGTTGATCGCACGCCTAGAGATAGGGTGACGAGATTTTTCCGGATTTGGGTGAAACCTAATATGGGAGTCCATAGATCGAGTTAATGCAATTCTAGGGGTTTTAATTAGAAAGAGAGTTCAATTAATCAACCTAGGGTTAGACGTTAGTCGCCTCGAGAGAGGGATTAATATAACTTAGGGAATCTTACAGATCAAGTCAAGTGAATACATCGTCTGGTTCAGAGTTAGATAATAAGTGAAGTCTAGGTGGATTCTTCCTTGGGTGTCGTCTTAATCAAGTGGTTTTTCCTCAAGCTATTTTCTCAATTTCATTCTTCTTTGTCTTAGAGTTTTTAGTTTAGTTGTTAGTTAATTTTAGATTAGATAAACAATGCCCTTAATTCTTAGGCTAAATAATAAAAAGAGAGTTAGTATTATTACTTTTGGTTCCTTTAGGACTCGATATTTCGGTCTTGCCTAAACTATACTACTGTTCGATAGGTGCGCTTGCCTCAAATCATTGTCATAGTTGGTTTCCAGGTTCGATCATTCTCATTTATAAATTTTAAGACTTTGATATCGCAAAAACAATGATCAATATGTCATTGCCAATCCTTGTACATGATCATAGAGTTCATTTACATGTCCTATAATCAATCAACTTTCACATTTGTACCGTGTACTTTTATGTAATAGCCAATAATCACATGACATTTCAATTCAGTCAATAATTAGTCATACATGCCAAATTCTCTAGAATTCTAAGTATATCTAAACATATACATATGAAATCAGACAGAAAATCACACATAACATAAATTAAAATAGTAAGCTCCATATGAACTTATCTATTAGAAACACCAAAACAAGTTGATTCTTTAGGGACTAATTAGTAATTTTAACTTTTTCTCAATTAACTCCACTTTGATCCAATTCTTCATCTAAACAATTATTTTATTACACCAATCAATAACAAAAAAAAAATCATACGCCATGATGTGCGTGATTCTATAAAAATTTAATTTTTGATTTCCCCCAAAATTTCATTTTATTCAATTTAGTCTTTGAACTCGGGATAAACATAACTTTCGATTCTTAGCTTTAGATTAAAATCCAATTTCATATACTTTCATTAAGGACCTTATAATTTCTATTTCTAACATAATTTCATGACAAGTTTTACATTTATTCAATTTGGTCCCTAATGTAACAAAGTTAGTAATAAGCTAAATTAACTTTACAATCTAGTCTTTTTCATAATCTAAGCTTAAAATCTATCAATTTAAAATCTAATTCTTCAAGAAATCAACAATGAAAACTTTCTAAAATTTAACAGTTTTACAAATTAGTACATGGACTAGCTAAACCAAGCTCCCATGACCTCAAATCTATAAAAAAAAAATACAAGAAAAGGAATTGATTTTACCTACTAATTTTTGACCAAATGGTTTAAAGCTCCCTTAGGTTTTTCTTCTTCATGGACGAAAAGAAGATAAAGATGAAAGATGAATTTAACATCTTTTCCCATAACTTAGCTTATATAGCATGAATAATGTTTAATTAAACTAATTTAATCATCATAAAATTGATTTAATTAACTTAATTTAACTTAATCAACTTTAGTGGATTTTACCATCATCATCCACTTTCTCCTATTTAAAAATGATTTATTTATTATTTAAGACCTTTGGCTAATTGCTATTTTAATCCTTAAGCCTTTTGTCAATTAAAAATCTATAGCAATTGTACTTTTACAATTTATTATAATTTAATGCATGAGTCTTAATTAACTATTAATTCGACAAAATTACAGGACCAATATTTAATATATTTTGATATTATCTCTATAAATATTCATATTTAATATTTATGGACTCGGTTTACGAAAATGGGATTTCGAAACTGTATTCTCTACTACCTGTAACACCCCCAAACCCGGCCCACGAGCCTTGACCGGATCTGGTTATGTCACTGCGGAAAATGGTTGAAAATCTTTTTGACTTGTTTAAGATAAAACATTAAAATCTGTCATCTTTTGAAAACCATTTCCATTTTTGTTTTGAGTAAGACTTTGTTATTATAAAATGTCCAACTTAAACTTTATTATATATATATAAATATTTTATAACAAATAGATTACTAAAATAAAATCATCTTCACATGGTAACTCAGTTTAATCAGGCCATAATTTAAAATAAAGCCATTATTACAATCCAACAATTAAACAAAATACTTATATAAAATAAATGCTTAAAATAATCCAAATATCTTCTTCTGCATGGGCCACCTTGTATCCACTCCAACCCGGTCCAACGTTTACGCATCACCTGAAATGGTTGAGAAAGAATTGGGTGAGTCCACAGACTCAGTGCATAATCATAACACATATTTCCACACGTATGGGCTTGGCCCATACCCACACAATCCACGAACCATTCATGCAAAAATGCATCACAGCCCAATCCTAAAATCCATCCAAACACCTACCTCGGCAGACTCCCTGCCCAAGGCCGTGGCTAACCCACCGATCACAACCGAGTGATCCCACATATCTTACCTTGGCAGACCTGCTGCACAAGGCCGTGGCTGAGCCACCGATCATATCGTGATCCCAACAGTAATTCGTCTATGGTGATGCACTCAGCTATCAACCGCTGAGATGGGCACCAAGCCAACATCTCCCTTGATGATGCACACAGCAACTCATCAAGCGCTAATGTAGCCGAAGCTAACATTAGACCACGTACATCAATGTGTACACCCTTCCTTCCTTGATCAACTCTAATCCCCATGCATGCTTGTAAATGCCTCATGTCAAAGCGTCATATAAAATGAGTATACATCTCATGTCATTACCACATCATATATATACATATACATCATAATAACTTAATATCACAAACTTACTCACCTGATATCCGATTACCCAAAACATGGTATTCACAACTTAAGCCATTATGATCGGCTACCACACATCATACATTTGTATAAACGTTAGCAAGCGAATAACTGAAGAAATAGTGCGACGATTACGCACCTGATCACTTGCAGTTCTAAACTATCAATCCCAACGCTATCGCTAAACGAGACTACGGCTATTTGCCTGTAGCTTTCACCTGCCGCTGGCCCACACCCTGATGGCCAATCCCGAACCGCCGATACAGATCTTTTCTTAAACTTCGGGATAGGAACTTTCCCTTGTCCACCTTGACTGGTATTGGCCTCCATCAAAACGCTTAATCAGATAAACCGGTTAAACCCCAAGTCACAAACTAAGTATAGAATTTTACTGAAGTATTCTTACCAAACAACTTGAATCCTGAAGGCTACTAAATGCTTCTGCCGATGCTAACTATACACCTCCCAAAATGGTCTCCTGCGTTAGGCTCTTCTCCCCTACAATCGGTCTTAGTATAATATCAGAGAACACCTAGGGCCATTCGGCCAAGACAAGAATATCAGCACCAAGACCATTCGGCTAAGCATAAATCCTAAATCAAAGAAAAAGCTATCGCACCCTTACCTTGCTAACCACTCCCCTTTTGCTCTAGCAAGAATCGGCCACCACAAGAACTAAGGTTCGGCTTCAAGGACTTGTAAACAAAGCAGAGAGAACGAAAGAGAGTGACAGAGTGATTCGGCAATGACTTCAAAATGAGGTTGGAATAATCAGCAAAAGCAAGCCTTTTAAAGGTGATTTCGGCTCAAGTGAAATGGAGAGAAAACCAATGGAGAATTCAGCTATGTGCCTAAGAAGGTAGCCGGCAAAACTAAGGTGGTTTGAACAAATATGGAAAAGAGAGGAAATAAAAAAAAATGGATGAGGTGCACAATGAAGATTCGGCCAACTAGCAAAAAGGGAAAAGAAGAAGTAAGGCTTTAGAAGAAAGAACCAAAATTCGGCAAAGGGGTGACACACCCCCCTTAAATAGAATTCGGCTCCTCCCCCCCAACTATCATGGCCGAAATGACCCTAAGAGAACCCCCTAGCCTTCCAACACCTTCTCCTCTCACCCACTTCCTTGATTCCCTCCTAAAATTCCTCCTTGACACTCATTCAAAAAGTTTGAATGAGTCAAACCTTAATCCTACCTTCCTAGCCGAATTTCAAAAAAATAAAAAGACCAAGTCAAATCCTTCTTTTAAGTGCCTTGGCCGAATCCAACACTTCCTTTACTCATGACACAAAAACAAGGCCAACATGCAGACTTCGCAGCTCGAACACTGGCCCCCCTTGAACCTTGAGGCGTCACCTTCCCAAAGCCCCAAGTAGCGCCTTCATGCCACACTACCAAAGCCATTCTTGTGTCTTAACTTCCCAAAAATTTCTCTTAAGGCCCCGTAAAGCCAAGCTCCCCTTTTAACTACTAAAAACCAAAAATTTCCTAAGGCATTCCACTACACCTTAGAGTTCTCAAGACCCTTAAATCTCACCCAACCACACACTGAAGTATGCTAACACCTGAGTTGTGCACTAAATGCATAACCCCTAGAACCAGGGTGTTACACTACCACTAAAAATCGGGTTGAGAAATAATATTTTACATGCGGCATTATTTGTACACATCAAGTCAATAAGCTATAATAAATACTCACTGTTACAATTGACTTTTAGTCTGGAGTTAAATATCTATCATTTTGGAATTCTTGGACATGTGATATATATATATTAGATATGAGTTTCTTTTTATTATTAAATATCTTGAACATTAATTGGAGATTCATTTATGACATATTTGGTCAATTATCATTTCATGAGGTAATTTTCCTAATATTAGGGGAAGAGAATAATCAAATGAATAGAGAAACCAAATAAAATGAATTATCATTATCATATCTAGATACACATACAAAGTAATATAAGCTAGAATATTCTAAGATAATTCTTTTGTAACTATTGCAAATAAATTGTCAAATGTATTTACTAACCTAATGAGAATAGTCTCATGTACCGGTTGAAATACTCCACTTTGGTTTCATGTTTCAATAGGATAATTTCCAAGAGCAAATGAAAGTACGTCATGCCTAAGGCCAATGTTATTTAAATCGGGCCGGACGAACCGAGAATTCGTTGAGTACCCAATCTTAATACCAGTATAAAAAATCTTAGACCAAGAACTGAAAAAAATGCGATTGATCACAAACCGCAAACCAAAAAATGGGTAAGAAATTAGTGTGGTTGATTTTTTGAGAAAATGTGCTTTTCCCAAGCCAAAAAGAAAATTATAAAAATAAGAAAAAAAATAAAAAATGTAAACTGAGACCTGAATTAAAATAAATTTTTATCAAGCAAATATGATGTTTGACGGAGTTGAAAAGAAAACCATAAGGTAAAGGTTGCTTCCTCTCCATTTTTGTAGCAAGAGAGATAGATTAAAAAAAAATGAGATAATAACCAAATCTAGATCTAAAACTATTTTTTTAAAGAACAAGAATAGAAAGAAAGTTATTGGACTCTTTTGAATCAGATTTAATCATTTAACTTATCTAGTTATTTAAAGAATTTTTTTTATTATTTAAAATTTTGAACCGATTGAATTGGGAATTGATGGCCTGGCTGATTTGATCATCGGTCCAGTTCAAAAAAATTTAACCAAAACATGACAGCTCAATTGATTCCAAAGATGAAATTTTTTGTAAAAGAAAAATAATAAATAGTTACGGTTTTTGTAACACCTAGTTTTGGCAAACCTTGAATTAGGCGGGTAACTATAAAGTAGTTTGAGTGAATTCCTCTCTGGACAATTGGTGCTTTCGGTGTACAGGTCAGACGCATGGTTTACATTAGATTATTATGCAAGGATTGTTCTCTAAATGTGTTGAGTTGTAAAGAAGAAGAGATTGGCAAGAATAATGAGGACTTTTGGGTGAATTAGGTTATTGCCAAAGGTATTGTACGCCCAATTTATTAGGTTATCAATTTAGTTACATACTAATGAGGTAATTAGGATAGAATGAAGGGTTGAACCAAAAATATAAAATATTGAATTTTCATTTACAGATGTAAACCTATTTTCTTTATATATAAAGGTAGTCTTGAAAGTTTACTATAGGTGTCAGGTTCCAATAAGGGCTTAGGTTATTTATATAAATATTCAGGATAGAAAAGGGAGAGTTTTTCTTATTTCTTTCTTAGGAAGTATTGTTACCTGAATCTTAAAGAATTTACAGTATTTCTCTCTCCTTCAAGCTAGAGTTGTAGATTTGGATCTTCATCGGTAATTACTCCATGTCAAGTAGTTGTTGCTGATTTGTGCGATGGAAGTCTAGATTTGGAGTTTTAAGTTGTAGTAGGTGAGAATTAGGTGAGTCCCTAAATTGATTATTACATGTATATCGTTTATGCTTGATATTTTTGTAGAAATCGAATGAACTATGGAACCTACATCAGAAAAGTATAATATGAAGGTTATACTATTGTATGAATGTTTGTTGGCTTGCATATGTAGTCCGAATGGAATCTGACAAGTTAAGTATGTGATATGTTATAGGTAAATTGACGCGAGTCTACGCTGGGAGGGACGATGTTAGGACTACGCCAAGAAGTGGCGTATCGGGTCATTATGTATACAAAGCAAGTTGGCAACTCGTTTTAAATTTAAAATTGCTACTTAGAAATCCATGCTTTGGGGTATCTATAATAGATTAGGTTTTTAAATTAGTATTCCTGCAATTTAATTACCTCGAGTTGAAGTTGTAATTACTCATTATATTTACTTATGTTTTTTAGTTTGAAATTTTGCAATTAATTAAGTTGTAATTATCTGTAAATTGTATAAGTAGTTTAAGCTTGTGTCTGTATTTGTGTGGTAATACCCAAGATTGGAATTCGGTTCATCGGATTGGGTTAAGGGCATTACAGTTTCTGTATATTAGAAATACATATTATTGAATAAACACCTAATCATGAAACCCTAAAAAACTTTAGCTACTTGAAAATGAAAAAGAAAAAAAGGAAAAAAAAACCTCATTAAAGATAGTATTTACCTAGATCTGTTGGACCAATCTGGTCAATATGGTATCTATATTAGTGAATATATGTTGAAGGAACATCACAAAAATAATCCAATTCACCCATAATTTTTTGTAAGAAGTTCTAGGTTAGTGTTTGTTATATTTATTATATATGTTTATCACAATATTATTAGAATTCTTAAAGAGATTATAAACTAGTAAATTATTTAAAGAAGAGTTTTGAGATAAATGATCTTAGAAATCTAATTTTTTTCTCGGCTTACAAATCAAGTAATTAACATATATAAATTTAGTCTACAAGTTGACATGAAAAGATCTTTTAAAAAAAAACTTTCAATATGGACAAATGATATTTAAATTATTTTCTGTTACTAATTTTACATCAAAATGTTGTATTTATTAAAAAAAAAGTTCAACAAATAATAGACTATCATGTCATTTAAACTTTAAAAAATAGTTTGTATTTCTCTTTTACATTATTTCTCTCTTTATTTTTTTCTATTTTTCCTTTTTTTTCTTTGTTAATCTTTTATAATGTTTGGCAATAACGACAATGCTTGAAATTCACCCTCCCCAAGTTGGGATGCTGGCGAATAATTTTGGTTTTAAACTTCAACACCTACTTGCTTGACTTGACTTGACTTAACAAGATCAAAAAAGTTCTTCCACTGGTCAAAATTAGCATTTTTAGAACTAAATTAAATGATTGAATTGGTTACACCAGGAATTGACCAATGTATTAGTCTAAAAGATAGTGGTTGAATCAATTGAATCATGAGCCAATACAAACCGATTGAACCAAGCTAAAAAAATTGGTTCAACTAATTGAATAAATTTTATTTATTTTAAAAATATTTTATTTTTAAAAAAATTTAAATGCAAAACAATTAAATACCAATTTATAAGTTAAGCTTATTATTTTTCCTGACTTGAAGTTTTCCAAACAAGTTTTTATTAATGCAAGAATCTTTTAAAAGTATACTATCAATGCATAATATTTATTAAGGTTTAAATATAAAATTGGTACCTGAACTTGTCCACTTCTACCAGATTGGTACTTATAGTTTTTTTTTTGTCTCAGATTTGTACTAGAACCTTTTTTCCCTTTCACTAGTTTAGTACTTAAGCCTAAAAGTGTTAAGATTTTGTTGATGTGGTAGTGCTGGCCACTAGCGTGTCGCACTCCCAAGACCCCTTTGACAAGATTGTTTTAAATATTATTACTTAATAATATTAGCCCATAATATTTTTCCTTTAAAAATTCTTCACCATTGTCTTCAACATTTTTCCCTACTATCTCTTTTTTTTTTTTTTGTTTTCTCTGCTATCTCTTTCATTTTTCACTCTTTCGCTCATCCATTTGTTTTGTTTTTCCTTTCCCTTCTTCATTTCCTATCTCTTTCCTTTTTTTTTTTGGTTTTCCTTTCATTTTTCCCTCTTTTTTTCATTCATTTGTGCTCTTTTTCATTTTTCATCTCCTTCACATCTCCACCATGACTTCTTATACAAACAGAAAATAATTATGCAGAAAAGGATTTTGTACTGCCATTACATGTTAAGGGCTCCCGTTTGCAATGCGAATACTCCAAAGAACAAAGGGAGAAATTTCTTTAGGTGTGTGAACTTCAAAGAGGTAAATTAAGGTTTGTGTTTTGGTTTGCCACAGTTGGGTTTGTGAGAAACAAAGGGTTTTGTGTGTATTGACATTTTGTTGCAATTTGGGTTTAAGATGTATTCTTATATTTTTAATATTTTGTGTTTTTTTTTTGTTGTATGTGAGAAATGAAGACTAGGGGTTTTGTTTTTTTTGTGGGTTAAAGGTAACAATGACAGGACGGATTCAATTACAGAAGAATAAGGATGCACAATCGATGAAATAATGCTTCAAAATAAGATGCTATTGACAGGGAATATGAGATTAAAACTTGAGATCGATGAGATCAATATTGAGGAAATGCGAAGAATGTGATTGAAGGTAACTTGTTTGGAAGAGAATATAACACTGTACAAGGCTAAAATGTCAAGAAAGTAATAGTTTCTTATAAGTTGTTGTTAATTGTTTCATGGATGGTGTTTTTAGGTTATTTTACTTGTGGATGGTGAAATGTTGTACATGTATTTGTTGAAGGTCTTGTTACGAATGAATGAATTGAATTGAATGGAAATTATTTTTATGTTGTTGTAAAATTTTATTATAAAAGTATGCAAATACCAAAATCTACATCAACAAAATTGAACCGTCCAATACAACCATCATATAAAGGATCAACATAAACTATCCAACAAAATAGAACCATCAAAATGATCCATCAAAATAAAACCATCAATTATCCATCTTATGTTAACTAACTGAAATCAATTGGGAGGTATAAATAACAAAATAGAGTCCATAACTCTTCTACGAAATTAGATTGACATCAACTATCTCTATGACTTACGATTGTGCTTGGGTGGATCTTAGGACTTAGCTTTTTTGTGTTCCTATTTTCCTGATTCCCACCAACAGTTTCCTTGTTACTGCTTCTTTTCCTTTTATTGGTGCACTTGGTTGGGGCAGTCACCATGGTTTCCCTTCTCATACCAGGATGCAATGCATAAAATACATAATTAGAAAACATGTCACCAAAATACAATAATCATAACAATTCAACAATTGGTAACTTACATTCAAAATTTGCATCCCTGTCCTCTCATTAGTGTATAACCCAATCCCTTGCACAACTTGTTTTCCCTTACTACGAAGTCTTGTAAGTATTTGTTGTGTTGAAGAGGTTGGCATAGTGGGAATAGTTGGATGTATTGAAGGCACTGGTGGTGATGATGCAGATGCTTCAGATGCAACAGTTTGATAAGGAGCTGGTGGAGCAAGATCAGAATGAGCTAACGGAGTAAGAGTTACTGGAGCTACTAGAGCAGGAACTGTTTGAGCTAGTGGAGGTGTACACTTCAAATATAACATGTTAGACGTTCTTAAATTAGTGAACAATTGCATTAAAATTCGTAGTTATCAAAACACTTACAACAGATGAAGTTTGACAGCTTCTGGAGTTGTGTCCAACCATGAAACACTTGTGGCACTTTATCTTCCTCCCTCTTCCAGACAGTTTACTCCCACTCCTCTCTCCCTCTTCTCTTACGCTATTCTTTATTGGTCTTCCAAGCATTTTCCTCAGAATGAAGGGGTTAATTGGCTCCATAGAAATCAACACCATGTTTCTTTGCTTTCATTCTCCACAACTGCCCATGAAATAAGGTAGATTTGGTCATTGCCATCTCTACCGACAGCAGACAGAAGTTCCCTCTTGAATCTTTCCTCTAGAAAACATTCATCCAGACAAAGAAAAGGTCTACTACACTCCAGGAACCCTTTTTTTCAATGCACTAAACCCTACATAAAATATCCTAAACTTGGGAACCTTAGTAGGGGTTGGTCTTTCTACAATCACCTCTATATTGCCATCTGATCTATCTTTCTAACTGTATTTGAATAGTCCCATAGTCTATTAAACTCATAGCTTACCCTTCCATTGATCTCTTCCAGTACCAATCTCCTATCCATGCTGCATGTACCCCTACTCAAATAAACTTTCTACTCTTCCTTGGCTATTTTTTGCATCTCAGTTAACTTCAGCTTTGGAATCACTCTGAATTTACTTAAGCAATGCTCCCCAACAAACTTGTAAGATTTCCTTTTGTTCTTAAAAGTTATTGACCACCCGTGGGTTTCTATGAAGGTTTTTTATCTTGAAAAACTCACATTATTATCTACAATAGCATATATTCTAAAAGGGAAACAATCTTCCCTACATCTAGCCCTACTCCTACCCTTTTCATTCCTAAGGTAGAGAATATCAAACCTCTTTTTTACTACACACTTTGCTAAAGTAGTCTTGAATTCCTTTAGTCCCTTAAACACCATGCCAAGCTCTAAATGTGAGATTGGGTTATTAGGATTGAAACATACATTTTGGCTTCTCCTACAGACTACCTCTCCATCTAAATCACTTCCATAAGGCCCCAAATCTAATGAATTAATATAACCAATTCTCCCACCTGTTGGGTCTAAAATCTCACCATTTTTCTATCCCCCTTTCACTACCTTCACCTACCTTTTGACCCTCACTGTTAACCCTATTTGTTGTTTCTCTTTGGTTATTTTTCTTGCCTTTATAATTTCTATACCAAGCCTTAATATTTCTCACATCTTCATCCTCAGATTCGACCCCTAAAACCCCTTCACTGCCCAATGAGTTCTTTGTATCACTAGTCCCACTACTTTCAGAACTTTCCCCACTCTCAGCACATGCATCACTACTCTCACCCAACTCTAATCCTATGTTAGATTCCCCACCTAACTCGGTATATGGTTCCTCAGCCCCATCATTAACTCTCTCATTACAATTTAATTCTTTATTACAATTAGGTTCCCCAACCCCACTATTTACTTCCCTTTCCCTAGTGGCAAACAACAACATGGTATCATCAATAACATCAGGTGTGTCTACCTCGTGTTCAACATATACATGTATAGACCTTATTTTTCTAATACGGTTAATCATTACTATGAATGATGAATTACCATAGCAAACACTTAGTCCTTTACTAAAATCTAACCTACCCTCACAGTATACAAAGTTCTTTACAGCTCTATACCCAGCTTCCACTACCATCTCACACAAAGTGGAATAACACAGGAAATCTAGGTCAAAATCCCATTGCAGCACTTCCCTTTCTACATAGGCTATACAAGGGTTTGTGAAAAAATTCCACCCAAATTTATATGCATCACACATTTATCCCAAGACATGAGAAAACACTACACATACATAATATAAATTGTAATATACATACATGATAAACATACATATTATAAACAATAATAAACATAACATACATAATATACATACATAAACAATAATAAACATAACATAACATACATAAACACTACATAACATACATAAAATACATAAACAGTAATATACTACATAACATACGTAATATACAGACATAAACAATAAAATACATAACATACATAATATACATATATAACAGATATACGAATAGACTGACCTTTCAGCCTCAATCGATTTAACCCTTGAAAAAGAATTCCCTTCAGT
This sequence comes from Gossypium bickii, assembly GCA_025503065.1. Taxonomy (NCBI): domain Eukaryota; kingdom Viridiplantae; phylum Streptophyta; class Magnoliopsida; order Malvales; family Malvaceae; genus Gossypium; species Gossypium bickii. The sequence goes on from CP106718.1 coordinate 21,249,932, forward strand.
ATGGAGTTATATACAAACACATGAATGCCAAAAACAAAAAAAATCAGTTATAATACGAATAAAGTATTTAAACAACAAGAAAAAAATGTTAAGCATTCTTTAAACCAGAAAACCAATGGTCCTAGTAAAAAAATTGTCACTTTATGAGAATGAGTCAAAATTCAAGCAGTGAAAAAGCAAAAACTTTCTATTTTTAAAATACACACAATAAAAAGCACATCGATGATGAAAAGTGCTTTCTATATGGGTAAAAAAAGTTATCCAATCAATAAAAAGTTATGCTAAGTAATCAATGATGAAAATGAAAAAAAACCTAGAAAGGTTGAGTAAAATAGGGCAATCTTGATTCAAATACCACAAATGGTTGGGTAATCGAAAGGGCTGACTAATCGATGATGAAACAAGGCTTCTTTCAGTGAGATGATGAAGAATTTTTCAGATGACTGGGTATTCGAAATGGCTTCTCAAATGGGTAATCGAAGAATTTTTCAGATGGAATCGAAAGGCTTTCTCGCACAAATGTTGAAGGATGGAAACGGGACTGGTGAAAGGATTCAATGTCAATAAAATAAAATCGTATATGGCTTTTGAAGTTCAAGGAATCCAAAAGGTTTCTTAAGAAATCGAAAAGCTTTTTGTTTCAATCGATTTAGTAACCGATGGAAAACATTTATTTGTTTTTTATTTTTTTATTTTAATAAATGATGATTATATGGTCAAAGGGGACTTGAGTTGCTTGCACGCCGTCACGTCAGCAAAATCTTAACGTCGTTAGGCTCAAGTACTAAATTAGTGGACGGAAAAAAAAGTTCAGGTACCAATCTAGAAGAGGTGGACAAGTTCGAATTTTATATTTATCCCATTTATTAATAGATATCCACACATTTAGGATCAGAACTATGATGTACCTAATGATGAAGATTTTGATATGATTTATTATTAGAATTCTGATGTAAATTAATCTAGAAATTAAAAGGTGTTGTAAACAATGCATGTTTCTCTTCTTCTCCTATTATTATTGTAGAATCATTCATCATTTGTGGATTTCCATGGCATATCTCTCCTACTTTACATCTTATAACTCTTCCCATATAAGAGACAGGACGCTAACGCCACTGCCATTAGGACTGTTTTTCTTTTCCCTTTTATTAATTAGCCAACAACAAATGAGTTTTAATCGTTGTGTGTAAACCAAATAGCTCAAAGTCCTTAACAAAAAGGGGGGGGGGGGGAGCTCAAAGTTTTGGAAATGCTTTGAAATATGCGAGGATCCCAACCAAAGGCGCGTTAATATAGGTGGTTGGCTCTGATTCACCAGCATTCGTTCGGTTATCAGGAAACTGATCCTTCATATCTGGTCCTCCAATAATAGCTCCTGTGAGCAAGTTGGGATTTGGTTTTAGGGTTTCATAATAAGGGCTTCCGTCTTTGCATTTGATGTGCCTTGGATGTGCACCTATGGAAGGTAAAGAGGAAGCCCGATGATGTATTCTCTTTGGAAACTTTTGACTAAATCCCACCATGTATGACATCCCCAGTGGGTTCTTTCCCAGTATGTAATCTACCTGCATCAATCAAATATTTGTGTAAGCTTATAATGTTTCGATTTAGATGGGATCCTGTTCAGATTTCATAGGACTGTAAATGAATATTGTCTGTTTCTAAAGAACCTAATGTTCATGTCAACTTACCTGGCCTTTTGCGATTTGCTCGAGCCTGGATGGTGCTGCAACAAAAGTGCCACAATTTACTGATCCATCATGTTTTTTCAGATACTGAGCGTAAACAAGAAGAAGAAACGAAAGGGCAGTGGCGTGTTGCATGTTGCTTCCACCGGGTTTGAACAAAAGCCCACCTATCATTAGTTTGTTCATTTTACAAATCATTGTCGTAGGATTTAAGGTGTAAGGTTCAAAGTTCAATTTAAGTAGAAATTAAGCAGGCAACCTGGAGAGTATGTGACAGACTTGTAAGGTGATTCAGGCAAGACGCTGCACACGAACCTATCGGCTTGGGGAACATAGGGTTCGGCACTAGTGGAGTTCATTACCAACTGCAAAGCACAACCAAAACCAAATTCTAGAATATCATATATGTTATAAATTGGTTTATGATTGAAAATCAAATTGAAGAAGGGATAATTAGATTATCAGTGTTATTTACACCGGAAACAAGTACATTAATACCGGCATCCTTTGTATCCCATCCGAATTCAGCAAAACTTCTAGCAGCTTGTAAATCACCATTTACAAGCCTTATAACTCGTCTCGGTAGATTTGGAATGTTGTTTTGAACGTAATCCCAGTACTTTTGTTCCTTTGTCACCTTAAACAACCATGCTGCTCCCCAAATCAGTTCATCCTGCACAAAATAATAAATTTAAATTTGAGCTATAGCGATGGTAGTAATTCATTTAAATCTCCGAAATCTATATATTAAATTTCTGGATGCCCTACCATGTAGCTATAGCTACCCCAATCACAATAAAATGGGCACACTCCTTGACCAACGCTGTCTTTGTAGTTTCCCCGAAACTCATCGGCAAATTCAAAGACCTAACAATCCACACCGAGAAAAAGAAAACAGTAAAGAGTTCCGTGGAAAAAGAAAGAAGATAGTTTTAATTGCTTACCTCCTTTGCTCTATTGACAAGTAGTGATAACATGATTATTTTGCATGATTTTTTTATTTAATTTAGTGTATTTCTGAAATTAATCCCTGCTAATTTGCATTTTTATGATTTAATTCTTGTTAGGGACGCAATTGATCGGAAACATACTGAAAAGGGCTAAATTGAAAGAAAATCATGGAAATTGGGCCAAATCAAAAAGATGGAGAGAGCCAAGGACTCATCAAGCAATTGACTTTGTAAAAAGCCAAAATTAGAAAATTCTATTTTAAGTTTATTTTAATTTTATTTATTTTTAATTTTATTATTATTTTAGATTTTATATTAATTAATTTAGGCTATTTTTAGTAAACTCTATTAGTATAAATAGGGGTTAAATGTAATTGGAAAGGCATTCAATAAATTCTCTTTTTTTCTATTCCTATTTGGAGTTGTTTTTCTCTCTTTTCCTATTGCAAATTAGAATAGGATTCCTTTTATTTTTTTTCCTTCAAAGCCAACGTCAACATCCTGCCATTTTTCCAATCCAATTGTTGGTTTTTCCAAAATTGGTTTAATTGCTTTCCAAGCCCCCCTTCCTTCCTAAATTTCCATCATCTTTTAAACCAAGCCAAAACACAACCTTCAAGCATGAGTGAAATCATGCGACACTAAACTCCTTTCAGCCTTAAGCCGGTGTTGACCCCGTCAAAAAGCCCGTGAGTTACGAACCCGAGCTATCTAATTCCAAATTTCCGATACTTATTATTTCTCCGGATTAAGAGTATGATTTTGTCAACTCACAAAGTCAAGACGCGTACTAAGTCAAAAAGACGCGTCGTTTGAGTTAGTGCGACTAGACGCATGATTGGAATCCCGCAAGGATCGACCGCCTAATGTCGGTTTTCCGTGAACACATTGGCGTGCAGTGGAGATTGCCGTTTGGTTCCGTCAAGGGAAATAGTAACCGGATTTAAATGTCCCAACGTTTGAGGGCATTGGTTCGAGCTAGGCTCTTTCTAGAACGCAAAGCTTAGAAGTTCTAAACCACGAACGTTTTCGTAGGTTGTTCGATCGGTAAGGGTTAGTTATAGGGCGTTCCATAACTAATTTACATAAGGAAGAGTTGGTGTCCGAGGCGCCCTTGGTAGCTATAACTAGCTTATCGGAAAAGACGAGTTCATCTAATTTCGAGGATCGGGTCAAAGACGAAAAACCCGTGCTTGAGGCTGAGCTAAGTTTTATCGATTTCTTTTCAGACTATTTCAATTTATTTTCTTATTTAATCTGTTGCTTTTTACGTTTTTTTTTTTTTTCTGTGTTCATTTCAGGATTAACAATTTACTCCCCCCCAAACGTCGCGGGCACGACAATTGCCCAGACACTAACCTGGTCAAGAGATAGACGATTTTTCAGTAAAACCAGTCTCTGTGGGATCGACCCTACTCCCTATACTGCTGAAATTTGCACTAGGTGTAGGTTTATATTGGTGGAATCGACAGCCATCAAGTAGTATAGAGTATCTGTGGTGAGCGGATTTGAACACCAAAGAAGAGGCGGCAAGTGCAGCAGCAGTCTCAGCAGAAACTTCAGTGCCTGGGTGGGTTTGATTCACCACGTAACTGGTTCTTGGAGTATCCATGTCTTCAGGCCTTTCCCAACAACTGTGATCGGCAACAGGGTTACCAACGGCGGCAGTGACTTTACCAGGGAGTTCGGTGGACTTAAGCAAGTAGTCTGCACCCCAACGGATGGAGTCTAGTGCATGTTGCAGGTCTGGACCCATAAATTGGCCGAATTCGATTACATTCCATGCTAGCATCGTGGTTGAGAAAGCCATTGGAAAATTGAATTTTACGTTATCACCGGCATCGTAATAGCCGCCTAATAAATCCATCTGAAAATCAATCATGCTTTTAATGTTATATATGTAAATATAAAAAAGTAATAGATAGTAGCATAGAAATAGAGAAAGACGTACACCAAGGTCAGAGCCATCACGAAGAGCAGAATCCTTTCTCCAAATCATTCTCTGATTAGATGGCAGCTTTCCTGACCTCTGGCCTTCGAAGAATAAAATGCACTTTGACAGTGCATCACCATAGTTTTGGGAACCAACTTTGTCAACCATCACCATGCCTAATACAGCTAACAACGTTAGCAGAGTCATACATTTACCACTGCCCATTGCTCTCTCCCTCAAATTAAACCTAATTCCTTCACTCTATTTTCCGATACACTCTATTCTTTCACTGTGCAATACTAGTGAGAACACAAAGTTCTTATATAAAAATACACATACATATATGGCTATGACACTTCAAGCATTAGCTGTCTGGTTTCAGTTACGTTCTCGTTTTTAATCTTTACAATACAAAAGGGTTAAAAGGCTAAATTCATGCCCTCTAACAAAGCTTATCTTTGTCAATCTACTTGTCAAACACCATTAATACACCCTGGTTATATATAGTTAAGTTTGAGTCACGAAACTACAGAAAATCTGGGTTTCTTGTGTCATTTTGCAATTTTCTTTTATTTTTTAATTGGTCAATCCTCTTTTAAATATTAAAACGGTAAGATTTTAATTATGATATTATCTTCATATTAAACACCGTATAATTAAGTCAAATGTGAATTTATTATATTAAAAACCATGTAGTTAATATTTGAACATTTTAATTAGATTGATTATCATCGGAACTCAGGATTGAACCTCCGTTTTGATAAATTTTTATTCATCTCTATCCTTCACATTCGGTGCAGAACTCATTATTTGATATGGTATCCTCCGGTCCAGTTTCTTTTCTGTTTTATCATGTTGCCAAGTTTACATGAATATAGATGGTAACATTTTCCTTCTTCAATTTGTTTTCAATTAGTATCAACTTAAATGAATTCCCAATTTAAGCCAAGCATATGTGTTAATTGCAGCTAGGACTTGTTTATAATGCTTAAAAACTGCCTTGAAAATTAATTAATTCCATATATTTTTTTTCGAAAAATGAACGAGAATTTATTATAAACGAAATTAAAGCATTGTTCCAAACATACTACGTTCCTGCATATTACACACTAACAAGGAGCTTAGGCAACTAGGTGGAGACCTACACAAGAAAAAAAACTTTGGAAGCCTCATACCTGATTAACAAACATGGAATTCATTTCAGAGCAAATGGCTTCAAGCCATTTCTAAGAGTCTAGGCCTGCCATCGTTTCTTGATAACTTCTAGGCTCATTTTGATCCATAAATACAACATCTTCATGTTTTATAATAAGAAATCCATATCTCTGGTTAAATGATATTTTGTAGTTATCGAATTTCTTCAAGCTCAATCTTTTTCCCACTTCCTTTTCTAGAGACAAATTCTCTTTCAAAAAAGACACTTGTGATAGCAATAAACAATTCATATATTCTTCATGTATAATTACACTCTTGAATCTAAACTTTGATTTTTGTGAATAAAAAATTCATCTTGTTTAATTAATTTTAAAATTGTATTAGAATAATAAAATTTCTAAATTACCAATCAGACCTAAATAAAAAAATTAATAACCACTTTATATATACTTTTTAAAAAATATTCTCGATAAAAAAAAAACATAGTAAATAATAGTAGATTGGATACATGTAGGAGAGACTTGAGAAAGCAGAGAAGATGTCTTCGTAGCTAACAGGTAGATAGTAGATGTGAGTGAAGAACTTTTTGTTTTAAATGATAGTAATAGTTGATTCAGGAAAGGTAGATATCGGTACGTGGTCCTTGATGATTGAGAAGGATGGTTAAAAGGGAATTCTATTACTCATACGTTTTCCTCTTTTTTTGGAGATGTAATTCCCATAAAAAATCATTCAACATCCTAATTAGTTTGGCGCCATTGATCATACCCTAACTGGCGATTTTGAAGCAATCCTTCCCCGTTTGCTTCAATTACTTGTTTGTCAGCTTAATCAATATTATTCTCTGACTTTTGAGTTTTGACATAAGTGCTTTTCCATGGATCTAAGATTTGATAATGGAACAATTACCAGTTCAAAACATGAACTAATTGAATAGAACTATATCCTTTTCTGTTTCTTTGAAATTTCATAGATTAAATTGTAAAGTGAACGGTTTGCTTAACCTATAATTTACAAAGCCACATGGTTCCTCCAGCTTTTGGGGTTGTCTGAACACGAGTGATGGAAGAATAATGGTTATTTCCTTTCAAGGCACTGTTGCTTCCATCTTACATGAGCTCAACATACTCAACAAACTAAGACCGCCCCCATATGCATAACAGATATTCAAGATAAAAGATTACTGATTTCTACCTCTTTTTGTAAGGAACATGTTTGCTTAACAGCTATGATTTGCATTTTAATTGCCAATATAATCATTCGTCCGTTGGCAACGGAAATCAAAAAGATAGATAATCAAGTTCAAAAGTAGAATATATTAGAACAAAGGGACATATAAAATATAAGTGCAAAAATTCTTTGAATTAAGCAAGCTGAGAAGTTTGAAGCAATCTTTGGATGAAACTGTGACAGGTCATAAAGTTAGTGTGATTTTAGTTTATCTGACATGATGCAAGGCAAAGTAGGAAGTCCATGCATCCCAATTTTCCTCTTAGAATTAAAGGTATTTTATTACTTTTCCTTAAGTCTGTGTTATTTTACAGTTTACGTAAAGAATGCTAATATATAAAATATAATGTCGTAATTTAATACTATTACTACATAATAAGCAAGCGCCTTAGTGAATCTTCTTTGTATCTTGCATTCGCAATTATTATGTCATTTTCTTTTATTTGCAAACAATCCAGTCTTTCAGCTCATGTCCATTTTCTCCTACTTAAAGATATCTACGACCCTTACATACGTACTCAACAACCAGATCAAAGAAACAAACAAAAAAAAAAAACAAAAAACTCACCACTATTGGCCATGGAGATCAAGATATTGTTAGTCTTTTTCGTATCACTCTCTTCAATGTTATCCACTACACTTTCTAGGAGTACGAGAAGCAATATAACATGGTGGTGCAACCAAACTCCTCACCCTGAACCATGCGTATATTTGATGAGCCACGGCAGCCGTCGTTTTGCTCCCAAACACATGTCTCAATTTCGGAAGATAATGGTTCAACTGGCCTTTGATCGAGCCGTTATGACCGGAAAGAAAGTCAACGAGTTTGGACAGAGCTATGAGAATTGGAAGCAGAAGGCAGCATGGAGAGATTGTCTCAAGCTCTTCGATAATACCATTCTTCAACTCAACACTACTTTACGAGGCCTAGAGAGCAGGAAGAGGATGGGCTGCAATGATTTCGATGCACAAACATGGCTTAGCACAGCACTGACCAATATCCAAACATGCGAAGCTGGATTCATGGATTTCAATGTTTCTGATTTTTTCACTCCCTCTTCATCCAATAACATATCCCAGATGATTAGCAATAGTTTAGCTGTTAATGGGATTTTCTTGCGTAAAAGAAACCTTACACAAGATTTTCCTGGTTGGCTCTCCAGGCACCATAAGCGCCTATTGCTATCTTCAACCAAGGCGCATATCGTGGTGGCCAAAGATGGGTCGGGAAATTTTAGGACCGTTCAAGCTGCTCTAGATGCTGCCGCAAAGAGGAAAAGGTATACCAGGTTTATCATACATGTGAAAAGAGGTGTTTATCGGGAGAATATTGAGGTTTCCAGCGCTAACCGTAACGTTATGCTGGTTGGTGACGGCATGAAACGTACAATAATCACCAGTAGCCGGAGTGCTAAAACAGGTTACACTACCTACAGCTCTGCAACTGCTGGTACAACTTTGTTCTCCTTCTCTTTCTTATTTGAAAAGTGCATAGTTGTTCTTTTAGCGCCATATGATCTCTCTTTTGACGATTAACCTTTTGAGTGTAGGGATCGATGGCCCTGGATTCATTGCCCGGGACATAACATTCAGTAACACAGCAGGTCCAACAAAAGGCCAAGCAGTTGCTCTCCGTTCGGCATCAGATCTCTCAGTCTTCTACAGATGTGCCATCGTGGGATATCAAGACACCCTCATGGTACATTCACAGCGGCAATTCTACCGAGAATGTTATATCTATGGCACTGTAGACATCATATTTGGCAATGCAGCAGTAGTCTTGCAAAGCTGCTCAATCTTTGCTAGAAGGCCCCTAAAAGGACAGGCAAACATAATCACTGCACAAGGCCGTGGTGACCCTTACCAAAACACCGGGATCGCAATCCATAATTCCAGAATCTTAGCTGCAAATGATCTTAAACCAGTGGTTCATGCATTCAACACATACTTAGGGAGGCCATGGCAGCAGTATTCTCGAACAGTTGTCCTCAAAACTTATCTTGACAGCTTAGTTAGTCCTGCAGGATGGTCGAAATGGGGCAATTCTAATTTTGCTCTTGGTACATTGTATTATGGGGAGTACAAGAATTATGGACCGTCTTCTTCAACTAAATGGAGGGTCAAATGGCCTGGCTTTCATGTGATAACTAGCCCAAGTGTGGCATCACGTTTCACTGTTAATAGCCTTATTGCTGGCGGGACATGGTTACCCACCACTGGTGTACCATTCACTGCTGGCCTCTGAGTATGTCCTATACACGTACGGGGGAGATTTAGCATTATTCATTATATTTGATTTTATTATTTGATTTGATTTTTGTTCATTGTGAATACATTCTTAATTATAAACAATAAATTGTATTTGATTTTTTTACTATACCATAATATATTGACATGTGAATCTACGAAATTAACTATACTAAATTTGGCACTCTAATCAATTTCAAACAGGTGGAATTTGTCTCCACTAAAATTGGGAAAAATAGAGTTTTTTCTTAGTTTAAATTTTTAATATTCCATTTTATAAAAAAAATTAATTTTTCAAATAAGATATATTAGAAGTACTTGGATTCCACTCTGCTGTTATTTCCTTAAATAGTATCATTATTTTCATGCAATAGCAATCGAAACAAGTTCAACCATTGGAGTTCTTTAAAATAAAAATAAAAAAAGCATGCAACTTGAAATTGGGGAGAGAGAAGGAACAGAATCTAAAATTAAGAAAAGGAAAAGGAAAATATTAAATAAGGAAAATGGAAAAAGAAGAAAAGAAAAGGGGTAGCATATAAAATTGAATAGTTTTTTTTTTTTTTTCTTTGAATTTGATTATCTTATGGTATAGGTGGCGGGTTACACCATACAGACGTGAAAACAATCTTTTTAAATGATGTTTATATGGATAAACATGAAGATTTTACAGTTCAAGGAAAATGTTATATGATGTGTAAATTTAAGAAGCCAAGACTTAAATAAACTTCACGGTAATGGTACATCAAGTTTAATGATATTATAAAATCTTTTGATTTTCAAGAAAACATCGTGGATCAGTGTTTATATCAAAAGATAAGTGGGAGTAAGTTTATTTTTTTAGTTTTATATGTTGATATTTTGCTTATTGTAAATAACTTTGGTATATTGCACAAGACGAAAGTTTCTCTCAACTAAATTTGAAATGAAATATATGGGAGATGCATCCTATGTGATAGGAATTGAAATATTACGTAATAGATCACAAGCTTTGTTGGGATTATTTTAGAAAAACTATATCGAAAAAGATTTAGATAGATTTAATATGCATAATTTTTCAAAGGAGATTGTTCCTATATAATAAAATGGACAAATTTAATCTCATGTAATGTCCAAAGAATGATGTAGAATGAAAAAGAATAAAACCAATTCCTTAAGACTATCTTGTGGGCATTTTGAGTAAAGAATTACATGCTCATTTATAAAAAAACCAATTGGTGGAAAGTGATTAGATATTTGGATTTAGATTGTAACGACCCGAAATTCAGTGGTACCGAAAATGTGGTTTTGGGACCCTGTATCCATAAATCGAATTCGTAAATATTTTTATTAAATATTTACGGATCTATGTTAGGAGTGAAATAAATTTTAGATAGGTAATTTTGTCAAAATAGTATTTAATTAGAGTACAGGGACTAAATTGTATAAGTAATCCAAGTAAGAATTATTAAGAAGTTACAATTAGAATTTAATATATAGTACTTATAAAGTAAATAAACCATTATATATAAATATATATGATTTCCGGAATAAAAATTATTAGATATATTTTATATTATAAACTTTAGTTAAATTATTGTTAAAAGAATAAAATAAAAACAAAAATAGATGAAAAGGTGATATTAGTGGATGGAAAGAGAAATATTGTTCTCCTTTCATCTTAAACTTTTCGAAGCAAAAAGAAAATGGAGAATTGTAACGCTTGATAAATTTATTTTTGTTTCTGTAAATTCTAACACAAATATGTATTTGCTTCAGTGGTTAAGTGTTTTGTAGGTGTGTATGAGGTCTTGGGTTCAAGTTTCATATTTGCAAATTTTGTTATTTTTTCTAATCCTAGCCTTATCCTTGGTAGATTGGGTTATATTCTGTCTTTGGTAAACTCATACTAGAATGAGTCTTTTGGTTCGAGTGGTAAGAAGTTAGGGTGTTGGAGGTCTTGTGTTCAAATCCCTACATGAGCAAGGGTGTTAATTTTTGCTTTGTTGACTGATGGAGTTTCGGTAGAGCTAAAATTTTGATGTGGTTGTGAGTTAGTGGATTAGAGGGAGAAAAATAGGGGATGTGTTATCAAATATGTTGTATTATTATTATTATTATTTTTTGAGAATTTTTCTCTCCCTTCTAGAAAAAAAATTTTGACGTTCTTTTCTTCTCCTTTTTGGGTTCTCTGCCAATTTTCTTTGACTCTCTTCCTTTTCGATTCTGTCACCTACTCTTTTGCGCAATTCTTCGTGTTTCGATATTCTGGTGTTCTTTGTGCGGTTCTGGTAAGTGTGGTTATTATTTTTGGGGTTAGTGAATCATTAGTTAATGGGGTTCGTTTTGTGTTTAGGAGAAGATTAAGGGGCTGGGGGTTTCCAATAGGTGTTTTAGTTGTGCGAAATCATCGTTCTTCATTTGAAGGTAAGGGTTTTTGTGGATTAAAGGATTGTCTATTTCGGGGTAGTTCGGTTTGGTATTGATTTAAGCGACAAATTCTGTGATTTATTGGACAATTTTAGGTGTTGGTGGTTTCGAGAGTGTTTTTGCGTCAAAACCACCAGGTGTGTTCATAAAACACAAAAAATCGAGCTTCGGTGAAAGCCAAAAAACCACACGAGCGTGTGCCTAGCCGTGTAGTTGGCTATGTGCAAGACACTATCGTGTGTTTGACGAGGGCATAGTCGTATACAAGACACGGCCGTGTGGTGGTGTGAGTGTGGGTTTTGGGCCAGGCCGTGTAGGCCATACGAGTGAGGCCAATCTGGGCGTATGGGCCCACAAGGGCATGTGGGCCCATAATTCTAAAATTTTCCCTAGGGTCGCACGGGTAGTTTCGATCGACTGTAGGCCTACTATAGGGACGGTAAGGGCTAACCAAACCTTAGATTATGTGATATAATATTATGATAGTTTGCTTTGAATAGGACACTGTTATGCATGTCTGATTATTCTGCTATATATATCTGATATCTATATGTGAGCATGTTAAGCATGATATATCTGTATCTGTAATCTGTAATTATGTTTGGGATGGGAATTGTATATGTTGAAGAAGTATTCTATATGACGACCTTCGCCTGTATTCTAGTAGCTTGGCTGCATATTATTTGATATGTGTCGTAATGACACAATATGGTGTGTAGGGATGGGTGGGTGTTCTTAATCCTACATGGTTTGATGGGATGGTCAGAATTGGTGTGTAGAGGATGGGGGTAGGATTCTGTATATCTGTTCTACATACCTGATTCTGTTATCTATATTTGTAAAGGACTTAGGTCTGAATCTGAATTTCACTATATATGTGATTTCTATATGAATAACATGTCTATTTCCGTTGAGTTACACACTGAGTTTATAAAAACTTATTTTTTTCTATCTATTCTGTTCAGGTAATCCACAGACTTAGGCGGACTGGTGTGACGGAGCCTCACGATGACCACGAGTTCGTAAACTGTTTAAGATTATGGTTTTTACTTTAATTTAAGGTTTATTTCTGGGAGTTTTGTAATAATTGGACTCTCCAGACTGTTTGGTTAAATTTTGGGATTATCGTTTTAACATTTTATTTGCGGCGGGTATTTAAAAACGTGGTTTTTACTAAAATAAAGGTTTTCTAAAAATACGAACGGGATTTCCAAATATAACATTTTCTAGGACTTCACTATAAATTACGTTTTGGCAAATTAATTAATTAAATAATGCTTTCGATAATAGATATAAACGAATATGAGTTATAAAACTAGACGATTTATCGTAACGACTCAATTTTAAAAACCTTTTTTTTTGTGACATCTTTGGATTCGAATTTAACATCTAGGCCGGGTTTGGGATGTTACATTTAGTGGTATCAGAGTCAGTTGCAAAACTCGGGCTATGAATTTTGGGTTCCAAAATTGTGTTTCAAAAAGAACTAATTTTAAATAGCTTGGATTATTTTGAGTAAGTATCTGGTACACTGAGTCTTCGGTGTCGATCCTGTAAGTATTTCTGAACATAGATAGAATATTCTGAAAACACTATAGTTAGCACTATCTTATACTACACTGAGTTAGTTAGAGACTAAAACCTCTGGAATACTTTTGAACTTCTAATAATTTAAGCATAAAATATCTTCTAATAAATACTGGAACTGATGCATTAAATTTTATAATGTAAACAAATTTGAATTTACGATAAGCGCTCGTGGAACTCACGGTCGTAGTATTCGTGGGCGCAGTAGAGGTCGTAGGGGGGCTTGAGCTGAGTCTTCCTCTCTGGGCAATATGCCAAACTTAGACACGAGTGAGACACCAATTTCACCTGCTATTGAGACTAGGTCTCAAAGCCGCTCGGTCGGGGACAACACACTATTCTGAGACATGTTGAGGGTGTTTGAGAGGGACGATAAACCCTATTCTAGATTTGGAGGCCGTGGGTTGGTAACTGAACGACTCTAGTCTAATGGCGTTGAGCTGTTTAGGGGTGTCACTGGAGTCACCCCTACTGTGGCCGAGTATTGGTTGGAGCCCACCAAGAGGATTATAAATGATATAGACTGTACTCCTGAGCAGAAACTTAAGGGTGCAGTCTCTTTTCTTCGCGACGAGGCATATCAGTGGTGGTTATCGATTGATGAGGGTACTTAGCCTGATCGTCTAAACTGAGACTATTTTAAGACTACTTTCCAGGAGAAGTATGTGGGCGCGAGCTATGTTGATGCTCATAGGCGTGAGTTCATGAATCTCATGCAAGGTGACAGATCTGTGGCCGTGTATGAGGTCGAGTTCCTAAGGTTGAGCCACTACGCTCGAGGCATGGTGGCATCTGAGTATGAGAAATGTGTCCCCTTTGAGGACGGTTTAAGGGATAATCTGAGGGTATTGATTGCTCCACAGAGGGAGTAAAAGTTCGCAATTCTGGTAGATAAGGTAAAGATCACCAAAGAGGTTAAGCGCGTGGAGCGCCAAAATAGGAACTGAGAGAGAGGTAAAAATAAGAGAGATTCAGAGCCCTCTAATTCTGTTCAGAGGATCAAGAAATGGGCCAGACCTAATGGGCTGGTTAGAGTGGGGATTCTTGTTGCTCCTACTGGGATTCAACATTGTGGTGATTATGGTAGGCGCCATCCAGACAAGTGTTGAAGGAAGTTAGGGGTTTATTTGTGGTGTGGGTCTTTGGAGTAGTGTATTAAAAAGTGTCCACAGTAAGCTGATTAGATGCAAGCTTTAGGACTAGGTCCTATACAGCCTTAGAGGGTAGTTTAGCAGCCACTTAGGGGCTGTGGACCGGTTAGGGGTGGTAATGGTATAGGCCGAGGACAGAGAGCATAGGGTAGAGGTGCTAGTCAGACTGAGGTGAGGCAGCCTGCATTGGTTTATGCTACTCAACACCGAGAGGATAGAGATGCTTCTGATGTTATCATGTGTATGTTCTTTATTTTTGATATACCTTATACTGCTCTGATAAACATATGTTCTACACATTACTATGTAATTAGTACTGTATCCAAAAACTTGGGGATTTCTATGAAGTTTACTTCTAGTGAGATTATTGTATTGAGTCCGTTGGAGCAGTCTGTTCGGGTTAAAAGACTTTATAGGGATGTTCCGTTAGAAGTGCAATGGGTTGTATTTCTGGCAAATCTGATGGAGCTATCGTTTGGGGAGTTCAACTTGATTTTGGGTATGGACTAGTTGGTTGAGCATCGAGTTAGCTTAGATTGCGCGACTAAGAGGGTTGTGCTAAGGACTAAGGATGATAAGAAGGTGGTTGTGATCGGTGAGCGTCGAGATTATCTATCCAATGTGATATCCTATGTTAGTGTTTCAATTTTTAGGGACTTTTTTGTTGGAGATATTAGAACAGTGAGTGATTTATCGGATGTCTTTCCTGAGGAGTTATAGGGTTTACCTTCGAATCGAAAAGTTGAGTTCGGATTGAGCTTCTACTGGGTACAGCTCCGGTGTCCATCACTCCGTACCGAATGGCACCAAATGAGCTTACGGAGCTTAAGGCTCAACTTCAAGAGCTTCTAGATTGTAATTTCATCCATCCTAGTATGTCTCCGTGGGGGGCATCAGTTATATTTGTTAAGAAAAATGATAGTTCCATGAGGATGTGCATCGACTACTGGCAGTTGAATAAACTGACTGTGAAGAATAAGTATCCATTTTCGAAAATCGACGATCTGTTTGATCAATTTCGAGGGGCTTCAGTGTTCTCGAAAATTGAGCTCCGATCTGGGTATCATCAGCTGCGAGTTAAGGAAGTTGATGTTCATAACACTACATTTAGGACTTGTTATGGGCACTACTAGTTTCTAGTTATGCCCTTTGGTTTGACGAATGCTCCGGCTGTATTCATGGATCTGATGAATCGAGTTTTTTAGCAGTATCTAGATCAGTCCGTCATGGTCTTCATCGATGATATTCTAGTTTACTCTAAGACCGAGGGTTAGCATGATGAACATTTTAGAGTAGTTCTTCAAATACTCCGAGAGAAACAACTCTACACTAAGTTAAGCAAGTGCGAGTTCTAGTTGTGAAAGGTAACTTTTCCGTGGCATGTGGTTTTTGCTGAGGGGATCCGAGATGATCCTAGAAAGATTGAGATTGTGCTATTGGAAGCAGCTTAAGAATGTATCTGAAATCCATAATTTTCTGGGTCTTGTGGGATATTATTGGCGGTATGTTGAGGGGTTCTCTGTGATTGTAACTCCTTTGACTAAGCTTCTATAGAAGGATGTTCCTTTTGTCTGGACTGATGTGCAACAATCGAGCTTCGAGAAGCTCAAGTCTGTTCTGACTCATGCTCCTATTCTGATACTGTAACACCCCAAACCTGGCCCGAAGCCCTGACCAGATCTGGTATGTCACTGCGAAAAACGTTTGAAAAATATTTTGACTTAGAGTGAAAACATAAAAAAAATTTATTTGTTTTTCATAAAGCATCATGGGTTTAAAATTCAAAGTAAAGTTAAGTTTTTACAAAATATCCGGTTGAAAAATTTAATACAAGTATTTATAATATCACTTGATTTTAAAGATCATTTCAAATTTTAGCTTAATAATAACATAACCTCAAAACCATAAATAAAGTCTCAAAATAGTTTAAGTGGCCCTTATTACAATAAATAATCATTCAAAAATACTGATAATATAAAATGCATAAATTAAGTGAAAACATCTTCTGCATGGGCCACCTTGTATCCACTCCAACCCGGTCCAAGCTTTATGCATCACCTGTAAGGTTTGAGAAAAATTTGTGTGAGTCACATAGACTCAGTGTGTAATTATTTCACATGTCTCCACATATGGGCTTGGCCCATATCCACACAGTCCATATACAAAATTATGCAAAATGAAGCCCAACCCAACCTAATTCTATCCATTACACCAACCTCGGCACACCTGCCACCCAAGGCCGTGGCTAATCCACCGATCACCTAAGTGATCCCACATAACTTACCTCGGCAGACTTGCTGCTCAAGGCCGTGGCTAAGCCACCGATCACATAAGTGATCCCACATATCAATTAATCCATGGTGATGCACACAGCTATCAACCGCTGAGATGGGCACCTAGCCAACACCTCCCTTGATGAAGCACATAGCTAACATCAAGCGCCAATGTAGCACAAGGCTAACATCAGACCACGTACATAAAGTACACCCTTTCCTTCGATAGTCACATCCCAAGTCCCATGTATCATGCCACAATATCATAAAAATAAGCATACATCACATGCTATCATGTTTTCATACATAGATCATATGTAAATTAACATCATAAAATACTGACCTTGTTAATCGATTATTCATCATGGGTATCCATCATTTTAGCCATTATTGTCGGTTACCGTACACATCATACGCATATACATAATAACACATATAAACAATCAAGAAACAGTGCGATAACTACACACCTTTTTGGCACAGTTTATTCAATCCCAAAACTCTCTTATTCCAGTCGATTTGTTCCTAAGAACCAAAGTCAGAAATCGGTCATCACTTAAACTCATACAATGGCCTATGGCCGAATACTACAAATCACCTACTTTGCTTAACTAAATCCCGAATCACCACATAACACTTACCTTGATGAATTGAATCCTTACAATCCACCTTAAGGCTCCTTACCGTTGGCTACACAAAAGAAACGCAATATTATGACTCTACATACATTCGGCCATCCCTTTGAAACCAAGGCCAACCATTGGTTTCGGCATACTAAATGAAGAATAAGAGAATTCGATTTCTAAGAAAATACTTACTATACTCGAAACTGATTGGGAGATTGATGAAAAGGAATGTTGACACCTCCCCCTCTAAAGGCTTTAAAAGATTCGGCAAGAACTCCCAAATGGAGATGGGATAATCGGCTAACACAAAATAGGTATAGAAAAGAAGAAAAGAAGTGTAGATGAAAGTTAGGAGAATTTGGCAATGAAGAACAAAGGTGGAGAGGTTTCGGCTTTGTTGCAAATGAGAGGATGGGTTTCGGTTTTTAGGAAGTGAATGGAAGGAAAATAAGTTGCAAAAGGAAAAAGAAAAAGATACACAAAATGACTTCCAACTTTTGGCTTTTGGTCAAGAAATAGGGTGCAAATTTCAGCAATGGCAAGGGTGATAAGAAAGTTTCAAAAGAGAATACTAAAGAAAGAAAAAAGAACCCAAAAAGAACTTCTAGACCTCTAATAGGAAATTCGGCTATTCCCCCCCACTCATGACCGAAATTATCACCCAAAAGAGACCCACATTTGGCCTCCACACTCAAAATTCTTCTTGCCATCAATTCAAACTAATTTTGAATTAAACTCACTCCTAAATTTCTCCTTATTTCCTCCTAATCACATTCAAAATTAAGTCAACCCCCCTAGTCCACTATACCGTCTACATTCATGGTCAAATGGCCATAGAAAAATTTCCAAAACATCACTCCATACTTCGAGCCTTATGTCCCCTTATCCTACCATAACTCCTTAATTCCATACCTTAACTAATAACTTGCCTTATTCCTTAGTCTACTATCCATAAAAGACAATAGTCCAACCTTACCTTAATTAGAGTTGACCAACACATGCCATACAATGCAAAAATAAAAGTCACCTTATTGTCATCCATGGGATTCGAACCTCTTCCCTCATACAATTACTCATGCGCCAACAACACTCTACTACTTGCTTACTTATGCTAACATTAAACACTTAAATTAACTTAAGCATCATAATCACTTGATCCACTTCACTAAATTCTCCATACTAAAAATTATTCTAAACCAATTAATTCCAAGCCTTCACAAGACTATATTAAGCACACAATAAAATCATACCTGAATTAACACAAGCAACAAGATGATACTCAAATTTTTCCTAAAGCCCAAGGCCCAATCGGCCCAATCTTACTAGGCCTAATTTCGGGATGTTACAGATACAGCCTGAAACTGGTAAAGAGTTTGTAGTCTATAGTGATGCATCACACGTTGGTTTGGGTTGTGCACTGATGCAAGACAGTAAGGTTGTAGCTTATGCATCTCGTCAGCTTATGACACACGAATGGAATTATTCGACGCATAATCTCGAATTGGCTGCTGTGTTTTTTGTGTTAAAAATCTGGATGCACTATTTGTATGGTGAGAGGTATATCATCTATACTGATTACAATAGCCTCAAGTACCTCCTTACTCAAAAGGAGTTGAATATTAGACGGTGTCACTGGATTGATCTGCTAAAAGATTATAACTGTATGATAGAGTATCATATTTGTAAGGCCAATATGCTGGCTGATGCTCACAGTCGTAGAGCGATGACTGATTTGAGAGCGATGTGCTCTCACCTTATTCTGTTTGATGATAGAGGTCTATTATTTGAGTTACAAGTTAAGCTGACTTAGATTAATTAGATTCGGAATAAATAGTTAGGGGATGAGTCTTTTAGTTTGCAGTTTCATCAGATTGAAAATCGCAATACTTCTGATTTTGGACTGAATGAGGATGGAGTTCTGTGTTTCTGAGGTCGGGTTTGTGTACCGAATAATTCTGATATGAGGTAGTCGATTCTAAGGGAGGTGCATAGTAGCCCTTATGCTATGCATCCCGGTGGTAATAAAATGTATCGCGATCTTTATGAGCTATACCGATGGTCAAGTTTGAAGCGTGAAGTTACAGATTTTGTTGCTCGTTGTCTGACGTGCCAGCAAGTTAAGGCTGAGCACCAGTTGCCTTTGGGTTTATTACAACTTGTTAAGATTCCCTTATGGAAATGGGAATGAGTCACAATGGACTTCGTTAGTGGGTTGCCTTGACACCCACTAAAAAGGATTCTGTTTGGGCCATCGTGGATCGATTGACCAAGCCCGCTCATTTATTTCGATTCAGACGAACTACTCTTTGCAAAAGTTAGCGAAACTTTATATCTTCGAGATTGTAAGACTGCATGGGGTTCCAGTTTCGATAATTTCTCATAAGGATCCTCGTTTCACTTCTCGGTTCGGGAAAAAATTACATGAGGCTCTGGGTTCGAGATTGGACTTCAGTATTGCATTCCATCCTCAAACTGATGGTCAATCTGAAAGGGTGATTCAGATACTGGAGGATATGCTTCGGAGTTGTGTGATTGATTTCTAAGGTAGATGGGAGGATTTTCTGCCGTTAGCTGAGTTCACCTACAATAACAGTTTCCAGCCTAGCATCCAAATGGCACCTTATGAGGCTTTGTATAGTCGTAAGTTTCGTACTTCGCTATGTTGGACTGAGTTGGGTGAGTGACAAATTTTAGGGCCTGAGTTGGATTCTAAGACCGAAGATAATGTTAGACTGATTCAGGATCGTCTAAAGGCAGCTTCTGATTGACAGAAGTCTTATGCGGATCTGAAGATGAGAAATATCGAGTATTTTTTTGGGTGACTCCGTATTTCTTAAGGTTTCTCCGTGAAAGAAAGTTCTAAGATTCGGTTGTAAGGGCAAGTTAAGCCCTAAGTTCATTGGGCTGTATCAGATTTTGAAACATATGGGACCGGTCCGTTATCAGTTGGAGCTACCTCTAGACTTAGACCGTATCTATGATGTGTTTCACGTATCGATGTTAAGGCAGTATCGGTCTGATCCATCTCACATTGTCTATATTGAGGAGATCAAGGTTAGACCAGATTTAACTTTTGAGGAAAAGGTATTTCAGATTAAGGTTTTGAGAAGGAAATCTATCCCATTGGTTAAGGTTCTGTAGCAGAATCATGGCACTGAGGAAGCCACGTGGGAACCTGAGGACTCGATACATCAGCAGTATGCTCATCTGTTCGGATCAGGTAAATTTTGAGGTCAAAATTTCTTTAAGAGGGTAGAGTTGTAACACCTTGATAAATTTATTTCTAATTCTGTAAATTTTGACACAAATATGTATTTGCTTCAGTGGTTAGGTATTCTATGGTGTGTATGAGGTCTTGGGTTCAAGTCTCATATTTGCAAATTTTGTTATTTTTTCTAATCCTAGCCTTATCCTTAGTAGATTGAGTTATATTTTGTCTTTGGTAAACTCACATCAGAATGAGCTTGCTGGTTCAAGTGGTTTGGAGTTAGGGTGTTGGAGGTCTTGTGTTCGAATCCTTGCACGAGCAAGGGTGTTAATTTTTGCTCTATTGACTGATGGAGTTTCACTAGAGCTAAAATTCTGATGTGGTTGTGAGTTAGTGGATTAGAGGGAGAAAAATATGGGATGTTCCAGAAAAGAAATTTTTTTGGTGTTGTATTTTTGTGAGCTAAAATATGTTGTATTTTTATTTTTCTGAGAATTTTTTTCTCTCTTCCAGAAAAGAAATTTTGATGTTCTTTTCTTCTCCTTTTAAAGTTCTTTGCCAATTTTCTTTGACTCTCTTCCTTTTTGATTCTGTCACCTACTCTTTTGCACAATTCGTTGTGTCTCGATATTCCGGTGTTCTTTGTGCGATTTTGGTAAGTGTGGTTATTATTTTGGGGTTAGTGAATCATTTGTTAATGGGGTTCATTTTGTGTTTAGGAGAAGATTAAGGGGTTGGGGGTTTCTAATCGGTGCTTCAGTTGTGCGAAATCACCATTGTTCATTCGAAGGTAAGGGTTTTTGTGGATTAAAGGATTGTCTATTTTGAGGTCGTTTGGTTTGTTATCGATTTAAGTGACTAATTCGGTGATTTATTGGACAATTATAGGTGCTGGTGGTCTTGAGAGTGTTTTCGCGTCAAAACCAAACCAGGTTTGTCCCCAAAAAGCAGAAAATTGAGCTTCGGCAAGCCAAAAAACCATATTGCCGACGCCAAACGGGCGTGTGGTTGGCCGTGTGCGAGGCTGATGGTCATTAAACTAGCTATAATTACGACAAAGGCAAGCGCACCTATCGAACAATAGTATAGCTATAGTGAGTAGGGAATATTGTATCCACGAAGACTAAAACTACTAGTAAATACCATTTTTCTATTATTTAGCCCATAAATTGGGATGATTCTTTTAATTTAAATTTACTAATCTAAATTAACTACAAACGCAATAGAGAATGAATTGGAAAAAATAACTGAAGACAACCAATGAGAAAGACAATACCCAGGAAATAATCCACCTAGACTTCACCTATTATTTTAAATCTGAATTAAACGATTTATTCACTTGTGTCTTGATCCGTAGAAATCCCCAAATTATATTAATATCTCTTTCGAGAGTAAGAACAACTGACTCTAGGTTGATTAATTGAAATCTTTTTCTAATTAAAACCTCTATTTTCTCATTAACTTGATCTATGGATTCCCCTATTAGATTTGACTATAATCCGGTAGATTTATATCATCCTATTTCTAGGATTGCATGCAACTCCACTCAATTACGCTAGATCTACTCTTAAACAACGACTTTTGCTCCACTGAAATAAGAATATTAAACATGAGTTAATATTCCTAAAATATTAAAACACAAAACAAGCATACATAATTGAGAACAAGAATCAAGTATTTATCATGTAATTCAGAAATTAGATAATAATATTCATCATAAGTTTCATCTTCCATAGGTATCTAGGGAATTTTGTTCATAATCTGAAAAGAAAACATCTCGAAGTCAGAAAAACTACAAGACATAAAGAAATTCAAATAAACTTCGAAAGAAGTTAAAAGAGATCTTTAATCTTGAAGGAGATCCGCTTTTGAGTTGGCTCCGATGGTGTTCTTCAAGTAATTTATTCAATATTCTCTGCGTGCTCCCTTAGGTCTTCTTCTAATTGTTATTTATAGACTTTAGAATGCTCAGAAAGCCTAAAAATTGGGTTTTTTTGCGTGTTTGGGAAATAGGGTGCGAAATCGACACGGGTTGGCACATGGGCATGTGGCCAACACGTGTGGAAATGCTCAGGCCATGTGAATGCTGAAAACAGCACTTTTTGCTCGATTTTGGCTTTTTTTTGGCTCCTTTCGCTCCCTTATGCTCACTTAAGTATAGAAACATGAATTTAAAGGATTAGGAGCATCAAATTCACTAATTTACATAATAAATCATCCAAAAACGCATCAAGAATGAGATTAAAAATATGTTACTTTTATGGCTTATCAAATATCCCCACACTTAAGCGTTTGTTTGTCCTCAAGCAAATCCTCAACTCACAATTAAAATTAATCTTTCTCAACTCATAATTCTCATCAATGATGTTTCTTCATAATTCACAAATAATCATACATTGATAATTCAACTAAAAGAGCACTAAAGATTCAAACAATCCAAGTCAAACATTTTTTAAAGCGTGAAAATATGGGTATTTCCCTTTATCTAAGTAATTACCTTTAATTCAAAATCGACAAGAATCAACATCCTCACTAAAGATTCACTCAAATCACTCAAAGTGTTTAAGGCCCAAAAATAAACACTCAATAGTCAAACATGAAAAGTCATTACCATAGGCTTGCATGAAAATCAAATCTCCACCACTATAAAATAAGATGATAAACAAATCAAAAGGTCTTTAAGAGGTTGTAATGGGGCTTAGGTTGAAGGGTGTGGAGAAAGGCTGAAAAAGTTGGTTAAAATCGAGATTGAATTGATAAATTACCAAACTAGAAAAATAAACAAAAGTTGAATTAAAAACAATTACATCAATTGAAATCTATTTAAGAATAACACAAGCTTCTTCTCAAAATATGAATTTAACTGTTCAAAGCTCAATTAACATAGAACTAAATAATAACCAATATATATGTTTTTTTTTTATTGAGAACAAGAAGAAACAATTTAGCAACTTAAACAAAAGGCTTATCAGGCAATTAACCAAATCCAATCTCGATAAAAATAGAGTCAATAAAATAGGAAAAATTCTCAATGAGAAAAAAATGAGTTATGGGTTTAAATTAATAGGTGAATCAAGAAACGGTGTGTTAGGCTCAAAGGGGTTCATTAAGGGTTAATTATGTAGGTAGGCTTCTATGAGATAAGTGGGTTAAAACCTAAGTGCCTTTATCATCTCAGTATATCAAATCAAATGTGTGGTCTCGACATGCATAATCAAAACAAGTTCTAGGATAACAAATCAATATTGACACACTCATAACCAATAATAAAAATGAGCAAGAAAAATGTATGCTCTAAAGGCTCAAAATCTCACAAAAAATTATGATTTTTTATGTCAATCTTGCAAATCTCAAACTTCAAGGTAATACCTAAATTCAGGAAAACAACCTAAATTTTTTTTCTATTCTGAAAATAGAATTAACATGCTTGATTCTCTCATGCCTTAAATTTTAAATAAACCAATAGACATCTATCAGTAAATTAATTTAAAACACATCAACAAAAATCACAAATCAATAAAAATTTATTCTAATATAAGTATGAGAAATTTACTTAAACACAAAAAATAATTTAGGGATTTTCTAATAATAATTATATAAATAACCTCCCTACACTTAAGATGTACATTGCCCTCAATATACAACCATATATAATCACATATAAGAAGAATATCATAAGAGAGGGAGAAAATTGAAACTGTCCTGAATATTGGATGAAATCCCCAGAATAGTGAAAGGCTTAATTGTAGTCAAATCTAAATGTAGAGCACGATTTCGAGCAAACTAATAAGAAAATAAACACAAATAGTGAAGAAAATTAAAAGACTAAAACTCAATTAGAAACCACCATAACATATAAAAATGAAATAAGTCTAAAAAAATAACAATAAAGATAAAAATAAAATTAATAGGCTCAATGGTCCTCATCATCAGACGTGTCGGTTTTGTGAGTCATCGACGCTGAGGAGGAGATATAAAGATGCTGACAGATCTGCTGTAATGTCACATCAATACTGTCGAACCTCTTAAAGCAATGCTGCTCGAAGTGAGTGAACCGCTCGAAGAGGTCTGCTAAAGTAGCAACAGAAGAAGTAGGATGGTGACTCGAAGGTGGAGGTTAAGGTGGATCCTTGTGATGAAAGGGGACATCATCAGTGAAGTCCTCGGGTTCATTCTGAGAGTCAGAATGAACTAATCTATACTGAGGAGGATCTACTCCATAATGCCGCTCGATCATCCTCATATGAACCATGCTCGAGATTTCCTGTGGGGACAAATGGCCGAAGAGTGTAAGTGTAGAGGACTGCTCCGGTATGTTGAAGAGACCGAAGTGTCAAGCAAGTTGAGTCACATAAGGGCCTAAGCAAATGGGACCCTTCCTGTGGCGGTCAATCTGATGGCGGAAGGCTAAGCCGATGAAGTATACGAAATCAAATATATGCCCGGTGGCCATGCTCCATAGAAAATAAGCATCAGTATTATTGATGACTCTGGTGCTCTCTCCTATCGGTCAACGTGTGTGCCAAAAGGGCATGAATATACCGTAAAGCCAGAGGGAGATAAGTCGCCTTCGAGCGACTTGCATCATAAGGGATCAGACTCACCATAAGATCTGTCCAACAACTAGCTAGCGAGTGGTGGATGTGCCGCTATAGGCGGAGGAAGTTCTTGGCACTCATGAACTCCTCAGTGTAGATTCCCATAACAGCACTAAACTCAGGGACACTCTTCATCAATATTTATTTTTTATTTCAAATTCAATTAATAAATAAATTTTAGAGAGATCAATCTATCTGTTTCATCGAATTTCTAGACAGTAAATCAAATTTTTTTTTAATATTAGGAGAGCAAATAGAATTTTTATCCATCTTCAAAGATTTGAATACTTTTCTAAAATTTAGGGTAAACTATTTTAGTTATATCACTCAACATTTTGGTCACTTTCATTTTGGTCAATCAAAAAAAAAATCTTTTCAATTTGATCATCGTCATTAGAATTTTTTTTTTATTTTAATCACCCAATTGTTAATTTTATAACGACATCTAATGTGCCATACCATTTTTTGGTCAAATCCCATTATAAAATACTTTTTTGACCAAGTCAAAACTTTTGCACCAGTAGTTTCATTCTTTCATCATCGTACTTATTATTATTCATCTTTTGTAACATTCCCAAAACTCAGCGCTGTCGAAGTAACTGAAATAATTACTCCCGGGACCTGCAAAAAATCGAAGATAAGGGTGGCAAGCCTTGACAGAAGCACTTGAGGAGGAGGTCGCACCAGGGGCTTTTCACTTTTTTCGAAGTGGGGACGGCGACCTTAGACTTGCCACTTGTGTTCGTCATGGTGAATCTGCAACAAAACAATCAAATAACTTAAATGGATGAACCAACATGATAGATATAAGCTAATAGGAAATCAAAGTCTAAGTTAAGCTCAACAATTGGACTAATAAATAAATTGACTTTTAATATGATAAAACTAATAAGCAAAATGTCAATACTAAACAAAAACGTAGTAAAAAAAATAAAACTAATAATGAGCAATAATAAAATGAATAATCAAGACTAGTAAAATTAAAAATAAAATGAATTAAAACAAAAGAAATGTCTACTAGTGCCGAAAAAAGGAATAAAATAAAATAAAAGTAAATAATGTAAAATAAAATAAAATAAAAAACATGTACAGAACTACATTAAGAATAGACAAAATCAATATTAAAGAAACTAATTAATCAAGAATAAATAAAGAAACAAGTAAAAGCTGTAAAAATAATAATATAATAATAATATAAAAAATAATAATAGTAGTAGTAGTAGTAGTAGTAGTAGTAGTAGTAGTAGTAGGTCAAAAAGATAACCGACGGTGGTGGTTCTAACTGGACGGCCGGAGGTGTGCGATGGAAGGTGACGAGGCTTGTCGCGAGATCTGGCCATTTTGGTGAGGGGGAAATGCGAAGGTGATGGAAGGGGCTAGGGCGGGGCTGTGCAGCCCGAAGGGAGAAAAAGGGATGTCGAGAAAGGAGAAGGGTGAGGGGGAAGTAAGGGGGAAAGGGAGGTGTGATTGGGGTGTCGAGCGGTGGCTTGGGTGAGGGAGAGGTGGCTGGTAGGAATGGCAAGGGGAAGGCTAACGGCGGCTAGGGTTGGGAAGTTTGGGGAAAGAAGACAAAATAAAAAAATGAGAAGGGGGTTAGGTTTTTTTAAGGGTGACACGGTTGTGTAAGGGCCCGTGTTGGGCCACACGGTCATGTCACATGCCCGTGTGAGGCCTTTTTTAGCCCGTGTGCATTTTAAAAATGTAGACCCAGTCTTCACACAGCCTTGGACACGGCCGTATGTCCAGGCCTTGTGGTGCACAAAAGACCGTATCGCATGGCCGTGTGCGACCTTCTTCTATTCTCCCACGCCCGTGTGATTAACCACATGCCCGTATGGCTCGATCGTGTCTCGCACACGGCCGTGTGCCTTGCTCGTGTAACTCTCTGACTTGATTTTTTATGACAGAAGGTGACGAGACTTGTCGCGAGATCTGGTCGTTTTGGTCAGGGGAAAGTGCGAAGGCAATAGAAGGGGCTAAGGCAGGGCTGTGCGGCGTGAAGGGAGAAAAAAGGATACTGAGAAAGGAGAAGGGCGAGGTGGAAGTAAGGGGGAAAGGGTGGTGTGATGGGGGTGTCGAGTGATGGCTTGGGTGAGGGAGAGGTGGCAGGTCAGAATGGCAAGGGGAAGGCTGACGGCAGCTAGGGTGGGGAGTTTGGGGAAAGAAGACAAAACAAAAAATGAGAAGGGGTTAGTTTTTTTTAAGGGTGACACGGTCGTGTAAGGGCCCGTGTTAGGCTACACGGCCGTGTCACATGCCCGTGTGAGGCCTTTTTTAGCCCATGTGCATTTTAAAAATGTAGACCCAGTCTTCACATGGCCTTGGACACGCCAGTATGTCCAAGCCGTGTGGCACACATGAACGTGCCGCCTGGCCGTGTGCGACCTTTTTCACTTCTCCCACACCTGTGTGTGATCAACCACACGCCCGTGTGGCTTGATCGTGTCTTGCACGGCCGTGTATCTTGCCTGTGTAACTCTCTGACTTGATTTTAAAATGAAAAATTAGCTCCAAGCTTCACACGGCCTAGGACAAGTCCTTGTGTCCAGGCCTTGTGGACCACACAGCCATGTCACACGCCCGTGTATACTATTTTATGTCATGTCTCTGCCAATTTTTGAAACATTAAGTCCCAGGATCCACACGGCCAAGGACACACCCGTGTCTTCAGGCCGTGTAGGTCACACAACCATGTCACCAGGCCGTGTAACTAATGTCGATTTTCTTAAAATTTTAAAACTAAGTCTTAGGATTCACACGGCCAAGGACATGCCCGTGTGTCCAAGCCGTATGTGTTTAAAATCTCTTTTTTTTTTAATTCAAAAATTAATTAATTTTAAAAATATCATGAAAATTAAGAAAATTAGCAGTGTTAACACTCGGGTTGCCTCCCGAGAAGTACTTATTTAAAGTCTAAGCTCGACTTCCCTTGTATTCACACAGTCACGGTGGTTCGTAGAGTCGAAACTCCTCTTTCTCGCTGCCAATTCTATTATCAAAATAAGGTTTGAGTCGAGTAATATTTACCTTAAAAGTGTCCAATTCAGAATGAGTTACTTCAACTGTACTGTATGGGAAGACATTCAGTACCGCAAAAGGAGTTGCTCCATTTGCATTAAGCTTTGAAGTGGCAATACGTGGATATGTGTTATCTAGTAGTACCTTGTCCCCAACCTTAATTTGGTGTGTTCTATCCATATGCTCATTATGGTGTAGTTTTGGTTCTACATCGTGTATTCTTGGTTTCTCCTTGACATATGTCCACCATTCGTCTAGTTCATCGATCTGTAGCATTCGTTCTTCATGAGTCATTCTGTTTTTGTCGCATGGACTGGAACGTGGCTCCATCGCGTTCTTCCGAGGGGTTTCCTGAAAAGAAATTTGAGCCACAATGTTATTCATATTAACAGAACTCGTATAATCATCTCGATCACTAGATATCTTAGCAGAATCATGAGCTTGGAGAGTAATCGTGTCATCGCCTACACGAAGTATTAGTTCACTTGTACCATCATCAATAATAGTTTTGGAAATTGCTAAAAGGGGTCTTCATCCATTTTTAAAACAATAAAATCAACTGGGAATATGAATTTATCAATTTTCACAAGTATGCCTTCAATAATACCCCTAGGAAATCTAATGGTTCTATCTGCTAATTGAATATTCATCCTAGTTTGTTTGAGTTTCCCAATACCTAATTATTTAAACATTTTATAGGACATGACATTAATACTAGCCCCTAAATAAGTTAAAGCATTATTAACATTTAAACTACCAATTAAACAAGGAACAGTAAAACTCCCTGGATCTTTCAATTTGTTGGGTAGTTTATTTTGCAAAATAGCTGAGCAAACTACGTTTAGCTCCACGTGCGACGATTCATCTAACTTCTGTTTGTTTTCCAAAAGCTCCTTTAAAAAATTAACGAAATTGGGCATCTGTGAAAGAGCTTCAATAAACAGTAAGTTAATATATAATTTTTTTCAAAAGTTTAAGAAATTTACCAAATTGTTCGTTTATATTGTTTTTCTTTGTCACGTTGGGATATGGCACACGAGGTTTATATTCCTTACCGATCGGTTTTTGCTCATTTTGGCTTACCTCAACCTTACCTTTACTTGCCACACTTTCTTGCCTCAATTCTGGTTCAGATTCAACTAGCCCTTCTTCATCTCAAACAGTAATTACATGAAGATGCTCTATTAGGTTGGTCTTCGTGTTGCTAGGTAAGCTACCTTGCGATCGTTCTGAAATCAACTTTGCAAGTTGATCGACTTGGTTCTCAAGCCCTTGAATCAACGCTTGTTGATTTTTAAGTGATATTTTAGTGTTTTGGAAGACGGTTTCTGACACCGAAATAAATTTTATCAACATCTCCTCAAGATTCAGCTTTTTCTCTTGTTGGTAAGGTGGTTGAAATCCTAGAGAGGGTTGTGGTATTTGGTTTCCTTGACCACCTCAAGAGAAATTGGGATGGTTCCTCCATCCTGTATTATAGCTATTACTGTAAGGATTATTCTGAAGCCTAGAATTATTACTCATATAGTTTATTTTTTCGTTCTCTATGCTAGGACCGTAGGGTAAATATTCTGGATTGTTCATTCCTCCTCCATTTGTATCGCACTTCATCACTGGATGTACCTGCATAGAACAATATAAACCATCAATTTTCTTATTTGAAAGCTCTACCTAATTCGATAACATGGTGACTACATCTAGATTGAAAACACTGGCTGCTCTATTAGGTTTCGTCCTCATGACTTGCCACTGATAGTTATTCAGTGCCATCTCCTCTGTAAACTCATAAGCCTCTTCAAGTGTTTTATGATTCAAAGTACCACCAGCTACTCCATTGATTAGCTACCTAGTTGAAGGATTCAAACCGTTGTAGAAGGTTTGAACCTGTAGCCATAGAGGTAACCCATGGTGAGGGCACCTTCTCAGTAAATCCTTATACCTCCCCCATGCATCATATAGAGTCTCTAAGTCAATCTGCACGAAGGAAGAGATTTCATTCCTCAGCTTAGCTATCTTAATGGGTGGGAAATACTTCAATAAAAATTTCTTAGTCATTTGATCCCAAGTAGTGATAGAACCTCGTGGTAAAGAATTCAACCACTGTTTAGCTTTATTCCTCAACAATAAGAGAAACAACAGTAGGCGAATGGCATCGTCAAAAATGCCATTTATCTTGAAAGTATCATAGACTTCCAGAAAGTTAGCCAAATGAGTAATTGGATCCTTGTCTTGCAAACCATCGAACTGAACAAATTGTTGTATCATCTGAATAGTGTTCGGCTTCAATTTGAAATTATTCACCGCAATGGTGGGTCTCACAATACATGATTCAGCCCCAGTTAGAGTGGGCTTGGCATAATCGTACATAGTACAAGGAGTAGGATTCTGATTTGCAAGATTTGCAGCAACCATAGGAGGTAGCTGATTATTCTGATTATCAGTCATCTCCTCATTAATAATAATATCATCCTCTTGCTCTTCCACTATATTCTGTTGGTTCTGCCTTGCTTCTCTATGGTTTCTGTGAACTGTACTTTCAATTTCACTATCAACTACTAATGGTCCCGATAGATTTCTAGTCATAAACTAAAGGAACTTGTCATAAGCAAATAAAATAGAAATTTAGAAAACAAAAATTAAACTAAAAAAAAATAAAATGCAATAAAAATAAATGGCTAAATTAATAGAAATCAAGTGTTTCTAATATTTTAGTCCCCGGCAACGGTGCCAAAAACTTGATGGTCACTAAACTAAATATAATTATGACAAAGGCAAGTGCACCTATCGAACAATAGTATAACTATGGTGAGTAGGGAATATCGTATCCACGATAACTAAAAGTACAAGTAATTACTATTTTTCTATTATTTAGTCGATAAATTAGGATGATTGTTTTAATCTAATTTACTAATCTAAATTAACTACGAATGCAACAGAGAACGAAATGGGAAAAATAACTGAAGACAACCAATGAGAAATACAATACCCACGAAATAATCTACCTAGACTTCACCTATTATTTTAAATCTAAATTAAACGATTTATTCACTTGTGTCTTGATCCATAGAAATCCCTAAATTATGTTAATATCTCTTTCGAGAGTAAGAACAACTGACTCTAGGTTGATTAATTGAAATCTCTTTCTAATTAAAACCCCTATTGTCGCATTACTCGATCTATGGATTCCCCTATTAGATTTGACTTTAATCTGGTAGATTTATGTCATCTTATTTCTAGGATTGCATGTAACTCTACTCAATTATGCTAGATCTACTCTTAAACAGGGACTTTTGCTCCACTAAAATAAGAATATTAAACATGAATTAATATCCCTAAAATATTACAACACGAAATAAACATACATAATCGAGAACAAAAATCAAGTATTTATCATGTAATTCAAAAATCAGATAATAAGATTCATCATAGGTTTCATCTTCTATCGGTATCTAGGGAATTTAGTTCATAATCTGAAAAGAAAACATCTCGAAGCTAGAAAAACTATAAGACATAAAGAAATTCAAATAAACTTCGAAAGAAGTTAAAAGAGATCTTTAATCTTGAAGGAGATCCGCTTTTGAGTTGGCTCCGATGGTGTTCTTCGAGTAATTTCTTCAATCTTCTTTGCGTGCTCTCTTAGGTCTTCTTCTAATTGTTATTACTTTAGAATGCTCAAAAAGCCTAAGAATTAGGTTTTTCCGCATGTTTGGGAAACAGGATGTCGACACCGGCTGGCACATAAGAGTGTGGCCAGCCCATGTGGATACTGAAAATAGCTCTTTTTACTCGATTTTGGCTTGTTTATTGCTCCTTTTGCTCCTTTATGCTCACCTAAGTATAGAAACATGAATTTAAAGGATTATGAGCATCAAATTCACTAATTTACATAATAAATCATCAAAAAACACATCAAAAATGAGATTAAAAACATTTTACTTTTATGGCTTATTAGAGACACAGCCGTGTGTTTGACGAGGGAATGGCCGTGCAAAAGACACGACCGTGTGGTGGTGTAAGTGTAACCGTGTGGGCCACATGGGCTAGGCTAAGTTGGGCTTGTAGGTTTTGGGCCAAGCCATGTGGGCCACACGGGTGAGGCCAATCTGGGCGTGTGGCCTACACGGGCATGTGGGCCCATAATTCTAAAATTTTCCCTAAGGTCGTACGGGTCGTTCCGATCGACTATGGGCCTACCGTAGGGTCGGTAAGGGCTAACCAAACCCTAGATTATGTGATATGATATTCTGATAGTTTGCTCTGAGTAGGACACTGTTATGCATGTCTGATTATTCTGCTACATATATTTGATATTTGTATGCGAGTATGTTAAGCATGATATTTCTGTATATGTAATCTGTAATTATGTTTGGGGTGAGAATTGTATATGTGGAGGAAGTATTCTGTATGGGGACCTTCACTTATGTTCTGGCAGATTGGCTGCATATTATCTGATATGTGTCGTAATGACACAATATGGTGTGTAGGGATAGGTGGGTGTTTTTAACCCCACATGGTGTGATGGGATGGTCGGAGTTGGTGTGTAGAGGATGGGGTAGGATTCTGTGTATCTGTTCTGCATATCTAATTTTGTTATCTGTATTGTAAAGGACTTAGGTCCGAATCTGAATTTGACTATATATGTGATTTCTGTATGAATAGCATGTCTATTTCTGTTGAGTTACACACTGAGTTTATGAAAACTCACTTCTGTCTGTCTATTTTATTCAGGTAATCTACGGACTTAGGCGGGTCGGTGTGATGTAACAGCCTAGTTTAGACCCTAGTTGAAACAGTGGTTTTGAGACCACAAATCCGAGGTCAGAAAAATATTTTAATATTATTTTTGATGTTTATAATATGTGATTGAGCCTGTGTGAAATTTGGTGTGAAAATTTTATCATTTGTGTGTCGAATTATGAAAAAGGACTTAATCGCATAAAAAGCAAAAGCTGTGTGCTGATTGTTGAAGTGTCTATTTGGCATGGCTTATTAAATGGGAAGTCTTTATGTGGTAATTAGCCCTTTGGTAGTGGAGATGGACATAAATGGCCATTAAATGAATGAATTATAATGTTTTAAACTAAGGGTAAAATCGTAAAATTTGTATTAATGTTAATAAAATTAAAACAAAACAAAATGTAAGTCATTTTGTTCATCTTTCCACTGAATATCAAGAAGAAAAAGAGAACTTTCATGGTTATTTAGGGTTCAATCAAGAGAAGCTTCAATTGGTATGTGATTTTTGTTCGGTTTTTGATAAGTTCTACGTTTTTGTGATCGTTGCTTAGTGTTCTAGCTAGCCCATGCTTTAATTTTAGAAATAGATGGTGATTTTGAGATATTCTATTGATGAATGTTTGAGCTTTGTGATAGTTGATGATAAAATATGAAAGATGTGTGAAAGATTAACATGTTTTGTCTTTGAGTTTTTGGTAAAATTAAGTAATTTGGACTAAATTGTGAAAATAATATTTTGAGGGACAAAATGTGAAATAAATGAAATATATGGGCTTGTAGGAGACTAAGGAGAATTTGGCATGAGCATGGTGTGCTAAAATTTTGTGTATTTTGTTACTTTGTGAATTAGGGACTAAAGTGTCAAAATGTGAAAATGTGAGGGCTATTTTGTAAAATGCCCCAACTATGTGTGTGGACTAAACTGAATGAATTGGTTATTAAGTGAGCTAAATTTGAATATGTATAGACCAAGAAAGGAGATATTCAGATCGAGATCGAGGCAAAGACAAAGTACTCGATTGATCGGCTAGTCTCGGTATTTCGACGTCCGAGGTAAGTTCGGAAGTTGTTAAATTTATATCTATGTAATGAGAAATGAATGATTATATAGTTAATTAAATAGCAATGTTATATATCAAATTGAGCAATGAGGCACTAAGTGTGCGATATTAGAATTGAGACAAATATGATTAGCATTGTGTGTGTGAACTAATAGAAGCTTCGGCTTATTGATTTGGCACTGTGTGTGTAATACCGAGATAAGTTCAGTTTAAGTACAAGCACTAAGTGTGCGATGACGTTTATGCTTCGGCTACGAAATTAGCACTAAGTGTGCGATTAAATCAAATGAATAACAAAGGTTGATTGGAATGTCATATCGAGCATTGAGTAGTTTGGATGGTGAATAACTATGTGTTGGCTAAGGTATGTATTGAACCTTTGTGGTTGATGAAATGTGTATAGAATTATGAACGGTTGAGTGAGTATATTAGTTTGGATGAAATGGTGTGAATAATTGAGAGTTGATCTATGTGATGCATTAACTTTTTATATTGTATTTGATTTATTAAGTTGAATGTATTATATTGCAAACTTACTAAGCTCTTAAGCTTACTATGTGATGTGTTTCTCTGTTTTACAGTGTCAGTAAAGTCAGCTCAGATTCGGGGATCGTCAACAGTTTAATCACACTATCGGCTATCTAATTTTGGTACTTTTGAAAGATGTATATATTTGGTATATGGCATGTACAGGCTAGTGGTTATGGTATGTTTTGTAATGTTTGGACCTTGCCATGTGATATGGCTTGGAAGTTGAATGTTGTTGGTTCATACATGAAGCTATGAAAATGATGAATATGGTATGATATAGTGAGATTGGAAATGGTATATTTCATGCTTGAATTGGTTGATGAGAATGGTGGTTTAAGTGTGAAAGTGTGGTATGAGTAGATGATGCTTAGTTTATATGATTTGAGTTGAGAAGATGATGTTTTGGATGGATTTATTTGAGTAGGAATTGAGTATGGAAGTAAATGATGTAGTTGATGATTGTTTGGTGTATGTATTGGTATATTTTGGTTGCATTTGAAGCAAGAATGGGTAATGGTTTAATGCTTATAGGTGATTGCAAAGTGTGGATGGTAATTTGACCTTGAAAAAAGGCCTATAATTGCCTACGCAGTTGAGCACACGGGCGTGTGGCTCGACCGTGTCTTTCAAGTTTGTAAATTGATTCAAGTCAGACTCGACCACGGGCTGGACACACGGGCTTGTGACTGGCCATGTGATGCAAGTCAGTGTCAACCACGAGTGAGGCACACGGGCGTGTCTCAGGCCGTGTGGACAAGTCAGTATGTATGCCCTATTTTGCCACGGCTTGGATGCACGGGCATGTCTGAGGCCGTGTGAGGCACACGGCCTTCCCACACAGGCGTGTGACCTCTGTAACTTAGACAAATGTTTGAATTTCAAAAATTTTCGTGTGTGTTCGGTTTAGTCCCGACCCTATTCTAAAGCATGTTTAAGGTCTCGTTGACCTATTTAAGGGACTATATGAATGTGAATTTTCATGTTTAGTTGTGAAATGATATGAAATGATTGGAAATGATTAGTAATGCCTCTTAACCCTAATTCGACAACGGGCACGGGATAGGGGTGTTACACAAAACTTCATGATGACCACGAGTTCGTAAACTGTTTAAGATTATGGTTTTTACTTTAATTTAAGGTTTATTTCTAGGAGTTTTGTAATAATTGGACTCTCCGGACTGTTTGGTTAAATTTTGGGATTATCGTTTTAACATTTTATTTGCGGCGGATATTTAAAAACGTGGGTTTTACTAAAACAAAGGTTTTCCAAAAATACGACTGGGATTTCTAAATACAAGGTTTTTTATGACTTCCGTTATAAGTTATGTTTTGGCAAATAAATTAATTAAATAACGCTTTCGATAATAGATGTAGATGAATATGAGTTATAAAACTGAACGATTTATCGTAACGACTCAGTTTTTAAAACCCTTCTTTGTGACATCTCCGGATTCAGCCATATCGTCTAGGCCGGGTTTAGGGTGTTACAGGAATGACTTACGTTAACAGGGTTTAAACTTTTCAAGTTTCAATTGGTTAGTCTATTTAGTACTTTTCTTATAATTTTTATGTTTTCGGAATCTTATACCTCGAGTTAACTGACCCATGCTGTATTTTTCGTTATTGTTAAAATTTTAGGTTGTTACCTTAGTTGAATATTTAAAGTTTTAGGGATCAATTTGATAGATTTTTAGGTTAGAAGTGAAAAATGACTAAATTGTAAAGTTAATTAATGATTTTGTGCAATAGGGACTAAAATGCACAAATTGTGAAAATTATATTAGTCCCAGTTTTAAAGGCTAAACTAAACAAAATGCAAAAGTTGCATAAACTAGAAATTGAATGAAAATTTTAATTTTATATTGATGAAATGTCTTGCTTTTTAATCCGTAACTAACGTTGATTCAGATCCCTCAAAAAACAAAGGAAAAGATAAAGTTGTCGACGAATAGCTCGGAATCCACGGTTTGTATTTCTATAGTTCAAACTATTTAAATTGTTGCATATAAACATTGCATCATATGGTAAGTCAATAAGGTGAGTTAGTTCTTTAGAAATTTCTGTGAAATGCTAATTAAATTGAATGGATGTGATTGAATGTTTATTTGTAAAATTAGACTTAATTTGATAGTTATGTAAATAATGTTCATTTAATTATATATTGAACCTAATTAATTTAAGAAATGAACAATGTTGATAGATGCGTGATAATGGATTGATGGAAACTTGGTTTTGATATTGAGGATTTGGTATGTTGAATCAAATCGAGAAACATGTTACCTTATTAACTGCTAGGGCAGGGTCAAGTATAAATGGCATTCCATAGGATAGGAAGAGTTCAGAGTTATACGGCTACATGTCGAGGAGTGTTGGGCATTCCATTTGTCAGTTATACCAACCGGTGTTGGGCACATTATTTGTCAGTCTTAACCAGCCAGCGCAAAGCGCAATTTATTATAACAGATTTATCCTTTAGGCACTGAGTCCCAAATTGGTGTGTCGGTTGGATCTATGTATCCGTCTGAGTCCAAGTCATGTTAATAGGGAATTGAAAATGGAAATCGAAACCACGATACTGGAATATTTAAGGATGATTATGAACTTTGACTGTATTCAATGGTAAATTTTGAGATGGAATATGCGAGCATATGATCTAATTAGCAAATGATATATATGAAGTGAATATGACATGTTCTAGTATTAGTAAATATGTGATAGTTTTGAGAAATAAATAAGTGAATTGGTGTATGGTAATGGATATATTGCATTTTATTATTTATGTTAACTTATACATCATTATATGTTAGATTAGTTATTAATATTCGGATTATAGAAATACCATTGAGTTACTTAATGTACGGTTTTGCTTTCCGTGCGCAAGTTAGGTACTTAAGGATTTGGTCATCATTTCAACATTCAGCGACAATCCCGAACTCAAGTGTTGGTGAATGGTTCTTTTTAGTCTTGGCATATACCTAGGATGTTTATATATTTAAAATGGACATTTTGTAGCTTGTTGATATTTGAAGATTATGTATATATGTAATGACTTTAGTCATGTTGTTGATGGATTGTTTGGTTGCTTGGATTATATGTCTAGTCTCCTTATAACTGAGGAAGCACCATGTTATATAATATGTTTTGGTTGAGTTTGGATGTGGAATGATGCCTGACATGCATAGGTTATGTTAGGTGTTATTTGGTAGATTTAATGCTTGTAAAATCTGAAAAACAAGGGACACATGGCCGTGTGACTGGACGGTGTCGTAATTGAAAAATTGAGGTGCAGGGCAGACACAACAGTGCAGTTAGCCGTGTGGAGGATCCCAGGCCATGTGAGAATCGAATTCTTAGGGTTTTAGGGGAAACATGGTTGTGTTAGGGGCCGTGTGGTCCACACACCAATGTGACTAGCCGTGTGGCCCTAATTCTAGGCACAGTTTGTGTTGATTCACTTGTTAAAGAACACACACCTGTCACAGGGATCTTGAATGACGTTCCTCACACTCAAATTCGGTCGATGCACCTAAAGTGGGTCCTTAAAATGACAATTTCAAATGATTCATGTTTGATTTCCAAGATTTATCAAGATTTGTCGATTTTAACGAAAGATTTGTCAAGAACCATGAAAAATTATCTATTTTATTTGAAATATTAATATCGGATAGAAATTTGGTGTCTAAATTTTAGAATGAGATGCACTTATCAAACTTGATGGAATTACGGAGGCTATCAACGATGAATTCAACAATCGGTAGAGAATTTATTTATCGGGGATTGATTTGATATCGAAAGCAAAAATAATTATCAACAATTAGGATGAAAATATGGTGTAAAGAAAAGGGAAAGAGAATAAAAAGAGAATAAATAGAAAGATGGAAGGCAAATTGAAATTCTAATTAGGAAAAAAATATAAAAAGATAGTAGATTTCTAATTCTATTGGGATTTTGAGGAAGGACAATATATGAATTCTAGTTAAGAAAGAATTGACAAATCTTAGGGCTTGTGAACCCTAGAGGCCGCACTTGCAATTTTCTCAATATTTTGCCAAAATTTGAAACTAAAATTAAAGGAGAGAAGAAGAAGACTCAAACCTTAGTCACTTAAGGGGGCTAATGCTTTAACCATTAAGCTATTACCCATTGTTAAGTTTCAACTCTAAAGGAGTGGGGTTTGAACTTAGAATCTTTAGAATGGAGACACTAACACCTAACCACTCAATCTATGTCTTATTCCTTATTTATTTTAGTCATTCAGTTGCATATATTTATTTTTAGCTCAACTTATGTATTCTTTAGTAGCTTACACATTTACTCAATTTTTTTCTTATTAACTTATTTAACTCTATAGTTTTTAACACATTCCTATTTTAGTTTATATACAGTAATTAATACTCATAGTCAAGTCTCGTTATTAATATTTTAATTCATTTTACCCCTTTTTCCAATTAGGTCCTAACTCAATTAAAACACATTATTTTTCAGATTAAACCTCGTGATCAAGTTTCATTTTAGATTAATTAATATAATAATATCTGAGTATATCATTTTAATACTTTAATTAATTATTTATGAACCTAATTTCGATATCTGTTTCAAACCATCAATTTATAAATGCTCAAAAATACCTTATAAATCGGGGTGTGACCACTTTCGATTTTCACAAACCCAATTCTTCTAACCCGATTTTTGGGGTGTGACAAAAAACATACAAAATCATAGTTTTGGATCCATTTAGGAATGGAAATAAGGCAAGGCGGGGTGAATTTTCACCCACCCTAAACCCAACCTAAAACTTGAGGTATCAGCCTCGACCCTAACTTTTAAGAAAAAATTCGTCCTAAACCTAAACCTAAAATTTAATAGAAGATCTGACTCCGATCTGACCCGAATTTAATTTAATTGTTTTATTTTTTTATTTTGAAGTAAATAGGATTATTACTTTTTAGTTTAAAATTAAATTTTAAAATATATATTGAAAGTAAAAATATTATATATATATCGAAGGCATTTTTGTAAATATTAGGGGCAGGGCGAATGTACCTCGAACTCAATATTGTCCCAATCCAATTTCTTTTTTTTTTTTTTAAATTTCATCTGATCTAATTCAAACTCAATTTTAAAAAAAAAAATTCCGACACTAACGAATTAGATAGAAATTCATCGGATTCGAGTTTTTTTCCATCCCAATTAGAGGGCAACCTAAAACTCAATTAACTCAATTAATTATAAGTACGAATTTTACCAAAAAAAAAGCTGTCACCTTTTTAGGTTCAAGATTGCCAATAGCGGGTTAAATTCTACTATCAGTCCCCATACTTTGCAAAAATTATGAATTTAGTCCCTACATCTTAATTTAATTAATTTTAATGCTTGTACTTTTTAAATTGATCAATTTTAATCCTTATACTTTTTGAATCTTGAAACTTTAGTAGTCACCCAAACAGTAGTAGTTAAATTAAATTATTAGTCTTGTACTATGTGTATAGTTGTAGATTTAATTCATATTCTCTAATTGGATCATTTTAAGTCTCTATACTTTTTTTAAAATCTAAAATTTCAGTTTTAATGCAAAATGAAAGTGGTTAATCTATTAACTAGATTTTTAGTGAGTAATATGTAGAAATAATAAATTGACATGACATTATACATATAATAATATGTTTGTTGTATTAGATTTTGAAAACAACAAAATTTAAAATAAATTAATTTAACAATTATCATTTGAAATGATGTATGAAATTTTAAAAATTTAAAAAATATAAAAACTAAAAGTAACAAAATTGAAATATAAAAAATTAAATTCAAAACTTAAACTTAATACAAAGATTAACCACCACTAATCAACGCTGTAATAACCAATTTTGGCCCGGGCCTGGCAGAAACAACCGAGGCCCATCACAAATAAATACCAAAATAAAAAAAATAAACAAACAAAACAAAAACCAATAAAAATCCAGTCCATTTACAGAACAAGTCCAGAGCCTAACAACCCGAATGGCCCACTTTACAAGCCCAAATCAGAAACACAAAAACAACAGATAAAGAGCCCAAATACAAATTCAAATAGCGGCCCGAATTGTAGGACCCAATTACAAATGGCCCAATAAGGCCCAAAAAGAAAGAAACTTTCAAAAGCCTAGGGCTTCTGGAACCCTAGGTGCCGTATGCCTTTCACCAGTGGCCACCACGCGCCTCGGCCTCCGCGCGCGCCTCTCATCGTTTCAGCAACCCACGCGCGCCACTGTCAGCTACCACCATTGTCCACGTCTCGATCGACATCCACACGCTGCCTCGCCCATACCCTGCAAACAAAGAAAGACGACAAAAGGCAGAGAAAACAAGGAGAATAAAAAAACAACAACGAGAATCAATTGTAAAATCGGTTATAAAAAACCGAAGTAAAACCACTGAAATGGGGGGGGGACCTTTCTTTTTTTGAGAATACCTGAATACGAACAGCAATCAAAAGCTAAGAGGGTGATTTCACTATCTTTCCTTGGTTATTTACCGTTTTTTATTTTATTTTTATTTTTTATAATTTCAAAAAAAAACTCTATAAACGAAATCTAAAGAATAAAAGGGGGATAAGGGACTTACGATCGGGGTTGCGCCGTCGATCTCGGTCCTCCCCGTCACGTTCGGAGTTTAGGAGAGTATCATGGTTCGGGTCACACCTTTGTTCTTTCCGTGGCAATCGGGGCTGGATGATGGTGGATTGAATTGGACCTTACTAAACGTTTCTCGCCTGACCAAGCGACGATTCGGTGGCTAGGGGCAGGATTCTGGATTGTGGCTAAGAGAAAGGGTTAAAAGGCTAGGGTTTTGGTCGAATGAGGGAACTGCGATGTTTTAATTCTGTTTAGGGGAAAGTTAACAGCCAACAAAGGAACGGTGCCGTTTAAGAGGGTGTAGACCCGTGTGTTGACCCGCTGGGCGACCCGGGTCTGCGCCTTCCTTCGTCAAAGGGAATATTCGCGCGTTTAGTCCCTCGGTTCTTTGGTTCTGTCGCAATGTAGCCCTACTCAAACGCTGCGTTTAGTTGACCAAAATATTTACTGATCTGGTCCTTATTAATCCATGCGCATTATATTTTTCCCCTTGGATCTCACTCTTGATTTATTGCCTTTTAGCCCCAAGTTTTGTGCTGATTTTCAATATAATCCTTGTATTATTTAGTTAATTATTGGTTTACCAGTTTCTTTAACTGTTCTTTTAATTAATATTCAGTATAAAATATTTAAAATGTTTTAGCTATTATCTATTTTAATTATATGTCATCTTCATTAGTTCTATATATACATACTTTTTATATATACACGTTGTTTATATTAAACTATTTTTATGTATGTATTTTGTATTATTTTATGAATGTAAATTTGCGTATAATTTACTTTTTCAAAACTATATTTTCTTATATATACATGTCATATATCATTATTTTTTTGTACATTATGTTATACTAAGCTTCTTTTATATATTACTCAAATCGACACATGCTATTTGCATATTATTTTCTAAATATACTATATTCAAGTTTAACTCATTTTCGCTTTGCTATATTTTTAGCTTTCATTATTTCTTCATTCAAAAGTGTTGGTGTTTTCAAAATAAGAGTTGTGAGGTCATCGATTTTTATTGAATTGTATATTATTATTCTTGTCATCCATTTATCGTATTCGCATCTTATTCTTCCATATTATATTTTGGTTTCTCATGACTCAATAAAATGCATTTTGAGCCGATTCTAAAGATTGAGCCAATTTTAAGATTGCATATTTGAAAACAAGGCAATATTTGTGTGTTTAGAAGTATGAAAAATCACATCCTAACGTGCTGGGTGTTGATTTTTCGTTCAACTAAATAGCCAAATACCCTTTTTCACATGTTTCGAATATCAAGGTGGATCTCGATGTTAGAGTATAAAGGCATTATACCCTAATGTGCTGGGTATGATACTTTCATCCCTTTGAAACGAGTTAAATCTTGAAATTCAATCGTACTTTAAACAACCTTTTCTCAAGAGTTTTTAACCCTAAATATTTTCAACCTTTCAACATTAGGACAATGTTAATCAATTTGGTACCAACTTTGGGCGTTGCAAGGGTGCTAATCCTTCCTTGCACGTAACCGACTCCCGAACCCGCTTTCTCAAATTTCGTAGACCAAAATTATTTTAATAAATCAAAATGTTTTATTAAAATAATCCATCTCAAGGTGACCCGATCACACCTCGAATAAAAGATCGGTGACGACTCCTTATTTTTTAAATCGATTCCCGTTTTGTCAAAAATGGTTACGACAAACGCAATCACACATTTTTTACTTTTGTTAATCCTTAGAACATTGTTTCTGATGAAACCAATTTGGCCTTATCCTTTTATACGTACTACAACCCATGAATTATACCTAAATTAATTAAGAAGAGAATATAGATAATCATAGTTGGAAGAATTAATATTGTTAAAAGATAAACATAGTTTAATTTAAAAGAATTGTTGAAATTATTTATTTTTTGAAAAATACAACTATTATTCATTGCCCACCATCTAATTTTACTTCATTAATTTGTCTTTTTAAGAATAGTATGTTATAGTTAGAGAAATTTTTTGAAGTGTCATTTATCAGACAATCAATTGAATCTCTAATAATTGAAGGTATTATCCTCATGTTAGGGTTTTGTCCCGGTTCTCTAAGGAGAACCATGTATAATTTACGGAGGGAGCACTTGATACGAAAATATAGCTTACAGAACTCGAGAGATGTTAATATAATTTAGCTAACCTAAAATTTATATTATCCTTATTTACAATCAACATGAACAAAGATATATATTATATAGTAATTGGATGTTTAGATGTAATTATAACGCCAAATAATAATGCTTAGTTATTACACTAAAACAATCAATTTTTTAGATTTGTATCATTAATTTCAATATCATTTCATATAGAAAAGTTAACAACATTAGTTTGGATACCATTTTAATGTAACGGAAATCAAACAAAAAATTAATTTAAAAAGAAATGCATTCAAACTAAATATAAATATTATAATTATTAGAAAATAGAGATCAGAGTGCAAAGTTTGAAGAAGTCAACTCCTTCAATCATATTCTTTTATGAATTATGAATATATATTTTATTGTTAGGATAAATCTCTAAATTATACATAAATTATAGTTTAATATATAATTGTGTACATGGATTTTGATTTGATCCAATTCTTGTAAATTATTAATATAATTATTGATAGTATTGATATAACATCATTTTATGTTTATGTACTGCAGACATCAATAATTATATTTATTCAATAAAAAAATAAATTGATGTATTTATTTCTTTAAATGTGTATGATTAAATCAAAATTAAAACTTAAGTATACATTTGAACCACAAATAAAGTTTCCCGTGTATAATTGTATCAAATTAAAGTTCATGTATACAATTGCACTTTAAATCAAAGTTTATATATAATTTTAAGATCTATCCATTTATTGTTTAACCCGATCGCTTTTAGAAATTAATTAGGTTAAGCTATGCCATAACTTCTTATAATCATTATAAACTTGGAATTTAGTCTTTGTACTTTTATTTTTAGGAATCTAGTCTTTTTATTTTTTAGATTTCAAAATTTATGTTCAACTGTTATCACTGTTAAAATTATTTTATTAAATTCAAGTTCATTACATAACAATTTTTTAGTTACATAGCTATTTAGATTTTATTTTTTTTTTAATTTTAAAATGTCAAACTAACAAATTTAACAAAGAAAATTTAAGAGTGTTAAAAATTATACATGGATTTGAAATCTGAAAAGTAAGGGACTAAATTTTTGAAAATAATAGTATATGGACTAAATTCTAAATTTGCAGAGTATAGAAACTTTTAGTTATAGCACCATGTATTAGAATCAGAGAATAAAGTATATGAAACTGTGATTTTACGTTATCTTTATCCCTTTTCAATAAGAGAATAACAAATCTTTTTTTTTTTTCATCTTTTAGAATCAACATGCTAGCAGCTGGAACTTGCGTTTTTGTTGCCTGACTATTCAAAGTCAGCTCTTTTTTATTTATTTATTTATTTATATATTAAAGTCAGCTATAGCAATACCAAATTAAAGTCAAAACACCAAAATTAGGTGTTTGATAAATTAAAAAACTTAAGTATATAATTTTTAGTGTAAAATTTTTATATTAGTGAGCATTACGTGTTGAATAAAATTATGTCATTTAATAGTAATAAATATTTGAAAAATATTTATTTTATTATTATTTTTATCATATTTATAATTTTAATCTTATTAATATAATATTTTATATTATTTGTATAAAAATTAATTATAATATTTTGATTAT
Source organism: Gossypium bickii (assembly GCA_025503065.1). NCBI lineage: Eukaryota > Viridiplantae > Streptophyta > Magnoliopsida > Malvales > Malvaceae > Gossypium > Gossypium bickii. Next base: position 21,294,696 of record CP106718.1, read on the forward strand.
ATTGTTTTTAACAAAAATAATGAGATAATTTATTTTAATATAAATTTTAAAAAACAATATCAACTTACTCTTTTTAATATTAACACTTGAATTATACATTTAAAGAATTACTGATGAAATTTAATTTTTAAATTAAATGAAATTTTTTAAAATAAATTTTTTTGGTACGTTAAAAATAAAATCTTTAAACACATCCTAAATCACAATTTTTACAATATCGTATGGGTGAAATTATGATAGTCGGAATCGTATCGGTACGTGTCGTTCCGATCCTAAATTAGTATCAAGTAATTTATATTTTATTTTGGTTAAAATTTTGGTGTATTTCTGCCAATTTTGGTCAATATCGGCTTGTACAGTGCATACTATCCACATCAATTGGTATAAAAATTTGATATTTTAAGCTACCTTTAAAATTTTTATCTTAACTATTTTGATTATTTTATAATTAAATTTTAAATTAAAGCTATTAAATTAAATTATTAAACTTAATTAATAATTTTAAAATTTATATTTACATATAAATATATTTATATAGATGTAATTGAGATATATTGGCAGGTGGTATATCTGTCTATACTATATATAAAAAATTTTATTGAATGCATTTTTTATTTTTTAATATAAAATGTAGAAAAAAAATTATGATGGGATTTGAACCCAAAGCACCAACATAAACTCTTTCAATCAAACCATTTCAACCAAAATAATATTTAGTTTTTAAATTATCCAAAAAAAATTAGTTTTTATGTCAATCTTTAATAAATATATTACATAACTTTTTTCACCAGCATCGTGTGTGTGCCATATATTGATAATTTCATTGATTGAGTTAGCGTCCCAAATTAACTTGATACCAACTTTAAAAAATGATAATACTACGATAAATAATTAAAATGCATTTAATATTTTTAATCCAATGTATTTACCTATTTAAAATTTATTTTACTCACAATGTAAAGTAATGTTTTTATTGTATGTGTTGTTATTATTATTATTTTCAAGTTTTATATTTCATTATTTATTGTATGATATTTTAAAATACATATATATATATATATATATATATATATATATATGATTTGTACGCGGACATATATAGCTAAATATTTGTTATTTGGTTTTTAATTGGAGAGGATAAAAAATAGCATGTACCAAAAGACGTGTATCCCTACTACCAAATATGCCTTCCGTAAACATGAATAAACAATACATAGCAACGCCCTCATAGATTAATCAATCATCGATATCATTAAATAATAATAAGAGAAGAGTTTAGATTGCTTGAATGATTATTGGATATTAATTAATTAAACATGGTTGGTATGATTATTGTCATTTTCTAGTGTTCAAACTTATGCCACCCTGTCAAAAAGCCTACACCATATCTTGTTTCTCCTATATAAACAACGACACTGAAAGCTACAAGAGCAAATTAGAGAATTTGAAAATGGCAACTAAGCTAGCTTGCTTTGTGTTATTTATGATCATGTCCATGGCGGTTTCGCCAACCCTTTCATCTGTAGTCACCAATGCAATGGACTATTGGTGCGACAAAACCCCAAACCCTCAGCCTTGCAAGTATTTCATGCGCCAAGAACCCAAACCCTTGGTGCCCAAGACCACATCTGAGTTCCGCAAAGTGGCAGTGGGAATAGCCTTGGAACGTGCACTCCATGCTGAGACTCATACCAAGTGGCTAGGCAAGAAATGTCGAAATGACAAGGAGAAAGCTGCATGGGCTGATTGTTTGAAACTCTATCAACAAACCATTCTTCAAATCAACCAAACCTTACACTCCACCAAATGCACCGATTTCGACGTCCAAACCTGGCTAAGTACTGCCCTCACCAACCTTGAAACTTGTCGGGCAGGGTTCGTTGAGCTAAGGGTTTCTGATTACGTCTTACCCCTAATCATGTCCAACAATGTCTCAAAGCTAATAAGCAATGCTTTGGCTTTGACTAGTAACGCTTCATTTGTGCCCCAAAGTTACAAACACGGCTTTCCTAGCTGGCTCAAGGCCGGTGACAGAAAGCTGTTGCAGTCTTCTTCGCCAACACCTGACCTTGTGGTGGCTCGAGACGGGTCGGGGAACCATAGGACTATTAAGGAAGCACTTGATACAGCCTCAAAAAGGAGTGGGAAAGGTAGATTTGTGATACGTGTAAAAAGTGGGATTTACAAAGAAAACCTTGAGATTGGCAATAAGTTGAAGAATATTATGTTGGTTGGAGATGGATTGAGGAACACCATTATCACTGGCAGCAGAAGCGTTGGAGATGGTTCCACCACTTTTGACTCTGCAACTGTTGGTAATTTTGCTTACAGGATTTCTAAATTTCCTGTTGTAAACCTTTGATTATAAGTTCATACTATTTCTTGGAAATAATAATAATGTTTATATTATGTTGTGTATTCAGCGGTAACGGGTGAAGGGTTTATTGCCCGTGGCATAACATTCCGCAACACCGCAGGACCGCAGAAGCACCAAGCAGTGGCCTTGAGATCAGGCTCTGATCTTTCTGTCTTCTACCGCTGTGGCTTCGAGGGATACCAAGACACACTCTACGTCCATTCTCAACGACAGTTCTACAAAGAATGCTACATATATGGCACAGTAGACTTCATTTTTGGAAATGCAGCTGTGGTTTTGCAGAACTGCATGATTTATGCAAGGAGGCCAATGGATAAGCAAAAGAATACGGTAACTGCCCAAGGCAGGACCGATCCTAACCAAAATACTGGCATTATAATCCATGGATCACGAGTGATGGCAACTGCTGACCTTTCCCCGGTGCTTAGTTCATTCAAAACGTTCTTGGGACGGCCATGGAAGGAGTACTCGCGTACTGTTTTCATGAAAACTTACCTTGATTCCTTGGTGGATCCTGCAGGTTGGCTTGAATGGGATGGTGACTTTGCTCTAAATACCTTGTTTTATGGAGAGTACCAAAACATCGGCCCCACTGCTCCGACTAGTAGAAGGGTAAAATGGAAAGGTTACCGAGTTATAACCAGTGCTACTGAAGCATCAAAGTTCACAGTGGCTAACTTCATTGCTGGAACATCATGGTTGCCAAACGCTGGGATACCATTCACTTCTGGTCTTTGAGTTCATCATATTAACCGTATCACTCATTTTCAATTTGTTCCAAACATTGTTTTGTTCTTTCATTGCTGCCGTGTCTTTCTTATACTGGTTGAAATCCACATGATTATGTAGAAGAATTTCTCCTGTGTCATACATGCATAATAAATAAATTAATGTTTTTTTTCCCGGCCACAATACACAGAGGAACAAATTATACATATATGATGCAGTATGAACCCGAATCAACCAAAATTATTGCTAAACAAATCAACAAGGTAAAAGAAGAGAACAAAGGGTGTCCTTCAGCTTTTATGCATAACATCAGCCTGCAAGTTGAAGGGAAGCTTCATCTATTCTATGCACAGTATAACAGTTGCCTCCTAGCAAGAAACTGAGCTTTCTCCATCAACAAAACTCTGTGAAAGTGAAACTCCGTAGAGCAGTACCCATTTACTTGCTTCTCAGAAGTAAATATTGTCAAACGCCCGACCCAAGCGCACTACTTGTTTTCAGCAGTCTCACACCATAAATCGATTTGCAGGGTTGAAAACCTACACCCTTGCAGAATGCAAAGCCTGACACTAAAAGGTGCATTTCATCAGAAGTTTACAACAGCCATCACTCTGCATCATTCACGCTCTTCATATTATATTAGCTTCTCCATTAAAGTGGGCCATATTACCAGTTGTAAGAAAACAGGAAAGTTTGTATAACACTTTATCTTTATCCCTGCCATCAGCAGATATTTCACTAAGTTGAGCATTGTAGAGAACAAATCCTCAATAGTATAAATACAGTATTCATGTTGGATTACCTGTAAGTTCTATAAAACCAGGAATCTGAAGGATCTGGAAAACTCATAACACTGAAGTACAAACTTTTATGTCTGCCTAAAGTTTAAACTTCTCCCTTGATTTTTCAGGGCTGTAATAGCAACAAGGCTGTTAAGTATTCAAGAAACAATATAGATATTACTAATTCTACAAACATTTGAAAATTGAAAACATTAAAGATAATATAAAAACATTGAGGAAAATAAAATTACTCACCATGAGCAACATCTCATCCTTTATTTGTGAAAGAATACCTTCTGGCACGTCTTCAATAACACTCCACTGGCACCAAGCCATTATATCTTTAGCTGCCAAAAAACAGACTGGAATAAGGACTATAGGAAAAGTCATTCCTACCAAAAAAGAAAAGGTTTTGTTAAAGAGGACAAGGAAATGCCAAATGCAGCTGCATCAAATTGGAATAAGCTAACCTATACTTTTTCCATTTCAAACATATTACCTTAGCAAGAAATGATGCCATTTTTTTAAAATTGAAAATTCATGTCCAAGTTGCAGAAAACAAACTTTTTTTTTTTTTTGGTAGAACCAAAATCTATCGGGTCATCATCACCAGCAATAGCAAACTAACCTCTTTGTTCTTGAAGCCAACAGAAGAGAGGGATTAATAATTTAATACCAACATTGCAGTCAACTGAAGTCCATCTTGCTACATTTCAAATAAAAGGAAATATTAGAGAACCATGCAGAAAATTAAAGTAAAAAATTTACACAAAATGATTTGCTTACCAACTATGTAAATTAAATTGGGATATTATCTTGAATCATTAAATCAAAGTACCTTTCTCCTCATTTTCTAAATGTTTTGATGAAGAGACTTTTAGTTGGCTTATAAGGATATTTGCCCCTTTGAATCATTGAATTATATACTACACATGCTTCCCGCAATTTCTTTTGTTCACATAAGATACAAAGCAACCAGTTATAGTAATATAACTGTGGGCCTGGATTATAGACAAGCATCTCTTCGAATATCTTGAATGCAGGGATGGCCAAATAACTTGCACAAAAATACTGAAGTATAATTTCATAAGTACCCTTTCTAGGAATGAGCCCCCTCTTGTGCATCACATGTAAAAGTGACAACGCTTCGAGCAATCTACTAGCCTGGCAAAGGCCATTTACTAAAATTTTGTACACAATGCCATCTGGAGTGCAACCATCTGCATTCATTTTATTAAATAAGCCTATGGCATCATCAATTTCACCAGCTTTAATATGTCCACCCATAAGTATGGTAAAAGTCACTTGATTGGGAAGCACGCCTTCTTTTTGCATCAATTCAAAATGATCATATGCATCCTGCATCCTATCTGCCTCACAAAATCCAGAAATTATACCATTGTAGAGGTACAAATTTGGCATAAACCTTGTTTGTTTAACCTTCTGAATAAGCTTCAATGCAAAACATTTCATAGCTTCAGGAGAACTATCAGAAACTCTTAAATTCTTTTCTTTTGGCAGTAGAGATTGACGGTGGAGCAGTTGGAACAATTTTTCTCTTGCTCTTTCAGACCCTCTCCTCATAGAGAACCATCTTTTCCTGCTGCTGATGCTTCTGTAAAAACCACTGACCAGTGAAATATAAGAGATCAGGTCACGCTCAATCTGGTTTCTGTCCATCAAATCAACTAATCTAAAAGCAAATTCAAACTCTCCCTTCTGCAAGAAATTATTGATGAGAGAGGTGTACAGTACAGCATTAGGCACAAGACCATCATCCAACATCTTTTCAAGATACATGCATCCCTTATCAGTCATGTCTTTCTTGACTAACCCGCTAATCAGAGCAGTGTAAGAATGAGATGTCGGCCTAATAGCAGCCTCTATCATTTCATGAAATAGCTGACGGGCTTCAATGACTCTTCCATTATTTGAAAAGCCATTAATCATTGTTAAATAAATAATCTCATCAGGATCCACCCCAGACTTAAGCATCCTTACGAACATATCTTTAGCTTCAGATGCCTTTTTTTGCCGGAAAAGAGAACCTATTATGCAATCGTAAATAGCAACACCAGGTTTCATTCCTCTGTCCTCCATTTGGTCCAGGATATCAAAAGCCGGTGCCAGATTCCCATGTTTACAGTGTTCATTTATTATTATCAAACAGGTTGCTTGATCTGGAAAGATACCTTGAGCTTGCATACGATTGAGTAGGGATTCAGCATCCTCAAAAAGACCCTTCTGGGAAAGACACTTTATCAAAGAGTTGTAAGTAAAAAGGAGAGGCATGCATCCTAGACTCTCCATTTTATCCATGAAATGAAAAGCACTATCCTGTTGTGCTTGCTCACACAGGGCACTTATAAGTATATTGAATGCAACTTTGGCTAGATGCAAGTTGCTTTTCAAGATCTCCTCAATCAAAATCAAAATCTTTTGCTCCAATTCTTCATTAGCAGAAACCGGAAGTAATAATGGATCAAACCCGCACCCATTTAGAGCTATTGCCTTCAGAACCATAAAAGCAATGTCAAGTTCATACCCCTTAGGGTACATCTTCATAAGTTTGAAGAACAAAACATGGTCCGGAACAAGCCCACCATTCAGCATCCTTTCATAGAATTCCTCTGCTTCCATTATCCTATTCTCCTTATATAAGGATGTAATTAGAACTGTGTAACAGTGGGCATTGGGAGCTAAATTCTTGCTAATCATGTTATTCAGAAGCATAGAAGCACAATCCACCTTCCCTTCCCTGCAATAATTACTTATCATAACGTGAAAAGTGACCACACTTGGCTGCAGTCCCTGTTTCATCATTTGGTTGAATAACACCCAACCGTAATCAAACAAACCCATCTTAACAAACCCATGGATCAATGTGTTATAAGTATAACTATCCGGCCTACAACCCGTCTTGAGCATCCTATAGTAAACTCTCAGGGCCATTTTCATCTTCCTACCCTTACAGTATACATTTATCAATGAAGTGTACATGGTCTTGTCCACAAAGAAACCCTGCGACTCCATTTTTCCAAACAAAGACTCAGCCTCCACAACCCACCCTTGTTTGCAAAGACCATAAAACAAAGACTTGTACAAATGAAGCGTAGGTAGCGATTCTGTTCTTTCAGGCATTAAATCAAACATTTGAATCGCTTCTTCCAAATACCCTTTCTGACATAGTCCATCAATCAACACATTATAATACCAGCAACCCAAATTAACATTAATATTAATCATTTTAATAAAGTAATCAAATGCATCCAAAAATCTTTCTTGCGAGCATAGCAGCCTAACGAGAGCATTAAAGGCAGGCTTTTCACAAGAATTGTCCGTTACAAGCCGATCAAAAAGAATTGTAGCTTCCTCTAACTTCCCTAACTTACACAAACAAATGACTATAGAATTAGCAATAGAGGAGTCAGGAATAATACCTCTACCAATAATATAATCGGAGTAAAAAGAGTAGGCCAACAGGAGATGCCCTGATTGCACAAGCTTCTTAATAAGAACAGCGTATGTGGATAAATCAAGGTCCAAGCCACGGGAAATGACGAAATCAACGGTTGATAATGCATCAGAGACAGGAGAAGAGTTAGAAAAGACGCGCTGAAAGAGTTTCCGAGCAGAGGATAGTAAGCCACGATTAATGAGTTGCTCTGAGAAGGAGAGGCAAAGGGAAAAATGGTCGGCGGGGATGGATGAAACGGTGGCGTAGGAGGGGTCTAATGGAAGAGCAGCTGAGGTTGTTACTGCTCTTCCGGTTTTGAAGAAGAGGTGACGTGAAAGAACTCTCTTATTCGTCATGTTTAGAAACGGTGGATGGGAGTTTTGTTTAAAGCACTAGTAAGAAGAAGGAACAAGTAGGCATAATAGAAACTTTTGGAAGACAAAAATGTCCCGTTTTCTTAGTATGATCGGCCCAAAGAGACTGCAGAAAGAAATGGGAAGAACAAGAAGTAGAGCGCTGAGGCCGAACGAACAAAAAGCGCTTCGGCTCCGGTTGTGTTAGTTTAAAACCCTGGGGTCGTTACTCGCAGGGTTTTTCTGCTACTACACTGCCCTTTTTCCATTTTAAGAGTGGGCTATTAAATCGGCTTTTTGGGCTTAAAATCTGATTTTGGAGTTGGTAAATCTCGGATAAAAACATAAATTTTAGATTTTTAGTATTTTTATGAATATAATTTTTAAACTAAATTGAATTTTGGTTTTAGTATTAAATTGGATCTTCAATAATTAATGTGGGACTAATCTTGTAACTAGCCCTTAGATAACTTGGTTAACAAAAAGATGGTGGGGTGAATATGGTGTTGTTGTGTTTAACTATATTATGATTTTTTTTTTCTATTATGATTCTTATTAGAGATATTTTTGGATAATTAGAGTTTTAATTAATAGATTTTATTTAACATAGATTAATTAAATTTATGAAGATAATAATTTACACTTCTAGATTGAATTAAATTACTAGATTAACTTAGTGTAGAAGAGGAGTCCCCTTGCATCATAGGTCCTCAATCACTAAATCTTCCTTTCTTTCCTTAGCCATACAAATTCCTTTACTATTTGCTACTATCTTCACCGATTAAGCGTGAGTTTAGATGGACGGTGGGTTTAGTGCGGTGCATTTAGCTTACTTTTTGTCTCGCGCTATAGTATCTAATCTCACTACCACTGCTATTTTTACACTAACCGCAGATAAACGCACCGCCCATCCAAATCCACCCTGAGTGTTGTTGTAATGGTTAAAAGTGGTTATCGTTGATCTGGAAAAAATTGTTGTTAATTGATTTTAAAAGAATTTTTACTTTCCTAATTCAATGTCCCAATTAATGTTAAGTAAAACATATTAATAACAATATTTAAGTGAGTAAAGCAAAAAGGAAATGACACATGCGATTTGTTAATGTAGTTTGAATGACAATCTTACTCCACGAAATTTTATTCAATGAATTATTTATAAAAAACAATGGATTCAAAATTCTATTTGCTAAAACTCAATCTATACTTACAATGTGAAGCAATTGCAACCCAACAGAGATCCCAATTATTACAACCAGTCACTTCAAAAAACCTAAACTCTAGAAAACCTAAAAAAGAAAGAAAACGAAACTAAATCTAAAGATAGAAGCTAGGTTAATGGAAAGGTGTCCATAACATGTGCCAAATGAGCCTATTTATAGCCTTCAGGTTGTCGTTGTCCTTAACCTAGGTTAGCTGATGTTCTCGAGCTTTCAGTTTGGTTATGCAGACCAAAGTGCCTCTGCTTTGTGTTTAATTTCGTCTAAGAGTCGATGTCGCGACACACCAAGACCTATGTCGTGACATAGCAACTAGTATGCTCCTTTGTAGCCATCTTCAGGGGTATGCTGCGACACCCTCAGTTTGTGTCATGACATCGAAGATAGACTTGATTTTTCTTTATTATGTTCCCTATGTTGCGACATCAGACCTCCCATGTTGCGACATAGCATCCAGTATCACCCTAAAATGCCTTCTAATGATCTCCTGCACACTCACAAAATACGTTGGCTATCCCTTAGACCTCGTTCGACCCTTAAGGTCAATAAAAGACTCCATTTGCACTTAACTAAAATGTAATGAAAATGCTTGTATTCAAGCTCCTTAAGTGTGAAAACTAATTTAATCTGCTTCACCAAATTACGACAGATCAGGTGTGTCCCAGGTCGTGTGCATACTGGAGCTAATTTTTCCAATTTTATTTTAACTCACACGAGCACTGAGAGTTACATGGTCATGTAAGACACACGGCCTAGCACATGGGCGTGTGGTAGATTGTGTGACCCACACGACCTGGCACACAGGCATGTGGTAAATCGTGTGACTTACACGGCTTCACACATGAGCGTGGGAGAAGCGAAGGATCATCGAACATGGTCTGGCACATGGCCGTGTGGATACTGGGCTTATTTTTACCTATTTTTTAATAACACGGTCTGGTTGATTCCACACGGTCTATCCACACGATCGTGTCACACATGGCCTAGCCACATGGTCATATAGCTCACATGGCCATGTACTTTTTTTTTTTTCCTCTTTAAAGCTTTTTTTTCTTTTGTCTTTTTATTCCTTTGTTCCTCTTTATCTCATGCCCTATTTTTATTTTTATTTTTTTATTTATGGATTTATATATTTTATTGTCTTTATTTATCTTTTATTTTCTGAATTTATATATTTTATTTTATTTTATTATGCTTTTTTTTTTCAATTGTTTTTTCTAGTTTGTAATTTCTTATCTTATTTCTTTTTGTCTATTTCATTATTAGTTTGCTCAGAAACATGTACTTCATTTAGATTCGCCTACGATTCTGGTTTTCACTATTCTGGCGAATTCATTTAAATTCAGGGTAGTTTTAGTTTTCTCCCTCCCTTTTGATATTATGTCTATTCTGTTTATATTTGTTTGTACATTGAGGACAATGTACATTTTAAGTGTGGAGAGGTTATTTATATTTTTATACAATAAAATCTCTGAAATGTAGTTTGTGTTTGAGTAATTTTCTCACACCTATCATTGAAGTTAAATTTTTTTTACTTTAAAGTTTGTATTAATTTTGTCTTGGAATAATTTGTGGATTTTTATGCATTGGTTGATTTATATTTTACGTCACGAGAGAGTCAAGCATTTTAAGCTATTTTTTAGAAATATTATTTTAAGTTGTCTCCTTGAATTGAAGTATTATCTTGAAATTTTAAATTTACAAGTTTAACATCAAAATCATAATTTTTTGTGAGCTTTTGATCTTATAGAGCATATATTTTATTTATTTGTGCTCATTATATTTTTTGTTGTGAGTATGTAAACTTGATTTGTTATTCTATAATTTGCTTTGATTATATATGTCAAGACCACATTATTGATTTGATATACTGAGATGATAGAGACACTTAGGATTTAACCCATTTAAACTTTAAATAGCTTACCCGTTGAACTAACCCTAGTAGACCCCGTTGATCCTAACACATTTTTTAACCCGTTAATATTAACCCATAACCCATATTACTTTTGTAAAATTATCCTTTTTATTGACCCCTTTTTGTCGAGATTTTATTTGGTTAGTGGCTTGACTATATTTCATCACTTTTAATGCTGAATACTTTGCTAAAAAAAGAGAGAGGAAAGAAAAGAAAAAAAATTTTGATTTAGCTTGAATCGTTAGTTTCATATTGTGTTGAAAAGATTATTTTTATTCTTTATTTCTTGTTTATGTAAATTCTTTTAATTCAGCAACTGATTTTTTTTCTAGTTTGGTAACTTATCAACTCGACTCTCGATTATAACCAACTTTTCTGACTTTTTCCATACCATTAACCTAAGCCCCATTGTAACCTTGTAAAGACCTCTTGATTGGTGTATCATCTCATTTGTAGTGGTGGAGATTTGATTTTCAAGCAAGTCTATGGTAATAACATTTCTTATTTGACTATTGAGTGCACATTATTTGGACCTTAAACATTTTGAGTGCTTTGAGTAAATCTTTAGTGAGGATGTTAATTCTTTTTTTAGTTTGAATTTCAAATAATTATTGAGATAGGGGAGATGCCTAATGTTTTTAAAGCTTAAAATTCTCTACTTGGGTTGCTTGTACTGTTTAGTGTCATTTTAGTGTAAATTTCCAATGTATGATTATCTATAAATTATCCTAAGACATTATCGGTGGCAATAATAAATTGAGAGAAGCTAACTTGAATGTGGATTGAGGATTTTGCTAGAGGACAAGTAAATACTTAAGTGTGGGGATATTTGATAGATGCTAAAAGTAACATGTTTTAATCCCGTTCTTAATGCGTTTTTGGGTGATTCTTCAATATAAATAGTGAATTTTATGCTTATAATCCTTTAAATTCATTTTTTTTTATACTTGGGAGTGCATTTGGGAGCAATAGGAGCGAAAAACGAGCAAAAATTAGAAAATCAAAGCAAGTTACAAGAGCCACATAAGCTGAACCATTCTACATAGGCTGCCACACGGCCATGTGTCAGGTCGTGTCGATTTCGCGAATTGCACTCCAAACAGCAGAAAAACGCTATTTTCAGAGTTTTTTTTTTTGGACATTCTAAGACCTATATATGACAAAAAAGAAGATAGGAGAGAGCTGTCATAAAATATTCAAGAAAACAGCTCAAAAAAACCATTGAAGCGGATTCTGAAGCAGATTTCCATCAAGATTGAAGATTCTCATTTGATTTCTTTGAAGATTATCATGAGTTTCTTTGTTTCTTGTGATTATACTGTGTCTTGAATGTTTTTATTTATAAGCATGAACTAATTTTCTAAATACCTAGGGAGATGAATCCTATGATGAATTTTGTCTTTTGATTTCTATTTTACGCAATAAAGACTTAGATCTTGTTCTCAATTATATGTGTTTAATTCTTGGTTTGATATTTCTAAACTATTGATTCATGTTTAATGTGCTTTAATTAGAGGAGGAATAGACCTTATTTAAGAGTAGATCTAGCGTATTTGAGTGGAGTTGTATGCAATCCTAGAAATAGGACAACATAAATCTACCGGATTAGAGTCAAATCTAATAGAGGAATCGATAGATCGAGTTAATGCGATAATAGGGGTTTTAATTAGAAAGAAATTTCAATTAATCAATCTAGAGTCAGTTGCTCTTATTATTGAAGAGAGATATTAGCATAATTTAGGAGTTTTTACGAATCAATATACTAGGTGAAGAAATTGTGTAATTTACATTGATAATGGCTGATGAAATCTAAGTGAATTCTTTCTTGAGTATTTTTTCGCATTTTGGTTGTTTATTCGATTATTTTCCTAATTTGTTCTTTATCATGTTCTTTAGTTCATTAATTAGTTAATTTTAGTTTTAATTGATCACTCGAATTTATCGGTTAAATAATAGAAAAACGGTAATTACTAATACTTTTAGTATTCGTAGGGATGGTTCGTGAGCATCAGCTTTTAATGACCCTTGGGTTGCAAGTTTGAAACCTTTGGCTCTTATTTTTAGCCCCTTTTTTTTTTCTTTGGTCCATTTTTTTTTTCTCTTTTTGTAATCTTTTTTAAAGAAAATTTAAGAAGACAACGATTCCTTCACCATCCTTATAAATATAGAGATAAAAAAAATTAATCAACATAATTATAATTAATTATGAATTAACTAGTTAAAATATTAAATTAAATATAAAGGATTAAATAAAAAAAACTTGTTGAAATTTTTTATGTCTTATTATCCATGATTGCGAAATATAAATTTGATCTTTAATCCTGAATTGAATAAATCTGATTAGATACGAATAAAAGATTATTATAAATTTCATAACAAGGTTGGAGTAGCTGAGTGGTTTAAGCCAATGACTTCTTTGTTTGGCTACTCCTGTTGATAATTTTAAACTTCTTTTCTTCTCATGACAGCTATCATTTGTATAAATTTCTTGACTAAACATATACATACTTTTTGTTTGGCTGAACGGTTGAGGTAAAGAGGTGAAGCCTAAATGAAAAACTTTTTGAAGAGAATCGTGTTGAGTTAAGAAATAAAGATAAAAGAGAGTTAGGAACAAAGAAATTGGGATGTATTATGCAATAAAGAACGATGAAAAGAGTTTATAATGTTTCTCCAAAAAAAATATATTCACATGAGATAAACCTCTATTTTTAATAAACATTAAAATCTTAATATATATATCAAATCTATCAATATTCACTTAATTATAAAATATTGAAAACTTAATTTACTTAAAAAAAAATTTGGATATCAGTTAAACTTACTGCAATAGAAGCTTTTTAATCTGGTTAATCAGTAATTCTGCATGGACCACTTCAAAACAACTTCTAAAACCATAATATTGATGTGGTACTAATAATAATCAAACGGTTGAGGTAATGAGCTTATTCTTTAATTAAAGCTTTAATGTAAAGACTCCATCATTATGACAGTGAAGAAACTTATGAGTCACGAGCAGATATTTGACAAAAATGGTTTGGACGCTAGCTAGCTTAATCATTCACATGGCTTTTGAAGTGTATTAAAGACAGTTATTTTGTATTGTTTGGTCATTCCCATAATGCATATGTCTTGCCTAAATTTGTGACAATGATGAAGGTGAAGCCACCAACTTTTGCACTCCTTGGTTCGTTGTTTAGCCAAATCAAGACTGAAAATCAAACCAATATCTCCATGCAACCGGACCGCAATACAAAACAAAAATAAAAAAAGTGATGGAAAATGAATGGCTTAATTCAACATGACTCCAGCATTATCATTGCGATTTTATTACAGTTAAGACTTGAAAATAAGGGAGGAAATGGTAGGGACTAGGAATGGAGTTTGGGGCTAATAAAGGGCCACTAACCCACTTTCAGCCGCAGTCTAGAGTAGACTTTTTACCTTTCTGGTTTTTTTTTTTTTTTTTTTTTTTCATTGGCATGCTGTTGAACGGGGATTTCTCTATAATATAAACCACCTTTAAATTGAAAAAAAGAAAAACAAAACACCTTCTTACCAAACACCTTCTTACAATACAAGACCTAGGTCTCTATCAGTTGCAGCAGGTGGAGATGGCAATAGAGGAAGTTCTCTCTGTGTGTTTGTCTTAGCCGATATTGCGCCACCTTTTTTAAGCTTTTGCACCAATTTAGCTCCAAACCGGCAGTGAAAGATAGACAACGTAAGCTTATGATAATGAAAAGATTAGCTTATTAAGATAGATAGATAGATCATACCCATTCTTTGATCATTAGGGTTCCTCTCTCTCTCTCTCTCTCTCTCTCTTTCATTTTCTTTTGCTTCTTATTTAACCCTTCTCCTTCTCCATCCTCCCATTCTTCTAAAGTCTCAAACCCTTTCCCTTTTTGTGGCCTTTCTTCTGTTTTTCTTTATCGGGATTCGATCCGACAACTCCTCTTTCAGGCAGGCGTAAAACGAACTTGCTTGTTTCTTTATATTTTTGTCGTCTTCTTGTCCAAATTTGGAATAAAAGCTTCTAATACTGCCGTCAAATTTGGGAGAAAAAAGTAAAAAGGGTTGTTCGATCCAACTCTTGATTTTTGCTGAAAGAGAAGATTCAATCACCCCAGATCTGTATTTGAACTGTGAGCTCACTGTCTCCATTTTCCCATGACAATTCTACTAATATGGTTTTTTTCCTTTAGATTATTTTTGTTTGTTTTTACATTTAAATACTTGTTTGAGCTGCAGATCTACAAGATTTTTCTGTGCTAATAATTAATAAAAGGTGGAACTTTAATACATTTGATCATGACTGCATGTTTATACCATTTTCAGATGCTTAAAAAATATGCATTAATCCCATGATTTTCAAGACTGTTTTTCTTCTTTCAAAGGAAGCTGAAGAAAAAGAAGAAAGCTAAATTCATTTTCTTTCTTAAGCTTTAACTATTTGATTCTATCATGATTATTACATGCAAATTTTCCATTATTGCATTACTTTTCCCATATTTTTATATGATGAACTTTAGAATAACCCAAGAGAGAAAATGTCTTTTTTGGTACTATGATACTATCTACTCATTTTATTCATGGAAACCTTGCCCACTTCATCAACTGTTCTTGCTATTCTAATTTCAGTTTTAAGGATTTATCAAACTTTGAGACTAGTCATATGTTGATTCATTCTAAAAACAGAACCATTTTAATATTGCCACATTGATCTATTGCAAAGATGGTTTCAAAGTTATTCTACATTCAAATAAGAAATTCAATGCAGGAAGGATCTTAATTAGAATTGAAATTTGAAGTTTTGAGGGCACATCATTGATTATAAAATAATATATATATATATATATATATATATATATTGCTTATATGATTTATAAATAGATCCATTCTAGGTAGGGAAAAACAGGTTTATGGTATGCCTTATGTTAAAACTTTTTAACTACCAAAGAGGAGGGAATATTTGTTTTTTATTAGTTTTTAATGAAATTCGTTTTCAGTCATAAAAAAGTAATGTACTTGTAACTTGTGCATTATGTTAAATACATATTCATGCTCATTCAATCGTTTAATATGTGTTAATATATTAAAGGTGCTGATAAGCACTACGATCTCTTGGCTTTGCAGGTTTGAGAAAAAGAAAATGAATGTACTTCCACAAGTTCCACCAGGCTTTCGCTTCCATCCCACAGAAGAAGAACTGGTTGATTATTACCTTAGAAAGAAAATCTCATTAAGAAGGATTGACCTAGATGTAATTAAAGATGTTGATCTCTATAAAATTGAGCCTTGGGATCTTCAAGGTATCTAACCCTTTTTTTCTTTATGTTTTTTTCAAAATCTTTATGCTTATATTGTGTTTTGAGCAGAGATATGCAGCATAGGGAGAGAAGAGCAAAATGAATGGTATTTCTTCAGCCATAAGGATAAGAAATATCCAACAGGAAGTCGCACAAATAGAGCCACGGCAGCTGGGTTTTGGAAAGCAACGGGCAGAGACAAGGCTATTTATTCTAAGCATGACTTGATTGGGATGAGGAAAACATTAGTGTTTTATAAAGGTCGAGCCCCAAATGGACAAAAGTCTGACTGGATTATGCATGAGTATCGCCTTGAAACTTACGAAAATGGGACTCCACAGGCAAGTCTTCTTTTTTACTACTTCAATTTCTTCTCGCTAATTATGTATGTATATATACATACCACACGCTTCTTTTTTATACCTTCATCTACAATTATGAAGAGATATAATTTAACCCTTTTCGTTTTTAAGACCCCTGAAAAGTATAACCATTTTCATCACCTTCCTACTCCTCCTCAACCTCACAGATTACTTTATGTAATTCATTGAAAAATATATTTTTATTTCAAAATTAATATTATTTAAAATTTTAAACATAATTAAAAAAATTTAATTAACTTGATCATTATAATAAAAATAATAATGGGATTTTTAGCTACTGAAGGAAAATATCTAAAATTTAAATGTTAATGTAAAAGTGTAATGCAAAACTAAATAATTTACATATGGTAATAAAGCGATACAAAGTGTAATTTTAGTTTTAATAAAAACATATTTTAATGATAAAAAATTTCCTAGATATACATGTGAAAATAGTAGTGATATACTTATTAGTCATGAGGAAGACATGCAAGAAACCCTCCTTTTGGTTATTGTAACAGTAATAAAGTGCCAAATTCATAGATATATGTACCTATTTACTTATTATACTTTATTTTGAGATGAAAATTTCTGCAAAATTATGTTTTTCTTAAACTGATTAATGCAGGACGAAGGATGGGTTGTATGTAGGGTATTCAAGAAGAGAATAACAGCTATGCGCAAAGTCGGTGAACATGAATCTTCGTGTTGGTATGATGATCAAGTCTCATTCATTCCTGATCTAGATTCCCCAAACCAAACATCCCTATCTAATAACGCTTATCACCGCCTTCCCTATTCCTGCAAGAAAGAGCTTGATTTGCAGTACCAAGTTCCCCATGACCATTACCTCCAGTCACGGGATCCCCTAAGCTTTAATCCAATGGCTGCATTTGGCCAGTGCTCATCCCTCACACAGGACCATCATATTCAACAAACTCATCACCAACACTTGAATGCACTCTTTGGGAGCCACAGCAATGAGCAAGCGGTGGATCAAGCCACTGATTGGCGCCTCCTTGACACCTTTGTTGCTTCTCAGCTTAGTCAAGAAGAAGAGATATATCGCCAATCAAAATAATTACTCAAATGCACTGTCTTCATTCTTCGCTGAATAAAAAAGGGAAGTAAGTAATGCTTTAATCCTCTGTACATGATAAAACTATACGAACAAAACACATCTTAACGTTAATTGTTGAACTCCTAGATCTTCCCTAGTAGTACTAAATTAATGTCATATGTGGCTAGGTGGAGTGTTGCTTTGAGAAATTAAGTTGATTGCAGCTTTAATTGTCTTATGCAAGTAAAGCCTTCTTTTTTTTTATTGTGGCATATGGGCTATGTATAACAGCCCGAAACATTGTTGCTTATTGATCGACCCGGCCGTTGATCGTATATGTATACATATGTTTATGTTAATGAAATAGTGTTAGAAAAACTTTCATTTGCCTTTTGTTTAGACTTTTATATTACATCCAAGATTAATGTTTGTTTCAATTAACGACAAATAAGATTATCAAAAAAAAAAAAAAAAAAAAACTGTGCAGGCAGATGAAATATTGCAGCAAGCATGCATGCAGGCTGATGCTTTCTAATTACTATTCAAAACCCTTAAGGTGTTTGTCTGATTTGATATGATAATAAGTATTGAACAAATGTCTCATGCGAAAGGGACCACAATAAATGTCTAAGCAGTTATAAAATATCATCCAAACTTGAAGGAAAGAATATGAAAAAAAAAAAAAAAAAAAACAGTATTGCAGAATATGAAATCACGAAATGATTACTTGAATACTTTGCTGGAAAGTTTGGCAAATGGGGCATATACAAATGCGTGCGTATAAATTCTTTTCAAGCGTACAAGGCACTCAAATAGTTCAATATCAACCTAAAACATTAATGGAAGTTAAGTGGTGTGCTGGCTAGGTTTCTTTTATTGTGTACTATTATTTACTTCTTTCTTATAGTTGGTGTTGGGGGTTGATCCGCATAAACAACAAGAAAGAAGGAATAGAAAACTTTGGACATAAATTTACGTGGAAAAACTCCTCCAATCAAGAGGATAAAAAACCACAAGTAAAGGAAACTTCACTAATGAGCAAACAATTGAAGAGTTCAAGATGGAGAAATTCAAAACAAACCTTAACCCTAAATACAATCTAGCTAAAACACAAAATTCCCTTAAAGCTCTCTCTTGATCTTCTCTCTAATGTTGTGTTATGTTCGTCTCTTTTTTAGAGTCACTAAGGCCCTTTAAATAAATATTATTCTAAAACATAATTTCCTAGATATACATGTGAAAATAGTAGTGATATACTTATTAGTCATGAGGAAGACATGCAAGAAACCCTCCTTTTGGTTATTGTAACAGTAATAAAGTGCCAAATTCATAGATATATGTACCTATTTACTTATTATACTTTATTTTGAGATGAAAATTTCTGCAAAATTATGTTTTTCTTAAACTCGATTAATGCGGGACGAAGGATGGGTTGTATGTAGGGTATTCAAGAAGAGAATAATAAACTATGCGCAAAGTCGGTGAACATGAATCTTCGTGTTGGTATGATGATCAAGTCTCATTCATTCCCGATCTAGATTCCCCAAACCAAACATCCCTATCTAATAACGCTTATCACCGCCTTCCCTATTCTTGCAAAGAAGAGCTTGATTTGCGGTACCAAGTTCCCATGACCATTACCTCCATCACGGGATCCCTAAGCTTTAATCCAATGTCGTGATTTGGCGGTGCTCATCCCTCACACAGGACCATCATATTCAACAAACTCATCACCAACACTTGAATGCACTCTTTGGGAGCCACAGCAATGAGCAAGCGGTGGATCAAGCAAAAATTCTTGAATGCACTCCGACCTTCTCAGACCCTCGCAAAAAGTTTTGTTAATAAAAGAAATTTATAAACTTGATGGGCCACAAAAGGTTGAAAGGATATTTTATAATTCACCTTAAAAAAAAATTTATATTGAATTATGTATGCTATTTTTGACATGCACGGTGTTTGAAATGCATAGTTATAGCCCAATGACCCATTCGATAAAAGGTTGTATTTTTTTTAAATACGACCTGCGTGTCGTGCCTTACTAATATTCTCTTGTATTTCTCTTCTCATCTTATTCCCTCGTATGTAAAACGAGTTTCGTGATATTGTAATTTGCAAGAGTTCTTTGTGGGCCAAACGAGAAGGAAGGTGGGACAATGATTGAGAATGATAGCTTGTGAAATGGCTTACACTTTTAGGTTTCTTTTTGGTTTTCCCATTGGCTTGGGTTGAACCACCTTAGTTTATGGGCTATAACTATTGCATTTATTTATTGCTTTATTTATTCATGTATGAGATGCTATGGATGTCTAAAGCATGCCAATTATATATATTAAAACTTGAAGATAATAAACCCTATTAATTGATGAGATCGATTAGAAGACTAAATGGGCTAAAGTAGACCATAATTGGTGAGATGCAACAACCTTAATAAAATCCCTCTATTAAAATATTAAGTCAACATGGCCTTCCAATTTTGCCCTCGTTAAGGCCTCGATCAATACTATGTAGGTTCTGCCAAAGCAAAGTACTAGTATTTATCTTGGTTAAACGCAAAGAATAAACAAGTGATATTCGCTGGTTAAAAAATTGGTTAATGACTTAACTAGGTTACTCTAATAGGATTAGAAACCTAGAGGCAAGTAAATTGGATAAATCATAAGATGATTAGAACAAGAGTTGTTCACCAAATATTAGGAGTTACATATGATGTAATTAGCAAATGTTGCTTACCTAAATAACCATAATCTTAAGAGTAAAGCCAAAGCTGACTTAAGAGGTGGTGAAATATGGATCCTTAACTTACTAGAAATACTTTTGAGAAACTTTTTCCTAAATTAATATACGAGGGTTATTAATTTTGAAATAAAATAGTGGGAATATCATTTAATAAAGTCTTTTTAATGATTGATATAAAATTGGTAAATTTACTCACATGCATATTTAATTGTTGTAGATATATTATATGGTGCAAACACTAGCACACTCTCATTGCGATCGGTCCTTGAGAAGGACAAATTGAATGGTTTGAATTTTCTTGATTGGTTCCAGTAACTTGAGGATTGTCCTTAAACAAGAACGGAAATTATATGTCATTGAACAACCACTTCCTAATGAACCACCCGCTAATGCCTCGAGGGGTCGATAGAGATGCTTACAAGAAGTATCTCGATGACATGATAGATGTTGGATGTCTTATGCTTGCCACTATGAATCTCGAACTTAAGAAGCAACATGAGGACATGGTTGCTTATGATATGATCGAGCACTTGAAAGAACTTTATCGAGGGGCAAGCATGGCAAGAGAGGTTTGATATCTCTAAGGCCCTATTCCAATGTAAGTTGGTGAAGGAAGCCCAAGAGGACCTCACGTCCTTAAGATGATTGGCTATATTGAAAGCCTATCTAAGCTTGGGTTTCCATTGAGCCAAGAGTTGGCCACCGATGTTATTTTACAATCGTTCTTGCGGATAGCTACAGCCGGTTTATCCTCAATTTCAATATGAATGAAATTGACAAGACTCTACCACAATTGCTCAAGATGTTACGAATCATTGAAGGCAACTTGAAAAAGGTTGGACCCAAGCCCATACCGATGGTCCGTAATAACAAAGGGCAAGGGAAAGGCCAAAGTTCAAACAAAGCCTAAGGGCAAAGGTAAGTCCAAATTTGGAAAAGGAAAAATTGACTTGAAACCTAAAGGTGGGGTGTCTAAGGAAGGAAAGCTGTTTTCATTGTGGTGTATTTGGACATTGGAAACGGAATCGCCTGTCTATCTTGAAGATGTCAAGAAGGCTAAAGCAAGCGGAATGTCCGCTTCGGTATTCATGTTATTGATATCAATTTATCAACTACTACTTCTTGGGTATTAGATATCTGGTTGTGGTTCTCATATTTGTACTTACATGATGGGGACTACAAAGGAGTAGGACTTTGGCTAGAGGAGATGTGGACCTACGAGTTGGAAATGGAGCAAAAGTTCTTTGCATTAGTTGTGGGAACATATACTTTATCTTTGCCTAGTGGACTTGATTTATGTTTAGAGGATTGTTATTTTGTGCCCGGTTTGACTAAAAACATTATTTCAATTTCTTGTTTAGACAAAATTGGTTTTGAGATAATTATTAAGAATAATTGTTGTTCATTTTATCTCAATAATGTTTTCTATGGTTCGGTACAATTAATTAATGGCCTCTATATTTTAGATCAAACGAATCCCATTTACAACATAAATAATAAAAGATCTAAGATAAATGACTCAAATCAAACTTATCTTTGGCATTGTCGTTTGGGCCACATAAGTGAGAAACGCATATCCAAACTCCATAAAGATGGTCTCTTGAATTCATTTGTTTTTGAACAATTTGAAGTATGTGAATCTTGCTTATTGGAAAAATGACTAAATCTCCTTTTACTGGGTAAAAGTGAAGCGAGCTAGTGATTTATTGGACCTAATACATTCGATGTATGTGGACCAATAAATACACAGTGAGCAGGTGGATTTCACTACTTCATTACTTTCATCGATGATTTTAGTAGATATGGGTATGTTTATCTCATGCGCCATAAGTCTGAGTCCCTTGAAAAGTTCAAGGAATTCAAAAATGAAGTACAAAATCAACTAGGCAAAACTATCAAGTTTCTTCGATCTGATCGAGGTGGAGAGTACTTGAGCCTAGAGTTTGATGATCTTTTGAAAGAATGTGGGATTGTCTCACAACTTACTCCTCCTGGTACTCCTCAATGGAATGGAGTATCTGAGAGAAGAAATCGAACTTTATTAGACATGGTTCAATCCATGATGAGTCATGCTGATCTACCGACTTCCTTTTGGGGACATGCACTTGAGGCAATTTGCTTTCACACTAAATCGTGTTCCATCTAAATCGGTTCAAAAGACGCCATATGAGATGTGGGGTGGGAAACGTCCTAGTATGTCTTTTATGAAAATTTGGAAATTTTGTGAAGCTTATGTTAAACGTCGGACATCTACTAAGCTTGAACCCGGATCTGAAAGGTGTATTTTTGTGGGGTATCCAAAAG
Source organism: Gossypium bickii (assembly GCA_025503065.1). Taxonomy (NCBI): domain Eukaryota; kingdom Viridiplantae; phylum Streptophyta; class Magnoliopsida; order Malvales; family Malvaceae; genus Gossypium; species Gossypium bickii. The sequence goes on from CP106718.1 coordinate 21,317,303, forward strand.
AAACCAAAGGATATTATTTCTTTAATCCCACTGAGAACAAAAGCGTTTGTTGTTGCTGACCGTGGTGTCTTCTTAGAGAGAATTTACTTCTAGAAAAGGAAGTGGGAGAAAGATTGAACTTGAAGAAATTCGAGAATCATAAGATACCATTGAACCAGAGATTGAACAACAAAAAAATTCCACAAGAAATTGAGGAACAAACAACTGTTGTAGAAACACAACCACCGCTCAGATCTTTAAGAGAACGCCGTGCACACGAGAGATATGGATTTCTCATTACAACGCATGGTGACGTTTCTTCTTATAGATCAAGATGAGCCTAGGACTTATCAAGAAGCGGTGACGAGCCCGGACTACGAGAAATGGCTTGAGGCCATGAGATGCGAGATGGATTCCATGTATGAAAACCAAGTATGGACTTTGATTGATCCACCCAGAAGGGGTTAAACCTATAGGGTGCAAATGGGTTTTCAAAAAGAAAATCGACATGATGGTAATGTACAAACATACAAAGGGCGATTAGTCGCTAAAGGTTTTCATTTGAATTCATGGTGTTGACTATGATGAAACCTTTTCTCCTGTAGCTATATTTAAATCCATCGAGGATCTTGCTCGGCATATTGCATTTCATGATTATGAAATCGCGGATGGGCGTCAAAGCAGCTTTCCTTAACGGGAAACTTGAAGAGGATGTGTATATGACACAACCTGAAGGTTTTGTAAATCCAAAGAATGCTAGAAAGATATGTAAGCTGCAAAGATCCATTTATGGATTAAAGCAAGCTTATCGAAGTTGGAATCTTCGTTTTAACGATGCAATCAAAGAGTTTCGTTTTGTCAAAAATGAAGATGAACCATGTGTTTACAAGAAAGTTAGTGGGAGCACTATCACATTCTTGGTACTATATGTGGATGACATACTTATCATGAGAAATGGCATACCTACCTTGCAGTCTATTAAGACTTGGTTAAGAAGTTGTTTTTCTATGAAGGACTTGGGCGAAGCCACTTATATCTTAGGAGTCAAGATTTATAGAGATAGATCAAGACGACTACTAGGTCTAAGCCAAAGTACATACATAGATAAAGTACTGAAAAGGTTCAGTATGGGAGAATCTAAAAGAGGATTTCTACCTATGAGACATGGTATTTCACTCTCGAAGGAAATGTGTCCTTCAACTCCACAAGAGAGAGAACGTATGAGTAAAATTCCATATGCTTCTGCTATTGGATCTATCATGTATGCTATGTTATGTACTCGTCCAGATGTCTCGTATGCCTTAAGTATGACGAGCAGGTATCAAGTAGATCCCGATGAAGGTCACTGGACCACAGTCAAGAGTATCCTTAAGTACTTAAGAAGAACTAAGGATACGTTCCTATTATATGGAGGTGAGGAAGAGTTAAGTGTAAAAGGTTACACTGATGCCAGCTTCCAAACCGACAAGGATGATTCTCGATCGCAATCAGGTTTTGTGTTTTACCTTAATGGTGGTCTTTGTGAGTGGAAGAGTTCAAAGTAAAAAAAGAGCGATTCTACAACAGAGGCTGAGTATATTTCAGCCAGTGAGGCAGCAAAGGAAGTGGTTTGGATCAAGAAGTTCATTACTAGACTAGGGGTTGTGCCTAGCATATCAGATGCTATAGAGCTCCGATGTGATAACAATGGAGCTATTGCACAAGCTAAGGAACCCAGATCTCACCAGCGATCCAAACATATACTTAGACGCTACCATCTTATTCGAGAGATTATCGATCGAGGGGATGTAGAGATATGCAGAGTACCTTCAGATGATAACATTGCTGATCCCCTGACCAAGCCTCCGACATGTGAAGCATGATCGTCACACTAAGTCACTTGGTATTAGATATATGAGTGATTGGTCTTAGTGCTAGTGGGAGATTGTAAGAGTATGCCCAAAGATCAATCATGAGATGGTTGTAATAACATACTTAATTTACCATGTTTATTAATATAAAGCGTTGTCATTATTATTTCAGTTTTTCTTTCTGTGTGTATAAATAAACTGTTTTATAATAATGTCCTGAGAATAATATGATTATTCTTAAAAGATCCTTAGTCGAGTACTATTGTTGACTAGGACAACAATAATGCATTAAGACTAACATGTAGTTGATTGATGATAAAGAGTTGTCATTGATATGGAGTGTCAAAATCAATGCATGAATATGTGTGTTAGAGAACAACATATTGGATTGACCCGCTATGAGTATGTTTCTTGGATTATTATGTAATTGTCACAACATTACTCATAGTGATTAATATGTACATGATCCTCAGACTTGAGATCATTATTATCCCAGCATCGTGAGTTGTATATTTTGATACAGTCAAACATACACCGTAACAAGTTGTTCTATAAAGGCTGATGTTGGATATACCACAATCTATGTAGAGGGATATGGTTGATCAATAAAGGATAAGTCCCTCCTACATAATAGGAGTAATATCTTAGGCCACTTGATTGAGTAAGACTAGGAATGCATGGCCGTGCTCAAATAAGTTGATATGAGATGTCATACTAATTTGTATATCATAGTCTACTCAAGATATCAAGAAACATGGGATGGACTATGCAAGTGTGACTATCCCATGACTTGTATCAATTCTAGAGATAAAGGACTTAAGGATTAATGCATGAAAGGTTAATCACGAATGGTTTTGTCGAATCATGACTTCTTGTAACTTAGGTAGCAATGATGCATTGCTAGATGCCACTCATTGTCTGTGACAATAGAATCGTTCTAGTATTACTGCTAACGTTGCAAAAACCTACAGGGTCACACCCTATGGTTGAAATGAACGGAATAAAATATAGTTGGTATTGTGTTTGGTTGTCACATGAATTAAATTAATTAAAGAATTAATTTAATTGGGCAATCAAATATTGAACATATTATATGTACAAGGATGTTGTACACATAATGATAACATACTTTTATTAATATATGAATTTGATTCATATATAAATTTAAATAAATATAGTTTACCGAAATCCTTATTATAATTAATATAATTATAATTTTCAGATATAATTAATGTAATTATAATTTTGATTAAAAACTTTATTGTATTTATTTAATCTTGTAATACATTTAAGAGATACCAATTATAAAAGGCCCAATTAAGAGGATACCTATTATAAAAGGCCCAATGAGAAAGGCACCCATTATAAAAGGTATTAAAAGGAGACAAAGTGAAAATGAAAAACCCTAAGTGATTGCTTGTTAGGTCTAGCAGGCAGTCAAGCAAATAAACCTCAAAATAGTTTTGGAGATTTCTTAGATTCATAGTCAAGCCGGGTGGATCACGTGAGAGGCCGACATCGGAAAAGGTTGTGGCTTGATTCGACAAAGAGATCAAAACTCTTGTTGCCAAGCGTCGTTGTCTATTCAGATTGAAGTTTTGGTAATTTGAAACCTTTATTTCACCCGATTCATTCCTCACACATGGATTCTCGATTTGGATCGCGGATCTAATTTTATTACTCACATTTATGGGGTTCGGCGTTCCAATGAAGAGGAAACTTGTATCGGTAGAATTCTTTCCAAAATATGACCCTTGGGTTCATTCTATCGGTATAAGTTCTCTTATATCGGTAGAACTCTAAGGGTTTCATTTGGTGTCGGTAGAACCCATCAGAGTATCGGTAGAAGTCTAGGGGATGTTAAACTTTGGCTACTAACTTGACTTGTTTCGGTAGAATTGCAGATGATGCTGAACTTTGGCTACTGACTTGACTTGTTTCGATAGAAGTCCTTAAAGTATCAGTAGCATTTTGGTTGTATTGGTAGAATGGACCAAGGTATCGATAGAAGTCCTAAGCCAAAACTACCTTGCTTACTAGAGTGCATTCTGTCGATAGAAGTCCGAGTTGTATCGGTAAAACCCATGGTTGTATCGACAGAACTCCCAGCTCTACCAGTAGAATTCTATAGCCTTTTCAAGATTTTATTTCCATCTTGTGTACCGATACTTGTCCTCCTAAGTATTGGTAGAAATAATTCAGACTTTAAAAACTCATTAAAATTAAGTTAATTTAAGGCTTTTTAAATGTTTATCTTGTCCAACACATTGAAAATAATTTTAAGGACTTATAAAAAATATTTGAAAATTTAAGTAGTAAAATTTTAATATACTTTTTGTTATATCAAAATAATTGAGAAACTAAAGCTAACAGATATGAAAACACTCATGGTGATGCCTCCAGTAAGATGAAGGTTGAATTGACAGATCACAGCATGAGAATGTGTAAGCCCATGTGGTTGAGACCCATAATAAGATATGAATGTTCATGGTGATGCCTTCGATAATGTGTAGATTGAACTGGCAGATCACAACATGAAGTTGTGTATAAGTTCATGAGAGAGAAACCCATATCACCTTCTGTGAAAGTCCGCTAGGACAGTAAACACATGATTTTGAACGTTGCCTGTGTGGCGTAAGCTACTAAGCCTGTGTGACATAATCTGAATTACCTCTGTGGCGAGTCCCAATATGTCTATATGGTGTATTTAGTGATACGTATATGTATGGAGAGTTAGGTTATCCGCCCTTATGTTAATATTTGGGTAAGTTCTCTTTGATAGTTAGTTCTATGATGAGTATCTAATGAGTTTCAAAATAGATTGAGTGATCGTATGTCTATCGAGTTTTAAAATTTATAAAGAGAATGATCGAACCTGGAAACTAACTCTGACAACAATTAAAGGCAAGTGTACCTATCGAACAGTAGTATAGCTTAGGCAAGACCAGATTATCGAACCCAAAGGAACTAAAAGTACTAATACTAACCTTCTTTTTATTATTTAGCCTAAAATAAGTGAAGTTGCTTTAATCTAAATTAACTACACAAAGACAAAAAGGATGAATTGGGAAAATAACTTTAGGAAAAACTCAATTGATTAAGACGATACCCTTAGGAAGAATCCACCTAGACTTCACTTGTTATTTAACCCTGAACCATACGATTTATTCACTTAGTTTGATCCGTAAGACTCCCTAACGTATATTAAACCCTCTCTCGAGGCGAATAACGTCTAACCCTAGGTTAATTAATGGAAATCTCTTTCTCTATTAATAACCCCCTAGAATAGCAGTAAATTGATCAATAGACTCCCATATTAGGTTTCACCCTAATCCGACAAAATCTCGTCACCCTATCTCTAGGCGTGCGATTAACTCCGCTTAATTATGCTAGATCTACTCTTAGGCAGGGTCTATTCCCCCTTCACCTAAGCACATTAAATTTGGATTAAGCTCACATAATTAAGAACAAACTAAGTATTTATCATATAATTCAGAAAATAATAACAAGATCCATCATAGGTTTCATCCCCTTCAGGTATTTGAAGGGTTTAGTTCATAACAAATAAAGAAAACATCTCAAGAGAAAAGATAAAATAAAACATAAGAAATCCCTAAAACTCTCTGAAGGAATTGAAGGAGAGATTCGTCGCCTTGAGTAGAATTCTGGCTTCTTGAGATAGATCAACTGGCTATCTTCGAGTGATTCCCACAAATCTGGCCTTTTCGGCTTGGCTCCTTGGCCTAGCTAACAGCCGGCTCCGGCTTCTGCCGAACTCTCCCGAAAAGTTGCCCCCTTGGGTGTTTATATAGATTTTGTGATGCCTTACTTGACCCTTAAGTATCCTAATTCAAGTAGAATTCCTAATAGGGTGTTTGAATAGGCTTTGAAATGTGTTTCTTTGCCTCCAAGTATCCTTTCCCGAATGAAATTGCTCTTTTCAGCGACAGGGACACGGCCATGGCATACGCCCGTGTGAATTGTGGCCAGGCCGTGTTCGGACTTTTAATGAGGCACGGCCGTGTGGTCTTTGGGCCAGGCCGTGTCGATTTCTCTCTTAGCCCAATTTGGTCCATTTTAAGCTTGTTTCTCGTTCTTTTCATCCTCGGGTGCTTTCCTGAGTATAAGACATGAAAAGAAAGGATTAAGAGCACCTTTTTTACATAAATTAAGGGATAAATCATCCGAAAGTAAGCCAAATGTGGGATTAGAATATGTTACTTTTACGGTTTATCATTGGGTTATTTGATCTGGTAGTAAAGTTTGATAAGCTATACGAGATATATTCTAAATGAGAAATTGCATTTGTACTTCTAAAGAGAATCATCATAATAGTCTGTCAGATTAAAATATGAGCATATTCAAATTAAAAAAGGTATACGTGTTTGTTAGTATGAATTTGGACTATGCTATGAAAGATTAAAATATGAGTATCCAATATCTATCATATTTGAGTAGTATCATGTCTTATCTGGGGATAGTTGGAATCTAATTTTTCAATAAATTTGGTATTTTTATGCTGTAAAATATAGATATTTGGATTTCTTCTTAATGACTGGAGTGTTCCTCATCAGTATGAGTATATATATTAGGTTGAATCAGGGAATGATTTGGTTGATGATCTGATTTAGCAAATTCGGTATAGAAATCCACCAAAGGTAAGATCAGTAAGTAGTATTTACCAAGAGAATAGTACATGTGATTAACTGTTTTGGAATAACCAAAGATAGTTGTCTGAAGAGAAGAGAAAAGGTAGTATCGTTTGGTAAGATATGGAGTCAACCATGTACTTATATGAAAGATGACATGTTAAGAAATTGTGTGGCGTATAAGCATGTATTTATCCGACGATGTGAAGGTATCCGTCAAAGATAGAAGTGGGTAATCTAAATAATCAGGATGAAGAATTCAACATGAAAGGTTTAAAGGTAATTTGTATTTCAAACTTACTAAGTTCATATAACTTATAAATGTTATGTTTATGTTTCAGGTATTATTGAAAGAATGAGTTCGCCCTAAGATAGTAGCAATCCGTGTTATTATGCATACAGTGAACATATTTGGTGAGTGGCATATTGTAGGATTACACCTTGAGTCTATCTTAGCAAACTTTTAATGTTGTAATAAGTTGTAACTAGTCTGATGTATTATTTTATTTTATTTTTAAATACCTTTATTTATTTATTTAATGTTGAACCGTTAAATAAATTGATAAAAAATTATTTAAGTAAAGAGTACCCGTCAACTATTTTGAAATTTTGCTAAGTTAAATGTGAAGTAATACCTAAGATCCGGATCTGGTGATTCGGGTCAGGTTGAGGGTGTTACATAGGCTAAGATTAGAGTTCTAATATGACTATAACATCTCTAGTGTAATCAAAATTTAACAGAGAAAAGTAACCTTGTTAAGAGTTTAATACATAACTGTTTTAAGTTTGGAATTCGTCATGTCACCGTGACGTCCTAAGCTCTTCGTCATGATATCGCCTTTGCTTTGACTCTGGTTTAATCTAAAATGTGAGACACACTCCACAAATCTCTACTTTGGCTCGTATTTTAACATGTTTCCTTTGTCGGGCCCCATTATGGGCTAGCTTAGTCTTTGTATGATACTAACCAAGTCCAAACGGTGCTTGAACTTGGAAATTCGAAGACTCTTATTCAAAACTGTCATACTTTTCTCACTCATATGACCAAGTCGCATATGCCACAATCGAGTTAACTCCAACTTTGTAATATACGATGAATTTGTTACTGTACTAGACACTTGAACCTTGCAGATATATAGAGTGTCGATTTTCTGACCTTTCATAAAAACGAGAGCTCCGTAAGATACGTTAATGTCGCTTAACTCGATGGTCATTGTATAATCATTCGAGTCTAACATACCTAGGGAGATGAGGTTTTTCTTTAAATCAGGCACATGTCTGACACCTGATAGTGTCCTGATAATTTTGTAATGCATATTGATCTGAACAATACCAATATCGATTATCTTACAGGGACAATTATTCTCTGTGAGCACAATTCCACCTTCAACTAGACAATATATGTGGAGAACCAGTCCCTGTTGGGACACATATGATAAGAATACCCCAAATCCAGGACCCATTCAGACGTAAGCTTAAACCTTTTAGTCATAGACACTAGCAACCAATCATCACCATTATCCTCGACCACACTAGCATTAGCTATCTCGACCTTTCGCTTTCTCGACCTTTCGCTTTCCTTTCTCATTGTCTCAACAACCCTTCTATTCTTATTTTGCAGCTTATAACATTATGCTTTAATGTGACCTATTCCTATTTTCTTGCAGTAGCCATAAGTCTTGTATCGATTCCTCGACTTTAATCTAGTCCTGCTTCTCAGAACCAAAACTGAGGCTTGATCATATGACTTGTTATTCAAACCTAACTCATTGTCGAGTTTTATTTACTTAACAAGTTTCCCTTCATATCCTCGAACGAGAGTTTATCTTTACCATAAATCAGGGCCTCCCAAAAATTTTTATATGAAAGGGGTAAAGAGCACAATAATAGCATAGTCTGATCTTCATCATCTATATTAGCCTCGACATTCTTTAGATCATTCAAGAGAGTAACAGATTCACTTTTGTAAGCCCTAATGGACGTACCTTCAGTCATACAGAACATATGCAAATATTATTTCAACACCAATTGATTAGCCAGAGACTTTTTCATGTAAAAGGTTTCTAACTTCCTCCATAAGATGGAGGATGTTTTCTCCATCAGCACCTCGTGCAATACATTATTCGTAAGGCACAACTAAATTGTAAATAAGGCCTTCTCATCAAGCTCCCCCTATGCCGACTGATCTGAACCTGGGGTATTGCCCTGTAATAACCTTTTCAGGCCGTTTTGAACCAAAATTGTTGTCATCCAAACTTGTCACAAACTGAAATTTATGATCCCATCGAACTTCTCAATATCGAATTTCACTATTGCCATCCATGCACGAGTTAATTACTGAACCCTAACCAAACTCTGATACCAATTTGTTAGGGGTCAACCCATATAAACAACGAGAAAGAATGAACAGAGAAATTTGGGCACACAAATTTACGTGGAAAAACTCCTCCAATCAATAGGATAAAACCACGAGCAAAAAATACTTCACTAATTAGCAAACAATTGAAGAGTACAACATGGAGAAATTCAAAACAAATCTTAACCCTGAATACAAAACTCTCTGGCTAAAACACAAAATTTCCTTAAAGCTCTTTGAAAGCTCTCTCTTGATCTTCTCGTTAATGTTGTGTTATGTTCGTCCTTTTTATAAAGTTACTAGGGCCCTTTAAATAGGCTAATATTAAAGTTCTAATATGACTATAATATCTCTGGTGTAATTAGAGTTTAACTGTGAAATTAGAGTTTAACTGTGAAAACTAACCCTACTAAGAGTCTAATATGTAACTGTTTTAAGTTTGAATTCGTCATGACATCCCAGGCTCCTCATCACGACCTCACCTCTGCTTTGCCACTATTTCGAACGTCATCACGTCATTGTGACGTCACGTGATTCCTTGTCACGATGTTGCTTCTATTTTGACTTTGGTTTGACCTAAACATATGAGACACACTTCACAGTTGGGATTAATGGTAGACAGCTAATTAATCGTACGTAAAGACATAAAGCAATGTCTATTAACATTATCTTCTGTTGAATACTATGATGTCAATCAATTGATTAAAATGGATGAATTTAAAAAAATAGATATTTATTAATATGCATGAATGTATTAACTTAAACGTCACAAAAGGGATAAAGTCAAAAAAAATTTGAAGGGGCAAAATTAAATTATAAATTTTTATAAAAGTTAAAATGCAATTTTACCATTGTATTAGCTAATATATTTATAATATTTATAGGACTAACATGTGAAAGGCAATTCCATTAGGGATATTGCCATACGAGTTTTAGATGATCCTTTACTAAAGAAAATTGGTCAATTAGGGCATCAAGATCAAAAGGCGCATAGAAAGGTGATAAATTTTTAATATAATGATGACGAGTTAGGGATCAATGAGTATGAAGGACCAGATTTGTGTGAGAAAGAACCTGTTAATGCTATGCTAGAAGAAGATGCATCTTTACTGAAAGAAAATAATATTAAGCATCAATTTAGCAATAATAATAAAAAAAACGAGAAAAGTAAGTAGTTATTTGAATTAGAAGAATGTAGATTAGCAAATTTAAGGGTTAAGAAAAAAAGGGAGAGGGAGGAAGGTTAAGAACAAGTTCCCAAAACCTTACTCTCTTATTGGAAAATTTTCAAAAGATTCACTTTTCGATTCAAACTTTAATAATTGGAAAAATGATGTGGAAGGAAGTGAAAAAGGCATGGGAACTAGGAAAATAGTTGGGAATGAAGGCTGATGATCATGAAGAGGAAATTATTGAAGAATTGGCTCATATTGAAGCTAGTAGATTGAACATCAAGTTATAAGGTGATTTTTTAAGTGTATGGTTAAATTGTTATTCTTGGATCATTGAGAGCTATTCAAATGAGATCTAAATTTAGTTCTATTTGTTTTTGTTTTTTTGGGGAAGTTGTCTTAGTTTGGAGCATGTAAATATCTTTGGGGGTAAGAGAATGGTGTATTATACTAGGGACAAGGTTGGTTTAAATGTGTTTATGAGTTGTGGGATTATACCTTTGGTTTGTGTTGGTTTTAAAAAATTGCTTCTTCGGTTTATGATCCTGGATAGCTACATATTTTTACTTGTAAGATATGTTAATTGGTTAAGTGTTGTTTTCTCTTTCTCTTGTTGATGTGAATTGTGGTTGGGTTATGGGCAAGGTGTGATGGCTAAATGTTTATTTACATAAGGTTTGGTGGAATGATGTTTTATATTGGATTAAGATGTTTGAATCGGTTCAGTTTGATTCTGGTGTGGTTGCAAGGGATGATCAAAAGCCTTGAATTGAGTATGACTACTTCTGGTGGTGATTCAGTTCCTGTTTGCATTCTGTCCTGGGAAGTCTACAAGTCATCATGTTTTGGTGTTATGGAGCTTTGGTTTGGTTCTTGGTTACCATGTATTACTTGTCTTTTTGTATTTGGTTAGGTGATTTATTCATTTGTTTGGGGTTTGCAACACTTACGACGATATTTTGTCTTTAAATTTAATCTATATAAATATTGACCGAGGAAAAATAAATAAATAAAAAAAGAGTAACATCAATTACTTGATTAAAATGTATGAATGTATAGAAATCTTATAGTCATTTATGACATTTATATAAATGATTGTAAGTATGAAGTCATTATATATGAGAAAGTCAAAAATAAACCTAAAGTTTCATATTCCATTTTTAAGTATCTCTTTTCTTTACCATCTCTAGATTTTCTCCAACAAAGTGATAATTAGAGCTGGAGATTCTTATAAAGTAAGAGAAAGTGTGTAAAAAGAGAGAGAGAGAGAGAGAAGCTCATTGTAATCTCCTAAGATATTAACTGGGAGTCTTCAATCTTGACGGAAATTTGCTTCAGAACTGGCTTCAGTGGTGTTTTTCGAGTTATTTCTTGAGTATTTTATGATGGCTCCATTCTATCTTCTTATTTTTGTGTTATATAGGTCTTAGAAAGCCCGAAAAACCCTAAAAATCGTATTTTTTTGCTATTTGGGGTGCAATTCATGAAATTGATATGGCCTACCACATGGCTGTGTGGCAACCCATGTGGCTAACACGATCGTGTGAAATGGTCCAACTCGTGTGGCTCCTGTAACTTACTCTGATTTTTCGATTTTCGTTCGTTTTTCTCTTCTTTTGCTCCCAAATGCTCTCCTAAGTATAAAAACATGAATTTAAAGTATTAGGAGCATAAAATTCACTATTAACATCGAATAATCACTCAAAAACTCATTAAGAATGAGATTAAAACATGTTACTTTTAGCACATTTCAAATATCCCTACACTTAAGCGTTTGCTTGTCCTCAAGCAAAATCCTCAACCCACAATCAACTTCTCTCTATTTATTTTTTTCACCAATAATGTCTTAAGATAATTTAAAGATAATTTAAAGATAATCATACATTAGAAATTCACACTAAAATGACACTAAATAGCGCAAGTAATCCAAGCAGAGAATTTTATCGCATAATCATATAAACAACATCCCTACACTTAATATGTACATTGTCATCAATGTATAAACAAATAGAAATAGAATAAGGAAAATATTATAAGGGAGGGCGAGAACTGAAACTACCCTGAATTTGGATGACTTCGTCAGAATAGTGAAAATCGAAACTGTAGGCGATTCTAAATGAAGTACATGTTTACGAGCAAACTAATAAGAAAATAGACAAAAATAAATAAGATAAAGAGATTACAAACTAGAAAAATCAATTGAAAAAACATAACAAAAAATACATAATAAAATAAAATAAAAGATATCAATCCAGAAAATAAAAAAATAAAAAAAAAGGGCTTAGGGTAGGGAGGAACAAAGGAACAAAAAGAAAAAAGAAAAAAACAACTTTAAAGAGGAAAAAAAGTACATGGCCATGTGAGCCATATGGCTGTGTGGCTAGGCCTTGTGAGCCACACGACCGTGTGTACACGGTCGTGTGGAATCACTCAGACCGTGTGTACAGGTGGTGTGGAATCACTCAGACTGTGTGTGATAAAAAAAGGTAATAATAAGCCCAGTATCCACACGGGCTAGGACACGCCTGTGCATCTAAGCCGTGTGGGGTGTTCGTTCATTTCTCCCATGCTCGTGTGCTAGGCCGTATGGATCACACGACCATGTAACTCTTTGTGCCTGTATGGGCTAAAAGAAAATTTAAAAAATTAGCTCCAGTTTTTACACGCCCATGTGGATCACTTTTTTAAAAAAAAATCAATTTTTCTTTCAATTTTTTTGATTTTTTTGAATTTTTTAAGTAATAATAAAAAATAAGTGTACTAAACATGCAACATAATTAAAATAAAATAAAAATACACTCGGGTTGCCTTTCGAGGAGCGCTTATTTAAATTCTAAGCTTGACTTCCCTTTTCAAGCTAACGATTAAGGCGGATCTTGGAGCTGGAGCTCCTTTCTTTCGTTATCAGTATTACCTCGAAAATAAAGCTTGAGAAGATGATTGTTTACCTTGAATTTGTCGAAATCAGGGTGTGTTACCTCAATGGTTCCGCATGGAAATACGTTTTGTACCACAAATGGGTTCGACTCTTTTGACTTAAGCTCTGAAGGAGACATTCGTGGATCTGATTTGTCTAGAAACACTTTATCTCCAACTTTGAATTGGTTTGTCCTCTTTACATGCACACAGTGGCATTGCTTAGTTATTTCTTTGATCGTTCTTGGGTTCTCATTAGCCTTTGTCCGCCATACATCTAATTCATCAAGCTGCACCATTCACTCTCCACTCGTCCCTTGATTTTTTTCACCTTGAGATGGATACTGTTCGAACACGTATTCATTAGTAAATTCCTACAAAGAATGTTGAGCCACATGATTACTAACATTAACAGAATAACGAGTATCATCTCGCTCCCTAGGAACTTTAATAAAATCACGTGCTTGAAGAGTAACATTTTCATCACCTACACTTAACATAAGTTCACCACTACCCACATCAATAACAATTCTAGCAGTGGCTAAAAATGGTCGACTTAAAATCATGGTTACATTAATATCCTATCAATGTCCATTACAAAAAAAAATTCAATAAGGATTATCGACTTTAACAAGTACATCTTCAATAATACCCTTAGGATACCTAATTGATCTGTTAGCTAATTGAATATTCATCCTAGTGGGTTTTGGTTCCCCAAGACCAAGTTGTTTGAACATTTTTTAAGGCATAACATTTATACTAGCCCCCAAATTAGCCAAAGCTTTTTCAACATTTAAACTACCAATAAGACAAGGAATAGTAAAACTCCTTAGATATTTAAGCTTGTTGGGTAGTTTGTTTTGGAGAATGGCTGAACAATCTTCATTGAGCTCCATAGTTGTAACACTTCTCACCCGTATTCAACGCCGGAATAAGGTTACGAAGCATTACTAGACTTACAACACATTTACAATAACTTATCTTATACATTTAATCAATACATGCAATCATCATTCAATCTCAATCAATTTGTCCCTAATACGAGCCTACAAGGCCCTAAACATGCATTGGGAGTGGTTCGAGACTAAATCAATAACTCGGGAAATTTCTAAACACTTAGAAAATTTTTCTCAAAACAAAGGACACATGCCCGTGTGGCCAGGCCGTGTGTCTCACATGGCCACCAGACATGCCCGTATCACAGGCCGTGTGAACATTTGAAATGGAAGTACATAACGTTGTCTCAGCCCATGTCCTACCCCGTGTCCAAACAAGTGAGCTTACTAACTTGGGTCACACGGCCAACCAAACGCTCGTGTGTCTAGCCCGTGTGCCCTTCGAAGTGGCCACACACACCTGTGTGTCAGGCCGTGTGCTAGGCCGTTCCAAACCTGTAGGGTATATTGACTTATGCAACACGACCAAGTCATACGCCCTTGTGCTAGGCCGTGTCTAAATTATAGGGTATACTGACTTATGCCACACCGCCAATCACACGCCTGTGTCTAAGACTGTGTGGAGCATACTGACTTCATTTCAATTTCAACACCAGGGGACACACAGCCGTGTAACATGACTGTGTGTCACACACCGCTGAGACACATGCCAGTGTCTCTACCCGTGTGGACAAACATAGGCTATTTACCAAGCCAATTTGCCACCCAAATTTGAATGTACCTACATCAACCCAAATGGCACTACAATATAGCATAATATGTCATTACAACTAACCAATTCAAGCTTAACTCATATACATTCACTACTCCCATTCTCTGTGCACACTAATCACAAAACATTTCATACCATTCAATTATTTATACACTTCCAAATATGCGTCATTATGCATCAAGATCATAAGCATATAACTACTCCAATATCAATCAAATAACTTCCAAAATTTATATAATATACAAGCCACATATACCTATTCATGAACTCACAACATAAGACATATATTTATATATATAAACACATGGTTCAAATATACCAAAACAAGCCAACTTTCATGGCTCTATACACAAACCAAAACATATACATTTATAAACTATCTTAAATGGAAAAACTCACTACCGAAACATTACTAACATGACCATGGTCCCTATACATGCCATATACTTAAAATACCAAGTTCATAGATACCAAGTGATAGGTAGATAGTGTGAAGCGATCTCCGACTGTAACACCCCCTACCCGTATTCGTTGTCAAAATAGGGTACAAGGCGTTACTGGAGTTTACGATTTTTTTTTAATATAGCCCATTTATAAATATCTAACCTTCCGTGCAAATTTTAAACCGAGACCAATCCACATCAACCAATCCAATTCAACATATTTTCAAAATAGATTCATGTATATTTATAAGATAACATAAACACATACCAAGCCAAGGTTTGCTAACCATACCAATGGCTGACCTTACATTCATTTTATATTAACATTACTTTATTAGCTTATACATGCCATTGATTTCCAAAATAAAGTTTCTTTATATACCGAAATCTTGATTACTCAGCTTCGATATCTATTCAGCTTCTTTTTCTCCCCTTTCTGGACAATTTCTGAGGAAATGGTCAAAAGAACCACATCGGTAACAAGCCCCGCTCTTAAATCGACATTCACCAAAATGAGATTTATTACAATACTGGCATCTCGGCTTAGGGGTACCAACACTGCCAACACTGGTCACTGATGGAGTGAAAGGTCTTGGATTATTGCGTTGAGAACCTCGCTCTCTGCTCGAATACCCAGTGGTTGAGGTAGAACGATCCTGGTACTTCTTCAATTTCTTTGGAGTAGAAAATTGGGATTTTTCCATTGGTCTTTTACTAAAAATTCGAGCTTCCCTCTCAGCTTGTTTCTTTTCTTTACTCAATTCTTCTGCTTTATAAGCTCGCTCTGCCAATGTAGCAAACTCTCGAATTTCAAGAATTCCGATAAGTAGCTTAATTTCTTCATTCAACCCTTCTTCGAATCGTTTGCACATTTCACTTTCCGATTGTACTCCACTCGAGCATATTTACTCAACCGAACAAATTCTCTTTCATACTCGGATCTGAGATCTATTGCCTGTTTCAGCTCAAGAAATTCTTTTCTTTTCTGATCAAGGAATCTCTGACTGATATATTTCTTTTTGAACTCGGTCTGAAAAAATTCCCATGTAATTTCTTCTTTCGGAACAACTGAAGCTTTAGTATTCCACCAATGGTAAGCTCTGTCTTTTAGCAGTGAGACAACACATTTCAAACATTCTTCTCGTGTGCAAGATAAATCCTCCAAAACCCGAGTAGTATTCTCTAACCAAAAATTCAGCCGTTCGGGATCATCATCAGCTCTTTGCTTTCGAAATTCTTCTACCCATATTTTGGATTTTATCAACTGGAGCTTTCCCTTTCTCGACAGATTCAAGACTGCACTGTGGAATCTAGGGGAACCGGTGGAGGAACAGGAGAGGGAGCTTGAGTTTGCTGCACTATAGGGTTAGTTCTTATGTACTGAGTAAACTATTCATTCATCATTTGAAAGAAGGCTATTTTTGCCTCCTCCCCTTGACCCTCTGTACCGGGCCTTCTACTACTAGTTTCTTCTCTTTGTACTGAAGTAGGAGCATGACTCCCAGCTTCCTCAGATTGAGCTCGGTCAGATGACATTACTATAAGAAAAACACAATTTAAATGGTCAGGAGATATCACACTATCAATAATAATTTAAATGGCATGTATAGCTAATCCGTATTTGTTATGTCGGTCGTAGAATCGGCTGAACCGTAGCTCTGATACCAACAAATGTAACACCCCCTACCCGTATTCGTTGTCAAAATAGGGTACAAGGCATTACCGGAGTTTATGATTTTTTTTAATATAGCCCCTTTATAAATATCTAACCTTCCCTGCAAATTTTAAACCGAGACCAATCCATATCAACCAATCCAATTCAACATATTTTCAAAATAGATTCATGCATATTTATAAGATAACATCAACACATACCAAGCCAAGGTTTGCTAGCCATACCAATGGCTGACCTTACATTACTTTATTAGCTTATACATGCCATTGATTTCCAAAATAAAGTTTCTTTATATACCGAAATCTTGAGGCTGATAGTGTGATGTATCTCCTACCGAATTCGACCTCCGAGCTCTTAACACTACAAAACATGGGAAAAGAAACAGGGTAAGCACTTTGTGCTTAGTAAGCCCATATAACAAGAATTATGCTTACCTAATATTTTCAATACAATGCAATAAGCATTCATATATCCATTCAATGCACTTACCCTAACATGTACAAACTCAACTTTCAAGTTAGTCCAATAATTTCCATGTATTAGTAATATATACCATGATTGATGAACTCATCAATACCATGATTTCCCATTCCCTTATTCTTTTTCCATATTTATCCCGTTGAATTTCTTGGAATTTTCGATGGATTTTCATAGGTACACTTTTAGTGTACAAATTCGGGTCCGTCAATTCATATTCATGTGCGCACATTTCTATTTCAGATAAAGACACTCCATGAACCTCATCTTTACAATGGGATTACTACCCGAGCTAAATCCTGTAATATAAACTCATAGAGTATTGTCGGGATTACCACCAAAGCTAAATCCTCCAACGACAATTACTCTAATGAGCTTGGATCTGAATTACTACCCAAAGCTAAATTGGACCCTAATTTGGATTACCCGTCCCAGCTAAATCCATTTCCACATATTCTCGGGAGGGCTATATCAGGATAGGATCACCCGTCCGGGCTAGATCCTTTTACCATCAATTCATTTTGAGAGATCCATCGAATTTTCCTTTCATTCATCGGGATTTCTTCCTTTTTACCAAATATATCAATGTTTCATAAATTTTCATACAATGAACATTCAAATTATATTCACATCAATAACATACATTTCAAGCATTTAAGAATATAATTCAAGTTACATGAACTTACCTCGATACTAGTTCGTATATAAAATCTACTAATCAGGACTTTTTCCTTTCCTCGATTTAGCTTCAGATTTGAGTTTTCCGGATCTAAATAAATAAATTCAATCATCAATTCAATACATTTCATGTTCACATGTAGCATTCTCTATAATTCTATTATTATTTTTAGTTCATTCAAAGCTGTCTACTTGAGTTATAGTCACTAAATTATTTTTATCTTGTGCTAAAGAATTTAAAATTTAGATCCGTTAATTTTCCCTGAAACTAGACTCACATATCTTCTTTCCATAAAATTTTCAGAATTTTTGGTTTAGCAAATAAGTACAGTTTATTCTTTAAAGTCACCCTTGTTCTGCTGTTTGATAGTTCTGACCCTTCTTCACTAAAAATTAATTATCTCTTCATACAGGATTCGGATGATGTTCCGTTTATTTACATTGAAAATAGACTCATTAAGAATTCTAAACATATAAATTTAAGCCCCTAATTATTTTTATCCAATTTTTGATGATTTTCTAAAGTTAAAACAGGGGAACCCAAATTCATTCTGACCATGTCTCACAAAATTTATTATATCTCATGATTTACATATCCGGTTTCTTCTACGAGAAACTAAACTCAATAAGCTTTAATTTAATATTTTGTTCATCTTCTAATTCGATTTCTACAATTTATGGTGATTTTTCAAAGTTAGTCTACCAATTTTCCCCTAAGCTTTCAATAAATGATAATTTCATCTCTGCTCAATTAACTTCTCAATTGAGCTGATTTCTCTCAATTAAAACTTTATTCTATCACTTTAAACTACTTTATAACCTTTAGAAATCAGAATTTCAGCAATAGACTTTAATTCCAAATATTTTCACAATTTAGATCCTAAAAATCAATTTCTATTGGAATTACCTAATAAAATCATCTCATAAACAATTTAAAGCTTAAATCTCATGCTACTTCATCATAAACTTACAGCACTCAACCATGGTAACTTTCAATTTCATCCATGAAATCAAAAACTAATGAATTTAATAGTAGGACCTAGTTGTAAAAGTCTTAAAAACACAAAAATTACAGGAAATGGGCAAGGATTAACTTACTTGCAGTAAAAATATGAAAAACCAGCTTAAGGAAACCCTTCTATCATGTTTTTGCTGATGATAATGCAGAAAAATAAAGAGAAATCTAGATAATTCCACTTTAGTCCTAGCTTTATTAAGTAAATTTTGCAATACTCCAATTTTGCCCTTAATTCTCCTTATTTTCTTACTGATTTCATGCCCTTGCCATCCAGCCCAAATAGACCTTGGGTCTATTTTCCGTTTAAGCCCTCTTTCTTTTATCATTTAAACTATTTAATCATTTTTCATAATTTTGTATTTGTTACAACTTAGTCCTTTTCATTTGATTACATACTCAAACGTTAAAATTTTCTAACGAAATTTTAATACCACATTACTAACATTTTATAAATATTTATAAAAATATTTCCTACTCAATTTTATGAGATCAAGGCCTCGATACCTTATTTTTACCCAATTCCTTCAATAATTCTTTTTTCTAACTAACCACTAAATCGGTAAAATTTTTCTATCGATATTTTAATACGATTTTTCCTATCATATAAATATTCATGCAAATATATTGAAATAAATTTCTCTTTAAATCGGATTTATGGTTGCGAAACCATTGTTCCGATAACCTTGAATTTAGGCCATTACACCGACAATCCCTGAATTTGAGCTAGCCTATAACACTATGAAACACGGGAAAATTAAACAAAGTAAGTTATAAAGCTTAGTAATCTCGTATGAAATAAACTTAACAAATCATAATACACAAATCAGCAATTTGAACTATTTAACCTGTAACTCATAATAAAATCTTCCATATTCTTAATCATATGCTTATATGCAAATTCATAACTTCTTCTATTTGAAGATCATACTTTCCATGTACATACCTGTAAAAGTTCGTAACGAGCTCATACCTATTCGGAATACTATTGAATACTTGATATCTCACACACTAAGTGCCATACATAGTCGAAGCTACTTTAATCTCGCACATTAAGTGCCATACATAGCTGAAGCTACCTTGAATCGCACACTAAGTGCCATACATAGCCGAATTGTCATCAAACATGATTGTAGTCTCGTATACACAATTTATGCAATATCAAAGCATTTAAAGCATAATTATAACCATGCTTATTACATACGAACTTACCTGGGATGTAAAAACAATAACGTGGGTCGACTAATCTGAAACCTTGTTCTTCCCCCGATCTAAGTTTTATATTTCATTTTTCTTGATCTATATAATATCAAATTTAGCTTACTCAATAACTAATTTATTCAATTAAGTCCCAAACACACATTTAGGTAATTTACACTTTTGCCCCTAATGTTTCACATTTTTACACTTTAGTCATTATTTCATAAAATCAAAAATTCATGCAATTTAACTACAACCCATGCTAGCTGAATTTCTATAGTACTCATATTAGCCCATATTTCTCATTTATTCACACATTTAACTACACATTTTCACATTTTCAAATAACTCCCTATTTTGCATATTTACTCAAAATCACTTTACAAAACTTGTTTAACTATCAACAAACATTCAAAATCTATCATCAATCATCAAAACTCATACATATTCATCAATGACAACATATAAAATCTTTAACAATTTTTCAAATTAGTCCCTGAGCTAGCTAGTAAAACATAGAAATCATTAAAAACCGAGCAAAAATGGACTTACAATTAGATCATGAAGTGGCCGAATGTTAAAACCAAAAATTTTGCTTCTTTTCTTCTTTGAATTCGGCAAGGTTGAAGATGAATGAAATTTTATGGCTTTGTTTTATTATAATTTTACTTATTAATTATCATTTACCATTTTAACCTTAACTATAATTCATTAAAATCATATAATGCATGCCCATCTTTGTCCACTCACAATTAAAATGGTCTAATTACAACATAAGGACCTTAAATTTAAGGTTGTATAGCTATTAGACACCTTTATCTATTAGAACTCAAGTTTTACGCTTTACGCAATTTAGTCCTTTTTATCAAATTGACCATTCAAATGATAAAATTTCTTTACGAAATTTTCACAAAATCACTCAATCATAATGTAAAAATTAAAATAATAATAAAATAAATATTTTGACCTCGTATTTTTGGTCCCAAAACCACTGTTCTGATTTGACTAAAAACGAGTTGTTACAATAGTTGACAAGTCGTCTAACTTCCTTTTATTTGTTAACAACTCCTTTAAAATTTTTACATATTTGGGCATCTGCGAAAGAGCTTCAAAAAAATGTAAGTTAATATGTAATTTTTTTCAAAAGTTCAAGAAATTTACCATATTGTTCGTTTATGCGGTCTTTCTTCAATGTTGTCAGATATGGAATTCGTGGTTTGTATTTTCTGACCACCGACTTATATTCTTTCTTGCTTTCCACAACACCATCATTTTTCTCTAAAGCTTCTAGATTCGGCTTCTTTTTAGGCTCGACTAACCCTTCCACATTTCGAACAGTGATTTCGTAGACTTGCTCACTTCGGTTAGTTTCAGTGTTACTAAGTAAGCTACCTAACTGTCTCTCTAAAACCAGTTTAGTGAGTTGTCAAATCTGATTTCAAGCCCTTGAACTAATGCTTGATGATTTTTTAGAGTTTTCTCAATGTTCTAAAATCTAATTTTGGACAATGAAATAAATTTAGCTAATATCTCCTTAAGGTTTGGTTTCTTTTCTTGCTGATAAGGTTACTAAAAACCCGGAAAGGGTTATGACCTTTGATTTCCTTGACCACCGCAAGAACAATTTGGATGATTCCTCCATCTTGGACTATATTTATTGTTATAAGGGTTATTTTGAAGCTTAGAATTGTTACCCATAAAGTTGACTTGCTTATGCTCCATGTTAGAACAAAAGGGTAAACATTCTGAATTAGTCATCCCCGCTCCATTCATATCACATTACACTACCGGATTCACTTGCTTAGAAAAATTCAAACCATCAATTTTTTTACTAAGAGCTTCAACCTAATTTGCTAACATAGAAACTGCATCAATATTAAAAACACTAGTTGTTTTAATCGATTTCGTTCTTATGACTTGCTACTGATAGTTATTTAGTGCCATCTCCTCAATAAACTCTTGAGCTGCCTTAGGTATCTTATTATTCAATGTCCCGCCAGTTGTTGCATCAATTAGTTGCCTAGTCAAGGGATTCAGACTGTTGTAAAAGGTTTGAACTTGTAACCACAAAGGTAACCCATTGTGAGGACATCTTCTCATAAGATCTTTATATCTCTCCCATGCATCATATAATGTATCCAACTCAATTTGAGAAAAAGAAGAGATGTCGTTTCTCAATATAGTTGTTTTAGCCAGTGGGAAGTACTTCAATAGAAACTTTTTAGTCATCTAATCCCCAAGTTGTGAAGAACCTCGTGAAAGTGAATTCAACCACTGTTTTGCCTTACTCCTCAAAGAGAATGGGAATAACCATAAGCATATGGCATCATCAGAAACACCAATAATCTTTAATGTGTCGCAAATCTATAGAAAGTTAAGCAAATGAGCATTTAGATCTTTATCTTGTAACCCATGAAACTGAACATACTGTTGTACCATCTGAATTGTGCTCGGCTTCAGCTCAAAATTGTTTGCAACAATAGTCGATCTAATGATACCTGATTCAGCCCCAATCAAGAGTAGGCTTAGCATAATCAAATATAGTATAAGGGGCAGAAGGTGTTGGAGGCTACTGATTATTTTGATTATCATCCATCTCCACAATAATATCATTTTCCTCTTGATCATTTATTAAAATCTGTTGACCTTACTTTGCTTCATTAACCTCTCTACGATTTCTATGAGCAGTCTTTTCAATTCCACTATCAAACACTAATGGTTCCAATGGGTTTCCTTTAATCATCAACAAAAAAGAACCTATCAGAATTAAACAAACGAAAAATTAGAATGTAAAAATTAAATTAAAAACAAAAATATTAAAATTAAAATTTAAGAAGTCTAAATTAATAGAAGTTTTCCTAATATTTTAGTCCCCGACAACGGCACCAAAAACTTGAAATCCAACTAAGGTAAGTGCACCTATCAATTAATAGTATAGCTATGGTGAGCAATGATATCATTCACACGAAGACTAATAGATTAAAAGTACTAGTAATTACCGTCTTCCTATTATTTAACTGATAAATTCGAGTGACGGATTAAAACTAAAATTAACTAAATTAATTAACTACAAATACGACAAAGAACAAATCAGGAAAATAATCGAATAATAACCAAGGGGTGAAACAATACCCAAGAAAGAATTCACCTAGATTTCATCTGTCATTATCAATCTAAACTACGCAATTTCTTCACTTAGTATCTTGATCCATAGAAATCCCTAAATTATGCTAATATCTCCCTTTAAGAACAAGAGCAATTGACTCTAGGTTGATTAATTGAAATTCCTTTCTAATTAAAACTCATATTATCGCAATATCTAGATTTATGGGTTCCCTATTAAATTTTACTCTAATCTGGTAGATTTACGTCGTCCTATTTCTAGGATTGCATGCAACTCAACTCAAGTACGCAAGATCTACTTTTAAATAGGGTCTATTCCTCCTATGATTTAAGCACATCAAACATAGATCAATAACCTAGAAATATCAAACCAAGAATTAAGCACACATAATTGAGAACAATATCTAAATATTTATTGCGTAAAATAAAAGTCAAATGACAAAATACATGATAGGGTTCATCCCCCTAGGTATTTAGAAAATTAATTCATGCTTGAAAGTAAAAACAATCAAAAAATAATATAACTGAAAGAAATAAAGAAACTCATTATAATCTCCTAAGATATTAATTGGGAGTCTTCAATCTTGATAGAAATCTGCTTTAGAATATGCTTCAGTGGTGTTTTTCGAGTTATTTTCTTGACTATTTTATGATGACTCCATCTTATCTTCTTATTTTTGTCATATATAGGTTTTAGAATACCCGAAAAACCTTGAAAATCACGTTTTTTCACTGTTTTTGGTGTAATTTGCAAAATCAACACGGCCTGCCACATGGCCATTTGACATCCTATGTGGCTAACACAGTCATGTGTTTAGGTCGTGTGAAGTGGTCCAGCCTGTCTGGCTCTTGTAACTTGCTTCGATTTTCTAATTTTTGTTTGTTTTTCGCTCTTTTTGCTCCCATATGCTCTCTTAAGTATAAAAACATGAATTTAAAGTATTACGATCATAAAATTCACCATTAACATCGAATAATCACCCAAAAACAAATTAAGAATGAGATTAAAACATGTTACATTTAGCACCTATCAGCATCCCTTGCTCATGATATATTGGTTCACTCTAGGTGAGGGGTGTTAGATTTCTTACTTGTAGAATCTTTGGTCATGTATCTTGTCTCAAATTTGTCTCATAGTTCCTTAGTGGTGATCTCGTTTTGGTAGGTATCAAACAAACCATCGGATAAACCATTCAATATGTAGTCTATGCACATGTAATAACCGTTGTCTTATTTTTGGCCTCCTCGGGTTGTAACAACAGATTCGTTTTCATTCTCTTTCGGTTTTGGAATTAAGATATCTTCAAAGTTGATAGTAAGGAGTACATCTTTTTCTTCCATCATCGAAAATTGTCACCATCAAACAGATCAAGCTTGACAAAGTTGGAAGCCAACTCCCTTAGTGTTCCACTTTCATGTGTTGTAGTAGTCTTCATGAAAACAAGTAGAACTTAAAATTGTTAATGTGGAATTTCTGTGAGGAAATCTCAAACACAAATGGAACACGAACAACAACTCAAACAGAAAAACGAAGCAATAGGACAGGGCTTCAAGGCATGTATCAAGTCACTATCTTTAAGGTTCTATTTGCCCCTACCTATACTCAGTGTGCAAATGAGTTTCAAGCAAATGAACCTAGAGGATATAATAAAATTTGGTGACTATTTGCATTTTATAGTGACGAAAATAGTCCACTAAACACTGAGTAGAGTATAACAAGAAAATCAATGTCTATAAAAAAATTTCTGTAGTAATTCTTTATAAAACAATCTAAGAATAGTAGAATATGAAAGAATGATAAAAACAACTTTTGAGAATTTGATATGTTTTCCAAATGAACTCCCACTCCAAGAGACCATCTTGATAGTTGGAATTTTAATTGCCTTTGTCATTACTAATGTTAGGATGCTTGATATTGTAGGAACAAAGTATTAGAACTATTTTGCTATATTCCACTTCATGGAGGAGCGCATAGGCGAGGCAAAGTTATCAACAAGTGCTGCTAAGAAGTATTCATGTAGGGCAATGCTGCTACCTGACAGTTATTATTCAAAGCGTTAATATCTAAGAACTAGTTGTGTATATCTATGTATTATCCTATATAAATTCAATCATCATTTATAAGCTTTAACTCATATAATTTATGGTGGATCCTAAGGGTTGAAATAAGTCGGACAATTTTATTATACAGGTTGACAAAGATAAACGTAGTTGAACATCAAATTAAGAATCTAAAATTTAATTAATTTAATTTCCGAAATGAAACCAATGTAATACAAAATAATTTCAATGGCAGCCCGAACAGAAAAGTAGAAAACACTAGAAATCCTTTTCCCTGCCACAGATGCAACCGAGACATTTATCCCACCCTCACAGATCAAGGATATTGAAGCATTCATTTCTATACACTGTTTCTTTCGAAGGGGAAAGGACGAATAAAGGCAGAATTCAATTCCCATATTTTGAGTGTGGCCTTCACATTTACTCCAGTTGCATTGTTGAACAAGAACAACCTGGCTGCTCCATAGATGGCTTCCGTTGGATAAATTCTTGATGATATCACTGTCCTCCCTCCTTGAGCAAAGCTTTCCACAATTGAATGATCCACCTGAATCAACATTTTTTTTTTGTTTGTTTTATCTCAATTTTAGATCTTTACGTACTTAGGTTTTTCATCCCTCATATCAGATTGGTAGAAATATTGCTTACTTACCAATATCCTCATATTGTAGTTCTCATAATCAAGCACAGGAACTTTGCCTCCATATACTTGTTTGAAGACATCGGAAGCTTTAGAAGACCTGAACCATACAATTTATTGGCTCACATTATGCTTGTTAGCGTAAAACTGCAGAACAAGAATGTAAACACTAAATAAAGTAAAGCAAACCTTGTTTCGTCAGTGCAAAAGTAAGTCTTGAGAGTACCATCAGATGCATTAAGAGGACGGAAATATATAGGAGTCAACTCAGAAAGTGAAGCATCAGCAATAACCAGGAGGCCAAATGGTCCGTAACTGCTCCTATCAACTGCACCATCACCGCAATCACCGATTTCATTCGTAGTACTAGATATCAATGGCTCTATTTCAAACTCTGCTAGTATATCCAACTGCAATATTGTTTTCAAGAAGGATAGTGGAGAGTTATGAGTTACTGCAATAACATGGACGTAGCTAAAGGATTTATATGGAGTGCTAAACAAAAACCTGAGTGGTGGTTCCTATGTCAAGGGGCACAACAGATCCTGGTTCAACTAGCACCTCCTTATACATTGTACTATTCAATCTCAAGCTCTCAACTTCTTCCACTGGCCATTGAAGTAAATTGGTTCCAGTCTTGTTGTCATATAGAACAGTCCTGGGAATTGTCTGTAAAATACAGAAACAACTTACAGTGGGGAATCCCATCTTTTTTTTTAATTTAATATTTGAATAATTGCATGTTTAGATTTTAAACTAATCATATGGATTTGTCTTTTTATAGCTAGCAATAGCATTATAAGGTACCTGAAGGGAAGCCCATCCTTTTTTGAGGTCAGCAGTTTCAGTATCAGTTTCATTAATCCAACCCCAAAGAACCCTCCTTTGTTTATGCTGATCGAAAAATGTCTTTGAGGCATAGTATCTTCCGTAATCCACTTTCAACCCGATACCCACATCCTCTTCCGGGTTATCGGGTGTCCATTTATCCGTTATCGGGTCATAAGTCCCGATGGCATAATGGTCAACCTTTGTATTATCCAAGCTAGCCTTTAACACATGCTTAATTCCAGGCCCGAGTGAGGACGTGTCCAACGCCACCGAGCCGTTTATTGCAACAGGATAGAAATCCACGCATTCCCACATACCCGTACCCGGAACCGCATGTAAAACCCCATCCAATAGTTCATAATCCCTAAAGTTTGTGGTATGATAAACGAGGGAGATTCCAATGGTGGTAGTAAACTTTGAGCCCATGGTGAGACGCCAGGTACCATCGGGTCCAAGCCAAGCTGTTGTTGGGTCCCGGAAATCATCGGGTTTAATACCGGGTGGGGGAACCATAACAGGGTTGCCCGGGTATTTTAACCAGTGAAGGAGGAGGGGATCAGACAAGTTGGCAGGATATGCAAGATTTTGTACCTGCACAGACTCGTTGGTTTCGCCAGTGTAAAGCATTATGATTTTAGCATCTGGCAAGATAGTGGCAGAGCCCGTCCATACACCTTTGATATCGTACCAGTGATCTGGGACCAGGGCTAGTGGAAGATAGAGCCAATGAATGAGATCCCTCGATACGGCATGGCCCCATGTGATGTTACCCCATATAGCTGAATAAGGGTTGTATTGGTAGAAAAGATGGTACCATCCCTTATAATACAATGGGCCTGCAACAACAGTATAAAAACACATGCATTCTTAGCTCCAAACAATAAAATAAATAATGCATAATTTCTATTTTTTTAGCATTCTAACTTTAAAAAAAAAAATCATTTCATCCTTTCATTTAATTATTCTTTTTACTTAATCTTTAAAATTGTGATTTTTGATAAATCATTTCAAATGGGTAAAAAAATTAATATTTTTTAATTTTGCTAATGTGGATGATATATTAATATTTAATTTTTTAAAAATTTTAAAAAATTTATAAAATTTATTTTTAAAATTAAAAATCATTAAAATTATTTAAAAAGTATAAAAAATTACAAAAAATATTTTTAATATTTTTTTAAAATTTTAAAAATTAATGAAATGCTGACATATCATCCAAATGATGATCTATGTGTATGCTACATAAAAAATATTAATTTTTTTTCATATATTTAATAAAAAATATAAATTAAAAAGTAGGCAAAATTAAATATAAAATCAAAATGATTTTTTTGAAGTCGTTATCCCTAAATAATCACATGCTAAAATTTGGTGAAAGCTGGAGTCGGCTAACGCCAAAAGGTGAGGAGTAAGGACAAGGGTGAAACAAGTACAGTAGTCCTGATTGGTCCGTCTGTATACATTACAGCCACAGGGAATCCAGTAATCATTCTTTCCTACCATTGCATTTCAGTCACAAGTCCTCTTGAGGCCCGATACATTACATATATACACACAGCCCCTCCCTCAATCTCGGCTTCTAAATTAGTAGGCACTAAAATGGTTTCATTTTGTGGCGTGAGCTTTGATAAAAAGGACTGGACTTGAATGTCTACCGGAACTGGAGCGTCAACTGGTATACACATTCAAATCATGTATGCCTTGCTTTATGACACAATGAAAATAATCATCTTTAAATAAAACATATTTGCCAAAGTGATTTGCAGTTTTATGAGAGATGAAACAGTTAAAATTTGGAGGCACAATAGAGGTAAACAACTCAAAATGGTAGATTGAGATGCAACACACATGGGATAAAGTAAAAGAATGCGGTTGTGAAAACTCACCGTTAGGATCTGAAGCAGAATATCCAAACGTTGATAGAAACAGAAACCAAAATCATTACATTAGAAACCAAACAAATAGATTTAATCACAAAGATATGAAAACAAATATATATATATATATATCCACTACCATTCATCCAATTCTTTTGGGGCTGAAAATGGTAAGCACTTCTTTGCCAAGAAAACATAGCGTTAGTCCAATTAAAGGGAACTTGGTTCAATAAAGATGGATTTGACTTGGTTGACACACCTTCAGCCACCCCTCTTGGCTGCACTTTCTCAAACGGTTGTTGGGTTTGGTTAATGATTAATGCCAGGAGCGAGAGCAAGGAAACGAGGCAGGCAAAGATGGCTGCAAAACGTCCAGTCCGGGGTGAGGACCGGTCTAGCAAGGGAGCATGGAGTGGTGGGTTTTGTTCGGGTTCGTAGGAGGCCTCCATGACAGTTAATAGATGGAGAGAGGTTACGCAATGAGAAAGAAGTAAAGGGTAATAGATCGGTGGTTCTCCAATTTAGTTGGTGAAATTTTAAATAAAAAAGAAAGATGGAGAAAGGGTGGCTGATCTCGTGTTTCGTGCAGTGAAACGCTTAAATGTTTCATATCTGATTTGGTGGATTGAATTTTCAACTACAAAATTCAAAACCATTTTTGTTTTTGATTTTGATGTTGAAAGTTTGTGAGACTTTTTCTTTTGTTTCCTACCTGCTAATTTGTACAGTTCTACTCAAACTATATTATATATCAGTATCTGATTCTTAAATTGAATTAAGACCAGTCTTTTACCACTATTTTTAGATAAATTACATCATTAGTCATTAAATGATAAGTAATTTAAAAAAAGTTACACTTTGGTCATTGAACTATTCAAAAGTTTTCATTTAAGTCACTGAACTATTAAATTTGATGCTTTGTAGATTTCTCTTCACACTGCTCGCATCAATCCAAAGTTCTCATTGCCCATTCTCTTTTATAGTTCAGTTTTTTTTCTTTCTTGAAACAATTTTATATATCACAAATCTACAAACTAAAATTCAAACAATATTTTTCCAATATTGTAATTTACCTTTACTATAAAATTAGATCATTCATTTATCCAATCAAAAATATATAATTTGAAGTGTATTCCATATAAAATACCAATAGTATTTAGATAGAGCCATATATATCTAATAAAAGAAAAAGGTAAACTACCAAAATAGTCACTTTTGTTTGCCTCGAGTTACATTTTAGTCACTTATGTTTGAAATGTTACATTTTAGTCACTTATGTTATCGTTTTGTTACAAAATGGTCACTCTGTCGTTAAGATCTGTTACCTCCCAAACGACAGTCTAACATGATAGTTAAAATGGGTTTAAATGCCAATGTGAATGTCCAACTGGGACGAGAATAGTTCAATTTTTTTAATGAAAATAGAATACAAAATTTTTCCCCAAAACCCAATTTTCTCTAGTTTAAAAAGAAGAAAAAACTGAGTTTTTTTTGTTACCATCAAAGAAGAGAATAGTAGAATGACAGAGAATAAGAAGAAGAAACGGACACACCAACCTTTCTACATGCTTGCTATTGTGGTTGCCTACAATACACTAATAAACAAAGATGAAGCATATCATTTTTGTATATCACATATATAAAAAAACATGAAAAGATGAACCACCTTTTTGCAAAAAAAAAAAAAAAAATCATAATATCTGAAACCAAAACCCTGAGAAAGAACAAAAACAAACCCATTACTTACTGTAATCCATGCCTGAACCCTCCATTGAATTGGTCTTTTGTTCATCCATTTTGAATAAAAAAATCTAACCGATTGATGGAGCACTCAATTTGATTTCTACTGTTTTGATTCAAGAAAGATTGACTATGAAAATGGATGGTTTTTTCAGTAAAAATGGGAACGAAAACTAAAAGAAAAAGGAGACCAAAGGTTCTTTTTTCTAGTTCAAAGATTAATTTAATGCATTGGTTTTGATTATTTAGGGAAACCAAATTAATATTTTACTTTAATTAATTTAGAAATTTTAATTAATTAAAAATTAATTAATTTACTTTGTTGGACATCTACATTGACATTTAAAATCCATTTTAACTGCCATGCCGGACTGCTGTTTGGGAGGTAACAGATCTTAATGGTAGAGTGACTATTTCGTAATAAAAGCGATAATGTATGTGACTAAAATGTAACATTTTAAATACAAGTGACTAAAATGTAACCTAAAACAAACAAAAATGGCTACTTTCTTAATTTACCCTAAAAAATAGGAGGATGAAATAGGTTGAATGGAGAAGGAAGTTTTCCAACAAAAGAAAAACATTTATTCATAAAAGAAGAAAATTAAATATGATTCAGCAATGTCTGCTTACTTAGATAGATCCAAATATAAAGATATGGCGTATGTGTACGCATTAACGTACGCTCATCACTAATCTGTTCATTTAAGGCACGATACTATGACGAAAAACAGAAATTAAATCCTTGTTAATTTCGTTGACCCCAAATGTCAATCCATATTATTCTAAATTATTATCCACACCATTCACAATAAATAATAATCTATATAAACTTTAATATTCTTTATTTTTATTAAAAAATCTTTTACTTCTACAAAAACTAACCTCGTACTTTAAAACTAAACAATATATTTGACATACTAATAATACTAGAATTTCATGTATCATCAATGAATAATAAATTGTAGTTTATTAGTCCACTGTTCATCTTCCCTATGTTAGAATTATCGTTGTACCAAAAAAAAAAAAAAACTATTACATGATATATCATCATTAAATAAAAGCAAAAAATAGTAGAAGACTTTTAAGTAGATATTAATAATTTTATTTAAACATAAATAAATATTAAAGCCCTAAATTCTAAATCTAACACCAAAGACCAGAGTTATTAATATTTATTTATAAGTCTAATTTTTTTTTGTTTTATTTAAGTTGTGTTTATTTCCATGGAAACAATTTTTGAAAAACAATTTCTGAAAATTGGATTGATTTTTTGGAAAAGTTGGTATTCTCTAGTGTTGGATGATTTTGCATAAAATACTTTTCATTTTCTTGTAATTTTTTCTTAATGAAACAAACACAACAAAATTATGTTTGTCACAAAATAATAGAAGCATTGCCTTTTTACAGCCGAAGTTTATTTTATAATAAGATAATATTTTATATCTTATATAAACTTAATAATAAACAATGCATAATTAAAACTTAAATTGAAGATATATATATATAATATGATAGTGGATAGTGACACATTGGAATTAGAAGAAATAAATGAAGCTAAGCATGATTAAAGTAAATACTCATATTTATATTATTAAATTATTCATATTTTATTAAATAGTAATTATTAAATATTTATGAATTGCAATTTTTATTTATTATTAATATATTAATATAAATAATTTTCAATAAAAACAAAGAATATTTTTTAAATTTTAATATTATTAGTAATCTTAAAATTTCATTATTAGAATAAGATTGTAACATTAAATAAATTTATTAGAATAATAAATTGTATTAATATTTTTGTAACAACCCATTTTTCAGTGGTATCGAAAACAATGGTTTCAGGATTACGAATCCGACGAGTGAGTCCGTAAATATTATTAAATAATATTTACAAGTCAAATATAGTATTATATTAAATTTTGATTTGATAATTCTTTTTGCTAATTGAACGAATAGTTAAGTACAAATGGCTTGTTTCTAAAATCAAGTGGTTTTGAAAAATGAGGTATTGAGGCATCGTTTCTATAAACTGAGCCTGTAAATATTTTTATTAAATATTTACAAAGTGATTAAATAGGTGTATTGAATCTTGGTCTATAAATTTTGACGTTTAGATTGTTAATTAAGAAAAAAAAGACTAAGTCCTAAAAAACTACAAAATCAATAGCTATGAGTTTATAGTGTAAATTGATTATAGAAGTATATTTAAATGGTCTAAAATGGCAATTTAACCATATTTATGTTAGTGGCCGGTTAGATTTTAGCTTATATTAAAATATATACGTTTTAAATTATTAATTAAGGTTAATAAAATAAATAAAACTTAAAAAAAGAAAACATAAACGAAAAGCATCATCTCTTTCATTTTAACTTTCTTCCACCCAACCTCCATGGTTACGAAGTTTAAAGTTTCGGCCTTGATTTTGTTTATGCATGGTAAGTCTTTGTTAATCCTTTTTCGTAAATTTTATATTTTTGAAATCATTATAATTAGGTTTAGTTAGTCTGTATCTCTGATTTCAAAACTATTAAAGATTTTAAAATTTGTCATTAATGAATATTAGATGTTTTTTATAGAAATTTTTAGATTTAGAAGCTATGAAATATTTAAGTACTATTTGATTAAGTAAATTTTGTTAATTTTTTATTTAAGGACTAAATTGTTAAAATAATAAAATTGTATGAGATTCTTGTGAAAATGTGTTAAATATGGGTTGTACAAGGAGTATATGAAATTAGGCTAGTAAGGTTTGGGATTAAATGTGTTCAATTTGAAAGTTTCGAATTTAGGGATTAAATTGATAAAAAGTAAAAGTTTAGGGTAAAGGTATAAAAATTGATAAAAGATCAAATATGTGAATTTTTGTATTTAAAATTATTTTAATTGGATAATTGAATTAAATTATTATATAGATTAAGAAATGGATCAATTGATAGACAAATGCAGAAAAATAAAATTGATAATTAGTCCTTAGAGTTGTGTTTGTTGCAGAATCGATTTAGGTAAGTTCGTAAAAATTAAATTAAACAAATTTATTTGTTCTTTTTGTGATTAAATATCTATTTTACGTATATTATGATTGAGTTCATGTGCTTAATAAATGGTAAGCAATGAAATGAATTAAGTTGCATTGTTAATTAAGTTAAAGATTATGTTTGAAAATGGGAAACCACATAAATGAAATAATGTGTATATAATTAAATGATATAGATGTGAAACATGGCCCGTATGAACTTTGAGAATGCTTAGGATACAAATGACATGTCATTAAGGTTATTTATTGTTTTGAGTACTGATCTTGGATGTCCTACCGATGGCTGAGGTCCTATATTTGTTGCAGATCTTCACAACTCATGTGAACAGCATCGTGTAGCCTAACATCCCTACTCACAACTCGTGTGGGCAGGCCCATTTCATAGCTTGTGTGAGCATTTACAGATATGGCTCATGAAAGCAATTATAGTTACAACTTGTGTGAGCATCTTTCTCGCATATCTGACGTTATTTTATTTGGTTCATTGGGTGTTAATTGTATAAAATGAAACGAAATATATGAAACAATTATATGGAATTAGACTTTGAATGGAGAAATTTATAGGAATTATTGAAACAAAATGTGATATACAAAATGATTACATGTTAAATGTGTAAATGGAATGGTAAAATGAAATATTTAGATGAAATGGTTATATGAAATGATTACATGAAATTGTTGTATGATTTGGTTATATGGAAATAGATGAATGAATTGGGACATTGGATATGAATATTTGAAATGAAATGTGAGTTGTTAAATGAATAGGTGATGGTTGAATTAAATTTTAAATGTGTTCAGTTGTAATGTTCTATGACATGATAAGAAAATTTCATATTATGTTTATATGAACTCACTAACCTTGTTAGACTTGTGATATCTATAGGTTAATAATGAACTATTGATCTTGTTATGGTATTTAGTTGAGAAATGTTTAAGTTACAACCGTTACGGTAAGTTAAAGTTTATATTAAATACGAACTTACTGAGCTTTACATAAGCTTACCTCATGTTGATTTTTCTTCCTTGTAGATTGTCAGATTCGAGCTGTCAATTGGATTGGTTTTGGAGATCACACTATCCGACATCTTATTCGGTAACTAATTGTTCATTTTGGTGCAGTTATAAGTGGCATGTAAATAGGGTTTTGGTTATATCTGTTATAAGCACTATAGTTATATTTTGTGCCATTTGAAGTATATAGTATGTGTATTGATGTGAATTCTAATTTTGGTTGGTTGTGGTGTGTGATGGTTATCCATGATTTGGTATCTAAATGCATTTTGACTGGTTATTTTGATATGCTTATGTTAATAGGTATCTTAGGATGTTTTGTGCCTTTTGAGATGAAATCATGTTTTTGGTGTTTTGGTGACTTGAATTTGGTAGGTTATCACTTGATGCCTATTTTGATCATTTATTGTAGAATGATAATTTTGGTTTAGGTTATAAATGACATGTACTAAGAGTTTATATGTACAAATGTGTATAACCATTTTGTGTATGTTTAACTTTATAAAAATGGTTAAGGTACTACCTAATAGGTACTTTTGGCTTGGTATAGTCAAGTATACATAAGTGATATGATTTATGCTCTTGAAATGCTTGGTTACATGTTTTGTTATTTGGTAAATGATGTATGTGAGTTGGATTTTAAATGTTTGAATTGTGGTGTCAATGAAGGCACATTGGTTAGGCACTTAGGTTTAATGTTATATGGTATATTTTGACATTTTTTGATGTATTTTAGGTAGGTTTAAGACACGGAAATGGTATGACTTGTGGCCTATGACACGATTTGCTACACGGTCATGTGTCACACACGGTCACCCCACACAATCGTGTGGTCTGTTTGATTTTAGGTGCAGGATGTTTCACATGGTCCTAGTTTGTTACACGGCTTGGCGACACAACCATGTGACCTTATATTTCACAACATCGAGTTATATACGGTTTGAGGAAAAGGGCGTGTGGCATAGCACCACTTGGTCTTGCCACACTGCCGTGTGACCCCTGTTTACAATTTTTTTTTTACATTTTTCTGTTTTATTTCATATTAATCCCTACTTGTTTCCGAACTAATTTTTAGGTTCTGTAGGCTCGATTTAAGTTTTGTTTTCAAATATATGCTATGAATAATGATTGGATATTGATTATTGATATTTAAATTGATTTTTGAACTGTTTTGAGATATTATTAGATTTGTTAACTATTGTAATATCCCGTAATCTTAATCTAGCAACGGAAATAGATTAGGGGTGTTACAATTTTATTATATTATTAAATATAAATAATTAAATATGTATATTTACTAATATTGGAAATTCTAATATTTCACAATATTTTAAAAATTAAAATAAAAAAAGTTATCATTAATATAATAGTTTTAGGTTTGGTTCAAGATAATTTTTATATAAAAGTCAAATTACTCAAAAGAAATTGTTTTCAAAAAATGAATTGTGCTTTTCAAATTCCATTGACTTATTAGTTATTCCTCCTTGACCAAGCATTTTTCTATGAAACATACATAGGAAAATGTAAAAAATATTTTTTGTATATCATTTTCTACGAACAACATTCCGTTAATGATAAAGTGTCATATATATTACTATTCACTAATAGTGTATGAGACTTATGCATCAACGATATATTAAATATTATTTCTTAAAACTATTCATTATCATAACTCTTCTCCCCAATACTTCACTTTTTTTCGAAGGGTACTCTTTTATGGAAATATATAGGTTAAAATATACCATAACTCCTTATACTTTTCGAAAATTTGAAATTTAGTACCTATATTTTTATTTCCAGCTATTGAGTCTCTATAGTTTTCAAATTTCAAAATTCAAGTTCAATTGTTAACACTATTATTATTTTTTGTAAAATTTGTTGGTGTGACATTTAAAAAAGAAACTCATTTAGTAGCCATGTAATTACATAATGACGTTATAATAAATTTGATTTTATAAAAAAAAATAATTCTGTTAATATTTAGATGTAAATTTTGATATCTGAAAAAAAATAAATTCTTGAAAATAAAAATAAAAATAAAAATTGTAAATTTTGAAAGAGTTGAGATATGTTTTAATGTTTTCACCTATGTTTAATGTTAGTAGCAACATAACTTGAGCTGAGATTGGTGTAGGCTTTTGCATGTTGTTTTTAATATTTTTATACCATTTTTGTTACCTTTTTAATATTTAATCATTTTTTAGAAAAGAAAATAAAAATCATTACCATAAAACACCAAGCCTAGAGTAAATCATTTAAAATGCTTGTGAACTTGACAGTTTAGTGTTAGGAATATGAATCATTTTCCTGTTTATACTAAGATTAATATACTCTTAATAATATTATGATGGTAAGGAGGGTAGATAGAGGTATTGGGAGCCCTTTAATTAAATGGAATAATACCAATTTTACTCCCTCTCAATTCTAATGTATTTAATTTAAATCTTTTTAAGCAAAAATTTTACCTTTGCTCCCCTCTCAACTTTTAAAATTTTATTTTAGCCCTCTAATATACTTTCATAATATCATTATATAAAACAATTAAAAACCACATCTAAGAATCCAACATACGTTTAATAAGAGTTATATACAATATTTTTTACCACTCCACCTATAATTATTGTTAGAATAATTTTTTTAAAAAATACTTTTTACATAAAATAGTTTTTTTTTTTTTTTTTTACTCACATCTTAACGTGATATAATCTAATTTATCTATACTATTATTTGTTTTGTTGTCTTTACCAATGATGAAAGCTACTACCGGTTAAAGCTAAATTTAGTGTCCAAAAATGTTGGCTTTAACCCATATTTTATCTTTAATATATTTTAAATAATCTTAATATTGAAATTAAATAAAAATGCTTTATTAATTAAAAGATAATTTTCAATCATATATATAATTTATAAATCTTATACGAGGGGAAAAAATTGTCATCCTTATTTAAAATTTAATTTAAATCAGATTGGATTCAGGTGAATTTTTCTTATTAATTATACATAATTTATGGATAAGTATCATAAATGGAGAGAGAGGATACCAACAAATAGAGTTGGCTCAACTTTATCATTAATTCAATACAAATTTAATTGCAATTCTTAACTACCTTTGGATGGACGATATTTATGGTTAGTGTAAAAATAACTGTTGACGGTGAAATTAGATATTGTAGTAATATTGTAGTATGAGACAAAAGAAAAGATAAACTCATTGCACTGAAAATAAACATCCATAAAAAAATGTGCATAACTTATAGATGAATCCTCATTTAATGGGTAATGATTGTAATGAAGCTTATTATCGTATAAAAAATCAATGGATAAACTGTTAGAATCCTAAAACAAGATCTTAATATAAAACCTAATAAAATCAGGATATGTCATGTTAGATAATCAAGAACAAGACTATATGCGGAAGCGTACTTGAATCCATTGTTGGAAATTGCCCAAAAAATTTTAATCTTTCAAGAAAATAGTTTTTCTCTTAATATAATTTTCTGATGGGGATGAAAAAGATATATGAGATAACCATATTTCTTGGGGGACCATTACCTCCTTAAATAGTTGATTATTAAATCAATTTTGAGTATTTATAATTTGACCCTTCATCAAATTATAAATACAACTTATAGTATCTACACATTATTTTCATAATACTTTAATACCTATAATACTTATAACATAATTAATCACTTAACTTTATATCACACTTTATAATAACATTATACATTATATATATATATATATATATATATGCCCATATCTGAGGATTTTAATCTAACATAAACAACTTAGAGAAGATGAAGTGGGTGAGGAGAGAGGAGCATGGATGAATTGAAAGAGGACATTTGGTGATCACAAATTGTGGAAAGAGGCAGACCAATAAATTGGGTGGTTGGCAATCAATTTGCAGGCAGCCAAGGAAATAAAATAGAATTAAAAGCGGTGTAAATTAGGGTAGTGTCATGCCAAAATGGTTTTTGCACACAACCAACCATCCTTCCTTCTGCTTTGAACCCAATCACCCGCTCCTTGTGATCCCTCATCTAATAAACTTAACACCTTAATTCAACACAATTCACGATAACTCCCCATTTTATATTCAATTAATTAGTTTTATATTGCCAAAATATTGTTTCAAATTGAATTAATTTTAAGTTTTACTTCATAAACATCAATTGGTTTATCAGTTACATAATGGATTTACATGTTCTAATTTTGTAAAATATAAGCTAAAGGGTATATAAGTCCTTGAACTTTTATAAAAAATCAAATTAAGTCCTTGAAATTTTGTTATGGAGGAAGAATTTTTTTTAAAAATCTCCACATATTATTATCAAAGATTTTTTCAAATGATAACATTTTAAGTCATTAGACTCTTAAAAAACTCAACAATATTATGAAAACATATTGATTCAAATTGGATCAGTATTGTTCAAACATTACACAAATCCAAAAGATCCTAATTTTATTACCCATTTGACAACTCAAATAATTAAAATTCTTAGACCAATAGATTAGGGTGAAAAACCAAACTCTCCAAAGAAATTCCCAACCAAATTTACCACCAAATCAGACCACTACCCATATTTTATACATCGGGATTATCAAACAACCTGATACAACGCTTTCCTTATTAACAATCAACATATGAGACATTCTTAACTCATATATATTTCAAGTATGACATCCAATTCAAATTCCCAAATTCGTTTCAAGTATGAACCATCTTCTTTCGATATCCTACCAACAAAAATTCAAAATTTATAACTCAAGTTCTTTGACAAATTCCAGCCAGAATCGAATAAAAAACACATCCACCGAACTATCCATTTCTTCTCAAAATTGTCTATTTCTTAGACTGTTTCCTGTAATTATTCTTATGAATAGGATCCATATATGAGAATCTCATTGTTAGTTTGAAATTTTAGAACAAAATGGTGAAACAAATTTGATAATGAAAAATGTGATTCCAAGTATTTGGATGATTTTTTGAACAAAAACCCAAGATTATGCAAGCCAATTACCTCGGACCACACTACTGCAAAATCCCTTCAACCCAAATCAAATGCCAATGCATTCTTGGCTCAAGCCAAAACAAAAAAGGAATACAAAAAAATTCATGGCTGAAATACCCAGCTTAATGAAATACAAAAAAAGAAAAACAAAGAATTGTTTTGCAACAAAGCAAAGACAGAGATAAATAGGGGTGATTCCTTGCAAAGTAAAGATAGAAATGAACTGGGGTGGTTCCTTGCAAAGCCAAGACAAGCAAATAAAAAATGGAGATCAACAGCAAAGATTCTCTGCAAGGAAAAGATGGAGATCAACAGTAAAGATTATCTGCAAAGAAAAGATGGAGATTAATAGTGAAGATTCTCTGCTAAAGTTTTGTAATAAGAGAATATATTCTCTACAATTGTAATAATATTCTAAAAAGCAATAATTATGTGATTTTTGTAATAATGTAAAGGATTAGATTCCCTATAAAAGTTTTTAAAGATTTTTTTTAAAAATATTTTTTTATAATTTAAAAAAAATTAAGTTTCAAATGAATGAACCTAGACAACCATTTGTTTAGGTTTATTCTAGTAAAAATTGTATAAAAATATTTTTTAAAATTTTGAATTTTGAATTTTTTTATTATAGGGCAATACATCAGCAACTGCAGCTCACTTGGAGTGCCACATCAGTGTCATTAACAGTCATATAAATTTTGTAACAGTCAAAGATAGAAAACATTAGTCAAAGGGCTTAATTTATGCAATTTGAGAGTTTGAGCGCTTAATTGAGCATGTTTTTGCAAAGGAACTTAATTGATTTTTTCATCAAAGTTTAGGAGCTTATATACCCCTTTAGCTTGAAATATATAATTTTTTCATGGATTGGGTTTGCTTGATCTAAATTCAAATTAAATAATAAAAACTGTTTATTTAAGTTTATTTACCAAAACATCAATATTAATATAGAATAGTTAAGTATGATTGATTAAGGGGGAG
Organism: Gossypium bickii; assembly: GCA_025503065.1. Classification (NCBI taxonomy): domain Eukaryota; kingdom Viridiplantae; phylum Streptophyta; class Magnoliopsida; order Malvales; family Malvaceae; genus Gossypium; species Gossypium bickii. The sequence goes on from CP106718.1 coordinate 21,357,710, forward strand.
TTACTTAGGGGGAGCATTTGGATCTTTTAAGTATGTTCTCCTAGTACGATTTTGTTCAAAATTTGCTGATATTTTTGGCAACTGCAAGCCCATCCTTTGGATCCAAACTACATATAGCAACATATCTTAGCGATTGGTTTGGATTTGGATAAAGGAAATCAACTTCCCAACTTTAGTGAGATTGGATCGAATTAGGTAAAAGCTTGGATCTTAAATTGAAGATTCAAGTCTCATCCTAAGCTCATTGAAGATATTATTTATGCTTATTATCATGTTGGTTTTGTGGGAAGATTGATTGTAATTGATATAGTATGTTAGCTAATCTTGATTTCCTATAAATTAAGGAGACTTGTATAAATAATGTACTAATTTGAAAGCACTTATTCTTGTTCATTAAGGAACGTTTCTTGTGAGTGCATTGATTGAAAAATCAAGTATGTTACTTGGTTAATGTTCTAAGTTTTCAAGGGGAAAACTTAGAGGAGAGTTGTGTAGATCTTAGGTACAAAAGTGAGGAGTATAATTAGGTAACTGTTAAATATTGTAATCACTTGTTGGAATTGTTGCTAAGATAGTGAATTATCTTTTTGGGTAAGACCTTGTAGATGCAGGGAAACCAAACTACATAAGTATATCGTGTGTTCTTTATTTTCTACCTTGTTCATACTTAGTGCCTAAAGCAATTGGCATTGGTCTTAAGCACTACTTTTGGCACTACTCAAATTTGATTGCAAGTATCATTTAAGAACTTCCATAAACTATTATAAAATTGAAATATATATTATAATGTCATCCCAATTATATAAGTTAATTTTGAATAAGATTCATAAAATTTAATTTGATTATATTTAATACAATTTCAATTTTTCATTTTTAATTACTAACGTTGTTATTTGGTTTTAAAATAGGAAAATATTTAAAATTAAAATGTTGAAAAAATTTAAATATTAAAACTAAAAACTATAATTAATGCTTTAACATTAAATTTAAAAAGTAATAGTGAGATTTTCCTCACTGGAGATTTGTACTAACAATTTTAAGGTTATATTTCATGATGACTACAACAACTCATGAAAGTGGAACACTAAGGGAGTTGGCTTCCAATTTTATCAAACTTTATCGGTTTGATGGTGGCAATTTTCGACGATGGCAGAAAAAGATGCACTTCTTATTATCAACTTTGAAGATTGCTTATGTTTTGGATACTCTAAGACCTGACGAGACTGAAAACGAATCCGTTGCTGCAACCCGAGAAAGACAAAAATGAGACAATGCTGATTACATGTGCATGGCCATATATTGAATGGTTTATCTGATGGTTTGTTCGACACCTACCAAAACGAGGTCATCGCTAAAGAATTATGGGACAAATTGGAGACAAGATACATGACCGAAGATGTTACAAGTAAGAAATTTCTTGTCAGTCGTTTCAATAATTATCAAATGATTGATGGTCGTTCTGTTATGGAACAATTTCGTGATATTGAAAAGATGTTGAATCAATTCAAACAATATGATATGAAAATGGATGAAATGATTGTTGTATCCTCCATAATAAACAAACTTCCTCCATCTTGGAAAGACTTTAAAAGAAGTCTAAAACATAAGAAAGAGGAAATATCTCTTGAGGCTTTGGCAAATCATTTTTGTATTGAAGAAGAATATCGAAAGCAAGATCAGAATTTGAATTCTGAAAATGCCAAAGTGCATGTTACGGAGGAAGTACAGACTACTAAACCATTCAAGAGAAAGTTCAAATAGACTGATAGAGCACCTAAGTTTAAAAAGAAACAAAAGGGCTCATGCTATCATTGTGGTAAGCCGGGACATTTCAAGAATGAATGTTTATTTTTAAAGAATGAATGTTTATTTTTAAAGAAGAAATCATCTTCTAAGGCTGATAATAACGAAAAGTTCGTTGCAATGATATCTGAAATTAATATGGCACAAGGTGATAATACATGGTGGATTGATACCGGAGCAACCAAACACATGTGCAAAGACAAAAGCATGTTCACAAAGTTCACACAATGTGAAAATGACAATGTCTTATACATGGGAAATTCTTCCACCATGATAATCAAAGGCAAAGTGCATTGAACTGCAATTCACTACGGAAAGGTTTTAACCTTAAATGATGTATATTATGTACTAGAAGTTAGAAAGAATTTAGTGTCTGGAAGTCTGTTAAATAAGTTTGGTTTCAAACTTGTTTTTGAGGCAGATAAGTTTATTTTGTCTAAGGGAGGAATTTTTGTAGGGAAAGGGTATATGCATGAGAGTATGTTCAAACTAAATATTATTAATAAGAATAGAAATACTATTTCTATTTATATGGTTGAATCTTTTTGTTTATGGCATTATAGATTAGGTCATTTGAATTATAGAAAATTGAATGACATGTATAAGTTAGATTTAATTCCTGTTTTTAATAATAATATTGAAAAATGGAATACATGTATGTTAACTAAAATTACAAGAAACCCTTTCCCTAAGGTTAAAAGAAAAACAAAATTGCTTGATTTGATACATAGTGATTTATGTGACATGCATAATACTCCTACATTAGGTGGAAAGAAATATTTTGTTACTTTTATTGATGATTGTTCTAGATATTGTTATGTATATTTATTGCATTCAAAAGATGAAGCGCTTGATAAATTTAAAGTTTATAAATCTGAAGTTGAACTTCAGTGTGAATCATTTATCAAGTGCTTAAGATCGGATAGAGGTGGAGAATATTATAATCCAAGTTATTTTGAATCCACCGGGATTGTTCATCAAGTTTCAGCCCCTTACACACCACAACAAAATGGTGTAGCTGAAAGGAAAAATATAGTATTGACTGAAATGGTAAATTCAATGTTATCATATTCAGGTCTTGGACAAGGTTTTGGGGAGAAGCTATTCTAATGACTTGTCATATATTGAATAGAGTTCTTAATAAGGAAACTAAAATAACCCCTTATGAACAATGGAAGAAAAGGAAACCAAACCTTAATTATTTGAAGGTTTGGGGTTGTAGAGCTATTGTCAAAGTTCCAAAACCTAAACGTAAAAAGTTAGGTGAAAGAGGAATTGAATGTATATTTATAGGATATGCACATAATAGCAAGGCATATAGGTTCATGGTAATTGAACCAAATGATTCAATTTCAATTAATACTGTTATTGAATCAAGAGATGCTATTTTTGATGAAAATAGATTTAATTCTATATCAAGACAATTACAGCCACAACAATTGATTCATTCTTCAAATGAGAATGAGATTCCATTGGAACAAATTGATAATAATGATGAATCTTGTCAAAAATTAAGAAGAAGTAAGAGGATTAAAAAGGTTAAAGATTTTGGACTAGACTTTATTATGTTTCTTGTAGAAGGAAAATGTGAAAGTATATGCAATAAGATACCTTATTGTTATAATACAGAATCTGATCCTATTACATTTGAAGAGGCAATGAAATCTTAAGACTCTGCTTTTTAGAAAGAAGCAATAAATGATGAGATGGATTCAATAATGGGAAATCAAACTTGGATCTTAGTTGATCCTCCACCAAGTTCCAAACCAATAGGTTGTAAATGGATCTTCAAAAAGAAAATGAAGGTCGATGGAACCATTGATAAGTTTAAAGCAAGGTTGGTAGCCAAAGGTTTTACACAAAAACAAGGTATTGATTTCTTTGATACCTATGCTCCAGTAGTAAGAATTGCTACAATTAGACTCTTAATATCACTTACCTCTATATATAATTTGGTTGTTCACCATATGGATGTTAAAACTGCATTTTTAAATGGTTAATTGGAAGAGGAAGTGTACATGAACAACCAGAAGGATTTGTTGTTCCAGGACAAGAGCATAGGGTATGTAAGCTTGTTAAGTCTTTATATGGACTTAAACAAGCACCAAAACAATGGCACCAAAAGTTTAACAATGTTGTTTTAGCTAATGGCTATAAAATAAATGAATCCGATACGTGCATATATAGCAAATTTGAAAATGGAAAAGGTGTCATAATTTGCTTATATGTAGATGACATGCTCATTTTTGGCACGGATTTAGAACAAATATAAAACACAAAGAAATTCTTGTCAAACAACTTTGCTATGAAGGATATGGGTGTAGTAGATGTTATTCTTGGGATTGAAATAACCCGAGATGAAAGCACTATAGCTTTATCACAATCACATTACATCGAAAAGGTGCTTAAAAAGTTTGATCTTTTCAACTGTATACCAGCATCAACACCCATGGATCCTCAAATAAAATTAGTATCTAATGCTGGTAGGAAAATTGATTAATTGAAATATGCAAGTCTAATTGGTTGTCTTATGTTCATAATGACTTGTACAAGACCAGATATTGCATATGCTGTTGGGAAATTGAGTAGGTACACAAGTAATCCAAGTAGTTTGCATTGGCAAGCATTGAATAGAGTACTTAGGTACTTAAAGAAAACTATTAACTATGGATTGTGTTATAATGGATATCCTCCAGTTTTAGAAGGGTATTCAGATGCTAGTTGGATTACAAGTTTAGAAGATCATGCATCTACTAGTGGATGGATCTTCATTCTTGGTGGAGGAGCCATTTCTTGGGGTTCCAAGAAACAAACATGTATTACTGATTCCACCATGGCAGCAGAATTTATTGCATTAGCCGCTGCATCTAAAGAAGCAGAATGGTTAAGAAATTTGCTTTATGATGTACCTTTATGGCCTAAGCCAATTTCACCTATCTCTATCCGTTGTGATAGTGAGGCTACTCTAGCAAAGGCATATAGCCAAGTATATAATGGAAAGTCTAGACACATTGGATTAAGACATAGTTATGTCCGACAATTAATCTCTGATCGAGTGATCACTATTAATTATGTGAGGTCAAGTGAAAATTTGGCGGATCCTTTGACAAAAAGTCTTGCTAGAGATGTAATAAAAAGGACCTCAAAAGGGATGGGACTCAAGCCCATTAATTAGAGTCATCCATGATGGAAACTCGACTCAACGCTTGGTATAACGTCAAGTCTTGAGTTCAATGAGACAAAGTACATCATTAGTATGTGACTGATAGCACTATAAATAAATCCATTCTAAGACTAAAGTGCTAGGTACCCGTAATGATAAGGGAAGGATGAGTAATGTACTTTTAATGGACCCATAACATAAATATGTTAGAGTGTTATAATTATGGGAACACTCTTGATGGGATCTACCTATGTGAGTGGAAGTGTGGTCACTTCTAGGAGCTCAAGGGCTTGGCTCTGACAGCACTCATGAAAAGAGGACACAGACAACATGGCCATAATAGTGTCCCTAGATAGTATGCATTGACCGATGTTGAAATCATTGTGTGAGATGCATTCGGTTAATCAAATGAAATAATTGGTTCAAAGCTTAGTCTACCATGCAATTTCGATTAACTTTAACATGTTTTCACTAAGTGAAGGTTCAATCGTAAGATACCTTCATTTGTGCAAATTGATTTCCAAGAATATCAAAATCTAAAATATTTTGAAAATGGGGGGAGATTGTTGGAACATTTTCAAATATTTATAGTGTTCCAATAACAATAAATGAATAGGTGTAATTAATCAAAAGATTATATTTTTTGATTTTTTGAAAAAGAATTATAACTATTTAAATAATATTATTTGAATAGTTATAATTAAATGAATAATTATGTTTTTATTTTAAAAACATTATTATTCAAAAAGACACCTATTGATTAAAGATGTCTCTATGAAGAGACATGAAAATTCCTATAAATAGGAATCGGATTTCATTTGGAGACATACCAACAATTCTAATATTATTTCTTTCTTCCTTCATTTTCTAATATTGTTAGATTGTTCTATAAAGTATTACTGCAGAAATCATTTATAGAAATTGAGTTTCTTGTCATACATTGCTCAGTGTGTAGTGGGCTATTCTCGTCAGTGCAAAACGCAAATAGCCATTGGCTTCATTGTATCATCGAGGTTAATTTGCTTAGAACTTGTTTGCACACCAAAGATAGGTGGGGGCGAATATAACCTTAAAGGAAGTGGTTTGATACACGCCTTGGAGCCTTGTCCTATTTTTTCTTCTGTTCGAGTTTCGTTCGTGTGTTCGAGATTTTCCTCACCGGAGATTTGTACTAACACAACCACATTTACTCCAAGGCATATTGAAACTACAAATTGGTGCCCTCAATTTACAGTAACAGTAAACGTTGCTTGAACCAATATGTGATTTTTTGAGCTTCCACCTTGACATCCTTCAGCTTCTTTGGAAAATGCTCTAGGTTAAGATATGGAAGGGGGAAGATGAAATTTGAAATAGTAGGTTCAAGAGAAAGGGCAAAATGAGTTTTAATTAATTTCTTTTTAGTTTTCAAATGATTTTCTTTTTGAATAATTTCATTATAGGTTTTGATCATAACCCCTCCCCAACCTATAAATAGAAGAATAATACGCTTCAATGCACTCGAACTCATGTCCTCCTACATTGACAATAATATCCATGCCAATCAAACTAAAACTCAATAGACAATTAATAAAAATTTAAATATTGCATAAGTGTTGACTTTTAATTTGCTAGAGGGAATTTGTTGTTAAAGGAGACAACGGTTGGGCCCAAATAGACTATGAAAATATAATTTAGGTACCTAATTTGACAACAAGAAAAGTTTAGGCACCTCATTAAAAAGAGTGATATAGTTTAAGGGATGATTATTCAATTAAATCTTTTTATTAACAACGTAAATTACTTAAAATTTTGGAAGTATGAAGACGATATTTTGATAAATTAAAGTGGAGAAATTAACTTCGAAATTCATAATTAATTTTTTTTCAAAAAAAAAAATATATTTTTTAGTTTTTGCAATCAAACATGTGTTTTTTAATGGGTTCCTCATTTTGCAAAATGAAAACAAAGGTATTTCTTCTTTAAGAAGCCAAACATGAACTTATATCCTATTGCAATAAGTGGTCGGATATTGGTTTGTTGGGTTGAATTCATTTTTTATTTTTTATTTTTTAAACAGTTCATGATGATTTAGTTTATTCTGGAATTTCCTTTTTGTTTTTTGTTTTTCCATACTAATTTTGTGTTTTAGGTATTGTATTTATTCTGATAAAATAAACTTTATTTTATATTTTTTTTTCACATTATTTGATAGAATCTTAAAGTATTTTCATAAATACTTTTAAAATATTAATTTTTCAAGTAAATAAAAAAAATAATTTACCACTCTTATATAAAAAATTATATAAATATTGTAATTTATTTGCACTTATTTAAATAAAAATATTTATTTTTACATTGTAAAAATTAAATTAATTATAAATAAAATAAAATTCGATTTTTAACTCGTAAATGGTGTAAACACAATCAGTTTTTTATTTTAATTTTCTCGCCAAACCTTGTTATCCAAAAATAAATATCAATTCCATTAATCTTATAAATAGAAACAGGATGAAACAGCTGATTGAAGGCGGCCATTATAAGTTACACCAAGTTTCTAGCCGATTTACTACAGCTAAACTTCCCAGTTACAAGCTGGGTCACCCAACACATGTACTACTTTCAGAAAACCTCAACCTGCCTTGCACTTGCATTACCCCAAAAAGGAAATGGTAAAATTATAATAGAGAAGAAGCCAAGAGGGGTTTATTATATTTCTCAAAGAAGAAAAGAATGAAACAACAAATATTTAGAGTTTTCCATTGGAGAAGGACTGACCAAAACTGAAGGGGAAACATGATTCAGCTCCAATCAGAAAGATATGTTAAGGCAGGAATATACACTTAAAGACATGGCAGCATTGAAAAGAAACAGTTTAGGCACCAGTCTTGGAGACTAATGGAGTTCCTCTCTGCAATTCCCATTCGTGTGTTAACTAAGTAAAACATAAATAGCTTAGGCTATCTTATTCTATGTTTGTATCACACAAATTTTCTTCTTCTCTATATTATTTGTTTCAGAGGGTACTTGTCTTCTTCCATACCACCAGGGATTTGAGGAACTCCATAACCTTCAAAACCCAACCGAGTCAATAAATTAATAGAGGAATAAAAAAACTGAGGCACATGCATTTTACTTCCCATTCTATGGTCGATTGAAGAAATTTGATGTATGTGTATGACCATCTATAACACAATCAAACATCTCTAGTCCTAGAAAGTAAAACAAAAGTACCTCTTGTGGATCCTTGAGGGAAAAAAATGCATTACTCTCCTTGGGCAGGGATGAAACTAAAATTCCATATCCACAATTTCCCTCTCTAAGAACCTGTATAAACCAATGAACTCTCTATATGTATTAATACAAAAAGAAATCTCAAGAATTTCGCCATCTATATCTTACCTTAAACGCATCTTCATCTGTCTGGTCATCTCCAAAATAAATGGGAAGCACATCCTCACAATTGCTAAGCCCTAAAGCGTTTTTATTATTCTTTGTCTCATGTTTTTAACCATACAAAATACTACAAACTCATGACAATAGGTTAAAAGGACATACTTACCAAGTGATTCAAGAAGAAATGTAACAGCTTTCCCCTTATCCCAGTTGATCACAGGCCGAACCTCTAAAACCTAATTTATGCAAATAATTTTAAGAAAAATAATGAATAATATTTTAAATAACTCAAAGCAGAAAAGAAACCTAGTCTTTAAAGATCACCTTCCGCCCATGAGTCAACCGTAGACGAGGGTAGTTTCTGATGACATCATGGACTCGTTGTGCAACTACTGTCCAATCCTGAAAGGAAAGTGCTTACAAGTTAACTTATCACTATGTAAGGAAAACGTACTTCAATGCTCTTCATAACCATTACCAACAACAGAAGAAAATAATAAAGGCCTCTAATGCTAAGGGAATTTCAACCTCTCTCACCTTCTCATCTACGTTTCGGTAATGGACAGAGACACAAAATTTATTGTTTTCAACTTTTGCTCCTCGAATATCCTTGGTGTTATTGACAAGTGAGTTAAAAACCTGAGACGGACGAGAATTCTACGTTAGAACAGAGAGGGAAACGTCAGGGCATGTATGGCACTCTTAAGAAATATACACACCTCATCAATCATAGGTAAGAATTCACTAGCAGGCTGGAATAAATTAACTTCTTTGCCCTAAATTAAAGAGAAACAAGATGAAAAAAAATACTCAAGGGATGGTAGGAAAGAAACACAAGGTACTGTGCAAAAAAGGATAAAAAATTTGTAGCCCTAGACCTGATTATCAGTAGATCTAATGCAGTTAGAGTGGTCATCAAAAGATTGCCTAACAGGACCCATGATGTCCATTCCATGACTTCCAGCATAATTGAGCTCTGTTAGCCCTACAAACTCATATACCTGAATAAACAAAGACGAATAAAATAAATACTGTCAAAGAGGCAATATAACAAGTAATATGAAAAACAGCGCCAACGAAGGTGTCAAAATTATTTTAAATCATGGTCTTCAAATCACCTTGTCACGGCTTCTGCCACTAATTATTGCAGTTGGAAAGAATTCCGCCACATTTTTTACTGCAGCTCGCATCTAAATAAAAACGTTTCGGTTAGTATGTAATCAGAACAGAAGAAAGAAAAAGTGAGATGCTTCACTAAGAACGACTCTTACATCATTAGACATAAAGGCACAATCCGGGTTGTCCACAATTGGTGAAAGAGTCCCATCATAGTCCAGAAACAATGCTATTCTCTTGCCTTTTGCAGGATTTGTAATTTGATCAAAAGATGCAAGTGCAGAGGGATATTTAAGCTGCAAAGCAAAGGATAGAGTACGTAGAGTAGATTAATAACCCCTCTGATTGTATCAAAAATAAAGTCAGATAAGCAAAGAAAATCTACTACCAGCCATGCACGATATGCAACATCTGTATCAGTTGATTCAAGGTCATTATTGAAATCCCTAGATTTCTTATCAGGAGGGGATGAGGATTCCATAGAATCCAGACAGTTGCTGGCACGAATATCAAAAATTCCAGCTTTCATCGTAGGAACAGTTAGAAATAGATTCTGAGAGAAAGTTGCTCCTGAGTATGGCAACAGACCGGAAGATACTCGAAGCGTTGACTTGTTTAGTGGTGCAGGATCAGCAAGAACAAGAGCAGTGTGGTTGGATTTCAAGTCCATTGAATCCAGCCTCCTATCACTACTTAAACTGTAAAAGCTATTAGATTCCTTTAACAAACAATCCACTCAAGTGCAAAGAAACAAATTTCAATGTTCAATCTCAACAACCCTTTTCAGCCAACACTTTTATTAATAAAAAACCACCTCTTCAATGTTTTATTATCACTGTTGTTCGGCAAGCAGTCCATCAAGCACACAAGTCCTGAATACTGATATCAAAAGGAAATGTTAGAATTGACACAATGACGCTCAAGTTCGTATCATTTTTTTTTTTCAAAAGATATTCTTATCTGAATTGAACCTGTTCATCCCTCTAGGTTACTCAGCTATAATCGGTGTGCGTAAACAAGATCTGCATATTATAGGAATAAGAGGTATGGTTAAGATTCATGTCTGGAATAACATCTGTAAGGAGTGAGAATGAAACAGTGACCAGTAAAACAAAAAGAAAATTATACAAACTACACAAAATGATGAACACGCGGTATGAAATATGCCTCACCAACCAATGAATTTCATAAAAACATAAGTGGGGCAAAAGATTCACAGGGGGAAAGAAATCTTGTGACCCCAATGGAGTCAAATATATGTATACGAATCTGTTGAAAGCTGTTGTGATATTTTTGGTTGAAGTGCATGTCGCTGAAGCATCATGATAAAACATGTATACATCTAGGTAGACCTTGATTCTTATGATTCAAGGCACATTGTTTCCAATGAAATGTGGTATTCAATCAATCCTAGTGATTATCTAATTCTAGCACTACGCAGTTTAATATTTTTTGCCTTGAAAAACACCGACTTTATATAATTTTCAAAACATCGATTGCCTACATGCATCACATAATCCAATATTTGACACATGAATTGGTGCTTCCAATCTTCCATGAATGCAGAAAACATCACTATACAAGCCAACATTGCCATGTTAACGGCACAGAGATTTGATAAAGCTTAAACGAAATTACAAACATACAGATTCGATATCGATGACAGTAAGATATCACCACCAAGAAATTACACAAAACCAAAATCCGTAAGTGTAGGGGAGAAAAAAAGATTTACAATCACCTACATCAGAGTCAAACTAAGCAACCAAAAATGTAGCAAAGCCTGAATATACACAAAAGGAAAATCGAAACAGCAGCATCCATTCATAAAATGAAATTGGCATAATTGGTATAGAAAATAAGGAAATGGTGGTTGGGTTGATGAAAAAGCCATTAATACCCCCACATAGTGGAGAGCGAAAACACGTAAAATGCAACCAAACAGAACGGGTATGGGAAAAACAACTAAAACACAATGGACCCAAGCACGTTAGGAATCAGTAATTGAATTAAAGCATTATTGGAAAACAAATTCCACCATGCTTATATTGCCCATCAATGAGTACCAGATAAGTCATAGACGGGGCCGTTCTATTTTTTTGGAAGATTTGAAGATTCAACTATTGAAAATAATCACATTCATATAATAGCAACGGGAGAGGTTGACAATAGATACATAAAAAGAAAAGGAAAAGAAAGGGAATATTACATCAGCACAACCAAACACAAGTATAAGGGCAAATTGGAATAGACATTGGCAGCTTTTGTTTGCAGTAAAATAAACTGAACTAACCAATCATGCAAACATCTGACCCAAACAAAAGAAAATGTATATATCTATTCAAAGAAAACAAGAAAACCACCCATATATATATATATATATATATATATATAAGGAAATTGGTTTTGACAAAAAAAAAAAAAAACCCACATTTTTTAAAGAAAAAGAAAGGAAAGGAACTTGATTGAAATTTATGACATCCACATAAAGTCTTGAATTATAAAAATGCCACATTTGTTTAAAAACTCGAAAAAGCAGAGATTATTAGTGGCGATAACTTAAAAGAGCCAATCAACGGGAAGACATTACATAGAAAAACAAAACAAGGATCGAAACAGAATCATAAAATAAAACCGTGCACCAAGCTGAGAAACCTGGAAATCACACAGCAACGAAGAAATGAAGCCAAACTCACGCCGCGATATAGAGAAGTTGAAACGAGAGAAAAGCTAATCAACAAAAACGTTTAATGCGCCATTTCCTTGTTCAACAAACGTAAAGAAAGCCTGAGTTAAGAAATTGACGACGTCGTAATGAAGTAAACTAAATGAGAGCCTTGATTTTACCTTTCTCGCCGGCCAAAAAAGAAGCAAATAAAACGTGAATTGACGAGAGAGAAGGAGAAGGAGAAGATCATAAATTTATAATCACCTGAACGGGAGAAGAAATCGCAGAGAACGTGAAGGAAACAACTTTTTATAGCTTTTGTTTATTTATAGAGGCAAAATGTGATTTGCAAATCAAAATCCCGGTTGTTGAATCAGGAAACATAAGAAAACACCTTCAATTTGGATTTTCCATACTCTCCTTTCTATGTAAACTTCACCAGCGATTTGTATGATTTGTATGATTTATTGGTTATAATATAATTTGGTAAGTTGAAGGCATTGCTGAGACCTGTAACAAGATGGGCCTTAGCCATGTGTGTGTGTGTCGTCACTTTCAGTTATGACTAAGTAGTCGTTGGTCGGTAATGGGTCGTTGATTTAATCCCTATCATATTAATATCTGCTTGTGTTTGTGTTTATAATTCTACAATTACTTCATTGGGTTCAATCAAAAATTATTTATAAGTAAAAGTAAATGCTACTAACTAAAACTGTACCCGAGTCAAGAGATTAATTGGCAAATTTAAAAAAGAGAATTGGTGATTAAACATTGATTAAAAATATTAATTAATTTTGAATATAGAGAAAGAAGGAAAGGGGTAACGGAGGAAAGAGTAGACAAAGTCAGGGTTGATATCTAGGAAATCCAATATTCCTTTAAAGCGGCGTTGTTTGTGGTCAGTTTCCAACTCCAATTGCCATTAATATAAATCCTTTTTTATTTATAGCAATGATTTTCTTAGGGCAACCATTTCCTACTCAAAGTAGTTACTTATATCATCTTTACAAAATCTAATCCTCTTTTCCGTTACAACATTATTTTATATAGAATATAAAGTCGACTCACTTATTTTTATATTTTATATCCTGAAAAACACAATCAAATAGAGAAAGCAGATAAAAGACACCTAGGCTAGCTATACAAGATGCTATTAAGAATGTCTTATGGTATTCACTTGTACTTGATTCTTGGACTAATTCGGTTTTCATACCAGCCTACAATTCAACTTGCATCTCTAGCTCACTGATACATAAATAGGATGTGTTCACCCTATAGTAGGATACGTGTTGGCCTGTATAGGGGCTACCTAATCTTAGTACGTCAAACCATGGAACCGTGCCATATAAATAGGAAATTGGCTCCCATGAGAAGGACATAGAAGTACTCAACAATTGGTGCGATGAGCGTGAACAGACTTCCAACCATAAAAAAAAAAAAATCAGAGAAAAGATGAATCACCCTAACGAGAATTTTTATAGCAAATTCCCATCAGATCAAGTTGGAGGTTTCGACACTGAAAATCAACCCAAAAGGACGAACCTCCTCGCTTGCTGGTTTGCTGATCGACTAGAAAACTTAAGTAACTCAAGCCAATGAGGTGCCTCTAATTCCTTTGATCTCAATGTTCCTTCTAGTCAGGGGCCATCCTTTCCTTCTAATTAAGGAGCATCACCACATCAATTATTTGCTTTATAAGAGTAGCTACGACTAATGAAAGAACAAGCAAAATATCAAGTTCAAGCAACTGTAGTTGTTTCACCAGGAGCTGTTAAGACAGAATCAAGAATTGAGGAGAAAGATGCAATTCGACTATTCCGATCTCTAGGACAATGTTGCACCTCTCTAGGAGGAGGTTGTTGGAGCGCATGCAAGTCGTGGAAAAATGAGATGGACGCTTTACGTAGGGACGTACAGGCATTGAACCCCGATGTGTAGGACGTGGATTGGTTGTTTTGTTCTAACAACCTTTTGGCTCTGGAGGTCGTAGTCATGGGGTTACCATCAAAATTCAAAGTACCAAATAAGATGTTTAAAGGTAAAAGAGACCTAAGAGCACATCTCGTGCACTACAATGATTACATGAATGTGTTAGGAGCTTCTGATGTGGCGAAGTGTAAGGCTTTCTCGACAACTCTTAAGGGAAGCGCGAAGGATTGGTACTTCTTTTTACCGCAAGGTTCCGCTCGAAGCTTCTCACAGTTGGGCCAAATGTTTTTGGGTAGGTTCTGTGCCCATAGAGCTATAATGAGCACCCCAATAAGGTTAATGTCAATGGGGCAGAGGGAAGGAGAATCTTTGCAAGATTACGTTAAGCGCTTCTATGCAACCACGTTGAACACAAAGAATTAGAAGATTAATGGGTTATTGATGCCTTCATTATAGGAGCTCAAAATGAGCATGTTCAATACTCATTTATTGATAACAGACTGCGCAGTTTGGTAAACTTATATGAGAGGACACACAAGTTTATCGAGGCCAAGAAAATCAAAAGAGCAGCCCGTGGTACCTTTTAGAGGGATGATAGACAGTTTAGAAGTCATCAGAGTGCAGATGGCCAGCAAGGTCATTCTTCTTAGAACCTATGGGCCCAAGGTGGGGGACAATAAGGGATTTATTTGCAAAATGAGTCACCCAAGGCATTTCAGAGCCCCAAGGGTGAGCACACGATAAGGTATGTTTCCCGTGGAAGATTTGAATTTTACACCCTTTTAAATGCTTCGCGTGCCTATATTCTTAACCAGGTGAGAAGCTTAGGAATTTTGTCTAGTCCACCACCTATGTGGCGAGTCAGTTGAGGTTTAATTCAAGGGCCTGTTGGAAAATCAAGTTTGGAAAGCACAGCGGAAAATAAATTTAGGGAAAAAAATCAAAGTTCTAAAAGAAATTTCCCGAATAAGAACTTGGTTGTGATATCTAAAGTAATAAACACTTAATTAAAATTGTACTTTTTTGATTCGTCTAATATGAATGCTTAGACCGAGTGGTCTTCTCCACTATCCTCAAGCTCACGTCTGCCTAATGTGGGCTCGCTTTGAATTAGAAAAATTTTCACAAAAATTGTCAGTAGAGCAATTTCGCAATTTCTCTAAACTTTGAGGCCAAGTTGTAAATAAGAAAAATATTTCTAGAAATTTTATTAAATAATTTCTTTAGAGAATTTTCTCTATACAATTTTTTCTTGAATTTAAGTGTGTGTAAAATAATTACCCAAGGCTCTCTTTACTTAGGGAGAGTTTAAAGAGTTCAGCTATTATTAATCTTAATCACTTTAATATTAAATATAATACTTATCAAGATAAATATTAGATTAAATTTAATATTAATATAATCAGTTTAATATTAAATTAATAAAATACTTGTAATATCCCGAAAATTTTTACAATAAGATATTATCTTTGATATAGTAAAATAAGGAAATAAAGTGACGAAAAGGAAAATTTTGGAGTTATGACAATATTGAGAAGTATATTATGATATATTAATTCAAGAAAGGACTAAATGGTAAAAGTGAGAAAAATCTTGTTGCCTAAGAGTAAATATTCAAAACTTGAGGGGTTAAAGTGTAAATATGAAAAAGTTGAAGGACCAATAGCGAATATATTTTAAGGGTGGAATGATCTAGAAACTAAGAAAAATGGATGAATTAGGACCAAATTGAATAGGTAAAGAATTATGAGGGACAATCATAATTTTACCAAATTATGTGATGATTCAAGGATAAAATTTTAAAAGATCACAAAGGGCAAAATGGTCAATTGGAAGAGAGAGAAATCTAGAAAGTAATGATGATGTTGATGATACTTTATAATTATTTAATTTGATAAATATTATTTTATTAGTATTTTAATGAGATATTTTATTATTATTTTATTATTATTTATTTAGTATGTAAGGAAGGAAAGATGAAGAATTATCATCTTCTTTCCCATGCACCAATGTGAGAAGAAGAGAGAAAGAAAGTTTTGCTTTCTTTACAAATTGGTCTTTTCACAAAAAATCCACTATTTTCACTTAGAATTCAAAAGAATTACCATAGCCATCAAGAGAGAAAGATGACAAGGAGACTATGGAGAGCAAGAATATCACGTTTGATTCAAGAAATAAAAGTTGGAGGAGAGAGAAAATCAAGTTAAAGATTGGAATCAATAAGACAAGGTAAGAACATCAAGATTTCAATATATTTTTAAGTTTGATGTTATGGAAAAAGCATGGAAATGATCTAATGTAGAGTTTTCTTGTATAAGCTTTTACGTTCTTGATATGTTAGTGAAGGAAAATAAGAGAAAGTGATGGGAAATATTGTAGACAAAGGAAATAAAAGTGTTATAAACTTGGTAATTAACATTTTGCACTAAAACAGTTTTGAACAGCAGCAGTAGTCTAACTTTGAAAAATCACAAAAAATTGTAGAAATCGAATTAGAGGATGAATAAAATATGGAATTAAAGATTATTTAGCCTATTTTCTTATAGAAGAAACTGTGTAAGTAATGGAATTGTAAATCATTAGATATAATAGGTTTTGTGAGACAAGATTAGAATGATTTTGGGTTCCCCTGTTCTGACTTTGGAAAATCATCAAAAATTGGAGAAAAACAATTAGGGGATTAAATTTATATTTTTAAAATCCTGAATGAGTCTATTTTTAATATAAATAAATGGGAACATCATTTGAATTCTGTACTAGGAGAAAATAAATTTTTAGTGAAGAAGGGTCGAAACTGTTAGACAGTAGAATAGGGATGAATTTAAAGAATAAAATGTACTTATTGGCTAAACCAAAAATTCTGAAATTTTTATGGTAATAATATGATTCTAGTTTCTAAAAACTCAAGCAAAACTTAAATTGGAATTCTGTATCTTAAGATATAAATAATTTAGTGATGTGATGTATAAATGGGATGACTTTGAATAAATTTATGAGTAAATAGTGAAATCATAGATAATGTTACTTATAAGCATGTTATATAAATTAAGGATGTGGGATGGAGTGGAGGAGGAGGAAAATATATATGAATATTCGTCTAGCATGGCTAATTTGCTTGTTCTAGTCTCAGGGACTAAATTGAATAAAAGTAAAACTTTATGGGCAATTTCGTAAAAATGCCAAAAATGACCAAATTGCATGAAATGGATTATTTTATTATTTAAAGTATAAAATTGAATGAAATTATTAATTTTAGATCAAGATCGGGTGAAAACATGTTTTAGGGATTAAATTGAAAAGTGTTGAAATTATGGAAAATTCTAATATTTCATAGAATTCATAGGATGTTATCAATATATATGAGAATAATTAGGCTTGAAACAAGGATTAAATTCCAAGAATTTTATTTTTTTGAACCTAAGGATGAAATCGTCATTAATTAGAAGCTTAGGGGCAAAATGGTAATTTTGCCTAAAGCATTAATTGAATGTATCAGAATATGAAATGAATGAAAATGATGATTAAATTTATTTATAAAGATCCGGATGACTCAAATATGAGACTTGAACTTGGAAAAGAAAAGACAACAGATTAGTAAAACTATAAACATGAACAAGCAATGAGGTAAGTTCGTGTAACTTGAATTGTATTCTTAAATGCTTGAAATGTATGTTATTGATGTGAATATGATTTGAATGTTCATTGTATGAAAGTTGATGAAAAATTGACATATTTGATAAAAAGGGGAAGAAATCCTGGTTGAATGAAAGGAAAATTTGATGGATCTCTAAAAAGGAATTGACGGTAAAAAGGATCTAGCTCGGACGGGTGATCCTATCCTGATATAGCCCTCCCAAAGAATATGTGTGAAAAGGATCTAGCCCGGATGGGTGATCTTGATATAGCCCTCCCGAAGAATATGTGGAAAATGGATTTAGCCCGGACGAGGAATCCGAATTAGGGTCTGAATTTAGCCTGGACTGGTAATTTATATCCAAGCTCGTTAGAGTAATTATCGTTGTAGGGGATTTAGCCTGGACTGGTAATCCCGACAATACTCTTTGAGCATATGTTACAGGGGATTTAGCCTGGGCTGGTAATCTCGCTTTAAGAAATGAGGTTCGCAGGAGTGTGCTATCTTACAGGGGATTTAGCCTGGACTGGTAATCCTGCTGTAAGGATGAGGTTCGCGGGCATGTGCTCTCTGAAAAAAGGGTATACCCATGTGTACGAATTGACGGACGTGAGATTGTACACTATAAGTGTACTACTGGAAATCCATCGAAATTCCGAAAAATTCAACGGGATAATTATAGAAAATGGCAAGTACTTGAAATCATGAAATTAAACTTGAAATACATAGAAATGATAATTATTTGATATATTGAAATGTGACATGGAAAATACATGTATGTGAAACTTGCCTGATAATTATGCATATTCAAGATTATGAACTGCTACTAGAATAAATATACACTAAACTCATGAAAATGATGGTACATGAAATATTGTCATAATGAATTGAATAATTTATATTTATGAAGAAACAACAAAAGAATGATATGCATCATGACATGTAAATATGAGACTATCTTTGATACGTTGATACAAGGAAAATTATGTATATTAGGACAAGTAATAAATTCAAGTGAGACATGTCGAGAAAATAAGTTTGTCAATATTAAAGTACACTAACCAATGTAGGAAAATTTAAGGATTTTGCGAAAAATTCCCTATGATCCTGGTTGGTTCCTAATCTTTGTTTTAGGCTTCAAGGGCCCAATAGAGAGACGTTATGATTATTTTCAAAATATGAATAATACATGATTCGTAATTATTCAAAAATGTTCAGTAAACTCCAGTAATGCCTCGTACCTTATTCTGGCAACGGATATGGGTAGGGGTGTTACAATACTATTAGGATAAATATTTAATTTAATTTAATCTTAAATATATTAAAATAATATTATTTTTGGAACAGTTAATCAAAAATCAAATTCTTGGGTAGAGTCCCAATAGGAGTGTGTAATTCTTCCACTGCTCAACAACTAAAAACTTGTCGTTGTTGACCATTTTCTAACCACCGGAATGCCATCATCGCAGTCACCAACACCTCGAGTTGGTTCGATTTCTGCCTATTCGATCCGAAATAATGACTGCCCGACTGGTCCGATCTAACCACAGGTTGGACTGTTAACTCAGTTTAACATACCAGGCCTAGTTCAACCAGTTTTTGGGTCTTAGTCTTGGTTTTAGGCTCCCAAGCCCAATTATAATCTCAGGTCCAATTTTCAAGTTCAATTACCTATTGGGCCAATTGTCTGACTTGAAATTAATTTTCAAAAATATCATATTAATTTTAATTAATTTGACTTAATCAAAATTAATTTTTTGAAAAATCACTTAAATTTTCCAAATTAATTTTTGAAGAAAATTCTTTAATCATATTCTCTAGTTGAACAATTCTTATGACCGTCCAATTTAATTCCATGTCGAACAAATCAACAGTCTTAAATTTTTCTTCTAATTTAAATGTAGTCTAATCGAGCTTTTGATGAACTAGCGGAGGGACCAATCGGATATATACAATTAGGCTTTAGTAATTGCAATTATATCTAGAAGCATCGTTCTAATAATTCGCAATTACTTAATCATGGAGTCAGTCCACAAGAAGTACCATGATTGAAAACTCCTTATTGTATACTCTTTACGAAAGCAATTCATCCAACTGTTTTGTCGAATGACCTCGTCATATGTGTGTTATCCTCATATGATATCCTTAATTCCTTTGAGTTAAATTCGTTCACTCAATACAATCCTATTTTATCTAATTGTCACCATTGTGTCTTCTTAATGATCAATACGACCACTGTCAACAAATGACTGTGATGAATTGCTCATTTGAGAACAAGCAACCCGTGGTCACGTTCTATATTTATCAATCCACACAATGCCAATGAGAGAATATTGTTAACTCCCGTTGCAAGTAAAGCCATGTCATACACAAGTGGTGTACCCAACATACCGACTATCGGCTCGATCATTTTTAGAGCATAAGCTTCCACTTATATCAAAACACATGAGTTACATACGCATGGTTAGTGACCAACTCGGGATTTAGGTAAATCACACCATGAATGTCACAAGTGAATTAATTCACAAATGGATTCAAAATTAATTCATCTTGAGTCTAGTCCAATGTATCATTCTTCCACTAAATACATCTATGTCTCTACCCGTGAAATCAACTGCTCCGATAGCCAAGACTAGCCATCTCCTCAATTGGAATTGTAATTGACACAATAATCCTTCTCAATATTTGAATCAAATGCTCACGTTGATTCTTTTACCAGATTACAGACTCGTTTAGGTTATCTGTTGAAGCAAGTTGTCTTTCTCACAATGTAAATGTTCTTACAATGCCATTTATCATCAATTTAAACTTAGACAATCAATGAGCTAATATTTGTTTGTCATAATTTTTCTATACATGCAAAATATGGAATACAGAAATACAAAAGACATAACAATAAAATATGAAACTTATTTATTCATCGTTCAAATACATAGAAAACAATTACATGTTTACTACAATAAAAACACATTTCCAACTTGTTGTTGAGGTGATAACTTGGGAAGTACACTAGAAGTTAGGATTGAAGGGGCAGGCTTTGAAAAAGACGAGCCCTCTATATGGTATCACCAACCATCCGATCGAAGTCAAAGGATGTATCCCTTTACTTGTTACTCTTGGAGATGGTGAACATACTACTACGGAGCATGTTCAATTTTTCATGGAATACCATCCCATGGTCTACAACGCCATTTTTGGGCGCCCTATTATGTGGATGGCTAATATGATGATCACCACATTCTACATGAAAATCAAATTTCCTACCAAAATAGGTGTGGGGTTCATTAGGTCTGATCAACGTTTGGCTAGGCAATGTCACATGTTGCCAGTCAAGTAGACACATAAGCAAGAAGTGT
The DNA here is from genome assembly GCA_025503065.1 of Gossypium bickii. NCBI lineage: Eukaryota > Viridiplantae > Streptophyta > Magnoliopsida > Malvales > Malvaceae > Gossypium > Gossypium bickii. The sequence goes on from CP106718.1 coordinate 21,378,754, forward strand.
GAGGCCAAAGTTCGCAGCAGGAAGTTGTAGCTAGTCGGATTCTAGACTTGGATAGTTTGGATGTGAGAAGTTAATAGAGGATTCGCAAACCGAAAGAAGTGGAAGTAATTGAGACCTTGCAATTATTTTATGATAACACAGAAAAATTTGTCAGGTTTTTGTCAACATTGATAGAGAAAAAGAAGAGGGACTTAATACAATGTTTGAGAGAGAATTCAAATGTCTTTGCATGGTTAGGGACAGATATGTCTGGTGTGGACCCAAAGGTGATTGTACATCGGTTGAACGTATGTATTGATGTTAAGCCAATTAAGCAAAACAAATAAGGTTCGCTCAACAGGTTGTGGAGGCTATCAGATAGGAAATAGGAAAGTTACTCTCGACAGGGTTTATTCGAGAGGTGGCGTACCTTGAATGGGTGTTAGATGTGGTTATGGTAAAGAAGGCTAATGAAAAATGAAGGATGTTTATTGATTTTACCAGTCTTAATAAAGCATGCCTAAAGGATAGTTTCCCTCTGCCCTCTATTGACATGTTAATGGATGCTTCAGCAATCCATAAGTTCATGAGTTTCATGGATGTATTTTCAGGGTACAATCAGATTTTTATGGCATCAGAGAACTAGGATAAGCCCACATTTGTCACAGAAAAGGGTTTGTTTTGTTATAGGGTTATGACTTTTGGTTTAAAGAATATAGGAGCAACATATCAGCAAGCCATGAATAAGATTTTTAAGGAGTAGATTGGTCACAGCATTGAGGTTTATGTGGTTGATATGTTAGTGAAGAGTATTACTTTAAAAGGGAACATCGAAGATCTATCTGAAGCTTTTACTATTTTGTGAGCCTACAATATGAAGTTGAATCTAGAAAAGTGTATTTTTGGGGTGAGAGAATACAAGTTTCTAGGTTTCATGGTTTCAAAAAGAGGTATTGAGGCGAACCTTGAGAAGATTAAGGCTATTTTGGACATGCCTTCGCTGAAAACAATCAAAGACATTCAACTCTTAACAGGAAAAATGGTAGCCCTAAATAGGTTTGTGTTCAGAATAGCAGATAGGTGCTTACTTTTCTTCAAAGAATTAATGTAATAGCCTTAACCCTTAACCGTCGTCGGATTAGGGTTAAGAGGAATTACTAATCATTTCCGAACATTTCATATCATTTCACAACCAAACATGTCAATTCACATTCATATAGTCCCTTATATAGGTCAACGAGACCTTCAACATGCTTTAAAATAGGGCCGAGACTAAACTAGACACACACAAAATTTTTTGAAATTCAAACATTTTTCAAAGTTACAGAGTTCACACGCAAGCCATGGCAAAACAGGGCATACCTACTGACTTGTCCACACAGCCTGAGACATGCTCGTGTGCCTCACCCGTGGTCGACACTGACTTGCACCATACGGCCAGTCACACGCCCGTGTGTCCTGCCCGTGGTTGCTACTGACTTGATCCACACGGCTAGTCACACGCCCGTGTGTCTTGCCCATGGTCGAGTCTAAATTTTTTAAAACACAACCTCAAAAGACATGGTCAAGCCACACACCCGTATGCTCAACCGTGTGGGCAATTATAAGACATTTTCAAGGCCAAATTGCCATCCACACTTTAGAATTACCTATAAGCATTAAAGCCATATCAATTCATGCCTTAATTGCAATCAAAACATACCATTTCAAGAGCCAATTAATCAACAACAATACCATATATTCTTATACTCAATTCCTACTCAAATAAATCCATTTAGAGTACCATTTTCACAACTCAAATCATGTAAGCTAAACATCATTTAGTCAAGCGAAAGATTCACACTTAAAACACCATTTCCATCAACTAATTCAAGCATGAAATATACCATTTCTAACCTCACTATTTCATACCACATTCATCATTTACATAGCTCACATATAATAACCAAAATCATCTAACATCCAAGCCATGTCACATAGCAAGGTCCAACACCTTAAAATGCACCATATTTACTAGCTTATACATGCCATATACCAAATATGTACATCTTTCAAAAGTACTGAAATAGATAGCCGATAGTGTGATCGAGTCGCTGACAATTTTCGGATCCGAGCTAGCTCTACTGACACTGTAAAACAGAGAAACACATCACACAGTAAGCTTTAAAGCTTAGTAAATCCGTAATATAATACATACTACTCAATAATGCAACATATATATCTAATTAAATCATCACATAGATAGAAGCACAATTAGGTACATTATCATCCTCAACCATATGCTCATATATCCATTCATTCAACCATTAAAACTATCATCAACCACATAGATTCAAACATACCTTTGCCAACACTTAGTTAATAACTGTTCTTGCTAATCGATGCTCAATACCATATCTTATTCATTTCTCGATATCTTTTCAACTCAATCGAACACTTAGTGCCTAGATACAAAACCAAACTTAATTCGGCATCGCACACACAGTGCCAATCAGTAAAGCCGAAACTTTCATTACTTCGCACTCACAGTGCTATTCATCTCTGTCTCGATTTCAATTACACACACTTAGTGACACATTTCTCAATCTCATATTTAACGTTTCTAATTCAATAATTATACATTCATTCAATTCACATCACATAGATATAATTTAACAACTAGCATTATATCCAAACTTACCTCGAACGTCGAAATACCGAGACTAGCCGATCAATCGAGTACTTTGTCTTTGCCTTGATCTCGATCCAAATCTCTCCTTTCTTGGTCTATACATATTCAAATTTAACTCATTCAATCACCAATTTATTCAATTTAGTCCACACTCACATATTTAGGGCATTTTTACAAAATAGCCCTCACATTTTCACATTTCGACACTTTAGTCCCTATTTCATAAAATCATCAAATACACAAAATTTCATTTCACCCATGCCTAGTCGAATTCTCCTTATATCTATACAAGACCACACATTTCATTTATTTCACATTTTAGTCCTCCAATTCATTATTTTCACAAATTTGCCCAAATTACTCAATTTCACCAAAAATCCAAATACAAACTATGTTAACGCAACACTAAGCTTTCTTATTCCACCAACTAACAACACAAAGCTCACATATTCATCAATGGAATATCTCAAAATCATCATAAATTTCTAAAATTTAAGCATGGGTTTGATAGTACACTAAGCAACGATCACAAAAACGTAGAAATTATTAAAAATCGAAACCAAAACATACCTTAATTTGTTTGAACAAGGGTCGAATATTCAAGAGCTCTAAATCCTCTTTTTCTTTCTTATTTATGGTGGAAACAACAAAGATGAGCACTATTTTAGCTTTTGTTTTATTTTAATTCAACTTATTTCTTAATTTACAAATTTAACCTTTAATAATAATAAATAATAACACATAATGGTTGGTCATAAATGTCCATTAACCATTTCAATGGTCCATTTACAACATAAGGACCGCATATTCATAAAGCATGTCAATATAGCCCTTTAACAAAAAGTAAGTCACTTTTGCATTTTCTGCAATTTAGTCCTTTTATCAAATTAAGCACTCAATCGATAAAATTTTCACACAGAACTTCCACACATGCTCAATCACATATTATAAACATCAAAAATAATATTGAAATGTTTTCCAACCTCGGATTTGTGGTCCTGAAACCACTGTTTCGATTAGGGTCTAAACTGGGCTGTTACAATTAAAGACTTCTTTTAGTTGGAAAGAGGAACGTCAGGCTGCTTTTGAACAACTCAAATTGTATCCATATTCTCTGCAACTTTTGATGTCACCACGAACAGGGAAACGCTTTCTCTTTATTTGGCCACATCTGAGGAAATAGTTGCAGCGGTCCTTGTAACACCCCTTACCCATGTCCGACGCTGGGACAGGATACGAGGCATTACCAAACTTAAACATAAACATTTATACAAAACCGGGCTATAAAATTTCATTCAATTTAAAATCACTCATTCACATGCAAATCGTCCCTTATATAGGTCCACGACGCCCAAAACAATCATTGGGAACTGTTCAGGAGTAAACCGAGAACGTAGGGAACTTTAAGAAGACTTAGAAAATTTTTCATCAAAACAGGGATCACACGCCCATGTGGCTTGGGACACGTCCGTGTGGGTAGGCTGTGTGGTCACACACGCCTATGTCCTCAACCCGTGTAACTCTTTATTTATGACGTCATCAACAAAATAGGGTCACACGGCCAAGTCACAAGCCCGTGTGCTTAGGCCTGTGGCGAATTAAATTCCAAAAAATAGATGCAGACTTCACACGCCCTGGGCACACACCCGTGTCCAGGGGCCGTGTCCTCCACACGGCTGAGACACACGGCCGTGTTTATGCTCATGTGGCCAAGAAAATGGCTATTTACCAAACCATTTGGCACCCTCATTTGTACATACTTAAACACAACTTCAATGACATCTTTCATGGCATAATTAAGCACTTAAACATCATCAAACAAGTCATGATCATAGTGAATTCATATAATCTTATTCATGCATAAGGCACCATACTTTGCCTAGCTTAAACTTATCAAACTTTCATGCCATGATTATCATCAACACATCCTCAATCCATCCATGCCAAACACACATAACCACATCACATGAAACCTTTAGTATAAGCACACATATAAATAGGCATTACAACACATTAACCAATATGAGCCACATCTCATGGCCATATACAAAATGAATCATATTACCATTATGAACCAACACATTTGGCCAAATCAAATGACACATACACAATTGACTATGTCCCTATACATGCCATAAACTTAAGAGGTTTGTATTCACTTTTACCCCACGATGATAGCTTGATAGTGTGATAGCATCTCCAGCGATCTCCAACTCGAGCTAGCATAAAACCCTATAAGATATGAGAAAGGAAGGGGAATAAGCTACAATGCTTAGTAAGTTTGTATGCAAATAATAAGCAACTTATTAACATGTTTTTCACCAATTCTCACAATATTTTCTCAAGGTAATACAATCATAATTGCATAAAATTTCATAATTCATTTATGTTCATCTTGAGCTGTCTACTCAAGTTACAGTCACTAAATTATTTTTATCTGAAGCTACGAAACTCCAAATTAAGATCCTCTAATTTTCCTTGAAACTAGACTCACATATATTCTTACCATAAAATTTCCAAAATTTTTAGCTCAACCAATCAGTACAGTTTATTCTTTAAAGTCTCCCTTGTGTCGTTGTCCAACAATTCTGACCCCTCTTCACTAAAAATTTATTTTCTCATGGTAAAGAACCCGAATGACATTTCCGTTGGTTTCTCTTGAAAATAGACTCATTAAGAAATTCAAGAATATAAATTTTATCCATTGATTATTTTTTAAAATTTTTAATGAATTTCCCAAGTCGAAATTTGGCTCACATTGGACATTTCAACAACAAAGACTTCACCATTTCGTTTCTCAATTTAATTTGGCTTAAAAGCCTCACACATGATCATCAATCACATTTCCTACTTATTCATACATCATAAGCATGGACTTATAATCACAAGGTCATTATCATAGGTATAACTTACTTGTTTACCTTATTACCAAAATTCGATCACATCCTGAGCACATTGCTCATGAGTGTATACATACATATACTTGCACTTAATCGTCACATATTCATATTCATTTACACTTTAGTTATTTTCCCGTCTTTAACATAAATGTTAATTCTTTATCCCGTTAAACCAGTTGGAATATCGAAGGATACTCGAAAATTGTCATATGCGTAATAAGATGCCAATGCCATATCCCAGATATGGTCTCACATGAGATCATATGTCGATGCCGATGCCATATTCCAGATATGGTCTTATACGGGGATCTCATATTGATGTCAACGCCATATCCCATATATGGTCTTACACGAGATCGTATGTCGATGCCATGTCCCAGACATGGTCTTACACGATTTCATACCGAAGCCAGGTCCCAGACATGGTCTTACACGAGATCACTATTCGATGCCGATGCCATATCCCAGATGTTGTCTTACACGAGATCACTATTCGATGCCAATGCCATATCCCAGATATGGTCTTACACGGGATCTCAATTCAGTGCCGAGGCCATGTTACAGCCCAAATATGACCCTAATCGAAACGGTGGTTTCGGGACCATGAATCTGGGTTAGAATGATATTTTAACCTTTAAATTAATATCTATGTTATGTGTTTGAGTATGTCCTAAAATATGGTAGGTTAATTTAATTGTTTGGATGTTTAATTTTAGATAAGGGATTAAATTGCATAAGTAGTAAAGTAGTTAATCTTTGAATAGGGAGATTGAATTAAATTGTTTTCATTTGCATGGGATTTAAATTGCAAATTCACCTTTGTTGAAGAAGTGGTGGATGGCAATGATATGAAATAGTTAGTGGGAAGGGTTTTATTATTTTATTTGATAAGTAAGGTGATATGAAATAATATTATAATATAAGGATATCATTAAAATAAGAAAAACAAAGACAAACATCATCATCTTTATTTCATACCACTGAAAATAAAAGAGAAAGGAAGGATTCAAGCTCTCCACATTTCGGCATTTTTGCATGTTCTAATAAGGTTAGTGATTAAACTTAATTCTTGTTAATATTAACATTTTTTGAGGTGGTTGTCATGAACATTTGCTAGCCCATATTTGAATTTTAGTTTTGGTTGTATGTTTCGAGTGTTGCCATGGACGAAACTTGGGTGTTTGCATGATTAATGATAGTATATGTTATAAATAAGCTAGATTAATAAGATTTCCTTTAGAACTTTTGATGGATTTTGGTATAAGGGTGACTTTGAAAAAAAGAAAATTTCGGAAAGGCTAAATAGCAAAAATTGATGGAAGAAATGAGTAGGTAGGGGGTACATGAACATTCGACCCTTAATATATGAGGTCAAATTCTTGCTATTTTGGCATTTTAAGCCATGAGGACTAGATTGTAAGCATGATAAATGTTAGGGGAGTAAAATGGTAAATTTTACAATTAAGTATTTATGGATTAATTGAATGGAAATGTATTTAAATGAGTTTAATTGAAACTGTTTAGATCAAGATTTAAACGAAAAATGATCGGATAGGGGAAAAGCTAAGTTGATCGACTAACCGGGAAGTTTTATCCGTTGAAATTCGAGGTAAGTTTTAAGGAATTGGAAAGAATTGAAATTTAGCTTATTTCGATATACATATGTTAGATGTTAGTAAGGGTGTTTTCTTCCAATTTGCCGAATGTATAATGAATTTTCAATATGGATTAGTTGAATGTACATTGGTTAATATATGAATTGATACAAGCATTAATCTACCATATATGAATTGATACACTAAGTGTGCGATACATTACAAGTAATGGCACTAAGTGTGCGATACATTACTGGTATTTAGCACTATGTGTGCTCATTATTTAAGTAACGGCACTAAGTGTGCGATATGTTACGTCAAATTGCACTACGCGTGTGGGTGGTCAAATTGGCTAGAGACCTTGATAATTAAATGAAAGAAATCGAGAAATGGTGTACAGGTAAGTAATATGTAATAGTTGAATGCTTAGAGCTAATGAGGTAAGTTGTTTCGAGTTCATGATTATTTGCAATAAGGTAAGTTTATTAATTTTGGTTTTGTTCGGATGGGATATATGGTACATGGTTATTCGGGTTTGGAACTACTTGAGTACGTGATAAATGCTAAACATTTGAAACATGATATATATATATATATATATGTATGTAGGTGATTATGTGTTAGTTAAGAATTAAGAGTAAGTTGATTAATTTCTAAATAATGATTAGACGTATATGATTACCATTGCTTATTACTTACTAAGCTAAGATAGCTTACCATTTGTGTTGAATTCACTATTTTATAGATTTTTGAAGGTTAGCTCGTGCTCGGGGATCTTCTTCAGTGTTGATCACATTATCACTTAATTTTGGTATTTCATAAGTTGTATCTCTTTTGAATTTATGGCATGTATAGTCTAAGTCTCTTAAGTGGGTTCGAATGATATGTATATGTTTGTATGCCATGCGAAAATGGCTTACCCCTTTTTGGCTTAAACTTGTTTGTATATGTTTCTTTATTTAAGTTGGGTTGAGCTTATTTGAATTATGGATTTGCTATTTGAATATCTTAGTATACTTACATATTATGAGACCATTTCATGATAGGTCTATGTTAGTTTGACTTTCTAGATATGGAATAAATATATATATTTATATAAATATATATACATATAGATATATGTATGGATGATGTTTGGGTGATTATTTGCTTCGGCATGTTTGTTTGAAAGCATTAAAGTGACTAAACATAGATGGAATATATTGCATCTTGTGCATGTGTATTATTAAGGTGATATCTTAAAGAGTTATCAAATGTGTATTTGTTTGTGGATATTCGGTTAGGGCATAATTTATTTTGGACATTAAATTTTTCATCTTTGAGAGATAATATAATTTTTGATATGTGTTAATAATAGCTAGTTCATTGATATTATTATAATAAGGTATACTTGTAATGATATATATATGCATAGGGATCATTATCGAACGTGACAAGGAAAATTGGTGTTAAACAAGTTGTTCTTTTAAAAATTTGTTCATGTTTTAATCGCGTAAGGTAATAAATAAAATGATGAAGATACATAGTCGTGTAATGCATATGATTTGACATGTTATATGTTCGAATGTATGTGATAATGGAAACATAATATATATGTTTAAGAAATGGATGTGTGTTCGATATATATATGATTTGATCGGATCATTGAATGGTATTTTGTCATATGATTATAATTAGTCACTACTTGATTGTAAATGATATTAGTTGTGAAAATTGAATATGGAATACTTTAGTCAAAGTAGTTGATCTTATGAAGCGCATTGACTGGTTTAAGGTTAGTAATGCCCAAAACCCTAATTCGGCGACGAATACGGGTTAACGGTGTTACATTTGATTGATATCAAAGCTGCGGTTTAGTCGGTTCTTAGACTAACGTAGCGCGTGTGAGTCTAGCTATACATGCCATAATTTATGCTATGATAGTGTGATGACATCTGACTGTGAAATGTGTTTATTTCTTTCATATAGTAATGGATCCCGATCCCGAGCGAGCTGTAGCTGATGATGTTGAGAGTGTGGCGTCCACTCCCGCGTAAGGGACCATGCCAGAGGAATCTCGACCGGCTAAGAGTAATTCTAATGAGCGGGCCAAACAAGCCTTTTATAGCATGATGAGTGATTGGTTCAGTAAGTACATACGAACCAATCCGACTGTTCAACCACCCCTTAATCTGAATAATCCCCTTGTAGTACCGGTGGTACCCCCGATTTTAAATCCTGAAAGAGCAAGCAAGCCTCCGGTTGATCCCTTTAGAAAACACGAAGCTAAAAGATTTAGAGCTGAGGATGGTGATGATGCAGAGCGAGCTGAATTTTGGCTCGATAATACTGTGCGTGTTTTCGATGAGCTGTCCTCTACACCCGATGAGTGTTTAAAGTGTGCCATATCGTTATTACAGGATTCTGCCTACTATTGGTGGAATACACTCGTGTCAGTGGTTCCGAAAGAGAGGGTTACTTGGGATTTCTTTCAGACAGAATTTTGTAAGAAGTACATAAGTCAGCGCTTTATAGACTCTAAGCGTAAAGAATTTCTCGAGCTCAAACAGGGTCGTATGACCGTATCTGAATATGAGCGTAAGTTTGTGCGACTTAGTCGCTAAGCTCTTGAATGTATTTCATCTGAGGCTGCTATGTGCCGGAGATTCGAATATGGTTTGAATGAAGATATAAAGCTTCTGGTTGGCATTCTTGAAATTAACGAGTTCGTTATGTTGGTTGAACGAGCTGGTAAAGCTGAAGAATTGGGGAAAGAAAAACAGAAGGCTGAGTTTGAATCTAAAGATTTCCTAAAGAGATCTGCGAGTAAATTTTCGCAGATGGCATCGAAGAAGTTCAAGAATGATGGTAGCTGATCCAAACCACACACTGGGATTTCTATACGAGAATGACCACCAGTGAGTTCTCGGGCTACATCAGTGGCTAGTGTTGGCAATGCTCGATCGAGCAAACCTGAGTGTCAGCAGTGCGGCAGACAACATTTTAGAGAGTGCTGGGGTAAATCTATTACTCGTACTTGTTATAGGTGTGGCTCGCAGGATCACTTCATTTGGGATTTCCCGGAGACCGCTGAAAAGGGTACTGCTCAGAGTGCGAGACCTAGCGGCACTACAACTAGAGGTTGACCATCTCGGATTGGGGGAGGTAGGAGTGGTGCACAGAAAGGGACTACAAATGCGGTTATTCGATCAGATGCCCGTGTACCAGCTAGAGCTTATGCCATCCGTGCTAGAGAGGAGGCCTCATCTCCAAACGTTATTACTGGTATTTTCACTCTCTTTGATACTAGTGTAACTGCTTTGATTGATCCCGGCTCAACTCCTTCATATGTGTACGAAACATTAGTATCTAGTAAGACTCTACCTATTGAGTCTACTGAGTTTGTGATTCGGGTCTCAAACCCCCTGGGTCGATGTGTACTAGTTGATAAAGTGTGCAAGAACTGCCCTTTGATGGTCCGAGACTTGTGTTTTCCGGCTGATCTGTTACTGTTACCTTTCGATGAGTTCGATATTATCCTCGGTATGGATTGGTTAACAGATCACGATGCGGTAGTGAATTGCAGACGAAAGACTATTGATTTAAGATGCTAGATTAACAAGATAATCCGAATTGAGTCTGCGGATTTGAATGGACTACCTGCTGTAATATCTTCGATGTTGGCTCGACAGTATTTGAGAAAGGGTTGCGAAGCTTATCTTGCGTATGTGATTGATAGCAAGGTAACCGAAAAGAATGTTAAAGCTGTACCGGTTGTTAGTGAGTATCCAGATGTGTTTTCGGAGGAATTACCGGGATTGCCACTTGTTCGCGAGGTAGAGTTCGGTATTGAGCTAGTGCTAGGGACCACTCTGATTTTGATAGCTCCGTATAGAATGGCACCGACTGAATTAAAAGAAGTAAAGGCTCAGATGCAAGAATTGACAGATAGAGGTTTCGCCCGGCTGAATTTTTCTCCCTAGGGTGCGCCTGTTCTATTTGTGAAAAAGTAGGACGAAACTTTGAGAATGTGCATTGATTATCGACAGCTCAATCAGGTGACAGTTAAGAATAAATACCCATTGCCACGTATCAATGATTTATTTGATCAGCTTAAGGGAGCCTCGGTGTTCTCAAAAATTGATCTGAGGTCAAGATATTATTAGCTACCAGTTAGGGAACCGGATATACGAAAGACTGCTTTTTGAACGAGAATCGGGCATTACGAGTTCTTGGTGATGCCGTTTGGGCTCACTAATGCCCCTGTTGTTTTTATGAATCTGATGAATCTGGTTTTCAGACCATATCTAGATCAGTTTGTGGTTGTATTCATAGATGACATACTGATTTATTCACGAAATGAAAACAAGCATGCTGAGCATTTGAGGCTAATATTACAGATCTTGCGTGATAAGCAATTGTACGCAAATTTTAGTAAATGTGATTTTTGGTTGAAAGAAGTCAGCTTTTTGGGGCATGTCATTTCAGCATCGGGTATTTGGGTTGACCTGAGTAAAATCTCAGCTATATTGGAATGGAAACCTCCACGGAATGTTTCTGAGGTGCGTAGCTTTTTAGGGCTTGTAGGATATTATAGACACTTCGTGAAAGGATTTTCAATAATAGCAACCCCGATGACAAAACTATTACAGAAGGACGTGAAATTCGAGTGGTCAGAAAGGTGTCAGAAGAGTTTTGATCAACTGAAGACCTTGCTAACGAAAGCTCCAGTACTCGTTCAACCAGAGTCGGGTAAAGAGTTCGTTATTTTTAGTGATGCGTTTTTAAACGGGCTGGGTTGTGTATTGATGCAGGAGGGTAAAGTTGTAGCCTACGCTTTGAGACAGTTGAAACCGCACGAGAGGAATTATCCGACGCATGACCTTGAGTTGGTTGCTATAGTCTTTGCTTTGAAAATTTGGCGTCACTATCTCTTCGTGAGAAATACCACGTCTATTCAGATCATAAGAGTCTAAAATATTTAATGATTCAGAAGAATCTTAATTTGAGACAGCATCGATGGTTAGAACTGTTGAAAGACTACGAGCTCGTGATTGATTATCACCCGGGAAAAGCTAACGTGGTTGCCGATGCACTTAGCAGAAAGTCACTATTTTCTCTACGGGCAATGAATGCGGATACCGCTATGACCGATGATGGTGTGATCCTTGCAGAGTTGAAAGCGAGACCGTTGTTTGTACAACATATTCAAGAAGCCCAAGAGGTTGATGATGATTTAAAAACAAAGAAGAGTCATTGTGGCTCGTGTGCGAATTTAGATTTTCAGATAGATGCTGAAGGATGTCTACGGTTCAAGAATCAGATATGGGTACCAAAGAACCCTGCATTAATTCGAATGCTTTGTAATGAAGCTCATAGTAGTAGATTGTCGATTCATCCGGGTAGCACAAAAATGTTTAACAACCTGAAACAGCATTACTGGTGGCATTGTATGAAACGAGACATCTCAGACTATGTGTCGAAATGCTTAGTGTGTCAACAAGTAAAAGCTAAGCATCAAGTGCCATCGGGACTACTTCAGCCGATTATGATACCAGAGTGGAAGTGGGATCGAGTCACTATGGACTTCGTATCGGGTTTACCTTTAACGCCAAGTATGAAAGATTCAATCTGGGTTATTGTTGATAGATTGACGAAATCGGCTCATTTTATTCCGGTACGTACGAATTTCTCACTCGATAAATTAGCTGAGTTGTACATATCGCAGATTGTTCTGTTACACGGAGTACCTATTTCTATTGTTTCGGATAGAGATCCGAGGTTCACATTGCGATTTTGGAAGAAACTGCAGGATGCTTTAAGTACTAAGTTGCACTTCAGTACAGCTTTTCACCCTCAGTCGGATGGTCAATCTGAGCGTGTTATCCAAATACTCGAGGATATGTTGAGATGTTGTGTTCTTGAATTTGAGGGTACGTGGGAACGATACTTGCCTTTGATTGAATTTGCGTACAACAATAGCTTTCAATCAAATATTAAAATGGCACCCTATGAAGCCTTGTATGGTCGAAAATGTCGTACACTTTTATATTGGATCGAACTAAATGAAGGTAAGATACACGGGGTTGATTTAATCAGAGAGACGGAATAGAAAGTTAAAATGATTCGAGAAAGTTTGAAAGCCACATCAGATCGTCAAAAGTCGTACGCGAATTTGAAACGAAAGCATATAGAGTTTCAAGTGGGTGATCGAGTGTTCTTGAAAGTATCGTCGTGGAAAAAAATACTTAGATTGGGTCGTAAGGGAAAGCTGAGTCCAAGATTTATTAGGCCGTATGAGGTTATCGAGCGTATTGGGCCAGTTGCTTACAGATTGAGGTTGCCATCTGAGTTAGATAAGATTCATAATGTTTTCCATGTGTCAATGCTTCAAAGATATAGATCCGATCCTTCTCATGTGATCAGTCCATCAGAAATTGAAATTCAGCCCGATTTGACTTATGAGGAAGAACCGATTCGCATCTTAGCTCGTGAAGTGAAAGAGTTACGAACTAAGAAAATATCATTGGTTAAAGTAATGTGGCATAAGCATGGGGTTGAGGAAGCAACCTAGGAAACCGAAGAATCAATGAAAGAACGTTACTGACACTTACTCACTGGTAAGATTTTCGGGGACGAAAATTTCTTTAAAGGGGGGAGAGTTGTAACAGCCCAAATACGACCCTAATCAGAGCAGTGGTTTCGGGACCACGAATCTAGGTTAGAATGATATTTTAACCGTTAAATTAATATCTATGTTATGTGTTTGAGTATGTCCTAAAATATGGTAGGTTAATTTAATTGTTTGGATGTTTAATTTTAGATAAGGGATTAAATTGCATAAGTAGTAAAGTAGTTAATCTTTGAATAGGGAGATTGATTTAAATTATTTTCTTTTGCATGGGATTTAAATTGCAAATTCACCTTTGTTGAAGAAGTGGTGGATGACAATGATATGAAATAGTTAGTGGGGAGGGTTTTATTATTTTATTTGATAAGTAAGGTGATATGAAATAATATTATAATATAAGGATATCATTAAAATAAGAAAAACAAAGACAAACATCATCATCTTTATTTCATACCACAGAAAATAAAAGAGAAAGGAAGGATTCAAGCTCTCCATATTTCGGCATTTTTGCATGTTCTAATAAGGTTAGTGATTAAACTTAATTCTTGTTAATATTAACATTTTTGAGGTGGTTGTCATGTACATTTGCTAGCCCATATTTGAATTTTAGTTTTGGTTGTATGTTTCGAGTGTTGCCATGGAAGGAACTTGGGTGTTTGTGTGATTAATGATAGTATATGTTGTAAATAAGCTAGATTAATAAGATTTCCTTTAGAACTTTTGATGGATTTTGGTATAAGGATGACTTTGAAAAAACGAAAATTTTGGAAGGGCTAAATAGCAAAAATTAATGGAAAAAATGAGTAGGTAGGGGGTACATGAACATTCGGCCCTTAATATGTGAGGTCAAATTCTTGCTATTTTTGCATTTTAAGCCATGAGGACTAGAATGTAAGCATGATAAATATTGGGGGAGTAAAATGGTAAATTTCATAATTAAGTATTTATGGATTAATTGAATGGAAATGTATTTAAATGGGTTTAATTGAAATTGTTTAGATCAAGATTCAAAGGAAAAAGAATCAGATAGGGGAAAAGCTAAGTTGATCGACTAACCGAGAAGTTTTATCCGTTGAAATCTGAGGTAAGTTTTAAGCAATTGGAAAGAATTGAAGTTTAGCCTATTTCAATATACATATGTTAGATGTTAGTAAGGGTGTTTTATTTCAATTTGCCAAATGTATAATGAATTTTCAATATGGATTAGATGAATGTACATTGGTTAATATATGAATTAATACAAGCATTAATCTTTGATTTGGATGAGCTTATATGTAAAGAGGTTAGGGTAAATAATTCTATTTGAATAAGTGACTATGTATTTATATGTGTATTATTGGCTGCCGAATATGATGGGTTGAGATGTAAGAATGAATTATGAATAATAGATGTTTTAATTGGGTATAGATAATATTGGTAGTGAAATTACATGTGATTATGTGATTGAGGAAATGATCGGCTAAGGGCACTATGTGTGCGAGTTTTATCACCGAGCACTGTGTGTGCGAAATCGGTAGATTGGCACGAAATGTGTGGGAAATATCTAATGGCACTAAGTGTACAATACATTGCAAGCAATGGCACTAAGTGTACGATACATTGCAAGTAATGGCACTAAATGTGCGGTACATTACTGGTATTTAGCACTATGTGTGCTCATTATTTAAGTAATGGCACTAAGTGTGTGATACGTTACGTCAAATTGCACTACGCATATGGGTGGTCAAATTGGCTAGAGACCTTGATAATGAAATGAAAGAAATCGAGAAATGGTGTACAGGTAAGTAATATGTAATAGTTGAATGCTTAGAGCTAATGAGGTAAGTTGTTTCGAGTTCATGATTATTTGCAATAAGGTAAGTTTATTAATTTTGGTTTTGTTCAGATGGGATATATGGTACATGATTATTTGGGTTTGGAACTACTTGAGTACGTGATAAATGCTAAACATTTGAAACATGATATATATATATATGTATGTGTGTATGTATGTGATTATGTGTTAGTCAAGAATTAAGAGTAAGTTGATTAATTTCTAAATAATGATTAGACGTATATGATTACCATTGCTTATTACTTACTAAGCTATGATAGCTTACCATTTGTGTTGAATTGACTATTTTATAGATTTTTGAAGGCCAGCTCGTGCTCGGGGATCTTCTTCAGTGTCGATCACATTATCACTTAATTTTGGTATTTCATAAGTTGTATCTCTTTTGAATTTATGGCATGTATAGTCTAAGTCTCTTAAGTGGGTTCGAATGATATGTATATGTTTGTATGCCATGCGAAAATGGCTTACCCCTTTTTGGCTTAAACTTGTTTGTATATGTTTCTTTATTTAAGTTGGGTTGAGCTTATTTGAATTATGGATTTGCTATTTGAATATCTTAGTGTACTTACATATTATGAGACCATTTCATGATAGGTCTATGTTAGTTTGACTTTCTAGATATGGAATAAATATATATTTATATAAATATATATACATATAGATATATGTATGGATGATGTTTGGGTGATTATTTGCTTCGGCATGTTTGTTTGAAAGCATTAAAGTTTCTAAACATAGATGGAGTATATTACATCCTGTGCATGTATATTATTAAGGTGATATCTTAAAGAGTTATCAAAGGTGTATTTGTTTGTGGATATTCGGTTAGGGCATAATTTATTTTGGACATTAAATTTTTCATCTTTGAGAGATAATATAATTTTTGATATGTGTTAATAATAGTTAGTTCATTGATATTTATAATAAGGTATACTTGTTATGATATATATATATATTCATAGGGATCATTACCAAACATGACAAGGAAAATTGGTGTTAAACAAGTTGTTCTTTTGAAAACTTGTTCATGTTTTAATCGCGTAAGGTAATAAATAAAATGATGAAGATAAATAGTCGTGTAATGCATATGATTTGAAATATTATATGTTCGAATGTATGTGATAATGGAAACATAAGATATATGTTTAAGAAATGGATGTGTGTTCGATATATATATGATTTGATCGGATCATTGAATGGTATTTTGTCATATGAGTATAATCAGTCACTACTTGATTGTAAATGATATTAGTTGTGAAAATTGAATATGGAATACTTTAGTCAAAGTAGTTGATCTTATGAAGCGCATTGACTGGTTTAAGGTTAGTAATGCCCAAAACCCTAATCTGGCTACGGATACGGGTTAAGGGTGTTACAGGCCATATCCTAGATATGGTCTTATACGGGACCTTATTAATCTAATGTCGTGACAAGGTATCCTTTCTATTCCTAAGGTTCAACCGGGATTCTCATTCTTCGATTCTTCGGCAAATCATTATCAATCGAATCCATAGAAACATATATATACAATTCATGCAATATCAAAATATTATATACATAATATAATGTTGTATTATTTACACACGAACTTACCTTGACTTAAAATGGCGAAAGGGACCGAGTCATCCAATATTTGTCTTACCCTCGTTCTAAGTCCGAAACTAATTTTCTTTATCTTAAATATCTCATTTGACTTATTAAGTTATTATACTATTCAATTCAGTCCAAAAATCATATTATGGAAAAATTAAATTTTGCCCTTAAACTTTATCATATTTACACTTTTGCCCCTAGGCTCGTAAAATGATTTTTATTCAATTTCCTTGTATTTTAGGCCTAGCCGAACCATTTTCATAACTATAGCAGTCCACAATTTGCATTCATTCACACATTTTCATACATTTTTCAACTTTTACAAACTAGTACTTTTTTGCGATTTCATTGAAAATCACTTAGTAAAAGTCATTTACTACACACCGATAATTCATATTCTACCATTAAACATCAAAGCACATTCATGTCATCCATGGGTAAATTTTTAAACACAAACCCTACCTCAAAGTAACGGTAGAAATAGCTAAATTGAGTAACGGTAGAAATAGCTAAATTGAGTAACGGGGATCTTAAAAATGTAAAGAACATTAAAAACGGGGCTTGGATGCACTTACTATTGAGCTTGAAAGCTTGAAAATTCTATCCATGGCTTCCCCCATGCTATATTCAGCCAAGCAAGAAGATGGACAAGGGTTTTTGGCTTTTATTTTGTCTTTTAGTCCACTTAATTACCAAATTACCAAAATGCCCCTAACTTAAAAATATCCTATTTCACTTATCCCATGTCCATTTTTGTCCAACAATTTAACCAATGGTCTAATTACCATTTATGGACACTTCTAACATGTGGAATTCAACTTTTGCACTATTTACAATTTAGTCCTTTTGACTAAATTGAGTGCCCAAACGTCGATTTTCGCAAAATTTTCACGAAACCTTTCCGTGAAATCGTAGACCATAAAAATATAATAAAAATAAAATTTTCCTCGTTGGATTTGTGGCCCAAAAACTGCTGTTCCGACTAGGCCTAAAATCGGGCTGTTACAATTCTCCCCCTCTTTAGGGATTTTCGTCCCCGAAAATCTTACCAGAAGAAGTTGCTTTCAACTCTCTTGAAACACTTTCACTAATCTTCTAAGAATTACAAATCAATTTAATTTCATATATCTCTTTCCAATATCCTTTAAACTTTAGCCATAGTGCCAGAGTACACCGTTAAAAATCTGAACTACTCTCTTAGACTTATCATTGATATAAAAACAAATTACTGTGCCAAAATGCAACTGCATACTCAGAGTTTCCTATGGCTCATCCCATAATTGCGATGTAACCTCCGAATCTCTATCCAACATAATGGAACTGGCACTCTGCATAATCGAATAATCTTAGAAACATATTACTCGGCTAATCTGTCAAATAAGAAATCTGTACATAATGAAATGATCATACAGATCTTTCTTTGTCAAATGATCAACCATAAACTAATTAACATCTTCCTTTTCGGGGATAATGATAATCCCAATATGAAATTTATGGTAACTCTATCTCATTATCACACTCGCACAACCATTGACTTTATTAGTCCTAAATACACTTGATTTGTTTCTTTTATCTGTTAACATATCATCATCTGAATACGGATCCAAGATATCATGTAACATACACAATCATTAGCACATCTACTTTGTATGATTGCACAGTTTATTACTCTTGGATGAACCGACGAGCTACTACTGAGTCTCGTACAAAACTTTTGTACAAACTCTAGATTACCCAGTACGTGAATTCTATCTCAGAACAATAATAATTATAGGAATTAGGTCCAACCTAGAATTCGGAATAGAAAATCGTTTCATACTGTACTCATTTAGTTCACCACTCTCTATCACATTTCTGAGCTTTTCAATTCACTAAGAAAGCATCGCTTAAGCTTTTAACTTAGCTAGAACTAGTCCATCATCAAATAAGACCAATAAAAGTAACCAGTACTCACAAAAATAAACAAAGATTTTCCATTCAAGCATCTGTAACCATACTTGCTTTCCAAAAGGTAAGTCGATAATTACTCACAGTCTTTTAACATCTCAAAACATTCACGTTGTCTTAATTTCGGATCTTTCTACGACATTAGGATCAGGAAGCATATGACATTTTTCGTTGAACATACGAAATCATCCAATTCACAACACAAATATAAAAGTGGTCATCTCTAAATCATTAGTCGAACAGTTATTTTTCATGTGACTTTAATCGTCTGAATGTGCAAACTACTTTACATTCTTGTATTAAAACATATCCCGATCTGTTCAATAGTACATCATTGAAAAATCGCAATTTCCTTACTCAATTCAAACTGAGCTCAAAACTAGAGCTTCAGTTAATAATACTTTCAACTGTTTAGAACTTTGCTAACATGCATAGATCATTCAAATTTTCATAAATGTGATGACTTTATCAATCGGTACAGCTTTAACTCATAATAACATCATTCGATTAGAACAATCCAATAGGCATATCTCTGTATCATACTTTCCAGAATATAATTTCCTCTTTCAGACTCTCCGTCTATATACTCGTGAATGCACAAAATTCATTACTATACTTGAGGATACTTTAAATACACATAACTCAATTGAGTCGAATAGCCGAGACTAGCTTCTTCTTTATCTGTGACATTGCATAATCTATATAATCTTTAAAACATTCTGATATTTCTTCTAAAGCTATTTTCACTTTCCAAACTTTTCTCATCTCTGCATACATTACTAATTATTTCATCAATGAACTCTTTAGTTTCACACTTATGAACTTATTCAACATGGTTCTCATAAAATTTCGTCATAAAGCCTCTAATTGACTCTCATAAATACACACATATGACTTAGCATTCATCATTAACGTAATATCATCATAATCACGTAATTCACTTCAAACAATTTAATATACTTATTCATTTTACGAATGTTTTCTGCCATCCACAATTTCAAACAATGAATTTACTTACTAACATTTGTCAAATTAGAGAATGCCTTACGATTTTAAGTACATCGTTTACTTGATGCCATAGTCCAACTATGGTCTTACACATACACACATGTACTGCCATGGTCCAACCATAGTCTTTCGTCCACAATGCCATAACCCAGTTATGGTCTTTTCACTGAAATGCCATATCCCAGCTATGGTCTTACATTCTATACTTTGCCATGGTCCAACCATGGTCTTATCCGTCAATTCATCATTGAACGGTCGCACTCATTTCCTGTGTTCTACTCAATTTGATCTTTCCAATTCAATTTTCATACTATTATAATATTCATGGTTCAATAACAAAGACGTAAAGCATAAAACCATATTATCTCTATTTTAACAAGTAAACATAAAATCCAACCACTTTAACATACTGATTACACTTATTCAAACAAGTGTACATAAACACACATTTCGTCAATTTGTGTAAGTGTACTTATCATATTCACTTAATCAAATAGGTTGGGCACATAATATCATATGCATGCCAAGCAAACATAAATGGGCTTATCACCACATAATCTTTCATTTTACTCCACGTTTCCGCATTTCTCAACTCATGGTTATCTCACTTCGTACATTAACACATATATATCATGAACTTCTATTCATACCTTTCTAAGTTTCCTCTCATTACAAACACATTTCAATCACCTCAATATCATTTTTCAGCATTATCGAAAATAGGTCGGTTGGAAGTCATCTCTGTCTTAACAAAACAATTTCGTTAGAGCCGGGAGATATCACACTATCATGAGTAATAATATGGCATGTATAGCTAGACTCACAAACGACAGGTTAGCCCGAGAATTGATTAAACCATAACTCTGATACCACTAAATGTAACACCCCTTACCCGTGTCCGACGCCAGGACAGGATACGAGGCATTACCAGACTTAAACATAAACATTTATACAAAACCGGGCTAGAAAATTTTATTCAATTTAAAATCACTCATTCACATGCAAATCATCCCTTATATAGGCCCACGAGGCCCAAAACAATCAATGGGAACTGTTCAGGACTAAACCAAGAACTTAGGAAACTTTAAGAAGACTTAGAAAATTTTTCATCAAAACAAGGGTCGCACGCCCGTGTGGCTTGGGACACTCCCGTGTGGGTAGGCCGTGTGGTCACACACGACCATGTCCTCAGCTCGTGTAACTCTCTGTTTATGACGTCATCAACAAAATAGGGTCACATGGCCAAGTCACATGCCCATGTGCTTAGGCCGTGTGGCGAATTAAATTCCAAAAAATAGATACAGATTTCACACGCCCTGGGCAAACACCCGTGTCCCGGGGCCGTGTCATCCACACGGCTGAGACGCACGGCAGTGTCTCTGCCTATGTGGCCAAGAAAATGGCTATTTACCAAACCATTTGGCACCCTTATTTGCACATACTTAAACACGACTTCAATGGCATCTTTCATGGCATAATTGAGCACTTAAACATCATCAAACAAGTCATGATCATAGTGAATTCATATAATCTTATTCATGCATAAGGCACCATACTTTGCGTAGCTTAAACTTATCAAACTTTCATGCCATGATTATCACCAACACATCTTCAATCCATCCATACCAAACACACATAACCGCATCACATGAAACCTTTAGTAGAAGAACACACACATAAATAGGCATTACAACTCATTAACCAATATGGGCCACATCTCATGGCCATATATAAAATGAATAATATTACCATTATGAACCAACACATTTGGTCAAATCAAATGAAACATACACAATTGACTAAGTCCCTATACATGCCATAAACTTAAGAGGTCTGTATTCACTTTTACCCCACGATGATAGCTTGATAGTGTGATAGCATCTCTAGCGATCTCCAACTCGAGCTAGCATAAAACCCTATAAGATATGAGAAAGGAAGGGGAGTAAGCTACAATGCTTAGTAAGTTTGTATGCAAATAATAAGCAACTTATTAACATGTTTTTCACCAATTCTCACAATATGTTCTCAAGGTAATACAATCATAATTGCATAAAATTTCACAATTCATTTATGTTCATCTTGAGCTGTCTACTCGAGTTACAGTCACTAATTTTTTTTTATCTGGAGCTACGGAACTCCAAATTAAGATCCTCTAATTTTCATTGAAACTAGACTCATATATTTTTTTACCATAAAATTTCTATAATTTTTGGTTGTAACACCCCTAACCCGTACCCGTCGCCGGACTAGGGTTATGAAGCATTTCCAGACTCAATTTAGATCATTACAGTCATTTAAATGTTAATCAAAAATTTGAGTATGTGCCTATCACTTTATGCATATGCAGTAACATAAATATAACTATCATTTATTCACTTATCAACTTGTCATTTCACAACTCATATACACCTACATAGTTAATCATAAACTCTCATATCATTTTATGGTATATCTATACACGTACGAAAGACTCAATACAGGTTCGCATTTACTATGTTTTATAAACTTGTCATCTTTACCATTTCGAAACTATCATTTAATCAATCAGATATTCGAATTTCCACATAATACAAACCTATTCCTTTCATTTCGTTTCATACCATTTAAACATTATTGTTTCATGCACTTTTAACCCAAACTTACTACTCAATTTCTTTATCCGAACATACAATGCATGCACATGTGCTCTTATCAAATTATCCCATTTATGACAAAGATATCCTAGAATCCATAGATTTATGAAGCATAAATATAAGACTCGATTATTCCATTTTCTAACTTGCAAGCCGAGACATTTATTCATTTTCACACCCACTCTTCATAAAGAATACACTTCTAATAACTTCATTTCATAACCGAGCAAAGCGACCATAATACTAATTATTACTCAGAACTTATTTATAAACCAAATAGTTTCATAGATATATGTCATAAATCCTACCTATTTATCATGAAACACATATAAATATAATTATACCTATATCATGCATTCATTTATTTATCCAACTAAAACATGCACGCATCACACAACAAGGATAGATTTACATCATCTAATATTAACATTAAGGGCTAGCCATTTTCGCATGGCTTATATACATTATAAAATATCATCCAAGTATTAAGCTATCCTATACATGCCTTAAGTTCAAACCCAACTTTTAAAAGTACCGAGCGAATCGATAGTGTGAATGACTTCGTTGGCGATCCCCGAGCTCGTAAGCTTAACCAAAGCCTAAAAACAGAACAATGAATACACGGAGTAAGCTAATTTAGCATAGTAAGTCTTAAGCAATCATAATATACCAATTGGTCATTTTAACATTTTAAAACAATCAAGTAATAATATCGAATATAAACAGCTTAACTCGAAAGCCTTTCAAGCCCGAATGCTTGTTCCTTACATAATATAACGCATATTATTTCCTTACCCTTATTATACCACTTACCAATCCAACATCAATTTCAAAATATGAAACATCCTTTCATATTAATATATTCATAATACTCATACATAAAACTCAATAAGTTCACATAAATATTCGAACAAGTGAAGGGTCGTGTAAATCCGAATTACCTCTTTAATTACACAACACATGTTCAATTAAACTCTCATATTTCCAAGTATCTAATATCAATATTTTGAAGCTTAGTACTTAGGTGATCTATTAATGTCGAATGAAATGCTCATTTAGCTTAACTATCATCACTATTTTACTTTTAGACTTCCATTTATAATCTCCTCATATAGTTCACATGTAAACTAAATACTCTTTTACAACTACTCATATTTTTGATACACATAATTCCATAAGATCACATATTAATGGATATACAATAAATATATACTTTACACTTAGTAACTTTACATAAAGGGAATATAATTTCATATATATTTGTATGTACATCCATTTGGCATTTTATGCATTCGTATACATGGCATCAAAGAAATCCCAATATGTCACGTAATCATAAACATAAGGCTAAATATACAGGGTCAACTTATATCCTTCATGTCAATATACTTACACGAATACCTTTAACCACATTATGCTTTCATGTAGCAAATTTTCTCGTGACTTAGTTTATAACAATTTACATCTACCCATTTGTATATCATATTTCATTCATCAATTCATTTACTTATTATCATCACATGTATATACGTCTAATACATGAATATGAATAACACATACCTTGCAGCCGAATTTAACCCATTTCATTTTCAAATGCTTAGGCTCACTTAATTCATTTCATGACTTTACTAGTACATAATCTAAGCTTGGGATTTCAACTCATTTGTTATAAAACCCGCTAGGCATTTGCCCGGATCTCACATCATCGACACTAGACTTGCTAGACTCAAGGTCAGTAGTTCAAGCACACAGGCATTTAGCCCGCTAGACATTAAGCCCGATATAATTCACGCGGCATGAGGCTCGCTAGACCCGAGGTCGATAATCATTCACCGGCAATAAGCCTGCTGAGGCATAAAGCCGATAAATTCACCGACCCAAGGCTTGCTAGGCTCATGCTTTGAGTAGTAATACTTTAAATTTTCTCCCCTGAATCATTTCATATATCGAATCTTTTACGCAATCCGAACTCACTATACGAACATTCAATAGCACATATCACACAATTTACTTAACCGAATCAATTTTATGCTTAGCTAAATTCGGCTAATTCACATATAATTTCAATAATTCCAAATTTTAGCAAATGTTAATTTAAGAAAATAATATACGATGATTATTTACTTAGAGATTTACCTAACACTTTCGTTTACCTTTATTAGGTATTTTGGTCCTTGAAGAGATGAAAAACGATAACTCACACGCCCAGTGCTTGGTAAATAAATCCTTTCCTCAACCACATAATCATATATATATATGTATATTTACTATCCATATTTTCCAAGCCTCAATAAAACATCTATTAATAGTAGTTCATGCTCCCATCTTAACCCACCATATTCGGCAACCATCAATACATATATAACTATAATTGTATACCAAAATTAACTCTCGTTCATTTTTGGTTTCCATCACATTCGGCCACACCCATATATATACTAAATTAATTTTTTTTTTCAATACCATCACTTATTTCTAAGATCCATATTTAACTACTACTACTCAATCCATATATATTTATCCAGCCCTATGCTACCGAATTTCATACATAAATCAACCACTCATTCGGCCATTATGAAGCGCTTAATCCCAATCCACATCACGATCGGAAATTAAGTAAAAACCGGGTTTCAATATGCTTATTTCAGCTAATCAAGAGATATACATAGTTACATGCATATAATAAACCCCACTCGGCTAGTCTATTTTAATATGCCCATATATCATTCGGCAACAACTATTATACATAATAATATATATACATATAAATCCTCATTTTCAATTTCCAACATCTATCACATTCCATTTTCAGGTATAACTATACCTTGATACACATACAATTATTTAATCAACCCAATTAATTTAAGCTTACATATATAAATATACATTTTAATCTCGTTTCGAATATAATAAAATATTTCCCATACCACCTTTGACTTTATACAATTAAGTCTATTATTTTACTTTAGCATATACAATTCAATATTGAATAAAATTTGTATCAATCCAATTGCTTACAAACTTACCTCGATAGTTGTCGAATTAAGCTTCCCGGCTACTCGTTAATTTTCCTCGATCCAAAGCCTTTCCTTTTTGTACTTGGTCTAAATAATTTAAATTTGAACTCATTCATTACTTTTCTACTCGATTTGACCATAAAGCGAATAAGGGATAATTATAAATTCTACCTTGATATTTCACATGTTACCCAATTATAAACAAAATTTATAATTATTCAAAATCATGCCAATTTATTTACTAATGAGTTAAGGCCGATTGTTCGCTAGCTTATTAAAGTTCCATATAATACTCAATTTAGTCCAAACATAAAATTTCCTCCAATTTTATACCTAATTGCACATATTTTCCTCATAGCCAGAACCTACTTAATAATCATATAAAATCATACAAATTATTCAACAAGTTAAATACCACTATTCTTCATCCCATTTAAAATTTCTACTTAAAACATATTGAGTTTAAACATACATTATATTCATTTTTCAAGCCTAGCAAACCCAAATTTAATCACTAATGGTCGAACTTATATCATGTCAAAATCTCAAAATCTTTGATATGGTTTGGTAATACTCAAAGAAATGAACTTAAAAATACCAGAATTTAAGAAAATGAAGTTCAAAAGCTAACCTTATGGGAGCATGCAAGAACCGAATGATAATGCTTAAACTTCTCTTTTCTTCCTTCCAATTTCGGCACTCAAAGGCTAAAGGTAGGAGATGACTCTCCACTACTTGTTTTATTTCAAACATGTGTTTATCAATCTTATTGACACATGCAATGGCCGAATATGGTGAGCATGAGTTTTCCCCCTTTTCTTTGTAAATTTCGGCAAGAAGAACATGAATGGAAGATGAATTTTTTATATTTCTTTTATGTATTTCTCTTATTTTAATCACATACTAAAATATTATTATTACACCACTTACTAAAATAACTAATATAAAAACATAAATCAAACACCATGCCGTCCACCTACTAGTTTTTAGGGCAATTTGACATGCAAAACCATTTATTCAAGAAACAATTCAATTAAGCCCTTCAACTAAATAAATACTATTTTAATATTTAATCCTTTCACTTAAATTAGTCACCCAAACACACAAATTAATAAATAATACTTTAACACATACTTATCCACATAACATAGACATCAAATTAATAATAAAATATTTTTTTATTTCGGATTCGTGGTCCCGAAACCACTGTTCCAATTAGGGTCATAATTGGGCTGTTACAACTCCTCCCCCCTAAAGGAATTTTCGTCCTCGAAAATCTTACCCATAAATAAGTGTGGATAACGTTCTTTCATCGAATCCTCGGTTTCCCAAGTCGCTTCTTCTATTCCGTGCTTGTGCCATAATACTTTAGCCAACATTATTTTCTTATTTCACAACTTTTTTTTTTATATATCATCATCGAATTCTTGGGCTTCTCGAATCTGTTGTTCAAATAATGGTCTTACCCTCAACTCAGCCATGATCGCACCATCCTCAGCCCATGAGTATTTCGGCTCAATCTTATAAATTTCCGTTCATACTCAGTCACGGTCATATGACCCTGTTTTAAATTCTAAACATTCTTTACATTTTTGATCGTTGAATCTTTGAGTGATATATTTCTTACGAACTCGATGCGGAAGAATTCCTGTGTCACTTTCTCTTTCGGAACTACGAGATACTAGTGTATTCCATCGGTGATATGCGGTGTCCCGTAACAATGATATAGCACATTTAAGCATCCATCCGAGTACATAATAACTCGTCAAACACACGGATAATATTATCAAGCCACAGCTCAGCTCGTTCTGCATCATCATCATCCTTAGCTTTAAACTCTTCGGCCCCATGTTTCCTGATTTCACCTACAGGAGGTCTAAATCTCATCGGTTCTACCATCTGAGGTACTATGGGTATCGGAGGTAGATTATTCGGGGTGGGGGTTGTTGCACAACCGTATTATTCCGGATATATTGAGTAAACCATTCGTTCATCATCTGGTAGAAGGCTTGCTTAGCCTCCCCCTCATGGTTACTCGAGATAGGTCGAGATTCTCACCGTATTTGTCCCCAAGCGCGGGATTAGGCGCTACGCTCTCGATATCATCTGTTATGACTTTATCGGAATCCATTTACTATATAAAAACACAATTCAGATGTCAGAAGTCATCACACTATCACATTATAATTTAAGGCATGTATAACTAGACTCACACGCGCTACGGTAGTCCTAGAATCGACTAAACCGTAGCTCTGATACCAATAAAATGTAACACCCCTAACCCGTACCCGTCGCCGGACTAGGGTTATGAAGCATTTCCAGACTCAATTTAGATCATTACAGTCATTTAAATGTTAATCAAAAATTTGAGTATGTGCCTATCACTTTATGCATATGCAGTAACATAAATATAACTATCATTTATTCACTTATCAACTTGTCATTTCACAACTCATATGCACCTACATAGTTAATCATAAACTCTCATATCATTTTATGGTATATCTATACACGCGTCTGAAAGACTCAATACAGGTTCGCATTTACTATGTTTTATAAACTTGTCATCTTTACCATTTCGAAACTATCATTTAATCAACCACATATTCGAATTTCCACATAATACAAACCTATTCCTTTCATTTCGTTTCATACCATTTAAACATTATTGTTTCATGCACTTTTAACCCAAACTTACTACTCAATTTCTTTATCCGAACATACAATGCATGCACATGTGCTCTTATCAAATTATCCCATTTATGACAAAGATATCTTAGAATCCATAGATTTATGAAGCATAAATATAAGACTCGATTATTCCATTTTCTAACTTGCAAGCCGAGACATTTATTTATTTTCACACCCACTCTTCATAAAAAATACACTTCTAATAACTTCATTTTATAACCGAGCAGCCATAATACTAATTATTACTCGGAACTTATTTATAAACCAAATAGTTTCATAGATATATGTCATAAATCCTACCTATTCAGCATGAAACACATATAAATATAATTATACCTATATCATGCATTCATTTATTTATCCAACTAAAACATGCACGCATCACACAACAAGGATAGATTTACATCATCTAATATTAACATTAAGGGCTAGCCATTTTCGCATGGCTAATATACATTATAAAATATCATCCAAGTATTAAGCTATCCTATACATGCCTTAAGTTCAAACCCAACTTTTAAAAGTACCAGAACGAATCGATAGTATGAATGACTTCGTTGGCGATCCCCGAGCTCGTAGCTTAACCAAAGCCTATGAAAAGCAGAACAATGAATACACGGAGTAAGCTAATTTAGCTTAGTAAGTCTTAAGCAATCATAATATACCAATTGGTCATTTTAACATTTTAAAACAATCAAGTAATAATATCGAATATAAGCGAATTTTAACTCGAAAGCCTTTCAAGCCCGAATGCTTGTACCTTACATAATATAACGCATATTATTTCCTTACCCTTATTATACCACTTACCAATCCAACATCAATTTCAAAATATGAAACATCCTTTCATATTAATATATTCATAATACTCATACATAAAACTCAATAAGTTCACATAAATATTCGAACAAGTGAAGGGTCGTGTAAATCCGAATTACCTCTTTAATTACACAACACATGTTCAATTAAACTCTCATATTTCCAAGTATCTAATATCAATATTTCGAAGCTTAGTACTTAGGTGATCTACTAATGTCAAATGAAATGCTCATTTAGCTTAACTATCATCACTATTTTACTTTTAGACTTCCATTTATAATCTCCTCATATAGTTCACATGTAAACTAAATATTCTTTTACAACTACTCATATTTTTGATACACATAATTCCATAAGATCACATATTAATGGATATACAATAAATATATACTTTACACTTAGTAACTTTACATAAAGGGAATATAATTTCACATATATTTGTATGTACATCCATTTGGCATTTTATGCATTCGTATACATGGCATCAAAGAAATCCCAATATGTCACGTAATCATAAACATAAGGCTAAATATACAGGGTCAACTTATATCCTTCATGTCAATATACTTATACGAATACCTTTAACCACATTATGCTTTCATGTAGCAAATTTTCTCGTGACTTAGTTTGTAATAATTTACATCTACCCATTTGTATATCACATTTCATTCATCAATTCATTTACTTATTATCATCACATGTATATACATCTAATACATGATTATGAATAACACATACCTTGCAGCCGAATTTAACCCATTTCATTTTCAAATGCTTAGGCTCACTTAATTCATTTCATGACTTTACTAGTACATAATCTAAGCTTGGGATTTCAACTCACTGTTATAAAACCTGCTAGGCATTTGCCCGGATCTCACATACTGACACTAGACTTGCTAGACTCAAGGTCCGTAGTTCAAGCACCGGCATTTAGCCTGCTAGACATTAAGCCCGATATAATTCACCGGCACGAGGCCTGCTAGACCCGAGGTCTGATAATCATTCACCGGTAATAAGCCTGCTAGGCATAAAGCCCGATAAATTCACCAGCCCAAGGCTTGCTAGGCTCATAGCCTGAGTAGTAATACTTTAAATTTTCTCCCCTGAATCATTTCATATATCGAATCTTTTACGCATTTCGAACTCACTATACGAACATTCAATAGCACATATCACACAATTTACTTAACCGAATCAATTTTATGCTTAGCTAAATTCGGCTAATTCACATATAATTTCAATAATTCCAAATTTCAGCAAATGTTAATTTACGAAAATAATATACGATGATTATTTACTTAGAGATTTACCTGACACTTTCGTTTACCTTTATTAGGTATTTTGGTCCTTGAAGAGATGAAAAACGATAACTCACACACCCAATGCTTGGTAAATAAATCCTTTCCTCAACCACATAATCATATATATATATGTATATGTATATTTACTATCCATATTTTCCAAGCCTCAATAAAACATCTATTAATAGTAGTTCATGCTCCCATCTTAACCCACCATATTCGGCAACCATCAATACATATATAACTATAATTGTATACCAAAATTAACTCGTTCATTTTTGGTTTCCATCACATTAAAGCCACACCCATATATATACTAAATTAAATTTTTTTTTCAATACCATCACTTATTTCTAAGATCCATATTTAACTACTACTACTCAATCCATATATATTTATCCAGCCCTATGCTACCGAATTTCATACATAAATCAACCACTCATTCGGCCATTATGAACGCTTAATCCCAATCCACATCACAGTCGGAAATTAAGTAAAAACCGGGTTTCAATATGCTTATTTCAGCTAATGAAGAGATATACATAGTTACATGCATATAATAAACCCCACTCGGCTAGTCTATTTTAATATGCCCATATATCATTCGGCAACAACTATTATACATAATAATATATATACATATAAATCCTCATTTTCAATTTCCAACATCTATCACATTCCATTTTCAGGTATAACTATACCTTGATACACATACAATTATTTAATCCACCCAATTAATTTAAGCTTACATATATAAATATACATTTTAATCTCGTTTCGAATATAATAAAATATTTCCCATACCACCTTCGACTTTATACAATTAAGTCTATTATTTCACTTTAGCATATACAATTCAATATTGAATAAAATTTGTATCAATCCAATTGCTTACAAACTTACCTCGATAGTTGTCAAATTAAGCTTTCCGGCTACTCGTTAATTTTCCTCGATCCAAAGCCTTTCCTTTTTGTACTTGGTCTAAATAATTTAAATTTGAACTCATTCATTACTTTTCTACTCGATTTGACCATAAACGAATAAGGGATAATTATAAATTCTACCTTGATATTTCACATGTTACCCAATTATAAACAAAATTTATAATTATTCAAAATCATGCCAATTTATTTACTAATGAGTTAAGGCCGATTGTTCGCTAGCTCATTAAAGTTCCATATAATACTCAATTTAGTCCAAACATAAAAATTCCTCCAATTTTATACCTAATTGCACATATTTTCCTCATAGCCGAGCCTACTTAATAATCATATAAAATCATACAAATTATTCAACAAGTTAAATACCACTATTCTTCATCCCATTTAAAATTTCTATTTAAAACATATTGAGTTTAAACATACATTATATTCATTTTTCAAGCCTAGCAAACCCAAATTTAATCACTAATAGTCGAACTTATATCATGTCAAAATCTCAAAATCTTTGATATGGTTTCAGTAATACTCAAAGAAATGAACTTAAAAATACAGAATTTAAGAAAATGAAGTTCAAAAGCTAACCTTATGGGAGCATGCAAGAACCGAATGATAATGCTTAAACTTCTCTTTTCTTCCTTCCAATTTCGGCACTCAAAGGCTAAAGGTAGGAGATGACTCTCCACTACTTGTTTTATTTCAAACATGTGTTTATCAATCTTATTGACACATGCAATGGCGAATATGGTGAGCATGAGTTTTCCCCTTTTCTTTGTAAATTTGGCAAGAAGAACATGAATGGAAGATGAATTTTTATATTTCTTTTATGTATTTCTCTTATTTTAATCACATACTAAAATATTATTATTACACCACTTACTAAAATAACTAATATAAAAACATAAATCAAACACCATGCCGTCCACCTACTAGTTTTTAGGGCAATTTGACATGCAAAACCATTTATTCAAGAAACAATTCAATTAAGCCCTTCAACTAAATAAATACTATTTTAACTATTTAATCCTTTCACTTAAATTAGTCACCCAAACACACAAATTAATAAATAATACTTTAACACATACTTATCCACATAACATAGACATCAAATTAATAATAAAATATTTTTTTATTTCGGATTCGTGGTCCCGAAACCACTGTTCCAATTAGGGTCATAATTGGGCTGTTACATTGGTTCAGCCAATCAGTACAGTTTATTCTTTAACGTCTCCCCTGTTTCGCTATCCGACAGTTTTGACCCCTCTTCAATAAATATTTATTTTCTTGTGGTATAGAACTCGAATGACGTTCCCATTTTTTTCCCTTGCAAATGGGCTCAGTAATAAATTTTATCCCTTGATTATTTTTGTACATTTTTTAATGAATTTCCCAAGTCAGAATAGGGGATTACAAAATCACTCTGACCCTGTCATATAAAAATTCAAACATCTCATAATATGAAATTCTTTTCTTACACCTTTTCTTTTATGAAAAAATAGACTAAATAAGATTTAATTTAATATCTTATTCAGCTTCTAATTCTATTTCCACCAATTTTGGGTACAACTGCTGCTGTCCAAACTGTTTTATTACTAAGTTTACTCTATCATGTTTTCTATGTATTAATTCTCATTTACACACATACACTAAAGTATATCCATAGTTAGCCATGCCAATAGCTAGTCATCATCAAATATTTACAAGCCATTCATTGGCCAATTTAACCTATACATCAACAACAAAGACTTGAACATTTCATTTCTCAATTTAATTTGGCTTAAAAGCCTCACACATGATCATCAATCACATTTCCCACTTATTCATACATCATAAACATGGACTTATAATCACAAGGTCATTATCATAGGTATAGCTTACTCGTTTACCTTCTTACTAAAATTCGATCACATCCCGAGCACATTGCTCATGAGTGTATACATACATGTACTTACACTTAACCATCACATATTCACATTCATTTACACTTTAGTCATTTTCCCGTCTTTAATATAAACGTTAATTCTTTATCCTGTTGAACCACTTGGAATATCGAAGGATACTCGAAAATTGTCATACGCGTAGTAAGATGCCAATCCCATATCCCAGATATGGTCTCACATTGGATCACATGTCGATGCTGATGCCATATCCCAAATATGGTCTTATACGGGATCTCATATCGATGTCGACGCCATATCCCAGATATGGTCTTCTCATATCGATGTTGACGCCATATCTTCTCATATTGATGTCAATGCCATATTCTAGATATGGTCTTACACGAGATTGTATGTCGATGCCATGTCCCAAACATGCTCTTACATGATTTCATACCGAAGCCAGGTCCCAGACGTGGTCTTACACGGGATCACTATTCGATGCCGATGCCATATCCCAGATATTGTCTTACATGGGATCACTATTTGATGCCGATGCCATATCCCAGATATGGTCTTACACAGGATCTCAATTCGTTGCTGAGACCATATCCCAGATATGGTCTTATACAGGACCTTATTAATCTATTGTTGTGACAAGGTATCCTTTCTATTCCTAAAGTTCAATCGGGATTCTCATTATTCGATTCTTCGCCAAATCATTATCAATCGAATCCGTAGAAACATATATATACAATTCATGCAATATCAAAATAGTAAATACATAATATAATGTTGTATTACTTACACACGAACTTACCTCGACTTAAAATGGCAAAAGGGACCGAGTCGTCCAATATTCGTATTTCCTCCATTCTAAGTCTGAAACTCATTTTCTTTATCTAAAATATCACATTTGACTTATTAAGTTATACTATTCAATTCAGTCCAAAAATCATATTATGGAAAAATTAAAATTTTGCCCCTAAACTTCATCATATTTACACTTTTACCCCTAGGCTCGTAAAATGATTTTTATTCAATTTCCTTGTATTTTAGGCCTATCCGAACCATTTTCATAACTATAGCAGTCCACAATTTGCATTCATTCACACATTTTCATACATTTTTCAACTTTTACAAACTAGTCCTTTTTTTGCGATTTCATCAAAAATCACTTAGTTAAAGTCGTTTACTACACATCGAGCATTCATATTCTACCACTAGACATCAAAGCACATTCATGTCATCCATGGGTAAATTTTAAACACAAATCCTAGCCCAAAGTAATCGTACAAATAGCTAAACTGAGTTACGGGGATCTAAAAAATGTAAAGAACATAATAAACGGGGCTTGAATGCACTTACTATTGAGCTTGAAAGCATGAAAATCGTAGCCATGGCTTCCCCATGCTAAATTCGGCCAAGCGAGAAGATGGAAAAGGGTTTTTGGCTTTTATTTTGTCTTTTAGTCCATTTAATTATCAAATTACCAAAATGCCCCTAACTTAAAAATATCCTATTTCACTTATTCCATGTCCATTTTTGTCCAACAATTTAACCAATGGTCTAATTACTATTTAAGGACCTCCAATTTAAAATTTCATAGAAATTGGACACTTCTAACATGTGGAACTCAACTTTTGCACTATTTATAATTTAGTCCTTTTGACTAAATTGAGTGCCCAAACGTCGAAAGTTTTGCACGAAAGTTTCATGAAACCTTTCAGTGGAATCGTAGACCATAAAAATATAATAAAAATAAGATTTTTTGTCAAATTTGTGGCCCCAAAACCACTGTTCTGACTAGGCCCAAAATCGGGCTGTTACAGTCCTAATCAAAACAGAGGGAGTTTGCCAGTTTCCCGTTTATTATGTTGGTAAGGTATTATAGAATGATGAGCAAAGATATTAAAAGGCAATAAAGACCATTTTTTCTTTGGTAGTGGCAGCTCATATGGTACGACCATATTTCCAGACCCATCATGTGAGGGTCATAATAGATCAGCCATTTAAGGACATCCTATCTAGTGCTGACACTTCGGGTAGGATAACAAAGTGGTGAATTGAGTTAGCAGAGTTTGGAATAGTATATTCCCAGTGGAAGGCAATCAAAGCTCATATTTTTACTAACTTTATGGTAGAATGCTCTTTTGATAGATCACCAGCCCTTGTAGGTAACTTACTAATTTGAGGTTACATGACTTATATGCATTATATACTAAAATATCACAGTGTTTATTGAAATTTTATCTGACAATATGCTCTTTTCCTCGTAATATTTTATTTCAATATACATTTGGATTTAAAAAAAATTTGTTATACAAGATAAAGTTGTTAGCTCACCTTAAGGACAAAATAGCCCAACTGCGAAGTCAGAACGTTGGATAGTGTATGTAGATGGTTCAATAACAAAGAAGAGATTAGGAGCGAGTGTCCTCCTTATAGATCCCAATGAGAACAAGTGGAAATATGGACTCTCCTTTGGCTTCCAAGCATCCAACAACACGGCAGAGTATGAAGCACTAAAATTTGAACTACAGTTAGCTAAACAATTGGGAGCAAAGGAATTGATAATATTCACTTATTCTAAGTTGGTAGTGAATCAAATGATCAAAGGATACGAAGTAAAAGAGCCTAGTCTAAAGAAATACCATGCCATACTTAGCAAACTGTTCGCTCAGTTTAATAAGGAGGAAATCCAAAAATTGTCTAAGCAAAAAATACAAAGGCTTACACTTTATCCAAAATAGCATCCTCCATCATTATCGAACAAAAAGGGAAATTTTTCTAGAGAATAGAGCCATCCCAAGCTACGACAACCAACAAGTACTTAATTTAAATCAGGAACAAACATGGATGACTCACATTAGAAAAGCCTTACAGGGGGAAGTCAACAGTTGAGCAAGAAAGAGTTAGCCAAGATGCAACATAAAACAGTGAGGTATGACACTAGTGTTTACATTTAATACATTTTTGTACCTAAAGATTATCTGGCTTCCACTTAACTAAAATTATTTAAATCTATCCATCTTTAGATATTCATATTATAAGGTGTATTATATAAAAAAAAGGTGTAACAACCTGATTTTAGTGGTACTGAAAATGATGGTTTTGGAACCCCGTATTCCAATGATCGAGTCAGTTAATAATATTATTTAAACTTAACGAGTCTATATTAGATTTGAATTGAGTTTTAATATGATAATTTTGGGTGATTGAATGGTTAATTAAGGTATAGGGACTAAATCAAAAAAATTGTAAAAGTCTATCACTATTGATTTTTAACTGTTATAAGGGTAGTTAGATTTACATTAGGGCTCAAAGTAGAAATTTGACGACTTTAAAAGTGGAGGCACGATTCGATATGTTTATTAAGTAATTTTTACATTAAAAAATTATGTTTAAAATAATAAAGAAATAAGTAAAAAGATAAAAACAAGGTTTTCTTTTCATTTTCTATCATCTTCCCCACCGTCCCTAACAAAAAAAAAAAAAAAAACTAACAACCATTCTTTTCAACTTCAGGCTATTCAGCTCTAATTTGGTAAGTGGTTCCTAGCTCGTTTCTTGTAATTTTTATATTTTTAAAATCTCAGGAGCTTGATTTAGCTAGCCCAAGGACTGTTTCGTGAAAAATTTTAAAGTTTTTAAAAGGTTTCATTGATTTTTTTATTGAATCTTTTGTGGCTATTTGGTTAGTTTTGAAGCTTAGATATACTAATATACTAGTTTGTAAAGTAAAAGAGTTATTAGTCTTGACCTTAGGGACTAAAATGCAATAAATTTGAAGTGTGCATAAAAAAATTGAAATTATGAATTCTATTGGACTTTAGGAGGATAGAATTGAGACTTATTTCGAAATCGAAGCTCAAATTGTAATAGCCCAAATTTCAGCGAAGTCGGAAATAGTGGTTTGAGACACCAAATTCGACAAATGAACTCGTAAGATATATTATTTAATATTTACGAGCCAAATGTAGCCTTTAAAAGGTTTTTAAAATAGTAAATTGTGTTTTATAAAGATTTATTTGGTCAAGATATTGAGAAAAAGAGGTGTCGAGATCTCGATGTTATAAACTGAGTCATAAATATTTTTATGAATATTTACGAAATGTCAATAAGGTAGTATTAAAATTTCATTAGAAAATTTTGACGTTTGGGTGGTTAATTAAATAAAAAGGACTAAATTGAAAAAGGTGTAAAAATTGCTAGAAGGATTAAATAGTCTAATTGTCAACTGAGGAAGGACCTAAGTGCAAATAAGCCCAAAGGAGATATTTTGGGCGGCAATAGC
Source organism: Gossypium bickii (assembly GCA_025503065.1). Classification (NCBI taxonomy): domain Eukaryota; kingdom Viridiplantae; phylum Streptophyta; class Magnoliopsida; order Malvales; family Malvaceae; genus Gossypium; species Gossypium bickii. Next base: position 21,416,464 of record CP106718.1, read on the forward strand.
TGAGAAAAATCAGGAAATGGGTGAAATAAGGGCAAAATTGAAAAATTGCCAAAATTAGCTAAATAAAAATGGGACCAAATTGGAATATCTAGAATTCTCTTCATTTCTCTTCATTTTCATCAGCTAAAAAATAGCCATGGAAGAGGGTTCAAGCTGATTTTCATACTCTAGCTTCATGTAAGTTTAATTCTTGCTTTCTCCTTGAAATTTCTATGTTTTTAGACTTTTACAATTTGGTCCAACTTACTATGTCATTAGTTTTTGATTCTATCTAATTTTTAAAGTCTCTATGGATGAGTGCTGGAAGCATATAATGAATAAACATAGAATTGATGTTTTAATTTTGATATGTGATGATTTTATCAAGTAAAATGGATGAAAATTGGTTTTAGGATCTAATTGTTAAAGAGTTTGGAATTAAGGTCGAATGCTAAAGTTCTGATTTTCAAGGGTTATGAAGTAGTTTAAAATGATAGAATAAAATTTTACTTGAGAAAAATTTAGCCCAATTGAGGGGTTAATTAGACAAGGACTGAATTGTATGAACTGTGAAATTTGGGGCAAAATGGAAATCAACGCTTTGCACTAAAACAGTTTTGGACAACAGCAGTAGTCTAATTTTGAAAAATCACCAAAAATTTTAGAAATCATATTAAAGGATGAATAAAATATGGAATTAAATATTATTGAGTCTAGTTTTTTACAGAAGAAACAGTGTAAGCAATGGAATTGTAAATCATGAGATATAATAGGTTTTGTGAGACAAGGTTAGAATGATTTTGGGTTCCCCTATTTTGAATTTGGAAAATCATAAAAAAATGGACAAAAATAATTAGGAGCTTAAATTATATGTTTAAAATCATGAATGAGTCTATTTTCAAGAGAAGCAAATAGAAACATCATCCGAATTCTGTACAAGGAGATAATTAATTTTTAGTGAAGAAGGGTCAGAACTTTCAGACAACAGAACAGGGGTGACTTTAAAGAATAAACTGTACTTATTGGCTATATTAAAATTTCTGAAAATTTTATGGTAAGAAGATATGTGACTCTAGTTTCAAGGAAAATTAGCGGATCTTAATTTGGACTTCTGTAGCTCAAGATAAAAATAATTTAGTGACTATGACATGGATGACCAGCTTGAATATTCACATAAATAAATAGTGAAAAAAATTATAGATATCGTTACTTACAAATGTGTTATTTATACAAAGGATGTGGAATGGAGAGGAGGAGGAGGAAAACATATGAATGAATTATATAAATTGATCACATGCCTGATTATAATCGATAAACATTGAATTAGAAATGATATAATGTTTTATTTCGAATATTTATTATGAAACCAAGATTATGGTTATGGTATAAAAATCGAATTGTAAGTTCATGTAACTTGAATTATATTCTTAAATGCTTGAAATGTATGTTATTGATGTGAATATGATTTGAATGTTCATTGTATGAAAGTTGATGAAACATTGATATATTTGATAAAAAGGGGAAGAAATCCAGGTTGAATGAAAGGAAAATTTGATGGATCTCTGAAAAGAAATTGACGGTAAAAAGGATCTAACCCGGATGGGGATCCTATCCTGATATAGCCCTCCCGAAGAATATGTGTGAAAAGGATCTAGCCCGGATGGGTGATCCTGATATAGCCCTCCCGAAGAATATGTGGAAAATGGATTTAGCCCGGATGGGTAATCCGAATTAGGGTCTGAATTTAGCCTGGACTGGAAATTCAAATCCAAGCTTATTAGAGTAATTTTCGTTGCAGGGGATCAAGAAATACAACCACCAGAGGACTTACGCGAAAAGGGGAAAATTGTCAAATAGTCCCTATCATCTAAACCACTACTGTTTTGTCAGGTAAGTTCATACTGTATAACTGAGATTATATTGTTGTTTTGTTATACTTAAATATGAAATAGTGTTTTTTTCAAGATTTTTAAATTGAGATATAATTTGAGGTTAAATCTCGATGAACATAGTAAAGGTCTCGTATATGAGGTTACAAGTTGATGCCCGATGGTACCAAGCTCCAACATTTGTTGCAAACTCGAGGGTACATGTATATTAAGCCCTGTCTAGGCTACTTTTTGTGTAGGTTTAACCCAAATGGGTAACCTTGCACTATTGTTTATGATTAGCTCGGATGAGCAATTGATACTTGTTGTGTAGGTTCAACCCGAATAGGTGACTAGACACTATTATTCATGATTAGCTTAGAGGAGAAATTGATAAATATTGTGTAGGTTTAACCCATATAGGTAACCAAACACTATTAGTTTCACCTGTGTATTGAGTTCTTTTACAATGTTTCATTTAGTAGAAGTAAAAGGATGAAAATATGAAGATATGCAATTTGATGTTGGCAAATTATTGTTTATGATAAGGGTATATGATCCAAATTTGAATGGTGAATGTGAACAAGGTGATAAATTAGATAATGAATTCATGATGTATTTTGAGTTGAAGTTGGTGTTTCACTATTTGAAGCTATATGTATACATATATGTAGATTTGACTTAAATCTCATTTGGTTGATGTTATTTTGAATGTTATGATAGGTGAGATTATTCATATTGATTTATGTATTTGTTAAGTTTTTAAGGTAAGCTATTTGTTTATATTTTATGAGCTTACTAAGTATTTTATAATACTTACTCGTGTTACTTCTTTCTCTGTAGATTTTGGACGTTCGGAACGTGTCGATCAGATCAACTAGAAGCACACACCTATCGTCTCTTAATTCGGTAGATTTTTTATGTTTCAAGCTTATTTATCTGTGGCATGTTGATCGTGTCTGAAAGTCTTAAAATTTATATAATGAATGATCGAGCCTAGAAACTAACTGTGACAATGATTGAGGCAAGTGCACCTATTGTTTGGTAGTATAGTTATGGCAAGACCAGAAGTAGCGTATCCTCAAGGACCAAAAGTACTTGTAATTACTTATCTTTTTATTATTTAGCCTAAACGTTAAGGGAATTGTTGTGTAATCTAAAACTAACTAATTACTAAGCTAAAGATGCTAAGACACAGAGAATGAATTAGGGAAATACTTTTGGGAAAACCAATTGATTAAGACAATACCCGAGGAAGAATCCATCTAGACTTGTTATTTAACTTTGAACCAGACAATTTATTCACTTAACTTGATCCGTACGATTCCCTAATTTATATTAATACCTCTCTCGAGGCTACTAATGTCTAACCCTAGGTTGATTAATTGAAATCTCTTTCTAATTAAAACCCATAGAATTGCATTAACTCTATCTATGGACTCCCATATTAGGTTTGACCCTAATCCGACAGATTTTCGTCGTCCTATCTCTAGGAGTGCGATCAACTCCGCTTAACTATGCTAGATCTACTCTTAGACAGGGACTTTTTCTCCACTGCCTAAGCACATCAATACTTGAATCAATATCTTGAAATATCAAAGCAAGAATTATGAACACATAATTAAGAACAAATCAAGTATTTATCACACAGTTCAGAAAACAATAACAAGATCTGTCTTAGGTTTCATCCCCATCAGGTATTTGAAGGGTTTAGTTCATGTTTATAAAAGAATACATCTCAGAAGAAAATATAAAACAAAACATAAGAAAAACCCTAAAACCCCCTGAAGGAAATTGAAGGGAAGATCTTCTGTCTTGAGTATGATTCCGGCTTCTTGAGATGAATCAACTGGCTGTCTTCGAGTAAATCCCACAATTCGGCTTCTCTAGCTTGGCTTCTTGGCCTACCTGAACGCCCCTTTTTAGGTTGCTCTCTAGGGTTTTTATATAGGCTTTTAGAATGTCTTTCTTTGCCTCTAAGTACCCTATTCCGTATAAAATTAAAATAGGTCACGTCAGGGACACGCTCGTGTGGCACGCCCGTGTGAATCGAGGCTAGGCCGTGTTCAGGTCTGCTAAAGAGGCACGACCGTGTGGATTTCTCTAGGCCATGTGAATTTCGTACTTTGGCCCATTTTCTCCTTTTTTGGCCCGTTTCTAGTTCTTTTCATCCTCCGGTGCTTTCCTGAGTATAAAACATGAAATTAAAGGATTAGGAGCATCAAATTCCACAATTCAGGGGATAAATCATCCAAAAGTATGCTAAATGTGGGATTAAAATATGTACATATTATGGTTTATCACATGTACATAGGATGGCTAACCTTTGCAAGATAGTGAATGTGTTTTGGCACAATAGTTCTTGTATATAAGCTTATGTATATAACTTGCTAAATGATGTTGGTTTGTTGCAAAGTTGGTATCTAGAAAGTCAATAAGAATGGCAAAGTTTGAATGATGTGATATAGCACCATACAGTTTGGGGATACACCATGTGATATAGCACCACAGGGCCTCAGCCTATCACACGGCCTGGCCACATAGTCATGTGACCCCTGTTTTTCCTTTCTACCTATCTTTTTTTAAAAGTTTCAAAATGGTCCTGAATTGGTTTCAAGCCAGTTTAAGAGCTTTCATAAGCTTGATTAAGTCTCAGATTTTTTGAAACACATGATAAACATAAGATTAGACTCGTACATATTGAATTATTGAATATTATTGATGAAAATGTATGTGATTGTTTCTGTTTATCATTGTAGCATCCTGTAACTCGAGTCTGACAACTAGACCGGGTAAGGGGTGTTACAAAAGGTTATTCCCAACGGCTATTGAGATGGCTAACTCCTGGTGAAGCTGAAAATGTTATAAAGGAGATACATGAGGGGATGTGTGGTGATCACCTAATGAGAGGACTTTTAGCCCACAAGGTTCTTAAGTAGGGATATTATCGGTCAACTATACAAAAGAGTGCCCGGACTTGGCTTGTGCTTGTGATGTTCACCAGAAGCACACTTTTGTACAACGATCATCAATTAAACCTCTAAAAATGATGTCTGGTCCTTAGCTATTTTCAACTTAAGGAATTGATATCTTAGGATCATTTCCAATGGCCACAGCTCAAAAGAAATTAATAGTTGTAATGATTGATTACTTTGCTATGTGGATAGAGGTCGAAACCTTAGCTACAATAACAAAGAGGCGGATGGAGTCCCTTTTTTCTGGAAATTTATTATTTGTAGATTTGGCATCCCGCATTTAATCATAACATACAATGGAACCAAATTCCAGTGAAAATTCAAGAATTTCTGTACAGACCTACAAATATAACTTGCCAAAAGTTTTGTAAAAACCTCCCAAACAAATGGTCAAGTTGAAACAATGAACAAGAAAATTCTGACAGCTTTAAGGAAAAAGGTCGATAATGCTAAGGGTGCCTGGTTGTAAGAACTTCCAGGAGTTATGTAGGCTTTGAGAACACCCCATTCATATAGCAATGGGTGAAACGACATTTTCATTAGCATATGGTGCTGAAGTAGTAATTCCTGTTGAGATAGGCTTGCGATCACATAGAAAATTAAATTTTAACAAGGCCAACCAGGAGGCCATAAGACTCAATTTAGATCTTATTAACGAAGTTAGAAAGGCAACATAACTCAAAAACACAGTGCGAGCTCGACAGTTGCTCAATACTACAATGTCAAAGTAAAGAACAGGCAATTTCAAGTGGGCTACCTATTCTTAAGAAACATTGAGGCTAGCCTACTAGCATCACAACAAGGGAAAATGGCTCCCAATTGGGAGGGACCCTACAAAATTGTAGAAAAAATAGGCTTTGGAGCCTATAAGATAGCAAAAATTGATGACTTGTTTTGCCTCGCACATGGAACGCTCGTCACCTGAAAAAATACTATGTATGAGCATTTCACCTTCTTTTTCAATAAATTTATGAATTTTGGAAATTTTGTTTAAGGTTGCCAAGTAGGGAATACATCAAACAGATTGATGATTTATGATCACAATTGGAATTATTAAAGCTTGTTGATTTACGATCACAACTTAAGTTCATTGATTTACGATCATAAATATTTCATTTTGAGTTCGCTAATTTACTATCGCAACTCCATTCAAACAGTTCATTGATTTACTATCACGACTGGTATTATTCAAACTTGTTGATTTATGATCACAACTTAAGTTCATTGATTTACAATCATGAACAGTTCATTTTGAGTTTGTTGTTTTACAATCACAACTGTATTATTAAAGCTTGCTGATTTACAATCACAGCTTAAGTTCATTGATTTACGATCATGAAAAATTCATTATGAATTCCCTGATTTACTATCACAACTCCATTCAAACAATTCGCTAATTTACAATCACGACTAGAATTATTAAAGCTTGCTGATTTGCTATCACAACTTAAGTTTATTAATTTACGATAATAAACAATTCATTTTAAGTTTGCTGATTTACGATTGCAACTCCATTCAAACAGTTTACTAATTTACGATCACAACTAGTATTATTAAAGCTTGCTGATTTACGATCACAACTTAAGTTTATTGATTTACGATCATGAACAGTTAGTTTTGAGCTTGTTGATTTACGATTGCAACTCCATTCAAACAGTTTGCTGATTTATGATCCTGACTGGTATTATTAGAGCTTGTTGATTTACGACCACAACTCAAGTTCATTGATTTATAATCATGAACAACTCATTTTGAGTTCAATGATTTATGGTCGCAACTCCAATCAAACAGTTCACTAATTTACGATCACGACTGGTATTATTAAAGCTTGTTGATTTATGATCACAGCTTAAGTTCATTGATTTATGATCCCAACTCCATTCAAATAATTAGTTGATTTATGATCACAATTGGTATTATTAAAACTTGTTGACTTACGATCACAATTTAAGTCCATTGATTTACGATTATAAACAGTTCATTTTGAGTCCGCTGATTTACAATCACAACTCTATTCAAAAATTTCGCTGATTTACGATCACGACTAGTATTATTAAAGCTTGTTGATTTACGATCATAGCTTAAGTTCATTGATTTACGATCATGAACAATTTATTTTGAGTTCACTGATTTACGATCACAACTTTATTCAAAAGGTTCACTGATTTATGATCACAACTGGTATTATTAAAGCTTGTTGATTTATGATCATGAACAGTTTATTTTGAGTTTGTCGATTTACAATCATAATGAATGTTTTAAGAGCTCATCGATTTAAAGTCATAGCAATACTAAACAGTTTATTGACTTGTAGTCGTATTTAATAAAGGAAACACATTGAAGACAATTTGCTTAAAGTTTAAAAAACACAAATAAGAATAGTCTTTTCATTTCAAAGTGAAAAGCCAAGATACAACGGATATAAGAGAAGAAAAATTAAACATTGGAATTTGAATCATCAACATATTCCCTTGTATCTTCGCTCTCACCTTTCTCAGAACCCGCGAAGGGAGCAACACTATTCTCAACAGGTTTGTCATTCACAAAAAGTTCATTTGAGTTCTTCCACTCTTCAGCAAACTCTTCCCAAGCAAGTCCCAAGTGGAAGCAGATGTCAAAACCAAGTTGAGCATCTTTGAGATGACTCAAGGCATCAAGGTTTACCCTTCAAGCATCAAAAGGCCCACCAACAACTTAGGTGTGTAACAAAATGTTTGACTTCAAGTCTGGCATATAGTCTTGAAACTTGTGCATTGTCCTTACTTGGTACTTTGCTAGGGCTTCCTCATGGCACTTTTCTGAGTTAGCTATATCAATTTTGTGCTTCTCACCCATGGCTTCCATACTTTCCTAAAGGCCAACTTTTTCAGCTCGAAGCATAGCAATCTCCTTATGTAATTGATCATTGGCTTTCTCTAAAAGCATAAGGCGTTTATCTATCCTTCATTCCTCTCTACCAGCCTCCTATTATCATTTTCTAACTTCTTGTATAGCTCGCGATCTTCCTCTAAGGATCTTTGGATGGACTGGAATAAATTCTCAAATTCTTTATTTTTTTTTATTTCTTCCTCTTCCATACTCTTTGAGAGCCCCATGTGTTAACTTTTGTCTCAGTAAGAGCTACTTGTAAAGATAGAATCAGATCTTTCAAGAATGTCCTTTTGGTTGAAGAAGATGACGCAGAGGGACAAATATATTCTCTGACCTTTTGAGGCATCGGTTCTTTCTACTTTTTACTCACTTCAATAGGGCAATAAGGGAACCTTTTTCCCACTCAGTTAATCACACCAGAGAAATAAAGTGTTGACTTCACCATCAATGGACACTAACTTCAATGAGCCCCCATTAAGATTGGGTTCTGCATTTTGGAATACCCCAAATGTACCACCAGTAAGTGGCTTCACAGGGAGAAGAGACATTGATGGACCATATGAAACACCCCAAACCCGGCCCACGAGCTTTGACCAGATTTGGTATGTTCCTCAAGTAAACCGGTTTCAAATTCTTTTGTTACTTAGAGAAAAACTTGTGTGATTTGTGTTGAAAACAAACTGGATTTTTATATTAGAAAACCCCTTTTTAATATTCAGTGATAAAACATATAGAGTAAATTTTAAAATAAAATACTTAGTCTTTAACTTAATCAAAATTTGTAACACAATAAAACAACAAGTAGAAATAAAATCGTTCATCATGGCCTTATGGCCTTATTACACCAAATAGTTTCCAAAATATTTCAAAGTACTAAAATAAATTCAAGAGTCCATAAAAATATAAACTTCATGTTGAGCATGGCCACCACAATCTCGCCGTCCCGGTCCATCACTGTTCATCACACTCAAACATGGTCCCCCACAACGGGGTGAGTCAAAGCAGACTCAATGTGTACACGACACTAAATCATAATAGAATCGGGCATACAATAGTTACACATTCAAAACATAAAATACAAGTTATGATGCATTCCCAAACCCAAACCTAATTGTCCATCCGCTACACACCCCGCACACGCCGGTCACTACACACCGTGGGACTACTAAGTCAACCCTCCTTCCGCTACACACCATCGAAGCGATCATTTGCGATCGGCGTGCTCATCGCCCATATAAAATTTGTGGCATAGCCACACGGATAATTGTGTCATGAGACACCATATTCGAGATAATGTAATCGAAGTTACCACATTCAGATAATGTGACCGAAGTCACCACATTCAGATAACGTGACTGAAGTCACCACATTCAGATAGTGAGACCGAAGTCACCACATTCACTTCCCCTTTCTCATATAACCCGAATGCCCCATATTATTCATATTATGCATATCATACTTAAATTCACATTCATGTCACTTTTCACATGTTAAATATAACATATTTCGTAATCCTAGTAGGAGTAGGAAACGTACCTGAGTACTTTGTACCATAACATGGTACATTAGCCACATTCTTATATTTTCATATTAGAACATATAACAAGTTTAAGCCATACATCGTATTAAAAGATAGTGTGGGGTACACACCTGATTCACTTAGCAAATTCCTTGAGATCCCAAAAAGCTTGATCTAATGCTTAGATCCTTAATCCCTACATTTGATTAATCACTTACTACTTTAATAAAAAGCCATTCGGCCACAAATCCAAATCCTAGTAGGATTAGTATTCTTAAACTTACCTTGTTTGCCGGTTTGATTAATAATCAAATCCCGAAATTTGTAGTATTCCTTCCTTAAAAATCGGCTAGCCACCAAATCATTTAACTAGGTCAGTTTTGGCTTTTGAATAAATAGGAAATAATTCTAAATACCAAAAATAAGCCTTGGCCGAATACTTCATATGCTTACCTTGTGGATTTTAAATCCCGAAACTCACCGAATAACTAGGGAACACGTGGCCTATAGTGTACCTTTGGGAAAAGAACTTCTCCTTCCTTGTAGTCGACACTTAGTAAATCCCGAAAGATCTCTTCAAAGTTTCGGCAACAAGATATTAATGGGGTTAGTCCTAGATTTCGGCAAATCTTAAAAGAAAAAGGATGAAACCGAATGAGATCTTACCCTTACTGGAAGAAATCGATTGCACCTTCACTTCAATCTTCGAGAGATTCGGCTATGGCTAGATGATGATCTCACAACTTTCGACTTTTGGAGGGATTAGAGAAGGAAGAATAAAGATGGAGGATTCGGCTAGAACACAAGGTATTTCGACTTGGCAAAAATAAAAGAAGAAGAAGATTTGGTGAAGAGAATTCGGCAGAGGCTTTCAAAGAACAGAAAATAATGAAGAATGGCCTCTCTTTTCCTTTTATAGCCGAAATTACTAAGCTAGAGTCCCTTACTTGGCCACCACTCTTCTATTTTGATAGCTTTATCCCTTTAATTATCATAAATAAAAGAGTTTAATCCAACATTTATCTCTTCAAAATAATCCAATTTAAAAATCCTTTATTTATCACCTTTTTAATCGAATATTTATGAAAATAAAACTCCTCCTTTCTAGAAGGCTTGTGCGGTCCACCTCAGGCTTCTGGAAGCAAAAATAAAACCTCCTTTATTTGCTTCCCAAGTGACTCGAACTCAGGCCCATTCCTCTTGCATATGGCGCCATTTCCATAGGCCCTAAGTGACATCTTCAGGCCACTTTTCCAAGCCTGTTTGTGTGTCAAATTTCACAAACTTTTTCTTTTAAGGCCACCTTGCCTTAATTTCCCCTTTTAAACCTTAAAACTCGTCATTTCTAGGTCATTTCTAAGCTTCCAAAAATTTTCGTTCCGGCTCTTTAAACTTGACATTTCCTTACATTTCCAAGTTTCCAGAAATGTTCACTTTCCTTTTTTGAATCATTTCTAAATCATTTTCCTAGTTTCCATAAATGTTGACTTTCCTCTTTATTCCTTTACATTTTCAGGACATTTCCATACATTTCCTCACATTTCCTTACATTACCATACATTTCCATACATTTCCTTACATTTCCTTACATTTCCGTACATTTCCATACATTTCCTTATTTCTAGAATTCACATAACACATTCATAATTCATAAAACATGCCATTTTACCACATGGTTCCTTGTGTCATGCTTCACACGGAGTTTCTTTTAAAGCCTCATTTACCTAGCTCCCCTTTTTACTTAAAAACCAATAATTTTCCAAAGCTTTCTTCTTCCACCCTAGAATTCTAAAAACCCTTAATACATTTCCAACACTGCCAAAACCTACTAACTCATGAATTAGGCACGAACGCATAACCCCTAATCTAGGATGTTACAGTTCTACCCTCCTTAAAAAATAATTTTGTCCTCGAAATTACTTACTAATAGTCGTACAATCCTTCTCACCGCACTATGCTTACGCTGCGCACTCTGATCTTAATAGAGCCATCATACCTTCTAGGCACAATCTCTAAGTTCACGTCCTCTAGACTTATTTCTAACGGCACGATTTAATCTGGTTAACGAGTTTTATGCATCAAAACTTTTGTTTCACTGATTAACCGCAAACAGTTTTATGAAAAGAGATGTTTAAAAGTGGTTCTTTCGATCAAACAAAGTTCTCAGTTCAAGTTCACTATTCAGAAAGTCACGTTCACATTCATCAACTAATTATGAACTTTCATTCATTCAGAGAAATGTTGTAGTTTTCATTGTTGTTGTTTTTCCACTACCCAGGGGTGTTTTCGTAATTTTGTCCTATAGGGGTATTTTCATAATTTTTCAAAAGAAAAAGTTCCTTGGTGATTTTGTCACAAAGTATTTTGGTATTTTTAAATTCCCGGGGTATTTTGGAAAAATTTTGAAATCCGGGGTTATTTCGGTAATTTTGAACCTCGGGGGTATTTCGGTAAATTTTTCACAAACCGGGGTAAATTTGTAAAATTTAATAAACCAGGCATATTTCAAAAGTTGCAAAACTTGGGGATTCTTTTTGAGAATTTGTTTTCCAATTCGGTAATGTTGCAAAAATTTTGAAAATCAGGGTCATTTTGGTAATTTTGTAAGTCAAGGGCAATTTTGTAATTTTCCAAAATCAAGATATTTTTTGATATTTTTCAAATTAGGGTTTTTGGACTTGTTATGAAGTAAAGAAATTTTGATAAGAACTGTGGGTATTTTGGGAATTTCATAAACCAAGGGCATTTTTGTAATTTTACCACTAGGGGTATTTTTGTAATTTTATAAATCGAAAATTTTTTCAAAAAATTTTGTAAAAATAGTTCTCACAAATTAAGAGGGTAATTTTAAGAGTTTTAAAAACTAGGGTTTTTATAAAAACACGGCTAGTTCCCTTTCGGGTTTTAGTTATTGTGTTTAGCCTGTGACTGAGTCCTCTTGGTTAGGGTGAACCATAGCTACGCACCAGGGAGGATTCCAGTGAAGAGGAGGTGAGTCATTAGGACTGCTTAAGTACCAGGCTCTTCCGGATCCAATCCTAGACATGCGCACAGGGGTTACCACACCCTAACTCGGCAACTTAGCCATAGGGTTGTTTAGTTAGGCATTAAAGTCTTCTGTAATAGTTGGGGTAAACTAGTCCTAGGGTTCACATACTTGATATTCTAATATACGTTCCAATCCTACCCTTCTAAAATTCATATCATAAATCACACAAATGGATAGAAGTACTTACTTGGTGGACTTCGGGTCGGAGACTTAGGCGCCATGCCAGAAACCTGCTTATTTCAAAAATATTTTCATAAAACTCATTTGGGCTCGCTTTGAAAACGTTTTGGGCCTTAGCCCACAGGCCGAGAGTTTAAAACTGGGCTCTGATACCAAACTGAAACACCCCAAACCCAGCCCACGAGCTTTGACCAGATTTGGTATGTTCCTCAAGTAAACCGGTTTCAAATTCTTTTGTTACTTAGAGAAAAACTTGTGTGATTAAAAAAAATATTGTTTGGGTTGGGCTTGTGTTGAAAACAAACTGGATTTTTATATTAGAAAACCCCTTTTTAATATTAAGTGATAAAACATAAAGAGTATATTTTAAAATAAAATACTTAGTCTTTAACTTAATCAAAATTTGTAACACAATAAAACAACAAGTAGAAATAAAATCGTTCATCATGGCCTTATGGCCTTATTACATCAAATAGTTTCCAAAATATTTCAAAGTACTAAAATAAATTCAAGAGCCCATAAAAATATAAACTTCATGTTGAGCAAGGCCACCACAAATCTTCGCCGTCGGGTCCATCACTTTGTTCATCACACGAAACATGGTCCTCAACGGGGTGAGTCAAAGCAGACTCAATGTGTACACGACACTAAATCATAATAGAATCAGGCATACAATAGTTACACATTCAAAACATAAAATACAAGTTATGATGCATTCCCAAACCCAAACCTAATTGTCCATCCGCTACACACCCCCGTACCTGCCAGTCACACCGTGGGGACTACTAAGTCAACCCTCCTTCCGCTACACACCATCGAAGGCAGTCGCTGCAGTCGACGTGCTCATCGCCCATATAAAATTTGTGGCACAGCCACCAGATAATTGTGTCATGAGACACCACATTCAGATAATGTAACCGAAGTTACCACATTCAGATAATGTGACCGAAGTCACCACATTCAGATAATGTGACCGAAGTCACCACATTCAGATAGTGAGACCGAAGTCACCACATTCACTTCCCCTTTCTCATATAACCCGAATGCCCCATATTATTCATATTATGCATATCATACTTAAATTCACATTCATGTCACTTTTCACATGTTAAATATAACATATTTCATAATCCTAGTAGGAGTAGGAAACGTACCTGAGTACTTTGTACCATAACATGGTACATTAGCCATATTCTTATATTTTCATATTAGAACATATAACAAGTTTAAGCCATACATCGTATTAAAAGATAGTGTGGGGTACACACTGATTAAACAGCAAATTCCTTGAGATCCCAAAAAGCTTGATCTAATGCTTAGATCCTTAATCCCTACATTTGATTAATCACTTACTACTTTAATAAAAAGCCATTCGGCCACAAATCCAAATCCTAGTAGGATTAGTATTCTTAAACTTACCTTGTTTGCCGGTTTGATTAATAATCAAATCCCGAAATTTGTAGTATTCCTTCCTTAAAAATCGGCTAGCCACCAAATCATTTAACTAGGTCAGTTTTCGGCTTTTGAATAAATAGGAAATAATTCTAAATACTAAAAATAAGCCTTGGCCGAATACTTCATATCCTTACCTTGTGGATTTTAAATCCCGAAACTCACCGAATAACTAGGGAACACGTGGCCTATGGTGTACCTTCGGGAAAAGAACTTCTCCTTCCTTGTAGTCGACACTTAGTAAATCCCGAAAGATCTCTTCAAAGTTTTGGCAACAAGATATTAATGGGGTTAGTCCTAGATTTCAGCAAATCTTAAAAGAAAAAGGATGAAACTGAATGAGATCTTACCCTTACTTGAAGAAATCGATTGCACCTTCACTTCAATCTTCAGAGATTCGGCTATGGCTAGATGATGATCTCACAACTTTCGGCTTTTGGAGGGATTAGAGAAGGAAGAATAAAGATGGAGGATTCGGCTAGAACACAAGGTATTTCGACTTGGCAAAAATAAAAGAAGAAGAAGATTTGGTGAAGAGAATTCGTGAGAGGCTTTCAAAGAAGCAGAAAATAATGCAGAATGGCCTCTCTTTTCCTTTTATAGCAGAAATTACTAAGCTAGAGTCCCTTACTTGGCCACCACTCTTCTATTTTAATAGCTTTATCCCTTTAATTATCATAAATAAAAGAGTTTAATCCAACATTTATCTCTTCAAAATAATCCAATTTAAAAATCCTTTATTTATCACCTTTTAATCGAATATTTATGAAAATAAAACTCCTCCTTTCTAGAAGGCTTGTGCCGTCCACCTCGAGCTTACGGAAGCAAAAATAAAACCTCATTTATTTGCTTCCCAAGTGACTCGAACTCAGGGCCCATTCCTCTTGCATGTGGCGCCATTTCCATAGGCCCTAAGTGACATCTTGAGCCATTTTTCCAAGCCTTTTTGTGTGTCAAATTTCACAAACTTTTTCTTTTAAGGCCACCTTGCCTTAATTTCCCCTTTTAAACCTTAAAACTCGTCATTTCTAGGTCATTTCTAAGTTTCCAAAAATTTTCGTTCGGCTCTTTAAACTTGACATTTCCTTACATTTCCAAGTTTCCAGAAATGTTCACTTTCCTTTTTTGAATCATTTCTAAATCATTTTCCTAGTTTCCATAAATGTTGACTTTCCTCTTTATTCCTTTACATTTTCAGGACATTTCCCTACATTTCCAAGACAAGACATTTCCTTACATTTCCTTACATTTCCATACATTTCCATACATTTCCCACATTTCCTTACATTTCCATACATTTCCATACATTTCCTTACATTTCCTTACATTTCCGTACATTTCCATACATTTCCTTATTTCTAGAATTCACATAACACATTCATAATTCATAAAACATGCCATTTTACCACATGGTTCCTTGTGTCATGCTTCACACGGAGTTTCTTTTAAAGCCTCATTTACCTAGCTCCCCTTTTGACTTAAAAACCAATAATTTTCCAAAGCTTTCTTCTTCCATCCTAGAATTCTAAAAACCCTTAATACACTTCCAACACTCCCAAAACCTACTAACTCATGAATTAGGCACGAACGCATAACCCTTAATCTAGGATGTTACACCATAGGTCATAACAACAGCTGTCATGGTCGTCAAGGATGTTGCACAATCTTTACCTTTCTTTTCATAAAGCCAACATACCTCTGGCATATCTTCATCTTCATTGTTCAGTACAATATCGGTAGAACCAACAATTTTCTTTTGCCTCTTTCTATTGCTTCGGCTTTCCTCCCCAGTAAAAACTCTAGAAGGAGCACTTCGCACATTCTGCATGAATGACAGTATATTCATGTATGCGTCGATCTCTCTCGATAGACTTGTTGATTCGATTGATGGTTTAGACTCCTCACCAATTTGAGCTTTGCTTGCTGATTGCTGAAATTAGAGCTTTAAAATTTATAAAGAATATGATCGAACCTGGAAACTAACTCTGACAACAATTAAAGGCAAGTGTACCTATCGAATAGTAGTATAGCTTAGGCAAGATCGGATTGTCGAACCCAAAGGAACTAAAAGTACTAATACTAACTTTCTTTTTATTATTTAGCCTAAATTAAATGAAGTTGAATTAACCTAAATTAACTACTACTAAGCTAAAGACACAAAGACAAATAGAACAAATTGGAAAATAATTTGAAGAAAAACTCAGTTGATCAAGACGAACCCTTAGGAAGAATCCACCTAGATTTCACTTGTTATTAAACCTGAACCATTTGATTTATTTGCTTAGTTTGATCTGTAAGACTCCCTAACGTATATTAAACCCTCTCTCGAGGCAAATAACGTCTAACCCTAGGTTAATTAGTGGAACTCTCGTTCTCTTATAATAACCCCCTAGAATAGTAGTAAATCGATCTATGGATTCCCATATTAGTTTTCACCCTAATCCGACAAAATCTCGTCACCCTATCTCTAGGCGTGCGATCAACTCCGCTTAATTATGCTAGATCTACTCTTAGGCAGGGTCTATTCCTCCAACTAAGCACATCAAATTTGGATTAAGCTCACATAATTAAGAACAAACTAAGTATTTATCATATAATTTAGAAAATAATAACAAGATCCATCATAGGTTTCATCCCCTTCAGGTATCTGAAGGGTTTAGTTCATAACTAAATAAGAAAACATCTCAAGAGAAAAGATAAAACAAAACATAAGAAATCCCTAAAACTCCCTGAAGGAATTGAAGGAGAAATCCACCGTCTTGAGTAGAATTCTGGCTTCTTGGGATGGATCAACTGGCTAATTTCGAGCTATTCCCACAAATCTGACCTTTCCAGCTTGGCTCCTTAGCCTAGCTCGACGCCCTTTCAAAGGTGGTACTTAAGGGATATTTATAGGCTCTTGGAATGCGATTCTTTCTCCCTAAGTATCCTTTTCCGACTGAAATTATTCATTATGACTACAGGGGCACTGCCATGCCACACGGGTGTGTGAATCGTTTCCAAGCCGTGTCCAGATTTCTTAATGAGGCACGGCCGTGTAAATCAGGGGAGAGGCCGTGTTCAAGATGTTCGGCAAGGCACGGTCGTGTGGTCTTTGGGCCAAGCCATGTTGATTTTGTGATATGGCCCATTTACTCCGTTTTGGGCCCGTTTTATGTTCTTTGCATCGTCGGGTGCTTTCCTGGGACTAAGACATGAAAAGAAAGGATTAAGAGCACATTTTTATATAAATCGAGGCTTAAATCATCCAAAAGCATACTAAATGTTGGATTAAAATATGTTATAATTACGGTTTATCAAATACCCCCACACTTAAGCTTTTGCTTGTCCTCAAGCAAAATTCTCAACTTACAATTAAAACGAACTTTCCATAATTCATAATTCCTATCAACAATGTCTTATCATAATTCACAGAGAATTTATACATGGATAATTCAACTCAAAGAGTCATAAAGATTCAAATAAGATAAGTCATAAATTTGTATTGCGAAAACATAGGTGTTTTCCTTCATCTAAATAATTACCTTTGGTTCAAAATCGACAAGGATTGATATCCTCGCAAAAGATTCACTCAAATCTCTCTTAAGTGTTTAAGGTTCAAGAAAAAGCACTCATAAGTCGAACTTGAAAAGTTAATCCCATAGGCTTGCCTGAAAATCAAATCTCAACCACTGTAAAATGAGATGATAAACAGATCAAAAGGTCTTTGTTAGGGTTGTAATGGGGCTAGGGTTGAATGTGTGGATAAAGGCTGAAAATAGAAGGTTAGAATCAAGATTGAATTGACAAGTACCTACCTAAAAATTACCGAAATAATAATTACATCAACTGAAAAGTAAAAGAAAACAACTAATACGAGCTTCTCTTTCAGAGCAAACTTTTTTTAATTGTATAAGCTCATCACTAATATTGAATATACTTTGATTTTTTTTAAGAGCAAACTAAGTAATAAATGATAAATTGAACTACTAAAATAATATAATTAGGTAACTAATGAAATCAAATCTCGATATAAAGGTAGTCAAAACGAATGGTGATAACAAATACAAAGAGGTTTTTGGGTTAATATTAGTGGTTAAGTCAATAAAAAGGGTTGTTAGGATCAACGGGGTTCACTAGGGGTTAATTATGAAGGTAGGCTTTTTAGTGGAGTAAGTGGGTTAAAACTTAGGTTCCTTTATCATCTCGGTATATCAAATCATAGATGTGGTCTCAACATGTATAATTGAGGCAAGTTCTAGAATAACAGTTCAAAGTTATGAAAAAGAATGTATGCTCTGTAAGGCTCAAAATCTCACAAAAATTATGGGTGTTTTTGATATCATCCTCATAGATTTCAAATTTCAAGGTAATATTTAAATTCAAATTAACACCCTAAAAATTTTAATTTTGAAAAATAGACTTTATCATGCTTGATTCTCTAGTATTCTTCAAATTTAATCATCAATGCACAATTATCAATGACTTAATCTAAAACATGTTAATAAAAATCATAAATCATCAGAAATTTCATCCTAATTAGTAATATGAAAAATTTACTTAGAAACAAGACTAAATTCAGGGATTTGAGAATAATGAAGAAAGTTAGGCATTTTCTCGAAATAACTATTCACCCCCCCAAACTTAAGATGTACATTGCCCTTAATGTACAAAGTTAGATATGAAAATTAAGGGATAAATCAAAAGAGAAGGGGGAAGAATACTCCTTGAATTTTGGATGGATTTCTTGAGGCAGAAGTGAAAGTAGGATGGGGATGTCGGTCTAGATGGCGAACCTGTGCTAGACAAAGAAATTGGGAACTCGTGAAGAATTAGCCAGGGTTTATTAAGACCTAATTAAAATAAAATAAATGTATAACTAAAGAAAAGAAAGCTAAAGTGAAGGAGACTAAGAAGGAAAATAAACTAGGACAAAAAGATAAAGGGGCTTGAGAATCCTTATTGATAGATGGTTCGTGAGGTGGGTGTGATTTCTAAGGTGACGGAGGTGCCGGCGGTGGCGGAAGTGGCGTAATTCCCAAGTAGCCTTTAGAACCTAAAACTAATAATTTAAAACAAAATAAACTAAATTAAACATAAAATAGCAAAAGAGAAAAGAAAAATAAAAACTATATGGTCTCAAAGACCCGTGGCTTGTTGTTTGAATGAAGCGGCCGGCATGAACTTATGTGTAAGGTCTCCTTTGAGGAGACTCTGGATGGCATTTTTACGCTTCTTCGGCATGATATGAGATGGCTCAAGGATCTAGAGTTTTAGTAAAATGACTTAAAAGTCTGGTAGGGAGAAGGGAGAAAAGAAAAGAAACAACAAAGTAGATGCGGAGAAGGGGAAGGGCTTATGGGGTTTAAATAGGGGTTCAAAACTGCCACGTTCCCACGCCCGTGGCTTGTGGGCGTGTCACTCCACACGGCCGCCTCGCACGGCCGTGTGTCCCTGCGTGTTGAATTTCCATGGCCGTTTTTCAACTAGCCACGCCCGTGGGGTATAAGTTAGTATGTTGGCACGGTTTCAAGACATGGGCGTGTGTTGCCCGTGGTTGGCAAGTTAGTAGCTTCACACGGTTGTGAGGCACGGCCGTGCCATATTTGCGGAGCTTGTGGGGGAGTGGTTGGATCTGTGACGTTGGGAATTAGGTGGGATTTTGATTCGCACGGCCTGTGCTATGTCAGTACGGGGATTTTGGTGGTCCATACCGTGTGTAAGACCGTGTGATCTGGAATTCTGCACCTTTGGTTAGTTTAAAAGAAAAGAAAGAAGGAAAGAAAAGAAACTGAAAATAAATTTAAATGTCAACAGTGTTAGGGCTCAAGTTGCCTCCCGAGAGGCGCTCGTTTATAGTCTTAAGCTAGACTTTCCTTAAAATTGAAAGAAATTAGGGAGGTTTAAAGGTTTGAATATCTTCCCTCATGCTTACAAATCTGCTTTCTTGATAAAGCTTAAGTCAAGAAGCATTTACTTTAAAAGTGCCGAATGTTGGACTGCTTACCTCGACTGTTTCGTGGGGGAAGATATCGTGTACCTTAAGAGGAATTTCCTCGCTTACGTTCAGGTCTAATGTGATGATGCAAGGATCGAGTTTGTTTAACAGCACCTGGTCTTCTATTTTGAAGTGATTTGATATTCCTACGAGCTCTTCTGGTGGTTCCTTAGGTTTTACTTCGTGGGGTTTCAGTTCTTCCTTGACGTGTGTCTTCTGCTCTTTTAGTCGATCGACCCTGAGCCTTTATTCCTCTTGTGTTTCTTCTTTGTTGTCTTGGGGTGCGTGTTTTAGCTCAGCTTTGTATTCTTGTAGTGTTTCCTGCGGTGAAGGTTGAATAATTTGATTACTGAAATAATTGTCTTTCTTACCTTCATCGATTGTTGTCATGGCCGAGTCAAGAGCTTGAAGACTGATTGATTCGTTACCTACACAAAGTATGAGTTCTCCTGTGGCAACATCAATTTTAGTCTTGGCAGTTGCTAAGAAGGGTCTTCCTAAAATTAAGGGAATTGAACTATCCTTAACCATGTCTAAGACAACAAAGTCTACTGGAAAAATGAATTTATTGATTTTAACAAGAACATCTTCGATAATGCCCCTAGGAATTCTAACAGTTTTATCAGCTAATTGAATACTCATCCTAGTTTGTTTGGGCTTTCCTAGACCTAGTTGTTTAAACAATGTATAAGGCATGACATTTATACTTGCCCCTAAATCAGCTAACGCATTATCAATAGTTAAACTACCAATTAAACATGGAATTGTAAAACTCGTTGGATCTTTTTGCTTCCGTGGTAGTTTATTTTGTAGAATTGCTCAGCACTTTGCGTTGAGTTCTACATGTGGCTCTTCGTGTAATTTGCGTTTGCTTGTCAAGAGCTGTCTTAAAAATTTCCTTGAGTCTGGCATCTGAAAAAGATCTTCAAGAACAGGTAAGTTAATATGTAATTTCTTTAGAAGTTTAAGAAACTTACCGAACTGTTCTTCTGTATCGTCTCCTTTCATGGCTTCGGGATAAGGTATGCGAGGTTGGTACTCTTTAATTACCGGTTTTGGCTTTTCTTGTGTTATCTCTACCTTACCTTCATATACCTCTTTTGGCTCGTCTAACCCTTTGCAATCATGAGTTGTGATGGCTTGAATTTTCTCCTTTAGGTTAATCTCAGTGTTACTTGGTAGACATCTTTGCGGTCGTTCTAACATTAGCTTTGCGAGTTGTTTGACTGCATTAGTGACTTCCTTGACTGATTTAGTCATTTCCCCGATTTGGTTCTCTTTGTTTTTAATTGTTCTCTCATTTTCTTTGAAACGGTCTTCCGTGTTTGCCATAAATTTTGTCAGCATCTCTTCGAGGGTTGTCTTCTTCTCTTGCAGAAAAGGCTAGTTTTGGAAATTTAGAGGAGGTTGTTGCCTTTGGTTTCCTTGATTTCCTTGTCCTCCCCATGAAAAATTTGGGTGGTTTCTCCAACCTGGATTATAATTATTACTATAAGGATTATTATTGGATCTGAAATTGTTACCTATATAGTTCATTTGTTCATTCTCTGTAACTGGTTGGTAGGGTGGGTACTCAAGATTCGCCACAGTTCCACTTGCATCGCACTGCATGACTGGATGTACCAGCGAAGAACACAAACTATCAAGCTTTTTATTCATCAACTCTACCTAATTTGATAGCATGGTCACTGCATCGAGGTTGTAGACTCCGGCTATTTTTGTTGGCCTTGTTCTATTAACTTGCCATTGATAGTTATTCAGTTACATCTGTTCAATGAACTCGTAGGCTGCTTCAGGAGTTTTGTTGTTCAAGGTTCCACCAGCGGATGAATTAATTAATTGCCTCGTTGAGGGGTTTACACCGTTATAGAAGGTTTGGACTTGTAGCCACAAGGGTAGATCGTGGTGTGGGCACCTTCTCAAGAGATCTTTGTATCTCTCCCATGCGTCGTATAACGTTTCTAAATCCATCTGCACAAAAGAAGAGATATCATTCGTAATTTGGCCGTTTTGGCCGGTGGGAAATATTTTAATAAAAAATTTTCAGTTATTTGCTCCCATGTGGTAATGAGTTCAACCACTATTTGGCTTTATTCCTTAATGAAAAGGGAAATAACCGAAGATGTATGGCATCATCAGAAACATCCTTTATTTTGAAGGTATCACAGAACTCTAACAAATTAGCTATATGAGTGTTTGGATCTTCGTCCTGCAAACCATCAAATTGAACAAATTGTTGAATCATTTGTATTGTGTTAGGTTTTAATTCAAAATTATAAGCAGCTATAGCAGGCCTAACAATACTCGATTCTACTCCTGTTAAATGCGGTTTAGCATAACCAAACATTATACATGGAGCATTATTTTCTCCCACATGTGGATTGTTCTCTTCCATCCCTTCAGTAGGATTGGATTCTCGCTCTTCTTCTGTGTAATTTAGGGCTCGCCTGATTTCTCTGCGATTCCTTCGAGTGGTAGCTTCAATATCACTGTCATATACTGGTGGTCCTCTTAGGTTCCTTCTAGTCATAAACTAGAAGTACCTGCCAGGAAAAGAAAGAAGAAAAGAAAATTTAGCAAAATTAAAATCTAACCCAAAAACAAAAATAAAATTAAATTGCGATAAAATAAAAATAATGGCTAAAGTAATAAAAATAGAGTTTTCTCAATATTTTAGTTCCCCGGCAACGACGCCAAAAACTTGATCGCTGAAATCAGAGCTTTAAAATTTATAAAGAATTTGATCGAACCTGGAAACTAACTCTGACAATGATTAAAGGCAAGTGTACCTATCGAACAGTAGTATAACTTAGGCAAGACCGGATTGTCGAACCCAAAGGAACTAAAAGTACTAATACTAACTTTCTTTTTATTATTTAGCCTAAATTAAATGAAGTTGAATTAACCTAAATTAACTACTACTAAGCTAAAGACATAAAGACAAAAAGAACAAATTGGAACATAACTTGAAGAAAAAATCAGTTGATCAAGACGATACATTTAGGAAGAATCCACCTAGATTTCACTTGTTATTAAACCTGAACCATATGATTTATTTGCTTAGTTTGATCCGTAAGACTCCCTAACGTATATTAAACCATCTCTCGAGGCGAATAACGTCTAAACCTAGGTTAATTAGTGGAACTCTCATTCTCTTACAATAACTCCCTAGAATAGCAGTAAATCGATCTATGGATTCCCATATTAGGTTTCACTCTAATCCGGCAAAATCCCATATTAGGCCCATTTACTCCGTTTTAAGCCCGTTTTATGTTCTTTTCATCCTCGGGTGCTTTCCTAGATATAAGACATGAAAAGAAAGGATTAAGAGCACCTTTTTATATAAATCAAGTCTTAAATCATCCAAAAGCATACTAAATGTGGGATTAAAATATGTTATAATTACGATTTATCACTTGCCTTATCAACAAGTATATTATCAACACCAACAATATTTATAGGAGTGATTGTGCTGCTTTCTTGAATCCCATTGGACTTGGAAGACCATGGATAAGGCTTCAGTTTAAAAATTGTAGAAAGTAATTCCTAGGTTTCATTCATTTTCCTACAAGAATAAGCCCTAGTTCATTAGTAGCCCCATGTGGCCATGTGAACTCTACAGGTAACACTGATTGCATGTTTGTAACGCCCCAAAAATGTAGGGTTTGTAATTTTGCATGATTTGGCTTAACTTTTATGTGTGCTTCAATGGTTAAGTATTTGAGTGTATTTTGGGGTTTTTAGGAAGCCTGGGTTCGAGTCTGGGCCTTGGAAAATTTTTAGTTTTTACTCTTAAGTGAATTGGCTGTTAGCAGTTAGGACTTATGGCTAAATGTGTGTGATTTTATGTCACAAAAAGAGCATGTAGCTTGATTGTTGTGGCGTCACTAAGGCAGCGAGGGTATTGGGGTTCGAATCCTATGGCATGCAAATAGAGGGCTTTTATTTTATGACTTCGTGGTGTGAGAGGTACAGTTTGAATCAAACTCTGCAGAAAAGGTTAGAGACTTGGTCAACAAATTTGAATGGGAGGTTGGGAGCAATTCAAGGAGAAATTGGTAGAGAGTTTGAAGAAGTTGGGATGAGAGGGGGCTCTTAGCCGTTTGGGATAGCATGAGTAAGGGGAAATTCGGCTATGGCATTCATTTTGGGTGCATTTTTGGCGTTGTGAGAGTTTAGAGGTGCCTAACTTTCCCTGGTAATTTTGGGTTTTTCTCTTTTTCATTTCGGGATTTACTTCTTTCGTGGCATCTCGTGCAACATTTTTGACCATTCGGGTCTTTCTTTTTTCTACTTTCATTTTCTCTCAACTGTCATTCATTATTTCCAATTGCTGAATTCTCCATTGAAGCATTCCTTTCTTCTCCACACTTTTCTCTTTGTCGAATTGGTAGTCTCCTTCTCTTTTACTTCCATTTCTTCTTCTGTTCCAATTTTTTGACTCCCTTTCTCTGCTAGGCCAATACTCTCTCCCTCTCAAATCTTTTTGGTTCTTCTTGGTTCGAGCAGAATCCTCTTGTCAGACAACCGCTGAAATACGTTGTCAATTGGTATTGGTAAGGGCGGAATACTGCAATCACTTTATTATTTAGGTATTAGTTAGATTTCTTATGGCTTTTTTATCAAATTTCAGTTTTCCCTTCTTTTTTTCTAGGGGCCGAATGTTGGATTGTTTCTAACAACTTCTGTTACGCCAAATCTTGTTAGGAGGGGAAATCGCCCTTGATCAGCAGGGAGACGCTAGTATCGGTGAGTTCGAGCAAGGTGAGTGGTTGTGGTTTAAGTTAATAACGGTGGTGGATTAAGAGTATGCATTAACCTTATTGGTGTAAATATGATACGATATGTTGGTGGATTGTAGGATTCAGAGAGCGTGGATCTTATCTAGTTTTGCGAATAAGTGTGTAATCGTATGCAGCATCTGATAATCGGCTGAAACGCCGAAAGTATGTAATGGTTTCACTGCTAAGACTGTAGATCGGCTAAATGCTGAAAATCTGGAAATATGGCGTACGATGCCACACAAGCACGTAATAGTGCATGTGGTAAACTGAGCCTATGAACATGAGCGCTAGACTGTAGAAGCTACCACGAGCGTTCTCGTGGGCTTTGGCAGTAATAGACCGAGATGGGCCATTTGGGCCCAATAGGCTCATGGGCCCCACATAGGTAAAATTTACAACAGTGAAAAATAATGGATGGGTTGTGAAGTTCGCATAGCTGTGACTGAAATTGTGCTGAATGGACCACACGAGCGTGTGGGCCCACTTAGGCCGAATAGTGGGCTTTGGGCCGAATTACTCTATTTTGGCCATATAAGTTATCCAGGTTGTTCGAGGCGGCGATAGGCCTTTGGAAAGGTCGTAACCTATACCGAAATACCCTCGAAGGGTAAAATTACCAAAATACCCTTGAAGGGTAGATTTACTGAAATACCCTCAAAGGGTAGAATTACCGAAATACCCTCGAAGGGTAGAATTATCGAATTACCCTCGAATGGTAGAATTACCAAAATACCCTTGAATGGAAGAATTACTAAATTATCCTCGAAGGGTAAAATTATCGAAATACCCTCGAAGGGTAAAATTACCGAAATACCCCTAAAAGGTGAAATTACCATTTTACCCCTAACCGATGAAATGACCATTATGCCCCTAGTGGTAGTTTAGTTGATGTGTGTATGCTATCTATATGAATGTATATGTATATGACATACTGCATACACGTACTATTTATGACACGAAATTCTGCACTGAAGTTGGGATTCCGATTTGGAGGAAGTACTGTCCTAGTAGCTCTGCCACGTTTTTACCGTTCTAGTGGCTTCACCACATATTCTGATTTTAGTGGCTTGGCCATGTTTACTGTTATTAGCAGCTATGATACGATATTGGTATATTGGCTGGGTGGGTCGACTTAGTCCCCACATGGTGTGTTGGTTGGTACAGGTGGTGTGTTGGCTGGATTGGGTTGGGTTGCATCTCTGTTCTGCACTATTATGACTTTGGGCTTAGACCCACTATGTTACTGTATAGGGCTAAAGCCCAGACTGATCTGTTACTGAATAAGGCTCAGGCCCAGACTGTTAGTGCATGATAGGGGATTACACACTGAGTTCTCTTAACTTACCCTTTTCTTTTAACTGTACAGGCAGCCTTGGAGGATTTGGAGCTGCGAGGGACTCGAAGGTGGCCACACGTTCGCAAGTATTTTGATTTATACCTAGTTTTCTTTAAGTTATTTATTTTGAGGAGATATTTATGTAATAAAGCCAATTGAGGTTTTTAACTTTTATTTGGTTTTAACTTTTTATGTTAACCTATTAGATTAGAAAACATGGGTTTTAAAAATAATAACTGTTTCCAAAGAAAATCACGTATTTTCAAATTTTAAAGTTTACATTTGGAAAAGCTTCCGTGATATTTAATCCTGATAAATAAAGTTGTAATAAATGACATGACCAATAAGTGAATAACAAGTTTTTATTTTACAACCCCAACTTTAGTCACAAATTTGCATCGACAAGACAGGTTTTTAAATCAGCACTCCGATGTGACACGTCAGATCTGGTCGTAACGTCTAGGCTGGGTTTGGGGTGTTACATTTAGTGGTATTAGAGTCAAGGTGCAAAACTCGACTGTGGATGGGTTTCTGAATATTTTCCTAAAATTGTTTAAATTTTGGTTTGGAAAGAAAATCAAAAGGTTGTTACTAAAAGTGTGGCACACCGAGTCTCCGGCACCAAATCTGTAAGTTCTCTGATACTGTTTACTATTATAGATTTAAATGTTATACTGAAAAACTACCATAGATAGTAATACTATGCTCAAACTCTCTTGTTAGGGTAAACTGAGACTGTAGAAAATTGGAAACTGTAGTGTGATATCACAATATGCGAAAACAAAAACTTTAAATACTGATTGTCATAAAACATCCGTTAATAATTATTGGAATTATGAACCGATTCATAAGACTATTAAAACAGATAATAGACTATATAGATATGAGCACAAGAGGTACTCGAGGAAGGGGTACACGAGGCCACGGTACAAGCCGAGGTGCTAAGGCTCGATCTTGAAGATCGGGTACATGCTCGCGCTAGGAGGCACCCGACCACAAAGATGGGCGAGACAGGTCTCATGACCGAGCAGTTGGGAATGATGCTCTAGCTCAAGCAATGTTGTTTGTTCTTGAAAGGGTTGTTGGAACAAGTACTGGATTAGTGGGCCGAGGGTCAATTTTTGAGCGACTCCGGTCTAATGGAGCGGAAATATTCAGGGGCATTTTTGGTGTAGCCTCGAATATGGCAGAATATTGGTTAGAGGCTACTGAACGGATAATGGATGACCTTGACTGTACTATGGAACAGAAACTAAAGGGAGCAGTGTCCTTACTAGGGGACGAGGCATACCAATGGTGGCTCACTGTGAAAGAAGGCACGCAGGTCGACCGCTTGACATGGGACTTCTTTAAGATGGCCTTTCATGGAATATGTTAGGGTGAGTTATGTGGATGCCCGAAGGAAGGAATTTCTAAGCCTGATCCAAGGGAATAGGTCTGTGGCAGAATATGAGGTAGAGTTTCTGCAATTGAGTCCGTATGCTCGGGGCATAGTCGCAACTGAGTATGAACGCTGTGTGCGTTTTGAGGATGGCCTCAGAGATGAGTTGCGGGTGGTGATAGCTTCGCAGAGGGAGCGGGACTTTGCTGCCCTTGTTGAGAAGGCAAAAATTACTGAGGATGTAAAGCGCTCGAAGCGCCAGAACCGTAAAAAAGATAGGGGCAGAAATAAGAGGGAGTTTGGGCCCTCAAGCTTTTTTGGTGGGCCTAAAAAGAAGCCTAGATTTGATGGGCTAGTCTGAGCTGGGGTTCCTGTTGTTACTACTTGACCGTAGCCTTGTACTGATTGTGGGAGATCTCACCAAGGTGAATGCTGGAAAAGAACTGGGGCGTGCTTCAGATGTAGGTCCATGGAGCATCAGGTTAAGAACTATACTCAGAGGCCTGTTCAGATGCAAGCCGCAGGTAAGGGCTATGTTTAGCAGGGGAGATGTGGTCAACAGCCACCAAGAGGTCGTGGTCAGGCCAGAGGGGGAAATGGTTTGGGAAGAGGTCTTGGAGCACCAGGCAGAGGTGCTGGTAAAAGTAATGCAAGACAGTCAGCTTTGGTCTATGCTGCTCAGCGCCGAGAGGATGGCGATACTCCTCACCTCATAACTGGTACGTTCCTAATTTATAATGTACCATACACCACTTTAATTGATATTAGGTCAACATACTCGCATGTTGCATGCACTGTGTTTAGGACATTGGGTTATCAATTTGAAATTATTGATAGTGAGATGACTATGTGAAGTCCACTGAGACAGTCGATTAGGGTGAATAAGTTGTTAAGGGACACGTCCCTAATGGTCCAAGGGGTTGTCTTTCTAGCAGATGTGATGGAACTGTCGTTTGGTGAATTTAATCTTATTTTGGTCATGGATTAGCTAGTGAAACACAGTGCGAATTTGGATTGCGCTGCTAAGCATATGGTGTTAAAGTCTTCTGAGGATGAGGAAGTGGTTGTGTTAGGGGAGCGAAGAGACTACTTGTCCAATGTAATCTCAGCATTAAGGGCTGAGAAACTGGTTCGCAAGGGTTGCAAGGCATTTTTAGCGTATGTCAGCATTCCTGATTCAAAAGGTTCTTCTGTGGGAGATGTCAGAACTGTTAAGGAGTTTCTGGAGGTATTTCCAGAAGAGCTACCTGGGTTGCCTCGAAACTGTGAGGTCGAATTCAGTATTGAGCTCCTACCTGGAATAGCTCCGGTGTCCATTGCCCCTTATAAGATGGTAACGAAGGAGCTGGTGGAATTAAAGGCTCAAATTCAAGAGCTATTGGACCGAGGATTCATTCGGCCGAGTGTGTCTCTATGGGGAGCACCAGTGTTATTCATGAAGAAGAAGGATGGATTCATGCGCATGCGCATTAATTATCGTCAACTGAAAAAACTGACGATCAAGAACAAGTACCCTTTACCAAGGATAGATGATCTGTTTGATCAGCTGCGGGGAGTTGCGATTTTCTCCAAGATAGATCTTCGATCTGGGTACCATCAGCTAAGGGTTAAAGAGGCGGATGTGTATAAGTCTGCGTTCAAGACTCGTTATGGTCATTACGAGTTTCTAGTAATGCCTTTTGGGTTGACGAATGCACCAGCTGCTTTCATGGATATGATGAACCGAGTATTCCAGCCCTATTTGGAATGATTCATGGTGGTGTTTATAGATGACATCCTGGTATATTCCAAAATCGAGGAGGATCATGATACACATCTTCGAATTGTCTTGTGAATTCTGAGGGAAAAGCAGCTATACGTAAAGTTTAGTAAGTGTGAATTCTGGTTGCGAGAAGTGACATTTCTGGGTCACGTGGTCTCTGCCGAAAGGATTAGGGTAGATCCTTGAAAATTTGAAGTAGTATTGGATTGGAAACCACCAAAGACTGTATCTGAGATTTGAAGCTTTCTGGGTCTGGCTAGGTATTACAGACGCTTTGTGGAGGGGTTTTCACTGATTGATGCACCCCTGACTAAGTTGCTATGTAAAGGGGTACCGTTTAATTGGACTGATCAGCAGTAAGGGAGTTTTGAGAAACTGAAAAAAGTTCTGACTGAAGCCCCGGTGTTAATACAGCTAGAGTTTGGGAAGGAATTCACTGTCTACAGTGATGCGTCACACACTGGATTAGGTTGTGTGTTGATGCAAGAGGGTAAGGTAGTTGCATACGCATCTCTTCAGCTTAAGCCTCACGAAGCGAATTACCCCACTCACGACTTGGAGTTAGCTGCGATGGTATTCGCACCGAAGATTTGGAGGCATTACGTATACAGGGAGAGGTCTATTATTTACATAGACCATAAAAGCCTTAAGTTCCTCCTTACTCAGAAGGAGTTGAACCTTAAGCAATGAAGATGGATAGAGTTACTTAAGGATTATGATTGTTCGATCGAGTACCATCTTGGTAAAGTAAACATAGTAGCTGATGCACTGAGTCGTAGGGTTGTATCAGATTTGAGAGCAATGTTTGCTCGTCTTAGCATATTTGAGGATGGTAGTCTGTTGGCTGAACTCCAAGTGAGACCGATGTAACATCCTAGATTAGGGGTTATGTGTTCGTGCATAATTCATGAGTTAGTAGGTTTTGGCAGTGTTTGGAAGTGTATTAAGGTGTTTTTAGAATTCTAGGATGGAAGAGAAAGCTTTAGAAAATTATTAGTTTTTAAGTTAAAAAGGGGGAGCTAGGTAAATGAGGCTTTAAAAGGAATTCCGTGTGAAGCATGACACAAGGAACCATGTGGTAAAGTGGCATGAAGGCGCCAGGGTGCAAGGGGAGAAGGTTGCATCAAAGGGAGTGCCAAGGGGGAAGAGGTTCGAGCAACGTGGGAAGCATTGGAGACTTTTATTTTGGCGTTAAATAGGGGAATTGGGCTAAAGAGGCCTTAAGGGAAGTTTTAGGCGTTTTTGGACATAAGAATAGCCTTGGTAAAGTGGCTGCAAGGCGCCACTTAGGGCCTTGGAGAATGACGCCAGGAGCAGTGGGGAAGGGCCTTGGTTCGAATCACCTTGGCAGCAAGTAGTGTAATTTTATTTTGCTTTTGGCGTTAAGACAAGGAGGAAATTGGGCTAAGGAGGCTTTAAGAGGAATTGTGGGGAGTTTATGACACAAGGGTTGGCCTGGTAAAATGGCAGCAAGGCGCCACTTAAGGCTTGGGCAAGTGACGCCTCAAGCAATGGGTAGAGGGCCCAGGTTCGAGTTGCGAAGGAAGCAAGAAGGAGCATTTTATTTTTGTGCGGCAAGAAGGCGCTTGGCTAAGGAGGTCTTAAAAGAAATTCTGGGTGAATCATGTCACAAACAGCGCCTTGGTAAAGTGGCTTGGGACGTTACCTGAGGAGCAGGGCAGCTTGCTTCAAGGGCTCCAGCAGGTCTTAGGTTCGAGCCTGGTTGGCATCATTAAGTGGTTCTTATTTTTGCTTTGGCGTCAAGGAAGAAAGGTGAGAAGAAATTGGACGGCAATGGGACTTTTAATTGGATGAGGATTCAGCTTATTCTCCTATTAATTTCGGCTAATGTAGGATAATTGATGATTATTTTATTTTATTTTAGGTTGGTAGATAATATATAATTGTTGTTTTATTCAAGTAGGATAATTGTTGATTATTTTGTGCAAGATGAAGAAGAGATAAATAAGGATTTATTTATCTTATTTTGGTTTAAATAGGTGATAAGAGATAATATAGGAGTTTGATAAGGGATTAATGTTGGATTAATTTATTTTATTTGTTAAGGAGATAATAGAGGAGATTATCAAAGAGTTTGATAATAACAAGGATATAGTAGCCGAATTCTTTATAAGGGGAGAGTAATCATCTTTGATATCTTTTTCTTTAAATTTCTTTGTGCTGAATTTCTTCCCACTCACACCTCTCATTCTTTTCTTTCATCCAACACCAAATCTATTTCTACTTCTTTGAAGCCATAACCGAAGCTTAAAGTGCCTATTCTCTTTGTTTTGCCGCAAGTCACAAAAGTTAAAACCCCTCTGTCATTGTTCTTTGTTGCTGAAATCTCCAAGCATAAAACCCTCTCCATTGTTGCGTTTTCTCTTCACCATTAAGTGCCGAAACCATCATTGTTGTGCTCTAAGCCGAATCTTTAAAGGAGGGTGCTGTCGACTACTTACTTTAGGCTCTTCAAAGCAAACGTGTAATAGTGGTAAGTGAACTCTCCTTTGGTAATCAATTTTTGATTCTTCAAGGTAGGCCGATAAGGCATTCAGCCAAGGGCCATCTTTAGAGTTTAAATGTGACCGATTGGTATTATGGTTAATTAGGGGCAAGTCGACAGAAGTAGGACAAGCTACAGGATTCAAGATTATTTTGGTAAGGATATTTAGTAGGTGTAGTTTTGATTCGATATATTTTGATTAAGGTATTAGTGTTTAACCGTTTGATCTGATTAAGTGTTGTCGATGGATGCGAATGCTAGTCAAGGAGGACAATGGATAGTCCCTATTCTGAAGTTTAAAAGGAGGTCAGTTTCTGCAGTTAGGGATTGGCCACCGGGGTGTGGACCAGCATCAAAGCAAGAAAGTAGGCAAATAGCCGTAGTGTCGCTTAGCGATAGCATCGGGATCGAAAGCATAGTTCTTCACGTTATAAGGTGTGTGATTAACCCACCGTTTTCTGGGTTTATGCTATATTTGTATGTGTTATGTGTATGTGTTAACCAGTGCAGTGACAGTGATGTGATATGGATACCCTAAAGGGGTATATCGAATACCAGGTCAGTGTTGATTATTGAAAGAATGTGAATGTGCCTATATGAATGAGATTGTATGTCTGAACAACCTGTACATGCATTATTATCATGACATTATTATATGTTGCATATGCATGGGTGGGATATGATATGAAAGAAGGTACGGGTGTACTTTGAGTACGTGGTTTGATGTTAGCCTTGAGCTACATCGTGGATTGACATTGACTGAGGTCACGTTGTGGATCAATTGCGATTTAGTTCGCGGGGCTTGATGAGTAGCTATGTCCCTCATCATGGTTGATATCGGCTATGTGTCATATCGTGGTTGATGAGTGACTATGTGTCCCATCGTGGTTTTGGTGTTAGCTACGGCTACATCGTGGATTGGCGCTGACTGAGGTCGCATTGTGGATTATTGTGCTTAATTGCACGTGGACGGCATTGATTGCCTTTTGGAGTGAAAAGGAGAGGGTGATTTTGTAATCCCCTGGTGTGTGGTGGCTGGATACGGGGGTGTGTAGAGGATGGACCCTAGGTTGGGTTGGGTGCACTTTGCATAATTTCAATGGATATGTGAATTATTGTGAAAATGGGCCAAGCCCAGTTGATATGTGGATTAATGTGAAAAAGGGCCAAGCCCAGTATATGAATATAGATCAGTGTGGAAATGGGCTAAGCCCGATATGTGAAAATTATGTGGTTAATTACCCTGTTATTTGATAAGCGATTTGAATATGGGCCAAGCCCAGAATGTGATAATATGTGAATATGATAATTGTTATCTGATATATGGGTTAATATGTGGTTTAACATGTGGGTGGAATTCAGTGGATTAATTACACACTGAGTCTATATGACTCACCCAACTTTTTACCAACATCGCAGGTGATGTATGATGATCGGACCGGGTTGGAGAGGATACGAGGTGGCCCATGCAAAAGATATTCTAATTAATTAAGTATTTATATTTTCAGTATTTTGATTAAGTGTTTATTGTAATAAGGCCCATTAAAGTATTTAAGTATTTTTATTAAGTATCTTTATTATTATGTTCTATTATGGATTGACAATTTAAATATTAATTGCAAAAGATTTTATTTTCTTAAGTATATATGATAAAGTTTTAATTCGGGAATTTTGTAACAACTTAATTTATTTCAAAATTTTAAATACACAAGGTTTTCTTTTCTAAAAACAATAAATTTATATACTTCACCTTTAAGTCAAAATATTTTTAAACGTTTTTTCACAGTGACATACAGTTGTTGGATGAATCGTTGGTTCCTCGTTTTCGATTAGTTGAGAAGGGGGAGACTATGGATTTTGGGCTGAATAGTGAGATAGTACTATGTTTCTGTGAGAGAGTTTGTATACCTAGAGATTCTGAGGTGGACTATCCTACAGGAGGCACATAGCAGTCATTATGCTATGCATCCTGGTGGAAACAAGTTGTATCGAGATCTGCGTGAACTATACTGGTGGTCAGGGCTTAAAAGCAAGGTTACGGATTTCGTGGGTAAGTGTCTGGCATGCCAGCAAATTAAAGTTGAGCACCAACTACCTTCTGGGTTACTGCAGCCAGTAAAAATTCCACTCTGGAAGTGGGAGAGGGTAACCATGGACTTTGTAAGTGGGCTACCCTTAACATCGACTAAGAAGGACTTGGTATGGGTTATTGTTGATCAACTGACTAAATCTACCCACTTATTATTTGCTGCAGAAGTTGGCCAAGTTATACGTAGCTGAGATTGTGGAACTGCATGGGATACCAGTGTCTATCATTTCTGATGGAGATCCTAGATTCCCATCTCAATTCTGGAAGAAGTTACACGAAGCATTGGGTGTAAGATTGGATTTCAGTACTTCGTTACACCCTTAGACAAATGGTCAGTCGGAGAGGGTGATCTAGATATTGGAGGACATGCTAAGAAGCTGTGTAATTGATTTCAAAGGTAGTTGGGAAGACTACTTGCCGTTAGCAGAGCTCGCATATAACAACAGCTACCAAGCCAGTATTCAGATGGCACCGTACGAGGCATTATATAGGCATAGGTGTCGTACCCCTACCTGTTGAACAGAACTTGGTGAGCGGCGAGTTTTGGGGCCAGAGTTAGTTTTTGAAACCGAAGAAAAAGTAAAGTTGGTCCGAGATCGATTAAAGGAAGCATATGATAGGCAGAAGTCCTATGCTGATTTAAAGCATAAGAAGATAGAGTACTCTGTGGGGGATTATGTCTTCTTGAAAGTCTCACCATGGAAGAAGATATTGAGCTTTGGACGGAAAGGCAAACTGGGCCTTAGATTTATCGGACCTTACCGGATATTAAAGCGCATGGGACCGGTCACCTATCAACTTGAGCTGCCTCCTGAGTTAAACCAGATACATGATGTGTTCCACGTCTCCATGCTGAGGTGATACCGCTTTGATCCCTCACATATAGTGCCAGTGGAGGAGATCGAGGTTAGACCTGATCTAACTTTTGAGGAAGAACCGGTGCAGATACTGGATCATGAAGTTAAGGTATTAAGGAGGAAATCTGTTCCGTTGGTCAAGGTGCTTAGACGTAATCACGTTCAGAGGAAACCATGTGGGAGCCTGAGGAGGCGATGCAACAACAACACCCTCACCTATTCTGAACAGGTAAATTTCGAGGTCGAAATTTCTTTAAGGGGGTAGAGTTGTAACGCCTTAAAAATGTAGAGTTTGTAGTTTTGCATGATTTGGCTTAAATTCCATGTATGCTTCAATGGCTAAGTATTTGAGAGTATTTGGGGGCTTGAGGAAGCCTGGGTTTGAGTCTGGGCCTTGGAAAATTTTTAGTTTTTGCTCTTAAGTGAAATTGTCTGTTAGCAGTTAGGATTTATGGTTAAATGTGTGTGATTTTATGTCACAAAAAGAACAAGTCGCTTGATGGTTGTGGCGTCACTAAGGTGGCAAGGGAATTGGGGTTCGAATCCCATGGCATGCAAATAGGGGGCTTCTACTTTATGACTTCGTGGTGTGAGAGGTAGAGTTTGAATCAAACTTTGTAGAGGAGGTTGTCAACAAATTTGAATGGGAGGCTGGGAACAATTCAAGGAGAATTGGTAGAGAGTTTGAAGGAGTTGGGATGAGAGGGGAGTCTTGGCCGTTTGGGAGAGCATGAGTAAGGTGAAATTCGGCTATGGCATTCATTTTGGGAACATTTTCGACTTTGTGAGAGTTTAGAGGTGCCGAACTTTCTTTGGTAATTTTGAGTTTTTCTCTTTTTCATTTCGGGATTTTCTTCTTTCATGGCATCTCGTGCTATATTTTTTACCATTCGGGTCTTTCTTTCTTCTACTTTCCTTTTCTCTCAACTGCCATTCATTATTGCCAATTGCCGAATTCTCCATTGAAGCCTTCCTTTCTTCTCCACACTTTTCTCTCTGCCGAATTGGTAGTCTCATTCTATTTTACTTCCATTTCTTATTCTGTTCCAATTTTTTGACTCCCTTTCTCTGCTAGGTCGAATACTCATACTCTCTCCCTCTCAAATATTTTTGGTTCTTCTTGGTTCGGGCCGAATCTTCTTGTCAGAAAACTGTAGAAATACGTTGTTAATTGGTATTGGTAAGGGAGGAATACTGCAATCACTTTATTATTTAGTTATTAGTTAGATTTCTTATGGCTTTTTTATCAAATTTCAGTTTTCCCTTCTTTTTCTCTAGGGGGCGAATGTTGGATTGTTTCTAACAACTTATGTTACACAAAATCTTGTTTGGAGGGGGAAATCACCTTTGATCAGCAAGAAGACGCTAGTATCGGTAAGTTCGAGCAAGGTGAGTGGTTGTAGTTTAAGTTAATAACGGTGGTGGATTAAGAGTATGCGTTAACCTTATTAGTGTAAACCTGATACGATATGTTGGTGGATTGTAGGATTCGGAGAGTGTGGATCTTATCTAGTTTCGCGAACAGGTGTGTAATCGTATGCAGCATCCGATAATCGGCTGAAAAGCCAAAAGTATGTAACGGTTTCACTACTAAGACTGTAGATCGGCTAAATGCCGAAAAGCCAAAAATATGAAGTGCAATGCCACACTAGCGTCCGATCGTGCGTGTGGTAAACCGAGCCCATGAACATGGGCACAAGACTGTAGAAGCCACCACGAGCGTTCTTGTGGGCTTAGGCCGTAATGGGCCGAGATTGGCTATGTGGGCCCAATAGGCTCATGGGCCCTACATGGGTAAAATTCACGATAGTGACAAATAATAGATTGGGCTGCGAAGTTTTCATAGCGTGACTGAAATTGTGCTGAATGGGCCATACGAGTGTGTGGGCCCACTTGGGCCGAATAGTGGGCTTTGGGCCCAATTACACTATTTCGACCATATATGTTATCCAGGTCATTCGAGACGACAGTAGGCCTTTGGAAAGGTCGTAAGCTGTACCGAAATACCCTCAAAGGGTAAAATTACCAAAATACCCTTGAAGGGTAGAATTACTGAAATACCCTCGAAGGGTAAATTATCGAAATACCCTCGAATGGTAAAATTACAGTAATACCCTAGAAGGGTAGAATTACTTAAATACCCTCGAAGGGTAAAATTATCGAAATACCCTCGAAGGGTAAAATTACCGAAATACCCTTGAGGGGTGAAATTACCGTTTTACCCCTAACCGATGAAATGACCATTATACACTTAGTGGTAGTTTAGGTGCTGTGTGTATGCTATCTATATGACTGTATATGAATATGACATACTGCATACACGTACTATTTATGACACGACATTCTGCATTGGGGTTGGGATTACGATTTGGAGGAAATATCGTACTAGTGGCTCGCCCGCTTTTTCCGTTCTAGTGGCTTCGCCACGTATTCTGATTTTAGTGGCTTGGCCACGTTTACTGTTATTAGCAGATTTGTTGTGTTACTATTAGCAGCTATGCTGCGATATTAGTGTGTTGGTTGGGTGGGTCGACTTAGTCCCCACATGGTATGTTGGTTGGTACGGGTGGTGTGTTGGCTGGATTGGGCTGGGTTGCATCTCTGTTCTGCACTGTTATGACTTTGGGCTAAGACCCACTCTATTACTGTATAGGGCTAAAGCCCAGGCTGATATGTTACTGAATAGGGCTTGTGTTAGTGCATGATAGGGGATTACACACTGAGTTCTCATAACTCACCCTTTTCTTTTAACTGTATAGGTAATCCCCAGCCTTAGAGGATTTGGAGCTGCGAGGGACTCGGAGGTGGCCACACGTTCACAAGTATTTTGATTTATACCTAGTTTTATTTAAGTTATTTATTTTGGGGAGATATATATGTAATAAGTCCATTTAAGGTTTTTAACTTTTATTTGGTTTTAACTTTTTACGTTAACCTGTTAGATTAGGAAACACGGGTTTTCAAAATAATAATCTTTTCCAAAGAAAATCACGCATTTTCAAATTTTAAAGTTTACATTTGGAAAAGCTTCTGCGATATTTAATCCTTATAAATAAAATTGTAATAAATGACATGACTAATAAGTGAATAACAAGTTTTGATTTTACAATCCCAACATTTTCAAAAAGGATTTAAAACTTTAGTCACGAATTTGCATCGACAAGACTGGTTTTCAAATCAGCACTCTGATGTGACAAGTCAAATCTGGCCGTAACGTCTAGGCCGGGTTTGGGGTGTTATAGTGTGCACGCCATTCTTATCATCAATGGGTCGTCAATTATTAGGGTTCAAATCCAGAAGGAAAAAGTGGAACAGATTTCTCATCGTCAACACTTACTAAAGTTCCAAAGCGTGACCTGTGTGAAGCCTTGCAAGTTGAGCCCACCCTACTTCACATGTAATAGGTCGTTTTTGCATACAAATGGCTTTGCTGGGGACAGACCATTTGGTAGGGAATTCGAAGCCCTCTCCAAATTTATTTTTCACTCACACATATTTGGATCGGTTTAAGTGAAATTTAGATGACCAATTTGAGATAATTGACTCACAGCTTTTGGGAGGAGTAAAATAGAAAAGACCTAGCGAACCTCTCCGATTGCAAGCCTTTAACTCATAAAGATTTTGAAAAACAACAAGGAATGGTGCTTCATCTCGACGAAAGCAGTCTATGAAATACGAAACTGCAACCCACAACGAGAAACCATACAATTGCCCGAGAGTTATCCCATACTCCTCAAGCAGTTGGCAGAAGAATAGATAAAGAGGAAGGTGAACACCAACCTCCAACACATGTAAAGGAAGTATACGACCCTCATCGACGTCACTTAACCTCCTTGCACCCTCCATAATTGGATCTTGTAAGTAATATTGGCCAGTTGAATGCCTTGCATAGCCAATTATCGGCTCATCTCCTCGTACTTGGTGGTTAATGATAGGCTCTGGCCTGCACTGGAGTGCTAGCAACATGATCCTCCAAATACCTCAAATACCGCAATCAAGCCCACCACAACCATTGCCACCACAATGGCCACCTCCCCTTGTTCTGACCATGACGACTCACCAAACCGAGACTGACCAGACTAATGGTTTGGGAAATTTCAAAATTTTTAACTTTGAATGTCAATTTCTCTCCTCAACGACACCTCTTTTGTAAAGAGTTTGAAATTCAAATGGTTGGATGATTTTGGGGCTGAATAGGGGTCATTTTAAAGGAGCACAACACTTGACGATTCATTTCCTATACAATCGAATTCTTATAGTTGTACCCTCCTATTACATGCCAAGGCGTAACCGGTAATTTTTATACAAGAGATGTGCCTAAAAAGCTTCATTTAGTAGTCCCCATATCACACATGTATCAAGCCTCAGAAGAGTCACAAAGTGACTCTTCTTCAACCAAATGGCTGGTGTTTAACTATATTTATTTACAAGTTTACTAGATTAAAATTTTATGATGTTCAAAAATTTATAGATCCCATGTCACATTCAGTAAAAATTTATGATACATGTATTGGGTGTACTCAATATGTCCGAGCCTGCCCCACCGA
Source organism: Gossypium bickii (assembly GCA_025503065.1). Lineage (NCBI taxonomy): Eukaryota > Viridiplantae > Streptophyta > Magnoliopsida > Malvales > Malvaceae > Gossypium > Gossypium bickii. Next base: position 21,455,596 of record CP106718.1, read on the forward strand.
TGGGAGACAAATTGTTATGGTATTCACCTCTACCTGATTCTCAGATTGACCAAGTTCCCATACCAACCCACAACCCGAATAACATGTCCAACTCACTGATATATAAATAGGATACATGTTCACCCTATAGTAGGATACGTGTTGACCTACATGAGGCCTACCTAATCCTAATACGTAAAATCATGTAATTGTGCCATATAAATAGGAAATTGGCTCCTATGAGGAGGACACACACAGAAACACACAACAGAATGAATTAAGAACATAGACTTCTTTCCATTCGGATACCATTTGACCCCTTGTTTCAATTACTATTTAGCCAATTCCTTTGCCCTTAGCCTTTTGTTAATGGGAAAAATTGAATCACCTTCAAAGCACATCCCCGCTTCTTTGTAGCTAGATACACCAAAAAGTAAGCTTTATATATAGAGTAGGTTAAAATCAAGATGAACTCTCGTATTGGAGTTTAGAAATTTTTTAAGTTAACCACTAAACATGGTAATTGTTTTTGTTTTGGAGCTTAAACTAGGTAATTGTTCCCATATTAGGGTTTGAACTTTTTTTTGTCTAAATTAATACTCGAACTTGGCAATTGTTCTTATATTGAGGTTTAAACTTGATAATTGTTCTCACATTGGAGCCTGAACTTTAGAATTTTCAAGGAGATATCATGGATCAACTTTCACAAAAAAATTCAAGCCTCGATACAAAAACAATTGCCAAATCCAAGAGCTTAAGCTAAAAAAAAAAAAGGTTTAAGCTCTAATATAATAGTTGTTGCTAAATTTAAAGTCAAAAAATAATTTAACCTTGTAAAGTATGAATACTACATATAATCCTCCATATTTAAAATATTATTTTAAAAAGTAACTATCTAAATAGGGGAATTTTGGCAAATATGCCAATTTTAAATGGAATTTAAGGTTTCAGGCTAGTTTTTCTTAATTTTAGGAAAACAAATCGATTTTGAAAAAAAAAAAACCAAAAACGCACCCCATAAGGGGTGTTTTTGGCTTTTTTATTTAAAATTTTTAATCCGTTGGGTACCAATTAGCTACCAATAGTAACCTTTTTTTTTCCAATGGTAACCTTTTTTTTCAACGATTAATTATTTTTCCAATGGTTTTTTTTTATTTATACCCCGCCTATTTTCTTTTTTTCTAATCAATACTATTCTCTTAATTCTCTCAATCCTATTCATTAATTCTCTTAAATATTTTATTTTCAATTTTTTTCATTCAATTTCTCTCAATTTTCTATTATTTAATTTCTTTGATTTTATTTTATTTTCATAGTTTTAAAATTTTTAAAAAGATGGCCATGCCTCTAATCGTTTGAATCACAAACATATTTGTAGCATCCAATTACAAATGGTAAGAATATATTATTATAATTTTATTTTAATTAATAAAATTATTAAGTTGTTAATATTATTATTTTTTAAGATTTTTATGTTTATATAATTAGACTGAAGATCGGATTATCAAGACATATATACACAATTTAAGTGCGAGGGCACCACGTACTATTGAACAACACTTGGAAGAGGCGAAATTCTTACACATGTCTCATATACTCGAAGGGACTAAATTGGAGTCCATACTTATCAATGCTTTCCTAGAAAGATGGACACTCAAGACACACATTTCATCTTCTGTGTGGTGAGTGTACAATTACGCTCGAGGATGTGGCATTACAACTCAGTTTACTGGTTAATGGGTCAACCATTACGAGGGTAATGGGCATTGGCGATTGGAGCACAATTTGCCACCAACTATTCAACAAGGTGCCAGACAAGTTTAATGGTAGCCGAATAGAAATGAAATGGTTAGAATAAAATTTTTCACATCTCGACAACTCTTCTAGTGTGATTGAAAGACAACAATTCGCTCGAGCATTAATACTGAGGTTAACCAAGTGTCTTCTAAAGCTAGATAAATCTCGAAATCTGGTATATTTAAGGTAGCTCCTACAACTAATTGACTTAAAAAAAAAGCCCGACAACTCAGTTAGGGATCAGTTATCTTGATACAATGTACCGAGAGATGTGTCAAACAACTGAAGCACAAAAAACTAAAATCGGTGGCTGTATACTCCTTCTTCAATCATGGGCATGGTACTGCTTACCATTTCTACGTCCCCGAGTAAACTTTCCTTATTAACTCTCACACATAATAAGGTAATATTCATTTAATAATATAGTTATCACTTTATTTTTTTTCATTATTATATTTTTGAAATAACATGTTATTTGAATAGGTGGAACAATAAAGCAAGTCATGTGGGTATACCGAATGAGCTCGAGGATATCCTGTTATTGTCAGATCAACGGTCAGAAACTGATGTTAGTTTTTGAATTTTTCAATTATATAATAAATATGTAATGATTTGAAATTTAATATTAGGTATGTAATAAAATTTACAATTTTGTATTATAATTTGAATGGATGTCATACTATGATACGAGAATTCAAGAATGCATCCTGGTCAAACTTTTGATGAATTACAATATCTAGCACATCAAAGTGTCATTGATAGTTTTTTCGATGATTGAGATGCATGAATCTAATCGAGTGATGAGATAGTTTGGGTTTGTGAAAAATATTCTGCCTTACCCCAAGAGGTCGATGAACTTTAAAAAATACTTGCGAAGGAGAATCGATGAAGATTGGCCTAAATTTCATGTGAAGTATATCTACATCTAGGAACATAGATATGATTTCATACCTATGCGTGAACCAATTGCCTAACCGAATTTGACAAAGTCCTCAGATTACATGACATGGTTTAGAGTTCAAAGTAAGTCATATCTATTATCGAATGAGGAAAGGAGTAGACAAATTCATTATAGAACGCCAACACGACCCTACATGAGGCCGCGATTGGGAGTACATGTGTTGAGTTCATATCATCAACTTCAGCCCCAAATTCTATACAGATGGGTGCACTGCCTCCTGGTGAGTATGATTCATATTTTTCTGGGGCTTTTACTAACCCCATGATTTTTACACAGGCATCACATTATGCACCATCATAGAATATATAAACACATTCTCTAAGAATATTTTTTGCACCACCTCCATCGCAGGAGCATATTACACGCCACTGTTGTCAACAACACCAATGTATCCTCCATCGTCTACAACTAGCATTCTATGCATAACTGGGTTATGCGACACCATACACTTAATAACATACATGTGTAACAGCCCGATTTAGGGGCTAGTCGGAACAATGATCTCGGGATCTCTAATCTGAGATTAGAGAAATTTATTTTCATGTCATTTTATGAGTTAGAGCATGATGGTATATGTACATGAGAATTTTGGTACTTTAATTTTAGTGATTTCATGTTTAATAGCGAAAAAGGACTAAATCGCATAAAGTATGAAAGTTCTATCCTATAAGCTAAAGGTACCAAATAGCCATAGATTATTAATTTGAGGTCTTTAAAAGGCAATTTAGCCCTTTGAAAAGGCTTGGCCGGCCATAGACTACCATAGGGGACAAGAATTGACCAAGTTGGTCAAAGTTGGTGATGTTTGGTGGATTAAATTGATAGTTTAATATTAAAATAAAGAAAAGATGATATTCATCTTTCACTCATCTTCGTCCACCAAAATTTTCAGCAAACAAGGGGTTTTAGAACTCAAAAATTTTAGCACACTCTTCTCTTCACAAGTAAGTGTTCTAGTGATCTTTTTTTGAAAATAGTTGTACTTTTGAAACCCCTAAAGCTTAAGCTTTCTAAAGAGGGGACGATTTTGTAAAATGGTGAAGAGTTTAGAGTTTTTCCATGTGAGATTTTAAGTTGTTTGTTGCATTTTTAGGGAAGAAATTGGGTCTTAGTTGTTAGATGAGCAACTTTTGTGAAAGGTGTTGTCTTGAAAACACCTAATTGGACCTTGATGAAAAGGTTACAAATTTGTAGTAATTATGTGAAATGTGGAGTTTTGATGATAGTTATAAGAGTATTAAATGTCCACCTAGGCTTGTTGAAGGTAAAAATGTGATTAGAATTAATATCCAAGCCTAGGGGCAAAATGGTCATTTTGCCAAAACCTAGGGTAAAATAGTAAATTTTACCTAAGCATGATTATTGAAATGCTTTGTTTTAATGTGGTGATTAAAATGAGTTAAATTGCTATTATAGAGCAAGAAGAACCGAGAATTTGCCACGATCAGGGAAAGAACAAAGTCTTGGACTAAATCGACGAGTTAGCTCATTTTGAAATTGAGGTAAGTTTGTATGTGATAGATTCAACATTTATGTTAGCATGATTGAGAATGATTGGCATTATATTGATGCATGATGCTCTACTAAATTTGAGTAGTTAATGTTGAATGAGATGATGAAGTTCTAGTGGACCATATTGAATATGAAAAATGCTATCATCGAGAGATGAAATAGATAAGGTCCCGTATAAGACCATGTTCGGGACATGGCTTCGGTACCGAGTTGAAATCCCGTATAAGACCATATCCGGGATATGGCATTGGCATTTAGAAGTGACCCCATGTAAGACCACATCGGGGATGTGGCATTAGTTTCGTACCTATATGAATGACGATGAATATGCGTCCTTGACTATTTCTAATGATTAAGGGGATAAGTAGATGAGTATAGAAGTAGAAATGAGAATTGTACTAAAGTCACGTGATTGAGTGAAAACAAGTACTCGTGAATGATTAATAAAGAAATGATTACGAGGTATGGCATGGTATGTGCTAAATTAGGGCAACTGTAAGTAAGTATGGCAAGGAGCCTATGACTTGTGTATGGTTAGTCAATGCCATGGATGAATTATATTATGAGCTTAATGTTTCTATTTATTCCCATGCAGACTTACTAAGCTTTATGCTTACCCCTTTCTTTGCCTTTTTTTCCTTGTAGTATTGCCAAGATAACTCGAGAGGTTGCAGACGTCGAAGTTCAGAAATCACACTATCGACATCACTTTGGTATAACAATTTAGACTTATTTTTAGTATGGCATGTATAGGACTCGAGTATTTTGTTAGGTCGTAATTGTTGGCCAAAGTGTTGGCTTTGTAAGGTATTGAAGCCTTTGTGTAATGGTCTATTTAGTTGGGCTGATACTTGGCAAATTCTTATGCTTACTGAAACTGATTTTCCTGAAGGTGTGTGTCATTGTGTATGGATGTTAAATTGAGTTTTTAAATGTGCCTTAAGGCTATAAATTATGTTGTATTAAGTTGGTGTATGTATGTGTTTAATGTAGGGTGGCATTTTGGCCTTGTAAAGGGCCTATTCTGGGTGCACGGCCAAGGAGACACGAGTGTGTCTCTGTCGAGTAGCTCAGGGGCCACTTCGAAGTGTGCCTGGGCAAGTTACACAGCCGTAGCTCACGGGCGTGCTTGGTGGCCATGTGGTCAAGTTAGTAGCTAGCCCACTTTTACACGACCATGGCGCACGGGCGTGTCTAGTGGTCATGTGGATAAGTCAGAATGTCAAGGTTTGGCACACGGGCCAGGGCCACAGGCGTGTCAAGACCGTGCAAAATTAGTCAGTGTCGACCATGGGTGTAAGACACGGGCATGCCTGAGGGGAACACAAGCGTGTCCCTAGTTCAACATGGACGTGTGCCCCTTGTTTTGATGAAAAGCTTTCCAAGTTCATTAAAGTCCCCGATTAAATCCCGAAGCCTCTCGGATGTATGTTTACGGCATCCTAGGCCGAGTGGATGCAAGTGATGGTTTAAACGAAATTTTATAACCCTATTCGAGATGTTTAAGCAAGATTAGTTAGGTAATGCCTTAAACCCTGTTCTGGCTTGAATACGGGTAAGTGGTGTTACATTTATTGGTACCAGAGCTACGGTTTAGTCGATTCTAGGAAACATAGCGTAAGTACGAGTCTAGCTATACATGCCATATGTAAAAGTGTCTTAGTAATGATAGTATGATGAATCCTGACATTTAAAATCGTGTTTTATGTAGTAAATGGATTCTAATCCAGGCCGAATGCAACCGATAATGCTGCGAGTAACACGCCGGCTCCCGCTCAAGGGATCGCGCCAGCTAATAGTAAACCCGAGACCTTGGGTCAGGGGGAAGAGGCTCAAGAAGCTTTTCTCCACATGATGAGCAACTAGTATATTGAGTATACTCGAGCAAATCCTAATGCTCAACCCTCTCCACCCCCACCAATTCCTCAACCCTCTCCAGTAGCTCTTCAAGTGGTTGAGGTGGTGAGAAGAGAAAGGCCTCCGATGGATAAGATCCGGAAGCAAGGAGCTGAAGAATTTCGGGCAAATAAGGACGATGACCTGGAAAGAGAGAAATTCTGGCTCAAGAATACCATCAGAGTATTCGATGAGTTATCCTGCACCCTGAGGAGTGCTTAAAGTGTGTGGTATCTCTCCTTAGATATTTAGCCTACCGATGGTGGAACACCCTGGCGTCGGTGGTTGCAAGAGAGAGAGTTCGCTGGGAACTTTTCCAAGTGGAATACCGGAAGAAGTACATCAGCCAGAGGTTCATCAACCACAAGAGAAAGAAGTTCTTGGTACTGAAGCAAGGCTGTATGTCAGTGACTGATTACGATCGAGAGTTCGTAAGACTTAGCAAATATGCTCGGTAGTGCGTGTCTACTGAAGCAGTCATGTGCAAGAGGTTCGAGGACAGACTAAATGAGGACATCCGTTTTTATTTTTGAGTCCTAGAACTGAAGGAATTTGTAGTATTGGTAGATAGAGCCTGACTCGAGGAAGAGACAACTGAATAAGTCTCACCAATCCTCATCTAAGAAATCGAGTGATTTCTCTACTCGATCAATCACTTCAGCGGGATTTTCAACCCGAAGTAAAGGCAAGCAATTTTCGGGGTCGAAAGGGCAGACCACATCAGTTGCTAGTGTGGGCAACGTCCAAACAAGTAAACTAGAATGCCCTCAGTGTGCAGGCGCCACTCTGGTAAGTGCCAAGCTAATGAGAAAGCTTGTTTCAAATGTGGGTCCTTAGACCACTTTATCAGAGACTGCCCTGAGGTGGGCGAGAAAGAAAAGCCTCAAAATGCAAGATCGGGAAGCACTGCTAGGGGAAGACCATTGAGAAATTTTGGAATTGAAATGGATAGCAAGAATCCAGCTTGTAACAGTCTAGTTTATACCCTAGTCGGAACAGTGGTTTCGGGACCACAAATTCGAGTCCGTATAATATTTTAATATTTTATTCTGTGCCGTTGATATGTGGTTAAGCATGTGCTAAATTTTCGTAAGTTAAATTGTCCATCTTTATACTTAAATTGAAAAAATGGATTAAATTGCATCAAATGCAAAATTAGCATTCTTTTTGTATAGGAATCTATTTACTTATGTCTTTATTATATGAGGTCCTTAAAAGGTTATTATGCCATTATGAGTAAGTGGACATTTATATCCATGCATTATAAGATGATAAAATGGCTTCACTAACGTTACATTAGTAATTTGTTAATGCATATGATATTTTATATTATATGTATTTTATAACTTATTAGTTAATAAAAGAAACAAAAGAAAATGGCCATGCTTTTATCATTCTTTAGCCGAATGTGATAAAGAAAAAGAAAGGTTTTAAGCTTTCAAAGTCTCGGCCATTTGAGAGCTTGAATTCAAAGTTAGTTTTCGATCCATTTTTTGATAATTTCTACGTTTTTGCAATCGTTGCTTCGTCTACTATCAAGCCCATGTATCAATTTTGTGTATTGATGAAGTTTTTGAAATAAGTCATTGATGAATTCATAAGTTTTATGATGTTTGAGGATGAAATATGAAATATATATGTTTGTTTGACATAGTTTGTTTTTGAGTTTTTGATGAATTTAGCTAAATAGGGCTAAATTGAGAAAATGTTATTTTGGAGGACTAATTTGTAAATTTGATGAAAAATGTGGGCTTGTATGTGACGTGTATATATTCTGCCAAGCTTGTGTATGTTTGAAATTTGGGAAATTGTTGTTTTGAGAAAAATAGACTAAATTGATTAAGTGTGCAAATGTGAGGGCTAATTTGCAAATTGCCCTAAATGTGTGTCCTTGGATTGAATTGTATGAATTAGTGAATAAAAGGGTCAATTTTGAATATGTTTAGATCAAGAACCGAAGAAAACGGACTTAGATCGCGGGAAAGTGAAAGTTATCGAGTAGCCGTTTTCTATTCCTATAAACTGAATCCGAGGTAAGTTACTATACAAATAAATGAATATGTATGCATTTGTAGTTGTTCATATGTTTAATGATGATAATGAATGCTTATAAGAAATTATGTAATTGAATTTTGAGATAAGTTCAATATATCGACTAAGTCTGAGAAGCCTAGTACGAACCTTGACATAGGTATCCGTTAAGTTTTATCATGTAAGACCACGTCTGGGGCGTTGGCATTGATTTGAGATTTGTGTAAGACCCTGTCCAGGACAGTGGCATCGATATCTGATTATGTGTAAGACCACGTCTGGGACGTTGGCATCAATATAAACTTTACTTATAAGACCACGTCTGGGACGTTGGCATCATTATGACACTTACGTGCAAGACCATGTCTGGGACATCGGCATCATTTTGATTCGTATAAGACCCTGTCTAGGACAATGGCATCAATATCCGAGTGCATGTAAGACCTCGTCTGGGACGTTGGCATTGTACGATTATTCTGAGCTTTCTGAGTATCCTATTAGATTTATTACGGTTCAACGAGCAAGTCTATGATACAAATTGCAAATCCGAGCTATGAACAAATATGTGTTTGTAAATCCAGTTCAGGTATGTTGATTATACACTAATTATGTATACAAGGTAAGCATCAATATGATCTTACTATAATGCTATGAATATGGAATTGATGATATGTTGTATAAAGATTTGGTGAAATGAGATATGTGTTTATATGATCTTTGAATTGTGAATATGGCTAATGTGGTCAAAAGTGTATGAACCAAAGCAAAAATATGCATTTTATGCTAAGTTTGTGTGTATAATGACTTACTAAGCTTTTGGAAAGCTTACTCTGTGTGTTTAATCTGTTTTATAGGTCGTCAAAGCTACTGAAGGCTCGAGACCGTCTTAGATCATCATCACACTATAGAACTTATTTTGGTACATTTTGATATTGTACAAAGCTAGATATGGCATGTATAGGCTAGTATTTTGGTATAAATAGTTATGTGATCTTAGCCATGTGATTTGGCTATTTAAGAGTTGAAACTTTGCTTAAATGAATGTGTTATAGAATGTATCTTTTGGTATGCTGAAAGAATGTGGAATGGCCGAGTTTAAATGAGCAAATGCATAAATTAGTCTTGTAATGATATGAGCTTTAATCCTTAAGATTGCCATAGTTGGGATTGGTTTTGAATGTAAGGTTTGAATGGTTATTTTGGTATGCTTTTGATGGTTTGATATGCATGAAATATCTTGTTGAATATGGCTTGTAGGTATGACCCTTTGTGGGTGGCATTTTGGCCTTGTAAATGGCCTATAATGTCACATGGTTGTGGCACACGGGCGTGCCTAACGACCGTGGGTGATTTTTAGGATGCAATTTATCATCACACGGCCTCGACACGGGAGTGTCATCTGGCCATGGTGTGCAAGTCAGTAGCTAACATAAAAGTACACGGCCTCAACACGGGCGTGCTCAGTGGCCATGGTGGGGAAGTCAGTATATGGCCTAAAAGTACACAGCCATGGCACACGGGCGTGCCTAATAACCGTGTTGGTATAGTTAGTATAAACAAGGATGGATACACGGGGGTGTCTAGAAGCCGTGGAGGGCACATGGTCTCCTCCCACGGGCGTGTCTCCCCTGTATTTTAGAAAAGTTTCAAATTTTCATGGAATTTCATATGTGTTTCAGTTTAGTCCCGACCCGACTTATAAGTATGATTAAGGTCTCGAGGGCCCGTTTAAGGGATATTATGCCTGAAAATGATGATTGAATGTATGTTTTCGTCTATAAATTTTTTCGATCTGTCCGATAACGCTCCTAACCTTAATCTGGTGACGAACTCGGGATGGGGCTGTTACATTTGATTGGTATCAGAGCTACGATTTAGTCGATTCTCGGACTAACATAGCGTGTCAAAGTCTAGAGGGAGAAGCTAAACAAGCTTTCTTCCAGATGATGAGTGAGTGGTTCACTTAGTTTGTAAAGAATAACCCGACTGTTTCACAACCCCCGTCCCCGGTTAATTCCCCTCAGACTACAGTTGTGCCACCAGTTATACATCCGAATCTGTTGAACAAGCCTCCTGTTGACAAGATCCGTAAGTATGGGGCCGAAGAATTCCAACCTCCTAAAGATGATGATGCTGAAAAGGCTGAGTTCTGGATTGAAAACACGATCCGGGTATTTGATGAAATGTCTCACTCCGGATGAATGCATAAAGTGTGTGGTATTTTTGCTTCGAGATGCAGCTTATCAATGGTGGAAAACTCTAATTTCTATTGTTCCGAGAGAACGGGTCACATGGGATTTCTTTCAGATCATGTTTCGGAAGAAATATATCAGTGAGAGATTCGTTGATCAGAAATGAAAGGAATTTCTGGAACTAAAGTAGAGTCGTATGACTGTTTCAGAATACGAACGAGAATTTGTGAGACTGAGTCAGTATGCTCGAGAATGTGTATCATCTGAAACTATAATGTGCAAAAGGTTCGAAGATGGCCTTAATGAAGACATTCGTCTATTAGTCGGGATTTTAGAAGTAAAAGAGTTTGTTGTACTCGTTGACAGAGCTTGCAAAGCTGAGGCACTCGGGAAAGATAAGAGAAAAGTTGAATCTGAAGCCCGTGATATGAGAAAAAGATTTCCAAGCAAATCATTTCAGTCATCTTCGAAGAAATTCAGAGATAACCAGAGTCATTCCAGAAATAATGTGGGACATGCGAATAGAAATCAATCTAGACCGCAAATGAGTTCTAAAACTCCAAACCAACCGATGGCGATGTTGGTAATGTTCGATTCGAGAGACCTGAATGTAAACATTATGGAAAAAGACATCCGGGCAGTTGTAGATTAAACGATAGAGCTTGCTTTAGATGTGGATCGCTTGATCATTTTATACGTGATTGCCCTGAGTCTGTCAAAACAGAGACTGTTCAGAATTTGAGATCTGATAATGCAACTGTGAGAGGTAGGCCATCGAAGAATGTTAGAAAATTTAGTTGTAGTCAGAGAACTACGAGAGACAATGTTGTCAGATCTGAAGTTAGAGCACCAGCCAGAGCGTATGCTATCCGAGCTCGAAAGGAAGCTTCGTCACCAGATGTTATAACGGGTACGTTTACTCTTTATGATACTTCTATGATTGCTTTGATAGACCCTGGTTCTACTCATTCATATATATGCATGAATTTAGTGTTCATACTTTGCCTGTAGAGTCTACTGAGTTTACTATAAAAGTATCGAACCCCTTAGGTAAAAGTGTTCTGGTTGACAAAGTATGCAAGAACTGTCCGTTAATGTTCTGAGATATTTGTTTCTCTTCTGATTTGACGCTTTTGCCATTTGATGAGTTTGATATTATTCTGAGTATGGATTGGTTGTTTATGCATGATGCTGTTGTGAACTGCAAAAGAAAGACTATAGATTTGAGACGTCCGAATGATGAGATTGTACGAGTTGAGTCTAATGATTTGAATGGATTGCCTACTGTGATATCTGTTTTGAAAGCTTGGAGTTGTTTGAATAAGGGTTATGAGGCATATTTTGCTTATGTGATCGATACGAAAGTGTCTGAAAAGAAAGTTGAGTCAGTACCTGTTGTCTGTGAGTTTTCTAATGTGTTTCCTGAAGAATTACTGGGTTTACCGCTGATTTGAGAAATTGAGTTTGGTATTGAATTGTTGCCTGGTACTACACCTATTTCGATAGCTCCGTATAGAATGGCACCAACAGAGTTAAAAGAATTAAAGTCACAGTTGCAAGAGTTGACGGATAGAGGGTTCGCTAGACTAAGTTTCTCCCCTTGGGGAGCTCCTATCTTATTCGTGAAAAAGAAAGATGGCACGATAAGGATGTGTATTGATTATCGTCAGTTGAATAAGGTGACAATAAAGAATAAATACCCGTTGCCCAGAATTGATGATTTGTTTGATCAGCCAAAAGGAGCTACGGTGTTTTCAAAGATTGACCTGAGATCGGGATATTACTAGTTGAGAGTGAAAGATTCAGATATTCTGAAAACTGCTTTCAGAACAAGGTACGGGCATTACGAATTTTTAGTTATGCCATTTGGACTAACCAATACTCCTGCTGTTTTTATGGATCTGATGAACAGAATTTTTAGACCGTACCTAGATCGATTTGTTGTGGTATTTATAGATGACATTTTGATTTATTCTCGTGATGAGGCTGAGCATGCGGAACATTTGAAAGTTGTTTTTGCAAACTTTGAGAGAAAAGCAATTGTATGCGAAATTCAGCAAGTGTGAATTCTGGTTGCACGAGGTTAGTTTTCTGGGACATATTGTGTCAGCATCCGGGATTCGAGTTGATCCGAGCAAGATTTCTGCTATTCTGAGTTGGAAACCTCCGAGAAATGTATCTGAAGTCTGTAGTTTTCTGGGTTTGGCTGGTTATTATCGCAGATTCGTGAAAGGCTTTTCGACAATAGCTACTCCGTTGACTAAATTGCTTCAGAAAGATGTCAGATTTGAATGGTCAGATAAATGCTAGAAAAGTTTTGATCAGTTGAAAACTCTGTTAACAGAAGCTCTAGTGTTAGTACAGCCAGAATCGGGTAAAGAATTTGTTGTGTATAGTGATGCTTCGTTAAATGGTCTGGGATGTGTTTTGATGCAGGAAGGCAAAGTGGTAGCTTATGCCTCGAGACAGTTGGAGCCTCATGAAAAGAATTATCCGACGCACGACCTTGAGTTAGCTACGATTGTGTTTGCGCTAAAGATTTGGCATCATTATTTGTACAGTGAGAAATGTCACGTGTTTTCAGATCATAAAAGTCTGAAATATCTGATGACTCAGAAAGATTTGAACCTGAGTCAAAGAAGATGGTTAGAGGTGCTAAATGATTATGAGCTTATGATAGATTATCATCCGGGTAAAGTGAATGTTGTTGCTGATGCTTTGAGTAGAAAATCATTATTTGCATTATGTGCTTTGAATGCTCAATTAGATTTTTCTGATGATAGTTCTGTGTTAGCTGAATTAAAAGCCAAACCGTTGTTCTTACAACAAATATGTGATGCTCAAAAATCTGATAATGAATTACTAGCAAAACGAGCTCAGTGTGAGGTGAATTCCGAATCTGAATTTCAAATTGTTGATGATTGTTTGAGAGTCTGGGATCGTATCTGTGTTCCGAGAAATCCAGAGTTGGTTCAGTTGATCTTGAATGAAGCTCACAACAGTCGTCTATCTATTCATTCGGGAAGCACGAAAATGTATCAGAATTTGAAACGACACTACTGGTTGTCTGGTATGAAACGGGACATTTCTGACTTTGTTTCAAAATGTTTAGTTTGTCAGCAAGTGAAAGCAGAACATCAAGTTCCGTCTAGGTTATTGTAACCAATTCTGATTCCTGAGTGGAAATGGGATAGAGTGACAATGGATTTTGTTTCTGGTTTACCTCAGACTCCGAGAAAGAAAGATGCAATATGGGTCGTGGTTGATAGATTAATGAAATCTGCCCATTTTATCCCAGTAAGATCTGATTTATCACTTGACAGGTTAGCCAAGCTATATATTTCTAAGATTGTGAAATTGCACGGAGTACCACTATCTATTGTATCCGATAGAGATACGAGGTTTACGTCGAGATTCTGGAAGAAATTACAAGAAGCTTTGGGACCGAAATTACACTTCAAGATCTGACTTTCCATCCATGAACCGATGGTCGATCCGAATAGACTATTCAGATTCTGGAAGACATGTTAAGCTGATGTGTATTAGAGTTTCATGGTTCGTGGGAACAATATTTGCCACTAATCAAATTTGCGTATAATAATAGTTTTCAGACGAGCATCAAAATGGCACCTTATGAAGCTTTGTACGGACGTAAATGTCGTACACCTCTGTATTGGACTGAGCTCAGTGAAAATAAGCTACACGGGGTTGATCTGATAAAAGATTCAGAGTAGAAAGTGAAATTGATCTTGAAAGCAGTATTTGATCGTCAGAAGTCTTATGCAGACTTGAATGAAAAGATATAGAATTTGAAATTGGCGACAAAGTATTTCTGAAAGTGTCTCCGTGGAAGAAAGTGCTTTGATTCGAACGTAAAGGCAAATTAAGTCTGAGGTTAATCGGACCGTATGAAATTATTGAACGTGTCGAGCCTGTTGCATATAAATTGAAGTTGCCTTCTGAACTAGAAAAGATACACAATGTATTTCATGTTTCAAGCTTCGTAGATATCAATCTGATCCGTCACATGTAATTGCCCCATCTGAAATCGAAATTCGATCTGATATGACATACGAAGAGGAACCGATCTGTATCCTAGTTCATGAAGTGAAAGAGTTGAGAAATAAGAAAATTCCGTTAATGAAAGTATTGTGGAATCGACACGGAGCAGAAGAGGCTACGTGGGAGCCTGAAGATTCAGTGAGACAACAATATCCGAACTTGTTTAACAGTAAGATTTTCGGGGACGAAAATCCTTAAGGGGGAGAATTGTAACAGTCCGGTTTATACCCTAGTCGGAAAAATGGTTTCGGGACCACAAATCTGAGTTTGTATAATATTTTAATATTTTATTCTATGTCGTTGATATGTGATTAAGCATGTGCTAAATTTTCGTAAGTTAAATTGTCCATCTTTGTGCTTCAATTGAAAAAAGGGATTAAATTGCATCAAATGTAAAATTAGCATGCTTTTTGTAAAGGAATCTATTTGTTTATGTCTTTATTATATGAGGTCCTTAAAAGGTTATTATGTCATTATGAGTAAGTGGACATTTATATCCATGCATTATAAGATGATAAAATTGTTTCATTAATGTTACATTAGTAATTTGTTAATGTATACGATATTTTATATTATATGTCTTTTATAACTTATTAGTTAATAAAAGAAACAAAAGAAAATGGCCTTGCTTTTATCATTCTTTGGCCGAATGTGATAAAAAAAAAAAAGAAAGGTTTTAAGCTTTCAAAGTTTCGGCCATTTGAGAGCTTGAATTCAAGGTTAGTTTTCGATCCGTTTTTGATAATTTCTACGTTTTTGCAATCGTTGCTTCGTCTACTATCAAGCCAATGTATTAATTTTGTGTATTGATGAAGTTTTTGAAATGAGTCATTGATGAATTCATAAGTTTTATGATGTTTGCGGATGAAATATGAAATATATATGTTTGTTTGACATAGTTTGTTTTTGAGTTTTTGATGAATTTAGCTAAATAGGGCTAAATTGAGAAAATGTTACTTTGGAGGACTAATTTGTGAATTTGATGAAAAATGTGGGCTTGAATGTGATGTGTATATATTCGGCCAAGCTTGTGTATGTTTGAAATTTGGGAAATTGTTGTTTTGAGAAAAATAGACTAAATTGCAAATATGAGGGCTAATTTGCAAATTGCCCTAAATTGTGTCCTTGGATTGAATTGTATGAATTAGTGAATAAAAGGGTTAATTCTGAATATGTTTAGATCAAGAACCGAAGAAAACGGACTTAGATCACGGGAAAGCGAAAGTTATCGAGTAGCCGTTTTCTATTCCGATAAACTGAATCCGAGGTAAGGTACTATACAAATAAATGAATATGTTATGCATTTGTAATTGTTCATATGTTTAATGATGATAATGAATGCTTATAAGAAATTCTGTAATTGAATTCCGAGATAAGTTCGGTATATCGATTAAGTCTGAGAAGCCTAGTACGAACCTTGACATAGGTATCCGTTAAGTTTTATCATGTAAGACCACGTCTAGGACGTTGGCATTGGTTTGAGATTTGTGTAAGACCCTATCCGAGACAGTGGCATCGATATCTGATTATGTGTAAGACCACGTCTGGGACATTGGCATCAATATAAACTTTACGTATAAGAGCACGTCTGGGACGTTGGCATCATTATGACACTTACGTGCAAGACCATGTCTGGGACATCGGCATCATTTTGATTCGTATAAGACCCTGTCTGGGACAGTGGCATCAATATCCGAGTGCATGTAAGACCTCGTCTAGGACATTGGCATTGTACGATTATTCTGAGCTTTCAGAGTATCCTATTATATTTATTACGGTTCAATGGGCAAGTCTATGATACAAATTACAAATCCGAGCTATGAACAAATATGTGATTGTAAATCCAGTTCAGGTATGTTGATTATACACTAATTGTGTATACAAGGTAAGCATCAATATGATCTTACTATGATGCTATGAATATAGAATTGATGATATGTTGTATAAAGTTTTGGCGAAATGAGATGTGTTTATATGATCTTTGAATTGTGAATATGGCTAATGTGGTCAAAAGTGTATGAACCAAAGCAAATATATGCATTTTATGCTAAGTTTGTGTGTATAATGACTTACTAAGCTTTTGGAAAGCTTACTCTGTGTGCGTTTAATCTGTGTTATAGGTCGTCAAAGCTACTGAAGGCTCGGGAGCGTCTTGGATCATTATCACACTATAGAACTTATTTTGGTACATTTTGATATTGTATAAAGCTAGATATGGCATGTATAGGCCAGTATTTTGGTATAAATAGTTATGTGATCTTAGCCATGTGATTTGGCTATTTAAGAGTTGAAACTTTGCTTAAATGAATGTGTTATAGAATGTATCTTTTGGTATGATGAAAGAATGTGGAATGGCTAAGTTTGAATGAGCAAATGCATAAATTAGTCTTGTAATGATATGAGTTTTAATCCTTGAGATTGCCATAGTTGGGATTGGGTTTGAATGTAAGGTTTGAATTGTTATTTTGGTATGCTTTTGATGGTTTGATATGCATGAAATATCTTGTTGAATATGGCTTGTAGGTATGACCCTTTGTGGGTGGCACTTTGGCCTTGTAAATGGCCTATAATGTCACACGGTTGTGGCACAAGGGCGTGCCTAACGACCGTGGGTGATTTGTAGGATGCAATTTATCATCACACGGCCTCGACACGGGCGTGTCATCTGGCCGTGGTGTGCAAGTCAGTAGCTAACATAAAAGTACATGGCCTTAACACGGGCGTGCTTGGAGGCCGTGGTGGGGAAGTCAGTATATGGCCTAAAAGTACACGGCCATGGCACACAGGCGTGCCTAATAACCGTGTTAGTATAGTTAGTATAAACAAGGATGGATACACGGGGGTGTCTAGAAGCCGTGGAGGGCGCACGGTCTCCTCCCAAGGGCGTGTCTCCCCTGTATTTTAGAAAAGTTTCAAATTTTCATGGAATTTCATATGTGTTTCAGTTTAGTCCCGACTTGACCTATAAGTATGATTAAGGTCTCGAGGCCCGTTTAAGGGACATTATGTCCGAGAATGATGATTGAATGTATGTTTTAAATGCGTGAATATTTTCGATCACGTCCGTAACGCCCTAACCTTAATCCGTGACGAACGAACGGGATAGGGTGTTACATTTGATTGGTATCGAGCTACGGTTTTTAGCCGATTCTCGGACTAACGTGGCGTGTCGAGTCTAGCTATACATGCCATATATCCGAATTGTGATAGTGTGATGAATCTCGACGTATAAATGTGATTTTCGTACGATAATGGATCCCGAAAGAGCCGTGGCGGCGACGCGAAAGTAATGCGCTTTGCTCCTATGCAAGGAACAGCGCCCTCTTAATTGAGACCGGCTACGAGCGGTCAAGAGGGAGAAGCTAAACAAGCTTTCTTCCAGATGATGAGTGAGTGGTTTACTCAGTTTGTAACGAATAACCCGACTATTTCACAACCCCCGCCCCTGGTTAATTCCCCTCAGACTACAGTTGTGCCACCAGTTATACATCCGAATCTGTTGAATAAGCCTCCTGTTGACAAGATCCGTAAGTATGGGGCCGAAGAATTCTGAGCTACTAAAGATGATGATGCTGAAAAGGCTGAGTTCTGGATTGAAAACACGATCCAGGTATTTGATGAAATGTTTCTGACTCCGGATGAATGCATAAAGTGTATGGTATCTTTGCTTCGAGATGCAGCTTATCAATGGTGGAAAACTCTAATTTCTGTTGTTCCGAGAGAACGGGTCACATGGGATTTCTTTTAGATCGAGTTTCGAAAGAAATATATCAGTGAGAGATTCATTGATCAGAAACGAAAGGAATTTCTGAAACTAAAAAGCGGTCGTATGGTCATTTTCAAAGATATCTGAACGAGAATTTGTAAGACTGAGTCAGTATGCTCGAGAATGTGTATCATCTGAAACTATAATGTGCAAAAAGTTTGAAGATGGCCTTAATGAAGACATCGTCTGTTAGTCGGGATTTTGGAAATAAAAGAGTTTGTTGTACTCGTTGACAGACGGAAAAGATAAGAGAAAAGCTGAATCTGAAGACCGTGATATGAGAAAAAGATTTCCAAGAAAATCATTTCAGTCATCTTCGAAGCAATTCAGAGATATCCAGAGTCGTTCCAGAAATAATGTGGGACATGCGAATAGAAATCAATCTAGACCGCAAATGAGTTCTAAAACTCCAGCAACTTCAGTGGCAAGTGTTGGTAATGTTCGATTCGAGAGACCTGAATGTAAACATTGTGGAAAAAGACATCGAGGCAGTTGTATATTAAATGACAGAGCTTGCTTTAGATGTGGATCGCTCGATCATTTTATACGTGATTGCCCTGAGTCTGTCGAACCAGAGACTATTCAGAATTTGAGATCTGATAATGCAACTATGAGAGGTAGGCCATCGTAGAATGTCAGAAATGTTAGTTGTAGTTAGAGATTTGTGTAAGACCCTATCCGGGACAGTAGCATCGATATCTGATTATGTGTAAGACTACGTCTGGAACGTTGGCATCAATATAAACTTTACGTATAAGACCACATCTGGGATGTTGGCATCATTATGACACTTACGTGCAAGGCCATGTCTGGGACATCGACATCGTTTTGATTCGTATAAGACCCTGTCTGGGACAGTGGCATCAATATCCGAGTGCATGTAAGACCTCGTCTGGGACGTTGGCATTGTACGATTATTCTGAGCTTTCTGAGTATCCTATTAGACTTATTATGGTTCAACAAGCAAGTCTATGATACAAATTACAAATCCGAGCTATGAACAAATATGTGATTGTAAATCTAGTTCAGATATGTTGATTATACACTAATTGTGTATACAAGGTAAGCATCAATATGATCTTACTATGATGCTATGAATATGGAGTTGATGATATGTTGTATAAAGTTTTGGTGAAATGAGATATGTGTTTATATGATCTTTGAATTGTGAATATGGCTAATGTGGTCAAAAGTGTATGAACCAAAGCAAATATATGCATTTTATGCTAAGTTTGTGTGTATAATGACTTACTAAGCTTTTGGAAAGCTTACTCTGTGTGCGTTTAATCTGTTTTATAGGTCATCAAAGCTACTAAAGGCTCGGGATCGTCTTGGATCATCATCACACTATAGAACTTATTTTGGTACATTTTGATATTGTATAAAGCTAGATATGGCATGTATAGGCTAGCATTTTGGTATAAATAGTTATGTGATCTTAGCCATGTGATTTGGAAACTTTGCTTAAATGAATGTGTTATAGAATGTATCTTTTGGTATGATGAAAGAAGGTGGAATGGCCAAGTTTGAATGAGAAAATGTATAAATTAGTCTTGTAATGATATGAGTTTTAATCCTTGAGATTGCCATAGTGGGATTGGTTTTGAATGTAAGGTTTGAATGGTTATTTTGGTATACTTTTGATGGTTTGATATGCATGAAATATCTTGTTGAATATGGCTTGTAGGTATGACCATTTGTGGGTGGCATTTTGGCCTTGTAAATGGCCTATAATGTCACACGATTGTGGCACACAAGCGTGCCTAACGACCGAGGGTGATTTGTAGGATGCAACTTATCTTCACACGGCCTCGATACAGGTATGTCATCTGGCCGTGGTGTGCAAGTCAGTAGCTAACATAAAAGTACACGGCCTCAACACGGGCGTGCTTGGTGGCCGTGGTGGGGAAGTCAGTATATGGCCTAAAAGTACACGGCCATGGCACACAGGCGTGCCTAATAACCGTGTTGGTATAGTTAGTATAAACAAGGATGGATACACGGGGGTGTCTAGAAGCCGTGAAGGGCACACGGTTTCCTCCCAAGGGCGTGTCTCCCCTGTATTTTAGAAAAGTTTCAAATTTTCATGGAATTTCATATGTGATTCAGTTTAGTCCTGACTCGACTTATAAGTATGATTAAGGTCTCGAGGGCCCGTTTAAGGGACATTATGTCTGAGAATGATGATTGAATGTATGTTTTCGTCTGTGAAAGTTTTCGATATGTCCGGTAATGCTGCTAACCTTAATTCGGCGACGAACTCGGGATAGGGGTGCTACATAGCTAGAGAGCAGGTTGCTAGAATCGAGGGTTGAGCACCGACAAGGACATATGTCATTTGTATTCGAGAAGAGGCATCTTCCCCGACGTAATCACGGGTACCTTTTCTCTCCATAATACTCGTGTTATAACTTTAATTGATCCGAGATCTACCCACTCATACATATGCATGAAATTAGTCTCTAGCATGAGCATGCCTATAGAGTCTACCAAATTCATCATAAGAGTGTCTAATCCCCTAGGCAAGTACGTGTTGGTTGATAGAGTTTGCAAAGGTTGCCCTTTGATCAAAGGGTCATTCTTTCCCAGTTGACCTTATGTTATTGCCATTTGATGAGTTTGATGTTATCCTTAGGATGGATTAGTTAGTTACTCATGGGGTAATTATGAATTGTGGGAAGAAACATATTGAGTTGGAAAATGAAAATGGGAATCTTATTTGTGTTGAATTAGATAAGCCAAATAGATCACCATAGTGATATCAACTTTGTCGACTCAGAAGTATCTAAGGAAGGGGTACAAGGCTTACCTTGCCTTTGTGTTAAACACTAAAGAGACTGATTTGAGAATTGAGTCGGTACCCATAGTATACGAGTACCTAAATGTTTTACCAGAAGAGTTGCCAGGGCTACCTCCAGTTAGGGAGATTGAATTTGAAATTGAGTTAGCTCCGGGTACTACCCCTATTTCTATTACTCCATATAGAATGGCACCAACCGAGCTAAAAGAGTTGAAAGCACAGTTGCAAGAGTTAACGAAGAAAGGTTTTGCCAGGCCAAGTTTTTCTTTGCAAGAGTTAACGAATAAAGGTTTTGCCAGGCCAAGTTTTTCTCTGTGGGGTGCCCCCGTTTTATTTGTGAGGAAGAAAGATGGTTCTATGAGGTTATGCATAGATTATCGACAATTTAATAAGGTAAATGTGAAGAACAAGTACCCGTTACCGAAAATTGATGATATGTTTGATCAATTGAAGTGAGCTACGGTATTTTCCAAGATAGATTTAAGATCCAGGTACTATCAGCTGAGAGTCAAGGACTCGGATGTATCGAAAACCGCATTTAGGACTAGGTATGGCCACTACGAATTTTTGGTCATGCCTTTTGGTCTAACGAATGCCCCTGAGATCTTCATGGATTTGATGAATCGTATTTTTCAGCCATACTTGGATAGATTTGTTGTGGTCTTCATCGACGACATATTGATCTACTCTCGAGATGGCAACGAACATGCCGAACATTTGAGTATGGTTCTAGAAGTTTTAAGAGAAAAACAATTATACGCCAAGTTAAGTAAAAGTGAGTTTTGGCTCAAGGAAGTGGGATTTTTGGGGCACATTGTCTCGGGAGATGGAATTAGAGTAGACCCGAGTAAGATTTCAGCAATTATGGAATGGAAATCGCCGAGGAGTGTAACTGAAGTAAAGAGTTTTCTAGGCCTAGCCGGCTATTATAGACGTTTTGTCAAGGGGTTTTCCATGATAGCTACCTCGATGACGAGACTGTTGCAAAAAGATGTGAAGTTTGTGTGGACAGAAAAGTGCCAACAAAGTTTTGAGAAACTGAAGACGCTATTGACTGAAGCTCCTATTTTGGTGCAACCTGAACTGGGAAGAGTATTTGTGGTTTACAGTGACGCGTCTTTGAATGGATTAGGTTGCGTACTTATGCAAGAGGGTAAAGTGATTACTTACGCATCTAGGCAATTGAAGCCGCACGAGAAGAATTACCCAACTCATGATTTAGAGTTAGCCCAATTGTGTTTGCGTTGAAGATATGGAGACACAATTTATATGGTGAAAGATGCCAGATTTTCACCGATCATAAAAGTCTAAAATATTTGATGACTCAAAAGGAATTGAATTTGAGGCAACGAAGGTGGTTAGAGCTGATTAAGGTTTATGAGTTGGTAATTGACTACCATCGGGGAAAGGCGAACGTAGTCGCAGATGCTTTGAGCAGGAAATCATTGTTCACACTGAGAGCCATGAGTACTCAGATGGCCTTGTTAGTTGATGGTTCCATTCCAGTCGAGTTGAAGGCTAGACCATTGTTCCTTTAAGAGATTTATGAAACACAAAAAGAAGATAGCAACTTGCAAGCCAAAAGGGTTTTGTGTGAGTCAAATTTTGAGTCAGACTTTCGAGCAGGTCCTGAGGGATGTTTGATGTTTTGAGATAGGATCTGTGTACCTAAGAATGACGAGCTTATTCATAAGATCTAAAATGAAGCGCATAGCGGATGATTAACAGTGCACCTAGGAGAATAAATATGTACAATGATTTGAGGAAATGGTATTAGTGGCCTGGTATGAAGAAACACATTTCCGAATTTGTATCAAGGTGCCTAATTTGTCAGTAAGTGAAGGTTGAACATCAAGTACCTTCGGGGTTACTTCAACCCATTATGGTTCCTGAGTGGAAATGGGACCGTATCACCATGGACTTCGTGACAGGCTTACCATTGACTCTAAAAAAGAAAAACACGGTGTGGGTTGTGGTAGATAAACTCACAAAGCCAGCCCATTTTATACTAGTGTGGGTCGATTATTCGCTTGATAAATTGGCGGACTTATACATGTCAGAGATAGTAATACTTCATGGTGTACCGTTGTCGATCATTTCGAATAGAGATCCAAGGTTCACATCACGATTTTGGAAAAAAGTTGCAAGAGGCCTTAGGCACGAAATTGAGTTTCAGTACAGCCTTCCATCCACAAACCGACGGACAGTTGGAGAGAGTAATTCAGATACTCGAAGACATGCTTCGATGTTGCGTGTTGGAGTTCCACGGAAATTGGGAGAAATATTTACCGTTGGTGGAATTCGCCTACAACAATAGTTTTCAGTCAAGTTTGAAGATGGCGCCTTATAAGGCATTGTATGGGCGTAAATGTCGAACACCCTTGCATTGGTTCGAACTCAGAGAGAAACAGATACTCGGGGTTGATTTGGTTAAGGAAACTAAAGAAAAAGTAAAAGTGATACGTGATTGTCTAAAAGTCGCCTCAGATAGACAAAAGTCCTATTCGGATTTAAAAAAGAAAGAGATTGAATTCAAAGTTGGTGATAAAGTATTCTTGAAAGTATAGCCTTGGAGGAAAGTCCTCAGATCTGGCCGAAAGGGCAAGTTCAGTCAACGTTTTATTGGACTCTATGAAGATACCGTTCAGACTCTTCGCATGTCATAGTACCGGCAGAGGTTGAGATACAACTAGACTTGACTTATGGTGAAGAGCCGGTTAAAATTTTGGCCCGAGAGGTTAAACAGTTGAGGAACAAAAGAATAGCCTTAGTGAAAGTCCTATGGCAAAGGCATGGAATAGAAGAGGCTACATGGGATCCCAAGGAAACAATAAGAAACCAATACCCCAACATTTTCACCGGTAAGATTTTCGGGGATGAAAATTCTTAAGGGGGGAGAACTGTAATAGCCTATTTTAGGGGCTAGTCGGAACAATGATCTTGGGATCACTAACCCGGGATTAGAGATATTTATTTTATGAGTTAGAGCATGATGGTATATGTACATGAGAATTTTGGTACTTTAATTTTAGTGATTTCATGTTTAATCGCGAAAAAGGACTAAATCGCATAAAATGTGAAAGTTCCATCCTATAAGCTAAAGGTACCAAATAGCCATAGATTATTAATTTGAGGTCTTTAAAAGGCAATTTAGCCCTTTGAAAAGGCTTGGCCGGCCATAGACTACCATAGAGGACAAGAATTGACCAAGTTGGTCAAAGTTGGTGATGTTTGGTGGATTAAATTGATAGCTTAATATTAAAATAAAGAAAGGATAATATCCATCTTTTACTCATCTTCCTCCACTGAAATTTTCAGCAAACAAGGGGTTTTAGAACTCAAAAATTTTAGCACACTCTTCTCTTCACAAGTAAGTGTTCTAGTGATCTTTTCTTGAAAATAGTTGTACTTTTGAAACCCCTAAAGCTTAAGCTTTCTAAAGAGGGGACGATTTTGTAAAATGGTGAAGAGTTTAGAGTTTTTCCATGTGAGATTTTAAGTTGTTTGCTGCATTTTTATGGAAGAAATTGAGTCTTAGTTGTTAGATGAATAATTTGTAGTAATTATGTGAAATGTGGAGTTTTGATGATAGCTATAAGAGTATTAAATGTCCACCTAGGCTTGTTGAAGGTAAAAATGTGATTAGAATTAATATCCAAGCCTAGGGGCAAAATGGTCATTTTGCCAAAGCCTAGGGGCAAAATAGTAAATTTTGCCTAAGCATAATTATTGAAATGTTTTGTTTTAATATGGTGATTAAAATGAGTTAAATTGCTATTATAGAGCAAGAAGAACCGAGAATTCGCCACGATCGGGAAAAGAACAAAGTCTTGGACTAAACCGACGAGTTAGCTCATTTTGAAATCAAGGTAAGTTTGTATGTGATAGATTCAACATTTATGTTAGCATGATTGAGAGTGCTTGGTTAGCTCATTTTGAAATCAAGGTAAGTTTGTATGTGATAGATTCAACATTTATGTTAGCATGATTGAGAGTGCTTGGCATTATATTGATGCATGATGCTTTAATAAATTGAGTAGTTAATGTTGAATGAGATGATGAAGTCCTAGTGGACCATATTGAATATGAAAATACTATCATCGAGAGATGAAATAGATAAGGTCCCGTATAAGACCATGTTTGGGACATGGCTTCGGTACCGAGTTGAGATCCCGTATAAGACCATATCCGGGATATGGTATCGATACTTAATTGAAAATTCATATAAGACCATATCCGGGATATGGCATTGACATTTAGAAGTGACCCCATGTAGGACCACATCGGGGATATGGCATTAGTTTCGTACCTACATGAATAACGATGAATAGGCGTCCTTGACTATCTCTAATAATTAAGGGGATAAGTATATGAGTATAGAAGTAGAAATGAGAATTGTACTAAAGTCACATGATTGAGTGAAAACAGGCACTCGTGAATGATTCACGAAGAAATGATTACGAGGTATGGCACGGTATGTGCTAAATAAGGGCAACTGTAAGTAAGTATGGCAAGGAGCCTATGACTTGTGTATGGTTAGTCAATGCCATGGATGAATTATATTATGAGCTTAATGTTGCTATTTATTTCCATGCATACTTACTAAGCTTTATGCTTACCCCTTTCATTGCCTTTTTTTTCCTTTTAGTATTGCCAAGATAACTCGAGAGGTTGCAGACGTCGAAGTTCAGAAATCACACTATCAACATCACTTTGGTATAACAATTTAGACTTATTTTGAGTATGGCATGTATAAGACTCGAGTATTTTGTTAGGTCGTAATTGTTGGTCAAAGTGTTGGCTTTGTAAGGTATTGAAGCCTTTTTGTAATGGTCTATTAAGTTAGGCCGATACTTGGCAAATTCTTATGCTTAATGAAATTGATTTTCCTGAAGGTGTGTGCCTTTGTGTATGGATGTTAAATTGAGTTTTTAAATGTGCCTTAAGGCTATAAATTATGTTTTATTGAGTTGGTGTATGTATGTGTTTAATGTAGGGTGGCATTTTGGCCTTATAAAGGGCCTATTCTGGGTGCACGGCCAAGGGGACACGAGTGTGTGTCTCTGTCGAGTGGCTCAGGGGCCACTTCGAAGTGCGCCTGGGCAGGTTACACGGCCGTGGCACACGGGCGTGCTTGGTGGCCGTGTGGTCAAGTCAATAGCTAGCCTACTTTTACACGGCCATGGCACACGGGCGTGTCTGGTGGTCATGTGGATAAGTTAAAATGCCAAGGTTTGGCACACGGGCCAGGGCCACGGGTGTGTCAAGGCCGTGCGGAATTAGTTAGTGTCGACCACAGGTGTAAGACACGGCCATGCCTGAGGGGAACACGGGCGTGTCCCTAGTTCAACATGGGCGTGTGGCCCCTGTTTTGATGAAAAGCTTTCCAAGTTCATTAAAGTCCCCGGTTAAATCCCGAAGCCTCTCGAAAGTATGTTTAGGGCATCCTAGGCCGAGTGGATGCAAGTAGAGGTGTTCATGGGTCGGGCCGGGCCAGGCTCAACTAAAAATTTAGGCCCATTCATCGGGCTCGGGCCGGGCCGGGCCCAAAAAATGAGCCTAAATTTTTTCCCAAGCCCGGTCCATATAAAAATGCTAAAGCCAGGGCGACCGCTACTATAGTATTAAATTTTTATATTTATTTTATATAATTTTTAAATATATATAATACATCAAAAATACTAAAAAAATCAAAATAAATATTTCCCAACAAATTGAAAATAAAATTTTAAAAAAAAATGTAGACTTAAATACACTAAGATAGATGTAACTTAACAAGCAAATACCTATAAAATAATAATAAAATTAACAAATGCCTTTAAAATAATAACAAAATTAACAATAAAATAAGTTTTATACAATATTTAATAAATAACAACATAATATTAGCAACATAATAGTAATATGGTAGCAAAATAGGGAGAAAACAACAAGAAAATAACATTCAAAAATAAAATAAAAAAAGCAGATTTTTTTGTCATTTAGTGGTTAGTAGTGAGAGCCCAGCCAAAAATACCTATATCGAGGCTCGGCCCATTTTTTAAACGGACCTTATTTTTTCTCCAAGCCCATTTTTCGGGCTTATATTTTTGCCCAAACCCTCCCAAATTTCGGTCGGGCCTTCGGGCCGGGCCGGGCCGCCTAGCCCATGAACACCTCTAGATGCAAGTGATGGGTTTAAACGAAATTTTATAACCCTATTCGAGATGTTTAAGCAAGATTAGTTAGGTAATGGCTTAAACCCTGTTCTAGCTTGAATACGGGTAAGGGGTGTTACAACATGCATATATGTTTCCAACATAGAACATCGGCGTTAGGAAGTTGAAATTAAAAGCACTCATAGAATGTCGTGTCTGGGTCTTCATGTTCGGGTTATGAACTAACCCCAGTTGTACCCAAAGTTGAAATCGAGGCTGAAACTGAGGATTGCATCCCCATTGATGATTTGGCATTTCCTGATAGGATCTTTGTAACAAAATTATGAAACTACCGCACAATCGTGTGGTTGGACTTTCTACTTCTTATTCTCAAAACGAATTTACTAGAACTATTGTCGAACTCGAACCACCTTTCTCGACATCAACAAAGTGGGCATATATCTTTAGTATAGCAGCAATTCCATTAGAGCAATATGCATCGAGCATTGCGTCGACATCCTTGTCGCCTTTTAACTCAAATATATCATATTTAATAGGGTTTAGTGAAGTTAGATATCTATATTTCAAGCTCGAAATTTTCCTCCATCTTCAAGTCATCACATTCCTTCTAATTCTTGACTGAAGCTCGTTTAATGTTATGCTCTGGTTGAAAGTCAATTTTGTAGATTGGTCTGATACAAAAACGATCCCTATATCAGTGTCACAAATTTGACCGTCGTAATAAATAACGGCTCTAATTCGTATACTCATCTTCACCCAAAAAACATGTTTCAAATGTTTAAAATGAAAACATTATAAAGAAAAATAAGTACTCATTATCCAAATTCAAACAACAACACTTGAACTAATTTACTTTGTTGGGTCGATTTTTGAACTTTAAATTTTTAACATCAACAATCTTCTCATTATGAAAACAATCCGTTCGGAATTTAACTATGAAAACTTCTCTATAGATTGTCTTCATTTTATAGGAAATTCTACCATTGAATATAAAATATAATTTCAAATTGTTAGAAAAGTTTGGACATGAAAAGTCAAAAAAACGTTTCTAACAAACAACATTTTTTTGAAAAAATTTTAAAGATAACATTATTATTTGCCACAGAAAAGATGGGATGGGATGGGATGTGTGAATTTTATCCCGAGATTCTCGGGCTTATGGTTAGGGTTGGCCACGGTTTTTAGAAACACGTTTAACTGGGATAAAATCGCCTCCTGTAGGGAGTGTTTCCACCTATAGAATGTGCTTTCAGCCTCCCTCTTACAACGTCAGCTGTAAACCTATAGGATGTGTTTCCACCTATAGGAGGTGTTTTTGCCTTCTCTTTCCATAAACCAATTTTCCTAAATTTTAAAAAAATCAACCAAAATCTCTAATTTTTTTTTTAAATCGATATTTATCCCTAAAAACCATCTAAGTTATAAGCAAAGATTGCCTCATCATTATCTATAAATTTAATTTGCCCTCTATTTTTCATTGGTTGTGTTGTGTGCAAGTGGCAATCAAACATTAGTTCAGTCACGAATTACCGCCAACCATTTGTTCTTATCAAGTATAATATAGGCCTATTAAATATTAAATATCCGTACATAAAGAATAAAAGTATAAAAGGCATTAGAGTATGGATTCTTTTTTCAGTCTTTCCATGCGGTAGGTAGACGCAACTGGTTTTGAGAAATTCCCATGTCTTACACAAACAAAGGCAAGAAAATACGCATATAAATATAAATATGTGTTTATTTGGTTTGGGAAAACTATGTTTTTAAATTTTATTTTCATAAAAATAGATATTTTTGTGAGAAAATTTGTTTAGTTAAGCAATATAAAATGTTTTTCATGAAAAATGAGAATTTTTTTATTTTAAAGATTTCAATAGTTTTTTTTTTTTATAATTTTTGTTGATATAATGATGTAACAAGGAGTCTAGAGGATATAGTAAAGGTTATTACGGAGGTCGGTTCACCTAATTGAGGCGGAGAGTCGGAGGTTATGGAGAGTGAAGGTGAAGAGAGTGCTAAAGCTGGGACTTGGAGGTATGTTGGCGGAGTGTATGTTAAGTATTTTTAAAGAGTCGATTCTTTTTTTTATCATTCCTAGAGGTATTTTTAAGCGAAGGTCTCATGCAGGATGAAGTTAACATGCTAGACTAGTCATCTGACCATCATTATGGAGCATGTGAGGGGGATGTTTTCGATGGGACAAGGATGTCTGTAACGAAATAGATCATGTCGTTCATTTTAACTTGATAGGATAAAGCAATTAAGCTCACGTGATATTTGATAACCAACAACTTCATATTCCCAATGAAGATTAGACCATCCGTTACTCGAATAATCATCCCCAGAGGGTGAGCTCACAGGTGACCTCCCGACTTGTTGGTGGCAAGCTTATTGCTCAATCGTCCTTTTAGCTTATCACGTGTCCTGATGCGAATAGGGATATAATAAATTTTTTAATTTGTATTTTTAATAATTTTGTAAATTTTATTTTAATTTTTTTAAATGATTACATCATTATAATGTGATTGTTTGATAAAGAATACGTGGCTGAAAGCTTTAATCAATTTTATTAAGGTTTAAATGACTAAATCCATGAACGATATGCCATTTAAGCCAAAAGAAATTTTAAGGATCTACTTTTATGATTAAAAGATGTATTAGACCATTATTTGATAAACATAATCTCACTCTAAAATAAAATAAAATAATTTAAATTTCAAGAAAATATTTTTTTATTTAATTTTAATTATTTAAAATTAATAATAACAAAAAACATTTATAAACTTTTACAAATTTATTGATAAATGTTATAAAATAAATAGACAAAGAGTAAAGACTAAAGAAAATGGGTGAGCAAAAGAAAGAGCATATTTTATTGATCAATCAGAATATTTACAAAGATTCTTCAGAGTCTCTATTTATAAGCATAAGAATTATAAATGAAATAGGAATATACTTCTAATGACTATTAGAATTTAAAGTTCATCAAAACTTGATCTTGATGGACACCTACTTAATAAGATATTCATAACACTCCCCCTTGGATGTCTATTGGTAAATAATGCGTCTCGTTAAAACCTTACTAAGATAAAAATCCTATGGGAAAAAAAATTCCTAGTGAAGGAAAAAGAGTACACATATTTATAATACGCATAATATGTCGTCCCATTAAAAACCTTACCAGGAAAACCCAATGGGACAAAACCTCGGTTAAGGGAAAAAAAAGTATAGCGCTTATTTACTCCTCATGAAAACATCACATACTTTCTTATATTCTACGTATTTAATCTTGAATACTAGCTTTTCAAATGTGCATTTATACCACCATTTTTTTGAAAGTCATGAGTGAGGGAAGATTTGGGAGAAATATATTTTGATCTCTTCAGGAGTTTCAACAATAATCATAGTAAATTTTAATCATGATTCTTCTATAAAAATATAAATAGGTATTTTGGATTATTTTATAATCCTCCTTCAACTATGATCCACTCAATCAAATTTACCATATATGTTCAAATTATTTCAATTCATATAAATGAACAATTTCCCGAGAATTTCAATATGCTTCTAGCATTCTAAATCCTTCAATGATTTTAAAACTTTACTTTACTATATATTGATTCATAAAAGAACAACCATTAGACGCAAGTTAAATCTTTCATGAATTGACAATTTAATAATATATCTAAAGGTTATTTCATCCACCACAAAAGAATATTATATCTTTTCATAATCAATGCCAGAACTTAGCGAAAAACTTTATAGTTTTATTTCGGTTTTGCAAAACTATTTCATTTGCACCCTCATTGGCTTTATACCTTTAGATATTTGAACTATTGGTTCAAAAACTCCACGAATTTAATTGTACTTGAGTTGCATCTTTCTATTTTGATCAATATATTCCATATATATTTCTCAATAGATTTATTTAAAGTCCTCCTTTTATTTCATTATTTCAATAATATTGCATGCAAAATCATTGTCGATCACTTTTATTTTTCGGTTTCACATTTTCTCGAATTGACATAACTTGTCGAGATCTCTTCTTTTCATTGTTTTAAAATTCAGTTTTAGGTACCTAAATCTCTTCTAAAGTTTTACTTATTAGTTAAGTCTTGGGTCTCTTCTGGAGTACCCACCTCCACTATATGACCATCTAAAAGAATTTTTAACTTTGGAACCGATCAATCTATTATTTATTCTAATTGATTGTCCTATTGAGACTTTGATTCAAATTAAAATATTAAATTGGTTATTCTCATTAAGTTTGTAAATACATCTAACAGTTAACTTGTAATGAGTTATCATTGTTGAACTTTTGATTCAAATTATTTTCCCCTTAACTCATTACAATTTATTATTTCTCTCCCCCTAATATCGGAAAAACTATTGAATCGAAATGGTAATAACAAATAATGTTATAATTGAATCTTTAATACATTCAAAACATCTAATAATACAAAAAAAAAAAAAACTTGTAATTAATATATATTCCCAACTTTCTTTGAGAATTCACTCATTTTTGTGCATTGCGGTGGAGCAATTGGAACATATACGCACACATTCAAAGACGAGAAATATTTAGCTCTTAATCAAAAACCAATTGTAATGGGGAGTATTTATAATTTATTGGCTTGATGTGTACAACACGTAAATCAACATAATCTCATGTTGAAATAGGAAGTTTAGTTCTCATAATTAATGATTTAGACATTAATTAGTGGTGTTCAATCAATAATTTCTCTAAACTATTATGCGCATAAATAACAAATTTTTACAAAAAATTTCAAACTCAATCAATAAAAGACTGAGATATAAACTCATCAATATTAGTAAGATGAATTGTCTTAATTGCATGATCTGAAATTAATTATTTAAACAAGTAATCTTGCAAAGGACAGGTTGCAAGTTGATAACACATATGTAATTATTTTGTAGATGCATCTACCAAATCATATAATATCAGAACCATCCACATGGTGGATGAATGGGCTAATATTCATTTCAGAAATACAAGACATTAAATCTCAACTTTAAGTGAGAATTTTTTAATGAATGTTCATATGAATTCTCAATTAATTTTCACATCATATATGATTCATGATGGTCTAATTGGTCATGCCAAGTAGTAACTACATTTGTATCAGTAAACTTCTGGTTTACTTTAACATGCGCTTCAATTGTACTAAATTATAACAAATTGATAATTCGGTTATCATTCTTTTTACTTTGTATCCACATATAAGTACTATTGTGACATATACTACTAGAAATGTCTAAATCAATGTGAAGTCTATAATGCCACCAAGTCAATAAATATAATTTCCAAATAATTATATACAATATTCGTTTCAAGGAATATGCCAAAATCTTCAAATGCAGAGCATCTGGTCTGATGGTATGATTCTCGCTTCGGATGCGAGAAGTCCCGAATTCAATTAAATAAACTTTTAAAACCCTTTTAACAAGAGTTTTGCATAATCAATTAACTACAAGAATAATTGTCTAGGTTATGTATAGAAACAAGCATATACTAAATATATCAATAAACGTCGCATCTTAAACATAAAAATATGACATAATGAAAAACTAGCAATTTTTCCCATGATCATCATCACAAACATGCATGAAATTTAATTCAAAATCCAATCATTCAATCTCATAGAACTTTTCATTTACAATTGTTCATGTCATTTCTGTAAATAATTAACAAATGGAATAACATAAAACGTATTAACTACTACCTTTAACAATTCTTTAAACTAAATCAAATATGAATTACCATAAAATTCTTTGGTTTGTTAACATAAATTTGCATAGTAGATATGTTTTAATCAAATATATTATTTAATTATAAAACCTACAATAGCGGCATAAATAAATCAGTTAATATTCATTTTTATGAACAAATGAGATGCTTAAAATAATATGTAACACATGTAATCAAAACTTAAAAAGAAGATCATCTCAACATATTTAAATCATATATCAAGTTGATTTAATATTTAAAAACATACATTTTTTTTTTTCTACGTTGAGTCTTGACAATAAGAAGTAAGCAAATTAAACTCCAATAGTAAACTTTGAATCCAATCAAAATTTATTAATAGCAAACTTTGAGAGTTATTCTTATTTTCCAAGTTCACAACAGGTACATAACAAATGACTTTTCATACATAAATTGTCTCTCTTCTTAAAGAGTTCTTCGGAATTGTTGTTCTTGTCTTGCACTCTTTATTTTTCCACTTCTGGTGGTGAGAAAATTTATTATGATCATCCTCATGACTATTATTACAGTCCAATTTACTACAACCATGTCAAAAATTATATCTTTCAAATTTATTACATAATGGGAATGGTCAGGTTTCGTAGTTAAAAACTTTTTGTTCAACCAGAAGTAATTTTGTTTTCATGATATTGCTACGGTAGAAGCACATTTGAATCATGAAAAGTTGAATAAGTTCTCTCTTGCATGGTTCTCATCAGCAATATTTTTTCACATAATTTTAACTGAGAACTTATCTTGAATATTGTAGAGTTATACTCATAGTTTTAAAAAAATTTACAACTTCAGGTGCATCCAACCATAACGAACTTTAGATAGATTTACCATATTCTATTGCTCATAAGTAGATCTTTCAGAGTCAAATATTTTACTTTCAACCCCTTAACGGGGATGATGACAAAAGAAGATCACAAAGATAGTCACGATCAATTCAATTTATAACAAAAGTAATAAATATAAGTCAATAACTCAATCCTCTTTTGATTCATATGAAATATTTTTTTTCTTCATTCACAATCCCAATATGATATCCATTTTAATGAATATCTTTTAAAACTAATGCATTAACCATCATAAATTTTATACTTTTTATATATTAATATATTAGCTCTTCTGGAGCTTTCAACTAATTTTGTACTATTAAATATTGTAATAATATTTGTTTGTTTCAGTACCAAATAAGATAAATATTTTCTATCTATAATGATAGAATTCATTACTACATCCTTATATCCTTCTTCAAAGAATATTAATAGAAATAAAATATTTGGGCATATACTAGATATGTGACCAATAATCTTTCATATTACATTAATAACATAATTTACCTTTACCCTTTGAAGAGTTATCTTGAAACTCTCATTGTTCCCTTATTTATTACTACGTTCTCACTTTTAGTGGTTCATGATTTTATCTTTTATTTTCTTCATATTTGCATTCACTTCGGGGAATGTAACAAATCTAGTAGGACGGATTTCTAAACGCCTCCATTAATTCTTTATTTCATAATCACCATCGCAAAATATGTGTGGATTTTGAATTAAAATCTATCTATTCATGTTGTCATAATTAGTTTCCAATTATAATAAACATGATATAATAAATAAATCATAGTAAAATATACTTGAGATTTTTAACATCATTTTTATCACCCTGGCTATTATCAAGAGCACTATTACAAGTAGTAAAACAACTTTGTTTTCGTAATAACATTTATGATTTAGTAGTAAAAAAATCGTTTAATAAACAAAATCAAAATTTTTGTGTACAATGCTTGAAAGTTATCTGGTACACATTGTACCAAATTTCAATATCACATATCTGTTATAAAATCTTATAATGCTCTAATCAAATATTTATAAAATTCAATTTAAAAGATATAATACAATAATTTCAAGCATATTTAATAACAATAATTTAATCATCAAAAATTTTAATCACCCAAGTATCATACATACTATAATTTAATAAAAGAATTTTAGTTTAAAAGAAACCTTTAAAGTAATAATATTTTTCATAGAATAATTTTACCAAAAATCAATCAACAAAGGAGAAAAACATATCAAGTAAGGATTATATAATTTTTTTTTTTTTTTGCATAATGATTACCTATAATGCGCAGGCCTCAACTGAAGACTGAAATAATAGTAGTTCTAGAAGGCAATCAGCAACAGCTTGAGTAGCAAATTTGAGTGATCGGCCATTGCATTGGTTGTTGCTTGAAAAGGGTAAGGCTTGGTGAAGGGAAATGTTTTTGCGACTTATGGAGAAAAACAATAAAAGAGAATCGTTCTGATAACGTATAAATATTGATCAATGGGAATATTTACAGAACTTCTTCAAAGTCTCTATTTATAAATATAGGAAGTATAAATAAAGACTATTAGAATTTAAAATTCATCAAAACTCATCTTGATTTTGATGAACATTATTCACTTAACAAAATATTCATAACATTAAGCATATTTTATATTATTCTTTTTAACTTATGTTCCAATAGTTCAAATTTTCTAAAAAAATTTATTTATTACAGTCGCTAATCTTTTAAATGAATGATTTCAATATTTTAAAATTTCTGAAAATTTTATTTTTGGAACCTCTTCCGTATTAATCTTTCTTTTCCAAACTGCCAAGTTAATTTGCAAGCAAAACTGAGATGAATAGCTTCTCCTTCATCCTTACATGAAATCTGGTTTTCTAAATAGAAGTAGAAAAGGCCCACCAACTGGTTCTTTTACATGCAGTGTCCTGGACTCAAAACTTGTTTATTCAGTGTACCAGCACAATCATAAGCTTCTTTCTAAGCAAGAGATCTTAAATTTAGGCACTCGAGTTGCAGACACTAGATACATACCCCATAACAAGAATGCTGAAGCATAAAAAGGGAACTAAGCTCTTGCTTAAAACAAGTACCACCATCTTCAAATAAGTCCCAATATGTTCGTGCAAAACACAATTACACAAGTGCCACAGAAAATAAAAAGAGAGATCAGGTCCACACATCATAAACTAATCTGCATCTTCCAAACATTAGACTCGCAAAGCACCCATAAAGATGGGTGATTTTGTCATATTACACAACATTTTTACAAGAGTGCATCAAACAGTGGCCGCGTTCTCTTCACCTTCAAACATTCGAACCACCTCTGCCACCCCCTCGGCAATTTCCTTCTGGATGACACTATCTGGCATGTCAAATGTCCTCCTCATAGAAAGTGATCTCCCTTGGGGCTGAGGATCCACCACATCAAGCATCGCTTCCAGTTCGTCTACCATTGACTTCTTAGCAGCTCGCACCATTAGATCAGCTCCCTATATGATACAACACAGCACATCCAATTCAAATTGGTTTCAACTTCCGTTTACATTCAAGCTAACTGCCAAGGTGTACAATTTCATGACAAATAATGAGAATCCAAAATCACACTGAAATAAGCTTCAGATACTGAGACATGCTATCCTGATACCATCACCATCACCATCACCACCTCCAATAAAGGCCTTAGTTCTTTAAAATACTTGTTTTAGTGAAAAAAATCTTAATGCATTTTGTCCATTAGAGATATTTATTCTCAGCAGGTTCATGACAACTTCGGCTTTGATAGATTGCATTCTTTCGAACCCTTATGGTTTGAGGCATTAATGACTAATAACTGAATGCAACAAAATTTTGGGTCATTTTTCCTTCATTATGGTAAACTATAATCAACTCCTCTTTAAAAGTAACATGATGATTCCATGAACGTCACTGAATCTTTTTTGAACCATAGTTTCATAATGGAAGCATGTCCAGCAAGCAGTTAATGATTCGACATTTTAAGTGCATTGACAGATCATAATATTGCTCCATTTTCAAGGGTAACAATAACTCGTGATGACTGTCATTAACTCATAAGTACCATTGATGAGAAAAAAACAAACACCAATTACATGATCCAAAAACATTGTAACAGATTAAATTATCATTCGATGTGTTAGATGCGCACAACTGAAGTCATAATATATTCAAATTTATTGTCATTGGACCTATTTGATAGCTGACTATCACATAAGTTTTGACAAATTAAAAGTCCAAAGCGAGAAAGATAGTGTACCTCAATGGCATCAACAGTAAGGAGCAGCACAATGATTTTCTCAGAGAACCTTTGGCGTTCTTCTGCATCCTGGGCTACTCGACGACGATAGGAGAAGTTATTAAAATATGATCTGATCTCTTTCAGCTTAGTCTTGGCAATTGCCAAATCCCTAAGGGCACGAAGAGCCTGTGATCTACGGATCAGGTAAGCTCTGAATGTTACTTGGATCACCAAAGCAGCATCTTGAGGAGACAATTCCTTCTTCTTGCCCCTGTTATTTCTTATAACTCCAGCTCTTTTGGCAAAAGCCTAGTTACAAGTGTTCATAGTAGGGAAAATGAAGATAAGGATCGATTCATTTCCTCAAATAATAAGTTAGATATTATTGGAGGATCACTAAAGGTGGCAGCGATTAGTCAAGAAACTAATAAAATAAGAAATGTCGTTTTCAGGATCTGCTGAAAAGGAAATTAAACGTCATAATTTTGATAGAGAAAGCAATTCATCGTTACACAACTCAAGCGGAATAAACTAAACTAAATTCATCAAACCTGTCTTAAAACGACAGCTCCGTGGTCTGACGGCTCTTCGATCTCCACTACACGCGGGACATTCTCTCCTTTCTTGTCCTTTTTCTGATGCTTCTTCTCATTCTTTTCCTTCTTCTCCGATTTGCTACATTCACTTGCATCGCCACCAGTGGATGCTGAGAACACGTACTTTCTCGAGATAGGCCCATCAATTCCCTTTCCTTCAATCTCAGTCGTCCATTTATACTTTTTCTCTTTCACCTCTTCTGTCTTCTTCCCATCCTTGATCTCCGCTACCCATTTGTACTTCCTCTCAACCGGCCCCTTGATCTCCGCAGTCCACGTGTACTTCCTGTCCCCTCCGGAGTTCCTCCCGTTAACGAGACGGTCGAATTTAGACTCCAGCGCCGTAACTCGGTCGGACAAGGTTTGAATAGAAAACTCGGGTTCGACTCGGCGTTGTACCCTCTTGTACGAACGAAACGACGGCGTTCTGTCGATTTGGACCAGATCGGTGACGTTGTCGTAGATATCGAAGGAGCTAAAGTAAGGGAAAGGACTCAGTAGGTCAAGGGCGGAGCTAAGTTCATGTTCTGCTTCGAAAAATGAGGGAAAAGCTAAGGGCTTGTGAGCGAGAATGGAGGTTTCTTTAACACAGAGAGAGGGGGAGTAAGGGTCGAAGATGTCAGTTACCCTGAAACGGCTCATGGTTGATGAAGGAAGGAGCTGGTGGAATTTTGGACTCAGTGAGTCAGTGTCAGCAAAATATCTAAGGGAAAGCGAGTTAGGGTTTGGGTTGAAAAGAAAACCCTCTTTGGTCCATCCATCTTTTTGAAATGGAAAGGGAATAGGACAAATCTGTGTACTGAACGAGGAGGGAACAGTCAAAAAGGGAGGGTAGAGTTGGGAATCCAGGGAGGGGGGGAGAGAACAGCTAAGAGAATGAGAGACGAAAGTTGGCAATTGGATAAGAAGGGTGAGAAGTGAAAACACGGTTACGCCGCATATGAAAGGAGAGTGAATGGACAGAAATAGGCATGAGGGTGGTGAAGAATTACGGGGACACGAAGATCTGATAGTGCGATTCCAAGTTGAAAGTAAAACGTGCAAAGGTGCAGCAGCGCAGGTCATGTGGGTTCAGTATGAGAGGTGACCCCACGTGACGTGAGATTCGGCCCAACAAAGATTAATGCTTGGTTCGGCCTTAATTTAAGGATGATGATAGAGCAAGCATCGGATACTTCAATTTTCCTTTTTAACTATTTAAATCCTATACTTAATTCTAAAATCGAATTAAATTTTAATATAAGCTGCACAAGCAATTTAAAAAGGGAAAATTTATTGATATGCCAATCATCCTTCCAAAGATTTGGAGTCACACCAATTAAGTTCGGTTTTAGTGTTTAAAAGGTTTTCAATTTTTTTCAAAAAAAAATATAATAATAATTAACTCTTTTTTAATTAATTAGCTACTTCAATTATAAAATGTTTTTTTTCCTATTCTTGTGTCACAATCACGACGTGACATGTAGTAAAAAATTTATAGAAGATAAAAATTAATAAAAACTATAAAAATTATTAAATTTTAATATTTTTATTAAAATTTTATGAAAAATTCGTAAAAAATATAAAAAAATCATGAAAAAAATTATAAAATGTATCAAAAAGGTCATTTAACCATTCATTTTAATTGTTAACCGTTAAAGCTAATGACTCTAATTTTTTTCCAATTAAAACCATTAAGTGCTGTAACACATGACATGTGACGAAAAATGATAAAAATAAAACTCAATAAAAAAATATAGAAAAATTGCTTCTTGGAACAATAATTTTTTTTACAAATTTTATATTTCTTTACATTTTTTATAATTTTCTTACGATTTTATAAATTTTTATAATTTTTTTCTATATTTCTATATAGTTTATAATTTTTTACTCTTTTATTATTTTTCCCTAATTTTTAATAAATTTTATATTTTTATTAAAATATAACATTTATTAATTTTTTTTATTATTTGTTTGTCACATGTCACGCTGTGATTGTGACATGTGATGGCTTTAACTAAAAAAAAATTAAGAGCGGTTAACTTTAAAGGTCAACTATTAAAGTTAACGGTTAAAGGGTATTTATAATGTATTTTGATAGTTAAGTACCCAATTGAATGTAAAAAAAAAAAAAAAGAGAGAGAGAGAGAGAGAGAGGGAGAGAGAGAAGGGGATTAATTGTTTTTTATAAAAATTAAAAAAAAAAGTTAGAGGTTTTTTATACATTTTAAAAATTCAAGTACCTAATTGAGTGTAAAAAAAAAGTACAAGTTTAATTGTTTTTTTAATAAAAAAATTGATGAATTTTTACACCATTAAATCACAAAAATATGTAAGAGGATTTTAGCATTGTAATATTATAGTTGAGTGGCACATTGTATGGATTGTGCAGATTAGAAAAGTAGATAAGAAGATGGGATGTGTTGTTGAAGGCAACTTTAGACATGAAGATTGGTGGTAGTAGTAGTGATATGGTAATCTGACAAAGTAAGAAGATGATGAGGAAGAAAACTATATTAGGACATTGGGAGCAGAAACTAATCCCGGAAGAAGAGAGACTCAAATGGGAAGGGGAAAGAAAAGCTGTGAACTTTGTAAACAAAAATTAGTATAAGCGAGAAGCCTCATTGCTATTAATATTAAAATAACAGATAGGCGCTATGATTTATAATTATAATTTTTCATCACACCATACATATTTAATATAAGTTTAAGTTGTTATTTATAAACACCTGAAATTTAAAATCTAAGTTCACAATGTGTTTATATTTTTCAAAAATAATCTTAAGGTAACATATAGAATATTAGTGTTATGTTTAGTTACTTGTGTAATGAACCAACTTATTTGTTATATAGATATAAAATAAAAAAATTTGTAGAAAATAAGACAAATATAAATAACGTGACCGTGATTAAAATATGTAGAAATATAAGATGGAATAAATTTTGTACGGCACATGCATCGTCATTTTTTCACTACACAAGGAAATAAAATAAATTATTAATGAAACAAACATGGCATGGTGTGATTCTCAATTTCCATCGCTACACTCATAAATGGTAGTCACTACATCTCTCACATGTTTAGAAAAAAAAAATAATCCCATTTTTTTAACTTTTTTCCAACCAAATTAAGTATTTGTATTTCAAGAATGATGAGATGTTGAAATGACAAAGGATTTTTTAAATCCTTCAACATTTTAACTATTATTCTCAAAATTTCAGAACATAAAGAATCGAACACAAAACAATAATCGAAACTTTTTTAAGGGGTATTGGCTTCCTTTATATGGGTGCCAAAAATTGAAAAAGATTTGAATTATAATCTCACAAATTTAGAATCAAAATTTAAGAAAAATAAAATTTATTTGAGTAAAAAATTAAATTGAATATTTTTTTCACTAAATTTCGACATAACTAATATAGTATTGGGGTTATATAATTTTCGACACATATAGTATTTATAAAGCAATATTTGCTAGAATTTACTTGAATTTGGAGTGCATAAAATGATTATTTAAAAAGAATTCCAAGTCAAAGTAAGACTTTTCCCTTGTATGCTACGACATAGAAGTCCTTGGTGGGTGTGGGAGATCCATCTTTTGTTTATTTATATTGCTCATATCTCTTGATTTAAATAATAATAAAAACCAAAGCTCATGTAATTATTAAATCCGATAATTTAATATTCTACCGCGAAATGATTATTTTAAAATTGATTAACTTAATTAAAAATTTTATACAATTATCATAATTGTTATAAAATAAAAATACAAAAAGTAAATAACAAACATAATGGAAAAGCAAAGAGAGAGCGTATTTTATTGATCAATCGGAATATTTATAAAATTTCTCCAAAGTCTCTATTTATAAGCATAACAAGTATAAATGAAGTAGAGATCTACTTCTAATAACTATTAAAATTTAAATTTCATCAAAACTTATCTTGATCTTGATGGACATCTACTTAATAAGATATTAATAACACTCCCCCTTGGATGTCCATTGGTAGATAATGTACCTCGTTAAAATCTTACTAAGATAAAAACCCTGTGGAAAAAATACTTGTGAAGGAAAAATAGTACACATATCTATAATACGCATAATATGTTACCTCATTAAAAACCTTACCAGGAAAACCCAATGGGACAAAACTTCAGTTAAGGGAAAAATAGTACAACGCGTATTTACTCCCCTTATGAAAACATCACATATTTTCTTATATTCTATGTATTCAATTTTGAATACTAGTTTTTCAAATGACTATTTGAATGTATTTGCTAAACATTTATATCACCATTCTTTTGAAAGTCATGAGTGAGGGAGAATTTGGGGGAAATATATTTTGATCTCTTCAGGAGTTTCAACAATAATCATAGCAAACTTTAAACATGATTCTTCTATAAAAACACAAATAAGTATTTTTGATCATTTCATAATACTCCTTCAATTACTATTTACCACATATGTTCAAATTATTTCAATTCATATAAATAAACAATTTCCCGAGAATTTCAATATGCTTCTAGTAACCTAGATCCTTTAAGGATTTTAATATCAACTTTACTATATAGTGGTTTATAAAAGGTTGTAATAATAGCCATTAAGCGCAAGTTAATCTTTTATGAATTGTCAAAATAATATATCTAAAGGTTATTTCATCCACCACAAAAGAATATAATATCTTTTCATAATCAATGCCAGGACTTAGCGAAAAACTTCATATTTTTATTCCACTTTTGTAAAACTACGTCATTTGCACCCTTACTGGCTTTATACATTCATATATTTAGATTACTGGTCTAAAAACTCCACGAATTTAATTGTACTTAAATTGCGTCTTTCTATTTTAACTTATCTATTCCATATCTATATTTTTCAATAGATCTATTCAAGATCCTCCTTTTATTTCATTATTTCAATAATAATATTTCATGCAAAACCATTGTCGACCTATTTTATTATTCAGTTCCACGTTTTCTCGAATTGACATAACTTATCGAGATTTTTTATTTTCACTATTTTAATCTTCAGTTTCAGGTACTTGAATCTCTTCTGGAGTTTTACTTATTAGTTATGTCTTGGGTCTCTTCTGCCTTCACTATATATCTATATTTATTATTTTCTTTTATGAGAATTTTCATATTTGGAACTTGTAATGAGTTATCCTTGTTGAACTTCTGGTTCAAATTACTCTCCCTCCTAACTCATTACAAGTTATTATTTCTCTCCCTCTAATGTCGAGAAAATTATCGAATCAAAATAGTAATCACAAATCATGTCATAATTCAACCTCCAATACATTCAAAACATCTAATAATACAAATAGACTTGTAATTAATATATATTCCTAATTTTCTTTGAGGATTCACTCATTTTTGTATGTTGTGGTGGAGTAATTAGAACATATACGCACATACAAAAATTCAAAGATGAGAAATATTTAGCTCTTGACTAAAAACCAATTGTAATGGAGAGTATTTGTAATTTATTAGCTTGATATATACAACACGTAAATCAATATAATCTCATGTTGAAATAGGAAGTTTAGTTCTCATAACAAACTTTTACAAAAGTTTTTCAAACTCAATCAATAAAAGACTAAGATATAAACTCATCGGTATTAGCAAGATGAATTGTCTTAGTTGTATGATCTAAAAATAATTATTTAAACAAGCAATCTTGCAAACGACAAGTTACAAATTGATAACACATATGTGATTATTTTGTAGATGCATCTACCAAAATCATATAATATCAAAACCATCCACATGGTGGATGAATGAACCCATATTCATTTAAAAATGCAATACATTGAATCTCAACTTTAGCTAATGAGTTTCTAAGAATCAATTTTCATTGAGAACAAACAACAAATGAGAATTCCTTAAATTAAAGAATCTTCTAGTTCTTTAATGAATGTACATATGAATTCTCAATTAATTTATGCATCATATATGATCTAAGATGGT
This sequence comes from Gossypium bickii, assembly GCA_025503065.1. Taxonomy (NCBI): domain Eukaryota; kingdom Viridiplantae; phylum Streptophyta; class Magnoliopsida; order Malvales; family Malvaceae; genus Gossypium; species Gossypium bickii. The sequence continues at coordinate 21,499,158 of CP106718.1, forward strand.
CTAATTGGTCAACCCAAGTAGTAAATGCATTTGTATCAGTAAACTTCTGGTTTACTTTAACATGCATTTCAATTGTACTAATAATGTCAATATAAATTGTGACAAATTGATAATTTTACTGTTATTTCTTTTACTTTGTATCCACATATAAATATTATTGTGACATCTATTACTGAAAATGTCTAAATCAATGTGAAGTTTATAATGCCACTAAGTCAACAAAATAAATATAATTCAAACAATTATATGCAATATTCACTTCAAGGAATATGCCAAAATCTTTTTTCTGCGTTGAGTCTTGACGATTTTATCAAGAAGTAAGCAAATTAAACTCCAGTAGTAGACTTTATGTAATACCCCTAACTCGTATTTGTCGCAGGAACAAGGATTACGGAGCATTACTGGAACTTACAGATCAATAAATAGAAATTTCATATCATTTAGCATTCACATCCGAAAGCAATCATAATATCCCTTGTATGAGCCCTTGAGGCCCAAAATACACCTTAGAAAAATCGGGATCTTAGAAAATTTTTTGGAAAACATTCAAATTTTTTAAAGGTGCAAGGGTCACACGCCCGTGTGGCCAGGCCGTGTAGGCATTTGAAATAGGAACACATGGTCGTGTCCCAGCCCGTGTCTAAAATTGTGAGCTCACTGACTTGGGTCACACAGGCCTAGCCACACCTTGTGTGCTAGGCCGTGTGAACATTCTATTTTGCTCTAATTCAAAAAGAAAGGGGACATACAGCTATGTCGTCTGGCCATGTGTCAAACACGACCGAGACAAACGCCCGTGTCTCTACCTATGTGGACGAAAATAGGCCATTTCCAAGCCACATTTCTCACCCCAAATTTGCTATCAACTACTCAAACATTTTAGAACCTTAATATACCATAATAAGGCACCCAAGTCAAGCCAAAATGAAGTTTTGTTCATAATATATCTCTACTTATACCTTATTGTCCAACTTACCAAATTGATCAAAATCACATGTATACTTATTTATATCAAACATACTAGCTCAATCCAATCATTAACATACCTATAAATTATCCATCACTCAACCCTATCAAACACACAACAAACATGATAAGGCCACACATATATACACATCAAAATATGTCAAACTCAAGCCATTCCAATGGCTATTTACGACATGATACTTATAAGCCAACATTGGCCAATTTACCCTATACATGCCATTATAACCAAAACTAGTTTTCTATATGTACCGAAATGGGCCGATGGATAGTGTGATATAGCTCCGACTAGCTTCCAACCTTAACGAGCTTCCGGGTTACTATAAAAAAAAGGAAAAATAAAACAGAGTAGTAAGTTTATATAACATGGAATTTAACTTACCATTTACTCACATTTAAGGTAAGTAAACTAAACATGCTCAAACAAATTTGACCAAATGCCTAAACACATATCCTCATCAACCATGTTAGTCATGTAATTCATATAATAACTCATAATCACAAATGTACATAGTCATCAGGTAAGTTTCATACACATGTATCTTTCATATCATATTTCAACATATTAGGGGACATAATTTTCATGTATTTCAGGCATATATGGTCCTATTCAATTTCGTACTCATATTATTTTATATCAGAATTTTACCCGTTGAACCATTTAAAATATCGATATATATATATACATAGGTAGTACACACAAAGTGTACAAATCTGTAATACGTCAATTCATAGATTATTCATCATTTCATATTCAGGAATGCTAATACGAGCATGTAAACAGGAAGCTCTTCCAATCTATATATAACGGGAAGCTCTTGCGAGCCAATTATCGGGAAGCTCAAACGAGCCATAAACGGGAAGCTTAAAAGAGCCAAATTTAGGAAGCTCGTGCGAGCCAATATCGAGAAGCTCCGGAGAACCATTATTTAGGATGCTCATGAGAGCTATATATCAATATGCTCATAAGAGCTAAATAACAGGAAGCTCGTGAGAGCCAAGTATCGGGACGCTTATAAGAGCTATGGTGTGTCCACAACACATGCAGGACCACAACCAATCCAGGAACCCTTAATGACAATGTCATTTGTATCCATCGAATTTCTTAGGTTCAAACGGGACTTAGTACTTATCAAATATCTTCAGATATGTAATCAATATTTACACATAGAAATTATACATTTCACAAACATAAAATTCAATTTAAACATATAAACATACAATTTAGTTACACGAACTTACCTCGACAAGTGTTCGTAAACACGAAAGCTACTAATCTGATACTTTCTCTTTTCCTCGACTAACTCCATATTGTGTCTGTTCGGATCTATACGAATGAATTTAACTCAATTTAATACAATTCATATTCAATTCAGTCCAATACATATCTTTGTCAAAATTACTATTTTACCCTCATACTTTTAATTAATTACGATTTTGTCCCTAGGCTCAAAAAATGAAATTTATACAATTTAATCCTTATTCCAAGCCTAGCCGATTTTCATGAATCACAATAGCAGCCCATGTATTTCATAAAATTCAGAATTTTTCCATGAATTTTCCATCTTTTTAATTTAGTCCCTAAATCATAATTTTATCAAAATTCTTTTTACAAAAGTTGTTTATTTATCAATAACCTTTGATTTTCTACCATAAAACTTCATAATTCAACTATATTCATACATGGAAAAACCCTAATAATTTAATAGTTTCACAAATTAATCCCTGAGATAGATAGATTAAGCTATTACGATATTGGAAACATAAAAATCATTAAAAACGGAACAAGAATACTCACCTAATTAAGCAAAATAAGCTTGATTGAACTTAGGTTTCCGTGGCTAGGGTTTCCATGTTTTATTTTTAGGAAAGATGATGAAAATGACATTAATTTAATTATTTATTTCTTTTATCATCATTATTTTATCATCTTTCCAAATTAACCCTTTACTTTTCTTAAATTTCCAATGGTGAATAATCATCCTTATCTACTAACTCCTCTAAATAGTCTATTTTCCATATAAGGACCTTCAATTTTGAATTCCATAGCTAATTGGTACCTTTATATCTAGAATTCAACTTTTGCACTTTATGCAATTTGGTCCTTTTCATCAAATTAAACATGAAATCAGTAAAATTTCTTAACAAAATTTGCATACGATAGTTCTATCATAATATAGACCATAAAATAATATTAAAATAAATTTTCTTCTGACCTGGGATTTATGGTCCCGAAACCACTATTTCGATTTCACTAAAAACGGGCTGTTACACTTTGACTCCAATCAAATTTATTAATAGAAAAATTTTAGAGTGAATCTTATTTTCCAGGTGTATAACAAGTACATAACCAATGGCTTTTCATACATGAGTTTTTCCTCTTGCAAGTTCTAATTAGTAATATTTTTCCACGTAATTTTAATTGAGAACTTATACTAAATACTATAAAGTTATACTCACAAATTAAAAAAAAAAAAACTTGCAACTTCAGGTGCATCCAACCTTAACGAGCTTTAGATAGAATTACCATATTCTATTGCTCATAAGTATATCTTTCACAGTCAAATATTTTGCTTTCAACCCTTTAATGGGGATAATGACAAAAGAAGATCATAAAGATAGTCATAGTCAATTCAATTTAATAACAAGAGTAATCAATAATTCAATCCTCCATTTTTTATATACTTTTAAAATAAATATTTATAGCAATAGTGATTCATATGAAATTTAATTGTAACGCCCTGAATAATTTATTTCTATTTCTGTAAATCCTGGCATAAATGTGTATTTATTTCAGTGGTTAAGTGTTTTGGGTGTGTGTAAGAGGTCTTGGGTTCAAGTCCCACTTTTGACAAATTATGTTATTTTTTTATCTTAGCCTTATCCCTATTGGGTAGGCTTATGTTATATTGTTTGTAAACTTATATCAAAATGAGCTTACTTGTTCGAGTGGTAAGGAGCTAGCTTACTAGAGGTCTTGTGTTCGAATCCTCGTGCGAGCGTGAATGTTAATTTTTGTCTCGGTTGTTTGAGAGAGTTTGGATGAGTTTGAAAGTCTGTGTAAGTGGATGAGAGGGTAGTTGAGATTAGGTTAGTAGGAGATTATGCCTAAAATTGGGGGATTGTGAGATTTTATTTGATTTTAATTTTTTATTTTTATTATTTTCTCTCTCTTTTTAAATTCCCTCTGACATTAGTTTCTCCAATTTTCTGACGTTGTTTTTCCTTTATTTTCCTTTTTGACATTTTTCCCTTTCTCTGTAAATCTTTACTTCGTTCTTCGATTCGGTTCGTCAACTGGTCGTTCAATCGTGCTACTGAAATTGTCAGGTTCTTTAATTGGCTTGATAAGTAGAACTTCGTTTGTTGTTAATGTTTGGTTTTGAGATGTTAGCAATGTTAAATGATAGACATTAATTGGTGATTAATCGATGAAATCTGTGTTCAAGTGAAGGTTGTGAGGCAGAAAATTACACTTCAACGGCTTATTACACATTAACAGGGATCTATCATCGGCAGTGAGTTCTTGGGCATTGTTAAATTTCTATCTTGAATTTGTATTCTGGTTGCTACATCAGTGTTTGGGGTACATGTTTTTAGGTTTGGAAGGGCTCGGGATTGCCTTCGCATTAAAATCATACTAGGTGTGTACCTAAAACACGAGAAAACAAGGTTCAGCGAAAGCCAAAATTGGGTCTGTTGAAACCACACGGGTGTGTTGCCGATCGTGTGGCTGGCCGTATGCGACACACGGTCGTGTGACTATCGAGGGTAAGGTCGTGTGCGAGACACGGCCATGTGGGCCACATAGGCTTGGCCGAATTAGGCGCGTGGACTTTGGACCAGGCCATGTGGGCCACACGGACAAGGCCAATTTGGGCGCGTGGGCCCACACAGGCATGTGGGCTCAAAATTTTAAAATTTTCCCTAGGGTCGCATGAGGCATTCCAATCAGCTTTGGGCCTACTGTAGGGTTGGTAAGGGCTAACTAAACCCATTGTATGTGATCTGTTAATTGATAGTCTGACCTGAGTAGGAAACTGATATGCATGCCTAACTGTACTACGTAAGTAAGTATAATATCTGTATACGAGTATGTTAATCATGTGATTTTAGATCTGTTATCTATTGTTTGCATGTTGTATATGTATTTGGGGTGAGATTCGTATATGTGGAGGATGTAACACCCCAAACCCGACTTAGACATTATGGCCAAATCTGGCGATGTCACATGGAATGGAATTTGAAATCGAGTTTATCAAGTTAAAACCATTTTTGTTTATTATCTTATGTTACTCTCTCGTTAATTCCAAAATTATTTTCTCGTTAATTTGATTCGTTTAAAATCAAGTTCTGTAGCAGAAGCTTTTAAAACTGTGATAATTAAAGAAATCCTTTCGCTTTTAGGGAAAATGTTGTTTTTAATTAAACCGAGTTTTCGTTGAAATTTTGTAGTTTAAAATTCCATAAAAATCAACTAAGAATCCAAAATAAAGGAAAACAGTCCAAAAGTCCAACGAAAACTCGGTTTAATTAAAAATAATGTTTTCCCTAAAAGCGAAAGGTTTTCTTTAATTATCACGGTTTTAAAAGCTTCCGCTACAAAACTTGATTTTAAACGAATCAAATTAATGAGAAAATAAATTTGAAATTAACGAGAGAGTAACAAAAAATAACAAACGAAAATAGTTTTAACTTGATAAACTCGATTTCAAATTTCATTCCATGTGACATCGCCAAATTCGACCATAACGTCTAGATCGGGTTTGGGGTGTTACATTTAGTGGTATCAGAGTCAGGTTGCAAAACTCGGTTGTAGATTTTGGGTTTTAAAACTTGGTTTTTTTAAAAACTGATTTTCAAATGATTTGAAATAGATTGACTGAGAATGTGGTACACCGAGTCTCCGGTGCCGATCCTGTAAGTATTCTGATAAACTGTTATGATATTATAGATAGTCTATTTTGAAAACACTCTAGTTAGTATATATTGAAACTGTAGTGAAATTGAAACTGATAGAGACTATGCTTGCGAAAAACAAACTCTGAATCTATGATACTGCTTTACATAAAACATCTATTAATAAATATTGAAACTGTAATGATTCATAAAATTCATAATACAGATAAATCCAAATACACATGAGCACATGAGGTGTCTGTGGACGTGGTACTCAAGGGGAGGTAGAGGCTGTAGGGGGCTAAAGCTGAGTCCTCTTCTCTGGGCAACATGCCAAATCTGGACACGAGTGAGACACCTGTGTCACCTGCTATTGAGGTTGGGTCTCAGAGTTGATCGGCTGGGAACGACGTACTGTCTCAAGCCATGCTGATGACACTAGAGAGGGTCGCTGGGCCCAACATCGGATCTGGGGGCCAAGGGTCAATTACGGAACGACTCCAATTTAATGGAGATATACTTTTGAGGGGTGTCACAAGAGTCACCCCTAATATGGCTGACTATTGGTTGAGGCCACAGAGAGGATTATGGACGATCTAGACTGCACCCCCGAGCAGAAATTGAAGGGTGCGGTCTCCTTACTTCGCGATGAGGCTTATCAGTGGTGGCTGACTGTTAAGAAGAGTACTCAGCCTGACCGTCTGACTTGGGAGTTCTTTAAGGCTTCGTTCCAAAGTAAGTATGTGGGAGCTAGTTACATTGATGCTCGTAGGCATGAGTTCTTGAATCTCACTCAGGGAGACCGATCTGTGGTCGAGTATGAGGCCGAATTCGTGAGGCTAAGTTGTTATGCTCGAGGTATACTAGTGGATGAGTATGAAAGATGTGTCCGTTTTGAGGATAACCTTAGGGATAATCTGAGGGTACTGATAGCTCTGCAGAGGTAGCGAGAGTTCTCCATTCTGGTAGAGAATGCGAAAATCACCGAAGAGGTTAAGTGCATTGAGCGCCAAAACAGAGATCGTGAGAGGGGTAAAAACATGATGGATTTGGAGCCCTCGAATTCGATATAGAGGCCTAAGTAAAAGGCCAAAATTGATGGGCCAATTAGAGAAGGCCTCCTTTTGCTCCTACTAGATTATAGCTATGTGAAGAATGTGATAGACGCCATCAAGATGAGTGTTAGAGGAGGACTGGGGCTTGTTTGAGGTGTGGGTCGTTAGAGCACCGCATTCGAGAGTGTCCGCTAAGGGCCTATCAGGGGCAAGCTCTAGGTCCTGGTACTGCGCAGCCACATAAGGTAGTTCAGCTACCGAGGGGCCGTGGTCAGGCTAGAGGTTGTAATGGTATAGGCCGTGGACAGAGAGCACTAAGCAGAGGTGCTGGACAGACTGAGGCGAGGCAGTTTACTCTTGTTTATGCTACTCGTCGTCGAGATGACAGAGATGCTCCAAACGTCATTATCGATACATTCTTTATTTATGAAGTACCTTACTTTTCTTTGATAGACATAGGTTCCACACATTCCTATATAGCTAGCACTGTGTCTGAAAACTTGGGGATTTTGGTTAAGAGTACTTCTAATGAGGTGACTGTATTGAGTCCGCTGGGGCAATCGGTTCGGGTTAACAAACTGTATAGAGATGTTCCGCTAGAAGTTCAAGGGTCGATATTTCTGGCTAATATGATGGAGCTTCCGTTTGGTGAGTTCAACCTGATTTTGGGTATGGGCTAGTTGGTCAAGCACCGTGTCAGTCTGGACTGTGTGACTAAGAGGATCGTCTTGAGAATTGAGGAGGATACTGAGGTAGTCATGATTGGAGAACGTCAGAATTATTTGGCTAATGTGATCTTTACACTAATGGCTGAGAAACTGGTTCGTAAGGGTGTGAGACGTTCTTGGCCTATATTAGTGTTTCTATTTCTGAGGTCTCTACGGTAAAGGACATCAGAACTGTAAGAGATTTTTCGGACGTCTTTCCTGATGAGCTACCGGGTTTACCTCTGAATAAGGAAGTGGAATTTGAGATTAAACTTCTTCCTGGTACAACTCTGATATCTATCGCTCTCTACCGTATAGCACCGAAAGAGCTTACAAATCTTAAGGCTCAACTGCAGAAACTTTTGGACCGTGGTTTAATTTGTCTTAGTGTGTCTCCTTGGAGAGCATCGATCTTATTTGTTAAGAAGAAGGATGGGACCATTAGGATATGCATTGACTATCGACAGTTGAACAAACTGACCGTTAAGAACAAGTATCTACTTCTAAGGATCGACGACTTATTTGATCAGTTCCAAGGGGCTTCTGTGTTCTCTAAGATTGATCTTCAGTCAGGGTATCATCAGTTGAGGGTTAAGGATGTGGATATTCATAAGACTACCTTTAGGACTCGTTATGGGCATTACGAGTTGATAGTTATGCCTGTTGGGTTAACGAATGCACCGGCCTCATTCATAGATCTGATGAATTGAGTGTTTTAGCCCTATCTTGACCAGTTCATCGTGGTTTTCGGTTTTCATTGAAGACATTTTGGTATACTCTAAGACTAAATATGAGCATGATGAGCATATTAGAGTTGTGCTCTAGATTCTGCTTGAGAAGTAATTATATGCTAAATTCTGCAAATGTGAATTCTGGTTGAGCGAAGTAACCTTTCTGGGGCACGTAGTGTCTACTGAGGGGATCTGAGTCGATCCTAAGAAGATTAAGGTTGTACTGGATTGGAAACAGCCTAGGAACGTGTCTGAGATCTGTAGTTTTCTAGGTCTGGCGGGTTATTATCGGTGATTTGTGGAAGGCTTCTCGCTGATTGCAGCGCTCTTAACTAAGCTGCTACGTAAGTTTGTCTAGACTGATGTACAACAGGAGAGCTTTGATAAGCTCAAGATTATTTTAACTCAGGCTCCTGTTCTGATACAGCCTGAATCCAGAAAGGAGTTATTAGTGTACAGAGATACGTCATATGTAGGCTTGGTTTGTGTTCTGATGCAGGGTGGTAATGTGGTAGCACATGCCTCTCGTCAGCTCAAAATGCATGAGACAAACTATCCTACCCATGATTTAGAATTGGTCGCCGTGGTCTTTGCTTTAAAAATCTGGAGGCACTATCTGTACGGTGAGAGGTGTATTATCTATACTAATCACAAGAGCCTCAAGTATTTCCTGACTCAGAAGGAATTGAATCTTAGGCAACGTAGATGGATTGAGCTGCTTAAAAACTATGACTGTACTATTGAGTACCATCCTGGTAAGGCCAATGTGGTGGCCGATGCGTTGAGCCGTAAGGCGATGATGGATCTGAGAGCGATGTTCGCTCGACTTAGTTTGTTCGATAACGAAAGTTTGTTGGCTGAGCTGTAGGTTAAACCGACTTGGATGGAACATATTCGGGATAGGCAATTAGAAGATGAATCTTTGGGTCTTCGGTTCTGCCAGATTGAGAGTGGCAGCACTACAGACTTTGGGCTGAATAATGATGGGTACTCTATTTTCGTGATTGACTTTATGTACCGAATGATACTGATATGAGACAGTTTATTTTGAGAGAGGCGCATAGTATCCCTTATGCTATGCACCCCGGTGGGAATAAGATGTACCGAGATCTTCGAGAACTGTATTGGTGGCCGGGATTGAAACGAGAATTTATTGATTTTGTGGCACGATGTCTGACATACCAGTAGGTTAAGGCTGAGCATTAGTTACCTTCAGGTTTGCTACAACCGATTAAGATTCAGTTATGGAAGTGGGAGCGAGTAGCACTTCGTTAGTGGGTTGCCCTTAACACCCACTAAGAAGGATTCTGTCTGGGTCATCGTGGATCGACTGACCAAGTTTGCACACTCCATTCTGATTTGAACTGATTATTTACTGCAGAAGTTGGCGAAGCTCTACATTTTTGAGATAATGAGATTGCATGGGGTACTGGTCTCAATCATTTCTGATAGGGATCATCGCTTCACGTCTCGATTCTGAAAAAAGTTACATGAGGCCTTAGGTTCGATATTGGACTTTAGTTTCGCGTTTCATCCTCAGACCGATGGTCAATCTGAGAGGGTGATTCAGATACAGGAGAATATGTTGATAAATTGTTATCGATTTTCGAGACAGCTGGGAGAATTATCTACCGTTAGCCAAGTTCGCCTACAATAACAATTTTTAGTCGAATATTCAAATGAAACCTTACAAGGCTCGATATGGACGTAAGTGTCGTACTCCTTTGTGTTGGATTGAGTTGGGCGAAGGTTGAGTTTTGGGTCCTAAGTTGGTTTCTGAGACTAAGGATAAAGTTCGACTAATTTGGGATCGTTTGAAGGCTGCTTCTGATAGGCAGAAGTCTTATGTTGATCTAAAGAGACGTGAGATTGAGTATTATATGGAGGACTCTGTGTTTCTTAAAGTCTCTCCATGGAAGAAGGTTCTGAGGTTTAATCACAATGGCAAGTTGAGCCCTAGGTTTATTGAGCCTTACCGAATTTTGAAGTCAAGTATTTAGATGAAACCTTACAAGGCTCTGTATGGACGTAAGTTTCGTACTCCTTTGTGTTGGATTGAGTTGGGCGAAGGTCGAGTTTTGGGTCTTGAGTTGGTTTCTGAGACTGAGGATAAAGTTCGACTGATTCGGGACCATCTGAAGGCTGCTTCTGATAGGCAGAAGTCTTATACTGATCTAAAAAGACATGAGATTGAGTATTATGTGGGGGACTCGTGTTTCTTAAGGTCTCTCCATGGAAGAAGGTTCTGAGGTTTAGTCGCAAGGGCAAGTTGAGCCCTAGGTTTATTAGGCCTTACTGAATTTCGAAGCAAGTAGGACTGGCCGCTTATCAGTTGGAGTTACTTCGAGAGCTAGACCGTATTCATGACGTATTCCACGTCTCGTTGTTGAGGCATTACAACTCTGATCCTTCTCATATTGTCCCTGTTGAGGAGATTAAGGTTCGGCCAGATTTGACCTTCGAGGAAGAGCTAGATCAGATTTTGGATCACGATGTAAAGGTTCTTTGCAAGAATTCTATCCCATTAGTGAAGGTGTTGTGGTGGAATCATAGCACTGAGGAGGCAACGTGGGAGTCTGAGGATGCGATGCGGAGTAGTATCCTCATCTGTTTTGATTAGGTAAATTTCGAGGCCAAAATTTTCTTTTAGGGGGATAGGGTTGTAACGCCCTAAAATTCTTATTTTTGTTTCTGTTAAAATGTGACATAAATGTGTATCTGCTTTAGTTGTTAAGTGTTTTAGGAGTGTGTGAGAGGTTCCGAGTTCAAGCCTTATCTTGGGGTGAAATTTTTTTTTCTGAACAAAGTCTTAACCTTACTCAAAAGGTTTAAGTTTACTTGGTTATAGGTATATAACAAAATGGGCCTGCTGATCTGGTGGTTACGATGTGTGTTGGTTGTGTGAAGGTCCTGTGTTCGAATCTTGCGCAAGCGTGGGTATTTGTTTTTTCTCGGTTACCAGATAGAGTTTGGGTTGAACTAGAATTCTGAGAAGTGGGTTAGTAGGAGAGTGAATATAGGGATTTTAAGGAAAATATGATTAGTTTTGTATTTCTTTTTCTTTTTTTATTCTCTCTCCTACCGAACATCCATGTTTCTTTTGACGTCTTCTTCAAACTTTCATTTCTTTCAAACTCTTCTTTCTGGCCACCATCCTGTTGATTTTTGCTCGTCTTCAAATTGTGCAAATCTTCGTGGTTGGGTACTTTAGTAAATTTTCATAAAGGTTTTGGAATATTGTGAAATGATTTCTGGTTTGTTAATGTGTCGATTTCGTGTTTATGTGTTTCTCGGGAGAGTCAAATTGCCTTCTCTAGCGAGTAGGGTGTGCAGGCTTCCTTATTCACTATGGTAAGTGACCGAGCTTTCATTCAAGTATTCTCTCGAGTTGTCGTTTACGGGTGATGAATGGTTTGGCCTCGTTAAATGGAATTGGTCGAGTTTTGGTGTTATTTTTAGGTATTAGTAGGTTCGAGGGTGGTTTCGCATCGAATCTATACCAGGTGTGTACCTGAAAACACAGAAAATGAGATTCAGCGAAAGCCGAATTTACAAACTATCGATGCCACACGGGCGTGTGGTCACCCGTGCGGTAGGCCGTGTGCAACAACCCGGCCGTGTGATCGATGAAGGGTAGGCCGTGCACAAGACGATGCCGTGTGATGGCCAGGGTGTGGCCGTATAGGCCACATGGGCTAGACTGAACTAGGCGTGTGTATAAAAGCCCGATTTAGGGGCTAATTGGAACAGTGATCTCGGAAACACAAATTCGAGGTTGGAGAAAATTATTTTCATGTTATGTTAAGTGTTATAAGATGTTTATAAGGATGCATGAAAATTTTGGTGCCTTAATTTTAGTAATTTCTAGCTAAATTGTGAAAAAGGACTAAATTGCATAAAGTACAAAAGTTCTATTTTATTTCCTAGAGGTGCCAAATAGCTATGGATTATAAAGTAGAGGTCCCAAAAGTGCAAATTGGCCTTGTTAAGTGTGTTGGTCGGCCATAGAAAGTTAAGGGGACAAGGGCATTAAATGTTGGTCTAAAGTTGGTGATATTAGTTGACAAAAGAAATAAAATAAGATGAAATATGTAAAAAGCTATCAACTTTTTTATTTCCTTCTTTTCTCCACCAAAATTTTAGCAAGCAAGGGGTGTTTGAAAGCTCAAAATTTCAGCAACTCATTTCCTCTTCAAGTACGTGATTTTGATGGCTTTAGTTAATAATTTTTGTACTTTTGGAGTCCCCAAAGCTTAAGCTAGCTAATGGGGGGACTAATTTGTAACATGGTTGAGATTCTAGGGACTTGCCATGAGAGAGTTTATACTGGTTGCTGGATTTTTATGGAAGAAAATGAATGAGAGGATGATGAGAAACAACTTTTGTGAAGGGTGTTGTCATGAAAACACCTATTTGGGACTAAAATGCAAAAGTTGTAATTTGTTCATTAAGGCATGAAATAATTGGCATTGTGGATAGTTGTAAGAGGATTAAATGCTCATCTAGGCTTGTTTAATAAGAAAATGTGATAAAAATTTATTTACGAGCCTAGGGCAAAATTGTAATTTTCCAAAGTGTAGGGGCAAAATAGTCATTTTTGCCTAGAGTGTAGATTATGATATATTATGATTTATAAGTGATTAAATCACTAATTACATTGTTCTAGATCAAAGAAAACGAGTTTCGGACCTAGAATGGGTGAAAAGAGAAATGTGGGCAAAAAGTCATTTTCGGCCTTTTCGTCATCGAGGTAAGTTCATGTGCAAATGTTGTAATTACGTATGAGTAATTTTAATATTCCAATGTTGTATGGAATGTATAATTACGTAATTAATGTATTAAATACTTGTCGATGAATTGTTAAGAGAATTGAATCTAAGAATGATAAGAAACGTAAATAGTATGAAATGATGATAGTTAAGGTTCCGTGTAAGACCATATTGGAATATGGCTTCAGTGAGAGATATTAAATAAGACCATGTCAAGGACATGGCAACGATGTGATAATTCGTATAAGACATTGTCAAGGACACGGCATCGATATGATAATTCATGTATGACCCTATCAGGGGTATGGTGTCAATGTGACAATATGTATATGAGACTTAACAGTGTTATTTAACAGTTGAGATGAATTCAGTGTATGATGAACCTTAATGGGATGAGTGTAATCAATACTCCTTAGTGTATGAGAGAGATTTGTTAATGCATTGTGTGAATGCGAATAAGAATCGTAGAAAGTTAAGCAAGAATGATAGTGAGTGAGGATGTTCATGGATGAACATTTGAAGTAGAGAAAGGTATGTGGATAAATATTTGTGAAAGTATAATATTGGTGGACTGTGTGCGTTACCACCTTATATATTATTAATTGATGGGTTGTGTGCGATACCATCAACTATATTGCTATCGGTGGGCTGTGTGCGTTACCACCTGATATATTACTAATCGATGGGCTGTGTGCGATACCATCGCTTATAAATGATTGGTGAGCTAAGTGCGAAATCACCAAGGGTATAAATGATTGGTGGGCTGTGTATGATACCACCTTGTAAGAGATTCAATGGTGGGTTAAGTGCGTAACCACCGAGAGATTAGTAATATGAGTAGCTTATTGAAAATGCTTGATGTGTTGTTTTATATGATCTTGTGATGATCAGTGCAGGAATGTATGCTAATTAAACAATCATTTGGCTTGTGGTATGGTAAGAATATGGTAAGAGGTAGAATGAGTAAAGTTAAGGATGATCGAGTAAGTAACCATGAGTTCATGAGAAAAGCTTATCATGATAATTTGCAGTTATGTATGTTCAATGAATATCAGTGTTTATTGGTTATATGCAGATGAACTTACTAAGCATTTTTGCTTACTCCTCTTATTTCTCTCATCTCTTATAGGTTAATTTAGCTAGCTCGGGTTGGAGACCGCTAGAGATATTTTCACACTATCGAGCGGACACTATGTATGAGGTATCAAGTCCTTATGAGTCATGGCATGTATAGGGCTAGAATTTAAGGTTGATTAAGTTGTTGTTAATGTGCCAAATTGTGTTGGCCTAAGAGGGTTCATAGTTTAAATGTGTATGGCCATTGATGATGGCTTAAATTGTTGTAATTGTATGGGAGGAAAACCTTATTTTCATGAATCAAATGTATAAGTTCTTGTGTTTTAGTTGATAATTTGAGTTTCCATTGAATTAGTATATGTATGTATGCAAATGAGAGTGGTAAGAAGGCTTGGTAGATAGCCTCCAAGTGCCCACACGGTTAGACACACGGGCGTGTGTCTAAGCCGTGCGTACCCTGCACCTTATTATTAGTTAGAATAGACCACGGGTAGATCCCACGGTCGTGTGCATGAGCCGTGTAAGACACACGGTTTGAGCATGGGCGTGTGCCCAGGCCGTGTGGATCAAGTCAGTAGCTCCCCACGGTTGGAAGACACGGGCGTGTCAAGGCCGTGTGAATAAAGTCAGTAGCTCCTCACGGTTGGATGACACGAGCGTGTCAAGGCCGTGTGGATCAGGTCAGTACCTCCCCACGGTTGCGAAACATGGGCATGTTTTGGGATGCACAGGCGTGTCGCATATCACGTGGGCGTGTGACCCCTGTTTCAAGGGAACGTTCCCGATTGATTTCTGAAAGTTTACGATCATGAATTTTAGGCCTCGTAGGCCCAAGAAATGTACGAGTTGTATACAAAAGAGAAGTTTTTAGTTCGGGACAAAATTATATAGCCCGTAATTTCATGATTTAGCAAGTTCAAGCATAGTAACGTTTCGTATCTGGTCTAGGGCTCGAACTCAGGTATGGGGTGTTACAGTGTGGGCCCACATGAACACGTCACACGGGCGTGTGGGCCCACACGGGCAAACCACATGGGTGTGTAGGCCCATTGAGTTAAAATGTTTCCTAGGGTTGCTCGGGTCGCCAAGTCAACTATGAACTTACTATAGGGTCAGTAAGCGCTACTTAGACCCTAAATCGTGTGATCTGATTATACTATATATGTTAAGCATGTTGAATTTATGCATGTGCACTGATCTGTATGTATGACTGATAACTGAACTGTAACATGTAAGCATGTAATTCTGTATGTCTGCATTAAGCATGTTTAGTTGCACCTGCATTGAGGGGATGTTTGTTTATTAGAGGAAGTGTACTGAAAGGCTTTCATGCCTATTATCTGGCAGCTCAACTGCAATATTACTGATAGGTGTCGTATTCGGTATGACTTGGTGTGTAGGTCTGGTTGGGTGTTTTAAACCTCACATGGTGTGTAGGGATGGTCAGAGATGGTGTATAGATGCTGGTGGGTAGGATACTGATTTCTGTTACTGTATGCACACTGTATCTGAAATGGGCTAATGCCCTAATTGTAAATTGAAACTGAATCTGTAATGGGCTTAGGCCCAAACTGCATTTGATTGATAACTATTGTACGACTGTATGCATGTCTTCGTGGGGATTACACACTGAGTTTATGTAAACTCACCCCTTTCTATTTTATCTGTACAGGTAATCCCCAGACTTAGACGGATCGGTGCGGTGGAGGACTCAACGGTGACCACATGACTTTTGAACTGAGTTAATTCCATTTAAGGTTTTCAGTTTATTATTGTTGGGGTATTTTGATGTAAATTTGGACTTTTGGACTGTTTGCCTTTATTTTGGGATTTTAGCTGATTTTATGGATTTTTAAACTGCAAAAGTTCAAAGAAAACTTGATTTAATTAAAAACAACATTTTCCCTAAAGTGAAAGGTTTTCTTTAATTATCACGGTTTTAAAAGCTTCTGCTACAGAACTTGATTTTAAACGAATCAAATTAATGAGAAAATAATTTTGAAATTAACTTGATTTTAAACGAATCAAATTAATGAGAAAATAATTTTGAAGTTAACAAGAGAGTAACAGAAGATAATAAACGGAAACGGCTTTAACTTGATTAACTCGCTTTCAAATTCCATTCCATGTGACATCGCCAGATTCGGCTATAACGTCTAGGCCCGGTCTGGGGTGTTACAGAGGAAGTAATCTGTACGATGACCTTTCACCTAATTTCTAGCAGCTTGACTACACATTATTTTGTTTTGTGTCGCATCGACACTATATGGTGTGTAGGGATAGGTGGGTGTTTTTAACCCCACATGGTGTGATGAGACGGTCGAAGATGGTGTGTAGAGGATGTGGGGTAGGATTCTGTATATCTATATCTGTTAAGGACTTAGGTCCAAATATGTATCTGTCTGCATATGAGATTTTGTGTATGTTGCATGACTATCTCTTTTAGGTTACACACTGAGTTTACGAAAACTCACATCTCTTTGTCTATTCTGTTTAAGTAATCCTCAGACTTAGGCGGGACAGTGCGGTGGAGGCTCAGCGAAGACCACTTGTCGAAAAACTGTTATTTTTGTTATCCTTATTTACGGGTTTTACTTAATTTTTGATTGTCGAGAGAGTTTTGTAATTTTTAGACTCTCCGAACTTTTGGGACTGTTCATTTTGGATTTTTGGTTTGGTTGCGTCTATGATTTTTAAACTATGATGATTGACAAAATTCTGGTTTTACGCGAACAAATATTTTTGAAAACACGAACGTGATTTTGATTTAAACGATTTTTCAAACTTCCGCTGCGAGATATAAAAAATATTTATAGATTTATGTGTACTTGAGTGGTTAAAGGCTCTAATTATTACCCATAGTGTGCAGGCCTCAATTGAAATAGTATCAGCTCCAGGAGGCAATCGACAATTGTAATTTTTGGGATATTTTTGTAACTTATGTAGAAAAACAATTAAAACAGAATCATGCTAATAACGTGTTATAAAATAAAAAGATAGAAAGTAAAGAACAAAGAGAAGGGAGAGAAAAGAGAGAACGTATTTTATTGATCAATTAGAATATTTACAAAACTTCTCCAAAGTCTTTATTTATAGGCATAAGAAGTTTCAATGAAGTAGATATCTACTTCTAATGACTATTAGAATTTAAAGAACATCAAAACTTATCTTGATCTTGATGGACATCCACTTAATAATATATTCATAACATTAATGACTTTATTGTATTAGAATTAATTTGCAAATTAATTTAGTTGTTCAAATAGAATATAAATGCAATATCTATTTAATTTAATTTAATTTTTACTATTTTCACTTTGGACTCAATTATTTAATTTATTCATTTAATTAAATACCAATACAAATAAATTAAATTAATCTAAGCCATTTCTTACCTTATTGAGAAATTGTGTTTACTATGTATAGTAACTTTTGCAATCTATTTTGTTAGCTCAATAATGGATCGAAAACTCAATCAAAATAGCCAAAAGGGGAGTGAATTGAACTTTTAAAATTTTGGTGAAAGCAATGAAAGAATAAGAAACAAATGACACAACGATTTAAAGTGGTTCAACCCCAATTGCCTACTCCACTACCTTGGCTTTCCATAACTGAGGATTTTCTCAAATTTACTAATTTAATCAACCTTTGATGACAATGTTTAACCTTACAACTCTCTTAAGGTTTCTACACAAATCTTAATACTCAAACCTTACAAAGATCAAAGTGCTTGCCAATTAAGCACAATTACAGAGTAAAACACTTGAGTTAATAGAAAAACAATGAAGCTCACAACTGTATTTAAGAAAAGTATGAAAAATTCAACACAAAAGTTGTTTGATTGATCTTTAAGCTTTGATAATCTCTCTCGTTGTTGTAGAACCTTTAAAAGTTGGTATTTATACTCATCAATTGATTTCCAACCGTTGTGGATGAAAATATCAGTGCATTAATTTCACTTGCAACAACATGTATCGATATTTTTCTAAAAGTATCGATACCAATAGCATTTAATGCCTACTAGTAACTGTTGGAACCAAAACTAACGATAACAAAAGAACTTTATCGATACCAAACAAAATGTATCAATATTGTATCAATACTTAATGAATCTTTTGGAAGTCAGAATACTAATTTAGTATCGATATTAAAGAATTTAATGATAAAGGTGTACTTCTATCAGTACCAAGCAAAGGGTATCGATACTAGATCAGTACTCGGCAAACATTTTGGAAAACATAATGTCATTTTCGTATCAATACCGAAAATGTATCGATAAATTTGTGATTCTACTGATACTCATTTATATTTATCTATACTTAACAAAAAATATTAATACTAGATCGATACTTTTTTTCCTAGAGCAATTTTAACTTGTTTGAAAAATGTCAAAGGCTTTGAAAAAATTTCTAAGTATAAGTTCAATCATATTTCATTTTAGATGTCATTTGAAATGGAATTTTTTGCCGGTTAAAATGATTTTTATTCAAAATATAATATTTGTTATATCAAAATTATTTGCCAAGTAAAGCTTGGTTTAATAATCTCCCCCTTTTTTATATAACAAAACACTTTGATAAATTTGGTTTTCATTAAGTTTGCTCCCCTTTTCTAAAAATCATTTTGAAATTAAGCTTTAGAAAATTTTTTTGTTCATTATCAAAAATTTGGCATTCATTTTGAAATTGATCACTAAATTTACAATTGGCATAAGAGAAAGGCAAATTTAATTCAGGTAAATTTAATTCGGTTAAGGATTGATATTGTTCTTATTCATCGTGATCGCCCTCAACATCTTCATCATCTTGAGCTACTGGTAGACTATCCTTTACCCATTCTCCAGAATGAGGATCTTGTTTATAACTCATACAATGGGGAGCACCAACGCCAAGAGGAGTAGACGAAGTAATAGGAGGATCGCCATGAGTTGGGAACTTTAAATATTTGAATATATAAGAAAGATACATTCCAAAAGGTAATGTAATGGTGTTGGTAAGGTCCTTACCAATTACCTTGGTAATGTCGTTGAACATGATAAGAACAATGTTGGGACGCCTATTATTTTGATAACAATCAATCCACCAATAATTGATTGATCGAACAATAGTGTGTTTGGAAATAGGTTATAATATCCATGTAATTATAAAATGAAGAAAACGATCATGAATATTGAGCTCAGATGCGTGCGAGCCCAAAATGTTTAAGGGGTATTCATTAAAAGCGATTTGATGGCAACAATGGTCGTACTCGTGTCATCATGCTCGAACAAAGCATTCAAATAGAATGCTCGAACGAGAGTGGCATGGGTTGGAGATCAAATTTTGAAAAAATCAACCCAATGTCATTCGACCAACGTCAGAAGATAGGCAAAGTCAAACTAGCTAAGCAATCAAAATCGAGTGGCCGTGAAATATTGACTTTTCACGTAGAAAAATAAGTGTTAAAACAGTAGCGTTTGTAGGACCATTGGGTGGCTTTGATGACGAGGCATCAATTCGAGAGCATTTCTTAAGAGGCACGCTTGCTAACTAGACTAAAGAATGCACTAAATTCACCTAGAAATTTCATTTGAGAATTTTAAGAAACACATGGTGGGCAAAGGGTAAAAGAAAATTTTTTAAGATGTGGGCAAATTTAAGGCAACCTCCTACACAAAACACAATATATATGTTCTAAATAAACCCAATAACTCAATATTTAACTAATAATTTAACAAAAATTGAACAAAAATCGAAGTTGAAAAATATGAGTTTTTACCTCAAGTTTTGCTTTGAAAAGATTAAATTCCTTAACAATCTTGTTGAATCCTTGTTAAAAATGACAATGCGAGTTCCTTTGTTTGAAGATTTTAAGGAAAAGATGGAAGATTTGAGAGTTAGGGTTGAGAGGGTTTAAGAAACAGGTAAAGAAAAAACAAATGGGGTTTCTTAAAATTGTCTAAAAAAAACATGTTACAGGGATTTTAAAAACCTGATGGATATTGATATTTTTTAATTAGGTATCGATAATTTTGAAGTAGTATCGATACCAAATTCCCAATCTATTTTCCAAAGTGCAGAAAATTTTTCCCAACTTAGTTTTTAAGTCTTAATATGTTCTAAACTAACCTAAAATGACTTTTTAGCTAATTCTAAAGATTTCATATGCTTAGAAATGTCAAATTTGAGTATGATGCATATGAAACATAGATTATTATAACATATGTAAAAATTGAGCATTTTCATCAAATAAAGTCTAATTTAGCATACTCAAATGCATTAAAATAATTGCATACTAGACACAATAGGTCAAAATAGATTAAACATGCAACATTAACTCCCCTTAACTATTTGCATATAGGAGCCATATAAATCCTATTTACATGCTTTCGCAATCAATCTTAAGTTAAAAAGCATTTCAAAATCATCAAAGTGCATAAATTGATTTGCACACAAAATCAAGGCAAGGTCGTAATATCTAATTCTCTCCTAAATATCCAAAATCTTTCCTTATCTAATAGTTTGGTAAAAATGTCAACTAATTGGTTTAAAGTGTCAACAAATTCTAGAACTACATCTCTTTTTTGGACATGATCTCTAATGAAATGATGTCTAATTTCAATATGCTTATTTCTAGAATGTTGGATGGGATTTTTAGTGAGACAAATAGCACTAGTATTGTCACACTTGATAGGAAAGCTATCTACATCAATTCCATAGTCCATAAGTTGTTGTTTCATCCACAAAACTTGAGAGCAATAACTATGGGCAGAAATGCATTCCGCTTCAATGGTGGCTAATGCAACATTAGTTTGTTTCTTTGAAAACCATGATATAAACATGTTGCCTACCTCCAAAATTCGCATTCGGTAAGGCATTCAAGCTAAATGAAGAGTCTCTAGGATACCAAAGACCTAAATTAGGTGTGTCTCTGAAGTATCTAAAGATTCTCTTAATGGCTTGTAAATGTGATTCCTTAGTACAAGATTGACATGTAGCACACAATCAAACACTAAACATAATATCGATCTACTTGCGATACGATAAAGTAATAAGCAAATCATTGACCTATATAATTTTATATCAACACATTTACTTTCCTCATTTGTGTGAAGCTCTGTAGAAGAGCTCATTGGTGTAGCTTGTGGTTTGGGATTATCCATCACAAACTTCTTAAGCATTTCTTTTGTATACTTACCTTGATTGATGAATATGCCATCATTCTTTGCTTGATTTGGAGTCCTAAAAAGAAATTTATTTCTCCCATATGCTCATCTCAAATTCACCTTGCATTAGCTTGGGAAATTCTTGACAAAGAAGATCATTAGTAGCTCCAAAAATAATATCATCAATATATATGTGAACTACTAACAAATCCTTATATTGAACTACTAACAAAGATGATACACATCGTTCTCTTACCACTAAATAATCATCTTTTCGATAGAACCACCCTTAGTCCATTTATTTGAACCATTGCATATATGCCTTAGAGGGTCAAAAATTACCATATTGGATTGTTTCCACATACATGCATGTTGAACTTGTTAGCTCAAGAGCTTAACCAGCAATGTACACTCTATTGGCTTATGTTTTCCTTGCCCCCTTAGATCTTTCATACGAAGTCTATCGATGTTCCTAGGATCTTTTGAAATATTTAGCACGAACTTAAACTATTGTTTCACCTAGTCAGGGTGGTGCCACTTGTAGGCACCTAATTTTGTCGAGGTCCCTTGTTCCAAAATTTAAGGCAAGCGATGTTAATTTTTTTTGAAATTAGATTTTGGACTTATTTGATTTTTTTAGTTTAATTTCAAGACTAAATTGGATTTTGATTTGATGTTAGGGATCAAATTAAATATTCAACATTCAATGAAGGACTAATTATGCAATTAACCTTTTTATTAGTAATTAGTTAATTTTTATGGCTTAATGCCTACTTTAGTTTTTAAAGTACACCGTTTTTTCTCACTTTGATCCTTCAAGGTTTTTTTGAGCCACTTTTAGTCCCTAACATTATCAAACATTCCTAGTTCAGTCATTTAAACATTAAAAAAAACCGCCTGGGATATTTAGCCAATCATAAATTACCACTTGTTATACCCCGATGCCACAATGACATCATCATCTAGAAAAACCTAAAAAGATATTTAAAATAAAAAAAAGTTACAAAAAAATATAAAAAAATTATAAACTATATACAATTTTTGAAAAAGATTAAAAATTATGTTAGAATTTTTTAAATTATTAAGAAATTATAAAATATTGTAAAAATTAAAAATATTAAATATTGTAAAAAATATTAAAATATTTAAAAATAGTAAAAATTAATATATCTTGAAATAAAGTATACTTTTCCCTAATCATATTTAAAATATTATAAAAAATTGATAAAAAAAAGTTTATAAATATTTATTTTTCGTCAATAAAAATTGTATATTGTAAAAAATACGACAAAATAAGGCCTATAGGCTATTTTTTTTAATTTAAGGTTTTGGGCTGGTTTTATTTTTAATTAGGGATATAGGTCAATTTTGCTAGAAAGCACGTCCAACTTTCTCCTAGGGTTAAGGGGTTTTATTGGTGTTTTTGTTTAGAGTTTAGGGTATTTTGAAAGTGTTAGGGTTTTTGACGGAAATTCTTAGGTAGTTTTGAGGGGTCGAGGATATGATAACGTGGCTCAGTACACATATATTTCATATGCCATGGTGGGATAGGACCATGACTTTGGAAACCCATCGTGGGGAAATCTAGTTTCTGGGTAATAATGCTTGATACAATCAGGGATCGAAGTCAACGTAAAGGTCCTAGTCAGTGGTCATGATGTGGTCACAGGTTCGAGTATAACCGGGGGCTAGGTGACGGTCTTTACGCGATTAGGAGTTCAAGCTTTTTTGATACTCGCAAACAATGGCCTATATATACCATACATAATATTGAGGCCATAATCTTATGTAAAAACTCTCGGGACTTCTGGTGTATTCAATGTAATTTTTTCTCTATTTCCAAGCAGTCGGTATCTCTCACCTTTCATTCTTGTCCGAAGGCCGACATAGAGGTGGACACAAGAGAGCTCTCAGGAGGAGAGCGGATGTCTCGGCACATAAATGTCAAACTCGAGTCGACGCGGCAGCGGTTGTAGTTATTAATGTGTTGTGTAATAACCACAACCGTCGTTGCTCTGAAAGGAGCATCACCTTTACTACACTATAACAGTTGTTCTCTGCCTGAGAGTTCTCTTATGTCCATGATGGTTTTGGCCTTCGAACAAGAATGAAGGTTGTTAGAATCCCTAAGATTAAGGACAGAATACTTACCTTAGTCCTAGGAATTACCTTGTATAGTAGGATCTAATATTAATATCTAATTCTTAGGAAATTATTGATTTCTAGGGATTCATTCCTTATTTGTACTTAGTTCTACCCATAAATATCTATAACCTAATTAAAATAACATAACAATCATCTCTTTAAAGTTTTGTTCATGGTATCAGAAGCCTTTGGAATTTTTTCCGACTTCTCTAACCTCTCGTTCCAAATGTCCCTTCTCTTCAATCTCTCTTGTCTCTTGTTTTATTCCTTCCCATGAGTGACACTATCGAAACTACATCTAAGATTAAAACCTCACAAATGATTCCAAACACCAATCAAGGAACTCATCAAGGGGACCTTAATTCCTCTCTTATAATAACTAACCATCGGCTAGATGGGAAAATTTTCCTACAGTAGTCCCAATCGGTCATTATGGTGATCCGTGGTCGTGGAAAACTAGGGTATATTAATGGAGACTTCCCACGACCAACCACAACAGACCCAACTTATGGCACCTGGGAACTCAACAACTCGATTGTAATGGCTTGGTTAATCAATTCAATGGAGGCCATATTAGTCGCACCTACCTTTTCTTCAAAACTGCAAAAGATATGTAGGATGCAATCAAAGAAAACTATTCAGATCTTGGAAATGCCTCCCAAGTGTTTGAGATCAAACTGAAATTGAAGGATATCTGACAAGAAACACTTGAAGTAACTCAGTACTACAATAACCTGAAAATTTTGTGGTAGGAACTGGACATGTACTATAAGGCAGACTAGGGAGAATGCAAGGAACACACCAAGTTTATGGCTCACCTCAACAAGGAATGTCTCTATGAGTTTTTGGTAGGACTGAACCGAGAACTTGATGAGGTTCGTGGTCAAATTCTAGGTAGAACCTCTCTACCAACCATTGGTGAAGCATTTGCAGAAGTTAGAAGAGAAGAAAAATGTTAACTTTTCATGTTGGGGGATTTAAAAGAATTTAAACCTGTGACAACTGCTGGTCACTGTCCCACTGAAAACTCGGCCTTTATCTCCAGAGGCCCACAACCACAAAAGCCATGTGTTGGGAATGATTCAGGCTCAACCAGGCCATGGTGCAGCCACTATAACCGTGTAGGACATACAAAGGAAAGATGTTTCAAACTACATGGTTATCCGGGAAAAAATCAAAAGGACAATAAGGCTGCATTAGTATCCTCTAACACCTCCACTGTTGCAGATGAAGCTCTTGATGTTCGTCTAACCAAAACTCAACTTGAGGCTCTCCACAAGACACTATGCACTACCACTGCTCAAGGATCCCTAGCCACTCAAGGTATTGCCCTCAACAGTACTTTTGAACCTAACAATCAATCTTCTCGGATACTCGATTCTGGTGCCTCCGATCATATGACAGGTAACTCTACCTTGTTTCACACCTATACACCCTATCATAATCAGTCCCGAATCTGCATTGTTGATGGCTCTTACTCGCCTGTGGCTGGTGTTGTAAAAATACAATTAACAAAGAATTTTTCTCTTGATGAAGTGTTACATGTTCCAAACCTATCCTGCAATTTACTTTCAATCAGTAAACTAACTAAGGATGAAGGTGTCCTTGCTGAATTTTCTACAACTGGTTGTGTGGTACAGGAACAGAAATCGGGGAGGGTGATTGGCACTGCTAAAGTTGATGATGGTCTTTATATTTGGAATAAGGACAGTATACAAGAAGGGTTGGCTCTATCTATCTCCAAGGAAGATACAATTATGTTATGGCACCGTAGACTAGGACATCCGAACTTCTTGTACTTGAAGAAACACCTTCCACTGTTATTTAGAAATAAAAATGTTGATTCCTTGAAATGTGAAATCTGTCAATTATCCAAACACACCCGTGTACCATACCCAGTGAAACCCTATAACCAGTCCCAACCATTCTCTTTAATTCATAGTGACTTATGGAAAGCCAGCCGAGTGAAAAATATTACAGGGGCCAGGTGGTTCATAACTTTCATTGATGACCATACTAGGTTTTGTTGGGTTTACCTTCTCAAAGAAAAATCAGAAACACCTAAAGTTTTCCAAAACTTTCATTCAATGATTCGAACCCAGTTTAACTCTACCATACAGACTCTCCATACTGACAATGGGAGAGAGTATTTTAATTCTGTCTTGAGTCCTTTATCTTACGGAACAAGACATCATACACCAAAGTTCTTGTCCTGACACCCCTCAACAAAGGGGGATTTCTGAGAGAAAAAATCGTCATCTCTTTGTTGTGGCTCGTACACTAATGTTCACCATGAGGGTCCCAAAATACCTGTAGGGAGAAGCTGTCCTAACAGCCTGCTATCTCATAAATCGAATACCATCAAAGGTTCTAAATTTTCAAACACCTATAAATATCCTTCAAAAGCCTTTTCCCTTATTTCGTGTTCCTAATCTTCCACCCAAAATCTTCGATTGCAAAGCTTTTATCCGTAATCACCAACCAAATCAATCCAAACTTGATCCTCGACTCTCAATGAAGATGAGACTCTTAACACCCTCCGCATTATACCTCCTGATCCTACCACTATTACCAAGCCTACAAATCAAGGTGTTATTGTAGTTCCAGATTTAGGGCCTGTTCTTCTGTGGTTAAAATAAGCACTTCTATCTCCAAAAGCACTTTTGGAAGAAAAGCTGTGCAGAACAAGCTGCTTTTGACTGGATTTTTTGGCTTTTTAGAAGTGCTTTTGAAAAGCACTTCTGAAAAGGAGAAGCTAAAATTTTTAGCTTTTTCTCTCCCAAAAACACTTTTAGTGCTTAATTACTTTTTCACCCCTCCAATAACATAGTACTTTCCCCTTTTTTTTCTTGCTGTTTAATTACAAATGTGTTAAAATCATTAATGAAAAATAAAAAAATATTTTTAAAATACTAATTAAAAATATTTAATGGTTATATTTAAATATTTAAAATGTAGTTTATATATTCTAATTAAATTTTATAAGTAATTAATATTTATTACTTAAAAATATTTAAAATTTATATTTCATATATTAAAATATTAACAAGTTATAGTAATTTTTTTATATTCTTACTAAAATATAATAATATTAACTAATTTAAATTTTATTTAAATGCATATTTGTTACTTGATAATAACATGTCTAAAATGGACATTTTATTTCTCAAAAGCACTTTTTGATAGCAATGCTAAACACTCAAATTTTAAACTGAACTTTTCAAAAGCACTTCTCAAAAGTACTTTTCCACAGCACTTTTCAAAAGCATTGTCAAACTAGCCCTTAGAATGTGGTTCCCCTGTGCAGCAAGAAATGGAAATAGGCGACCACACGATCAGAAAGGCGCAAGAAATGGACTCTAACTATAAGTTTATTCTTGACTTAGCAGGCCTTACAAAAAAGTGAGGCAGCAGGTGCTAAGTTTATCCTCAACCAAGGACCGTTCCAAAACAAAAGTCTCACCTCTATCGCCATCCATCTACTTTCCTATTGCTGTTTGAAATGGCACAAGAAGCTGCACTCAACACCCTATTTCCCAGTTCGTGTCCTATGGAAATTTATTTAAGTCTTATAGAGCTTTTGTATCTAATGTTGATTCTGTAGAAACACCAAAAAATATAGAAGAGGCTCTTGAATTCGCTGAGTGGAGGAAAGCTGTGATGGAAGAAATGAGGGCTCTCAAGGCAAATGACACTTGGGAAGTCTCAGATTTACCTAGTGGGAAGAAGACTGTAGGATGCAAATGGATCTTCACCATAAAGTTTAAACCTGATGGCGGCATTGATCGACACAAAGCTCGGCTCGTTGCTAAGGGTTTCACCCAAACCTATGGCCTAGACTACAACGAGACGTTCGCACCGGTTGCCAAACTAAACACCATTCGAGTTCTTCTATCCCTAACTATCAACATGGACTGGTCTTTGACTCAATTGGATGTAAAAAATGCATTCATCAATGGAGAGTTATATGAGGAAGTGTACATGGATTTCCCACCCGAGTTTGAAGAAAGCAAGGGCCAAGTATGCAAGTTGAAGAAATCCTTATACGAGCTGAAACAATCTCCAATGGCGTGGTTCAGTCGCTTTGCCAAGGCTATGATCAGTAGGAGGTACACCCAGGTGCAGGCAGATCATACCATGTTTTACAAGCATTCTAAAGGTGGGAAATGCTGCATCCTTATTGTTTATGTGGATGATATAATATTAACTGGGGATGATTCAAGTGAAATTGAAAGTCTAAAAGAATTTCTTAGTGCTGAATTCGAACTTAAGGACTTAGGGAACCTTAAGTACTTCCTTGGAATGGGAGTAGCAAGGTCTAAAACAGGGATTTCCATCTCTCAAATGAAGTATGTCCTTGATCTATTATTTGAGGTTGGGATGTTAGGGTGTAAACTAGCCGAAAATCATATGGAATTCAATCTTAAATTAAGAACTGATAAAGATAGAGAAGAAGTCGACAGGAGGAGATATCAACGACTGGTAGGAAAACTCATCTACCTATCTCACACTCGACCAGACATAGCCTTTGGTGTGAGTATTATCAGCCAATATATGTATGCTCCAAGAGAAAAACACTTGGAAGCTACTTACAGAATTTTAAGATATCTAAAGGAGACCCTTGGTAAAGGCTTACACTTCAAGAAAACTGCCAGCCGAAGTGTGGAAATTTACACTGATGTAGACTGGGCAGGGTCTGTCAATGACAAACGTTCTACAAGTGGTTATTGTAGCTATGTGTGGGGCAATCTTGTGATATGGAGAAGCAAAAAATAGCCTGTTGTAGCATGCAGTAATGCAGAAACAGAGTATCGAGCACTATCCCATGGCATATGCGAAGGAATCTGGATACAACGACTAATGGGAGAACTAAAAGTGCTCTACACTAGACCTATAAAGATGTATTGTGACAACTAAGTAATAGTCAGCATAGGTCATAACCCTGTTCACCACAATCACACCAAACATGTAGAGATAGATCACCACTTCATCCAGGAAAAAATTGACTGAGGAGAAGTGTACATCACCTACCTACCTACCAGGCAACAAGTTGCAGACATGCTAACTAAAAGCTTGAACAGAAGCATGTTCAAGGAACTCATTAGCATGTTAGGTTTCATAAATATCTACTCTTTAGCTTGAGGGGAAGTGTTAGAATCTCTAAGATTAAGGATAGAATACTTGCCTTAGTCCTAAGAATTACCTTGTATAGTAGGATCTAATATTAATCTCTAATTCTTAAGAAATTACTGATTTCTAGGGATTGATTCCTTATTTGTACTTAGTTCTACCTATAAATATCTATAACCTAATTAAAATAAAATAACAATCATCTCTCTAAAGTTTGTTCAAAGGTTAAAGGTACCAGTTTCTTGGAAATGGAGAAACAAATTACACCGATTATAGCTAGAAGCCCCAGAGTTTTTTTGTATGAATATGACCTCAAACTTCTGTATTTTGAAAAGATTAAGCTTGTGGTCGTGTAACAACCGTCAACTGACTCCCCTGTTATACCGTCATCCATTACAGCATAACAACTGTCGTTTGAGACCTCCACATCGACTTCCACCCTGGAGCGTAAAAAGTAAAATCACCCCATAATTAACTTCCTTAGGATAGGCTTCAGAGGAATTGATCCCATCTCAGCATGATATATGAGATGTGTGTGGTTTAAAGTGATATCACACTAGTGACGACTTAAGAATACCTCGAACGTAAACGAAATATCCTTCGCAACCAGAAGTTTTGAGACCAAAAAATGGTTTATAGTGGAGAAATAGAAATGACTGGAGAGAAATTATATGAGTGAGGGATGATGAAGCTTAGTATGTCGGAGCCAATTTATAGGCACATGGAAGGCTCTATTTACAAAGGAAAACATTCAAAACTGCGGTGGACTATATTCTAAATGTGTTGAAGTATTTAAATCATCTGAAATATTCGAAGCGTCAGGATTTTCAGCCCGGGGAGTAGTAAATTCATTAGAGGAAGCTCACCCAACTAGGAGGCTTTCCTGCCACTTCAGTTGGGTGAGCTTCCTTTAATAAATTTATATTTCCCAAAGCAGAAAGTACCTTTTGGTATGACTGTTGTACACGTTATTTTGCTCGTAGAATCTGAATTAAATTAGATGAGTTCTGATTGCGTGATGAAAATTATTTGCACCATATAGTATGCAACAAATATGTGCATTCGTAAAAATAATTCATAGCACATATTCTCTTTCTCCCTACATAATTCTCTTATAAAAGGGTTGTAATTTTCATAACATTTGCACACATCAAGTTAATATCAAACAACTCTCTACTTTTTTTTTGTGTTTATTCATCCAAACAATGACCGATATATAAATGAGTCGATAAGTGAAATCCGTTATATACTACGACGGTCAAATCTGTAATACAGAGTTCAGGGTGGTGTTTGTAGGAGTGAAGTACGTGGAATTAAGGTTTAATAGTACCATTCAAATGTGTAAGCTACAAACTAGAATTAGGAGAAAAGTCAGGGGATTGAGTCAGGGAAGAACTACGAGGTTGCAATGTAGATTTTTTACATCTATTGACCCCTATAAGTATGATCTATTCGATGTGATTAGTGAGATGCATCTTGAGACGGTCATATCATCGCACATCTCATGTGAAAATGTTGTTATTAAGTTATATGCCGAGTTCACCGAAGCTGATGGATTTGGCCTGCCTTCAACCTCCGTCGCGGCGAATACTGGTACCGAAGATCAAACAAAAAAGTCTTACTACACAGTTGTACGGTGGATTTTCTGGCCTCCTTCAAAGCGACTACTATGATGTTCTCAGAAAAACCTTGGACAGACATTCATCAGTCTCCAACATTGATCTAAGCTTCAGGGATAAGTACTAGTCGGGGTATCAACATTAACCCAAATATAGACAGTCGGGCTCGACATTTAATCAGTGCATTTGATTTCAACTTCGGCACTAGATTGATGTTATAGGGCAGAAGCAGTTATACCGGGGGATCATCGATGTATATCAGTCATCAACCCGATGATTATTCTAATGAGCACATCGGTTATATGAGAACCAATAACCTACTACTTTCGACGGAAGCCAGCGAGGGCACGTCCAACACCGTGCTTAAAGGTAACAATGAAGGCGCGGACAAGAAAGAAGAGGTTGCAGACACAAATACGGGGGAGGAGTCAAAACCTGAGCCAATCTAGCAACGCGGTCAAGATGGTTTAGAAGTGGCACTATTTTTCGAATCGAATCCAGTTACAACGGAGTCAAAACCTTGCGATTATGAAGATAAAGCATCGGACAATACTTCGAACCCATATTCGTGATTTAGGGCGTATAAACCTCTGCTTCATATGATGAACATCGATCTATCAGTTGATGGTGGTTTAAAATTTTTTCGACTTCTGTACAGAACACCTGGTCATGCAAGCACGGTTCATGATGTACGAATTTTCGAAGTTGGAATAGAATACCTCAACAAAAATACTTTTCTTGCTGCACAGAAGCGATACAACATCAAGAACAATGTTACCACGTCATGAAGTCCCACTTCACAAAATTTAAAAAAAAAAGTGCGCAACGAATGACAAGAGGTGTAAATAAAAAATCATGGCATCGTATTGGAAGAAATCTGGGCTATGGATGATAAAGAAGTATACCGGTCCCTATATGTGTGTTGTGACGAGTGCAAGTCAAGACCATCCGAAGCTAGACTTGGACATGATTGCTAACATTGTTCTACTGATGGTGAAGGCTAGTCCCCAAGTTAAAATATCATTGTTGATTGCGAGCATACGAAGCCAATACCAATATACTCTAACATACTACAAAGTATAGGTTGCAAAATAAAAGGTTATGTAAAAGTTGCACCATGAGTGGAAGGGTTCGTATAAATATCCTTGACAATGGTGTCAAGTATTAGATCGGTACGTACCAGGTTCCGTAACTAGTCTCGAAATGAGCCTAGGATATTCCGGCAATCAGATGGTCCTCGGGAAAAGAGTATTTTACTATTTTTTTGGAACTTTAGGCAATGTAGAGAGGTATTTCAACACTATAGGCCTATGGTTCAAATTGACGGAACCTAGCTGTATGGAAGGTATCAGCAGTGTCTGTTGCCTACTATTGCTTAGGACGATAATAGAAAGATTCTTTCTATAACGTTCACAATAACTCCTGGAGAAACGACAGATAACTGGGATTTTTTTAAGCTGGTTGTGCCCTCTCGTTTGCCCGCAGCCTGATATATGTGTCATATCGGATAGGGAAACTGGAATACTTTCGATGATTGATCGGTACGGATCCCTCTAGGATCAAACTCATCATCGGTATTGCATTCGACATGTGGGATCCAACTACTACCAAAAAAATCCTTCGGTGACTTAGCGAGATCTAGTCTTCGACATGGGTTTGTAGTTCCAACCTTGTATTCACTGCAAATTGAATTTTGAATTACGAGGTTATATCATTGCACTAACCGATACCTATTTATCAGCATGTTATGAGCTCGTCCAACATGTTTTCCATCAAAAGTTAAACAACTTGAGCACCATTAACATGTACAGTGTGGCCTATGTTTCAAATATACCGTTTGAATATTGGACACAGTCGTACAACAGGAGTCTACGATACGGGCACATGACGTCAAACTTGGCGGAGGGTATCAATTCGGTACTGAAGTGGGCGCGTTACTTACCGGTAACATCGGTTGTGAAAGAAACATACTTTTGACTGGCCACTTAGTTTTCTAAAAGGGAGTCGGCGTATACTAGATAAATAACAGGTGGTAGTACATTCTGCGATGATGTGATGAAAGAGATTTGGTAAAGTACAACGAGAGCATACATGATGTATGTAGTATGCCACTCACGTTGGAACCATGATTTTCGAGTCACCGAGCATGCTAGGCCTGACTAGGAAATGTCAAGTGCATCGTATCGTGTGACCCTAACGGAAAGGACCTGCACTTGTGGGAGCTTCCAAGCACTTTAGTTCTCATGCACATGTAATTGTCGCATGTGAGAACATACAAATTTACTACGCGCCTTACATTAACAATATTTATCGACTAAAATGCATTAAAATATGTGGAGTCCTGAATTTCCACCCGCCCTAGATGAGATTACGTGGTTGCATGTGTCTAGTGTGCCATTCGAGCTACTGCCAAATAAGGACCTACATTGCGTCCCGAAAGGTTGACTGAATTCTACCCAAATAAGGAATAATATGGGTATTTGGAAAAGGCATGATCAACAGAAATTATGCGGGTATTGTAGAAACACAGGGCATACAAAGCTTACTTGATCTCTGTGTAGGGAAACGTTGGGGCCCTGTGTCGATAACATTGCTTTCAACCAAATTTCATATGGTCCTAAGTGTTTATTGTATTCAGTATAACTATAAAGGTCAATGTTCTGTATTGCAATCAATTTCAAGGGCATACAGTTTATTTAGTTGTCGATAACAAGATAAATCCAAAAGATTTTATACTCAAAATAATATGTCAATAACAAAATCTAACATTTGTTATTTATCGATAAAACATAGATAGTAATGCTGACAAGTGGTTTGTTTGAATGAATAACCTCGATTTTTTTATTTCTATCATGTCTATATTTATATTAACAAAATTAAAATAAAAAATACAATCAATAGTGTCGTTGGAGAGAATGTGTGCCATAGGGCGGAGGATGGCAGTCACGTGGAGGATTTCTATGTACAATCGACCATACCACCGGAGGTGCATCTAGAGGTGCCGGCCTCCAAACTTCCTTCTCGTCGTCATCAGCGCCTGTGTATGTAGCTAGCGCGACCCCTTAGGCAATTGTATCTTTTGGATTGACACTATCGTCAGTTTTTTTCTTGGATGATCGTTCGTCTGCCATTGTGTATCCGCCACTCCCTTATCTACTGGTTGCGATGATGAGCCACCCCTGTAAAATAGTGATGCGTACGTTGTTTGGGTCACTAAAGGCGTGAAAACATAAGGTGCCCTAAATCTCAAGTACATCAAAAACATACTGGGCATCCACATCGCCATTGACTCCACATGGGTGCTTCCATTGGTAGCGGTGGGCATGTTAGAGACTGTCCCGACACGGGGTTCGACATCAATATCTGTATAGGGGTGCAGAATGCAGAGGACGTCGGTGAAGTGAAATATGTACTTGCGGGAACAGAAGAACCGACCATATGCAGTGACGGTCTGTAGTGTGGTGGTGCTTGTAAATAAAACACATGGTTAGGTAATTGAATGTGAATACCTGGAGGAAAATGAGCCGAATATTGCATAGCCATAAGCGACGCATCTTCTACCAGAGCGAATGATGAACCCGTCATGCGACCGCATCCCGTCCTAGTTTGCTGTGGCTGACGATGTGACCTCTTCGCCCAAATTTACCGACTCCTCTCATTTGGTGATAGCAGATACGACTTACCGACGGCTCTAAACCATGCCAAGTAATCATCAACTGCCGCTGTGTCCGCTAAGAAATTGTTCGCAAATGGGTATGGATTGCATCATATGATCCCACGCCTCGATGTGTTCCTCATGCCGTACTGATCAATTCATGTTGTCCTTTCTCCGCATGTCCATCTTGTGCAAATCCTTCAGGTCTTGTTGTGATGGTGAAATTCGTTGTCTCCATCCGAACTGTCACAACAGTCGGTCTGTTTCATGCATTTCCACTGTCGCGTACACTATCAATGGCACATTTGCATCCCACATCTGCCGACTGTACAACACTTCTGGTGGGATGCAGGATATGACATCAGCGTCGGCGTATGGCATCTATTTAAACTGATAAACAAAATTGTAAATATTATTATTTATGAATTTTTTTTTACGAATAATTACGTAATTAATATAGGTTCGAAAGAATACTTAACTAACCTCTGCTTCTGACCGTTGATCTAACAAAAACCTAATATCTTCTAGAACCTCAAGCAATCCCACGAAGCTCGGCACATGGTTCCACTTGTATAAGCGATATGTTAGTCGAAACGTATAATAATAAAAATTATTGTACAAACTATGTATTTGTTAATAAATGATATTTAACTCGTAACCAACGGGAATATATATAAGTCGGTTACCTTGAGACGTAGAAACGATAGTCATCACCAAACTCACGACTACAACAAAAGCAGACAACCACCGATCGACGTCAACCTCAGTTCGTAGCCTGATATGTCTCCCGATGTAACATGGACAATATGGCAGATCTTTAACTTAGTTTCCCGCAATCATTGAAGTTTATTAGATGTAGTAACCACCTTACGTGCACCAAATTTCAAGATTTGTTGGGCATTAAAATGCCCCCGATTAGCCTCTCTATGTATGCTCGGGTATATTATTGTATCACCTCCTCCGTTTGGTCTTCAGAGTCTTCAGGGAGCTCGTCAAAATTACCCTTCAACCAGTTCATCAATATCCGACCACATTTGAACTTGTTTGGGACATTTCCCAACAGTGATTGGTAGAGGGTCACTTTGCTTGAAACGATCCTAGATCCTATGACTGATCCATCCACTGGCAAATCTAGTTGTAGCACTACATCTTCAAGTGTGACTGTATACTAGTCGCATGGAAGGTGGAAAGTGTGTTTCGAGTCTCTATCTTTCCACCAATACACTGATTTGTTGCAAATCGAGTTTACAGCCCCCGAGCATGCTAGACACATGCAAGAATCCAATTGCTTGCAAGTGGCCACGAATTTCAATAATCGCACATTTTTTTATATTATGGATGAAGCCCTCCAGAACACGATCATCTTTCTATTTACAAAAAAAAAATTATAATAATAATTAAATTTAACATTATTGAAACTAATGAAATTTAATTTTTGGTCTTACCATTCTTGTCGTCGAAGTGGATTAGGGAGGCGACCATTTGTGAGAAATCGGTTTAAACACGAGATAATTAAAAAATAATATTTTTAAATAAAAATATAAAAAATTATTAAAAACAAGAGAGTTTAAAGACTTGAGACAGTTTGAGAGAATTTGAGAGAATTGAAAGAGTTAAGAAAAGGATGTGAATAAAAAAAAATGAAATTTGAGGGGTATTTATAGGGTAAAAAAAGTTACTGTTGGCGGAAACATTCAAAAAGCAATTGAGATTTGACTGTTACCTGGAAAGTGCGTCCATCTAGGCTCGCTTTCCATAAAACTCATCCAGCTAGATGCGCTTTCCAAAAAAATCGACTTATATCCCTAATTAAAATTAAAACTTGCCCAAAACCCTAACTTAGAAAAAAAATCGGCCAGTATGCCTTATGTTGCCAAAGAATACAATAACTGTTATAAAAATTATGCCAAAATTCATTAAAATAATCAAATACTCAACAATTGTTGTTGAGATGTTTAAGAGTATTTACATGTTTTCTTATCAGAATTTGGACCTTCCGGATGTTTCGAGAAACTTATTAGTTTAATCTGTAGCAAAATCTTAAATCCCTAAAAAGTCAATTCTAACATCCAACCCTAGAAAATCTCGATCTCTAGCCTTTTTACCCCTAAATTTTGACCCCTCTCCATTTCAAATTTCAGTGCAAATCACGGGCATAATAAAAAGCAATTTTTTGTTCATCGTAGGAATAGTTTATGTTTAGGGTTTATGGTTTTAGGTTTAAATTTAGGGTTTATGTTTGTAGTTATTAATTTTATGGTTTATGTTTATGGCTTGATGTTAGGGTTTAACTTTAAGGTTTAAAGTTTGATGTTATTAATTTTATGATTTAGTGTTTAAGGTTTGGTTTTAAAGTTTATGCTTATAGTTTAGGGTTTAATTTTAAGATTTAGGTTTAGGGTTTGAGTTTAAGGTTTATGGCTTATGTTTAAGGTTTAGGGTTTATAGTTATTAATTTTATAATTTAAGGTTTAATGTTAAAATTTATAGTTTAATTTTAGGGTTTAAGTTTATGTCTTGAGTTTAAGGTTTAGGTCTAGGGTTAAAGTTAGGTTTATTGATCAAGGTTTAGAGTTATGTATTTGATTTTAAGGTTTAAGGTTGATGTTCTAAATTTAAGGTTTAGCGTTTAATTTTAGGGTTTAGGCTTATAGCTTAGGGTTTATGGCTTAGTGTTTAAGGTTTTAGTTTCTTGATCTATAGTTTAGGGTTTATGGTTGATGTTCTAAATTTAAGGTTTATGTTTTTTAATTTAGGGGTTTTGGTTTGATTTTAGGGTTTAGTCTTATAGTTTAGGGTTTAAGGTTTTAGCTTCTAAATTTACGGTTTATGGTTCATGATTAATGGTTTAGGGTTTCATGTTTGAATTTAGGGTTTATGTTTAAGGTTTCAAGTTTATTATTATTAATTTTATTATTTAGTGTTTATGGTTCGATTTTAGGGTTTAAGTCTAGTTTTTAGATTTAGGGTTTGAGTTATGTTTAGTAATCAATGTTTAATGTTATGTATTTGATTTAAAGGTTTAGGGTTTAGGGTTTAAAGTTTAAGATTCAAGGCCATGGTATCAATGGTTTAAGGTTTATGGGCCTATGATTTAAGGTTATTTTAGGGTTTAATTATTTAAATTTTGGGATTTGAGGTTAGGTTTTGGGTTCGAAGGTTTGAGTTAATTGTTTGTGATGCTTGATTTAAGGTTTAGGGTTCATAGTTATGGGTTCAAGTTTAGTGTTTATAGTATTGGGTGTTTGATTTAGCGTTTGGTTTTTTTATTTGGGGTTTAGGGTTCGAGATTCTAATTTTAAGGTTTAAAGTTATGTGTTTGAGTTTATGGTTTGGACTTTAATGTTTTTAGTTTAGGGTTTGAGATTCTAGATTTAGGGGTATTTATAGGGTAAAAAAGTTACTGTTGGCGAAAACATTCAAAAAGCCGTTGGGATTTGACTGTTAGTTGGAAAGTGAATCCATCTAGGCTCGCTTTCCATAAAACTCATCCAGCTAGATGCATTTTCCAAAAAAAAAAAACGACTTATATCCTTAATTAAAATTAAAACTTGCCCAAAACCCTAACTTAGAAAAAAAATCGGCCAGTATGCCTTATGTTGCCAAAGAATACAATAACTGTTATAAAAATTATGCCAAAATTCATTAAAATAATCAAACACTCAACAATTGTTGTTGAGATGTTTAAGAGTATTCACATGTTTTCCTGTCAGAATTTGGACCTTCCAGATTCTTCGAGAAACTTTTTAGTTTAATATGTAGCAAAACCCTAAATCCCTAAAAAGTCGATTCTAACATTCAACCCTAGAAAATCTCTGATCTCTGGCCCTTTTACCCATAAATTTTGACCCTTCTCCATCTCAAATTTTAGTGTAGATCATGGGCATAATAAAAAGCAATTTTTTGTTCATCGTTTGAATAGTTTATGTTTAGGGTTTATGATTTTAAGTTCAAATTTAGGGTTTAGGTTTGTAGTTATTAATTTTATGATTTATGTTTATGGCTTGATTTTAGGGTTTAAGTTTAAGGTTTAAAGTTTGATGTTATTAATTTTATGATTTAGTGTTTAGGGTTTGATTTTAAAGTTTATGCTTATAGTTTATGGTTTAATTTTAAGGTTTATGTTTATGGTTTGAGTTAAGGTTTATGGTTTATGTTTAGGGTTTATAATTATTATTTTTATGATTTAGGGTTTAAAGTTTATGGTTTATGGTTTATGGTTTGATTTTAGGGTTTGAGTTTATGGTTTGAGTCTGGGGTTTAGGTATAAGGTTGAAGTTAGGTTTAATGATCAAGGTTTAGGGTTATGTATTTGATTCTAGGGTTTAAGATTGATGT
This sequence comes from Gossypium bickii, assembly GCA_025503065.1. NCBI lineage: Eukaryota > Viridiplantae > Streptophyta > Magnoliopsida > Malvales > Malvaceae > Gossypium > Gossypium bickii. The sequence goes on from CP106718.1 coordinate 21,537,411, forward strand.
TTTAAATTTAATGTTTATGATTTAGGGTTTAGTGTTTGATTTTAGGGCTTAGGCTTATAGTTTATGGTTTATGGTTTATGGCTTTTTGTTTAGGGTTTTAATTTCTTGATCTGTAGTTTAGGGCTTATTATTGATGTTCTAAATTTAAGGTTTATGGTTTTTAATTTAGGGTTTTTGGTTTGATTTTAGGGTTTAGCCTTATGGTTTATGTTTTAAGGTTTTAGCTTTTAAATTTATGGTTTATGGTTCATGATTTATGGTTTAGGGTTTCATGTTTGAGTTTAGGGTTTATGTTTAAGGTTTTAAGTTTATTATTATTAATTTTATGATTTAATGTTTATGGTTCAATTTTAGGGTTTATGTTTAGGTTTTAAGTCTAGTTTTTAGGTTTAAGGTTTGAGTTAGGTTTAGTGATCAATGTTTAGGGTTATGTATTTGATTTTAGGATTTAGGATTATGGTTTATGGTTTAAGATTCAAGGCCATGGTATCAATGGTTTAAGGTTTATGAGTTTATGAATTAAGGTTATGTTTTGGGTTTAATTATTTAAAGTTTGGGATTTGAGGTTAGGTTTGGGGTTCGAGGGTTTGGGTTAATTGTTTGTGATGCTTGATTTAGGGTTTAGGGTTTATGGTTACAAGTTCAAGTTTAGTGTTTATGGTATTGGGTTTTAGATTTAGCGTTTGGTTTTCTTGATTTGGGATTTAGGGTTTGAGATTTTAATTTTAGAGTTTATGATTTAGGGTTATGTGTTTGACTTTATAGTTTGGGCTTTAATGTTTTTGGTTCAGGGTTCGAGATTCTAGATTTAGGGTCAATAATTTAGGGTTTAAGGTTTGGGCTTAGAGGGTTTTTGTTCGAGATTTTATATTCTAGATTTAGTGTTTAGGGTAAAAGAATTATGTTTCAAAATAATCTATCCTAATTTTGTTAAATTTTTACCCTAAACCTTGGATACCAGCTGTAATTTGGGCGGTGGGATGTGGTCTTAATGTATTTTGGTTGTGTGGGAATATTCGAAGTGTATACATGAGGGCTGGGTGTTAATTCTTTTGGTATTTATCAGCTTGGTAATTGCAAGAACATCATTTCTAAGCTGGTGGAGAAAGGGGATATTGAGCACTGTGAAATTATGTTGTAGCTTGCTGGAGAATTTGGTACCTTGGAAACAAAATTTACTAGGCGGGAGCTACTTGGATACTTTTAGTGAGGCGGCACGCAACAGCTTAGACACTATCGGTTTGGTGACTATTAGTCCATCTAGTTGACTTCCCCAATTGTTCTATTGTTGAAATTAAATGTAGATGCTGGAAGGCAGAGTATGGGTGATGAGATAGCTAAAGCCAAAACATCATTTATCGTAAAAACCAAGGGATTATTGATTAAAGTTTGCTAGAATTGCCCTGAAACATTTTTTTTTTTACGTTTAAAAGGTTAATATTTTAGTCTCTACAATGATTATTAATATCGCATTAAAATAAATATTAAATCAAATTAAAAGTTTATTTCTTTTAAAAATAAATGGAATAATATGATTTAATAATGATTAATGTGGAGCAAACTACAAATAATATACATAACAATTATGTAAAAAAAACAAATAAAATCAAAAACAATTTGAAGTAAAAGTGAAATCAATCTCCTATTGTATTGTTAGCCTTTAAATTAATTTAATATTTGATCTAATATCACATCAGTTATCATTAACTCATGTGATTCTATTAATAATACAGTTAATGTGTAAACACTAAAATGTCAGCTTTTCAAATGTATAGGAATTAAAATATTCTTTTTAATAGTAGAAGGACTAAAATAAACTTTATGATATGGTATATGGACTTGTGACAAACTTCAACTAAGATTATCATGGAACTTTGACACTGAATTTATGAGAAAATCACTACAGATGTAGTTTTGGATCTAATATGTTACACACACCAAGCTTAGATTACATCATTCACAGCACAATGCGAAGAGAAAATATACAAGACCAGCTAAAGGAAATCATTGCGATACCAAAAGAAAATAAAAATCATCGTGCATCATCGATTTTGAATTTGTCTTGGCTTTTAATGCTATCTAGCCCTATGGAGATGCTAGTTGAGGCATCAAATCCAATGCCATAGTTATACATATCATGAAGCAAGTATTCAGTCTCTTCCACATGTAAGTCGTGTCTTCCCCATGAAAGTTTCTCTATTGCTCGCAATCCTTGTAATTCAGACACAACTTCCTTCATAGTTGGTCTTTCCTCTCCTTTTAGCCTCACGCATCTCCTAGCTAAAATTGCCACTTCCTTAAGCTGCTCAATGTTTTTATCGTTCAACACTCGCCCATCAACAATATCTAGCAAGCGTTCCTCTTTCATAACAGAAACAAAGTATAGAGATAAGTTTCTTTCATGTTCAGGTCTTTCAAAAGAAATCGCTTTCAGACCTGTTAGTAACTCTATGAGCCCCAAAGCTATAAACATCACTCTTCTCAGTCAATTGACTTGAATGAAAATATTCAGGATCCAAGTAGCCTAGAGTTCCCTGGACAAGCGTTGTTACCTGTTCTTTATTTGAAGGGACCAATCTTGAAGCACCGAAATCAGATACTTTAGCATTGTAGTTCTCATCTAAAAGTATGTTGGTCAACTTGACATCACGATGAATAATAGGCGGAGAAGCAGCAGAGTGCAAATAGGAAAGGGCTTCTGCTGCTTCTATAGCTATTTTCAAACGAGTTTCCCATGATATGATGGATGTATGAGTGGCATTGTGCAAGTAATCGAAGAGTGTTCCATTTCTGACATATTCATAGACTAGGAAAGGGACTTGAGTCTCCAAACAACATCCTAAGAGTTTCACCACATTTTTGTGGTTGATTTGGGATAACACAATAACTTCGTTAACGAATGGTTGAACTTGGCTTTGATTTCCAATGAGGGATTTTTTAATGGCAACACTGCGCCCGTCGGGCAACAATCCTTTGTAAACGGTACCCTGACCTCCTCGTCCAAGGATTCTACTTTCATGGTAGTTGTTCGTCGCCTTCTTGAGTTCTTCAAGGGTAAAGATTTTAGCTATCTCACCGTACTCTTCACGTTTTGAAAGCTGTTCTCGCAACAAAACTCCACCATTTTGCTTAAAGTTCTGTTGCTTTAGTCTGTTGAGCTTTCTCTGCCTGAGCCCCAAATACACCCATGAGGAGCATAAGAGGGAAAATAGAAGACTCGTGCCTATACCTGTAATTATGGCAAAAGATTTGTTGATGATGACGCCTATTTTCGCACCGTTGAATTTGGGTTTGGATTGAAGGGTGGGTTTTTCTTTTTTTTTTTTTTAAAGTATTATCTTTTTTATAATTTTTCTCAACTTAATTTTTAAACATATTAGTTTTGCCATTATGCATATTTAAACTATTCTTGAACTTATTGCACGACAATTTAAATCTATATTTTAGAAAAAGAAAAAAGAAAAAAATTAATAACATTATTTTTTTAACACATTATTTCTAAGTTGTTCATGCAATAAGTTTATACATGTTCAAAACACATAAGAATCTATTGTATTGGTAGTTCGAATCTCACGTTCATAAACTTTAGTAAAACTGTTAAAAAAACATTAGATCCCAGTTGTTTAAGTAGTAAGTACACATGTTTTAGATATGTTTTGCACCATTTTCAAACTCGCATTTAACATCTAAATATACAAGTAAATTGATAAAAAAAATTAACTAACATAAAATCGATATTTTTAAATTTAATTATAATATTTTCAAATTTGAAAGTAATTTAAGATTTGAGTTATATTTTGAGTGGTTTACTACAACTGACCCAAGCAGATAATATTTTGAATTTAAGTGTGACAAGAAAAAAAAAACAGACAACACAAATAAATAAAATAAAATTTAGAGAAATTTTACAGTGTTATAGGATAGATGTTAAGAGTAAATTTGTATTTGAATAATCAAGCTAGAGAAAGGACAAATAAAAATGTAGTAAAGCATATTGACAATAACAAACTTCAATGGATTTTAATCCAAATGATTTTCCTTAAAAATATTCATTTTAACTCATTATATTTATATGATTTTGTATTTTTACATGTGTACGCTAAAACGGGTGTTTTTAAGAAAAAAAATCATGCAATAATTAATTATGTTAACTATTTGGACTCTAACTAATGACATTATGAATGTAACGGGGTTAAATTATGTCAAACAGAAGTGTAAATACCAAATTTTAAATTTAAGCATAGTAGAGGGACCAAAATTACAATTTGACCTTTAAATTATAACTTTGCCTTTGGTAATTATACTTTACGGAAGTTTGAGAATTAGTCCATGCACTTAAAATTTAAGTTTTCTTAATTTGTATATTTAAAAACAATTCTAATCTAATCATTGACATTGCTAGTATTTTGTGAAAAAATTTCTTACCATCATGTATGCTTATTGAGTTGGTAATGATTTACTTGTGAGGTTAGCATGATTGCATGTGTGTATTTATGAAAAATTTTGATGAAATACCAATGGTATCTAACAATTCAACATTAATTTTGAAATCGAAAAAATAGAAAAAAAAAAGTAATTTTTTTCATCTAAACTTCATTGAAGTACGAAGGTTTTTAAAAATATTTATTAATAATTTTGCATAAATTTTATTCGAATGAGTGTTATATGTACTAACCTAGTGTGCCAACAAGAATGGGAAAATGCGGCTTGACTTTAGGATTGCAGCCTGTTCCCTTTTTCCGGCCATCACCTTCAAAACCCTTGGGGCATGAACAATTATAGCTTCCAGGTAGATTATGACATGTTCCACTGCAAGGCTTCAGTGTCTCGCATTCATTAATATCTACAAAAAATTTCAGACATTTTTTAAAGAAAGAAAGAAAAAAAAAAAAACAGTATATTGGTCACAGAATTAAAAGTGTCTATCAAAATGAATCCTGTATTCTTCACCTTGGCAGCCGTAGGAGAGATAAGGGTTACCCTGAAAACCATGAAGACACTTGCACAAATATCCGCGGCCATTTTCTGGATCTATGCAATCGCTATTTTGCTTGCAAGCATAATTATCTACATCCATTTTAGCTTCCATGCAACTTCGGTTCCCAATTGTCCAATCAAGAATAATTGGAAACTTCTTTTTGCTGAAATTAATGTTGGAAAGATCTGAAACAGAGAAGCTAAAGGCGCCATCTTCCACGGCAAATCCATAACTACAAGGATTGAAGCTTAATACTTTGGAATGCTTCCAATAGCTATCAAAACTCAATTCATAATCCGTCACACCTTTAGGGAGAGCCGTCTGGCAGCAGCCGATGCCAGAGCAAGATCCATTTACCAAATCGGCGACATCGTAACAAAAGCATACACATCCGGTCGAATATGTCCGTCCCGTGAAACCCTCAACATAGGCGTAGGTGTCACAACCAATGGCTGTGAACTTGTTTCTAGTATGAGATATGAGGAATTTTGAAAGCCTGAACCCTGCATAGAAATAATAAGCACTTCCTGATGAATTATAACAGTCATAACCTACCGATATTGGATGCGCAAATAACCACTGAGAGAGATGTGGAGAACTTCAATATCACTGGTGGTTAGGAATGCTTTAGGAGAGTTGAAACTAGTGTCACAACGAATGAAAATCCTCTTACTGATATTACAATCAGTACTGCCTGTTCCAAAAGGGTATGGGATGCTGATATTCCCACAGTTGCTTTGGCACCCTGCTTTTGCGTGACCTGCTACTGAGGTTGTTGTAACTGTTAACGTAACTGCAAACAGAGCAAGCACCTTAAACATACAGCGGAAGCCCATGTCTCTGTGTTCTTTAATCTCTCTCGGCGGTATCTAGGATTACTCATTGGTTAATAATTTATAGGAATAACATGTGGGAAGATTCAAAGCCATTTTAATTGGGCAACAGCAACCATATTTATTAGCTAGGTTACTGTAACCCAAAGGAAGGTGTCAACGTATGTCAGTACTACTCATCTTTATTGCTGAGGGTTAATGGACGAATTGGCAACCATCGACCAACTATATTTTGGAAATTGAAATTGGTAAGCATTCAACATCCATCTATCATTTTCTAATTATTCATATTTCAGTTTTTTTCTCCAAATCACATTAAATTAAATATACACTTGACGGGTTCAATTATAGATAAGAGCAGGTACGCTTTTCTGTCGTTACAATTTATTGCGAAATTACTAGTATGGTTGGTACATGGCATTGTTTCATTTTATCTAGTATATAATAAAAAAATAAAATAAAATAATTATAGATGGTTTATTTTTTATGATAATCCTTAAAACTACTTATAGCTCCTATCCAACACTTAAATAGAAGGATAATGTGCTTTAACACACTTGAACTCATATTCTCCTACACTGGTAGCAATACCTATGTCAATCGTGCTAAAACTCAATCAACAACTAATTTTTAATTTTACATATGTTGTATATAATTTTACGCATTTAATTTTCAATTAATTTTGAAATATTGTATTTTTAATTACTATAATTAGTGCAAAATAATATTTATTGTTTACCGTGTTAAATATAATTAAAATATATTATTTTATTTAATAATTTATGATTTCTAATAAATCAAATAATAAATAAAATATTTTTAACATATTCAATATATAATATAATTTTACTTCATTAATTAATGCAAAACAACCATTACTCAAAATAATAACTATTAACATAATTAATATATATAAATTATTTTGGTAATTCAAATATAATGTTAATAAAAAATTAATTGTTATAAAAACATTTGTAAAAAGTATTAAAAATTATATATTGTAAATTAAACTCTTCACAATTTAATTTTATTTTTTAACAACCAATAAAATTGATCATTAAATTCGTAGATAATTTATAATTAATATAAATATAGTTATTACATAAATAGATATAATTTACTATTTAAAACAAAATTAATGTAATTTTTTAATGAAAAATAATTATTTAAATATAAATAATTTAATATAAAATTTGAATTTTTATTTATTTTATAAATTTATTTAATAAAAGTCTTTTAAGAAAATGAGAATTCTTTTTTATAAGTATGATAAAATCACTTATCAAATTAAATTTTTAATAAATTATTTTAGTAAAATTAAAAATCATATTTATAAATGTGATAAATCTTATAAATGATAAAAAAAACATTTAAAATGGTAAAGTGAGTAATATAATGGATAAGCTATAATTGTCAGTTCAAAAATTTTCCTAAATTTGCACTTACACACATATATATATAACTAGTTGTTTATTTTTTAATTTATTAAATAATATAATTTTCAAATATATATTTAAAAAATACATATTTACTAAATAAATGAGGATTGATCTAATTTAAGTATAAGTCTACTAATTTTGATAAATAGTTGAGAGAATAAAATATTTTAAAAGTATTGAAAAAACTAAGTGGGAAACATTCAATTTTAAAATATTAAGTAATTAAATAAAATAACGTATTATTCGAATATGACTCAAAATTTCAATAGTTAAAAAAAACATTTACAATTTTTTAAGCATTATTAAAATCTAATAATAATAAAACTAAGGAATATCAAATTAATAATAAAAACCAAACAAAACCAAATAATAATGAACATCATACGTTTTTAATGATGGAAACAAAACTTATTGATTAATATTAAAATATAATTTTTATTAATTTTTTAGATGTTATTTGAATGAAAAATGTTTTGTTAATACATATATTTATAGTGATACATATTAGTTTTAATTTATATATAACTATAAACTCATTAAGTAATTATTAATCTAAAATAATTAAATTTATAATTAAATCTAATTAAGGGATAATAATTATCAAAACAGTACGTAGATAACAAAATCTGACATTTGTTATTTATCGATGAAACATTTATAGTAATAATGACAAATGGTTTGTTTGAATGAATAACCTAGGTTTTTTTTTATTTATGACATGTCTATATTTACATTAACAAAATTAAAATAAAAAATACAATCAATGGTGTTGTTAGGGAGAATGTGTGCTACAAGACAATGGATGGCAGTCGTGTGGAGGATTTTTGCATACAACCGACTGTACCACCAGAGGTGCATCCAGAGCTGTATCCAGAGGTATCGGCCTGTAGATTTCCTCCTCCTCGTCATCATCGCCCGAGTATGTAGCTAGCGCGACCCCCTGGGTGATTGTATCTTCGGGATTGACACCATCGTTAGCTTCTTTAGTGGTCGATTGCTGCGTCGTCCTCGTCTGCCATTGTGTATCCACCACTCCCTCGTCCACTGGTTGGGACGATGAGCTACCCCCGTAAAATAGTGATGCGCACGTTGTTTTAAGTCACTATAGGCGTGAAACCATAAGGTGCCCTAAATCTCACAGCCCAAATACGACCCTAACCGAATCGGTGGTTTCGGAACCCCGAATCTGAGTCATAAATCTCTTAATAATTATATATTTGATGTGCTATGTGTGCTGAATTGTGTGAATGTGTTTGTTGATATGATTGAATTAAGAAAAAAGGGATCAAATAGGTAAAGTATAAAAGTAGCCTTTAGTAAGTGGGATGATTTAATTGGATTGTTTCTTGCATTAAAGGACTTGCATGTCAAATAGTCCATTTTTATAGTAGTGGACGGCATAATGATGGACAAAAATAATTAAATTCAATTTGTTTTAATTAGTGACATTTTATTTATATTATAATTGGATTAAAATAAGGAGAAATAAAAACAAATAGTGGAATGTTCATCTTCTTCCTTGGTTTTTTTTCATTGCCGAAAGTTGAAGGGGGGAAAGGAAGCTTAAACTTTCAATTTCGGCTCTTGCATGTCCTCACAAGGTTAGCAATTGAACATGATTTTTTTTTTAAAATACTTACATTATTGAGTTCATTTTCTTGAGCATTTTTGAACCCATGTTGAAATTTTTAGTTTTGAGCATGCTATGAATTCGGCCATTTTTTGAATGTTCTTGAATTGTTTTGCTTGATGGAAAAATAATGTATATATGGTAGAGATTAACATATTTGATTAGGAAGTTGTAAATGAAATAGGGCATAATGGCTCAAATTATGAAAAATAATTAGTGAAATGATAAAATGTACAAAAATTTGAGTTGTATGGACTTGTATAGGAGTAAATAACATTCGGCCATTAGGAGTTTAAAGTAAAATTTTGAATGCTTGTGAATTGTGCATTTGGGACTTAATGTAAAATGTTGTAAAATTTGAGGGGTGAATTTATAAAGTTGTAAATTATATTGTTTCAATAAATCTTAGTGTAACAAGGGGGTTTAGACAAGTTGAGGAGTATTCAGCTATAGCTCAAAGGATATGAGTTTTTATATGTTCGAATAGGTGAAAAGAAATAGGGTTAAATTGTATGAAATTCGAACTAAGAATGATAGATTGGAAGAAAAGCATGATTAAGTGTTTCGGATCAAAATGAATGAAATTTATTTGAATGGACTCTTTTCGAAATTTTGTTTAGATCAAGGAAAGAAAGAGTTGGAAACGGATCGAGGCAAAGCTAAGCCAATCAAATAATCGGGAACTTCAAATCTATCGACTTTCGAGGTAAGATTTAAGCATTTGGATTAACTTGAATTATCCTTACATTACAATGTAGTTGCTTGAGTGAAAATTATAATTTTATTATTAATTTGCCGAATAAGGCATGAGAACTACCATAGGTGGCAATCGAACGTGGTTGGTAAGTGCACATACGTTGGTATAATTGTTAAATAAATGAGTTGATTAATTATGCAAAGTGTAGTAAGGAATGGATATGTATATGTATTTATATAAGGGAATAGGGCATTCGGATATGTGTGAATGTATGTATAGTCAAACGATGCCGACGATGATATGGTAATTAAAGTGTAGTCACCGAAATTTTTACTAGCCATGACTATGTATTATATGTATGGTTATACAGTAGATGGTTGGGACATATATAAAAGTAGGTAAATAATACCAATGTAACAGAATTTTTGATTAATTAAGTGTGTTGGCCGAATGCATGTGTGATTTTTATGAAATCAATAATGGTGGTAATTATGCATGCATACTTAGGTTTGATCTTAAATATCATATGTGAAAACTTTATAACCAGCTCTGCGTGTGCAGATACGTTGAGTAATGGCTCTATGTGAGCGATACGTTACGGGAAATATCGAGTAACGGCTCTATGTGAGCGATACGTTACGGGATATATCGAGTAACGGCTCTATGTGAGCGATACATTACAGGAAATATCAAGTAACGGCTCTATGTGAATGATATGTTACGGGAAATATGGAGTAACGGCTCTATGTGAGCGGTACGTTACGAGAAAGGGTAAGTAACGGCTCTATGTGAGCGATACGTTACCAAATTACCTAGTATACGGAAATGTACAAGCATATTATCATCAGACTAGGCATAATGGTAAACATTAAGTGAGGCAAGTAGAATCGAGATATGTACTATACCTATTAACTTAAATTTTATATCGAAGCTGGTAATGTACATAAAGAGTTTGGTAAGTATGTGACACATTTACTAGTTAATTATATTATGATCATGGTATATGGTAGTTGGTTTGAATTCGTGATGAAGGTAGGGATACAACTTTTAATTCATTGAAATGCTCGTTATGACATTATAAATAGACTTGGATTTTAAATGTTTAAATAGGTGTATATATATATACGAGTGTAAATTGCTTAAATCTTACTAAGCTTGAAGAGCTTACTTTGTTTGCGGTTGTTCTGAATCTGTAGATTTCAGTCTTCGATTGGAAGTCACACTCGTGAATCCATCAGAGTCAATCACATTATCGCCCTCTTTTGGTATCTTTATTAGTCAAGAATTTCTAGAAATTTTGGCATGTATAAGCTTGACCTCTCTTTTGAGTTTTGTTTTGGAATTGAATGTATGTATATATACATATAAGCTTTTTGGGGATGGCTAAAGTTAGGTCATTTTGTTTTTACCTAAATTTAGCCATAGTTAAAGTGTCATGCACATACGTAAGTTATGATAATGGTATTGAATGTGGATAAAGTTGATGTGGTCTGGTAATTTGTATAATTGCTGAATGGTAAATGCTAGGTTCGACAGGTTAATGTGAGCATAGTTAGATGACTTCGAACTTGAGTAATGAATGATAAATAGATTAATTGTATGCTATTAATGCTATATGTACGTATGATAGATATACAGTCAGATGGCATGCAAAATTTGCTAAAAACACCCTGAAATGAAATGAATTAGTCAATATGGAATTCGTGAATGGATTGAACATTTATGTGTGTAAGATTATGGACGAATATGGTAATAAATGGTGGTTAATGATGCCATTCTTAAAGTTTTGAAATTTTATGGTAGTTGAGATGAGAAATACAACAGTCGGACATATGGCATGCATATATATATTAGATGTGTGACTAAAGTTAGTAATGATTTTAGAAATGAATTATTATTTTTAAATACCATGCATCTATTTGGCTCATGCTTATAAACGATTAAGGGAATATTGTTTTGTCTTTTAATCGTAATTAGTTTCTACTTGATGTTAATGATAACATTTCTTGATATGTAGAAAAATGATTGGAGATTAGATGATTATAACTATACATGTTCACTTGATGAAATTATAATGTAGTTTATTCGTATCTTGTATTAAATCTGATTGTGTGCGTGACATATATTTTAGTCAGGTAATACCCGTAGCCTAAATCCGGCGACGGATGCGGGTTAGAGGTGTTACATTTGATTGGTATCAGAGCCACGGTTTAATCAGTTCTCAGACTTACGTAGCGCGTGAGAGTCTAGCTTTACATGCCATATTTTGTGATAAGATAATGTGATGACTTCTGACAGATATATGTATTTATTTTTTCTATATAGTAATGGATCCGGATCCCGAGCAAGCATTAGTTGACGATGTCGAGAGTGTAGCGCCTTTTCCCGCACAGAGAACCGCGCCGGAAAAATCTCGACCTGCTGCGAGTGGCCCAGATGAGAGGGTAAAGCAGGCCTTCCATAATATGATGAACGATTGGTTCAGTCATTACTTACGAACCACTCCGACTGTTCGACCATCTCAAGATCCGAATGTACCCCTAGTAACACCGGTAGTACCTCTAGTTGCTAATCTTGAAAGAGTGACTAAACCTCCGATTGACCGTATTAGGAAACACGGAGCTCATGAATTTAGAGCCGAAGATGACGACGATGCGGAAAGAGCCAAATTTTCGCTCGATAACACCATTCGTGTATTCGATTTAACCGCCCCGCACTTCGATGAATATTTAAAGTGTGCTATATCCTTGTTACGGATTACGCCTACCACTTTTGGTGGAATACGCCGCGTGTCGATTGTCCCGAAAGAAAGGGTTACCTGGGACTTCTTTCAAGTAGAATTCCGTAAGAAATATATAAGCCAGCGCTTTATTGACTCTAAGCGCAAAGAATTCCTCGAGCTCAAATAGGGTCGCATAACTGTATCCGAATATGAGCACAAATTTGTGCGACTTACTCGTTATACTCGCGAGTGCGTTTCGACAGAAGCTACTATGTGCCGGAGATTCGAAGATGGTTTAAACAAGGATATAAAGCTTCTGGTTGGTATTCTGGGAATTAATGAGTTCGTTGTGCTGGTTGAACGAGCTTGTAAAGCTGAAGAACTGGGAAAGGAAAAAAAAAAGCCGAGTTTGATTCTAAAGACACTCGGAAGAGGTCCGCAAGAAAATTTTCACAGATGTCTATGAAGAAGTTTAAGAATGACGGTGGTCGATCCAAACCTAATACCGGGATTTCTATCCAAGAACGACCCCCAGCGAATTCCCGAGCTACATCAGTTGCTAATGTGGGCAATGTTTGATCGAGCAAACCGGAGTGCCAACAGTGTGACAGACGACACTTTGGAGAGTGTTGGAGTAAAGTTATTTCTCGCACTTGTTATAAGTGTGGCTCGCAGGATCATTTCATTCGAGATTGCCCGGAGACAACAGAAAAGGGTACTATTCAGAGTGCAAGGCCTAGCGGCACTACAGCTAGAGGTAGACCGTCTCAGATTGGAGGAGGTAGGAGTGGCGCACAGAGGGGGACTACATATGCGATTATTCAATCTGATACTCGTGTCCCGGCTAGAGCTTATGCCATCCGTGCTAGAGAGGAGGTCTCATCACCAGATGTTATTACTGGTATTTTCACTCTCTTTGATACTAGTGTAACTACTTTAATTGATCCCGGCTCAACTCATTCATATGTGTGCGAAACATTAGTGTCCAATAAGACTCTACCTGTTGAGTCTATTGAGTTTGTGATTCGGGTTTCAAACCCTCTGGGTCGATGTGTATTGGTTGATAAAGTGTGCAGGAGTTGTCCTTTGATGATTCGAGATATGAGTTTTTCGGTCGATCTGATGCTATTACCTTTCGACGAGTTTGACATTATTCTTGGTATGGATTGGTTGACCGTTCATGATGCGGTAGTGAATTGCCGACGAAAAACTATTGAGTTGAGACATCTGAATAACGAGATAGTATGATTAGAGTCTGCGAACTTGAATGGGCTACTAGCAGTGATATCTTCGATGTTGGCTCGGCAGTATTTGAGAAAGGGGTGTGAAGCTTACTTTGCTTATGTGATTGATAGTAAAGTGGCTGAAAAGAAGATCGAATCAGTACCAGTAGTATGTGAGTACTCAGATGTGTTCTCGGAGGAATTTCCGGGATTGCCGCTTACTCGAGAAGTAGAGTTTGGTATTGAGTTAGTGCCAGGAACGACTCCTATCTCGATAGCTCCGTATAGAATGGTACCAACCGAATTGAAAGAGTTAAAAGCGCAGTTGCAAGAATTGACAGACAGAGGTTTTGCCAAACCGAGTTTCTCTCCCTAGGGTGCGCCCGTCTTGTTTGTAAAGAAGAAAAACGGAACATTGAGAATGTGCATTGATTATCGACAGCTCAATAAAGTGACTGTGAAGAACAAATACCCGCTGCCTCGTATTGATGATTTGTTTGATCAGCTTAAGGGAGCCTCGGTGTTCTCAAAGATCGATTTGAGGTCTGGATATTATCGGTTGCGGGTTAGAGAATCGGACATACCAAAGATGGCTTTTCGAACGAGATATGGTCACTATGAGTTCTTGGTGATGCTGTTTAGGCTCACTAATGCCCCTGCTGTATTCATGGATTTAATGAACAGGGTGTTCAAACCGTATTTGGATCGGTTTGTGGTTGTATTCATTGATGATATACTGGTCTACTCTCGAGATGAAACCGAGCATGCTGAGCATTTGAGGTTAGTGCTACAAATTTTGCGTGAAAAATAATTATACGCGAAATTCAGCAAGTGTGAGTTTTGGTTGAACGAAGTTACCTTCCTGGGGCACGTTATTTCAGCATCAGGTATTCGGGTTGACCCGAGTAAAGTTTCGGCCATACTCGATTGGAAAACCCCAAGGAACATTTCTAAGATTCGTAGTTTTTTGGGACTCGCCGGATACTATAGACGCTTTGTGAAAGGGTTTTCTATGATAGCAGCTCCGATGACCAAATTATTGCAGAAAGATGTAAAATTTGAGTGGTCAGGAAGGTGTCAGAAGAGTTTCGATCAGCTAAAAACTTTGTTAACGGAAGCTCCGGTACTTGTTCAGCCAGAAATGGGTAAAGAGTTCGTTGTTTATAGTGATGCATCTCTAAATGGCTTGGGATGTGTATTGATGCAGGAGGGTAAGGTTATAGCTTACGCATCAAGACAGTTGAAACTGCACGAGAAGAATTATCCAACACGTGACCTTGAATTGGCTACTATAGTATATGCTTTGAAGATATGGCGACACTATCTTTTTGGTGAGAAATGCCACATCTATTCGGGTCACAAAAGTCTAAAGTATTTAATGACTCAGAAGGATCTGAATTTGAGACAACGATGATGGTTAGAGCTGTTGAAAGACTATGAGCTTGTGATTGATTATCACCCGAGAAAGGCTAATGTAGTTGCTGATGCACTTAGTCGAAAATCGTTATATACTCTACGTACATAGAATGCGAATCTAGCCATGACCGATGATGGTGTACTCATTACTAAATTAAAGGCGAAACCATTTTTTGTTCAACAAATTCGAGAAGCTCAGGAGATTGATGATGACTTAAGTGCAAAAAGGAGCCTGTGTGTTGCAGATGCAGATTTCGAATTTCAAATAGATGACGAAGGGTGTCTAAGGTTTAAGAATCGGATATGTGTCCCTAAGAACTCTGAATTGATTCGGATAATTTGTGAGGAAGCTCATAATAGTAAATTGTCGATCCATTCGGACAGCACAAAAATGTATAACAACTTGAAACAGTATTACTGGTGGCATGGTATGAAACGAGACATCTCAGACTATGTGACAAGGTGTTTAGTATGTCAACAAGTGAAAGCTGAGCATTAGGTGCCGTTGGGACTACTTCAACCGATTTTGATACCTGAGTGGAAGTGGGATCGAATCACCATGGATTTTGTATCGAGTTTGCCACTGACACCGAGTAAGAAAGATTCAATCTAGGTTATTGTGGATAGATTGACAAAATTGGCTCATTTCATTCCGGTACGTACCGATTTTTCACTTGATAAGCTAGCTGAGCTGTACATATCGCAGATAGTACGGTTACATGGAGTACCTATTTCTATTGTGTCGGATAGAGACCCGAGATTCACATCGCGATTTTGGAAGAAATTACAAGATGCATTGGGAACTAAGTTACACTTCAGTACAGATTTCATCCTCAACCGGATGGTCAATCCGAGCGTGTTATCCAAATACTCGAGGATATGTTGAGATGTTGCATTCTCGAGTTTGGAGGTACGTGGGAGCGATACTTACCTTTGATTGAATTTGCTTATAATAATAGCTTTCAATCTAGTATCAAAATGGCTCCCTACGAGGCTTTATATGGTCATAAATGCCGTACACCATTGTTCTGGACCCAGCTGGTGAAAATAAGATACACGGGGTTGATTTGGTTAAAGACGCTGAGCAGAAGTGGTCGTAGTCCGCGATAGTTTGAAAGCAGCCTCGGATCGTCAAAAATCTTACGCAGACTTGAAATATAAGAAATTGAGTTTCAGATTGGTGATAAGGTGTTTTTGAAAGTTTCACCGTGGAAAAAAATAATTAGATTTGGCCGTAAAGGAAAGTTGAGTTCGAGATTTATTAGGTCGTATGAAGTTATTGAGCGTATCGGGCCAGTGGCGTATAGATTGAAGTTACCTTCTGAGTTAGACAGAATCCACGATGTGTTCCATGTATCGATGCTTCGACGATACAGATCCGACCCTTCTCACGTGATTAGTCCAGTAGAAATCAAGATTCAGTCTGATTTGACTTATGAAGAGGAACCGATTCGCATATTAGCTTGTGAAGTGAAAGAGTTGCGGAATAAGAAAATAAAGCTAGCTAAAGTGCTGTGGCTTAAACACGAGGTTGAGGAAGCAACCTGGGAGACTGAAGAATCTATGAAAGAACTCTATCCGCACTTATTCGTCGGTAAGATTTTCGGGGACGAAAATTTCTTTTTAGGTGGGGGAATTGTAACAGCCAAAATATGACCCTAATCGGAACGGTGGTTTCGGAACCCCGAATCCGAGTCAGAAATCTCTTAATAATTATATATTTGATGTGCTATGTATGCTGAATTGTGTGAATGTGTTTGTTGATATGATTGAATTAAGAAAAAAGGGATCAAATAGGTAAAGTATAAAAGTAGCCTTTAGAAAGTGGGATGATTTAATTAGATTGTTTCTTACATTAAAGGACTTGCATGTCAAATAGTCTATTTTTATAGTAGTGGACGGCATAATGATGGACAAAAATTATTAAATTCAATTTGTTTTAATTAGTGACATTTTATTTATATTATAATTGGATTAAAATAAGGAGAAATAAAAACAAATAGTGGAATGTTCATCTTCTTTTTTTTTTTCATTGCCGAAAGTTGAAGCGGGGGAAAGGAAGCTTAAACTTTCAATTTCGGCTCTTGCATGTCCTCACAAAGTTAGCAATTGAACATGATTTTTTTTTAACAATATTTACATTATTGAATTCATTTTCTTAAGCATTTTTGAACCCATGCTGAAATTTTTAGTTTTGAGCAAGCTATGAATTCGGCCATTTTTTTAATGTTCTTGAATTGTTTTGCTTGATGGAAAAATAATGTATATATGGTAGAGATTAACATATTTGATTAGGAAGTTGTAAATGAAATAGGGCATAATGGCTCAAATTATGAAAAATAATTAGTGAAATGATAAAATGTACAAAAATTTGAGTTGTATGGACTTGTATAGGAGTAAATAACATTCGGCCATTAGGAGTTTAAAGTAAAATTTGAATGCTTGTGAATTGTGCATTTGGGACTTAATGTAAAATGTTGTAAAATTTGAGGGGTGAATTTATAAAGTTGTAAATTATATTGTTTCTATAAATCTTAGTGTAACAAGGGGGTTTAGACAAGTTGAGGAGTATTCGGCTATAGCTCAAAGGATATGAGTTTTTATATTTTCGAATAGGTGAAAAGAAATAGGGTTAAATTGTATGAAATTCGAACTAAGAATGATAGATTGGAAGAAAAGCATGATTAAGTGTTTCGGATCAAAATGAATGAAATTTATTTGAATGGACTCTTTTCGAAATTTTGTTTAGATCAAGGAAAGAAAGAGTTGGAAACGGATCGAGGCAAAGCTAAGCTAATCAAATAATCGGGAACTTCAAATCTATCGACTTTCGAGGTAAGATTTAAGTATTTGGATTAACTTGAATTATCCTTACATTACAATATAGTTGTTTGAGTGAAAATTATAATTTTATTATTAATTTGCCGAATAAGGCATGAGAACTACCATAGGTGGCAATCGAACGTGGTTGGTAAGTGCACATACGTTGGTATAATTGTTAAATAAATGAGTTGATTAATTATGCAAAGTGTAGTAAGGAATGGATATGTATATGTATTTATATAAGGGAATAGGGCATTCGGATATGTGTGAATGTATGTATAGTCAAACGATGCCGATGATGATATGGTAACTAAAGTGAAGTCACCGAAATTTTTACTAGCCATGACTATGTATTATATGTATGGTTATACAGTAGATGGTTGGGACATGTATAAAAGTAGGTAAATAATACCAATGTAACAGAATTTTTGATTAATTAAGTGTGTTGGCCGAATGCATGTGTGATTTTTATGAAATCAATAATGGTGGTAATTAAACATGCATACTTAGGTTCGATCTTAAATATCATATGTGAAAACTTTATAACCAGCTCTGCGTGTGCAGATACGTTGAGTAACGGCTCTATGTGAGCGATACGTTATGGGAAATATCGAGTAACGGCTCTCTGTGAGCGATACGTTACAGGAAATATCGAGTAACGGCTCTATGTGAGCGATACGTTACGGGAAATATGGAGTAACGGCTCTATGTGAGCGATACGTTACCAAATTACCTAGTATACGGAAATGTACAAGCATATTATCATCAGACTAGGCATAATGGTAAACATGAAGTGAGGTAAGTAGAATCGAGATATGTACTATACCTATTAACTTAAATTTTATATCGTAGCTGGTAATGTACATAAAGAGTTTGGTAAGTATGTGACACATTTACTAGTTAATTATATTATGATCATGGTATATGGTAGTTGGTTTGAATTCGTGATGAAGGTAGGGATACAACTTTTAATTCATTGAAATGCTCGTTATGACATTATAAATAGACTTGGATTTTAAATGTTTAAATAGGTGTATATATATACGAGTGTAAATTGCTTAAATCTTACTAAGCTTGAAGAGCTTACTTTGTTTGCGGTTGTTCTGAATCTGTAGATTTTAGTCTTCGGTTAAAAGCTCACAGTCAGGAATCCCATCAGAGTCAATCACATTATCGCCCTCTTTTGGTATCTTTATTAGTCAAGAATTTCTAGATATTTTGGCATGTATAAGCTTGACCTCTCTTTTGAGTTTTGTTTTAGAATTGAATATATGTATATATACATATAAGCTTTTTGGGGATGGCTAAAGTTAGGTCATTTTGTTTTTATCTGAATTTAGCCATAGTTAAAGTGTCATGCACATACGTAAGTTATGATAATGGTATTCAATGTGGATAAAGTTGATGTGGTCTGGTAATTTGTATGATTGCTGAATGGTAAATGCTAGGTTCGGCAGGTTAATGTGAGCATAGTTAGATGACTTTGACCTTGAGTAATGAATGATAAATAGATTAATTGTATGCTATTAATGCTATATGTACGTATGATAGATATACAGTCGGATGGCATGCAAAATTTGCTAAAAACAGCCAGAAATGAAATGAATTAGTCAATATGGAATTCGTGAATGGATTGAACATTTATGTGTGTAAGATTATGGACGAATATGGTAATAAATGGTGGTTAATGATGCCATTCTTGAAGTTTTGAAATTTTATGGTAGTTGAGATGAGAAATACAACAGTCGGACATATGGCATGCATATATATATTAGATGTGTGACTAAAGTTAGTAATGATTTTACAAATGAATTATTATTTTTAAATACCATGCATCTATTTGGCTCATGCTTATAAACGATTAAGGGAATACTGTTTTGTCTTTTATTCGTAACTAGTTTGTACTTGATGTTAGTGATAACATTTCTTGATATGTAGAAAAATGATTGGAGATTAGATGATTATAATTATACATGCTCACTTGATGAAATTATAATATAGTTTATTCGTATCTTGTATTAAATCTGATTGTGTGTGTGACATATATTTTAGTCAGGTAATACCCGTAGCCTAAATCTGGCGACGGATGCAGGTTGGGGGTGTTACATCTTAAGTACGTTGGAAAGATATCAGGCATTGACATCATCGACTGCTGCATGGATGCTTGCATCTGTGGCGGTGGACATGTTAAAAACTGTCCCCACACGAGGTTCAACATTGACATTTGTGTAGGGGTGCAATATTTGAAGAACGTTGGTGGAGCGAAATATGTACCTGCGAGAATAGAAGAACCGGCCATTTGCAGTAGTGGTCTGTAATGCGGTGGTGCTTGTGAATAAAACACGTGGTTAGGTAATTGAATGGAAATACTTGGAGAGAAGTGACCTGAATATTGCATAGCCATAGGCGGCGCATCTTCTTCCAGAGCAGATGACGAACCCGTCGTGCAATTGCGTCCCCTCCTAGTTTGCTATTATGGTCGACGTGACCTCTTCGACCGAATTTGTCAACTCTCTCCTCTGGTGATAGCAGATAGACTTACCAACGGCTCTAAACCATGCCAAGTAATCATCAACTGTTGCTGTGTACGCTAAGGAAAATTGTTCGCGAACAGGTACGGATTGCATCCTATGATCCCACGCTTCCATGTGCTCCTCATGCCGCATTGACCAGTCGATGTTGTCCTTCCTCCGCCTGTCCACCTTGTGCAGATCCTTCAGGTCTTGCGGTGGTGGTGAAATTTGTTGCCTCCACCCGAACTGTCGCAACATTCTGTCTATTTCGTGCATTTCCACCATCGCGTACACTATCAACGGCACATTTGCGTCCCACATCTGTTGATTGCAAAA